>CM057452.1:999527500-1002510000 GCA_016271365.2 Neoceratodus forsteri | reverse complement strand
GATATTGTATATACATACATTGTAGTTGCATGGTATTTTTCATTCATACAAAAAGATTTTGGATTTAGTTTTTTTTTTTTCAAATTCTTTGTTTGTATGCAGGAATCCTTTCTCATATAGATCTTTCGTTTGATACGAGAAAAGATCCCATCATATGAAAAAGATTTGTACTGTTATTTTACACATTTCAACTTCAACAAGCTGTAACTCCCTCACACTTGCAGTTATGGGACAATCTGTATAACAAACAAAGGTCTTAATAGAGTACTACAAGAATAACACATATGCCCCTCCCAAAATTTAAGAGGTATATTGAAAAATGAAGCATAAAATTCCAATAAGATAGCATTGGAAGTTGAACAAGTCATACAGTCAATCAAATAAATTGTTTTTGGCAGACATGGAAGTGCAGGCCCAGAAGGCTCTGAGCTTCTACACCAACATGGATGTATGCATCAGTGAAGGGATGGAAGTACAGGGCACTCTGGGCCCAGCATTTCCCAGGCAAATGGTTATGATCACTCAGGTCTCAAAGGGGTATCCCATCAAGTCCATGGAACCGATAAAGCACGGTGAAAAACTGCAGTGATAACCATGCGAGAAAACAACAAAGTGCCATTATACAACCTAGCACACTTTTCTTTAGTTTATTATCAAAATATGCACATTGGACTTGTAGAATTGTCACCTATATATTTTAATAATAAGGTAAAGGAGGTGTGCTATGCTGTATTTATGAAGGTGCAGTTTTTGACCAAGCTTTTTGGATGACATGGACAGCGTGTTTTTTACCACACTTTTTGGGATGGTGTGGTTTTGGCCGTAGGACCTAAGCGACCTGCGTGAATGAGGATACAATTATGCTTTCTCAAAGAGTTAGGAAAGTAATTGCTAAAACTTCATATAATACACCAGTTGAGGTTAAAGTGACAAAAGTAAGGAAATGTATTATTGGGTTCCCAACCATAACACCATACCCCCAACCTGCAGGCAGCAATAGGAAAACTGTAATGATTTCACCTCTCCTTGGTTTTACCAAATCAAGCATGTAGTGTACCTTGGGGTTATCAACACTAATACTCACCCCAATGTCATATACTGTACACATCTTGACTTATTTATTGAAGGAATGGGGTGAGCGTTATGTCTGACAACCCCAAGGTACACCTCATGTCTGATTTGCAAAGACATAGGAGAGGTGAAACTGTAATATTTTTCTTTTGCTGCCTGCAGGGTAGGAGTGGAGTGTTAGGGTTGGGAAACCTAGCACCACATTCCCTACATTTGTCGGTTTAACCTAACTGGTGCATTACAACTTTTTTTGCAATTTTATATATGCATATACTGTATATGGAGGGTGAATCCAGGGCAGGTTGTGTCTATTCACAGATGATACTACACTCTGTGGTAGAGTTCACTGGTGGGGATTAGGTAATTGCAGAGAGACCTTCACATTCTGGAAAACTGGTTCAGATATGGCAACTGAAATTCAGCCAAGAAATGTAAAGTGATGCACTTAGGAGCAAAATCCCAGAACAGAGTACTGGATGGGAGGGCTTCAGCTGACCACAACGTTAGAGGAGAGGACACAGGAATCATCAATAGTGAGTCTCTTAAACAAATCAGACAATGTAGCAAAACCTTCAGCAAGGCTTACAGGATCCTAGGGTGCAATGGGAGGTGGCTTGACTAGTAGAAACCAGGGGTACTGTTACTGTACCTCTGTATAGGTCACTGGTGAGGCCACTCCTGGATTACTATGCCCAGTTCTGGACCTAGAAAAGTCAGGGACAGACTAGTACAATGCAGGGTGATGAAGATGATCCATGGCCAGGAAGACAGATTCTATGGCAAATGGCTAAACACACCAAACATGTATTCATTTAGAACTAGGCTAGGGGTGGGATATGACAGAAATCTTCAAGTTCTTATAAGGAATAAATAAGGTGAACTATGAAGAGCTATTTACCATGAACAGAGAATCAAGGAGACAGGGTCATGAATGAAGACTAATGGGGATGGTTTAAAAAGGATGTAGGAAGTAGTATTATACAGAATTGGTTGAGCTATGGAATGGTCTTCCAGCAGAGAAGTCAGTGCAAAAACCACAAATAGCTTCGAACACAGCTGGGATTAAGGCAAGGGCATAGTACCTATTCAAAGGGACAAGGGATGTAGAAACATGGAGAGCAATAAGGAGAATAGGGTAAGCAAAGACACCATGAGAACAACATGTCCCAGGATATAAGTAAGCATTAATCACCAACAGAGGAGGGCTTTACCAGTGGATCAATGCCCGGGGGGGAGTTGGTGCGAGGTTGCAGATCGAGTAGTTCCAACCACCCACGGGCATAATCCATGGGTAAAACCCGACACTAAATGATTAATGCACTTCTTATAGCATGTGCAAGGCAAACATTGTGCGAGTACTAGTTGAGTTCAAATACACAGCACTTGCCCACAGTGATAATGTTTCTTGCTAAACTATGCTACATTTCTTGGTTTCAACACAGTGTGATGATGTGACAACATGCGCTTCACATTGCATGCTACACTTCTCTTTTATAGGTGTCGGCTATTTTTAACTTTCGAGACCAGCAGAGGATTACTGTGTAAAACATACAATACCATTCAAATTTTTGGATTCCTACTGATCATTTGCATGCTTTTCATTCGATCTTATGTCCTGATTATGGATGTGACGGTGCACTGTGGGAAAAATGTCTACTCATACTGCCACATGTTGATAGAGTCATTATACCTATTCTTCTTATCTTCCTTCTCTGCCACGATCGTCCCTCTTCTATATTTATTTGCCTTGCTGGCACACTTCAAGAGCTCCTCTACTGTGTCAAACCTGCACCGAGTCCGTGGGTAACTCCATGCGATTATACGGCGATTTTCTGGGTCTTTGCTCAACACTGCGATCTACTGGCTCGCGGGCATACCTACTAGTCCTGTGTGTGACTGCTGCCAGTGAGCCCGCTTCTTTCCATCACTTACCTGAGCGATCTCATAGTGGTTTCTGAGGTGAGTGCACCAGCGGGCTCTACTACTGTATTCTTGGATGCTTACTCTGTTCATTCCAGTCGCAGTGCTGCACCATGTAGCTATTTCTGGTAGGGCACCAGCGGGTTAATCACCACTCGTTTCCATCAGCTGATGCATTTCAACCAGTCCCTGCTCTCCATTTCAGTATGATTTTCTATGCCATATTACAAAAGGATAATATGGGCAGACTACATGATTTGTTTGTCTTTTCTGCCATCATTGTCTATGTTTCTATATGGAGGATCAGTTTTTCCATATGAAACAGTGACATCAAACCCATATACCAGCAATGTGATTTCAGAAAACAATACCATATACATATATATACACACAGTATATGATGCCCCATCAATGGTGCTGCATTAAAAAATGAACATTATTCAAAATCCACATTTGCAGCAAAAGTTGACATTTACTGGAACAGTTATATACAGTAAAGATGACTCAGAGCAAAACTACAAAAATGGTGAATACTGTCACAGAAAATACCAAACTAATTGGATCCATATATTACATAAAATAAAAAGTTGTATTATATAATATTAGGGTTCTAGTTACATCATCGAACAACTCAGGCATCACTGTCAAGGTTGTGATGTCAACAGAACCCCTCAATGGAATTATGTAATTTATTTATTTATTTAAAAATTATAGCGGAAGGTACACTGAGCCTAGGCTCATTTCAGGTTCAACCCCAGGGACAGAGGAAGGGAGTACAGAAAGAATAAGTAAACATCAGACTGCAGTTACATAGGCAACAGAACAGATATAGGAGCAATGTGGTGACCAAGTATTTTAATAATTGCATATAATGTATGACAATCAAGCAAGACTACAATAAAATGCCCAGTGCCTGTTGGAGAAGGAGACAGTACTAGTGGGGTACAGAAACAGAAGGCACAATTAGCCTTGACTAAAGGGAGGTCCTAAGAGGGGTGAGTTCAGAAGAGAGAATAAAGAAGAAAAGTCAGAGGAGGTGGACAGATGCAGGAGGTAGCAGGAAGATGCCTTAGCTGGTGTTTAAAGGAAGGGTGCATGGGGACACGTGGATGGGAGAGAGGAGCAGGTTCCAGAGGGAAGGAAGAGGGTGGAAAAGCACCTTGTCCAGCAGAGGAGTAAGCGTGGGAGCAGGAGAAGGTACAGGAATCTCGAGTGGAGAAACTAAGAAGAGGGGGATGAGGAAAGGAATGAGGGTAGGAAATGAAGGGACCCAATGAAGGAGGAACAGTGGGACTAGGATGGAGAGGAGGAATAAAGAGTGTAATGATGAGTACGGAGGAGAGATTTGGAGGCAAAATGAGAGAAGGCATTGCAAAGGGTATCCAGTCTGGTAAGGGAAGAGGAAGGGATGGTGCCATAGACCACATCCACATAGTTGAGACCAGGAGAACCATTTTGGATACCAGCTCCTGGCAGACCTGGAGGAGAGGCAGTCCTTTTTTGCACTACAGGGCACTGAGTTTGAGGGCAAGAATTTGACATGGATGGAGTCAATGTGAGCGAGATTCAAGCTTGCTATCAAGCCACGCTAAGGTAACTGAAGGCAGAGATAACCTGCAGAGTGGTGTCATCCAATGTGGAGAAGATAGGGAAGAGCAAGAGCATGGCCAGGTTCTGGCTGGTGCTGAACATCATGGACACAGTCTTCTTGGTGTTGACCCTGAGATGGTGGCATGGAATCAGTGTAGTATGTTGTGGAAGTCACGCTAGAGTGGACCTTCCATGCCTGAAACCGAGGGCTAGAGGTGTAAATGACCATACCATCCACTACGTATGGATATATGAAGACACACAAGTGGAAGGGAAATCATTTAGGAAAATTGTGAACAGGATGGACCCAGGATGAAGCCCTGTGGGACACCTGCTAGGATGGGGAAGGGACAGAACACCTCTCAACTGTACCCACTGTTAACAGCACATGTTGTTTGAATGGAACCAGTCAACATTGGTTGCTGAGAGGCCAACAGAGTTCAGCTTGTCCAGGAAGAGTAGGTGGGACACTGAGTCAAAGGCACTGGCCAGATCAATGAATATAGCTGTCGTGATATATCCTAGTCCAGCCCAGTGAGGATAGAGTCAGTTACTTGCAGCAAACAGGAGATGGTGACATTGTACTTTCTAAACCCAGACTGATTTTAGAACTGGCCTTGACTCAGTTCCACACAGAAGGCTGGTAAAGCTAGACACGCACAGGGTTGGATCACAAGTAGTTAGATGAGTTAAAACTGGTTACAGGGCAGAACCCAGAAAGTGCAAGTAAATGGAACACTGTCATCAGAGGTAGGGTAACCAGCAGTGTGCCCCAGGGTTCAGTCCTGGAGCCCTGCTCTTCAATATTTTCATATCAGACATAGCTAACAGATTACTGGGAAAGGTGTGTCTGTTTGCAGATTACACCAAAATATGCAACAGGGTCGACTCCCAGCAGGAACAGACAACATTGAAGCTGACCTCAAAGAAACTGAATGAATGGTGGGAGCATGGCAGTTGAGATTCAATGCCAAAAAGTGCAAAGTCATGCACATAAGAAAAGAAATCCAAATAATGCATATTACCTTGGGGAAGATTAGCTGCCTCCACCCAAGAGCGCGATTTGGAATCATTATCTCAGACAACTTGAAGGTAGGTAAACAGTGCAAGAATGCAGCATTAAAGGTCAGTGGTATGCTGGGATGCATTCGGAGGGACTCACAAGCAGGAAGAGGAAGGTGATTCTGCTGCTGTACAGATCAGTGGTTAGCCTCACCTGGAGTACAGCATCCAGTTCTGGGGCTCCACCTCAAAAGGACATTGACTGAGTGGAGACAGTGCAGAGAGGGCAACAAAAATGATTCAGGGACTGCATGAGATGTCCTACAGGGATAGACTGAAAGAACTGAACATGTATTCCCTGGAAGAGAGAGAGAGAGCAGGTGCAGGGTTTTATTTAACTCTAAAACTGATTAGTTTTGCTCATAAAAGTGATAAAACTTTGTGAAAATTAATAGCTCTTGCATCACTGTGTTTAACAAACACAGCACTTCTAGAAAATCTATATAAATACTTTCTGTACAGTTAGTATCGTCCTAAGAAAAAACTGCTAATCAATTATTTAAAACTCTGGGGTGGCATGATCGAAACATTCAAGTACATAAAAGGCATAAACCAGGTGCAGACAGATGAAGGGCATTAGAACCAGGGACATGATCTAAGGCTGCAAAAGGGCAGTTCTCCACCAACACCAGGAAGTTTTTCTTCATAGAAAGAGTGGTGGATGCTGGAAAAGCCTGCCTGCAGAGGAGGTGGGGGCAAGCACAGTGGTAAGTTTCAAGAATGCTTGGGACAGATGCAAGAGCCCTCAAACCCAAGGGCAGTTAGAAGGCTAGGCTAAAAAGACAATGGCAGACTAGATGGACCTGGTGGTCTCCTTCTGCCATCAACTTCTATGTTTCTATGAAAAGGAGAGAGGAAATCAGAGGAGCAAAAAAGTCAGCAAATGTAGTGTAGACAATGGTCTCCTAAAGCTTTGCAAGATAGGGAGGAGTGAGATCAGCTGGATGTTGCCATGGTAGGAAATGTCTCCCACTTGTGCAGAGGCAGAACTTAGCAACTTTCCACACCTGAGGAGAGCAGTGAGGGAAAAGGAGAGGTTCGGAAAGTGAGTGAGTATAGAGGCAATGGCCGGAGCTGAGACACAAAAGAAATTTGGGGTCCAACCCATCAGGAATGAACTTAGAAGGGTTAAGTAAAATAAGGTCAAGGAAGACTTCCTGGGGAAACATGAGAATTAGAATCCTTCAAATTAGTGGGACTGGGAGAGGCAGCAGGAGACAGAAGGTGGGAGTGACCAGGAGATGAAGAAGAGGTAGTGCTCAGGTGGCAAGGAATTTATTAAAATGAACAGTAAAAGAAGAAGGGTTGGAGACCAGTAAGTCATCCACCGGAGGAGAGGGGAAACAGACTGGGATGGGCATTAAAGATGGAGTGGATAACCTTCAGAATTCTGACTGGGAGTTAAGGCTAGACTGGAGATTTAATTTGAAGTAGTGGGCCTTCATGAGTGAGACAGCCTTCATGCAGGAATTCTAAATGGCCTGTGGGCTAGAAACATAGAAACATAGACTTTGACGCAGATAGGACCACCTGGCCCACCAGTCTACCCATTTCCCTACCTACTGGATAAGCTGCAGATTCCAGTTAACCAACAGCCTTCTTCCTGCAACGCCCACTATAATTGCCTTGTGTCTGTCCCATGCATGTTTGAGGTACAACAGGAGTTTGGATGGTTTGAAGCACACCCAAGCTTGGTCCTGGAACTTGCACAAATTGATAAGGTTACAGCTTCAGCTACAGAAATGGTCAGATATTTCCTGAAACTCCAATGATATCTCTGGAAAAATTCTGTGCCTGCCTGCAGTGCAACTATGGGCCACCAGAGGCATCTTTTAGATATATCACAAAATATCAGGAAATATCTGAATATATCTATAGCTGCAACTACAGATGTAATTCAGGGATGGTAGGAGCATTTAACCCTGGACTTTCTTAGAGGGCATGAATGTTCCAGTTGTGGCTAAATATTTGCAGGGAAGAGGAGATGACAGTGTGAATGTCTGGGGCAGAACAGACAGGGGAGGCAGCAAGGTAATTTACAAGAGCATTAGTGTCAAGTTACCTGAGTGATCTGTACCAAATGTATTTAGGGGCAGATTGAGTGGGCTTCACTTTCCTGATACAGTGGGTCATACAGTGGCCACTGATGGCATCCGATGAGAATACCTGCTATAATGGTAGGGTGATGGTTGCAAGAGCACCCAGTCCAGGAGGAAGTGATTAGAGGAGTGAGGACTGAGCTGTGTGGGTTCAGTGATTCATTGTAAAAGGTTTAGGGAGTCAGTCCTGTGGATGATTGGCCTGGAGGCAGGGAGGACCAGTTTATGTTAAAGTCCCCAAGGAGGATGAACTCACCAGAGACAGCATGGGAAAGAATAGATGTGAGGAATCACCCAAGAGGAGGGAAAGATTTTAGAGAGGCATAGAAAACACCAACAAATATAGGGAGAATGGAAGGGAGGATAGCTTGGCTAGAAGGAGCTCATGAGAGGAAGGACTGACTCTGAAGGTGATGGAGCAGGATATGTTCTGACAGATATACTAGGCAACATCACCACCTCACTTGCCATGATTCTGATGGAAGAGGTGAAAGTCAGGGGGCCAAGATGGAGCCAGGTACCCTAAATAAGAGCTAGGAGTCAAAGATACACAAGAGGCCAGAAGAGTACTGAGATCCAGACTAAATATATATATATATGTATATTTTGTAGGCTTTTTGCTCCATTTACCCTAGCCCAGCTTTAGCATGTGTGCATGGGAAGAGGCTCCTAGCATTAAGAAGGAAAATGCAGAGGCTTTTAGGGAGAGTATGGGGAGAGAAGGGAGAAGGTTGGGAGCCAGGATTAGGTTCAGTGTCATCAACAGGAGGATGAGAATGAAGAGGAGAAATAGAACGGTGGGACTTCCACTCCCATGAATGAGAGGAGAAGGAGGAAGGGGAGAGTGGAAGGGAGAGGAAGGCACGGTGGACAAATTCAAGGTTTAGGGAGGGGTATGGAGGATCCAGAGTGGATGGCTGAAGTAAAATAGGGGAAGGCAAGGAGAGGAGGGAGGGTTAAGGAGGGGCAAGAAAGAGGAGAATAATTGAAGGAAAAGGGCAGCGGAAGCTGAAGGTATAGGACTAGGATTGGGGAGGGAGAGGTGAGGAAGAAACAGGGATAGGTGATAGAGAAGAGTGAAGCAGACAGGAAGGGTATGGAGCATAGCAAAGTAATTAGGGCAGGTGACTTTACCTAGGTTGATCAATAGCCAATACCTTCACAGTGAAGGCAAGCATAACAGCTAAATGACTTGGAACAAGTCAGACAGAGCTACTGTACATGCAAGCGATGTAAGTAAAATGGCAGTGAACTTGGAGACAATAACTACAACAGGCTTAGTAATCAAATCTATGACTACCGAGGCAGCAGTAGCAGGAGCATATAGACCTGGCAGCAGTTTATATAAGCTATAGGTATCAGAAACTCAAGTTCAAAGTGACGCAGATTGGGAGAAAGCAATAATTAGTGTTTCAGCATAAAACCAAAAGTCCTTAGAGTCATTTTGTCCTAAAAAGCAATACGACATGATGGAGATTAACTGCTGAGGCTGAAGGCCAAGGCATTAAGTTAATTACAGAAGCTGGTTATTCTAATTATTGACTCACTGAACATCATCATACAATTAGAGATTTGAAACCAGGATTTTAATAACTCTGTGGTAGTTGAAGATGGGACCTTATTTTCCCTTTTGTCGGAGACTTTATGTGGATAAATGACAGTGTCATGGATACATTGTAAATGTTGATAAACTAGCGTGGGCCAATCTAAAATGTGAATGGGGTGTCTTAAATGAGGATAAACTACTGTGGGCATGTATAAAATGTAGATAATAACCAAGGAAGTGGTTGTGGAAGTTTGTGGGGCTTAAATGACAGTTTTCCTATAGATACTTGTCATAAAATATGTGATAACCACACACCCAGGTGCATTGGAAGGCATTTGGCATTCACGCTAAGTGCCATCAGGACATCAGAAATGGTTATCACATAATAACCACACTCTGGAGTGTGTTATTTCAATGATAAAATAGATAAACCAAGATACAATTTAAAGAGGGTCCTGCTAACAGTTCTAACATCACAATCATAGAATTAGGATCAGCATATTTCCAATAACCCTTATACCAAAATATAATCTCCAAGTTACTTTGTTGAAAAGTTAAAAGTAATTTTATCTCTGATTTCTCTGTTTGTTTTAGAAAACACTAGTTTCAGTGAAGAGCCACTCATGGTATCAGCTCCAGAATTCATTGCCTATTCCTTCCTGCCAGCATCCTTATAGGACTGATTTCTCCCAAGTTACTTAAAACTGCCATTGTTGCAAACATTTGAAAATATAAAGAAAAAAAAAGGAAAAAGTTGTACTAAGCAGATTCAGTCATTCCAGAATATGCATATGCAAGGTACTTAAGAATATGGTGGGGGAGGTGGTTTTGCAATACAATGGCAAGCATTACTTAGGCATGTCAAGGTTTTGCACAACTTCAGGATACTGCAAGCATGAGATTTCAGAATGGCACTAGGTTTCCATTTTGGAATCAGCAAGCAAGGAAATAATGTAAGAAAGTAGCTATTCTGTTTTAAACTGATTTGATGGTATTCTGTAAAACACTATGATATATTTTGGAATAACGTTCTATAAATAAAGTTGGTTTGGTTTGGTTTGGTATTCCAGAATGTGTCAGGGATGCTAAAATTTTAAATGTGATGTCACAAAATCTTAAAATGTGGCAGAGATGTAATTTCAGAATGTAGGGAATACATAGTTGTGGAATGTGGAAGGCATTCACATTGCAATTTTGGAATGTAGTTGTGAGGCTCAGTTTTGGAATTTGGTGATGTTCAATTTCAAATAGTGATGGTGCACATTTCACAGTGTGCCATGGATACAAGATATCAGAATATGGTGGGGGCGTGCAATTTTGGATTGAGACAGGAATACACATATTTAGAATGTGCTAGAGATGCACATTTTCAAAATGTGGCAGTGATACATCATTTTGTAAAGTGTCAGCAATTCACATTTTTGGAATGTGATGGACATGCAGTTTTGGAATGTGGCTGGGACACACGCTTTTGGAATGTTGCATGGAGGCAAGTTTAGGATGTGGAAAGAAAGCACATTTTGGCATGTGGTGGAGACACATATTTGGAATGTGACAGGAATGTACAATTTTGGAAGGTGTAATAAGCAATTTCAGAATGTGGTGGTGACACATAATTTCAGAATTTGGTTGGGACACTCAATTTTGTGATGTGGTTAAGGCATTCAGAACAGGACAGAGATGCACAATTTTGGAATGTGATTGCGATACAATTTCATAATCTGGTGGACATACACAATTTTGGAATGTGGCAAGGATACATAATTGTAGAACATGGTGGTGATATGCAATATTGGAACATGGCAAGGATGTGCATTTTTGGAATGTGATGAAGATGCACAAGTTTGAAATGTGGTGCTGATGCAAAATTTGGAATATGTCGGGGTGCATAATTTTGGAACATGACTGGGATTCAGTTTTAGAAAGTGAGAGATAAGCAATGTTGGAATGTAGCAAGAACACATAATTTTGGAATGTTGCAGTGATGAACAATTTCAGAATAAGCTGGAGATGCACAATTTTGGAACATGGCAAAGACATGCATTTTTGGAATGTGAAGGGGACATACGATTTTGGAATGAGGTGGTGGCACACAATGTCAGAATATAGCCAGAAGACAATATCAGAATGAGTTGTGACACCAATTTCAGAATGTTGCAGGGTGTGCAATTTCAAAATGTGATGGGGACACACTGTGTTTGACAGTAGTGGGATGCACAAATATGGAATGTGGTGTGTGTAGACAATTGTGGAATGTTCCAGGAACAAAGTAATTTCAGAATAAAATTGTGTGTCCTGCCATATTCTGTGACTGCATATCCCACCACATTCAGTATGTGTCTCCCCATCACATTCAAGTTTGCCTATTCCTCCACATTCCAAGAGGTTCACATTCTAAAGTGCCTGAACCCTTCACAGTCTGAGATTATCTGCAACTACCAAATTTCCTCAATGCATATCATTGCCACATTCTGAGATTGCAAATGCCTACTACATTCTGAGATTGCACATCTCCACCACATTTTAAATTTCATGTCTCTGTCACATTTTGATATTGTTATGTTTCCACTAGCTTCTGCAATTACACATACCCACCACATTTCAGGACTGCATATTCCTCATCCCAAAATAATGTGTCCCCACTACATTCTGAAATTACATGTCCCCACCCCATTGTGAGATTGTCTATCCTTGCCACGTTCTAAGAATGCCTGGCCCCCACATTTTGAGATTTTGTTTCTCTACCAAATTCCTCGATGCATATCAATGCCACATTCTGTTATTGTGCATCCCTGGCAAATTCTGATATTGCATGTCTCCGGCACATTTTGGATGGCATGTTGTTGCCACATTCTTTTTTGAAACTTGTCTTTATTCAGAATTGCATGAACAATAAATGAGACAAAACAAGACATCAGCTTAACATGCAATCTTCTGATCATTGGATAAGGAGCGGATCAAGACAGAAAAGGCCTTACAGTTAAACTGCAAAAGCTATGCTACAAAACGTATCATGTCAAACTGTGCTTCTGTCCCATTAGGCCCTAAGTGTATATGGTGATAACATAATTCACCAAGCTTCTTTAGGCCTCTAATTAGTTAATATAAAAAAAAATTTAAAGAAACAATCAATTTACCTGGACGAAAACACAGGAAAAGAGGAGAGATTTCCATAATAAGGAGAACAAACCTAGGAGAGTGTTATTCATGAGTTGTTTGCTCATAAAACCAGTCAATAAGTAAAGGGGCCTTGGAGGTGAGGGCAAAAAACTCTTATTTGTGCCATGTTCTAGTCTTAACATTAACATATTATTATAACATTATGAAAGGGTTCTGATATTGTTCATTTACACTACATTCTGACACTGCACATTTCCACCACATTTCGAGACTGCATGCTCCTCATTCAAAAATCATGCGTTCCCAGCCCATTCTTAGGCTGTATGTCCCTACCATTCTAAGACTGCATTTCACAGACACATTCCAAGATTGTGCATCCTTGCCACATTCCAAGATTGTGTATCCTCACCACATTCGAGACTGCATTTCCTAATTCCAAAATTGTGTCCACCAATATTCTGAAATTGTCCCTGTCACATTCCAAACATATATACTGCATGTCCAAGCTGGATTCTTAACGTGTCCCTTTTGCATTGCAAAACTTTGAACCTTACATGCTGAAATCTCATCATTGTGGTAATTTGAAATTGCTCACAACCATGGCATATCAAAGTCATGCCCTGCTGCCTTCTAAACCTCCCTGCCTGCCACATTTTAAAGTACAGTACCATGCACATTCTAGAAAAGCATGCTCTGCCTCAAACTAGAGTTATTTTCTTTACAAATGATTACTACAATTGTTGAAATGCCCAGTTTGTTGCTGCTTCCTTGTTTTCTCATTTGCACCTACTCCTGCAGTAATCCTGTTCTCTTATTGTACTTTATTGTAACTGTGAAGTGTGTTTGTGCTTTATACTGTATTTACTATCCCTTATTCCTTCCCTCAGATCACACCTGGAAACAAGCCTTGGCACAGTATGTCTTGCTTGGTCACCAATTTTCTAACAAACAAACAAACAAATAAATAAATACATAGTTTCTTAAAGGGGTGGGATAGTTGGGCCAATTGGAAGCAGTTAGTAAAGTTTCAATACAGAGATGATGATGCCCTTGTCTCCCAATAATCTATATTTAACCTAATGCAATGGTAGTTTAAATGCATTTTCCCAAATAAATAGGGATACATGATGGGCAGGGGTGGGATATGGAAAATATTCTCACTTCTGCAGAGTGAGAATGCACAGCTCACTCTGCAGGACTGAGAATATTTTCCGTATCCACAATCTATACATAATGTTTGTGATTTATACCATGGGGTGAGAGCTTTAGGAACATTTTTATGTTTCTGTGTTTTCTGCTCATTCTATGTGTGGCATGAGTGTGTGTGTGTGTGTGTGTGTGTGTGTGTGTGTGTGTGTGTGTGTGTGCTATTCTGAATGGACTGGGAGTCAGAAACACAATGGGACACAGATGAGTGTGTTTTGCAAAACTAATTGAGTAAGTTGTAGGTTTCAGTGAGAAAGAGAAACTGTTGCAGGTAGCACTGAGAGAGAGAAATTGCTTTGTGAAGACATTTTATTTAGAATTCAGGTTGTTTTGAAGCTGAGATCAGCACAGTAATGGGCTAGGAGTGTTAGAAACACAATGGGACACCGTGAGAGTGTTTTGCAAAGCTAATTGAGTAAGTTGCAGCTTCAGTGAGAAAGATAAACTGTTTTCTGAAGCAGTTTCAATTAGAATGCAAGCTGCAGTGTAGATATCCTCACTCTAGTGACATCAGCAGAGTGTGGATAAATGGCATTATCCTCATTCTGCTGTTGTCTTCAGGATTATCATCACTGCAGTGGAAATAACATAGGTTATTCTACTGAGAAAGCTCTCACCCCCATGGTATAAATGAGGCTATTTCTGATTATGGCAGGGCAAATGAGAGAATAAATAAGTCATTCTTCGTTGTCCTCTCATCACCAATTATTCTCACAGTTAATGTGCCATTAGCATTTTCTCCCAGATGGCTGTTATCACTTGTAAAAAATCCAAAATTCCAAATGGACCTTAATTTGGAGCCAGCTATTCACACACTCACAAGCTGAATTTGAACATTATACTGTATATTAACATTCTGAGAGTGCCAATGCAATCATGACAAACAACAAAAGTGAATCAATGAGCCAAAAAGTAGTACACTGCTGAAGCACAAATAACACAATAAACAGAATTCTAAAATAATAACAAAATAAATTGACAAACAACTAGCTCTAATAATACCTATACATGCACAGATACCCAAACCATAAAAAAATAAAACATGCAAACATAGAATGTTATGGCAGAAGAGGGCTGCTGAACCCACCAAGTCTGCCTCTTTTTCTAACCTTTTTTTTTGCTGCAGACCCTAACTGATCTACTATGCAACATAACCTCCCCTCCTTACATCTACAATTTCCTTGTACCTGTCCCAGGCATCTTTGAACCCTAGCACAGTTTTCACCCACTGCCTCTGCTGGAAGACTCTTTCAGGTATCCATCACCCTCTCTGTGAAGAAGTGCGTTCTCACATCTCTCCTGAATTTACTTCTTTCAGCTTCATAGCATGACCCCTTGTTCTAGAGCACCTTCTTCTCTGAAAAATATTTCCCTCCTCTACCTTATTTACCCCTGTGAGGTATTCAAAGTTCTCTATTATGTCCCCTTTCTCCCTTCTCTCCTCCATGATTTACATATTTCACTGCTTATCCTCTCCTCTCCTCATAGGGCTTTTGATGCAGACCCTGCACCATTTGGTAGCCTTCCTCAGGACCGCCTCCATTCTATCTTTTTCCTCCTGAGATGTAGTATCCAGAATTGGACACAGTACTTAAGGTGGGGTCTTACCTGTGATTTATATAGGCCAGCACCACCTCCCTCTTCCTGCTGATGAACCCCTTCCTATGTACCCCAGCATCCCACTAGCCCTTCCAACTGCCTTGCTACACTGCCTGACCACCTTCAGGTCATCTGATGTGCTTACCTTCAGGTCTCTTTCCTGCATGGTCTTTGTCAGTAACACTCTGCCCATTTGTACTCTGCTTATAGAAACATAGACACATAGAAGTTGACAGCAGATAAGGACCACAAGGCCCATCCGGTCTGCCCATTTCTTTTTCTACCTTATGAGCATGCCATAGGCCTTTGCTCTGTCAATTGCCTATCTATTCATACTCATCTGTATTGCTCCCTTATGCCTATCCCATGCCTGTTTGAAGCCCTGCACTGTATTCATATCCACCACTTCCTGAGGTAGGCTGTTCCATGCATCCACCACCCTTTCTGTGAAAAAAGTTCCTCACATTATCCCTTAATCAGCCTCCCTCTAATCTCATGCTGTGTCCTCTTGTCCTGTTATTTTTCTTATATTGAAACATGTTAGACTCTTTCACCTTGTTAATGCCCTTAAGGTGTTTGAATGTTTCAATCATATCACTCTCTCCCTCCTTTGCTCTAGGGTATACATATTGAGCTCGGTTAATCTGTCCTCATATGTTTTCTGATGCAGTCCCTGCACCATTTTGGTTGCCCTTCACTGGACTGCCTCAATTTAGTTAATGTCCTTGTGAAGGTGTGGCCTCCAATACTGCACACAGTACTCCAGATGGGGCCTAAACAATGTCTTGTAAGAGGATTATTACCTCCCTCTTCTGACTTGGATACCCCTACTACACACCCCAACATCCCTCTAGCCTTACCTACTGCTTTAGAGGTCTGCTTGGATGATTTCAGGTCATCAGGTGATGATGCCCAAGTCTCTTTCTTCCCTTGTGACTGCCAGCAACTCCCTCACAGCCTCCTAGGTTTCTATGGCCCAAGTGCATTATTTGTACTTTTTGCATTAAAACCAGCTGCCATGCTCTTGTCTACTCTTCCAGTCTTTCCAGATCCCTTCGATCCTTTCTAACACCCTCCAAATGCCCACACTGTTGCAGATCTTGATGTGGTCCACAAAGAGGCAGACCTCCTTCCAGTTCCTCTACTATGCCACTTTTAAAGACAGTGAAGGGGACCAGTCCATGACTGATCTCTGAGGTACCCTACTGGCCACCTTGCTTCCTCGAAGCAAACTCCAGTTACCACTACCATCTGGGTAGACAATATGAGCACTGACCTTACAGTGCAGGGGATGCATGTTCCTGTCATTACGTTACAGCAGCCAGCCGATGTGGTGAGAGGAGGGCTGTGCCATTTGCCATATGGTGCAGGGGAAGCAACTAGACACCAGGAATATGTGATAGAATACAGGGCCAGTGATCAGAGGGCACGAGGGACCTTGGTTGCATATGAGAGTATCAGGATGTATGACCCCACCCCTCCCTTTGTCTACCACATGCATTATTGTTTTGAGCAATTGCTAACACTTTTAGTGCACACAGCTCTTTGATTATTGTGCGTGGTGCAAACCCCAGGCAAACAGGGCACAATCCCTTTGCCCAGTGGGCAAACTTTTGAATATCTAGCATCAGATCATTGGTTTCCTGAAGAAATGGAACTGAATGCTGCACATAAAAGCAAAATAATGCAAAATACAGTGTTTTGCATCACTTTATTCAGGTACAGTTAAATGTACTGTATCACTTATGGAGTATGAAAATAATTTTGAAAATGTGAACATAATTAACAGTTTCAGCATAGAAGTAATTTGGTGTCCTTTGGAAAAATGAGCCCTATGATGTTGTTGGTAAAGAGAACTAGGTTGTGAGTTTTAGAATGAACATAATCATCAGCTCTTCACTGAAATTAGCTTTTTTTTTAACAGACAGTGAAATCAGGGTAACAAAATAACCTGTAGCCTTTCAGCAAAGTGACTTAGAGATCTCATCTATGAAATGGGGTTATTGGGGTACACAGATCCTTATCCTGCAATTTAGTACTTTTGGTCATGCCCACCCCACAAAAAAATCAACTTTTTATATAAAAACAATAGTTTTCTTCTTTTAAAGTAATCAGGAAAATGAGTACATTCCCACCATCAATAATTTGCCTTTCTACACGTTCAATAGATAAAATGTTTATCATGACATCTTTTGTTAAAAGTAATCAGTAAAGAGTACCTTCCCACCAGTCAATCATTTGCCTTTCCACACATTCAACAGATAAATATTTTTATCATGAAATGCTGTACAAAGTCTAATTTCTGCTGAATTCATCTGGTAGAATGTTTATCCCTTAAACAAAACAAAAGTCCTCCTAAAACATAAAACACAGAATATGATGGCGAAAAAGGTCCACTGGCCCATCCTGTCTTTCCAAACCTACCTATTACTTGTGTGATGGCCCTAGTGATCTCCATTTTCTTTGCCTGTTTCACAACCTTCTGTTCTTCCACACGTTTGTCAGGCCATGTGCCCTGCTTATCTCTAATTGAATCTTTATTCCTACTGACCTGGATTTGCTTTTACCAAGTGATTCCTTGACTGTGACATTTGGACTGTTTCCTCAATTTTAAAAACAATGTCCAGTTTGGTACTCTCCACTGTAGGAACCTGAACTATATGTGCGAGAATGCTTTCTGGAATGCTTCCACTGGGATCCAGTTCCTTGCACTTGTCACCACTGAGATACTCAGTCCATATCCAACATATTATCCACTAAAAGCAGCATGACCCTAAGTTCTACTGCCCTCTCAAAGACCTCCCCAATTTCCTGTCCACCTCCTGATTCTAGGATGGTGGTCTGTATTCATACCTATTTTGGTAATTTTTATTCATTTCCATGATTTCCTGAACCTGAAGGATTTCTAACCTCATGGTCTCCCTTGTGCTATTAATTTCCATATAACGTATGGAGACTGTCTGTTACTGTTAAAATCAATTAGATTACAACATGATAATCCCAGCAGTATGATGTCAGAATGCTGTAAATCTCACCTGCTTACATCATTCCTATGAGATTACAGGTTAGAATGTCACCAGCTGAAGTAAGTCAATCAACAGAATGTTGATTAGCTGTCCATGACTGCAGATCAAACAAGCGCACATTCCATACCTTGTTTTTACTGTGCACTGTGGCAGCTACATACATAGATACATAGACAGTGCCGGCAGATAAGGACCTATGGCCCACCCAGTCTGCCCATTTGAGCTTGTAAGTTCAGTTCATGTTTTCCAAGAAGTCTGTTGCCCTCACCTCTGACCTCCAGAATTCCTTTATGTCTATCCCATGCATTCTTAAATCTTGTGATTGTTTCAGCCCCCACCACTTCCTCTGGCAGGGTGTTCCACTTGTCCACCACCCGTTCTGTGAAGAAATTCTTCCTCACGTTTCCTCTGAATAGTCCTCCCTCCAACTTCATCCCATGCCCTTTAGTCCTGGAACATCTTTTTGCTTAAAAATAGTGTATTCCTGCACCCTGTTCCTCCCTGTAAGATACTTGTATGTCTCAATCATATCCCTCTCTCCCGCCTCGGAATTCTTGTATTATGAAGTCAGAAACTCTTTACTTCAAGGCTGGCAGTGTATTTCAATAGGAAACTGCAAATTTGTTTCAGATTTTTATAGAGCAATCACACTTTCTGACACCAAAATAGTATAAGTTTAATAGAAATGTGCTGTCTTTTTAATAACTTGTGATCTTTTATTCTTATTTAGCAGGTGACAATTTCTTCATAATCAGAATTTGCTTGGAAAGAAGAAAATAAAATCCAATTATTGTTTTAAAATTGTAAAATCATACAGAGGACTATAACAGTGCAAACATATAAAAAGTAAAGTTTGTTGCTGAAAGAAGAAATATACTAGAATTCTATTGAATTATTTTTACTGGCAGTGTGAAAAGCAATGGTGAAAACCCACTTGTTTCACTGCACTAACAAATATTTTATTATAAAAATTGAAAGTGATTACTATCACATTAAAATACAATAAATAAAATAATTAGCCGTCTATTTACTAAAGTGAATACCAGGGCAGGATTTTCAAAACCTTAGTAATATCATAAGGTGCATGAGGCAAAGGGAGCTGACGTATCTTGCACCTGGTGCAAATGATATTAGTAGTTCCAATTCAAATGCAGCTTGCATTTGGGTCAGGACAGCTGAGGCAAGCCAACACCTTGCCCCCATTGTGACATAAACAAGGGTGACATGTCAAAAGGGGCTTGCACCCTGCGAGGCTGCAACATCCCCTTTCCCGGGATTCAAGAAGCCTGCCATGGCCACAGTAAAGGGCTTCAGTTAGACCATCAATGAGCTGGTCTAAGCCCCTTGCACTATGGCGGAAGTTGTGGCCACTCCTTTAGGGGGCTCTAACATATTTGTATGGGGACAGCATGGGCAGGGGATGCCATAGTGGGAGTGAGGAGGAGGCATACAGAATAGGGCAGTTGCACCCAGCAGGGTGCCAATATAAACTCCATACAAAAAGTGGCATGAGTGGGGTGGAGGGAGTGTGACGCACAGTGCCAAGACCCCAAGTGGGCATGCTGCCCCTGCCCTGCATGCCAGCCAGGTATGTGTCCCCATTCCCCACACATCCCAGCTCTTCTGCTGTTGGGCCAGGTGGCTGGGATGGCTGGATCCTGCAGAAGGTCCTGTAGGTGTGCCCACTGCTGTTGTGCACATTTGCTGATGCAGCAGCACACTGATATGTACAGGTACCTGTTCTTTCTGAATACGGCACAGGGTCCCTGAAATCAGTGATCAACTGGTCTCAGACATGTATGGTAACAGTGATTCTGCAAATATAGTTGATGCTGAATTATGCTGAATGTGATAACTGATTTTGAGTACTGATTTAAAACTGTGCCAAAACAGGAGCTGCTGTCAGGGTGCTGGTGCTGGCTGCAGGCTGCAGGCTCACTGTCACTACTTAAGGCTGTATGCATTCGATTTTATAAACACATTTGGAGTTTTGCAAGCAACTTCCTGCCTGAAATGCTATGCTCTGTGTCGAGTGATTTCCTAAAGGGTTCAGTGTTCAAATGCAAGTGCAACTGTTAAATCAACAGAAATAAAGGCATAGATTACAGTTTAAATAAGTTAAGGCCTATCTCACATTGCCATGCAAGGACAATAAAGTGTACTGTGTAAAGTGCAAAGTGAAATCTATATTTTAACCAACAAAGGTGACTCTATTTAACTGCTGAGCCCAAGGAAGGGTAAATACAAGTAACATGAAGAGGAAGAGTTAGAGGACCTGAATGAGATGAAAACCAGGGCTTTTGCAGCTCAGATGAGGCCACTCAGAGGAAGAAGGTGGGCTGGTCTCCCCTGAATGGCCATGGGTAGCATGGCAGAGAATTCCCACTGAGGTGTTCGGGGACTTTATGCAGGCAGCTTGGTGGGACTCAACTTCAGGGGCATAGATCATGGCCAGACTTGGGAACTATGCAATACATATGCAGTGGCTCCTGGGGAGACTGTACCATCCAATACAACTACATAATGTTGTCATCTATGAAGTTATTGCATGCCTTTCACCTCAACAAGTGACAGTTGTGGTAGGAAGGTTTGAAATGGGGGTTGTGTTGCACAACAAACCCTGGATACGATGCTGACAAATAATAATTACATCAGGAACATCAGATTTGCTGAACCCATTAGTAACAGCAACCATCTTTCTGTAGGATTTAAGGGAGCATTTGAACTCTAAAATACATGTCCATGACTTCAGAAGGGCCAATGTCAGCAAAATTAGGGAAAAAAACAGATAAACACCTAGTTGGGGCTGAGGGATCAGGAGGTGGAAGAGAAGTGAGCCATTAAAGGAATAGTCTCCAGGATGCCACCAGTTCTTGTTTGAATCTGATGGGGAAGTGGAGAAGACACAAGAAACTGATTTGGTTCATTGGGAAGATAGAAAGCACAGTGAAGGAGAAAAGAGCTGTTTCAGGAAATACAAGTGGAGCCAAAATAAGGTGGGGGGATGGAGGACTACCTTAATAAACTGAAAGTGACCAGGAGATGGTTGAAAAAGGCCAAAGATAACTCTCCTGGGACAGATGGGGTTCACCCTAGGGTGCTAAGGGAATGCACTGGTATTGGTGGCATCCCTAGATGGCCTTTACAACAGCTTCTCAGAATCCAGAGCTCTTGTAAGGAAATAGAGTGCTGCAAATAAGTTGCCCTACATACCACAGGGCTCAGCATGAGCTAGGAAACTACAGAATGGTCAGTTTGACATCCATAGTTGGCAAACTGATGAAACTACTAAAGAAGATGCTGGTAGAATTCCTTGAAGCAGTCTGGTGCAGGGCAGCAGGCACCACTGAGTTTGTGGCTGGGAGGAGGTTGTATCAGACTAATTTGACAGACTTATTTGATGGGTCACGAGGACTGTAGACAAAGGCCAAACAATAGACTTCACTTAACCTGATAAAATTAAAAGATCGATATACTCTTTAGCCATCTGGTTCCCTCATAGTGGAACAGTTCACCTCCTAATTTCAACTGTTGGAAACTAAATTCCAGCTTTACATGTTGTAAAGCAATGGTTGATGGACAAGACAGCAAGTCTGGTTAAAGACTGTTGTGGCTGTCTCAAATAATAATACTGTATATTGAATGCATGACTATAATTTCTTGTATTGTATTTTACTTATTTTATTTGTGTATATGTGAAATGTGCATGCAATGTAACTGTTTTCTACTGAGATTTTGGGTCACCATTTTAAATGACTTTTACTCAATGGTCTAACCCTTAATAAAATGAAAATGAAAACCATATCATACGAGAGCTTTAGTAAGGCCTTTGACTCGAGCCTGAGGAGATCACAAGTAGGTCTCACAAGTTTCAGTACTCAGGCAAAAATGTTCAACATATCCATCAATGATACTGAAGATGGCATCAAGGGTAACATCTATCTTTTGTGGATGGCACCAAGCTCTGTTGCAGGGTTGTCAGCAAGGTGGTGAATAGGGAGAACTTAAGGGATAGTACGTCAATTCAGCGAATACATTACCGCGGCAAGAAATTTCAGCAAAGTCAATTCAGCAAATGCAATTTCAGCACCCGTACATATGGACAAACACCAAATACAATGAATAATGCATTCTCCCCTCCCTGAGTGCTACGACCTCAGAGTTGGTTATCTTAGTAAGGGGTATGGGGCAAAGCCCTCACAAAAGAGGAGTGTGGGGCAAAGCCCCTCAAAAACGCACATGTTGTTTTGGTGTTCGTCCATACTGTACAGGTGCTGTAATTGCATTTGCCAAAATGACTTCACTGAAATTGCTGTCACTGTAATTTCTTTGCTGAATTGACATGGAACCTAAAAGGACATAGAAACGTAGGAGAGTGATCCTGGATCTTGCAACTGGGCTTCAGTGCTAGAAATGTGCAGGGTCATGCACATGGATAGAAAATAACCTGGCTCAAAGTATAGGTTGGAAAGTGGCCATCATGGTGCCTGAACAGAAAACCATGAAGAGATTTAAGAGGAGTGGGATAGGTATATGGGCATATGAGGGGGCTGGGAGTAGGGATGTTGATGGATATGGGCCTATATGGGCTGCATGCAAGGACATGGAGAATGCTTACTAGAGTATGTGCATTCCCTGTCTGTACATGCAGCGCTGGCTGAGGTGGTGAGAGGAGGTTGTGTTGGTTGCTGTATTGTCATCCTGTGGCACCAGTGACTAAGGTGAGGGGGTAGCAGTGAGGTATATCCCATGCTGGGGAGGCAACTAGATGCCAGGGAATGCTGGATGTGTTGTGGGATGGATGCTCGAGGTGGGGAGTTCCACTTAATACTAGGAACTTCTCTTAGGCAATAGTGGTGAGCGATCAGAGGGTGGGGTTGTGGGGTACCACTAGACACCAGGGAAGAATGACTTCATTACAGGAACAGTGATCGGAGAATGGGGAGCATTCACACCAGAGAAAATGACTTAATAATCAGAACAATGACCAGAGGATGGGGATGTCACTAGACACAAGGGAGTTTCACGGCAAGCGATTGGAGGGTGAGGGGTGCCACTAAACACCAGGGAATAACTACTTTATTACAGGGATGGTGATTGGATGACGGGGGGCACTAGACACCAGGGACTTTGCATACTACAATGTATGTGACACTTGAATTTCTCACGGAAGCTGTCAGTGGAGGATTTCTGGAGGTGACGGACACTCCGGGTCTGCCAGCTAAAACAGAGCAGCGGTGGTGGGAAGAGCCTGAAAATAGTAATTTCATGGCTAGTGCACCTACCCAGTTAACAAAAACTAAATAAATAAATAAACATGGCTAAAAATAATTGAAAACAACAAAACTACATCATTGACACTCAGCAATTTTATTAGAGATCAGCTAGCTGAGATTCCTGAAGTAGTAGTAACTCCTCTTCTTCATCATTTAAGTACAACAGTCTCTCTTTAATAATTCTGTATACAAGTTTTGTGGTGTCTTTCATACAAAGAACCTTCTAGGCATATAGAGTTTCCATCTTCTATTTTTTCCTTAGCATAGTATACTGTAAGCGGGGCTGTATATAGTTTCAATTATTTTTAATTTTGCTAGCAACAGTTTTTAAAACATAAAATTACACTGACAAACATATTTTTAATTAAAAATGTACACATTTACAACGTTTTTCCCCAAAGATGACAACTTTTGGTAATTTTGTGTCCACAACCTGCAGTGTGAAGCAAAGTCTGCTGCATCATGCTTTAACATTTTTCATCAATGTCCTGACTTTTGTGATTTATGTAGAATGTGTTTTGTTGCACTTCACATAATGTGAGCCTAGCAACTGCACAAAGGTCATCCAATGCTAGGTTCTGCTATTGCTGGCAGAATCATGCCTGTTCCTTTTAAGTTTTCAAAGTTCAATTACCCTTCCCACTTTTGGAACAGCATTTGATAAGAGCTTCATATTTTTAAGTAGAGAACAATGCGCTCAATTTTCTATCAGTTGCTAGAACAGTGCACACTGCACAGTCACCAATCCACAGCTACAACAATTCTGGGTGCCAGGGACCCTGCACTCTATTACAGAAAATGGGGGTCCCTGCATCAAAGTCACAATAATTGCCACAGCTGCAGGGTTGCATCAAATTTTGGTGCACCTGAGGGGTTTGACTGAAGGTCCCATCAAGACCCTCCAGCCTGGTGCAACTTTAGTGGAGCTGCAAAGGTGTGGGAGGGAGAATATGCCTGCAAGGTGGGGACTGGGAGCAGAGGGATCAGTGGGGGTGCAATAGTGGGTGATGGGAGCACAGCAGCAGTGGCAAGGTTCAGATGTGGCACCCAGTGGAGGTACCATGGCCATTGGGACAGTCACTCAGCCCCCATACACCAAGGTAGGCAGGGTTGAACCCAGTCCTGGACCACAGGTGGCAACAGCCCTGGTACCTATCCCAGTGGTGACAGTCCTGACAGTGTAGTGGGTATTAGCCTGACTCCGCAAGGTGGGCTGTTTAGCAGGGGAATGCCATGGTGCCTGGGAGATGATCCTGTCCACTGACTGCAACCCATAACCTGCAGTCAATCCCACCTGCCACATGTCAGGGACTGTGTCACCTCTGGTGCAGGTACCAGGGCTGTCTCCACCTGAGGTCTGGGACAGGGTCCATCCCTGACTATCTTGATGTACCTGCTCTGAGTGGCTCAGTCCCAGTGGTCATGTCACCTCTGCCGGTGCCAACTCTGAACCCTGCCATGCTTCCTTGCCCCCATCACCCACTAAGGCACCCCCACTGGTCCCTCTGCCCTGGTCCCAACCTTGCAGGCCCTCCTACTTGCCTCCCTCCAAGCCAGTGGTACAGGTTCCTTAGACCAGCTCATGGCAGGTCTAACCTCATGCGTCCATGGAGGGCCTTCTAAAATCCCAAATAAGGGGATGGTACAGCCCAGCCATGGTGCAAGCCCCTTGCAACCTGGTGTAGTGGTAGAGTAGGGCAGTTCGACACAAGGCATCCCAATTTTGATGCAGCCTGTGTTCAAAAATCAGGATTGACACAACATTTGGTGCAAGGTGCCACTTGTATCAAATCCTTTTGGTGCAGGCACCTTGTGCCAAATTTCAAGCTTACAAATCAAGCCCAGTGTCTCACAGAGACCCAGATAGCTTTGTAAACCATGTATTTCACTCGTTGGCTATCAGCAGACTGTAATACAGTTTTATTTTTGTAAAGCAATTTGCTTTCAACCTGTATCTCAAAAGACATCAAAGTGAAAATAATAAAAAAAAAAATAGCTAAAGAAAATTGCAGGATAGAATTCTGAAAAACTATAACATTTAAATCTATGATGCATCATTTACATTCTGTGCAGTATTAGACAAAGTATGTTTTCCCATTATGGACTTCAATGTTAGCCCAAATGTGTTAAGAATACATTTAGAGTGAGAGACAATTAGCAACAGAAAAGAAAAGAGGAAGGATAGGTTTTACTCTAGGTAAGATTTAAAAATCAGGGAGAATGCAACATACAATACAAAATCACAAGAGAATACAATAAATATATTTGGTAAACGTTAGTTAAGTCAATCACTACATAACTCAACCCATGCATTCAACTCAACTCTACTCACCTCCCATTTTCCAGGATCGGAGTCTCAATCACATGCTTATACTTCTTAGTACCACGCATGGTTTCTACCCTTCTTAGTATCCCTAGCAAAACTTCAAATCCCAAAAGCCGCAGTACTCTCCCTCTTTCAGTGAAGATCAAGCCCAAAGAGTTACTAGTTGATGAAAACTCACGTCTGACTGAAGTCCTTCCTTTACTCTAGCTTCAGTTTCTCAACTGCAGCAGCTAGACCTGATTTCTGCAAAGTTATTAAATTCCCATTTAATGATTAATCAGGCCTGTTAAAGTTCAAGCTGTCTGCTGATGTAATCAGCCTGTTTGACTAATGTGGGCACACCACTAGTTTATGACAGTTCCCTGGTTTCTCTATCCCCAGTAAGTCGCATCATTCAAGACCTAATCTTTAGTTGTGTTTGCCTTGTTGTGACATAGAAACACATTTCTCTGATGAATATGACGAAAACAAAGTTGCTGGTAACACTGTTCATCAAACAAACCATGAAGGCCAATACTTGATTTGTCCAGATGACCTAAGTCACTATGAACTTGAAACCAGAGGGCTGTGGTTTCTAATTCCACACCAGGGACATTGGCTCTTACATACACAAGGCCCTAGAATTCTGCAGCGGTAGAATTTTGCACAGAACTTGCAACCTACCGCAGAATATCTGCAGTGCCACAGAATTCATTGTTATTGGTGATTCTTTATTAATATTTATTGTTCTTCCATAGCACCTGGTTCCTGTCACCTCCATTTATATCAAAACCCCACTATGCTCAGCATGTGATATTATCAATGACTGCACATCATACATTATCTAATGACAGAGCAGCGTTCAACCACCAAAATAAGTAATCATTTATCTACCTCTGCTCCCACTCCCTGAGGAAGTGGCAAGGCACATCAGGTACTGTGATATTTGTCCAATCTGTACTTCAGCCTAATAACATTGTCAGTCTTAAGTCACTACACTAGACTAACTTAAGTACTAACAATAACATAGCATTGTTAACTGAATACCTTACTTTGCACATATTTATTTGTGCCTTTAAGGTACAGGGAAGGCCTCAGAAATAAAATAATTATGCCCAGAAGGGTGGAGTATAATGATGTGTAGACTGTTGAAAAAACAGATCTATTAAATGAATAATTGTGCTGTACACATTTTGCCAGGAATATTGATTACATGTTATCATGGGTTGACAGAATTACCTAAAAGTTATGAAGAAATGCTGTGTGCAGGGCCAGCTGTTAGGCCAGTGGGTGCACGTTTTGCTCCTGTGCTGATAATTCAGGTTGATGGATGAGCTTGTGGAGTTGGCTGGGCAGTATGAAGATGGGGGCAGTGCTGTTGCACCCACCCACTTCGAGCCTTGGAAGGTATGGCATGATGTACTGTTGCACGGGTGACCTCTTGTGATGGGCGGGAGCCTTTCCTCAAAAGGGTTTACATACATGTCATGGCCTGATGAGGCAACATACTGTAGTGCATCAGGAGGATTGGCTGGCATAAAAATGAGTCTTGAAATACTGCCAGTTTTCTGTTTATTCCATCTCCAAAGGGCCCTGTATGAATCAGGATACAATTTCACAGTCACAAAAGGAAATTCATGCATAAAAACTATGTTACAGATTGCATATAAATATATAAGTGATACATAGTGGGGACCTCACGAGCAGCGTAAAACAGCATGAATATAGATAAGTAATTTATCATACAAGGTCCCCTCTTCATATTTCATTTATGCAATAGGATAAGATCTTAAGTGATTAAATTTGTTTTAGCTTTTTCAGAAAATATTTTTTCTAGAAGTCTGTGGATTTATTTTTGAACTGGTGTTACTGTACATTCCTCCATCCCATTTGCCACAGCCATTGCCATGGACTTAGTGTCAGGATGACAAGCTGACTCTGTGATGTGGCAGTTCCTTGATGCCACAGAATGTCTACAGAAATTACAAACCAGCACTATAGAAATTCTACGTCAAATGGTAATCTTGCTGCAGAACTTGGTCCCAAAGTGAAGCAGAAAATCAGGGCCTTGTACATATAATAGTTCAGATGGGTATCTGGTTAGAATAGCACTTTGTGAACTGCATGGTATAAACCAAGCTGTCAAGACCGCAGAAAGCAATAGCAGCAGGGTTAGAATAGCGTCCAGCAATTACCACTACCCTGTCACTATTTGGACTGATGAGAGAAGGTAGAGAAGGAGGCAGAAAATGCAGTTACTGGCCGCGCTTCCCCATGGTGGAGTGTGTTAAGGCAGCAGCTCGATCAACACAGACAAAGGGAACTAGGGTTCTAATCATGGTCTCCTGCAGTTATTTGAATTTCCATTCAGGACTTGCATTTTATCAAAGGGCCGTGGAAACAGGATTCCATGGCCCCACAAAATGAACCTTTCCTGTGATCTGCTCACCCTTGGGTAGGAATCCTTTCGGTGTTGAGGCAGACCCCGCATTGGGGGTGTAGTTGGAGGAGCCCACCACATGAAAATACACTTTGTATACAGTTATTTTACAATAGTAATGGTCGTCGCTGCAGTGCTTGATCTCTACCTTTGATGCTGTGTTCACTGGTGGCATTGATTACCGCGCTAGAGGAGAGCGCTGTTAATACAGCTGTTATGGATGGAGATGTTATTGACAGCACTCTTCTGACCTAGGGCCATTCAGATGTTGTGATTCAGTGCAAAGAGGGTGCTGCTCTTTGAGAATTCATTTCTATTATTCATTATTTCAAATGATTTACCAGGAGAGACATACTGAGCTAACATAGTTAATTTCAGAAGTGTTCCTGGGAGAGGGAAGAGGAGAGCATAATAAGTTACAACAAACATGTTGCAGTAAGCAAAACAGTACAAGTTACCAGTACATAGTAACAAAACAAACTGTGCAATAAAGTGCAGATGGTGACAAAAGTGTAGCGAGAACAAGGCACTAGCGTGTTCAGAAAAAAAGTGCAGATTGAAGTTAAAAATGTAGGATAAGCAGTGCACTGCCCAGTACAGAAAGTAGGGGAGAATAGAGAAGGTAAGAGGGTAGAGGTGAGGGTAGAGGGTAGAGGGTAGAGGAGTGACTGACTTATTGCAGGCATAGAAGCACAGGAGATGTGGAGTTGGGAGTGGTAAAAATAAAATAAATCCCAAGCTAGGGTGAAGGGCAAATAAAGACGGAGAAGAGAATTCACGGAGGATTGAGGAGGATGCTGTCCTTCTGATATTAGAACTGAGACCTGTTGTATATGTGTGTGTGCATCTGTGGAAAGGTGGATAGTAAAGAATGATTCATTGCCACCTTTATTAAAGCGTGAAGTATAGCCCCAGTGTCGGTATTTTAATAAAACCATTGTCCACCAACTTTCCACCATTATTAATGTGATGTCGCGTGATACTGCTGTTGCTGGGGAATAATGGCCACCACTTTTTGTCATTCTCTATTTTCCCTCCTAGCCATGCTCTCATGCACTCTTTTCTTCAGTCATAAGTATTGTTCCAGCTTCCCTTCTTGTACCTACTAACTCTGTGCATCACCAGACCAGGCCTTTTCTGGCCTTGATGCCCCTGTGGCTGGTTTCTCTGGCTATGGCACAGATTGCCCTGGCATACCAGGGAGATGGGTTCCACTAGGGAGGTCAGAGAGGAGGGACCCAGATTGGTTGATTGCTCCAAGGTGGGTGGGTTGATGACTTTAGTCAAGTTACCCAGTGGCACTCTGCAGCATTCGATCAGCCTCCGACATATAGCCATGCTATCCAGCCATGAAACCTAACCCCATCTGACTGAAACTGTGTTTGATCCACAATCAGATGGGGTCCGGTGTCTTGCTCTAAGGTTGGATCTTTGGATTTGGCCCTCAGATTGTTAAAGTTCCCTCAACCACTTTCAAATCCACTGGATCCTATTGTTCCCGATCAGATCCATTTGAAATCCAAGGTGACTGGATGAAATGTCCAGTGCCATCCATATTCAATGGCATCCAACATCCGGTCAGAACAGTGGCATGTCCTGGGATCTAATCCTGGCAGATACTATGAGCACCACTAGACAGGACCATAGAAACATGGGGCAGAGTTTTAGGAGAAACAGAATGACCAATTATAAATAATGACAAGGGTAGACCACCACTGACGAGATTGTCGTAATATGACACCTGTATCTATAAACTGTATTTTGATCACTGAAATGTGGATCAGAATTCTGATTAACACAGGATACAATTTTCTGGTTCCATTCCACCTTCTAAATAGTCAACTTTTAAATGTTCAAAACATATTTTTGGGAGCATGAATAGTTTCACTGATAGTGTAATTGGATACTTAGACTGACAGAGTGACCATGCTAACATTTTGGAGACCCTACCAATGGTGGACTGTCAACATTCATGCAATTTAACCCTGCCACATTTTGCTCCTTTTCAGCATACAGCCAGAAGCAACTCCATGTGTGTTAACCATCTCAGACCCCACTGCATGCTTCCCTGCAGAGTGGCTAACTGGCAGGTCAACCACAGCTCCAACATCATATGTTCATTAATTTACAATATCCACATTTGGTTTGACTCAGCAGGGGCCTTTATTTTACCATGTGTGGAGGCATAGGCACATTTCTAAGAGGAAATGGCTGTCCTCAGCATAATTGTGCATCACTGATAAATATGCAATAAACTTGTTTAGCAAAGGGCACTTGCTGTCTTGCTTTAATCAGTATTTTCTCCCAAAAAGCCAGCATCTTCTTGGCTCCAGCCCACCCCATGAGCTGCACCTGCTTTCCCAGGACTTAACTGCTTGATGATTTTATACAGTTCCCCCTCTCCTACATCATGGGCAGGTAGGGATGGCTGCCCCTCCTGGAATCACAGATCCAGAGCTGTCATGTATGGGAAGCAGTGTGGCCAGGGAGTGAGAAAAGCATCACCCACTGGATCCCTTTTCCATTTTCTTCCCTGGCCTGATGGTACGCACTGACACAGTTGTGCATGTGTGTGTGAAGCATACATGCACCAAGCACCTGCCACCAGATGCCCTCACCTGAGTTGAACCTGCTGTCCTATCACCACACCTCCACATGGTGACAGTATAGGAATGGTGTGACCCGAGCCCTCTCTCCAGAAGAGGGGAGTAGTTTCTGGATGCTCAACCCTCCCTCTATCTTACCCCCATGTGACCTGAGTGTTCTCCCAAACCCAGGTTGCCAGCATGGTAGGCAGTAACGCTACTGCTGAGTCACAGAGCCAGTCAGTGGTACTTGTTATCTTTAGTTTCTCTGCCTATGTTTCCCATCTTGACTGGCCCCACTTATACCGACCTCAGCAGCTCTTTTAATTCTGATTTTCCATGGAATTGTGTAACCCCCATGGCTGACCCCCCAATGGTTGGGTGGTGGTGAGTACCCTTGACCCTCCAGTCAAGGATCCTGCTGGACAGAGTGAGGTCACCAGTGCAGAGCCTGCAAGGTCATAGTTCATCCTGCTAGCCAGGATGAGTTATCTGCTTTTCTCCCCATGCAGGGGAGAGAGCATGCAATGACATAAATGGTAATGCTGTGTGCTCCCACATGCAGTCTGAAGGATGTCTGCAATTCCTTCACCCCTGTGGTGTTCCAGCACTCTGCCCTCCACAGCCACTGCTAGTTTGGGCAGACAGGGTGGGCCAAACAGTCCTTTTGTGCTGACAAATTCTATGTTTGTAGGTGCCAGGTAAACAATTGAGACACGCTGCCCTCCTGAGAAGGAGGAGAGCAGTCCTTGGATCCTGGGCAACCCTCTGACATCCTGAGCTAACATCCAAATTCAAGTCATCTATGCTGCAAGCAGTAGGTCTACCCTCACACCAGCAGGTCCGTGTATGGTACTTGCTATCTCAAAATCCCTTTCGATAGTCACCATTAATTTTAAGGCAAGGCAAGGAAAGGCAATTTTATTTGTTTGGAACCCTATCCAAAGGAGCAGAGGGCCTTACTGTAATAAAATAACATAAAGCAATTACAGTAAATAAATAAATATAATTAATAAATGAACAATTGGTGATTTTCAGATAATCTATGGGTCTTTAAGAACACCCCAGGATTTCACAGTGTGTGAATAATGTGAGTTATACAGACAATGGGAGCTCCTCACTGGATTTGACTTAACTACATTTTCTAGAGTATATTAATACTATCTGTAGTATCTGGTAGTATACTGTAGATAAAATGTAGCCACTCCCCACATACCCCTGGCTATGACGATCCCCAATAATTTGCTTTTAAAGGGCTAAGCTTCATGGACATAGGAAGAGGGCTGAGGTTCAGAGTTAAAATGGTACTTAGTGCCTTCACCAGGAGCATTCACAATGTGCACAGCATAGGTGGCTGCTTCTAGGAAGATATTTGTCTGTAACTCTGTTGTTAAAGGGACACTGTCAGCCTGTTTTTCATCATATTATTTCTAGTTGAAACCTCACATTTTATGATTAGCGCACTTCTCTAAATTTCACTGATGTTGCTGTTTGTTTTGTCTGTCTCCTTGTTTAGTAGAACTGAAATGCATGGCAGTGTATATTTAAAAACAACCTTGTTTTTGTTTACAGTCCTGGTTCTGTTCTTACTGCATGCTTCTTGAGCAATAGAAACACACCCAAAAGTTCAGTCACTGATCAGGAAGTAGCCCAAACTCCCACAGCATCATGAGGGCTAGACTGTTTTGCAGGTGTTCCCAAGTCCAGGAAAGATGTATTTGGAGCTGACCAAGGAATGTAAACAAACCTGTTTGTGTGATTACACCAGTATGTTGGACAGTCTGGTTTTTATTTTTGTAAAGAAAATATGAGTTAAAAATCAAACTACCAGCTACATCAACAATCTTTACACAATGTTGGCAATCATAAAATATGTTTTTAAACTAGGGCACTTTGAGACCTAAGAGGGTTGACAGTGTCCCTTTAAGATATCCTAAACCCTTCATAACCCCAGAGGCTAACTGAAATTATATTTATGGTACTACCTTTATATAGTAACTAAATAATTGAATATCCATACCAAAATTAGAAACATTTTAACAGATTTACTGATCAGTTATAAAACAAAATAGTAGAAAAGTAAAGGGCATGAATACAAGGGTGACACATGTAACAACTGCTTCCTGCCAGTTGGGAGAGGGGTTGAATACTAGAATGTTAAACCCATGGAGCCTACTGATTGGTAGAGCCTCTAATAGCCAGTGAGTTGTGCTTAAAGTGACAGCTGTATGTTGGCAGAGTATGCCATCCTGCACACTAGTGACCATGACTGTAAGAGTTGGAGGTCAGGAGGTCATAGGCATATCATTAGTCAGAACTTACAAACTCAGCAATAACATAACTGCTGGGACAGACATTTTAGTTAGACTCTATGGCCCAGATATTCAAACTGCGCCCAAAAGTGCAATAGCAAGAGTAGCGCAAGTCTATTGCACCCATATACAACTAGATGCGATATTCAAAAAGGAGCAGGCCAAATTGTGCCTACAACCAACGCCTGAACATCATAATAATCCGCGCCTATAGCGCAAACTAGGAGGGGAAGCTGAGCAGATATGATGAGCTATGGCGAACAAGGGATGTTCAGCTGAGCAGTCCAGAGGCGCTTATAGCTGCAAGCAGGAGACCCCTAGCTGCAGAGCAATGTAACTGCACAACCACGGAGGTAGGGGCCACCACCCATGCCACAGATGGGTACAGGAACACACAGCAGAACAGACATCATCCCCCACACCCCAAGCACAGCACAACTGGGGAGGGCTGGAATAACCACTGGCCCATGGAGACAAGCAACAACCCAGAGCCGGGCCATGGTGCCCCATCACACCCACCGCAAGCTGAGACTACCACACAAGGAGGGTGGACCCCCCGCACCACACCACCCCTCCTAATGCACAGCACACCCTGCACCGTGACCCCAGACATCTCCCATGAGCAGTGACCACCACTGCAGGAAACCCCATGCATACCACTACCCCCACTGTGACACTGCAACCCTGTGCACCACAGAACCACGCAAGCCAGCCCCACCATGAGCACCCATCTGTAGGTGGCAGCACATGGCAATGCAACAATGGCAGACACAGTGCCACCACGCACAGTCCCCCTGAGGTACTGCTGAGAGACCGACCATGTGTCGGCACAAGAGGTACCCTCACATGGGACAAGGTGTGCAATTTGGCACTCACCACCAGTGATACAGCACCCTGCACAGTAGTCCAATGACACACCCCGACCCACCACTGGCCACAACAGCCAGCACAGACACCCACAGTGTAGCGTGGAAGCATGCACCACACCGGATGCAACACAGTGCATGGACAAACACCCACCCATACCCAAGGGCACAACAACACAGGGACGCAGTAGCTGGGCAACCAAGCCCCAGCGTGGGTCCATGGAAACTGTTTACACACAGCCTGCAGTCCTCCATGGTACAGGAGTGCCAGCCACCCTGTGCAGGCACTGTGGACCTGTACGCCACCATCATTTGCCTGAAGCACAAGTCACAGACAGTGGTGCACATCCCCTGCAACACACACAAGCCACAGCATGAAGGTGGGACAACCACGGAGGCAACAGTGTCACCCAAGGCAGACATGCACCACACCAGAGACAGGAGGCAACGCAGCATTGTGACGGGTACAGTGGCTGCCCTGTGTGAAAGCTACCACTGACATGCCAGCAGACCGTGCAGGTCACAGACATGCAAGGGTGTCAGCTGCACAGGCTATGGATGGGCTGACAGGTGCGCCATGGACACAGAGCATGCACCATGGACCACTGCACACAGTCATCCAGTGCACAGGGCACAACACACACACCACAGACACTGACTGATAGCTACTCCAACACCATAGTCACTTCCCCATGGACACACACATACCCATGACTGCACCACCCTGACACTATGCACACCACTGCAGCTGAACACCTATAGCCCACTGCAAATCAGAGAACACCACAGTATTCATATCAAAAGATTTGTAATCAAAATATCAAAATAACTATTTACAAAACCATGTACAAATGTGTTGGGAGGGCACAAACAAGGTGGGGTGGATAAGGGCAGGGGTGAACAAATGGAACAGGAAAGGAGGGGTGTGAGGGTGGGTCCAGGGTAGGGGAAATCAGGGGCATGAGGATGTTCAATGGGAGCCCCGCCCCGCCTCCGGGCTGCTCCACCTCCTGCATTTCCTCCGACCCTAAGATGGTCAATCCTTTGCAGGATGTCCAAGGATTCCTTTGCCACATTTAGTATCTCCTGCAGTGCCTCCCATATATCCTGCAGCTGGCAGACACCTTGGACAAGGGAGCACAGTCAATAGGTGTGAATGCACAGCCATACAGCCCACCCACTGTGCATGGTATACGGCCGTGGGACATACCTCTGTGATGGTGTGTGACCACCCACATTGATCATGTCCACATGACCTGCCCACCCAGGCACATACAGCCATGCGGAACACTGCACACACCCACCAGCCCAGTCACACACAGCACCACTGAGGCCGTTTAGTGACATGGCTAAGGGTACAAGGCAGTGGCACAGCCATGTACCCAGTGCACACATGGACCACCATCGACACACTCCCAGAGATGCATTGCCACTGGACAATGCTGACTGTAACAAGTTGTGTGCATGGCAGTGGTGTCGATGGATGGTGGCCATGCCCCACTGCCCACCCTGTTACACAGCATGCAATAGTAATCATGGAGTTATGGCACTCACCCTCATTGGGCCGGGTCAGGTTGACGGTGATGGCCCTCGTCCCCACCTGGCTGCTCGGCCCTCCTCCTCCACTGCTCCTCCTCAGTTTGCGCTGTTCATCCTGGCCTGTGGAAAACAAGGAGAGAAGAACATCAGTAAAGGCAAAGGCAAGTTTATTTAAAAGACGCCCAATCCCAAAGGCTCTGGGCACCGCACAAAACTTTACAGCATTTCATACCGTATAATCGTATAAATTAAAAATTAATATAAATAAATATAAATAATCAGAATTACATCCCTAAAGCTTGCATAAATAGGAAGGTCTTCAAGCGAGCCTTAAAGCAATTATAGTGGAGGCTTCCTAACTACAGCTGGCAAGGAGTTCCAAAGAGCAGGAGCGGCAACACTAAAAGCTCGGTCGCCTGCAGATTTTAATCTCGCTCTTGGAACATTTAGGAGGCCACCACTAGAAGAGCGGAGATTACAAGTAGAGGAAGAAGGTACCAGGAGAACTGACAGGTAACCAGGGCCCTGTCCGTGTAGGGCTTTATATGTGAAAAACCCACCTTGAAGAGCACTCCACCTGACAGGCAGCCAGTGCATCGCGCAACACAGGTGTAATATGGCAAATGTACTTTGCCCGGTCAAAAGCCAGGCAGCAGTGTTTGCTCTAGCTGCAGTCTGTGAAGAGAGCCCCAGAGACCCCGAGATAGAGGGCATTACAGTAGTCAAGCCTAGAAGTGACTAAGGCATGTATCAAGGTAGGGAGGTCCAGAGACGGAACAAGGGGCTTAATCCTGGCAATGTTTCTAAGATGGAAAAAAAGGCACGCATTACCGAAAAATATTTGAACCTCCATGGACAAATTCCTGTCAAGAATCACACCAAGATTTTGCATCCAAGGGAGGCCATCAATGACACAGCTCCTAGCACAAGTCCAGTTGCAGAGTCAGAGGCCATCCCATCATGAACTCTGTTCGACTCCACTACCAGTACCTCAGTCTTGTCAGGGTTCAGTCGTAACCAGCTGGAGGCCATCCAGTCACTAATCTCAGCCAGACAGATATTTAACACATCCACTCAGGCTTGATGTTCCTGGGGCAAAGGATAAGTATAGCTGAGTATCATCAGCATAGCAATGAAAACTCAGACCATACTTCCTAATGATCCCCCGGAGCAGCATGTATACTGCAAACAACATTGGGGCCAATATTGAACCCTGAGGGACTCCACAAAAGGAGACAGGGTGTAGATGAGAAATTTCCCATCACAACCCGCTGTCTCCTATTGGTGAGAAAGGACTCTCAAGTACAATACTGAAGCAAAGTCCCCTGCCCCAAGGTGTGTGCCCTCCTCCCAGCCAGACCCACCCACCCCATACCCTGTGAACACTGCCACAGCCAACCCTAGATTCTCCTCCCCATGTGCTGGCACATACAACACTGTTACCCATATGGACAATCAAGTGCGCTGCCGAACCCCCATCTGGATGTGGCACTGTGCCCTCCCAGCACGTGCCCACAGTTGTACCAGTAGCTCCAGCTCCCTCCTCTTCAGGTTCCCAGCGGTGCCTGCACTGCTCCATGCTCCTCCCTGTCTGGTGGCCTCCTCCAGGGCAGTGGCCACCTCCTGCCACACCTGGTCCTGGCCCTGTGCAGTGGTGCCTCCCCAAAAGAGAGGCCCATGGTGTGGCTCAACGATTGCCACCAGATTGGCCAACTCGATGGCTGTCCACTGCGGGCTTGACTGCATGCCATCCCAACAGCTATAGTAGGCAATATGGCGCCTGCAGCACGGTACCCTAGTGCAGATGCTGCGCTGCACAGTCTCTGCCATTCCCTATTGCACTGTTACTGAACAGCACAATAGAGGTGCACCCATGCCTGATGCATGGTGCCAAGGGGCAAAAGTGGCACAGGGTCAAGGGTCTCTGGCAGCAAGGCCGCCAGCGCCATCGGACAACTATGCCTGTAGCACGATTGGTTGCCTGTGTGCCAACGCCACAGCAGACTATTGGGCAGTTGTGCCATTGCACCTATGAAGGCCCACTGTCACAGCACCATGTAGTGACCTTCGCTGTAGTGCCACTGACACAATGGTGGCCATGCCCTGCATTGCCTACCGTACACAGCATGTCATCAGCATGGCAGACGCCTGCTTCAGCAGCCTGGGCATGCCCAGTGAAGTGTACTATGCATGCCATGGAACTGCGCCATTGGCTCAGCACGCTCCACACAATTGCGCAAAGCACAACAGCGCGATATTCAGCTGTCATATGCTAATCATCCGATCAGCCATTCAATGGCACAGCACCGTGATTTGCATCTAATTAAAGTTGCTCCTCACCTAATTTGCATGGATTGCGCTATAAAGATGTGACAAGGTGCAGCAGTGGCCATAGTCGGTTACTGCAGTTTATTGGTGAGTTGCATGTTGTGTGGGAGTGTGGACTGTGGATTCGGGGACATGCATGGGACTGCACAGTCACAGGTAACCACTGCCATCCTTACAGGCTAAAATGACCAAGCACGTTCTGGGAGAGGAGGACAACAGTGGTGGGAGGAGGAGGAGGCGAATTTCATGAAGGCCGAGACCGAGGCCCTTGAGGTCTACCTGGATCAGGAGCCATTGCTCAGTGGATGGTGGAGTACTCCTCAGTCTCATGCTGCTGCATGGGAGAGGTGGCACATGCCATGAACCGGCATGGCAGCCACCAGCGCCTCCGCAGGAGTGTAAGAAGAAGATGGGTACTGACAGCAGGAGGGTAAAGGAGAAGGTGGCTGCCATCAGGGCAGCATGTGCTGCAACAGGCAGGGTACAGCCAGAGGTGGTGCAGCTCACCCCAGCAGAGGACAGGCTTGCTGCAAGCATGACAGCAGTGCCATAGAGGGAGTTCCAGGCGTGGCTTCCAGACGGGTGGTGGCCCATCTCTGCATGGTAGGCCATGGTCTGCCCCGGGAGGCGGTAGGTAACACGCAGTAACGTGACTTTGCTTTTCCTTACAGATCCTGAGCATCTGCATGGGTCAGCAGTGGTGGGCCTGTCCACTGCAGACAGTAGGATGGAGTCAGAGTTTGGACCATCCACTTCACAGGTTTCTGTGGATCAGTACAACAGTGGGACCACCTGGCTGTCCACACTGATGTCATTGAGACAGGTGTGGGGAAGCCCTGCCTGTGTCTCAGCATGCTGGCATCCATGGATGCCAGCACTCTGTGGCTGTGGCTGGGGCAGAGACCTGCATCAGTGCTGATGACACGACCGTCATGGCAGTGACACGCGTGTGCCACAGGATGGACACACAGCAGGGCAACTGGCGCCCATGGCTGTGGCTGGTGCCTCTGTGGGGCCAGTGTGTCAGCACAGTCCCAGGCTGTGCCTGTCAGCACCAGTGGGGCAGCACCGGTGTCTGATCAGGACAGTGGGACTGTTGCGCCACTGCGGCAGCACCACTGAGCCCTCAGGGTGCAGCAGCCGGAGGGGCAGCTGCGCAGTCGCCCAACGGGCCTGGGGTATGGGGTTCAGTGGTGGCATCTGTGCACCACCCGTGACATGCCCATACCTGGTCCTGGTGCGCAGCACCCACCCTCAAGGGGTGCTGAACATCAGGCCCTTGCACACCCTGAGGAACAGGATGCCGAGGAGGATGATGACCTCTTGAACGAAGCACACCCGCCTTCTGCGAGCATCAGTCCAGCAGCAGATGCGGCTTAAATGTCCGTGGAAGCACTGTGTGTGGCTCTGGAGGGCAGATGAGCCTACAGCAGGGACACTGAACGGATCCTGTCACGGATGGACCGCTTGTGGGAGGATGTGACTGCTGCCATTGACAGGCATGCACAGGTGTTCATTGCTGTCATGGCCACAATGGGCACACAGTCAGGTGCCCATGTGTCTCTCACACCACGCAGCGCACCTCCACTCCTGTTCCTGGCATCGCATCCTACCCTGTTGACGCTGTGTTCAGCTGTGGGCATCCCAAGCACTCCTGGTGCAGCATGTTCAGTGTGCTGCAGACTTCGCGTGGCACGCTCGTGTTCATGCAGTTGAACCCTGGGGACCATTGGTGCCACCCTCATGAGGCCAGTGGTCAGCCTGCCAGTGCTGGCGGGTCTCGTGGGGCCACCCACATCCAAGGCAGCTGTGGCAATGTGCCGCGAGACTGACATGTCTCCCAGCATGGACACTGTCTGGTGCTGCCCTGTGTGCATTGTGTGTTTCGTGGCAGTGCACGGGTGGGCATTCGCCCTGCACGTGGACACACGGTCCACCTGCACACCCTCCCGGCTGCTGTCCGCAGTTACATGTGCATGATGATGCCTGCATTGAGCTGTACACTGAAGTGCAATGGTGCCCAGCATCTGACACATGCATGGACAGGCAGTGGACGTGGTGGCCTGTGGACATTGTGTGTTGCTAGGGTTGGCCTTCTGGGTTGGTGTGCCTCCTGCCCTCTGTGCACGTTTGGTGCATTGTGGTGTGTGTGTGTGTGTGTGTGTGTGTGTGTCTGTCCACGTGGCATGTTGATCCTCACCCATCCCTGGTTGTGTGTGTGTTTCTGTGTCCTGCCACATCCCTTGCCGGCATGCACCCCTGGTGTGTGTCCATGCATGGTTGTGGGTTGTGCCTTAGCACTGGTGGTTGCACATGGCCCCATGGCTTACCTGGGTTGGCGATGCTCCTCTGTGATGGTGTCCCAGTGCAGCTGTGCCAGCCGGATCAGTTGAGGGTCCCATCGGCCAGGAGGGGCTGCCCATCACCATTGTCACCTCTGTCCCATCATCCCTATCGCTGTCCATTCTTTTGACTTGTATGGCTATCCCACATTCTTGGCCATGTTGTGCAGGATGCAACAGGCCAGGAATATCCCACAGGCCTTGAGGAGCTGTACTGTAGGGCACGCCAGAGGTGTCCAGGCAATGGAATTGTGCCTTCAGCATCCTGAACACCCACTCAATGACATTGCATGTGGTGGCGCAGCCTCATTGTAGCATTGCTGTGATGGGTCGGGCCCTCGGTAGGGTGTGAGCAGCCAGGGACGGAGGGCATCCACTGTCATCTGTGTGCAAAGGTGGAGGCTAGTTTAGTGATCAGCTTCGCCTGCCCTAAGCCATGTAGGCTACTACCCATGGCACCTCTGGCCATGCCCCCAGGCCTTCAATATGTTCATTTGGTTTGCATACTCACCCACTAAGTGTCCTGAGGGGATGTTCCCACTCTCAAATCGGTGGCACAGTGCCGACTGGTGCCAGATGTATGAATCATGTGCTCCAGGGTGCGTGGGACAGACTTTGATGATGCGCCCCTGGCTTCGCACACCACCTGGCAGTTGATGCTGGAATAGCTCTTGCGGTTCATGTATGTGGCCCTCCTGGCCAGGTGGTGTGCATATGGCCACATGGGTGCAGTCTATTGCCCCTAGCATGCCAGGCATATGTGCTACCCTGTAGAACTCCTGTATGTTTGCTGTGTACTCCGCGCAGTGCTGGGGAATGGATGTACTCCTCAGCATGTGCCAGCAGTGCACTGTGGAATTGGGTGAGGTGGTGTGATGTGGCCGACTGTTATACTGTGGTGTTCCCAGTTGGTCTCTGGAAGGTACCGTGGTGAGCAAGCACATGCAGGCTGTTACCTTTGTCTCCACTGACAGGGCATGACTCGGCTGTGGGTGCCTGCATCACATCACTGCACAGCTCACAGAGCCACCTCAGTATTGCCCTGTTCAGGGCGGTACCAGCCTACAATCTCAGTGTCTGTGTACAGCTCAAAACTGGTGCGGCTCTGCACTGCCTGTTGGGGCATATCACCGATGGGCTCTTCCACAGCCTCAACCCCTGCCACCCCCTCTCACCCCTCATTATGGCCTCCATGTGGAAGGTGGCACTGGCCATGTCCTTGGCTTGCATTCCCCCAGCAGCTGTTGCTTTGTTCCCTCTGCTGTCCTGGCTGCTACCTCCACTGCACCAGGTACACCTGTCTGTGCTGGCCTCTGAGTTGTGTGGCTCCACACACCTTCCCTGTGCCTCTCTTTTTGGTGTTTCCCTGGCCTGCCTCTTTCTGCCACTTTCCCTGTCCATGCCCTCTGCCTCTGCTCTCATGTTGTTTCCCAGTAGCATTCTTGTGCCTCTTCCTTGCTCCTTTTTATTTTGGCTCATTTCCACTATGGCGCAACTTCTGCTTTCTCCACTGTTGCACATTGCACAAGTCTTTGAATATCACACTGCGCCATTTATGCATGGTTCCTCCCCTTTGGTTGTGTATGCCTTCATTATCATTGTGCTGTTGCTCAGCATGTTTTTCGAGGCGCAGATGCCTCCTGCTGAATATCACAGAATGGCTAATTTCGGACTTGTGCAGTAGAACTGTTGCATATGGGTCAACTCTTTGAATATCTGGCCCTATGAGCAGCATAAATGTTGTAACAGTTAGAGTTTCTTTATTAGCTTGACTCTATGAGCTCAGAGTGTATCTCCATAAGCACACTGAGACTGACAGATTTCTTTTATTATTAAGTTAGATTTTATGAGCTCAGTGTATACACTGAAATAGGTAGCTTTTATATTTAAACTTTATATGTTTGCATTAAGACTATAACCCATAAAGTTCACACACACACACACACACACACACACACACACACACTTTAGAATTGGCACAGAACTTATTAATACTTATTAAGGCTTTAGAGGTTTGAATACATATTTCTAGGCACATTATAATTTTCATTACAACAGGGTTAAACACAAATGAGAGAAAATATCTCTTGAATTACTGAGGGCCTTCAAGAGTGGTGGTGGAAGAAATATGCATTTGTTTATGCCTCAAATGTCCCATATGGACCTTAACTCAGATTGTACCATACAGTTCAGTTGATAAGGCTGTCTTGTTTAGGGATAGTCCAGATATTGTGTCTCCTTCTCTCTGGTAAACATGCTATTCCTATACCACATAGAAGGACACTGCACCTATGAGGTCATTCTTGACCCCAGGAAAAACATGTATTTCTAACTTACAATATCTAAGGAACTTATGGGACAATCTGTTTGTCCAAAACCATATTAAGAGAGGCTAACTATTATGAAAGTTGTCTGCAGTCCTATTTCCAGTGATGGCATCACATCAGCTTTCCTCTCTGTGTGACCCTGCTGAAGTGAGTATGAATTTTGTATTTATTTAGCAGTAGCCGAAGATAGACAGGATGCTTAACAATATAATCAGGATATATTGATATTCTGTGTCTAATGTTTTTACTGATATGATGGTTCTGAATCTGGATAGAAAATGTCATATTGGAAAATATGTGTCTTTCTAACTGGAAACCCAGTATAATAAATTAGATTTCTGTTACACTTACACACACTTGTGTAAGACTTTCATTGACTATATCAGTAGTTCTGAATTAACAGTACTATAACAAATAATCATTCTCAACAATGACAGTTCAATGGGGGGAAAGTGTGATGAAACAGGCTTGTCCAAGATTGTTTCCGAAAGCTTTTAGAAAATCGCTTTGCATGTGAATGAACACTGAAAGGCAATGAGACTCCTCAGATAGGCTACTGCATGAGGGCATTGGAAAACTTTGAAAAAGAAAAGTCATATGCAGTGAAAACATATTGATAGCCTGTTGCTGAATAAAGTTTTGTGTTAATGCAAAAGTTCAAGATTTTACTAAGTCAATTTCATCTTTTGCAGGACTGAGAAAATCATGATTTCATACATAGCGACAAAATGTTCTGCAGTAACAGTAGATCATAGCTCACAAAGTAAAAATGTGTTCATCTATTGTATGTACAGTTACTTTTCTCTTATGTCTTACAGGTGCAGTAAAACACATACAATATATTGTATGGAACAAGCAAGAATGGTACCAACAAATGTGGGACCCCTAGAGGCAGTACTCCAAACACCTTGGTTTCCTACTTTTAGGGTAGCACTAAAGAAGGACTGGCCCTCAAACAAACATTTTAGCAATTGCCCATGGAAATCATGGTTATATGGAGTAGGAAGGGACAGGGATTGCAAGGGGAGAAAATGCTAGAAATTATGAATACCCTACAAACAGGCCAGTGACGCTTTAAAATCCATGGCATCTGCGCCCCCACACAGGAGGAAGGGGTTGAATGTTCCTGCAGCAGTATTATAACAGTCAGTCCATGAAATGACTTATGAATTATGTAAGAAAGATTCTATTATAGTCTAATAAAACCAAAGGCACTGGATAATCTGTAGGAAAAATATTCTTTTATTAGCAGAGGAGGTGCAATATTTATAAGTGTTTTATAACATGAATTTTTGCTGACAAATAAAATAAAGTTTTCAAAAACTTGAATCCCCTTGAGGAGCGTTGCCAGCAAGGAGGTGCTAGGCATCCATGTGATGTGCTTTTGACAACAGCCAAGAATAAAGAAATATGTATCTCAGTGAGAGTTCAGCATACACAGGTGTGTGTGTGAGTTATTAAAACTCATCTGTCTAAGCTTTGGTCTCTTTATGTTCGATTATGTCCCCATTCACAACTAAATCAGTGTTCTGCCATTCAAGTCCATCTACATGGGGTTCCTGGTCATCAATTCTCCCGCAGTTCATCATCAGGAAAGATTCCACGCAGAGACTCACCAAGAGGCCTGAATGTGTCTTCATTTCATTGATCAGGTACTGCATGTACAAAACAGTTTCAAACCTGAAAACTCTTAGTGTCATGATAGCTACATCACTGAGGGTTGATGACTGTTCAGGTTAAGTTAGTAAACTTTGTAGTTTAATAACTAATAAAACAGCTGATTGATGAAGGTTCTGGAGCTGGGTTTGGTAACAGTGTTTGTTGTGCTACATATCTAGGGGAATATATTGTATCTAGACTAAGAAAAGTTTGTTAGATATATAAGCATTTAGTGTTTTTCAGTATCTGTGTTTATATCTACAGTATCTTTTTGTTCTAACTTTTGCTAGAAGAGCAATCAGTGCTCATACAGTTCTTAATCAGCAAAGATTCCACTGCAGAGATTCCCACGTGGCCTGAATGTGTATTTATTTCATTTTATTCAGGACATACCATGGTGGAGGGGCAGGAATTTTTCTGAGAGCTCAGTCAGACACAATAAATGGTGTACTTGCAAAAGTTCCATTTTAATTAAACCTCTTGAAATATGATGTAATATTTCATGTACAGATTGTGAGACATAAAGGGTATTTAAAGTATTGTCTGCTAAACGGTGAATAGTGCCCATGCTTATGTGAATGTATGAAAATGTAAGTACCTGCATATACTGTAGGCAATTTCATTCCCAATGAAGCACTGTATTTTTTGTGGCATAATTCTTCATCTTCTTTCCTATAGGAGTTGGAGGAAAGCAGCTAGCTTGTCTGTGAAGGGGTAAGGCCTGAAACCTTAGGCTATTGTGGGAATAGACCAGGCTAGTAGAGATTAGGAAAGGACACCCACATGACATGATCTGGGGAGGCAGGCTGACTTTGAGCTGTGTCATGGTCAATAGGTGAAAGTCCACCCTGAGTGGACATGTAAGTTGACTGCACCTACCTGAGATAGATGGTTTGCAGCAGATCAAGAGGATGTGCCAGCATGACAGCCATGAGTTGTGTAACTTTGTTGAAGTCATAATCCTTTGCTTGGGGCCCATGTGCATATTGGAAGTTAAAGTTCCTAAAACATGGTGCACATGAAAATTAGTGAATTTCAAATTAGACTATTTCTGATGGGCCTAAATCACTGGGCTGTGAGTTTTATTTAGGTTAGGTGGGATTGTTTCATCACTTTTACACTTTTTTGTTGGGGAGGCTTCTGTCATGGAAGAAGAAGAAGAAGAAGCATCACAGGTGCCCATGCTGGTCTTTGGGTGATTGGTGGAGTGCCTAAACCTTTTTATCGAAAGTGACGGAAAGTGCATTGGCATACCTCTAGTATATGGAAATATTTCTCTGTGGGGTTTGAGTGTAACAACCCTTTTCTGCCAGAGGGGGAGGGGTCAATTACTATGCCAGACCACTGAGCCTACTGATTGGCAGAGCCTCTGACAGCCAGTGGGTGGAGTTAGAATGCCAGCTATGTGTCAGCAGAGTATGTCAAAATGGCAGTGACAGGAGGGTACAGTGGTTCTTCTGCACACCTTTGCTTCTGGTTGCTTGCCAGGCTCCCTTAAGAGGTGAAGGGCCTCTTACAGTAGCAGTTTTCCATGGATTCCGTGTGTGAAAACAACATAATTCATTGTCCAGTTGCTGGTAGCCTCCATTGATGGGCACCAAGACAGCTGTAGTGACTCTGAGGCTGTCAGGGTCTGGAGGCATTAATGTAGATCACCATTAATTCTGTGGTTGGTATAGAATACATTAATTCTGTGGTGACTGTAAGGAAACACTAGGACAGTGTTTGTAGTCTAAGGGCTGCCCCAAATGGGAAATTCCTGGTGACCTTGCAGCACACAAGGGATCCCACCAAAGATGGGTGTTCATACTTTGGTGGGCAATCACTGTCTTGTTCCTGATAGATGCTGCCAACTGTGCTGAAGAAGATGAAAGAACTGGTGAGAAAGACAGACTGAGCTGCTGACCAACATAGGTTATCTGCTTAATGTTTGTAATGGGAATCCAATATTGGAATGGACATCAGATATGCTGCCTTGGACAGATGGGTTGTGGCACTTGCAACCTCTGCCAGAGGGGAGGCTGGAGTGTGTGCTGCTGTGTTGTACCTCGTGCACTCTTCAGTGAAAGTAAAGGGTTGAAGGGATGCACTCACATACACATTTAGGTAAAGTACAGGGTATGCACCCCGGTCACATACATGCAGCACACTAGTTGTGACTATGTACCGAATGAGTGTCTCAGGATCATATACAGTACCTTCAGTCACTTAATGAGTGAATCTGTCTCTGAGATCTTTCATCTCCCAGGAGACCCCTTTCATCATTCAGGCTCTGAAATGCCCAGATACCAGCCAGACTAACCTGACTCATAATGGCATAACAAAACCACAACAGTGCCCTTTGCTGACTGGATTATGCAAGCTTTACAAGAAAACAGGCTTTGTGGTGGCACGGGATGCCTAAAACTGACTTGCACTCAAGCCTTCATCCACTGGAGACTCCTGCAAAGAATTACTCTCAACACCAAACTCCAGCTAACAGGTTGATCCTTATAATAGAGACAACCTGCAAAAATGTGGAAGAGAAACAGCATGTACTGAAAATGAAGATGTTGTGATTACAAGATAAGTACATGCTTAGCAATAGGACGTAGAATAAGAAGAGAAACAGAGGCCAGAATGGTTATTCAAGGTAGTGGAAAAGGATCAAGACAATGTGGGCAGCATGTTAAAGAAATCTATAGTATAGGAAAAGAGCTTAGGGATTTTAAACATTGCGTAGAAACAACCTGTTCCAGAACAGATTGTATTATCCATTAATGAAATTAGAGCACATCAAGAAAGGTTGGATCAGTGGTGGGTGACAACAGGAGGACTGAAAATGAAACAATGACTAGCAGCAGCAGCATACCATGTTGCCACGCAGGTTCAAGAATGAACTTGAGGAGCAATGTCAGCGAGAGGCCATGTGCTGAAGCAGCTGCCCCACAACAGTGCACTCCATCTGGGAGGGCTGGTGGTGGGTTCTAGTGCCACAGTGAAACTTGCAGGAGGGCCAGGAGCTTCCTACCCCTCCACTCACAGTTCACTGTAAATGGCTGATGCGCCAGCCAAGTGGTGTGAAGGGCTGATGCATCACTGTCTTACCTCCTGACACTCCGGAGACCCATGTTTGCAGTGCAAGTGGGCCGCTGGGGTTGGCCAGAGATGAGAGGATCGAGCAACTGGAGGACAGCCTCCGCTCCCAGGGAGGATGGGGATAAATTCAGATGTTTGCCTGGCCCTAGCTGCAGCTGGAGGCTGGGCAGCATATCCACAGATAGAGGGGTGGTCATGCAGCAGATGCCCAGCATGCTGGGTAGAAGCACGCGAGCTCAGCCACTGGTGCCATTGCATGATCCACGCTGTACTCAGGGATGAAACCAGGAAAACTGTGGCGACCACCAGAATGAAACCGTCCCTTGCTGGTGCCGCACTTGACCAGCTGGACACTTCCAGAAACAGCAACAGAGGTAGGCACCAGTTGACACCAGAGTGACAGGACTGCAGGGAATGGTGGAGGAAGGCCAGTCGTCCAGGGAAGAAACAAATAAGCAATGAAAAAAAAGTAAATGCATGATGTAACAAATTCTGGTCAGAGACACTATGGCTGCTAATACATTAACTTGATAAGGGTGTTCCATGGCCTTAAACATAATGATGAATTGCCATAGTCAGCTCTGTGTAAATTTCATTTTGGTAAGGTAGATCATTTATCTGGTTGATCCTGTGTTCCTCATGCATTTAAATGTGAGGGGTGAGTGTGTGTTGTACTATATATGGAAGGAGAAAGCTCTGCACCAGGCCTTCAAGTAATGGTAGAAGGAATGGTGCAGGGATGAAAATATGTCTGCACTGGGGACTGTGGGCCAAGCTAGAAGGATAAGAACCTATAATGAAGTGATGGCCTGCTTTCATCCAGGAGGCAACCACAGTTCTCAGTGGACGATTCAAATGTTACTTGATAGACATTTAAAGTAGCTGGGAGGGGGATGGAAGAAATTGAGAGGTAGAAAGTGGGTCACTACAAGCTGAGATAGAGAGTAGGGCCTTATGAAGAGAAACTAAAAACTTCAATATGTACATCCTGGAAGAGAGGAGGAGAGGAGGATGTTATGGAGAACTTTAAATACCTCTTAAGCAATAAGGAATTACCAGGGGTTAGATTAACAGTCTATATTGTATGGTAATGCGTTACAATACATTGAAATCAACATTGTAATAAACTGATAATCCCATGATATGACATCTGAAGTCTGTAAACACTGTACATCACATCAATGGATTACAGCTTAGAATGACACCTGCCTCTGCATTCTCAAAGCGAACGTCAATTCTGTAAAATTCAAAACCCCTCACATTCCAATCATTCCATTGGTAAAACACAGCAGTGCACATCGCGATGGCCAGCAACAATTCCATGTTCAACCGTGAGGCTTTTATCAAAGAGTAAGAAAATGTACGATTGAAAAAACAGCTACTGACATAAGGCTTTTCAGTCTTACCTGGCAGATATCCAGAGATTCAGAGCATTGCAGCCATCCCTATCAGCAAGCTGGATCTTCATCTGGCAGAATTCCTGTTCACAGTAAAAGGAAACGATGGTTCAGAATATGAACCTGGCACATTAAGAGGCATACTGGGCAGTGTTGACAGATATCTTTAAAAAAAAAAATACGGACATTCAGTGTTCCATGGAAACACTGGTGATTTTAAAGAGACATTGAAAACACTGGAGGCTAAGCAAAAGTTCCTGAAGAAGCAGGGCAAGGGAGGTAAGCCAATCAGGGCTGATGCCTTATCTCCTAGTGACATTGAAAAACTTTATGTGGCAAGGACTCTTGGTAGCACAGCCCTGATACATTTTTTCTCAACAACGGGCTATATTTTGCCCTTCAAACAAAGCATATATTGCCTAAGATGGTTAGACGTGTCCCTTTTACAAGATAGCAAAGGACAAGAATACTTGAGTATTCTGTTAGAATGCTTATAGTGTAAGATTGTTTTCTTGAGCCCGATGTCACCCTAAGACTCTTGTTCACTTAACCTGTATTACTCTGTTCCTTCATTCGCCTTGCACCACTTATGTGAATAGATAAGATAAAATCAATAAAGTATATTGATTTATAAAAAAAAAAGAATACTTGCAGTATTCTGAGTGCCAAACAATAACTTATACTGGCGAGAACCCGAGGGACATATGAGCCATCAAGCCAAGAATGTACAGCAACACATTCTTCACAGACAGATGCCCAATCAGGGCTTACAAGCTGTACAGTTCACAAAGGCCAGCCGAAATACTCAAACGGATGTTCTCTTCTATCTGACTCCAAACTTAAACTTTTAGCCTAGTATATCACTGTGCTTTTATTGTATGCCATTAGGTGAAAATAAAATGCTAAACATACTGAGTGTAATCAAAACATCTGCTGGACACCGAGAGACAAGTGGATTACAAACCACTTACCCGAAAAACAGCAATTCAGTGCCTTAGACAATGATGTGCCCCCAACAGAAGTCCAAAAGTGTTGGGGCAAGAGATCACTCAGTCAATCAAGAATTATAGCCTACTAAGTGAATCTAAACAAAAACATTCCAACTTCTTGGCTGTCAGAGTCATAATCAGCAAATGCAGTCATCCACAAGTACTGCCCTACAAAGCGAGAAACCATCAACCTCCAATGTCACCACTAAGAGCAACCCACTAAGCAATCTTGGAGTGAATTTCAATTTATTTGGGAAGGCATACATATGTTGTTAATAACAAGAACTACTATGGGCAACAGAAGAGGGCATATAGCCTAATTCATGACTCCTCCTCAGATCGTGTATAGTAAGTTTTAGTTCCAGAAATCTCCTATGGTGTATTTCTTTTCATGTTCCATGTTTTTTAAGTTACAAAAATGTCATTTTGTAACCTCAAATTACAGGTTGCTGTGTGAATCTGAATGCACCTCCAATGAAAAACAGATCTTCTCCATGCAGCTGCATGTCCTTCTCGCAGGCCCAACTCTACCATGATGACGTGACACTGACGCTGAGTCATGTGTTCCTTGCTGACCAACCGGAAAGCAACGACAGCCTAAATGAACTTTTCAGATTTTAAATTGTTTTATTCACCTTAATTCAAGTACTTAATATTTTTAGTGAGAACAAGTTAATCTAAACTGTATTTAGATGTACACAATAAATATTTTGATCTGACGATCTAACGAACAGCGTCTGGGTAAGTTTCTCATACATGAAGAAATGAAAATAGAATGTAAGTTGGCATTTTAGCATTGTATGGTCCCATACACTATTAAACAAAATACCTAAGTTAGGTGGTTAACCATGGGGTAATCACCTGCAGTTGTCATGACAATGGTAAATCTTCTCAAGTTGCACTCTCGAGGTTTACTCAGTTGTCATGACTACTGCTCGAGATGATTACACCATGGTTAACCACCTTAACTAAGGCATTATCCTCTATGTTAATTGCCCCTAGGGGTGTAAATGTAGCACAAGGTGCAGAAAGAAAAGTGTTAAAAGTGTACTTTTGAATGTTTTCCTCATTTAGAGGAGATTTGTAATAAAATAGTTCTTCCACCAACAGTTTAAGAAGGCTAGTTCAGAATCAGAATCAATCATTCCAGTCATTCAGCAGTACTAGAGGATGGAATGCTGGCAGGAAGAATTCATGTGCCATGGTAATCAGGTTGTACATGACAGTGTAGCAGGGGTTAATGTAAGGTTGTTGAATCCTAACAGCCAATCAGGCTGCATCATGTCTGAGACCTTTTTTTGTAATTAGGGTTAATAAGGTACAGGAGGGAGATATGTTTCAGAGAAAAGGTGCTGTAGAACAAGCTTAGAGGAGGTAGATTCAGGAGAGATGTGAGGAAGTAGTTCTCCACAGAAAGGGTGGTGGATTCTGGAACAACCTTCCAGGGAGGCAGTGGAGGTGGAAACAGTTATGGGTTTCAAAAATGCATGGGACAGACACAAAGGAATCCTAAGAGGAAGGAGGGGGTGGAAGGTGGAAGAGACAGTGCTGTAGGAAAGTTGGGTCTCTAGCAAAAGTGATCATAACTAGAAATGGGCAGACTAGATGGATCCAGTGGTCATTATCTGCCATCAGTTTCTATGATTATGTAAACCCTCCCCATTGTGAGATTACTAATCTATTCACCCTTCCATTTGTTTTGTGACCTAATTAGGCCCAATAGGGAAAAGGGTTAATTCTTCTCAGCTCTCAGGTGGAGCCTCCAGCAGCAGGAGGTCATCACATGTGCATGGGGAGATAAAGCCCAGCAGTTTAGGTGGGAAGAGGAGTTCTGGTTGGGAGGAGTGAGGAGGCAAGGGAATGAGAGTAAGTCGGGCTGGGCGGGCGATTGCTTGCTGCCCCTCGGCCAGTGGCACTGGGGGACACAGAGGAAGAAGTGAGAGCCAGTAGCCACATTCTGCACAGTATCTTGGAAGGCAGCTAAGGTTGAGAGGGAGCCTGCAGCTGCAAGTCGCAGAGTGCCCTTGCAGCCTGCGCCAATTCATGTAGGGATTCAGTGGGCAAGAATGTGGCAGGGGTGTAGTGTTCAGAGAGTGAGTTGCCTTGAGCTCCATGGGACGTGTCCCCTTCTCAATTCAGGGACAGTTGCTGCTAGTTCTGGGAAAGGATGCAGAGGTCATGAGGGAACCTACAAATTCACCTGTGAGATTTGCATGTTCTGAGGAGGACCCAATGAGCCAGTGTGGAGAGAGAGAGCTGGGTATCATTGAGAGTTTGGGTGCCTGTGAAGAATAATAGGCTGTTAGGCACTGTGAACTGTTTTGGGACTTGTGCTGCCTTCAAACTTTTGTAACCACAGTGGTCCTGAATTAATGCTTTCTAATGACTGTGTAACCTCCTTGGTCCAGGTAAAGCTGCTATTATGACCATACTGGCCGGGTGAAAGCTGAATGAGTTACCCACAAATTACAGTAAGTGATGCTACCCAGAGTTATGTGTGAATTTGTTTAATGAATTTGGGATCCTGTTGTTTCTTTGAGTTCCATGTGACATTCTGTTATTGAAAGTAACTGTTTAATATGAATTAATCTGTTGTTTTCATCCAGCACCGTGAGAAAATGGACCCTGTATGTGACATCTGGGCCTGGATAACATGGCCTCTGGAAGTGTTTCTGCTGCTGTGGGTGCCCCCTTCCCACAGACATATTCAATCCGTACCCTAGACACAGGGACAGAGGGCTACATTTCTATGTATGACAGGTTATGTGATTCAAATGGATAAGGCACACAGCTGTTACAGTTTTGCACTCACACAGTTGATTTACAGAGCAAGTTTAGATACAAATGTGTATGGCGGTTGTTGGGGGTAAGGAGATACTGGTTTGAGGATTAAATGAAACTAAAAACAAAACAAATTAAATACCTGAGCAGTACAGTACTATGCCTCCATCAAACCCAGCAGTGATGAACATTACATTCATATTCTCTAGGTTACAGTCCATGATTTCAGAAATACATAATTGTTTTATCCAATCCATCAGCCTCCAGTTAGTGCACATAGTAAGTTTATTTGTAAAAGGCTGGAGATAATTTAAAAGTTTAAGTTGACAAAAAAATTAAGAAGTTATCATGTTTGGTCAGCTTCACCTTTCAGCATTCCCTCTATAAGTCTGGTTCTTGGGGGACTATTCCCCGCCTCTAGGAACCAGACTTATACAGGAAATGCTGAAAGGTGAAGCAGACCAAACGTGATAACTTACTTGATTTTATTTTGTCAACTTAAACTTTAAATTATTTCTAGCTTTACAAATAAAGCGGATCCATGACCGTTGTTTACAAAATTTTGTGGAACGACTGAACAGCAAAACCATCATGTAGACCACATTTGTAGTCGTATATGGTTTCTCATTGGGAAACATTTTTCTAGCGGGCTTTGCCCTCTGAACCCTCCACTAAATATAATCAACTCCAAGTCAGAGCTGATTAGGGGAGGTGCAAGATCCCCAGAATACAGTGCCGGGGTGAGCGCTGGCACTACAGTGACCAGGCATTGTAGTTGCTGCAGTGACAGTCACTGTTGACTTTTCGCTGCCAGCGGTATATACAGAGCTCTGTTTACCATTTGGTTTTAGATCAGTCCAGAAAGGATTAAACAGCCCTAGAGACAGCAGTAAATCATTGTACACTGCAACACACACACACACACACACACACACACACACACACACACACACACACACAAGTTGGGACAGAGAGAAAGAGAGAGAGAGAGAAAAGTGTAATCTGAATCTCTGCTGGAGCAATGCAGTCTCATTACAAACTCAGTTTTGACCAACAGAAAGTGGTGTAGTGCTAAATTTAGAAATGTGGAGTCTCCATGAGTACGATGTCCCCAACTTCCCACATGCCAGGGATCTGAGGACACCTAGGCCCCCAGAAGGTCTCAGAGTTTAGATGCATTCTAGAGCATTTTGAGGGTCATTTTGAGACTATTTGGCTGTCTTTAAAGCCGTCTTTGACTTGTTACAAACAACCAATATCACTATTAAAATAACTACTTGTTTTTCTTTAAAAAATAATCAAAACTAAAGCAAAAAAATACAACTCCAATCACCCTTCAAACATCTGACTATACACTACTTCTTTTGAGTACAGCAGTTGCACTTGTTACCTTGCAACCTGAACAGAAGACTTCACCCCCAACAGTGCACCACACAGTCTGGCATACAAGGCAGCAAGAAGGGCACACAAAACACCATCCTGAGGTGCATGTGTCTGTAACACAGCAGACACATACACAGACCATCCATGCCAGAGAAGGGAACTGATACACAGGACCTACTGGAGGGTCCCTCAAGGCCCAACTTTGACACATGATGTATACCAGATCATGAATGCTTTATCTGCATGTACCCTGAACTGAGATGGTTGGAGCAGGGAGGGTAAGGCTCAGCAGAGAAAGCTGCATGAAATACAGGGCATATACAGTGACATTACAGCCCACAGACTTGATATGTAGCAAAGGTTCCAAACCTATGTGAGATCTTGGACAATGGCATGACCATCATTATCACTGCTCTACTGCAGGATGATTTTTCCCATTCATATCCAGTATATGGCAGCAAACCCCAAATCCCCATATGTCATACACTGGAACCACAACACCATCAAGCACCTCAGCATAACCCACATGATAGCCAGCCTGAAGGGTGCACAGCCAACTGTAACAGATGATGACCTAATGCCAAGCATGTCCCGTGGCATGTACACAGTCCAGTCACATGGCAATGGCAGGGGCAATGCCAGTGGTAGGCTTATTTCACCCTAAACACCCACCCAGAATTCATCCCAGGCACCAAAGCGAAAAACACACAATGCCTCATCCTAATGCAGCACAGCCTTTAATGCTTAAAATTGCCATCCACCATCAGATGCATGTGCACTTCACTTCCTGGGTTCCATGCTCAGCTCATAGCAGGGATGAGAGGCTGGCGGATGCAGCCCATCTCTTCACTGTCAGATCAAGCCATTCAATAAAAATAAACTTTTAAAACAAAACAGCACACTTACCTCACTGCCCTTTACTAATCCTTCACCGAGAATACATTTTTTTTAATCAAATATACTTTATTTGAGCTTCAGCTAAGGTACATACCATACAGTCTCAGTAAACTGCACTGATACAATTATAATTGCCTCCTGCTCAATTATTTTATCATTTTACACAATATAGTAAAGGGAAAAATTAACAAACTACAACTATACAATCTACCCAAACCACTCCCTCAGTCCCCTACCCCCGCCACATGTTATTGACAAAAAAAAAATATTGACATTATTATTATGCCCTGTCAAACCAGTGCAAGAGAAAGAAAAGGAGAAGGAATGTTAAGGTTTTCATGATGTCAATACGGCATCCATTGGGCACCATAAGGCTAGGTAAGTATTACTCCTATGTCTCATACAGGCAATGCGCTTTTCTAACTGTAGTGCCAAAAGCATCTCTATACCATTCCATGACCGAGGGCAGTTGGTCATCTTTCCAGTGTCGCATGATAACTAGTTTGACATTTGCTGCCACTAATGTAATGTGGGTCTTTCGCACTTTTGAGTTCTGGGAGGGAACGAATGCACTAGACAAACTTCTGGGGTAAACAACGGTTTCAACCGAGGAGGGGTCCAACACCTCATTACAGCCTGCCAGAAAGGCCAAATTTTTGAGCAGGACCATAGCACATGAAACAATGTACCTCTTCCTCCTGGCACCTTGTGCAGACCAGAGAGGGTATAAGACCACTCCTATACAGTTTCACTGGTGTATAATACAGACTATGCATTATATTAAACTGAATCATCCAGAGTCTATCTTGTTTTATAAATCTATAACAGTTTTGCCATATTTTCTTCCAGGTGTCCACTTTTGTGCCAGATTTAATTCTCATGTCCAATAATATCATATGCCATTGGGTAAATCTGGATCTAATGTTTGCAGTTTTTATACACCACTGATCTGGAATGGGGTTGGTTTGCTGTCTGCAATAGCATCTGCACATTTGGTTCCTCTGACATCTGGCCCAATGCATCTCCTATAAAGGCAGAGATTGCTTGACAAATCTGGATAAACTTGAATTTGTGCGAATCTGGTACCTTATAACGAGATTGAAAGTGGAAAATTAGACTAATTCGCCTTGCCAGAAGAAATCTGATAGTCTACAAGTTTTAGTGGGGTCCAAAAGGAAGGCAGTATGTTTTGTTTTCAATTTTGAGGTGGGATTACCTATAATAGGTTACGTGAGTGTCTGGTGCCAATTCAAGGAAAAATGATGCTGTATTTGGTGAATTGCTCTAAGCGACCATCCTATCGTATGATTTCGAGCAACCTTGGAATGTGGGAGGGTGCAGCATATATGAGGGCAGATAATGAATAATGATATCTAGTTGTCAAATATTTCTCCACCTCTACCCAGAGAGGGACTGGATCTGTCCATCCTGAGGTGGAAGCATTTTGTGACCAAAAGGCTATCTTATTAAGGTGCTGGAGCACAATAGTAAGTAAAGAGGGAAGGTTGCCAGACCACCCTGTATTTTAGGGACCGTAGCTTGAAATATGCCCTGTGAACCTGTTTTCCTTTCCATATGAATGTATTTAACATTTTCTGTACTTTACTGAACCAGATCTTAGGGAGATAACACCCTATCATTCCTAAGGAGTACAGAAGGCGGGAAGGATATTCATCTTTACAATACTACTTCTACCCCAAAGGGAGAGGTAGTGCTCCCCACCTACCTAGGTCTGCCTTCAAGGTTTGAAGCATGGTACTTAAGTTCTCCATTACCAGTGAATTTATATCCCTTGTTATTTTAATACCCAATATATAGTGATTTTGGCTCCCAGGATAAATTATAGGGTGTTATCTGGGCCTGTACCAGCCAACTATTCAGCGGGAAATTTTGGTTTTGAATAATTCAACTTATAGTATGATACCTTGAAAAAGTGTCTAGTTCTTTTAACAAGCTGGGATAGTTTGTTGTGGCTTTCAATGTGCAGGAGTATATCATCCGTGTATGCAGAGAGTGCAAATCTCTGCTCACCAACTTTGATGCCTACAATGTCTCTGCGAAGATGAGAGTCGCCAAGTAAAGGTTCTAAATAAAAGTTAAAAGAAGTGGGGAAAGCGGACATCCCTGTCTGATGCCCGTCTAAGAGGGAATGGGTTAGAAAGAGTACCATTGCTCCAAACCTGGCGGTTGGGAAGGTGTACAACAACCGATCCACCTAATGTATTCATCAGGAAGACCAAAGCGGACAGGGATTCAAAAGAAAGTCCCAGGAGACCCGATCAAGGCCTTCTTGGCATCTAAAGAAATTAAGGCAGCGGGTTTATCAGAATTTCTTGCGATCGAGATAAGATGTAGCAGCTTCCGCAAATGATCTCCTGAGGACCTTCTAACCATAAACCCAACCTGCTCAGTACTGATGACCTCATCCATTATGGGGATAGCCTGTTAGCTAATATCTTTGCCAGTATTTTAAGATCTGAGTTTAACAGGGAGACAGGATGGCAATTCCCAGGGTACATAGGGTCTTTTCTAGGTTTTGGGATAAGGGTAATCAATGCTTCTGAGAAGCTCTGCTCTGAAAAGCCATTATCATACCAATAATTGTAAATCTCCTGTAGTATTGGTATTAAGACTTTTGACACACCTTGTATAGATTGTTAGATAGCCCATCAGGACCTGGTGATTTGTCCATGGGCAACTGGCTAATAGCCTGATGTATTTCTTCTTGGGTGATATGACCTCCAGCGAAGTTGCCTGCATAAGTGATACTCTGGAAGATTGACTTCGTCCAGGTATTGATTAATTGCAGCCTGGGAAGGAGATGCATTAGGATCTTCTGAGTAGAAAGCCTGATAGTAAAGCCCCAGTCCTTGGGCTATCTCTTTAGAGTCTGTACAAATCCTACTGTTGTCAGGAAAGTATAGGCCTGGAATGTGTCAGTGACTTCCGCTTGTCTCATTCTAAGGGCTAACAATTTCCGACCCTTTCACCAGACTCTAAATATTGGATTTTAGTGTGACATAGGGCTAGTTCAGCTCTCTGTGCCTGGAAATCTACATACTTTTGTTTGTAGCCTACATAATTTAATTCTTTGGTCCTCCCCAAGTTGTCGTCTGATATTTTTCCAATTCCGAATGGAGCACAACATGTCAGAAATTTGAACTCGATATTGGGATGTCCTAATAGTAGATAACCTAATACATTCACTGCAAGCGTTCACTTGAGGGAGGCCCAGATCATGTCAGTCTTGGTAATTGTTCCTTTGTTAACCTCCTGAAAGAAATAATAAACTTGGTTATACGTTTGAGGGAATCTGGACTCTGTAAGAGCTGGGTATTTAGTCTCCATAGGGAGTCTATCTTAACTCCAGGCACTAGCAGAAAGGTAATCACCACTGGAGAGTGATCCAAGATCACCCTGACATGAATATCCACTGCAAGAACCCCTGACAAGGCAAAATCACTAATTAGGAAGTAATCTATGCAGGAGTAGGTGCAGTGGGGGAGAGAAAAATGTGTATTGCCTTTCAGCAGGGTTTAAAATTCTCCAAATGTCAATTAATCCAACTGAATCCATAAATTTTTAAGGGCTTTCTGGGTTAGAGTTAAACCTCCTGTTTATAATCCGACTTATCAATACCTGGCTGCAAAGTGATGTTCCAGTCACCCCCAATAGTGTGAATTTTATAGGTTCACTGGTTATCAGATTCAAAAGATGCATAAAGAAAGAGGGATTCCTTATTGGGGCCATCTATAGCTCCAATAAGTACTGGATACGTGGCCAAGAGACCGTGGATTAAAATATAACGTCCTTCTTAGTCCCATATTTCGTTCGCCAATCTGAAGGGTACGGTCTTTGCTATCAAAATAACTATCCCCCTTGGATGTGAAGACTCGCTCCAAAAGCCTGTCCTACCCAACACCTTCTCCATAAGTGCACATCTTCCTCTTTATGTTGCTTGTAAACACGCTAGATCAGCCTTTAAATGATGTAAGTGCATGAGAATAATCTGTCTCTTACACCTATCTCGCCCCTTGACATTCCATGTTACACAAGTATATGGACCCCATAATTTATCCTGCACGTGGAAGCAAGTTGACCAACTTGCAGGAAACCTGTATACTTTACCCTCCATGCGATGTGATAATGTGTATTTATTAATATTACACTGGTGGCCCACCCCCACCCCAGTTTCTAAAGAAAACAGTCAAATGACGCCCATAACCCCAAACTAATATCAAGAAAACCAGAAAGCCCCAGTCCTACGCGACTGTATCCCCATAAACATGCTGTCAGGTGATGTTATTTCGCAAATCTGAATGAGGTTATTACTCTTTTGCAGCCCCTCCTCCCATCGTAGAACATGTCTACCAACTATTAAAAACTTCTAAACAGATATTGAACACTAAACCATTAACAGCCCTGGCTATAGATGCACGATTGTAATGATCTAACTTGATGCTTCATTAGTGTGCCACAGGTCTTCAATTGCTCAAAAAGAAAAATACTCATATAAATGACAGCAGAGTAATGTAAAATAAGGAAATAAACAAGGATTCATCCAGCTGGACCATTGATTGCCAATCCAGTAACCTATCACAGTCGTGATAAGGGCTACCCCATCATACAAGTCTTCTTATGAACACCCCATGCCCCTGAAAGGTACAGTTCAGCTTTGGCCACTTGACTCCCCATTTCAATCGCTGGCAGGTCTTAGGCGCCTTATATTGCATTAACCGTCCAAATGCAGGCACTTTTATTCAGTAGTAAACTCTGAAGGCGTAAACAAATGAGAGGGAGAAACAGAGACAAAACTAAAGACAAAAAAAAGGGAAAAGAAAAGGAGACTAAGGAGAATTGACACAGTGGCGCGTCTCTGAGTCGAAGGGCTCTTCAATGCCCTCATGTGCTCCACAATCCATAACATTGTCTGAGTCTGTAACGTCTGGAGCACTTCCGCATGACACTCGAGGGAATGCACACTCATTCTTCTTCTCCCACGGGAACACAGGTCGCACTATGATCCATTCAACTGAGGGGCACATGTCAGCCCGCACTATTTTATACAATGTGGTTCTCCTCAATTCACTATTTAATTATGCATGCCAGGGCCCGGCTAAACCCAAACAAAGAAGGATAACAAGTGAAGGAACGGGCACATAGTAAGAGCCGAACGATTTACTAACAAAGCCAAGCGATGAGCATAGGTGGCTTTGCCAATATGATACCATTGCCTAGGAAATACAGGGTTACTTTCAACACTGTGGACCAATCCAGGACTCCAAGCAAAATTTTCTATAACAAGATATTAGCCACAGCTGATGGACTATACATAGGGAACTGCCCAGCTTCATTTGAAAAGGTCTGGCAGTAAGGCTTTGAGCTCTACTTTGGCTTGGTTGGGGTTTTCAAATGAGATCCACTGGTCACTGTGCTTAATTTGTAGAGTTGCTGGGTACTTTACACGGAATGGCTTTCCGCAGCTATTAATTTCGCCACCATTGGATGCAACTCCTGCCGCTTAACTCTCACTGAGTGCAGGAGATCTTGTGTAATCCTGAGTGGCTTGCCTTCCCATCAGATTTCTTTAAGCTCTTTACTTTAGCTAAAATGTGTTGCTTATCTAGGAAGTTGAGGACTTTGAATATCAAAGGTCTGGGCGGTGAACCAGCAGCTGTGGGGCCATAAGGCATGGTGTGCCAGCTCCACTATGTATAAGGCCATTCGGAGAAGGCCCTACTATCTTTTACACAGCTTTTGGATGAACTGGATTGGTGCATTGCCTCTTCGCCTCCGAATACCAATAATAACGTTGTTCCTCCGGCTATGTCCTTCAAAGTCCTCTAACTTTTCTTCCAGCCACTTCAGTTTCTTGTTTGTTCGACTATATCCTGCTCTGTTTTCCTTGTTTACCTTCCAGGGAGGCAACTCGGACCTCGGAATCCCCAACTCGAGTTGTTAGCGCAGTGACTGAAGATTTAATCTGCTGTAGGTCAGCCGACATTGCCGCAATAACTTCTTGTATCGCTGCATAATCTCCAGAAATTTATCTTTTGATAACGCTGACTGCACCACAGGGGTTTAACTAGGTTCACAGCTTGCTGTTTCACCCGCTTAGTGGCCTTGTCCTTTTCGGGCTCGAGGCAGAGAGTGCCGCCATGGCAATTTTCTCATATAAACTTCCATTTGAACTTTCTAAATTTGTCTATCGGAGCAGGACTATGTATTCACTATCACTTTTGGTAGTAGCTGGTAGTCTTGATCAGTTGGATTGGTAAGTTTTGAGGAGTAGAGAGCAGAGCTGCTGCAGAGTGCTGCCTGCTTTTAGATCACCATCACGTGACCACCGAGAATACATTTAAATGTGCACTACTGCTTTGCCACATTAAATAAGTTAATTAAATAAATAAGTCCACTATACTATATTCTGAAAAATAAATAGTAAATGCTGGACCCCACTGACAATGAGAAATTGCCTTTCACTTGGGCTATCCTGGTAAATGCATTATAAAATGGGTAAAAGGAGGACCCCAGTGAAAAAGATCTTGTATCTCTGCTATACTATCCTGGTAAATACAGTGTAAAACTGGGTCAAACGGAACCCCACTGCAAACAAGATATCACATTCACCCGGTCTATCCTGAGTAAATTTATTGAAAACTGTAGAAGCAGGACCTACAGCAGAATTTTACTGAAAAGCAGAAGTTGCATGTAAGCTGATCTGCCTTGGGGAAAATACATTATAAAAGCATCCAGATCACCCATCTTGTAGCTGTCAGGTATATTCCTGATGGTCGAGTGGTCCCCCATGAGGGCATGCTTCATGTAATACAAACAGACAAACATCACACACGTAGATACATAGGAGACAATATGACAAGTCAAAGAAGAGTAGTGCGCTCAACTCCAGGGTTCATGCTATCACTATTGTATAATTAGGCACCACCATAGGGCAGGTATCAGCTAAGTGTAATCCCAGTTTAATGTCATAGTAACTCTAGATGCATGTGGACTTCATGGATTCCATGCTAACTTACAGAGTCGGGATGGGAGGCTGGCGGCAAGGGGCAAGCTTGGGGAAAAGAGAGGGCACTCAAATTGTTGGACATAGACCAGAACCTCACTGTTAGATAAGCCCATTCAATACAAACAAAACTATTAATACAAAACAGCACACTTACCTCACTGCTCCTTTTATGATAAAACCAGGCTGGTTATTAATTCATATTGTTTTGCTGGCATAGACCGCCTAACTCACTCAGTCTTGGCAAAAGTCCCAACTCCCGACTTGTGAGAATTAATCCTTCACAGGCTCATACATAGTGATTAGTTGGCTGCCCTCGCTTGCATTCCACATAGTACCAGCTGCACCTCCAGTCAAACAGGTACAGCTAGTCTGCTCACTGCTAGAGCATTTTGCAGGACGTCCCCAGACTGCAGATCTATCTTCACATGAACAAAAGTACCAACTTCAAGACGAGAACAAAGTTATCACTGCCAGGTTATTAAGTTACTAATCCTGCATTGAGAATACATTTAAACATGCATTACAGCTTTGCCACATTAAATAAGTTAATTAAATAAATAATTCTACTACACTGCTCTATCCTGAAAAATACATAGTAAAAGCTGGACCCACTGAAAAGGAAAATTTGCCTCTCACTTTGCCTATCCTGGGTAAATACATTATAAAATGGGTAAAAGGAGGGACCCAGTGAAAAAAAGATCTTGCATCTCCATTGTATTATCCTGGGTAATACGTGTAAAAACTGGGTCAATCAGAACCCCCACTGCAAACAAGATATCACAACTCAACTGGGCTATCCAGAGTAAACATATTGTAAAACTGTAAAAGCAGGACCCTACAGTTGAACCTCACTGATAAGCAGATGTTGCATGTAAACTGATTTGTCCTGGGAAAATACATTGTAAAATCATCCCAATCGCTGGTTTTGTAGCTGCCTGGTATATTCCTGGTGGTCTAGTGGTCCTCCCATAAGGGCATCTGAGCCCTCCCAACTCACTCTCTTAGACACCCACCAACCCTGGTCACATAATGCAAACTGCTCCAATAGTGATGACTAGAACAGCCCTCTGTTCACCACCTCATCTGGTTTCAATCTGATAGTCTCTGAGCAATTACAAGTATTGTACAAACACCTGTGTCTACTGTACTCAGTCATGATCACTCACTGGCAATCAGATGGTGGACGGCCAAGGTGGTGAGGCTACGGCTGTGTAGGTCACTGGCACTATTGCCATACTTTAACTTAGGTGACCTGGAAAGGGGGTGTAGGAGGTGGGTCCTGAGCAGGCTGTTTGACAGAGGATCAGATGCCTTTAATGTGGGGGAGAGGGAGCCCACTAAACTACCATGAATATTCAAGACAGCTACAAGATGGTCGCTTGGGGTGCAGGAACCACCACACCACCAGGAATATTTAAGACAGCTACACGACAGGTGATCAGGGGTGGAGACCACTAGACTACCAGGAAGATTCAAAACTGCTGCAGAGCAGTCAATCAGGGTACAGAAACCATTACACCATTAGGAATATTTGAGACAGCTACAGGACAGGTGAATAGGGGATGGGGAGCCACTAGACCACAAGGAATATGTAAGACAGCTACAGAATGAGGGGGCCATGCACACATGTTAATGGGTCCTTAATGGGCATGCAATGGGCTGTAGTGCCTTCCATGTCCAAAGCGGTCATTAGCATATTAGGACTAAATATGGCCCCAGAAGCCCTACTGCGATCCCATTTGATCCACTCACCTCCATTGTGCTCCTGTCAGCCATCTTCAGTCTGGGTCTCTTTCAGCATAACACAAAGTCACTATGCACTGTACTGACATGGCCTCATATTTAGACAGTTTCACACCCAGCTGCAGTGAGTTAATTTTCTGAATACTGCTCCCCACCCCCATGGCCAGCTCTGAATAAGCGGGCCTATACTCCTTAGTTCAGCAGAACCCAAAGTTCAAGAAACAGTGACTCACAGGATAAGAAAGGCCTTCCTACAGCCCTCACGATACAGTTGTTCTAACTTGTAACAGCATGAAAGCAAATATGTTTGGCACTGATGTATGCTTGTTTGTTTGGACAGCAAAACATACATAGCATTACCACATCAGCCAAATGCTTAATTTAATGCAGACAGAAAAATATCACACAAGCAGATATGTAGGAGACAATATGACAAGTCAAAGTAGAGCAGTGCATTCAACTCCAGGATCCATGCTATCCCAAGAGCATAATTAGGCACCACCACCATAGGGGCAGGTATCAGCTAAGTGTAATCCCAGATTAATGTCATAGTTACTCCGTCTTACTGTTTACATGTTTGATTATAGTACAAAATAGAGGTGACTCTTGTTTTCAGTATCTTGCAAGTCTCAAACGGAAGCTAGCCATTAGACACAGGCACCAATAAAACTTTCACTTCATTATCAATCAAGCAGCATTTTCAAATAAACTACTTAAAATGCAAATAAAGTGTAACCACCCAAATTCATCCACAAGATTGTCAGTACAAAAGCTGGACAGAGGGTTACATGATATTTACTTACCTTAGTAGGAAAGTAATTTCAACTTAGTAAACAAACAGATTTGCTAAACAAGCATTTGTCAATGTTGAAAGTTTGTTTGCTGGTATTAGCACTGGAAATGCAGGAGTTAGGCAGATGCAGAACAGGAATGGCAGTGAAGTACTGAACTTCATGCCAACCTCACCTCCACCCTGCAGAGACAGACAGGCATTGGGGTATGCATTTGGGTCATCGCCTATGACGTTCATGCCATGTCACCTCACTTATCCTGCAGACACTGACACTTGTTGAGGTGCGCTTGGTGTTCAGCTTCACAGTCACCCCATTCCATAAGGATATATGCTGAAATGGGTGCAGCATAGGAGAATGGGGTGAACTCTGGGGCTGAAGAGTCCAAGGCACACCTCGATGCCTGTCACTGGCTGGGGTGGGGGTGGAATAGCATGAGTATTACAGTTGACAATCCAAAGGCACACCCCTGCTGCCTGTCGATCTCGTACAGGGTGGGACGTTATGGTTAGAAACCCTAACACCACGGGCTTTGTTGGTATTTGCACTACAAATTTTCAATGTGGCTTTTGTGACCCCACCTCATGAAAGCATTTGGGACTTTTCTCATGAAGAGTGGCAGTGTGATTTTGTTAATGTGTCCCGAACTTTGGGTTCTCACAGTGACCGTGCCATTGGGCACCAGATGTATGAAAGCACAGATTGGGCAGAATGTGATGAATGACAGCTGTACCATCCATAGGGAGGTGAGAAGAGATGGCAATGTTGAAAATCTGTAGTGGAAATATTAAAATGCTCGCACTTCCGAGCATAAGTGGAAACCAAGCAACACATGCATGTAACACAGTCATTTAGTGGAATTATCTGACCAAATTCTCAACATAGGCATTTTGTGACCTCTGCTCATGAACACTGTCACTATGATTTTCTTAATTTGTCCTGAACATTGATTTCCACAGCAACCACGCTTATTCTGCGCAGAAGTGTAAAATCATATTTCGGGCAGGATATGAAAAATTACACTGTACTGTTCATAAGGATGTGTGAAAACGGCAATGTTGAAAATCTGGAGTGAAAATTTTACAGATGCATGAAATTACAAGGTGCATGGAAACTGCACAACGACACTCGTAACACAGCCATTTTATGGACTTTTGTCACTAAATTTTCAACACAGGCATTTTAGCACCTCTGCTCATGAATAGTGTCACTGTGATTTTTTAATCTGTCCTAAACACTGACTTCCCACAACGACTGTGTTATTGTGTGCTGGAAGTGCGAAACACATTTTGGCCAGGATGTGAAAATGTCAGCTATACTGTTCATAAGGAGATCTGAAAAATGCAAATGTTGAACATCTGGAGTGAAAATACTACAAATTTGTGAAGTTATGAGGGTGCATGGAAACTGCACACGCGTCAGTAACACAGTCATTTTATAGATGTTTCTCACCAAATTTTCAGCATAGGCATTTTAAGACCTCTGCTCAAGAACAGAGTCACTGTGATTTTTGTAATCTGCCCCAACCACTGATTTCCCACAGCGATTGCACTATTTTCGTCAGAAGCGAAACACATTTTGGCAAGGATGTGAAAATGATAACTGTACTGTTCATAAAGAGGTATGAAAAATGCCAATGTTGAAAATTTGGAGTGAAAATATTACATTTGCAAAGTTACAAGGAGTGCGAAACTGCACAAAGAAAGCTCGTAACACAGTCATTTTATGGACTTTCATCACCAAATTTTCAACATAGGCATTTTAGGACCTCTGCTTATGAACAGTATCACTGTGATTTTCTTAATGTGTTCCGAACACTGATTTCCCACAGCGATCACGGTATTCTGCGCCGAAATGCAAAAACACATTTAGGGCCACAATGTGAAAAATGACAGCTGTACTGTTCATAAGGAGGTGTTCAAAAATGCCAATGCTGAAAATCTGAGTGAAAATATCACAAATTTGTAGAAGTTGTGTGCATGGAAACTGAGCAACGATACTCATAAACAGTAATTTTTTGATTTTTTCACCCAATTTGCAACATAGGCTTTTGAGAGCTCATCTCATGAACACTGGCACTGTCTTTTGTTAATCAGTTCTGAAAGGTGATTCCATGCAATGACCACAAAATCACCTTTCTGAACCGAATAATGCCATGACAGTGACTGAATTCATGAGGAGGGGTCCCAATAACCTCATGTTGAAAATTTAGTGTCAAAATTCCCAAAATGCCTGAGATATGCACCAAAGTTGAAAAACTCTATAGATGTCATTATACAACTTACCGGCATTTCTTCAGTTCACAGTCAGCTTTGAAGAGTGCAGAAGTGGTCCCGTCCACGAAGACTGTTGTGCTGGGCTTGGAGGTAACTATGGAGTGGGGGAGTTGGGAGGTAGAGTGCACAGTGGGTGAGTGCAGGTTGGGGAGGGACCCGACCAGCATGGGAACATCTTTCTTTCAGAGACAGAAAAAAAAAAAAGACATCGTGGGAAGGGTTTTTTTTTTGAAGGTTTTTCGGCACACTGGAGTGGGCTCCCAGTGTGCCACCTGCCTTTTTTGGAGGACTTACACCGATGGGGATTGGGCCCTGTCAGCAATGAACAACTGTTTGGTGATGCATGGTGCCGAGGGGATTGGGCACCCCTTGGCACACAACAAATGGGAGGACATTATGCCAACAGGGAGTGGGCTCCCCATCGGCAAATTAACTGGGACAGGGGCATGCTGACAGGGGATTGGGCACCCCAGTCAGTCAGATTTCCTCAGCTGCCATGTTTAGGGCCATGTTACACCAGGCATGTTATCGCCTTGCAATGACGGTCGCCCTCATTGCAGCGGAATGGCTGATGCTGCAATAACGAAGTGTCCCCTCATTGCAGCAGCCAAATCATTTCAACTTGGTGGCACTTATACAGAACCAGTGTCATCAGGACACTGGGCCTGCACTTGGTGAATGGTACCAAGCGTAAATGCAGTGTGCTGCATTGGCTGCCACAGTACCATACCTCCACAACCCACTTCTCCCTAAGTTGTCACATCATGTTTCTTGCACATGTGCAAGCAAACAGAAATGAGACTGCTTGTTTTACCAATTGGTGGCTCATTGCAATGACTGTCTGCCTATCACAGCCCAGTGACCCCACTGCCACAAGCTGAAATCTGATCTCAAATCACCTTGTGCTCCTATGTGAAGGAATTCAGCAGAGATAAAAACAAAGTTCCCTTACAGCTGTGCTTCAGGCCAGTTCAGTTGCTGAGTTAAGACTGCTGACTGGAGAACTGCCTAAAAAAGATAATTGAAGACTTTAAGAAGAATGGAGCACTACACCCTGACAACAAGGCATTGTTTTGATAAAAATCCCTTCTGGCCATCAGGGTGCCGGCTGCAGTGTGTCTGTCAATAGGGTGCCAAATAATAGAATTTGTTTCCTCCCAGTGTCCACCCCACCAGAGTAGGAATATTTAGAAAGGGGGTGTGGGCACTGTGGGCACAGCCCCTGGAAAGAGAGGGGTCAGTGACTTTGAAACTTGGTGCTCTAATGACTGGGTGAACTGCCACTGGCACCCTGAATGGGTGGAACCGATAAAATGTTTAAATAAAGGGTTTAGGTGTTCTTTCAGACTAAAACAAGCTGCATATCTTGTTTACACTCCACTGATTGCAATTTGAGCTGGCAGGAGAATGCTACATGTGGGAAAGGAACTCTTTACCCCAGCATGGTGACTTCAAATAGTTGAAGGATTGTGGTTCAATCTCAAAATTGTGCTTGAAGGAGTCTGAAGTGCTCTTTTTCCTAAGTGATAGAAATACATCTGCAGGCTCCACCCCTGCAGCTGTAAAAATGGAAACTGATCCCACTAAGAGGCAGAGGGAGGAATGGGAGGGAAGCATGGGAGAAAACAGGCAGCCACCATTGGCATGATGTCTTTGGCCTGACATAGGATATATTACTGAACTGTGGTACATCCCTGTAAAGCAAGTGGCTGGTCACATACAAGAAGCTGTATCAACTACTGTAAACCAAAAATATAAAAAATGAAACAAGCATAGCAAATGAAGAACTCAGTATCTGCATTTTCCAAGAAAGAAAGTAGTAAGGAGGTGTAAGCAAAGACAGAGTGAGGTGAGTAGTGCATTCACTTCAGGCCCAGGGGCATAATGAGCATGTGGCTGCAGGCCAAGTGCCTTATTGCCCCTTGAAGCAGTGATGACACTACTACCCACACCCTGAAGTGCCTTATTGCACTTATTATATGGCATTTTGAAATAAAAATAAATATACAGAGAAAAAAATTTAGTTTTAACAGCAAAATTAGTTTATTTGGTGTCATGTATAATTACATTGAAGAATATAGTCCCCATAACTTTTGTCAGGTTAGAAGTGGGACAACAAATTGGAGCATTAAGTGAGTTCACTTTTTGTGATGTGTGGTTTACTTGTAATGATGTGCTCTGTTTTGTTAATTTTAAAATGTTCTTCTTCTTTCATGCAGGGTCCAGCTAGAGAGACTGTGTATGAAGTCAGTGCCACTAATACACACACACACACACACACACACACACACACACACACTCTAACACTCGCTGTGTGTTTCAGACATTCTAATCTGTTTTGTGAACAATCACCAATGTCAGTAAAGATTGTGTATGCTGAGAAAACAGTCCAGCATGTGAGTGATCAGTATAGGGAGAGACGGCCAGTAGAAGGGCAGACCAGTCACTTTTCCCTCACAGAGCCAGCAGTGATAGTGTCCCTATGACATTGTTAGCACAATGACATTGGGGATGATAGTTTTCTTTATTGCTACCACTAAAACACTATTTTTCTCATTTTCAATATTAGGTGATTGCTCAAGCTGGGTGACATTTCAGTGTTATGACTTTTGGAACAGTCGTCAGCTTTGGCACTGTCAGTTTGAATTCTCATGCTGTACTTCTTATCAGTGTCACATTGTGTTTTCCTAACTGTATTTGTAAGATGAAAAGCTTTTCCCCATATTTTGTGACAGAGTATGTCACTTTCTTTGGACTGCTCACACTGGCACACAAGTTTAGTGCGTGAGGAATCATTCTCCAGAGAACCTGTAGCTTCACTCTCACTTGACATATTTGTACTCATGGAGCCTTCAGCGTTATCAGCTCTTGGTGATTCTTCTTCTTTTTACAGGTATGTTATGTTCTGTTTCATTTTCATGAATTAAACTATTGTCTGTTTGATGAAAATGAATGGAAAATTGGCTTCAGGTACATTTGGTATCGTGGCTACTTTATTGATGTTCAGATTTACTACCAATTTACTGAGGGCACCAATGATGGTTAGTTTGAACTTTTTGGAATGTCTGCACAATGATTTGTTTACTGTGTGACTGGGCACCAAGAAAGGTACTAGTTAGTGCCCATTGGTAGTACTGCCATTTACAAGGGCACTAGCTAATCAGGCATCTGCTGTCTTCCTGCAATATGATAAGATGAATTTAAGGAAAACAGATCCAATGAAAGGTATCAAGAAGAATAAGCACAATGAGGATAAACTAAATGGATTAGAGGTGGCCAAAGTAAGTGAGCCTAACAATTTGGCATCAAGTCTTACTAAATGAATCTACAACTGAACTAGCAGGCCAGTTGATGGATATCTTTAATGCTCCATGGAATGTAAGTGTGTTAACTATTGAAAGAAGTGGTGGTGGCATTGATACATGAAAGGGACCCTATGAAAAAACAAAGAACAGCCACCCCATCAGTCTGACATTAGTGGTGGGAAAGATGTTAGAGACTTTCATCACGTAAAAGTATAGATCAGTTCCAATTAGTTATGGGGTTCATGGGCAATAAACAGCATGGTTTCAGGAAGGAAGCTCAAGAATAACTTATTCAGCCTTTATGACCATATCAATAGGAAACTGGATGTGGGTGTGCTTATGGATGTGGTCTTCCTTGACTTCAGTAAGATCTCTGAGCTGGTGCACACAGGGAACTTACAATAATGTTAGATCTGCTAGACACAAACTAGTATGGCTAGTTGGGAAGAGGGCTGGTTGATGGGCAGGATGCAAGAGTAAAAGTAAAGGAGAGGGTCCGGAGGAGGGCTACAAAGATGATCCGAGGATGGGGACAGAACTTATGAGGAGAGACTGAGGGAGCTCAGCATGTACTTCCTGCAGGACAGAAGAGACAGAGGGATATGATTAAGACCTTTAAATATGTGAGGGGTATCAACGGGTAGACAGGGAGGGTTTGTTTAGATTGAAGGGAAGAAAACATGAGGCGAGATAGCAGAAAGCTAGTGGGTGGGAAATACAGGAGGGAATTACGGAGGCTCTACTTTATGGAGATGGTGTTGGCAGCATGGAGCAGTGCTACCTGAGGAGGTGATCTCACTGAAATCAGTGGGAAGTTTTAAGAAAGGGTGGGATAGACAGGTTCATGGGAAAGGTGCATGTATGGAGGGCAGTGATGGGAGGAGATTTGCATGGGGTGTGGAAGGGAGGAGAAAAGTCATGGGGCAGAAAGAGGGTCTTGGCTTGAGCTGAATTCAAGTAGACACAATAGATCTTATGGCCTAAATCTGCTGGCATGATCGTATATTCATATATTCTAATTTGTATCAAAAGAGGTGGCTGTGACAAGTGGCATTCCACAGGGGTCAGTACTGGTCCAACTCTGTTCAGAATATTCATCAGGGACCTTCATATGGATTTAGAAAACAGGGTAATCAAGTTTGCTGATGATAAGAGTTAAGGGCAGTATCATGAGACAAGGATATTATGGAGCCCATTCAAAGAGCCTGGATAGAAGGAAAATTGGACTGACAGGTAAAAGTTGAAGTTTAATGAGGATTCATGTATGGTTATGGAGGTAAAATTAATACATGGAATGAATATTACCTCAGTTGGGTAAACTGAGGAAAACAGAAAAGGAAAGGAAACTGGGGATCATTATCAACAAGTACTAAAAATTTAAATTACAATGTAAACAGGTGACAGAAAACAGTATCGTAGATTCTGGGTTGTATCTACATTTTGTGAGCAGATTTGTGAGCAGATCAGTTTTGAGTTACTCTCAGATCCTTGGTGAGGCTTCATATGATGTACTGTGGGTAGCCTTACGGCTCCCTACCTAAAGGTGGATATTGATATGTTGGAGTGAGTGCAGAGGAGGGTGTTGAGCATGGTTCAGAGTCTTTACAGTATGAGGAAAGACTGGAGGAACTGAATCTGTAGAGACTTGAAAATAAAAGTATACAGAGGACCTAACAAAGGGGTACAAAACAATGAGAGAAGATGAATAGAGGAGAAATGTAAAAGTAAATATAAGGGGTAAGGGCAAAGCAAGAAGAAGGTATGACTACAGAGTACAAGGACAAGGTTCAAGTGTGAAGTGATGGAATTTTGTTTCATGAGACAGTGGAGAACATCTGGAATGGTCTGCCAGAATCTGTGATGAGAGTCAAAACTACAAATCATAAAACATGTACAAGTCATGACTGAATGGGTATATGAGGGAGGCTAGACTGAACTGAAAAGTGGTAGAATGGTACTGTATTTATGTATTTATTTATTTATTTATTTTTATTTATTTAGTGTTTGTTAACCACATACACCACACTAGGCTGAGGGCTTACTTCAGGTGTGACCCAGATTGGCATATTGCCTGCTTCTGTACCTTATCTAATCTTATGGAGCAAAAACACCTAATTGCCATCAAATACTTTAGAAACTCTTTCATTTTTCTTACCAGTTCCTGAGCCCAGCCTAGGAACCCTGGACCTGTCTATGCAGGCATCTTGCAAATACACATCTAGGACCCCACCGCAGGCCTTACAGCATGTAACCTATCTCCTTGAGGTGAACTGCTGTTTGAAATGTGCCCTATCCAGGCATATCCAATCCATTTAGCTATTTTATGTTATAGGAAAGTTACAAATTTAAGTTTCAATGGCAAAGTCACAGCAAAATAGACAACTTAGTGTGAAGCTTTGCTAAGTTTTAACATTATGTCAAACTTCACACTTTGTAACATTACAGAAATACAACAGGGCAAACCTGTAAGATATTAACTAAAGAATCCCCTGTCCTTCACACTTGGAGCAGCCATCCCACCTCTGACCCAGCAACACTGAAAGTGAAATATAATTTTACCCTTTCCTCACCCTTGGAGCATCACCCATTTCCAGCCTCCCTCCTATTCATCCGTACGAGTACAAGTAGTAAAATTAAAACCATAAACAGCCCTTTTCTCAACCAATGTAGCACCCCAAACCACACCTCCCTGACTGGGTGTGTTGACATTACTACCAAAGAAGTAATGGTCCAGACTGGACTCAATGACAAGGGGGAGGATGTCTGGCACAACCTTCCCACCACCTTGGCTTGCTGCCATCTAATCTGCATGCACTGCAACTACCTTACTGATATACTGTCTGGAGGGTCTATCAATACAGTACTTTGTACTGCCTCAGTGAGACATCTTCAACAAACACTGTGGACCGTGACATTAGGGGTAGGTGCAGTGCGGGCTATCAAGCACATTTCAATTAATAGTGAGTACTGTGTCTGACCTACTGTATATAAAATGGAACAGATGGTGCTGTGCTAATAATGATAAAGTTGTCTCTTACTACAGTATACCTTCTGTTATCTCCTATTAATTAGATTAGTGCCTATTGAAACCAATGGAGGTGCTGTAGTATGCTGGCCTAACTTAGAACCATAGAAACAGAGAAAACATGATGGCAAAAACCATGCAAGGTCCACAGAATCTGTTCAAGATCCATACCTATTCCATACTGACCTAGAGTCAGACAGGGTAGTTACTCTATGTTCCTATCCCCCCACCCCATCCTTCTGCCACGTCTCAATCATTTCCCACTTCCCTGACCTAGCTCATCCCTTAGGGACTACCACAACCCTTGAATCTGTCCCAGCTTTTCATGAAGCATATTATAAACCCCATCTCCACCACCTTTCTTGGAAATCTATTCCATTTCCCACCACCTTCTTGGTAAAAAGTGCTTCCTGATAACACTTTTAATCTCTCCCTACCAGCCTCCACCCATGACCTCTCATCACTGTGCTACTTTCCTGATGAAAACATACCCACTGTCTAACTTGTTTTCCTCTCAGGAATGTGTAGGTTTTGATCATACTCCCCTCCCCCCATATATCAGCGTGTACATGTTCAGATCTAATAGCCTTTTCCCACATAATCTACCCTGCTGACTCTAGATTATTTTGGTGACCCTGCATTGTATCGCCTCTAGCCTGTCTCTGTGCTTCCTCACATGTGGTCTCCGTAACTTGGCATTGTTTTGCAGGAGAGGACTAACCAGGGACCTGTACAGAAGCAATGTCACCTCTGTCCCAGGTTGTCAAATGCCTTCCTTATACAGCGAATATCCTTAATGGCTTACTGTATGCTTTGTTGTATTGATTTGGGGTGTTGAGACAATTACTGATGATGAACCCCAGGTCCCTTTCTTCCCTCGTTGTGGGTTTCTGGAACCCTTCCATCTTGTAGTCTATGCCTGGGATCTTCTAGCCAATGTGCAACGCTCATTCATGCTTGAACCTTCTTTCTGAAGCACCGGAAATACCGCTTTCCAGTCTACACCTCATGGCTTCTGTTTTTCAGAACTGAGAAAATTGGCAGAGCACCCACAGGTTACAATTTTTTCATACAAGGAACTTCTTTTGTGGATTTGGGGGCATGTAATTGACCAAAACAACACCGCTTGGCAACCCTACTGTGTTGGAGAAAAATGAAAATGATCGCCATGGACAGTGTAAGTGAGCAGTGACTTAGAGCTACTCAAACGCCAGAATAACCCGATTTCAGGTTATTACAGCCGTTTGAAGGGCATCTGAAATCAGGTTGATAAAGGGGTCACCAGTAATTATAGTACTGTAATAGTCTTGACAAAACTCTCAATGTTATCAATTTTTTAATGCTGTGTAATTCATCTCTGAGTACCTCAAGCTCTTTTGTGAGATTCATAATTCAAACACATTTATTGCATATGAAGTCATCAGTTGGGTGATGGTTAAGGGCTGAGACATACATCACACACTGTAAGCATTTAGTTACAGAGCCTTCTTTACAAAATAGCTAGAGAAAGTCCTCTGTTGGGTACATGGTTGTGAGTAGATAAACACAATAAAGTTACTACTGATGGATAATGGGAGAAACCCAATTGATAGGGGCTTGTCTAGTTATCCTTGGTGAGTGCAAGTGGACGTGCTTACCTCTGCCTGAGCATCACCTCTTCTATGTGCTCATTGACACTTGTGAGTGGGGGGTCCTAAATTTTGTCAGACCAGAATTGCCATGCTCTAGGACTTGCAGTTTGGTGAAAATTGAAAATAAAAGTTAACATGTTCCCAGTGCAATTTACATCAGTCTGTTCAGGTTTCTGAAGTTAACAAGTGCTGCTTATGTGGATGGTCTGACACTCAGTTCCCTTACTAAACTGTAATAAAGGTGGTGGCTGCCCTCCAGTGTGCCGGGTGCTATCCACCTAACACAGAGGTCCTCAGATAGACAAGCAAGAACACAAGACAGAAAGGATATTTTTTGTCTTTTAAGTGCAATTTGTTTTAAAGGTAGACACACAAACATAGCTGTTCTAAAATACACCAGCCAGCCTCTGCTCAGCTGACAGAATCCCTGTCCTTACATAGAAACATAGAAGTTGACAGCAGATAAGGACCACAAGGCCCATCCAGTCTGCTCATTTCTTTTCTACCTTATAAATGTGCCACCTGCCTTTGCTCTGTCAATGGCCTATCTATTCATACTCATCTGTATTGCTCCCATATGCCTATCCCATGCCTGTTTGAAGCCCTACACTGTATTCATATCCACCACTTCCTGAGGTATGCCGTTCCATGCATCCATCACCCTTTCTGTGAAAAAGAACTTCCTCACATTACCCCTTAATTGTCCTCCCTCTAATCTCATGCTGTGTCCTCTTGTCCTGCTATTTTTCTCATATTGAAACAAGTTAGACTTTTCACCTTGTTAATGCCCCTAAGGTGTTTGAATGTTTTGATCATATCACCTCTCCCTCCTTTGCTCTAGGGTATACATATTGAGCTTCATTAATCTGTCCTCATATGGTTTCTGATACAGTCCCTGCACCATTTTGGTTGCCCTTCTCTGGACTGCCTCAATTTGGTTAATGTCCTTGTGAAGGTGTGGCCTCCAGTACTGTACCCAGTACTCCAGATGGGGCCTAACCAGTGTCTGGTAAAAGGGATTATTACCTTCTTTCCGACTTGTGATACCCCTTAACACTGTATGCTTACAAGAGGGGGACCTTAAATTTTGTCAGACCGAAGTGCTGTGCCATGGAATTTCAAGTTTGGCGAAAGTCAAAATAAAAGTTAATAACACTTTCCCAGTAGAATTTGTACCACTCTGGTCAGGTTTCTTGCAGTTTACAAATACTGTTTGTGGGAATGGCTCTGGATGACCTGACACACAGTATCCTTGCTAAGCTGTAATGGATGTGATGGCTGCCCTCTAGTACCCAGGTGCTATGCACTAACACAGAGGTCCCCAGATAGAGACAGGGACACAAGACAAAGTATTTTTTTTTTACTTTTATTGTAATTTTAGGACTGTGGGTGGAGCCTATAGCCGTTTTGGGATCATAGCTCTAAAAGTGGCCGATGAGTGGAACCTTTCATTGGACTTTTGGAAATATCCTTCCGAAAGTCCAACAGAGAATGAAACACTCCACCATGATCGGCTGCTATGGAATAACAGCCTCACTATTTTGGCTGTTAATTCTGTGTTCTGGGGCAAGAACTATGAATGTGTGACTCATGTGCATGCGTGAGTTCGATGTGTCACCATGTTGTGAATGGCAAAATGCCATTCACCACACTGTGCATGCATGAGTGCGCACATGCAGAGTCACGCTGCTGCCACCAGCACCAACAGAATGAAAACCCTCCCACTGCTGCTGTCCTCCCACTCCCTGTTCCAGCACCAACATCGGGGTCCCATTCCCAGTGTCAGCATTATGTAGTCCTCCCCAGTTATGTGGCACACTGGGCCCACCCCAGTGTGCCCAAATATTAGTTTTATTCCGCCTTCGACATTGGGGTGCCCAGTCCCTATGTTGGCATCATATACTCTAACTCATGTGGCACACTGGGAGCCCACCCCAGTGTGACCAAATGTATGTTTTATTTCCCTGTAAAATAAAGAAAACCTTCCTCGACTTTTTTTAACCTGTAAAAGAAAACATTCCCTAGTCACCGCCCCAGTCCCCATCCCCACCCTCCCACTGAGTTATCTTCTCTAGACTGGGACATGTCTGCACTCTTCAAAGCCGAACTCTAAACTGAAGAATCAGCGGTAAGCATGCTATAATGGCATTCAATGGGGTTTTAAACTTAAGTTGATAAAATCAGCCATTTTTGGAATTTATTTAATTATCAACATGAGGTTCTTGGTACCCACCTAATGAACAGTGTCACTGTCATTTTGTTACTCAGTTCTGAAAGGTGATTTCATGGTCATTGCATATAAACTCCTTTTAGGACTGATCAACAAAACACGGTGCCACTGTTTATGAGTGGGGTCCCAAAAGCCCATGTTGCCAATTTAATTGAACAAAATTCAATAAATGACTGTTCTTTATGAGCTTGCATTGTGCAGTTTCTACACACTTCCTAGCTTCACCAATTTTTTATATTTCACTCCAGATTTTCAACATTGCCATTTTGCACACCTCCTTTTAACAGTACAGATGTCATTTTCACAGCCTGCCCAAAACATGTTTTCATACCAGTAACACAGAATGGCACAGTTGTCTTCAAGAAATCACCTTTCAGGACAAGTGAACAAAATGACACTGGTACTCTTCATTAGGAGGGATCCCAAAAGGCCATGTTGAAAATTTGATGTAACACCTCCAAAAATGGCAAGTTACACCGGCATTCAATAATTCAAAAGTTATAACACTTTCCCAGTGGAACTGACACCAGTCTATTCAGGTTTCACATAATTTGTGCTTATAATCCTCCCAATAGTGGCCCTGCTGGTCAGGATGACCTCCTAGGACAAAACTTTGATACACTAAACATATTGGGTGCTTATATTGGGTGACCTGAACCTAAATTGGCTTGGTAAATCCAATGCTACTCTGCTCTCTCAAACATAAAATTATAATCTTCACCAGATCTTGACCGAACCTACTAAGGTCACTACTGACTTGACTTGGCCACCCTTGTTGACTGACTCTTATCTAACCACCTTGATTACATTCATATTGCAGAAACTCTAGCGGATGCAATAACTGACCATTCTCCTATTTTTTCTTTTAGGAGCCCTAGGTCTGCCCCTTGTCACCTCCACGCTGTGCTGCCTTCTCCAACTTTGCTAATCTTGATCCTAAAAACTTTTGCTTGATGTCTCGACCATAAATTGGGCTCCCTTTATCAAGCCCAGGACATTGAGACTGCCTAGACATTTTTCTCAGGGAATTTCAAACCCTCCAGGACAAGCACGCTCCTCAAGTTACTCATCAGATAAGAGGAAAACAAACTAGGTGGTGACACAAAGATCTGCTTGCACTTCTATGGTCTAGGGACAAGAGCTGGAAGAAATTCAAATTATCAGGTCTCCCTGCAATAAATATCGAGCTCAGTGGAACCTTTGCAGAAAGGAAATCAGGACTTTAAAAAATTCCTATTGCAATGGCCTATTGCAGAGCTCTGCCGTTGACCCTAGGAAATTCTGGTCACATGTTAAAACTTTCTTGGGACTACTCAGCCTACTACCCCAAATGACATGATAATTAATGGCATCTACTGTAATGATCCTCTAACTAATGCTAATTCCTTCAACCAGCATTTCTCGGACCCTCTACACCTTCTCCTTCCTTCAGCTCAACCTATCATACCCTGCTCTCCCTCTATCCGATCGACATCAGTTCCTCCTTTCTTCTTCAGAGTGATAAAATGACAAGAAGTCCTAAAGCTCCTGAACATTATCTCTGACACTATGCGCTCTGTGTCTGATAGGCTTGAACCCAAACTCTTAAAATAGCTGCTCGATATATTGCTTCCCTCAGGCTAAAATCTTTACAACGCCTCTCTCTTCTGGTCATTTACTACAAGCATTTGGAAAATTGCTTGGGTTACTCCTGTGCTTAAAAATGGGGACCCAAGAATATCGCAAACTACAGGCCAATTGCAATTCTCTCAGTACTAAGCAAAATATTTGAAAAACTAGTTGCCACTCAAACAATTGAACACCTAACTAGGTATAATCTTCTCTTAGCACGCAGCATGGCTTTCAGAAAGGTCACAGTACCACCACTGCCCTGCTTAAATTCACCACGGACACTTTAACTGCCATGGACTCAGGTCAGCTCACTGGTGCTGTTTTATTGACCTGACGAAGGCTTTCAACCTGGTTGCTCATCCTCTCCTCTTCTAACTCTTCAGCATCTTGGTTTCTACCCCTGTAGTTGCTTGGTTTAGTAGCAATCTAACTAATTGTTCTCAGATTGTTAAATTTAACTCTGTCTTATCTGATCATACTAATATTAACATTGGGGTTCCCCAGGGTTCTATCTTGGGTCCCTTCTGTTTTCCCTATTTATCAACAACATAGCTGCTGACCTCATGACATGCCTATTCCTCCTCTATGCTGATCATCTCATTCTCTACTCTGACTTCACTACTGTTCAAAACTGGCTAGACACCCATAAACTAGTACTCAATGTAAATAAAACCAATCTGTGCTATTTGGCTCTGCCCTAAGCTTCACACATGCCAAGATGATTTCTCAGTGTGTGGTCTGGTGCCCTTCTCTTGAAAATGTCTCATCTTTTAAATAACTGGGAGTTCTCCTAGATCAGACACTTGACTTCAATCTTCTTGTCCAGGCCACTTACAAGGCAGTCAATTCCAAACTTGGCATAGCTTACAAGACCAGCTTCATGCTAACCCATTCTGTAAAGCTAGCTATTGCATGTGGTATACTTCTCCTTGCACTTATATATGGTGTTCCCACCTATGTAGCCACCCAGAAGTCCATCCTTCATAAGTGGGATGTCACTTACAACAACATTTGTTGATATGCTCTTCTGATCCCGGCTCAAACATCATTGCCATTTATATAGTGATCTCAACTGGCTCTCCCCATCTGCTGCAAGACACTAGTTCTCTGGTTCTTTAGTGGATAATATTATTAGGTCCCAAACCCCACCTGCTCTTATTGCACTGTTTCTCCTCAAACCTCCTCCTACAGGCTTCACTCAGCAGACAAATCCTCCTCAATGTACCTAGTAGCAGAACATCTAAAGGCATGTCCACTTTCTCGCACTATGCCTCACAGCTCTTGAACTCCTTCCACTACTGCTACGTCAGTCCAGCTCCTACCTCAGGTTCAAGAAGGAATTTCAGCAACACCTTCTCCTATCTGACCCTTGTTCATGTTTTAATCCTCCTTAACTTCCTGAAGTCCTAATCCCCACACCTAGATCTGTTCCACCTGTCAACCTCTGTTTGACTGGCACTTGAAAATGTACTTATTTGTATGTTAGATGTTTATTGTCTCTTGCCCATACCCATCACAATTTTCTGTTGCTCTAATACCTGTATTTTACATTCCCATGTATACTATGTGGTTGTTACTGTACCGGACCTGCTATGTAACTACCTTCATCATATTGTACATACCAATGTTTTAATGACTTTCTATCCTTGTATAGTTGTATTACTGTACTGTACTATCTGTACTCTCCGGCTGTGCCTGAAAATAGTCATGGTATGGCTAGTGCACCTACCCGCAAACAAAACTCAATTTAAAAAATGTTCACTACACGTATAACTTTGTCACTTGGCAGCTCTTCACAGCCCTATTGGCTCTGGCCAGAGTTTGTTTAAATAGTAGACACACAAATGTAGCTTCTCTAATATACACCAGCCAGCTTCTGCTCAGCTGTCAGGGTCCCCGTCCATAACACTAGATGCATAAGTGGGGGGCTTAAACTTTGTCAGACCAGAAGTGCCATGCCATGGGATTCTGATTTGGTGAAAATGGAAAATAAAAGTTATAACAGTTTCCCAGTGGAACTGACACCAGTCTATTCAGGTTTCTTGCAGTTTACAAGTACTGCCTGTGGAGATGGCTCTGGATATATGAAAGTAGTGGCTGCCCCTCCTGTATCCCAGGTTGCTATGCACTTAGCACAGAGGTCCCCAGATAGAGAGACAGGGACACCAGACAGAAGGGTATTTTTTTTGGCTTTTACTGGAATTTTTTAAAAGGTAGACACCCAAACACAGCTTTTATAAAATACATGGGTCCAGCTTTGCTCAACCATCAGGGTCCCTGTCCTTAACTTTTGTAGTAGGATGGACAGGAGTGATAATACTATACAGTTTATTTCTAGGTACAGATCTGATAGAAAACATCAACACAATAGTTGTAGGGTATTTCATCTGTGAGGACAGAGTGTCTGACCTAGGGTGGTTCTCAATGGAGAATAGAAGAATCAGTAGAGATACAGGCCCAGATATTCAAAGGGTTGCCATATGCCAATAGGGTTGCACCAGCGCAAGTCCGAAAATGCACCATTCTGCAATATGCAGTGGGAGGCAGATGCCCCAAATCATGCTGAGCAACAGCACAATGATAATGAATGCATGTGCAACTGAAGGGGAGGAACTATGCATAAATGGCGAGTAGATATTCAACAACATGCACCATGCACAATAGGGGAGAAGCGGAAGTTATGCTGAGAAGGACATGAGCCAGAATTAAAAGGAACAAGGAGAGGCACAAGAACACTACAGGGAAGGCACATGTGGCTGACTGATAGGCAGACAAACAGGGCAGAAGGGACACACAGGGCAGGACAGGAAAGGGCATTCTGAACCCACAGGCACAGGGAAGGTGTGGGAGCCACAGCCACAGCCAGTGCAGAAGGGGAATTGCCACACAGCACTGAGGCCACCACAGGAAGGTTTCCTGGTGCAGGGGAAGTAGCAGACTGGGACAGTGGGGAACACAGAAACAGCTGCCGGGGGGGACATGAGCCAGGGACATGGCCAGTGCCACCATCCTGATGGAAGCTATAATGCGGGGGTGAGAAGGCAGGCAGCAGTGGGGCACGGCGTGGAAGGGCCCATCAGTGGCATGCCCCAACAGGCAGTACCGAGCCCACATCAGCTCGAGCTGTACAGCGATACTGAGATCATGGGCTGGTACCACCTGAATTGGGCAATTCTGAGGTGGCTCTGTGAGCTGTGCAGTGATGTGATGCAGGCACCCACAAGGCAGACCATGCTCTGTCAGTGGAGACTAAAGTGACAGCTTGCATGTGCTTGCTCACCATGGGTATCTTCCAGAGACCAACAGGGGACACCACAGGCATAACCCAGTCGTCGCTACATGCCACCTCACCCAATTCCTCAGCGCACTGTTACCACATGCTGCGGTACATCCATTTCCTCAGCACACCGAGGAGCACACAGAAAACATACAGGAGTTCCACAGGGTAGCATATATGCCTGGCAAGCTAGGGGCAATAGACTGCACCCATGTGGCCATCCACCACACCACCTGGCCCAGAGGGGTCTGCACATATCAATTGCAAGGGGCTATGCAAGCATCAACTGCCAGGTGGTGTGCAATGCGGGGCACATAATCAATGTCTGTGCCACGCACACTGGTGGAGCAAATGATGCCTTCATCTGGCACCAGTCAGCACTGTGCCACAGATTCAAGTGGGGACATCCCCACTGGCCACTTAGTGGGTGAGTATGCAAACCACGTGGACAAACATAGAGCTTGGAGGGGCATGGTCAGAGGTGACATGGGTAGTGGCCTACATGGCCCAAGGCAGGTAATGCTGATCACCAAACTAACCTCCACCCTCTACACACAGGTGACAGTGGATACCCACTCCTGTCCTGGCTGCTCACACCATACCGGGCACCTCAACCCATCGCAGCAATGCTACAATGAGGCACATGCCACCACACGCAATGTCATCGAGCGGGTGTTCGGATGCTGAAGGCACATTTCTGTTGCCTGGACACCTCCGCCGGTGCCCTACAGTACAGCCCTCAAAGGCCTGTGGGCTATTCCTGGCCTGTTGCATCCTGCACAACATGGCCAACGACTGTGGGATAGCCACACAGGTCAAAGAGGAGAACAGCCGATGGGGGACGATGAGGACGCCGGTAACGATGGTGATGGCAGCCCCTGGACGACGGACCTCGAACTGTCTCGGCTGTCACAGCTGCACTGGGACACCATCACAGAGGAGCACTTCAGCCAACCCAGGTAAGTCATGGGGCCATGTGCAACCACCAGTGGCAAGGCATAACCCACAACACATGGACACACGCCAGGGGTGCATGCTGTCAAGGGTGGCCGAGCATGGAACCGCACACACTGCCAGGGATGGGCGAGTTCTAACATGGCACACAGTCATACACACACACACACACACACACACACACACACACACACACCCCTCACAAGACATGCACAAAGGGTAGGATGCACGCTGACCCAGACCGCCACCCCTAGCCACACACATGTCCACAGACCACCACGCCCACTGCTAGTCATTAGCGTGTGTCACACACTGGACACCATTGCACAGTGGTGTACAGTGCAACACAGGCATCATCATGCACACACACAACAGTGGACAGCAGCCGGAGCATGTGCAGATGGAACATGTGTGTGTGTGCAGGGCAGGGTACCTCACCTGCATTGCCCGCTGAATGACAGAGCACACAGGGCAGCATCAGACAGTAGCCGTGGAGAGACAGGTCAGTCATGTCCACAGTGCCACGGCCACCCACAGATGCGTGGCGTGCCCCGCCGAGACCCACCAGCAGTGACAGGCTGACCACTGCCCTCATGCGGGTGGCACCAACGGTCCCCAGGGGTTCCACTAGTGAATGCTACTCGTGCTCGCTACAGGGGTCTGAAGCACACCGAGCATGTCTGTGCCAGGCATGCTCGGAAAGCTCCATAGCTGAACCCGTGTTGACAAGGAGGGTGTCGACAATGCTGAGAATGGAGGTGGATATTGCACTGTGTGGTGTCTGTGACGAATGGGCAAATAACTGTGCCCATTATGGCCATGACAGTTGTGAATGCCTGTGTCTGCCTGTCAATGGCAGCGGTCACATCCTCCCGCAACCGGTCCATCCCTGCCAGGAGCAGAGCGTGTCTCTGTTGTGCCACCTCTGCCTGGTGAGGCCGCACTCAGTGCATCCACCACCGCCTAAAATGCATTCGCTGATTGACTGATACTTGCAGTATGCAGGTGTGCTCATCTAAAAGGTCATCTGCCTGATCGGCATGCTGTCCCTCAGGGTGTTTGTGGCCCTGATGCTCATCACCCTTGAGGGTGGGCGCTGCACACCAGGGCCAGGCCTGGGCATGTCCACAGGCAGTGCACTGATGCTGCCCCCTGACACTGTACCCATGGCCATTGGCTGACTGCTGATGCTGCCGCTCCAGGGCTCAATGTGAGCGCTACAGTGGCCACAACATTCCCACTGTCCTGACACACATCAGTGCTGCCCCACTGGTGCAGACAGGCACATTCTGGGACTGTGATGACACGCAGAGCCTCCATGGCAGCACCACCCACAGCCATGGCTGTAATGTCATCTGCTGTGTGGCCATCCTGTGGCACACACGTGTCACTGCCTACCACGTTAGCTCCATCATCGTCGGTGATGGATCCGGCACTAGCCCAGTCTCAGCATGCTGGCATCCATGGACACTGGCACGCTGGGACATGGGCAGGGCCTCTCCACACCTGCTCCACCAACATCAGTCCGGACGTCCAGGTGGGCCCACTGTCACCCTGACCCTTGTATTCCTGTGGAGGTGGATGGGCCTCCTCCATTTCCATGTTACTGGCCTCAGTGGAGAAGCCCACCACCGCTGACCCATGCAGATTCTCAGGGCTGTAAGGAAAAAGTAGCATTCCTGCATGTGACCTACCCTGCCCCCAATAGACAGATCATGACCTACCATGCGGTGACGGGCTACCACCCATCTGGAATCCACCACCCAGAACACCGTCAATGGTGCAACGCTGCATGCTGCCAGCAACCCACTCTTCCTGTGGGGTCAGGCATTGCACCTCCGGCTGTCCCCACCGGTCACAGACCATACTGCCCTGATGGCAGCCACCTTCTCTTTAATCCTCCGCCTGTCCGTGCTCATCTTCTTTTTGCACTCCTGCACAGAGCGCTGGTGGCTGCCATGCAGGTTGACAGCACGTGCCACCTCCTCCCATGCAGCAGCATGGGCCTGTAGTGTTCCTGGCGTCCACTGAGAGTGGTTCCCTGGTTGAGGTAGGCCTCAAACAGGGCATCTGTCTCCGCCTTTGTAAAGTTTGGCCTCCTCTTAATCCCACGACTCTGTTCCTCTTCCTCCACCACACAATTGGTCATGATTCATCCTGTGAGAATGACAGGTGTTACCTGTTACTGTGCAGTCCCATGCATTTCCCAAACACCACAGTCCACACTCCCAAACAGCATTCAACTCACCGCAATAGACTGCAGTAACCGACTATGGCCAGTGCAGCCCAATGTCGATCATTTATAGCGCCACCCATGCAAATGAGACGAGGCACATCTTTAAGTGGATACAAATGCGAGTGATTGCGCCATTGAATGGCTGATTAGATGATTTGCATATGCTGGCTGAATATTGCGCTGTTGCACTGTGCCATGGTGTGTTGAGCGATGCTGAGCCAAGGGTGCAATTCACCAGTGACATCTGCGGTACACATCTAACTGCGCATGCCCAGGTTGATGAATCGCAGGCGCCTGCCATGCTGCTGACGCGCTTTGCATGGAGGCAATGCAGGGCATCGCCACCATTGTGCCAGTGGTGCTACAGCACTGTTCACATATGGCGCCAGGCACTGGGGCATCGTGAGGTGCACTGGGCAACAGTGCTGTAGGTCACACAGGATGGTGGCACACAGGCACCCAATCATGCTACGGCATTGGGTTCCAATCGGCGCTGTGGCTGTCCGTGTGCCAGAGACCGCTTGACCCTGTGCCGACTCTTTGCCCCCTAGGCGCCATCGTCAGGCATGGGTGCACCTACTATCGCACTGTTCGGTGACAGTGTGATAGGGTGATGGCAGCGCTGTGCGTTGCAGCATCTGCGCGTGGCAGGACAACACTGCAGAGTGCCATTTTGATTAAACCAGACAGCAGATGCGGGCGGAGGCATGCTGTGGTTTGGAGCCAGGTTGAGCTCACCAACCTGGTGGCTAGATTGAGACCCATACTGGGGCTTTTTGGAGAGCACCCCTGGACAGGGCCAGGAGTGTGGTCTGGCAGGGAGGTGGCCGGCGCCCTGGGAGGAGGCCACCGCATGGAGGCGAATGGCAGAGCAGTGCCGCCACCATTATGGGAACCTGAGGTGCAGGGACCGGACCTGCTTGCCCACCTATGGGCATGTGCCAGGAGGTGCACGTGTGCCACGGCCAGCCAGGTGCAACATCCATACACTTTTATCGTCCATATGGGTATCATGGTTGCATGTGTCTGGCACACGGAGGGGCAATCTGGTGTTGGCGTGGTGGTGGTATTGGGGCGTGGGGTGGATGGGTGTGGCTGTGTGGGATTGCACACATGGGGGCGAGGGGCTTTGCTACGGATTGTACTGATGTTCCTCTCTCCATGTTTGCACCTTAGGGCCAGAAGAATGGCGGCAGAACAGGGACCGAGACACCGCATGGAGGAGCAGCGGGACAGGAGTGGTGATGGTGGTCTCAGTGCATGGACCAGCCTGATGATGGTGAGTGCCTTGCTTCCATGATTACTATTGCATGTTGTATAACTGGGCAGGCAGTGGGGCATGGCCACCATCCATTGACACCACTGCCATGCACACAACTTGTTACAGCTAGCACTGTCCAGTGGCACTGCATATCTGGGAGTGCATCAATGGTGGTCTATGTGTGCACTGGGCACATGGCTGTGGTACTGCTTCACACCGCATAGCCAAGTCACTGTCAGCCATGGAGGTGCTGTGCAGGACATGGGCGGTGGGTGGTGCCGTGGTCCACATGGCTGTGGCTGCCTGGGTGGGCAGGTCTTGTGAACACAGTCACTGTGGGTGGTTGCACACCATCACAGGGGTGTGGCACATGGCTGTATGCCATGCACAATGGGTGGGCTGCAGGTGGATGGACAGTCACACTTATTGACTCTGCTCCCTCGTCCTAGGTGGATGGCGACTCCTGCAAATACAGCAGAGTCTACACAAGAGCTGCTCCAGGTGGCGAGGAAGACCTTGCAGCTCCTTCAGAAAATACACCACCACAGGGTCAGTAGAAGACAGAGGAGCACACATCGATGCCATGAAGGGGAGGACCAGGGTGGCCACGGTGATGTCTCCATGCCCCCAACTACCACCTTCCCCTTTGACCCACCCTCACACCCCTTCTTCCTCTCTCCCATGTTCACCCCTGGCCCTTACCCGCCCCCAACCTGTTATGTGGCCCTTCCCCCTTCTTGTAAATAATTGTACATAGTTTTTCTTACATCTTTAAATATATGCATTTTGTTATGACAACTGTGGTGGTCTCTGATTTGCAGTGGGCTACAGGTGCTCAGCTGCAGTGGTGTGCATGGCGTCAGAAATTGGTACACGTGGGCCGATGTGTGTGTGTGTGTGTGTGTGTGTGTGTGTGTGTGTGTGTGTGTGTGTGCAGAGGTGAACCACCTATGGTGTGGGCAGGGGATCAGTCACTGTCTGTGGTTTGTGTGTTGTACTCTGTGCACTGGATGCCTGTGTGCAGTGGTCCCACAGGGCCTGCACTGTGTGCATGGCACCCTGTCAGACCGTCCATGGCCTGTGCAGCTGACACCCTTGCATATCTGTGATATGCATGGTCTGCTAACGTGTCAGTGGTGGCTGTCCATGCCAGATAACAACTGTACCCGGCACAATGCCAGGTTGCCTGCCATCACCAGTATGGTGCATGTCTGCCTCTGGTGGCACTGTGGCCTCCGCTGTTGTCTCCCCTCCATGCTGTTGCTTGTGTCTGTTGCAGGGATGTGCTCCAGTGTCTGTCACTTGTGCTCCGGCAGCATGCTGGTGGCATACAGCTTCATGGTGCCTGTGCAGGGTGGCTGGCACACTGTGCAATGTAAGGGTGCTGGCCGTGCCGTCCTGGCCCGTGGCACACAGCAGTGGCTTGGATTGACCCGCTACTGTGTCCCTGTGTTGGTGTGTCCTTGGGTATGGGTGGGTGTTTGTCCATGACTGTGTTGCATCCTGTGTGGTGCATGCCTCCATGCCACACTGTGCGTGTCTGTGCTGGCTGTTGTGGCCATTGCTGGGATGGGATGTTGTCCTTGGGAGGGTGTGGGGTGCTGTACTGCTGGAGGTGGGGTCCAGGGCATGCCCTGTCACATGTGGAGTACCTCATGTGCTGATGATTGGTTGGTCTCTCAGCTGTACCTCGGGGGACATGCAGGGTGGCACTGTGTATGCATCTGTTGCATCGCTGTCTGCTGCCACCCACTGCAGGGTGCTCATGGTGGGTGCCTGCATGGCTCCATGGTGCAGGGTTGCATTGTCACAGTGGGGAGGTGGCATGCATGGGGTGTCCTGCACTGTTGTGTGCTACTCCTGGGCAGGGGTGTATGGGGATCATGGTTCAGGGTGTGCTCTGCATTGGTGGGATGGTGTGGTGCAGGGGTCAGCCCTCCTTGTGTGCTGGTCACAGCTTGCCTGGGATGTGCTGGGGCACCATGGCCCGGCTGTGGGTTGGTTGCTGGTATCCATGGGCCAGTGGTTATTCCAGCTCTCCCCAGTTGTGCAGTGCATGGAGTGTGGGGGACAATGTCTGTTCTGCTGTGTGTTCCTCTGCCCATCTGTGGCATGGGTGATGGGCCCCTGCATCCCTGGTTCTGCTGTTTCATTGCTGCCCTGCTGTAGGGCGTCCCTGTTTGCACTATGGCATCTGGATTGCTCCTGAGCATCCCTTGTTGAGCTATGGTGCATCAGATTTGCTCAGCTTCACACCCCTAGTTGCACTATGGTGCAGGTGGTGAGAAATTCAGTCGTAGGCCATAGGGCGCATCTTGGCCTCCGCAGTTTTTGAATATCACGCTTCTTGCGCATGGGCACAGTGGACTTGCGCTTGCTCCTGCTGTTGCGCACTTTTGGGTGCAGTTTGAATATCTGGGCCACAGTCTTTAATTATGTGAATGGATTTTTTTACTAGAGTAGGCAACAAAACTGTGATTGCTCATTTCCATGTGTTTTGGGAGAGGAGGTTATGCCCAACTGAAAAGATGATGATTTAATCATGATGATTTATAAAAGATCATTACCGATTATGTTCAAAGATCCAGTTCAATCTTCAGAAATCACCATTGTGCATGAATAACAGTGAATAAACTTGAATGTTAAACAGGGCTGGCCACCAATCAAAACCATGATGTTGTAGAAATGATAATTATGATGAAGGATGATCTCTTGTCATCACGATTGCTTATGATTTATTATTGCCAAAATCTCTGCTGTAAACTAAAATAAATATTCAGTTTATCTTTTTCTGTTACTTTGGTATTCATCTTGTTACTATTTAGACAGCTATATTAGAAGCATCAGTTATAATGCATTACCTTCTCAAATACACAGCTTTCATTTATACTTATTCTTAAGGCTCACCTCTTCCTCATGCACAGCCTTTTGTCACATCGCATCCATATTTTAAAATGAGTTACCAGCTACTGCAGTATCAACTAGTCACCTGCTATTATACAATTTAATACTAACATTGATTTTAGAAAATACTTGACAACCAAGTACATGTTTTGTTACTGAGCTGATGTAAAATACTAATTATATACAGTATGTTACTGTCTTGTGTAATATTTGTATTGAATGTCAATACTGCAATAGGTTTTCTGTCTATGAGCTCCTACCCAATCACCAAAAACATGAAGAAATAAAACAATAGTAAAGGCCCAAATTGGTTTATATATTTCTAAAAGAGGTTTCTCTTTGGTTTTGGTGAGTTCCTTTAAGTACTTGGTCTGTGCTCAGAACCTTTCTTTACAGGCAGCAAACTAATGTTGTCAAATCAAAATGATTTTAAAACCAATAAATCTAGATTTTGTCTCAGTATTTTTTATTATAGAAGCCAAGGCAAGAGCTTCACAAATCTTGCCCAGCGCAAAACAGGATTTGTGTCTAGGTGGTATTCACAGAAGCCCGGTTTGTGCACTTAAACTGGGTTTGCACCGGGCAAAGTGTGGTGGGGAGCAGAATCCAAATGAGGGGAGGGGACCTGAATATCAGCACAGTCCGATTCACAGAGCATTTGCTCTATCTGTAAAAAGTGTCTCCTCATTTCCATTTTTTGAGTCCAGAGAGCTGATGCTGGCATGGGAAATCAAAATGGAGAAAGAGACTTCTTCCGCTACATCAGGGAGCAAAGAAGGAGCAAGGATCAGCTGGTGAGAATTAAGAAGGATGGGGGTGAGTGGAGAAAGGGAAGAGCAGGCAGAGGCACTGAATGAATACTTCTGTTCGTATTCATGGAGGAGAAGGGGAAAATTACCACAGGTGGTAAGGAGGGCAGGAAGGGGGAGAGGGATGACTGATTAGGTGATCATGGAGAGTAGGGTACTGGAGGGATTGAGGGGACTGAGGGTGGATAAAGCACCAGGGCCGGATGGTATTCACCCGAAGGTACTAAGGGAGTTGGATGAGGTCCTGGTGGGGCCACTGGCTAACCTATTCAATATCTCCCTGGACATGGGATGTGTACCACAGGACTGGAGAATGGCCCATGTGGTGCCTATCTACAAAAGTGAACCTAAGAATGAACCAGGAAACTATAGGTCAGTGAGCCTCCACGTTGATCGTGGGGAAGCTCATGGAGACCTTTCTTAAGGAGAAGTTAGTGAATTTCTTGGCAGAAAATAGACTCCAGAATGGCCAACAACACAGGTTTGTAGTGGGAAGGTCCTGCTAGATAAGCCTAGTGGATTACTATGACTGGGTGATGGGGAGCTGGATAAGGGCCATTCTGTAGATGTCCTGTATTTGGACTTCAGCAAGGCTTTTGTTCAGTGCTACACGGTAGGCTGGAGGGGAAACTAGAACATGTGGGATGGGGCTTAAAATGGTGACATGGATCATGAACTGGCTTAAGGGAAGGCAGCAAAGGGTGGTGGTGGTGGGGGAACTATCATCAGAGAGAGAGCAGTAATGAGTAGAGTACTACAGGGTTTGAATTGGGACCGGTCTTATTCGGGTTATTCATTGCAGATATCTAGCATGGGATCCAGAGCAAGATCAGCCTATTCACAGATGATTCGAAGATGGGGCCAGTGGTAGATGATGAGGAGGGTGGATTGGGTTGCAGGAGGACCTTACTAAGTTGCAGGCGTGGGCAGAAGCGAGGCAGTTGGGGTTCAATTCCAAGAAGTGCAAGGTTCTACTCTTCAGAGCCAGGAACCAGGGGAGGAAATACCACTTGAATGGGATGCAGCTGGGGAAATCCACTGAGAAGGACTTGGGAGTGATTGTTACAGGGAGCATGAACAACTCAGCTCAATGCAGGAAGATATCAGCAAATCCAACAAAATGCTGTTGTGTATTGCAAGAGGATCTCTCCAGCAGGAGGGAGGCTATTCTGCCCTGTACAAGTCATTGGTCAGGCCCGAATGGGAGTACTGCATACAGTACTGGCTCCCATTTCTCAAAAGGACATTAGATTGCTAGAGGGGTGCAGCAGAGGCCACTGAAGATGATCCAGGAACTGGAAGGTTTGTCCTACAAGGCAGGCTGGGAGAACTGAATATGTATTCACTGGAGAGGAGGGATGGGGGATATGATCGAGACCTTTAAATATCTGAAAGGGATTAACAAGACCAGCACAGAGGGATTTTCCAGATGAGGAGGGGAAGGGAGGGACATGAGAGGGCATGGACTGAGACTGCAGGGGCAAATTCAGGAGGAGAGATGAGGAGAAATTTTTCAAGGAGAGACTAACAGATAAATGGAACACCTTGCGGTCAGAGTGTGTCTATGTCACGTTGGGTGGCTTTAAGAGGCGGTGGAACTGGGTAAGGGTTAAAGGAAGGTGGAAGGAGGGCAGCTGCAACATGAGGGGCTAGCTGCACATTCAAGCAGACAAGATAGACCAAGAGGCCTGTTTCTGCTGGTGAATTCATATGTTCAGAATCTTCCCCACTAATTTCAGACTATGTTCTCTAGTTGACCCATTCTCCCTCAACTTGAAAATGCTCTCCATTCTAATCTTGTTCATACCCTTAATGTACTTGAAGGTCTCAATCATGTCTCCCCTCTCTTCTGTCCTCCAGGGAACACATATTGAGCTCCCATAGCCTCACCTTATAAGGTATGTCCACCTCTCCCTGAATCTTGGTTGCCCTACACTGAACCCCTCCAGTAGTTTGATGTCTTTTTCAGATAAGGGCACCAAAACTGCATGCTGTACTCCAAGTGTGGTCTCACTGGTCTCACCAATGACTTATGCAATGGCAAAAGACCTTCCCTTTCCTGGAGCTGATTCCTCTGGCGATGCATTCCAGCATTTTGTTTGCTTTGACTACTGCCTTATGACACTGCACAGAGTGTCTCAGGTTCCTCTTGATGATTACCCCTATATATCTTTTTCCTCCTCAGAACTGGACACCTGAATCTCCCCAACCAGTAACTGGCCCCTGGATTCCTAGCTCCTAGGTGCATGACCTTGCACTCTTGGCATTGAACCCAACGTGAGATCCCTAACCATTTTTGATCTTAGCTAGGTCCTCCCTGAGTTCCTGCCTCCCTTCCTCATGTCCACTCTCCCACAGAGCTTAGTGTCATCTGCAATTAGGCAGATTTTACTTTTGATCTCATCTTCTATATCTCCAATAAAGATGTGAAACAACACGGTCTGAGCACTGATCCTTGTGGGACCCCACTGGTCACAGGCCTAGGCTTAGATAGTACCCCCACTACCACCCCTCTGATTTCTGTCCCAAGTCAGCTCTTGATCAACCCACAAGCTTTTCTCTGACTCCAGGTTCTTCAATTTACTGAGTAGCCTTCCATGTGGCATGGAGTCAAAGGCCTTGTGAAGTCCAGAAACAGGACATCCACTGCCTGGCCCCTGTCAAATGACCTTGTGACCCAATTAAAAGTCTATCAGGTTGGTATGGAAGGATCTCCCATGTCTAACCCATGCTGCCTGTCATCCTGCAGACTGCTTACCTCCAGAAAGTTCACTAACTCTCCTTCAGTATGGTCTCCATTAATTTGTCCACAATAGAAGTAAGGCTGACTGGTTTGTAATTTCCTGGTTCATCTCTTGATCCACTCCTGTGAGAGGTACTACATGAGCCATTCTCCATTTCTGAGAGATGCACCCTATCTCCAGTGAGGTGTTAAATAGGTCCACCGGGGCTAGCCAGGACCTTTGCCAACTACCCTCAGGACTCTCAGGCATACACCATCTAGTGCTGGAGCCTTGTCACTTGTAAGGGGCCTTATGGCCCTTAAACCTTATCCACCTGTATTGCTCCATCCATTTCACCCCCAAATCCTTCTGAATCCCTATTTTTCCCTGTGGCATACTGTCGGTCCATCCTTCTCCTAGTGAACACTGAGCTGAAGTACTCATTCAATGACTCCACCTGTTCTTCACTGCTGTCCATCCATCCCCTTAAAGGATACCTAAACATCATTTTGACAACAAACTATTCAAAATCTGATCTCAAACAGGACTAAAGGAAAGGCTGCTGAATTTGTTAATGCTAAATCTCCATTTATATAAGTTACCTAAATGTGGTTCCAAAGCATTTGAAAATGTAAAATCAGCCTTCCAATTTCTAAAAACTGCCTTACCTGCTTCTTAAAATGGCCGCAAATGTGTTGAGTGATGACATTATCGGAGCTAAAGTCAAGAGAGCTATATGGCTCTCTATAGTGCTAAGTAGGTCTTTGTTCTCTTGTATAGAATTGTTTCACCAAAATGGTCAAAACCATGTGTATTATTTAAATCAATATGCATGTTAGGCTATGGTTCTGTTCATTTTGTTTACTTTAACATGCTGAATTTATATTTTAATCATCCAACTGACTTTCTCTTTGGCAAACCACAGTGCAGTACAAATACTGAATAACCTGGTGGTCTAGTGGTTATGACGGATCCAGGATGCTACAATGGGGGAGGGGAGGAGGTGCTGGGAGTGTGTGCATACTTGATATGTACTTTTAACATTTTTATGAAATCTTTATATTTTCTGCTATTATGCTTTTCTAGTATGTTTTTGACTGAAACTACAAATGTAATGCATATTTTTGAATGTAAACATTTGTACAATCAATAAATCAGACTTCTTCAACAAAGTGAAATGCAGCAGCAGCAAGCGAGCACTTTACAATGAGGGGTTACAGCCACCCTTCACCACCCATAGAGCCACCTCTTGTTTGTAGCAAAGTTCTTCTGTAGTCCAATGCCAGAGTTCATACTTTCTTGGAAATCAAAATATGCTTATCTTATCTTATCTTCTTTCCATGGGAAATAATAATAAGAATCAGTATGTATACAGTGCTTTTCATACACATTGTATCCCAAAGTGCTTTACAAACAATACTAGACTGGTAGTGAAGTGACTGAATGTGTAGTGGCAGCCATTTCATACATTACTACCGACACACAGCCTTGGACAATTAATTGCATGAACTGGTTTTTATGGGAAGGAAATGTTGGCCAGAGCAATAGGGTCAGGTAGTGATCATGGTGCTAACGGCCCAAATCTTATTTCTCACAGTGATCTGCTCAAATTCTCTCCTTCTGTCTTCTCCTTCCTTAAAATAGTAGTACCTTGCAGAAGTGGCTTTCTCAGTCCCCTGTGGTATTCATTCTTCACTATTCCTCCTCACACCACAAAGTGGAAAGCTCATCACCCTTCTGCATCATGAATGTAGGTAGTACAGTCTCCAGGTTTTTTGTCATATCAAAGTAAACAAATCTTTCAGTAAGTCAGGCTGATAGCAGCAGGGAACAAGGGGAAAGATGGACTTCCTTTTCTTAAAAGATCTAGGCAACCTTTGATTAGGCACTATTAAATGATGGATGTGCACATCATTATGCACATCATTTAATAGTGCCTAATCATAGGTGTATTAGATCTTATATGGTAGGAATACTTATATTTCCTTGTGCCCTGCTGCTATCAGCCTGGCTTACCAGAAGATCATGTTTATTATTAATATGAAAATGACATGTGCGACTATACTAACTGTGTTCATGATGCAAAAGGGTAGTGAACTCACCAGTTTTGGTGTGTGGAGCAGAAAGAAGAATGAATGCCAGAAAGGGACTGAAGAGGCCATTCCAGCAGAGTACAGCTATATTCAGGTTAGGGGACGACAGGAAGGGATGTTTAGCAGATCATTGTGAGATTGAATGAAAGGCTTCCAGCACCGTGATCACTACCAGATTGTGAATGAGAGCAGCCAGCAATGACATATACTCAGAGTGGCAAGGTTGCATTTAAAGTGTTACTTGAATTCAGTGTAGGAGATTACCTTCAGGTGGGGGTGTTGATGTTTGTTAGGACAGTATTGAGGGAGCTGTGTATAGATCATTCGAGATTTAGAAGGGTGGTAGCCAATCAGCTCACATTGTGGAGTAGATCACTAAAAAGTACTGGAGAAGATATGCAGGAACTCTCCTGTGAGGTTCTGCAGTTCACAGGTAAAGGAGTAGACTGACACTGGAAGTCTGGTGGATTCACTCAAGGCATTAGTATGCCTCTCCTGCTAATAATATTGTTATCCATAGTAAGTGCAGCCCTTAAGAGGGCATGAACAGCAGTTTTTTGGTGAGTCCTGAGGTTTATTGCTTGGCCTCCTCAAGACCCAATTGTTGGTTAATGGGCAGGACAGAAACACAACAAGGGAACTGTACATACTGCCTTCACTCAGCAGAAGGGTGGTGATACACTCAATGTTTTCTGTGGGAACAGAAGTCAAAACTGCAAAACAGGACTTAAGTGTGATTTGGGAGGTATTTATGAACAGTGCCAGCTGATGATCCATATCGTAGGTATGCACAACTCTCTGAGGTATACAATTACAGTCTGTGGTGTGATAATTCTCTTCATGAGACTGTAAGCTCATACACAGCCCCAGGCAGTACTAAGGACATGGTACAGATGGTGGGGTGTTCAACAGAAGGCAGGCTAGGTGCAAGGGGTTCACTTGGGAAAAGAATACAAAAGAAACTCTTTTGTGGATTAACAGAATGCACGAGCTTTGGAATTGGACCATACCAGTACTTTGCTGTGTGACCCTGAGCAAGTCACTTAACTTTCTTGTGCTACCAGGCCACATCTGCAAACAAGGTTTCAATATAGTGTGCTCTCCTGGTTAACAAAAACATTCAGGGCATCACACAACCACTAGATCATCAGGTATTTGAAGTGTTGTACTGTTCTGCTGTTTGCCAAAGAGAAAGTCAACTAGATTGCAAAACATTTTCAGCAAGTTAAAGTAAATAAAATGAACAAAATCATAGCCTAATGTGTACTGATCAAAATAATCCACATGTTAACACATGGTGTTGATCATTCTGGTAAAACAATTCAAAACAAAGAGGAAAGAAGAACTAGTTAGTCTATAGGAATCTATATTGGTCTCTAGCTCCGATGATGTCATCATGACTCATCCTTAACACAGTTGGCCGACATCTTAGGGAAAGGCAAGGCTGTTTTTTGTAAGTGAAAGGCTGATGTTTACATTTTTCAAAAGCTATGAAACTGTATTTATGTTATTTACATAAATGTAGTTTTAGCATAAATGTAAACAGTAGCCTTTACTTTACCTCACTATGAAAACAGATTTTGGAGTTTATAGTTTTAAGAAACTGCTTGTTTAGGTACCACTTTAATCCTAACAATCCATCCTTGCAGCTTCTTCTCTCCTTTATATACATAGAAGTCCCTTTTCCTTCCCTTATTCCCTCGCCAGTTTTACTTCTCTCGTTGCCTTAGCTGCTCATACCACTCGCCTGCCTCTCTTGACTTTCCTGAGTAATCTACCTTATCCTCCTCTCATAGTAAGTTTGTACTTATGAAAGGCTGCTGTCTTTTCCTTCACGCTTGCTGACACCGCATTGCTGAACCAGCTTGGTTTTTTGGTCCTGGAGTTCTTACTCTGAATCTTTGTACATGTGTTAATGGACCATTTCTGCTCTGTTTCTATCCCCAGGCTGATATTGGTAGGGTGCCCCACTAGAATTTTGCCCATTCTACCAATGTCCACCCTCCTAAAGTCACTATCCTCATACTGGCTGTTTCCGCCATATTGAGGTAAAACCCCACCGTGCAGTGGTGGCTGCCTGCAAGGGGTCCTCCACTTCTGTGGTATCATGTGATGTGAGCTAGTATTATTGAGCGGCTCAATAGAGTGGCTCAATAATACTGCTCTCATGCAGAGCGAATGGAGGAAAAGAGCAAGAATGACTATAGCAAGTGTAGCACTGAAGTACACCTCGCTAGAAAGGTATAAGAGGATCAGTTTGGCTAAGTTCCTGCTGAGCTGGCTATGTGGTGTAGTGGCTTGAGCCACTGCCCCTAAAGCCAGTGTTGCTGGTTTCTGATCTTGGTGCAGGAAACTAATTTGCTTCCTATGGGTTTTCTCTTTTGTCTATGTCCGCTCCCCTGTAGTTGTTAATCTTTATTTCAGGAAGTGCGAGGAGGTGGCTTGCCCCTGCATAAAAAATAATTGTCTTTTATTGCAATTTGTGATTTTGTAAGTGACTGTTGCCATTTGCGATGGTTGGTGTTGTCGTTTCGCCCTTTTGATGTCGGTGCTTATTTTGTCACTGTATGTGATCATCGCTTTTCAGACTCGCTGTTATGACATAAAACCTTCTATAGTATGTCCTGGACATGCTTCCATCTGACAACACTAGGTCCAGCATGGCTCCATCCCTGGTTGGCTCTGTTTATTTATTTATTTAGAAGAGATTCACCAGGAAAGCAATGAACTGTGAAACAGCTCATTTCAGAAGCATCCTAGGGGTGGGGTTACATAAGGGTGAGTACCACCAAAAGAAAGACAGTGTAAGAATCAATACATTCCAGGTCAAACAATTGCAGATCAAGTAGTAGAACATAGACAAACATGCTGGAGAACACAGACTCAAGTGCCATAGCAGCAATTATATTAGGTGCACTTAAAATTAAACCTTGACACAGCATTTGACTTAAACCTTATGTTAAACAGATTGCAGTACTGGTGAGATAGAACAGATTGTAGAACACAGGAGAGGGGTTGTCAGGAGAGATACAGTGCCAGTATAGGATGCAAGTGCACATGGCAAGAAGAGGAGTTCTAAGTGCAAGTTGATTTCCTATATGTAGAAACAAGGGGGAGTAAAAAGAGTAAATGATAAGTGGGAGGAGTAGAAGGAGGAAATGGTAGCTAGGGCCTTCTCCCCACAGGATGCCCAGAACCCTGCAAGGGGATGGTGGAGCTGTAATAGGTCACAGGGATGGCGGCAGGGGGAGAAGGAGAAGGACAGAGTGGGGTGATGAGAGAGGGTGTAGGGAGAGGAAGGACCAAGTATAGGTAGACAGGTGGGAAGATATAGGAAGGTTAGACAGTTCCTTCTCCCCTTAGGATGCTGAGAAGCCTGCAAGAGCTGGGAGCTGGCAGAAGGAGGAGGTGAGCAAGGGGAGTGGAGGAAGAAAGGTGGGGTAGACAGGTGGGAAGATAGGGAAGGGGAAGCCAGAGCCTTCTCCCCTTCAGGATGCTGAGAAGCCTGCAAGGGGATGGGGAGCTGGCAGGAGGAGGTGAGCTGGGGGTGTAGTGGAGGAAAGGAGGGGAAGATTAAGGTGTGGATATAGGGAAGGAGTATGCAAGGAGGTTAGATGCAGTTTCAGCAGTGTGTTGAGTGCTGCTGAAAGAGGAGGAGTGCAAGAGATTGATGAGAATGGGCAGATCGAGCTTGTGCCCTGCATCAGGAAACAATCTTGGAAACCTCCAAAAGGACCTGTTCCTAGAGCAGGTAGCTGGGGTCCTCCAGTCAACTCCAGACAGGTTGAAATTGCCTCCTATGACTATGTTTTCCTACTACTACACAGCGTTTTAATCTGCTCCCCCAGCTTGTCCAACTCCTCTTCCTGCAAAGGTGATCTGTACACCACCCCAATAGGATCTTTCTCCCATGGTGTTTTGAAGTTGTACCTCAAGGCTTCCATCTTACTCTCTTCCTCCTGCTCCTGGCTCATATGAGATCCCTCTCCTCATATAAAGCTACACCTCCTCCTCTCCTTCTCTTTCCTTGTGATAAATTGTATACCCAGGGATCACAAAGTCCCTGTCATGGTATTTGGTGACCAACGTCTCTGAGATGGCCACTATGTCCACCTCTCCTTCATCCATCAGTGGCTGAAGATCTGCCATCTTGTTTGCCAGACTCCTTGCATTCAAGAACACCACCTTCCACTTACCCTATTGCCTCTTGTCAGTCCCTTTTGTCTCTCCTCCTCCCATCCTTTCTCTCCCACCCATCCTCTTCACCCTTCCTTCCTTCTGTTGACTTGATAGGGGAGGTCTGTCAGTCTCCTCAACTGGTGACTAAGGTTGTAGCACACTCTATCACCACCCCCAGTTTAAATTAAGGTTTGCTGTCATGTGATCCTTCAGTTTATCTTTCAAGACCCTGGTGCCTCTCACTTGCATGCAGCCTGTCTGGTGCATATAGGTCCTTATTTTCCAAGTCCTACCCCACCCCACTAGCCCATACCCATTTACCTCGTGATCAGCCCTTAACCAACTGTTAAGTCCCTCAATTCCTTGCTTCCTGACAGTACTCACCCTGGGACTGAAAGTACTTCAGAAAAGGATACTGACCTTTCTGCCCAACTGCAGATTTTACCTCACCTCCCTAAACCTCTCCTGCACGACATCTGCCTCACACCCTGAAAGGTTGTTTGTACCCAGGTTTACTCTAATGTGAGGTTTCTCACCCTCCTATCCTACACACTTAGGTGTAAAAGGCCCCATCATCCCCATTATCATGCCTGGCATACAGTCACCCACCTGTGGCTATACCATGCACCCTTACCTCCCCACAGCACTCTTCAGTGCTCGAATCCCCAAGAATAACAACCCTCCACCCTTTCTCTTGCCTTCCTCATTCTGCCTTCCTTTGCCCACCTTCCACCCCTCTCCTCTCCAGTAAATCCATTTTCCACTGTTCCACTGCTTGTCCCTCTGTTGCCCAAACTGTTTTGCTCCCCTTCCCCCATCTTCTCAGGCTCCTCACCCTTACTATCCTTTTCACCTCCCTAGTTCCACACTTCTGCCCACCTTTACACCCCACACCCATCTCATCAACCCTGCTTCCCTCTTCCCCTTGCTCCGGTTTATGGCTCACACTTTCCTGATCTTTGACCTCCCCTTCCCCAGTTCCTTCAAACTGGCCAGTATGGAGAACTTGTTGGGAGAGGTCCCCATACCAGAGCATACTTCTGCTCCCTCCTGTGCTTTTCCTCTTCCTCCTTGTTTTGATCCCTTACCCTTGCTCTTTCTTCTTAACTCTTGCCCAGTTCCCCCTCCCGGCTCCACAAGGTCATGGGGTGGTGACCTTGAGACCCTTTAGCTTCTTCCTTGTTTCTGCCCTATGCCTACCTTCCTTGCAGCCCAGGCAGCTATTCTCTGCCTCTTCCACCCCTGTTCATCTCCCCCACCCTCCTCCCCTTTTCAATTCTCATCTCAACCACCACATTTCTTCCCTAAGTTGCCCAATGTTATCTACATACTGGACAGCCCCTGCTCTCCACAAAGTTCCCAGAAAGATGGTGGCCCCACACCAGTTGCAGCTGACTACCCTCCATACTCCACTGTGTCCTGTATTCTTCATCCCCTTTCATTTCCATGCCTCCCAGTCCTCTTGTCTGCTTCAGATCATGGGACCCCACATCCTCCCTAGTTAGCTTTTTGCCCTCCTTGCTATATTACTAAATAGGTTTCTGTTTTTATTTCCCCAGTTAGGCTGACCTCTGGTAGGTATTTGCCACTATCTCCTCTGCTCTTGTGCAAGCGAGACCTACCTACAATGCATTGTCCACACTCCCACAGTGCCCTGCCCAATGTGGCCTGTGGTCCTCCTGCAGACATCATCTAGTCAGATGCCACACTCCTGCTTCGTGGCACTCACATTTCAGGTTACTCACGCAGTTGCTTTGCCCTCTTGGTGATTTATATAGACTACAGCCTCCTATTGGATGGCTGCCATCACATTGTTCCACTGGGACCACCAGTGGTACCATTCACTGGTCGCCAGTCACCCATCCTCAGCCCACCCTCTGCAGCTTTCCACTCCTCCTGAATCACACAGCTCCCAAGAAAACAGAAAATCACCACTGCATTCAATATTTTGCAAGTTTCCACCACACCACAGCTAAAAACAAAGGCACTTAGCTGCTCTCCTTGAGTTTCAGCTGCTTCCTGAACTGGAATCCCCACTACCGTGGTCTACACCAGCAGTTCCTCTCATTTTGTTTCTGAGACTACAGGCTCCCTATTGGGCCAGCCATGGTCACGTGATCTGCTGGGACCACCAATGGCACCATTCACTGGTCGCCAGTCACCCACCCTCAGCCTGCCATCTGCAGCTTCCTCCCTCTCTGAATCCACATAGCCCCAAGAAAAGGGAAATTACCACTGTATTCAATTCACAAGTTTTTCTTACACCACAGTTAAAAACTGAAAACCATAGGCACTTAGTTGCTCTTCTGAACTTCAACCACTTCTGAGCCGGCATCCCACTACTGTACTACTTGTTACTCTAATGTGATGGTTACATGCTATTAAATTTTGTGGTCAGTTGGTCAAACCCAGCCAATGGGATTTTCTGAGTATAACATAAATTAAGTTTGTGCTTCATGTTTTTATAATTTGTAACAATTATGTTTTCCCATAGCCCCATGCATCCCTCCCTCTACTCCTCCCATTTCTATGTGCCTTGAGCCTCCATGTCTGTTCCTCCACCTGGCCATCCCAGCCCTCACACAGCTGCCCATTCCCTGCTCATCACCTTCTAAGCTTGCCAGCCACCGCTACCTGGCAAACGCCTGCAATTCATGGCCCTTGTTAGGATCTTCCACTTGCTTTTCTACTATCTGGCAATGTTCACCCCAATCCTGGCCCAACAGTAGCCCCCTCAACTGCAGTCACCCATGGGGCTTTGAATAGCCACTATGAATATCTGCAGCCTGCCTAAAAATGGCACCCTGCAATGCTGGATGGCACAGCACTAACCAGACATTCAGGCTTTAACAGAAACCTGGCTGTCATCAAGATCAGTCATTTGTCTCTGTTCCTAGCTACTCTCACATTAGGCTTGATCATAACAGCAAGAGAGGCGGTGGCTGCGCCTTCTATGTAAATGACTCACTGCATTATCAACCCCTGCCTGCCTCCTCCTAGACCATGGTGCCCAAGCCCTCTCAATAAAACTCTCCTCTGACCCAAACCATGCTCCTCTTACTCTCACCATCGCCTCATCCCAGCCTGCAGCTAATCCCCTGCCTGTAAAGTGCTCTCTGACTACCTAGCCAGCCACCCCACAAAATGGAACAAATCTTAGTTGGGGATCTCAGCATAAACTGACTGGTGGGCTCATCAACACACGCCAAACATTCCTTTGCTGCGTTAGGTATGACCAACTGGTATCCCAGCCTACCAGGACCAACCCCACTAATGGAACCCAGACCCTACTAGATATCCTCTCACTAATCGTCCCCACCATATTACTGACCTGGATGTCCTACCCAATGCCTTAAGCGACCACTCCCCAATCATCTTCAGCTGGTCCTGTCAGCTACCCAACCACCACCAAATATCACCTTTTGTCTTCTGACTACACCCAGGAGGCATAGCCAGACTCAAACAATATCTAATTAACTGGGACTGGTCCCGATTTCCAAGCCCAGCTCATAGATGATGCATTGCACTAATTCACCACCACCTTTAATACTGCCTGTGATGCTTTTGCACTGGACCATCAAAGTGACCATTAAGAAACGAGTGCCCCTGGATCACCCCAGAACTCTTACAATAGTTCAAAATGCATGACAACCTCTGGCATCGTGCCACTGCCTCTGGTTTGCTAAGCGATATGCAGGCCTATAATGCTGTCTGCAATAAGTGTACCTGGGCAATCCATGAGCCAAGGTGGGCATTACAGAACAGCCCTAGTCACCTCTTGGGGTTGCACAAGAAAGTTCTGGGATAACATCAAGGAGCTTAATGATAAATCCCTCCCCTTCACTACTTAGTGTTAACGGTACTACCACCACAGACACACTTCACATAGCTAACTGCCTCAACTCCACCTTCTCAGACCGTCAGCCTCCCTAGCAACTTCTTTTCAATCCAATTCAGCCTACCCCACTGCCTGAGCTCCCTCCCCCATTCAAACTCAGAGTCATTACACCTACAGAAGTGAAATCCTACCTGTCCAAAGCCCTCCAGAGCTCCAGTTACTGCAAAGACACCTTCGATATGCATATCCTATACCTTGCTTAGACTCAGTTATCTCTCCACCACGGACCTTCTAAATTGTCCCTGCATCTGGGCCAGTTCCCAGCCTCATGGAAATGGTAGTGATAACACCAATATTGAAATGTGGTGACAGCTCCCTCCCAAACAACTACTCTGCCCATCTTGATTCTTCCCCACTCTCTAAAGCCCTTGAAAAGATCATGGCCAATCAGCTCACTGACTACCTCTCACACACAACCTCTTATGTAGAAGCAGCATGGTTTCAGAGCTGGTCAAAGCACTACGACCGCCCTCACAGGAATTCGCTAACTCCTGTTCTCCACGCTTGACAAGGGGCACCTCCACAGGGGCCATGTTTATAGACCTCTCAAGGGCCTTCGACACAGTTCTCACCCCTCCTTCTAACACACTAGAACAAATTGGGATCTGTCATTGTCCACTCTCATGGTTCTCCAGCTATCTTTCATCTAGAACCCAATGTGTTAAAATTAATAATACCATATCTACTATGCTGCCTGTGAGCTCAGGAGTTCCCAGGGATCTATCCTGGGTTCCTGCTATTCAGCATCTACCTCAACGCCCTGCCTAAATCCTGCCCGCAACCTTCTCCTTTATGTGGACAATGCTGTTCTTTATGCTACACATTCTGATCCTCTCTCCTCCAGCGCATCTTACAAAACTCCTTCTCTCAGATTGAACACTGGTTTGCTGAACACAGATTGGTGGTCAACATTAAAACAACTAAGACGATGCTCTACCTCACTGCCAAAACAGATCAAAGGATTTCCTGGAAATACTGTCCACCCTTTCATCCCACTGGAGCAGGTCCAAAAGTAAGTATCTAGGTATTATATTTGACTCTTTCCTCTCGCTCCACAACATATAAAATCCTGACCTCCACCACCAGCACCTGCATTGGTCTCCTTACAGACATAAAGACTGCCTGCCACCTGAAGCACTTCACCTAGCCATTACCTCCTCAGTCTTATTGCTGGTGTACTATGGCCTCACAATCTACACTGCCGCTGACCCTATGGTGCTTCATCAAATACAAGTAGTCATCAATAAGGCCTGCGGCCCTCTCTGGTGCTGACAGAAATACACATACCTGCACCCTATATATGCTCACCAATATCCTCTCCCTTGAGTAAAGACTATTATACCAGACCTGTCTCTTCACCAAAAAATCCACCTGGGTTTAACCCCAATAGGTGTCATGGCTTCTCTTCAGGCAGCCACCATCTCAGCATCCACATGGGCTGCCCAAAAACTATCTGGAAGGTGCCTAGGGTTAGAACCACCCTGGCCCAGCTATCCTTCCCCTTTGAGCTCCATCCTGGTACAATGCCCTCCCACCAGTCACATCAATCACCAATCTAGGTCCTCTTAAAGCTGCCTTAAGGGCCCATATCCTCTCCCCACGCTCTATGCCAGTGTAACGTGCAACCTGTGGATCCTGCACCACGCCGCTAGGCCATGCACCTGCCCTCTGGCTCGGCAGTGAAAAGCCCTCACTATTTCTAGCCTACAGGCTCTTCACCTCCCTCAATTACCATATAATTGCACTTGACTAAGAATGCATTGTATTAAGTATAAGACAAGGCCTGCCTGAGGTGGCTTACTACCAGTTCATGTCATGCATTGCTTTAGCTACCGTGATAGGTCTTAACCACTCATTAGTTAAATATGTCGATAGCTCTGCCCTGCTTTAGCTACCAAATGTATAGGCATTAACCGATGCTCATTGTACTTATACTCTGTATGACTGTTCACCCACGTTTATTCTATGTATGTACTGTATTAATGTCGATGTTTTATTCTCACATGGAGTTTTGAAATGAGTCTATGACTCAAAGGGTAGTAATTTGATTTCCTAAATAAATAAATAAATAAATTTCAAAATGATTTCTGGTTAAATATTTTTTTTAAAACTGTGCATATGGTAGTTTAATTAACCTTTGACTTCTGTCATGCAGCATGATAAGTACATATTGTCATATTTTTCTCGTCAGTGGTTCAAATCCAACTGATTGGATTTTTCAAGTATAACATAAATTAATTTTAATGTTTCATATTTTCCATATTTTTATAACAGTGATGGTTGCCAAAATTATTTATTTTTAATATCTGTTTTACTTTAAACTGTCCATATGGTAGTTAAATTAACCATTTTAGAGGTTAGTTAGAGTATTTATGCTGTGGTGATGCATGACAGTTGCATGTTGTTAGATGTTGTGGTCAGTGGTTCAAATCCAGCTGATGTCATTTTTTTTAGCTATAGTATAAATTCATTTTTGCCTCTTGTGTTTTAATGCTTGTTACTCTAATGTTGTCAGTGGTTCAAATCCTGCTGATGGAATTTTTTCAAGTATAGGAAAAAATAATTTTGCCTCATGTTTTATATTACTTGTTACTCTAATGTTGATGGGTATATGTTATTAAATTTTGTGGTCAAAAGTTCATATCCAGCTGATGGACTTTTTCAAGTATAACATAAATTAATTTTGTGCTTCATGTTGTCTGTCATTTGTAACAGTGATGTTTTCCAAAATAATTTCTAGTTAATCTTCAGTGTTCTACTAGTCAATTAAAATATTTGTTGCACCACCCATGTTGTCTTGATTATTTTAGAAACACTTTAAATTCAATGCTCTAGTAATCTTATGAAGATTAACAACACATACCTAACATACTACAGTATACCACAGTAGAAGTCTTCTAACTGATTTCTTTTTTTTTTGCAAATAACTTTATTTTATTAAAATGAGCACATACAACATAGACAAAAACATAACAGTAGAATAAATCCAAAATAAATACTCCTAAAATCTTACCACAACCCCTGGCAGCTATCCAAGGTATTTAATACAGCGAAACTAAAAGTACAAGGTCTCAAATAGGATTAAAACATTAGCTAGCAACTTGGGATATATGGGAGAAGAGAAATTCAATAATCTACCTGTCTCTGAGTAAAATTGAAAGAGAAGGGGACACAAAGTATAATACTGAGGTTTACAGATGAGAAGGTAAAAGACAAGAAAGATAAAGGTGAAAAAGATGTATAAAAGATATGGGTAATAATACTGAAATTAAGAGGGAAAAGGCAGAGAGAAGAATCTCCCTGTCTAATAACCATATCTGTCTTTCAGAGATTGGAAAAACTACCCCAGCACTTTTGAAATTTACCTGAAGCCTCAAGAAAATTTAACACTGACCTCTCTGCATTTAATGCATTCAAAATTCGTCCCACCATTCTTTAAAGATGGGATCCAAATATCTCGCCAATGATTAAGAATCAATAGTTTGGTAACCGAGCTACCACAGCCATTTGGCATTTTTGAATTCTCTATGTGATTTGGTCGTACATCCCAAAACCCAAACATCTGCATTAAAAAAAAGCTGATACATCACAGTACATGGGTCCAACTAACCTTTAACTGATTGCCAAAACTTTGCAATTTTAGGGCAGGACCAAATTTTATGGAAAGTGGTAGCTATAGGGTCTCCACATTCACTACAGGCGGAGAAGACAATTTATTCAGCCGGACAGTTTGCATGGTGAGAAATGCAGACTGTGCAATAGGTTAAACTGAATATCTCTCAATCTGTCCTGCTTAATACACTGAATAAATGTTTACCCAGACCCTCTCCCAAATCTCTTCTGACCACCCCATAGACAGGTTAGTCTCCAGTAGGGGGAACAGGAGATTTCTTAAGTTCTAATCTTGATAAAATATACTTGTATATTTTAGAAACTGATTTTCCAGATAATGCAATCTCACACAGTTTCCTCAATAGTTTTCCGGCTTCTTCAGAGACTTTACCTTTTCATAAAAAGAGAGAATGCTTCTTCAGATCTGAAAAGTCATAAAAGTCCTGAGGTTCCACCCCAAACTTTTCAATCAAAGCGGAAAGAAGAGATTGTGTTATCCAAAGAAAGTCCAAATAATAAGTTTATGGGGAGTCGAACACAAACCTTTTGATAGGCTTGTTACCCACTAAGAGATTGGGGATTTCTAAATGAGGTTGAGATAAGTCGTTTAAATAAGGAATGTGCAATCTTAAATATAGTTGGTGTAATGCCCTTATATCCCAACCCAGAGGGGTATTTTAATTTGAATAGGGACCTTAGACCATGGTATGTATAAGAAGGATTCCAAATCAAGATTAGCTCTTTGGGAAATCACATGATCGATGGCAAGTCCATAAGAGAAGGCATCTACTTCTCGGAGCCATAGAACTGATCTGGCTGCATGAATGGCTAGATAGTAAGTGTAGAAGTCGGGATCTGAGGCCCCTATTTTTCGGTGTAAGATTAATTTAGCATAAGCCCTCGTGGGGTTTGCCTTTCCACAAAAATCTGAGCAATATTTATAAAGCGGCTAAAGAAAGACCTGGGGAGGTAGACGTTTAAATTGAAGAGAGGATAGAAAATCTTGGGTAAAACCATCATTTTGATTGTATTAACCCTACCTGAAAAGGTCAAAGGAAGCTTGACCACCTCTCCAAGTCTTCCCTGATAGACTTAAATAAAGGTTTTAGGTTTAGGTTAGCCATTCTCTCAAGATCTCTTGAGACCTGAATACCTAGATAAGTTAAAGATTTTGTCTGCCATTGCAAACCTAAAGAAAAGCACCAACTTTTCTGAAGGTAAGGGATAGTGAATAGACCATTGTTTTGTTCCTATTTAGTTTGTATCCAGAGAATTCACTAAAACATGAGATTAAATTAAGTAAGTGGGAAGCTTAAGTAGTGGTATTCTTAACATGCAGCAACAGGTCGTCAGCAAATGCTGATACCTTGAACTCCATGTCACCTATAATGATCCCTTGTATTAAGTGATTCATTTTGATAGCTCTTATCAAGGGTTCTAAGTACAAATTGAATAAATATGGTGACAGGGGCAACCTGGCGTGTGCCCGTAGAAGGAAAGGCCGTGAAATTAAGTTGTTGCATTGGACTCTCATGGATGAGCACATATACAAAATCCAATATAATGAATAAATTCTTCCAGAATACCAAATTTAGCCAGTGTTGCAAAACATAAAACCCCATTCTACCCTATCTAATGCCTTTTCTGTGTCTAACGATACTAAGGAAGCCTCCATATCTGGGTTCGTAGACGCAGAAATTAAATAAAACAATTTCCTGAAGTGGTTCTGCCAAGAATGGCCTGCCACAAAACCAGCCTGTTCAGGACTCAGCAACCCGATCCACGATGATTTTAGCCTATTAGCTAGATTTTAGCATAAACTTTACATCTATATTTAGTAAAGAAATTGGTCTGTAGTTGCCCACCAAATCTGGAGGTTTATCAGGTTTAGGTAGCAAAATTATCCTAGCTTCATAAAGGGATTTATCATTTACCCCATGGTTATGCCAGAAGGCATAAAGTTGATACAAAGTGGTATCAACTTCTCCTTAAATGTCTTAAAGAAAAGGGGTGTGAATCCATCTGGGCTGGGTGCTTTATCCACTTTTAATGAGTCAATAGCATTTGCTATTTCCTCATTCGAGATAGGAGCTATCAACAACTGCTTAAATTCCTCGGGCATCTGAGGAAGGGATTTTAGTTAAGAATTCTCGTATTTTAGGTTCACTCTATAAAGAAAGCGGTTGACTCAATATAAAGTTTTGTAATAGTTGAAAAAATATCCAAAATACCCTCAGAATCAGTAATCAATTTGTCTGTGTCTGGGTGTTTCAGGGCGCCACCCATTTGGCCACGCTTTTGCTTTAACTGCCATGCCAAAAGGTTTCCAGCTTTGCTACCTGTCTTATACATGCTGCTTTTAATTTAGCAGCTGAATTTTCCACCCTTTCATTTAGAGTATTAGCATACCATACCCTTAAACTAGTCAGTTCTTGTTCCTGTTCCTTCGACCTAGAAGTCTCTTTAATCGCTTCTAAGGTAGAGATTTTCTTTAAGCAGTTAATTAATAGCTGTTTATTTTTCGCTTTAGCACTGTTGCAATTCTAAGCAGTTCTCCCTCCAGGTGACTTTTAAGGCAGCCCAAACTTGGTCTACTGCATTCAGGGACCCCAGTTGTCCATAATTGAATTAGTCATAAACTCTTGAAATCGAACTAGTATCTGGGAGTCCTTTAATAAGCTATTATTTAAAGACCATGAATAAGATCTGTGGGGTGGACAAGTGGTAGCATCGAAGTTTAATAGGGAATGGTCTGAGAGTACTCGAAGTTAAAATTGAAACCTCCTCAACTAAAGACAGGCAATGCTGGCTAACCAAAAATAATCGATTCTAGAGTAAGACTTATGGACAGGGAAAAAATGTAAAATCTCTAGTGGTAGGGTTATACAACCTCCAAGGATCTATTAGTCGGATGATGATATAAACTCTGACAAGGCTTGCTGAGCCGAGGGTATAACGCTTATGCCAAGAGCGATCCAAGCTATTTGACTGGACTAAATTCCAATCTCCCTAGAATGACGGAACATCTTTGAAGGGGCTAAAGTTATAGCCAATTGCATAAAAATGAGGGAGAATCTAAGTTAGGCCATATATTGATCCCAAAACTAACTAGCCCTCCTAATTTATCCAAACTATAATGTATCTACCTTTCGGTCGAGATTATCTCAGATGAAGTAAAAGGAACCCCTCGCTACCAAGATGGCTACCCCTCGACTACTTGAGAAAACCCGTGCCAAAACCTGGCTCACCCATTTTTTCCTGAAGCAGTGAGTCGGTCAGGAGTACATGGGTTCTTGGAGAAATACTATGGATGGGTCGAATTGAGCCAAATGGTGTAATATAATATGTTTTTCCGATTATCTCTTCCCCTTTGATGTTCCAAGAAATAATATTCAGTTTACTAGCCAGACAGAAACCTCAACTTGTTCATCAGAAAGGTATGGATAGCTGCCTCCCTCCAACATTAGACAACAAGTATGTAGCATCCCAATCCCCATCCCCCCATAGGACCGCCTTAAAGGTGGCCCCCGGCCAGCCAACTCCTAGTGCTATGGTCCATGGTACGCCATAGAGGTGGGCACCTCTCGAAAGCAATATGCCACTAAACCATAGATATTAACCTGCAAACCTTTTCATCCCCACTAGGGGAAGCCCTAAACATATTTGAAACTAAGACCATAACTAGCAATCTTTAGCTAGAAGGAAAGAACTCTAACTGTTAATGTAGTGCTTGAATATCAGATAACAATGTAGAACTAACTCATAGTTATACATTGCCCCAACAAGGTGCCAAAACCACTAAGTAAAGGAACTGGAAACGAAATCATGGGCCAACTTTAAGTATAATCATACATAAATACAACCTCTATATCCCTAATAACATCGAGGGCCAAACCATGTGGAAAGTAACATCAAATTACGGTCAGTCCCCAAAGGAGAATTCCTTGTTAGCACTCCCGAGTTATCAACAGAGGCTAACTAAGAGGGCAACTATACCTTGTAACTACCACATGGTTCTCACAGCCCATTAAGTCTCTAAGCAGACTAATTGTCTTCCTGCACCTAACCTAAAACATACACTAAACCATAAATGCCATGAAGGCCGTATTATCCTAGTAATCCTTCACTATGGAACCTTTGCCTGTCTAAGAGCACTTAGCTCATAAAATTAAACACCGTTAAAGGCTTTGGGAGCAGCAAACAAAGGAGATAATGAAATTAAGCAGACTAAGAGCTCCCTCTTGTGGCTCTTTTAGCGCATAACATAGCTAAGAACTTTAAAGACTGTGGAAAAGATGTAATAAATTGAAAATCATTTCCTGCATCCCCAAGCTGCTAATTATTAATTCAAAAGGTCCAAACAAGAAGAAAAGACCAGTTCCTGGGGGAGAATGCACATTCTGAACCCCAAACACTGAAACAGTGGCACTCTAGCATAATTGACTACACAAGTATGTCCATTTAAATTCCCAAATCTGAGTAGACAATGAAATCATGAGTCCTCATCTTTTCTTGAACAGATCTGGCAGAGAAATTGAAAGAACTTGTAGTGTCTCTTCCGCAGAATCAAAACGCTTAGTCCCTTCTTTCAGGAGATCTCTAATTTTGCTGGGTAAAGCATACGATGGGCGGATGCCTGCGGCCCACAGTTGAAGTAATGGGCCGAAAACTTGCTCGGGCCTGCTGCACCTTCCATGTCAAATCAGGGACAAGCCGAGCCTCTTGTCTTCCACTGAATGACAGAAAGCTTCCTGCCTCTTTCAAAATGAACTCCCGTCAAGACAATTTAGCAATTTGAAGATCACGGGCCTAGGAGGTTGCGATGGAGGAGGTTTAGCTCTGAGGGCTCAATGGCCCTCTCTATCACATATTCAGGCCCATTGGGCGAGGGACCCACTGATTTCTTTAAGAACTTCTGCAAGAGGAGGACAGTATTGGGGCCTTCTTCGCCTTCAGGAGCCCCAGTAAAACCAAATTATTTAGCCTACTTCTCCCCTCGAGATCATCCAGGCGGTCTTCAAATTTTGCTATAGCCCTTTTGCTATCGACTATGGCAAGGCCTGTTTTCTCCTGTTTTCTTTCCGGGAAGAAGTACAGCTTGGCATCCGTTACCCTTCCAGGCGAGTTGTATCAGCGCGGTTTGAATTCTGCCACCTCATCTACCAATTTAAACAACGCCTCTTTGATGGTTGAGAAATCGCTATAGATTTTAGCCGGCGATAAGTCTTCCTGAGTCGTTGTCGGTGATGAGCTCCGGTGAGGCCGCTTAGCTTCCAATTCTGATCCGAGCCTCCATCGTTCGTCGGAAGCTAAGAACCAAATAAACTGGTGGCTGCAGTCTCGGTCCTTTCGGCAAGGGCGCTGGATGGTTAAAACTTAAAGATTTTTGTTCAATTGCAGGTTTACTTATGGAGAGGGAGACCGAAAATCAGCGACTACTCCTCTTGGCACATCACGACTCTTCTAACTGATTTCTAAAATGGTTAAACTGCTACATGCACAGTTTACATTTTTGATTTTGCTTGTCACTTTTTTCTGTCTGTTGTGGTGCTGATAATGGTGTGCACCCCGCTACAGTAAAACTAGGCCAAAACCTCTGTGTATGTATAGCTTTTCCACTGCCGTCCTGGAATGGACCCGCACTATGTAATGTGGAGAGGCAGGATCAGTGGTGTAAGCTAGGACCCTGTAATATGAACTGACGCTTAATAGACCAAATGGCCTTTTCTGCTGGATCTTTCACATGCTCTTAAGATCAATAATTGTATCAAATCCATCATTGTTCTGGGCTGGTACATATAAGAGGCCTTTCTGTACGCCTTTGAGCTCAGAAAATAATAAATTATAGTCTGATATATTTATAACGATGGATGTTTCCTTTCTTGGCTTCTGCACTTCTTTTCTCAATTTTTCCATCAACCATTCTGTCAATGATTCTTTGGTAGTTGTCCTCTGTTCTGTTGATGCTGGTTACAGTTTCTTCTGTTTCACCTGGGATAGGCTCAAGGGAATCATAAAGGATAGGAAGGGGTGGAAGAGAAAGTGTTGTAGACCTAGAAGGGTCTGCAGCGAAAGCAGCACAATGAAAAGGGCAGACTGGATGGGCCAGGTGACCCTTATCTGCTGTCAGTTTCTATGTTTCTGTGTCCCCTCATCCCCCTTCTTGTGTGTTTCTTATGGGTAGCCATGTCTGTGCTGAGTTCCTGTCTTCCCCTCCATGTGCACCTCTCACAAAACTTGGTGTTCATGAACAGGCAGATTTTACCCTTTATCCCATCCATTCTGTCACTTATGAAGATGTTAAATAACACTGGGATGAGCCCCAAGCCCTGTGGGACTCTACTGGACACAGGTCTTGCTTCAGAGAACTCTAGTCTGATTACCACCTTTTGGCTTCTATCCTGCAGACAAAAAAAAGCCCCACCGGCTTGGAAGTGAAGGCAATGTAGCTTACAACATCCAAGTAAGAAATTACAGCACCATCCACCAACTACTGAGAATACAGACACTTACCACTATTCAGTGCATAAAGCGCTTTGCAGACATTTATTAGTGTAAAGCTCACAAAGACAGGAAGAAAATCCTACCTCTCACAACAGGATGCCAGCAATGATCTCCAACCAGTTTCACCTAAGGCATCATTAGGAGTGCCCTAGGTTTCCTATTACACACCTTTAAATGCATCTCTTAAAGGCATAGCCTTCTTTTATAACCACTTACATATACAATACTGGATGGGGAAGTGTACTTAATGAGAAATTAATGGTTGCCCAAGATGTGGATCCTACAAAAGCCCGAGGCTGAAACCCAAGGGGTTTATTAAAGCATCCCACACTGATGGCAACCATTAATTCAAATTTAGTTCACTTCCCGTCTTTATTATTTATAATTGCTGGGCAGCAATTTTTCTAGCTCTTCATTTACTGTGACTCACACACACACACACACACACACACACACACACACACACACACACACACTCCTCACACAGACAGGCACACACAACATTTTTTAGCTAGTTATTTCTAATTGCTGGTCAATTATTGTACAGTACTTTTATTTATTTGGTGGTTGTGATCTTAGTTTTAGTTTTAGATGTTAGAGCTCTTGCAGTTTGTGTTGTGTGCTGGCCACCGAACGACAGGATCTATCAGATAGCGAGCGAGACACTAAGATGTTCTAAGTGCAAGTTTCAAATGGTAGGATCAACCAGATCTTTTTTTAGGCTAATGTGGTGGGTTTTTTACAAAAGAAAGAAAAAGCGACAGACTAGAAGTTAGTTGGGAGCTCCTCAATAAGCAGTGAGGAGCCGCCATGTTTCGAAACTGAATGCCCACCCTTGACCACATACCACACAGACAGCGAATGAGGGAGCAGGTTTCTGTGACTGACTTGAGTCAGCTTCCTATTATAACTCACGAGTTATAATGGGAATTTATAACTCGGTCTGGCAATGTAAAAATTGCTGACCAGTTATTATATATACTTAACACATTGTTATAATCCATAACACATCTAAAGTGCAAAAGACACATAAAGTGAGAAAGTACTATTAAAAATGTTACAGTGTGTATTTAAAATCTTGTGACTAAAAAAGATCACCTGTTTAACCCCCAAAATTCATAACTTGTCTAAGAACTAGGAACTCATTATATATAATGAGCTAAATGCCCATGTTAAATACACACATTCATATAATGTATTTTAAGATAACTACATTACTTTGACTAACATGTCCTCTAAAATTCCATTGTTGACTTTTTTGGACTTTACACTAATAAATGGCTGCAAAGCACTTTATACACTGAATAGTGGTAAGTGTCTGCTTTCTCAATAGTTGGTGGATGGTGCTTTAATTTCTTGTTTGGGAGTATCTGTCCTGTAACCAGCTTCTGACCCAGCCTGCAAACTTAACTTCCTCAGGTTCTCAAGCTTCCTGATCAGTCTCCTGTGAGGCATTGAGTTGATTACCTTGCTGAAGTCCAGATGTAGGACATCAACTGCCTGGCCCTTGTCCACTGTCTTAGTAACACAATCAAAGAAGTCAATGAGGTTATTTTGGCATAACCTCCCTGGCACAACCCCATGCTGCCTCTCTCATTCAGGAGCCCATTTCCTCCAGAAATCCTATTAGACTCTCTTTGGGATGGTCTCTGTCAGTTTGCCCATCGTGGAGGTCAGGCTCACCAATCTGTAATTCCTTGGTTTGTCCCTTGGCCCACTCTTATGGAGTAGCACCACATGCACTGTTCTCCAGTCCTGGGGCCCATTTTCATATTCTAGGGAGGTGTTAAACAGGTCTGCCAAGGGACCAGCCAGAACCTCTGCCAGATCTTTTAAGGATTCTCAGGTGTATACCATGAGGTCCTGATGATTTGTTCACCTTTAGTACCCTTAAGCCCTTTAGTAGCCTTTCAGTTTGAATTTCTTCACTGTGGTTCCCCTCCCAATCCCCACCCCACTACTCCCTGTGGTACTGGTCTATCCTTCTCTAGAGTGAAGACTGAGCAGAAGTAGCCATTTAGCACCACTACCTTTTCTACACTACCTTTGCCCAACCCCTCCTTTAGCCTTATAATCTCACCCTTTATGTTTCTGTTTTCCTAATATATCTGAGGAAGACTTTCACCCACTTTTGCCCTGTGCTAACTGTACCTCCCTCATGGTCTTTCCCCTCCTTACTATCCTGCTCACTTCTCCTGATTTGTCTGCTTTGTCTGCTTTGTCTCCTCAGAAAGAACTGGAAGGGGACAGGATCAGTTGTGTTCCAGGACAGTAGCTGCTGCTGTTGTTTTCACAGGGTTCTTGTGGATTTTACTTGGTTAAGTTAGTTCTTTTCTTTCTTACTTCTAAAGGGCTAGCAGGGTATTGTTTGGGGCACTGTGGATGTTTGTAAACTGATTTGGTGGCTGTAAGTGGGGCTCATTTTGTGGATGTTTCACTGTGTAACAGGCTGCGCTGGTAGAGGCCTATTTCTTCTGATTTAAAACCTATTTGGTGGGATTTGCTTGGGCCTGGTTCTTTGGCTGCTAGGCTTGGAGGGAGACACAGGGCTGATACACTTTCTCTCGAGTCAGGTGTCTGCCCAAGACCCCTCCCTCCCCAGAAGTCTGCAAATTTATAGGGGAACACCTGCCCTGCAATTGGAGGAAAAGGCTGCAGGTGCAGCTCATGTAGTTCTAGCCACTGGGGGTTGGATTTAAAAGGCTGGGAGAGAGGAGCTTAGGGAGTTGTTCCATTTCCCTTATAAGTTTAATGTGTTGTACTGCACCTAGTAACAGGGTTACTGGTGTGCAGTGGGACTGTCTCTAAGGTTAGTGGGTGACCTGATTAGGCAGTAGGGGTATCTTGGACTAGGGAGGGAACCTGATGGCTCACCCAAGGAAACCTATTTGGAGGGGATAGAACCACACGTCATTAGGGCCGCATCTTTGGGAGGGTGGTGGGGTGCACAGGATGTGGAGCAGCCATGATACTGGACTGGGCTTGGAAGTTCAGTGGTTGCCCAGTGTGCTACCAGCTAGCACAGCTTAGGAAGGAGGTTGCAGGGGATTAGGAGAAAGCTGGGGAAGGGGGTGGTATGGTTGGGGAAGGGGCTGGGAATCTCTACAGGTTGCACCAAGCACTGGGGTGGGGGACAGGGAAAGGAGTGCAGGAGAATACTAGGGTTCACATAGGGACCCTGGCAGAGGGGGTCCAAAAGAACACTACCAAGGAAGCAGGCAGGTAACTGGGGTCCCTCACAAAGGGGACGGAGGGACAACATTCTCAGGGAAGTAGGAAGATGGCCAGGGCTGGACAGAAGGAAGCAAGGCGGGAGGTGGATCAGACCTTACACTCAGTAACCGCTTCAATTCTCTTCTTCTGCTCAAGGATGAGGGGGTGATGTAGCCACGACAGGGGTGGTTAGAGACGGAAGGGAGTGGGAGGGAGGCAGGGGAGGGGCCAGATAGCAGGAAGAACAGGGGGACCTGGAATGCAGGAGAATGGGGGAGCAGTGAATCAGAGCAGGAGGGGCAGGGAAGAGGAGGAAAGGCGCAAGGAGAAGGACCAGTTGGGAGGAAAGGTAAAAGAGAAGGACCAGAAGTACAAGGAGGATTCAGTAAAGGAGCTGAGGGTTTAGGCCAGGGGAGCATGACGAGCAAGGAGGAACTAAATGGAGACAGGAAGGAAGGAAGGACGAGCCAGGCTAGTTTAGCAGATGGGGAGAAGGACCAGTTGCGAGCAGTGAGGGGGAATTAGCAAGGTACAGAAGGATACCCAGGAGGAGGAGAGGCATAGGATTGGAGAGGAGGGTGGCCATGGTAATAAGGAGGGTGGCATGTGGCACCCAGATAGGGGAGGAACAAGGAGCCGGCTGGGTGGAGGGCGGTGGAATGGATGAGGGACATGGAAGGGGGAATGGAGGAAAAGGGTGGTCAGAGTGCTCCTGCTGGGGAGTTCTATGATCAGGGGTATCAAATGGGATAGGGAGGAGAAGCCTGGCCAGTTAGATCAAGATGCTTCCCTGGACTATTGGTGCATGGGGCTAAGCACGAGGTATATCAGCTGGCAAAGTTGTGGGGGTTCCCCAGACATACTGGTCCACCTGGGACAAATGACATTGAGGGAAATAGCGAGCTAGAGATACAGGCAAGATTCATGGAGCTCGCCAGGGTCTGTCATGACATAGGATGCACAGTTTCCTTCTCAGAAATCCTGCCAGTGCCAAGGGCTAGTGGGGAACACAAAAGAAAAATTAGGGAGATAAACCAGTGGCTCAGGGAGTGGTGTGAGGCCAGAGGGTATGGGTTGATGGGGATTGGGGGAGACCTGGGAGGATAAGGAGCTGTATGCTGGAGATAGACTACATCTCAATTTGGAGGGAGGAATCCTTAAGTTGAAAATAGAGGTTCATTGGTGAAAGTGGGTTTAAACTTGTGAAGGGGGTGGGATGGGAGAAAAAGGCTGTCAAGGGGTGCCAATAAAGGAGGGACTCTGTCTCCACCCCTGGAGACCAGGAGGATTGCAGGAAAAGGCCAACTGGCAAAGTGCAGACCAGGGAAAACAGAATCCCCATGGGAACATGAGCAGGGAAATGGAACTATAGGAAAGGGTGGAAGGTAGTCCTGCTAAATGCCAGGAGCTTGGGCAATAAAATGCCTGAGCTCAGGCGATGCTAACTGAGGGAGCAGTGGATGTGGCAGCGGTCACTGAGACTTGGGCCACTGCAAGACATGACTGGGACCTGAACCTGGAGGGTTACACTATGTTCAGGAAGGACAGGGGAGGAAGGGAGGAGGGTAGCAATGATAGTCAAAACTGCATTGGCATAGGGGGAGTAGAGGAGGCGGAGGGAACCGTGGAGGCATTTGGGTCACCTTGATAACAAGGGAGGCAAGAGAGTAAAATAGGAGTGGTGTATAGACCTCTGCCCTGGCGGAGGAGCTGGAGGGCAGTCTGGTGGCAGATGTTAGGAGACACTGCAGACTGGGCAGAGGAAGGTGGTGGTGTTGGGGACTTAAACATGCCAGGAACAGACTGGGAGACTATGACATCCTCTGTGACCAGGGAACAGAGGTTTTTGGATGTCTTTCAAGATGCTCCTAACTCAGCAGGTGAGGGAACCAACCAGGGAGGCATGGGTACTGGATGTGGTCCTGGCAGACAGTGACCAGATTGGGGGCCTGGAGGTAAGGGACCCATTGGCGGGGAGTGACCATGTCACGGTCTGGTTCTGCCTGGACCTAGAGGGGTAGAAGGATGCCCAAAGACGGAAGTAACCGACTTCTGGGGTGGAGTTTAAGGAAATGGGAAGGATCCTTAAGGAGCATTTGGATGGGATTGGGTCAGACATGGACGCTGATAGTATGTGGAAATCATCAGGAGAGGGGTGGAGGATGCTACCAGCACCTGTGCAAGAGTAAGATGAAAATGCGGTGGGGCCCAAAACCCTGTTGGTGGACCAGGGAGGTCCAGGAGGTGGTGCAGGGAAAGAAAGCAGCCTATAAGCAATTCAAGTGCTCAAGGAGTGAAAGGGATCAAGGGAGTACGAGCTGATGGCTAGAGGAGCCACTAGAGTGGTGAGGGCGGCTAAGGCAAGGAAGGAGCAGAACCTGCCAGGGAAATTAGGGAGGGAACAAGGGGTTCTTTAGATACATTGGGGAAAATGAAGGGTGAAGGGGCAGATTAGCAGGATTAAATCAGGGGAGAGATGGGCACAAGACCCGGGAGCAGGCTGTGGTACTAAATGAGTACTTCACCTCAGTTTTCACCAGGAAAATGAGGGTGCTGCATCATACATGGGAGGAGACAGAGAACTGAGGAGGGGGACCTTACCGATCGGCAGGTCTGGGGAGAGGGGAGGCATCACTGGCAGGTGAGGGAGGGCTAAGCAGGAGAAGAGGTACCGGAAGTGGAAATCACAGCAGAGAGAGTGAGGAAGCCCTCAGCTCCCTTAAGACGGAGAAAGCACGGGGCGGATAAATTATCCCAGAGTGCTGAAGAAACTTGCAGATGTCCTGGCGAAACCCCTGGCAGAGCTTTCACCTCTCTCTGAGGACAGGCTGGGTGCCCCAAGACTGGAAGGTGGCGATATGTGCCTCATCCACAAGGAGGATCAAGGAAGGTGGCAGGGAACCACAGGCCTGTCAGCCTGACATCGGTGGTGGGCAAGGTGATGGAGGGCATTGTCAAGGAGAGGCTGGGGGGACCTGGATAAGTCAGGTGCTCTGGACGATAGACAGCATGGATTCATCCCGGAAAATCGTGTCAGACAAACCTGGTGGAGTTCTATGACTGGGTGACAAATGCCTTGGACCTGGGTGACCGGTGGATGTCCTCTTTCTAGACTTCAGCAAGGCATTTGACTCTGTTCCTCACGTGGGCCTGTTGGATAAGCTGGGAGAAATGGGGGTGGGGACCCAGATGATCAGATGGATAGGCAATTGGCTCCAGGACCCGGACCCAGAGGGCCGTGGTTGGTGGGATAGTCTCATCCACAAGGAGGGTCATTAGTGGGGTCCTACAGGGATCAGTCCTTGGGCCCCTTCTGTTCAACGCCTCACGTATCTGACATAAGGACAGGAATCAGGCGTGAGATGGGTCTCTTTGCAGATGACTCGAAACTGGGGGCGGTGGTGGATGGGGAGGAGGAAGGTGGCCCTACAGGGGACCTAGAGGCTCTGGAAAGATGGTCTAGAAAGTGGAAGCTGAGGTTCAATGCAGGGAAATGCAAGGTACTCCACCTGGGACCAGAAACCCAGGCCAAGTGTACACCCTGGGGGAGAATGCTACAAGTCTCGATGGCTGAGAGGGACCTGGGGTGGTGGTGGATGTCAAGATGAACAACTCTGAGACTTGTAGGAGGGCTGCAGCCAAGGCCAACAGGATGCTGGGATGCATCGCTAGGGGATCACCTCTAGAAGGAGGGAAAGATACTCCTCTGTATAACTGCTTGGTGAGGCCGCACCTTGAGTACTGCATGCAGTTTTGGAGGCCACACTTAAAGAGGGACATTAACCTCCTGGAGAGGGTCCAGAGGAGGGCAACCAAAATGATTTGGGCTTGGGGACAGGACCTATGAGGAGAGGCTCAAGAGCTAAATATGTACACATTGGAAGAGAGAAGGGACCGGGGGACATGATAGAGGTCTTCAGGTACATGAAGAGGGTAAATAGGGAGGAACAGTCAGGGTGCTTCAAATGAAGGAGGAAGGGGCCACTAGAGGGCATGGGTGGAAGCTGGAGGGGAAGATTCAGGGAGAAAGGAGGAGGTGCTACTTCACTGAGAGGTGGTGGAGCCATGGAATGCACTGCCTAGGGGCTGGTGGAGGCAGAGACAGTGGAGGGGTTCAAGAGGGGTGGGACAGGTACAGGGAAGGGTTCTGGAAGCAAAATCCAATGCAGCAAGAATATCTGGAACTGGGAAGGGAGAAGCCAGAGAAGGCGAGGGGACTAGCAAGGTCAGCACCCAGGTGTGGGGCTGACCAAACGAGCAGACACGAAAGACCCGTTAGGCCTATTCTGCTGGCATTTTAGTATGTTAGTATGATTTTGCAGTGTAGTCCACCCAGTCCTCCTCCTTCTAAGTGCACTTGTACTTTCTGAAGGTTGCCCTCTTTGCCCCCACCATTTTGCCATCTCCTTGTTGAACCAGCTCGGATTTTTGACTCTGCTTACTTACTTTTGATATTGGCACACTCATTGGTAACTTCATCAATCCTTCTTTATTATGGCCCATTTCTGTTTCATATCAATCCCAATCTGCTCCCTGCAAGGTGTGCTTGAAAACTTCTACCATTCTGTTAAAGTCAGCCTCAGAAAGTCCAGGACCCTCATCTTGGTCCTGTCCATCCTTCTGCCCATGTCCAGGTGAAACTACACTTGTGTCCTTAAAGCATTACCTGCTTTTTCTAAATTAGCACTTGATTATAAGTTCCTGGTGCCCTTCAAAATGTCAGCCCCCACTATTTATGATGTTCTGCCTCTTGCCTATGTAAATGCACTTTTCATTCTTTTTCTTTATTTATAAACCCTCTATCTTCTGTATTTAACTCTTGCTCTATATGTCTTTAAGCTGATGATAATGTTTTATTTTTAGCTCACTGCACAGCATCTTCTGTATCTGCAGTCCTTCAACTTGAATTTGACAAAGTGGTTAAGTGGGACCCCACAACGTTTAAAGCAAGTATCTGTTCCATTCACAATTAAGTTTAACAACCTCCTTTGGAGATTGTCTCTAAATGTAAATATTTAGGACTTATTTCTGACCAAAATGTGACAGTTACATCACATGGTGAAATGGTTTCTAAGAAATTCAAACTCTAGGGTGGGATATTCAAAGTAGTTGTGTATGGCACAACTGAGTCGTACCGTGCAGGTGCAGAGAAATGCCAAGGAGTGATATTCAGCAGGATCCATTGTGCAGCTGCAAGTCACAGTGCACCAAGGCACAACCCTAATGAATGCATGTGCAAGGGCAGGGGCATGCTCATGAATATGCGATGCAGTGCGATATTCAACTGCCGACCCATGGCACAAGAGTGGAGCAACTTCCAGATGTGCCTAGCAGACTTGAGCCTATAAATACAGGGTGCAAGCACACAGACAGCACCTGCACCAGGGGCGAGGGAGGAGAGAGTGTGGAATGGGAGGTTGAGGGACAATACAGAAGGAGCAAGGGAGACAGAGCCTGTGAGGACAGAGGGACTGGAACAGGCAGCCACAGGGTATGTGACAGAGGTGGCAGTGGAGAGAGCCAGGGCAGAGCGAGTGACAGGGAGAGGCAGGCAAATTGTGCTTGGAGCCATTGACTGCACCCATGTGGGCATCCCATGCCACCTGGCCCTGAAGGCATGGCGTGTGTCAACAGGAAGGGCTACCCCAGTGTCAACTGCCAGGTGGTGTGTGGATGCCAGGGGCGCATAACCAATGTCTGTGCCACACACCTGGGAACAGATGATACATTCATATGGCACAGCTCTGCACTGTGTCACAGGTTCAAGCATGGGGACATCCCATGGGCCACCTAGTGGGTGAGTATGGGATGGCCAGGGGTGCTGGGCAGAGCAGGGGATGGGATGGGGGCAGGCAGGGTGGGTGCACTGGCCTGGCATCAGGGATGGGCAAGGGCAGAGCAAAGAGGACACAACACAGGTGACAGTGGCTGTTCACTCAGGCCCTGGCTGCTCACCCCTGCTGGCGCGTGTCATCCCCAGCAGAGGACCGGTACAATGAGGCACATGCCAGCACATGAAACATCATTGAGCATGCATTTGGGATGCTGAAGGCACGGTTCCGTTGCCTTGACAGGTCTTGTGGTGCCCTACAGTACAGCCCCTCAAAAGCCTGTGGCCTATTCCTGGCCTGCTGCATACTGCACAATATGGCCATTAACTATGGGGTAGCTGTCGAGGCTGATGAGGGGACAGCAGTGGGGATGATGAAGGCAATGGGCTGGAGGGCAGTGGCAGCCCCCTGGGTGGAGGGATCCCTGGTTCCAGCAATGGCATGCCTGAACAGACACACAATCACACAGAAGCACTGTGGTGCACTCAGGTAGGTGGAGCAACACCCAGCCATTGACCACACACAAGGTACAGCACACGGGCAGGCGTGCATGGCAATGGGCATGCACACACAGAGGCGTGGTGCAGGGGTGGGGGTGACAGTGCCACACAGCCACACACAACAACACAAAGCAGTGTTCAGCAACATATACACATACACACACACGTGCCCAGGTTCTAACATGTGGCAGGGATCAAATACAGGGCACCGGTGCAGAGGCAACCAGTGCAGTTCTGCTCTCATCACGCCCATGCCACACAGGCCAGTGGCCAGGCAGGTATGCACACAGCAGCATGCAGTGTGACACAGGTGCCACATCTGTGGTATGCACTCACACAAATCACCCATGAGTGCACAGTGCAGTGGCAGCAGACTGCAGCCGAGGAGCCGCATCAGATCCACCGCGTGGAACGCGGACACTGGGGCAGCTGCACGGGGCTGTTCGGCTGCCACAAGCTGCTCATCAACCACAGAGGGTGTATGCAACAGCCTCCCAGGGGTCATGCTGCGGGACCGTGACCGGGTCTGCAGAGGGGTGTAGGCACCAAACAGGCCCACCCAGGCATGCCTGGATGTCAACAGCAGAGCCTGGTGTTGACAGGGAAGGTGTCGGTAGATGCTGGGTCCGTATGGACAGTGCACTATATGGTGTATGAGGTTGCTGGCCATGCCCTGTGGCAGCCAGCGGTGCAAGACCAACTGTGATCACACTGGCAATGCAATCTTGGGATGCGGTTGTGTCCTCCCGCCAACACTATGAATAGCCTCCAGGATCTCTTGTAGTACCTCTGTCTGCTGTTCGGCCACCTGGCGACCTCCGCACGCAGTCCACACCTCAGCTACAAGCAGCACCTTTGCTCCACGGAGGCTTGCAGCAATCGGGTAAGCAAAGCAATGGGTCGGGCGCCTAGGGAATCTGTGCAGGCCGGACCAGCGGTGGTGACAACCATGCTGCACAGCACCCAACTCAGGTGGATGCTGCACAGTGGGGTCCCCATGGGTTAGGTCCCTTTCAGGCATCTCGGCAGTGGACACCGTGTCTGGTCACCCTATGTTCCCTGCTGTCTGCTGCTGCTGCCCTCCAGCCCTTGTACACTGCCCAGCGCCTGCGTGGACACACCACCACCACTAAATGGTGCTGCCATGGTGGTGCACACAGCAGCACCTGCAGTGGTGGCGAGCAGCTGTCCCACTGCTGACAGGCCACTGGGCATGCTGCCTGTGTTGGTATTAGGTATGGGACTCTCCCCACAACACCACCCTTGCTGTTCAGGAAAATGGTCAGGTCATCATCAGTGTCGGACACTGCCCCGATCTGTGTCTCCACACAGAGGATGCCATGGCTGGCATCCTGCTGAAACACAGCCAGGGCCTTGTCTGACCCCATGCCCAGGACATCCAGCTGGACAGCGGTGGTGTGCTGCAGCCAATCAGGCCCAGATGCCCATGAAGGTGGATGGCTGGTCCTCGGGGCTGGGCCTGCCTCCCGGCTGCTGCTGGTGCCCCATCCACTGCATGCAGGTGTGTTGGTGCTGTAAGAGAAAACAGATGTGTTAGTGATGCATGGCCCCATCCCCACCCCCAGCAACTGCTTGAAGTGTTGGCCCAATATACATACCATGCAGTGATGGGCTCCCCCTGTCTGGAATTACCACCTGGCACACCTTGATAGTGCTGCAGTGCATGGTGGCCGCCACTAGTTCCTCCTGCGCCGTGAGCTTTGCGTCAGCAGAGCTCCCCTCCAGTGGCTGTCCAGGCTGCTCATATGGCTGCCACCTTCTCCCTGATGTGGCATTTATCAGTCCCCATCTTCTTCCTGCATAGAAACATAGAAACATAGAATTTGATGGCAGATAAGGACCGCTTGGCCCACCCAGTCTGCCCATTTCCCTACCTGATGGATAAGCTGCAGATCCTAGTTAACCAGCAGCCTACTTCTTCCTACCCCCACCCCTAGAATTGCCTTATGACTGTCCCATGCATGCTTGAATTCCACCACTGTTTTTGACTCCACAACCTCCTCTGGAAGGCTGTTCCATGCATCCACAACCCTCTCTGTGAAAAATACTTCCTTAAATTACCTCTAGGCCACACCCCCCTTCTATCTTCAAAGTGTACCCCTTGTTCTTGCACCTCTTTTTTTTTAGATGCTACCCTCTTGGACTTTGTTGATTCCCTTGAGGTACTTGAAAGTTTCTATCATGTCCCCCCTCTCCCTCCTTTCCTCAAGGCTATACATATTAAGCTCCTTAAGTCTCACTTGATATGTCTTCCAGTGCAGACCCTGCACCATTTTAGTTGCCCTCCTCTGGACAGCTTCCATCCTGTCTATGTCTTTGCAGAGATTGGGTCTCCAGAACTGCACGCAGTACTCCAGATGTGGTCTCACCAGCTGTCTGCACAGAGGGATAATAACTTCTTGTTTTCTGCTGGTGATGCCTCTCCCTATGCATCCCAGTATCCCCCAGCCCTCCTTGCTGCCCTCTCACATTGCTTGCCCACCTTTAGGTCATCTGATATGACTACCCCAGGTCCCTTTCTTTTTGTTGTTGTTAGTATCTCACCTCCATTGTGTACTCTTCCCTGGGTTTTGTTTCCCAGGTGCATTACCTTGCACTTCTTAGCATTGAATCTAGCTGCCATACATTTGACCATTCCTCTAACCTTGTCAAGTCCCTTCTCATCCTTTCCACCCCACCTTGGCATCAACTCTGTTGCAGATCTTTGTGTCATCTGCAAAGAGACATACTTTTCTTCCAGTCCCTCTGCAATGTCACTTATAAAGACATTGAAGAGGACCGGTCCTAATACTGAACCTGTGGTACCCACTGCTAACCCACCTTTTTCAGAGTGGACTCCATTTACTATTACTCTCTGTGTCCTATTCTCCAGCCAATTCTTTACCCAGGCTGTCATCTTGGGACCCACTCCCAGGCTGGCTAACTTGTATATTAATCTTTTGTGTGGGACTGTGTCAAATGCCTTGCTAAAGTCTAGGTAGGCCATGTCCACAGCCCCTCCTGATCTACTACTTTGGTCACCCAGTCAAAGAAATTTATCATATTTGTCTGGCATGACCTTCCCGCTGTGAATCCATGCTGCCTTGGGTCCTGTCCCTCTGGCCTCTAGATACGTACAATTCTTTCCTTCAGAAGTGATTCCATCATTTTCCCTACCACTGAGGTTAAACTAACAGGTCTGTAGTTTCCTGCTTCTGCCTTGCTCCCACTTTTGTGAAGGAGAATCACATCTGCCCTCCTCCAGTCCTCAGGTACCACCCCATCCTCCCATGATTTGTTAAAGAGGATAGTCAGTGGTTGTCACTAGTTCTATCCTTAGTTCTTTTAAAATTCTGGGATGAATTCCATCAGGCCCCATTGCTTTGTCCACCTTCAGTTTTAAGAGCTCTTTCAGAACTCTTTCTTCTGTAAATGGCTGGTATCAACTTCTGTATCCAGAGTGTTTCTACTGTTTGTTTTAGGTACCTCCCCTCTTCCTTTGTAAATACTGAGCAAAAATATTTGTTTAGTATCTCTACCTTTTCACAGTCACCCTCTGCCCACCCTCCCTCCCTTTATTAAGCCTCACTATCCTCCCTTGGTCTTCCTTTGCTCCCTGATGTACCTATAAAGGTTTATCCCCCTTCTTAACTGAGTTGGCTATCTTTTCCTCGGTTTGGGCCTTTGCTGTTCTGACTGCCTTTCCAGCTTCCCTTTGCTTTAACTGATACAGTTCTCTGTCCTGTTCCTTCTGTGATTCCTTGTACTTCCTGAATGCTTTCTTTTCTCTTGAACCTTCACTGCCACTTCCTTTGAGAACCATAGTGGTTTCTTACCTCGTTTCGTTTTGTTTATTTGCTTTACCAAAAGGCTTGTTACCTCTGTGATGGCAGTTTTATTATTCCCCATTGTTCTTCCACCCTCCTTCCTGCCCATTTCCTAGTGCATTCCTTAGGTACTCACCCATTTTGGCAAAGTCAGCCTCCTAAAATCCAGTACCTTTGTCTTTGTATGGCTTGACTCTATTGCTGTGTTTATTGTGAACCATACTGTTCGATGGTCGCTAGTTCCCAGATGGCTACCCACTTCTACATCTGTGATCCTCTCTTCATCTCCGTTTGAGAGAACCAGGTCTAAGATTGCTCCTCGAGTGGGCTCCAATACTAGTTGTCTAAGGCATGCCCCTGTAGGGCATCCAGAATAACCCACTCTTAGAAGTGGCTGCTGCACTGCACTCCAGTTAACATCTGACATATTCAGATCACCCATCAGCAATATCTCCCTTTATCTGCCATTCTAAGTATACTTTCTATCATTTCCTTGTCCATTTCCTCCCCTGAGAGGGGGTCTGTATACAACCCTATGCGGAGTTGTGGTGCCATTGCCTGCCTCCAAATTGACCCACAGTGCTTCTTCTCCTCCTTGTTTACCCTTTTGTTCTGTTGCTTTGATTTCTTCTCTTATGTGAGAGCTCTCTCCTCCTCTTTTACCCTCCCTGTCCCTCCTGTAGATAGTGTATCCTGGTATGTTTACGTCCCAGTCATGGTTCTGTGTGTACCATGTTTCTGTGACTGCCACAATATCCAGATCTTCCTCCTCCATCAAGGCCACTAATTCAGGAAGCTTGTTACCCAGACTACGGGCATTGGTACTCATTGCTCTCCATTTTTGATGGCTTTACCTTCTGTGAGCGGCAACCCCACTGACCTTTCTACCTTGGTCTTTTTCTCATTTAGTACCCTGTTTTGTAGGGGAGGGGGATTTTTCTTCTGCTTATCAGTGCCTCCTCTTGACTAGTTTAAAGGCTTGCAATGAAGCATTTAAACCGATTGCCCAAAAGACTTGTTCCTTCCTGGACAGATGCAGACCATCCTGCCAGTATAGGCTGGTGTCCCTCCAGGTGAAACCCCAGTCCCCAGTGAAGCCAAACCCCTGTGCTCCACACCATTTTTTAACCATTTGTTAAACTGCATGGTGCAAAGCACCCTGCCTCACTCATGCCACTGACAGGCAGCACCTCTGAGAAGGATACTGTGTGTGCTACTTGTCTTAAGCCCCTCCCCAACTCTACAAAGTCCTTTTGCACTGCTGTAATCTCATGATGAGCCAAGTCATTTGTCCCTAGGTGGACAATGATGTCCAGCTCAGACTCCCTGCAACTGTTCTCGTGATCCTAGGATGCGCCTGTCCCTCCAAGCCATGGCACCAGGCAGGCACCTTACTTCAGTTTTCCCTGCTCCCCCAGTTCTATCCCCAATAATTGAGTCCCCACCAGGAGCTGCTTTCTTTCCCTGTGGTGCCCTCTGCCTCCTTCCTGAGGGCCTCCCTTGTGACAGTTGTCTGCACCTCCTTAGTCTCCTCTGGGTGCATCCATGGGGATTATGCTCCCCAGAATGGTGTATAGATTGTGGAGTGTAACAACTGACTGGGTGTGCCTCTGTTCCACCACCCTTACCCTCTCTGAGCCACTGTGGTCCAACTGCTGTGCTTTCTTCGCAACCTCTGAGGTAGTGGTGGTGGCTGTGGTGCTCCCTGGATGGGGAGGTTCCCTTGCCATTGTCCAGTGCAGCCTGAAGATGGGCAACCTTCCTCCCTAGGGCAGATAGTTGTCTGCAAACAGGGCAGCATCTCAGCCTCCAGAAAGACTCCGGAAGACTGCTGCCCCACAGCCATTACATTGTACTACTCCCCACATAACTGTCTACCTTGTTTAGTTTTTTTTTTTTTTTTTGTGTGTGATTGGTGCATTATATAGAAATATATGTATTTATATAATGTGTATGTTTATATTGTCAGTGCAGTGTGCTAGACAGGATATGACAGTGATGTGTACCTTGCTCTCTTGAGGAAATGATGTCAGAACCCCAGGTATAAATGAACTATTTCCAGGGGTGGGTGGGGTGAGGGTGGGAAGGGGTTGGGCCTAAACTGTGCCCTCACAGAAACAATCAGCTAAATGCTCTGACCTACCGATGCGATGAGTGCCTTCCTGTCAGCAAGATGCCATACACGACAATTTGTAATACTGCTTCAAACCAATTTGACAGAGAAAACACCCTGCTAATCAAACAGAGAAAATCCAAACATCCAAGTCAGACACAGGTAAACCTCCCAGCCCCAAAAGAGCCTGGTGACTTGTGCTCTGAAAACAGTCAGCCCCAAAACCATCAGCTGTGCAGAAGGGCAGGCACAGAAAACAGTATTTAGCCTATGTGGTTTAAACTCTTCCTGCACTGAAAACCTTAACACTTGTAACACAAGTAAAGCAAACTCCACCTCCCTCTGTTGATTGAAAGACTGCCTTTTCTGATAATTCTAAGTTGCTTATTTCACCCTTCAGTTAGAAGTATCCTCCACCTGAAGAATATTAACTTTCCTAAGGAATCTGCTTCAAACCAAACACAATTGTAAATTGTAAAGTTCACCTCCCTCTGTTGTGAGCACTACTCACTTTCTTGCAAATCTTAAGTCCAGTGTTGCAGCTTGCAGCCAGAGGTAGCTTCACCTGAAGACTACTGCACAGACTGCTGGTGGCTGCCCTGCTGGTTCCACACACGCTGCCATCTCCACCCAGGCCACAGCCCTGGCCTGTGGTGTGCCTGGCACTACTCAGCAGTGGCTCCCTGTCAAGGTAGGCCTCGAACAGGGCATCGGCCTCCTGCCTTGGTAAAGTTGGGCCTGCGCCGAGCAGGCCCAAGCTCATCAATCTCCTCACGCCGGACATAGTGCTACCTGTGGACAACCTCTGGCTATCCTGTTTAGCCGATCACTGGAAACAGGGAGGTACCCAAAGACTGGAGGACAGCAGATGTAGTCCCTTATACAAAAGTGGGAACAAAGAGGAAGCAGGGAACTACAGACCAGTCAGCCTCACCTCGGTAGTGGGAAGATAATGGAAGCACTACTTAAGGAGAGATTGGTGGAACATCTGGTTGTCAATGGACTACAGGACCCAAAGGCAGCATGGTTTCACCAGAGGGAGGTCATGTCAGACCAACCTCGTTGAATTTTTGACTGGTTGACTAGGGAGGTGGATCAGGAGGCAGGGACATGGCCTATCTGGACTTCACAAGGGCCTTTGACACTGTGCCACATAGAAGACTATTACACAAACTGGGGAATATGGGTGTGGGCAGGACAGTAGTGTGGTGGTAGGTAGCTGGCTGGGTGGCAGGACACAGAGGGTGGTGGTAAATGGCTGTCACTCCACAGAGGGAAGAGTGACAAGTGGGGGTACCACAGGGATCAGTGCTGGGACCGGTCCTATTCAACATCTTCATCAGTGACATTGCGCAGGACCTAGAAGGCAGAATTTCACTGTTTGCTGATGACAAAGCTCTGTAACAGAGTAGACACACCAGAGGGTGTAGACAGAATGAGAAGCGACCTGCAGAAACTTGAAGAATGGTCAGGGGTTTGGCAGTTGAAATTCAATGCAAAAGAAGTGCAAGATAATGCATATGAGGCACAAAAACCCTGGCACAATATATCAGTTGGGGGGAGGGATATAGCATACCAAGCAGGAAAGGGATCTTGGGGTTGTCATCTCTGATGACCTCAAGGTAGGGAAACAGTGTGACAAGGCAGCAGGTAAAGCAGATAGGATGCTGGGATGTATTGGCAGGGCATCACCAGCAGGAAAAGGGAAGTCCTAATTCCGCTATACAAGACACTAGTGAGGCCCCACCTGGAGTACAGTGTACAGTTCTGGAGACCATACCTACATAAGTACATAGACAGGGTAGAGAAGGTTCAGAGGAGGGCAACAAAGATGGTGCATGGATTGCATCACAAGTCCTATGAAGACAGGTTGAAGGAACTGAACATGTACTCCCTGGAGGAGAGGAGGAGAGAGGGATATGATAGAGACATACAAGTATCTGACAGGGAGGAACAGGGTGCAGGAAAATACTATTTTTAAGTGAAAAGATGTTCCAGGACTAGAGGTCATGGGATGAAGTTGGAGGAGGACGATTCAGAAGAAACATGAGAAAGAATTTCTTCACAGAACGGTGGTGGACAAGTGGAACACCCTGCCAGAGGAAGTGGTGGGGCTGAAACAATCACGGATTTAAGAATGCATGGGATAGACATAAAGGAATTCTGGAGGTCAGGGTAAGGGCAGCAGACTTCTAGGAAAACAAACTGAACTTACAAGCTCAAATGGGCAGACTGGGTGGGCCATAGGCCTTTATCTGCTGACACTGTCTATGTATCTATGTATCTAGACATGTGTGTCAGTGACAGCAGCTGCCTATCCCATCCACCTTGCTTTGCTGGCTGTGCTCAGCAGCAAGCGAACTTACCTCGGATGTTTGCAATACTGGTCCATGGCCTGTGCTGTTCCAAGGCACCTTTATGGCACAAGCGATGCAAATGAGCATTGGCGCAAAGGTAATGACATGCTAATTTTCCCAGTGTGCCATGCATTGGCTAATGAGCTCATTTGCATGTGGTGGTTGAATATCATATACTTGCTCTGTGCACAATGGAATTGCTCTGGAGCAAGTCGTAGCGCAATGCCCAGACATGTGCAGTGCACAGGACTACACGATGCCATCAGGTGGTGTGCCCACCTATTGTGCACTGTGCACTTTCTGGCAGTAGGGGCCATGGTGTACTGTGCATCATGGCCCCCATTGGCACCGCGCACAGTATGCCAGGCTACCCCTGACCCTATTGTGACCCATTGACCCCTTGGGACTACACCACCATGTGCCTGGCGGCCACACCCATGTCATGCATCCACAGAGATGTGCAATTGGCGGACGTAGTGCATGCTCACACGAGGCATGCATCCTGTGCATGTTATGCACATGCACCTCTGCCACCATTTTGTCTCCACATAGTGCCATGGCTGTGATGGCACAGCAGGAGCTTGATGGCCCCGTAACTGGTCCAGCCTTGAATTGATTAATCTGGTGGACTGTGTGCAGCCACATGCACCAGGGCTGTTTGGCCAGGTGCCCTTACAACAGGCCAGGATGGAGGTCTGGCAGGCATCACAGCCAGGCTGGTGCAGGACACCAGGGTGGCCAGGACCAGTGAACAATGCCACCACCAGTATGGGGACCTTATGAGGTGGGACCCAGAGCAACTGAGGCTGCTGCAGGCATGCGCCTGCAGGGGGCCATGCCACGGCCAGGTAGGTCATCCCATGCTGCATGTGTGCCCTAGTGCTGTACTGTGGTGTTGGCTTGGCTGCCTGGCATGCCCTGCAGAGGGTACACTGTTGGCATGCACATTGTGAAGTGGCATTGTTGGCTGAAGTTGTGCTGCGCTACAGTCTTGAGGGACTTGTTGGGCAGGGACCCACATTGTGCACAGGAGTGGGGTGGGGGTAGGGCACATGCTGTGGGTGTTCTCTGATGTGTACCTGTCTTTGTTCAATTCCTAGGGCCTGAAGATCGCCACTTGACGAGGGACAGCAGGAGTGCCAGGCCAGGTGCAGCAGGATGCTGTGGGACCAAATAGTGGTGGAGGAGAGGCAGCGGACAGGCACAAGCAGCTCCACAGCAGGCAGGTAGGCACTGTTGCATTCCTCTGCACATTACCAGTTGGTCAGCGAGAGTGGGTGCAACCATGGCCACCTGTGCCATGTGCTGTTCAGCTGTGTGTTGCACACTGTGCATGGTGCTTGCCACTGTGGCACAGTCATTGCAATACGGTACCCGCTGTTGGTGGGGTGGGTGTGCGCCGGGCTGCCGCTGGTGTTGCTGTGGTGCTGCTGGTGCCTGTGCCATCTGACTGTCGCTGCACAGTTGGGTGGTCATTGGGTGGCAGTGTCCACTGCTGTGCACTGTTGTGGCATGCCGGGATGCTGGCAGACATTGGCCACCCCTGTGGTGGCCAGGTGCCACTCTGGGTGTGTGTTCCACTGTCTACTGCGCACAGTGGGTGGGCATGGTGCTCTGGGACCTTGCACTGATCACCTGTCCAATCCTTTGTCATAGGCATCCAGAGGAGTCAAGTAAAATTTAATTTCTATAAGGTGCCCTTCCCAGCTCAGAAGGACACAGCTGCCCCTGTATTCTCAGGCTGCTGAGGCAGATAATACTTATCACCTTGACGACCCTGAAGGTGGCCCAGCAGACAAGACGCATGGTGCTTTTTGTTTATTTAGTTGTTTAACCAGGAGTAGCACACTTAGCTGAAAGCATTTTACAGGTGTGACCTGGGAGCACAGGAAGTTAAGTGACTTGCTCAGGGTCACACAGTATGCAAGTGGAAGCTGTGGATTCAACCCAGGTCTGGTCTGCTGGATGTCACCAGATTTGTAGCTCAGAGCCTTAAACTACTGCACTACACTACCTCCTGGTGCTGATGGACCAGCAGAGGAGGAGGCGTCACATGGCGGTGGGCTGTGGCCACCCATAGATCATCCCTAGCATTTCCCTTTACCCCTGCCATCCCTTCCCCATCGGTCCCCTTCCCACTGTACAGTCCCTGTTCCCTGTCACCTTCCTTCACTTTCCTATCCTTTCCCACCTCTTGCACACGTACATGTTCTTTTTCAATACAGTTATTTTGCTTACCTGCCTGTGTCACTGTCTACTTTGCAGCTGGCATGTGGAGCATTGCTGCAGTGACGTGGTAGGTGTCTGTGTGGTGTGCATGTGTGTGTGTGGGTAGTGCATGGTGGTGTCCTGCCCCTTGGTCAGTGACTGTGCCTTTGGGGAGGCCATGGAGCAGCTGTCCAGGACGTGTGGCATGTGTGTGTTTGGTAGTATGGTCCTGGGTGTGGCTTGCCGGGGTCTGGGTGGGTGGGGTACAGTATGCAGTGGGAGAGGGATCCAGTGGTGGCCCTCTATTGGCTATTGGTGCCACCTGTTGCCTGCTTTCTGTGCCACAGTTGTGTTCCAGTGGGGGGCTGGATGCCTGTTTTGTGCCCTGCTGCTGGTGGCCACCTGTGGCCTGCTGCTGTGCATCCCATTCCCCACGCTTTGCCTCTGCTGCTGTGCTCCCACCATTGACTGGGGCTGCTCTATGTGTGCCTTGGCGCATGTCCGTTGTGCCGCGGGCAATATCTCTGGTTGTGCTATGGTGCAGGTCTGGTTGTGCCCCGGTGCAACTTCTGATTGCACCATGTCACTTCCATGCCATATTCAGCAGTGTTGCACTGGTGCATTTCGCCATGCGTAACCTTTGAATATGGCACTCATTGTACATGGTGCATCGGATTTGTGCTGTGCATTTGGTGCATTTCTGAATATCTGGCCCTGAGTCTTTTAGAAGAGCCCATCATTGTCTATGTCAGTATGACCAGCACAATATTGTTTGTCAAGAGGTTTTACTTTAATAGACTACAGCAACGTAGTCTACTAACATGCTGCAAAATCAAACCTTCTTTCACTGACAGGCTGTACGACAAACTGCAGAGGTTTATTTTTAATGCCAAATGGGATGTTCATCACTGTTGCTCATTGTTACATGATGTGAACTGGTTGTCATTGTCTCTTAAGGCACTTTTATACACAGGTTTTAAAACAAAATGAGCGTTACCTGTGTGGCGCTGTTGTACTACAGTGACTTGCAAAAGTATTCAACCCCTTGAAAGTTGTCCGATTTGTCTGGATTACAAATGATACATTGAGATTTTGTTCTGTGTAATATTTATTTAAAAGACTGACCCTCAAAATAATTATTTTAAAGTGACATTGGTTTTATGTTAGAAAATATGTTTAAGAAAATAAATAACTGAAATATGCTGTTTGCATAAGTATTCAACCCCTGTGCTCTGGAAGCTCAAGTTTACACAGATGAAAAATATTGCCCTAATGAGGACACAACTGGCTTACAATTGGCCTCACCTCTGAAACATTAAAGTAGCTCACATTTTCTGGATAAACCTCCCCTTCTCAGTTTAATGACCATTGGTCAGACTGTGAATCTGAAGGAAGGGTGAAAATGTAGACTAAAGAGCATTCTAAGGAAGTTAGAGATAAAGTAATAGACATGCATAAATTAGGAAAAGGGTACAAAATAATATCCAAGTGTTTGGATATCCCAGTGTGCACTGTTGGATCAATAGTGAGAAGTGGAAGCTGCATCACACCACCCAGGCACTACTAGACAAGGCCGCCCTCAAAACTCAGCATCCGAACAAGAAGGAGACTAGTGAAGGAAGCCACAGAGAGGCCAACAATCACTTTGAAGGAGCTACGAGTTCAGTGGCTGAGAGTGAGTGAAGGTGCACCAGTCAACCATATCAAGAGCTCTGCATAATACTGGCCTGTATGGGAGGGTGGCTAGAAAGAAGCCATTACTCAAAAAGAACCATATCAAAGCACGCCTGAGTTTGCCAAAAGCATGAGAGTGACTCAGCTAAGATGTGGCACAAGGTTTTGTGGTCTGATGAGACCAAGATAGAGATTTTTGGCCAAACTTCAAAGCGCATGTGTGGCGAAACCTAACACTGCCCATGCTCGAGAAACACCATCCCTACAGTGAAGTATGGTGGTGGCAGCATCATGCTATGGGATGCTTTCCATCAGCAGGGACTGGGCATCTTGTTAAAATTGAAGGAAGAATGGATGGAGGAAAATACAGGAGATACTGCAGAGAACCTGCTTTAGTCTGCTAAAAACTGAAGCTTGGGAGAACTTCACCTTTCAGCAGGACAATGATCCCAAGCACAAGGCCAAAGCAACACAGGAGTGGTTAAACAACAAAAGGTGAATGTCCTACAGTGGCCAAGTCAAAGTCCAGATCTCAAGCCCATCGAGCATCTGTGGCAGTATTTGAAAATTGCGGTCCACAGCATCACCCAACCAACCTGAACAACCTGGAACAAATCTGCCAAGAAGAATAGGCAAGAATCATTCCCTAACAGTGTGCAAGGCTGGTAAATACTTACCCCTAAAAGACTTAAAGCTGTTATTGCAGCAAAAGGTGGCTCTACCAAATACTAATGTGTAGGGGTTGAATACTTCTGCAAGCAGCATTTTCCAGTTTTAATTTACTTTAAAAGATGTGCTGACGGATAATTAATTTTGGCTTTGAGGATATACTGTTAGAGCATATGAGTTTGCAATAAAAATACTGATTGAATAATATGTAAGTCTCTCATTTGTAATCCAGACAAATCTGACAACTTTCAAGGGGTTGAATACTTTTGCAAGTCACTTGTATGTTGTGTTCTGGTTTCCTTTTCACCCTGTGAGTATTCCAGCCAACCCCGCTCCATTTTGTTTTGGCTCCCCGGAGTTTGCTGCTCTAATGGCTGTTTTTGCAGTGTTACTTGAATGGCTGTTTCCACACAGCCAGATGAAATGGAACAGGTCGGTGCCAAACCACAAGAAGCAGAGATTGCAGTTTGGACGAACATTCACCAAGGAACGAAACAGATGCACTTTACACAAAAGGATGTAACGAATACTGTTTCTGTAACACTTATTCTGTTACATAAACCTGTGTGTAAAGCACCTTTTAGAAGAGAGTTTCATTTGTGTACCCTGGTTTGACCATTTGCTATTTATCAGAAAAATATGTATTTTTCCATCACACTTACACAATCTTAGAGATGTCCAGTGTCACTCCCTATCTTTTCAAAAGTTCACTTAGGTGTGGGTCAGCAAACTTTTCTTTTGCTGACCCTCAGTCCTGAGAATGGTCTTACTCACTTCCAATGACCTCAGCAAGTTTACCTGCATTAAAAAGTCACTGTACAGTTATGCTGTATTTTGAGATCTTGGGTGAATGTCTATGCTTTTAATTTGTATATTGCATCTTGCTTGAATGTTGTATATATTTATTTTGACTAGGAATGTTCTATAAATGAGACTTTTATCTCATTGAACTTACTGTGTAATTACAAATTAAAATAAATAATGAATGCCTTGAAACAGCACACCCTAGTCTCTCAGTAAGTCTTTGAAACCAGGAAGCATATAATGGTACTGAAACAAAGGACAGTCACACCTAGGTGGAGGCATCAAGCCGTCATTAGCCCCAAGAGGTAGCAGACTAGAGTTCTTTGATCCTTGTTTCTATAAATAGCTACAGCCTCTGAACATCAAAATATGTGATTAATGGCTCATTTACACAGTGCTCACTCACAATGGTACCTTCTGAATTGTTCCTGCAGCATTTTCTGAAACGCTGAAGAGCAGCATTCATATGGCAGCGGTCTTTAGCAATGTTGAAGGTTTCAATTACTTTTCATATTTCCAGTGGTGTAGGTGGTGGTGGATTGTGGTGACATTGTGGAGGTTACGTGCCAGGCAGACAAGGAAGAAAACCAGTGCAAAAATAGCCCTGACCCCTTGCACGATGGACTCCTGCATATCTCGACCAACACCTTTCTATGTTTTTATACAGGAGTATGATGTTACTACATGATCCAACAGTAGGAGTCAGTGGCTTATGTGGGAGAAAAATCTTAATTAAATACGACTGTGGTGGATATATACCTGTCTCTCCTGGTACCAAATCCTGCACTCTGCTGCTGTTCTCTGTTCCTTGTAAAGTCCTGCCCCTCCAGTTTGGTTACTCTGTTGTGTTTTTGTACTGCCAGTCCTCTGCTCCAACAACAATTACATTTATCATTAGTATATTTTTATTTCTCACTCCTGTTGCTGAAGAAGTGGAGCCTAGGAAATGATCAGAAGTGCAGGTTGGGAAAGGCCGTCATACTGTTGTTGGTGGTGCTGGCTGTTCAGACAGCTGAGGAAAATAACTACATCAGAACGTGATCCAGGGAAAGAGGATTGCTGTCACAATGCCACACATCCAAAACTGCCAATATGGTTGCATTTACACATCCACAGAGGCAACAATCTGGTTGCTGTGCACCACCAACAATGGCAGAGAACTGGTCATGTGAATAGCCCTTAAGGCTAACAAAATCTGTCTTCTTAGATATCATTGGATAGGGAGGATTTTTAGTATTCATTTCTTCAGATAATACCAAGCAATGTGGCAGCCATGTCAGTTCAGCCTGTGAAAGAAAAAAAACAGAAATGTTGCAGGTTGTACCATTTACTGGAGTAAGAATTTTGTTTTTTGCTCAGCTTTGTGCATACACATTAGTCAGACTGTTACTGTGTAACAAGAATAAGCTGGAGGAGAGACAAACCCTCTGCTCCCTCTATATACATGAAAAATAAATACAATTCATAAGACCAATGATGAGGGTAGTAAACTAGCAAAGTACCGATATACTGTTAGCACATTATTCCTACAATCCAAACTGCAGCCTGAAAATGCAAACACAATAAATAGCCAACAGTGACTGAACATAAGTAACTAATAGGGCCCAATAATTCAGCTTGCTTCGCTTGAATTAGAATGTGGTTTGTTACTTGCCTGGAGTATCGCCTTAGCTGGGAGAAGAGGCTGCATGTTGGTGTAAGAATTTAATTATTGACCCCTTTGTGTGTGTGTGATATATTGGCCTAGTTGGCACTGTTCTCCTCCCTTCCTGGTTCCTACAGAGACCCACAGCATACTGATGCCATTTAACCTATAGCTCCAAGTGTTTGTCAGTGGTGAGCCTAAGGGAGTGGTAATTACCTCCATTCAGAAAATCTTATTAACTCTTTCCTTCCAGGAAGCTAGGGTGGAGTTGTGCTTTGCAACCAATGAATCGCTATACTTTTCAAGGTCCCAGTTTAGAGAATCCTTAACAAATGTTGCTGCTTCTGTAAACTATTACACTAGTCTGGGTTTCTAGAAATGGACTCTTGGACTCAAAGGGCCCACACCACACCAAATTCCTGATAATTGCCTCATGGACTTGTTTTCAATAACTCTGTATCAGGATAGGCCCATAATATATGAAAATGGGTTCCAACAGCTCTGAACCCTCCAGCATCTATTAGAGAAACCAGCCCTGAAGTTGTGTGCTACTGGGTGTGGAAATATCTTGCCAAACATTTCCATGTAAACTCTCTCCATTTAGGAGATGCCTCCATGTGGGAGATGCCATAACTTTCCATCCCTTTTCCCAGATTCACTTCCCTCCTACTCAGAGATGGGTTCCCCACCTCTCTTTTCATTGAGTTTTAGTGGCTATGAATTCAGGCTGTCTGCTTCTTGTATGGTTTTATATGCACTTGAAACGTTATACTGTATCCCTCAGCATCGCTGCCAGTATATGAAGTCTTCCATGGGGATGAGCTCCTGGCATCTTAGCAATTAAATTCTGGGAGGTTAGATAGTGCTGTACCTGAGCTATCTATAAAAGTCCTGCCTGAGTAGGCCTACTTTTCCTGGAGAATCTGAAAGGACACACATGAGCCATTTTGCACCAGAGCCATGAAGCAGGTCAAAGCTTGCCTATTCTGTCTGTAGTATGTAAGGTCTATCCTCGGAGGTTGAAAGTTAGGGTCCTCCATAATGGAGGTGAGGGGACCTATATCGTTGGGGTTTTCATGCTCTTACAAGCTTTTTAGTAATACCTAAAGGGTATGATGGGTTCAGGGTTAGTGATCCTAGTCATGAATTTAAGGGAGATAGTTGTGTGAAGAAGTGCATTGAGCTGAAGTGTCAGTACTGTGCTGGCTACATTTATAACCATCCTGTGCCCCCACTTAATCCAGGGTATAATAGGGGTAATCTATGGCACTGTGTAATCTAGACAGAGATCTGGCATACCAAGATTAGTCTCCATCCCATGGCTGGGTTAAAGAGAACACTACTCCTCCGAACAACTCTACCCCAAAAGCAGGCACCCCCAATTAGGGTTTTCAACATAAAATAATTTTTCCTTGACCTCTATTTAATAATAGCAACAGTGATGTATTCAGCTGTAATGTAAACATGGCCAGAGCAGTGTTGTACCCAGTTGACTCCACCTCCTGGGGCTGAGGGGGTCTGTCTGTTTGTGCTTATCTGTAGGTTAGTTTTGTGGATTTACATGTTTTTCCTACTTGAGTACCTACGCCATTCTTGCACACAACATCTGTGAAAGTCTCCTGACTGAATTTCTACAAAACATCACCACCAGGTATCAGCTTTTCATTTAAAATCAACTTTTGGAAGCTATCCCAAGGAAAAATAAGTCTGGCAAATAAGTCTGACAAACTTGTGATGCTGGGTCTTATGACTTGAATCAACATTTTTATCTGACCTGCTCCTAAAGGAACTGTACTTGTCTTTGAGGACTTTGAAGAACAAATGAAACATACAGACAAAAGGATTTCACATCTTGCATATGCCCAGGCCACAGTTTATCACCTTTCAGGAATTTTAAACATTATGTGATGCTGGATCTCAACAGTTCGTCATTTCCTCTGATGTAATTTACCATCAGCATTTTCATTTTAAATCAACTTTACATGTACTTTGTCTTTAAGGGCCTAAGTTAGCAGGGAAGCTACCTCAAAGGAACTGCCATCCTATCCTCCTTTACTTCCTGTTACGCCAGTCATATATGTTTTACCCAGCTACTCTCATGCATTGTGGAACCACCATTGGCCCTGTTCACACCTCTCAGGACTCCTAATTACAGGCATGTGTCTACCTGCCCTCAGGAGCAACCAGTACCATGACTGATACCTATAGTACCATAACCACCCCTAAATCTGACCTCCTCCACACATAAGCTACAGAGCTCACTCTCTATGCCAGTGGGTCTCAGCTCTGTCATTCCCACTGGCATGAAGCCTTGGCAATCTTCTATCAAATCTCCTTTAAGCAGGGAAGCTACACGATACGCTAACCTGAGGTTACACACCCCTCCAAAAACTATAAAGGAATACCTGAAAAGACTAATAGTGCTACTCTTATTGTTCTTGGGCAATATACATCCTAATTCTGGACCTCCCACTGCTCAAACCACTCACCAAGAAATATTGGTGATCTAACAGTGGCGTCACTAAACATATCCAGCCTTCTCCAAAACTTGACAGACTACAAGAATGGACAGCCAGACATAATCCAGACGATTTTGGTAGTAGAAACCTGGCCCACTCCTAATGTCCCTGATGCAGCAGTCCTACTTCCTTGTTACACAGTATTTAAGCGAGATCATGCTTTCTCAGCATGGTGGTGGATGTGTGATCTAAGTAAAGGATACTTTGCAGGACCTGGGATCCCCACCCTGATTGTGGTGATTTAATCCAAATGGGGCCATTAAGTTGCTTCTCAGTGCACATAACAAAACACTCACCATGCTTTCTGTTTACATTTCTCAAGGCACACTAAACCTGGCTTTGCGTCCTTCATAAACACCTTAAGAGTAACGACCTTCACTCAGAATTTCTAATGCTTGTAGATTTTAATATAAACTGTCTCTTACCTAATGCCACTGATTCCAAGGATGCATTATCTGCTATCCACCTTTCCCAGTATGTAGGAGCCCCAACCAGGAGGAAATACAAAACTGGGACTAATACCTACTGGACTGATGCTATCTAACCGCAGGATAATATCAAGGGCACCTCTGTTCTACCTGACTGTATTAATGATTACTCCCTGTCAAGTTTTACTGGTCCAATGACTACAGCAAGCCCCCTGACAGAACTGTCACTAGCCAGATCCTCATTCTTGGACACCTCAGACTACTGAAAGCTGACCTGTGGATCACCGATTGGTCTAATGTATATACAGCCAGCAATGTCAACACTGCACTGGGACTCTTCATTGACCTCTTTAATGCAATCTGCATAAGCATGCCCCCTTCAAAGCTATAAAAATCAAGGGAACCCATAATCTCTGGATCACCCTGCTCTTCTTGGATCTACTAAACACAAGGATCACCTCTGGCACATCTCTCGAGTGGTGGGGACACAAGCTAACCTACAGAGGTACAAAGCAGTGAGAAATGAGTGTACCCATGCTATCCTTCTGCTAAAATGCAGTATTTCAAAGAAACCCTTTCCACCTTCTGAACGATAGCAGGATATTCAGAAGAAACATCCAAGACATCACTGGTAAAGACCCCCAAATTACCCCGACATGTTGAACATCGATGGCACCCCTACCGTGGACCCAAAGCCATCATGAACCCTTTCAACAAAGCATTTGAAGAACTTAGCAACATTCTTCCCACCAACTACTTTGTGGTTACCCCACAGGTATGAACACTGCAGTCCAGAACCCACTCTGAGACCACCCACCATTTTACTTCTAAGCATTGTCTATAAATGAAGCCAGGCAATATCTTAAGAAGGAACTGGGGAAAGCTAGATTCAGTGGGGACTCCTCGGACTTAAAGTTTGTTGCCCTTACCCTTGAGGAAATCCTCTCACCTCTTGCCAAAATAGTCAACCTGTCACTCTCTCAGTCACAATTTCCCTATCTTTCAAATCAGCAGGGGTCACCCGGTACACAAGAGTGGCGAACAAGCAATGCAGGAAATTACCAACTAATCTCTATTCTTCCCACGCCTCTAACGCCCTGGAGTGCATTGTGGCTGACCAACTCGTAAAGTATCTGGATAATTACCAACTCCAATGTCCCAAACAGCATGGGTTCAGGCATGAGCATAGTACCATCACTCTCTCCTGCAGTTTACAGGCTTTATCAATAACTCTCTGGAACAAGGGCTCTTGGTTCTGGCAACTTTTATAGACCTTATCAAGGCCTTTGATACTGTCAACCACAATCTCCTCATCAGACCACTCTTCTCCATTGATCTTTCCTCCAACACTGCAAGCTGATTCTCCAGCTACTTAAGCAGCTGAATGCAGCAGGTAAAATTGTAACACCCTGTCCAATAGTAGGCCTATATCGCTCTGGAGGCCCATAGGGATCTATCTTGGGTCCACTGCTTTTCATCATCTTCCTCAATTCACTACTAGGAGCTTGCTGTGGCCACATACTTTTATACACTGATGATGCTGCACTTTTTACCAGCAACATGGACCCTCACCTTCCCCAGGCCAAGTTCAGCAATCCTTTACATCTGCAGAGAAGTGGTTTCGGGATAATAAGCTCATCCTTAATTATAACAAGACTAAGACAATGTTGTTTTCGACCTCCCAAAGCAGACATAAAACCTTCCCACTTACCATCATTAAGGACACTGGCTCCCTCTTGAACTGGTTCACCATTTTAAGTACCTGGGTGTAACTATTGACTCTACCCTGTCTTTCACTCAGCACATCAACCGAACAGTCAAAGCTGTTAACCAGCATTTAGAAGTTCTATACAGGAACAAACATAATCTCATTCCAGAAGCACTGAACACAGCCATCCACAGTTCTGTGGTCTCACAGACTATGGTATTGTCATTTATGGTGTAGCTACAGACACTGCCCTCCGATGTTTCAAAATGGCCTTAAATAAAGCATGCCACCTTCTTACTGGTGCCTCACACTTGACACACACACATGCATCTTTATGCCCATGTTATCAGGTTACAATTTGACAGCAGGCTCAAATACCAGTCGTGCCTGCTTACAAAAAGTCACCTTGGTGCTGCTAGCCCCTGGTGTAATGGCCTTTCTTTCCCTGCATGTAACCAACACAGTACCAGAAGCTCTGGCAAGCAGGCTTTCAGAATCCCATGGTGCCGCATCGCCTTTGAACAACATCCATTAGCCTACAGAGCTCTGCAGTGGTACAGCTCCTTACCTCCTGACATAACCAATGCTACTTTGCTGGGCTCCTTTTAGAAAAAACTACAGCAGCATCTAATCTCACTGGCAACCTATGACTGCTACTGCTAATTTGCCTTTACCTTGCTCCTATTATTTGCAATCTCTGTGATCTCTATTGATTAGTAAAATGTTTTGCTTCATGTCCATTTCTTAGGCCCCCAGTCAAGTTAACACTTTCATGGGCTTCCTACCCCTGCCTAAATTATTTATTTTCCTCCTACCTCCTCCTCCACCTCCTCTTTCCTTTTTGCTCCTCTGTCATTCCATACCTCTTTCCTCCCTACCACCTTAATGCATCTTCATGAGCACCCCACTACATAAACCACCTCTTCCTCCCTACTCTCCTCCACCTCCTTCCCCCACCTTCCTCCCCTATATTCCATGTTGACTACATAGCTATTCTTCCCTTTCCTTTCTATCTAGCCCCACTACACCCCCACCTCTGCTTGCCTTCTCCCTTCCTGCACTTTTCTTTTCTGCCCATGTCCCTCTCTACAGGTACAAGACCTTCCTTCTTTCTATGACCCAGGCACAATCCAGTTATCTGCCTGTGTTGTTAGTTGTACAATTCTCCTTTTAAACAAGCGTCCTCATGTTATGTTACCATTACCTAGTAAACGTCATCCATTGTTTTGACTCTGAACCCTGTACGTGCTTAGATTGTGTAACTATTGTTAGAATTTATGCCTGGAGACAGTTTTCAATTGTTTCTTGCTGTATCTGTATCTGTGGAACATATCTGTATTCTTGTTTGTGTCATACTTGACGTGGAACCTATGAAAGCGATTTCTGCTCAAATGTGTCAATCCAAGATCTCATATGCTCAGTGCAGCTCCATGCTGCCCTAAAGTATATATTATACAGTGGAGCAGCACAGAGCCACACTAAGTATATCAAAGGGACTCACACTTCTCTGGCCATGTTTACATTATGGCCCAATACACTGGGGTTGCTATTATTATTGTATGGAGGTAAAGAAAAAAATTTTTTTGATTGAAAAGCCTAATTGGGGGGTTCTGCTTTGGGGTGGGGCTGTTCGAAGGACTAATGTTCTCCTTAACAGTCTTCTCTCAGTCTGTGTCAACCTCTGACCAGTCAATCTTTATAGTAAGCTTTTACAGGTACCAGAAGTGTTATGTTATCCTTATAGGAGTGCCAATAATAAAAACAAGAACCTAAGGAGAATGTTCATCTTAAAAGTTGCCACCCTGCCCGACCCAAGTTCGGGGACAGCCCAGGTTGTCAGAGGTCAGCCAGGGAATGGTAGGAAGGAGTGAGATAGAGCTGCCACAAGGCAGCTATCTCCTCCTGGCAGGGACTGGAGGCTTCCCAGTCTCAGGCCGCCACCCGCTGGAGGACAGATGGTGGCACCAACCTGAGGGAACTCTGGTGATAGCCACAGGGAGGGGTGGAAGGGGCTGAGTTGGTTTCCACGGGGCATGCATGTGCCTCAATGCATGCACATCCCCATGTGCTGGGGCCTGGGGCCCTGGGGAACAGGGGAAAAACGGGCACAAAAAATGCAAAACTGTAAACTTAAAAAAAAAGTTGCCACCCTCCTCCAGAGAAAAAGGTAACAGTTCCATCTGGCAATGCCTGCCTTAACGCTTGCAAATAGCTTTTCATAATTCAGGGTAGAGAGGCAAACAAGGTTGTGGAGAGTCTAACCCTAAGTAGTGTACCATATTTTTATCTACCCATTTAAAGGTAAAGGTGACATGGAAATCTCTGGGGCATGTCCTCCCAGCTTAATGGCTTCTGATTTATGTAGGTTGATCTGGCTGCTAGACATTTCTCCATGTATCAGAAGCTGTTCCAAGAGAGTGGGTATGGAGGTTTCAGGGATATAACAAAGACAAGGAGCCATCAGGCGTAAGGGAAATCTTATGCATTTGGTGATGCACTCTGATTCTAGCAATCTGTTGGTTCATTCATACAGCGATTGATAACAGCTCTATGCAAAGAACAAAGAGAAGTTGGGGCACCTGTCGGTTCCCTCAACAGATGGAATCTGTGAGATTTTTCCATGAATCCTAGCCACTGCTTGTGGTGCTATGTAGAGTGACTGGATGCAGGAACAGGATGGCCTGAGTCCCATTTCTTTCAGGATTCTGTGTAGAAATCCTAATCCACCTAGTCAAAAGCCTTCTTGGCATCCATAAAATTGCCAGGGCAAAGGTCAGGGAATCTACACTGCCAAGACATTAGACTGAGCAAGCTGCAATGTTATCATGAATGAGCCTTCCATTAATAAATCCTTTCTGGTCTGGGAGGACTAGGGACCCCACAGAGTCCTGGAGTCGACCGGCCATATAGTGGTAAATATATTCTGGTACACAACTAGCAGGGATATGGGACAGTAGAGCCCAAATATTGTGGGATCTTTACCTGGTTTTAGAATGATAGCTATCTGTACCTATTGCCAAGTTGGTGGTGCCCCTTCCTCCTGCATCACCTCAAACACGTTATGAAGGTGTGGTAAGCTTGTCCCTGAAAACCTTTGTCGAACTTCAGAGCTAGGCCGTCCAGGCCCAGTGCCTTCCCTAATTTTGGGAGCTTATTGTGTTATGTATCTCCTGTATTGAAACTGGTCTATCTAACCTTCCATCACTTCCTGGGAGATTTAACTGGGCCACCTTACCCCGTGAAAGCATCTAACTTCCCTGAAAGTTATCCATTCTCTCCTGTCAGCACACACCCTTGAGAATTCTGCAGATTATTCTGCAGTCTTTTATGGGTCTCACACGTACTGGTGACTTGAACTGGCCTCTAAGGAAACCTAGCACCACCCCGCTGATGGCTCTCCATATGAAGCTGCACCACCAGGAGTTTGACAGCTTGGTTACCAGATTCATAAAAAATCTGCCTCGAGTTCCACAGGGTACCCTGTAGTCTGCTGTCTAGTAGTTTGTTTGGCTTGCTCCAGCATTCTTCTAACCTCTGGCAGACCATGTCGCCAAGCACAATGTGGTGCTGGGCCTCCAGATCAAACAGCTGGATGTTCAAATCCAGCTCTTCCCTTTTATCTCTCATTTTTGAGTGCAGATGCAAAGTAGATTTTTATTTTATTTATTTGTCGTAGATTTTGTTTACTGGGTAAGTGCACTAGACAAAACATGCCTGTTTTCCTACCTCTGTTTGACTATGCTGATGTTGTCTATTGGTCCACTTCTGCATCCTCCTCTCCAGACTTGACATTCTTTTCAATGCTTTCTGTCGCTTCACCTTGAATGTCCCCCTCAGGACTCAAGTATTGCTCCCCTACTCTTCTCTCACTCCTCACCCTTTCCCTCACTGAAGCCACCACGCTTCATCATCTCTGCCAAATTCTGGTTTGACTTGCTTCCTCCTACCTCTCTCCTCCCTCCTATCCCCTCCCCCACACATCGTACAGTCTTTACACATGCTGACCTCATTCTTTTCGCCATCTCCTGCCCACATTCAAACTCGGGTAAGGCTGTATCTCCTTCTTTCCCCATTTGTGGAACTGTCTTCCCACATTGCTCCATCTGATACCTTCGCTAAATCTCATTAAGCGTACACTCTACAGTTCCCCTCCCCGCTTGCTCCTGCAATCAACATGACTAAATTTCTTGTAAAGCATGTTTTGCTAAGACAGCCTCTAGTGTTTCTCAATGTCCTTTTGTACCATGTCTGTGATATGTCATTACTGTTGTATTTGTGTCCACCATTGTATCTCCTGCATTCTAATATATTACTCTGCAATCTGAAATTGAGTTGTATTTTGTATTTTGCATTTTGCCAGTTTTGTTTATTTCTGCTACCTCCTCAGGCACAACTGTAACCTGCCTGCGTCTACTCACTATTTATACTTGCTTTTACTCAGGCTGTATTGTAACCTGCCTGAGACACTGTGTTCAACTGTCTGCTTATTGTAACCTGCCTAGGACAAGCAGTGTTTAACTGTCTCATATCATGCATGTTTATTACTTTTGTCTCCTCTTCCCTTTCCCTGGTCACACCTGGAAAAAGCCTCAGCTCAGTGTGCTTGTCCCAGTTACCAACTTTAAATAAAAATAAATAAATAGATTTTCAAGCACAATCTGGGAGAGTATATTGCAAGTAACAACAAGAATACAATGTATGAAACAGTAGAAAGAAGTGCACAATTACAAATGTCAAGAAAAGACAAGGCAGTGACATGGTTCAAAATTAATTGATACAGGTAGAAATAAATAAACTAAATAGCTGGCAGTGACAGGATAATAACTACTATAGGTCCACAGGTATCATGGTACAACCCACTAAAAACAATTTAAAAGCATCCCACCGGATTGTAACAGAGGTATCTACCTGATTGTTAGTTGCTGTGTATTCCTCAAGGCACCTCTTCACCATCTCTTTGCACTCATGCTTATTGAGCAGAGAGACACTGAGTTGCCATGTGCAGGACTTGGGCACTGGATGGATATCTATGGTCATAAGCACAGGAGCATGATCTGAAATGGTTATGGGGTGAATACTACAGGACATGACTCTGCACATTCACCCTTTGGGAGGGAAAGAGTAATCTATGCAGGAGTAAATTTTGAGGGTGCAGACCAACAGGTGTAATCTCGGGTTTAAGGAGTTCAGGAAGCACCAGTGTCCATTAATCCCAGCTCATGAGCCTCTTCAAATACCTGGACCACCCACTTTCTTTCTTATCTGCAGTACTGGATTTATACAGGGTTGGATTAAAGGCACATTAAAATCCCTCCCCACACCAGCCCAGTGGCATGGAGGACTGCTACCATGCTGATGGACCAGGTTCCAGAACAAGCCTGGGCCACTTGGCTGTCAGCCTGGGGCAGGAGGATTGAGCATCCCAAAGGATGCTGTCCTCCAGGGAGGGAGGCAGACTGTCCACGTGGCAATACTGCTACATAGGTGACCACAGGTGGTGGTGCAGTTCAAGGCAGCAGTTCCAGGTAGTGGACACTCCCGACAGAAGATGCTAACATGTCCTACAACATGTAAATGTCAGGCTGTCACATCCATGTAGCATCCATGAGTCGAGGAGCAACCAGAAGATAGAAAACACCTCCGGCGGCAGGATGATGCCCTCAGCACTTTGCAGATTCCACACTGCCTACCAGGCACAGGGACCATTTAACTGAGCAAGGACATCTGAGGGCAACTGGGGAATCCCGACAGCTTCGCCACAGGGAGGAATCTGTGGAAGAACACGTGACCCCTACAGGTATATCAATGAGATAGCAGAAGATGGGGTTGGTGGTGCCATGAGGGCCAAAGGGGTTGCCTGGGAAGGAAGGAGGGAGGGAAATAAAGTCAGCCCCAGCTATGTGCAACTCTCCTTGGTTAGGAGCCATTTCAAGATGATGCACTTTAGGAAGCCAGCGTTCTCAGTATTGTTATTGGGAGCATAGATACTGAGGATGCACAGGGTCTGTGCCATAGTACCCTTAACACAGGTGTACATCTCCACTGGGTCTTGGTGAACCATCTCTGCCTCCATGGGGCAGTTTTTATGTGTGAGAATCACTCCTCCCTCTTGCGTCTGTGCTCGGCATGAGAAATAATCATGCCCCCTCACCCAGGCCCTTTCAGTTTGTAGTGCCCAAGGGAGTGAGGTGTGTCTCTTGGAGAAACACTAACATTGCATTGAGCTTCTTGAGCTTTTGTAACACCCAAGATCTTTTAATGGTGCTATTCACACCCTGTACATTGCATGTCACAAACTTGTCCCTCATCTCAAAGTAATCCTCTCCCTTTACCACCTCCATTTATGATCTCATCCATCAAAGAGACATCCTCATCCCCATCGCCATGCACCTAGACAGCCACACATCACTTATTCTACAGAACCCAACAACATGAACAGAGAACACAATAACCAGCAACATATGGTATCCAATGGAAACCAACACTTCCAACTTTTATGTAGCACGCTGTGAGTTGGAAAGGTGTTAGGTGATACACAGGCATGACTAAGATGATCATATATTCCCATAACGTAAATTGACTTAATAACCCAGTCAAAAGTTCTAAGGTCTTAACAAATATTAAGAGGCAGAAACCATTATTCGTATTTACTTTTTTTTTTCAAATTTAATTTGCTTTGTTGGCATTTTTCTTTATAAGACAAACATTACACATATATATATGCAGGTGTATATTTTGTTGTACAATGACAGGGGAATCAATGTATTACCTCAATATTGCAATGTCCAGGATCAGTTAGTTGAATTAAACACAACATTAATAAAACATAACTGAATATAATTTAACAAAATAGTACATACAGACACATTCTATACACAAACTACACATATATCCCCTCACCCCTTCCCTCGGATTCTCCTTCTCCCTCCCCTAGAAGACCTTCTGTCTTAGAGTCCTGGAACTGGTGCCTATGCCGTGCAAAGGTGCTTACTGTACTGTCAAACCCTCTGCTTCCTGGAATAAAGATGAGAGGGTAAGAGATGCACATGTGATCCCCATCCTGTAATCGATGTAGCTAATCTGAGATCCATCTTTATTACTTGCTTACTTATCAGTTGCTAGGTACTCTCCAGCACAAGAAGAGGGTTACCATTAAAGCTTCAACTTACTCCTTCTTTTCTTATATCTCCTAGGGAGATTTCTTATACTAGCTATAGTTTTTCTATTCTTAGGTTGCATAAAATCCAATAAGGCATTCTGCACAGGTAATTGACTCTTGGTCACAACCGATGTCTTAGTATGACATTTTAGTTGACATTGATATCAATGAAATATGGAACCTTCTTTCTTTAATAGGAATATCCCCACCTTTCCTAATATGCATATTTCAGGGCAGAAGCAGTTTTGCAGCCCTAACAATGGGTCCAGATCAGATTTGAATTTGTCACATACCATGGCAGTCCCAGGACAGTTCCATAGGATGTGTAATAAATTACCTTCCTCAGTTCCGCATCTTGTGCATTGGGGTGATGATAGAATGCCCATCTTATATAGATGGGGGGTATAGTACATGTTCTGCAATATATAGAATTGGGTTAACTTTAGTTTGTCATTGGTGACATACTGATATAGCTCTATCCATAATTTAGACCATACCATCGATGGAGAGGGTAATATATTCTGCCAATAGTGCATCTCACCTAGTATATTAGGGTACAGTTGCCCAAACAAGAAGGTCACTATATGTGACACAGCATGGGGCTGTTCAACAAGGTTCAAGACTGTATTAGTGAATCCACTGTTGTCCATATTCCATAGGGAGGTCCCAAACCAGTTAATCAGCAAATGCCTTAGTTGGAAAAAGCGAAAGATGTGTTTCTAGATGACAGTTAAGTAAAGTGAGAAGAACTTTACAGCAAAGAAGCCTTCCCTCCTTAATAGGAAAAAATGCTTAGATTCAGCAATTCTAGGAATTTGGAGATTGTCAACATCCACCCTTCCATTTTAAAATTTGGGTTCCCAAAATTGGTTGCTGAACATCTACTAACTGGTTATATAGCATGGATCTACATAACTGGGAATGGACTCGCACCGAGATGCCAATAACTGTTTTTAACTTTTGGCAGAGTCTTGGGTGAAATGTATAGCAAACTACTAGGAGTTATCCCTGTGCCTGTATAAGATGCTGCCCAGTGGAGAGCCATAAGGGTATATAAACTGGGTCGGGTGATAGCTGTCACCATCAGACATTTTGCCATATGGTTGGTCGAGTAATAGGGGTATAAGTTGGTAACTTCAGTCCCCCTAGGTTTTTGGAGCACTTAGTTTGACATATGCTTTCCTCTGTGTTTTCCTCCAGATAAACTTGTTTATTATTGAATGTACTGCTTGGAACCATTTAAGGGAAGATAGACATTTAAGAAATTATAATTATACTTATCCAAGCCTGCAGAGACAGAAAAGAGGAGACCACCTTTCAAGATCTATTTTAATATTTTCCACTATTTGGTCCAGATTCTGTGATTTCATTCTTTGATGATTTCCTGATAAATATATGCCACGATATTTTAGTTCTTGTCCCCAGGCTATCCCAAGGAGACAAATTCGGCCAAGATAGGTTTAACATTTAAGGGCATCATGGTGGCTTTGTCAAGGTTAAGTTTATAGCCTAAGTGAGCCCATATTTCTGAATTAACAGCAGGACTTCTGGTATGGAAGAGGATAGTCTAGATGGGTGAAGGAGTATGTCATCAGCATATACTGATAACTCGAACTCCCACTACCCAGGGGAACACCAAAATGGTTGCTTATATTTTAATATTACATGTTAAAGGCTCTAGATATAGGTTAAATAGTAGAGGTGACAAGGGGCATCCCTGTCCTGTACCCAGTAGAGTGGTATGCTTTTGGACAGTACCCCATTGTAATATACTTTGGCTGTGGGCTTAGTGTATAGAGTACAAACCCATTTTATGAAAGATTGAGGAAACCAAATTTTCCTAATACCATGAACAAAAACATTCCACTAAACCCTGATTAAAGACCTTCTCTGCGTCCAGGAGACCAAGTCTGTAAGATGTTCTACCTCCTGGACGCTGAGAAGATATATCCAATTTCGGAGGTGGTCAGCCGAGGTTCTGTTCCTCATAAATCCTACTTGCTCAGGACTAATTAACCTTTCCCATACTTGCATGATTCTAAAGGAGAGGATTTGGGTGAATATTTTCATATCATAGTTCATGAGAGAAATAGGTTAATAGTTAGAGACCCTATCATTAGCTTTGCCTGGTTTAGGAATTACAATGATGAGAGCTTCCAGGAGAGTTAGATCAGTTATACCTTCCTGACAAAAGAAGAAGAAGAGCTTTAACAATATGGACACAAGTTCTTCAGCCAGGAGTTTATAAAGGTTAGTGATGATACCGCCTGGCCCAGGGGCCTTTTCATATGGTAAAGATTTAATAGCCTCTTGTACCTCGGAGGCAGATATGGGGCATTCTAGGCAAGATCTCTGCTCTTGTGTTAGAAAGGGCAGGTCGATGGGTGTAAGATACACTTGGGTTTCTGCTTCTGTTGGGGTATTATTTCTGTATTATATAATTGGGTATAAAAATATTTGAATTCCTGCACTATTTCTTTAGGGGATATTTTGAGGATCCATCGGACTGGGAGAAGATGGCTCGAACTATTCTGGATGTTTCTATTTGTTTTAATTGTAAGGTGAGTAGGTGACCTGCTTTGTCCCTTGATCAACATATTTAGCCTGGGTTTTGATAATAGCGTATTCTGCTCGCTGCCTAAGTATTTCAGCTGATTGATGTCTAGTCTTAGTAAGGGTTGCCTGCTTAACTTCTGAGGAATCCAGCTCTGGGTCTTGTTCTAAATCTTTAATTTTGGACAACAGTGATTGTAAGGTCCTTTCCTACCTGCATTTCTTGGTGGCTGCAATTCTAATGAATTCTCCACACAGCGATATTCAAGGTACACCAGATTTTATCTACTGTGGATATTGATCCGTATTCTGGTCCATGAAGTGGCTAATAAAAAGTTGTATTCCATCCACAATTAGAGGTCTTTCAGCAGTTGGATATTTAGCTTCCTATAAAAATCCTTTTTAAGTTAAGTAGGAAGGTGAGCTCCATCCATACTGGAGAGTGGTCTGAGATTACCCTAGAGATATGCCAACATCTATTATCCCGGAAGAGATTGAACATTTATCAAAAAATAGTCCAACCTTGAAAAACATTTGTGGGCCAGGAGTAAAAATATATTGATGGTTCCTAGGGTACAGTGTCCTCAAGGATCACATAGGCTACCCGCTTTAGAAGCTCATGGAGGGCAAATTGTGTAGGAGAAAGAGTTTTGATCTCTGGCCTGATCTATCTAATTCTGGGTTTAGGGTAGTATTCCAATCTTGCTAGAAGAATTGGTGTTCTGCTATGTGGTACCAACATATTAGCAAGTGCAGAAAAAATTCTGAGAGGGCAAATTTGGACCATATACACAGCCCAATAGTAGTTCAGTCTGTTCAAGGACACCATGCAGTAAAATATATCTACCTTCGGATCTGAAATGCAATTTGTTAAAGAAATACTACCTCTAAAAATAAGATTGCCACTCCCTCTGCTGGGTGGAGTTCCCTGACACATATCAATTCTTCGAAAAGCAATTGTTCAGAAGACTTAATGTAGATTTCTTGTAGAAAAGCCACATGGCAATTCAGAGCCTATAAATGCTTTATAATCTGGTATCTCTTCCTCTAGTCCTGCACCTTTAACGTTCCATGTTACATATTTCATATAGCAAGATTCTATTTACCAGGACATATACAGACAGAATAAGGTAAAACATTTCCAAGATGGTTTAACATGCACCACACAAAGGTCTTCATAAATCCCCCGCCCATCCCTCCCCCACCCTTCTTTACTACCCCAGCTGAAAGTTTTCCTGGGCCGAAGCCCGACCATCCAAATCCTCTGGGCCATGATATTTATTGCTAGCCCACACTTAACTATCTTCTCTCACTCCACCCCACTCATTTCCTCACTAAACTTGAAAGAACACACAAACCAATGCAAATCGGGTAAGTCTCCCCACATTGTAATTTTCCTTCTGGTGTATCACTAACTCCTCTCTCCCCAGAAATATATTCCTAAAAGTATTACTAACTTATGTATATTCCCTGAGTTCAGGGATATAACTAAATAACGTAGGTTGTTGTGGTCATGTTATCTAGCAAATTAAATGCCCAAATTTGGCCTCATATAACACCCTTAAAGCCTACGCTGATCCTACATCTGATTTCAATCTATTTCTAATGAAATGTTCTTTTATATCCATTAGGAACATAACCCATCTGTCAGGTTCTGTTACACCATCTGATTCCCTGGATTGACTAAATACAGTTCGGACCTCCTGTGAGTATCCAAAATGAAGGATCTTCCTAATAAGCATCTGCCAGGGTTGTTATTTGACCTCATTACATCCATTCCTAGGGGACTAGTGTGGGTAGAAATTCACAGCACTATCCCTGTTTGAACAGTCTCGGGAAGCTCAAATGTCTTCTTGTAAAGCAGTTATAGTCTGACATTAAGCTATCACTATATACAGAAATTAAATTAAAATTAGGAAATTAAAAATTAGGGGCCCTTAGTCAAAATGATAATGTCCCCAAGATACCATTGCTGGAATTATTATAATTGGCCTCTCTTTTATGCCTTGTATCCATTGTCAAATGCTGTAATTACTTTCGAGCTTGACCTGCTACAGATTTTATATGCATTCTAGCTCACTTCCTTAAAATTGTACTTAGCAATGATTACTTAGAGCCCCTTGCAAAAGGTGATTATTCTCCTTAATTGGTCTATTGGAGCATTGTTTGCAAAAAACAACCTTACATTTAACTGCTTGTGCCTAAAATTAGAAGGAAAAGAACTTTCTTACTGTTTCCACATCAAGTAACACAGTTGCATAGTATAACTAGGGCAATCATTTGTCCTTCTAAAAATCTAAAACTAGGAATTAACAAAAGGTATAACCTCTAAACAGTTTACAAGTGATTTAGTTCAAAAATCACAGGTCTGTACTTAAGTGTCCCTTGTAGAGGCGATGGGATTCAACCAATAAATGCCATCATCTTCCCCTCCTCGCAGGACTGCAGTCCAGCGGTCTTGCAAACCCCACTGCAGTTCTTCCGTAACTCAGTTCAAAATTCCTTTGTTAAATCATCTCCATTAATGATTTAGGATATTGTACAATTCAAACTATATAGGTAGAATGTTTTTTGGTATTCGTGTTTCTCTTGGGCTCATAGCTTCATCTTCAACTCATGTTCACTTAAACAAATCTGGGAACAGCGACTTGAGAAGTTTAGATGCCCGTATCATGGTGTCACAGTCATGCCAGATGTCCTGATGATATACTTGTAGGGTCGCAGGATATTTCATTTTATATTTAATATCAGCAGCAATCAACTTTGTTACATACGGATGCAGCTCTGTGCATTTTGACGCACCATTTTTGGTAGGTCCTGAGCAATGCAAAATCATCCTCCTTCCCATGTTAGGTCCTGGATAGCTCGTATTTTCATCAGGATATGCTGTTTGTCCAGAAAGTTAAGGAGGCAAAAGATCAGGGGAGAGGTGGTGCTCCAGATGGGGAGTGGGTCACAGTAATCTGTGTGTTGCTCCAGAACATACACTGGTCCATTGGGAGAGGAGCCTGCTATTTTAGTACAGAAGTTCTGTATGAAAGTAACTGCAGATGAGCCTTCTTCTCCTTCTTCAGGAATGCCCATGATGACAAGATTGTTCATCCTGGATCTCCTCTTTAGGTCTTTCCATTTTATTTTCCATTGTTTTGATGCGATGATGTAGCTGAACTACTTCGGGATCAATCTTGTCTACGCCAGTCATCTAGCGAAGAAATTCTCTTCATTGTCCCAGGTGCGTTGGGCCAAAGTTGCTAAAGCTGGTTGTAGTTCGGACATCCGTAGCCAGGAGTTGAGGGTCTCTTTTAAAGGATTAAGACCCTCTACAAATTTTTCTGCATGAGTGCAGCTTGTGGCAATCACGGTAGACGTATTCGCATTGACGATCTTTAGCCGCTTGGATGCAGTTTCTTTGCTTGGAGTTGTCGTGCGTGGAGACGAGGTAGGCCATCCTTTATTTCTGCCTCCATTGATGCTATCTTTTGCTCAGAGACTGAGACACTTGGTATCTGGAGCCTTTATATGCCAGTTTTGCAGCTTTCCTTGTAGATTTGTGAAATTAGTTTGTGTTATGAAAGCTGTAAGTAGAACACGGAGTGGCAGCTAGCAGAGAAGCATCCAATCAGGCAGCCAGCCACGTGACCTCCTCCCATTATTCGTATTCTGAAGGAGACTTATTTGTCTCAAGTAGAACATGATAAGTTACAGCATATGGGTTATTCAACTGTGGTTGCTTATTCTTATCAATCTGGGAGGATGAGGGATGTGGCAGAACTATTACCTAGAGCCACTCCTTTTCAGGTAGTTGGGACACAGAGTGATTCCTCAATCTGTCTAGCTATGCTCAAATGTATCTATTTGGAACAAAAGATTTATTGTAGTGCATACATACCACGTGGTCTCACAGCAAATTTTGTCAAACAGATATATAGGAAAACTGTAGTCTTCGCTCTGGCATACTGGGGATAGGTGGTGATATTAACGTGATCCTAGACAACAGGGACACCTCTAACCTTCAGCCCCCAAAGTTTACACCTGTACAGAGATCCACAAAGGCTTTCATTAAAGATGTAGGGTGGGCAGACGTTTGGCAGCAGACTCACCCTCCACTAGAACCTATGCTCATTATTCGGCAATGTATGACATTCACCAGGACAGACTGGTTCTTAATGTCTCAGGAACATGTTCATTTGGCTGTAGAGTGCCATGTATTATCTATACTGTTTTCCAACCATGCACCTTTATGTCTTGGGTTAGCTTGGCCACACAAGGTACCACACTCTGGAGATCCAATAACTCTTTTAAATATACATGAATTCCATACTAAAATTGCTGAAAGATTGGACCAAAGTTTATAAGAGAATACGACTAATGACATTTCAGCCTCTATATTGTGGGATACCCTTAAGGTGGTAGTCTGGAGGAGGGGATATTACTAAGTATGCCTACACCTTCATAAAACCAAAGGGGTGCAACTACAGGAACTCCAAAAATCTCTTACTCGCTTATAACACTGACAGATGCAAGGAGACAAAACAGTTGCATCAGAGTTAGCCAAAACTAAACAACAGATACAGGACTTGATTAATCTCAAAACAGAATTGTACTGTATTACCTGTGACATGAAAATTATGAAAGGGACCCTAGAGTGACTAGAATACTGGCTCACCACCTCAGGCAGAAACTTACACAAACTGCAGTAACCACATTAAGCATCCTGTCTCTCAGAAAGTGGCTACTGACCTGACCATATACTGCAGGCATTTCATTCTTATTATGCACGCCTTTACAAGACAGATATTAACCCACCCACTTGCCATAGAACAATTCCTCTCACAGATGAATTTCTATTACCTGACCCAGGTCCAACAGCAAACATTACTAGCTCCTCTCACTGTAGAAGAACTACATGCAGCTATTGCCAATCTCAAGAATAATAAAGCCCAGGCCCTGACTGGTTCACAGATGAATTTTACAAGGCCTTCCATGACACCCTTAGCGACGCTGTACCACTCCTGTAAGGGAGTCTTACAAGGAGACCCTGTGCCACCTACTTGAAACAGACTACTATTTTGACAATCCCTAAACCTAGGAAAGACACTATCCTTTGTTTCTCCTATAGGCCTATTTCAGTCCTTAGTATAGATTACAAGCTATTTACCACTGTTATGGCAAAATGTCTAGAACTCCTCCTATCATGCTCACTCAACAGAGATCAAATAGATTTGTTCCATTTGTCAAACACAAGGCAATATTGAGACATTCTCCACCATGCCACCTGGTACACCATCCTAAAGTCCAAGACCCTCATCCTCATGTGGTTTGCCTCTGTTCCCATCTTAATGTTAAACCACTCTTGTGATGTTCGCTGGTACCTAGGGACTAGCCACTGTGATGTCTGCAGTGCCTTCCTTTTGTGAGCACTATCTGTAGATCTCCACATATATAGAGTGCTCTGGCTTAAATAATTATAACATATACTGGTAAGTCTCTATGCACACTGAAGGGTGTTAGAAAATACTTGACAACCAAGTTGGATGGCTCTTTCATGTGGACAGTTAATTTTGTTATTGTATTTTTATTTATCACCTGCTGCAGTGTGTTACTGGTGGGAGCATCCAGCCAATGGCTCTGCCTGCCCAGAGCAGCAGGCTCACTCACATGATGGGGTATCCAGTGCGGCCATCCGGTGATCTGCCAGAGGGACCCCAATGCTGCTCTGAGCCAGGCCAGCCCCAGATTCCCCAGTGCATTCTGCAACAGTCCTCTGGGCAGAGTAGAGTCATGGCCATCAAGCTGTATGGTCGTGCCCAGCCATTTTCCTCCTTTAGATTCCTGGAGTATGGACATGCAATGATGTCCTGAGGCACATCGTGGCAATGCTCCGCCACACTCCACCCTTGTTACGCCAGCCTGTAGTGCCCCTGGTAGTCACCAGGGCTGCTGTAGAGTGGTGGAAGCCTCCCAGGATAGAGAGCAGTTCTCTGGATGCTCGATCCTATCCCTCCTGCCGACCCCTAATGACCGCACGCTTCCAAATCCAGGTCGCCAGCGTGGTTCGAGGTGTGGCATCCAGTGCCTCAACCTCAGCGCCACCAGGCTGGCCATCATCTGGACAATTTAAAACCAGCAAGACATAATGAGGAATTAGATAGAAAGCATTCCTCTAAATCATATGTACTGTACCATCTATTTTGTTTCAGAACTGTATTGGGGAATCATGCTGATTGTTTTTTCATTTTTGATGTAAACTGTTTTTGTGTTTATTTTAAGTTATCTGAATAACAATGAACTTTGTGACTTATCTGTGGCACATGGCTTGATATGGAACAGCTCAGATGAACTTTGTTCAGCAAGACTTAACACCATTTGATGAAGAAAATGTGGAACCATATAAAACTCCTTGATAGAGAGCATATTAAATTTATGATACATACCTGTATGAACTTTTGTATTGCTGTATGAAATGTTATGTCGCAGTGAGATTTGGTATTGTGTAATTTGTGATATGTATTTTGGGCCCTGTATGATAAGTTTTTCTTCTGTGTATTTTAATTTAGTCTTAGTAAGAATTCTGTAGTGAGGTATGCTTTTTCTGTATATAGCATGGGCACGTTAAGTTTCATTTATCACCATGCTAACCTAGTATTATATAAATGACTGAGGTATGGGACTATGCCACACCCCGGTGAAGATCATGATGAACGAAGTGCTGGGCAAGGAGAGGTGGTATATGAACCTGTTTGACCTGCTATGGATGGTATTGATTTTGTACTTTAGCACTTTAGTCTCTTTTTGTACACCTTTCAATTCAGTATGGCTAGTTATAGATGCATAGCATTTACCTAGCTGGATAGTATCCTCAGTGTCTTGAGTTGTCTATAGAATAATGCATTTGGATGTAGTGGCATAGCCACAATCTCATATATGCTAATGTTAGTTTGGAAAATATTGCACATATTGCTATCTTCATATTTTATGAATGTGGACAATAAATGGGCAATGAATTGAAATAGAACTTTGTGTGTGAATATGAGACTTATATGTTATTATTATTTAAGCCAGAGCTCTCCATATGTGCGGAGATCCACAGGTGGAGCAGAGGACAGAGGGTCATAATGTTGCAGATGAAACTGCGCAGGAAACACCACTCACAGACAACAGCATGCAGCAACACAGCAGCAGTACATAATGCCACCACAAAATTGCTGCACCCTGATGAATTCTTTCATTTTGTGGGGCTCGCTCCCACATACTCCTTACGTGGAGGCTTCACCCCCAAAATAATTATAATCAACTCCGAGAGGGTCTGGACAGAGGGCAAGTTAAATTACATTGCAGCACTTACTCATGGCTGCACAGATGGGAGTAAATAAGATTTCCCTTGAGCAGGGTTTCAAACCCTGGTCTCCCTCACCTACTGCTGGGTTGAGTGCTTTGGCCACTCCACCATGGGAGCAGCTAAACCAAGAACTCAACCAGCAGTGCTAAAACCCTTTTTCCCACTTCCGTCTTCCATTCCACAGTGACAGGGATAGCAATTATTTCTTATAGTTTAATACCTCTGTCGCTATTCTTTCCATACGCTTTTAAGACAGCTGCTGTTCTTTTCATGCACAGTTTTGTCCATTCTATAGTGATCTGGTACTGGAGCAGAGATATAATTAATTTTAGGTGCTAGTCAGCCACCAAACTCCTGCACCATCCTTACTTTAAAATTATCAGCTCACCGTCAGCACCCTTTTTGGACTAGCTCTGTGTAAGTCAACAGATCTGCACCTGCCCCAACCCTGGGGCGACATTCCCCAGTGAAGAGGGTTTTGTATAGCCTGAACTACTGGGGTTCCTACTTAGGGTCTCCAGTTGTAACATTGCTAAGCAAGCAAGATGCTTATTCAGTAAATGCACAATTTGTAGTAAGCAAGTCTGAAAGTGCTTCCTTTTGTACTGGTTCCTTGTTCTGCTGAACAAATCTTCAGAAGTCTCCATGATTGGCTATAGGTGCTGCAAACTTCCCCAGGCAGTCTGGGTTTTATAACTACCTGGTTACCAACATTCAAATAAATAAATAAATAAATAAAATAAATAAAGAAAGAAAAGTCTCTTGTAGGAGTCAGGGATGGCTCTGATCCATGCTGAATCTGCAGCTGGAAGGCTCCAATACACATCTGGCAGGCTAAGTCACCAGCTAGTAGCACCTCCCCTTACTTGCCATCCTGATGATTGCTTCCTCAAGTGCCTTATCCAACTGCTGTCCCTGTGTTGGAGGTCTGCATGTCACCCATGTATGGATAGCAGCCCCAGCACCTGTCTCCAGCATGACCCACAGCACCTCCAGCACTTCTTTTTCCTCTAGGTGCCCCCCACTTCCTGGTCTTGATCCCTCCCTTACGCAAAGTACAACTTTTTTTTAGTCTTTGGTAACCAGGTGAGGGCCCACTAGGCACAAGTGCCTGTTTTCAGGGGGTGACCTGGGAGTACTGGTGGTTAAGTGACTTGCTTAGAGTCACACAATATGCAAGTGGAGGTTGTGAGAATCAAACTCAGGTCTGGTCTGCTGGATGTATCAAGCTCATTCACACCTCATTCCTCTAACATCTTCTCCTCCTCCTTTCTTTGTCTGCCCTAATAGAGATGCTGCAAGTAAAACTTTGCAGAGAAGTCTGGGCAAAGTGTTAAAAATTTGCATACGCAGAGCTTACATAAAACTTCCACACACCTGGGAAACTTCAACTTTGTGCAAATCACAAGTTTTTACTTTGAGGGTGGAAATTTGCCAATAAAGTGTGGAATTCATGGGCAAAATTCTGCACTTCATGACAAATATCCGCACATCACGATCCATGAATTTTGAGAAGTCACATTTCACTACTTCCACAAAATTCTTGAATTAATTCACAGAGCGAATTTTGTGGACTTTGCCCTTCTCTAGTTCTGAACAGAGAGTAGCCTGGTATGGCCATGTCCCAGTTGTGGCTGTCAGTGCATCACAACTCCATTATGGTCACTAAATGTAGGCTAGCCTCTGCCAACATGTCCTCCAGGTCTTGATTTTTATTTCTCAAATTCATTTCATTGGTCTGGCCTCTCTTCCAGTAACCCAGGCCTGTTACTGTACCAGGTCACTAGTGTCACAAGTGATGGCCCTGCTTCTACCCGAATGGACTGATCTAGCTGGCATATTTTGATGCATTTACTAGTATACTGATCAGATAGAGTTATTCCAACAGTGTCAGCAGCTCAGTACATTAAAACATGCCTCTGGGTTAGAATAGCAGAAGGTTCTAGCCCAACACCAGGAACTCTGGTACTGTAATGCCCAATACTGTTGCTGTTAAGCAGTCAGATGGAGTGCTTTACTGTTACAGGTGTCATCCTTTGGATGAGAGGTTACAGAGCAGATAATGTCTCAAGAACTTTGAAAACAACATTTAAACACAATTCAGTTTATATTTCAATTAGTTCTGTTTTTCCTGCCTATTACAGAAGTAATTTGCAAGAAAACAGGATATTTGTTCCTTATGAGTTCATCTGTTTTTGTTTCTTATTTCCTACCTGAATTATAATACATAATTTTTGTGGCATCACAGACATTCCCAGGACAACAAATTTCTATGTCATGACAGAAGTTTAAGATGGGAACAGAGGCAAACCACATGAGGATGAGAGTCCTGGACCTTTAAGAGGACGGATTTAAAAAGGGGTGGGTGCCTCAGAAAGTTTGTTGGGGGATTGGCAGGGCAGAGGTATAGTAGGGAAAAATAAAGGAGGACATAATTAAGGCAACCAGCCTCTGCTTGAAGGACATGTGTAAAGGAGAAGAAAAAGAGACCATTATAGTTCTCTAAGGAAGTGGTCAAGGTGGTGAAGGAAAAAGTGGCACTCTATATGAATGCCAATGGAGGAAGACAGGGATGTGTACCAAGTAAAACAAAGGGAAGTGGATAGCAAGTGAGGTGAGCAAAGATGCAGACAGAGGAAAAAATGGAGGGACTTGTAAAGGAATAAAATGTTCTTCAGGTGAGGTACATAAGGGAGAAGAGGAAGACAAGGGAGGGATAGTGAGGATAAGGAAGGAGGCAGGAGGGGGACTGCTCAGAAGCAGACCAAGAAAAACAGACATCCTGAACATGTACTTCTCCTCAGTCTTCACAGTGGAGGGAGCAGGGGCAACCAAGCAGAATCAGGAACAAAGTGATGGATGGGGTGGACAAAACCTCATTTTCAGTGGAAAGAGTCCTGAAGGTTCTTGCAGCTCTGAAACTGGACAAGGTGGACATGACAGGATATACCCAAAGATATTAAACCTTTGGGTTATCAGTATCTGATGAACTGAAAATGGCAGGGCAGGGTGACAAACCTATGGGTGGGGCCCGTGGAAAGCAGGGATGTATAAGGAAGCAGTATCTCCAGTGGAAGGAAGGAGGTGGTACTGCCACTGTATCTCTCACTGGTAAAACCCACCTGGAGTACTGTGTCCAGTTCTGGAGACTGCACCTCAGAAAGGACATAGACAGGGTGGAGGCAGTTCAGAAAAGGAAACTAAAATGGTGCAGGGGTTGCATCTAAAGCCCTACAAGGAGAGACTAAAGCATCTCAGAATATACACCCTGGAAGAGAGGTGAGCAAGATGGAACATAATAGAAACCTACAAGTACCTCATAGGGATGAAAAGGGTGCAGGAGGGAGGTCTAATTCAGTGTCAGGACCAGAGGGCCTGCAATGAAGAGTGTGTGTGGGGGAGTTTAAGAGGGATGTGAGAAAGTACTACATCACTGAAGAGTGGTGCACTCCTGGAAAGATAGCCAAGGGAAGTTTGAAGGCAGAAACAGTAGGGGCCTTTAGTTATGCTTGGGGCAAACATGGGGAATCTTATTAAATATGCAAGGAGGAGGGAGGGTCACTGGAGACCAGTTAGTGTCTGCGAGATAGCCTAGGCAGGGACCATTTGGGCAGACTGGGTGTGCTAAGTGGTCATTTACATAGAAACACAGAGTCTGAAGTCAGATAAGGACTGCCTGGCCCACCTAGTCTGCCATTTTTCTCTACCTACTGTATCACTGCTGACCCTACTTGATCTCTGGCTTAACCCCTTTTATCTTCTCTAAGGTTCCTTTATGCCTATCCCATGCTTTACTGAGCCCCATTATAGTTTTTGCCCTTAACCTCTGCTGGGAGACTGTTCCAGGCATCCTCCACCCTCTTCATGAAGAATACTTCCTCATATCTCCCTAATTCTACCCCTCCAGCTTCATAGCATGATCCTTGTCCTTGAGCATCTTTTTTTCTGAAAAATTCTTTCCTCTTGTACCTTATTCATACCTGAGAGGTATTTGAAAGTTTCTATCATATCTCACCTTTCCTCCGTTCCTCCAGTGTATACATATTAAGGTCCTTCATTCTTTCCTCATAGGGTTTTGAAGCAGACTCTGCACCATTTTGTCCTTCCAGAGATGAGGTCTCCAGAACTGGACACAATACTCAAGGTGAGGTCTTAGCGATCTATACAGGGTAACATCATCTCCTTCTTTCTGCTGGTAATACCCCTCCTACTTTAGCAATCCCACTAGTTCTTCCAACTGTCACACTGAATAGCCACTTATAGGTAATTAGATATGATAACCCACAGGTCTCTTTCCTGTTTGTGGTCAACAATACCTCTCTTTCACATTGTACTCTGCCTGGGTTTCTGTACCCCAAGTGCATGATTCTGCACATTTTGCATTTAAGCCCAGTTGCCATAACACTGACCACACCTCTACTTTTTCACATCCCTCTCATTTTCCACCACCCCTTCCCCACTGCCGGAGTATTTACCCTGTTACAGATTTTAGTGATATCCACGAACAGGCAGACCTTTCCATCCAGCGCCTCTGCAATGTCACTAATAAAGACATTGAAGGACTGATCTACCTAGATCACTCTGGTACTCCACTGGTCCTCTCTCTTCCTTGGAGTGAACTCCATTTACCATCATTAGCTGTCTCCTGTCCCTTAGCCCATTTCTTACCCAGTTTATCACTTTAGCACCACTCCTAGGCTACCTAGCTTGCTTACTAATCTTCCTATGTGGAAGGGGTGTCAAGGCATTGCTGAAAACCTGGTAGGCCACATCTACTGCTCCTCCTTAATCCAATTACCTGGATATCCAGTCAAAGAACTCTATTAGATTCATTTGACAAGATCTCCCTCACCCAGTGAATCTGAGCTGTTTCAGTTCCTGTAAGCCACTGGATTCACGGTATTCTACTATCCTTTCCTTCAGTAGGGATTCTAGTAGTTTCCCACCATTGAAGTCAGGTTGACTGGCCTGTAGTTGCAAACCTCCTCCCTACTACCACTTTCGCAAAGTGGGACTACAACTGCCCTCCTGCAGTCCCCAGAACCACTCCTGTCTCCAGTGAGAGGTTGAACAGGATTTTCAGAGGTGCAGCCAGCACTTGCCCTAAGTTCCCTCGGTATCTTTGGATGGTCTCCATCTGGCCCCATTGCCTTATTCACTTTCAGAATTATGAGTTCCTTCAGGACTCACTCCTCTGTAAATGGACTAGCGTCCACCTCCCTTCCTTCGATGCTCTGACCATTTTCTGTGGCTCCTTGCCTTTTCCATCTTCTGCAGAACACTGAACAAAGTATCTGTTCAGAATGACTGCTTTATCATGACCCCCTGCACACAATTCCCTCTTCCTTCTTAGTTATATAATCCTTCCCTGGTCTTTCTCCTTTAACACATACCCCACAAAAGTCTTGTCTCCTTTTTAACTTTCTGGGCTATTTGCTCCTCCTGTCTGTGCCTTGCGCTCTAAGCAATGTCTCTGCCTCCTCTGTTTCTCCAGATACAACTCCCTATCCTCCTTTTTCTGTGTCTTCTTATATCTCCTGAATGCTAACTTTTTTTGCACTTACCTTCCCAGCCACCTCCTTTGAGAACCACAGCAGTCTTTTTTCTTGTCTTGGCTTACTAACCTGATGCAGAGGGTTGTTGCTTTTTCTATGCCCCTTTAGTTTGCCCATAGTTCCTTCAATCCACTTAAGTCTCCCCTCTGCCAGGGCATCTTTGAGGCATTCCCTCTCTTTTGAAATTTGCCCTCCTGAGTCCAGGACCTTCATCCTTGTGAGGTCGAGTCTGCCCTAGTACCTTCATTGAACCACACAATCGATGATCACTGGTCCCCAGGTGGTCCACGACTGTAGCCGTCTAACACTGTCCCCATTAGTTAGTACAAGATCCAGTACTGCAACCCCATGAGGGACTCCTATCTAGTTGCCTGAGGAATGCCACCTGCAAGGGTACAGTATGTTCCTGCTCCTAGCTGAAGTGGCAGTTAGGATGCTCCAATCTACATCCAGCAGATTGAAGTCCCACACCTGCAGCACCTCCCCTCATTTTCCATTTTGGGTGGCTTCCCCAGAACCTTATTGAACTCCCACCACCCGACCCTATGATGAAGGTCTGTAGATCACATCAATGCATATGGTGATTCCATTCCCTTCTCTAGAATTATTCACTTTACCTTCCTCCTCCCTGTATTCCTGTACCTCTGTCACTTTTATGCTGTCTCTCACTTTAAGAGCAACTCCTGACCCTTATTCTCCCACTCTGTCCTTCCTGAACAGAGTATAACCTGATATGGCTATATCACAGTCATGGTTCCAGTGCACAATGACTCTGTAATGGCTTATAATGTCCTAATCAATCTCTGCCATAATGGACCCAAGTTCAAATTTTATTCCTCAGACTTCAGTGTTGGCATACATGCCTTCCATCTTCTAGTACCACCCTGCTCACCAGCTCCCTATTTCCTTTTGCCTTTTCTCCTTACCATCCTGTTCTCATTCCATCTCTCTTCATTACTACTAATTTGTTTTTCTTTCTGTTGGGTATCATTGGGATTTGTCTCCTTCAGGTTCTTCCTGCAGACTACTCCCGTTGTGGGGAGAGACAGTTTATGTATCTCTTCTTCCTTCTGCCACCCCTTCAGCTAGTTTACATGCTCATCAATGTAGCATTTAAACCATTCACTGAAGACTGGGTCCCCTCATGGATGGATCCAGGCCTTCTCCCTGTACAGACCTTTATCACTCCAGGTGGGACCAGTCCCCAATGTGGCCGAACACCTCCTCTCTGCACCATTCCCTCAACCACTGAGTTGCAGCTCCTGGTACAGAGTACTCTATCCTTTCCCTTTCATAGACAACCAGCCCTCAGAAAAGGTAACTGAGCTACTACCTGCCCAAGACTCTCCCCACCCCTGAACTCCTCCTGTACTGTCCCTCCCCATCCCTAGCCAGCTCATTTGGTCCCAGGTGGACAATGATATCCAGCTCTCCCAATTTCTGCAGGAAATTGTGGATTTTGTCGCAAGGTGTCTGAGTCACCCAGACTGTTGGTTCTGGGCAATTTCAATGGCTGGATTGATGATGGACATTAGCATTTTGGTTATGACTTCCTCCAGTTGATGACTTCACTGGGTATTGCACAAGCTTCTTGCTTCTGTGACTTACTGCCATGGTCATGCCTTGGACTTAGTGTGCTCACTGGGGCTTGAGGCCTTTGACTTCAGGATTGATTCAGTCATTTGGTCGGATCACTGCACAGTGAGGTTTTCATTGGGGCCTCCCACTAGTCCTTCCCTCTGGAGATGGTTCACTATCACCCCTTGAAGGAATTGTCCCCAGAGGGACTGATGGCAGTACTGGATCTATCTGGTGTGAATATTGGATGTGCAGCAGGTATGCATGAGGTGGTTGCAGTCTATAATGGGGCTGTTTCAAGGTGCTCAACTCTGTTGCACCAGTCCATGTAAACCAAGTCTTCTTGCTTGAGACCCACATGGTTTGATGGGGCACTCAAGGAGAAGAAGACCAGGGTTGGAGGTTGGAGCATTGCTGGCAGAGCTCTCAGTCTGAGGGTCAAACTGGCTTAGAGAATTCACTATGGTGACTATCAAAGGGCAATCAATCATAAGAAGGAAGTGTTCCTGTCTGGGGAGATTGCTGCAGGAGGAACAGACTAGCTCTGCTTTTCATACTTCAGACACACTTCTCACACTGCCTGTCTGCAGTTGAAAAAGCATCTTTAGTCACTCAGTGTGAGGAGTTTGCTATGTTCTTCTCTGGCAGGGTATCTTCCATTATAGCTAGGGTCTCCCAAAGGGCAATTGCAGTCCCGTGCTGGTGAGTTGTGTGTGTCCTGAGGCACTCCTATTGTCTGGAGCAAGTTTAGGCCAGCTGGAGTGGCAGAGTTTGAGGTGATTAAAGCTGCGGCTCACATACTGTGACCTGAACCTGGGCCTGACTTATCTTAATGGGATGTGTTGAGTCGGTTGGTTCAGTGTTCGCCAAGATTGTCAGGTGTTTGCTTTTCGAGGGATATTTTCCTGGTGCCCTGAAAGAGGTGCTGGTGAGACCCTCCTAAAGAAACCATCGCTTTACCCTGACATCTTAACAAATTATAAACCAATCTCTAACCTTCCATTTCTAGATAAGGTTATTGAGAAAGTGGTGGGTCTGCAGCTTGAGGTACACCATGACATCTATGAGCCATTCCAGTCATTAGGTCAGGGCATAGCACAGAAATGGTGTTCATCAGAGTGTAGAATAATCTCTTCAGGATGAGAGATAGAGGAGTGATCAATACTCTACTCCTCAATTCCTCCTAGCGTTTACACTGAGGACCATGCAGTGCTGCTGGATCACCTAAGGGGCTCTGTGGACTCACCAGAACCATCATCAACTAGTTTAAATCCTTCCTTACAAGCAGGATGCATAAAGTAGTGATGAGAATTTCATCCTGCCCCAAACCTTTGACCTGTGGGGTTCCCCAGGGCTTGATCCTGTTACCTATGCTGTTTGTGGTGTACATACTTCCCTGGGAGAGATAATTAGATGGCACAACTTAGGTTTTCACTGTTATACAGATAACACCTAACTGTACATGTCATTTTGCACCGGGATAGGTGACACCTGTGGAGAGTGTCTGGCCAAGATTCAGGACTGGATGTCCTCTAGCTGGCTGAGACTCAATCTTGACAAGACATACTGTAGCGTAGTGATTGAGCCTGATCGTTGGTGGATGTGGGTACTACTGGGATAGGAACAGGTTACTCCTTGGCCCCACTCCTTGGCGACATCTACCAAGAGGAAAAATCTGGACATCATCCTTGATGATGGACTGACACTAAGGTTCAGGTGTCATCCATCATCAGGAATGTTTTTACTACCTGAGGAATGTGCCGGATCAAGCTTTGATTCCGCCCCGACAAACTGCTCTCACTGGTACATGCGTTTGTGACATCACGACTTGACTGGTGCAACCTCTGTTACCTCAGGTCAATGGAAGGGCTCTTCAAAGGCTGCCGCTGGTGCAGAATGCTGTGGCCACATTGCTGATGGGCTTCCAAGGTCCTGTCATGTAACACTGGTTATGCACAAACTGCACTGGCTGACAGTTGGGTGGAGAATAGTATTGTGTGGAATGTAGAATTCCACTGGTGAAATAGGGCAGAGTGACCATTCTGCCAGTGAATTTCCACTTGAATTTCTCTGGTTCTTCTGCAGAATTCGCCTACTGTGATCCATGGAATAATAGTCCACAGATTATCATTTTTCTGAGAAAATGATCTCCCAAATTCTCGGAAAATATTGAGATCTTGGAATATCATTTTTTCCACAGAAAATAATTCTGCAACTATTTTCTGTCACAGATTTTCACTATTCCAATTCTGGTAAAATTGCAGAATTTCAGTGGAATTTTGAAAATTCTGTGAAATTTTGTTCTGCCAGAATTTGAAAATTCAGCACAGCACTAGTGGAGAATCATCTTCCAGGTGGGCTTGCCCACCTACAAAGGCACTCTATCTGGATCGGGCCCTGGCTACCTGGGTGACCTCTTGACTCCCTTTCCGCCCTGTCGCTGGCTCCCACTTCTCTGCGAAGGCCTCCTAGCTGCTTCCAGGACCCACCTGAAATCCTCTGGAAATCATTTGTTTGAAGTATGGCCCAGTACTGTGGAACTCGCTTCTAAGACCTTTGAGGGGAGGCTCCATCGGTGAAGGTTTTAATTGGGGGCTGAAGGTGTGCCTTTTAAAGAAGCATTTGTAGAATGCTTATAGTTTACAATTAGTGAACTGCTGCATTGTTTTAATTTAGGATTTATTTAGGTTTAATTGTTTTATTTTTCATTATTGTTGATCTTTCTCATGTATTTGTATTGATGTAGGTTGTTTTAATTCCTGCCTACCTGTACAGCACCCTGGGTGCTAAATAAATACATTTACTTACTTACCTACTACCACCCCCATCCTGCTGACAAAGTCCTATTGTCCTCCTATTGTCTGGCACAAGTATAGTCCAGATGGGGTGGCAGAGGTTTCTGTTTTATTATTAGGTCTAGGATTACAATACCTTTGAGCCAGGGCTCTTTTACAAAGGTTCCACATCATGTTACAATTCAAAACATAAAACATGTAAGTCAGATTACAAATTCAATACATGGGACAAAGTTACAAAAGTGAAAGCTAAACAGAGTTACAAAGCATCTGAGAAACAAAACAAGTCTTGGAGGCTAGGTTACAAGGAGATAGCGGATGAGGTGCAGAGAGCATAGAGGACAAGAGAGAGGAAGAGTAGAGGGGTGGAGAGCTATAGAGGAGGAGTGCAGCTAGAGGCATTGTTAGACATAACATGGGAAGTCGTGCTAAGGAGTAACCCAGTGTTAATAGGAGAGAGAACTGCATAAGGTTAGAGAAATATTCATGGGGTCAGCTAGTGGAGGTAGTCACAGGAGCTAGAGGCAGTGAGAGAGAGGCAGAGCCTTGATTTAAATGCACCAAATGTAGGACTGGAGGAGATGTAACTGTTTAGACCATTTAGCCTGCTGGGAGCCCTGTAGGCAAAGATCTTTGACCTTGTGAGGTTCAACAACATGGAATCTGCAGGAGCTGTGATTCAGACCCCTGGTTGAGCAGGGGTTATTGCTAGAATGCAGGGTGCACACTCCAGGGGCACCAAGGACCATAGTTATTTTCTTCACCATGGTGCAGGTTAGATACTTTTATCTGATTGGTGAGTTGCAGCCATTCATTTTGTGTATAGAGGTCACACGCATGTGTGAGGTGGTGGGATCCAGTGAGAAATCGGCAGGCTTAATTGAGGGAGGTGGATATGCACTAAGAGCAATAGCGGAGTAGAGCCATAGATGACAAGCCCATAGTCAATAATGGAGACAACAGAGCTCTGAACAGCAACAGTCAAGGCTTCTGGGGTAGATGTTGCCTATGCCGGAAGAGAAGGCCAAGGTGTATGTTGCTGCTTTGGCTACAGAGTCAATGTGGGCACTGTAAATTAGATGAGGGTCTAGAGTGATCCCATGGTACTTAAAGGCTTGAACCTGTTCCAGGGTGAATCCATGAATGAATCTGATGGATACGGGTGCAGTTTATGCTTGTTATGAGGGCTGCTGAACATCATAGACTTTGTTTTCTTATTATTGAGGACCAGATTGTGATTTGAGAACCAATTTTCAACAGATGTGAAACCAAGTTGAAGGTTGTCTTGTACTGGCTTAGCTAATTGTGGGAGGCAAGAATTACAGCATCATCTGCATAGAGGATGATTGTTTCGAGCAAGAATTTGGAAGGAGTTCAGGAACAAGCTGAATAGTATGGGGCCCAGAATGGATCCCTGGGGACACTCTGAGTGAACAGACCTGGTATCAGAGAGGACATCTGCAATTTTACTCTGTGAGACTGGTTTTTCAAGTAGTTTTGAACCAGGCAGTGGAGTCGGGAGACAGTCCAGCATTCAGAAGTTGCACAAGCAGTGGCGATGATGGACAGTGTTGAGCGCCTTAGTCAGATCGATAAAGATGGACCCAATTAACTGACCACTGTCCAGTGAGCTGTGAAGAATGCCAGAGAATTCCAGGAAGGCAGATGTGGTGCTATGTCCTTGCCTGAAGCCATGTTGTTGAGAGCACAGGATATTGTATTTGTCTAGGAAATCTGTGACCTGATCTGCTGCAATACGTTCAAGGGCCTTGGAAGAAGTGGCAATATAGAGGCCGGACAGTAGTTTCCACGAGTGGCCTTATCACCATTTTATGAACAGGGGTAACAGTGGCAGATTTCCATTTGTCGGAATTGGCTAAGCCTAAGTGAGAGGTTGAAAATATATGTCAGTGTCTGTAACACCTCATTAAGGGTGAGGGACAGCATTTAAGGTCAAGTGTATTACTGCTGGATATGGATTTGGTGATGGCTTTGGTAATGTATTTGCAGGCATCATGCATCTTGACTGCTTTGAAATAAAAAGGCAGGTGGCTAGAGGAGGAAGAGGCATTGGGTGGTGGAGAGGATAGTCATAGTCTTTGAAAAAGTCAGAAGGAGAACACTGCCGAGATCGGTGAATGCAGTGTTGAAGGTATGATTTTAGGGTCAAGCGTAGTAGACCCATTTATGTTGAGTGTAGGAGGTTTTCAGCTGCTTCCCAGTGACCTCTTTACTATTGTTCAAAATGCCCTCCGTTACCCCAGGTATCCGTGACAGCTTCTTGAAGTAGGTATATTTTTTGCGGATAGATTTGGTACAGTCATTCCATGCACGTTTATAGTTTTGGATGTCAGTTTCTTTACCAGTGGTTCTAGCCAGATCCCAGAGGTGATCTCTAGATTTTAGTTGATGAAAGAGATTGGCCGAGAGGCAAGGATTTTAAAGGGCTTTGACTTGCGCTTTTTAAAAGGAGCAGGAGTCCAGGCTGCATTGAAAGTGTTGATGAGGTAATCCAGCACAGTATTTACATCTGTTGCTTTGTAGATGGGGACCAGTCTTGAGGTTGAGGCGTGTTTTGAGGTGCGACAACTGCCCATGTGGTAGGACTCTACTAGTGATGATATTAGGAGGGGCTTGCGGAATTTGTTTGACCATTCACAGATTACAGGGGAATGGTCGCTAAGCAAGTCAGGGAGGACTGAGTTATCTGTGATATAAGTTGGGTGGCTGGTAAGAATCCAATCCAGGAGGGTGCTGGTGCTGGATTTGTAGTTTTCTGGTTGGAAAGATGACCATCTGGGTGAGATTGGCCAATGAGATGGCATCCTTATGGACCTCTGCATCAGATGCGAGCCAGTTTATATTAAAGTCTCCAAGCAGAATCATTTCAGCATCAGGAGGTTGGGACCTGGTGAATTCCAAGACAGCGTTAAGGCCATTCCTTGTTCTTTCAGGGAATATGCACTGAGGCAACTGTGAGGGATTTGTTATGGGCACCTAATAGGATTCTGATAGGAAGAATCTGAGCAGCAGTGGCTGGGAAGGGCAGTGATGGGGTATCCAGTAGCGAATCTTTAAGGTAAATTGCACATCCATCACCTTTTTGGACTTCGGTCCAGCAAGAAAGCATTATAGCCGGGAAGAGAGATAGCCAGGTCAGGGATTTTGGGTGTAAGTCATGTTTCTACAACTGCCAGGATATCTGGGCAGTACTGATTGTAAAAATGTGAAGGGCATCCAGCTTGGGAGTAGACTACAGATGTTGAGAGATGCTATGGAAAGTGATCCTGAGGGTTTTCCTGGTAGATAGAGCTGGAGGTGATTGGGCCAGGATTAGGATGGATGTTTTCTGACAGCAGCAGGAGGAGGAGGCACAAGCTTCAGTGTGCACCAGCGTAGGTTCCTGTCGTGAGTCTACATGCCCATTTTTGCAGGAACTTACATTAGGTTGGTGGCAATGATCCCAGAGTGATGGCATGTGAGTGATGAGAGTGTCCAGGGCCTGTGTACAGTGGTAGGCATGGACTGCCATCCATTTGCAGAGGGGCACCCGGGAGGAAGCTCATGATGGAGAGTACCTCAGTGATGATGATGATAGGCAGTGCCAAATATGATGCTGTGGGGTGGGAGGAAAGCAAGCTCCAGGGAGGAAGGAGAAAGGGATGAGCATAGGAGAAGCAGAAACTGCAGTGCATGGAGAGACAACATGATGTGACAGTCAGCAGGATTGTATTGTCCTGGATTGGGTAAAGCGTGCTTATAACTGGGCCCTCTAGTAGCTAAAAGATATAACCTGCTAATGGAAAAGTCAGTAAAAAAAAAAAAAGGAACCAAACATGGAGAACTTGTGTTTGATGGACAGCCAATAAGGGCTGTCCCAAGATAAAACAAATGTCCTTAGAAAATTTACAGAGACAGCCACACAGCATTGAGTTCCTGGAGTGCTGTCCAAGCCGTACTCTGCTAGCAAGGGCTCGGGGAGGTGGCAGCAGGCTCTTCTCGCTGTGAAGACATGTAGACCTCAGTCTGAGGTGCTGTTAGCCCAAAGGGCTGTGAGGATGCCTGAGAAGAATGGACAAGCAGGGGTTAGATATAGAATTTATTTTATTTATTAAATTCTCGGATTACAAATACCTTTGAGCAGAAACTGCTCGTTTACAAAGGTTCCACGTCAAAGGATGAGGGTCAACATACATACAGAGGTAGTAAAGAATGCACAATAAACAACCAAAACAACTAAAGAAAAAATAAAGATATTCAGTTATAACATACTTTGAGATAATATTCATAAAACGAGCAGCTTGAGTAGGCAGCTGACTGCGGTAACAATAAGAAAGAGGGCACCATAGGCAGTTAGTATTGCAGGCATGCAACCGGGAGAGGAAGTTGGCAGGCTAATGGGCCACTGTCTGATGGTAGTGGAAAATGTCTTGTACCAGTGGAGATGTGAAGCAGGAAAGGGTCACAAGCATCAAAAACAATGGGAGGTATCCTGCTTTGCAATTCACAAAGAAGCTGTGTCACAAATAATGGGAGTTTAAATTGCAGGAGGATTCAGACAGCAGGCTAGGTGCTGGCTGGGTCTGCAAGGAAATGAAATAAAAGATGCTGAAATTGTGGGGGAGAGAAATTAACTGAAAGTGACTTTTCACAGAAATACCCAATGTGGTAACAGAAACTCAGCAAAGAATCAGGAATACAGTCTAGTCTTCTAAACTTCCAAGTTCAAATACCTACAAGTACAGTGAAAAACCCAAATACTTTAAACTGAAGAAATTCAGCATTGAGTATTAAAACAGATCAGATATCAGAGGCAATACTGGATTAGGGAAAAAGGTTAAATAAGCTGGCTGATGGTAGAGACATAATCCAGTCAGGAGGAATTTGAAATGCCTGGCAGGATGAGGAACCAAACACGGTGCTCATGTTCCACAGACAGCCAATAAGAGGTCTCCCAAGATAAAGGCAATTGTTCTTAGAAAATTTACAACAGCCATGCAGCCTTGAGTTCCCGGAATGCTGTCTAGGCCGTACCTGCTAGCAAGGGCTCGGGGGAGTGTGGCTGCAGGCTTCTCACCGTGGAGGCGTGTAGACCCTCATCTGAGGTGCTGTTAGCCCAAAGAGCTGTGAGGATGCCTGCTAGCAAGGGCTTGTGGAGTGTGGCAGTAGGCTTTTCTTGCCATGAGGCATGTAGACCCCCGTCTGAGGTGTTGTTAGCCTAAAGGGCTGTAAGGATGCCTGATATGTTTAAAGGAATTCAGGAAGGAGCTAGCTGCCCACTGAAAGCCTTATTCAACAGCTGTGTAGAAACATGCATGGTTCTGGAGGACTGGAGAAGAGCAGACATAGTCCCTCTACATGAGAGTGACAGCAGGAAGGATGCAAGCAACAATGGCAAGTCTGTCCCATCTCAGTGGTGGGGAGTTATGGAAACCCTGTTAAAGGAAAAGTTGGTAGACTATCTTAAATACAGTGAGCTGCAAGACCACAGGCAGCATGGATTCATGGGGTGGAGGTCATGACAGATTAATCTGATTGATTTCTTTGACTGGATGACCAGGGAAAAATATCAGGTGAGGGCACGGAGGGCCTATCTGGACTTTAACAAGGTCTTGATACTGTGCTGCACAGGAAACTGATAAAGAACTGAGCAGCCAGGGTGGGATCCAAAGTAGTGAACTGGTTTAAAACTGGTTACTGGAGATGAGACATATCATAATGGTTAATAGCATCCACTTTAATGACTGGAGAGAGACCAGAGGGATGCAGGAGGGATCAATACCGAGACCAATTCTCTTCAATGTCTTCATGAGCAACAATGCAAAGAACTGGAAAAGTTATGTCTTTTGCAGATGACTCAAATTCTGTAATATTGTGGACACTCTGGAGGGGTGGAGAAAATGCATAGAGATATTGGGAAACTCAACAAGTGGTCAAAACACGGCAGTTGGGGTTCAATGACATAAAGTACAAAATCACGCTCATAAGGCTTAGGAATCCAGGGCTGAGTATAGAATGGGGTCCTGACACTCACTAAGCAGGAAAGGGGCCTTGGCATTATCATACTGGATGACCTCAAAGTGGCAGGGCAGTGTGAAAAAGTAGTGGGTAGGGCCGATGGGTTGCTGAGATGCATAGGGAGAGGTATCTTCAGTAGGAGGAGGAGGTGGTGTTGCCACTATATTGCTCACTGGCAAGACCAAACCTGGAGTACTGTGTTCACTTCTGGAGGCCAAACCACAGAAATGACATAGACAGGGTGTAGACAGTCCAGAGGATGGCTACTAAAATGGTGGAGGGTTGTACCAGAAGCCTTTTGAGGGAAAGACTGAGGTATCTTAACATGTACACCCTGAAAGAGAGGAGAGTGAGAGGGAACATGATAGAGACCTACTGAGCAAGCACCTCACAGGGTGAACAGGATGCAGAAGTGGAGATGCCTTCAAATTAGAAACAGCACTATGACCAGAGGAATGGGATGAAAGAGGTGGGAGTTAAGGGGATGTGCGGAGTACTACTACACTGAAAGAGTTGTAGACACCTGGAATAGACTGCCAGCAGAAATTGTGGAGTCAGAAATAGTACAGGACCTCAAGCAAGTGCAGGACAGACAGGGGAATATTAATAAATAGGCAGAGAGGAGAGAGGGTCACCAGAGACCAGTTAGCGTCTGCAGAGACAGGCTAGGCAGGGACACTCTGGACAGACAGGTGGGTCAAGCGATCCTTTTCTGCCAACAAATTCTACTTTTCTATGTTTCTATGAGGAGGATTAAATATCCCAACAGATGCTTTTCTTCATCTGAGGAGGGAGGCTTATAATGTTTGTTACAGCACCACCATCTGGGTGACCTCAGGAACAGTGCAGCTTTAGAGCAATGGGGAGGGGCAGTGTGGCTCAGCACATGTACATGCATCATGCGTGTGCATGGGTGCCATGTAGTCCATGCAGGCCGTTCTTGAGGACAAAACTTAAAACTTGAAATATCTTGTATCACAGAAGGCCACTGCACCCCTGACTGCCCACACTCGCTGAACATGACAGGCAAGATGGAAACCATGGCTACAGTACTCCAGAGGAAGCCCACCATAGAAACATAGAATTTGATGGCAGATAAGGACCTCTTGGCTCACCCAGTCTGCCCATTTCCCTACCTAATGAATAAGCTGCAGATCCTAGTTAACCAACAGCCTACTTCTTCCTACCCCACCCCTAGAATTGCCTTAGTCTGTCCCATGCATTCTTGATTTCTACCACTGTTTTGACTGCACAACTTCCTCAGGAAGGTTGTCCCATGCATCCACAGCCCTCTCTGTGCCACAAGGGAAATGTACTCAGTGGAGGGAATGCCCTGTGGACCACCTGAACTGGGTAAGCTGCAGAGATGGAAAATGGATAGAGTGAAAGGTGACCAGGCTGAGAACAGCTACATCAGAGACCTGGAAAAAATGTTAATAAAAATGCCAACTGGGGCATAACTTGTTTAACTGGTACCTTGTACTCATTTGTGAGATTCACTGGCCAGGTTCATGTCTGGCTCTTTGGTCTAGTACAGTTTACCTAGTTAACAGTAAAACAAAATTAAACAAATGGGTATTTAAGGAAGAAGATTTAGAAAGAATTTCTGGAAATCATATTCATAAGAAGCAGTAGATTTGTGGACTAGACTTTAAGCAGTATTAACTGAAATTAGGAGACAATATCTCTATAAATTAATAAGTAGCTAGAGCAAAAGATAACTGCAGAATGCCCACTGAATTGATTGGGAAAACAAGTTCAGGGACCAAAGTTCTTCTTTCTTTTCAGTTTGTTTTCCTTCATATAGTATAGCTGGCTGTACTACTGCTAATCACTTCTGACCTGCTGTACCTTGGCCTCAGACACCATGTGCAGAGCAGCAGCCTCATTCTGGAACACATGAACACTGCATGTCCTACAGAATGCAAGTCCCTGATCAGTAGAGATTTTCCAGTTTCCAGCAAAAAAAAAAAAATTCACAGTTTTTAAGTATATTTTATCAGGTAAGCAGAGTCCAGATGGACAATTTCACATTAGTTACATTCAAGTCCACATAAATATGAATTTCAAAGCACTCTAGTTTTTATTGCTGAATACAATTTCAGCACAATGGGATCTATTTTATTCCCCTTAAATGGCATCTGTTCATGGTACTTCTTCCTGCTATAAATTATACTCTTCTGCTTATGACATCACAACCTGTCGCCATAGAAATTATGTGGCTACCACAAGCTGAGGATTATGACATTTGCACAAGACAAGCAGCAGAATTACAATTGGCTTCAGACATATTACACAAAATAACCCCCAAATTTGAATTGAAGGACCTCTCACTTTATTAATGAACAGTTTGTGCCTTGGGTTTGGTGGGACTGCTGGTGCTCACCATTTTCACCTGAGCCCTATTTAGTTAACATGCTCCAGCTCTTCTCCGATGTGCATTTCTTTAATGGCACATTTCCTGGCTGACCTATTTCCTGACATTGGTTACTGTTCGGCCTGTGGCTTACTTCCTCTACTTTCCTGCGTATGTGTTGCTACAGAATTCTGTTGTTTTCATATATATACATATACTGTATATATATATATATATATATATTAGAGCAAAAACTCTGTTTAATGCATTAGTTAGGGTTGTTCCACAGCGACAAAAAGTGAGGAAATTAGCTGTTGGGTTGTAAACCCTAACTCCGGAGTCACCCCCAGCACCACACACACACAGACACACACACACATTCAAGTATGGGGAGGACCAAGTCAACACAACCAATGACAGACATCCAGCAGCAGGTGACAGAAATAACTAACAATTGTCTAAATGTACTACTGAGACATCCCCACCACCTGACCAGGTACTGCATGCTCAGTGGAGATCAACAGCAAAACTGAGGCCATGTACACCAAGCGTACACATCCTGATTGCAGCTGCACAGCATTACCACACTTAGTAGTTGCATGGCCTTACCACTGATGCCCTACACCAGACCACAACTGGTACTGTGCCGTTATTCAATATAAATGCTGAAGGTGCATGATGACAGTTGTAGAAAGGTTTTAACACTAGTGAGTATACATTAATTAAGAAGCACATAAATTAACTACAAGACACTAGCATGCTCAAGATAAAAGTAGTGATACATTTAGTAGGTGATTTACATGGTAGGATATTTACTGCAATGGTTTCTCAACATAGAGAGGCTGATGTAAGCGTATGGAAAAGCATTGCCTGTTCAGCTGCTGTGAAATTCATGCCGCCAGTATCACATGCATTCTTATTGATGAAGGTGTACTGCTGATGTACATACATAGACCTTCAGTGTGTTTCAATACTAAAGATGCAGTAAGTATTCTTTGTAAGAAACATTGTAATTGCATGGATCAGGCCAAGCAACTTCTAAATATCATAGCACTACTGAGCCAACAATGATGTACCTGTATCGGAGATGTATATACTGTAGGATAGATTTTCCTGTAGGCACTTACTGAGTATGTTGTACCTGATAAAGACAATCTCATTGCATCTGTGATGACTAACTTATTCAAATAGTAATACATTTACTAGTGTTGCAATGAGTGATCTATGCCACTTATGGACACAGTGTGATTTTTTTAACAGTTGTTTCATACTCAGGCTGTATGCCTACTGTTTGGGTTGCCACACTTCTATCACTGATGCTATCAAAGTGATAACTATGTTAATTGTGGTACAACAGGAATCAAGTAGGTATGATATAGATATAAACAGAATGTCTTTTAGTATTGATTTAACTCACAATGGGTAAGTGTACTAGGACAGCGGGGTTATCCTCTATCACTGACTCTGTCAGTTATAATCACACTAGGGTTTCGATGACTGTAATGATCAAGTTACACTGTTCATCTTCATGAGTTCCTATTCACAGCCATTCTCCAGTAACTAGACAGTGTATGGTGTAACTGGGTGGGACACTGTGTTGCAAAGCTGCTGCAGTGCCTAGCAGAGGAGAGTATCTACTCATAAAGACAATTAAGCAATAAGGCATGACCAACAGTTATGTTAAATGGTCATTAATCACCCTGTAGGGTTTAATGTTGAATGAGGCATAGCCGAGTGCCACATGTCGCTAGACAGTGATAAACTGACCATTAACATAATACCTGGAGTGGCTTATGCTATCATAATAAACTGTTTTTAAACAACATTAAACCATGTTCATCATATGGTTAGGCTCTACATGTATGTTAATAAAAACTAAACATAAGGCTGTTACAATGTTTACAGTCAATTAGAAAGCTGCATTTCTCAAACCCTTGTTATAATCAGAGATATTATACCTGTACAACTCCTTGGTTTGCTGAACTCTATTGCTCAGGTGGCTCACACAAGTGGTGTGGTCTGGTGTGGGCCATGTTGGGTAAGGCCATGCAACTACTAAGTGTGAGTGCGTTGTGTGCAGCTGCAATCAGGGTTGTGTACGTTTGGTGTACATGCCCTCAGTTTTGCTGTTGATCTCCACTGAGCATGCAGTACCTGGTCAGGTGGGTGGGGATGTCTCGTGAGTACATTTAGACAATTGTTTGTTATTTCTGTCACCTGCTGCTGGATGTCTGTCATTGGTTGTGTTGACTTGGTCCTCCCCATACTTGAATGTGTGTGTGTGTCTGTGTGTGTGTGTGGTGCTGGGGGGTGAATTCCGAGTTAGGGTTTTCAACCCTAACAGCGAATTCCTCCTCACTTTGTCGCTAATGGAACAACCCTAACTAATGCATTAAATGGAGTTTTTTGCCTCTAATTTCCTTCTTTTTGAGAATGATAATGAGAAATAGTGAATGTAATGCGGTGGCGGGAGCGTGGGGCCCAAAGGCCCCGGTCCCACCACAAGATGTCTTGTGGCATAGTAACAGGAGCAGCAACGAAACAGAAATGCTAACAGTGCACACATGGCAACACAAGCGAATGAGAACAGAAAGGGTAACGCATAACGGTGCGTAGATGGGAACGGTGTGCCACGTGGATGTCTTGTCACATAGTAACATGGTGCCTGTAAATGGAAATGTCAATGGGCATGGTGACAAAGTGAAACAGAAGAGAAACAGTACAATACACACAAATGGAAAAAGGTAACAGAAATGCAAGCGCAAATGAACGCAAAGGATGGCGCGCGTGGTGGCATTGGGGTGTGCATTGGGATCATCAGCCTAACTCTCACCCCGTGACATGTGTAAACAGCAGAAGTATAGGAGAATGGGGTGAGAGTTAGGACCCCGCATCCCAATGCACCCCAATGCCGGTTGGGGGTGGGTGGGTGCAAGGGGTTTTCAACCCTAACAGTGAATTTCCTCACTTTTGTCGCTGTGGACCAACCCTAACTAATGCATTAAATGGAGTTTTTGCCTCTAATTTCCCTTCTTTTTGAGAGATGATAACGAGAAATAATGAATGTAATCAGAGTTGGGGCGGCAGGGCCCCGGGACCGCTCCCACCGCATATCGTTAGGCGGGGCGTGGGGACCACATGATGTCTTGTGGCATACTAACAGGGACAGCACACGCAAACAGAAATGCTAACAGTGGTGCACATGGTAACACAAGCACAAATGAGAACAGAAAGGGTAACGCATAGGTGGTGGTAGACGGAATGGTCTGCCACGTGATGTGTTGTCACATAGTAACATGGTGCCTGCAAACAGAAATGTCAATGGGCATGGTGACGAAAGTGAAACAGAAAGATAAACAGTACTGTAGACAGAAATGGCAAAAATAACAGAAACATAGCGCAAATGAAAAAGCAAAGGATAACGACATGGTGGCGCAGGACGTCAACGGCAAGTGAAATGGTACGAACCGCAAGCGGAAAGGGCAACAGTAACAGTAATGTGAAGCGCACAGGCTGGTTTTCCAAACCTGCATATAGAGAAAGACAGTGAGTACAAATAATGTATGCATAATAATGAGTATCGGCGCAGAAATGAGATCTTGGAATACTAAATACATTATATCTCAGGAACCGATCTGACGAGAAAAAAAATTTAAAAGTCATATATTTACAACTGTCCTGGCTAATTTGAATCTTAGCCCCTGGTGGGTCAGAAGTTTTCCTCAACGAAAGTCCGTGATCTCGCACCGCTTCCGGAGATACACGGCCCTGAAAGGCGCGTAAACGCCGTAATGTTATCCTTATGGAAAAAGAAAAGTTTGAGTGCCATAACTTTGCCTCCCTGTAATGTTTTTTCACCAAGCCACTGAAAGGCACATCTGTGGGCTGTTGGCTGTCTTCCTCAAATTTCAGGAAAAAGACCAAACCGTTATTTTGCAGAAGGGATCCAAAGGATTTCTGTAATGCATCGGGCGCCCGTAATGTTATCCTATGGGAAAAACGTCAATTTTGGAGTGCTGTAACTTTGCCACCATGTGATATTTTTTCACCAAACTACTGAAAGGCACATCTGTGGGCTGTTGGCTTCTTCCCTCAAATTTCAGGAAAAAGACCAAAACCGTTAGTTTGCAGCAGGGTGCCAAAGGATTTCTGTATCGTCGGGCGCGAAATGTTATCCTATGGGAAAAACCATCAACTTTGGAGTGCCATAACTTTGCCGCCTTGTAATATTTTTTCAATACAACACTGAAAGGCATATCTGTGTGATGTCGGCTCCGTTCCTCCAAATTTCAGCCCAAAACTCCCAAGCGGTTCTTTTGCAGCGCAATGCCAAAGAATCATGTCACTGTCCCACAGATGGAAACTGTCGCAATTTGCGAAGCTTTCATAAAAGTTCACACTTTGTGAGCATGAAAGTAATTGTAAGTACTTTTCCAGAAATTTGAAAACATATTTCTGGGGTGTTTTACCACAAAATAAAGACATGGCAAGCATCCTCAGGGTCCGACTAGGTGAATACAAAAGAATTAGGTTGCTAGAGGGTCCCAAATCTAAATTCCAACCATTTTTCTGATCACCAACTGAAAACAAAATGGCAGATTCGAAGTAACAGGCCCATTTACGAAAGTAAAATGCATTTGCGAAGTGTTGAACTTTTGTTAACTTTTCCCATTGACTTATAATGGAAACTGTTTTTGAATAACTTTTGAACCATTTAATATTTTTTCACGAAATCTTGAAAGGCACATCGGGACCCCAGCCACATGTTCCCGAAGATTTTGGACCAGTCGCTATCAAACCGCATCGACCTGTAGGCGCCATAAGAATTCCAGAAAAAGCATAAATGTGCACACAGATCACGCTTAATAACTCCACAGCCATATAACCAACCACTATGAAACTTGGCAGATCCTAAGGCCTATGGTTCTTGATCATGTATTCAAATTTCAGCCAAATCTGTCAAACAGTTGCAAAGTTATTAAGGTGCAAAGTTTTGGGGTTTAACATAGAAATGGCTCCTCAACCTTAACTATGGTAGCACTACCGTGCTACCATAATATAGACAGAGATGTACATGGATTCTTGACACAGAGTCATGATGCATGCAGAGTAAGTGCTGTATATTAATATAATATTTGCACAATTTTTTTACTCAGAAGAGCTGCCAGCAAAGCTGAGTGGAGAGCGAGGATATCACCCAATATGGAGCATATTATTGTGCGCTACAATAAAAAGCAACTCAATAATACAGCTCGTATGTAAAGCAAGTCATGAGAAAAGGGCTCTGTGTTGCTATAGCGAGTGTAGTGCAGAGGGATATGTGCTACACTCACTAGACAGAGAGGATAAAGGAAAGAATTTGGCCAAGTTTCATTGAGCTAGCAGTGTGGTGTAGTGGCATGAGCCACTGCTCCTGGAGCTTATGGTGCTGGGTTCAGATCCTGGTGCAGGTGATACTTCTTTGCTTCCAGGGGAGTATCTACTTTTCTAAGTCTGCTCCCCGAGAGTTGAGAATCTTTATTTTGGGGGTGAAGCCCCTGCATAAAATAAAAGGGTATTGAAATGTTTAGAGGACTGTCATTGCTTGTGGTGGTCTCGCCAAGGAAGTCGCCCTTTTGACATAGGCGATTAGTTTGTCGCTCTAATGAAGCAACGCCATAAAGAGAATCGCCCTTATCCACACAATCCGAGATGCAGAGCTGCGCCAATCGTTGTCAATTGAAAAGAAAGTACTGCATGTATTACTGAGTGGGTGCCATTGGGGGAAGATGGTGGAATTGTGTGTTAGAGGACTAGGTGAAAGGGGCACTTCATCTGCATTTTGAAGCGGTGGGATGAGGTGGATAATGTTCTAGGATGGTGAGTGAAGAGCTTTTAATGGATTTGTGGTAAAGTTTAAAAAAGTTTTATTTTTACACTGGCTGGGGTAGGAAGGTGGAATAGGATGTTAAGTGGGCTGGGGGTACTTTTAAAACATGATAGGTGGCTGTGGCATGAGGGTAGAGAATGGGACAGGGTGCTGGAGGCTGGGTGAATACTTTTGCATAGACTACAAGAATACACTGAATATAGCTAGCATTCAGAATTGACCAAACACAGCTATTATTCAGTATACTTGGCAGATGATTAGGATCAGAGCACTCCCTAGTGGATTTGCTTCCTCACTTCAAATCCCACTTTTGGATTCTTCTATTTCCATACAGTTCAGCACGTGGTTTGATTTTTCCTCCCTGCTGATCTCTCAAATAGCTATATCAGGATCATTGCCAAAACTCTGGTCCCAAATAACAGGAATTCAAAATTGACTGTTTTGAGCCTTAGCCTATTTTGTAATCAGGGGCTGCAGGAAACTCAGGACCAGATTCCTTACTACTTTGCTGTTTTCCTCCATATGTAATATGGTTGTACCTCCATTTCTTCTGGACTTAGTGAAGAGGTTAGTTTGCTTGATATCTAGATGAGGGGCCTAGTGCGGGGAGGAGGCGGCTAGCAGTTGCTGGATTCACCACTATGCTATAGTCACAGCCATACTCAATATGCCAAACAAAATGTTAATGCATTCGTGGATACCTTCAGAATTAACACAATTTACAGTTTTCAGCCAGGAAAGACACACTGAGGTGAGGTTTATTTCCAGGTGCATCCAGAAAGCACAGGAAAGGCAAGTGACTTGCTTACAGCCACACAGTGTGCAAGTGGTGGCTGTGGGATTCAAACCAGTTCTCCAGATTTGAGCTCAGTGCTTTTAAACACTATGATAATTAAAGAGCAGCTGATGCCTTTGAGAAGACTTTATAAAAACATAGTGTTTAGACACAGTTCAGATGTTATTCTTCATGTATCTTCCATAGATTTCTATATTTTCTTTCCATTATTTATTACTAAAGAAGTTGCCTCAAAACAATATCTATTCCTTAGAGTTCATCTGCCTCTATAGTTTATTCCCTACTTGAAATTATAAAGCTCTGTTGTGACATCACAGACTGTTGCAATGGGAATAATTGTGAAGTCACAAACAGACAATTATGATATCAGGTTGGGAAGAAGCAATAGGAGATGATGCACCCCAAGGAACAAAACTCTGTTTTCATGCATATGACCTCATTAATAAATAATGGGGATAAGAAATAGAGAGTTAATGTGAAATATAAAACTGCTTTGTGTCCAGATATTATGTTTTTCAAAGTTCTTCTTGAGGTATTGGTGGCTCTTTAAACAAGGTCCGTTCATTCACAGTTTTGGTGCAAAACATTAATTATGGTAATCAAGTTTACAGAAAGACAGGTTCATATGTCTAGAAAAGTGCAGACTGAACATACTGTACACATACTGCACAAGTGCTGGCAGTGCAGCAACAAGATTAAATATGAACAGACAATCTAGGTGGCTTGAGCTCCAAGGCAAATGGCAGCTTAGCGAATAGCTCCTGCAAGTTGGGACAAAATCTGATTCTCCACGCGCAATACAAATAGCTGAGCTACCAGAAAGTTCAAGGTGAACCACCGCAGCAACCGATGATAAAAGATTGAGTCGGAGGCGGTTAAATAGCTCACCTGGGGCCGCATTATCCTCCCACATCAGGAGTGATCAGCAAGGCATAAAATCCAGCATGGAGGGAAAGCTCCCAGGCCACAAAGGCAGCACAGTAGTGGACGGCCCCAAACTTACTGAAATGTTTGATACTCTGATCCAAAGGATGTTGGAGGTAACGTGGCCTCCAATGCGACCACCCTGGCCATTCATCTACTCGACACATATTTTCCATATAGAAGAAGGCAAGCGATTGGCCCGAATAAGGCCGCAATCACCGACCTCACTCCATAGTAAGGGAACAGAACCAACACACCATTCAAGCATTGGGCTGGCAGTATAGCCTAGAGTTAGAGGAATGAGGTGTGAACAAGCTCAATACATCCAGCAGACCAGAACTTAGCTTGATTCTCACAACCTCGACTTGCATAGTGTGATTCTGAGCAAGTCACTTAGCTGCCCAGTGCTCCCAGGTCACCCTGAAAACAGGCACTTGTACCCTGAGTGGGCTTTACCCAGTTACCAAAGACTAAAATAAAACAATTAGCAATAAAATGGGCGGCCTTGAAAATTGAAGTGAAGGAATAACCTCTGCATCCTGGGGTACCAGAAGGAGACGAAAAGGGTATATGATGGACTTTCTATATGAAGTGATACCTAGAATTCTGCAGCAGGATCTACCCTCCAGCTTTACTATTGAGAGGCACATCATACCCTATGACAAGCTCACAAAAATGGAAAACAGCCACGGCCTGTGCTGGCCCGTATCCTGAATTATGCTGACAAGGACTGGGTCCTCACCAGGGCAAGGGAGCTGGGCAGCTCAGCTGGAATTGACACGTATCCTGATTTTTCAGGATTATTCCAGTGATCTGGCAATGTGCAGGAAAGAATACATCCCACTGCGTAGTAAACATATGACTTGGGAGTGTCTTTTTTCTCTCAGGTACCCAAACCACGTCAGCGGCTGGTGGTCAATGGCTCTCCACTTTCCTTCTCTACTCCTGAAGTGCTCCAAGACTACATGGTAAGAACATGGCCAGAATGCAGAGCAGCTTCACCCGACTTCTAGGACCCACCACAGGCTCAAACATTGAGCAACGACATTTCGGCAGATCCCCAATGCTGATCACCAGAGACATGGATACCTGCCACCAGAACCTGCAGTTTACAGCTCAACTTCCTCTTAGGAGCTGCAAGAGACAGCACAAGAACCATCACCGCAAGAGGGAGCACCAGATGGAAAGTCCACCTGTAGATTAGAGATGGGTGAAGTGGCTAATTCCTCCCGTGAAGTGGAGCGTGGAATGAAAGTGAATTCTGAGTGCTCACATAGCAGAAGCGGAGTACTTCTTGTTATTAATGGGTAACACAAAGTCCATTGAAAACAATGACAGCATTACTCAGCCTTCCCAAACCACTACTCCACTATTCTTAAGGCGAGTTCATTGAAAACAATGTACTTCACCTTACTTCATCTTGTTTCTTATGCTCCAAAGGCAAATTTTGCAGTGATTCATGGGATTTCAGGTCACATGGGCTCTAGATTGTTCTGCACAGCCTCATTTTGGGGTAGTGTGTGTAGGAAGCTGTGAAGACTATCTGCTCTGAGACCTCTCTGTGATTCAAACCTTCTAAAGCTGTTAAAAAGCCTTTTGAGTCTTTTTTTTGCTGAAACTTTAGTTCATCGATTATAGGAAACCCTCCTGTGCTCATATCATCGAGCGTTTATTGTTTGTGTGTGTATTTTGAATGTTAATTGTACAACATTCAGTCTGTGTACTGAAAGCAGTGGAAGTGTGCTTTGGGGGAGGGGGATTAACTTGAGAAAAGACAGTGCTTTCTGTTTTGGTGATATTTTTCTTGTATAACTGTGTTAATGTACTGTACACACAGTAATATTTTCAATAATTCTTGCCATTTTCTTGCTGATTGTTGTGGTGCAGCAGTGCATAATTTGTTTAAATATGTGGTTATATTACTGAAGTTTTAAATTTGCTACGCATTATTAGTGTGTGTGAGTATGTGTGTGGCGCGTGTTATCAAATCAGACACCTTTTATTGTGCCACATAATTTCAGCAATGTGAACCTACTATCCACTGCAGTTGTGTAATTTTTGTACTTCTTGGTATCTTTACTGGTACTTGTACTAGTGACTCTTACTGCAGCAGTGCAGTACACTGCCCCAGCGGACGCTTCTACCGGCAAAGATATTCTTTTCCAGATTTGAATTTCTGATGGTGAGCACTGGTTAGGTGTTGTGCCTTTGCATCTCTTCAGTGTAGCACAATCTTAATCTGTCTGTACATTTGCATCTCTTTAGGGCCCAATCTCCATCTCTAACTAAGTCACAGTTGCTTCTTTGGCTTCCTTCAGAGTACCGGGCAGGTGTGGTGCATAATTCAGCATGAACATTTACTCATTAATATCGTTTTAAGTCAGGACCATTCACGATTAAATCACGAATCACAACATAAATATTTTTACTAGTTACTTGGATGTATTGTAAGCCTGTTTTGTAGTTTTGTAGCATCTCTCCAGGCTTCAACACCCCACCATTGTACTCATTAATAAGTGTTTTTAAGTCAGGGGTTGGACAGTGTCTGCAGGTACATACACAGACTGGAAAGAAGACTGCCTCACGCAGTTTAGCACAGTATACTTGCACTGCTCAGAATACATACAGAAAATAGCAAAATAGGGCATAATTACATACAAGGGTCAGGGATGGTGGAGGAATTCATTTTATAACACAGCAAGGAAGGTGTGGGGGCACATGGTGTGAGGAAAAAAAAACTAATGTGGAATCCATGGTGATCCAGCAGCAGTTCCAGCATGGACATGACTTCAACTGATGTCCCTTTATGTAAGAAAAATAACATTTACAGAAAGAACAAATTAAGTAAAAGAGTACAGACAGAAAAGACAAAAAATGTAGCTTTTAAAAAGCTGTTGGGTCTAAATCAAACTTTAAATCTCCTTCTCGTTCTGATCTCAAAGTATCAGCAGTCACAAAACACACTCCTCTCTCTCTCTGTCTGCACAGGAGAAAGTAAAGTGTCTGCTTGTATGATTCACTTTCTTCGCCTAGCTAAAAGAGCATGTGACTTACAGTACTGTAAGCCGTGTGATGTGTGGAGGCTGCCAAATCTGAAACATCAAGTGGATCACCAGAATCATAATGAGAACACAAAGTCCATTAAAAACAATGACTTCACCTTACTTCACATTGCCATTCTGCATTAGCATAAGTGGTAATGACAAAGGCGGAGTGAGCACTTTGCATTGCTCACTCCTGCGTGAGTGGAGTAGCAATGAAGTGCCTACTTAAGTTTACTTCATCCAGCGGACTTTAAATTGCTGCATCTCTACTATGGATCCCCATGACCCTCACCCTCAGAAGAGTAGGAGGTAATTACCAGCCCTTATTTCTCCAAGAATCGCTACAAGCAGCTAGGGACCACTCCAAAGAGCAGGCACTGATCTTGGATGTGGCAACACAATAAACACAGGTTAACTGTCACCTAGGAGAACAATTGTCAGGCGGAGAGCTGCCTTCCCTCTGTAGTGGTCCTAATACAAATCTCCAGGTGTAGTGCAACCTCCTCAGATTAGATCTAGCCTATCGAAGCAGACAACACATGAATTATACACTGGGTCATTATATGGGCCAGATTAGCACGTCTATTATGTGTCAGATAAGTCACAAATGCTATCTTATTAGTGGGGTTGAGATATCCCAAGGCATAGGGGAATCACTATCTATATATGGGTTAGAAGTAGTCTGCAATGGCAGATGGGTGGAAGGGGAGAGGCTAGAAGGACTACTACTGGTAATCCTAAAATAGGGGCAAGGTTTCCTTGGTATGCCAGTTTGAATTGCATATGGATAGAGGTGGGGGGCAGAAATATTTAAGCTCACTGTTTTAATCAGTTAAGATTTGAAGGACATTACAGACTCTCTCCCATCCTGAGGTGTGTTATAAGAAGCCTAGATACACCACAGTAAGAGGATCAGCGAAGGACAACAATTAGTTACCTAAGAAGACTCAAGCTATTGTCTACACTGATGCAAGTGAGAGGGTCCCCTCACTTAGAAGGATTGCCCTGGGGGCAATAAATAATACCAGAATAAGGATATTTTCCTTACATAGTGTGGAGCCATACTCGGCTGATCCCCATGGCCCAAATTGCAGAGTTTATGTTAGGAACTGCCTATTACATGGGATGTGTGGGTTTTCAGGAAAGGTAGGGGCCTGTTTTTCCCAGCCTTCTAGATTGCTCTAGTGCCTTCCCCATGGGAAGCAGCTAGGGCTAGCAGAGGCAGGGTTCCCAACCTCATACAGTCATTCTCTCACAAGCACTGCTCGGTGCTCATGAAAATAGTTTAATGTTCTTGTTAATATGTACTATAGTAGCAATTCACAATCTGGTCAGCAGAGGGCGTCATTACATCACAGAAAGATGAAATATGAATCCGTAGAGAATGTTTTTATTTACTGGCAGAAATGCATGTGTAAGATCTCACTCTCTAAGTCACAAAGATGAGTCAGAATACTTAAGGCAGGACTCTTTCTCACTTCAGGCACCAAGCAGATCAAAGGTAAAAGCCCCTGAACATAAAGCCAATGGTTGAGATATCAACCTATACATGGAATGTTAGGGGCCTAAATACCCCTATAAAGAGAAAGAAAGTTCTGTCCTACCTGAAGAGCAAGGGCCCATGTAGCTTTTCTACATGAAACTAAGCATGTAGGGGATGACCATGCCACATTGGTCAAAGGCAGTGTGGGGTTGAAGTCCATAGCTGTGTCCCCACAAAGGCGTGAGGGTGGTTATCCTCATCAACAAACATTTACCCTGGGTGGTCACTAAAATAAGAAAGATCCATTGGGGACACTGGGGTATGGCTCTGCTAGGTACCATGGGAGAAAAGAGGCATCCCTATATTGATGGGAGACTGCAATCTAGCTTTAATCCCAATCATAGATAGAAGTGGTATGGGGAAGGAGTCCCACCAGGGAGTACAATAGCGCTGCAGCAAGTTATGCAGAAGCACACTCTGGTTGATATCTGTAGATGGAGCACCCCCCAGGAATGAGACTATACTTTTCAGTCAGGGGTGCATGGAGACCTTTAGCAGACTAGACTACTGGCTAGTTTTTCCAGTATATCCCAGATATCTGTTAGTACCAGTATTCTCCTGTTATTATTTTCCGATCATGCTCCAGTACAGCTTCTCTTGATGTGGGGCTCCACAACTAAGCCCACTCCAGCAGGGAGGCTTGACCCAATGTTACTGAAGGACCCTGAATTTATTTCCTGGGCAAAGCAGGAAACCAGACAGTTTTAACCCCTCTCCCTGAATGACACCTCGCCTTAGTACATGAGGGCCTACAAGGTCATATAACAGGGGCAATCATGGTGTTCTCATCCTGTGAGCGGAAACAAGGGATCTTAAACTGAGCATCCTGGGCGACAGTTATCCCAGATGAAATCCAACTGAAAAAAGCCAAAGACACTAAGAGTCACGGTCTCGGCTCGGGAAAGAGATTCTTAAGCTTCATCTGGAGATGAATGAATTACTATCTAGACAGGCTGAACTGGCTATAGTTCACATCAGGCACACATACTGGGAGAATGGGGATAAGAATGGAAAGATGCTGGATTGCCAGTTTCGGAAACAGCAGGCCAATCATCACATTGCAGGACTAGTAGACTTCCCAGACCCAGAAATTGCACACTTCCCCTTCAGAGGTTAATAACATAATGCTGAAGTTCTATAAGCAATTATATACCAACACCAATCCTCGCTTCCCAGTGAGGTGCAAGATTTCCTGGAAAATATACAGCTTCCGACACTAACCCAAGTGAACAAGGAGGCCCTGGAAGCCCATCTTACAGAAGAAGAAATCGGAAGGCACTGGAGACCCTTCAAAAGGCAAGGCACCAGGAGGTGATGGCTTTCCAGGCCGAATACTTTCAGGTCCTCTCCCCAATAGTTACCCGATATTTTGTCAAGTGTACCAAGAAGCAACAACATTAGGCCAGTTTCCACCCACTATGAGGCAGTGATCACTATCCTCCAAAGGAAAGATCCCACTAGGGCTGGCAATTATAGACTCATATCCCTAATACCCATAGACAGTAAAATCTTTGCTAAGGCAATAGCTAATCAACTTAAAACTTTTCTCCACAGCTATACACCCATCCCAATTTGGATTTGTTCAGGGAGATACAGTGCAGATCATATCTGGTCAGTAATCAATCTAATACATACAGCCAAAACCCTGCCTATACCAGCAGTGGGTATAGTGGTTGATTTTGAAAAAGCCTTTGATTCAGCAGAGTGGGTTTAGCATCTTTTGGTTTTACAAAATGTGAGTTTGGGCCAATCTTTTGCACATACTAACATACTAGATGCCAGCTGATTAGGCCTATTGGTCTATCAAGTCTGCTCATGCTTCAGCACTCTGATTGAGTGCCATAGTCCTCTATTTGTCTCCTTCCACTGTTACTCCATTCCCCAGTCCTGCCCCCGGGCAAACCAGCCGCTGCTTCACCCCTTGCCTATACCTGTCCCACCCTCTTTTGAATCCCTCCACTGTAGCTGCCTGTACCAGCTCCCCAGGCAGTGCATTCCATGGTTCCACCACTCTCTCAGTGAAATACATCCTCCTTCTTCCCCTCCTAATCCTACCACCCTCAATCTTCCAATTGTGTCCTCTGGTGACTCCACCCTCCTTCAGTCAAAGATCCTATCTCAACTTACCTTATTTACTCCCTGAGGTACTTGAAGACCTCAATCATGTCCCCCAGTCCCTTCTCTCCTCCAGCGAGAACAGGTTGAGCTCCCCTAGTCGTTCCTCATATGTCATATCCCCAGGCCCTGGATCATTCTGGTTGCTCTCCTCTGAACTCTCTCCAGGAGTTGAATGTCCCTCCTTAGGTGTGGCCTCCAGAACTGCACACAGTACTCAAGATGTGGTCTAACTATGCTGTTGTGCAGTGGCAAAATCACCTCCCTGTTCCTTGAGGTAATCCCCTAGTGATGCATCCCAGCATCCAATTTGCCCTGACCGCAGCCCTTCTGCACTGCTCAGAATTATTCATGTTAACATCCTCCAAGACTCCTTGGTCTCTTTGCCCTGCTATAGCCTGCAAATCATCCCACCCCCAGGGTGTACACACAGTTGGGGTTTTCCCACCTAGGTGTAGCACCTAGCACTTGGAGGAGTTCAATTTCAATTTCCAGGTGCAGGATCACCTATTCAAGTATCCAGGTCCTCTTGCAGGGCCAATCTCCCTCCTCCCCTCCACCACCACCCCAGCGTAGAGTCATCTGCAAATAGACTCATTTCACACCTGATACATTCCTGATATCGGAAATGTAGGCATTAAACAGGATTGGCCCCAGGACTGATCCCTGTTGGACCCCACTTATGACTACCCTAAGAAACAAGACCTCCCTCTGACCACTACCCGCTGTGTGTGACCTGAAGCCAATTTCCAATCAACCTAACTGTCAATGGGCCTACCCATCGCCCGAGCTTCTCGTTAGGCCAATGTGTGTGACAGTCAAATGCCTTGCTGAAGTCCAGGAACAGTACATCCACAGGTCTCCCCGTCAGGTGCTGATGTCATCCACTCATAGAACTCTACAAGGTTTGTTTACACTCTACCTGGCACAAACCCATGCTGCCGGTCATCCAGGTAACCCATCTCCTCCAAGAAACCTCCCAGCCTTTCCTTAAGTACTGTATGCTCTCCATCACCTTCCCCACCACTGACGTTAAACTGATGGGTCTATAGTTTCCTGGCTCTTCTCTCGATCCCCCTTGTGGATGGGCACAACATGCACCTGCTTCCAATCCTTGGCACCCTCCCTGTCTGGGTGACAAGTTAAACAGATCTGCCAATGGTGCAGCCAAAACATCGCCAACTCCTCAGTACTCTGGGATGAATAGCATTGGACCCTGGAGGTTATCCTTTTTAGGGACTGGAGGGCTTCCACACATGACCACTAGGAATATCAGCATCTGATCCCAACCCCCATTCAGCAGAACCAACCTGATATCTCACCCTGGCCTACCTCCCCAGGGCTTGTTCTTCAGCAGGTACCCCAATAGTCAGGTCTGCTGCACCTTCTGTGTCCTTCAACCCTTTTTGGAAGTTCCCCAGCCTCCTCCTGGTGAACACTGAGGCAAAGTACTCACCAGTACCTCCAACCACCCCAAGCTGTCCTCAACCTACTGAGCTGGCCCTTGACCTTCTCCACTCACCAATATACCTAAAGAACCCCTTTTCTACACCCTGTATCCCCTCACCCAGCCTCTGCTCTTTCCAGGCATTTGCCCCTCAACACTCTGGTGACTTTCTTGGTTGCATGGCGATAGTTCTCTCTATCCTCTCTCCTCTCATTGTTTTGTATCTACTGTAGGCAGTCTTCTTCTCCTTACTGCTTCACGGACCCCTTGGTCCACCAGCATAGTTCTGGACCTACCACCCTTGCACTTCACTCTTGCACAAGTTCTTGTGGCCTCCTGTAGCCCAGCTTTATGATCACCCACCTACCTTCCATGTGCAAACCTGGTTTTATCTCCATAATTGCCCTTGAGAATTCCCCATGTTCTGAAAGTCCTCCCCATAAAATCAACTATCATTGTCCTTGAATGATTCCCCTCCCGTCAGTTTAAGCCAAAACCAAACTGTGTTGTGGTCGCTCCAGCCAGGGTTCTTCCACAACCAGATCTCGTACAAGATCTCCATCTGCTAAAACCACATCCAGGATAAGACCCTCCCTCATTGGGTCCATTACCTGCTGATTGAGAGCATCCAGGAAGCCATTCAGCAGCTTCTGCTCCTGGTTACTTTGGACATTATAGTACCCCAATCAGTAGCTGGCATATTAAGGTCCCCATCAGCACCACTCCTTCCTCTTCCAGTCCACTGCCCTTAATGTTAGCCATCAGGCAATTCTCCAGGCCCTCCACTAGACCTGGGGGCCTATATACCACCCCAACTTGATCTTCCCTCTCACGGGGGTTCACAAGGTGACCCATAGGGCCACTCACAATCTCGCTATCCTTAATGAACATTGCCACTCCTTCCCCTCTGCTCACCTTTCTGTCCTTCCTTAGCAGAAGGTACCCACTCAGATTAAGGTCCAGTCATGGCCAGGGGTGGCCCAGATTTCAGTGACCACTGCTACATCCACCCCACCCCCAAACAGCATGGTCTGGAACTCAGGCATTTTTGCCCAGGCTCCTGGCATTTATTAAAGTCAATCTCCAACCCTTGTCCCTACCCTCTTTACCATATCCTCCCCAGATCTTTTATACATCCGTCCATACTTCTCCCCTATGTAGCGTCTGTCCCCCCTCTGTGGGGTTGCAGGCCAGTCCTACGGTGGTATGAATGGCCAGATCAGCCCAGCAGCACCCTCCTCCCGCTTTCACAAGTTTAAACCTCATCTAGTCTGAATTAAATCCATCGTTCCCCATTTGATAACATCCTTCCCTACCAGATTTGGGTGAAACCTATCCCAGGCATATAGTTCCTTGTCTTCCAAGCTCTCCACCAGTCTCTCAACACCCCAATCCCTATGCTTCACCCCACTGCCAGGCCAGTCATTAATCTCCTGATCTTCTGTTTGTTCTCCACAGTGGTCCTTGGCACTGGCAGGATTTCTGAGAAGGTGACTGTGCATCCATTGTCATGACAGACCCTGGCCAGTTCTCAGAACCCTGCCTGAATTTCCAGCACACTATTCACCTCAATATCATTTGTTCCCAGATGCATCAGGAAGTCTGGTGATCCTCCACAGTCCTCGCCAGCTCATACACCATGAACTTCATCTATGCACAGTCAGACAGAAATGCCCACTACCTTAACTGGAATGGATTCCCTCACCCTGCCCTGCCCAATGAATACCCCTGATCATGGAGTCTCAGCAGGAGAACCTTTGTGTCCCTCTTGATCTTCGTACACCTCCTTTTAGATTCCCCACCAGCCCCATCATCTCTCCCCGTCGAGACCACTTTCCCTTGGCTTCTCTCTGGACCCTACAAGAGAACCCTAGACTCCTATCCTCTTGTCATGCCTTTTATAACTGAGTTCCCTGGTCCCCCAGTTTAGTCTCCACCCCACTCTCTGCCCCAGTCGAGCATTTTCTCTGACCTCTCCCCTTCCAGCTCACACCTCTCAGTCCCTCCCAACACGCATTCCCATCACCATCATCCCTCCTACCTCCTCCCTTTTCCTCTTGCCCTTCCATGCTCACCTGCAGGTCCCCCTTACCTTTGGGCCTTTCTCTGGTATGATCCTCCCCTTGAAGAATGCCCCTCCCTTGTCTCAATCTCTCCTCCTTTCTCACCAAGTTGACTTGCAGCCTCCACACCTTCCCTCTGCTGGTTCCCTCCTCCCTTCTTTGACACTTGATTTTTCCCTCCCCTGCTAGCATACTTATTTGAATTACCAATGCCACCCTCATCCAGTTCACCATATCCTTTCTCTCCACCTCCTTTTCTTCCTCTACTCCCCCACAACCTCCTCTCCAGCCAACTTACTCAATGGCTCAAATTTATTATAGCACTCAAAGCCAACCTCCTTGTTTTGTCCTGATTTCTGCTATCCACTCCTCCAGTAGGCCCCTGTCAGTCACAACCCACCTCTTCCCCTGCCTCTTATGGTTGCCTGTTTCTCTACTGATTACCTCCCAGGTGGCCACCACTTGCTACTAGTCCACTCCCGATAGGTTTCCACTCCTGCCTGATGAAGCGGTTTAGGTCACACTCTATCACTGCCTCCTGCTCCCCAGGCCCTCCCAGACATGTTTATTTCCCCAAAAACTCCAGTTTCCTCCATTGCCCAGTCAAGCTCCTCCGATCTGCAATAACTTGCCCCACAGCGGTGTACCCTACAATCCTGCCAAAGATGTCTGCCCTGATGGCTGAGGCCACCCCCAGAGGCCCTCTCCAAATGTTCTTGGATGTTCACCCTTGACCAGGTCCCCACCCCAGGTAGATTTACCCGCAACCCTCTACAGCCAGCCATACGGGCAATGTAGCCCGTGAAATTAAAAACACAGCTTTTGGACCAAGCTATAAGCAGAATAACAGAGCATGAACAGAGTTACATCCCTAACAGTTCTAAGAATAGTCAGAGTCACGACTGGAGAAACCCCAGTATAGCCACCCAACCAATCAGTGACCTATCTTCACCTAGCCCCTCCTCCTGAGCATTTAATAGAGGTTGGGGCTGGGGTGGAGTGAGTGGCAAACTAGCATCCCAAGATTGGCTGGGCATGTACCTTAAAAGTCCCAGCCCACGGGTCCAGAAAATATCATCCTGGCTTTCTATTGGGTGCTCCAACTCAGATCACTGAACTCCTCCTAGCCACCGATGTGGCCATCCCTAGCTCCAAATTTGCTCCTGATACAGCTCCTTCAATGGCTCTTTCACCACTGATGTGGCCTGCACTATCCTTCAGGACCTCTGGACCTCCCAGAAGCAGCCCCTGATGTGACCTGCACAGTCCCCTGTTCCTCTGTGAGTAAGTCCCAAGTATCCCAAGAACAGCTGGGTTTGTCCCTTAAAAGACCCAGCCACGAGTCCCAAAAATGGTGCCCTGGCTTTCTACTGGGCTCTCTGACTCAGATCACTGAAATCCTCCTAGCCACCGATATGGCCTGCATAGTCACCCTGCTCCTCTGCAAGTAAGTCCCAAGTATCAAGGGCCATATACACATCCACATCAGCTAAAGTCCTTACCAACCCACTATATCCAACCACTTCCTTGTGAGGAGGTACCAGACAAGGGTATCCACTTTCACCCCTGTTGTTCTTTCTGGTGGTGGAACCACTAGCAGCAGCTATACAGCAACATAAGAGTATAAAAGGTATTCCCAAAAGGTCACTGTTATACTACTTTGTTATATGCTGACAATTTGTTTATACCGTATGGGATATTAATTTGTCACTACCCCCTTACAGATCTCCATCAGTTATTTTCTGCTTTGTCTGGCCTGGAAAGTTAATGGCTCCAAAACCAAAATTTTGCCTTTTAATGAGCACTGCACTCCTGATACTGTGCCCCACACTGAGCTGAAATGTTTCAAGGAAGACTTGACTTACCTGGGGATAAAATTCACACACATTGGATAAGTTATGGGAGAGAAACTTAGGGCCTGTTATGGCAGGGTGTAAGGAAGAACTGTACAGAAGAGGCCCAGTTAAAACTTGATCACAGGGAAGATCTCAGCCATCAAAATGACAATGGCTCGAAGGTGATATATCTTCTGTCTCATATTCTTCTTCATCTCCCACCGCTGGTACACCTGATGGTCAAGATGATGAGTGACTTTATATGGGAAGGAAAACATACTGGTATAGTCAGACTAAATTACAAGCCCACTGGAAAAGGAAGGATGGGGGCTGCCCTGGTTGGAGGGATACAAGATAGCCTTTCACACAGCTCAAACACTGCACGGTCTTGACCTCCCTCTCGAATCCCCACAACGGTATCAGATGGAAAGGGATATTGTGGGCTTCCCAACCTTGGCACCTCTGCTATGGGGTCTCTCCACGCCACACCCAATAATAGACCCAACTGTTAAATATTGGAAACTGCTACATAGCCTCTTCAAGTGATCACCTGCCCTGTGAGTCACACTCCTCTATGGTACAACCCCAGATTACCATAGTAAAAGTAGTGGTATGTTGGCTGACCTGGGCCCAAAGGGGGATACAATACATATCTCACAGACATTGTTTCACAAACTGGTAGACAGGTGGACTCATTCCAGAATCTTCAGGAGAGATGGGATATGCCACAGACAGGCTTCTGGAAATACTTGCAACTGCGGGAAGGCACTAGGCCTCTTTTGTCTCAGTACCAAAGAGATGCTAGAGAAGTATATCCTTGTCTAAATGGCTTACATTGGCCAAAGGTCAGGCAGAGTGCATATATTCACTGATTATGGAGGCCCTCCCAGACCAAACAGAGAAAGTCAAGAAATACTGAGAACAACTATGGTATAACCATCTCTGAGGCACAGTGGGCCAAGTGTTGGTATCGTGCACACTGCAGTACACGGATGTTAGGAGCAGAATGATACAAAATAAAATGTTATACTGGTGGTACAGGACCCCAGCAATAGTGCATAGACTTAGACTACTTAAGAATGACCATTGTTGGCACTGCCATCAAGCAGAGGGATCTCTTCCATATTTTTGGACTTGCCTGGCACTCCATCAATTATGGAGCCAGGTAGGACAACTTGGAGCTAAGATACTAAAAAACACTGCGATGAGACTCCTTCATCCACTATACTGGGAACACAATCTTTGAAATGTCCCTATCCAGTAAGGAATATAAGTGGTATATGTTTGGTCTTGCAAGCTAAACACCTACTAGTAAGTCACTGGTGGATGACCAATGTTCCTTCAATGGAGAGATTCTGGCTTCACTGACTCCAATATATGAGGATGGAGAGGAGATCCTGCATACTGGGAATCAGAAATGCAGACTTTCAAATAATAAGGAACCCTTTCTGGCATTTTTAGCACCCAGGGCAGAGATAGGGTGAAGATACAAGGGTGGATGTTGAGGATTCCCTGTAAAAGATTTATCTGGTGTAAGTATGTTAAATATCCAGTTAGCTATATGAGAAAGAATGGCAAAAATTCAGTTAATTATATGATTAATTATGCAATGAGGCAGGCCCTAGATAATAGCTACAGTACAGTTAATTTTATTTTGAGTAGGTTATTGTAAATAGTTAAGTTAAGAAAATCAGTACAGTTGACATGATACGGTCTGAGGCAGTCTTTTCTTGTTTCTAATAGTTACAGATGAGGAAAATAAGGAGCCACATGGAGTTAAGAAACCTGGGTCTCTAGATGCCTTGGCACTTGTTGATCAGACTTTATTGTCTTCAAGGTGGTTTGGCCTCATCTACATGAACAGGTATGTATCTATTGATAGATACAATGTATGGAATGTTTAAACAAATGTTTATTTCATGTGAATGATCTTTGAGTATGTTTCTTGTACACCACAGGCAGGAGCCTGTGGGCAGCTAATATACCCTTGTGTTAAAATGTATAATCGGTTTACATATCTGTACAACTCAAACTTAATAAAAATTTACAAACAAAAAATATGAACAATCCATTAGGAAAGTAGCTCAGTAAAGGTAAATTTCCTTGGGTATGCTGCCACTGATGACCGGTGCTTTGCCCTTTCCCAAGACTTCATGAGGGTCTGGGTCTGTGTACCAAGCAAGACCCTTGTAGGTCCAGAAAGCCATTATGTCATAAGCTGGATACAAATGCAGATTGACACTTACATGGCATCCCAGCATAATAGCATTTGTTTGCTCTGCTCAAGGGTGGAACCCTACTCAGAATAGATTCCTTTGTCACATAGCTAAGTTCGATGGTACCTCAAAAGGGAGGTAGGGTCTCCTGGGACAGAGAGGCGAATAACCAATGTTTACATTCCATAAGCATTCATAGCTAGTTCTACACTTAATTAAGTTTTCCATTGGACCTATGAACTGAAGCCAGTTGAAATAAAACTGGCGCTCAATTCTCAAAGCTCCCAGTGCAGTGCAAGGGGCCTGCACCTCAATGAATGGTGCAAAGTTCCCTTGTGCCAAACGATTTACCAGGAGCCATTCTTAAAGGCAGCCTGGGTCTATCACAAGCTACTTGCACCAAATGGGACTTGCACTGCCTGTGTGCTCCAAAAGGGCTGTGGCATGGGGCAAGGGTGCATATGGCAGATCCAGGCTGCCACATCCCAGAATGTCAATTTTCCAAACTCACCCAGAGGGAGAATTTCTATACCCCTTAGACAAGCCAGGGCTGGTCTAAGGGTACTTAGATATATTCCTCAGGAAGAGCTTAGCACACATCGCCACTGAGCTGTGCCCCTACTCCCAAGCCCCAATCCCCCTCGGTACATGTCACCCCCACCCTGATCCTTGATGTCACTGTTACATTAAAATATAATATTACTTGGTGGTCTAGTGGCCCTTCCTCCCGATCTTGTCATTTATTAAATATATCTATATTACCCACATACCTAGTGGTCTAGCGGTCCCCATTCCCCAACCAGGAAGCCACCCATTATTGTAAAAAATTATAACACACATTCTCTGGTGGTCTAGTGGTAGCCCCATCACCCCATCAGGTAATGCCAACCACCCTCCATATTACACTCAAGCCGGCAGCAGGCACAGCCCTCCTCTCACCACCATGACCAGCTGCTGATTGACCTGTCAGTGAGGTATACTGTATAATACCACATGAATGACTGGCTGTCAGTCAATCAGTGCATTCTGTATTATACAGTATGCTCTCTCTGACAGGTCAGTTGGCAGCCGCCATGTTGGTGAGAGGAGGGCTGTGCCTGTTGGTGGTCTGGGTGTAGGATGGGGTGAGGTGTGGTGGGCACTACCTGGATGAGGTGGGAGGGGGACAGGGGGCCACAAGATCACCAAGAATGTGTGTGTTATTTCATTTTACAGTAACGGCAGCATTCAGGTTAGGTAGGGGGTCTGCTAGACCACTAGTGATGTGGAAAATATGTATATATATAATAAATGGCAAGATCAGGATCAGGGAGCCACTAGATCACTAGAGATGTGGGGAATATAGATATATCTAAAAATGGCAAGATCAGGGATCAGGGAGGGGCTACTAAACCACTAGGTAATATTCTTCTTAACCCTTGTGCTGCGTGTATATAGGTCCTAAAATTTATATGTTCCAAATCTTCTGGCAGCCTAAAGGTTAACATAATAATAACATCAGGGATAGGGGATCACTTGCCTTGCAGGGCCTGCGGCAAACCACTTCTATTCACCATGTGTTTGTCACATAGGAGAGGTTGCCATAGATGTAGGGACTTGGGTGCGGGACCCCCGTTCCAGAATCTGGTGCAGGGTCCCGGCACTGGAGTTAGGCACAAGCTGCTGTTTGCCACAGCTTGTGCTTATCAAAACTGTCTTTGAAAATCAAGCCCATGATCTTTTTCCTTATAGGTGATCTGTTAAGATGTCTTATTCCTGTTGCCAAGTAATAATTCTGATATCCCAAGCAGAGGATTTATTAGTTAAGGCCAAGAGAAGAATCAGGAGCAGAGGAAGGTCCAAGGGACACAGAATCTGTTTAAACATGCAACTGTCATTCATAATTATAATGAACAGAATGTCCAGAAATTGAATTGTATTGGAATGTAATACTATTTGTGAGCTGGGACATGTCAATAACAACTGTATTTCTCTGCAGGTGCTAGGGAAAAGGAACAGGTCAGGGACAGGTCTGACCTCACAGGCTGTTGGTTACATGAGTATTTCCTCTGATTTATTCATTTTTGAAGTGGGGCATTCAGGGAGCTGCAGCCAAATAGAATTGTAAGAGGAGAGCAACAAACTGACAGGGAGTGGGTGGTAATAACAGGGGCTTAATTTCTGAAGGGACTGTATTTTACCTGATTTGGACTATGTCTGTGCTTTAACTAATTTTGGTCTGCATTTACACTGAGGCCCAGATATTCAAAGAGTTGAGCCATGCCAATGAGGGTTGTGCCTCGCAAGTCGAAATTGTGCCATTCTGCAATATTCATCTGGGAGGCGTTGCGCCTAAATCATGCTGAGCAACATGCAATGAAATGAAGGCATGAACAACCCAAGGGGGGAGGAACCATGCATAAACTGCACAGCCCAATATTCAGCCTGGGCCGTGCAGAGTTATGCAGGCCCAACCTCACCCGCGCCTGTAACAGAGTTAAAAAAAGGAACAAGTCGAGGGCCACCCACAGGTGAGCTGCCTCATTGCAGGCACAACACAGCAGCTGCCACCTGTGGGTGGCCCTCAGCTTGTTCCCACCCATGCCCCGATTGCTGGCAACAAAATTGCTGTGACATTCTTGGCCCTCCTAAGGCTCTTTTGGATTTAGAAGGTATCTGGACTGGGGTTGGAAATTTAAAGTTAAGTTGTTTCAGGTAAATTCTGATATTATTCATTTACCTAATAGTTTTTCAAGATCTGAAAGGCCTGTGACCAGCTGCAGCAGTTGCAGATATAAAATGCCCTGCCTCAGCACTGCTTGAAGCTGGAAGTTGTCACCCAATGGAACTCCACTTTATACCTGACAGAGAGGTTGTATGAACAATACAAAGCCATCTCAGAATATCTTGTGATGCACACTAGCCTTGACAGTTCCGGGGCCTCCATGTCTATGACGGACAGAACAGTGGCATCTCATGGACTCTGTAATAACAATTTTGTGGCCTTTTGAGACATGTCACACAGGCAGTGAGTGGTGAGTTTGCCTCCATTAGCCAAACAATTTCACAGCTGCGGGTGCTGAGGCAGACACTGGTGAATGTACAGCATACACTTGATGTTGCTGGAGACGGTAGTAGCAGTATGTTGCTGCAACACATGCTGACACTATTCTCGACTCAGAATCATCACTTTGTGAATATTCAGCGAGAGACAACTTTGCCATAGCAACAATGCTGGACCCACGATACAAACATGGAATTGCATCAGTACTGGAGGGAGGGCGGAACAGGTAAAACATATCAGTGGTCAACTGGTGCGCTTGATTCATGGGGCACAGAAGTCACATGCCAGGTCAGCAAACCTCAGCAGCATAATCCAGCTGAAGGTGTACCTAGAGGATATCAAGCATATCCTGCAAGGGGAAGGGACTGCAGTTCCAGGTGGTCTGTCATCTAAAGTGGCTGGCATTAACCCGCTTTGGGAGGCTTTGTCTCAAGTAGGAATTTGTGAAATAAATGATTCGGCATGATAGGATGATGCATCAACAACTGGACTTAGTGCGTCCCAGAGAATGGTTGAGTCATATTTGTCTGAAAACAGGCATCTGACAATAACTGAAAATCCTCTTTTTACTGGACTGGAAAGCTCAGTGAATGGCCAGAGTCTACTGTAGTGGCACTAAAGTACCTCACATGCCCACCCTCCACTGTAAGTGTTGAGAGGGTATTCAGCTCAACAGGTGCAATAGACAGGGATCATTGGACAAACCTGTCTCCGCAAATGTTAGTTTGCTAACATTCATTAAAATGAATGAGAGGCACATACCAGCACAGACTGCAACATTGTTATTCATACCCTGGCCTAGTCATGGTGGTCTTGCTGATGTGGAAATGGACCATCCTGGTGGCACTGGCAGTGACTGCCTGAAACAGCACACCACTGGCGTAGATGATGACACAATGGAGAAAGAATTTCCCAGTGGTCAGACTTCGAGACATCGATGACTGCTAGGGCATCTTACTTTATGAGAATGATGATGTGGTTAATGTTTGCAGGTTTTAACTGAAATTTTTAAAGGCAGTGTGCCCCCCAAGACCACCACCACTACCGGGACTGATGTTAGTCACTGCCACCACTGAGCCTGAGTCTGTCCGCCCCTGGACCACCACCACCAGGACTGATGTTAGCCACTGCCATCACTGAGCCTGAGTTTGTCTCCCCCAGACCACCACCACTGGGACTGATGTTAGCCATTGCCTCCACTGAGCTTGAGTCTTTCCGCCCCCTGGACCACCACCACCAGGACTGATGTTTGCCACTGCCACCACCGAGCCTGAGTCTGTCCACCCTCTGGACCACCACCACTAATGGGACTGATATTAGCCACCACTGAGCCTGAGTCTGTCCACCCCTGGACCACCACCACCACGGGACTGATGTTAGCCACTGCCACCACTGAGTCTGAGTCTGTCCGCCCCTGGACAACCACCACCAGGACTGATGTTTGCCACTGCCACCACTTTGCCTGAGTCTGTCCACCCCCCGACTACCACCACCAGGACTGATGTTAGCCACTGAAACCACTGAGATTGAGTCTGTCCGATCACCACATCCATCAGCCACAGACACAAAGCTTCTTAATATTTAAACCATAAAGTGAGTATGTGTACTCATGTTTGTTATGCTGCATCACTTACTTTAGTTGTATGTTTTGTTTTCTGTAGCTTTTCAGAGCCACAATGGTAAAACACATATGGTACACTATTTTGTTTCTTTTACAGGTTAACAAAAGTCTCCATTGCTAAAAGTCAGTGGGAATGGTACTGCAGCTGTGCATACAGAGAGAAACCTATGGAATATCCATGTGAAATCCATTCTGGTAAGTATGAATATTTTATTTCATCCATTTCATTGTTTGGAAAGACTTCAGCAAATGTTGCACACAGATTGTGTTAGTTGACAAGATGTGGGTTTGAAATGTAACTTGACTTGAGACTGAGAACCAGGGAGGGACAAATAACAATTAAGTTGTAAGAAGTCATTCATTTCTTTTTAAAGAAACTTCCAGATGCTTTGTTGTTCTGTCAAAGTGGCCTTATCCAAAAAGTTTTCAACATCAGACACCCCTTCCCCGGCTGGTCACATGCAACACGAGATGTCATTTCATTAGATGACCATGACCATCATTAACAACAACCGGACTAGAAGGATGCTGATGAAATCTGCAAAGAAGTAACAAAATAAGAAACCACTACAGACAAACCTGCAAATATGATCCCCCAAAAAATACTTACCTTCATGTGCTTGAGAGTTATCCATTTCCAATTTCAGTGCAAACATTTCTCATTGAGCACTGGAATGTGCACACAGTTTCAGTGTGAACTGTGGTGATGCAGAACAATACCATGAGTACATGTCCATGTCAACCCCCATCTCACCTACAAAATACACAACCATATCTATATATATAAATCTACTCACCAAGGCTACTATTAGTGTACAGTCAAAGAGAATTCTTCAATCCAGTTGAGAGGATCACATTGCATTTGCTCAAATCGCCTCACAGAACACATTGGACCAGCAACAGGATGGTCACGGTCATCATTTTATACTGGGGACTTTGTATGTGCTGGATTGCAAAACAGTCTCATTTCATTATGTTACCACTTGTCAATTTTCTGCACACAAGGAGGATGCATTTTGGGCCTGCAGAAAAATCTGGGACTCTGTGCCACCACTGCATGCATGACTGAGTGTGCCATTAATTCTGGGGGACTTTGTATGTGCTGAAACACTCTCATTTCACTGTGTTACCACTTTGCAATTTTCTGCACACAAGGAGGATGCATTTTGGCATGCATACAAATTCTGGGGACTCTGTGTCACTTTTGTGTGTTCTGTGATTATGTGAGCTCATGATGTCATACTGACATTACAATTAAAACAGCACTGCAAGAATGTCCTGGCATTTCGAACTGTACTTTTTATGCTACTTTACATTGCCACAGCCACCACTAGTTACCTCCGAGTCGTGCCTTGAATGATGCGCTTCTTTTCACAATTTATGTCTCGTTATTTAGTTGACTACTATTTTCATATATAAAAAAAAATGAGCACACCTTCCAATATTGTTCCGACCAGCTTTGCATTTATTTGCAGCTGCTTTTCAATAACTATTTTTCCGTGGTGTCATAAAACACTGCCTACTGCATAAATGTTATTTAACAACAGAAGTGATATATAACAACTAACTGATGTGATGAAGAAAAGCAGAAGAAAACAATGACAAAGACCTGGTCAGCACCAATTTAAAGGACTGCTCCTTTCATTATTTCACACATGAAAAAGGTAGTAAGCAGACTCAACTGCTACAAATTCTCTTATCATTCCAATCAGTCCGGATGTAAGTAAAGGAAGTTGTAACACAGCGAAAAAATATAGCTCAGAGTTCTCAACAGATTATTGCATTGCTGCTTTACTGAGAGTCACCACATTACATAGTCATGGTGATGCACATAACTTAATATGTGGGGGCCTACTCCCACTGAAATATTTCTTGCTTCAAGGGGCAATATATTTCTGTGAAAACTGCCCATAATTTCATTACAGTGTGTCATGTGATGGAGGAATTACCATTCAGAAAAGCTGCCCACATTCTGCCCCCTTTCTCAGCATCATTAGGATGTGATGCAGGCGAGCCCAGGTGCGTGCTTCACTACAGTGAATGTCGGCAGCTATCCCAATGTTCCTTATGCTATAAGGTTGACTTTGTGGTGAAATGTGGCAATGTTTCCACTAACAAGGCTCTTCTTACTGGAAATGTGCCCACCACGTTTCACCACAAATGACCATTATAACATTCTGAAAGCTGCAGGACAATTGTATATTCACTGTAGGAGCACACACACGCACTCTCCCTGGCATCACGTCCCTAACGTTGCTGAGAAGGAGGCAGAATATGGGCAGATTTTCAGAATGAGCATTCCTCCGTCATGTGACACACTGTAATGAAATTATGGGTGTTTTCACAGAAATGTATTGTACTATGTGGTGCAAGAAAGATTCCCTGAAGGAGAAATGTGTATGGTTAAACAACAACAAAGAAAAAGCACACAAAAACAATACAGCACAGTAGTGGGATGGGGGCCAGAAAACAATCTCATAAGTTATTGTGGCGTGGGATGCCGTGGTGGTCCAGCAACAGGTGCAGCATTATAACTGTGTGCTGCTGTTGTTCTATTGTGTTGACCTGCTGCTGCAAAGCACCAACTCTCTGATTGTTTTCTTCCAGTGCTGTAGTGGGTGGTGGTGGAGAAGGTGGTGCTGGTGGCTGTCGTGGGCGGTGGTGGTGGTGGTGGAGCAGCTGTATAGGCCCTCCTCCTGCTGCGGTGGTGACTAGAGGCACAACTCCCACCCCAGCAGCACCCTCTGCCACTTCCACGGAAGGGCCAGCAGGTGGATACCTGCCCATTCCATGGCAGCTTGCCACTCTGCCCTGTGGCGGTTGAGTATGTAGGTGTGATGGCCACTGTCCCCAAATGTGTCCCAAGGGGGCCATGGTGCACCAGCACACCACACAGATGGCACACCACCACTGTGCTGTCTCCCCAACAGAGTTAAAAACTTCCACACTTGGGAGCTGCGCGGAGACCCGGACATAGTCCTCACATGAGTCCCACCTACATTTTCCAGGGCCACCTCCTATGGCTGTGGAGGTGGTGGAAGGGTGCTGCTGGGGCCCTACAGCTGCTACTGGTGGTGGTGGTGGTGGTGGTAGTGGCGGAGAATGTGGATGCACAGCCACCGGTGGCACTGGTGCTGCTGCTGCTCCTGTTGCTTACATGGGGAAGCTACACCAAGGAGTCGGAGCGGTCCAGCAGACATGAACACCCTGCTCCCCACGTGTCTGCACTCCCTCCGACTGTGCCCATGGGCCAGCGACTCATCTTCTCCTGGGTCCATCCTGACACAACAAGTCCCCAGGCTGACACACACAGAGACACACAGTGACACTCACTGGCACACACAGTCAGTCACACACACCCTCAAAACAAAACAAAACTTATAAAAAAAATTCACTAACAAAAAAAACACAAATACAATACAAAAACTAATAAAGATATAGCTTTTAAAAGCTGTTGGTTTTCTTCAGTACTGAAACTCAGATGGCAAACAAGCACTTTCACTCTAGTCTCCTCTCACAAGCTTTCTCCCTCTCCAAAAGCAGTGGAGAAAGTGAAACTGCTTCTCTGACTCACTTCCTGCCTGCCTGGCTAAAGCATGTGACTTACAGTACTGTAAGCCATGTGATGTGTGGGGACTGCCTATTCTCTTCTCACTTCACCTTACTTCATGTTAAGGCATAATGGCAATGTGAAGTAGTAATAATAATGTAAAAGAGCACTTTGCAGTGCTCACTTTTGATAATGTCTCTGCTAACGCAAAGTGGTCAGTTTGCACCCACTCCTGCAGATTAAAATTTTGCTGCATCTCTGTTCCTGTCTTTAAGAAAGGGGATATCTGAATCATGTCAAACTACAGGCCCATTTCTCTACTGCCCACACTCAGTAAGCTGCTTGAGAAACATGTTCATCGACAGGTCCCTGGGTACCTCAACTTTAACCTTCTATCCCCTGTTCTACATGGCTTTAGGTATGGCCACAGCACCTTCATAAGCTCTTACTCAGCTTACCTAGCTTACCAGCTAGCCTTGAGGAAAGCAGTGAGAGGGGGCATGATAGAAACTTTAAAGTACCTCGGGGAATCAACAAAGTCCAAGAGGGTAGCATCTTTCAAAAAGAGGTGTAAAGAACAACGGGGCACAATTTGAAGATAGGGGGCAGCTCAGAGGTAATTTAAAGTATTTTTCACAGAGAGGGTTATAGATGCATAGAACGGCCTTCCGAGGAGGTTGTGAGTCAAAACAGTGGTGGAATCAAGCATGCATGGGACAGTCATAAGTCAATTTCTAGGGGTGGGGTAGGAAGAAGTAGGCTGCTTGGCTAACTAGGATCTGCAGCTTATCCATTAGGTAGGAAATGGGCAGACTGGGTGGGCCAAGCAGTCCTTATCTGTCATCAAATTCTATGTTTCTATGTTACCAGTGATGTTCAAAACAATATGGACCAGGGCTTACTTACAAGGGCTGTGTTCATTGATCTTTCTGAAGCATTTGACATGGTAAATCACCTCCTTCTACTGGCCAAGCTGCATCTCTAGGTGTCTCTCATTCTACCCTTTCCTGGCTTGGCTACCTAGAAAATCATTTGCAGGCTGTCTCTTTCTGTAAGTGTCTCTCCTCCCCACCCCTATCACATGTGGTGTTCCTCAGGGTTTGGTCCTTGGTCCCCTACTCTTCTTCCTCTTCATCAATAACATTCCTACTCTCTCTCACAGCAATATTCTCATGTATGCTGATGATCTTGTGCTTTACTTGGCTTCTAAGTCTATTGTTGACATCAATCTATATATCTCCTTGCATTTCAGACCCTCCAATCCTGATTCTCATCCAATCACCAAGTCCTGAACATATCTAAGACATAGGCCATGCTCTTTGGGTTCTCTAGAAAGTGCCCACACAGTCCCTAAGCTTCTGGTTAGCTGCTGTGATGGGACAGCCGTCTCAACACTTTAGCCTTCAAGTATCTAGGGTTACACTGACCAAGCACTTGACTTTTCTGTGCATGTTAACGTAATTTGTCACTGTAAACACCAAAATTGGTTCGCCTATTGCATGCATCACTCACTTACTCCAGGTTCAAGAATCTCAGTAGTGAGAAGTGTTTTTCTCCCACAGCCGCTATATGCCTCCCTGTTATATCTCATGCCAATGCGGGGTTCTTCACAAATGGGACACATCCTACAATAATATCTGTAGATCTGCCCTATCTGCTCCTCGCCTAACCCATCACTGTCTTCTGTATTCTGCCCTAAACTGGCTGTCTCCTGTTGCCCTCAGTTCATTCACACTAGTGTATTTTGTTGACTCCTTAACCAGTTTTGTTGACTCCTTAACCAGATCTACTCATCCTTCAACTCTGGGGACATGCTTACGGTCTCTTACTCTCGCCTCCTTAGGTGCTCTTCCTCCCCTTACTCTCTGTTCTACCTTGCGCCATGAAATGGGTGAGCAAGCATTCTCCTACTTTGCCCCAGGGTTTTGGAACTCACTTCTCATTCATGTCAAGAATTCCATATCTCACCCTACATTTAAGCATGCTCCATTTTCTCCATCTCATAGCTCTTGACAACTGTGACTGCACCTAACCTCTGTACTGTCTCTCTGTTTAGTCCTAGTTTGTGGCCTTGCCCTTTTTTATGGATTTAGCCTTCAGCTTAAGGATCATTAACTGTCTGTTTCTCCTCAGCTAGGCCTAAAGACTTGTGTACTTTACTATTATGTATTTTTCTTCACTATTGTGTATCAGTTTGAAAGCTGTGCGTACCTGCCTGTAAAGATTTGAGTGCTGCAATAACGATAACCTTCCTTTCTGTAAATATTGTTTGCTGCAAAAACCTCTCTACTGTTGCAGTATCCATTTGGTGTTTAATCTACTGTGACTGCATCTGCTCCTGTATTTCAGGACAGCCTTCTGAAACCGTTTGATAGTCAACACTGTATTTTATTGTTACTGTATATTGTTATACTGTTATATTGTTATGTATTATGTTGGTATATTTTATATTGTTACACTGTTATATTGGTATATTGTTATACTGTTATATTTTACATGTTATATTGGTATATTGTTATATTGTTACACTGTTATATTGGTATATTGTTATACTGTTATATTGTTACATGTTATATTGGTATATTGTTATATTATTACACTGTTATATTTGTATATTGTTATACTAGTTATATTGTTACATGTTATATTAGGTATATTGTTATATTGTTACACTGTTATATTAGTATATTGTTATACTGTTATATTGTTACATGTTATAATGGTATTCTGTTATATTGTTTTAATGTTATATTGTCATATTGTAATCTCCAGGTCGTGCCTGAAAATAAGCAGGATTTTGCCTAGTGCACTTACCCAGTCACCAAAAGCAAATAAATAAATAAAGAGCCCACGGGAGGAGGCAGTACTGGACCTAGTACTTACAAATGGGGACAGAGGTACAGAGGTTATAGTGGGGAGCACGTGAGAACAGTGATCACCAAACAGTGTCGTTTGACATAACTGATGGGGCAGAACCAAGCTGCACCAGGACAAGAATTCTAGACTTTAAGAGGGCAGACTTAAGGAAGATGGGAGAATGCCTAAGTGAAGCCCTAATCAAGTAAGGGATAAGAATGACAAAGAGGAACAGTGGGAGGTAATCAAAGCAGGGATTGCAATGGTGACTCAACTCTGTGTCAAGCAGGTGAATAAGGAGAAGAGAAGAAGAGACCACTATGGTTTTCAAGGAGATAGCAGAAAAGTTTAGGGGAAAAATAGCATTTAGGCAATACAAAAGACTCAGGAGGTAGAGGACAGGGAATGATATCAATAAAACAAAAGGAGGCAGAGAAGGCAGGAAGGAAACCAAGGCACAAATAGAAGAATGTGTAGCAAATTCAGTGACATGGGGAGACAAAATCTTTTACAGATATATCAGCGAAAAAGAAAGGTAAGAGGGAGGATTGTGCAACTGAAAGGGGAAATTGGGAACAGTATAGAGGATGAGTGGCAGAAAGCAAATATACTGAAGAAATATTTCTGCTCAGTATTTATGGTGGAGGGACCACAAGTGGGCCAACATGGGCTATGCAATGGCATGGTGGGCACAGAGATGTGCACTGGCCCTTTTTGAAGGAGGAGGTTCTCAGGGAACTGGTGAAACTGAGAGACGATAAGACACTGGGACCAGATGGGATACACCCCAGGATTTTAAACAAACTAAGGAAGTGTTGGTAGAACCAACACTGGAAAGCTACTGGGAAATGACTCTTTCTTCCCTCCCTTTCCCTCCATCCTTCCTACCTAACTCGTCCTCACTTAAATCTGCTCTCTAGCAGGGTTCTCAGCATCCTGAAGAGGGCTAGTTTTCGACAAGTTTCTCCATACCCTCCTCCTCCTCCTTCTCTTTACCATCCCCCTACTATCTCTGCCCATCTTGTCCTTGCCTACTTTGCCCATTATTCTAAGACCTCACCTTCTTCCATCACTGGCAGTGATCTCTGCACTCAGAAGGGGCCAGTTCCAGGTATGACTCATTCTTCCTACCCTATCCCTTACTCCCACCTCCCTCCTTCCCCTCTCTATCCCCAGCACTTCAAACAGGGAATTAGTTCATTTGAGCTAATAACTTGTGCTTTTTGTTCTGTCTGAGTTGCTCCTGGATTGCACTAGCCCAGTGTTAACTTGCCCCCACAACTATTTTTTTTGCTCACTTTGCTCTGGTTATGTACCCCCATCATTATCCTCTCCTTCACCAGCTGATTTCCCCTGTCTACCCTCTGCCCTCCTTGATGTCCCTCACTGCACCTCATTCATTCATTCAATAATTGCTAAATTATTTGCCTCTTACCTGTGATCCATTCCTGTAAGGATCTGGCTCAAGGTTACATTAAATTTCTTTATTATGTTCCTCAGATATGCCACTTGTATTTAAATGCATATTCCACAGGTATGAGATATTTAACTGTATGTTATGTCATAAATGTGATTGTATGATTATATATATTTTTTAATTGTATGTCTTGTTACAAATGTAATTGAATGTTTAATTTCTTGAATATGTTAAATGGTAAACTGTATGTCTAATTCTTCATCCAATTCTACCCCTTCCAGGTCGTACTGGAGACGAGCAACTTGTTGTTCAATGTGCCTTCCTGGTGCAACATTTCAATAAATAGATAAATAAAAGAACCACTGACTGCTCTGTTCAATCAGTCTTTAGAAACAGGGTAGGTTCTGGGATTGGAGGAGGGCCGATGAGGTCCCTCTGTACAAAAGCAAGAACAAGGAGCAGGCAGGGAACTATAGGCCAGTCAGCTTGACATCAGTAATGGGAAAATCAGAGAAACTCTACTGAAGGAAAGAGCTGTGGAATACCTGTCAGTTAACGGCCTGCAGGACAAAAGGCAGCATGGTTTCAGAGGGGAGGCATGCACAGACTAACCTCATTGAATTGTTTGATTGGGTAAATTAGAGGAAGATCAAAGGAGGGGGGCAGTGGATGTGGTCTACCAGGATATCAGTAAGGCCTCTGATTCCATGCCATATTGTAGACTGAAAAAAGCTGCAGAATAGGGGAGTTGGAATGAAGGTGGTCAAGTGGGTGGAAAGTTGGCTGAATAATAGGACACAGAGGATGGTGGTAAATGGCATTCACTCTGAAAAGTGTATGGACACCAGTGGGGTACCATGGGATCCATACTAGGCCCAGTCCTCTTCAATGCCTTTATCAGTGACATTGCAGAGGGTCTAGAAGGGAAGATTTGCCTGCTTGCTGATGACACTAAACTTTGCAACAGGGTGGACACACCAGGAAGGATTGAAAGAATGAACGGGAATCTCAAAAGCTGGAGGAGTGGTCAAGGGAGTAACAACTTAGGTTCAACACTAAAAATGCAAGATAATGCACATGGGGAACACAAACTCAGGAACATCATATCATCTGTCAGAGAGGAAACTGAATGCTCCAAACATGACAGAGAATTGGGGTGATCATCTCTGATGACCTCAAGGTTGGGAGACAGTGTGACAAGGCGGCAGGAAAGGCCAGCAGAATACTGGACTGTTTATCAGGAGATCACCAGCAGAAAAAGATATGAAACTCCACTGTATAGGTTGTTGGGGAGGCCACATCTGGAGTAATGTGTTCAGTTCTGGAGGCCTCAACTGCATAAGAACATTGATAGGGTGGAGGCAGTTCAGAGGAAGGTGACAAGAATGATACAGGGCTACATAACAAACCTTATAAGGCTAGGCTGAAGGAACTGAATATGTAATCCCTGGAAGGGGGATAAGACTGAAAATCTGAAGTATCTCAGGGAGAAATAAGGTACAAGAGAATACAATTTTCAGAGAAAAAGTTGCACAAGGACAAGGAGCTACAAAATGAAATTGCAGGAGGGAAATTCAGGGAATGTGAGGGAAGTACTTCTTCAAGGAGAGGTGGTGGACAAGTGGAATAGCCTGCTGGCAGAGGTGGTGAGGGCAAAACAATAAACGGATTTAAAAATGCTTGGGATAGGCATAGGGAACTGTAAGGAGAGGGTAGACAGCCTAATACAGGCTGAGCGTAAAACAGACACAGTGATTGGAGGTATTAGGGTAGAATAGGTGGGCTGAAGGCCCTTCTCGCAGAAAGATTTCTATGTTTCTATGATTCTGTGTTTCTATTTATTCTACCAGAAACTGGAAAATTACTCTGATGTCTACAGGTAGAGGAGAGGATCCCCAGATACCAGTTAGGGTCTGCAGAGGTACAATTGGCAGGGAACCCTTTGGCAGACTAGGTGGGGCTTAGTTGTCCTTTTGTTTTTTGTCATAAAGTTTTTTTCTCCCAGTGGTCCGACATTTGCAGGTTGTTCAGCCCTGTTCCTTCCTCCCTACCTGGCACTCGCATCCTAGGATCCACCTTTTCTGACAGCCCACATAGGTTGTTCCCCGTTGAGAAGCCATTAAGGAGGTCCTTCTCCTCACAGGAAGCTCATATCTAGAAACTGGGTTGGTTGTCCTTCCTTAGTAGTGGGTGCGAGGGCAAGCAAGACTTCGTGGAGCTGGCACCAACCTTTCAATTTTCTCTCACATCCTTAGCCATGGATGCACATAAGCATGTGCATGCAGAGGCACACACAGTCACCACACACACACACACACACACACACACACTATAGAATCACAGCTCCTCCCTTAGTGCATCACTGTAATTCCACTGCTATCATCTGGCCTCCACCATGCGGCAGTCAGTGACTGAGAAAGCATGCCTCCCAACCCCTGGAGACAAGAGCAGTTTATCAGACATCCAATCTTCACCCACCCTGGCTAACCTCCAGCAACCCGAGTTCATTTGAGAACCTAGGTCACCAGCATATGAAAAGGTAAGGCACTCAAGATGCCTCAGCCCTCTTTGCCACTGGGCCAGCCTTAGCTGTCATTTTCTGCTGACAACTTTTGTATAATGTATGGTAGAATGTTGTTGTATGTAGAAATCTACCTTTTATAACAACGTTTTACCACCAATGCAACGTCACCATGTTGTTAACCCATCAATGGTACTTCACATCAATGAGTTAACCACTGGGAACAGTCTGCCCATGCCTGCTACAGAAATCTATGACCTTTCTGAAATGGCTGTGGCAGTGAGCATGACCCAAAATTAGCAGCAGTGATGGATCTAACAGCAGTTGTAAGATTCCTGCTGTATTTTTTTAATTAGTTATGTGAACCATACACTATAAAATAAAATATAATATATGGTTCGCTGTCTGCAACCAGCTGGTTTAACCATCTTGAGGTTGCCCTGGCTTATAAACCTCTCGAGCTTCAGTCTCGAGCTATAAGGTCGCCATGGCAACCTCTCGACAGTTAATGAGGTGGTTACTGATAGCCACCCATACCTCTCTGGTCTGAGGGAGGATGTTGCCTGTCTCCAGGCTGACCTGGCTAAGATTTTAGAAACCTCTTCCCCACCCAGGGACCACCAGGCCACCACTGTTATCTCAGAGGTTGCCAAGAAAGAGGAATGGTTGGACCAAGGTGGCCTGAGAGAGGAAGAGGGTGGTGGAACAGAGGTGTATCCATTCAGTTTTACCTCTCCACAATTCATATGCTGTTCTGGCAAAGAATAGTTCCTCTATGGAGGCACCTGCAGTGGAGACAACGGAGGATGCTAGGAAACAAAACCCAGGAAAGAGTACACAGTGGAGGTGAGTTAATAACAACAACAAAATAGAAAGAGACCTAGGAGTAATTATATCAGATGACCTAAAGGTAGGCAAGCAATGTAAGAAGGCAGTAAGGAGGGCTGGGGGATACTGGGATGCATAGGAGAGGCATCAACAGTAGAAAACAGGAAGTTATTATCACTCTGTACAGACAGTTAGTGAGACCTCCATCTGGAGTACTCATGCACTTCTGGAGACCCCATCTCCACAAAGACATAGAGCAAGTGGAGGCTGTTCAGAGGAGGGCAACAAAATGGTGCAGGGTCTGCACTAGAAGACATACGACAAGAGACTAAAGCAGCTTAATATGCATACCCTTGAGGAAAGGAGAGAGAGGGGACATGATAGAAACTTTAAGTATCTCAAGGAATTAACAAAGTACAAGAGGGTAGCATCTTTAAGAAGAAGAGATGTGCAAGAACAAGAGGGCACAATTTGAAGACAGAGGGGACTGGCCAGAGGTAACATTAGAAAGTGTTTTTCACAGAGAGAGTTGTGGATCCATTGAGCAGCCTTGCTGACCAGGTTGTGGAGTCACTAACAGTGGGAGAATTCAAGAATGCATGGGACAGGCATAAGGCAATTCTAGTGGGGTAGGAGGAAGCAAGCTGTTGATTAACTAGAATTTGCAGCTTATCCATCAGGTAGGAAATGGGCAGACTAGGTGGGTCAAGCAGTCCTTATCTGTAGTCAAATTCTATGTTTCTATATATCTACATTTTCTTCTATTTAAAGGCAAAGAGCCTGTATTTTCCTTTAGTAATAAAGAGTAGAATGTACAGAATTTTGAAATGTTATGAGAGCTGAGTCCTGCTGATGCCAATTGTAAATTATTTTGCAGGAAACTGGAAAATTATTATTTTTTAACATGACATTTTTATTGAGATTTTTTATCATACACAGACTTAGTGTGAGAGCAACACATTATCACACAGGCAATACAGTCAACAGGTAATCATAACCAGGTTAATACATCATGTTTAATTTAACAGCAGAGTACTAGTTACTAAACAGTTTACTTCTCAGTCAGACAGGGCTGGCTATCACATTACTAATGCCAGTCACTCTGTTTTTTTTTTTTATTCAAGAAGCATCTTTAATCTTTGACCCCTCCCCAGCTCTCATCATGTGCAATGTGTTTGCTTTTGTGTTCAGTTGATCTGGAGACTTGTACAGCCTATTGGCTCTCTCCAGGTGTTGTTCTCTCAGTGGCAGGGTCTGGGATCAGAGTTCATCAACAGCCTTCACATTTGTTTCCCTTGCTCATGCAAAGTCTGCAGCCCTGCAGATTTCCACGTAAACCCTTGCTTGGGAACAAATTGTTACAGCAGCAGTACATGGAGCAAGCAGAATCAGCTGCATGTAGTCAACGTACTTTTTTTTGTTTAGTGTACAGTACATAGCAGCACATGCTGTACCAAATGCCTTATTTTAAAACAACATTACATATTATTTAAAACTATTTGTAACACAGCATTATTGAGCGGTGTGCCAGGGTGCCCCGCATAGGCGGAGCAGGCGTCACGTGGTGCCAGAGCAACACAGCATTGTGAGCCGATAATGCGTGTTGGGCTCGGGAGCGCGCCTCTGAGAAGACAACGGCATTATATTCTCAAAATGCCATGTTGCTCCTGTAGGCGCGACAGCCACTGGGTCACAAATAGCGCTGTGACTGACCGGGCTTGGAGGCAAGGCAGGGATAGAGAGTGCGAGGAGTAAGACTGTGCCATGCGGTATGCAGCGGCAAATTTGCAGAGCACACACCTAGGCAGAGAGATGTAGAGAGCCAGCGCTGGGACTGCAGGCACACAGACAACCCTCGGTCCGCCATGAACGCGCACACGCCAGCAGGAGGGACCGGACACTGCAGGAAAGAGCCTGGGAGAGCAGCATGGAAGGCAGCGGGATGCAGAAGGAGCAGGGCACATCCAGCGGCCCAGAGCCACTCCACGAGCTGAGGCAGGAAGCACAGCTGGGGAGTCGCAAGAGGAGCACCAGCATCCGGCACGGGTTCAGCTGCCAGAGTTTCACTGTACACGCACTGTCATTTTCAATTACGGTGTTACTGGCAGCCAGGGACAGCCCACCACACATCAGCAATGACGGAGGGCGTGACAGAAATGGAGTGGGCAAACCGACGCCGCATGATCCTGCAGGTACACCACGTGACTGAGCCGGTATGCAAATTAGGTGCTCCGCGCGCACCAGAACTCAGATCCACGGAACTGTAGACCTCCGAGGCAGGCTGCACCGCGATCGACCGTGGAGACCCACCGGACACTTCATGAGAATGCAGGGCTCAGAAGAATCTGCTTCTGCAGCGAGAGCAGTTTTCAGACACATCGGTATGTAAGAGAACACTGTAATGGGATCTGAGAGTAACAATAAAGTTTACGAAATATGCTTAGTCTCCGGTGCCTTTGTTGCCAATCACTATGCACAGTACTTGCACTGGTAAACATCGAGGTTGTCCATTTACAAGCGCATTAACTCCCTCTGCAGGTGGCATCTAATGGGGGTTAATGCATGGCAGGGGTCGCTGTCCGACCTCGGCCTCCGCCTCGGTCCACGACGGCCCCTGCCATGCATTAACTCCCCATTAGATGCCACCTTCAGTGGGGATTAATGCTTACGCCTCCCCACACATTGTTCCACATCAGATTAAGCACACCATGCTTTCATCCTCCTGAGAACCCTTTGACATTGCTTGGAGGCATTGAGGCACTGTGGTTTAGTGGTTAAAGCACCTGCTTGGCAACCATGAGATTATGGCTCACTATAGCTAAATACTCACTTTACTCCTTGGGAAAGTCACAAACCTCCCATTGTGTCAGTTCACCCAGCTGTAACTGAAAATGGGATGCTGCGGCTTAGCTAGGTTATCCTTGGTTAAAAAATTGTAACAAAAAAATCTGTGGGGTGGTGGTGTATATTGTACGCTTCTGCTTTTATGAATAGCAACTGATAGTGATTATCCATTAACAAAAATAAAATGGTTTATACAGCAAATCTGCAACTTTCCTTGGGTCTGTGGCAAGTTTTCCTCTGCAGGATTTACTACCCCAGATTTTCTTTTGTCATTTCAATATTTGCAGACTCCCAGTATACATTATGTTGTGTAATTTAATTGCTTGTGAAGGTGCCACAATGACAGCACTGGGTTGAAACCCTTGATTTATGTGCAGTATATGACAGGTGCATGATGGTTAACCCATATAATTATGAGGCATAGAATGGCAGAGCTCTGATGTCATAGCCAACATGATGTCACTTGATTGTTCCCTCTACATATCACTACTTGTCACCCTAATGTCACCGCAATTAGCAAACATAAGGGCAGATGCTCAGAGTCAGTGATTTATGCAACTTCAGACTTGAATGAGTTTAAATGACTACCTGACTGTTCAACAACTGCTGGTTTTGTTTTATATTGATGCTAAAATTCAGGCTGCAACAGCTGTTCACTTAATGTCGCTTGCACTCCCAAGTTCCAGTGTGCCTCAGTATTTATTTTTCTGCTCTTGGCTTACCCAGTCAATGGCAGTGGCAGCACTATGGGAGGTAGAATCTGGTAGCTAAATTCCAACATGCATATTGCAGTGGTGGTGGTGAAGAAGTATAGCAGGCAAGTGTGCAGGAGTCACACCATCAATCAACTGGAGCCAAGAGCCAAGACTTGTTACCATGCCTGAATTCTGATTAATAGGTGAAATCAGGATTTGTGAGTGAATGTTAATGGTGCAATATGCAATATGTAATGGTGCAAACTGCCACTTCCTCCTCCCTTCCCAGGCTGGATGCCCTCTGCAATGCCTTCTGTCACTTCACCACAAATAATCCTACCTGTACTCACACTGCTCTCTCTGTTCCTCCCTCTCCATCCTCCCTCCACTCTTACATTGTCAGTCCCACTGTGCTGCCTTTATCTCCAAATACTGGTTTGTATTCCTTCCTTCTACATATCCTCACTTATCTCCCCATTCTCTCCTCTTCCTTCCTTCTCTCTCTGCTCCAGGAATTCCCACATCTTCTCCATTCCCCACCTCACTCCTCTGCTGGGCAAGCTGCTTTCTCCTACTGCATCTCTTACCTCTGGAATATGCTCCACTCCCGCTCACTCTCCCTCACTTAGATTCTTTTTTTTAACCAGGAGAGACACACTAAGCTGAAAGCTTGTTTACAGGTGTTATCTGGGAGCACAAGGAAGTTAAGTGACTTGTTCAGGATTATACAGTATGCAGGTGAGGGCTGTGGGATTCAAACTCTGGTCGCTAGGTTTGTAGCTCAGAGTCTTAAACCACTGCACTATGCTGCCTCCTTGATGTCAACCAAGGCATCTTCATGCACTCTCCTTTTCTGTCTACCCCTTCTTGACCTCTTGTCCTCTCCCTGACCTCTATTTCTGTGATCCCTTCAATTAAGTTTTTTAGCATAATCTCCTACCCTAGCAGGCCTTGGCGACTTTATTGCATTCTCTCTCACCATTAGCTAATTTTCATTGCCATATTCCATGCTGTTAATATATATGTCCACTTCACGTGATGTTAGAACTGTATTTGTTGTCCCTGTGTCCACACTGTTTTGTAAGTTTTCTTTGTGTACTCCCTCCTTCAGATTACACCTGAAATGAGCTTCAGCTTAGTGTGTGGCTTCCTGATAGCCAACTTTTTAAAGAACAACTTTTGACCCACCTACCTCAAGAAGCTAAAAGAACCCTTACCTGCCCTAAAATCAAGTCTTTTAGTAATTTTCTTTGTTTAGTGCTTGATTCAGGAAGGGAAGGATTGTATTTTGTTCCGTGGAGCTCTGTCACCTCCATCCCTTCACTTCCTTGTACCTCTGCACCGCCTCTGCCCCCAATCCACCCCGGCCACCACGCTTTGTGACATCAGTGTATGAGGAGCACGGGGTGCTACTCATTGCAGTAAATGGGCTATGTTTATGTTGTAATTTATAGTTTAGATGAGAAAGTCAGAATAACAGTGGTTACCACTTAACTAACAAGGGTCTTGTTAGTTTAGCTGCAGCCATGACTTATTCCGACTTGCCATCTAAACTATGAAATTTAACTTTTCAACATAGCCCCATTCACTGCAATAGATGTTTTCCCCCACGCCTCATACACTGATGTCACAAAACATAGTAGCGTGGGGTGGATCAGGGCGGAGTGCACGCTGCAGAGGTACTGAAAATGAAAGGGATCAGCCTGACAGAGCTCCACGAGCAAAAACACGATCCTTTCTCTTCCTAAATCGGGGCACTAAATAAAGAAAATTACTGAAAGACTTGATCTGGGTGCAGGTAAGGGTTCCTTGTGCTTTGGGGAATTCGATAGAGCGCTATAGTTGCTCTTTAAATAAATAAATAAAATGCATTTAAAAGCTTTACACTGTATATATTTAGGTTTTATTTACCAGGTAGCTGCACTAGACAAAACTTTTGCCTATTTTAAGGCATATGACCTGGGAGATCACAACAGTGGAGATTGACACAACAATGTACACAAATGCTAAGAGGGTCTATGCAATTGTATAGATGTAATACAGAGAACTAAATCAAAAACGAAATACACTATGTGGTAAGCATGAACCAAGGTACAGCACAAGGTGCAACAATAAAAGACAACTGTATATGACTTGTAGTCACTGGTGAATGTAGGACTGCGCCAGGCTGTGGGCAAGCCTGGGCACAGCGCATCTGATGCGCCAAGGCGTGACATGGTGATATTCAACGGTGCTGCACCATGGCTCAGCACTGATGAATATCGCCCATGGCCACCCTGGTGTGCATGGTGCAGTGGCACTGCACCAGCAAAAGTGGCAAGGGAGGAGCAGGGGCAAGTGCCGCTGTGCTAGGTGCATCAACCATGATATTCATTGGTGGACATGCAAATGGGGCCATAATGCATGCAAGGCACAAATGGGCCCATCTGCATGTCATTATGGCCCCATTTGCATGCAGGTGTACCGATCCTGGCAACTTGCCAGGCAGCAGCTGTCGGGGAATGAAGCCCCTGCTCCTCACCGGCACGCACCCCAGCCTGATTGCAGGCTGTAATATGTATCAATATCCCTGGTGGTCCAGTGGACCAAATCCCACAGCCTGATTGCGGGCCTACAGTAGTTAATATAACCCTGGTGGTCCAGTGAACCCCTCTCCCAACCTGCCCACTCAGTCCCACCACCCTGTTCCCCCCAGTGAGCGGCGGGTGGCAGCACCCACCCTCCAGCCACCCACTGACTGACTGCATACAGCAGCTGTACGCCATTGGTCCACAACATGTGTCAATGGGCATGCAGAGATACCATATTACATAGTCCAGATATGTGAATGAATCCATTCACATATCTGGATCGGTAGTACAGTATGCGTTTGTATGCCCATTAGCCCATGCTGTGGACCAATGGGCATACAGCCATACTATATGTAGTCAGTTGTGGGCACTACGGGCTAGGAGGGTGAAGATGCCACCCGCTGCTGACTGGGGGAGTGGAATGGTGGGCTCAGTGGGCGGGTCGGGGGTACCAGGTTATTTTAAACTGTTTTAGCATACGATGCTCATGATTGACTGGAAGCGTCCACTGGACCACCAGGGATATAGGACTTCTTTATTTATACTGATGCCTGTGATCGGGCGTGGAGGTGTGAAGCCGATGGACCCTGGCACAGAGGCTCTGGTGGCCATCCACAGCTGGCAGCTGCGTGTTGTGCCCTGCAATACAGCAGCTCACCTGTGGGTGGCTGGCCCTTGCTTCTATTTCTTTGTGGCTCAACTTTGAGCACCAGTGTGTGGTACAAGTAGGGGGTTGCATCAGCATATGTGCAGCACATCCCAGGCTGAATATCAGGATGTGCGGATTATGCATGGTCACGCCCGCACTTGTGCCGCGACATTACTGGTGCACTCTGGCGCATCGGGATCTGGGCGCAACATCCCCTTTTGGATATCGTGCCAGGGTGAGCAGTGGGTTGCTTATGGTGCAACCTAGTGCGCCATACGCAACCCCTTTGAATATCCCACCTCCAAGCTATATATGAGGATTCTGACTGCTAAAAAGGTTTGCCTAAAATATTTTTCTTTTCAGAATCTTCAGACAGGCCACTGCACAGAGTGCTGTTTTGGAATGTTTTATGTTGTTTGGGATCAATAGCTCATTTCCAGCCCAAGCATAAATATTTAGGTTGTATCTGTGACACTTGGCTAGCTGGTTATGATTGTTGTATGATATTTGTAATATAAAATGTAGTATGAGACTGTGCTTCCATGAGCGCCCTCCTAGGTTTCAGTGAAGCTACAGGATGTGTAACTGACCAGAGGATGTGAGAATTTGGCCTACATCAAGCTGCTAGCAGTGACAAGTGACATGAAACCAGGAGGTAATTAAAGACCAGAGAGACCTGATTAAAGGTCTCCTGTTTATTTTGTCTTAATTAGAACTATCCCAGCTGCCATGATATAGGGCTCATAGGAAGAACATTTGCTACCAACACCGTGTTAAAGTTGTAAAACCCTTTGATATGCCTTGGGAATAGGAACCACACAAGATCAAAGAGAAAATGTTTAATTAAATAGTCATATTTAGGAAATGGAGTTTTGCTGATGTCACAATATTTAATATACCACCTGCTACACTTTTTAATTCTAAAAGGAGGAGCTAGATGACTCACCAAGCGGGTTGGGAGATGGGGTTGAAATGCATCCTTGTAACTGGAGAATATGCCATACCATATTGGTACTCTAGAAAGACACAGTTCTTTGATATAACTGCTCTTACACAGGTAATACATTAGATAGAAAAGGTCTAACTTTATGGTGGTAGGAGCTTTTGTTTTGTACGTTGTCCTTGTTCTTTTAAGTGATTATGATGCTCTTTGATATATTGTTCTGTGTTTACATTTTTCATATCTTTATAATCTTTAGTAAAATCTTGTTTATAAGATACTGCCTGGGTATGTCTTCCAAGTTCTTTTGCATGTGATGTATACATGGTTAAGTTTGACAGCTGTTCTGAAGGGCTTGATGGTGTTACTAAACTGGGAAAAGGTAAGAATATACCTAAGGTCTCTAATACAGTTTTAAGGGTTCATTTTGGAAGCCTGGCTTGGTGCCCTGACAAAAGATTGTACTGCAATCCCCAAAGAGGGTACGTATTCGAGCCTGTACATTGGGTATGCTAGCATAAGATTCACAGTTTGAATCCCTCAGAACTTGATATTAAAGGTGATTCAGACCCAAAATCAGACAGGAGGGTTACCATGTCTGTTACCTGTTCACACTATTGCACTCTGAGGTTGGCACTGTGGGAGCAGAAAGCCTGACCAGCTGAGTGCGTCTGTGACAGTATCTACATTTTAAGTGACCTGAAATACCCTGGGCAGCTGAAGCAAATGTAGTTACACATAGATAACATAGATACATAGACAGTGTCGGCAGATAAGGGCCTATGGCCCACCCAGTCTGCCCATTTGAGCTTGTAAGTTCAGTTTGTTTTCCTAGAATTCTGCTTCCCCTTACCCCTGACCTCCAGAATTCCTTTATGTCTATCCCATGCATTTTAAATCCGTGATTGTTTCAGCCCCACCACTTCCTCTGGCAGGGTGTTCCACTTATCCACCACCCTTTCTGTGAAGAAATTCTTTCTCATGTTTCCTTGACTAGGTACTGTAATCCAGCTGAGACTATTAGATATTCATTAACTTTATGGTTCATAGAATCATAGAATCATGCAGGCAGAAAAGGGCTATTTGGCCCTTCAAGTCTGCCAGAGATAGCCCTCACCCCAGTGCCCTTTACCGTCACCTCTGCTGCCCTCTTTCTCCCATCTTCTTCCTACTCCCATGTAGTTATCCCATGCTCTTTGAATTTCTCCACTGTATCTACCTGCACCACCCACTTCAGTAACCTGTTCCATGGTTGTGCAACCTCTCTGAGAAGTAACATCCCCTCATGTCCCCTTTAAATCTGCCCTCCAGCTTAAATGCATGACCTCTGGTGGTTTTGTTTTGCTCAGTCTGAAGATGCTATCTCCATGGCCTTATTTATTTCCTTCATGTATCTGAAGATTTTCACCATGTCCCCCATCCTGCCTCATCTCCAGCGATAAAACCCAAATGCCTCCAGCTTTTCCCCATATGGTCTCCCTGCATCCCATAGATCATCTTGGCTACCCTTCTCTGTACCCTTTCCAGCCTATCCTTGTCACCCTACAAATGTGACCTCCAGAATTGAACTCCATACTCCAGCTGTGGTCTGACCAATGTTTTGTATAGTGGCATGATCACCTCTCTACTCCTACTAGTGAAGCCCTCCCAATGCATGCCAGCACTCTTGTTGCTTTCCCAGCTGCTCGTTTACATTGACTCGTAACCTTTAATGTGTCTGTGATCCAAATTCCCAGGTCCTTTTTGTTCTATAACCTGCAGTGTCCCCTGCCCGAAGGTAGTTATTGGCCCTTGGGTCATTCCATCCTGTGGATTATTTTGCACTTTTTCTGATTTGCAAGTGTTATTTTAGGGTTTAGGTTGTGTGTCAAGGGTACTTCTCATAATTTTAGAAATGGTGTTGGAGCGGGCATGGAAATTAATTTTAATATCTGTACTGTATGTTGTGACTCAGAGGGATGGAGGTGACATGAACTCTACTCCTTGACCTGCCCCACAACCCTTTCTTTCTTTTAAAGTTTTATGCAGTAAGGATATGCAGTTTATTCACCTGTATAAACAGTAAGACATTTAACAACAAAAATAGATTATGGTAGGGAGTTGACTACTGTCTATAGGCCTTATGATTTTAATGATTTCAGAAACCTGACTTTAACCAAAGGTTAAGGATAATTTTGTTGTGATTGAGGGGTGAGGGTTGTTATAGAGGTTTTGTTTCTTATTTCTAAACCCCTTATGGCTGCTACAGACAATCCAAAGCAGATCATAAACATATTTTTAAAGGATATGATATTTTGACCTCAACAAATCCTACCATGAAATTTTGTAATGGGGACTTAAATTTCAGATGGGAAAGTCCAATGAAGGATATTGCTTATTGTCTAGGTTTAACTCAGTTGGTTAATAAGGTTACAAGAATAAATGTGAAGGATCCTTTGGCATCTATGGTCTTCAATTTGATATTTAATAATAGACCTAAACATTTCTGTTCCAGGCGTTCTCCCAAAACAACTAGTGATCACTCAATGATTTTCTGTGTTCTCAGATGGAACACAATCAAGGGAGTACTCAAGTTTTGTAACTATAGATTCTTCAAGGAGTTTGATTACCCCAGTTTGATGCTGGACATGGAGAATGTCGATTAGAATAAGTTGCACCTCCTCTAGTGGTTGAGGATGCTTTGCAGTTTTTTTTATTGATGAATTTTATTGGCTTCCATAACAGGCATGCTCCTATTCATATTCTTTGGGTGAAGATTACTAATGCTAAGTGGTACACAGTTTCACCTCATAAAACAACAGAAAATTAGCAATGGAGCCTGGGCAAAGAATAAATAGTCAAATACTATAAATCATTGGGACAAATAACATGTACTGACAATTAAAGGACAATGTATGGTCTTTGGTTAATAGCCACACTGTAAACTCTTTGAGGGGTTGCCAGACATCACTGTAAACCTTGAGAGTGCTGGAGAGATTTTCAGATGTCATGGCAACCTCAAGAAGTGTTTTAGTGCGGTTGATAACCAAAGGCCACACATTATATTTCATAGTGTCTGGGCTACCAAGATTGTGTAATCATGGATTGAATTACTTTACCAAATTACTTTGCAGAACATTGATTGTTGTGGCATTCCATTATGCCATACCATTGATATGACATACTCAAGAAGGGTTAACAACAGAGTGATGTCATAACAAATAGAATAATAGATAGGTTCTGGTATTACAGCAGTAACATCGGCCTGGGAGACACAAGAAACCCCGAGAGCAAAGCTCCCGAGAGGTTTCAGTCCCCAGAACCTCAAGATGGAATTTCTGCCTTGAAACACTACAACCTATTTGTTATTTTTGTAATATACAGATGTGAGGAATGTGTAAGTTTCACTTGTGCCTGCTGCATGGCGCTGTGGTCTGCAGAGTTAGTAAGACTCCTGAGTGTTGTTCCTCCCTCGCTCACACCACCCCACTCCTGCTCCCACCCCAGTCCCAGTCCGCTTTCTTTTCTCACACAAAAACACAGTTCACACAGTAGTTGGGTGATCAGTAACCCTAATGATACTATTATGAGGACCAGAAGTTTAGTATTATTAAGCAGGAAGAATACTATTATGAGGACCGGAAGTATACTATTATGGGACTAACTAATATATTACAAGGGATTTTTGTATGCATTTTGGGGTATTATTTTCATTATCCATATATTACGATGGTATAACAAGGTTGTAATCTGCCTGATTTCAGATAATAATAAGGGCTCACCATACATTATATACAGTATGCTTCTACAGTTAGGGAAGCCAAATCACAAATTTTCAAGGAACAACCAGTGCAAAACAAGGGCTCCAATTCAAGGGTCTTTTGGAAAATATTATGCTTTTTGATTCCCCTAATTGAGATTCTTTTCCTCTGTCTTTTTATTGGATGGAGTAAGCCTACATGATACCAACAGAATTGCAAATAAATGTAATAACTTCTGTATTTTGGTAACAGTATGTTTTGTTTAAGTGATTTTGGTGATCCACCATTTTTGTGGGCCTAGAAAGCAAGGTGAAAGGGTCATGATACTTTTCATATAGACAAATTCAGTCATGCAACATGTTAAAGGTGTTGTTTGAGCTAAGCATTTATAAATATGGTCCAGATGGTACAGTATATACAACAAATTGTTTACATTGGCAGCCCCTGCAGTATGTTTTCTGCTTTTCATTTTGTTTAATACTGTATGGCACTGCAACAAGGGACTGCATGTTTCAGGCCTCATGAAAATGATACAGATCATGTCCACCCATCTACAAAATTGAGCCCTCTGATTAACTCAATAACTGTCATCCAGTTTCTCCACTGCCTGCTGTCTCAAATATTTTGAGAAACTTGTTGCTTTGCAGACCACTGGGTACTGCAGAACGCTCTGGCATATATAACCCCAACCAGTCTGGATTTTGAGAAAAACATATCGTAAGTTACTGCTTTGGCTAAAGTTACACGTGATATCCATTTGGAGATGAGGCATGCTTGTATACTTGTAACCCCTAGATGGCGCTATCCCAGGGGCTACTACCCTGCCTGATTTGCCACTAACAGGTTGAGGGCCTGGATCCAATGGCGGTGCCTCCACCCAGAGGTCAGGGTTTGCAATAGTTAAACTAACTTGGTCACAGCCCTCTGGGACACTGCAACCCCTTTCTTCCCACTAGTGGCCCACACAATATATCAGAATTACCTTCACAGTATACACTTACCCCCAGGTCTGGTTCCGGCACTGGGACCTCCTGTGAAATGAGATACAGTGCAACAATCACAGTACAGTACTTTAACATAGACAAATACCTCAGGCAGTATAACTTTGCTGAAACAAGCAGCTCTGATTTATTTAGGGGGATATAACAAGGACAGGGGGAAATCAGGTTAATTAACTTATCACTCCTAATCTATTTATGGCTCTGTGCACAGGCCTATCCCTATCAGTTACTGTCCCTGGGTACCCAAGCCCTAGTGGCTAGTCCAAACCGTGGCAGCTGGTAGGGCCCTTTCACACAGAGAAAAGGAGAATTAAACAGTCAGCAGTACAGTAATTCCATTTGGATTTAATGTGGCAATTCAACAGGCGACCATGAATTAGTACTCACGACCTCCAAATAAGATAGGGTCCTTCAATGTCAGTAGGGCTCACTTGAGGTACACAAACCTCTTCACACATCCATATAAAGAAAGCACTATACCAGGCAGGCTGCATCTGTATCCCGATCGCAATTACTGCACAATACCGGAGAACACACAGCAGATTCAGTTCCTGACAGACCGAGTGCAATTTTTAGCAATTCCTCCATTCTTCTACAGGGTGAGCCTGGTTTCTACCTTCAGAGATCCTTTGATTCTTTTCACAGGACGGATTCAGTCCTAACAAGCTGTTACACAAGCTGCAGACCGGAACTCTGGGCCTTACACACGTTTTTGACTAAAACTGCACACTGAAAAGCACAGGGCCCTTCCTTCTTCACTGCCAAAGCTCAACTGAAACTCCAACCGACAAAACCGGCACTTCCTTTGAGTTCCTCCCAGTTCTTGACTGGATTGGCTGTCACCACAATAGACTGCTGCTGTTGGTCCAAAAAGGCACTGAAGTCTAAACTACATCTCCCAGAGTCACTGCCCATACAATCCTCTTGTGGCTGGCTCAGATTATGAGTCCAAGTTCTGATTCGTCCAAGGCACCATTTTAGAGCTAGCTTACCCCACACTGATTGGTCCAGTTCAGCAGTTCAAAACCAGAATGGGGAACTAGGCAGACACTGTTCTGACTGCAAAGAAAGCAGGTTAGACAAACTGTAATTTCATTATCACTCTAAATGGTTTCTGGCAACAGTTACATCTTTCAGATAGGTTCCTTTGCACTCCTAGTGACTGCAAAATGGAGTGAATTGGCAGCAGCTTGAGTGGTACTCAATCAAAGAAACACACAGTCCCCCATACAACTAATTATGTCTGCAAGCAGACAGCTCTTAAAGAGACAGTACCAGAGGTTCTAAAAACACTCACTGATAAATGGCTTAAAGGCCAAACACCATTCAGGCTTGGAGCATTCAAGCAAGCTCCTGGAAGTCTTTTGGGAACCCCATTTGCAGGGGGTTACATACTGATGCAATCTTTCTTGATCTTTCTAAAACATTTGTTTCCATCAGTCATAATATGCTGTTGCTTAAACTGACTGAATTGGGGTTTTGCAGACATGGGTTGCCTGCTGTCTCTCTGAGAGGTGTCAATTTTTAAATTTTACAGGGGCAAACTCAGGTCTGTTCACCATAATAAAAGGTGTTCTTAGGTATCAATTTTGACACCTTTGCTGTTTCCTCTAAAAGTCAGTGATCTGGATAGTCAACAGCTCATATGTTTGCAGATAATAATATTATATATGCTAGTATGAATAATGTTAATGATTTACAATTGGTTCTCCAAACTAATTTGACAAGACTATGAAACAATGATTTCCACAGTGACCACTATCTCTGCTCTGAAAGTGTGAAAACACACTTCTGCCATGTTGTGAAAATGACAGCTGTACTGTTCATAAGAAAGTGAGGAAAAATGCCACTGGTGAAAATCTGGACTGAAAATATAACAAAGTCATGAACTAACGAGGGTGCGTGGAAACTGCGCAATGCTCACTCATAACACAGTCATTTTATGGATTTTGTCACCAAATTTTCAACATAGCCATTTTAAGACCTCTGCTCATGAACAGTGTAACTGTGATTTTCTTAATCTGTCCTAAACATTGCTTTTGCACACCAACAGCACCATTGTGCGCTACATGCGAAACACATTTTGGGCAACATATGAAAATTGCAGCTGTACTGTTCATAAGGAAGTGTAATAAAATGGCAATGTTGAAAATCTGGAGTGAAAATATTAAATTTGCAAACTTATTGTATGCATAGGAACTGTGCAACGACGTCAGAATACAGTCATTTTTAGGAATTTTTTCACCAAATTTTCAACATAGCATTTTAAGACCTCTGCTCATGATGAGTATCACTGTGATTTTCTTAATTTGTCTTGTAATTGATTTCAGATACCGACCGCGCCATTGTGCGCTACATGGGCGGAACACATTTTGGGTGAGATGTGAAAATGACAGCTGTACTGCTCATAAGAAGGTGTGGTAAAATGGCAATGTTGAAAATCTGGAGTGAAAATATTGAAAATTCGTGAACTTATGAGCCTCATGAGAACTGGCAACGCGAAGCTTAAAACAGTCATTTTTTTGAGCCATATCAGCCTTAACATGAAAGTGAATTGCAAACATGTCATGAGATGTTCAGGCCTGAGTGTGATTTTGCTTATGACTGCGAAATCACCTTCAGGCCAGAATAACGCCATGACAGTGACACTATTCATGAGAAGGGGTCCCAAAACCCCATGTTGAAAATTTGGCAAGAATTCCCAAAAATGCCTGAGATATGCAACAGTTGAAACCCCCTATCTAGCCCATTATACAGCTTACCGCATTTCCTCAGTTCATGGTCAGCTTTGAAGAGTGCAGACATCTTCCGGTCCAATCAAGATCGCCACGCCGAGGTCCGGAGGTAAGTATGGGGGTGAGGTGGGGGTGTGGGAGGCAGGGTGCGTGGGTGGTGTGCGGGTTGTGGAGGGGGCCAGGAGACTACGGGACCGTTTTCTTTACAGGTTAAAAATGACGGGACGCTTGCCCCAGCGTGGCACAAGGACGGTTGGGGGGGCCATGAAGCTGACAGGGGATTGGGCACCCCTGGCCAGCTAAAGTATTGATTGCCATGCTGGGGTGGCCCCAGCGTGGCACTTAGTACCTGGGGGCTGAGGACAGTGGAGCCGACGGGGATTGGGCACCCCCTGACATATTATTTGCCACGCTGAGTGGGCACCCAGCATGGCATTTTCGAAGGCTTTGGGGACGGGGAATGCAGCACAGCCGATGAGTTTGGGCACCCCGCTGGCTATTCAGTGTGTGCGCGCAAGGGTGGGGGGGGGGCGCGTATGCCTGGCGAATAGTGTGGGGGAAGTGCGGCATGAGCAAGCGATATCTTTATCGCTGCTCACTCAAGCTTAGCTCCCCTTTGAACTGTATGTTACTGCATTTTGGAGCTTGTCATGACAGCTCCAGCATGAATTGGCTTACAGGCCGCGCCACACACACTGACTGAATTGGAGGAGGAGGTGACACACCTCCAAATCTCAGATGATAGCATTATGTTTCTTGCACATGCGGCAAGCAAACATAAAATGACCTTCCACTAGCAAAGGAGGTTAGGTTTTTAATTGTTAATTCCATGATTATTCCTCTTTTGACACTACAGATATTATCTACCCAGATACTTTATTTTTCATCTAGAAAATTGGATGCTCTGTATCATCATTCAATTTGGTGGTTTTAGATGCTCCATGGCCACCCATCACTGTAAACCATATTGTACAACTGGCTAGTGGTCCTTGAGGGATAGGCATAATCTACATGATGGTCATTGGATGAATAAGTGTCTGGGATAAATTTATATATGTTCCCTTTAAGATAAATTAAGCCTGGACTACAAACTTTTCATTGTTTTATGTTTCATTGCCAGACATGGCTTTGCTTCTTTTGGTTTGAGGGCTGTAATGCTCTTTCTGTGACTTCTCATATTAATATTGTCAAGCTAAAAGCATTTCCACTTTTAAAAACATGTCTAAAGCACATACACGAACCTCTACAATGCTGTCTAGTCATATGGCATGCTTTGTATGTTCTGGGCGTGATTCTAGAAGAATGGCGCAAGTCACTGCCAAAGGTGAATTGCACCAAACTCAGTTGCAACATGGACCCTGTACCCAATTCTAGAAGGCAGGGTCCCCACAGCTAAGTCCTGTGATTTGCGACAAACAGATAGCTCAATGCCAAACAAAGGGCGTAACCCGAGGTCTCATGTCACAAGTCGCATCCCCGGCTGGAAAGCATGTCCCCAAAGCCCTGCAGAGGGCAGCTGTGTCCCCCATCCCCCAATCAAGGATATGCGCTGCAGGGCATGTGTTACCCCCATGAGCCGTTTCCTAAACCCCGAACTCAGGATCCTGCAATGCCACAAAATGTACCTACCCTTTATTCCTTGGTAGTCTAACAGCCTCCCCCACACATCTGTGTTAGTCCATCCTAAACCCTGACCCATCCCCAACTGGTGACTGGCACAGTCCACCCTCACCTCCATAGCCAGCCGCCGACTGAGCTCTGTAGGAGCATGTACTATAATCTCACTCAATGAATGAATGTACATTTGCACATTGAGCATGATTAACAGGAAGCACTCTATGGAGCTCAGTCGGCAGCTGACCATAGAAGGTGAGACATGGGCTGTCCAGTCGCTGGCTGGGGGATAGGTCAGGGGTGCAAGAATGGACTGGCTCAACTGGGTGTGGCACTGGGGGCCACTAGACTACCAGGGATGATTCATGTGTACCATTTTTGTGCGGCTTGAGCACTGCAGGGACCTGGGGGTCGGGGTTGGGGAATGGGTCCTGGGGGGCCAACTGCCCTGTGGGGCATTAACAGTGTGGGGGATTGGGTGGGGTCCCATTGCCCTGTGGGGCATACCTCAACATGGATATTGGGATACTGGTGGCAGGGTGACACCTAAAGCAGGTTGGGTGGGGTTCCTATGGCCCTGTGGGGCTGGCAAGTGTGGCAGAATTGTGGCTTTGGGGTGGCATTAGCAGGTGGTTCAGGCAGCTGGCACACCCTAGTAGACGAAGTTACACCAGCTATTTGCTGGTGTAACTTGTCTTTGTTGGATGTCCATCGGGTGTCTTGTAGAATCACACCACTGGGGACTTTGTTGCTGCCCTCCCAGAATAGGGCACAACAGCTGCTGTAAACCCTAACACCATGTCACAGGGGGTTTAGAGGTATCTGGTGGTGTATGTCACTTTGGTGCAAGCAGCCTGTGGCATATCATGAGCTGCTTTGCAGGACAGAAAATGTCGCAATTGCTGGGCGTACTCTTCTACTTGCACCATTTCTTTTGATGCAAGTCAGTTACGCCAGGCGATCCCTTCTAGAATCAGGCCCTCTGTCTGTAATTATTGACATCTTGATCATGTGATATGTGCAGATAATATGGTTGAGTTAATTTAAAATTTAGAGTTTCTGTATAGTTATTAGATTTCTGTGCTACTGTATCTACTTCTATTTGTTTCTATTATATAATCTTATTTTATTGTATTTATGTGACCCTTTATTTCATGTATACATTGTAATTTATGCTTCCCACAAAATGAGATTTTTGCTCAATGGGTTTTTACCAAATGAACATAAATTACTTTTTGTTACCTTCTGCTACTACTACTTCTTCTAGTTCTACTACTTACCACCACTATTTCTACTACTACTACTACTACTACACTACTAGTATATTACTAATTCTAGTACTATTACTATACTGATACCTCTAGTACTACTACTTTTACTACAACTTCTAGCACTACTACTACTACTTCTAGTTCAACTTCTTCTACTACTAATTACTACTACCTTCATTACTACTACTACTACTTCTCGTATCATTACTGCTACTTTTACTACTTCTACTACTACTCTAGTACTAGTAATTTTCTGTTACTGTTTCTACTTTTACTACTTCTAGTACTACTAATTCTACTACTACTTCTACTGCTGCTACTTCTACTTCTATTACTACTATTTTACTACTACTTCCAGACATATAAATTCCATTATTGATCTTATAATTCTATGTGTGGGCCTAGTATTAGCTTCACAATGCTGCACTGCATATAGAAACATAAAGCTGACAGCAGATAAGGACCACAAGGCCCATCCTGTCAGCCCATTTTTTCTATTTTCTATTTTTCTCATGAATTGCCAGAGGCCTGTACTCTGTCAATGGCCTATCTAGTCATATTCATCTTTATTGCTCCCTTATGCCTGTCCCATGCCTGTTTGAAGCCCTGCACAGTATTCATATCTACTACTTCCTGAGGTAGACTGTTCCATGCATCACCCACCCTTTTTGTGAAAAATAACTTCCTCACATTACCCGTTGATCAGCCTCCCTCTAATCCCATGCTGTGTCCTCTTGCCCTGCTGTTTTTCTTATATTGAAACATGTTAGACTCTTTCACCCTGTTAATGCCCTTAAGATGTTTGAATGTTTCAATCATATCACCTCTCTCCCTCCTTTGCTCCAGGGTACACATATTGAGCTTCGTCAATCTGTCCTCATATGTTTTCTGATGCAGTCCCTGCACCATTTTGGTTGCCCTTGTCTGGACTGCCTCCATTTTGTTAATGTCGTTGTGCAGGTGTGGCCTCCAGTACTGCACACAGTACTCAAATGGGGCCTAACCAGTGTCTTGTAAAGAGGGATTATTACCTCCCTCTTATGACTTGCGATACCCCTACTGATACACCCCAGCATCCTCTCTAGCCTTATCTACTGCTTGAGTAGTCTGCTTGAATGGTTTCAGGTCATCTGTTTCGATGATGCCCAAGTCTCTTTCTTCCCTTGTGATTGCCAGCAACTACCATCCCAACCTATAGGTGGCTTCAGGGTTTCTCTTCCTGTGTGATGATCTTGCACTTGTTTGCTTTAAACTCCAATTGCCAATCTTCTGACCATTTTGCCAGTTTATCCAGATCTCTTCTCATTCTACCCACCCCATCTGGATCACCTACTCTGTTGCAGATCTTGGTGCCATCTGCAAATAGACAAACCTTAGCCTCCAGTCCATCTGCAATGTCACTGATGAATATATTGAAGAAGACTGGCCCCAAGACTAATCCTTGAGGTACCCCACTTGTGACTTGCATCTCTTCTGATTGTATAACATTTACCGCCACTCTGTGTTTTCTGCCCTCCAACCAGTTTGCCACCCAGTTGACCAACTTCTAACCCACCTGAGCCTACCCAGCTTATTAATCTATCTTCTGTGTGGAAAAGTATAGAAAGCTTTGCTAAAGTCAAGTTAGGTGACATCAACTGCTCCCCCTTGGTCCACCACTCTGGTTATCCAGTCAAGAAGCCTATGAGTTTAGTTTGACAGGACCTTCTTGTTGTAAACTCATCCTGTCTTGGATCCTTTGCTCCTATGGATTCCAAGTGTTGCACTATCCTTTCCTTAAGGAGTGCCTATAATCTTGCCCACTACTAAGATAAGACTGACTGGTCTGTAATTCCCTGCCTCCTCCCTGCTACCACTCTTGTGGAGCGGGTTCACGTAAGCCCTTCTCCAGTATTCTGGGACCTCTCCTGCGCTCAGAGACTCACTAAACAGTTCTGATAATGGCTCTGCTAGTTCCACTCTTAGCTCCATTATTACCCTGTGATGTATGCCATCAGGTCCCATTGCCTTGTCCACTCTGAGCTTAGAAAGTTCTTGCAGGACCCTTTCTTTTGGGAAGGGACTAGTGCACACCCTCCCTCCCCTGTGTTCATGGTGCTAAGCTGTGGGCCCTGCCCTACCTCTCCTCACTAAATACTGACAGAAGTATCTATTTAGGATAGATGCTTTTCTTTCCGTCCTCCTCCTCACTCCCCTTATCCCTTTGAGATCTTAGCAATACCCACTTTGGACTTTCTTCTTTCACTAATGTATCTGTAGAAGGTGTTGTCCCCTTCTTCTACTGTTCGTGCTAGTGTTTCCTTGGGTTGGGCCTTTGCCTGCCTCACTGCCTTCCTTGCTGCCTAGGAAAGTTTGGTATGCCTCCCTCACCTCATCCCACTGTGTCCCCTTATATTTCCTGAAGGCCAGCCTTTTGCTCTGATGTTTTCTGCTGCTGTTTTGATAGAAACAAAGTGGTTTCCTTCTTATTTTGCTCTTGCTTTCCTCTCTAACACAATGGGATGTTGCTTCAATTATTGCATCCTTAATGCTTTCCCACTTTGCCTGTACCCCTCACCTGTATTTCTTCTTGCCAGGGCTAGCTTAACTCTGTTAGCCATGTTATCAAAGTCAGCTCCTCTGAAGTCTCATATGTTTGCCTTGGAATGGGATGATTTAGTTCTAGTGGGCAAATTAACACAATACCATGTGATGTTCACTGGCCACAGGTGACCTTCTACCTGGAGATCTGTGATCCTTTCCCTGTTAGTCCATACTAGTTCTAAAAGCAAAACAAAATGATTATATTAAATGCACACTGAAAATGGAAATAGAGTTAAAATCTACATTTCGACCTTAGGTCTTCTTCAGGAAATATCTAAAAGAAAAAAACAAGTTTGTGTAGAGGAGAGGTAAAATGAGAGAGATATATATGTGGAGAAAGAAGAAAGGGAGTCTCAGTGAAAGAAGTGATAAATGGTAAAATTAAGAGAGAATATGTGAAACAAAAGGTGATGATGGGAAAGATAAAGCATAATGGAGTAAAGAGCTGGGAAGTTCCCAGTGGAGACTAATTAACAGGGCCTAGTAAGAAGGCTGAAAGGTGACAAATGTGGGAAGGAGACAGAGATGGAGACATATGGTGAAAATGAAAAATAAATTAAATGAGTACAAAACAAATAGACTTTAGGGGAAAAAGGGATGGCTGAAAGATGTTAGTGGAAAATAAGTCTATCATTTAAACCAGAGGGCTGCTGGGAGCCAAGGCAGATGATCAGCTTGGCTTCCATGTTTTTCTATGGTCAGCATCCCAGAAGCCTTGCTGAAGGACACAAACAGAAAGGTCATTGACATTGTGGTCCCTGGAGATAAAGTGGATACAATGGGTTTAGCAGTTTCACCATTCCTGACTGCTCTGTAATGTTCCCTGAAATGGTCAGCAAGACGCCTACCAGTTTCTCCGATGTAAATAGCTGTACACTTCCTGCAAAGAATACAATACACCACATTAGTGAAGGTGCAAGAGAACTCCTTGGTGATGTAAAACACCTGTAGGCCCCCGAATCTCAGTCACACTGGAAATAAATTTGCAGATGTAGCAGCGAGTCCTGTTGCAAGCTTTGGTACCTGGGAGGGAGGAACTGTTAGAGTGGGTAGGCTGCTTTTAACCAGGAGATTCCAGTAGGTTGGGTGGCCAGCGGTAGGAGGCAATAGGTGGTTCTGTAAAGGAAGCACCAATGTTAGATCAGTTTGCAAAATGGAAAAGTTACTAGTGATGATCTTGTGAAGAAAAGGTGTGCCCTGATGGAAAGGAAGAACTAGTGGAATACGCCGTTGTTCTTGTGTGACAGTATCCCTCCCGCGGGGTCAAGATTACAGGGCATGTTACTGACCCGGAGAGTGCTCTGTCCACTGTGCTTTTAGGGTATCCCTGTTGATAAAAAAAAACTATGCATTATTTGGGTCTGCTCAGCTAAATCCTCTTCTCTCTGCATAACCTGTGAAGTCTAAGAAACTGTGAATAAGGCAGGCCATTCTTGACATGTTTAGGATGGAAGGAGCTGTGGAGGAGGAAAATGTGAGAGTCACTGGTTTGTAATAGACTGATGTCTTCAGACCAGTGTTCTGGACTGACAGCTGGATATCCAGAAAAGGCAGTGTAGTTCTAGTTCTAAGATAGCCTTGTCCCTTGTGGGTTGTTCTACCAATTGTTTGAGGCCTCAATGGACATTTCAGAGTCAGACTAGCCAGTTCTTGCCCTGACATTTGAGACTATAAAAAGCAGTCAATCAGTGACACGTGTTGGAAGTTTTGTTATTTGGAAACCTGTCAACTAGGAATAGGACTAAGAGCACCGCAACCCATGTTACAGCTGTCACACAACAGCTATCAGATAATTATGGCCTTAGGCCACGTCCATTCTGGGTCAGATTTGAAGCAGTGGGCTATAGGTGAAAAGTTCTTTATTCTCTTGCTAGTGTACTAGTGAGCCTGACCCTGTGACTTTCATATCTGATTGACAGAAGATTATAAAGACTATGGGCCACATATTTAGACATTTGTGTTAGTGCTACACTGCATTTGCTAGGCGCAAGCACCAGTACCCAACCCAAGGTATATTCTAAGACATTTTCCTGATGCTAATAGGTCTGAATATAGATCTACACAAGTGCTGCAAAATGCACTGTGCTGGCACACCACAAAGAGCACAACACAATGCATTTGCACAGCACTGAATAGAGAACTAAGGATAGCACTGAAGACAGAGGGCAGCTGTGAGTGTGAGCAGGGCAACAGTGAAAGATACACCACACAGCAGCATAGGTATAAAAAGCTTTACTATATACAGTTATAGTAGTACAGTGGCACTGCTATAGTTAGGTTGAGCAGGGTTTCTATATCAAACCTCAAACTTGCACTTTAGTGGGCAATTTTTCAAACTGCTTCTCCTGTGCCTGATTGGTTCCATGCCCACCGTGACACTCGTCCAGCTAGGAAAAAGGCTTGCCACTGAGCCTTGCTTCTCACTCCAAACAGCAACTTGAGGGACTTGAAGGAGGTGAGGGAAACCTTCCACAGAGGGTCTCCTCCTGCCACAAACTACGTGGCTACAGGGTTCAGAGGCGCCGCTGATTCCTACAGCTGAGTGGACCTCCCTGGTCACAATGGGACAAAACAAACTCAAAAAATAAAAGGGACTTGCTGCATTTGCTTGGGTTGTTTTCCAGAAGGAGAAACTGCATCTGGACAAGGTCTGTTACTGTGGGAAAAGTTGGATACAGTCCGGCGACATGACGGAGGAGCTTTCTGGTACCAGTTTTTCAAACTGCTTCTCCTGCGCCTGATTGGCTCCCTGCTTGTCATGACACTTGCCCAGCTAGGGAAAAGGCTTTCCACTGAGCTCCTTGGCTCACTCCAAACAGCAACTCGAGGGACTTGAGGGAGGTGAGGGAACCTTCCACAGAGGGTCCCTCCTCTGGCCACGGACTACGTGGGCCATAGGTTCAGAGGTGTCATTGATTCCACAGTCGAGTGGACCTCCCTGGCCACAATGGGACAAAACAAACTAAAAAAATAAAAGGGACCTGGTGCATTTGTTGGGGTTTTTGCCAGAAGGGAGAAACTGCATCTGGACAAGGGTGATTACTGTGGGGAAGGTTTGTGCCCTTCCACCCGCCCCATTCTCTCCTCCCTTAAATGCCCACTAGCCTCTCCCACTAGACAAGGAACGCCCACCCTGGTTGGCCTAGAGCCATGCTTTGCTTGCACACTGACAGTACCCTAGCTAATGTGCATAATGGCCTATCATAGTCATCACTTAAGATAGCTAGTAATCAAGTACTGTCTTAACCAGAGTTAATCATTGAAGATAGATAACTAATTTTACAGTCTGTGTAACCTAACATACTAACACTATTTGCCAGCAGATTAGGACTTATGGTCTATCGAGTCTGCTGGAACCTCAGATCCCTAGTTGGGTGCCGAGGCCCTCCCTCCCTTGTGTTCCAGAAACCCCTATCATCCATCCCCACCCCCTGGGACAGGCCATCATCTGATACATCCACTTTCTGTGCCTATCCCACTCTCTTGAAGCCCTCCACTGTGGATCTCTGAACCAGCTCGGCCAGGCAGCGCATTCCAAGGGTTCACCACCTCTCAGTGAAAACCCTCCTCCTCTTTTCCCCCTCACCCTTCCACCTTCCAACTTCAAACCATGCCCTCTGGTGATACCTCCCTGCTTTAGTCTAAAGATCCCTCCATGTTTACTCCTACTTATTCCCTTGAGGTACTTGAAGACCTCAACCTGTGCATGACTAGCAATTTCTGTGTAATCAGTGCATGATTTGCAATGTTCTTGAACCAGGATCCATTGCTATTTGGGATACTATAATTTTGAGACAATTACTTTGCATAGGCATGCGCCACAATCTCAGGTAAGCTGAAGCTACAACCTACCTTCTGTATAGCTTGAGATAGGTCAATACACCATCGCTCCCCATCCTGAGTGCTCTCACCTCCCACCCACTATGATAACCCCACCAGGGAGCTAGATCCTGTTACTGCAGCCCTGAGGTAACTGTGCAAGGCGTTTCCTCACCCCCAGCCTCTACCCCTCAAGGTCTGACAGGATGCCACCTCTGAGCAACTGCTTCATGCTTCAAGATCTGGCTGGGACCCCAGCCCAAAATTGCGGTCCGTTGGTTGCCAGAGCATCTCTGAAACTCCCTCCCCTGCGTGAGATCTGCCAAAGACTTGAGATTGGTGCATCTAAATGTATGCAGTCTGCTGCCCAACCTTGTTGAGCTTACAGCTTGAGTGGCACCTTGAGGAAAGAAGGAGAGGAGGGACATGATAGAAACTTTTAAGTACCCCAGTGGAATCAACAAAGTCCAAGAGGATAGCATCTTTCAGAAAAGAGTACGGCAAGAACAAGGGGACACAATTTAAAGATAGAGGGGGCAGTTCAGGGCAATGTGAGGAAGTATTATTTCACAGAGAGGGTATTGGATGCATGGAACAGCCTTCCTGAGGAGGTTGTGGGGCCTAAAACTGTGGGAGAATTCAAGAACGCATGGGACAGACATAAGGCAATTCTTGTGGGGTAGGAAGAAATAGGCTGTTGGTCAACTAGGATCTGATGGCCTATCCTCAGGTAGGAAATAGGCAGACAAGATGAGCCAAGCAGTCCTTATCTGCCATCAAAGTCTATGATTTCTATGTTTCTATGTTTATAGCCCTGACATATGGGGGTCACAGAGACCTGGTCAAGCCTTATACTCCAGACTCTGCCTGTGCCACCCAGGCTACAATCTTATTAGGCAAGACAGGGCAGGGAACAAGAGAAGGGTGGGATATTCCTATACTATCAGATGCACCTAAACGATCCGTCTATAGGACACATGCCACCCCATCCCATTATTGTGAGTTCCTGCATGCCCTGCTAAGTGCAACACCAAGAAGGTACACCCTGGTCTATGCCTATAACCCCCAAAGGGTGGTGTGCCAGGGTTCTCCTCCTCCTTGGCAGCCTTAATCCCATGGTTGGCTCGAGTCCTAGGTGACTTCATCCTCAATTGGTAGGCCACAGCATCCAGCAATAGAGCCCTTGCTGGCTGGATCTTGCCTCAGCCAACTCATCTCCGAACCCACAAGGCTCTCCCCACATGGAGACAGGGGTTCCTTCATTGACTGGTGTTGTGCAACAGACCGAGAGAATTGTCTCCTTTGGTATTCTCCCAGATGTTATTTCGGATCACTCTCCCACCTACTGCATATGGGGCATCTCCTCCTAAGATCCCCTGCAAGGTGATCCAAATGAGGACTTCTCCAAACTCAGCGTTGGGGGCTACCTTGCTGACCTGCGACAAGCTGACTGGTCCCGGGTCACTGCCACTATTGACCCCTCAAGGGCTTTTGACAACTTCCTGACTGTCTTTACCCCACTGCAAGACAAACATGCTCCTGTCACAAAAGTAGGGTGAGGGGCACTGTCACTAACCTCCTTAAGCACAGGCAGCTGAGAAACTCATGCAAAAGAGCCATCTGATCTGCAAAAGCTAGTTCTGTCAATCTGCCTTATTGTCCACAGCCAGAAACCCGAGCAGTTTCTGGCAGAACATTAGGAACATGGTTTGGGGTCCCCAGAGCTCAGGTTACTGTTATGCACATTGGGCGGGTCAACTGCAACCCCCTACAATTGCCAATGAGTTTAACTTCCTGTTCTCTAACCATCCAGTTTTCCCTAACCAGACACATGCCCCTAAGGATCATGCCCCAGGGAAAACCCCTTCTACCTCAGGGTCATCGCTGTCACAGAAACACAAATGCTCCTTGTCGGCCCTCCCACCATACTGGCACTGGGCATGACTGCCTTGAGCCCAAACTACTTAGGCTAGGGCCTATCTAGCCCACCCATTGTCCACATCTCAATGCATCACTTACCTCAGGCATAGTCCCAGACATCTGGAAGATGGCCAAAGTCATTCTGGTCCCCAAACAAGGTGACCCAAAAGACACAATGAACTACTGCCCTATAGCAATCCTGTCAGCTATCAGCAAACTCCTGAAAAGGCTGTCGCCTCAGCTCAACCCTCTACCTATAGCCCCACAACCTACTATCTCCAGCTCAGCACAGGTTTAGAAAAGGGCACAGCACCTCCACTGCCCTAGCAGCTGTTATCTCCTGCTGTCAGGACTGCTGCTGACAAAGGCAAACTGATGAGACCATCTTTGTGGACCTCTCGAAAGCCTTGACTGGGTTGACCATGCTCTACTGTGCTCCTCTCTCCTGTCCCTTGGTTTCTCCCCACCTTGCCTAGTTCAATAATTACCTCTCGAGCAGGCAGCAGTACACAAAATTCAACAAGGCCCTGTCTGAGCCAGCTCCAGTTAGCTGTGGGTCCCCAGAGCTCTGTCCTGGGGCCTCTCCATTCTCCTCTTCGTAAATGAGCTACCCTGTGCCCGGTGCATGGGTGCACTACTCTGACGCAGATGATCTAGTCATCATGACCAGCTCCCAGGACATCTTTACCATCAACGCTGAGCTTAACTCCAATCTGACCGAATCCAACCTTGCTAAAGATCCACAAGCTCACAATTAACCTGCAGAAGATGCAGGCCATGCTCTTTGGCTCAATAGCCAAGACAAAAGCTGTCCTGGGCCGCTCAAGATCTTAGGTGCCGATGGGTCCTTACTGCAAGTTACAGATTCTGTCAAGTACCTGGGGGTGACACTTGACCCTCAACTGGATCTGCATTTGCACATAAGCAATGCATGCAAGGCCTCAACTGCAAGTTGGGCCTTGCATACAGAGCAAAAACTGCCCCACCCCTGCTGCCTGACTCGCTTAGCCAGGAGTCCTCCTGCCCACGCCTCTGCTATGGGCTTGTCACCTTCACCTACATTGCTAAAACCAGTCTTACAAAATGGGACACTGTGTATAATAGAGTATGTCGCTTTGCCTCAGCTCCCTGCCTTACCCACCGCTGTGAGCTCTACTCCTGGCTTGAGTGGCTGCCACCGAAAGCACCATTCCTGTGTCTTGGGCAATTTCATTAATAATTCGTCAGGTCTGCCACCACCTTAGCCCTCACTGAATCTCTTGTTCCTGCAAACCTCATTTACCATCTGAGATCCAGTGACTCTCAGGCCCTACTGGTGCCCAAGACTCAGCACCCAAATGGGCGACCGGCCTTCACTGCGATACGCCCAGGTTGTGAAGCTCCCTTCCCTCAAGCACTCACTCATCCCCTCCACTTCGCGTTTTAAAGCCACCTTGAGGCTTTCTCAAATTGGCTTCCACCTGCCTATGCACTAGACAAACCCACCCGACCTCTGTTGCTCTGCCTGGTTGAGTCTCTAACAACTTATCTGGTGTTGGCAGCGTCCGCCACACCTTTATTCCGCTACTGAGCTAGAGACCAACTAGATAGATTAATCCACTTTAGGCCCAACTGCTCAATCAGTGTGTGTATAGTTAATGTCCTTACTTGCGACTAGGGACTGGGCCTCCCCTCCCCAGTTTGTTTTTCTCTGCCTACCTACAAGTTTTATTGAGTTGCACCTAACATGGCGGTCCCTGCCTATCCTGAGACTACTCTAATGTTATCCTACCTGCTGTCTGCATTGTTAAAATCCTGCTGTCTTTTGTACTGACCTTGTTATTTGATGCACTTTAAATGTTACATTACTTGTTTTGCCTGTTCATGAATGTACCATTGTAATCTCATGGGTCGCACTCTGAAAATAGGCACTTGTTGTCTAGTGTGCTCACCTGGTTAACAAAACAAATAAATAAATTAATATCTTTGCAACCACTCAACAGATTTGCACAATGTTTTGTATGTGTGGTCACATGGGTGTAGATCTCTTGATGTGCTAAGTTACATTCTGGTTGCATGCACGGATTCTAAGGTACAGATAGTGAAAAATCATATTTTGCTGGTTTTTGTCATCACCTTGCACCCAGACAGTTATGAAATCTGGTCTAAAATGTTCTGTGTAGAAAGGGCTTGACCCATAGATGTGCTTTTACTGGTTTGGTGAACAAATATTAATTTGTTCCTGTTATTACATTTTGAAAGTTTGGTTCTGAGCATGCTTAATACAGTCATTTTGATAGCTGCTTGGATTACAGGAAGAATTTGGTCTATACAAAAAGGATCCTTTTCCTATCAGGGTAATCCTTTTCATATGGCTGCCTAAAAAAAAATCAAAATCCACAAAAATTAACATCCTTCACTCATACCAACATATGTATCTTGCTAATCGACACTGTTAGATGGATTCTGCACTTAAGTCCAGTAAAATTACCCAGAAATGCATTTTCTGACATGTAAACTCCTTTTGGTGAGTAATTTCTTTTTTCATATGGTAATATGAAAAAGATTGCCTATATGGAAAAGGATGTCTTTAACCTCTGTGTGTGAGAGAGGGAGTGTGTGAAGCAATGTTTTGTTGAAGAAACCTGTTTTTCTTTGATTTGAATCAGAGATTTATAGCAAATCATTACATTCAAAGGCTGGAAGTTTTGGTGTTATAAAACATAGAAACATACAGTAGAATCTGATGGCAGATAAGGACCTTTGGCCCACCTAGTCTGCCCATTTCCTACTTAACTTATAAGCTGCAGAGCCTAGTTAACCAACAGCCTACTTCCTCCTACCCCACTAGAATTGCCTATGTCTGTCCCATGCATTCTTGAATTCCACCACTGTTTTGACTCTACAACCTCCTCAGGAAGGCTGTTCAATTTTTACAACCTCTCTGTGAAGAAATACTCTTCTCACATTACCTCTGAGCCATCCCCATTTTCTTCAAATTGTGCCCTTGTTCTTACACATCTCTTTTCTGAAAGATGCTACCCTCTTGGACTTTGTTGATTCCTTTGAGGTGTTTGAAAGTTTCTCCTTATCCCCCTCTCCCGCCTTTCCTCAAGGTTATACATCTTAAGCTCCTTTTAGTCTTCCTTCATATGTCTTCTGGTGCGGATCCTGCACCATTTGGATTGCCCTCCTCTGGGCAGGCTCCCACCCTGTCTATGTCTTTGCCGAGATCGGTCTCCAGACTGTGCACAGTGCTCCAGATGTGGTCTTACCAGCTGTCTGTACAGAGGGCCAACAACTTCCTGTTTTCTACTGATGATGCCTCTCCTATGCATCCCAGTATCACCCCAGCCTCCTTACTGCCTTCTCACATTGCTGGCCCACCTTTAGATCATCTGATATGACTATCCCCAGGTCCCTTTCCTATTTTGTTGTTGTCAGTATCTCATCGCCATTGTGTACTCTTCCCTGGGTTTTGTTTCCAGGTGCATTACTTGCATTTCTTTGCATTGAATCTAAGCTGCTATACATTTGACCATTCCTCCAACCTTGCCAAATCCCTTTTCATCCCTTTCCACCCCACCTTGCGTATCAACCCTGTTACAGATCTTTGTGTCATCTGCAAAGAGACATACTTTTCTTCCAGTCCCTCTGCAATGTCACTTATAAAGACATTAAAAAGGACCGCCCCAGTACTGAACCCCGCGTTCCCCACTAGTTATCCCCATTCTTTACTGTGGACTCCATTTACTATTACCTTCTGTGTCCTGTTGTCCAGCCAGTGTTTTACCCAGGCCACCATCCTGGGACCACACCTGGCTGGCTAATTTGTTTATTAATCTTTTGTGCCAGATTGTGTCAAATGCCTTCTTAAACCTAGGTAGGCCATGTCCACAGCCCTCCCTGGTCTACTACTTTGTCACCCAGTCAAAGAAATCAATTAGATTTGTCTGACATGACCTTCTTGCTGTGAATCCATGCTGTGTTTGGTCATGTGCTCCACTGACCTCTAGATACTCAACAATTCTTTCCTTCAGAAGGATTCCAGCATTTTCACTACCACTGAGGTCAAACTTACAGGTCTGTAGTTTCGTCTCTCCGCCTTGTTCCCACTTTTGTGAAGGGGAATCACATCCACCCTCCTTCAGTCCTCAGGTACCACACCATCCTCCCATGATTTATTTTAAAAGTGTAGTCAGTGGTGTTACTAGTTCTTCTTTAGTTCTTTTAGAATTCTGGGGTGAATCCCATCAGGCCCCATTGCTTTATCCACCTTCAGTTTTAAGAGTTCTTTCAGAACCCTTTCTTCTGTGAAAGGGCTAATATCAACCTCTATCCAGAGTGCTTCTATTGACTGGATTAGGTATCTCCCCTGTTTCCATTGTGAATACTGAGCAGAAGTATTTGTTCAGTATCCCTGCTTTTTCACTGTCTCTCTGCCCAACCACCTTCCTCTTTAGCCAGCCTCAGCATTCATGCCTTAGTCTTTCTTTGCTCCCTAATGTACCTATAAAATGTTTTATCTCCTTCTTAACCAAGTTGGCTATCTTTTCTCAGTTTGGGCCTTTGCTATGCTGACTGCCTTCCTACCTCCTTCTGCTTTAATTGATAAAGTTCTCGGTCCTGCTCCTTCTGTGTTTCTTTTATATTTCCTGAATGCTATCTTTTCTTCCTAACCTTCTCCACCACTTTTTGAGAAGCATAGTGTTTTTTCATTCATTTTGATTTGTTCATTTGCTTCACACAAGACTTGTTGCCTCTGTGAAGGCAATTTTGATGTTTCCCATTGTTGCTCCACCCACCTTCTTGCAGTTTTGAAAGCAAGATTATCATCTTGATTTTCTAAGAGTTTCTTAGAGTGACACAAGTTGTGTCACTTCATGGCTGTGGAAACTCAGGTGCATCAGGAATTCTGCACCTAGTTTGATAAGGGGGTTATGTACAAAAAACAGGAGTTGCCACAGCCACAGGCTAGTTCCAAACATTTGGTGCACCAACAGGACTTGTAACAGGGATACATCCTCCCACCCAGCACAACAATGGAGGGGCCATGAGGGTTGGGAGGAGGAAATCTGCATGGAAGGAGAGGCTGGGGCAGAAGGGACATGGGTGCCCTAGGGGGCAACAGGAAGACAGTGGACATGACATTGAGTGATGTGGAACCCACAGAGGGTGTGCCCTTTGTAAACCCATACATCTGATCGGATGGGGACTGCACCTGGATAGTTGCCAGGGATGGAAGTGACATGGCCCTGGGTGAGCAGAGCCCTGGAAGCTGCTCCCATAGGTGCACAAAGGCAGAAGTCCCTAGGGAGGAGCTGGGAAGGTGGGCTCTCAGGGACTGTGGCAGTGCCCAGAGAACTGTCCCCACCCAACTAGCAGCCCACAATCTGCATCTCCAGCTTCTGCCCAGAGGCTCTGCCTTGTGCCCCTATGGGTAGCTGCCAGGACTGTCCCACCAGGGGCAATGTCACTTTCTGTCCCTGGCAAACCCCCACAATGCAGTTCCATCTGATCAGGTGTATGGGTCTGCAAAGTGCACTCCCAATAGGTGCCACATCACTCCTCTCATGCCCGCTTTCTCCTGATTCTCCCAAGGGCATCCTTATGACCTTTCTTCCCGTTCCCACTTTCCAGATCCCCACCAAATCACCACAGTGTGTGGTGGTACTGGCACAAGTTTCTTAGACCACCTCCTGCTGGTCTAAGTTGATCCTACTGAATCCATGGTGCAGCTTCGAAATGGCAAAGATGGGGATGTGGCATAAACCTAAGCTCTCTTGCAACCTCACGTGCGTGTGTCTGTCACAAGGGGTTGCACAGGGGTGGCTTTGGGCAAAAGGCATCCCAATTTTGATTCACACTGCATTTGAAAATCGGGATTGGCACAGTGTTTGACTCTAAGGTGTCACTTGCATCATACACCTTTGGCACAGGCACCTTGTGTCAAACATCAGCTTTTGAAAATCAAGCCTTATGCCTAAACACTGTAATCCCTCCTTAGGTCATGCAAACTTAAAAATAACCTCCCCATTCTTGTGAGTATCACTGTTTTCATAGCCTCCTCTGTGAAACAGCAAGGATTTAACTGAGTCTTGTGAAAGATTTGGTTTTATTCCTGCTGGGTTCTAACTGTAGAAAGGAAAGTATAGAATATCAAGCACAGTAACCAAACATTTAACAGAGGTGTTGCATATCATTATAGATACATAGATACCGTCCAGCAGATAAGAACCACCAGGCCTATCCAGTCTGGCCATTTAAGCTATCTGATTTAAGCAGCTGGTGACCTTATCCGTCACTGGCTTTAGCCTTTTTCTTTCCATCTATAATATTCCTTTATACCTGTCCCATGCATGTTTGAAGCCTACCACTGTATGGATGACCACCACTTCCTCGGGCAGGCTATTCCGTGCATCCACCACCTCAGTAAAAAGAACTTCCTGACATTACCCTGTATGTGGCCACCCATCAGTCTCATAGCATGCCCTTTTGTTCTGGTATTACTTTTAAACTGAAATATGTTGTCCTTCCACCTTGTTCATGCCCTTGAGGTATTTGAATGTTTTTTCATGTCACCTTTCTCCTTCCTTTGCTCCAGTGTGTACAAATTGAGATCTCTGATTCTTTCCTGGTAAGGCTTGTGATGTAGACCATTCACCATTTTGTCACCCTTCTCTGCACCATCTCAATTTGTCAAAGGCCTTACAAAGGTGTGGCCTCCAGAACTGGAACAGTACCCAAGATGAGGCCTTTCAGGGTCCTGTACAGTGGAACTATCACCTCCCCACCTTTAGCTTGTGATTCCCTTTCCAATACACCCCAACATCCCAGTGGCCTTCCCCACCACCTTGGCTGTCTGCCTTGTGGCCCTCAGGTTGTCTGTGATTATGACCCCAAGTCCCTCTCTTCCTTTGTAACTGCCAGCAGCTCTCCCTCTCACCTCTCACCTCCTGGCCCTTCTGAGGCAGAGGGAAGACTGTGCATGGCCCTAATCAGAGGGCCACAGCAGCACCTGCTGCTGCACCATCACCACCACCACCACCAGTCGCAGTACCTCCTTCTGACCCCAGAGAACTGATTGTATGTCAAGTGGATATGGCAGTTCTTTGGAGTGCTGTAGATGCCACTAATGAGAGAGTAAGCAATGTCAAGCAGCAGTTGGAGTGGATAGAGGACCAGCAGCTGTAGATGATGACCATGCTCCAACTGCTGCTTGACCACCAAGGCATTGCTAGCTAGTTTTTTGTTTTTTCCTTCCATCACGTCTCCCCCACCACCCTGTGTCATAAAAATATATTCTCCCACCACCCATTCTAAAAAATATGTTACTATATTGTCGTTGACCCTAACACCTTGTATCTTATAATTGTTTTCCTTTTGTTATGAATTTTTCTTGTCTTCTGTTCTGTATGCATCTACCCTGTTGTTGATTCCATGTATGTACTTTGTAGTTTCTATCCTGACCCCTTTCTGTTAATGTGTGTGTGCACTGTTTTGGTTTTGTTTGTTTTAAGTAAAATGGGTTGACTCTTGCTATCATTATTTAAACTTAAAGGAGTAGTCCACCCAAAATTTGAAATAGCATATGCTATGTAGAGCATTTTAGATTGCATGTAAAGTCCCTCCTAGTGTGTCTTTCTCTGTCTGCTCTAGGAGTTTTACTGATTTAGCTTTGAGCTGTGTGGTAGTTTTACCACTCCTCTGGATCTTCATGTTAAATAGGTTTATTGCTTATATTACTCCGACAATGCACCCTGTGTCATGTGACAGTGATGCAGCATAGCCCATTGATTTAGCAAATGCACAGTTCCCAACAGCAGAGCTGTGTAACTGTTCTTATACAGTGATCACAATGTTACAGTTTAGCATGAATATCCAGAGCTTGCTGAATGTGGATTCTGTAGGAAAACTACTAAATAGTAGGTGTAATTGGCTATTTGTGTTTTCTGTGTGTGTCTGGTCTAGCAAGCAGTAGTAAGTGTTTACATTTTAAAATTTAATCAAACTACTCACAACAATAAAAAGCAAAAAATTGCCCCAGATCATCAATGCTGTAATTAGTAAAGACTAGCAGTTTTGTACAGAAACCCCACTCACCTAGCTCTCAGGTATATGCTAAACTGTAACAGTTGCCACTTGGTGTCACTGCATAAAAACAGATACACAGGTCTGCTGTTGTGCATATGCTAAATCGATGGACTATGCTACATTACTGTCACATGACACTGGGTGCATTGTTGGAGCGATAAAGGCAATAAACCTTATTTGACATGAAGATCCACAGGGATAATATAAACTACCATAAAGGTAGCAGTCTAATTAGTAAAACTCTTAATAGGAGGCAGAGGAAGGACACACTAGGATTTTACATAGAAATCAGAAGTGCTCTGCTTAACTATATGTTTTAAAATTCTGTGTTGACAACTCCTTTAACAGAACCAGAAAGCCATAACTCCACATGAATAGATGAGGTAAATATTTCACTGCTACTGCAACTCTATTTATGACAAAACAAGGCACACAGTAATGACCCTTGCGCTTTGACAGTTAGGCCTTCAGTGGTATGCCTCTAATGAAGGCCTAAGTGCAAAGCTGCAGTAGTTATTTGTGTGTGCCCTGTTTTGCCATCAGTTGAGTTGCAGTAGCACTTGAACATTTTTTGTGGCATGTATCCATAGAGTAGTGACTTTGTATGTTTGTCTCACACTTTGGAGCCAGGTATCGGTGCCAGCACCCATCCACATAGTGCAGTGTTCTTCTTTTGACCCTATTATAGTCCAAGTTAAGAATGTTTACCCTGACATATTTTTGGTGCCTCAGTAATGTTTACTTTCTGTTGTTGAGTGTTTGTTAAAAGCAGCCCTCAGCAGTGCAATAATACTGTGCTAACTGTTAAACAGCATGTGTACAGTGTAATGTCCTGTTTGTGCAGACACTATCTGGCTTCTTGCAAACTTATATATGATGATTTGTTTCAGTGTTTATGGTATAAAGAAAAGAATATATCATGTACATTTTATTTGTGTCATCATCAACAGATAAAGTCATATAATATGTTTACAGAGGTCTCAGTGCAGTTGGTGGGCAGTGTGCACCCCAGTCAAAGTCCACACATGAATTTTAGGAGATCATAGCACTGCTCACTCCTGCTTTTCAAAAACCCAGCTTGACAGACATGAAATATTGCTGAGACACACAGAATATTTAATGATGTAAAGACATTATAAATTTGGAATATATAATAGGTCTAGTTCATCGCTTCCACCCTGTGCTACCACTGGAGCCGGTTTGTTCTGGTGTACAGCAACTTGCTGCAAAACTGTCACTGCCAGTCTAAACTAGAAAGACATCACTTAGTCCAGAACAAAAAATGCAAAGAAGAAATGTGGTAGCACAGTGCGGTGGCAGAACAGTGCTGCATGCAGTGGGCACACACAGTCACCAGAATTAGTGTGCATCCCCAGAATGCTACTGTCTTGTCTCCAGAATATTCCCAGTCCTGACAATGAGAAATGTGGGCATAACAACAAATGCCTCCCAGAATTAATGGTGCACTCAGTGTTGCACACAGTGGGCACACACAGTCAACAGAATTAATGTACATCCCCAGAATGCTACTGTCTTGTCTCCAGAAAATTCCCCAGTCCTGATGAAGTGAAATGTGAGCATAACAACAAATGCTGTTGCTGTTAGAATTACATGTAATGCTGCTGTTAATTGACCTAACTGTGATGTGATGATGCACAGTGTCTTGTCAAATGGTGTGAAGGAATTATAACTTGACTATTGAGTTTACCATCCAAAATGATGAGACTGAGAGTTGTTGGTTGCCTAAAGTGTGCTGCAGTCACCTCAACAGGAAGGATGCCCTTTGTGTGTACACTAATACTATCTTTGGTAAGTTGATTAATGTACCCTTTCTGGTACCATCATTGTTTTACACAGACAGAACCTGACCTTACTGTGTGATGTGATAGATAGATAGATAGATAGATAGATAGATAGATAGATAGATATTTTTGGGGTCTACATACACACACACACACATATATATACATACACGTAATCATTTCATTGTTTTGTGTCACAGGTCACACAGAGTCAGTGTGCACATTTCTGTGTTGATGAGAAATTGTGGCATTGGAATACTCTCAAGTCAGTGAAGATAAGTATTTTTATGGGTGGGGATTCTCATTTGCTAGTAGGTCTTATTAATGGTTTATTGTTTGGTTAATTCTTCACAGAATTTATCTGCATCCTTCTCCAGTCCAGTAATGGTGGTCATGGTCATCATTGATCCATACTACTTGTTGCATGTCTGCCCGCATGGGGAATATGATGTTGAACAAGTTATTTGGATAAGGCAACTATGACACCACAAAGCATCAGGAAGTTTTCTACAAAAAGAAATGAAGGACTTATTAGTACTTGCTTGCTGCAATAACACATTATGTTTAAAGTGTGGCTGTTCCACCCTGTCAAATATGCTGATTAACAGATAGCAAGCTGTCCAACTGAAGTCACAAGACCACCAAATCATCACAGTCCCAAATTTAGTACCATGCTCTAACCAATACACTGTGTCAGCGTCCCTATGTCTAAACTCAAGGTACATTTGAAAAGCACATCTTGTCAAGTCATGACTAGGGATGTGTTAAAAAATTTCATAGCTGAATTTCAGTGAAAGTATGAATTTCGCTTCCATGAAAGTTCAAAAATCATTTTTGGGACTTTGTGGAAATCTTGTCTTAAAACTGCTGAAAAATATAAAAACTGTGGGTTAATTTATTAAACTGTGGCAAAACAATCCACAGAATGGATCACTGCCAGTGGTCATTTCTGAGGCTTTTTCAACTGCAGTTTAATTCATTAATCCACCCCTACTGATCAGGGTCCCAGTAATACCTCAATCCCTTCCTTGGACCCTTATGGTTTCTAGTGGCCTCCCACCCACCGATCATGGCCCCCAAAACATTTTATTTCCCTGATGTCTAGCAGACCCCCTTCCTATCCTGGATTCCTTAATCCACAAATAAACAGCCAGCAGTCCACCAACTCATCCCCCTCTATTCCCAGTATTCCCTGGTGTCTAGTGGACCTCCCATCCCAGATCCCTTATAAAAAAAATAATCCCAATTCTCTGGTGTCTGTTGAACCCTCCCAATCACCACCCTGACAGTTCATCTTCCACCACCCCACCCTTCACCCCTACCCTGAGCAGGCCACCAGCGCAGTACTCCTCTCTCCTCCACTATCAGTGGCCCACTGAATTGTCAGTGAATGACCGCATGGTTATACAAGCAGGCACTCATTCACTGACAGTTCATTAAACTATGGATAGAATAAATTCCGCAGTTTATATGTATTTTCCACAGTTACAAAAAAGTCCACAGAACTCAGCGAAAATCCATGGAAAATCCAATTTTGCTAATGGCGAAAGTTCCAGTACTTCGACAAAAATTTCCAGAATTCCCAGAAGTTCCATGAAAGCAGAATTCACAACTTTCACCCACCCCTAGTCATGACCTAGATCAAACTTTTTTCCAACACTTGCATGGCTGCAGCAGCAATACAGTGTGATGTGCATGACAATTATTATGTGATGACATGTCACCTACTTTATATGAATTGTCAGTTGGATTTGCACTCTTTTGAAAAATTAACAAAAAGGAACAGATGAAATAAAATTGATATACTTACCGGTATGGAAATTGATATCCTGTAGGTTGCTGTAGATGGTCCTTCAATGAAGGAGAGTCATTGTTAACCTGTAAAAGAAAATAAGTTGACCGTATGTGTTTGACCACTGCATCTCAGAAATGCAACAGGAAACATAACACAGCTAAAGGAAGTTCAATAGCATGAAACCCATTAGCACACTTACTCACTTTAAAGTATTAATAGTAAGAAGCCTTGTGCCTGTGGCTGATGGATGTGGTCTCTCTCCAACTCCCTCTGCCTTGGCATGGCCTGGACACATAATGGAAACATCGGCATAATAGTGGTGGTGGGTGGTGATCAGGCACATGATGACATTCCCTCTCACATTTTCCTGCATTTGGTGGCAGTGGCTAACAGCAGTTTTATGGTGGTGGTCCAGGGGAGCACATGATGACATTCCTTCTCAAATTTTCCTGCATCTGGTGGCAGTGGCAAACAGCTGCAGTCTGCTGCAACACATTCACTGTCAGTGTTAGATGTACACAGGTTGGTGGTGGGCGGATGTATTGTGCACTGTGTAACAAATCTGACAAATGGAAATTGAGTCACTCTGAGTGGGACAGTGATTTAACTGTATGAAAAACAAAACATGTACCACAGAACAAATGTGACAGCCTTTTAATCACTTTACTTAAAACCTACCAACGTCAACCTCATCATCATCATAATACAGAAAGCTTCCTCTCAGTCATCTATGTCTGAATTCTGACCACTGGGAATTCTCTCTTTCCATTGTATCATCATTTACCTCAGTGGTAGGCTGTTTCATGCTGCCAGTGACACCAGGATGGTCCATTTCTACAACATCTCCACAACCATGACCATGTCAGAGTATGAATACTGAGGTTGCAGTTTGAGCTGGTGTGTGCCCTCTTTCATTTTATGAATGTCAGCAAACTGACATTTGCAAGAGACAAGTTTGTATGATGATCCTGAAATATTGCACCCACTGAGCTGAATACCCTCTCTACTCTTTGACTGGAGTGTGTGGTACTTCAGTGCCACTGCAGTCAGCTCTGTCCAGTCACTGACCTTTCAACTCGAGTGTAAAGAGGATGATCAGTTATTGACAGATGCCTGTTTTCAGCCAAATATGAGTCAACCATTTGCTGTGCTGCACTAAGTCTGGTGGTTGATGCATCATCCTGTTCTCCGGAATCATTTATGTCACAAATCTCCACTTGGGACAAAGCACCCCAAAGTGGGTTAATGCCAATCAGTTTGGATGACAGACCACCTGGAACTGCAGTCCCTTACAGGATGTGCTTGATACTACTCCAGCATGACCTTCAGCCTGATTATGCTGCTAAGGTTTGCTGAGTTTGCACGTGACTTCAGTGCCCCATGAACTAAAGTACACCAGTTGCCCACTGATATTTTTTACCTGTTCAGGCCTCCTCCCTCCAGTAGTGAGGCAATTCCATGTTTGTATTGTGGGTCCAGCATTGTTGCTATTGCAAAATCATCACTGTGCTGAATGCTCAAGATGTGCTGATTGCTCTCAAATAGTGTCAGCATGTGTTTCAGCAACACACTGCTAGCACAGTCTCCGAACCATCAAGGCTATGCTATAAATTCAGCAATGTATGCCTCAACACAAGCAGCAGTGGAATTAATTGAGTTAATGGAGGCAGACTAGCCACTCACTGCCTTTGTGGATTGTTCAAAGCGGCCTCAAAATTGTTATTACAGAGTCATGAGGCGCCACTGTTCAGTCATAGGAGACATGGAGGCCCGGAAGTGTCAGTGCTAGTGTGCATGACAAGATATTCTGAGATGGCTTTGTATTGTTCATACAAGCTCTCTCATGTATAAAGTGAAGTTCCACCAGGTGACAACTTCCAGCTTGAGGCGGTGCCACGGTAGGTTGTTTTGGATCTGCAACTGCCGAGCTGGTCACGCCTATGCAGATGTGAAAAGTGAGAACAGATATGCTTGCAGCTGTCAGCATTTCCTTTACATCAGGAGTGCTACAGAAACTTGTGCAATACAAGATTTAAACAGTGGGCCATGCATGGAACCCAGATAAAGCCACCATTTGTAATGCATTTAACCACATTTGACCTATTGTCACTTACTATAAACCCATCTCTCAGGTACAGGGGTTCAGCCACTCATCAATTTCAGTCAGTAGTAAGTCCAGCATGTTTTCACCAGTGTGTGAACAGGTCACACTGTGCAGAACAAGCGTTGCATGCTGTTGAATTTTGGGAAGATTGCTACCATGACTGTCCACTTACTAAACTAATTATTCACACTACCACCAGCACAAACAACCCGTGGCACCTGTGCCCAATGTGCACTTATACACAAATACTAACTCCCCATTGTTTTGCCACTTGTCCACATATCCATACTTAAATGGATGAATTGAGAAGAGGAATGTTGAAGGGCATGTCTTACAGAGTCGGTCACAGTACAGTATAACTCGAGGACAGCATGGGTGGAAAAGTATGGCCTGGATGGGACTTTCCATTTTAGACAGGTGCATGCCACAAACCGCTGGAATCCAGAATTCTCCATGAAGGAGAAGGGCAAAGATCAATTGCCAGCATTTCACTTACAGCAGCATTAAGTTCATGTGACACTGCATGATTGGGTGTGTACTTCAGGTTCGGGCAAAAACACTCTGCAAAGTGGGCTGACTTACACATTTGCATGGAGTGTAACAAATGGTTCTGCGAATGGATGGGGTTGTGTGTGAATATGTGATGAAGAGGACTGCACAGGTGACATATCCACAAATGAAGTTATTTTCTTTACGCACAGGGGTTGATGTACCACTTGCACTAGACATACTGCCTTGACCACCACCGCCACTGCTACTCTGACCACAACTGACAAGATTTCAAAATCATTATCCTCCACCTCTTCATGCCTGTAGTAATCCTCTGCTGTTATTTCATTGCTACTGCAGACATTCCTACTTGCTCTTACAGTCATGGAAGGGATAATATGCTCATAAAGGATGATGAAGGTGAATGCCCCACTATGGCATTATCTGCCATTGGGTGCCGGTCCACAGTGCCATGCGTCTGTTCTTAAGATATGTTTGCTGCCCCTGTGCCAAGATGGCTCCCTTTTACCTATACTCAGCGCGCATGGCAAAACTGGCAGATACTAACTGACTCATCGTTTGCATCTTGAACAAAAATCCCAAACAAGGATTGTGATCCCCAACTTTTAACATGTCTCTGATGCTGCTTATTGGACTCTGTTTTTAAGCCCTGAAATGGGGTGTGCTACATGATTTTTAGGTGGAACACACTTGGGCTGCAACTGACTACCACAGCTACCTATGATTATTACTGGGTCATCATCATCACCACCATCAACATCAACTGGAACTGCTAAATCACAACTTTTTCAGGAGGCGGGTGTTTAACACCAACAGACCCAAACACAGCCACAGCCACCTTGACTTTCTTTTTGTCTGGTTGCCAACAGGGGTCACTGACATCATCATCATCATATTCATCAACATCATCCACATCTACATTTTCTGCTTGGATGGTGTCAAGTGGACTTCATGTTGCAACCACAGCAACATCATCATCACCAATATTTTGCACCACACTGTGAACCATTGGATGGCAAAGGCATGACCTGCACCACAATGGAAGAAATGTGACATTGTGCATTATCGTGCCATGATCAGAATTTTGTTGAACTACCATGGGTGCATTACTGGGGAGTATGATATCATCTACACTGTCACCCACTGCTTTAGATGCAACTATATTTTTACATGGTTAAATGGTCAGAAGTGGAACTTGAGGCAGCAATACTCATGCCAGCAGAAACTGCACTAATACCACCAGCTGGAACATTATCATCTCCTCCAACTATAAGTGAAGCTACAGATTGCGCTTGTAAAAACATTGATGGAGAAATCCTTTTCCTCACATCAGCTATGCACTTCTGCATACTACCACACCCACAGACAGTCTTACCAATGGCTGCAGTGCCATGTCCAGCAACAGATTTATTTGCACGTATCTTTGCGGTCATTTTGGGGATCACCAAGAAAATTTCAAACCAATTTAAATTTCTGAACTTTCACTGGCCTGGTGGAAGTGATGTGTGAAGACCAAAAAAAAAACAACAGCAGTGGCTTGCAGATGTATATTACAAACTAAGCAAATGCAAAGGCAGGCACAGACAGATTAGATTGCACACACAATAAAGAAAAAGATGAAGACATAAGTCATAAAACCTTAACCACTGCTGCTCACAACAGTCACAATCCAAATCCAATATGGAAAAGAATACCTTTTGCCAGTTGGGGGTAGTGCACTGCAGTAACAGTACAAAACAAGTAAACCACAATCCCGACCACAAAGCAGTACAAAATTATGCAGCTGCGGTGGATAACAGGTTCACACAGCTGCAACAACTCTGTTGCTAATAAAAGGTGTCTGTGAACTGTGATTTGATGGCACGTGTCACGCACACACATTCACACACACACACACAAGTAATGCATGGCAAATTGAAAACTTCGTAATATGACCAGATCTTTTCAACAAACTGCAATTACGCACTGCTGCAACACAGAATTCAGCAAAAATGTCAAGAATTACTGAAAATATTATTGTATGTACATTAGCACAGTTATACAACAAAATACAACCAAAGCAAAAGACTGCCTTTTTCCTCCCAGACAGTTAATCTAAATCTACCTACACCACACGGATACATCCCTCCCCAAAGCATGCTTCAGCTGTCTCTCTGTACACAGACTGAATGTTCAAAATTACCATTCAAAATCCACACATAAACAATAAATACTTGATGATATCAGTACAGGAGGGTTTGCTAAAATCGATGTACTATGTTTTAAGAAAAAAATGGATCAAAAGGATTTTTAACAACTTTTATAGGGTTTCAGTCACAGAGCTCCGACATCAAACTATCTCCAACTACCTCTACACAAACTACACAGAACTGAGGCTGCGCAGAACAATCTAGAGCCCATGGAGACTGGCAATCCCATGAATCAATGCAAAATTCACCTTGGGGCCCAAAAACAAGGCTAAGTGATGCAAAGTACATTGGAATCAATGTGATTCACCTGAAAATGGACACAGAAGTGGATGGGGAAGGTGTAGTAACATGAAGTGCATTAAAATCAATGACTTTGCAATCCTCATTATGATGGTAAGTACTCCGCTCACGCATTGTGGAGTACTTCACGGATTCTCCACCGCTTCATGGAGTAAATTTTGGCCACTTCATCCACCACTGTATGAGAGTGGTAAAATAGGAAATATAGGATAGTATATGGACAGTCATTCACAACAAGGCTATTCTTCACCTGAGTGGTTACTGTGATGAATGCTGACCTGCATGAGCAAAACTTGAGAGGTCCCTGCGGTCATCACAGTACTCACAATCAAGTAGCCATGTGTTGAATGGCTGTCCATAAACCTTCTATATAGTGTATGGTAGGTCACCAAGAGCAACAGTACTGTAAACAAAATACACAGAACACTTAACTGCAAATGTATTTAAATGGAGTACACAGACATCGTTATATAACCAGAACAAAATACATGTAGCCTACAAGTTGTGGTCCTCTGGGCAATGGCTGAAAACTACAGCTCCTCGGTAACTGTAGAGAAACAGAAGGGAGAGAAAAAGTATTTTTGCCACTTACATACAGTAGTAGATGGTTATTTCATGCAGCTCACAGTAACTGCCAGGGCACCTCGACCTGAAACACAACACATTTCAGTACCACAACTTAACCCCCTACCCCACAACACAGCAAAACTGTTCATTGCTCACCCCTGACCTCCATGGGAACTTTTGATGTTGCACACTCTGTGGTTTGGGAGCTTGTTGAACCTAGTTTCCATGGCAACTGTATCACTTCTGGACAAGCCAGTGCAATGTAAGCAGCAAGCAGAATGAAATGTTCTGCTGCAGTACAGATGTCACTACTGTAGCAGAACCACATTTTGAGCATCACTGATTTCATTATAGAATAAAATTCTACCATACTCTATATTTTTATTAAATGTTTCATGGGTTTATGTTGGTCTTAAGAAACAGTAATTTTTGTCCATTTACATTTTTAAAATCAAACCTGAAATCTAGAACTACATAGTATGACTTTTTCCTGACCTAAGAAAACCATAGTAGCATGAAACTAACATGTTCAACTATAACTGGAATTAATAAATGTCAAGCTGAATTAGTATTCAATGATCTTTGGGATAAATAGTTCTTTCTATATGGAAAGTTGTTTATTTTTAATTTGGACTCCTCCATAAAACCAAATGCTGAATATTAAAGCATTGCCATCCAGAAAGTTCAAATCACGTTTTGATAGTGGAAACTTATTTCACAGTTATATTAGCATTTAATCACTTTAGACAATGCAAAATGTGTCTTTCTTATAGACAGTGTCATGCCAAATAATGTCTCCTTCCTTCCTTCCTTCCTTCCTTCCTTCCTTCCTTCCTTCTCTTCCTTCCTTCCTTCCTTCCTCCTCTCTCACTCTTTCCCTTCCTCTTATTCTCTCCCTTTCCCTTTTTCTCTGCTTTTCTTATGTTATTTCATAAATATGGTGTCTGACATGTCTGTCACAAACAATAATATCCATGCAGGAGCGTTTATGTGTTTAGTAACCCAAACACATTTGATTATGCAAACATGAACATGTAAATTATTTTCCTAGCACCTCATCACTTACTTTTTAAATCTGATAATACCACATAAACAGTAAATCCATATATGGCTATAAACATATTTCAGTTTATGTTGTTTCACCTATTCATACCATGGCACAGACTGAGGTAACAAACATGTAATACAATCGCAACAAATTATGAAGTTGTTGAATAAAACAAATAAGATTAGTATTTTTTTTTTTTTGCTCTGCTAGTCGTCTTTATTTCTCAACCCTAACCTCTGGACTATTGCCACCCCACCACAATCAGCCCCTGATCTGCCTGGCTTACACCCCAAGGTGGGTCTACTGAGATGATGCCTGCCTTACATAATCATGTCCAGGCTACCTGCCACATCACCGTGACTGGTAGGGATAAATTATCTGGTTCACAAAGACAGATCTAGTGTGGTAAACTGTGAGTGCTAAAGGTTCACTTGGTTGAGTTTGCCATTGCTGCTGAATTGTTGGTTGTTTTTGCTTGACTTTGAATGGGGTTTAGATTTTAATTTTCTTGCTTCCCTGGCTACCACTTGCACCTGAATGCCAACAGAGCCTGACCAAATCACCCTCTATATAATCAAAACAAGAATACCTCTCTTAAAACAATGGCAATTCAGTGTGTCAGCTATTATTTCTAAAGCAGGTGTAAATCATAAGTAATATATGAGCACTACCCCAAGACATGCACATTTTTCATTTGTTTTGGAAATTATGACTGAAAATATGTTACCATCACGTATATAATAAGTACTCTGTTTGCTGAACAGAAACTAATTAAATAGAAAGGAGAAATCAAACTTAATACTATTTGTTGTACATTTTCTGTTATTTAGACACCAATTGTTAATTATTAAAATTCCAGGGAGATGGCATTAGCCTTAAGATAAAGCAATGGTTTCTATATTATACCTCAAACTTTGTACTTTAATATCTTTGCAATTGTTCAATGGATTTGCATGAAAGTTTGCAGGCATGGTTTCAGCGGTAGGTCTCTTAATCTTCCAAGTATCATTCTGGATGATGTGAGGATTCTGAGAAATGTGAAAAAATAACCATTTTTGCTGTTTTTTTTTTTTTGTCATTGCCAGATGCCCAGGTGATGTTGAATTATTTTTATCTAAAATTTTAAGAGTAGACAGAGTTTGGCCCTCAAGTGTGCCTTTTGCTGGTTTGGTGAAAACATATTAATCTGTTCCAAAGTTATTACATTTTGAAATGTTAATTCTGAGCATATTAAGTATAATGTTTTGGATAGTTGCTTGTAACAAAAAGGAATATAGTCCATACAAAAGAAACCTTTTTGTATGGGGCTAATCTTTTGTGAAGAAAAACTATTTTTCATATGGCCCCGTCTTGTTTCTGTTTAAAAAAACAAATTCAAACCCCAGAAAAATGACATCCATTCACACACCAACATATGTAACTTGATAATTCAGACCCTGCACTTCCAGAGTAATATACCTGCATGCATCTATGGAGGGATGGAAGCATAGGGCCCAGAGGTCCTGCCCTCCCACAGATAAAGGAGGATATGATTGTACGATCTTAAAAGTAAAGTAATTAATTGCAAAAATCTTTGTTAATGCACTGGATAGGGTTGGAACCTTAACACCACATTTCCTACTTTTGTGAGTTTAACCTTAGCTCCCCACCCGTCCTGCAGGCAGCAACAGGAAAACAACATTACTATTTGACCTCTCCTGCATCTTCACAAATCAGGTAAGAAGTGTGCCTTCAGGTTATTAACCCTAAAGTTCACCTCATCCTCATATATTGTACACATCTCAGCTTACTTTCTGATGGAATGTGGTAAACATTATGGTTGAAAACCCCAAGGCACACCCCATGCATGATTTGTGATGATGCAGGAAAGGTTAAACAGTAATGGTTTTTCCTGTTGCTGCCTGCAGGATGGGGGTGGAGATTGCTTGGGAACCCTAATGCCACATTTCACTGCTTTTGTCAGTTTAAGACTAACTAGTGCATTAGCAAAGGTTTTGCAATTAATATAATATATACAATAGAAAAAAAAAAATGAGGACAACAGTTTGCACAGGGAAAGGGGTAACAGAAGAAAGAAGCTTGGACCAGAGTTGATAGGGCAGCAGCTGAGGAATTTGGGGTAAAATATTGAAAATTACCAAAGTTACAAGCCTGTGTCAGCAAATGTAACATAGGCTCATAAATTTGTTGTTTTGCAATATTTGTACACCAAATTTTCGACATAGCTTTTTCATGACCCTGCCTCATGAAGAAGGGCATAGCAAATGTTCAGTTGCTGCCTGAAAGGTGATTTCACACAGAAACTATGAAATCAACTTTCAGGATGCAAAAGTATTTTGACAGGAATTGAAAAATGACAACTGTCACATTCATGAGGTACTGCAAAAAATGGCATGTTGAAAATCTGACCAGAAATATTGACTATTACCAAACTTGCAAAATTCAACATAGCCTCATAACTTTTTGTTTTAAATATTTTACACCAAATTTAGATCATAGCCTTCTCACGACCCCACCTCTTGAACAATGATAGAGAATTTTTTAACTCCTGCCCAAAAGGTGAATTTGTGCAGGGCCTCGAAATGGTGATGGTGAAGTGGCCCCAATTTGCTCCATGAAGTGATTTGCAGAATGATGGCAAATTCGTGGAGTGCTCTGCAACGCAAACCAAAGTACTTTGCATTAAATGGATAATGTAAGTCCATTGAAAACAATGACTTTTTATTACTTCACCTTCCACATAGCCTCACTTCGCTTTGTTTTAAGCTCTAAAGGTGAATTTTGCAGTGATTCATGGGATTTCAAGTCACATGGACTCTAGATTGTGCTGCACAGCCTCAATTTTGGGTAGTGTATGTTGGAAGCTGTAGGAGACAATCTGCTCTGAGAGATCTCTGCAATTCAAACCTTCAAAAAGCTGTTAAAAAGCCTTTTGAGTCATTTTTTGCTGAAACTTTAGTTCATTGATTATAGGAAAACTCCTGTGCTCATATCATGGAGCGTTTATTGTTTGTGTATGGATTTTGAATGTTAATGTACAACATTCAGTCTGTGTACTGAGAGACAGTGAAAGTGTGCTTTGGGGAGGGCGTATCTGTGGTGTAGGTAGATTAACTTGGAGAAAAACAGTGCTTTCTGTTTTGGTGATATTTTCTTGTATAACTGTTTTAATGTACACACAGTAATATTTTCAATATTTCTTGCCTTTTTGCTGATTGTTGTGTGCAGAAGTGCATAATTTTAGTTTATTTAAAATATGTGGTTATATTACTGAAGTTTTCAATTTGCTATACATTACTTGTGTGTGTGAGTATGTGTGTGATGCATGTCATCAAATCAGACACCTTTTATTGTGCCACATAATAATTTCAGCAATGTGAAGCTGCTATCCACTGCAGCTGTGTGATTTTGTACTTCTTTGTGGTATCTTTACTGGTATTAGTACTAGTGACTTTACTGCAGCAGTGCAGTACACTGCCGCCCACATCCCCCCCAACCGACAAAGGTATTCTTTTCCAGATTTAAATTTCTGATGGTGAGCACAGGTAAGGTGTTGTGCCTTTGTGTCTGCATCTCTTCAGTTCACAGCACAATCTTAATCTGTCTGTGCATTTGCATCTCTTGAGGGCCCAATCACCATCTGTAACTTAAGTCACAGTTGTTTATTTGGCTTCCCTTCAGAGTACTGGACAGGTGTGGTACTTAATTCTGCATGAACATTGTACTCATTAATATGCATTTTAAGTCAGGACCATCATCACGAGTCACTCGTGATACAAATCACATTCTTCATCATCACGGTGACAAATGCAGTCACATACCATGATTCACGATCGTTCATGTTACGAATCACAACATTAATTTTTTCTAGTTACTTGGATGTATTGTAGGCCAGTTTTTGTATCTCTCCAGGCTTCACCACCACACCATTGTACTCATTGATACGTGTTTTAAGTCTGGGAGTTTTAAGCTACAGCTCATTGGGAAGTACAGCCGTAGGCATTAGTGTTCCCAATACATTTTCATACTGATTATCTCACACCATCGACACCAAATTATGTTCTTCCTTATCACAGTCACAAATCATGATTCATGATCATTCACGTTATGAACCACAACATACATGTTTTTTAGTTACTTGGATGTATTGTAAGCCTGTTTTTAGTATCTCTCATGCTTCACCACCCCACCATTGTACCATTAATGTTTGTTTTAAGATGGGAGTTTTGTTCGATACCTCATCAGGGCCTGGGAAGTACATTCACATATCATTCACATAGGCATTCACATATCTTCATCATCACAGTCACAAATGCAATCACAAATCATGATTTATGATCATGTCATGAATCAGAACATTAATTTTTAAATAGTTACCTGGATGTATTGTAAGCCTGTTTTTAGTATCTCTCCATGTTTCACCACCCCACCATTGTACTCATTAATGTTTGTTTTAAGTCAGGAGTTGGACAGTGTCTGCAGTACATACACAGACTGGAAAGAAAACTGACTGCACACATGCAGTTTAGCACAGTATACTTGCACTGCTCAGAATACAAAGTGTCATGCATATGGCAGACAACAAAAAGGGCATAATTACATACAAGGGTCGGGATGGTGGAGGAATACATTTTATAACTCAGCAAGGAAGGTGTGGGGGCACATGGTGTAAGGAAAAAACTAATGTGGGATCCCATGGTGATCCAGAAGCAGTTCCAGCATGGACATAATTTGCAACTGATGTCCCTCTATGTGATCCAGCCACTGCTCCACAGCACTCACCTTCTCATTGTTCTCCTTGACAGAGAACTGCCAAGTCAGCCTGTGTTACACGAGATCTCTGGGGTCCACATATTCTACAGACTGACCTGCTGGTGGTGGTGGTGCTGGTGGAGCAGCAGGTGCTGCTGTAGCCTCCTCTTCTTAGGGATGCCACAATGCACAGCTGCACCCTCTGTCATGGAATGGCCAGCAGGCACATGCATGGTCTGTTCTGTGGCAGTGTGCCACTCAAACTGCTGGTGATTGAGCATATGGTGTGCTGGCTGGCCCCCAGTCCCCAGGTGAGTCCCCTGGGGTCACGGTGCACCTCCACCTCACATAGGTGGCACTTGACCACACTGCTGTCCCCCCGACAGTCAAAAACTGCCAAACAATGGAGGTGCGGGAGGATCAGGCACAGGCAGGGGATGACCAGATGAACTGGCAGCTGGCTGTTCACAGTGATGAACAGGGATAGGATCCACATCTGGGCTGGGGAACAGGCACATCCTGCTCCAGAGGACCTGGTACTGGACTTGGTGGTGGTGGTGGTTCAACTGCCTCAGAGTCAGGATAGGAGGCGGTGCTGGTCCTGCTTCCAGGGGGGCACTCACAAGTTTTGAGCAGTCCAACAGGAATGGGCACCCATGCCCTCCACACATGCACATGATACGATGCTTACTACTACCATGCTTTCCCAGAGCTGCCCTGCCCCAGACATCCCCTCACCCTGGTCCATCTCTCCTACTGAGCTCCCTCAGTCCGAGCAATCACTACTCACACAGTCACACAGACAAACAACTAACTACTTATAAAGGTAAGAAAAATAGAATTTACAGAAAGAACAAATTAAGTAAAAAAGAGTATAGAAAAGTAAAAAAATGTAGCTTTCAAAAAGCTTTTGGGTCTAAATCAAAGTTTAAATCTCCTCCTCTCTCTCATCTCAAAGTATCAGCAGTCACAAAACACACTACTCTGTCTCCGTCTGCACAGGAGAAAGTAAAAGTGTCTGCTTGTATGACACTTTCTACTGTCTAGCTAAACAACATGTGACTTACACTACTGTAAGCCATGTGATTTGTGGGGGGCTGCCAAATCTGAAACACCAAGTGGATCACTTAGAATCATAATGAGGAATGAGACGTCCATTAAAAACAATGACTGCAAGCCAGTGCGCTGAAGGTTGAGGCGGCAAGGCCACACCTCCCCACGCCGGGTGACCTGGGTTCAGGGAGGGGACTCGGTCGCTGGTGGGTCAGCTGGGGAGTTAGCTTGAGCATCCCATGACAGGTCGCCTACTCCAGGGAGGGTTGGAGGCCATAGCCTGAACACTTGCCTGACTCCAAGTGGAGGCTTGAGTACTGCAAGCCCCTAACATCAGGGGCATGGGTGGCTGCTATACAGCATGATGTCAGTGCTGATGCCTTGATGTCAGGAGTCCTATGCTGTAAGGGTGGGGGAAAACAGAGAAAATGCCTGCCATCGCTGGGAAGATGGAGCCCCGAGATGTGCCTTCACCAGCCTGATGGCCCCGGACATATGAAAGTTCACTGATGGGGTAAGGGACTCTGCCCCATCCCACCTGGGGTAAGCCAAAATGTCATGGGATCCAGTGGTCGTTCTGGCAGGGTGGAAGGTAGAGGGATGTCTGCCTTGGGGCTCCTGAAGGGTCGGGATGGCAATCAATCAATCAATCAATAAATCAATCAATCAAATCTTTATTCATCCAGCGGGACATCATTGAGCAATGCTCATTTGCAAGATGGACCTGGTTAGTCAGGGACAATTACATAAACATAGTGCAAAGTAAGGAACAAGATACAATATATATAGTAGTGATTTATACAATTTACATAGTTGAATTATCAGGAAATTCTGATAACTCTGTAAAGTTTTTTATTTACAATTTTAATTAACTTTAAGGTCATAGACAGAATATTGAAATGTGGCATGGAGGAAGTGTTGTTGATGACCTATATACACAGTTGAGAAGATAGATTTGATGAGGGCAAGGAAGTAGTCAGTGAAGGATCTGGGTCGGAGATGGGTGATAGGCTTCAGCAGCTTTAGCAGGGGAGCTAAGGGGGAGGCAGGTGTCTGGAAGGGAGGGAGAAGGAAGTGAACAGTTGGCAATGGGGAAGGATGTACAAGAGGGGAACGCCAGGGAGAAGTATGGAGGGATTGCAGACCATGCAAACTGGAAAGGTGTATAAATAGTGATTTAAAAACAAACAATGACTTTGTCTTACTTTGCATTGCCATTCCACCTTAATACGATGTGGTAATGACATGGTGGAGTGAGCAGTTTGCATTGCCTACTCCGTAGCAGAGTAGTAACGCTAAGTGCTCCACTTTATGCTCACTTCGCCTGGGGAATTTAAATTGCTGTATCTCTAGCGCAAAATCATCTATCGAGATGTAAAGAAAACAAACATTTTGGCCCAGATTTGAAAAGTGACAGCTGTCACATTCATGAGGGTGCTGTAAAGGCTTGGCTATGTTAGGAATTTGGGGTCAAAATATTGAAAATTACCAAAGTTATGAGCCTTCATTTGCAAAATTCAATGTAGGCTCATAATGTTGTTGTTTTTAATATTTTACACCAAATTTAGAACATAGGTTTTATGATCCCACCCTCATGAACAATGGCAGAGAAAATGTTCAGTTCATGCTTGAAAGTTGATTTCAAACAGGACTGCAAAATCACCTTTCAGGATGTAAAAAATGTTTGCACGATTTGAAAAATGACAACTGTCATATTCATGAGGTACTATAAACATATGGCTATGTTGTAAATTTGGGGATATAATATTGAAATGACTAATGTTATGAGCCTACATTTGTACAATTTAACATAGGCTCATAACTTTGTTGCTTTATAATATATTAACACCAAATTTTCAGCATAGCTATCTTATGACCCCACCTCATGAGAGCAACGGTGGAGAAAATGTTCAACTCCTGCCTCAAAGGTGATTTCTGCACAGTGAACATGAAATCACCTTTTGGGAAAGAATTCCCTAAAGTCACTTGCATTATTCATGAGATGTTATCCCAAAAAGGTGTGTTGAATATTTGGGGCAAAAATATTGAAAAATGGCCAAGTTATGCTACTAAGTTCAAAACACAATTGAAATTCATTGAACCACATACCTGATTTCTCAGTTCATGGTCTAGCATTGAAGAGGAAGACATGTCTGCAGTTCAGACAGGATTACGGAGTTGAAACCAGAATGGATAAGTAAGAGCTTGGGGGGTATGGGGTAGCGGTGTTGAGTGGGAGGGTCGGGTGGGGGCAGGAATGGCCACAAAAGACATGGTTAAAAAAAAAGGCTACAGACCATGACACTGGGGATTGGACACTTCTCAGTGTCTCTTTTATGTTTCTGGGGACAGTCATGGGGTGGTTGGAGCTGAGAGGGAGGGTCAGGTGAGGAATAATAAAACAAAAAAATAGAGGCTCTGGATTGTGACTCTGGGGACTGGGCACCCCCAGTGTCACTCGTGTGTTTCAGGGGTGGGGTGGGGGGAGCGCTGTGAGGGATGGTCATGTGCAGGAATACTAAAACAAAAATCACAATGTCATCCTGATCGTGACACTAGGGACTGGGCACCACTAGTGTCACTCATACATTTCTGGTGGGGGGTTGTAGGGAGTGGGTGCTGAGAGGAAGAGTTGGGTAGGAGGATATCTATAATTTAAAAGAAAACAAGAATCGGCACACTCCATTGCTTCCAAGATGGCCACCACAGTGTACAGCACATGCACTAGTAGTCATGCATGTGCAGTAGACTGCATAGGCCATCTTGGAAATGGTGAACTGTGCCATGACTGCTGATTTTTATTTTCTTTATAGATATCCCACTGCCTTGCCCTCCTTCTCAGCACCCACCACCCCACAACCCCCTGAAACATGAGTGACACTGGGGTGCCCAATCTCTAGTGTTGGTTGCCATCAGGATGCCACCATGTTTTGCAGAAAAGTGCAGTTCCCTGGAGACAAGGAGTGGAGTACTCCAGGATGCACCAACATGGAGACAACTGTGCTCCATATCCAACATGTTGCTTGTTATAAGAAACACGCTGAGTCCTTTTTCTGTAGCAAGAGGTCTGCAGGGCTACACCACTGAAGCCCTCAAAAGGGCAACTGCCTGTACAAGGAAAGGAGAGCAACTATAAAAAGGCAACTGCCCATATAAGGAAGGTGAGAGCAACCTTAGAAAGAAAGGCAACTGCCTATAAAAGGGAAGGGGTGCAACTAAGGAAACAAAATCTGGTCAGAGGCCATACGGCTGCAATACTGCATATTAGACACAGTCTCTAGATGAATAAGAGCCATGGTACCAGGTAGGATGACCACCAGACTTAGAGCACTGTGGCATATATCAGTCCCAGTCCTTAGCGAGATGGCCACTGGATCACTTCCAGTGGCTAGAAGCCAGTATAATGCTCACTTGGACCATGAGGGTCTGAAGACATCTTGAACATGGAGTGGTCTGTCCTTGTCTAGGAAACATGTTGCCACAGTAAATAGCTTATTGAGAGCAGCAGTGAGCTTCTTGGAGCTGCTCTTAAGTGTGTCCAATTTACCAGTTATTGCCCTTGGCACTACTGATGGCAGTCTGCCATGCATACGATTTCCCCTATACCTTGTTTGTTTGTTTGTTTGTTTATTAGAAACCACTTGGGTAAGCACACTGGAAACAAGTTCCTTTACAGGTCACGACCCACATATATTGCATACAGACAATATATAATCAAACATACATATACAATACAGCAAATTGCAGACAAAATGTCTTTGTTACTTATATAAAATCTATAAAAAAAAATTCATAAAAACAGTTACAATTAAATTGAGATTCAAATACATCCTTAATGCATCGGCAAACTTTTGGCAGAACACAACCACCTAATATCTTGAGGAATTTCATTCCAAATAAATGGAGCAATATAAGCAAAGGATCTTTGTCCACTTTTAGATTTCATAAAAGGAATCTCGAAACCTACTGTCTGACCTATGTCTAGAATAATGACCATCAATATACGGTCTCAAACTTTGAAATACTATGTGGAATTCCAGAGTCCATAACTTTATATATGAACTTGGCACACAGTATTGGAAATTTAATGAAACCAGTAACCAGCCCATTTCTTTCAAAATCACACAATGATGAGATGACTTAGAACAATTTAAAGCAAACTTAGCTATCAAGTGAAGTAAAGTGGATTTCTTTGAAATCACTATCGCATGAAAGCAGTGTCAGTAATCATAGCTGCATAGTTCACAAAGGAAGTAAGCAGCAATTTGAAATAACCAGCCTAGACTCAGGAATAAGAAATGAACGGATTCTGTACAAAGAACCTAATCTACAATGTATTCTTGAGGTAACCCTCAAAAATGAGATTCATAACTTAGATGAGAATCTAGTAATACCCCAAGATATTGAAATGTATCAACATAGTCAAACAGTAATCCATCAAGAGATTTAACTTCCAAAGTACTAACCTCAGATCTCAGTCTAGATGGGGTACCAAAACCATCACCTTTGTCTTAGATTTGTTTAAGAGTAATTTACAGGCCATAAGTGAAGACTGAAAATTACACATTTCTCTGTTAAAGAAACACCTAGATCTCCAACTGACAAACCCTGCGTATAGATTACTGCATCGTCAGGCGTAAAGTGTTAGAGAAGCATTATTAATCACACTTACTAGTTGATCAAAAACAAAGAAAACAAAAGTGGCCCCAAATAGAACCTGTGGAACCCCACACTTAACCATTACAGAGTCTGATACAGCACCCCATATTTAACCCTTTGAAACCTATTTGTTAAATAATCCCTCGTCCAGTCCAAGAAAGACTCACCAACTCCCAATGACTCAAGTCTAGAAATCAACAATTGGTGATCAACTGAGTCCCAATACCTTGGTCAAGTCCTGAACACGGCACCCGTCAGACACCTGTATCCATGCCATTAAGTACCGCGTTCCGTGAACTCGACCAAGGCAGTCTCGGTACTCTTCCCTTTCTAAAACCATGTTGGTTCTGAGACAATAATCCAAAGCGATCCACATACCCAATCAACTGATTATAAACTATTCTTTCCTGAACTTTAGCTAAAGCAGACAAGATAGAAATAGGTCTGTAGTTACAAACTCATGTTGTGAACCAGATTTAAATATAGGAGTGACCAGAGTATGTTTCCATATATTAGGTATAGTACCTCTAACAAAAGACAAGTTAAAATAATACTAACTGGAAGTGCTATAACTGAGGCAGCATCCGCCAATAAACTAGGACATAAGCCATCAGAACCAGCTGAGCTGTCCCTCTTAATACAGCATAACAACTTCTCTACCTCCTTCGAGTAGTAATCCTTAAATACAGTTTAGGATTAACTGTAAAATCTTCAGTCAATCCCAAGTAGTTCACCTTGGACTGGTCACTAAAGGAATCAAGCAATACAGTAAATTTCAAATTAAACTCGTTAGCTATCTTCAGTGGACAAGTCAACAAGTCACCGTTCAACCTCATTGAACCTGGTTGACAAACATTAGGCCTTATTAAATTGTTAATTGTTTTCCAAAAAGTAGTAGCGTTAGATAACCCTTCACATTGTTTATGACAATATAGTCTGTTTTAGCCTTCCTTATCTTAGCCTTACATTGGTTCCTTAAAGTCCTATACACATGGTAACCAGAAGCAGAATGGTTCATTTTATACGTTTTCCAGGCCTTGTCTTGTTGTCTCATAAGTTTAATCAAAGGAGGTGTTAACCACCCATAAGTTTTCCTCGGACTCTTCTTTTAACAAGGGAGCTAACTGGTCCAAAACATGTGTAAACTCAGTAATGAAAAATGCAGTGCAGAATCCATCAGGGATAGAATATAAAAAGATCAATCTGTTTTACCCAACTCTGTACTAAAAGAATGTACGTCAAATTTAGAAAAGATCTCGAAATCCTTATAATTGGCTTAGACTTCTTCAGTCCCCATGTTTCCAAATACCCTGTTGCATGTAAAGTGAATGACTGTGCATGCATGAATGCCATGCCATGCATAAGATGGCCATCTATACCTAGTTGCACAAGCATGAGTGAATGTGCATGCATGAATGCTGTTCCTTCAGATGCCTGGTCCAAGATGTGATGGGCATTCTATGGGAACTATATATTTGTGAACAGATGGAATTATTTGCCTGGAGGCTAGTGGCCAGGGAACAGTTATGGGAAGAAGAAGGAAAAGGTAGATGTAGTGGTGATATTCATATTTTGTGCTTCTGTTTCAGAAAATAGTGTAGCAATTGGGGGAGGCTCTGATTCAGTGAATCACAGAGACTGGAGCTGAAAGTGAACTGAAGTGAGCACATGAGCAATAGTGCAGTGGAAGGGAGGGTGAGACAGAAAGGAACAGCACTGTGCTGAATGGAGAGGACTGCACATGCCTCAATTCCACTGTGGAAGCACACAGTCTAGATACAAGATCACGTGCTTTCATGGCCCCATTCTCTCTCTGTGTAACAAGATGACTGCATAGCTCCACTATGCAGCTGTAAAAAGTAAAACAAAGGGATTATGTAAGACTTGCTTTTTTTTTTTTACACAACAAAGGTGTGTGATTCTTAGATAAACCCTCCATTCTGTTCTCTGGATTTATGTAGCATCACACATCTTGACTGTGTAAATAAAAATCTCATTAGGCATCACATCCATGTTTTTTCTCTGTGTGATGTCCAAATGTAATTTGTAGCTAATCAGCAGGTTTCTAAGGTAGGTTTTACAGTGTTGTTAACTGTGAGCAATTGACAGCAGGAGATTGACTCCCTTTGCTGAGTTGTAGATTGTCATACAGTGTAGATTTATATGATATTGTTTTTCCACACATGAAAAAAAGTAGTGCTTCTGAAAGGGAAGGGTTTAACAGACAGCACTGAAGACTGGTATCTCTTTATCCATAGGGCAAGAATTAGTATTATACAGACAACTCCATGCAATAATGAATAGGTACACCTTTGTGGTGCAAATGTCAGATAACTGAACTGAGAAACTGTAGATCAAAGGTTTGAATATGAATACAGTCGCTGGCAGTCTGTGTGACCTTGAGCATATCACTTCACCTTTTCTTCAATCCAATCAGCTGCAAAATTGGGGAGAAAACAACATGTTACACCTTAGTTGGTTAAGTATGTTTATTTGAAACTTGGTAATAGGAAAGGCACACTGAACCAAGGCTTGTTTCTTGTGTAACATGGGGAAAAGTTACAGGAATAAAGAGTGAAATTATATAGTACATTACATGATGCAGATGCACGGACCAGGGTCTCATCACTGCCGCCATTTTTGTCGACTTGGCAAAGGCTTTCAACACAGTCTCTCACCCTCCTCCTTACTAAACTCAGCTGCTGGGCTGTCAGAGGCTGCCACCAGCTGGTTTCACTTACCCTGAAAGTAGGACCCAATCAGTCAAAACTGCTGACACTCTCTCCCTGCCCTCCATATAACAACAGGGTCCCACAAGGCTCAGTACTTGGACCACTGTTATTTTCTTTTTTCTTAATGACCTTCCCTTAGCCTGCTTGTCCACATCCATTCACATCTATGCAGATTATGCAGTCCTGTTTACTTCCAGACCCTCCACTGCTGATGTGGCATCCAGACTCCAGCTTGACTTTGATAAAGTAAAACTCTGGCTATGCTCAAACCAACTATTCCTGAATGCCAGGAAGATAGTCTCCATGTCCTTTGGCATGATGCAGAGACTGTCTAGGCTACTATCTCTACCCTCTTTCTGCACTTTAGATGATCCCCACTGGAAGATTTCACCTTTTTAGGTATCTTGGGATATGACTTGACCAACACCTCATCTTCTCTGGTCATGTGGATGCCACTGTTAAAAACTGCACCCCAAGATCTGTTGCCTTGCAGGGTTTTATTTAACTCTAAAATTGATTAGCTTTTGCTCATAAAATGCTAAAACATTGTAAAATGCATAGCACTTGCTTCATTGTGTTTAACAAACAAAACACTTCTAGAAAACTAATATTAATACTTTCTGTACAGTTAGTATTGTCCCAGGAAAAACTGCTAATCAATTTATTTAAAACCCTGCCTTGCATAGAAACCATGATTCCATCCCATTGCAAGCACACTATGCAATTAACCAAAGAATGATCCTCCCAATCTTTGACTATGGTAATAGGCCTACAGCACTGCCCCTGGTACTTCACTAACAAGAGTGGACACTTTTCCATTAATTCTGCCACTTTGTGCTTGTCACCCTCCTCACACTCATCACTGCTCTCTTTACCAGGCTCTATCCCATCCCCTCTCGAACAGAGGTGCCAAGCTCACTGTGTCTGCCATCATAAGTAAATTATGGTTTGGCTCCCTCCACCATACCTTTCAAACTCCCTTCTCTACCTCCTGCCTCCTCCCACTCACTTAGGAGCACCAGTTCTTGTACCTGGCAATCCTCCCCATTTCAACGGCTGCTGGTCTAACTTTGGAATTCCTCCCCATACCATTCAAAATGCCTTCTCTCTCATGTACTTTCCACACCCTTCATGACCTTACCTCCTCCACTGTACTGCTCTTAATTTTCTGCCCTCTCCTTATCTCCACCACCAGTTCCTCTCCTTCACCTTCCCTCTACCAGCTCTTCTCCCTTCACCTCTCCTTTCCCTGCTGAGTCTGATTCTCTGATACTTCCCAACTCCTTACCAATGTACTAGTCAAAGCCTAATGCCTGTATCCCTTGTTTCAACTCCTGCTTTTAGTTATATTTCACTACACAGTAAGCACTTGCAACTTTGAAATGCTGCACCACATATTATCTGGGTTACTTGAGTATGTACTTTTACCTATATTCCATGCTTTTGTTATTGTTATCCACCTCCTCCTCCCCAGGATGCATCAGGAAGTGAGCAGGCTGCTCAGTATGCCTTCCTGGTGAATCTTTTAAATAATAAACAAAATAAATAAATAAGTGCACGTGGAACAGGATAAAGTGTATATATGTTGTTCAAGCACAAGTGCAAGTTGAACAATTGAGACTAGCATCAACAGGCCACATGAGAGGAATTCCAGGTGATGGGAAAAGATCAGACTCTGGGGACCCTATGCAGCATCATACAGTAGCATGCCAGGCAGTCAAGGCCACTCTTTGGTGCTAGACCCTGGGAATTATCCCTGCTCCCCACCATCTCAAGGGCCCTGGGCATCAAAGCAGGAAAGGCTGTGCCCTTCTTACACATATGCAGTCAATGACTCCCATTATTCCTTGCATTTCAACAGTGGGTAATGATATTTATCAGGTCACAGCCTCAGCTCTGCATTTTGAATTTAGAGATCTCTAATCTTGCTATATGCTTTGAATAACACTCATGTTTCATGCATGCTATATGACACCTTGATGTTTGGTTAGCTGGTGTGAATGAAGTAGAACCACTTTAGGGACATTCATTCAGAAATAAATGGCTAATGGCCACCTCTGCTCTGGGCACCTCTCATTAACCAAATTCTACTTTCACTGGACGGTGTGCTGGAAATCTGTGCAGATGAGCATACCTTAGCCTGTCCTCTGTCAGCAGCTGGCAATCTCCTAGACCCTCTTCAAGAGGCAGTATCTCCAAATAATATCCTGACTTTGGATTCACTAAAACAGTAGTATGCTTATCTCCTACCTGCATCTGCAGCTTGATATCTGTCAGCAAAATCTCATCATCTGCAGCATAGCTGTCAACATCTCTCCTCGGGAGCAGGACCAATATCATCTCCACAGGGTAACACCTTCTTCAGGAGATTCTCAATGCACGTTATGTTGCCAGGGTCTTTCTTTGAGAGGCAGCACCTTAGGATGCTCACCTTTTTTTTTATTCTTTGGTAATTGGGTAGGCCGCTAGGCATAATTGCCAGTTGTCAGGGGTGACCTGGGAGTACCAGGAGGTTAAATGACACACAAAGTCACACAGTATGCCAAGCGAGGTTGTGAGAATCAAACTCAGGTCTGCTGAATGTACCAAGCTCACTCATAGCTCGTTACTCTAACCTCTAAGCTATACTGCCAGCCCCGCTTTGTCACTGTGATTGTTTATGATTCCACCTGAATTAGTGGCAATTTACACTATGTGCCCTTTAGAATCCAACTACCCAGTGTCTTCACCTCTGTTCGGGTGTCTGTCCTAGAGGCTACCAGATGACCAGACATGAGTTCTGCTGTCCTCACACTCTCTCGATCCACAGACAGCTGCTTCTATTGAGGGACCCCTGCTTCCTTAGGTGGCCTGGCAAGCAATCTAGAGCAGGGTTCCCAGGAGGCATGCCCATACATACCCTCATCACTTTGCCATATTGACACTATTCTGTTAGTACCCAACTGGCACACCACTGACTGTCAGAGGCTCTACCAACAGGCTCTGAGGTCTGGCATTCTAGTAAACAAACTCTCACCCCTACTAACTGGAAGGGTTTGATACACTATCATTAAACCCACCGACAAGTACCTCATACTAAGAGCTTAGTCTTCAAATACATATCACCCTCAAAGAATTAAGTTATTTCACTAACTTGAGAGTAAAACTGCCTCCTATAGTATTTGCCTTCCCACATTTAACATAAAGTTTCTGTAATTATACTCAAGAGGATTATACTATTCTTGACTAATAAAAACATTAATGGTTCTCCTAAAATACAGTATAAGCGTTTACATAAAGTCAAAATCTGATCCTTAAAATTCTTATGACTTTAAGCTGGCCTAGCTGTGTGGAGGGCTGAGGCATTGTGCTTTACCTCCTGCCACACCAGCAACCCTTGCTCAATAGTGAGACATGGGTTGCTGGGGTCAGCTCGAGGAGGGAGAGGGATCTGCCCAGAGGACAGCTCTCTTATTCTGGGAGGGTGGCTTGCCAGTCCCATCCAAATGTCTGCTCCCAGGTGGCAACCTGAGGGTAGTATGGATCTAGAGATGCCAATGACAGAAGCGTGCTTGTGGACTCAGTAGCATGCATATTCCTTCACATGCATATTTTTCCATGTGTGCACCAGCATCAGAGGGTCGTAATGAAAATGGACAATTAAGGAGTGCTGGCAGGCTGCCTGACACCTGGACTGCACTTCCAACCTACTGCTTAACACAGGCAAAACTGTATTTGTGCATGGGGGAGGGATAGCTCCCTACCTGTCCCCTGCCTCGAGGGTGGGAATGATTCACTGAGACCTTGGCTGGGGTTGGGAGAGAGCAACATGGCTCTCTGGGTAGATGTGAGTCCTCCCAAGGAAGAGATGAAGAAGGTTGCCTGCCAGCGCCCTACAGGGACAGAAAGAGAAGAAAAATTCTTATGACCTTCTCCTGTAACAAGCAGTGTTTAAGCAAACAGTTATTATTTTATTGAGTACATAACCATTATTAAAGCCAAATGATTCTGCAAGAATTCTACCCGAAAACTATCTAGAGGAAAAGATTTGTTTTGTCCAGGACTTATTACTGACCCTCATTTCTATTTTTTACAACTTTTACAGAGCAGACAACCAAATAAAACTTGAAATACTGCCTCGTTACAAGAAAACAATGCAGTCCATGTCATATACCATTGCCACAGTGATGGGAAAACAGCAAAGACCATCACAGCGACAGAATCGGCTGTTCGCTGTGATGGTCCACTTGTTTCCTGACGCTGCTGTCTCTGGGGAGTTTGTCCTTCCCCAAACCAACTCAGACTGGAGTTGGTAATCTAGAGTGTGTGGGTGTGAAGCCCCTGTAAAAAACTTTTATACAGTGATGGCATAATGGCACTTGTTGGCATTGTGCCATTGCTGTAATGTCGGTCGGCAAATTTCCTGTCGCTGTGACATGGAACCGCTCCATGTGTATCCATTGTTTTCCAATAAAACTAAATCTTGACTTCCAGTCTTCTTCACTTTTCTTGCAGTATGCATCAACAGAAGTTCACAGTGCACTCACACAGTGTGTAACAATGGAAAGAGCAGCAGCTACTTTATGAAACATGTCGATTCCTTAACAAAGTAAAACATTACTTGGTATTACTTTGTACTGGTAGACAAGAGAAGGCCATAGGCCAGTTTGTTTGTCTCCCACTCTTAGAGGGCAGCTGCTATTCTTGTATTTACCAGTTCAGGTGTTTGTCCAGTTTTGTTTTAAATATTGCTAATGATTTGGTGTTCAGTATGTCCCTGGTAATTTGTCCCAAGCCGTTGCTGCCCTTACAGTAAAGAAGTTGTTTGTTTTGTTCATGTCGGCTCTTGAAATTATTAACTGTTTATTATGTGACCTGATAGACTGGGCTCTGATGCTAAATTGTAGGTCACATAAAGATGTTAATTCTGGATCCTTGAGGATTTTGAATAACTGCAACAAATCCCCTCTTGCCCTTCTGTCTTCCAATTTGGCCAACCCAGTTGCTATAAGCCAATCTGTATAAGTTAGTCTTTTAAGGTGTGGTATAATTTTTGTTGTTCTTTACTGAACCCTTTCTACCATATCAATATTTCTTCTCAGGTAAGGTTTCTGAAAAGGGAAGCATAATTTAAATGCAGATGTATATAACCCCCATATATTGTCATAATACATTGCTCGCTAGGACACCCCCAAGGATTCGGTTGCTATTTGAGTTATTTGTAGCAGTGATCCTGTGGTGTTAGTGTGCTGTTAATGATAACGCCTAAATTCCTTTCTTTATCCACCTCCTGGATTGGTTTACCATTTAAGGGTACCATGGATTATGCTTCCCAAAGTGCAGGACCAAACATTTTTCTTGGTTCAGGATCATTTTGTGACTTTTAGCCCACATGGCAATCTTTTTAAGTTTTCCACCATAGATTGGTATTTAGATGGTGCATTTACCTCTTCCCCTAACTTGGTATCATCTGCTACTTTGTATATATGGTTCTTAATACCTTTTGTCCATGTTGCCAATAAAAATGCCGAACAGGACCGGTACCAAGACGCACCCTGTGGAACTCCACTACTGACACCACTCTCCCTTGAGAGTTGTTCATTAATCTTCACCTGTTGGACTTGTCCTGTTAGCCAATTTTTATCCATCCTTTCCATAAATATATATTTTAATCATTAATAATGTATTGGCCGTATAAAAAATGAATTATTACTTCTGCAAACGGCCCCTGCAACAGTTTTTTTTTTTTAACCCAAAAGCATGGTGATCCCTCTGCTGTCTTGTTAAAAAGCAATCACATTTCATTCATAATGGAACAGTTCATACCTGTTTAAGTTCCACCAGATCCACTTATGAATCAATTATTCCCTTTCAGGAAGCTATGAAAAATATTTAATTTTAGGGTCAGTTTTCTGTTGTTCAATCCAGCCACTTGTTGCACATTCCATTTGGTCCCTCTGTTACGATCTTCACTCCTAAATGTGCAACTTCTGGGTAAATAGAACAAATATGGAAGGTCACGTAAACATCAGGACAATGAATTGAGTGTCCTGATGTTTACATCCTTCTATGTTTGTTCTATTTGCTTTTCAACAAGATAGCAGAGGGATCACCATGCTCTTATAAAATATAACCTCTTTTTGTATTCCCACTGAAAGTATAGAAGTTGGAATTTTGACTTGATTAAAATGGAATGTGCAACATGTGGCTGGATTGAACAATAGAAAACGAACTGTAAAATTAAACATTTCTTCATAGCTTCTTGCACAGGAATAATATATTCATAAGTGGATCTGGTGGACTCAAACAGGCATGAACTGTTCAGTTATGAAAGAAATGTGATTGCTTTTTAACAAGATAGCAGCTGTCCATTAAAAACAAAACAAGAAAAGGGCATGCATCCTTTAAAATCTAAATGAAGAAAAGGGCACGGGCCCAACAGCAGCACAACTATCCATCATTCAAAGAACTGCAGCAGGTGGTTGTGGAGGTGGTGGCGAGTCGTTGTTGCAGCAGCTGGATATGTACTGCAGCTGGGAAGTTTTATATGGCCTGTGTATTCTCCTCCACCCTCCTCACCAGCATCTGGAGGGGACGGACCTCATGCCAGAGCAACTCGTCCCTGCCCTCACAGTTCACAACATCATACTGGTATCTTGAAACTCTCTTGGGCACCTATGGAAAGAAATACACTGAATTCAGCCAGCTGTGCACATGGGAGACAGTAAAGGCATAACATGGATTGCAGAAGTACAACCAGCCGATACAAGGGCCACCATTCCACATATAGGTGGAGGGGGCAAACAGCCACAACAGCATACCAGAGACAGCATTGTGGAAGCCAACAGGGAGGCAGTGTAACGCAGTTGTTTAAGACTATGAGCTGCAAATCTGGTGACATTCAGCAGACCAGACCTGGGTTTGAGTCCCACTGTTTCCACTTGAAGACTGTGTGAGCCAGAGCAAGTCACTTAATCTCCCTGTGCTCCCAGGTCGCACTTGTAAAAAGTTTTCAGCTTAGTGTGCTAGTCCTGGTTAAACAACAAACAAAAGTAGAGGACTACACACACAATGAGAGTTATGTGCTGCAATGATCAGATGTGTAAGGGATGCATGACAATGGCAGGCATGGTAGATGTATAAATGCAGCACAAATAACACAGCACTGAGCCAGAGCTTTATAGACCATGTGATGGCCCAAGTGGCTTGGAGCTGCACACATGTACACAACACCCTTCAGACCTGCCATCCAGTGCCCAGGCCAACACAGTTATGAAGGACAACAGATTTTCATGAGCCACCCTCTTTGGCTGCAGAAGCAAGCCCAGGCACAAATGTGGTTCACACAACACAGATGTATACGGACAGGACTGTCTAGCAGCACTTCATGCAGCAGCCATGGTAACGTGTACAGCAATCTTACACATGGGTGGGCACTTTACACACTGTACTGTGGTTAGAAAATAATGCCAGTGTGGGATGTAGAGCTGCCTGAGGCACCTATGTCCCAGCAACTGCTGCCCCACCCTAGGTAGTGGGTTCCCACTTGTATACAGCCACTGCAGAATAGTGGACCATGTGAAGACACAGTTCTGTCTAGATGTATGCATGGTCCTGCCCATGTACCTAGAGGATAATGTATGGTCTTTGGTTAATAACCACACTGTAAACGCCTTGAAAGGCTGCCATGACATCATTAAAAACTTCAAAGAGCATAACTCGAGAGGTTTTCAGATGTCATGGCAAACTCGAGAAGTGTTTTCAGTGCAGTTATTAATCAAAGACCATACATTATATTTTACAGTGTATGGGCTATGAAGATTGTATAATCTTGATTAAATTACAGTACTTTTCTAAGTAATTCTTACCTTATACAGTCGAAGTCATGCAGAAAGATTCCTCAACAATGTTTATTGTCTGTTCTTTGCAACACAATTCATTGGTACGGCCTGGCTCAAATCAATTCATTTAATATCATTTTAAACATTTTTCTCAAGAAGGAACATTGAATGTTTTGAGCATTCTGTTTTGTTATACAGTACCATTGATATGACATACTCAAGAAGGGTTAACAGCAGAGTGATGTCATAACAATGGCATAGCGAGGTTGTAATCTGCTTGATTTCATTTGGTAATAAGGGCCCCCATACATACTAGTGGTGATCACTGTGTTGGTTACAGTAGATACCGTCCTGACTATGGATCACATTGTTGGTGAAGCCATCTATTCTCAAGGGAGCCATAACAGAGACAAAGAACCTCTGTGTTAACAGCAAAGCAAGAGTAAGAGAAAGAAACAACCACTTTGGTTCTCAGGAATTGGCCAAGAAAGTGAGAGATAAAAGAGAAGCCTTCATGAGATACAAAGAAACACAAAGGGAAGAGGACAGGGAGCAGTATCTAGAGAAGCAGAGGGTGGCAGTCAAGAGTGCAAAGGTGCAACAGAAGAAAATACAGCACAGGCTGTAATGAAAAGTGACAAGACCTTCTTCAGATGTAAAGAGGTTGCCAGCCAGTCACAGCAGCTGGCTGTTTTCTGGGCCCCTCCCCGGACCAGGTCAGGATAGGGGAGGCCTCTCTTCGGGAACACTGGGCCTGGCAACACCCAGGAGTAGGTCCTCAGCAGGCCACCCTTAGAGAGGGATGGCATAGCTCAAGAGAGGAGACACGGGAATTATTTAAGGTGCCTCCATGGTACATCTGCCTCTCTCTCCTCCTTTGAGTGGGTCAGCATTGATCTCAGACACCACCCACTGTCCGAGGTAAGGGCCTACTCAGCCTTGCATCTAGAAGAAGAGGCAGCAGTCCTTGAGCTGCCCTCCTAGTTTCTGGATTAGGTTTAGGGTTTGGTTTCCCATCCAGAGCTTGTGTAACGAGTGGTAAAGGAGCCTCGGAGTGCCTCAGATTACCTCCAATTTTTATCTCCTGTCGGGAGCACTGTGGCTCCCAGGGTATCCTTGCCTCCTGTTACTCAGCTGTCCTGGAGTCTCCTGACTGGACAGTTCCCCTGTGGTTGCTGACACTGGACCTAATGGTTGGCTTTTTCAAACTGGCTGGGCATCCTCCGGGACAGGTTTCCCACTTTCTTACACCCTTTCACTCACCTCCCTCTCTGGTGGTGTTCGGGAGCATCCGGCTGCAAATGTAGCAGTCCTGGCACAGTGGGTGAGAGCACCCCTAGTGGTGGGATCCACTAGGTCCAGATTAAGGGAATCCCTTGTCAGTTCTGCAGTTGGAGGGCATGGGACGCCTGCTCAGGAGTCCGTGGACTATCCCAGGTCACCAATTGGTATACTGTGTGGTGCTTGTTCTGGCACTGGACTGATTCTTTTGGCTGCTCTGTGGGGAGTTGCAGCACGTTCATGCAGTGCTCTTCCTCCCCCATTCTTTTGGCTCTCATGAATCTTAGCGGCAGGGCATTCCCTGTCAGAGTGGACTTTCATCGGCCATCTTGGGAATGGCAGATGGCCAATGGACCCACAGTTGGCAACTCTGTGGATTGAACTCTTGCTGGTATGGTAGATTCCATACAACATGTCAGGCCAGGGGATTCGTGGAGGTGGCCTCGCGTGCAGCCGGCTTCCTCCTCTTCATTCTCATGCATAAGGGGAGCTGAAGCAGTACGGCAAGATGGCGGATGCCCATGAGGGCCACCATTTTGATTCATCCCCATATGAATTGGTGCTGGCTGGTTGGTGCAGTGGTAAGAGTCTGTCTTTAGAGTTGGAGGCCCTGGGTCTCAGGGCTGGGTAGGTGCCACACTTTTTCCATCTCTTTCTGTTAATAAACTATGGGAATATAAAAATATATTTATATACATGGTAGGAGCACTGCAAACAAAAATATATAAATAATAAAGGCAGCAAACTGAGTTTGAATCCCAGTCACTACCTGCAAGCTGCTTGTCCCTAGTAGGTATTTCAGCAGCTGGGGAGCTGCAGTGGATATCCCTTGGGTGGAGTGGCTGTAGCATGGCACGGGCCGGTGAGATCAGGGTCCAGGTCCCAGCTTGATATTTATAGACTGGTGTGGGCCGAGACATTCAGAGGACCGACGGTGATATTTGTTCTCTCCTCAAAAAAAAAATTATTCTGTGGATGACATTACTAAACTGCCTTACTAATGGGGTATGGGGATTTATTTATTTTATTTTATTTATTTCGATCTAGGATTACAATACCTTTGAGCCAAAGCTCTTTACAAAGGTTCCACATCAGCATGTGCAACAGTCATCATTTTAGTTACAAACATATAGTCACTGACTTACAGACATGTAATAACCAGTACAAAGACTTGAGCTATGAGCAAGACAAGGAGGGGGGCCAGTGGGAGAAGTGAGGGAGGAGATTGAGGGGTTAGGAGGTGCAGTGGGTAGGGGGAGTATGGGGGTGGTTGGGGCAGGGGCAGTAATGGAGATACGGGGGTGGGAAAGGGTGGCAGACAGTGCAGCCAGGGGCCTTGTTGAGGGAATAGACTGGTAAGGTGCCAGGTGTGCAAAGACTGATGTAGTGCTGGGTGCTGGGGTATATGCAGCTGGAATGGTGGAAATGTTAAGATGGGCAATCACAGGATACAAGCAGTGAGAGGCACATCTTGGACTTGAAGAGGCCAAGTGTTGGAGCTGTCGCTATGTCGCTGCCAAGAGAGTTGGAGCCAGTTGGGTGCCCGACAGGTGAATGATCTTTGTCCTTGGTCGCATGGACATCGTGGGATATGTAGTAGATGGGCATTGGATCTCCTTGTAGTGACATTCCCATGTCTAGGCTTAAGGAGGGCACATAGACACCAGGTGGGCAAGCCCCATTATAATTTTCTTGGCCCTGATGCAGGTTTGGTATTTTATGTGTTTGTCCAGTTGAAGCCATCCAGATTGGGAATAAAGGTCACATGTGTGGGTATGGCGATGTGAGCCAATGATGAGATGACAGGCCTTATTCAGGAGGCTGATATGTTTGAGAGCAGTAGTAGTTGCAAACCCATATATGATAAGACCATAGTATATGACGCTGACCATGGAGCTTTGGACGGCCACTGGCAGTGCTTCTGGGGTTAGGTGTTTCCTGTGGTGGAATAATATGCCTAACTTTGCACTGACAGACTTTGCCACATTGCTGATATGGACAGTGTATGAGAGGTGGGGATCAAGGGTGATGCCAAGGTACTTGAACGATTGTGTTTGCTGTAGATGGCTCCTTGTTTGGTTGCAATGAGAGGTGGAGTTGTTTGTTTTGTTGTGGGGGCTGCAGAGGACCATAGACTTGTTTTTCTGATTGAGAAACAGTTTATGATTTAGGAACCAGGATTCTCACATGGAGGAGAAGGCCTGCTGAAGTTTATTTTGCAATTGGATTGGATCAGGGTCCGAGGTGAGGATCACAGCATTGTCGCTGAGAGAATTATTTGTTCTAGGCAGCTGTCCAGTAGTGAGTTTAAGAATAGACTGAAGAGGAGGGTCCCAGAATGGAGCCCCTGGGGACTCCTTGAGCGGACCGATCTAGGGTCCGAGGTGTATCAGCGATTCTTAATATTTGGGACCGTTCTTCAAGTAGCTCTTAAACCAGCCAATGGTGGCGGTTGACAGCCCAGTGTTCTGAAGTGGACAAGTAGGAGGCAGTGAATGACGGTGTTGAAGGCTTTAGTTAAGTCAATGTAGATTAAGCCTAGTGGTTCACCGAATTAAGTCCGTTGTGGATTGCGCCCGTGAATTCAAGTAGGGCTGTGGAGGTGTTGTGACTTCATGCAACCCGTGTTGCTGCTCTCGCACAGGATGTTGTACGTATCCAGGTATTCTGTGAGCTGGTCTGAGATGATGCTCTAGTGCCTTGGAGAGTGGGGTAGCAGGAGATAGGTCTGTAGTTATCGTGGGCAGTTTTGTCACCACTTTTATCGATTGGGGTGACAGTGGCAGATTTCTATCTGTCCAAGAACTGGCTAAGGCTGAGGGAGAGGTTGAAAATTCTGGTCAGAGGACTAAGCACTTCATCAAGTGTGAGAGACAGGATTTTGAGACTGAGGAGTCATATTGAATCTTGATTTACCAAGGGCTTTGGTAACACATTTGTGTACTTGGTGAGCCTTGACTGCTTTGAAGTAGAAGCAGGGGAGCTGGTAGGGAGTGTTCATTGCAGACAGAGGGCTTCACCATCTTTGAAGTAGTCCTGAGGTAGGATAGCACTGATGTCTGTAAAGTCTTTGTTAAAGGTATCCGTAATGGTTTTGCTTTGAGGGTTGTGGTTCTGTTTATGTTGAGTATTGACGGGGGTTTGGGTGATTCCCGATGAGTTCCTTTATGTTCTTCCAGAGTTCCCACCATTGCCCCAGGAGTTTGTGAGGGCATGCTTATAGTAGGCAGACTTCATTTGCCAGATGGTTTTGGTGCAGTCATTGTGGGCACGTTTGTAGTTTTGGATGTTGTTTGCCTTCCAGAGTTTCTGGCCAGCTCCATAGGTGGTCTCTTGTTTTAGCATCCTGAAGAGGTCACCTGTGAGCCAAGGGTTACTGAGTTATTTGGCTTTTGTGTTTCTTAATAGGAGCATACGTGTCACATGCCATAGTGAAGATGTTTATGAAGTGGTCAAGGGCAGTGTTTACGTTGGTTACATTGAAGATAGGCGACCAGTCTTGGAGAGGGGATTTGAGTCGAGGAAGGTGACCACTGGGCAGAACCCTGCTGGTGATTGTTTTGGTGGTTGTTTGATGAATTTATTTTACCAGGTGCAGCTAACAGGGAGTGATCGCTGAGAGAATAAAGGAGGACAATAGTGTTAGATAACTCGATGGGTGACTGGTAAGGATCCAGTCCAAGAGTCTGCTGGTGCCGGTCCCGTAATTTTCCTGGTTGGTGAGTTAACCATTTGTGTGAGGTTTGCTGCAGCAATGGTATTCCTGTGCACCAGCATCGGCCGCAGGTCAGTTGATGTTGAAGTCACCTAGGAGGATGGATTTGGTGTCTGTGGGAGTGACTTTACAAAGTCAAGAACAACTGTTAGACCAGTTCCCTGTTCTTTGGGAGGGATGTAGATGGTGGCAACAGTGAGGGTTTTGTTTTGGGCTCTGAGAAGGATTGTCACTGGCAGTATCTGAGCAGTTGTGGGTTGGAGTGAGGTAATGATGTGGTGCCCTTGTATGGTGTCTTTTAGGTAGAGAGTGCATCCCCGCTCTTTTTGGAGAGGCAATCCAGCCTAAAGATGTTGTAGCCAGGAAGGCTGATTGCATGGTCCGGGTACTGATGGCATGAGCCAGGTTTCAACAACTCGCCAGGATGTCAGGGCAGTGTTGGCTGGTGAAGGCCTGTAGGGTACCCATTTTAGGAAGGAGGCTGCAGATGTTGATTGATATGAATGAGAGGGTACCCGAAGGCTTGTTCAGATTAGTGGCTTTAGAGCAGAATGGGCCAGGGTTTGGGTGCACGTTGCCTGACAGCATTAGGAGGAGGAGGAGGACTAGCCTCAAGGAGCTACAGAGTATTTCTTTAAAGGAATGTTTTTGCCTACTGGCATCTACGTGAAGTTGCGAGCATCGGCGACAGTGGGCGAGGTAAATGACAGGGGACCAGAGTGGAGGGCTAGGACCAGTGTGGGTGTAGGACAGTTTCATGGTGGTAGGATGGACCATGGGCAAGGGGCAGTGACCAGTGTGCAGCGTGCCTATGTGGAGGAAGGATGTAGGAATGTGGAAGCTGTGGGGAGGGAGGGAGGGAAACAGGCTTTTGGGGCATGCAGTAGAGAGAAGACAGGCAAGAAGAAATAGAATAGGGGTAGAGAATGGTGGAGGTGCATGATTAAGGTAGGGTTCAGGGAAATCTTACCCAGTTCGAGAGGATCTCAAGGGCAGGAAGGAAGGTATATAGCAAGTAAAGCAACTGTCTTTTGGAGGGTAGACTTTTTCTTTTTAAATTAAAGAACAAGAATCCTCTAGAGCAGGTCTGTATAACCTGCTAATGGAATACTAGCCAATTAAAACCTTCTATTACACACCTGAAATGTGCTTAGTTCTATCTAAAATCTATTTATAAAAAGTGCCAGGTGGCAAAAGTAGGGGAAAAGTCCTGGCCAATCAGGCGGGTTTGCTGGAAGCACCTGTCACGTACCTTCCAAGGAGCTGCAGGCGGTGTCCTGGTCTCAGTTGGTGGCTGTCTGGGTGCCGCCAACCGTGGGGAGCTGAAGCAGCCCTGTTCAAGGGCAGGAAGCTGGAGAGAAGAAAAATGGCAGGGTTTAAATAGCATGGAGGTAGGCTAGGTTTAGTTTGAGCAGTTTAGCAAGACAAAGGAAAGTTAGACTTTTCGGAGCCAAGGCAGAGTGCTTGGATGGGGGGTACATGAGCATCAGGAAACAGAAGAACTGTAAGCACTTTAAAATACTAGTAGAAATTACAATCCAGCTAATACAGTTGTAAACCTTCTATTATACACTTGAAATATGCTTAGTTCTATCTAAAATCTATTTGTAAAAGTGCCAGGTGGCAAAAGCAGGGAAAGTCCTGGCCAATCAGAGTGGTTTGCTTGGAAGCACCATCGCCATACCTTCCAAGGAGCTGCAGGTGGGCATCCTGGTCTCGGTCGGTGGCTGTCTGGGTGCTGGCAACCATGGGGAGCTGAAGCAGCCCCATTCAAGGGCAGGCAGCTACCAAGGAGCTGCAGGCAGGCGCCCTGGTCTCGGTCGGTGGCTGTCTGGTTGCAGGCCGACCGTGAGGGAGCTGAAGCAGCCCCGTTCAAGGGCAGGCAGCTTCAAGGAGCTGCGGCGAGCGTCCCTGGTCTCGGTCGGTGGCTGTCTTCCATCATGAGGACAGAAGGCCCATGTTGTCTTATCAATTTGATGCATTCAGAAGTAAGCCATACAGCACATTGGACTGGAGACACAGGACTTTAGCACTTATTCCTTTCGGACTGGGGCAGCAACAAATGCGCGGGTCAAGCCAGCCAACTGGGGAGAAGACCTGGGTATTTCACCGTAACTCCTTTACTTAGGTCTTTCTGGGTGGAAATCCACCATTTGCAGCTAGTGCAGAATGCGGCAACCTGCCTTTGACAGGAATCTTTCAGTTCTGCCATATTTCTCAGGTGCTGCACAGTCCGCACTGGCAGCCGGTACAAAGGCGGATCACCTTTAAAGTCGGTCTTCTGATTTGCAAAGCCCTACATGGACAGAGGCCCTGACTTCCTGAAAGGCTTCTGTTCCTACAGCCCTGGGTGATCGTCACCAGCTGGCGAGGGGTTGTTAGAGATTCCTAGAGTATGTCTGAAATCATCTGGGGCCCTTGCTTTATGCATGTGGACCCTTGCCTCTGGAACTCTCTACCCCACCAGTTACGTGAGTGTGCGACTGTGGAGGGATTTAAAGAGGTCTAAAACTTATCTTTCCACCAAGCTTTGGTGACTGATTGATTTGTTTTATCTTAAATGCTTCTTGTTTATTTAAATTAAGTAGATGTTGATTTGTTATGTTTTAAAACTCTAAGGCGTCTTGGTTCTGAAAAGGCACAATAAAAATAAAGTTTTATTATTATTATTATTATTAAGGGTTGTCAGATCAAGAGATCCAGTCGCTGGGGCACTGGACGCCCCAGGCATTCTTGTGTTATGTACATCCGCACTTGCAATAATCTCCCTTTTTCTTTGCAGCAGGTCCCTTGGAAAGTTCCAAGAACATATGGGTGTGTGCGTTCATTACTTTATCCAGTGCATGCAAAGCGAAGCAGCCAGACAACTGGTGGGGGAGCAACCTGGGTATTTCACCACAAGCGCAGATCACTTGGCTAGATAAGGAAAGGATGCACTGGGAGGGGTGCATCCATTGTTGTGAGAAGAGGTTGGCGGTGGGGCATTCCAGATACCCTGTTGATTTACTTGGGAGGAGAAGACATGGGCCTTCGTAAGACCATGGACCTCCTAATAGTGATAAAGGAAGATTTTCGTTTAATTTGGGACTGGTGGCCCCATATGGCTCTTATCTGGTTAGAAGCCTATCTTCCAACTGGGCTCGTGGCATAACCCAGAGTTGCCAGCATATCAGAGAGATGAAATATTGCTCTGTGCCACAGAGCTGGCTGGCTGATGTTAAAGTTGAATGCTTTATTTTAATAATACAAGACAGGGTGTGTGTCTATTATAGAACATACACATGCCTGCAGTGGTTATTAGACATGAGGCACAGCCAAGTGCTTAAGATGCTTTAGGCATCCATATATTCTGCAATGAATGCACACCTGTTGTTTACTATTGCTCTTATAAAGTGGCAAAAATAATTTGACTCACACTATTGCTAATATAGCTTATTAGGATGATTTGCACTATATTATCTTTCTAATTCATAAAGTACTCACAATATTGCAGTCTCACTAAGGAATACCAAAACTCTGATTTATGTTTAACTTTTCATTTGTAAGTAATAACAAAACTCTGTTCGTACCCAGAGAATCCAGGATTGGGCATACTACAAATAAAATTGCATTGCTTGCCTCCTTCACCAGCTTCACACTCACCAGGTAATGACTTAAACTCATGCACTGCACAGACTATAGTTAGTCTCTCTCCCAGCAAACACCATCACAGCATCACCCAGCAGACCGATGCTGTATACTTATGCATTCCCAAAAATTCCCAAAACTTCAATTTATCATGACCAGTGAGTGTCCTCCATGCATCAGTATATCCTTACTGAACTAAAACATGAACATCCATTTCATTTACCATGCAATCACAGTGCTAGATCCAATATACATGCCCCGGGCAGTCTAGCTGGATCACAGACCAAGGTGCTACCTTTGGAGGACAGGCCATGGCCACCTGGAGCCACTCACTTACTTAAATGTAATTGTTGTTGCTGTATTGACTGTAGTTATGCTATTTGTCTCAAAGTTACAAGAATACTACGTAATCAGCTTGTTAAACCATACAGCAATTTACAAAAGCACACACACACCATATGGAAAAGATCTATATTTTTAATATCTTAAATATATCCTAGTGTCCTTAAATATATCTCAAAAACACGTCAGATATTAGTCATACTTTTCAGATATATTTTCAGATATACAATATTCAAGATATTCACAGAATGACTCAAGTATATGTCAGATATTATTCAGATATATATTTCAGATATATTTTCTGATATAATCAAAATATTCACTGAAGTGTCAAGTATTAGTCACGGTTTTCAGATATATTTAAGATAATCACAGAATGATGCAAGATGTATCATAATTTGGAAACATATTTGATATACAGTGTATACAATATGTCCAATATAGATATATATATATATATATATGTATTATGATTTACCTGTGCCTGTTCACTTTTTGAGGCACTTATTTATGGCGATTATGGCAGAAACCCTAAAATTATATTAATAAAATATGTTTAAATTATAAAGATTTATATGTGAAAAATACCCAACCTTTAAAAAACAGTTTTGAACCTGGGTACGGCAGTTTATACATTTGTGGTTGTCAGAGGCCCAATTGGCTCTGCCTCATGTCAAATATTATGCACATTCTTTTCATAATCTGTGTTATCATTGGTCTTTTGTGATCACCAGCAGTTATTTCATATCAGCCCATATGGAAAATATCTACTGTATATTTTTAATGTCTGAAATATTTCCTTGTATAACCAAACATGTTTCAAACATACGTCAGATTCATTAACACTGTTCAGATACATTTCAAGCTTTGTTTTAGATATCTGCAGATTGATCCAGGATGTATCATACATTTTTTTTATTTAGTTGTTTAACCAGGTATAGCATACTAAGCTGAAAGCTTTTTACAGGAGTGACCTGGGAGCACAAGGAGGTTAAGTGACTTGCTTAGGGTCACACAGTATGCAAGTGGAAGCTGTGGGATTCAAACCCAGATCTGGTTTGCTGGATGTCACCAGATTTGCAGCTCAGAGCCTTAGACCACTGCGCTTATACTGCCTCCTTTTGGGATACATCTTTGATATATATATATATATATATATATATTTGCTGCATTATTTCAACATTAAAGTTGTTGTTATTTCAATGCTATTTCCTCAAATAAAATCAATAATACTTATTTGTGCATACTTATTATAGCAGTTTCTACATGTTTTGCATTTTAGGTAGACATATATTTTAATCTATCCAACATATATATTGTGAGTTGCTATACATTTCCTATTTTGGTTTCTCTTGTAAGATGCTATATATATGTGTGTGTGTTATATATTATATATATATATATATATATATATATATATATATACTACATATACACACACACACAAAAATATAATAACATTTTAAATTAGACCCATATGAAAAACTTGGTTGTTAGAGACAAAGTAGGCAAAATGCCCATTAAATTGTTTCCCACTCATAGTGGGTTTATTTCCAAGTTCATTGCACAATAGGAATTCATCCAATTCCTTTTAAAACTTCCCAGAGTTGGCGCATTTACTATATCATTAGGTAAGGCATTTCACTTTCTGGCAGTGATGTTGTAATAGTGAAAACGTTTAACTGTATGCACTCTGGGTATCCCAATCTGTTTTCTGTGTGATCTGAGATTGTTATGTATATGCAGGGTATGTATACCACATTGATTTATCTGTGAAGAATCCTGCAATAGAGGATTGTGTATAGACTGTTCATACAAAACAAGGTTATTTTTCATTGAGAGGTTTCATGGAAACTGGAGACCTTGAGAGCACAGCTCGAGAGGTCTCATTACCATGGAAACCTCAAGAGATGAAAAATACCCTTGTTGTGTATGAGCAATCATACACAGTCTTTATAGTGTATGGTCACCGTACAAAGACTGCACTTACTTTTATCCACATTTGTGTGCAGTTTTGCATCTTCTGGCCTGTTTCACTGCCACGGCTGTTCTTGGCTCATCGCTGATCACCTGATCGATGTGCACCAGTTTCCATGCATGCGCACCCACCTTCTAGGTGTTATGCTGCACTAGCTACATTGCTAGTGCAGCACAACAGCTACGATGACGTAGCTAGTGCAACATAATAATGCTGTTGGAAGCATGGATTTCAATGCTCAACAGCATTCTACCATACACTATAGTCTTGTACAAGTATAGTAACTTCTGAGTTTTCTGGTCTCCAGTGAGAACAGTTTGAGTTACCCAATCTAACACTATAATCCAGATTTTTAGACCATTAATTGTTTTGTTCAATCTCTCTGTCTTTTTCAATTAATTTAAGGTGTTGTTTAAGATAAGGACTCCATAATTGTGACCCATAATCTACATGTTGTATAATGTACGTTTTGTAAAGTTTTAGAATACAATCCTTGTCCCTGGTAAGAAAGGCTTTATTTATTGAGCGACTAAGTCGATTTATTTTCCAAGCTATGTTTTCACAGCAAGTTGAAGCAGACAAGTTGAAGTCGACCCATATCCCAAAGTCCTTTTCACTTGTAATGGATTCAAGTACCTTTCCATTGAGACAGAAACTTATAACCTGTGTTATTTTTGCCAATATGTAGCACAGAGCATTTTAGCTCATTAAATTTTATTTTGTGATTGACTCCTCATTGTTTGATAGCCTGAAGGTCTTTAGAAAGTAATTGATGTTTATGGTAGGAAGATGCATCTCCACCAATGTTTTGTGTCATCAGCAAATTTTGAAACAGCACTACCAAGCCCTCTACCCATATCGCGTATGCAGAGTCCAAACAATATCAGGCCCAAAACTGATCCCTGGGGCATTCCACTGAGACATTACTATCTTCAGAGTAAACTGAATTAATTTTCTCAGACCGTTTTCTATCTGTTAACAAGTTGCTTATCCATCTAACAATATAGCTATTTAATCCCAAGTAGCCTAATTTCATAATGAGTTTATTATGGGTAACTGTGTCAAATGCTTTTCTGATGTCTAAGAATGTTACATCTATGGGTACTCCCTGTTCATTTGATCACTTACAAAATTATAAAAGGAAATGAGATTAGTGACACAGGAAAGACCTTTTAAAGCCATGCTGAGTTCAGTATTGAAGCCCCAAACTAGCTACCTCAGTTTCAATAATATTTTTCCATAACTTTGCAACAGACAGACGTAAGGCTAATAGGCCAATAGTTAGCAATGTTAGTCCTGTTGGCCTTTTTATGAATGTGAATGACTGTAGCCATTCTCCAATTGAATGGGACTAATCCAGTCATAAGGGACTTATTAAACAAAATGGTTAAAGGCTGTACCTAACTCTAAGCAAGTTCTTTCAAGGCAATATGACAAATGTTAGCAGGTCCAGGTGAAGATGTTGATTTGTTTACACAGTTCTTCTTGTACCACTCAGGTTTTAAGTTAATTAGTTCAGATCCATCTATACTGAAAGTTTGAGATGCTGGGTTTTATGATGAAATATAGAACTGAAATAATGATTAAAGCAATTGGCCATCTCCTATTTATTATTAATTGCTACATCATTTTTACTACTGTACTAATTCTGTTATTAGCCTGCTTATTGTTGATAACATATGCATAGAAGCACTTACAATCCTTTTGTGTGCTAATCTGCATTCTAACTTATTTTTCTCCTTTTAACTAGGGATTTGAGCAATCTTTGTTGTGACCTATACATTAACTGATTTGTGGGGAAGGGTTGCATTTATATCTCTTGAAGGACTTTTGTTTTCTTCTTAATTGTTTTTATAGTCTTTGAGAAGCAGAGTAGAATACTTCCTTCACAGTTGATCATTTTACGCTTCAGAATATGATGTTCCATTACTTCATGTAATCTGGTTTTAACTTATTCCACATTTGATCAACCTCTAGCCCTTGAAGAAACAGTCCCAGTTGATGTTTCATAAATCATTGATAAGTTCGGACCAGTCACTATTTTTGTAATTGAGTAAGGAAGTATAATCATTGGTTTGGGATTTAAACAAGTTAAGAGTGCATTTGGTATTGACAATTGTAGTTTTATGCCCATTTGTCCCCAAGTGAGTGCCTACCCCAACCTTGCTTATGCATGCTTTACAATTGATTACAACTAGGTCAATAATATTTGTACCTCTAGCAGGAATAGTCACAAGCTGTTCACAGCCACAAGATATTAATATATCAATTATAACTTTTTCAAAAATGGTTTGCCCTTTCATCAAACCCAACGATATTCAGGTACATTAAAGTAACCGACCACTATAGTATCACCCAAGTTGGTGACAGTGTTAATTTCATCAATCAGTGCATAATTATAGCTTGAATCACTGTTAGGTGATCTGTAACAAATACCAGCATTAGTTTCGGAGAATGGACAAAGTGAAGATTCACCCATAGTGTCTCAGTAGTTCTGTCAAGATTACTGTACATTTATCTCATTGCATTGTGTTTGATTGAAAATATAACAACATATCCCAATCATTTCCTATTAGATCTATTGTTATAGAATAATTGAATACCCTGGAATTTTGTTGGACCAATCACATGCTCCATCCCATCAAGATTCTGTTACACATACAATATCTACTTTGCTGTTAATCATGAGTATTTTAAGTTTGAACAATTTGATTTAAACTCCTAGCATTAATGTTCCAAATTTTAATGTTGGAGTGTTTACTTATATTACTAATATTAATTGGTAACTGGCCCTTGTTCCCTCTTCGAGTTAGTTTAAAACTGACAAATGATTTTTTGAAAGTTCTACCAATTTATATGCACCTAGTTTACTTAAATGCAAACCATCCCAGCAATAAAGTGACTCATTATTATAAAATATTTCCCAGTGGGTGACTGATGAATAACCCATTTCAAGGGATTACTTTATTTTGTTAATATCTGATTATATATGAATATGCCTACCTACATCACATATGTCTGATATCTGTGCATTTTCAAGCTATACTTAAGATATTTGCAGAATTTGTTATGTCTTATACTTGACATTGATATTCCAAATGTATAGATTTTGTTTACTGCCAAAAAATATTTTTTTACTTTTAATGTTTTTATGGACTCTATAATGAAAAATCATTATAGTTTTATGCAAGCATATATTTACCCTGGAATTTCTACAATAAGTATGTAAGCAAACATATATTTTCAATATATTAAAGATTTATATTCTGAGATATAGTTCATATATTTTAAAATAGGTTGGGCCTGAAATTTATCTGGAAAGTATCTGAAATATATGTATTAAATACTCTGATGATACATTTCAAATATATATTTCACATAGCAAATAAATATGTTTTATAGTTTATAAATATGTCTGGAATACATATTACTTATACATTTAAAATATAAATATGCTACATTCTGTAAACATATATTAAATGCACTATTCATACATAAAAAATAAATTATAAAACAAAGACAAAAGTAGCAATACACATAGTACACATAGTAAAACTCAAACCTCCCCACAGGACTGCCATTTTTAGCTGTTCTCATACTTTTCATGAAGGTCTGTTTTCACTATTGCTACTTTTGGCTTTAGGTCAACAACATTGCTTGTACCATACAAATACTGTAAATTTTGTGATGGAAAACCAAGAAGTGCCTTCTGCAGCTTCTGCTGTCAGTAAAATATGAATCATGTTTGCTTGCAAGATGCAGTATGTGTAGAATATATGCAGAATATATTTTTGTATATGAAATATATTTTTGCAAATGCTTGTTATGGTACTATGTACAGATTCACATTTTATTTGCATTTTGAAAAGTACATTTGATCAACCAAAAGCATGGTAAATGCTATTTTAAAATAGTTTTGAAATGACAGCATTAGTGTACAAACCAGAGGAAAGATAAACAGACAAAAATATGTTCATGTTGAAATTCACTCTGACATAAAAGGAACCAAGCGGGTGGGTAAATATCAATTTGAGTCATACAAAATAATGAGATCAAGAGGTAAGTTCTGTGTGTAAGTATAAATGTGTCATCTGTAAATCTGCAGTAATGGTGCATTATTAAATTATAAGTGTTCAATACTGTAATTATCTAAGTGGTTGCTAATAAGAGGAATTCCAATACACAGTTGTGGGTATGCAACATCAAGATTAATCGATTGTTGGGATATTTTAAGATATTTTTACAGTGCATACATGTAAATAAACATTTTAGAAATACTGTATGTCAACTATATAAAAGGTATATCTATGAAATATTCAAAATATATACACACATATATAAAATAGATATCACACACCTATAATAAATATATCATGGAAATACATTTATTATATATCTGATATATAGCTATCACATATATTCTACAAATACACTTTTATAAATATAGCTAAAATATATTTATTTTACATATAGGAGAATAAAAATTAACAGAATATTAACAAGCTCTTTCTATGAAATATACAAAATAGTATCTACGATTTATCTAAAATATATGCATCAGATATATCTCAAATATTACTAAACCAGACAACCTGAGATATAATGCGTATATTTGGAAATGACTATGACTATCTATTTATGGATGAAATTAAAAAACATTTCAAATATATTTTATAGCACATATTCAAATTAAATTTATTTTCCTTATGGGACACACACACACACACTTTCTGTTTTTTCACTATAGCATTCCATACCCTCAACTGCCCCTGATTCTGACACAGAAATTCCTCATCCTCAGTAGTCCCTTGTACTAGGGGTGTATGAGTAACCAATAACAGTTCCTGAATATGATGAATATTGGGCTTCCTAATAATCATCACTATTTGTATTTAATCAAAGGTATTCAGGAACTATAAAAGTTTTCCCACATTGCAGATGGCCAGAGTTACTCTCCTAGCCACCTCCCCTCATACATATCCCTTACATGAAGTTCCACATATAGTAAAGTTGAAAAGTTATTCACAACTCATGGCACCTGCCAGGATCTGACGAGGTCTTTAATGCCACCCCTGTCCCTAGCCTAAGTGCCAGACTATCTCAAACTGGAAAATTAGGTGCCCCATCCTGTGCCCACTTCTACATCCTCCCAAACCCACTCAACTCACTAAGCAGTAGATCACTAAAGAGAGTCTGTATGCAGAGCAAGCACAAATGATTGTGAAGGAGGATGGGGCAGCAGTGTCAGTAGTGATGGCAGGCAACCTTACTGGTCAGACTGCCTCACATTAGTATGGATGCTACTGTCCTGCCTCCTCCTCTTGATCAACCATACCAGCCCTTCTCGTAGTCTTTATTTAATGATAAGCTGCTTAGTAGGTGGAGTAGGCTGGAGTGCATGATGGGAGATGGGGGACTGACTTGATATTTGCACTAGCCCACCAGTCAAGGATTGGCACAGCAGTAGTGCTGCCTCTTGAAACACTGATGATCCAAGTTCTGGAATGAACACAAGGCAGTTGGAAAGCCAGGTGGAAAAGGTTGAGCATCTGTTGGATTACTTGCCTTCTCTGGGGAGGGAGGAGAAGACCTGGCAACATACCAATCCCTAGTGATGGCTAGGAGAAGTGAGCCTGAGACCAAGTACTGAGGTAAGGACTAGTGGAGGTGGCAAAGTCATGCATGCACATCAGAGGTGGGAGCATGTTGGGCCATGCACTGAGGTCATTGCACATTTTTCCATTGGGGGCACAAGAACAACAGAAAAACAATTGGACAAGCAGGCATGAAGTTTTAGACTCTGCAGGAACCCAACAAAATTATGTGGGTATATCCAGTAGTCTCCAAGAAGAATAAACAGAGTCATTAGCAAAAGAAAAAAGCAGGGGCACTGGATGGCATTGCCAATTTTCCAGGTTGAGGCAGTTGAGCACTTGGGACAAGGAGGTGTCATTAAAGATGCTGGCTATCACTTTTTACCTTTTGTGGGACTTTAGGAAGGGTAGTTGAGTAGTAATACTTAAAATCAGGAGGTGGTCTAGAGACTAGCCATGGCCACTTTGGGGGTCCTTTATTTCCATCCCACTATTCTGAATACAAAATATTTGGGCCCCTAGCCCCATTAGGTTATTCTGTGTATGGTATTCACACACCCCATCCCTAGCTTTGTACATTTGTCATTTTTTTGTCTCCAATCCCTGTTGCTAAAACAGGGCTTTGAATCATAACAATTTGTCAGTGTACAGAAAATGCATTAATACTCACCAAATATGCATCCTCTGATACAAATTATATTTAACTTGTGCCTCACTGATTTTGTTTATGCCACCTCCCAAATATTGCAACCTTTGATAAAAATGATATACAACGTGCCTGGTTGCTGCTTGCCTCCACCCAGAAGTAACTTCCAGTACCCATGCTGCAATGTCCATGGTGAAGAAGTGCAGCTCTGTATTAGGTTCAAGCATACTTGCAGATTTATAAACAATGTTGCACTTTTTCTCCTGTATTGACCTTTTGGAGTGGCAATAATGATACTAAGCAAACTGACTGAAATGGGGAGGAGTACATGGGGCAAAGCCTCTGAATTACATGCCTACAGGAATGGCAGGAGCATGGAACAAATCCCAGTCTTTAGAACCCAATACCAAGTAACATTTACATGCCATAGCCATGGACACTGCAGTGTGAGTCTTCTGGTGGGGAAAACAGCAACTATTTGCACACACACCCCAATCCGTCCCCTGATCTGCAAGCCATATTAACACCACAGCATTAATTACGTGCTTACTAATACAGGTTATACACATTTCCAGACTAGATTAAATAAAAACATTTTCTATTCACAGACAGAATTGATTGACTGAGTAGCCAGAGGAATTTTGTTGTACTTACTTCTGTGCTGCATGCTGGAGTCTGGTGTTGTTACCTGTGCTGGATGGGCCTTTCTGGAGTGACTCCTGCCTGGACTGGTGCTGCAGATCTTTCAGTCCTCCTCCTGCCCTGTCCCATGCAAGGCAAAGACCATCCTTCTGGGCTCCACATAACCCAACAACCTCTCTATTTATTTCCTACCTCCTCCTTCCTCAAAGGCCAGCCCCAGTTTGTCCATCAGTCAAAATCCAGCCAGATTGCTAGCACCATCTGAAGTTTGGACCACCTTAATATGTCGGACTGCCATTACCCAACCCAGTTGTTCTTTATTGCACCTGTGCTGTTGTGCATAGTCTTTTCCAGATCTCTGACCTATCAACTCCTTGCCCTGGCATGTAACCGTGCTTGCAGCTCCCTCAAACTATCCCACATCAAACTTAAAGTAACATAGAAATGGAGAGCAGATAAGGCCTGCCTGGCTCACCTAATCTGCCCATTTTTTCAGGATATATTATGTTGTTCCGAAATGCATTGGGCTGATGGTCTAAATCCAATGCCAGGTGCCTGACATTGTGATTTTCCCGGCTGCAAATGTTTCCGGGGCTCTGCCCCACACACCCATACTTAAAAATTTGAACTCCGCCTCTGGTAAAATCCAATGTCGGAACTCAGATTTTGGGCACCTCGCATTGAGATTGTGAGCATTGGTCCAATGCATTTCAGCATCTCAAATGGGTACCTTTTTCCCTACCAAATATATTACCATGGATCCCACTTGATCTCTGGTTCTACCACTCCCCAATGCCTTCCCACTCAGATTCCTTATGCCCTCAACACAAAGTATGTAGTAGCAGTATTTATTTTATTTTATGTATAAAACCAAAGTTTGTTACATTCAATCACTTTATACCATTGTGCATATAAGTGACAAAATCAATATTTGTAAATGAATTAAGTTAAAACATAAATAGATAAACAATATATCAACTTGGAAAACTTTTAAGAAAATAGTAAATTATAATTTCCAATAAAAATAATTTTAGCAGTGTAGGCTTACTTAAACACAATTTTGCATTGCCATACATCAATTTTATCAAGTCTAACCTTAGGACAATTTTTTTTTCCTTCTAGGAATTGAAGTGAAAAGTGCTTAGGGAGCAGTGAGGAAATAGTTTGTTCTCATTCATTATCCATTTTTTTGCATTCAAACAAATATACAAAACACCATCATCAGAATTATTAACATTCACAATGACTTTTACATTTTCTAAAATACCAGTTATTCAGGTTATGATAAGAATTCCCAAACATGCTAGTCTTATTTTACATAAAATGTTTCTGTGTACACCATTCTCAAATAAAGACAAAAGGACTCTAACCCCCATAAAGATTTTATGGATGAATACAGGCCACTTGTATCCAAGTCATGCATAGCTGGAAAATCCTGCTGAATTGCAATATCTTTTATCCTCTGAACAGCTATGGTAACAAAACCATCTGTATTTGCCAGGAATATTCACTTCATTGATCAGTTAGCCCAAATACTTTTAAGACAGAGTTTAATCTAGAGAACCAAGATGCACACTGCTCTATCAATTTTCTTCACCCAGTTCTTCAGACCAGCACAATCTGGGAAGACAGGTATTATTTAGTTTCATTAGCCGACCCCAATATCTGATGGCTCTTATTAGTATTCTCATTTTGACTGGGATCATCCCTGACTCCAATCTAAGGAAGCATGATGGACAATCCCTAGGAGATTTAATGTCGATCTCAGAAAAGATTTTAGATAATTTCAAGATTTGCTTTATATAAATAAAGAGCCCACACTTCATTGTCAGAGAGTAATTGACTCATTAGCTTGGCTTCAGATGTTTTTTTTTAGGAAACAAAAGAATTGCTAGCAAATTTGGTCGCAAAATTGGGGATAGCCCCATTGTTTGAGTAGCATTATTTTTACTTCCATCAGGTGATTAATCCAGGACATATTCAATCAAGTTTAACACCTAAGTATTTAAACTCCCTCACCACCTCAAATTTGCAACCATCAACAACCCATGGTTTTTCAGTATGTTTTGACTTCAATCACAGAATCTTAGATTTACTAACATTCAACTCAAAATCGAGCTGATGCAGTGTATTCATGATGTTGGAGATAGCCCATTTGTGACCTACGAACATACTGAATTTCCAGCAGATAAAGGCCTCAGAGGTCTCATCAAGTCTGCTCGAATGTGCAGCTAGCACCCCATATTCTGCAGCTGCCCCTCCCTTCCACCCTTCCCTTCATTAACACTCCCCTGTCCTGTCCCATCCTCGTTTGAAGCAGTCCACTGTTCTACTGTATACCACTTCTGCAGGTAACGCATTCACCCAGCCACCACCCTCTCTGTAAAAAGTGTCTTCTCATCTCCTCCTGAACCTTCCTCGCTCCAGTCTCATATCATGGCCCCTGGTGGCCCTCCCTCCTTTACTTTGAACAGCCCTCTGTACCCGTCTTGTATATTCCTTTCATGTATTTAAAGGTTTCAATCATGTCACCCCTGTCTCTTCTCTCCTCCAATGAGTACATGTTCAACTCCTTGAACCACCTCTCGTATGATAAGTCCCCAGCCCTTGATCATCTTTGTCACCCCGCGCTGCACCCCTCCAGTAACTTAATGTCCCTCTTCAGATACGGATGCCAGTACTGCACGCAGTACTCCAGGTGTGGTTTAACTATGACCTATACAGGCAGAATCACCTCCTCCTCCAGAGGATATACCCTTGCAATACAACCCAGCATTTTGTTGGCCTTTGCAGCTGCCTTCCACATTATGCCGAGTTGTTCATTGACCCTGTAATGAGCACACTCAGATCCTTCTCCTCCTCTGTCTGGGCTAGCTGCACCCCCTAGCTGGTAACTCCTCCTTTTCTTCATCCCAAAATGCAGCACCTTGCACTTTTGGCATTAAACCCCAGTTGCCAGATGTCTGACCAGGTTTCAAGCTTTGCCAGATCATCCTGCAACCCCTGCCATCCCCCTAGGTCATCCACCACAGCGCCAACCTTGGTATCATCAGCAAACAGACTGATCTTGCTCTTGCTGTCCCATGATATGTCTGCAAAGAATATCCCAAACAACACTGGTCCCAACACGAGCCCTGTGAGACACCGCTCATCACTGCCCTTGGTGTGAGAGCTCCCACCACCACCACCCTCTGTTGCCTTCCTGCAGCCAGTTTCCTACCCATCTCACCAGCTTTGCACCCGCCTCTGTGCCTACTAACTTCCTTCCCAGCCTTCCATGTGGCACCAAGTCGAATGCCTTACTGAAGTCCAGATACAGGACATCCACTGCATGGCCCCTGTCCAGCTGCCTGTTACCCAGTCATAGAACTCGACCAGGTTGATTTGGCAGGATCTGCCACGATGTAGCCATGCTGTCTGCTGTCATGGTAGTCCTTTGGCCTCTAGAGGGCCACCAGCCTCCTTCAGGATAGTCTCCATTAGCTTACCCACGATGGATGTGAGGCTCACTGGTCTGTAGTTTCTGGTTCATCCTTGGGGCCACTCTTGTGGAGGGCACCACATGAGCCATCCTCCAGTCCTGAGGTACACACCCTGAATGTAGTGAGGCATTAACAGGTCTGCCAAAGGTCCTGCAAGGACCTCTGCCAGCTCCTTCAGTGCCCTAGGGTGGATGCCATCTGGGCCTGGCGCCTTGTCCACCCTCAGTGCCTTCAAACCCTCTCGAACTCTGCCTCCATGATTTCCCATCTGCCACCACTTCCCCCTGCTTCTGCCATTTCTCCCACCTTGGGTGTCTCCCCCCTTCTTTAGTAAATACTGAGCAAAGTACTCATTTAGTGCTTCTGCTTTATCGTACCCTGCTTCCACCCAACCCCTCCTTCCTAATCCTTAGTATGTGGTCCTTACAGCTCCTTTTCTCCTAATGTACTTAAAGAAGTCCTCTCCCCTTCTAATGCCTTGTGCCAGTCTGAGTTCAGAGATGCTTTGGCTCCTTACTGCCCTTGTCACCTCCTTCGATTCTGTCAAGTACCTCTCTGTCCTCCCCTCCCTGTTTTCTTGTACTTCCTAAAGGCAGATCTTTTCCTCCTCACCTTTTCCATGACCTCCTTGCTCAACCAGCTCGGGTTCTTAGCCTCAGCCTTCTTGCTCTGGGCTTTGCAGCAGGTTTGGTGCTCCACTATCCCCAGCTTTATGAGCTCCCACCTCTGGTTGGTATCCATACTAGATTGAATTCTGGCCAGGCACCCTTTACCACTTCCCCATCCTCCCAAAGTCTGCCCTCCTGAAGTCCAGCACTCTTGTGCCAGATTCCACTCCTTCCTTGCCCATATCCAATGTGAGCCATACTGAGTGGTGGTCACTCCTGACAGCGGTTCCTCCACTGTAAGTTCTCTCACAAAGTCCCCATTTGCCAGCACAAGGTCAAGGGTATTCCTAACCTGGTGGTTCACTGACCATTTGCAGCAGGAAGCTGTCCTGGAAGGCATCCAGCAGTACCTGCTCCTTCTGTTCCTGGTTGTTGGGGTGCTCCAGTCCCACTCCTGGCATGTTGAAGTCCCCACAATCACCACACTACCCTTCTCGCAGGTCCTCCTGATCTGTCCCGCTAGTTCCTGTCTAACTCCTCCGTCTGAGATGGTGGCCTGTACACCACTCCCATTCTAAGAATCCTATTCTTGGAATCCTGGATTTGCACCCAAAGTGACTCGTACTACCCTCCTGCCCTCCTCCCTTACACACTTCAGTCCTTCCTTCACATATAGTGCCCCTCCTTCCCAATCACCCTGTCCCTACGAAATAACCTGTACCCTGGTACAGACAGGTCCCAGTCATTATATTGGGTGGCCCATGTTTCCATGATGGCTGCAATGTCCACCTCTCCCTCTGCCATGAGAACCTGTAACTCTGCAGTTTTCCTCCCAAGGCTCCTAGCATTAAGGGTAACCACCTTCCACCCTTTCCCCCTCCTATCCTGCCCTCCTTTCCTAGCATCACCAATAGTACTTGCCATTTGTCCTTTGTTCACTGTTATGGGGTAAGCTCATATGATTTCCAACCTGTGGTCTCTGCATATCTCTTCCCAACTGCCACCCCCACTCCTAGTTTAAATTCCCAACTTCCTCTATACTCTTTCCATCCTCTGTTTCAACACTTTTTTCCTCCTCACTCAAGTGTAGTCTGTCCTGCATACAGACTACTGTCCTCCCAGGTCCTCCCCACCCCCAACAGCCCATACCCTTTAGCACAACACCAGGTTCTTAGCCATCCATTAAATTCCTCTATTCTCAGCTTTCTTGTTGTGCTTGCCTTTGGCACTGGAAGTATCTCAGAAAGTTACTGATCTTCCTGCCCCTCACATAATTGTGCTAGTTCCACAAACCTCCTCTGACTATATCTACTGTCTTGTCAGCCAGGTCGTTTGTCCCAAGATGTATAATTAAATGAGGCTTGTCCCTACCTCTTCTAGCATATTTCAGAACAGACTGTCCCATCCTTTCCGCTGTCATTCCTGGCATGCCTCCACCCAAATGCAACTATGTCTCTACCCTTGCTACCCCCAATCGAACTCCTCTCTTAGTATTGAGTCCCCAGCACCAAGATTCCACCGCTCTACTCCCTGCTTGCTTCCATTCATCTCCCTCTCATTTCCAGCTCTCTTCTTCCTCCTGCACATTATTTCCTCTTACCCTGTTGCAATTATCCCAGAACTTCCCCTGCTCCGTTTGGTCCAGGCATTTATCAATTACTCCTCTAATTTCATCATTTCCTCCTCCACTTTCTTCCTCTCTAGCAGTGCACAGCTGTTTTCTGAAGACCCTTCACAAATGCCCGCTCCTCTCTTCATAGTAACCTGTTTCTCCTTTCCACCCATGACTTTTGCCACTTCTTCACTTCCCTCACAAGTCCCTATCTCCTCCTTCCATTTGTCTTTTGTCTCCTGACCTGGTTTCCCATCAATCGTTCTTCCTGGCCTGGGCCCTTGTCTCTGCTTCCTTCTTGACCTCTCCTCACCACTGTTGGCTTAAATCTCCTCCCTCATCTCCCCTTCTTCCTCCCTCCAGCACTGGGCTAAATCCACCCCCAATCTGCCTTGCCTGTCTTAGTTCCTCCTGCAGACCCTCAATCTCCTTTCTAAGTTTTCTATGTGGTTGCACACTGAACATCCTCCCACACCCAGGCAATGTTTAGAAAGATTGGTGCACTGCAGTTGTTGCAGCTCACCACCCTACCCATTGCTGTCATTGCCCACCATCAACCCCCTACCCTTCCAGATGCAGGATACCAACACTCCCAAGTCTCCCTCCCTCTCTATCAGTGCACCTAGCGGGTTCTAGAAATGAGTAGGGCATCAACTGCATACAACATTGCTTTAACTTCTTCCTTATTTATTGCTGGTGCAAAAGAATCGATAGTCATATATTTTTGATTAATTTTTCAATATAAAGATTAAACAAAATTGGAGCCAATAAACAGCCCTACTTCACACCAGTATTAATGGTTAATTCCTTGATAGGACCCCATCCTTACAATAACATCACTATACTATTTGTTAGAATGAAGTAATTTAATAATATCTAATAGATGGGGATCAATATTCAACTCCTCAATGACTCCCAAAGTGTGTGTGTGGGGGGTCGACTTGCAAGCAGCATGAAATCCAGGATCTTGATCCAGCTGATCAATATGGGATATATTCCATAGCCTAGGAAATGGGATTAAATAGATACAAAAACCCAATAACTTTTTACCTTTTTGAATGGAAAGTTTGGTCCAACTGTCTATTCCGTGCCATGCAGTCTGTCGACAAAGAAGCAACAACCATCAATAATGAGGGCCAAGAACCCATCACTACTTACACCAGCATGGTCCATCCATGGTCCATAGTGAAGGGGTGCCCATGATACCGTGAACAACTCTGCAGCCACACACCCCCGACCACCACCACTGCCACCACCAACTAGAACAGTGCATGAAAACAGGACTCCTGTGAATACTGTGCTGCACCTTCCACCAGCTTGTGCTATACAACAACTCTTCTCAAATCACACTCACGGCACTTGTGAAGCATGCATGTATAACAAAATGCAAGTGATCACCCATCTGCCTGAATGCCTCCCTCCCACCACTGCAACTGGCCCTACGCTCAGGCCACATGGTGATAGCAAGTGGTGCTACTGTTGTCTCCTACTTTCGGGACTATGGATTTTTCAGCCACCACCGCAAACTCCAAAATCTGGTACTCACTGCCATTAGCGGTGTGTCCGTCTGCTATCCCTAACCACAACAACCAGGCCAGCAGACTACATACAACCTGCCATTTAACTCCTGCCTTCCAGAGTCCCTGGCCCATGGTGTCCCACCCTACCCACACACACGCACACCCTGCAGGGTCCCAAGAATCCAGAGGGTTCAAATATTGATTTCCAAGGTCAAATTGCACCTGTTGCTTCTTGGCTGCTTTGCACTTTTTCCAATGACTTTTCTGCCGCCACCAAAGAATTGTCAGCTGCCTTTGGTCAGGTCATGCACAGAGTCAAACAGTGTGAAAGCAAGCGCAGCACCCTGAAAAAACGTGCACTGATTGAGAGCAACTGTGAAGGTTGTATCTGGAAGCATTTTCTTGGATGTTTTAGTATCATTTATGTGCTACCAGATGCAGTTTCTGAGTTGGAGGCAGTGAGCAGGCTGCAATAAGGAGATGCATTTGTTCATTGAGTACCTAGGTGAAGGTTTTAGTTTTCAGCTGCACCTGCTTGCCTCTGAAATGGAGAAGTCGAGCACAATATCTCCAATATTTTGGCATTGAAATCGGTATGCTGACCAATCAGTTCTGTGGACATGAGAGATGGACAATTCTGATGGGTAAATTGAGGTTAGTTACTTACTGTCCCTATAATAAGGGACAGAAGAAATATGTGCAAAGGAAGAGAGGGATGGGGTAGGGGCTAAATAGGTTAATTAAAAAAAAAGGAAGAAACAGGGCAGCCTAATCAGCTTTGTGACTAACAAATTAGTTTCTGGTAGGATTCAAATCTCTTCTCATCAACTTTAGGAGGAACGAGAAAGTTTGTAATGCCAAATTAGGGACACTTGAGATACTCTGAGACCAGAGAGTGCATGGCGAAATTTAATTTATAAAGAAATCACTGTACATCTTTTTTCCATTTCTGGAATTTCTTACTTATGCCTTAATCTAGAACAAATGGTTTGATACCTTTTATTGGACCAACAATGATGTTACAAAAAGAACAAAGACCTTTAGCTTGGACCAACAAGTCCTTTTCGAACCCTAAACTCACTCTTGCCTTGTTGTTATTCAATGACCTATCAGCGAGTATAGTGTTATGCTTGTGCAACTGTGTTACTTTGGTTTTGGCCATTCACACTCTCTATTCCATAGGAATTACCACCCTGTAAGGGTACCAAAGGCAAGGAGCCCTCGAAGAGGGTTCCACCCCTAGAGATGCCGTGGGATGATTCCTCTGGCTAAAGGTACTTAGAAAGCATACCCAAAAGAAATGTATTGGTACGAAGAATTTAGGCAGTCAGAGTCTTGAGGCTGGGTAGTATAGGCAAAGGCAGTTTGAGACACAAATGAGATGCTCAGATAACCAAATGGCATGAGAATGATGGTTTGCACTGAGATTGAGGGGCCTCCTACAGAGAGAGGGAATGGCAGGTAAGGACACCATCCACCTCCCTAAAGCAGCAGAACCTACCTAAAGAAACTAGGAAACACTAACTATGGCTAACTAACATTTATGAACTGAGGCACAGAGGAGACAAAAAAAAAAAACTTTGAGGAGGAAATTCTGGGGATCCAAGGCTAGGTTGCTCCTCCAGGCTTGGGATATTTTGTTTAGTGATGGCTTTGCTGCTGTGATTTGGAAACCCAATTAAAGGAAGGTGGAAAATATTCCAATTTGGAGGAAAGCTCTCACTAATCCCTTTAAGGAACACCTTGGAATGTTGCAACCACTATACAACCATGGGCAACCAAGGCGGAGGAGGAGCAACAACTGCTGAGGCACTCACCTGGCCTACTCATACCGAAAACAAACCAGGTGAACCAGAGGCAGTCATGGGAGAATAGCTTGAAGGGTACCTCTGAACCCACTTGGCAGCTAGAGGGGGCTGCAGGAGCCACACCCTTAACCATTGATTCTTAAATTCTACAATTAGAGAGGAATCACGTGATGCAGTGCTCTGAGTAGCAGTTCTCCATGACTGCTTCTTCCACCCAACACTTATTTTATATTTAAACCACCTATTTCAGAAATATTCTGCTCACCTTTGTATGGGGTGTTTCCTGTTACCTCATAGAAGCTCTGTACATGCAGGAATGGAAGCGGAGATGCATCTCACCATGCTGAAACATACACCTCCCTGCGACCCCGAAAAAAATAGCAAGAGAGCCAAGGCCCAGCTGGACACCAGCAGAAACCCCTCTACTGCTACCACCACACAGGACTCAGAAGCAACTCCACTTACACTCGACCACTTCCTCATGGAATTCAGCCCTTTTCACGAAACAGAAACATAGAAACACAGAATTTGATGGCAGATAAGGACTGCTTGGCCCACACAGTCTGCCCATTTCCTACCTACTGATAAGCTGCAGATCCTAGTTAACCAGCAGCCTACTTCTTCCTACCCCACCCCTAGAATGGCCTTATGACTGTCCCATGCATGCTTGAATTCCACCACTGTTTTTGACTCCACAACCTCCTCCGAAGGCCATTCCATGCACCCACAACCTCTCTGTGAAAAATACTTCCTTAAATTACCTCTGAGCCTCCCTCTATCTTCAAATTGTGCCTCTTGTTCTTGCACACCTGTTTTTTTGAAAGATGCTACCCTCTTGGACTTTGTTGATTCCCTTGAGGTACTTGAACGCTTTCTATCATGTCCCCCTCTCCCTCCTTTTCCCTCGAGGCTATACATATTAAGCTCCTTTCGCCTCTTCATATGTCTTCCCGTGCAGACCCTGCACCATTTTAGTTGTCCTCCTCTGACAGCTTCCATCCTGTCTATGTCTTTATGGAGATTGGGTCTCCAGAACTGCATGCAGTACTCCAGATGGGGTCTCACCAGCTGTCTGTACAGAGGGATAATAACTTTCTGTTTTCTACTGGTGATGCCTCTCCCTATGCATCCCAGTATCCCCCAGCCCTCCTTGCTGCCCTCTCACATTGCTTGCCCACCTTTAGGTCATCTGATACGACTACCCCAGGTCCCTTTCCATTTTGTTGTTGTTAGTATCTCACCCCCATTGTGTACTCTTCCCTGGGTTTTGTTTCCCAGGTGCATTACCTTGCACTTCTTAGCATTGAATCTAAGCTGCCTTACATCTGACCATTCCTCTAACCTTGCCAAGTCCCTTCTCATCCTTTCCACCCCACCTTGCATCAACTCTGTTGCAGATCTTTGTGTCATCTGCAAAGAGACATACTTTTCCTTCCAGTCCTCTGCAATGTCGCTTATAAACTTAAGATTGCTCACCACTGAAGTTAAGCAGATGGCAACTGGGCTTGATGACATCTCCACGAGGATGGCAGACAATAAAACATGCCTGGAAGCTGTCCAGAGGAGGGCAACTAAAATGGTGCAGGGTCTGCACGGAAGACATATGAAGAGAGACTAAAGGAGCTTAATATGTATAGTCTCCAGGAAAGGAGGGAGAGGGGGACATGATAGAAACTTTCAAGTACCTCAAAGGAATCAACAGAGTCCAAGAGGGTAGCATCTTTCAAAAAAGAGGTGCAAGAACAAGGGGCACAATTTGAAGATGTGGGGTGGCTCAGAGGTAATTTAAGGAAGCATTTTTCACAGAGAGGGTTGTGGGTGCCATGAAACGGCTTCTGGAGGAGGTTGTGGAGTCAAAAACAGTGGTGGAATTCTAGCATGCATGGGACAGTCATAAGGCCATTCTAGGGGTGGGGTAGGAAGAAGTAGGCTGCTGGTTAACTAGGATCTGCAGCTTATCCAGTAGGTAGGAAAATGGGCAGACTGTGTGGGCCAATGGTCCTATCTCGTCACAAATTCTATGTTTCTAATTTCCCAGGAGAAATAGTCGAGTGAATAAATACTGATACCACGGATAAAAGGCATAGAATTAAAAAACTGGAGGCCAAAATTGAAGACCTGAGGGAGAAGTAGCAGAAACAATATTATCATAATCAGACTCACGGAGAAAGAAGAGGGACCAACACTATTCACTTTATTCAGAAACTGATTGAAAAATTAGTGGGTCCCTTTCTCTTCGTGCAGCCTATACCATTGAGCAGGCCCATAGAGCCCTCAGACTGATGCCATCAACTGGTTCTACTTCACATCCTCTTATTTTCAAGTTCTTAAACTTTCAAGAAAACAATATTTCCTGGGGAAAGTGAGAGAACTTCAAGAAATTCAATGGAGGGATCCAGAATTAGTCACCCAAGACCTGCCAGCAACGGTCAGGCAGTGCGAGGACCAATTCCACTCTATTGTTTCAGAACTAATAGCTGCTGGAGTGAAATTTAAGATGGGATACCCGCCCAATTGCAGGTACTGATAGCAGGATCCTGGACCACCTTTGAGGAGACAGAAACAGCGCAGACAGCCCTTACAAGCAGCTTTTCCAGATTTATGCCATACCCACTGACCAGTGACTTTTGCAGGATTAATCCATCTGGTTTAAAATGTAAAAGAAATAATTTTTATGAGAGGCTGATTTAAGAGAATGGGGTAGTCTTATGCTTCCTCAGAATCTCACTTTGGGATCTAGCCCAGTTTAAGAGGTTTAACTAAGCTTATCAGAAGCCCTAGTTCTTGTTGAGTGATGTTTATGTTGCAACCTCTGTTTTTTGACTGTTTGAGATTACCCAGAGGGAAGTGAAGTGTTCATATAGTCACTATATGGTGTTATTTCAGTGTTACAGTAGCAGTGTACACTTCCTGCACACTTCATTTCATAATGCAGTCCATCAGTGTTTAATCAATGCATCTTCAGGTCTCTTTTGTGTACATGCAGTGCTGATACAGTGTGTGCTAATTATGTTAATTAGCACTGTAATCACACTGCAAAAGTACTGCAATTAGTAGTGTTTTCAACACTGCCTGAAGTAGCAGTTTTGTCAGCAACACTGCCTTAAGCAGTGTTGCATTGCTTTTCAGTGTGTGCGAATTATGTTAATTAGCACTGCATCAACACCTGTAGTGCACTTCAGTGCAGTGATTTTGGTAGCACTCCTGTCAGCAGTGTTGTAGTTCTGTTTCCGTGTATTAGGCTGCATTAAAGATGGTGTCGCATAAATTCAACAAAACAAAACAGTATTCATCTGCAATTATCTGCAACCTCAGCAGAGGAAGCTTTGCTTAAGGGTTCCTGAGTGAGAAAGTCTCTGTGAATTCCAAAGAAGATGGAGATCTTGGGGCTATGTCTATAGGAGGTACTAAAGTCTGTTACCCCATATTTGACTCAAAGTCACAAGGAAGGGGTGGACATTTAGGTAAAGGAATGACCAACAATCGTTCTGGTTTGCAGAAAATATATGCAGGAGCCTCCTGATATGCAGGTCCTCACCAGTATTTCCAGATTTATCTTCAAAGGAGAAGAGAGCTTCGGACTGGGAGCACATGCACGTGTGGAAAATTATTTTCGGTATCAAGGGACTGTTAGGAGTGTGTGTATGTATATGTATATGTTTGTGTGCATACATGTCTGTGTGTGTATATATTCTCTCTCTCTCATATATATATATATATATATATATATATATATATATATATATACATATATATATATCTATATATATATATCATCTCTATAATGGGATTATCAATCGCATTGGACAAACCATTAGGTGACTGTGCGTATATCGTAGTGCAACCACACACCTGCACTTTTACTGCCCTCCAAAACAATTTTGCCATTTTATAAGATAGATAACCCACTGTGTGGTGTGTGGAGCGCAGTGATATACACCGGCTTGGGTGGTTGTTGAACTTGGCCTGTGGCCTCATGTGCAACAACACACACCAAGGTGTGAGTATATCAGAGTGTGACCACACACCCTACAGTGGGTTATTACACACACACACACACACACACACACACACATACAGTACTTGTTGCAAAACAAAACACTACATTAATGCAGGCATTAGAATGCAAAGCACACAAAGCAAGAAAATGGAAAACAGGGTTTGAGCCTCACGAGTCTTGGCAAATTGATTGTGTGGTGTTCCCTGGAGCTCCCAACCCTGATGCCCATCCCATACCCCCCACTAGCCCATAGTCTCCTTTCTAAAGCACAAGGTACAGCTCCAACCCAGTGCCTCCCATAGCAGCCATTCGTACCTGTAAAACAAGAACAGCCAATGGGCTCACAAAGGATCTGCAGCTCGTTATGAACTATTATATGACAAACAATGTAGGGTAAACAAAAAAACAATACTTATCTGATACATATGGTCAGTGTCCTCTACTCCCAGTCAATGTCCTGTCAGACCTGTAGATATAAAAGGAAAATGGGTCAGTATCAAAAATAAAATACTGATCAGCTGGGTCAGTTGGAAGGCTAGAGGTTAAAATAAAAAGTGAGTGGGGGGATACCAGACCTGTACCACACCATCAACCTGGCTTTTAGAATGGACTCGGTCATTCAGGTGACGTAATGGTTGGGGGAGGAGGAGGAGGACCTTGCCTGTGCCCCTAGAACTGATCTTTTGGGGATAGGTCATCATGTTGCTCCACACATCAACCAACACAGGGTAGGATAAAGACACCAAGGAACAGATATTCAAGGCACAATGAATGCTTCCCTGGTGGTGTAGTGGATCCCGCCTCCTTTCCCAATCTGCCTGTAGAATACATAGGAACACAGGTATGTGATGGCAGAAGGGACCACAAGCCCACCTAGTCTGCCCAGTTCGCCTAGATATCCACTAGGCCTTTTCTGTAGTCCCCCCTGCCAGTTGCCCTCTCTGCTTATCCCATGCCCTCGTGAACCCTTCCACCATTTCTCTCAGCAGCCCATTCCAGTTGTCCACCACCTTCTCAGTGAAGAAGTACTTCATAATCCTTCCTCTAAGTCCCCCAACCGATTTGGAATTTCCAACTACCATCCATTGCACACCGCAGCAGGCCAACTGTGACCATCTCTAGGCAGATATACGCAGACACAACCAGTCCCAGAACTCCCTGCAGCTGGCAACAGGCAATAGAAGTTCCAATAGCCTGCAGTGCACATTTGAACCTACACAATCTCTTATCAGATGTTTTTCACTTCTGCTCTTCTCCAGAGGATAAGTCAGTCTGTGACAGAACTTAGCTCAGGAAGTTCAGTGGGGCCAGTAAACCAAAGCTGAGAGCCTATATAAACTCTTAACATGCACTGTAGGACAATCTCCATTGCAAATAACTCCAGGATCTGCTGTAAATGAAGCTGTCAGTGCAGAATCCAGCAAAACCAGTCATCATAATCCACTACACACTAAAGCACACAGCAGGCAAATCAAAATGTTTCCACATGCAAAGTGCACATTGGCACCAGACCCACACTTATGTGGGACCCTTGACACAAGCCAGCCAGTGGATTTTGTGGTAAGAGGGACAAAACCTTTACATGCAGGTGTATCAGGGAGAAAAGGAAGGCAAGGGAGATATTAAGTGTCTGAAAAGGGTGGATGGAGGGAGGAGGTAAAGATGACCGCCAAAGCAGAAATACTGAACAAATGCTTCTGTTCGGTTTACAAAAGAAGGGGCAGGAAATGGGCCAGCATTAATAAGGATGGAGAGATCATAGAAAAGGACACAGCTCCTTTGCAAAAGAAAGGATCCCTCATGGAACTGGCAGCAATAAGGCTATGGGCCAGACAGATGCATCCCTGGACACTGAGGAGCTAAGGGAGGTGTTAGTAGGGTCTCCAACTACCCTGTTCACCCTATCTTTGTAAACTGGTGACATGCCCAGGGATTGAGAAGGGCTGATGTGGTCCCACTATACAAAAATGTTAACAGGAGGATGCAGGAACTACATACTGGTCAGTCTGACCACAACAGTAGGAAAAGTAATGGAAATACTGCTGAAGGAAAGAATAGTGGAGCACCTGGTTGTCAATGGTCTATAGGGAAGTGGGGAAGGTAACATTGTTCAACCAGGGTAGCACACTAATCTGAAGCTTGTTTCCAGATGCAACCTGGAGCACAAAGAAGTTAAGTAACTTGCTCAGAATCACACAGTATGCACTTAGATGGCTGTTGGATTCAAACCCGAGTCTCAGATCTGTAGCTCAGATCCTTTACTCAATGTGCTATACTGCCTCCAGGACCCAAGGCCGTTTGGTTTTATGGGACAGGTTGTGCCCACAAACTTAACTGAGTTTTTGACTGGGTAACAAGGAAGGTGGATGGAGGAGGATGTGGCCTACCAGATTTCAGCAATGCCTTTGACACTTTGCCACATAGAAGGCTGGTAAATGAGCTGGAAGGCTTAGGGTGGAACAGAAAATATCAAGGTGGGTGAGAACTGGTTCAAAGACTGAAACCAGAGGGTGGTGGTAAGGCAAATGGGGTGCATTCCAGGGTGGCAGTGGTGTCCCCAGGGGTTGGTGCTGGGACCCATCCTTTTAATATCTATAGCAATGATTAGCCCAGTTCCAATCGGGAGGAGAGCTGTTCTTTCCAGACCGGAGCTTGTCACTGGAAGTGGTCTGGGCAGGCATTCTGGGGCTACATCAGCAGTGGGGAAGATGGGATCACATTGGTGATCGACAAGGAAGCTCTTGCTGGCGGGGAACAGGCAATGCATACCAGGTCCATATCAGCCACAACTTGCAAGCCGGCGACTCAGAAGGAACGGCCAATCAGTGAATAGGGTGCAACCTTGACTCTGTGACTGGGCCATAAAGGCAAATAGTCCAGTCGCAACTGAGGAGGAGAGCTGTTCTTGTTCCACACCACCTACCCTGGCCCCGACCTCTATTAAATGGTTGGTGAGGGCGGAGCCTTGGAGAAGGACAAGTCTAGGGTCCTGTACACTCTCCTGCTTGGGCAACATTGACTACTACCAGGAAGGGCATAATGAAGCAGACTGTATAAATGACTGTGTATACCAACTACATCTGAGGGAGTAAGCAAACTGTGTGTGAATCGATTAGGGTCTCTGAGCTGGTTAGTGTTGTGATGGGCTAATTTTGCTTGTGAACCGTCTACTGCTAGGGCTAGATAACTGGCTAATGTCAAGAGAGAGGAAAACTGCGTAATCGGAGGGGCAACTGCTTGGGTTTTAGTGCAACACTGACTGAATTATTTCTGTTAGAGGGCGCATTGCTCACCTAAATGAGGGTAGACTTGGGGTGACCAAAGCGGGCACCTCCGGTAGAAGTGATTGGGTGTACAGGTGCGGGGGCAATAATATTAAATTGGGCAAGGAGGTTCAGAGGGTGCCCAGTGTGTTTTCTGTTGGCAGGTCTTAGGGAGGAAGTAGAGGGGATCAGAAGGCTGCTGGAAGGCAGGAGGGTGGGGAGAAAAGGTGGAAAGGACCTCATGAGAGTACATGAGGCCACTGTGGCATAACCCAGGAACAGGTAGACAAGGATCATATGGTTACTCATGAGGGTGGGGCACGAAACAAGCAATGTACAGAAATCACTTCATAGGGAGGTGGCTGACCAGAAGGAGGGGGACAGGAGAGAGCAGGTTGAGGCAAGCATCACACTTACTAATCTATTCGCTTTGCTGTATACGGGAGATGAGGTGGAGAGGCTGGTGGGAGGAGGGAGCAGGCAGACAGAGAGGGTTTGGTCAGTAAGCTGGGGAAGATGGGGCAGGAGAGATAGCCAGATCCACAGAAGGGAGGGAGGAGGAAGACATTAGCCTAGGTGGGAGGGAGGTGAAGAGGAAGGGGAGTGCAGAGTGAAGCCAGGGTGGGAGGAGGGAGGACTAGGGTTGGGCAAGCATCCAGGTTAGGAAGTCAACCAAGGATAAGGAATACTCTAGATAGGCCAGCTTCAGGGTGGGAGAAATCAGATGAGGTGGAGGAGGAGGGAGACGGGGGTAGGGAGAAACACAGCAGATGGGTGAAGGATGCAGAACTTGGAGGGGAGGCAAGGAGGGAAGCAGTAGAAGGGAGCCTGGGTGGGATCTGAGGATACCAGCCCAGAAAGAGTCCATGGAGATCTGGGTGGGGCAATCTGTGCCACCCAGGAGGCTGGGGGGCAAGGAGCAAGCTGGGAGCTACAGGTAGAAGAATGAGCATGGTAGGGAAGCACAGGCTTGTGATCCCCAGGCTGAGGGGACAAGAGAAGTAAGCTGGGGTTGATGATAGAAGGAAGAGCCTGGATGGAATCTAATGGGCCAGTAAAGTTGGGGGTGGAGAAGGTGATCCTGCTGGGTGACTTCATGACCTGGGGCATCCAGTGGGAGGGGGGGGAGAAAAGCAGCCCAGTCAAGGATAAATGTATCCCAGGCCTAGCCATACGAAGGCCAAATTCCAGCTATACTCGATAGCATTGGAATGGGTAATCCTAGACGAAACATCTGGGAACAAATGACTTAGAGGGAACAGTGAACTAGAAATCCAGGCAAGATTCTGAGAACTGGCCAGGGTTTACCACTCTATAGAAGTGCAATCTCCTTCTTTGAGATTCTGCCAGTACCTAGGGTGTCTAGGGAGACCAAATAAACTTAGAGGTGTGAACCAGTGGCTCAGGGACTGGTGCAGGGCAGAAGGGTTTGGGCTGGTAAGGGACTGGGAGATACATGGGAGGACAAGGGTTATATGCCGAGATAGGCTACACCTCAACTTGGAGGAGAGGAGGAGATCTTGAAACTAAATCTTGCTGGTTATAGCTGAGAGGTGGAGTTTTAACTTGTAAAGGGGGCTGCGAGCGAGAGCGGCTCCAGGAGTGGCTGCTCGAGGGTCCAGGTCCAGGGTATGACAAGAAGGCAGGTAACTGCGATCTAAATCCATCCAGAGCTGTGCAAGCAAGGGCATCTAGGGACTGCTCAGGGTCGAGATGACTGGAAAGGAGAGGGTCAGGATGGAGGACAGCTCTGATCAATGCTAGGAGCATGGGCAACAAATGCCCAAGCTCCAGCTGATGCTGAGTTGAGGGATCAGTGGATGCAACAACAATTACTGAGACATGGGCCCTCAGAAAAATGACTGGAACCTAAATTTGGTGGGCTACAAAATATTCAGGAAGGATAGAGGAGAGGAAGTGGAGGGTGTAGTGCTGATAGTCAAAAATGACACAGCGGTTAGTGGAGTGGAGGAGACTGTAGGGAAGGTGGAGGAGATCTGGGTAACCCACAAAAGAGGGGAGGTAAAGATTGAAAATAGGGGTGGTATAAGGAACCCCAACAATGGAAGAGGCCCTGGAGGACAAAACTAGTTGAGAACATCAAGGGGTACTGTGACCATGGAAAAGGAATGATGGTGATCATGGGTGACCTTAATATGCTGGGGACAGACTGGGACACTATGGCATCCCTAGTGACACGGAACAGAGACTGATGGACATGTTCCAATATGCCTTCCTGGTCCAGCAGGTGGGGAACCTACTAGGATGATGGATACTGGATTGTGTCCCAGCAGACAGTGACCAGATAAAGGGCCTGGAGGTGTGCAGCCCACTGGCAGGTGGTGATCACACTACAGTCTGGTTTCTGCTGTATCTGGGTGGGGGATAACCATTCTAATACAGTAGTAGTGGACTTCAGGGGACTGACTGTGGACAAGGGCAGGATTCTACAGGGGAGCTTGGACAAGATTAGGCTGGACATGGATGCTGGCAGCTTGTGGGAGGCCATTACAGGGGGATGCAGGAGACTACTAACCCCTGTACAGAGATGAGGCAGCATGGTAGAGCCAACAAGTCGTGTTGGTGCACCAGGGAGGTGCAGGAGGCAGTGAGGATAAAAAGGCTGCCTATGCATGTTTTAAGCGCACTAGGGGGAATAGGAGAGGGTGATGAGTTGATGGCTGGAAGGGTCACCACAGTGGTGAGGGGAACTAAGGTGAAGAGGAGTAAAACATGGCTAGGATATCCGAAGGGGGGAAGGGATTCTATAGATACACAAGGAGAAGAGAAAAGGAGGGCATGGATCAGCATGATTAGGACTGAGGAGGGATGGATTCAGAAGGAAGGGAAATTCAGAGAGAGGTGCTAAATGAGTACTTTGCCTTGATATTTACAGAGGGAGGCAGGGGATCCCTCCAGCCCAATGGGAAGGAAGGGAGCCAGCAGATCGAGAGGTCAGATGGAGTTGAGAGGACTGAAGAAGTTGGGGTACAGGCTGGGCCAAGTCTAGAAGGATGGGTGGTTAAATGAGGGGTGGACTGAGGAGGAAGAAATCACAGGGAAAGGGTGAAGGAGGCCCTTGGACACTAAAACTGATAGGCGCCCGGGCCAGATTGGCTGCATCCGAGGGTTATGAAGGAATTGGCCGATGAGCTAGCAGCACCACTGGCAGCACTCTAACACCTCTCTGCTGACAGGATGGGTGCTTCAAGACTGGAGGGTGGCTCATGTGGTGTCTATCCACCAATGGAGGGAGTCTAGAGAGGAGATGGTGAATTATAGGCCTGTCAGCCTAACGTCTGTGGTGGCCAAAGTAATGGAGGGCATTATCAGGATAGGCTTAGGAGGCAGCTGGAAGGTTGGGGCAACTGGATGATAAACATTATGGTTTCATCCTGGGAGATCGTGTTACACCAACCCCATAGATTTTTAAGGATGGGACCCTGGACCAGCATAGACTGGAGGACGCCCTATACCTGATTTCAGTAAGGCATTTGATCTGCACCCAAAATGGTCTGCTATTAAAGCTGGGGGGTGGGAGGACAGTTGCTTAGATTGGGGGTTGGGAGTGAGAGGACAGTTGCTCAGATGGGTAGAAAATTGGCTAGCAGGGCAATACAGATGGTAGTGGTGGGTAGTCTCCTCCTCCTCCTCCACGAAGGTTACCAGTGGGGTCCCCAGGTTGGGTACTGGGCCACTCCTGTTCAATGCCTATGTCTTCGATATGGGAGGGCGGTTAAGAGTAGGATGAGTCTCTTTGTGGATTACTTAAAACTGGGAGCATTGGCGGAGAGGACAAAGCGAGAGAGACAGTCCAGAGGGACCTGGATACCCTGGAGGGGTGGTCAAGGAGGTGGGGACTGAGGTTTAATGCAGGAAATGTTGTGCTGCATCCGAGGGTCAGAAACCCTGGCCATGTATACACCAGGGTGTCATACTGCAAGTCACAATGAGTGAGCGGATCTTGGGTGGTGGTGAGCGTCAAAATGAACAACACTAAAATTGCAGAAGAACTGTGGCCAAAGCAAACTGGATACTGCACAGCCAGGGGATTACATCCAGGAAGAGGGAGGTGATCCTCCCTCTGTATAATGCCTTGGTCACACCACATCTTGAGTACTGCATGCAGTTCTGGAGACCTCACCTCAAGGATGATGCAACACTGCTGGAGAGTGTCCAGAGGATGGTAACCAGATGCTTCAGAGCATGGGAGGAAGGCCCTATGAGGAAAGGCTGGAAGAGCTTGGGCTGTACTCACTGGAGGAGAGGAGGAGATGGGGGGACATGATAGGGGTCTTCAAATATGTAAAAGGAATAAACAGGGCGGTGCCAAAGAGATGTTCAGACTAAAGAAGGTGGGAAAACAACCAGGTGACATGAGTGGAAGCTAGAGGAGGGAGTACAGGGGGGATGCAGGAGACCTTACTTCATTGAGAGGGTGGTGGAGCCCTGGAATGCACTGTCCAGCAGTCTGGTGGAGGAGGGCACAGTGGAGGCTTGAAGAGGGTGGGACAGGTTCAGGAGTAAACTGAAGAAGAGGATGACCCTCTCTGGGGCTGGGTGGGAAAGAAAGAACCCATTAGGAGGCTTGTTACCGAGCAGACACAACAGACCATCCGGCCTATTCTGATGGCTTTAGTATGTTAGATATAGTGGAGGAACTGCAGGAAGGTGTGCCTATTTGTAGATGATACGAAGATCTGCAATAGGTGCAGACACCCTGGTAGGGAGATGGAGGCAGCGAGGGAGGGCCTAAGATTCTTTTGGAGGTGGTTTGGAAACTTGGCAGCTGAAATTTAATGCCAAAAGATGCACAGTAATGCACATGGGTGTAATAACCACATAAACCATTTACACCGGGGGTAAGGAAACTCAACAGGACAGAGATCTGGGGATATAATTTCAGATAACCTGAAGGTGGAGAACCAGTGCAGCAGCAGTAGTGGGCAAAGTGAACAGAATGCTGTGTGCATGCGGAGGGTATAAAACAGAAAAGGGAGGTTCTGATGCACCTTTATAAATCCATGGTGAGGCCTCACCTTGAGTATGGGGTTTAGTTCTGAGGCCTCACCTATACAAGGATATAAGACAGGATTGAAAGGGTTCAGACAAGGGCAACCAAGATGGTGCACGCTATGCCTATGGCAGCCCTATGAGGAGAGGTGGAGGAATCTGATCTGTACCCACTGGAGACTAGTAAGCTTATATTGCAAGGAAAATAAGTGCTAGAACCAGGGATCATAAACTAAGATTAGAAGAAGGAAGGTTTATTGGCAATGTGAGGGGGCATTACATCACTGAGAAGGTGGTGGAGTCCAGCAACTGACTACCAGAAGAGGTGGTGCTGTAAAATGGTGAAAGATTCAGGGGCATGGGACAGACACCAGGAGCTGACTAGTGGGCAGAGTGGGTGTCTCTTGACAAAGATGATGATTGGGGGTGGGGCAGGCAGACCACTGGCCACAAATGGTCCTTTTTTTCTGTCACCAGATTCTCATGATTCTAAGGCAGTTACATAATTAGGACTCACCTGTTCCATCAGAGTAGGGGAGTCCAGAGTTGGGGTGTCCTTGGTTTGGGGTATTCTGGTAGGACCTGAAAGGAAGAACAGAGAAGACTGAAGGACACAAAGGTTTGGAGGTTCTAGAGGAGAGATTAGTTTAGAATTAAACAAAGATACTTATCTGATTGGTATGTTTGGCCAGACCTGTAGAAATAAAGGGAAAATAGATCAGTATGGGAAGTTATAGTAGCAAGAGTAGAGATACAAAAATTGTATATAGCACAGGAGAAAGGAAGAGAAGTTTCAGAGGAAAAGACAAACTAGGCCAAAGTAAGGAAACTAGAGATGGAATAAAATGCAGACAGCTAAGAACCGAGAATAAAGTGGTATTTGGGACTCGGCAAAACCCCTTAGCGCCCTAGGTGACCTGCAGGTAGCCAATAAGTTTAAGAAGTAGTCCAGATGGGCAGGTGGAATGCATTTGGCTAGTGGCCCCTATATTATTTAAAAAGGGGACACTGGTGGTTCAGGAGTCTTGAGTTGTCCCAGGAGGCCAGTGGTTTGAAAGTTATAGCTCTGATGATATAATGGGTCACTCCCTCATGGACAGTGGCAATTTTTTTATATTATCTTCTCCTGGAACCTAATGTGGTGGGGGTGATGTCCTTGGGCTCAGACTGTATGTAGCAGGCAGGAGGTTGTTCAGAAAACTGCTGACCAGAAATGCTGCGGCTGTTGATAGGCAGACAGTTTAGTGCTACTGAACTACAGTGACAGTAATAGCAGGAACCTTCAACTGCCAATCCAGAGGAGGGCAACTAAAATAAGCGAAGGGTCTGCACCAGAAGCCATACAAAGAGAGACGAGCTGAATATGTATGCCCATGAGGAAAAGGGCCGAGGGAGACAGGACAGAAAATTTCCAAGCACCTCAAGGGAATCAACAAGTCCAAAAGAAGTAGCATCTTTCAGAAAAAGAGATGTGCAAGAACAAGGGCCAAATTTGAAGATAGAGAGCGGCTCAGGGGGCAGCATGAAGAATATTTTTCACAGAGAGGTGGTGAACACATGGAATGGCCTTCTAAAGAGGTTGTGGGGTCAAAAATAGTGGGGGACTTCAGGAATACGTCGGGACAGACATGAACCATTCCATTGGTGGGTAGAGGAAGTCAGCTGTTGGATAACTAGGATCTGCAGCTTATCCACTAGGTAGGGAAATGGAGGCTGACTGAGTGGGCCAAGCAGTCCTTATCTGCCATCAAGGTCTATGTGTCTATGATTCAGCCCACAGAGCTCAGGCTGTAACCTGCTCCATGTGTGGGAATGAAGATGGGATATTTTGGGAGGGAAGAGACTAGAGCAAATATGTCTCTCTACCCATCAGCTACAAAGTGGCATGAAGAGCTCCACGGGAAGAGGATCTGGTGGGTGGGCAGCCAGCAGTAGGTGCAGGAACCTTTAGCATGCCGCATGGTGGCAGACTGTGGAGTGCCCTGGGGCCTGGTAGAAAGGGACTGGGAGAGCAAATGCAACAAGATAGGGACCACAAAGAAAAATCACGGTGCAGCTGAAGGCGAATGCCTGAACTTGACTTAAAAGTAGCTGTGGGTGGGAGGCAAACAGGGTAACAGTGGGCTCCTGACGGGACCATGAAAGCAGCAGCACTGCAGTACAATAGAGTCGCACAGCAGCTAATGTCAAAGTACCAGGGCTAACAAAAGGATTTGGAGGAGGAAAAACAACATAAGGTCCAGAATAGCTTCACAATTAAAAACACATAAATATTAAGTAAATTTATGCAATAGGAGTGACATAAATGGAGAGGATAAACTATTTATCTGAGCATCACGTGGCATACATGCAGAATCTTACATTGACACATATATTTATTACTGTCATCCTCGATTAATGTGCATGGTGGACTGTGTCCTGTCCCATCCCTCAGCCCAGTTGTTTGACATTTCTTACTGTTATCTTGCTTTTAGTTTTGTTTCTTCCAGGTTGACCGACCTCAGTACCACATGCTCATGTGCCATTTAGTCATAATCCTCCCATTCTACCCACTATCATGCAGTGATCATTTGTTTCTTGTTCTAACATTTTTTTTTTTTTGCTTTTCTACCAAACCTTTTCAACTGGCTGCTCCAGCTATGACATCACTCTCCATTCTGTTGCCATGTCCCCGCCACACCTCAAATATAAAAACCAGAATTTTTGTTGGTTTTTTTTTTTACACCTCAGAGGGAAGTGAAGTGTTCAACAGTCACTTATATGGTGTTATTTCAGTGTTACAGTAGCAGTGTACACTTCCTGCACACTTCATTTCATAATGCAGTCCATCAGTGTTTAATCAGTGCATCTTCAGATCTCTTTTTGTACATGCAGTGCTTTGATACAGTGTGTGCGAATTATAGTGGTAGCACTGTAATCCACACTGCAAAAATACTGCAATTTGCAGTGTTTTCAACACTGCCTGAAGCAGTGTTCTGTCAGCAACACTGCCTTCAGCAGTTTTGCACTGATTTTTCAGTGTGTGTGCTAATTTATATTAATTAGTACTGCAATCACACTGCAAAAGTGCTGCAATTAGCAGTGTTTTCAACTCTGTATAGAGCAGTGTTGCATTGTTTTTTCAGTGTGTGCGAATATGTTACTAGCACTGCATCAACACCTGTAGTGCAATTTCAGTGTGCAGTGTGATTTTGCAGCACTGTCAGCAGTGTTGTAGTTCTGTTTCCGTGTATTAGGCTGCATTAAAGATGGCGTCGTGATAGAATTCAACAAAACAAAACAGTATTCATCTGCAGCATCTGCAACCTCTGCAGAGGAAGCTTTGTTTAAGAGTTTCTGAGTGAGAAAGTCATCTGTGAATTCCAAAGAAGATGGAGATCTTGGGGCTATGTCTATAGGAGGTACTAAAGTCTGTTACCCATGTTTAACTCAAAGTCACAAGGAAGGCGGTGGACATTTAGGTAAAGAATGACCAACAATCGTTCTGGTTTGCGTAGAAATGGTATGGGGAGCTTCCCTGATATGCAGGTCCTGACCAGTGTTTCCAGGTTTATCTTCAAAAGGAGAAGAGCGTCTTGGACTGGGAGCTTACATGCAATTGGTAAATTATTTTCGTATCATGCGGCTGTTCGAGTGAAGTGTGTGTGTATGTATGTGTGTGTATGCATGTCTGTGTGTGTGAAACTCTCTCTATTTTATTTATATCTATCTATCTATCTATCTATCTATCTATCTATCTATCTATCTATCATGGGATTATCAATCGCATTGGACAAACACCATTAGGTGACTGTGTATATCGTGGTGCAACCACACACCTGCACTTTTTGCCCTCCAAAACAATTTTGCCATTTTATAAGATAGATAACCCACTGTGTGTGTGTGTGAAGCGCAGTGATATACACACTGTTTGGGTGGTTGATGCACTCAGCCTGGGGCCTCGTGTGCAGCCACACACCAAGGTGTGCGTGTATCTGGCGGACCGCACACCTACAATGGAGTTTTACGAGACACAGACACACACACACACACACACACAGACAGTGCTTGTTGCCATTCAAAAACATTACATTAATGGTAGATTAGAATGCAAAGACACAAAGCAAGAAAATGAAAACAGGGTTTGAGCCTCACAAGTCTTGGCAAATTGATTGTGTGGTGTTCCTGGAGTTCCCAACCTTGATGCCCATCCCATACCCCCACCAGCCCATAGTCTCCTTTCTAAAGCACAAGGTACAGCTCCAACCCAGTGCCTCCACAGCAGCCATTCGTGCACTCGTAAAACAAGAACAGCAATGGGCTCACAAAAGGATCTGCAGCTGGTTGTGAACTATTATATGACAAACAATGTAGGGTAACAACAAAAACAATACTTATCTGATACATATGGTCAGCGCTCATCCTACTCCCCAGTCAATGTCCTGTCAGACCTGTAGATATAAAAAGGAAAAATGGGTCGGTATGAAAAATAAAAAATGACTGGTCAGCTGGGTCAGTTGGAAAGGCTCTGTAGAGGTTAAAATAAAAAAAAAGTGGGTTGGGGGGATACCAGACCTGTACCACACCATCAAACCGGCTTTTAGAATGGACCTCGGTCACTCAGCAGATGTCATGGTTGGGGAGGGAGGAGGAGGACTCCTTGCCCGTGCCCCTAGAACTGATCTTTTGGGGGGTAGTTGATGTGTTGCTCACACATCAACCAACACAGGGTAGGATAAAGACACCAAGGAACAGATATTCAAGGCACAATGAATTCTTCCTGGTGGTGTAGTAGATCCCCCTCCCTTTTCCCAATCTGCCTGTAGAATACACAGGAACACAGATATGTGATGGCAGAAGGACCCGCAAGTCCACCTAGTCTGCCCAGTTTGCTTAGATATCCACTAGGCCTTTTCTGTGAGTCCCCCGTGCCAGTTGCCCTCTAGTGCTATCCCATGCCTCGTGAACCCTCCCACCATTTCCTCAGCAGCCCATTCCAGTTGTCCACCACCTCTTAGTGAAGAAGTACTCAATCCTTCCTTCCAATTTCTCAACCGATTTGAATTTCCAACTACTATCCAATGCAGTATAGTACACTGCAGCGGAGGCCAACTGTGCCATCTCTGAGGCGGATATCATGCAGAACAACCAGTCCCAGAACTCCTGTAGCTGGCAGCAGGCAATAGAAGTTCCAATAGCCTGCAGTGCACATTTGAGCCTACACAATCTCTTATCAGATGTTTTCCCTTCTGCTCTTCTCCAGAGGATAAGTCAGTCTGTGACAGAACTTAGCTCAGGGAGCTCAGTGGGCCAGTAAACCAAAACTGAGAGCCTATATAAATTCTTAACATGCACTGCAGGACAATCTCCCATTGCAAATAACTCCAGAATCTGCTGTAAATGAAGCTGTCAGTGCAGAATCCAGCAAACCAGTCATCATAATCCACTACACTACAGCACACAGCAGTAAACAAAATGTTTCCACATGCAAAGTGCACATTAGCACCGACCCACACTTATGTGGGACCCTTGACTATGCTCAGCCAGTGGATATTGTGGTAAGGAGGGACAAAACCTTTACATGCAGGTGTATCAGGGAGAAGAGGAAGGCAAGGGAGATGCTGAGTGTCTGAAAAGGGTGGATGGAGGGAGGGAGTAAAGATGACCCGCAAAAAGCAGAAATACTGAACAAATACTTCTGTTCGGTTTTACAAAGGAAGGGGCGGAAATGGGCCAGCATTCATAAGGATGGAGAGATCATAGAAAAGGACACAGCTCCTTTGCAAAGAAAGGATCCTCATGGAAATGGCAGCAATAAGGCTATGGGAGAGAGATGCATCCCTGGACACTGAGGGAGCTAAGGGAGGTGTTAGTAGGGTTTCCACTACCCTGTTCACCTATCTTTGTAAACTGATGACATGCCCTGGGATTGAGAAGGCTGATGTGGTCCCGCTATACAAAAGTGTTAATAGGGAGGATGCAGGAACTACATACTGGTCAGCCTGATCACAACAGTAGGAAAAGTAATGGAAATACTGCTGAAGGAAAGAATAGTGGAGCACCTGGTTGTCAATGGTCTATAGGGGAAGTGGGGAAGGGAACATTGTGTAACCAGAGTAGCACACTAATCTGAAGCTTGTTTCCAGATGCAACCTGGAGCACAAAGAAGTTAAGTAACTTGTTCAGAATCACACAGTATGCACTTAGGACGGCTGTTGGACTCAAACCCAGGTCTCCAGATCCAGCTCAGAGCTTTACACCAATGTGCTAGTGCCTCCAGGACCCAAGGTAGTTTAGTTTTATGGGAGACAGGTTGTGCCTAACAAAATTAACCGAGTTTTTTTACTGGGTAACAAGGAAGGTGGATGGAGGAGGATGGCTCACCCAGATTTCAGTACGCTTTTGACACTTTGCCACATGGAAGGCTGGTAAATGAGCTGAAGGCTTAGGGTGAACAGAAAATATCAAGGTGGTAGAGAACTGGTTCAAAGACTGAAACCAGAGGGTGGTGGTAAGGGCAAATGGGGTGCATTCCAGGTGGCAGTAGTGTGCCCTAGGGTTGGTGCTGGGACCCATCCTTTTTAATATCTATAGCAACGATTAGCCCAGTTCCAATCAGGGAGGAGAGCTGTTCTTTCAGACCAGCTTGTCACTGGAAGTGGTCTGGCAGCATTCTGGGGCTACTTGGCGGTGGGAGAAGATGGGATCACATTGGTGATCGACAAGAGCTCTTGCTAGCGGGGACAGGCAATGCATACCGGGTCCACATTAGCCACAACTTTGCAAGCCGGGACTCAGGAAGGAGGTGGCCAATCAGTGAATAGGCGAGAACCTTTGATCGTGTGACTGGACCATAAAAGGCAAATAGTCCAGTCGCAATCAGAGGAGGAGAGTTGTTCTTTGTTCCACACCACCTCCCTGGCCTCAACCCTCTATTAAATGGTTGGGAGGGCAGAGCCTGGAGAGGACAAGTCTAGACTGGGCAACTGGAACACTAGGAAGCTGGATTGTTATTGATTGGGGAAAGGTGGCCCTGTACACTGTGTCACGTGGGCAACACTGATAACTACCAGGAAGGGGCATAATGAAGCAGACTGTATAAATGACTATGTATGCTAACTACATCTGAGGAAGTAGGCAAACTGTGTGTAATTCAATTGCTGCTAGGGTCTTGAGTTGGCTAGTGTTGTGATGGGCTAATTTTACTTGTGGAACCGCCTACTGCTAGGGCTAGAAAACTGTCTACCGTCATGAAAGAGGAAAATTGCTGTAATCGGAGTGGCAAACTGTTTGTTTTAGTGCAACACTGACTGAATTATTTCTGTTAGAGGGCTGCATTGCTCACCTAAATGAGGGTAGAACTTGAGGTAGTCTATCCGGGTCACCTTCGGTAGAGTGATTATGTACAGGTGCGGGGGCACAATATTAAATTGGGCTAGGTGGTTCCAGAGGGGTGCCCAGTGTGTTTTCAGTTGGCAGGTCTTAGGGTGAAGTAGAGGGATCAGTAGGCAGCTGGAGGTGGGCGTGGTGTGGAGGAAAGGTGGGGAAAGGCCTCATGAGAGTACGAGGCCAATATGCGCATGCTTAACCTAGGGAACAGGTAGACAAGGATCATATGGTTGCCTCGCGGGGGTGGGGCATGAACAAGCAATGAACAGAATTACTTCGTAGGGAGGTGGCTGACCAGAAGGATGGGGACAGGAGAGAGCACGTTAGGGCATGCATCACACTTACTGTCTTATTCATGCTGCGCATACCGGGAGATGAGGTGGAGAGGCTGGTGGGAGGGAGCAGGCAGACAGAGAGGGTTTGGTCAGTAAGCTGGGGGAGATGGGGCAGGAGAGAGTGCCAGATCCCTTGGAGGGAGGAGGAAGAGACATTAGCCTGGGGGGGGAGGGTAGTGGGAAGGGAGTGCTGGAGTGAAGCCAGGTGGGAGGAGGGAGGACTAGGGTTGGGCAAGTATCCAGGTTAGGGAAGTCAACCAGGATAATTAATACTGTAGATAGGCCAGCTTTAGGTGGGAGAAATCAGATGAGGTGGAGGGGGAGAGGCTGGGGTAGGGAGAAACACAGTAGATGGGGTGGTAAGGATGCAGAACTTGAGGGGGGAGGAAAGGAGGGAAGCAGTAGAAGGAGCCTGGGTGGGGCTTGTGATACTAGCCCAGAAAGAGTCCACGATCTGGGTGGGGCAATCTGTAGCACCCAGGAGGTTGGGGGCAAGGACTGGCCTGGAGCTCTGCAGGTAGGAAGATGAGCATGGTAGGCAAGCACAGGCTTTGAGATCCCCAGGATGAGGGGACAAGAGAAGTAAGCTGGGGGTTGATGATAGAAGGAAGAGCCTGGATGGAATCTAATGGGCCAGTAAAGGGGGGTGGAGAAGGTGATCCTGCTGGTGACTCCCATGACCTGGGGCATCCAGTGGGAGGGGCGGGGAAGAAAAGCAGCCCAGTCAAGGATAAATGTGTCCCAGGCCTAGCTGTACACAAGGCCGGATCCAGCTATACTGATAGCATTGGAATGCGGGTAATCCCCAGACTAAACATCTGGAGCAAATGACTTAGAGGGGAACAGTGAACTAGAATCCAGGCAAGATTCTGAGAACTGGCGAGGTTTACCACTCTATGAAGCTGACCTCTTTGAGATTCTGCCAGTCATTTAGGGGTGTCCAGGAGACCAAACATAAACTTAGAGGTGTGAACCAGTGCTCAGGGACTGGCGCAGGGCAGAAGGGTATGGGCTGGTGAGGATCAGATTTGTGGGAGGACAGGGTATATACAAGGATGGGTCACTCTCAACTTGAGGGGAGGGAGATCTTGAAACTAAATTTTGCTGGATTCATAGTCAAGAGTTGGAGTTTAAACTAGTAAAGGGGAGGTTGGCAAAGAGCGAGCTCCAGGAGGCTGCTCGAGGGTCCAGGTCCAGGCATGGAATTAGGTGAGTAACTGCATCCTAAATCCATCCAGAGTTGTTCAAGAAAGGGGCATCTAGGGACTGCTCAGGGCTCTAGATGACTTTAGAAGGGAGGGGGCAGGATGGAGGACAGCCCTGATCAATGTAGAGCATGGGCAAAAATGCCCACGCTCCAGGTGATGCTGGTTGAGGGATCAGTGATGCGGCAGCAATTACTGAGACATGGCCACCTGGAAAATGACTGGGACCTAAATTTGTGGGCTGGCAAAATATTCAGGAAGGACAGAGGAGAGGGAAGAAGAGGGGTGTAATGCTGATAGTCAAAATGATATGTAGGTTGGTGGAGTGGAGGAGGCTGTGAGGGGAGTGGAGGAGATCTGGGGTAATCCTACAAAAGAGGGGAGGTAAAGATTGAAAATAGGGTGTGGTGCATGAACCCTGACGATGGATGAGGTCCTGGAGGACAAAGTAGTTGAGAAACATCAAGGGTACTGTGTCCGTGGAAAGGAATGATGGTGACTGCGGGTGTCTTTAATATGCTGGATGAGCTGGGACACTATGGCATCCTCTGTGGCCAGGGACAGAGACTGATGGGTATGTTCCAATATGCCTTCCTAGTCCAGCAGGTGGGGAACCCTACTGGGAGGAGTTGGCACTGGATTGTGTCCTAGCAGACGGTGACCAAATAAAGGGCCTTGAGTGTGCAGCCGAGCAGGTGATGATCACACTACAGTCTGGTTTCTGCTCTATCTGGGAGGGGGGAGGATAACCATTCTAATACAGTAGTAGTGGACTTCACGGAAACGGACTTCGTTGGGCATGGGCAGGATTCTACAGGAGCATGGACAAGATTAGGCTGGACGTGATGTTGCAGCTTGTGGGAGGCCTTTAAAAAGGGGGTGTATGGAGACTTAACCCTGTACAAAGGTGAGGTAGCATGGTAGAGCCAACAAGCTGTGTTGGGAGGACCAGGAGGCAGGAGGCAGTGAGGGATAAAAAGGCTGCCTATGCATGTTTTATACAAAGGCGCCTAGGCAGGATAGAGCGGGGTATGTTGATGGCTAGAAGGGTCACCACAGTGGTGAGGGGAGCCAAGGTGAGGAGGAGCAAAACCTGGCTAGGACACTTAAGGGGGAAGGACTAGATACACAAGGGAGAAGAGAAAAGGGAGGGCAATGGATCAAAGGCTGATTAGGACTGAGGAGGATGTATCAGAGGGGAAATCAGGCAGAGGTGCTAAATGAGTACTTGCCTTGTTATTTACGGAGGGAGGTAGGGATCCTCGAGCCCAGTGGGAAGGAGGGGAGCCAGCAGAGTCGAGAGGTCAGATGGAGTTGAGAGGACTGAAGATGTTGGGATACAGGCTGGGCCAAGTCTAGAAGGGATGGGTGGTTAAATGAGGTGGGCTGAAATGAGGGAGAAATCACAGTGAAAGGGAGAAGGAGGCCTTCAGATACTAAAAACTGATAAGGCACAGGGCCAGATTACTGTATCCGAGGGTTATGAAGGAATTGGCGATGAGCTAGCAGCACCACTGGCAGCACCTCTGACACCTCTCTGCTGACAGGATGGGTGCTTCAAGACTGGGAGGTGGCTCATGTGGTGTCTATCCACTAATGGGAATACAGAAGGAGATGGGGAATTAAAGGCATCAGCCCTAGCGTCTTGTAGTGGCTAAAGTCATGGAGGCATTATCAAGGATAGGCTCAGGAGTAGCTGGAAAGGTTGGGCAACTGGATGACAAACAGTGCTATGGTTTCATCCTGGGAGATCGTTAGACCAATCCTATAGATTTTTATGACTGGGACCCTGGACCGCATAGACTGGAGGACTTCCTATTCTGGATTTCAGTAGGCATTTGATCTGCACTCAAAATGGCTGCTATTAAAGTTGGGGTGAGAGGACAGTTGCTCAGATGTGGGTAGAAAATTGGCCAACAGGGTGAATTACAGAGGTGTGGTGGCAGTCCTCCCCCGATGTCAGCAGTGTCCCCCAGTTCTGGTACTGGGGCCACCCTGTTTGTGCCTATGTCTTCGATATGAGGCGGTTAAGTAAAGGAGGAGTCTCGCTGCGGTTACTTAAAACTGGGAGCATTGGAGGACAGAGATGAAGTGAGAGAGACAGTCCAAGGGACATGGATGCCCTGGAGGGGTGGTCAGGGAGGTGGGACTGAGGTTTAATGATAGGAAATGTTGGTGCTGCATCCGAGGTCAGAAGCCAGGCCATGTATATCCAGGGGTGTCATACTGCAGCGCCAACAAGTGAGCGGGATCTAGGGTGGTGGTAGGCGTCAAAATGAACAACCCTAAAAATGCAGAAGAACTGTGCCCAGCTCGCCGGTATGTATAGCGGGGGGATTCGTGCAGAGGGAGGTGATTTCCTCTGTATAATGCCTTGGCCAGACCCATCTCAGTACTGCATGCAGTTCTGGAGACCTCACCTCAAGGATGACGTAGCACTGCTGGAGGGAGTCCAGAGGAGGGCAACAGGATGCTTCAGAGCATGGAGAAGACCCTGAGGAAAGCTGGAAGAGCTTGGGTTGTACTCGCTGGAGGAGAGGAGAGGGGGACATGATGGGGTCTTCAATATGTAAAAGGAATAAACAGGGGCAGTGCCAAAGAGATGTTCAGACTAAAGAAGGGTGAAACAACCAGCTGACATGAGTGGAAGCTGGAGAGGGTATTGCAGGGGGTGTAGAACCTATTTGTTGAGAGGTGGTGGGGCCTGAATACTGTCTGGAATCTGGTGGGGAGGGCGTGGAGGCTTGAAGAGGGGGACAGTTCAAGGGTAAACTGAAGAGGATGACCTCTCTGGGGCTGGTGGGAAGAAAGAACCCACTAGGAGCTGGATACCAAGCAATACACGCCACCCGCCTATTCTGTTGGCTTTAGTATGTTAGATGTAGTGGAGGAACTGTGGGAAGGTGTGCATTTGTAGAATACAGATCTGCAATGGGTAACACCCTGGTAGGGGAGTGGAGGCAGTGGGAGGGTCTGAAGATTCTGGGGGTGGTCGGAAACTTGGCAGCTGATTTTAATGTCAAAGCTGCACAGTATGCCCATGGGTGTAATAATCGCAAACCATTTACACGGTGGGGAGGAACCAGCAGGACAGAGATCTGGGGATATAATTTCAGATAACCTGGTGGAGAACCAGTGCAGCACAGTGGTGGGCAAAGTGAATAGGATACTGTGTGCCTCTGGGAGGTATAAAACAGAAAAAGAGGTGTGATGCGCTTTTATAAATCCATGTTGAGGCCTCTGCTTGGTATGGGGTTCGGTTCGGAGCCTCACCTACACAGGGATATAAGATGTTGAAGGGGTTCAGACAAGGCAGCCAAGATGGTGCATGTAGGCAGCCCTAAGGAGGAGAGGTGGAGGAATCTGATCTGTACCCACTGGAGACTGAAAAAAAAAAAAAGTAAGTTTATTTGCAAGGAAAATAAGTGCTAGAACTAGGGATCATAACCAAGATTAGAAGAAGAAGGTTTGGGGCAATGAGGTGTTACACCACTGAGAGGTGGTGGAGTCCAGGGCTGAATACCAAAAGAGTGGTGTGTGCAAAATGGTGAAAGGATTCAAGGGGCATGGGACAGACACAGGAGCTGACCAGTGGGCAGAGTGGGGTGTCTTTGACAAAGATGATGATTGGGGTGGGGTAGGGCAGACTGACTGGCCAAAATGGTCCTTTTCTGTACGAATTTCTACGATTCTATGTAGTTAGTAATTAGGACTTACCTGTTCCATTCGGGGAGGTCAGAGTTGGGGTGTCCTGTTTGGGTATTCTAGACCTGCGAGGAAAACAGAGAATGTTGAAGGACACAAGGTTCGGAGGTGCTAGAGGAGAGATTAGTGTGTTAGTTCGAAACGATACTTATCTGATTTTGTGTTTGGCCATACTGTTGAAATAAAGGGAAAAATAGATCAGTATGGGGAAGAGTAGCAAGAGAGAGATACAAAATGGTATGTAGCTGGGAGTAAAAGGAAGAGAAGTTTCAGAGAAAGAACTATAGGTAAAGTCAGAAACTAGAGATGGAATAAAAACTGCAGACAGCTAAGAACAGAATAAAGTGGTATTTGGGACTCGCAACCCCCTTTGGGTCCTAGGCACCTGCAGGTAGTAAATTTAAAGTAGTCAGATGGGCAGGTGGAATGCATTTGGGCTATGGCCTATATTATTTAAAAAGGGACACTGGTGGTTCAGGAGTCTTGAGTTGTCCCAGAGGCCAGTGGTTTGGCTGGTATAGCTCTGGTGACTAATGGGTCACTCCCTCATGGACAGTGGCAATTTTTTTTATCTTCTCTTCGGATCTAATGTGGGGTGGGGGTGGGTGATGCCTTGGGCCCAGACTGTTGCAGCAGGCAGGAGGCTGTTGAAAGTGCTGACCAGAAATGCTACGGCTGTTGATAGGCAGGCGGTTTGGTGCTACTGAACTACAGTGGCAGTAATGGCAGGCACTTTCAACTGCTAATTCAGAGGGCAACTAAAGTTTTGAGGGCCCACCAGAAGCTATACAAAGAGAGACAAGTTGAATATGTATGCCCTTGACTTGCAAGGGCCGGGAGAGAGACAGAAAATTTCAAGCACCTGAATCAACAGTCCAAAAGAGTAGATCTTTCAGAAAGAGATGTGCAAGAACAAGGGCCAAATTGAGATAGAGGAAATGGCTTAGGGCAACATGAGAAGTATTTTTCACAGAATGTTGGTGAACATATGACCTTCCAAGGAGGTTAGTCGCGGTAGTGGGGACTTCAAGAATACATGGACAGACGGAACCAGTCTGTGGTGGGTAGGAGGAAGTCAGCTGTTGGATTACTAGGATCTGCAGCTTGTCACTAGGTAGGAAATGGGCGGAGTGGGCCAAGCAGTCCTATCTGTCAAGGTCTATGTGTCTATGATTCAGCCCACAGAGCCTTGTAGTAACCTGCCCATGTGTGGGAATGAAGATGGATATTTTTGGGGGAAAGAGACTAGAGCAAATAGAGTAATGGTCTGCTTCCATCCGGGGAGAACCACTGTCCTCAATGAATGGTTTAATGTTACAGTATGATGAACATTTAAACTAGCTGTGGGATGGTGGAAGAAAAGGAGTCACAACCGCCCTCCCCCACATCCCAACATTGAAAGAGATATCCTGAAGGAGACTCCCAGCAGGTTCAAGTACGAAAGAAGCGGGACAATCGAAGGAAGAGGAAAAAGGCATATGTCTCTCTCTACCCATCAGCCACAAAGTGGCATGTGAAGATCCCAGGAAGAGGTCTGAGGGTGGGCGGCAGCCAGCAGTAGGTGGCGAACCTTTATTCGTTGATGGTGGCAGACTGTAGGTGCCTGAGGGCCTGGTAGAAAGTGACTGGGAGGCAATGCACAAATGGGGACTACAAGAAAATCAGTGCAGCTGAAGGCAATGCCTGAACTTGATTTAAAATAGCTGTGGTGGTAAACGGAACAGTGGGCTCTGGCGGGACCATGAAAGCAGCAAGTACTGCATACACTGAGTCGCACAGCAGCTAATGTCAAAGTACCAGGGGCTGGCAGAGGATTTGGGGAGGAAAACATCATATGTCCAGGACAGCTCACAAAAAACACAGAGCACTAAAGAGAAAGAGCCCTTTAAATTTATGCAATAGGGGGATATAAATGGGTGATAAACTTTTATCTGAGCATATGCGATATATACATGCAGAATCTTACATTTACACAATATTTATTATGGTCATCCTTGATTAATGTATGGTGGATCTTGTCACTGTCCATCCTCACCCCGTTGTTTGACTGCTTACTGTATCTTGCTTTTAGTTTTGTTTCTTCCAGGTTGCCCGTCCTCAGCCACGCCACCTCTGTTAGTCATACTTCTCCCTTCTTCCACTATCATGGTGTGATCATTTGTTTCGTTTAACAGTTTTTTTGCTTTTCTATAGTGCTTTTCAACTGGTTGCCCAAGCTCGCACTCCTCTGCATTCTGTTGCCGTGTCCCCACACCTCTCGATATAAAAACCAGAATTTTTTTTTTTTTTATTGCTTCCTCAAACTGATAAGCCTTCCCTTTTACTCTTCCTCTGGTTCCCACCGCTACAATGCCACCAGAGCCTCCACACATAGAAACTGCTGATTTTTTCTTAAACTGCTTGCTCAAACCCACTGCTGATGAGCCCCACTCTAGGTCACACTCTGCTGTGGTTTCCAGACCGCTTCAACTGCAACCATAGGCTCCTGTGAAGTCCTCTGTAAACTCTAAATGGTCTCTTGTGGCCCGTAGGCCTCCTTCTTCCTGTATTTGCTAGATTTCCTTATTTTATATACCACACACGCTTTCAGCCCCCACCACATTTCCTCCTGACCTCCAACACTATATGCTGTCAGTCTGTTCCGGTGTTATTGCTTTCAGTGAGTATTAATTCCTCACATCCATCTTACCCACCATAAGCTTCATGTCCCATGGTCCTTTTCCTATTTGATGGAGCCCCCAGCACCCTGTTCATCCTGTAAGGTACTTGTGTCTCCATCATGTCCTCTCTTTCAGGGTTTATATGTTGGGATCCGTCTCCTCACAGAGCTTTGCCATAGCCCATATACAATTTTAGTTGCCCTTTATGATTCTGCTACCTCCTTGGTTGTAGTGCAGCCTGGGACACAGGACTCCTAGGCTCGTCCACACTACCCCTCTGTAATGTTACAGGAGTGCCCAAACGACAAGTGGCAATGGTTTATTTACACCTGTAACGTTACAGAGGAGTTTTTTTGCGTTGTTGAAAGTTAGGGTAACTCAGATTTTCTCAATTAAAAAAGTTGTAAATCTTTTTCTCTATGCATTCTGAATTTGCTCAGTTATCTTCCAGCGTTCATTCTCCTGCCACCACCAACACTACTTTAAAGAAACTGAATCAGTAAAAATTCCACAAATAACACGTAATCTAGAGGCACAATGCACCCTAAACACTTTGGGGGGGGGGGTTGATTGAAAATAAAACGTGTATTTCAAAGTTTAGCCAAGAGTTCAGAGAAGAGAAAATGTTTTCAAGACAAAACATTGAAAGTGAAACCTGCACAGCATTTCATTTAAAAAAAAAATAAACACCTGAGTGATAATTCCTTTACTGTATTTAACATTTGAGAAATTAAAAGATGTATTGAAACATAAGCTCTTACCTTGACATGTAAATCTTGCTTTGAAACTTCAGTTGTTCAAAAATGGAGACCACAGAGCACTTGTGCAGTTTTCATCAGACTGGTGACGACAGGAAGAGAGCATTGGAAAATGTAGGCCTCTGACTGGAGTAAACTTATGGGAAAATGATTTTAGAATACACTTAATGAAGGGACACATAACTTTTTTACTATTATTTCAGGTAAAAATCCACATTTTATTATTACTTTACCTTCTGTAAAATTCATTGGTGTTGCTGGTTATTTTATCTGTCTCCTTGCTTAGTAAGAACTGAAATGCACAGCATGTAGCCTTGATTGGCTAATTTAAATCCTAAAACTATCTGCTAACTGTAATCTTCATTTTAAGTTCAGTTGTATTAAAAAAAAATTGTACTTTTAAGAGCTTTGGTCTGTTTCTAATCCTCATTTAGCAATAACTTTAGTCTTGAACAACTAGTCTGCTGAAATACTTCTTAGAATTTAGTATTCTTCTTGATTTGTGTTTTTGAATGATGATTAAAGATTATTAAAAATTACTAAAATTAGTCTTTGAAGGCAAATTAATGAATGCTTTAATACTAAATTTAGTATTTGACTTCAGTGAGTTCCCAGGCACAACCCTTTGGGCCTGCACCTCCTATGACCACTCACATCTTGACACCCCTGCCCAGATGACCACCCAGCTGGACTGACCATGTAACATCCCAATAGACCTCTCCCAAGCTGTTACCTTGCCTGGAGGCTAGTCCACCCTACAAATGCCAAACCAGCGTCTCCCCATCAACATCACCCACCTGTGGCTGGCTGCTCCAGGCCATCCTTCTACCCTCATGGCATGATCCCCCTGCAGATGGAACCTCCAGACCTGCCTCCCAACTTCAGTAGACCCTCCTGCAGCTGGCCAACCTTTCCAGTCTCACCAAATAAAGCACCCTCCTTAGGCTGGACCAGCACCTTCTAGATAACAACTCTTTCTGCAGCTGAGCCCACCCCACTACCCATCTTGGCCCAGATACCAGTTGCCCATCCCACCACTGGACCACTCTATTTGCACACAGAAAACCCTGCCCTGGGAGTACCTTTTATAACCCTAGCGCTTATTAGTCTGAGATGCTGCATCCCACACAGCAACAGCCCCAGCGGCCCAACACACAGTGACCTGACTCGAGACCAGTGCCTGACAGTCATGCGAGGAGGTTTTGGATGCTGTGTGGCTCGTTGGTGGATTTTCCCTCCATACATGAACACCCAATCCCGACCTATGCCACCCATCCCGGACCACAGAACACTACTGAACAGCACCGGACAATGTCAAAACACCCACCCCTGTAGCAGTGCACCTCCAAGGACACACTGACCTGAACACGGACACCCTGAGTAGGGATAGCTGTCTGCCATCCATGGGGTGAGGATGAAACAAATAGCCATACATGCCCCAGTGTGTTGACCCAGCCATCCCCAGGCAGCATGGTGGATTGTCATACATCCCCTGCATGCATGATTATGTCAGCCCCTGACGGCCAGCCCAGCTGGGCACTTCATGAAGGGTGAAAATACTATGCCTGTTGTTCCGGTGCATGCATGACACTGCAGGCACACAGAAAAGCTGCACAGGCGAGAGCATGGATAGCTGCACCGAGGAAATGGTCCACAGCAGCACCACATGTGGATGGCAGGACACAGACCAGCGTGCCATCAGCACTCAACGTGCAATGTGTGACATGTGGCATGTCACCAGTAGCCTACGTGGCCTGCAGAAACCACACAGAAAAAGTCTTTGAGGTGTTTGGGGGGCCTGTGCACATGGGAGCCCACTGTGGCATGAAGGCTCCAGGGTGTGTTGTGGGGCGTTCCACAAGGGCCCATTGTGGGAATACTGTTACCACACAGTTGCACAGCTGGAAGGATTGGTGGGCACTCACACCACAACTTCAGACCTGTGTTACATGCAACACACAGTGCAGATGTGGCAGTGTGCAGTGGGCTGCTTGGCGATACCCAGCAGTGTTGTGATGAGGCATCACCACCAGGCTGGGATGCATGTTAAATGCGGGGTGAAACTTTATTCAACAGTAGGGGCCACAGTGGTGACCTGGTGGCTGTGCATGATGTGTACTTGTGGTGTACAACTGTCAGGTGCCAAGTCACCATGGAACCCTACAGAGTGAGTGTTGGGTGCCATGCAGAGGAACTTCAACGCTTGCCCTTGTCCTTGGATACTGTACCAACCTTATCCACTCCTCTTAGCTCTTTTGGGTACTGTCCATGGCAGTCCACAACAAATGCCTTCCCTGGTGACATGGGTCATTGCTGTTCCTGTGGAGTTCTGCTAGTATTGTTATGACCCCTACATGCACCTTCCCGAGCAGAGCATGGACATGCAGTGCCAGGTCTCCAACATTGCTTTGGGTCCGGCATACTTCACTCGTTGGGATCTGCAGCCAACCACAGCTGAGTGGGAACATGGGGTGGTATCTAGGTAGGCACCTTGGTCACCCTACTGTACAGTATATCCTACCCAGCACATGTGTCTGCTCAAAACAATAGAAGAGTAGTGGAATTGGCATTGGACGGAATGGTTGACTTCAGGAGGCTGAATGTACTACGGAATCTCCTGTGCCAGGAGATGGGCGAGCCACGAGTTCATGGATCTTCAGGCTGAAGTCTGGGTCACTTCTGTATTGTGGTGCAAGGCCAAAGCTTTGAATCTTCCACCACACAATCTGCCCAAAGTGGAACAGGTGTCTCTTGTTTATGGTTTGTGGAAATTCCATCTTATAGGCATTGATCACAGCCTGCTCAAAGCCAGTGATGATCGTAGGTGGTTTGAGGGTGCAGGAATGTATACTGGCATATTTATTCAGCTCCTGGAACAAGGTGCAGTAACATTGCAGGCTCTTTGTCGTCATCAGTGTATACACCAATGACATAATGAGGTTGTTAGGGCCCATCCCCATGGATGCATGGATGGTGTACAATGTACCATCCATCATACAGAAGGGTGCCTGTGCCAGGTCCCTGATGTTGTCCTCTGTGATGATAGAAGGACCTGGTGGGTGGTGCTGCTGGTGATTCTGCTGTCCATGGCCGTCCAGTCTGTCTGTAGCTGCTTAGGGATAGGTGAGGCCAGCCAGTGTCACTGGTTCTGGTTAGAGGTCCTGTGGTAGGTCCTGTCTACAATCTTGCAGGTCCCTCCTTGCTTGCCAACTGCTGCCACAGCTCAGTGGTCATTACAGTTGCTTCACTCTGCAGTAGCTGTGGGGCTATGCCAGTGATGTGTGCCTTCACTTGATGCCTGCCAACACCTGTGTGCTGGTAGAGCATCTGTCACCCTCAAACATGACTGTGCTCATTCTTTTCTTTAGGTGGTGCTGGCCATCCTGGAGCAGTAAGTGATGGCCTGGCCGAGGCAGGACTTGGACTTGTGGTGCTGGCAGCACCATTACACTGTCTCATGCGTCCGGTGGTGCTGAGGGTTGAGGCACTGGATGCCCTTACCTTGTGTCACGCCCAGTGACCTGGGTTCAGGATTGAGCCTGGGGCGTCCAGGGGTCGAGCAGGGGAGGACTGGGATCGAACATCCATAGACTGCTTTCCAGTCCTGGGGTGGGCTGGGGAATTTCAACGTGCAGCAGCCCCCTGGGGATGCTCAGGGGCACTACTAGTGTCAGTGACACTAGATGGGGAGCTCAGCAGATATCGGCACATTGCACCTGGACATCATTGCACGTCCTTGCTACTGGGGCCAATTGAAGGAAAATGGCTGGGCATGACTTTTCAGCTTGATGGCTGTGCTTGGAGCCACCCGGAGGACTTTGGTGGAGTCCTGTTGAGGAGGGTATGGGGCTGTCCTGGCTGGTAGAGGCAGAGGGGGAGCTCTCCAGCAAGATGGCATGATGGCCGTCCCTGATCCTCCTGGGTGCAGTTTGAGCTACCCAGCTCTCCAGGTGGGTGGAGCTGGTTGCTGGATGCCCCAAGCTGGAGTGTGTGCCGCAGGAGGTGAAAAATATGATATGCTATAAAAACAGTACACTGTCTCACTGCATGTCCATTCATGGACCAGGAGGTAGCCATTCACATTTAGCTTGGACTTTACCTTCCTGGATGGTACCACCTCACATATTGTCCATGTTGTTGGGTTGCAGTTGAGCACCTTGCCTCTCATGGCTTCACACTGTCCTCCGTTGTGCCTGAGGACTGTGCTACATTGACCGGCTTTGGTTCCAGCTCAGGCATTGGGTGTGATTGCATGGTTTGCACATCACACTCCTACGGGCCACACCTGTGGCAGTTGCTACGTGTCTGTGGGTGGTTTGAGCCGTACTGTAGTGCCACTGTCTGCCCACAGTCCCAGTGCTTCAAGGCTGTGCTGTGCACCATGGTCACATTCAGAGTTCTGTGTCCACAGTGTCCTGTGCCCCTATCAGCTACTGTGCTGCAGTGGGGCTATGCTCCATGGTGCACTTCCCTGCTGTCCAGCATGCAGGGATGCAGGAGTTCCTGTGTGTTGTGCACTCTGCCTACAGGTCAGTGTTCACCTACCTAAGCTGGCCTTTGCACCCCCCAGTATTGGAATCCTTAGTTCCCATGCATGTCTTCATGAGTCCATGTCTGTCCGCTGCCCCCATGCATCATTTTCTGATGCCTACCTGTTCTCTATGTTCTCTTCTACTGCTGTAGTTCCCCTGACCTGAGACTTCTCTGGTAAATGATCTATTGTAGCCCTCACTGTGCTCTTTCTATGGGGCTTGCATTTTCTTGCCTCTGCCAGTTTGTTTGTCAGAGTTTCAGTTCACCTGCTTTGTTTACTAACCACTCTCCTGCATCTGAAATGGGCCCTACCCAGCCAACCACTCTCCTGCAGCTGAACCACCCTTTTGGCCCCTGGAGAAACCTTCCCCTAGGAAAGCACTGTCATGGACCATTTCACAGTTACAAGGAGGGAGGAAGAAGGCCCCCAGCTGAGTAGGAAGCAGCTGCTGGTGGGGACTTAGTTGGGGATAGACTTCACAAGCAGGTGGGTGGGTGAGGAGAGGAGTTCTGAAATGCCACAAGAGGTACTTTGGCTTGGAGGGATGAGAGCAGATACAGTGGATCATTAGGCAGCAGGAGATGAGAGGGGGCTAGATGTCATTGTCCACCTGGGGACATATGACCCTATGAGAAGGGGTAGGGAGAGTGCAGGGAAATTTCAGGGGATAGGGGAGGTTCCTCAAGCATGCATGGTGGCTTTTGCCAAAGGTTGCATATACATCTTGGGAGAGATAGGACTCTCCACACAGCTGTCAACAGTTGGTTAAAGGCATGGTGCAGGGTGGGGCTCAGTACTACAGTGAGCCTCTTCAGTGTCTTCATAAGTGAGAGTGCAGAAGAACTGAATGGGAGGTATGTCTTTTGCAGATGCTACCAAAACTTGTTATGGGGTTGACACTCAGGAGGTGTGGAGAAAGGTTCACCATGCTGTGTGACAGCCATGTTGCTGATGCTGATTATAGCACAGGCCACATTACAGCACCAGGCAAAATGTATCCTGGGAGTTACACCACCAAAGAGCCCTCCTGGGAAACAGTCTCCATTGGGCCCCCTCCTCTAATTATCCCACAGGTCCAGGTTCTTAATTTACCTGTTCTCCAGTCCTACCCCATCCTACAATCACCCCGCAGGTATACAGTAGATTGTTACTATCCCTGATGTTCAGTGGTTCCCATTTATTTATTTATTCATTAATTTGTTTACCGAGTAGGTGCACTGGTCGAGAACCATTTTCAGGCATGACCTGGGCCATTGAGGATGGCACAGGAATAAAAGCAAGTGCAAAGGATGCTGGGACAAGGCATACAATAGACAGTAATAAAAATATACAGGATATTTATATGAAGATATATATAAACTTGCAGAGCAATGGATAAATAACATTTATGACAATAGCAGGCACAGTAGTAGCCAAGTTGTAATACAAATTAGGCATGATCTGAGATGAGTAAAGGAAAAAGTGCACCATGGCAGTGTAGGTAAGGACCAAGAAGGAAAAGGAGGGAAGGGAAGTAGAGGCATGATAATAAGTTGGGAGGGCAAGAGCAAGTAGCGGAGGACAGAAGGTGAAATCCAAGGAGAGAGTGGAAGACTCCTGGAGAGTCAGTGGTGCTAAGTGGAGTGGGAAGGTTGTTCCAAAGGAAAGGGGCTGCAGATGAGAATGCACATTTACCTATCCGGTGGAGACTAGGGGCAGCACATGGGGCCAGCAGTGAGGCAGAGCTCTAGAACAAACACTTTTGGCCAAAGAAGCTGGGATTGTGGAGAGGTAGTTCAGTTTTGGATGGCCTTATTGACTGTGCTGGGCAGGAGATAGGTCTGTTGGGCTGATGGGGAAGCCAGCCCAGGGTCTGATAGAGTGAGCAGTGGTGTGTTGGGGAAGTCCTTGCCCTCTATATCCAAAGTCCCCACCATGACCCAGTTAGTTCTTACAGCAAATACTACCCCTGATCCTCTTGTGCTTACTATATTTTGACAGCCTTCACGTGTGGCACAGACCATCCTCTCAGCTCCTTGATCAGGTGCAAAATGGATGATAGTTCACAATCATGTGCTAACTGTACAGAGCTGTTTATACAATAGGCACATGAGAGCAAAACTAGTGTTCTGTCCTCAGTTGGTCACAGAGGTTAGCAGAGTGTCTGTGCCAATTGCCACTTGGGTGAAGTGTGAAAATATGGTGGGGGCCATGAATGGAGCCAGGTGGGACTGGGTGGGCAGGTAGTTATTGGCAGTTTCCAATGTATGGAATGGACAGCAGCACCACTGAACACCAAGGGAAGTGTGATATTACTGATGGTGAGAGCTCAAGGGGCAGTGGTAGGAAGCAGAGTGATACTACCTGGTTTGGGAGGCAACATCTTTTAGAGCCATTTACCAACTGGTCAGAGACTCACTAATTATGCTATTCAAGATATCATTTTGTGATCCTACCTGTTTTTGGGTGCAAAGCGTTGTTTGAGAGTCACTTACCATTTAGCAATTAAATGCTCTTTGAATGTTCTGGTCTATGTGAACAATAACAGTCCATTACCAGTAAGATAAAGACAAGTGAACAAATACAAATATGGAATTGAGCTGTTCTCCATGAGGTTGATAGTGTAATTTATCTTAACAATGCATTAGAGGTACAGGTATGATGAGATTAACACTGGTACCACTGTGCTACCACATGAGTCTAGGGTTGCTGTGAGAGGTACCAAATACTGAAATGTCAAAATACTGCAGTACCATTGTGCTACCAGTGTACCAGTATTTGTGGGAGCTAAAAAATCTCAAAATTTCGTGATACCATTGTATTACCAGTGTATGTGTGAGACAGAGAAAATGGTAAAAATGCCATAGGGATACCATTCTGCCAGTGCTACCAATGCACAGAGGAAAATCTATATATCACCTACCACTGTGATACCAAGTACCACTGGGTAGTACTATTGTGGATTTTCAGCTGACCACAGTATTGCCATTGCTATACCACTATAATGACATTGTGACAAATTCAGTAAGGGTAACCAGATTGCTGAGACAATGCAGTGCTAAAGAAGTGTGATAGAGAATTATAAAGTGTTGCCAGTACTACTAATGCAGTGTAGCAAAAATTTGTGAAGGAAATACAGTGCTAAAGAAGTGTGCATGAAAATCTAATAATTATTTGCAGTGCTCTTACAGTCTGCATCAAAAAATAAGAAAGATTGAGCAGTGGTACAACAGTGTAGCAGAAAGTCAGTGCAGTGTATTAACAGTGCACTGATGAAAAGCAGAGCTTTGTCAGTCTGGACTGAAATAACACTGAAATAAGACTGAAGATGGAAATGTACACTCCACTTCCCTCTGGGTAGAGAGTTTAAACATGTTTTTGTGCCATTTTCCTGGGTTGCTTAGTCCCCTTACATTCACAGCTTGCATCAGCCCTGGAGACATTCCCTCTATCTTCTGCCTGAACATACAACTGTGAGGCTACAAAATTCCCCAAACAGCTACAGGTAATTCCCACCAGCCTCCACTAGATGGACCATGAGTTACATGTTTTATTGCTTTACCTAAACATAATTGTTTTAATGACGTACAACAGAAACTTTGCTGGACATTAGTGGTTCTCATTACAGTCTTTTCCTCTATTATGATTGCCAACCATATTTCAGGACAACACACAGTTTGGGTCATTTTTTCTTTTCCTTTTACTCAAAACTATTGACTTCCATGACATTGCTGAGCTGGTATAAAGACATAAGGGGACCTTAGAAACCTCATGGTGGGGTTTTTTGTTACAGATATTATGGATGTTACTAAAAGGTTTTGAACTACCCGAATAATTAATCCAGGATACTAGTTGAGCCCTGTATGACAAATTATCTTTTAATGTCACACAAGTTTGAAATCATTGTTGGGTGGTGGGAGGGCAGAACTGGAAGGGGGGGAGGCTAGCTCTGCAGAATGCTGTCGAAGCAGTATGGGGAGGTGGGAGGGTTGGGTTGTTTCTACATTATAGGGCAATTGTTTGGACTTTATTAATGAATGGGGGGTTTGTGTGTAGGGAAGGGAGGGAAGTGGGGCAATAAGGGTGAGGAAAAGCACAGCAAAGCTATGCAAAAGAGTGCCAACATATTTCTTATTTCCTATTACCCTAGAAATCCCCTGGTATTATCCTGTTATGGAGAATGGCTAGGGACGTGCATATACAGTAGCTACATGGAATGTGAAAGGGGTTAGACAGAAGCTTAAACAATATAAGTATTGAAACACTTGAATATCCTATCAGCGGAAATCACTTTTATTCAACAATCCCATTTGTTGGACTCCGAACCAGTTGTGGAGACAGCAAGTGGGACAAGTGTTTTCAGCAGAGGGCACCACCAACAGTTGTGGAACTATGATTCTAACAAACAGATGAGTCCCTTTTCCCCCACCCAGATTATTAGAGACCCCATGGGCAGATTTATATTGCTTCAGGGCACAATTTTCACTAAGGAAATATTGCTGGTTAGTATTTATGGCCCCAATCAGGATACTCCAGGGTTTTTCACACAACTTATTCAAACCTTAACCCCCTTTATATCGATCCCAATGATCCTCGGGGGTGATCTCAATCTGGTCTTTGACTTGGCTTTAGACCGAACTGGTCACCACCAAATAGGGCTCACCCCAGCCCAACGGGCACTTTGAGAACTGATGGACTAGGCAGGTTTGTGTGGCATATTGCGGGTTCTCCACCTAACCGATAAGGAATACACATATACATCCCCAGTCCACAGATCATCTTCCCGAATAGACTACTTACTTTTTTCCCACTCACTCAGCCCAGGGGTTCTGGATGCCTCTATTCATCCTGTCCCTCCCTCGGACCTTTCATTGGTCATAAGCCATCTTTCTCTGTTGTCACTACCTAAGGGAGCATCCCAATGGAAACTTAATGATCAGTTGCTGAAAGACCCAGGAGCAGTCCAAGTTATTCTTGAGCATATAGAACAATTTATTGAGGCTCAGCATGGATCCACTGAAAGATCTGACATGGGAATGGTGCACCTTTAAGGCTTAGCTAAGAGAGATTCTGATCGGTTTAGCCTCCAGAAGAAAAGAAAAGAACAGGGAACAACAATTGTTATAACCATAGGTGCCGGATTGTATGGGCTCATGGGGCACAGGCCCCATCAATATTTAGTGAGCTGGGCTGAGCCCCAGCAATATTTTATGCTTAGTTGCTGTTCAGTTTCTTTTGCTTGTTGCTGCCTTCTCCCTCCCTTGCCCTTTAAATTGATTGTGCACGCCTGCGCGCATGACCGGCACCTCCGCTCCCCCCCCCGCTCTGGCTTGGGCGCGCTACTAGCATTATTTAAAAGTTTGCGCCAGACCTTTACTGTTTTGGTCAGTTGGATCCCCCGCAGCTGCTTGGCAGCGCCACTCGGCCCCCTCGCTGTTGGCTTGGGTGCTTAGTGGCAGCATTATTTAAAAATTCACGCCACCGCTCCCCTAGGTCAGTTGGAGTTGATTCTCCGCCCCCGTCAGTGCTTAACTTCAAGCTGGTTGGTGGCATTTTTCTAATTTGCAGCACTGCTCCCTGTGATTGGCTAGTGCAGCAGCCAGCAGGGTTTATAGGCGCCATACACGTGTGACTGGGGTGTACGTCTGATTCGCTGGGATCATCAGTGTGTGACTGCGATGAGAGTTTCAGGCAGTGAGGAGTCGGCGCATGAGGAGGCAGCCAGAGCCAGAGAGCGCAGTAGAGAGGCGGCGGGAGTAACTTGCAAGCAGACACAGGTCACACAGCAGGACTCAGGAGGAGACAGAGAAACCGAGCGGAGTAGGAGTCTCTGCTGACTGCTGGAGAAGGAGAACACTGGCGCAGTGCTAACGGGTACCGTGACGGCGAGAGAGAGAGAGCCAGCCGAGGGCGAGGAGACAGAGAGGAGTCGAGGAGTTCTCCCTTCTTTTTCCCCAACTTCCTCCAGTCTGCGGTCACCAGGCGGGTGAGTGTGGCGGGCGAGTGGGCGTCTCAGCCGGGTGAGGACTCGCGGGGGTAGGACATCTGGAGCAGCAGCCAGCAGCACCAGGCAGTAGGTGTACAGTGAGGCCAGGGTGAGTAACACATTTTTGAATGATCTGTTGACTGTTGTCCTGACTCTGTCTCTCTCATGATGTGGATCCTTCATGGATGTGCTCTGCTCTGCAGGGAGTTGGGAATTAAAAAAAAAATGATGAAGTTGGGATTGGGAAGAGAGGAAGACACATCAGACCACTCCTCTCGTCTCCAAAAAATGTCAGCTATATTTTATTCTTAATTTATTTTGCTGCTGCAAGCCTGCAAAGGAAAGTGAATGTTATGTGGTGGTGGGGATTCGGGGAATTCAAATTGGAAGTGGGGGAGCATGTATGCTCAGGAGGCCAGGGCAAGGCAAAGGCAGTATTTCTTAAAGGCAGTGGTGTACAGTGAGGCCAGGTTGAGTAACAAATTTTGAATGATCTGTCCTGACTCCTGACTGTCTCTCTCTGGATCCTTTATGGATGTGATCTGCTGCTAGTCTGCTCTGCAGGGAGTTGGGGGAAATATAAAAAAAAATGATGAAGTTGGGAAGAGAGGAAGACACATCAGACCTCTCCTCTCCAAAAAATGTCAGCTATATTTTATTCTTAATTTATTTTGCTGCTGCAAGCCTGCAAAGGAAAGTGAACGTTATGTGGTGGTGGGGATTCGGGGAATTTAAATTGGAAGTGGGGGAGCATGTATGCTCAGGAGGCCAGGGCAAGGCAAAGGCAGTATTTCTTAAAGGCAGTGGTGTACAGTGAGGCCAGGGTGAGTAACACATTTTTGAATGATCTGTCCTGACTGTCTCTCTCTGGATCATTTATGGATGTGCTCTGCTGCTAGTCTGCTCTGCAGGGGAGTTGAGGGAAATATAAAAAAAATGATGACGTTGGGAAGAGAGGAAGACACATCAGACCTCTCCAAAAAATATCAGCTATAGCCTATTTTATTCTTAATTTATTTTGCTGCAAGCCTGCAAAGGAAAGTGAACGTTACGTTGTGGGGAATTCAAATTGGAAGTGAGGGGGAGCATGCATGCTCAGGAGGCCAGGGCAAGGCAAAGGCAGTATTTCTTAAAGGATTAGGTGGGAATCCAGATTGCTCTCCAGAGACTAATAATGTTGTAGCTGAAAATGTTACCCATCAGTTGATTGTGTGAATTATTCTGTTGGGCAGTTTGCTAAGAGCAGATAGCACTGGAACTGGGTGGTAACTGACTGGGATGCTGGCCTGGTGGGGATCCAGATTTGTAAAGGGGAGTTAGGGGTGGGGGGGGGATGGAGGAATCCTGATAGGTCCGTGGTTAAAGAGAGAGAAGCCTGGGTAGGTGGTGTGAAGCATGTTAAGTAGGTTGAATGCCCATGTGGGTAGTATGATAAGGAGGGCATAGCCTGGTAAGATTGTAGAGAATTAGCAGTGACCCCAAAAGAGCAATGGAGAATGGACACAGGACAATGCTTAGAACAAGATCAGGAAAGTAGGAAATGGTAGTAGAGGTAGGGGGGCCAGCACAGAACGGGTAGTGAAGCAGCTACAGGGAAGTCAGAGGGAAGCCAGGACAAAAGGAAAGGCAGCAGGGAACCAGACCAGAGAGCTGCCTGGACTGCTAGGCAAGGGGAGCAAAAAAGGTGGCGTTCTGGGGGAGGGTGGAGACATCCACCTTTGACAAACTTAAGTTGCGGACAGTGGAAGGAGGCACAACATCTTAGGACAAGTGAATGGAAGCTCAGCAGGGCCGAGGTAAAGGAGGGGTAGCAGCATACGGAAGACAGGACAAGGCAGCCGAGCAGAGGGAATGGCCTGGATGGGGGGTGCCTACAGGAGTTGAAGAAGGCTAAGCAAGTGGCACGTAGCAGACTATGCATGAAAGCACAGCTGACTGTCCAGTGGATTCTCATGTAAATACAGCCCCACAGCAGAGTACAGTGCAATCAGGTGTAATGGAACTGCACCTACATCTGAGCATTGCCTTATGAGAAGCATGACTGGAGTGGCAGACAGCAGGTTGGAAGAAGCAGGGCTGCAGGCTGCTACCAAAGAAATGAAACCTGAAAGTCACTGACGGTAAGTCATTGCTGCCAAAATACAGGCTACACAAAGTCAGTAGTGCTCCAGAAAAAAACTACACACTTCACAAAATATGGGAAAATGGCCTTTAGCTGGGCTGGGCAGCCCCGCCCCTTATAGCATGGAATGCCCTTCAGAAACTACATAAACTACCTGGTCTAGACTGTACCTCTCACTTTCAAAGTCTTCTAAACCAACACTGCACTGATAAATATGCGTGCCTTTTACACTGCATTTGATAATGGCATTGTGAGTAGCAATCACTGTGGCTACCTTATCTGTTAATCACTCACAGGCTTTGTTTTTCTTTAATTGTATCAAATAGATGATGCTAAGATTAAAACTTGTTATCCTCTCCCAGCATTTAACTGTTATCTTCTGCTCTTTGTATACAGTCTATGTGTTATGTACCATCAGTCGATCACTGTATTTCTGTACTGTAATTCCAGATTGTATGCTTTGTTTCCACTGTCCGAACCAGGACATCCTTGCAAATGAGCTTTTGCTCAATGGAGCTTTTCCTGTTAAAACAAATAAAATAAATAAAAACTAATAAAGCAGTTACCAGTTAGGAGGTTCTTGATGTCCCAATGAAATTCCTGCACTATGTTGGGGAGTCATGAGTGTAGCGGGTATGGCTTTATTGTTAAATTCGGCTCATTCCAATAGGGGTGTGTTATAGATAAGTAGCCAGAGGAAGGGGAAAGTGTTTTTATATCTGTAGCCCAGCCCTATTGTGACTTTTTTTTTTCTACCTACTAATGGGGGCTGGGACAAGCAGTCCTGTTTTTTCAGTTTAGTGTTCATTTTTACAGCTGTATAGCATAGCTATGAAAGGCTGTCTAGGGATGAGGTCGGAGTAAGGAAAACAAATGAAACTGTTACTTATTCCTTTTTGACATTTTTTGTTTTTGGCAACTTGGTGCCTGTTTTTCAGGAGTGAATTGTGTGGCGGGAACACTTGGGAGTTAATGTGACTTGTTCAGACTCAGAGTGAAGGTTGAGAATATGATCAGAGTTGGTGATACAGAACTTGGTCCAGACAAGGATTGCATATTACACACCCAGGGCAGATGTAAGATACCCGGTAGTAGTTAAAGATGTGTTAACTACAAAATTAGGCAGCCAAAATGTGTAATTATCAGTACTGGGTTCGGGATGGATTATGTTTCCTGTGTGGCTGTTGTAATGAGCGCGGTTCATAATAAAACCTAATAGCTGTGGCTGCGTGTTGCAGTGTTCTTTGTGGCAGATCTAGCATTTGGCTTATTGCAATATTGTAGCCAAAAGCCAGTTTCTTAGTCTGACACCTGTTGTTTGTGTGGTGGCATGTCTAGTGTGGAGTGCGTGAATGGCTACCTTCAAGGCAATATTGCATTGTGAATTTGTGACAAGCCTATGTACCTCATCAAGTACCTTGATGAGGTACATAGGCTCAGTAGAATGCAATATTGTAACCAAAATCCAGTTTGTTAGTCTGATACCTGTTGGTGGTGTGGCCAGTGGTGTGCTGGCATAGCACAAATTAGAACATACCGCTAGCCTCGGGTGAGGGGGCCTGAACCGGGCATGGACGTGGGGTTGCAGGGGTAGGTCACCCTAACAGGTGGGGGGGTAGCAGTTAAGTCCACTTGGTGTGCAGATCTGAAATTCCTGGCCACACCCGGCCTGACCACTCTGTGGCACCCCTATCCAGTCCAGTGCTGGGACATGTATATGGAGTCCTCCTGCCATGTTTGAAGGTATTCTAGTACTGGATTTTCAAGTTCAGGGGACTGCGCTGTTTAGTTTCATTTATAAGACATTTATGCAAGCTGAGTCTGTGGTAGAGAAAGCTTTGTATTAATGGACAGATGGTAATATGCTTAACATTTAGATTTGACAGTTAGTCACAGTTTTACTGCTGTTCTAATGAATTATGTTTGACAGTGAACACAGCACGCTTAGTGGGCGATCTGCAAAACCAACTGACAATTATAAAAAGGGTCTGAGAAATGGAGCTTTCTGATTGGCTGCAAACTTAACAGCCTTATGTTAATCTTTTATTAACATACATGTAGAGCTTAGCCATTTGCTGAACAAGGTTTACGAACATACAAAATTTGCCAGCAGATAAAGGCCTAGAGGTCTATCAAGTCTGCTTGAATGTGCAGCTAGCACCCCTTATTCTGCAGCTGCCCCTCCCTTCCACCCTTCCCCTTCATTAACCCTCCCCCTTGTCCTGTCCCATCCTCATTTGAAGCAGTCCACTGTTCTACTGCATACCACTTTCAGCAGGTAACGCATTCCACCCAGCCACCACCCTCTCTGTAAAAAAAGTGTCTCCTCATCTCCCTCCTGAACCTTCCTCTCTCCAGTCTCATATCATGGTCCCTGGTGGCCCTCCTCTCCCTTACTTTGAACAGCCCCTCTGTACCAGTCTTGTTTATTCCTTTCATGTATTTAAAGGTTTCAATCATGTCACCCCTGTCTCTCCTCTCCTGCAGTGAGTACATGTTCAACTCCTTCAACCTCCTCTCGTATGATAAGTCCCCTAGTCCCTTGATCATCTTTGTCACTCTGCGCTGCACCCCCTCCAGTAACTTAATGTCCCTCTTCAGATTCGGACACCAGTACTGCATGCAGTACTCCAGGTGTGGTCTAACTAATGACTTATACAGTGGCAGAATCACCTCCTCCCTCCTCGAGAATATACCCCTTGCAATACAACCCTGCATTTTGTTGGCCTTTGCAGCTGCCTTCCTACATTGTGCCGAGTTGTTCATTGACCCTGTAATGAGCACACCCAGATCCTTCTCCTCCTCTGTCTGGGTTAGCTGCACTCCCCCTAGCTGGTAACTCCTCCTTGGGTTCTTCATCCCAAAATGCAGCACCTTGCACTTTTTGGCATTAAAGCCCAGTTGCCAGGTGTCTGACCAGGCTTCAAGCTTTGCCAGATCATCCTGCAACCCCTGCCATCCCTTTAGGTCATCCACCAGCGCCTCCTGGTATCATCAGCAAACAGACTGATCTTGCTCTTGATGTCCCATGATATGGCTGCAATGAATATCCCAAACACTGGTCCCAACACCGAGCCCTGTAGAACACCGCTCATCACTTCCCTTGGGTGTGAGAGCTCCCCACCCACCACCACCCTCTGTTGCCTTCCCTTCCGCCAGTTTCCTACCCATCTCACCAGCTTTGCACCCGCAACTGCCCCTGTGCCTACTAACTTCCTTCCATGTGGCACTGAGTCGAATGCCTTACTGAAGTCCAGATACAGGACATCACTGCATGGCCCTGTCCAGTTGCCTAGTTGCACCCAGTCATAGAACTCGACCAGGTTGGTTTGGCAGGATCTGCCACGTATGAAGCCATGCTGTCCGCTGTCCTGTAGTCCTTTGGCCTCTAGGAAGGCCACCAGCCTCTCCTTCAGGATAGTCTCCATTAGTTTACCCACGATGGATGTGAGGCTCACTGGTCTGTAGTTTCCTGGTTCATCCTTGGGGCCACTCTTGTGGAGGGGCACCACATGAGCCATCCTCCAGTCCTGAGGTACACTCCCCGAATGTAGTGAGGCATTAAATAGGTCCTCCAAAGGTCCTGCAAGGACCTCTGCCAGCTCCTTCAGTACCCTGGGGTGGATGCCATCTGGGCCTGGTACCTTGTCCACCCTCAGTGCCTTCAAACCCTCTTGAACTCTGCCCTCCATGATTTCCCCATCTGTCACCACTCCCCCCCCGCTTCTGCCATTTCTCCCACCTTGGGTGTCACCCCCCTCTTCTCTTTAGTAAATATTGAGCAGAAGTACTCATTTAGTGCTTCCGCCTTATCGCACCCTGCTTCCACCCAACCCCCCTCCTTTCTAATCCTTACTATGTGGTCCTTACAGCTCCTTTTCTCCCTGATGTACTTAAAGGAGTTCTTCTCCCCCTTCTTAATGCCTTGTGCCAGCCTGAGTTCCATAGATGCTTTGGCTCCCCTTACTGCCCTTGTCACCTCCTTCAATTCTGTCAAGTACTCTTCCTTGTCCTCCCTCCTCCCTGTTTTCTTGTACTTCCTAAAGGCAGCTCTTTTTCTCCTTACCTTTTCCATGACCTCCTTGCTCAACCAGATTGGTTTCTTAGCCCTAGCCTTCTTGCTCTGGGTTTTGCAGCAGGTTTTGGTTGCCTCCACTATCCCCAGCTTTATGAGCTCCCACCTCTGGTTAGTGTCCATACTACATTGAATTCCAGCCAGGTACCCTTTTACCACTTCCCCCATCCTCCCAAAGTCTGCCCTCCTGAAGTCCAGCCCTATTGTGCCAGATTCCACTCCTTCCTTGCCCATATCCAATGTGAGCCATACTCAGTGGTCACTCCCTGACAGCGGTTCCTCCACTGTAAGTTGTCTCACAAAGTCCCCATTTGCCAGCACAAGGTCAAGGGTATTCCCTAACCTGGTTGGTTCACTGACCATTTGCAGCAGGAAACTGTCCTGGAAGGCATCCAGCAGTACCTGCTCCCTTCTGTTCCTGGTTGTTGGGGTGCTCCAGTCCACTCCTGGCATGTTGAAGTCCCCCACAATCACCACACTACCCTTCCTGCAGGTCCTCCTGATCTGTCCCGCTAGTTCCCTGTCTAACTCCTCTGTCTCAGATGGTGGTCTGTACACCACTCCAATTCTAGGAACACTGTTTAACACTGTTTAAAAACATTTTTTTATTAATAGTAATAAGGCACTCCCAGGGATTATGTATGTTAATGGTCAGTTACTCACCCTCTAGGGGCATGGATGGGGCACTCTGCTACACCTCGTGCCACAGCACACCCTAGAAGGTGGTTAACAGACCATTAACATTATAACCCCTGCTCATGTTAGTCTTAATTAACATAAGCAGGTTGTAAGTTGAATATGGATAGAAAAAGGGATGGGCTGTCAGGAAGCAGGCAGAAAACTTCTGTTTCTGTTATTTTGTACTGTACATAATTTTGTAGTGGACCATGAGCTGATTAATTTGGGGTGTGTTGGAAGTGTGTTATATTATGTTGGATTGGTTGTATTCATGCAAAGGTCAAAGATGGGTTCTATTGCTGTAGCATGTTTAACACTGGTATTTTTCCCTCATATAAAGGGTAGCAGTGTGCCATCCAGGAAGATCGACTACAGGGAGCACTGAGCGGTGTACCAGGGCAGCCAGCCACTCCAGCCCAGCAGGCACTAGGAGCATCCAGCATCAGAGAGGGACGAAGTGGAGGGGTCTGGGAGTAAAGTTAGCAGCGGGCCAGCATCGGGTGGTAACGTAACCTCCCCCCAAGACAGCCATCAGTCAGTTCATAGCACACCACTGATCCTCTCAGCCCATTAAAACCCAAAGGCCCAGTCAGACAGCAGTAACCAGGTAAGGTGTGGTGGGGATGGGAGGAGGGTTGGATTTTATCCAGTCTCCAGTCATTGATTTTAACAGTGGTAGGGGTATCACTTCCTAACGTTTCAGGAATTTGCCAGCAGAAACAGACCACCTGGTCTAAGCAAGTGTGCTCAAGTGTACAGTTAGCCTAGCATCCCTAGTTTACAGCTGCCCCCACTTCCCCCACCCTGACTTTCCACGTTCCCTGTCCCATGCCCTTATAAAGCTGTTCACAGATTTACATGATACCATCCGTTCTGCTAGTGCATTCCAGTTTGCTACCACCCTCTGTGTGAAATAGTGTCTCCTCAGTTCCCTCCTAAATCTTCCAATCTTTATTGTTAGCCTGTGTCCCTTGTGTTCCTCCCACTCCTTAGCTTAAAGACCTCATCTGACCCACCCTTACTGATTCCCTGATACTTGAATGTTTGTATCATGCCCCCCCTTTCCCTTCTGTGCTCTTGGATGTACAGTAGTAACACCGAATTAGTCAAAGGATTTTTGAAAATCCCTTTTGAGAATTGTGAAACCTTTAGTTAGGGATTTTGTTTCATTGGTGTGTTCACTGCTGCTAGTTGTCATGTCAGCATGGCTCAGTTGGTAGCACATCCACTTCTGGACCAGAAGGTCGATTATGGCATGGGTTCTCATCCCACGCTGGCATCAAACTGCAATATTAGGGGATGCTGTACTGTTGGGTGAAAATATCCTTCAGATGAGATGTTAAACTGAGGTTCCTCTACCATCCTGGTGGGTGTCCAGGTGGAAGTAAAGAACCCAGGGGCGGGCACTCTTTGCAAAGAGTAGGGGACAATCCCGTTGTCCTGGCCAACATTCCCCTTCCCATAAACCAGTTCAGGCAATCATCCAGGCTGTGTCTGGGTGTTGTGTGATATGGCCACCACACCAGTACAGTCAGTCACTTCACTACCAGTCTATCAACGCTTGTAAAGCTCTTGCCACTTTGGGGTACACTGTATGAAAAGTGGTATGTAAATGTTGATTCTTCCCAAAGAGGGTTGTCTCATCTGACAGTGTAGTTGAAAATCTACCAGATGGCATTTAAGTACTATAATTGGAACTGGCCCCTTTCTGTAGGTGTAATGTAACTAAAAGAATTTTGGAGGATTTTTCCTTAAATTTTGTGAAGGACACAGAGGGAATCTCTCAAAATTGCTTGACAAATTCAGTGCTGCTACTACTGTACATATTCAGGTCTCTCACCCTACTGACAGTCTCTCCCCTGTCCCCTCCATTCCACAAATCATCTTTTTTCTGTTATGTGTTAAAAAAAAAAGTGTGGTGTGGTGTGGTGGGGGGCTGGGGGCCTGAGGCGAAATGTCTGAGGTGTGTGACCCGCTCTGGCTAATGGCCTAGATACTATGTGAATTTATCATTGACTAAGCAAGGGATGCAGTGACCAGTCCAGAAGTGATACAAGAATATGACAAGTGGTGAAGGAGAATCAAAGGTGGAAAGTGTGAAGAAAGTGTCAACTTTGTTTCTGCTTGAACAGACACATTTAAGAATCTCTTCAACCAACCTTAATTATGCAACATTAAACCATATAATGTTAGTTCATCTCTGTGGTGGCTGCTTTCACATGTGATGTGAGTGATGCCGGGGACTATTACAAGTTGTCTGCTCTACCGAGGCATGCATGCCACTAAATAGTTCCAACTTTCAGATGGGGGGCATGGTGTGTCTGTGGGGAATGGAATGTAAAGAAATGTGACGGCACACACACATGCGCGTTCTCTCTCTCCCTCTCTCTCTCTCCCTCTCTCTCTCTCTCATGGTCCTCTCTTGTTTGTGACTGCTTGAGTACTGCTTCAAAGGTAAGCAGCTGAGCTTAGTTGTTTTCTTTTTTCTCACACAAGCGACATTTTCATAATGTATCAAAATGTAATTTACAGTTTGTATGTGTAAACTGAAAATGCATGTTATGGAATTGTTGTGGACTGACATATAGGATGTGTAGTGCTTTGAGGAAAAATATTGCAAATTTTGGAACAATAGGCCTGTTACCCACTATTACTAATGGGCAGAGGATATGTGTGCTGGCAAAGAAATCTTGGTATTTCTCACATGGACTGGTATGATCATGCCATGCTTACTATAATTAAAGTAAGTTTCATATATAGATATATATATATATATATATATATATATGGCAGCTACTCGCATATTGTGATATCTGCTTCTCTCAGCGATATTTATTCCTCCGGCCTGGTTTAAGGAATTACTTTTTTGTCATGTCTTAGGATTTTCACTGGGAATTACAGATTTGTGTATGCTGTCAACTGATTCTGAAGCTCTGGCACTGCTGGTGACATGCCGACGCACTGAAGCCTGTAATGAAATGATGTGACCGGTGGAGCGTGGGGCACTTCTATTGAAATGAATGGCACCTGACAAAGGATCACTCCTGAAGTGCTGCGCTACATGGCTGTGCTGTGAGGTCCTACTGTGGTCAACATTTGCTGTTTAAAGGTTTACATTGCAGTTGTGGAGCTTCATTTCTACTCCAGGACTGCAGCCTGGCACCTCTGAAGTGAACCTGATATGTTGTCAGGCTGCCAGCCTTCACCTGCGGCTGCACCTTTTGCACCTGTCCCCATGCTAATGAGTCTATTAGGCTCATGTTTTTGCTTCTTAATTTTGCAGTATCCCACCATGAATAAAGATACTTCTGGGGAATATCTAACTTAAAGTTTTTCACTGTTATCACTGCACTACCAGTTTAGCATCGCTTGTAAAGCATGTTACATTTCATACATTGTGTATGAAAAACGAAACGCTACATACATTTGACTTCGACTTCTTATTCGACTTTGACTTCTTATTCGACTTCGACTTCTTCTTATTCAACTTCGACTTCTTATTTGACTTCGACTTAGACGACTTCTTCGACTTCGACGACTTCTTCTTGGACTTCAACTTCTTCTTCGACTTCTCCTCCTTCTCCTTCTTTGACCTGGGGAATACTTCAAGCATCTTAGTATGCTGACGCTGACTGATACTTTTATTTTCAGACACAGTCCCCAGAGAGACTGTAACCTACTCCATTGATGCCAAAGCAAGTGCCATGCCATTGTTATGCAAGCTCTCTCTGATAGAGGTTTGTAGGCCAAGCAGTATTGCAGTCAGTGTGTGTGCTGAATAATTATTTGTGCCTGTATTTTTCATTGAACAGCCAACTGCACAATATGGATAGATACATAATAAAAAAGTCGACAGAAGGACAGTGACACTGCAGAAGAAGGGCAGGTTGCTCCATGTCTAATGATCCAGTACTCTGCAAACTGAAGTGTCAGAGGAAGAGACACATGAGAAGGTGCAGCCTCAAAGGCAAAGACAAAAGAAATTTTCAGCAGTCTTGGTTAGCAAAGTTACCTGGCTAGAGTATCAGAAGCAGTCAGACAAAGTGTTTTGTTCAATTTGCAAGACATGCTCAGAAAAGAAGCTGTTAACATTTTCCACAAAAGCTGAACCAGTTTTTATTTCATCTGGATTTGAAGATTGGAAACATGCATTGCGTGGTTTCACATCACAAGAAAAATCAGCGTGTCACAAGGAAGCTGTAATGAAGTATGCTGCCCTACAATCTCAAACAAATGTATCTGCATTGATGTCTGCCAGTTACAAGAAAGAAATGCAAAGAGCACGGGATGCCTTGCACAAAATATATACTAGCATTCGCTACCTTGCCAAGCAAGGACTAGCGATACGGGGACATACAGACACTGATTCAAACCTGATGCAGCTATTGCAGCTACGCAGCACAGATTCAGATGAATTAAAGCAATGGCTTAGTCGTACAAAGTACAAGTGGCTATCACATGATATTCTTAACGAGATTGTCGAAATGATGGCAATGTCAGTACTATGCAGAATTGTAAAGAAGATCAAGGGCTCTAAGTATTATGCAATCTTGATGGACGAGGTTGTGGATTTATCTCGGAAGGAACAAATAAGTTTTTCCTTAAGGTACTTTTCAAATGAAGATTGGGAAACTCATGAAGAATTTTTTGGATTCTACCACACTGATGCAACTGATGTTGCAACCTTTTCAAAATTCTGGAAGACATGCTGATGAGGTTTGACTTATCTTTTCTGATTGTCGGGGTCAGTGTTATCGATGGAGCCAGTAACGTGTCAGGAAAATTCACTGGACTGCAAGCCAGGGTGAAAGAAAGAGAACCAAGAGCAGTATTTATTCACTGTACTGCCCATTCCTTGAATCTTGCCACGCAGGATGCACTACAAAATATTCAGGCATGTCGTGACTGCTTTTCACTGATGAAGGATCTCATAAATGCCATAAGGGAGTCACCTAAGTGCCTGTCAACATTTACAGACTTTCAAGATGAAACACAGCCTTCTCTTCGTCCATTGTGCCCAACAAGGTGGACACTGAGGATCAGCAGTATCCGATCTTTGCTCTGCAATTATGAGGCTGTGATTAACTGCTTGGAAGAATTCAGTGAAACGTGTGCTAATGACTTTGGTTCAAAATGCAATGGTTTCTTGAAGCAACTCCAGTCTTTTACCATCTACTTTACATTACAAGTAATTGTGAAAGTGATGGGTCCTTTGGAAGAAGTCAATGCAAAAATTCAGAGTCCAAATCTCTCACTGTCTAACATCCTTAAAAAGATTGAGATACTGCAAGAGGTGCTGAATGGGATGCGCAGTGACTCATCATACAGTCACTTCTGGGAAACGACACTGGAGCAGGCACAAGTTCTCAATTTAGAGGAGCCTTCGCTGCCGAGAAAACACAGACCACCAAGATGGCTTGATGAAGGAAGCTCTGGACATAACCACAGTGACCCCAAACATTATTTTCGTCAACAATATTTTGAGGTAATCGCTGCATGCAAGGTTGCGATCGAGCATCGCTTTCATCAGAAGGCTCATCTGCAATCAAACTGGAGAAGCACATCACTGCAGCAGTCAGGGATCACTAAGAAGAAACTGACCATGTTATTGAAGTATTCAAGGATGATATAAACAGGGACAGACTAGCTCTTCATTTACAAATGCTGGCTGACATTTCAAAATCAAGAAATTGTGTGCTTGATTCTGTGAGTGAAGTGAAGACCTTTCTGAAAGAAAATGAAGAGTTGAGTGATGTCTTGTCTGAAGTTGCAACTCTACTGAAGTTGTTCTATATGATTCCAGCAACAACATGCACTGCTGAGCGATCGTTTAGCTGCCTACGAAGACTAAAAAATTTTTGCGAACCACTATGAGCCAAGACCGACTCAATCACTTGGCAGTGCTGCATGTTCACAAGCAACTGACCGAAGAAATTGACATTGACAGTCTCCTCAATGAGTTCATTTTGCGAACTGAACAACGCCGCACTGTTTTTGCTCTTCAAGAATCAAGTGGTAAGTGTAAGTGTTACATGCACTATAGGTGGACTATAATAAATTATTGATGTATGCAGGCAGCAGTTTTCTAATATAGGCCATCTTCTCTTTACTAGCTTGAACTCATTATAATTCGTGTATTGCAGAGTATGTCCATATGGCATACACAGTAGGAAACAATAACACTTTTCAAATGTGTTCTTTCCGAGTATCCTTTAGGAAGAAGATGTTTGATCCTCTGAAACAATACATCATTATGTGAGCTGGGCTGGCTGTTGGACATGCTCAAGTCTTCAGTCTTATTACATATTCTAGCCATGAAACACCAGTCAGCATTGCAGAATTTTGGACAATGGCTACAACCTGCCAGGGTCAAGAGGTGTAATTTGACAGTTAACTGAAGTTACTCTGAATGATAATGATAACAGTATACTTGATTTTTACTTCCTTTACAGCATTGAGACACTAAGTCACAGCTGTTACAGTTACAGTACAATTAAGTACTACTACTTTGTAAAGTGTGCCTGTTCATCTCTGACTGAGGATGAAGGCAGCACTGGGGACACTGGTTGTTTGTGTCCATATGCCCATGTTTTCTCATCCATTTGTGATTGTACTATAAGGTTTTCTCCACTTCTCCTGAAGTTCACGATTGCTAATGACAGTATCCTTGTTCGGTTCATGTACTGCATTGAGACACTAAGTCACAGCTGTTACAGTTAATGTACAGTTAAGTACTACTACTTTGTAAAGTGTGCCTGTTCATCTCTGACCGAGGAGGAAGGCAGCACTGGGGACACTGGTTATTTGTGTCCATATGCCCATGTTTTCTCACCCATTTGTGATTGTACTATAAGGTTTTCTCCACTTCTCCTAAAGTTCATGATTGCTAATGACAGTATCCTTGTTTGGTTCATGTACGGCATTGAGACACTAAGTCACAGCTGTCACAGTTACAGTACAGTTAAGTACTACTACTTTGTAAATTGTGCCTGTTCATCTCTGACCGAGGATGAAGGCAGCACTGGGGACACTAGTTGTTTGTGTCCATATGCCCATGTTTTCTCATCCATTTGTGATTGTACTATAAGGTTTTCTCCACTTCTCCTGAAGTTCATGATTGCTAATGACAGTATCCTTATTCGGTTCATGTACGGCATTGAGACACTAAGTCACAGCTGTTACAGTTACAGTACAGTTAAGTACTACTACTTTGTAAAGTGTGCCTGTTCATCTCTGACCAAGGATGAAGGCAGCACTGGGGACATTGGTTGTTTGTGTCCATATGCCCATGTTTTCTCATCCATTTTCATTCTACTGTTTTGACACTGTCATCTTCTCTAGAGTCACACAGATGTTGCTCTTGCAGCCCAGAAGTTTGCAATAACCTATGATTTCTTGGGTACACCATATAATCATGTTTGTTTTAACATCACATCAATGGATGTGTTTTCTATGGTAACATAACTGTCAACATACTTTACTGGTGGTCGATTCTGTACCATGGTGGTACAAATCGCATATCACAGGATGGCATCAACACATTCACCATTACAGCTGGTTAGCTTACCACTACACAAATCCTGCCAATTTTCAGGCACGATCTGGAGGAGAGGGATACAGATGAATGCCATCTGACCTTGAACCAGATGAAACTGTTGGTGGTATTTTTAGTGAATGAGGGAAATTTGGCCAGGACACCGGGGAAATTCCCCTACTCTTAAGTGGAGGAGGGGGAAATTTATACATAGTAGTTTTCGCTAGTAGTTATCTAGTAATGTATGACTGTAATTTTTTGCTTTTGTTTTAATATATGATTTGTATATTATGTGTGACTTAACACTGTATTTTGTTATAATAAAAATTCACCTACTGTTTTCAATAAGTGCCATGGGATCTTTAACGTCCACCTGAAGTACTGCCAATCCAGGCAGATGAGACCTCGGTTTAATGTGTCATTCGAAAGACAGCACCTCAGAAGTGCAGAACCCCTCTCATGCTGCACTACAGTGTCAGTACTAGGATATTAACCCAAGTGCCAGGTGTGGGAACTGAACCCACAGCCATCTAATCTCCCAGGCCCTAGAGGTGAGTGCGATACCTTACCTAGTGAGCCACTGACACTGACATTGACCAAAAAAAAAGCAGCTACAATGAGGTAGCTGCCAAATAAAAACACAAAATACTGAGCTAAAAAAGGTCTGCTGAGCAAAATAAGGGGCCTAAAGCATAACTGTACTTCACAAGTTAAATGATCTTGGGATTTGGAGATGAGCCTTATTAAGAGAGACTAAGTCTGAGACACCATGTATTCCCTGGACAGAAGGGAGACAGAGGATATAATACACACTTTCCAGTACCTAAAGGGTATGAACAGACTACAGTAAGCAGTGAGTACTACATATATTTTCATCTTAAAATGTGGAAGGTTAACCAGGGAGCACAGTCGGAGGTTGGAGGCAGATTAAGGAGGGAAATGAGGATGCACCTTTCCACCCAAAGGGTGGTGGCAGGCTGTAACATACTGTGTTACCAAAGGTGGTGTTATCACTGGACAGTGAGCCGCTTCAAAATGGGGTGGGACAGGTGAGGTACAGAGGGAGGGTTCAAAGCATAAAGGAGCAAAGACTGAGAATAAAGGATACAGCGGTAGAATCGGTGTAAGGGGGGAAACTGCAGTCTGAAAGACTACAGTGCTACACACTCATGCAGACTACATAGACCAGCAGGCTTATATTTGCTGGGAATTTTGTATGTTCCTATCTTAACGCAACATTTTGGGGGAATGACACTAAAGACAATGGTACGAAGGACCATGACAAGGAACTGGAACTGTGGAAGTCTTAAATAAAACAAAACACAGAATTAGAAACGTTGGCCAGAACGACTATGGGGATTGACAACTGGGGCCCACCAAGGTGGTACGGATTGGTTCAGAAGGACATAGACCAGTCCAGGAGTATATGATCAGCCCAACTTCAGACACAGCATTTATATTTACAAACCCCCAAAAAGATGGAGAACAGGAAGATGAGGAAGAAAATAAACTTGGGAAGTAGACATCAAAAAGTACCATGACAAGCAGACGATTTAATGGCACATGATCATGTACTCCATATACACTGAACATGTACTCCCTGGAAGTTGAGAGGGATCGAGAGAGAGAGAGGGATTGAGAGAAAGAGAGGGAGGGAGAGAAAAAGGACAAAACATAATTGGGACCTTCAAGTACAAGGAAAAATGAGGTTGATAAGGAGTGTCTTTAGGCTCAGTGACTGGCAGCCACAACACGAGGAGGCACAGTCTTGAGTTGAAGGGTGTGAGGTTTAGGAGGGAGGTCAGGAAGCACTTCAGACAGGGTGGTGAGCACTTGGAATACACTGCAAGAGTAGGTAATCTTGTTGATGCTAGTGGGAAGCTTTAACAGGCTGAAACAAGCATAGGGTATGGGCCATGGGTAGGCAGGATGGTAGACTGGGGAGTGAGGGAGGGCACAGATATTGGCTCAAGCTGTGGACCATACGAGCAAACTTGATAGACCAAGTGGATTTCTTCTGCTGAGTCCTGACTTCTTAAGATCATTCAGCATGCGATTCTTGTTGGTCAACAAGAAAGCAACCAAATGTGACCTTGAACAACAAGAACACAACCAGGAGGAAAAAGACTGAATGATGAATGAGCAACAATACACACATAAGACCAAGACTGGCACTGAAACTACCACAAGCGTTCGGTTGATGAGCCAGACACCAGGGACACTGCACCATACAGCTGCTGCCTACTCAAAACGGATACATTTCCAGCAATGGTGGCTAATGATATAGATGGTCTCACTACTTAGTCTTACTGTTCTAAAATGACAGTGGCAGTGTTTAGATGATGACTTCTATTTCTAACTGGTATGTATCCTGCAGTCCTTTAAAAACAACTTGAAGTTGTTCCTTGTTGTTCCACGACCATAAAGGCACTCAATACATAAAAGGTGAGACACCCTTCGACATTCTCAACGTCCTTCTAATTTTCAGAAGAACTTCAAAGCGCATTTCATCAAGACACCTTATATGTCTTCAGCTGTTTCTTCATGTTAAACCAAAGACCTGCAGCATTCAGATGATCTTAGTACATACAATGCAGACACTAGATAAAATACTGAAGCAAGCACTTCCACTTTTCTGAGCTAGCTCCAGAATCTGCAGCAAGCATTTTTGTTATGAAACAGATGATCCTCGCATGGCTACTATGTTCAATATCACTCCAGCAGCTTGAGCCTACAGTTGTAGTGAAAGAACATCCAGTTGTCTTGGCAGTTGCCACCATGTCAAAAATTGTATCGGACAGAAGTGGGCTACCTGTAGAGTGGCTGGCTAGTACATACATGTAATGTGGCTGTGGCTTCAGAACTTGGAAGCAAGGAAAATCCAAATTCGATAACTCTGAACAGTAAATAAAAAAAAAAAAACTTGCTGATAATCTCCAAATGACTGATGCACTGCACCACTGGGAACAGTAGAGGACCTGTAGAACTGAAACAACCTTCACACACACACACATCAGCTAGACAGCAGGAGAAGTTACAGTTGCACTTCAGGCAGGCTGTTTCACTCAGCAGACCACAGTGGGCAAATTGAAACCCCTAGTGTAATTAAATAATTCTAATTTACTTAAAATCGACATCTGCCTGTTTTTGCCATACACTACCTGTTTCAATTTATTGGGAGAGGAGGTTTTAGCTCAGTATTTTTTTTTCATTTGGCTGCTAAATTGTTCTGATGTGTGTTACTGTTCATTGTGCCTAACGTCCACCTTGTTCAAGTCTCATCCAATGCTAGAAGAAAGACCAGAAGACACCTCGGTCACAACCACCTTCTCCAAGTCCCACCCAGCAGTAAAAACAAGAAAGGAAGAAAGAAGACCACAACACAATAAAACACACAACATGGTAAGTACAAGGTTTATTAACATTCACACACAGCAGCAAAATAAATATCAAGTTTCTTAGGGAAACCTCCAACCCCAAAATGACTGTTATACCCGGGACAATGGCATCCTGTCTAACAAAATAACTTTTCCCTACCAAGGGGGGCAGCCAGGGTCTAAACATGCAGAGACCCACATTATGATACAATGCGCCCTGCTCCCATAGACCCCTGATGATGCTGGGTTGACCTGTGACCTCAGATCATGGGCGGTGTAGCTGGGGCTTTAACACCTAAAACCTGATGGTTAACCTTTGACCCCTGGGCTGGGCCTTGACCTCTGACCCCTGTGCCCCCCAAAATTTAAAAACCTGGCTCCTCTGGTTATAACTATTGTCTCAAATTAGAAATATAGAGCTGAACTTGACCCCACAGTCCCCTGAGTCTCTCCGTCAGGAACTAACCAAACTGAGAGCTGCCTACCTAGAACTATTGAGAGAAAAAGTGGAGTATGCCATATTGAGAACAAAAGCCTAAACTTGCCAAAAGCCTACCCTGTCTCATCGACAGTAGGGTTCTGCAGAAAGGCAAACTTGGATCCCTCAAATTGGCCCTGTCTGCCTACAACTAGTTCCCCATCAACAAGGCACCTACACTGGATCAGGCCCTTAGTTTTTTCACTGAGGACTTCAATTCCATCTGTGATATATATATGCACCACACACAAAATGGAAAATCTGGGGGGAGGTTAACAGCTGGATTAATGGCAAGCTCCTCTCCCTCCTAAAGGAGAGGGATTGCCTCTGGGAAAAAAGCCTTAAACTCAGGCAGCAAGCATGACCTACAGTGCTACAAAATGGCTAGAAATCGGCACACCAAACTTATCAGGCTCACAAAAGCCAATTTCCATAAGACCCAGCTTAACAACGCATGGGGAGATGGAAAGAGGTTTTGGGACAACATCAAGAATATCCTTGGTAAAGATCAAAAGCAGCACCCTAAGATGCTCAACATTAATAACTCATCCTCCTCAGATCTGCTAGCCATTGCTGATGCCTTTAACCAGGCCTTTACAGACCAGTCCTCAGTGCTGCCTCCAGACTGCCTTCTGCCTGTGGAGGACCAAGGTTGCACCAGCCTACTTATAACTAACCACCCAGCCTTCTACTTTAAGAAGGTGACGGTGAAGGAGGCCCTAACGATGGTCAGGAAAGTCCAAGGCAAAACCAGATTGGGGAGTGACAGGCTAGATATGAAGTTACTATCTCTCACCCTTTATGTTCTTATCATGCCCATAACAATGCTATTTAATAAATCCTTGGCTCTAGCTCAATTTCTAGAGGTATGGAAGCAAGCCCTGATAACTCCAGTGCATAAGAATGGTGACAAGGCACTGGTGTCAAACTACAGGCCAATATCTATCCTCTCCCCACTATCCAAAGCTTTGGAAAAAATCACGGCAAGTCAACTCACAGAATACCTCAATAAGTACAATCTGCTCTGCCCAAGCCAACATGGCTTCAGGCAAAAACACAGTACCACCATGGCACTGCTGGAGTACACTGACTATGCGCACAAGGCGCTGGATGAAGGCAAATTGGTGGGGTCCATCTTCATTGACCTCACCAAAGGCTTCGACATCGTCAACCACCTTCTGCTAGTATTCCAGCTCCAAAGACTGGGTGTGGCACAAAACGCCATGAATTGGTTCAATAACTACCTAACACACAAAAGCCAGTGAGTCAAAGTCTGGCAGATGTTATCCAGCTCCAGAGATGTACTTCTAGGAGTCCCTCAAGGATCAATTCTAGGGCCCTTGCTTTTCAGCCTCTTTGTAAATGACCTATCCACAGCTTGTGACACCAAACTTATTCTGTATGCGGATGATGCCGTGCTGCCGAGCGGCAGCACCTCTCAGGTTGCCCTAGAAACAGAACTACAGAACTCTTTCAATAAACTCAAGGACTGGTTCAGTAGGCAAAAGCTGCTACTAAATTACAAGAAAACCAAGGCCATGCTACAATCCAGCCCCTACAACAAACATAAGCATGCTCCCCTTGTAATTACCAACAAGGCTGGTGAGCAGATTGAGCAGGTGCACTTGTTCAAGTACCTTGGAGTCACCATTGATGACTCTCTCACTTATACGCACCATGTAGACTCCCTTGTCAAAGTGGTAAATACAAAGATCGGGGTCCTCTATAGGCATAAGAAATCCCTCACCCCAGAAGCACTCTGAATCTCAGTCTCCAGCTCCATACTCTCCACGATAGACTACGGGCTGGTGGTCTATGGAGCTGCTACTGATACAGTGCTCAAAAGGGTCAAAATTTCACTCAATATGGCATGCCACCTCACCCTGTGTGCAGATCACTATGCTCATGCTTGCACCCTGTATGAGCGTACAAACTGGCTTAACCTAAAAAACAGGATCAAATACCAGACTTACCTCCTGGGAAAGAAGGCAATCCTCGGAAAATCCCCACCCTGTATAGGAAACCTGCTCAAGGCTTCTCTCTCAACACACATCTCTGTGACCTCTGTGGTAGGGAAAGTGATGGAGTCACTTCTGAAGGAAAGAATAGTCGAGTACCTAGAGGCCAGTGGAGCACAGGACCCAAGACAGCATGGGTTCACAGTGGGAAGGTCATGTCAGATGAATCTAATGGATTTCTTTGACTGGGTGACCAAAGTAGTAGACCAGGGAGGGGCTGTGGACATGGCCTACCTAGACTTTAGCAAGGCATTTGACACAGTCACACACAAAAGATTAATAGTCAAATTAACCAGCCTGGGAGTGGGACCCATGGTGGTAGCCTGGGTAAAACATTGGCTGGACAACAGGACACAGAAGGTAATTGTAAATGGAGTCCACTCTGAAGAAAGGGGGGGTTACTAGTGGGGTACCGCAGGGTTCAGTATTGGGTCCAGTCCTTTTTAATGTCTTCATCAGTGACATTGCAGAGGGACTGGAAGGAAAAATATGCCTTTTTGCAGATGACACAAAGATCTGCAACAGGGTTGATACACAAGGAGGCGTGGAAAGGATGAAAAGGGACTTGGCAAGGTTGGAAGATTGGTCAGAAGTATGGCAGCTAGGATTCAATGGAAAGAAGTGCAAAATAATGCACCTGGGAAACAAGAACCCAAGGGAAGAATACACAATGGGTGGGGAGGTAGTAACAACAACAAAAAAGGAAAGGGACCTGTGGGTAATCATATCAGATGACCTTAAGGTTAGCAAGCAATGTGAGAAGGCAGTAGGGAGGGCTGGGGTATACTGGGATGTATAGGGAGAGGCATCATCAGCAGAAAACAGGAAGTTGTTATCCTCTGTACAGACAGTTGGTGAGACCCCATCTGAGTACTGTGTCCAGTTCTGGAGACCCCATCTCCGCAAGGACATAGACAGGATAGAGGCAGTCCAGAGGAGGGCAACTAAATGGTGAAGGGTCTGCAAGAGAAGCCGATGAGGAGAGACTAAAGGAGCTTAATATGTATACCCTTGAGGAAAGAAGGGAGAGGGGGGACATGATAGAAACTTTTAACTACCTCAGTGGAATCAATAAAGTCCAAGAGGGTAGCATCTTTCAGAAAAAGAGACTTGCAAGAACAAGGGGACACAATTTAAAGATAGAAGGAGGGCAGTTCAGGGGCAATGTGAGGAAGTATTATTTCATGGAGAGGGTAGTGGATGCATGGAACAGCCTTCCTGAGGAGGTTGTGGGCTCTAAAACTGTGGGAGAATTCAAGAATGCATGGGACAGACATAAGGCAATTCTTGTGGGGGGTAGGAAGAAATAGGCTGTTGGTTAACTAGGATCTGCGGCCTATCATGTAGGTAGGGAAATGGGCAGACTAGATGGGCCTAGCGGTCCTTATCTGCCATCAAAGTCTATGTTTCTATGTTTCTATGTTTCACATCACCAGATGGAAGAAGAATGGAGCACTGCCCATACCATTCCACTGAACCTCACTAGGGCAGCATGCTTTCTCCTATCGGGCCTGCCTCTGGATAAATGAAGTCCCGATGAAATTACAAACAAACAATAGCCTGTCTCAATTCAAAGTAGGCCTCAAACAGCACCTAATGTCTAACTCAAAATGCACCTGCTTCTCAGGCTCCACTTGACAGACAGGCCTACCCCCAAAGTAACACCCAGCAGGGCTACCTAGATAACCCTGCCTCCATTCCAGCCTAGCCAATGGCTTAAGTAAGCTCAGTCCTCTTTAAATGCACTTGGTACTGCTCCTCCCAAACCACCCCACACACACACACACACACACACACACACACACACCATACTCTACAAAGCCCTCTGGAGCTGCTCCTCCCCATCACAGCCCCAACCCCCTTTTCACTATCCCCCAACCTCTCACTGTCTGCGGTTGGTTTCAAACACAATCCCCCTTGTTTCACTGTCACCCAGCCTCTTGCCATGTGGGATAGCGTTAAACCCTATGCAGTTACTCTGATCTAGTCTATCAATGGATTTGGAGATTTCCAGGGGTGTGCTACCTAGGGCAACTGATTAGAAATAGTTTAGTATTCAATTACAACTGCTCAGTTTTTTTCTCCTATTTGTCTAATTGCCATGTAATTGCTCTTTGATGCCTAATGATCAGGCCTCTGTGACCACTGAATATGTGTATTGTCTTATTGTCCACCCTGACGTGGAACCTTTGTAAAACAGCTCACACTCAAAGGTCTTTCTGAAATACTAATTAAACAATTAAACTAAACAATTAAAAGCTGCTTATACAGAGCAAGGTGAAAAGGCAGGATGCCTTTTAGGGTAGTTAGGGTAGTGAGGTAAACAATAACATAGACAAGTCAATAGGGAGAAGGGCAGGGGGAATTGGAGAAAAAGGCAAAGGCAATAATGATAGGGCACAAAGGGACAAGGCCATCAAAATATAGAGGGTAATGAGTACCAATGCCCATAATCTAGGTAACAAGCTCTCTGAACTGGTGGCCTTGATGGAAGAGGGACTAGCACTAGCAAACAGACAAGAAGGAGGGGTGGAGCAACAATGGGAAACATCAAAACTGCCATCACAGAGGCAACAAGCCTTTGCGAGAAGCAAATAAATCAAAACAAAGGAAAAAAACCACGATGATTCTCAAAAGATGTGGTGGAGAGGGTTATGGAGAAAAAGATAACATTGAGAAAGTATGAGCAAACACAGAAGGAGCAGGACAGAGAACTGTACTAGTTAAAGCAGAAGGAAGCGGGGAAGGTAATCAGAATAGCAAAGGCCCAAACCTAGGAAAAGATAGCAACTCAGTTAAGAAGGTGGATAAAACCTTTTATAGGTACATTAGGGAGTGAAGAAAGACAAACAGAGGGATAGTGAGGCTGAATAAAGGGAGGGTGGGTGGGCAGAGAGGAAAGTGAAAAGCAGGGATACTAAATGAATACTTCTGCTCAGTATTCACAAAAGAAGAAGAAGGGGGGAGGTACATAATCTGATCAGTAGAAGCATGCTGGCTAGGGGGTCAATACCAGTCCTTTCACAGAAGAAAGAATTCTGAAAGAACCCCTAAAACTGAAGGTGGACAAATCAATGGGGCCTGATGGGATTCACCCCAGAATTCTAAAAGAACTAAGGGAAAAACTAGTGACACCACTGACTACCCTCTTTAACCAATCATGGGAGGATAGTGTGGTACCTGAGGGATGGAGGAGTGCGGATGTGATTCTCCTTCCAAAAAGTGGGAGAAAGACAGAGGCAGAAAACTACTGACTTGTCATTTTGACCTCAGTGTTAGGGAAAATGATGGAATGACTTCTGAAGGAAAGAATGGTTGAGTACCTAGAGGCCAATGGGGCACAAGGACCCAAGACAGAATGGATTCACAGCAGAAAGGTAATGTCAGAAGAAGCTAATCAATTTCTTTGACTGGGTGAGCAAAGTAGTAGACCAGGGAGAGGCTGTGGACATGGCCTACCTAGACTTCAGCAAGGCATTTGACTCAGTCCCACACAAAAGATTAATAAGTTAGTCAGCCTGGGAGTGGGTCCCAGGGTGGTAACCTGGGTAAAACATTGGCTGGACAACAGGACACAGAAGGTAATAGTAAACGGAGTCCACTCCAAAAAAAGGTGGGTTACTAGTGGGGTACTGCAGGCTTCAGTACTAGGTCCAGTCCTTTTTAATGTCTTTATAAGTGACAATGCAGAGAGTCAGAAAAGACTTGCCTGCTTCTGTTGGAAGCTGAAAAACTTGCTATACTGCAGAGAACAAACTAGAACGCATTTGAGGAACTGGGAACCTGGTAAAACATAATTTTGTTGGGGACTAGATAGGAAGATAAGCTACGCTTTCTACAGAAAGTTTCATTATTTTGTTATTGGCATTAAGAATTGAAGGATTCCATTAAAGTGTAGTAATTTTATAACCAGAGGGGGTGAAATACAACTGAAATTGCTTGATTTCTGTGCTAGACACATAGTATTTGGAAGGGTATTTGTGCAATATTTTAGAAGTATCCAGATGGCTGAGCAGTGAGTTTGTTTTTATCCCTGGACTCAGTAGAGTGGTTTGTGTAGGAGCAGTGGTCTTTTAAATTGTGGTGTTGGTTGACTTACTATAAAGGGCAATACTCACCAGGGTGGTGGAGCAGTGGTGTATTTGATTGTTTCTAACAGTCACCAGTGCTTGTGGCTCACCCACCCACCCTTCCCCTCACCCCGCCCACCCCAGGAGTGGCATTTCCTTTATTGCCAAGGTTCTGACATCACTTCCTCAACAGGTCTTAGGGCAGAACTGTCATATTCTTAATTACCCTGCACAGTACATAAAGGGTAAGACACACACACACACACACAAAATGTATATATTACTCATTGTATATTATAAGGAAGATGCACATGTGGGGAGTGATGCAATGCTCTGGCTGTGGGGCAGCAATTTTCTGGGAGATATTCTGGAACCTGCATTGCTGCCCTATTTGCAGGCAATTGTCAGCTCTGAGGGAGGAGGTTGCCCACCTCCAGGCTGAACTGGCAAGGACTAAGGAGGCCTCCCCCACCCAAAGAGCACCAGTTCCACAACCACTGCCTCAGATGTTCCCATATGTGAAGAGCAGATGGACCACAGTAGGTTCTGGGAGGGTGAGGGTGGTGAAACAGAGGCATAGCCCCCAGGTTGTACCTCTACACAAATCATATGTCTGTCTGGCAAATCAAGGTTCCTCTATGATGACACCCTCATTGGAGACCAAGAAGAATGCTGGGGACATCCACAAGGGGGACCCACAAAAGATTGGCAAGGGACACCACAGGGGAAAGAAACAGCTTCTGATAGGGGGCTCAATTGTTAGGGGTGTAGACCTGGGGAAGGTAGAGGAGAGGGAAGTAAGGTGCCTGCCTAGTGCCATGGCTTGGAGGGATAGGAAGCAAATCCTGAGGATTGCAGAAGTAGCATCACAGGAGAGGAAACTAAATATCATTTTCCACCTCAGGACAAATGACCTAGCTAGGTATGGGATCAATGCAGTGCAGGATGAATTTGTGGAGTTGGGGAGGGGCCTCAGACAGGTAGCAAGCATGGTAACCTTCTCAGAGGTGCTGCCAGTCTATGGCAGGGATGAGGCTAGGGTACTGCACACCATGCAGTTTAATGAATGGTTGCAAAACTGGTGCAGAGCACAGGGCTTTGGCTTCACTGGGGACTGGGGGTCCACCTGGAGAGATGAAGGTCTATACTGGCATGACGGTCTGCATCTGTCCAGGAAGGGAAACATGCTCCTAGGTGACAGGCTTAAAGGCTTCCTTGGCAAGCTTTTAAACCAGCCAAGGGGGGGGAGGTGCTGATAGAAAACAGGGAAGTTCAAGTCTCCCCCAACAAAACATGGCAGGTAGTAGGGTAAACACTGAGGTACAGAGCTTGACAGAGGGCAGGATAGGGGTAAATGGAAAAATGGACAAGGACAATAAGAGCTGGGATGGGGCAAAAAAGGATAAAGCCAACATTAAATGGAGGGCAATGAGTACCAATGCCTGTAGTCTTGGAAACAAGCTTCCAGAGCTAGTAGCCCTGATGGAAAAGGAACACTTGGATATTGTGGCAGTCACAGAAACATGGTACATGGAGAACCATGACAGGGATGTCAACATACCAGGGTACACAATCTACAGAAGGGACAGGGAGGGTAAAAGAGGAGGTGGAGTAGCTCTCTACATAAGGGAAGGGATCAAAGCTACAGAACAAAAAAGTAAAGGGGGAGGACAAGAGGAAGTCTGGGTCACCTTGGAGACAGGGAATGGCATCACAATCCTCACAGGGGTTGCATACAGACCCCGTCTCAAGGGGAGGAAATGGACAAGGAAATGATAGAGGGCATTCTCAAAATGGCTGAAAAAGGGGAGATACTGTTGATCAGGGACCTGAATATGCCAGATGTTAACTGGGTTACATGGACTGCAGCCACATCCAAGAGCAGGGTCATTCTCGATGCCCTACAGGGGGCATGCCTTAGACAGCTAGTGGTGGAACCCACTCGGGAGGGAGCAATATTAGACCTGGTACTCTCAAATGGAGAGAGGATCACAAATTTAGAAGTCAGTAGACATCTGGGAACAAGCGACCACTGCACAGTGTGCTTCACAATAAACACAACCATGGAGACAAGCCATACAAAGACAAGGATACTTGACTTTAGAAGGGCTGACTTTTGCATAATGGGTGAATACCTGAGGAATGCATTAGCAAATGGCCAGAAAGGAGGGGTGGAAGAACAATGGAGAAAAATCAAAACTGCCATCAAAGAGGCAACAAGCCTTTGTGTGAAACAAATAAAGAAAACAAAGCGGAATAAAAAGCCACTATGGTTCTCAAAAGAGGTGTCAGGGAAGGTTAAGGAGATAAAGGCTGCATTCAAAAAGTATAAGGAATCACAGACAGAGCACAACACAGAACTGTATCAATTAAAGCAGAAAGAAGTGGGGAAGGCAGTCAGAAAAGCAAAGGCCCAAACAGAGGAAAAGATAGACAACTCAGTTAAGAAGGGGGATAAAACCTTTTATAGGTACATTAGGGAGCATAGAAAGGTTAAGGGAGGGATAGTGAAGATTAATAAAGGAGAGGGGAGGTGGGCAGAGGGAGACAGTGAAAAGGCAGAGATACTGAATGAATACTTTTGCTCAGTATTCACCAAAGAAGAAGAGGAGGAGTTACCTAAACCAAACAGTAGAAGCACTCTGGGTAGGGGGGTTGACGCCAGTCCATTTACAGAAGAAAGAGTCCTGAAAGAACTCCTAAAACTCAAGGTGGACAAAGCAATGGAGCCCGATGGGATTCACCCTAGAATCCTAAAAGAGCTAAGGGAGTACCTAGTGACACCACTAACCACACTTTTTAACAAATCATGGGAACATGGGGTGGTACCTGAGGACTGGAGGAGGGCAGATGTGATTACCCTTCACAAAAGTGGGAGCAAGGCAGAAGCAGGAAATTACAGACCTGTTAGGTTGACCTCAGTGGTGGGGAAAATGATGGAATCACTTCTGAAAGAAAGAATTGTTGAGTACCTAGAGGCCAGCAGGGCACAGGACCCACAGCAGCATGGAATCACAGCAGGGAGGTCATGTCAGATGAATCTAATCAGTTTCTTTGACTGGGTGACCAAAGTAATAGACCAGGGAGGGGCTGTGGATATGGCCTACCTAGACTTTAACAAGGCATTTGACACAGTCCCCCACAAAAGATTAATAATCAAGTTAGCCAGCCTGGGAGTGGGTCCCAGGGTGGTAGCCTGGGTAGCAAACTGGCTGCACAACAGGACACAGAAGGTAATAGTGAATGGAACACATTCTGAAGAAAGGGGGGGTTACTAGTGGAGTACCTCAGGGCTCAGTACTGGGTCCAGTCATCTTTAACGTCTTTATAGGTGACATTGCAGAGGGTCTGAAAGGAAAGGTATGCCTCTTTGCAGATGACACAAAGATCTGTAACAGAGTTGATACACAAGGGGTAGAAAGGATGAGAAGGGACTTGGCAAGGTTGGAGGAATGGTCAGACATGTGGCAACTTATATTCAATGCAAAGAAGTGCAAAGTAATGCACCTGGGAAATAAAAATCCAGGAGAAGAGTACACAATAGCAGGGGAGGTACTAACGACAACAATAATGGAAAGGGATCTGGGTGTAGTCATATCAGATGACCTAAAGGTGGGTAAGCAATGTGAGAAGTCAGTAAGGAGAGCCAGGGGGATACTGGGATGCATAGGGAGGGGCATCACAAGTAGAAAAAGAGAAGTGGTTATCCGTCTGTACAGACAGTTGGTGAGACCCCATCTGGAGTACTGCACGCAGTTTTGGAGACCTCATCTAAGCAAGGACATAGACAGGATGGAAGCAGTCCAGAGGAGGGTAACTAAAATGGTGCAGGGTCTGCATCAGAAACTATATGAAGAGAGACTGAGAGAGCTTAATATGTATACCCTTGATGAAAGGTAGGACGGAGGGACCTGATAGAAACTTTTAAGTACCTCAAGGGAGTCAACAAAGTCCAGGACAGTAGCATCTTTCAGAAAAGAGATGTGTAAGAACAAGGGGACACAATTTAAAGTTAGAGGGGGGATGGCTCAGTGGTAATGTGAGGAAATTCTTTTTCACAGAGAGAGTGGTAGACACATTGAACCGCCTTCCTGGAGAGGTTGTGGGGTCTAAAACAGTGGGGGAATTCAAACATGCATGGGACAGACATAAGGCAATTATAGTGGGGGGTTGCAGGAAGTAGGCAGTTGGTTAACTAGAATCTGCAGCTTATCCAATAGTAGGGAAATGGGCAGACTGGGTGGGCCAAGTGGTTCTTATCTGTCGTCAAACTCTATGTTTCTATGTTTCTATGTTTCTATGACTGGAAGGAAAAGTATGCTTCTTTGCAGATGACACAAAGATCTACAACTGGGTTGATACACAAGGGGGCGTCATCTGCCCCACCTGCCCCAACCACCCACCCACCCAGGGGCGGCTGTCAATTTAAGGATCCACCCCCGTGACATCACATCTGGTGACATCACGTCCTGCTGCCCAGAACCTATCTTCCCACTTTCCCATTTGTAGGTTATACCTGCTGGCCACTAGAGGGACCTATGCTCCCTCGCTACTTCCAACTCCTACCTGTACAGTACTACTTCCCTTGGATCTTGCTCACCACAATGTATTGTCCCTGCCTCACGCTCTGCCTGTGCCTATCCCCACTAGCAGTGCACTTGCCCACTTACCCATCTGCTACTCCGCACTGTGCCCTGGCACCCCTCCCTTCCCTTGCTCCTGAATCTGCTCTCTTGCCCCTTGGGACCTCTGTGTGTCTTGGTCCTCCCTGCCCTCCTCCTAGCTTCCTCCTCGCCTCAGGCACACCTGGGTGTCTTCTTATTCTTGCCTTCCCTCCCTGTACCACCCTGCCCACCCCTGCTCCCTTAACCTCCCCCCCCATGTCAATCGTAGGAAAACCTTTCACCTTCTCCCAGCCTGGGTGTTAGTCATGCTATTACTCCTGTCAGGGAACATTCATCCAAACCCTGGCCCGGTTCCCAGGAGCTCCCTGACTAGCACCACAGGTCTATGCATGGTCTCCATGAATATCTGTAGCCTCCTAAAAAAGTTTGACTCACTACAATGCCTGGTCACTTCAATTAACCCTGATGTCATCGCTCTGGTTGAGACTTGGTTGTCGAAATCCTCCCCTGACTCCCTAGTCTCCCTTCCTGGTTTCACCCTCTTCCAGTCTGACCATGTTAGGAGACGGGGTGGCGGCTGCGCTATTTATGTCAAGGAATCTCTCCCCGTGCTAGCCCTGCCTGCTCCCATCCTTGACTCCAGGGCCCAGGCACTTACACTGAAATTAACCCCTGACCCTTTAAAAGGGACCCCTTTATCTCATTACTGCATACGTGCCCCCAGGGACCAAACGCAGGCCATTGCCTCTCTTACAGAATACCTTTCCTTGCTACCTCCTTCCGCTGATCAAATTCTGGTGGGTGACTTAAATGTCAACTGGCTCAGCCCCTCCTCCTCCTCTACCCATGACTCCTTTGCTGCAATAGACCTAACGCAACTAGTTACCCACCCTACCAGGACTAACCCCAAGAGAGGCTCCAGTACCCTGCTTGATGTGGTACTCACCAACCACCCTAATCGGATCCCCAATGTACAAGTTCTCCCAGATTCTCTCAGTGATCACTCCCCCATTCTAGTCCACCGGTCATCCTCAGTCCCCAAACCCATAGCACAGTCCAGATGCCGGCGGCGCCTAATACCTGGTGGACTGATAAAACTTAAGGAACTTCTGTCCCAAATTGACTGGTCTCCTATACAGGCAACTCCTGACATCGACACAGCTCTCTCCTTCTTTACCGAACTTTTAATAATGCCTGTGATATCTTGCCTCAATGTTGACCCGCCGTTCTAAAAGGCAGAATGCCCCCTTGGTAACCCCAGCTTTGATCCACCAACTCAAACATAGGGACAACCTATGGCACTGTGCCATTGAGACTGGCCAGCCCAGTGCCAGGCAGTTATATGCTGCCACCCAAAACAAATGCACTCGGGCCATCAGAAAGGCCAAGTCTGAGCACTATCAGTCCTCACTCACTGCCTCATGGGGGAACCCCAGAACCTTCTGGGATAACATTAAACAGTTAAATGGGAGTGCACACTCCCCCCCCATCCTCCCAGATCAACATTAATGGCGTGATCTCCTCAGACCCAGCCCTCATAGCCAACCACCTCAACACCTCATTCACTAACCTTAGCCCTATCCTCCCTACAAATTTTTTTGACCCTCCTCCCCCAGAGCCTGCTGTAAATCTTTCTCACCCTTATTTCTCCTCCACTGTGTTTCTGCCCAAGAACTTAGGCCGCACTTTGTCACTGCCCTCAAGAGTAATAGTACGGGCAGTGACACCCTGGATCCTTGTATCCTACGGCTGGTCTTAGACACAGTCCTTACCCCGATCACGTGCCTCATCAACCACTCTCTTTGCCTGGGGAAGGTTCCAACTGCCTGGAAAGTCACCACTGTCACCCCTATCTTTAAAGGCGGTGATAGGACTGTGGCTGGAAACTATCGGCCAATTTCCATTCTCTCTCCTCTCTCCAAGGCCTTGGAAAAAGTGGTGGCCTCTCAAATCTCTGACTACTTCTCCACCTACAATGCCCTATGTCCTGAGCAGCATGGCTTCAGAGCGGGCCACAGTACCAACACAGCCCTCCTTGAGTTCTCCAACTTTCTCCACTCCTCCTTAGACTCTGGTTCTCTGGCTGGTGTGGTCTTCATTGACCTCTCTAAAGCTTTCGACACTGTCTTCCACCCCCTCCTTCTTGATGCCCTTAGTCTCTCTGGTTTTGCTGCTGGGCCTATCTCCTGGTGCACCAGTTATCTGTCTGACTGCTCACAGCGTGTAAACATTAATGGGACCTACTCAGACATCTCTCCCATCCTTTCTGGAGTTCCCAGGGCTCCATTCTGGGCCCATTACTATTCTCCCTTTACCTTAACACCCTTCCATGCTCTTGCTTGGGGAACATTCTATTGTACGCTGATGATGCAGTCATCTTTGCCTCAAATCGTAACCCTATTGCCCTCCAGGACTCGCTGCAGAAGTCCTTCGCCGAAGCTGAGGGCTGGTTCAAGGAACATAGATTGGTGATAAATCTTAAAAAAACCAAAACCATGTTCTTCACTCATCCTCAAAACAAGTCCTGTAACTTCAAACTCCTCATTCACTCTGGGTCGTCTTTCCCACTCGAACAAGTTTGCTTCTATAAATACCTAGGGATCCATTTTGACCCCTCTCTCTCCTTCCATGGATACATCGCTGCCCTAGCCACTGCCACTAATATCCAATTGGGCATCTTACATCAGTATAAACACTGCCTCCCCCGGAGGCTCTTCGTCTTGCAGTCACCTCCTCTATCCTGTCCCTAGTGGACTATGGACTGCCGTGTATGGTGCTGCCGATCAGACCGCACTCCATAAAATTCGCGACTACTCTGAATAAGGCCTGCAGGTTAATTACTGGGGCACCTAGGCTAACACACACCTGTCTACTGTATGCTAAAGTGCTGGTACTTGATCTTGATGAGCCTCAAATATTTGACCTGTACCCTTACAAAAAAGACCCTCCTTGGGCTATCCCCGACAGGATTGACCACCACCATCCGCCGCTCTGTCCCACTAGTTCATACTTGGACCTCTGGGAAAACCTCCCTTGTTATCCCTAGAGCTAGGACCTCTCATGACCAAAGAGCCTTCAGCTTTAGGGCCCCCTCCTGGTTCAACACACTGCCCCCCTCAATCTCCGAAGCTCCAACTATATCGTGCTTCAAAACGTCCTTACGGAACCACCTTGTTAACACCCGAAGCTGTAATTGCCACTAGTCAAAGCCATACTCAATACTTATGACAAAGCTAACTACTAAGTTGCTAAGGATAACATAACTCTGGTATTGTTTGCATCAATCCTACCTGTACCAGCTTGTTTGTATCTATATTCTTATTGCTGTTTCAAGTTACTGTTGTACTGTGTTATACTGTGTATTCTCGTTTGTCTTACTGTGACAAGGTACTTTTGTAAATGAGCCTATGGCTCAAAGGTTTTCCAAACTGCTGTCTAAATAAAATAAAATAAAAAAAAAATTAAAGGATGAGAAGGGACTTGGCAAGGTTGGTGAAATGGTCAGATGTATGGCAACTTAGATTCAATGCAAGGAAGTGCAAAGTAATGCACCTGGGAAACAAAAACCCAGGGAAAGAGTACACGGATGGGGGGGGTAGTAACAACAACATAAATGGAAAGGGACAGTCATATCAGATGATCTAAAGGTTGGTTAGTAAGCAATGTGAGATGACAGTAGGGATGACTGTGGGGACACTGGGATGTATAGGGAGAGGCATCACCAGTAGAAAACAGTAAGTTGTTATTTCGCTGTACAGACAGTTAGTAAGACCCCATCTGGAGTACTGCATGCAGTTCTAGAAACCCCATCTCCACAAGGACATAGACAGGATGGAGGTAGTCCAGAGGAGGGCAAATAAAACAGAGCAGTGTCTGCAACAGAAGCCATTCAAAGAGATACTGTAGGAACTTAATATGTATACCCTTGAGGAAAGGAGGGAGAGGGGGGACATGATAGAAACTTTTAAGTACCTGAAAAGAATCAACAAAGTCCAAGAGGTTAACATTTTTCAGAAAAAGAGATGTGCAAGCACAAGGGGACACAATTTGAAGATAGAGGGGGGATGACTCAGGGGCAATGAGAGGATGTATTTTTCAAATAGAGAGGGTGGTGGACACAAGGAAAGGCATTCCTGAGGAGGTTGCAGGGACAAAAACAGTGGGGGAATTCAAGAATGCATGGGACAGACACAAGGCAATTCTTGTGGGAGTTAGGAAGAAATAGGCTGTTGGTTAACTAGGATCTGCAGCTGATCCAGTAGGTAGGGAAACGGGCAGAATAGGTGGGCCAAGCGGTCCTTATCTGCCTTCAAAGTCTATGTTCTATGTTTCTAACTCAAGGTGTCATCAGTACGGTTGATGACTGAAGGTCCACATGGAATGAGGATATTCCCAGCTATGGGCCAGGTGAGAAGGACCCTGTCCCAAGCTTCACATGCTCAAACTGTGGACTCTGGGTGCAGAGTGAGACTATTGGCTGCAAGGCAGCCCTGTGCCATGGAATTAATGGTCATGGTTGGCACACTACAGAAAACAAATGGGGAGGAAAGCTGAATGAAGCAGTGAGTGATGAGACCCTCACGTAGGTCAGACGTGTTAGTAGCAAGCACTGAGGGACCTGCATGTAGGTCTGTAAGGCAGAGTAGCAATGGTCAGACCTGCACATAGGTCTGTAAGGCAAAATATCAATGGTCAGACCTGCCCGTAGTACAGAGGAGCAGCAAATAAGAATTAGCAGGGGCAAGCCAACCAGATCCAACAAGGAAGCCAATTAAAAGGTGACAAATACTCATTGGATTTTAGTGACAGCGGCAGGATTTGAACATAAAGTAATTAGGCCGCATGGGGACAGGTTCTTCAATAACACCCCCAAGTCCCCCGCCATAGGAAAAACAGGAAAGTGAAGGGAAGTGCCATGACCCTCATGCAGATATTAAAACTAGTTTACAGCATCAGCAGTACCTTAGCTGACCTCCAGAATATAATAGCAGTGTGCAAACATAATAGAGCAGCATCAGTATTGAGTAACTGTGGATTATAAAGCGTAGCAATTCAAATGACTTCAACTGTAGGGAGGCAATGCTCTGAAAGCAAATTGGCTAGGCGGTACACTGAAAACAGCAGCAATATGTGATATGAGTTCAGGAAGCAGCATTGAGCTGCATGGGCTAGGTTTCAGAGTGAGCCTGGACCATGTGAAAACAATTAAGGTTTATAGCATGGAGAGAGGCAGCAGGGAAGCAACTTGAGCTGAGACACAGATAACAATTGCAGTTGCAATGTGAATAAATGTGAGCAAGCAGCATGAGCTCAGGATTAGCAAAATACAAGGAGTTTAGAAACAGAAGTCCATTAAAAAGAATTCAAAACAAAAGACACAAAAACACAGAAGAACAGGGAACAAGCAACACAAGAAGCACTCAGCTGGAGGCAGCAATACAAACCAAATGCAGGAGAACAGAAAACCGAAGTCCAGCAAAAACAATCAGAGGCCAAACACAGCAAGGCAGGAGGGGGAAACCCCCAGCAGCTGCAAAGGACTGCCCAACAGGGCCTCCAGCTGCAAAGTAAAAGTGCTTCAGAAGGAGGCTGAGAGGAACTGCTTATATAGCTCAGGAAGTGGGAGTGGCTGGCTGCTTGTCCATTGAACTACAGGCCCAGCCTTCCAATTGTTCATGCTTGCACCCATTACTGTCACCATTTGTTAATATGGGTGACTTGGCAAAATCTGAATCGCTGGACACATGGTAGCTGATGGGGGGGCATTTCTGAAAAGTGCATATGAGCATGGATACAATAAAAGTGCCACCACCAGGGAGTGGAAGCACACAATTGACTACTTCCCATCCCATTCCTACAATGCAGTAAATGGGCAGCAACTGGAGTTACAACTTTAAAACTGTGCAATGTCTGCCTCAAGTCTGCCAATCAGTGCTGGGGCAGTGATGGGGGAGGGTAGAAGCCCACGGGCAGGGGTATTGATCAGGGGCATAAGGCAAGTAATCCCCCTCCCAGCTTGCCATTCTGTTACAGGGGAAGTGATTTGGGGTGAATGGTTGGCATTCATCCCCAGATCCTCATCCTGGCATTCAGTACCTTGGCAGTCATCAGGGCATAATGCTGCAATCCCAACACCACATAGGACAGGTAGAATGGTGGTGTTGCTTCAGTGACTGAGGATCATGGAGGCAGTTCTGGTATTACTCAGGCATATCCAGTATTGTTTGGATAGAGTCAATGCTGTTCATGCTGTATTCCATCTTAGTTCCATCTTTTTGGGACTTGTGAATTTGTATTGGAGTGTAACACCTATCTGCACAGTGGGATTGGATAATCCTTTTTCTGCATTCATGATTGCACAGCTGTTTTCAGTTTTGTAGATTCCAAGCACCATAAGAAAGTGCCTATACTGTTGCAAAGTCCATCCCATCATTACCACGGCAGGGTGATGATTTATTTATTATTTAGTTTTTGTTGGCCAGGAAAGGAGGGCTATCCAAGTCTATTTTCAGCCAAGTCCCCAGGTGAGGAGGGGGTGGGGGGATGCAGTTGGAATCCTACTGACACTGAACCAGATTAAACTGTTGGTACTGTTTTTATTGAATGAATGAGGGAAATCTGGCTAGGGCACCGGGACATTCCCCTACCCTTATTGAGACATGCCATGAGATCTTTAACATCCATCTTCACAACCACCAAAACAGGTAGAAGGGACCATTGTTTAACCTCTCATCTGAAAGGCTATATGCTAGAGACTAGTGGCTGTAAATGGGAGAGTGACAGGTGTGGAATGGATTCTGTGACATAGCAGAAAACAAGCCTAAATAGTTACTGGCAGAACTTCTTACAAGCAGGTACAATACATTGCTTTCAGTATTGGGGGAGAGGGCCTCAGGAGTGCAGCATCCCCCTTATGCTGCACTGTAGTGCCAGTATTGGGATTTGAGATTAAAATGCAAAGAACCATGTTGGTATATGTGTGTGTGTGTGTATATATATATGTGTGTGTGTGTGTGTGTGCGTGTGTGTGTGTTTTATCAAGTGGCATGTGTTTTTGTGTACTATCAGTCCCTGTATCCCTATACTCTTGAGCCCCAACCCACTCCACCCAACAGAAGGGGTCAAAACTGGCACCAACCCACTAGCCAAATGCTAGTAGATTTTGTATTGGGCTAGCAGAAATTGTTTTTAGGAAATCCTGACTCCCAGTGCTATGTACACATTGAGGGCCTTCACCACAACTGGAGTCTGTAGTGGAGCCAAAATGTACACATGCAGATAGCAACATGGGCAGCAGCAGCCAGTGACAAGGTACTGGTCATGGGTGGGTGGCCATGTATGCTGTCCCAGACACAAGAATTCATGACCCTTTTATTCTGCAGAAGGAGAATCCCTTCCTATTCATTTTAGCATCACTAACTTTTGTATATTCTTAATTCTGTGTTTTATTTTACAGGTCTGACCTTGTCTCCTTGAGCAATTTTCAGATAAGTATACAATCAGTCCTCTAGCTGTGCATTATTTAGATCTGTTCTCCTGAATTGTGGATTCTTTGTGACCCCTTTAATTTCAGGGCTCTTTGAGAGGAAGATCTAGAGTGGACCCCACTCCTAGGCAGTTGAGTCCACTACCAAGTAATTAGTGACTGCAAAACATTCTAAGTTAATATCTCAAGTAATTAATAACTGAGAAATGTCCTGTCATGCATTTCAAGCAATTAACAGCTGAACAATTGTCTAAATCCATATTAACAACTAACTGTCAAGCTGGATTACGTTTAAATAGAGAAATCCAATCAATCCCTAACAACAGTATTTTTCAAAGTCTCATTTCTCACCTAAGGCATAAGTAAACAAAAAATTCCCAGCTAATAGCTAGATGGCAAGTGTTATACATTAGTTGAGTAAAACCCCTCAACCAATGGTCAGGCTTAATGCTCAACATTTTAGTTAGCCATTAATTAATAAATAGGGAATCACTAACTATTTGATAACTTAGTTTTTAAGGATAACCAATCCCTGTGTTGGTATTATGTAGCCCCCTCAACTCATGTGGCACACTGGGAGCCCACCCCAGTGTGCCCAAATGGTATTTATTTCCCCCACGCTGACATTGGGGTGCCCAATCCCTGTGTCAGCATTATGTGGCCCCCCAGCTCATGTGGCACCCCAGTGTGTCCAAATGTATGCTTGTTTTTCTTCTCCCCCCGCCAATATCAGGGTGCCCAATCCCCATGTCGGCATTAAGTACCCATCCACCCCCAACTCTTGTGGCACACTGGGAGCCCCCAGCTGTTTTTTACTGTGACCTGAAGAAGGGAGTTTCATCTCTCAAAAGCTACTCTCAGAAATAATTTTGTTAGTCCAATAAAAAGCATCACCCACAACATATTTTTTCCCTAATATAAATTTAAATCAGGACAAGCAGTCTTAGTCTGCAGCAGGTAAATTCACCACTATGCCCCCTCCAACACCCATGGACGCCCATAGACATGCTTCAAACTAATTCACAATTTATCTGAAACTACCATAGTACCATCAAATAAACAGTCTGGATATGATAATAAAAATACATGTTTCGACAGCATCAATGTTTGTGTGAAGTACTTATCTGTGCATGTTCACTTGTGATTGAAAATATCACCACTGGAATGGCTGTCAGGGCATATTCGGGTATGCTGGAGCACAATTATCCCCAGCAAGCATTATAGCTGCAGACCTGAAGAAAAAAAATATATAGTATGAATTAACAGTGAAACAACATATTAGTAAAAATGGGGGATGCATAACTGGATCAAAAATTCTGTACATACACTCCCTACCTAGACTGCCAGCTGTGAGGACTGACTACCTAATGGGCAACTTAACATGTCTACGATTTTGGTAGCACCCAGCCTGCTTGTGGACATGTTTCCCAAGTTACCACCACCCCGCCCTAGCCCACACCCATCTAATTTTGACAATTATGAAATAATCTGTTACCCACCAACATGAACAGTAGCATGCAATAACATAACAGGACAGGTTGTGTGCTCTAAAAAAGCATGTGACTAAAAAATTTTAAACAATAATAACAACACCTGTACTACTAGAAATTGATACACAAAATGTACACACATTAGTTGTGGAAAATAAAATGTGCAGAAGCACTTTAAATCATGGATTATGTATTAATACTGCAATATGCAACATTGCTGAAATTTATTTCTGCAATTCTGAATGAAAATACCACTGGTGACGTTATTTAATCCTTGTCTATGTATTCATGCAGTAAAATGAATTCCGCATGTTTTAAACAGGGTTCCAGTTTTAACCATGGGATTTTCTTTACATTGTGGATAAAAAATCTGTGGTTAGAAAGGCAGAAGTGGAAATCACACTTTGCATTTCCTGTTTCTAGCAATTTTGAGGAGATGGACAGTAGCAGACTGTGACTCAGATCAGAGAGAGAGAGACAGTTAGAGAGATTGTGCCATCTGCCTGTCAAAAATCTCCTCTTGTGACCAAGTAGGTTTGGGGGGAGAGTAGCAGGTGCATGGAGCAGGAAGGTGGGATAGGAGACAGAATGTGGAGGAGCAGGTTCAACAGAGGGGTCAGGAAGAAGAGCAAGGACACCAAGATGCCCAGCATGCTGTTTCCTCCGCCAGTCGGTGGAGTAGTAGTGAAAACAAATCGGCTCCTGCGTTCAGCCACAAGGAGGTGGTGGTCCTTGTTTAGGAGGTCACCACCCATGTAGATGAATTATATGGGCCTGAGGGGCTCCCTCTCAGAGAGGAAGAAAGTGTGGGATGCCATAAAAACCACAGTGGACAGAGAAGGTGAGGGTGCTGTGTCCTGCAGCATCCCTCAAATAAAGCACATATGGGATGATACACAACATCATGACAGTGTGTTGTTGGAGGCCCAGGGGGAGCAGTCCCCATAAAAGACACCCAGTGAAAGCACAAGGGAACAATGGCACAGAAGAAGGTGCGAGAGAGTGACACCAGAGCCACTCATGGGAAAAGGGCTAGAGTGGAGGATGACAGCACTGGTGATAGTGAGTGTATTACTTTTAACATTCTAATTAACTGGCATCAGATATTCTTGCAATGACACTGTAATGCATGATTGTTTTACTAGTCTGCTTTTGATTTCTGGTTAGACGTGATACTTTAATTGTATTATATTTATAGCAATATATTTATTTTTTATTTATTAATTGAATTATCTGAATAAACATCTTTGAGCAGGAAGCTTCTTACATAGCTTCAGCGTCCGGGAATCTTATAGATAGAATATGGTTTACAACAGGCAGTAAACAAGCACTTATAAAATGTTACTGTTAATACTGGACAAATCACACTTAATATTAAGTTGTGAAGACACTGAATTGACATGTTTTAGTCATGGCACTGTACAATGTATGACAGAGCATAGTGTTTATACCTAATTAGTTCTGAAACAGTATTGCAAATGAAAATAATGGTGAGAATCAGCATGTGTTGCCCAGTAAAATTGCCACAACTGCTCTGAAATACAGTATTCCTCTCTTCATTTTTTTATGTTCACTTGCGCGCATGCGCAAGGAATGTTTTGGGAGAGTAGCACACTTGGAGGTGTGCCTCTCCCATCCAATGCACTGCTCCCTTGAGCAGGCATGGCAGTCCTGCACCAATGGGTGCAGGAGCTCAGTATGACAGCGGTGTTCCTCTGCTTCAAAGGAAAACACCGCTGCCATACTGAGCACCGCCTCTCTTTCCGCACGCTGCCCCTGCTACAAGATCTTGCCACCCCAAAAGCTTTCTGCCACGCTGGGGAGCCCACCCCAGCATGGCAAACATTGCTTGTTTTGCTGACGGGGTGCCCAATCCCCGCCGGCTCCACGGTCCCCCCCAAGCCATCCTGCTGCCACGCTGGGGCCCACCCCTGCGTATTAACAACCGTTCGTTGTTTTGCCGACGGGGTGCCCAATCCCCGTCGGCTCCTTTGGCCCCCCTGATAGTTTGCCGACGGGGTGCCTAACTCTCATTGGCCTCGGCCCTCCATTAGCTTCTGCCACGCTGGGAGCCCACCCAGCGTGGCAAATGTCCCGCCGCCTTTCTTTTTTTTTTTCCCTGTAAACAAAAAATGGTCCCGCGTTCTTCTCCCAACCCCTTCCACAACCCGCACTCACTCCATGCGTACTCCAGCCTCCTCACACCCCCACCCCATACTTACCTCCGGACTCTGGTGCGGCGATCTTCGTGGACCGGGAACACGCCTGCACTCTCCAAAGCCGACCGCAACTGAGAGGAAATGCCGGTAAGCTGTATAATGAGCTACATTGGGGGTTTCAACTTTATTGCATATCTCAGTCATTTTTAGGAATTTTTGCACCAAATTTTCCACATGGAGTTTTTGGGACCCCTTCTCATGAATGATGTCACTGTCATGGCGTTATTCGGGCCCGAACGGTGATTTCACAGGCACTGCTCAGTCACTACGCAAAATCACCCTTCGGCCTTGAATAACACCATGACAGTGACATCATTCATGAGAAGGGGTCCCCAAAACCCCATGTTGAAAATTTGGTGCAAAAATTCCAAAAAATGACTGTTTTAAGAGCGTGCGTTGCGCAGTTCCTACGCAGGCTTGTAAGTTCGCGAATTTTCAATATTTTCACTCCAGATTTTCAACATTGCCATTTTATCACACCTTCTTATGAGTTGTATAGCTGTCATTTTTCACATCTCACCCAAAACGTGTTTCCGCCCATGTAGCGCACAATGGCGCAGTCGGTGTGTGAAATCAATGTGTGGAACACATTAAAAAATCACAGTAACACTGTTCATGAGCAGAGGTCTTAAAATGACTATGTTGAAAATTTGGTGAAAAAATTCCTAAAGATGACTGTTTTACGAGTGTGCATTCGCGAGTTCCTACACACGCTCATCACGTTTGCGAATTTTCATAATATTTGCACTCAGATTTTCAACATTGTCATTTTACCACCTCCTCATGAGCAGTACAGCTGTCATTTTTCACATCCTGCCCAAAATGTGTTTCTGCCCATGTAGCGCACAATGGCGCAGTCGGTGTGTGAACTCAATGTATGGGACACAGTAAGAAAATCACAGTGACACTGTTCATTAGCAGAGGTTTTAAAATGGCTATGTTGAAAATTTAATGAAAACATTCTTAAAAATGACTGTTTTACGAGAGTGCGTTGCACAGTTCCCACGCATGCTCGTAGGTTTGCTAATTTCTCAATATTTCCACTCCACATTTTCAACATTGGCATTTTACCACTCTTCCTTATGAGCAGTACAGCTGTCATTTTTCACATCCTGCCCAAAACGTGTTTCCGCCTATGTAGCGCACAATGGGGGTAACAAAAAGATCATGCTGACAATTTATTGTGCAAATACCAGCAATCGCACAGGGCATTACGGAAAAGCACCATACATGCCAAACACCACTGCAAATACCTGCAAGTGAACGTTCAGCATTGACAAATGCTTGTTTTTAGTTGTTTAACCAGGAGTAGCACACTAAGCTGAAAGCTTTTTTACAGGAGTGACCTGGGAGCACAGGGAAGTTAAGTGACTTGTTCAGGGTTACACAGTATGCAAGTGGAAGCTGTGGGATTCAAACCCAGGTCTGGTCTGCTGGATGTCACTAGATTTGCAGCTCAGAGCTTTAAACCACTGCACTATACTGCTTCTTTCAACAGGTGCTGCACCTACTGGTACTGAACATGCAGAGGTATCATCCAGCACTACAGTGGCAGCAGAAGAGGGTGCTGTGGGAGTAGGCAGCAGTGCTGTGGAGGGCCTGTCTGATGGTTAGTTATCTATATAATGATTTTGTAACATACATAATGAGTAAATAGGCTCGTCAGCAAGTACTGTGTGCATAAATAGTTATGTAAGAAATAACACATGGCTGGGTGTTGATAGTAATGATGTAGCTACACACCCAGAGTTGTATTTATGCATGTGACCACAGGTCTAGTGCCATCAGCCTCTGGGTGTGTGGGCATCTCAGTAGTATGAGCACACAGCCATATCTTATTGCTTACATAAAATGGCCCTATAGGCAACTTTTCAAAAATAAAGTATTCTGATGTATTCTAATTCTCAAAATGTAGGCTAAAATGTTGACAAATAATGAAAATTATTCCTTCAACAGAGTTTTTTCACGTGTCTGTCATATATTTTTCTACACAATGACTACATTGTGTGATTTTTTTACCATAGGATAGAATAATGCAGTTCAGTTTTCAGTTTCAGTTTATTTGATCAACCATGATAGAACAAACATCATGATCATTTCAGTAAAAACATCAGTTACATGCATTATAAAAAATAAATACAAACCAACAAAAAAAACTATTTAAAAACATGTGGAGCATCACACATAAATACATAAATGTACAACAGAGCATTGTATTTCAGATGTACAAAGTGCCAAAAGTCAAAGACATAGAATACATTGTACCCAAGATTTAATTCATAAGAGAATGGATGTGTGAGATCATGTTTCACTGAGCTTTTCCATCCTTCAAAATCCTATATCTTTTTTTTCCTAAATTTAACAACAGATGCAACAAATCTAGAGATTAGTTCAACATCTTCTTGGACTTGAGGGTGCAACAATATAAAAACCACATCATAATTTGAACTTGCATATATTACCACGTGTTTCCATAAAAGCAGATTCCTTACTTTGTCATACAGTGGATAAATCAGTATTACATGATTGGAAAAGAGCAGGGGAACTTTTTATTCAAAACTCAAAAACAAATTATACAAAAATGTATTGCATCATACAAAATCATAAGGAAGAAAGATCAAGAACATAAATATGTATTACATCATACATAAACTATAAAAACTAAGTAAATAATGTCAGTATAGAACTCCCTCTCCCTCCCTGCTAAAAGAGTAGGAGAATTAGTCCCAAAACTCAAAACAGATAAAAAAAAAATGTGTATCATCCCATACTATCATAATGGAAGGATAATCAAAACAGAAATAAATATGACATCCTACAATACCTACAACCCAAAAGAAATCAGAGTTATACAATGTGCACCTTTCTTACCTCCCTAAAAGAGTAGGGGGATATGTTATGAGAACTATTAACAATAGTAACAAACAGCGTGAATCATCACATAAATCAAGATAAAATCAAAAACCAACAACAAAACCACAAAGGTATTATAGTCATACAGCTTCTCATTTGTGCAACAGTAGACTTGGCAGAAACCTAAACATAAATTCGGCAGTACAGAACACCGCCCCCCCCATCAGCAGAGCAGGAGAAGGCAATGTTATACTGGTAATCAACTGTTAAGAATGCAGTGCGAATGTGCATACATCATACTGTAGGGTGAAAACCCAGACATGGAGGAAAGGAAACATTATCAGCATACTCCCTATATGTCGTAGAAACCTAGACTGAACTCATCTATTCAGGGAACAATATGAAGGATAAACCCCCCATTTACCAAATGTTAAGGGAACTCCATAATAAGTTAACCAACTATATAGTGACAGGGACAGCATGAATATAAAAGGAAAACAATCCTATCAAGCAATAACAAAAAAGTTGGGACAGGCCACGTTAGCCACAGTAGCTACCAAAGGGAGAAAAAAAAATGTAAGTGGAATGCAGTTAAAAAAGGAAGGGAAACCTGTGAAAACAGTCAAGATCTGAAAACAGCCACTCAGCCAAATACCATAGATCAGATAGCAACCATAACCCACTCCATCATCCAGTATCCAGCCATAATTTATACAGGCATTGAGAAACCGTATGCCGATCGCTCTCTTTAAACCTCAAGATATCCTGCAATACTACAAACATCACCTGCTCTACCGTCTTGTGCTGGTTACTCAGCGTAAGCCCACAACTGGCTTGCTACAGCTGAAATTTTATACTTAATAAAATCAAATGCATCATTATTGCATCATATGTTATCTATTGTCCTGGGAAAAACCCTTGCATAATACAGATGGAGTCAGAGTACAAAAGGGATTTAAAGGCCAGATTTTATGTAAGAATTGCCAAAAGGAGTTTGCAAAGGGGCAGTCCAGAACAAGATGTTGCATAGTCTCAATGGTCCCAGTGCAGGTTTCTAGTCTGGGGCATTCTCTTTCTCTTATGTCTTTATGTCTCATATTCCCCTTCACACCCAACTTCATTGCATGCAAAGCCATAGAAAATCCCATATATAAGCCGAAATCCTAGAACATTTGTTGCTTCTGTAACAGAAGTTCAGAGAACCAGGGGGAAATGATAAAATGTTCCTCCAATAACATATCATAGAGTCCTTTCCTTGACGAGGTGAGTAGATGTGCCTTGACCACCTTCCATTGTTTCCATTTATTAATTGTATCTGTCAAGTACAAGGGCAAAGCCAAAACATGTTTTTGTTTTGAAATGGGTAAGTTAGTCCCCCATGTCTGTAGAAGCAGCCCTACACTATCTGAGAGCCAAGGCCCCCAGAGTATCTTATGTTGTTTCAGAATGGGTACTATATTACGAAAGAGAAATGTAATATATAGAAATAGTACTGGATGTATCATAACCAAACCTCCCTTTGCAAGTGGCAGATAAGTGACCCCCCTTTTAATGGGGTTCAGGTGGCTGCTCCACAAACACTGAAAAAAAATTCTATAGAGAGTAGTTTCCATAGTCTTGGGAGGGGGAAAAACTGCACTTAAAAAAAGGAACATAGGTAGAAGAAAGGATTTAATCATAAAAACTCTTCTTTTTAGACATATGCCATTTATTCCAAATCAGCTCTTTTTGTTGTGATTCCTGGAATTTGAGGTCCCAATTATAGGACCACGGGTCAGGCCCTCCAAAATAAATTCCCAGAATCCTAGTATATCCCATCTCCTGGGGAATATACATAATCTCCAGTACAGTACCATAAGTATCCCCTATTGGCAAGCAGTAGCTTTTTTAAAAGCTTACAGCAGATCCATTAATCTCCAAGAAGTCCTGCATTGTCCGATGAACCATTTGAGCTGAACAGTCATCATCTAATATCAGTTCTAAATCACTGGCACAGGCAATGGTGACAACTGGGGTGTCCTCACTACACACTGATAGTCCCATAATCTAAGGGTTACTATTAAGATTATGCAAAAAGGGATCGAGGATCAACACATACAGCACCGGACTCAGGGGTACTCCAGTCTCACCCCTTTAGTTACCTGTACTGCCTTCCCAGTCCACCCATTAACACTAGGCATAATATCTACCTGCTTGTAACAAGCCTGTACCCATGTAATGAATAAAGGGGGAAAATTATATACTTTTAATACTTCCCACAAGTAGTCATATTCCACATGGTCGAAAGCCTTGGATTGATCTAAACTGACCACATGACCCATCAGTTCTTTAGAGTTACCTTTCTCATAGATCTCATGAAGAAGAACAAGGGCATCCTGTATCTGATGTGAAGGCACACCACTAAATTGTGTGGGATGAATGATGTATTCCAGAACCCCTGCCAGATGCTTGCTGACGATTTTCGTAAGAATCTTATAGTCTGAGTTTGGTAAGACTATAGGCCTCCAGTTCCTCAAATCCCCTCTCTTCCCAGATTTAAATAATAACACCAAGGCTCCGAGATACATGCTCTCTGGAAGAGTCCCCATTTCCGAAGCACCATTATAGACTAGAAGTAATTCATCCCCTAACGCCTCTAAAATTTGTTTATATACTTCGTGAGGGAGGCCATGTGAACCAAGCGAAACAATGTCTTTCAGAGACCAGATGGCCTCCTGCAACTCCAGTTTTGTAATAGGAGCCATCAGAGGAGCATGGCAGTCCTGTGGAATGAGGGGGAGGTTGCAGGTCTGCAGCCAATCTGACATTTCAGATTGGGGCAGAGCTAAGCTAGTAAATGTTCCTAGTACATATGCCTGGATTTCTGATAAAAGAGCAGAAGTTGCCGTGAGCTTCGTGACATTTGTTTTTAGTAAATATGGGATCTTTTGTTTCCCAAAAGGCTTTACAAGCCTCAAAGGGCACCGTATCTACCTTTTTCCCCAAGATTCCATGCTTTGTTGATTCTCTAAGTGTTTCATGGTTTCAAACTGTAATTGGGCTAAGTCTACCTTGGTCTGAGAGATAGCAGATTAGAGGTCCAGTTGTCCGGTTAACTGTTGCATTGTGAGAACTCTCAACTTCTCCCACAAGAATCTTTGTTGATCCATATGCTGCTTGCCCAGTAATTTCCCTAGAGTTTGGATATAGTGTTTTATATCACACTGTGTCCTCCCACCAATCATTCAGGTCATCGTATAAAAAAACACAGATTTATGTGCCTCTAGAAGGTATCCAAACCCGACAGAAATTTCTACTGTCCCCAAAAGGCCCAAATTCAGTTTCCACAACCCAGCCCCCCCCCATCAGCGATATTCCCCAGAGTGACCATCAACAATCTATGGTCTGATGTTGCCAACTCAGTGACCGTAGCCTGTATGAGCTATAAGTTTGCTGACACAAAAAAATAATCAATACGAGATGTACGGGATCCACAAAAATAAGTGTGAGGTGCCTTACAATACAGGGCAGAAAACACATCTACTAACCCCATTTCCTCAATTAAATTCAGTAAAGAAGTTGTGTCACAAAACAGGTTACTAGTTTTCAACCCCCTAAGTGTGACTATCCACAATTAAAATCACCACCTATGACAATATTCTGACCTGTGAAGAGAAAGGGTTTTAGATGCCAAAAGAAAGCTGCCCTGTCAGATTTAAGTTGTGGTGCATACACATTTATGAGATGAAAAACCTACCCCTTTATGCAAACATCCAGCAGGAAAGCCCTCCCTGGCAGTATTTCTAGCATGTGGATTAAATGAATCCTGGAAAAAAAAAACATATCCCTACTCCAGTGCAAGTTCCCTCACCCTGTGACCAAAAACTGTTCCCCCATGACCAACTAGCACTTGTTGCCTCCAACTCCACTGGAGAGTGGAGACGTACATCCTGAAAAAAAATGCAGTCTAACGTAGAGGAAATAAATTGTGCAAAATTGCTAAGGCATTTCCTCTTTGATTGCAGACTGTTCACATTTAGAGATGCAAATTTCACATTATATAAGTGGGACCCCATTTAAAAAATTTTCATCTCATTTGATCTTACTAGATGCCCTTGTCACCCTACCACATTTTTGTGTCTGAGGTCTAGTGTCTTTGATATTGTCCATGTCTGCTAAGACACCATGTGCTGAGGAAAACATAGAGTTAGAGTCAGAATCCCCTTCCAGTTCTGATTGCGTTCCAAGCAGGGAAGTATATTGATTCTGCAATAATAGGGGCTCGGCAGCCTGGTCCTTATTTCTTGCGGCAGCTTTAGGTCATCTGCCTTTAGAACCCTTTACCACTGTAAAGACCTGTTCCACTGGGGGCCCAACAGGAGGTGGGGGCCCCATACCATCCTGTTGGGAGTCCATTCCATTCTGTAGATCCTCCTCTGCAACTGGCAGGGGCTGTACACCATCTTGCCAGTTGACCTGGGCCTGAGATCTACTCCTGTCTTCTTGCTGGGGATGGTCAGTGGAAAAGTGAGGTCCTGTACCAGAGTGGCCCTGTTTGGCAGTGGTTCTGATCTGGATCCCAAAATCTGAATTCTCATTGTTTTTTGCTGCCTATGGACACTCAGTAAAGTTATGGCCAGGTTCTGCACAGAGGTTGTATTTTGGATCCTGGAAGCAATGAGCTCTAGGATGCCCCATCTCCCCACAATGAGTACACTTCAAAACATCACAGTTGGTGCTAATGTGTCTGGTTGATCCGCTTTTAAAGCAGGTACGTGGCTGCCCGGGCAAAATAGGAAACCCTTGTCCCAGCTGATGAAAAAGCAATTTGGGACACGGATAATACCTTGCTCGATATACTGCAGTTTTACTTTATTTTCCAGCCCCCATTCAAGAACCCCTCCTCATCCAATATGGGGCCTGGGTTTCCTTGAACTGAGCATTGTTTTTCAAGCTAATACACCACATCAGTGATGTTGACCCCCTCGTTCCTAAATAATATCGTAACAACCTGAAAGGGCTGTTTAGTTAAAGGAATCACCAGAAATTTTGACCACATAGGATTGTTTTTTAAATTCACATATTTACACCAGGAATGTTCAAGGATAGCTGGAGTCCTAAAACTAATGTCAAATGTCATCTCACCTGGGGCATGAATGAGTGCATATACCTCCAAGGTGGTGAAGTCCAGAGATTGTTTCAAAAGAACTTTCCCAACAAACAAACTATCAGGAAGTGCATCTCTGTTACCAATATATCTAAGCCATATGGCATTCCTGCATTTGGCGAGTTCCACAGGTTTGTGGAACAGGTTCGCAAAGGACTTGTTGTCAGACCCTTCTTCTGCCTGTCAGGGCCCTGGCCCATCATCCCTCTGATGCTCTACCTGAGGAGTAATGTCCATCACTATTGTAGCTGGGAATTCCATGACATTTGTAGTATTAGCCCCGTAAAGTGTACCTGCATGCTGTTGCACATCATCCACTGTCCTCTCACTGCTGTCGGGCTGCAGGACTGGCTTTTCTGTGGGATATGTAGTGCCAGGTTGGGGAATGGTAGGATCAGGTCTCCAAGATCCATCCTCCACGGCAACCCATCCTGCCATCTATAATGCAGCTTCAGGGGACCAAGAGCACTCTACCTGCTCACTCCAGTTGTGATGTGTGTGACCTTTGATATTTAGGGCCTGGCCAGGTGGAGTGTTTACGGCCAGCATTTTAGCCAGACCAACTGCACTGGCCCCTAAAGGTGAAGACAGAGATCACTTCCTTTTCAAATTATTCTTCAATGCACTGAGCCATAAAGAAGGAAGTCCCTCCTGCAATTTAATCTTTTCCAAAAGGCATTTTTTTATAATATTTTTATTATTAATTATTTTTAACCAGTGTGAAATGAGCATTACTTCCTTAAAGTATTTGATTAGGACTTTTCCCAGTTCAACCCTAACCATTGCATTTGATGTCACAGAGGGGACCATAAGTAAGGTTTTATAAAAATATGAAAAATATTTTTCAAGTTCTTTAGCTTTTGCATAGCCCCATATTTCAGATTCATATAGTAGTAAAGGATGTATCTTTGCTTCCCCTGCCTTTAAAGCTGGAATAATAGAATTCCCTCCATACTGGAAGTTAAATTTTAAACGGGCTTTTACTGTGAGTTTAGCTTGTATTATCTGTTCCTTGATATGTTTTGACCAGGATGCTGATTAGACAAATTTTACTCCCAAATAGCAGTGCTCCTTGATAACTGCAATCTTTTCCTGCCCTATTGTGAATTTGAGTTTATTATAATTTTTAGTTTTTTTTCTGAAAACTACAATTTTAGTTTTGTTAATATTTACTTTTAATTCGAGATCACATTTCTGAAACAGTCAATTTTTTTTTTTGCATTCCAGCTTTAGTTAGAGAACAAATTACCAACTCGCCCATGTATGCTAATGATGCACTAATAAATTATCTATTTTGGGGGAATCCAGTGTATCACTTTCCAGACATTCATGTAGGTTATTAATATAGAGGTTAAATAATACTGGAGCAAGAAGACATCCTTGTTTTACCCCTCTGTTTGTAGGGAAAAATTGTGTCAATGAGCCTTTGTTGTCAAATCGTATTGCTGTAGAAGTGTAGAATAATAATTCAAAACTCTGCATTATTCCCTAAGTAGAATGCTACTCCACACAACAAACACAGAGTATGGTATTATCCTCTAACTTATTCTACACTGTAAATAAGATGTGCAAACAATGGACAGTACACAACGGCAGGATTTTTATCTGGTGAGGACAGTACAATTGGCGTACGACATCCTCAATGACATAATTCTAGGGGATTTAAATAAATGCATCCTCTTTAATAAAAGTACATGTTAAGAACAAAACATGTTGTTCATTCTCTGTTGAACTCAAATCTGCTCTTTAAGAGAGGGACAAACTTTGGAAAAAAGCATGTAGATTTAAGACCCCATCGGACTTGTACACATTTAGGAGGGCCATAAACCTCTGTACCAGGATGCCAAGAAATGCAAAAGCCGCATACTATTGTACAGAACTGGACTCGGCCACCAAGCACCCAGCCAAATTCTGGAATACCATCAGGGACCTCTCTGGTCATATACCTGGAAAATCTCTCTCACCTAAAATCATCTCAGGCAACAACACCATCACTGACAGGGTGGAGATTTTGGAATCCTTCAAGAACCACTTTACAACTGCAGGGTTAGCCTTCAATAACTCTCCAGAGAACCTATTACGTTCCCAGCTGGGCTCTCAACCTAATGAAATTCGAGTCACAAACTTAACATTCTCCCTGCAACTTGCCTCTCTGAAGCAGGTTGAAGACCTCCTCTGTCAACTGGATGTAAAGAAAAGCATGGGCTGGACCCATACTTCCTAAAGATTGCTTACCACATACTAACTGTACCTATAACACACCTATTTAACCTATCATTGACCCAACGAGTCCTTCCATCCATCTGGAAAACAGCCCATGTTATACCTCTGAGTAAATCAGGAAACCCCTGCAACCTCAACAACTATAGGCAGATTTCCCTTCTCCCTGTCCTGTGAAATTATTGGATAAAATTGTAAGTACACAACTGATATCTTATTTAGAATCATCAAATCTGCTAAATCCAGCCCAATCTGGATTCAGGGCTAAACATAGCAATATCACAGCCCTTGCAAAAGTGACCAACGACTGGCAGATTGAACTGGAAAAAAAAACTTTGTCTGTGCAGTATTCTTGGACTTAAGCATGGCATTCGACACTGTCAACCATAGCCTGCTCCTCTTATCCTTACAGTCTATAAGCTCGGACACTCTCTCTCCCTTTGGTGGTTTATCATTACCTTACTGACCATCTACAGCAAGTCAAAGCCGAAGGTGAACTTTCACCTATCGAACCTGTACTAAGAGGAGTGCCCCAGGGATCTATTTTTGGCCCCATTCTGTTTGCGATCTACATCAATAACATCGATGACAGTGTAACTAAGTTTAACATCCACCTATTCGTGTATGATACAGTACTTTACTTAAGCCGTCCGTCACCAGAAGATGCATGTAGTGACCTTCAAACTGAATTTAACCTACTTCAGATCCAGCTCCTAAACAAAAAGCTCTTACTTAACGCAAAGAAAACCAAAACAATGCTCCTGCCTCCTTATGTACATGCCGCTAACCCAGCAACTACAGGAACAGTACCACAGCTCTCTACAATCCTAGGGGAAAACCTAGAATTTATTACAAAGTTTAAGTACCTGGGAGTCTGGCTAGAACATAAACTCTCCTTCATTGAGCACATTGAGAATTTGATAAAAAGACTATGCCAGAGACTTGGTCTCTACTTCAGGATCATCTACCTACTCACAAGCGATGCCAAGATGAGGTTGGTGCAAGCTACATTTCTTTCACTAGTAGACTACACAGACTTTCTATACAGCCACTGTCCTTTCTCTTACCTAGCAAAACTGGATACACTCTGCCACAGAGCTCTGAGATTTATTACTGGTCTCCCCTTCAGTACGCACCATTGTTCATTATATACAGCCGTAGGATGGACCTCCCTCCAGTTTAGGTGGGAAAAAACATGCTGCCTTATGGACCTACAAAGCTGTCTCAAAAAACGTCCACAATATAGCTCGGACTGCCTCCCTCTTAGCTCAGTAAGCACCTATGCCCTGAGAAATCACTCCTATATCTTATTAAAAATTCCCAAAGTCCACTCTCACCCAGGCAGAACAGCCATTAGCTTTGCGCTGCCCTCCCTGTGGAACAATCTACAGAAAACCTTAAAATTGAATACATTCATCAGCATTGGTTCATTCAAGACCTTGTATTCTTGTCTGCTCAAGAAACCGTGCAAGTGCTTTTCATGCCATTAATCAGAACCAGTAACCTCAGTATCACCTTACTGGCTGTCTTTAACCTGTCCTGTTACACATACATTTCTCTTAATCCATCCTCTCTTATATGCTTTATTCTTTGCCCTCTGCCTCCTACTGTCCTCTGTTGCTTTACCTATCTGACCTCCATCACAGCTACCTAATAATATTTATGTATTTTTATTCTGTCCCTGCCTTGTGATGATACATTCCCCTACCGCCTGGCCTCTTACTTCTAGGCCTACCTTAGTCCCCACCCCTATTATTACCCCCCCAAACTCAACTTGGCATCCTGTCACTTAAAGCAGCAGTACTACAAAAAAAAAACTGTGCTTTTTTTGACAGTTTATTCCCTGTGCTCTGCTAATCATATACTTGGTACTCTTTCTCACCAGCATTGTACGGTCGCCGAGTAATTTGCTTGGTTATTCTCCGCTTTTGTTTATATTTCTGCCAGTAAGCACGTTGCACTGGAACTCCTTCTGCTGCCAACTGCACATATGAATGATTTGTAGGGGCATCGGGAATGGTCAGCAGAAGGTCCCTCTGCTGTTGTCAAAAGATGTGATGTGACCTGTAGAAAAAGCACACAGAAAATTAGTCAGCCGCCATATTTGTTGTAGCGTTACAACCATTCAAATAAATTGCAAATAATTAAAAAACTAAAAATGACTGGAAAAAACTTTTACAGGTATGGAAACTGGAACTTTCGACGCATGCTTGCAGCCAAAAAACAGAATTTTGATAGTTCACTTCCTGATTTTGTAGTACTGCTGCTTTAATCTGAGATATCCACAATTTCGTCATGTGCAGATGCTGCTGCTGCAACTTTAATTGTTCTATGCTACTGTCTGATGCCTTGTATTCTGTAACCAACATGTATCAAGTTGGTTATTGTCATTACTTATGTATCACTCCTCTTTTATTTTTTTTTGCCATGTATTCTGAGAACTTATCATAACCAAGTCCATCTTGCAAATGAGCTCTGCTCAATGATGTTTGCCTGGATAAAGAAATAAATAAATAAAGATTTTGATTTGATTTGAGTACTGTAACAGCAGTACTGCAATTCATTGACATCTGTGACCATCGAGAGCAGAAAAGTTGAATGATTGGTCAAGACAGAGACAGACTCTGATTTCATGCCAGTTTTCACCTACCTCTGAGTCCTGTCCCTTATTCACCTTCCCTCACTGAGGCTGTGCAAGGTCCCAGTGTTCAAACATATGTATGGTTGGTATCAGGGAGGTGTAACATTAATGTTTATGACTTCAGTTAGGCTGTGGCTGTGCACTCAGGATCCAGTACATGCTGTCTGGGGAAAAGGCATTCTCTGGCTGAGACCGTGCACAGTCCCAGTGTTCAAACATATGTGTGGTTGGTATCAGGGAGGTGTAATGGTAATGTTTAGGGGTTCAACTGGGCTGTGCTATGTACTCAGGATCCAGTGCCTGGTGTTTGGGGGGTAAATTCCCTAACTAAGACAGTGCATGGTCTCAGTGTTCTAGCATATGTGTGGTTGGGATCACGGAGGTGTAACGGGAATGTTAAGGGGTTCAGCTGGGCAGTGGCTGTGCACTCAGGATCCAATACCTGGTGTTTGGGGGGGGGATTCCCTGACTGAGACAGTGCATGGTCTCAGTGTTCTAACATATGTGTTGTGTGGTTGGTATCAGGGAGGTGTAACGGGAATGTTAAGGGGTTCAGCTGAGCTGTGGCTGTGCACTCAGGATCCAGTACCTGGTATTTGGAGGGGGGGGGGTTCTCTGGCTGAGGCCATGCAAAGCCCCTGTGTTCTAACATATGTGTGGTTGGTTTAAGGGAGGTGTAACGGTAAGGTTTAGGGGTTCAGTTTGTCAAATACAGGAAAAATGGCACAGGACTAAACTTTGATAATAATTATTCATGTTCTTTATTTGTGTACAGTTTGTTAATGAAATAACTTGAAAAACACAGTATGGCTTTATAAATCTAGTTTAGCTCATTTCTCATGCGTCATCAATCAGCTTTGAAGTAATCAGTGATGGTCATCTGTTTGGCTTTATTTGTCATGACTAATCTCATTTAAGCATGCAAGTCCTGTTCTTTCATTGACCTGCAGTGGTGTCCAGAGAATGTAGAGCATGAGCTAGGAGATTGGGAAGAGAGAAGGAGAAGGATTGACTGTGAAGAGGCTGGAATGAAAACCACACCTGCTTGGCAGACACTAATATACCTTAACATTTTGTCGCTAAAATGTTTGACAGTTTGACACAAAATGTAAGAAAATTAATGACAGTGGCCTTAATATTATGGGGCATATTAACAGTAACACACATTGAGACACAAACTCAGAACACTGGGAGCTAATGATTTAAGAACATTCCAGCCCCGATCGCAGCTTGAACACTAGTTGGAAACCCTAACAATGGGGAAACAATGACTCACATTGAGTTTTATGTGGGATCGCTGCCTTGCACTGCTAGATACCATGTAATTACAGCTGTGAAAGAGCTGTTAATCATACCTACTTACCTAACATCTAGCCATCTAAAACAGTGAAGGAGATTAGCAGATGGACTAGTAGACCCTGCTAAAGTAGAAACTTTTTTAACCTCAGTGGTTGCCATGGAGGATGCATTAGTTGAGATGGATGAGTAGAAGGTTAGCTGAATTAGTCCAGGCCCCCCAGGCCCCAGACAAACAAAGCAGTGTTAAAATCCACCCTTGCTTCTAATATGAAATCTTCCTTTTCTCCATCCTTGACAGTTTCAATAATCCCTGCATAAATTATGATATTGAAAACCTCAACTACATTCTCAAAGGTAACAGAGCCCTCAGCAGTGCAGTGTATAATAAGTGTTACTAAAGACATTTAAAACAACCACAAAATCTGGACCATAATAATGCAATGCATATGTGCCAGTGACTTGGCAGATAATAGAGGGGAAATAACATTAAGAAGATATGGCCTGTGCATCAGAAAGTGCCGCTGGATGGCAAACTGAGAGTAGAGATGCAGCTAAATTTTATTTTGCTGGTGAAATTCCAGCAAAATCACCTATTTCGCCTGGTTAGACATTTTGCATAATTTTGGCCTTTGGGTGAAATTTCACCGCCCAATTTCGCCATGAATTTTGCCTTGCACTTCAATAAGGTGAAATTAGGCAAAATTGGGCTTTTCTCTCTGCTGGTGGTCACATGGTTGGGTCTAAACAGACAGGAATTGAGTGGTTCATTTCCTGTGCTACATGTTTCTAGAGGAAGCAGGCTGCATCTGGAGTCTGACGTCAGAGCCCACCTCATGGACCTCAAAATGAAGTTTCTGCCACCGTTTACCAATGATTACCATCCTAATCTTGGTGCTGCCACTGTCAAACATGCCATAAATGTTTCCCCCAAAAAAAAATATTCAAGTAAATTGAGACCAAAATCTGACATCAGTCATGCTGTTAAATGGTTCACACCCACTACCAGAACCACAATCTGCTGTTTTCTGCACAGTTTACAACAGTTTTCAGGCTGAATCTTGGTGCTACTTCTGCTGAACATATCCTAGAAGTTCAGAAATGTTTCCCAAAGAATATTCAAGTACATTCAGACCAAAATCTGGTGTCAGTCATGCTGTTATATGGTTCATCTCCACCACCAGGACCGAAATCTGCTGTTTTCTGCACCATTTACAATGTTTTTCAGACCTAATCCTGGTGCTGCTACTGCTGAACATGCCTCAGAAGTCCAAAAATGTTTCCCAAAAAATGTTCAAGTAAATTGAGACAGAAATCTGGTGTCATTCATGCTGTTATATGGTGTCTCCCCACCTCATGGACCTCAGCTTCAGGGAGTGGCAGCTCCACTGCTACTATGCCCACTGCTCGAGAGAGAAAATGATTCCTCACACTCATCCACCACTGACAGACTAAGCCCTCCCTCCTCCTGCTCTATTGCACTGCTATCACTAACATTCAGCTTGACAAGGGAAGTCCCACCAACAGCTCTGGTTCCTTTCTGGTGTTGGTGCCAGCGCAATGGGTGCTTGTTTTTCAAATGGGCGTGCTGACCACCGGTGCCTAGGTGACTGCACTTTTTTCCACAACTGACATGTGCTTGACACAGCTAACAATTCGCCTACAGTGTCATCAACTGCATCAAGTACAAAAAAATCCCAAACTAGGGACTTTGCACCTCTAGATTTGACATGGCACTGGGACTTGGACAGCGAAGCCAAAGGTGTCGAAGTTTTTGATTTTTTGGCGCACTTGCATGGCTTTCACCATGCTACGTTTGGGAGAAGGTTTACTGGACTGTTTGTTGCAGGCTTGCTGATAGCCTCACCCTCAGGCTTGGCATCTTAATAGGCTACATCATCACCCTTCAGCTTTTTCACTTCTGGCTCCCACAGGAGATCCAACACCTCATCATCATCTGTACCAAAACATATTATATCCCCCTCCACCCTATCACTGTCTACTTCCAGAGAAACTTTTCCCTTCTCTGGCATCTTCTCACTGGGGGCTGACTTTCCTTATCTCCTTCTCCAGGAGAAACAGACTGAAGCTGGACAGTATCACCATCACCACCATATGCTCCACCTTGAGCAGAAACAACAGTCACACTGACAATTTTTTCCACCTCCTACTAGACCTCTGTGCATCCACTGGTGTGAGTGTCTCCCTTATTCTCTGTATCATCCCCAACAAGCATGCTAGCTACAGACTGGGCAGTAAGATGTGGGTCACTGACTTGAAGCCACTTCTAACTTTGACTTTGCTGGCACTGGCTGCCACAGCAGCACCGGAACCCACAGAAGGCATTGATTCAGACAAAGATTTGCTTACTGGAAGTGGAACTGTATTTCTGCTTTTTTCAACAGACTTCATTGAGCCACCTCCCACCCAGTCACCTTTCTCTGAGCTGGAACGTGTCTTGGCAGGCATATTTATATGCTTGTTCCATTTGCCTTACTCCAGAAGTATATGATTATGTATTTCTATTGAATAAGTATGATTTAACACCTGCAGTACCAACTGCAAAGGGCAAATAGAAATCAGAACAGGTAACAGCACTGTAGTGTGTACAGCTACCTACAACTACTACTGTAGCCTATTCAAATGTTAAAACACTATTTTATTTTTTCATTTACAAAAACACAAATTAAGTAACATGGGGTAACAGGAGGACAGAGCTAAGATTACATTCAGGCTCTGATCCGCACCCTAATTTTTGCATCCTTCTCCAATCAATAGATCAAGAGGACAGCTGATAATAAAAACAAAATAATTGGTACAAATTTTTCTATACATCTTTTCTGTCTTAACCTTGACCTCTATTTCTTCCGCAGTCTTTCCTCAGTTCACTGATCACTGCAGTGGCAACTGGCCTTTACCTTTCATCTACAGATTTCTCAAGGCAACCTACATCTAGCATAACCTGGAGCTCTGTTCACCGCTCAGAACATAGCCAAGCCTTAGACAAACACTGGCATGTGGCTCAGCACAGAAGCAGTTATACTTTCATCTTTCATCTGCAGATTGCCCAAGGCAACCTATATCACTCGCCATTAAACTGTAGGACGTTATAGCTACCATGAACTATTTAAACTGCAATGGCTGTGGCACACTGTTTTTGAAAACCTTCATTCACAGAGTGGGGCACTGTCCAACATGTTCCTCAATCAGGGACCTTAAAGCACAGTTACATGCAGTACGGGCTGAGATAAAATACCTCCATGTAGTGCTATACCAACCCCACTGGGCAATAACGTAGCACCTGTGGCTTCAAGGCAAACTCTGCTAGCAAGTCTGAGTGGACTAGGGGACTGGCAGCAGATTCATGGAAAAGGCAGCAAAATCTCAACAGTGGGAGATAATATACCTGTTCAAACATCAAAAAGGTATGCTGCACTATCTCCTCAGTCGACTAGCTCACCAAGTGTCAATGGTTCTATGCACCCCAAACAGCACCTAGAAGTGCACTCAACTACTAAAAGTAGCACTCAGCAGTACTCTGAGGTGCATTCAACTACTAAAACCACCAAAAAGGATAGTAGACAATCTGTACTAATCACTGGCAACTCAATGATTAGGGGTGTAGGAACTCACCTTCAGGAGAACCATACTTCTACTACAGGTAGGTGTCTCCCCAGAACTTCAGCATGGAGAGATACAAGTTGCAATGAGAGAATCATTCAAGGTGTGCAACATGGTACACAGTTCATACTCCACATATGTACAAATGATCTTGCCAGTAAATCAATAGAGTAAACAAAACATAACTTCAGCAGGCTAAGTGACAAATTCACTAGGCTTTCATCCCAATGTCACCTACTCTGAAATCTGCCAATCTGGTAAAAAGGAGACAGCAGGCAGAAAATCCGGGTGGAGGGCATCTCCAAGATTAATACCTGGCTTAGGGGATGGTGCCAGGAAAAAGGTCACCACTTTGTTGAAAAATTGGTGCAACTTCTGGGAACGGGAGTTCTTCGGGTACGACAGCCTACACCTCACCAAAGAAGGTACCTGGGTGCTTCGCCAAAAGTTTGATGTGCACATCAGTCAGTAAAACTAGTAACTGGGGGTGGGCATGGTTATCCCTTGCATCAAAAGGGCTGCCAGTTTTCCTCCTCCAGCACCAGCTAGTACAACTCAAATGCATACCAACAGGACCTGAAAGAAGCATTACTACAAAAATTCACAACTCAAACTTGGTAATCGTGCAGTGGGCCAACAGAGACAGGGATGGAAGGCATTGTGCATAAATGCTTGTAGTCTACCAAACAAAATCCCAGATCTTACAGCCATGATAGCTGAAGCAAAATAAGATTGGATCGCAGTCACAGAGACTTGATTTACTGGAAACCACACTTGGGATGTCACCATCCCAGGCTACACACTGTCCCAGAAAGACAGGGAAGGGAAAAAGGGAGGGGGTTGGCATTGTATGTAAAAGAGGATATCTGTGAAACAGAAATCCAGGGAAGTAATGGTAAGGCAGAAGCCCTTTGATTAACACTTGGAGCCAGAGACAAACCCCAATCCAGGTGGGAGTAATCTACCAACCCTTGGCCCAAGAAGCAGAAGTGGACAAAGAGCTCTAAGAAACCATCATGAGGATGGCAGAGAAGGCTGAATTGCTGCTGGTGGGAGACTTCAGTCTACCAGATGATTATTAGTCATCTTACACCGCATCTTCAGAACGCAGCAGGGATTTTCTAGTTGAGCTAATGGGGACATGTTTGCAACAGCTTGTGAACCTACCCACCAGAGACAGAGCAATTTTGGACCTGGTGCTCACAAACAGCACTAGAGTCACAAAAGCTTAGGTGGGAGACAATCTGGGTACCAGTGACCACAGGTCAATATGGCTAACTGTAAACAATGCAGAGAACACTATTCACACAAAAATCAAGATTTTTTTTTTTTTATTTAGTTGTTTAACCAGGTATAGCACACTAAACTGAAAGCTTTTTTACAGGAGTGACATGGGACAAGATAATAGACTTCAGAAAAATTAACTTGTCTGAAATGCGAACAATGTTCACAACACAGCCATAATGAATGTTAAGAACTCAGGAGATGTTGAGGAATGCTTGAATTCCCTAAAGGCTGCTCTTCACTCAGTAACAACAACTTGCACAAGGCAGATCAGTATGTCCAAAAGAAGGAAGAGGCCTCTCTGGTTCACAAATGATGCTGTAACCAAAAGCAAGGAGAAAAGAGGGGCTTTCAAAAAATTTAAACAAACAAAACGTGAAGCAGATGGGAAAGAGTACAGGAATAAACTGAAAGAGGTAGGGAAGGCAATCTGAAGGGCAAAGGCACAGAATGAGGAAAAAATAGCTCAGGGTGTCGAGAAGGGGGACAAAATTTTGTACAGATACATGAGGGAGAAGAGAAAAATCAAGGGCAGAATAGTCCGAATAGCAACCAAGGAGGGTAAGATAGTAGAGAAAGACAAGGAAAAGGCTGAATCCCTAAATGACTTCTTTTGCTCTATCTTCAGCATAGGAGACAGCAGCAAGGGTTCCACACTGAGATGGGAAGACCACACTATTCAGGGAGTTGGCACCAGTCCCTTAACATGGCAAAGAGCCCTAGAAGAGCTGAGTAGACTCAAGGTAGACAAGATCATGGTCCTGACAACATAAACCCTAGGGTATTGCAGTAGCTTAGAGAGGAACTTGCCACACTACTGGCGGAGTTCTACAGCATGTCACTAAACAGCAGGACAGCAGGACAGTACCTCAGAACTGGAAGACAGCAACAGTTGTGCCTTTGTACAAGAGCAGAAGCAGGGAGGAGGCAGAAAATTACCACCCAGTCAGTCTGACATCCATCATAGGGAAAATTATGGAGTCCCTACTAAAAGAAAGGATATTTACATATCTGAAAGATTCCAGAAAAATAGACATCAGGTAAAATATCTTCATAGCAGGACAATCCTGTCAAAGCAATTTGATTGCCTTCTTCAACTCGGCCACCAAAATAGTGGATTAGGGAGGGGCAGTGGATGTGGTGTACCTGGATTTCAGCAAGGCCTTCAACACCCTACCGCATGGAAGGCTTACCACCAAGCTGGAACATGCAGGAGTCAGACAAATGGTAGTTAACTGGATCAGCAACTGGCTACAAGATAGGATGAGTACTAGTAAATGGATCTCTCTTAGGAGAGGGCAGTGTATCCAGTGGAGTCCTACAGGGGTTAGTGCTGGGACCTGTACTCTTAAACATCTTCATAGGAGACATTGCAGATGGACTAAAGGGTAAAGTCTGTCTGTTTGCAGATGATACAAAACTCTGTAACAGAGTGTACTCACAGGAAGGGGCAGACAACATGGACACTAACCTAAAAAAGTTGGAAGAATGGTCCAAGGGTTGGCAGTTGAAATTTAATCCCAAAAGGTGTAAGGTGATGCATGTGGGTAAAAGGAACTCATGTAGAACATATACACTAGGAGGACATCAACTAGAGGAAACACAGAGTGAGTGAGACCTAGGTATAGTAATCACTGACAACTTAAAGGTACAACAACAATGTATGAAGGCAGCTCAGAAGTCAAATGGCATCGTGGGCTGCATTAGCAGAGACATTACAAGTAGAAAGTGGGAAGTGATACTAACTTTTTATAGGTCCTTGGTGGGGCTGCACTTGGAATACTGGAGACCTCATCTCAGGAAGGACATCGACTGTTTGGATACGGTGCAAAGAAAAGACACCAAAATGGTTTAAGGTCTACACCACAAGACATACGAGGCACGACTTAGGGAGATAAATTGGTCGAGTTTGTAAAAAAGTTTTACTGGCTTTGTTAATAAATTTTTTTTTAATCCTATTTAAGACTATACTGGGTTTACATGCTTACTGCTATGAACTTAGAAAATTCAGTGAATTGTAAAATCTGTGTAGCCTCTGTCTTGAGCCTAAGGCTCCTGCCCTTGACTTTCATTCTTAATCATCTTCCTTTGTCCCCCTAGCCTCCTCTGTCTCTGTTCTGTCCCTCCTGCCCTCCCCCACCAGTCTGTTCTTTTGTGCTTGTTTTGGATTCCCGAGTTAGCCGGCACCTTGTCTCTGTCTGAGACCGCCCCCTGACTTGTCTTTCAAGTTGGTGCTCAGCTCTCTTTGTGTGTCTCTGTTTAGACACCCCCCATCTGCTCCTATTTAATCTGCTGTCTCCTTCCTTACAGGTGCCACTTGCCCCCATGGGTAGCAGTCACGATCCAGCCATAGCAGATCTATGGTACAAGGACCCTGATCCACCCACCCCCCAAAGAGATGGATAAGGTACGATGCTTGAAAAATTGCTATGATTTCTCTGGGCTGTGTGAACGCTGAACCAGATCATCACTTGCAATTTGCTGTTTTCAATTTCAGCACCTTCTCAGGGTAGCGCTATTTTCTCCATGCCTGTGTAGAGCTCCCTGACTGGCTGGTCTCACTCACCTGAGACAGGAGCACCCGAGACGTGAGGCTTAATGTAAGCCTGCATCCCTGTACTCGGCTTCTAATTTATATATTTTAATTTAGCCTGTTCTGCTTGACCTGTGTAAAGTAACTTACCATTCCCCCCGATGCAGTTTCTCTCCAACTGTATGTGCACTGATTCAGTGCTAGCTCTGCAAACTTTCCCTTGATTTTTTGTCCCACCCCCCAGGCCTCCTTTAAATGCACACAGTCTCTGCCCACTCCAATCTAATGTTTAATTTATTGGTTACTTACTGTCAATAACTGCAATTCCTCCCAACCCCATTTTGCAACAGAGCCTTCTAGCAGCTTTATCTCATTCTGTCTTGCTGAGGCATACCATTTTGGTACTTTAGGTTTGCTTATTTCTCACTAGCATATCCTGTCTTGCTAAGGCAGTTGATTTAGGTCAGGTGATCTCTCTAGTACTTAGTCTGCTCCAGAGTAGTAGCTAAGAAATTTGCTTCAAACCCTCTCTGCCCCAGTGCTACTCTATAGTCAGGTGAACTCTTTTCTTATTAGCCTGACTAGGAGCTGTACTTAAAGATTACTGCTTCAGGCTCCACTGCCTATAGTAGTATTCTGCAGGGATTAAGAAATTCTCCACTGAGAATCCCTTCTCTTGCCTGCACTTGTAGTGTCCATTGGGTGATAGTCTCTTAATGAGGGCATATTACCTGCTTCTATGCTTGTCTCTGCTCATTTTACATGTATTGGACCCGAACGTGAATCAAAAAATAACTCCTAGAGTGGAGAATGGCTCTCTTTTTACATTGTCCGACCAGGACTTTTCCTATTAAGTATAAGAACTTGTATGTGCTCTACTTCCCCTAGCCCACTGCTGATCCTTCACCTGCACCGGCATACAGGAACTCTCCTAGAGCCTGCCCACAGGGCTACACCACCTTCTGCATACTCCCCCCTACTCCCACTGACTCTCTCAGTCAGGGTATTACTGTATGCAGCATCAGGAAAACTGGGAACTGGCCTCAGAATCCACTGGCAAATCACGTAACTGAAAGAAGACCCAGCCACCCACCCACACTTCTCCTAGGACTCTGCAGAAAACTCTTGTTCCTGCTTTTACTATGCTCAGGAAATGTTGAGCTTAATCCAGGCCCTCTGGCACCCATGGAATCCCCAGCAGAGCTACAAAGCCTCAAGGGGCTTACATTCTTACATGTTAGTGTATGTAGGCTATTAAAAAAAATCACTTCTAGAGATGCAGCGAATTTAAAATTCACCGGCGAAGTGAACATGAAGTGGGCACTTCGCGTTGCTACTCCACTATGCGGAGTGGGCAATGCAAAATGCTCACTTCGCCTTGTCATTACCACTTTGCGTTAAGGTGGAATGGCAACCCAAAGTAAGGCAAAGTCATTGTTTTTAATGGACTTTGCGTTCCTCAGTAGGATTCTAAGTGATCCACTTGGTGTTTCAGATTTGGCAGCCCCCCACATCACATGGCTTACAGTACTGTAAGTCACATGCTCTTTAGCTAGGCAGGAAGAAAAAGAGTCATACAAGCAGACACTTTTACTTTCTCATGTGCAGACAGAGAGGGAGTAGTATGTTTTGTGACTGCTGATACTTTTAGATCAGAGCAAGGAGGAGGAGGAGATTTAAACTTTGATTTAGACCCAACAACTTTTTTAAAAGCTACATTTTTTTTGTTGTTTCTGTACTCTTTTTTACTTAATTTGTTCTTTCTGTAAATTTTATTTTTCTTACCTTTATAAATAGTTAGTTGTTTGTCTGTGTGTGTGTGTGACTGTGAGTGTGTGTTGTGTGACAGTGTGAGTAGTGATTGCTCAGACTGAGGGAGCTCAGTAGGAGAGATGGACCAGGGTGAGGGAATATCTGGGATGGGGCTGCTTTGGGAGAGCATTTTACTGGTAAGCATCGTACCATGTGCATGTGAGGAGGGCATGGGTGCCCATTCCTGTTGGACCACTCAAAACTTGTAAGTGCCCTGCCCAGAAGCAGGATCAGCACCGCCTCCTGTCCTGACTCTGAGGCAGTTGAACCACCACCACCAAGTCCAGCACCAGGTCCTCTGGAGCAGGATGTGCCTGTTCCCCCAGGCCCTGGTGTGGATCCCATCTCTGATCAGCACCGTGACCAGCAGGCTTACAATACATCCAAGTAACTATTAAAAAAAATGTATGTTGTGATTCATGACGTGATCGTAAATCATGATTTGTGACTTCATTTGTGACCATGATGATGAAGAAATGTGAATGTCTATGGCTGTACTTCCCCGGGCCCCGATGAGCTATAGCTTAAAACTCCAAGACATAAAAACACGTATCAATGAGTACAATGGTGGGGTGGTGAAGCCTGGAGAGATACTACAAAGCAGGCTTACAATACATCCAAGTAACTAGAAAAAAAATTAATGTGATTCATAACGTGAATGATCGTGAATCATGATTTGTGACTGCGTTTGTGACTGTGATGATGAAGAAACATGAATGCTTACCACCTATGGCTGTACTTCCCTGACGAGTTGTAGCTTAAAACTCCAAGACTTAAAAACACATATCAATGAGCACAATGGTGGGGTGGTAAAGCCTGGATAGATACTATGAAACAGGCTTACAAATACATCCAAGTAACTAGAAAAAAATTTATTTGATTCGTAATGTGAATGATCGTGAATTGTGATTTGTGACTGCATTTGTGACTGTCATGATGAAGAACGTGATTTGTATCACGAGTGACTCGTGATGATGGTCCTGACTTAAAAATGCATATTAATGAGTACAATGTTCATGCAGAATTAAGCACCACACCTGTCCAGTACTCTGAAGGGAAGCCAAAGAAACAGCTGTGACTTAAGTTACAGATGGAGATTGGGCCCTAAAGAGATGCAAATGCACAGACAGATTAAGATTGCACTGTGCACTGAAGAGTTACAGACACAAAGGCACAACACCTAACCAGTGCTCACCATCAGAAATTCAAATCTGAAAAGAATTCCTTTACCGGTTGGAGCGGTCATGGGTGGGGGGCAGTGTACTTTACTGCTGCAGTAACGGTCACTAGTACTAGTACTAGTACCAGTACCAGTAAAGATACCACAAAGAAGTAGAAAAATCACACAGCTGCAGTGAATAGCAGCTTCACATTGCTGAAATTATTATGTGGCACAATAAAAGGTGTCTGATTTGATGGCATGCATCACACACATAATCACACAGACACAAAGTAATGCATAGCAAATTGAAAACTTCAGTAATATAACCACATATTTTAAACAAACTAAAATTTTGCACTGCTGCACCACAACAATCAGCAAAAAAATGGCAAGAAATATTGAAAATATTACTGTGTGTACATTAACACAGATAAACAAGAAAAATATCACCAAAACAGAAAACACCGTCTTTTTCTCCAAGTTAATCTACTTACACCACAGATACACCCCTTCCCCAAAGCACACTTCCACTGTCTCTCAGTACACAGACTGAATGTTGTACATTAACATTCAAAATCCATACACAAACAATAAACGCTCGATCATATGAGCACAGGAGGGTTTCTTATAATCGATGAACTAAAGTTTCAGCAAAAATAAATTACTCAAAAAGGCTTTTTTTAACAGCTTTTTGAAGGTTTGAATTGCAGAGAGCTCTCAGAGCAGATTGTCTCCTACAGCTTCCTACACATACACTACCCCAAACTGAGGCTGTGCAGAACAATCTAGAGCCCATGTGACCTGAAATCCCATGAAACACTGCAAAATTCACCTTTGGAGCTTAAAAACAAGACAAAGTAAGGCAAAGTACATTGTTTTCAATGTACTTTACCTTAAGAATTGGAGTAGTGGTTTGGGAAGGCGAAGTAACACAGAGTTATTGTTTTAAATGGACTTCGCGTTACCCATTTGCAACATGAAGTACTTTGCTTTGCATTGTGGAGCACTCCGCGAATTCGCATTCACTCCACGGATCACTTTGTGGCGTAAATTAGGGTCACTTCACCCACCACTAATCACTTCTGTTCAGGCCTGGTTATGTCATACTGCTCCAGATGTTCTGGTGATTACAGAGTCTTGTCTCCAACCGGGTGACCAGTAACAACAAAGTTAACATCCCCTCCTACTGTTTGTTCAGAGCCAACAGGCAAACCAGAGGTGGTGGGGTAGCTATTTACATTAAGAATAAATTCCCTGCCTCCATAATTGACTCAACCTCTGTCCAAAAAGAATTTGAAAACTTGTCATTAAAGATTGAAATTGCCACCGGTGTCTCATTATGTATAATAGGATGCGACAGACCCCCATCAGCTGGACTACAGTTGTTAAAACATCTCGAAAAATCCTGGGTTTGGCATCTTCAGAGTGTATCATAGTAGGAGACTTCAACTTAGACTGGCTCTCTAGTGCATCCACCCCAATTAAAATGTTCTGTGATTCCCCTTGGGTTGTCACAGCTAATAAACAAATCTATTCATCCTAACAAGCTCAACCCTAATAACAGTACTCTCTTGGATATCATTTTAGTTAACAAACCCCATTTATTCTCCCATGCTGGTGTCTTTTTCTCTGATATTAGTGACCATTGCTTTATCGCATGTGTAAGATCCACTCTTAAATCCACAACTGTACCAATATTCTCCTTTAAAATGTGCATATGCAGCTTTGATCTGCATGGGTATATATCAGACCTAAGAGACTCCATGCGATGGCAGGACTTCTATCTAGTCAAGCCTCTGACTACGGCTTATGATATTTTCTCAGAAATTGTGCTAGGAGCTCTTAAAAAGTATGCTGCCATAGTAAAAGTTCATGCCAGAAACAAATCCTGTCAGTGGTTTACAGAAGACCTGAAAGATGCTTTGAGGAGTAGAGAAGTACTCTGGAGAACTGCTAGGAAAAATAATTTAATAAATGACTGGAATTCTTTCTGAAGGGCGAGGAACCTCTGCACCAAAATGGTCAGAGAAGCCATAGCTAATTTCTACCGCTGTTAGCTGGAGAGCTTCTCAAGAAATGCCTCCAAATTCTGGAAGACTATCAAAGACATTGAAGGTCACACCACTGTAAATTCCCTACCTACTAAATTATTGATCGACAATACTGTCATCTCCGACAGACCGTATATCCTCGATGCACTCAATAATCATTTTGCCACTGCAGGGCTCACCTTTGACTCCTCTCCCATGAATGTCCTCCACCAACAACTTAGATTGGATACACAAGAAAAACCCAACCCCAGTCCATCCTTCTCTCTGCAGCCTACCTCCCTGAAAGAAGTCGAAGATCTTCTCCTTCAGCTGGACACTAAGAAAAGTGCTGGGGCCGACCTCATTGACCCATACTTCTTAAAGGTTGGCTACCGTGTCCTCGCAGTCCCAATTACTTATCTCTTCAACTTATCCTTGTCCCAAGGTGACCTACCCCCCATTTGGAAAAATGCATTTGTGGTCCCTTTGTTTAAGTCAGGAGATCCTAATGGCCTCAGTAACTACAGGCCAGTCTCCCTACTTCAATTCCTGTCAAAGATGCTGGAGAAAATAGTGAACTCACAGCTTCGGGAGTACCTGGAATCAGAAAAATTCCTCAACTGGTTACAATCCGGTTTTAGAGCACAGCACAGTACAATCTCTGCTTTAGCCTAGGTGACAAATGACTGGCAGCTTGAATTAGACAAAAAAAACTTTGCGCAGTTGTCTTGGACCTAAGCAAGGTGTTCGATACCGTTGATCACAGACTGCTTCTGTCGTCCCTCCAGAACATTGGTTTGGATTCCCTATCCCTTAAATGGTTCTCCAACTACCTTTTAGGAAGACTTCAACAAGTAAAGGCAGAAGGGGAAGTTTCTCCACCAAAACCCCTATTGAGGGGTGTACCGCAAGGTTCCATTCTTGGTCCCTTGCTCTTCACCATTTATATTAACAACGTAGATTCCCCCATCAGAGAAGCACAAATGCACCTATTCGCGGATGATACGGTACTCTGTGCAAGTAGACCCACACCTGAAGTGGCCTGTAAAGCCCTTCAAAATGAATTTAATCTGCTGCAACATCAGCTTATAAACCAGAAACTGCTCTTAAATGCAAAAAAACAAACAAAGCAATGTTCCTCTTGCCCCTTCAAAATGCAATAAATCCTGCAATTGCTGAGACACTCCTACAGGTCACTACCATTCTAGGTGAGCAGTTGGACTATATACCAAAGTTCAAGTACCTGGGGGTCTGGTTAGACCATAGACTTACTTTCACAGATCACTTAGAAGAACTGGCAAAGAAACTTAGACAAAGACTTGGTCTGTTCTTTAGGATTAATAATCTCCTCACAAGAGACGCTAAACTGAAACTGGTTCAAACTACCTTTCTTTCCCTATTGGATTACACAGACTTTCTATATAGTTAGAGACCTGCAGGTACCCTAGCCAAACTCTATATGCTTTATCACAGAGACATAAGATTTATCACGGGTCTTCCATACTCAACCCACCACTGCATTGTATGTACACGGCAGTGGGATGGTCATCCCCTGCTTACAGTCGGCAAACAAATGCTGCAGTTTGGACATAGAAAGCTATCTCAGATAAACTGCCCCAGTATATCTCTGTCTGTTTACCTTTGTGCACTCTGGGGAAGTATGCCCTGAGAAGCACCTCATATATCTACCTTTATGTTTACAAAGCAAAGTCTCACATTGACAGAGCAGCCATCAGCTTTGTGCTCCCTCAACTGTGAAGCAAGCTGCAAAAAACTTTGAAATTAACTCACTCCATCAGCCTAGTAGCTTTTAAATCTCTATATCTACATCACAATAAGGAGTCCTGTGCCTGTCTACCCTAAATAGTGACTCCTTTAAGTCCAAGCACACTCTAATATCTGTCCCTGTCACATTCCTTTGACCCTGGTTCCAGCTCTAAATTCTCCATACTGTATCACTATATATCTTTTTATATTAGGTTTTATTTGTGTTCGGTGTACCTGATATGTAAATTTCTTTACTTTTATGAAAAATTGTGTCCTACCCAAAACTAGCTGTATCTTCTGTTCCAAACATATACTACTGTCAGTGCTACCTGCTTATACTTTGTATATACTGTATTATTGTTATCTCACTTTATTTGTATTATTACTATTTTCTTGTGTGTTGCATCCTATGTATATTGTCCCTTGTTCCTTGTTAACAAACCCAGGTCCACCTCGAAAATGAGCTTGCTCAACGGTGATCGGCTGGTTAAATAAAGACTTTGTTTGATTGATTGATTGAGAAGAGACAGAGGAGACATGATCGAAACATTTAAGTATGTGAAGGGTCTAAGCACAGCTCAGTCAGGATAGCTCTTTCAGAACAGCCTGACAGCATGCACAAGGGGCCATGATTAAAGATTGGTGGGGGCAGGTTCAAAAGCAACCTCAGAAAGCTGTACTTCACGGAGAGAGTGATAGATCCATGGAACGGCATGCCCCAGGAGGTGGTAGCATCAAAGACAATTACAGAATTCAACTAGCATGGGCCAAGCATAGGGGACAGGTTTAAGATGCAGGATACTTTGGGGGTAGTAGTATTGGGCAGACTAGATGGACCATGAAGTCCCCATCTGCCGACACCTTTTGTATGTTCGTATGTTCATATGTTCGTACTTTTAATACCAAACCAACAGAGAACACCACCACAACAAGGATGTTCAGTAACTCTGAACAGATACTTATTGTTTTTAACAAACCTTCAGTTTTTAAATTGAATGTTTTTTACACAACTTGATAATAACTGGGTAGGTACAGGTAGGTTTAAGCAAACTAATTTGTAAACCAACCACACAGAACACCTCACAGTCACAATACAATCTACGGCCTGGATAAGTGATGTCTGGAGAAGGCAAGTACTGCAATGTGTTAGTACTTACTAAACACAGTTTTGTTCTATAGATATATCAGATGGAAGGGACAACAAGATTTGAAATGATCAAAGTCACTCAACAGTCTTGAAGGGACCACCACTCTCTTGAAAACTGTGCAGTTTTTTTACATAGTATGGGTCAGGTAGTAAACACAAATGGCGTATCAAGGAGGAAAGGGTTAATATGGTAAGCAAAGTAAACAGAAAACCAGGAATGCAGCAACACAGAGGCTAGATGACACTATTAAATTATGTGAGCAATTCAATAATGCAGTATACCTGGATATGGACAAGTGTTCAATGTCCGTGAATACTTCCAATACAAAAATAAAGCAGAAAAGTTATTAACCAAAGGGAAACAGGAACAGAACTACTCAGAATGAGTAACTGTTCAGATAAAGTTACCCAAAAAGAGGAGCTGTGTTGGATTTTCGGTGACCGCTTCAGTCGCACCAGGAGGCAGAAGGGGCTCATCTTGGCCGTGTCGGTGGCAGCGAGGAATGGAGGGGGCTCCTTGGCTGGTGAACCAATTGGATGGAGGGGAGTTCGGCCACATTGGTGGCAGTGAGAATCAGGGGAGAAACCCATCTGAAGGAGCCAATCAGCACCAGGGGTGCAAAATCTTGAACACAGTGGTTGGGCATAAAAGCAGGGTGCCCAGCAGCTAAACATCAGAGGAGCTGTGTTGGATTTTCCCCCACCCCACACCACCTCCATTTTTAAATGGGCTGGGTCAGCCAGTAAGGGGTGGGTAATTTATTTTGGAATTCGCAAGGGGTGTGGTAGCTGGACTTAAAGGACAAGGGACTGGTTGTGCTGCAGGGGATTTCGGACTTATGGGCAAAGGGCTGCACTGGATTTGTAGCTTTAAGAGCAAAGGGCTGCACAGGAATTCTGGCATATAGTAAAAAGGGCTGGTCAAGGGAACTTTGACTCTTGGTGGCTGAAGCACTGAGGAGGAACATTGGCGACTACTGGGAGGACAAGTTAATACTGAACAACAAGGAAGAGGACTCTGAGGGATATTGGCTATTGCTGGCTGAAACACTGAGGAGGGCCTTGATTGCTACAAGTAATTACAAGGACAAGTAATTATTGAACTACCAAGGAAGAGGACTCTGAGGGATATTGGATGCTGTTGACAAGGGATTATTGTACTGACAAGGAGGGAGGAATCTGAGATGTCTTACAACAGTACCTAATAGGATGGTTTGTTATTAGAGAGGTTGTGAGTTGAGTTATGCTCAACAGGGAATCTGTTTTAGTCCATGCACAGTATATGCTCTGCTAATTATAGGCTCTGTCTCTGAGCCAGGGTTTGCTGAGTTTGGGTAGAGAAGAGAGTGCTTTGCCTGTAACTAAAAGAGCTATTGGGCCTTCACATGATGGGGGCAAGGTTGAGGAATGGGCTGAAGGCCACTAGGGCCAGCATTTTTGGTAGGGTGGTGGGGTGTACAGGGTGTGGGTCTGCCATGATACTCGACTGGGCTTGGAGGATGGGGGGTTGTATGGTATGCAGCCAGTTGGTTATGATTCGGGAGGAGTTATCATGGCTAAGGGCATATTTTGGAGGGCAGGGAGGCGAGGACAGAGGCAGTTCTGATTGGGGGAGAGGAATAGGGCTGGGAGGAGTAGAGGGGCTGGTCAGTTTGGTCCTGCAGCTGCCCCAGCATCATGGACAGTAGGACGGGAGGGGGATACTGGGGCTTTCAAGACAGGGGAGGTGAGGATGGAGGCCTGGGGGGAGAAAAATGGCAGGACCATTGGTGCCAGGGGATACCCCCAGATCCAGAGCCTCATGTAGCAATGAGGGCAGGGAAGATGGATTACATGGAGAACAAAAGGACCCTAGTATTGGTGGAAAGAAGGAGGGCACTGATAGGGATGGGGCTACATGCAAAGAGAGAAGCAACTGTTGGCAGAGGGTTGGGAGCAATGGTCTAGTGGGGGTGCGATCTGGAGTTAGCAAGGGGGGTGCACCTTCAGGGGATACAGAGAAATCATGGCCTGAGCTTAAAAATCAGATTCACACCACTACTTTTAGGTAAGGAGGAGGAGGTGTTAGCTGGGCTCGAGGAGGAAAGGGTGGAGATGCGGGGTCTGGAAAAAAGCAATGCCCAGGCTACTGAAGAGGGCAAGCAGGGAAGGACAGTGGGACATCCACCAGGGAGAAGTGGTGTAGGGAAGTCTGCTAAGGAGGCCCAGATGGTTGAGGGGGAAGGGGGCACACCAGATCAAACCCAACCTGAAAGGGGTGCAGGGGTTGGGGAGTGCAGGAGTTGGAGGGTGCAAAGAGGGAGGCACCCTTAGGGGGGAAGTCATAGCTTCACATGGGGGTTTGGAAGTGGCAATGGACAGAACACAGGTTGTGTCCACACAGGCCCAGGAGACAGTGCTAGATGCTGACAGGGTGCAAGGGGAGCTAGTGGTCAAGGGAGATGCTGGGACCACAGAGTCCACTCCAGAGGGACAGGATGGCTACAACCGGGGGTCCTACTGAGGGAACAAGCTGGAGAAAGCCAGTGGTTAGAATGAAGGTCTATAAGACCAATAAACTGGGTCACAGGAATGGGGAGGATGCAGAAAGGAAGGCAGGGATTAGAGCCAATGAAGGCAAGGTTAAGGATGGGATCAAACCGGCTGGGGAAGCTGGATTACCGGTAGGTAGTGGGGTTGGGGCAAGCAAGATTGAGGACAAGGCTATTCTTGTAAGGGACTCCGTGGTTAGGGGCATCACCTGGGGGGGGAAGGGTGGCAGGGGCAGCAAGGTGTGGGTCAGTTGCTTGCCAGGGATGACAGCTGCAGAATTCATTCACTACATCCCATCCTGGGGGAAGCAGCAGGATAAGAGAACACACCTAGTGTTCCACTTGGGAATGAATGACCTAGCCAGGCACAGCCTAATGGAAGTGCAAGTGAGGTTTGAGGCCCTATCATGGTTCTGTAGCACCCTGACCTTTTGTTCAGTGGTGTTCTCAGTGGTGCATCCAGTCCCTAGAGCTAGCAGAGATAGGCAACAGAGGATAGTGGAGTTCAACAGCTGGCTCTCTAAATGGTGTGTACAGAAGGGCTATGGGGTGGTGGGCCAGTGGGGGTCTCTATGGCAGGATGACAGCCTCTATGCCATGGATAAGCTGCACTTGAACAGACAGGGCAAGGAGGTGCTCAAGTGTAAATTGGAGGAGCTTTTTAGTGTACAGTATAATTTACGATGACATGAGGGGAAGCTGCAAGCATCACTTAACAGTGCACTCAGCAAGGGGGACAGCTGTTTCCCCCCTCCACATAAGGCGAGCAATCTGGTTGGAGCTGGATTTGCTTTCCCACACAAACAAGTAACTATTAGGACAGGGAAGGAGGAGGCTAGGGAAGACATTTACTGGAGGGCCAGGTGAACGAACGCCAGAAGCCTGGGCAGCAAGGTCCCAGACCTGGCAGCGATTATGGCGGAGGAGGAGTTAGACCTGGTGGGAATCACAGAGACCTGGTTCCACGATGTACAAGAATGGGACATGAACATCCCAGGTTATATGTTGTTCATGACGGACAGGGGGAATAGGAGGTGGGCAGTGTAGCACTCTAAGTAAAGGAGGGGATCCAGGCATCTGAAACACTGGGCAGGTGGGGGGACACTGAGGCCCTTTGGATCTCGCTGGCCACAGGAAATGGTGAGTTGCTGTGCACTGAGGTGGTTTACAGGCCACCAGGGCAAACATTAGAAGTGGATAACCAGATGGCCGAGGAGATTCTAAGGATGGCAGCCAAGGGGGAGGTGCTGCTGATGGGTTATCTTAACATGCCAGATGTGGAGTGGTAATCCCTGACTGTGACCCCATCCAGTAACAGGGCAATTGTTGACTCCCTACAGATAGCCCACCTGAGCCAACTGGTCAAGGAGTCAACCAGGGAAGGAGCAGTGCTGGATCTGTTTCTTACAAATGGGGACAGGGTGGGTGAGGTAAAGGTATGGGAAAGCCTAGGGAATAGTGACCACAACACTGTGTGGTTCACAATACATGCATCAGCCTTGCACCACCGCACCAAAGTGAGGGTGCTGGATTTTGGATGGGCAGATTTTGGTAGGATGAGGGAGTATACTTAACAGGCTTTGGGGAAGTGGAGGAACACACGGGGGTGAAGGATATTTGGGCCACAATTAAATGGTCAATAGTGAGGGCCATGGAACACTGTTTGAAGAAGGTATGCAAGGGCAGGAGGAGAAAGAGGTCTCTGTGTTTCAGTAGGGAGGTGGGGGACAGCATCAGAGCTAAGAGGTGAGAATTCAAGCAGTACAAAACTACACAGAGTGAATGGGACCATGTGGCATACCAGGATAAACAGAGGGAAGCTAGGAGGGTGGTCAGAAGATTGAAAGCAAGAACGGAGGAGAGTATAGCCAAGAGGGTAAGGAAAGGGGACAAGACTTTTTTTTAGGTATATTAGTAAGCGGAGGAAGGGTGAGACTTGAATACCTGGCCTGTTGGTGGAGACAAGGGAAAAGGTAGAGGGGGATGGGGATCAGGCAGAAATATTGAACAGTTACTTCAGGGTAGTATTCATGAAGGAAGAGGGTGGAGGGAGGGTGCTTTTGGACTAAAGGGGGAAGGGGGAGTAGAGGTGGAAGTGGGACCATTCCAGGAAAAGATTTCGAAAGAGCTAAAGGGCCTGAGGGTGGACAAAGCCATGGGTATTGAGAGAGCTGGGAGAGGAACTGGGAGAGGAGCTGGCAGCCCGCCTGACCTATTTATTCAATGAGTCCTTGCACACAGGGGTAGTCCTGAAGGAATGGAAGTCCACTGATGTACTGCCCCTGCATAAGGGGGGCAGGTCTTGAGCAACTACAGGCCAGTGAGTCTGACATCAGTGGTCAGTAAGCTCATGGAAAAACTGCTCAAGGGCTGGATCACTGATGACCTAGTGGCAAACAGCCTGCTTGACCTAAGGCCGCACAGCTTTACCAAGGGCAGATCCTGTCAGACAAATCTGGTAGGGTTTTTTGACTGGGTCATGAGGGTGGTGGATCAGGGGGTCAGTGGACATTGTCTACCTGGATTTCAGGAGGGCCTTCGATACACTACCACATGGGGGACTGGTGCACAAAATGGAATGTCTGGGGATAGGGAACATTGTGATAGAGTGGGTGCATAACTGTTTGCAGTTAGAACACAGAGGGTGGTAGTAAATGGGGTCCCGTTGGGTGAGTCGGCGGTCATGAGCGGCATACTCCAGGGGTCAATGCTGGGACCACTGCTGTTCAACATCTGTATAAGTGATATAGCAGAGGGGTTGGAGGGTAGAGTGAGCCTGTTTGCAGATGATGTCAAAATCTGTAATTGAGTGGATGTACACGAGGGAGTGGGAAGGATGCAGAGGGACCTAGGAAAGTTGGAGGACTGGGCCAAGAAGTGGAAATTATCCCTCAATATGGGAAAATGCAAAGTCATGCACCTGGGCAGAAGAAATGTGAGTACAGAATACAGATTGGGGGGCAAACCACTAGCAGTACCATGGAGGAGAGGGACCTGGTCATCATCATCTCTCAGGACTTGAAGGTGGCCAGGCAGTGTGGCAGAGCAGTAGCAAAAGCCAGCAGACTGTTGGGTTGTATTGGGAGGGAGATCACCAATAGGAAGAGGAAGGCCCTGATTCCCCTGTACAGCCAGCTGGTCAGGCCTCATCTGGAGTATGGGGTCCAGTTCTGGAGGCCTTACCAAAAGAAGGATGTGGAGAAGGTGGAGTGGGTACAGAGGATGGCAACCAAGATGGTGAAGTGGCTTAGTCACCTGCTATATAAGGAGCAGCTGGGAGCACTAGACATGTACCCTCTGGAGTTCAGGAGGGAGAGAAGGGACATGATAGAGACCTTCAAGTACCTGAGAGGGACAAACCAGGTGACTGTTGAGAATCCCTTCCTATTGAAGAGGTGTCCCAGCAAAAGGGGGCATAATTTCCAACTGGGGGAGTAGTTTCATGGTCAACATCAGAAAGAAATTCTTTATTGAGAGGGTGGTGGACACCTGGAACAGGCTGCCTAGGGAAGTAGAGGACAAGAAAACAGTGGTGGGGTCAAGAGGTCATGGGATAGACACTGAGAGCTGCTGAAATGAGTGGGGGGAATCAGAGGCAGGCCAAAGGGATGCTAGGCTATTGGGCAGACTAGGTGGGCCTGGAGGTCTTATTTTGTCATCACTTTCCTATGTTCCTAAAAAAGGGGTCAATATGGAAGAAAAATATACAGTAACAAATAAGTAGCACTCCAGCAAAAATATTAAGTTTTAAAACAAATAACAGAAACTCTCTCACAACTTGTGAGAAATCTGTCAAATGTGGTGGAGGTGGAAGACTAGGTTTGCTGGCAAAGGAACATAGCTTCTCCTGAGCTCTTTTCTTCTAGGTTGCATGTAAGAACACAGCAAAGAACCTTATCAGAGCAAGGAAAAAGAGTAAGGCTTCTTTTGGCCAGGCAGATTTACTATGTGTTATTTTCTTTTGCACTCACAGTGGTCGTTACAGTTTGTTGCTTTATTTTCTCTGATTCAAATTCTTGTTACAGGGTATACTTTCTGCTGCATTATTACAGGGTGTGCCTACAGGTTTGTGCTCACAGATTACTGCTGTAATCTTCTGATTCAAATTGTTTTTTGCTATGCATGTCTTCTGTTACTGCTTTATTTTTCTCTGTAGCAAAGTGTTTTTTACAGGGTAACTCTTCTGTGAAATTATTACACTTGGTGTTTCACAGATTTTACTGTTGTATCTATCATTAGGCTGAGCTTTCAGGGCTACTGCATTTGTTGGTTGATTGTTTTTGCTCTTACCGCCTTGTTTCTTTTGTCCATGGTTGTTCTTTTTTGGCAGGGGAAGGGCCCAGCCCCCCACCTTCATTCCCAACCACCCCACACTACACTCCTTTTATAGGGTAGCACAGCCATGACATATCCTGCAGCAAAGCAGGAAGGGGAGGATCAGGGGTTATCCACACAGTGACCTCATTTACAGTGGCACAAGTAATTTATCTTGTTATAACAAGTTATAGAAAAACAAACAAAGCACAAAATCAAACTTTTACTTTCATTTTCCTCCTTCTAATTACAGTGATCAGATTATAAACCCAGCAACTCATCTGGAATGGATATTATTAACTGCAGGTACTGAGGGACACTTCTCAAAAGGGCAGTTATACAGGATTTAGGACACTGTCCTACATGCTGGACCATTGGAGGTCTAAGGGTTCAGCTACACACAGCATGGGCAGAGATTGCACACCTCAAATCACATATTCAGGAAGAAATATATTACAAGAACTGCAGTCATTTCTCCAACATCCAACTGATGCACCTCGACCGCAGAGGGTAGTTGGTCCAGGAGGTTGGCAGGTGGTTAGAAGTGGCAAATTGGGTGCCCCATCACTCAGTGCTCTCCAACATATCACCTCCACAAACCATATAAAACTACAAACAGGTATCTACCTCCCTCTCTCTGAAATCAAACAAATGGGCAGAGGTCATGGCACAGCAGGACACTGCAGCACAGGGCTTAGCACAACAAAACCCACCCAAAACAGGGACCAAAACAAAAAAAGCAAAAAAGAAATCCAAAACACTTCTGATAATTGGAGACTCCATAATTCGGGGAGTTGATACCTAACTCCAGCTGGGGGTAATGGTCAGATCTCTCCCAGGTACATCAGTGTGGAGAGGCACTGACTGCATTGCTAAAATCATGCAGGAAGCAGGAGAAAACATCAACATCCTGGTACACATAGGGAATAGCAATCTTACCAGCCAGTCAGTTGTGGACACCAAGGAACACTTGAACAGGCTGGGTGACATCATCTAGTATCTCCTTCTCTGAGATCCTGCCAGTCTGGAAGGGGGGGAAGATGGACGGAAGGTCAGAGAAGGGGAGATAGGGGAGCTAAACATGTGGCTTAAGGGCTTGTGCCAGGAAAAAGGACACAAATTTGTAACTAGTAACTGGCAACAGTTTTGGGAGCAAAAGTTCTTTAAATTCGATGAACTGCATCTGACTAAGGAGGGAGTCAGTACATTGGGACAGAAGTTTGATATCTTTGCAGAATATTTAAACTAGCAAATGGTGAGAGGGGTGCAGCACTCAATACATTGAATAGAAAGAACACCCCTTCCCCTCAACTAGTGATCAAACAGGAGTTCAGCATGTTTGTAGTTCATTTGCTTCACCAGGTACAACGCACAGGGGGAAATGCCAGACCTCACTCAACAACTAACACACTGAAATCTGGCCAATGGAAAATCATGTACACAAATGCTCGCAGTCTGGGAAACATAATCCCAGACTTGCAGACAACAATGACAGAGGCTAAACTGGACATAGTAGCCATTAGCAACATATGGTTCACCTGTAACCACACTTGGGAGACTTCAGTACCTGACTATGTACTGTTCAGAAGAGAACAAAGTACAAAAATTGGGGGGGTGGAGTGGCCTTTTATGTCAATGAAAATATCAAAGCTACAGAAACTCAGAATACACATAAGGAGCCAGAAGAACTATGGGTCACCCTGGAAACAGGAAATGGGACAGCCATACAAACTGAGGTTGTCTACAATCCTTCAGATCAGGGGGAGGATATAGACACATTACTGTTAGAAGATATACAAAACATGACAGCTAAAGTGGGGGGTTCTGAAAATGGGAGACTTCAACACGCCAGATACAGATTGGTCAATACCAGCAGGAATATCTGCCAGAACTAGACTCATGGTGGATTCCCTGCAGGGGGAGGGCCTCAAACAACTGGTAGAACAACCCACAAGAGATGGGGCTATCCTAGATCTAGTACTGACTAATGGGGACAGAATCACAGATCTCCAGGTAGAAGGTCACCTGGGGCCCAGTGACCATCATATGGTATGGTTCAATTTGGCCACTAGAATGAAATCATCCCATTCCAAGGCAAAAATATGGGGCTTCAGAGGAGCTGACTTTGATAAGATGGCCACCAGAGTTAAGCTAACCCTGACAAGAAGAAACACAGGTGAGGGGGTACAGGCAAAGTGAGCAAGCATTAAGAATGCAATACTTGAAGCAACATTCCATTGTGTTAGAGAGAAAAGCAAAAGCAAAAGAAGAAGAAAACCACTTTGGTTCTCAAAAACAGTAGCAGAAAAGGTCGGAGCCAAAAGGCTGGCCTTCAGGAAATATAAGGGAACACAATGGGATGAAGATAGGGAGGCATACCAAACTTCCATAAGGGAAGCAGGGAATGCCATAAGGCAGACAAAGGCCCAAACTGAGGAAACACTAGCACAAACAGTGAAAGAAAGGGACAAGATTTTCTACTGATACATTAGTGAAAAGAGAAAGTCCAGAGGGGGTATTGCTAAGATCAAAGGGGATAAGGGGGAGTGTGAGGAGGAAGACCAAATAAAAGCATCTATCCTAAATAGATACTTCTCAGTATTCACAGGGGAGAAGGTAGGGCAGGGCCCACAGCTTAGCACCATGGACACGGGGGGGGAGGTGTGCACTAGTACCTTCACAAAAGAAAGGGTCCTACAGTGGCTCACTAAGCTCAGGGTAGACAAGGCAATGGGACCTGATGGCATACATCCCAGGATACTAAAGGAGCTAAGGGTGGAACTAGCAGAGCCATTATCAGAACTGTTTAATGAGTCTCTGAGCACAGGAGAGGTCCCAGAAGACTGGAAAAGGAATCATGTGATCCCACTCCACAAGAGTGGTAGCAGGGAGGAGGTAGGAAACTACAGACCAGTCAGTCTTACCTCAGTAGTGGGCAAGATTATTGAGGCACTCCTTAACTCATTCAGGCCTAGATATGCCTGTAGGTGGCATATGAAAGCATAGCCACTCAGGACAATGACACCTGTAGACTTACTCAACTGACTTTCACTCAGGCCTAGAAACGTCTGAGGAAGTCAGCAGTTTTTACCTAACTATTAAACAAACTGAATTGCTTAGAATTGATTGCATGGCACCGTTAGAAAGGTAATTTTGCTCTGAATAATTTTGCTGCTGATACTTTGTGTTTATCATGTACACTTTAGGAGTTATTCAAATTTGTTTAAGATATGGTGTGCATGGCTGACATTTGCCTCTCATGCGTCACCTAAGCAACTTGAAAAAAATCAGTTGTTTGGTATTTCAGCCAGTATAAAATAAAAACTAAATTGATTACAACTGATTGCATAGCACCATTGGAAAGGTAACATTGTGCTGAACAACTTTGCCATTCATACTTTGTGTGTAGCACTTATGGTTCAAGAGGTATTCACATTTGTTTGTAGCATGCTGATTATGGCTTGATTTTGCTTAGAAAGGCCCAGGATGCAGTGCTAAGAGTACACAGGGCACAAGTGGTGGAAGTCTCAAAGAGCTCTTGTGGTGTGAATAAGTTAAGGAAAGGATAGTGCAACACATGGAATCCATAGGAGCACAGGATCCAAGACAGCATGAGTTTACAAAAGAAAGGTCCTGTCAAACTAATCTCATAGATTTCTTTGACTGGGTAACCAGAGTGGTGGACCAAGGGCTTAATCTGGTTCAAGGTCAGTTGGCATTCATCTGTATCCCCCTTCCCTGGGTTGTGCCTGAAAATAGGCAGGATTTGTCTAGTGCACTTACCTGGTCAACAAAAACTAAATAAAAAATAAATAAATAAAACTAATCTCATTGATTTCTTTGACTGGGTAACCAGAGTGGTGGACCAAGGGGTAGAAGTTGATGTCACCTACCTTGTCTTCAGCAAAGCTTTCGATGCTGTTCATAGAAACATAGAAACATAGAAGTTGATGGCAGATAAGGACCGCAAGGCCCATCCAGTCTGCCCATTTCCTTTTCTACCTTATAAATGTGCCATTGGCCTTTGTCAGTGACCTATCTATTCATAGTCATTTGTATTGCTCCTTATGCCTATCCCATGCATGTTTGAAGCCCTGCACTGTATTCATAGCCACCACTTTGTGGTAAGCCATTCCATGCATCTACCACTCTTTCTGTGAAAAGAATTTCACATTCCTCTTAATCGGCCTCCTCTAATCTCATGCTGTGTCCTCTTGTCCTGCTATTTTTCTTATATTTAAACATGTTAGACTCTTTCACCTTGTTTATGCCCTTAAGGTGTTTGAATGCCTCGATCATATCACCTCTCTCCCTCCTTTGCTCAAGGGTATACATATTGAGCTCCGTTAATCTGTCCTCATGTCTTCTGATGCAGTCCCTGCACCATTTTGGTTACCCTTCTCTGGACTGCCTCAATTTGGTTAATGTCCTTTTGAAGGTGTGGCCTCCAATACTGCACGCAGTACTCAGATGGGGCTCAACCAATGTCTTGTACAGAGGGATTATTACCTCCTCTTACGACTTGTGATACCCCTACTAATACACCCTAACACCCCTAGCCTTACCTACTGCTTTAGAGGTCTGCTTGGATGATTTCAGGTCATCAGTGATGATGATGCCCAAGTCTCTTTCTTCCTTTGTGACTGCTAGCAACTCCCTCCCAGCCTATAAGTGGCTTCAGGGTTTCTCTTCCCTATGTGCATGATTTTGCACTTTTGCATTAAATCCCAGTTGCCACTCTTCTGACCATTCTGCTAGTTTATCCAGATCTCTTCCCATTCTGCCCACCCCATCTGGATCATCTACTCTGTTGCAGATCTTGGTGTCATCTGCAAACAGACAAGCTCTTACCTCTAGTCCATCTACGAGGTCACTAATGAAGATGTTGAATAGGACTGGCCCCAGGACTGATCCCTGAGGTACCCCACTTGTGACTTGCATCTCTTCTGACTGTATACCATTTACCACCACTCTCGTTTTCTGCCAGTCAACCAGTTTGCCACCCAGTTGACCAACTTCTGACCCAGCCCGAGCCTACCTAGCTTATTTATCAATCTTCTATGTGAACAGTGTCAAAAGCTTTGCTGAAGTCAAGGTAGGTGACATCAACTGCTCCCCCTTGGTCCACCACTCTGGTTACCCAGTCAAAGAAATCTATGAGATTAGTTTGACAGGACCTTCCTTTTGTAAATCCATGCTGTCTTGGATCCTGTGCCCCTATGGATTCCAGGTGTTGCACTATCCTTTCCTTAAGGAGTGCCTCCATAATCTTGCCCACTACTGAAGTAAGACTGACCGGTCTGTAGTTCTCCGCCTCCTCCCTGCTACCACTCTTGTGGAGTGGGATCACATGAGCCCTTCTCCAGTCTTCTGGGACCTCTCCTGTGCTCAGAGACTCACTAAACAATGTTCCACATAGAAGATTGATTAATAAGCTGGGTAGGCTTGGGGTGGGTCAGAAGTTGGTAAACTGGGTGGCAAACTGGTTGGTGGACAGAAAACAGAGAGTGGTTGTAAATGGTATACAGTCAGAAGAGATGCAAGTTACAAGTGTGGTATCTCAGGGATCAGTCCTGGGGCCAGTCCTCTTCAATATCTTCATCAGTGATATTGTTGATGGATTGGAGGGTAAGGTTTGCCTGTTTGCAGATGACACCAAGATCTGCAACAGAGTAGATGATCCAGATGTGGTGGGCAAAATGAGAAGTGATCTGGATAAACTAGCAGAATGGTCGGAAGAGTGGCAAATGGGGTTTAACGTAAAGAAGTGCAAGATCATGCACATAGGGAAGAGAAACACTGAAGCCACCTATAGGTTGGGAGTGGAGTTATTTGCAATCACAAGGGATAAAAGAGACTTGGGCATCATCATCACAGATGATCTGAAAACATTCAAGCAGACCACTAAAGCAGTAGGTAAGGCTAGAGGAATGTTGAAGTGTATTAGTAGGGGTATCGCAAGACACAAGAGGGAGGTAATAATCCCTCTTTACAAGACACTGATTAGATCCCATCTGGAGTACTGCATGCAGTACTGGAGGCCTCACCTGCACAAGGACATTAATAAAATGGAGACAAGCCAGAGAAGGGTAACCAAAATGGTGCAGGGACTGCATCAGAAAACATATGAGGACAGATTAATGGAGCTCAATATGTACCCTAGAGCCAAGGAGGGAGAAAGGTGATATGATCAAAACATTAAAACAGCTTAAGGGCATTAACAAGGTGAAAGAGACTAACATGTTTCAATATAAGAACAAGCATTTGTCAATGCCGAATGTTGTCTCGCTGGCATTTGCATTGGTAGTGTCAGAGTTAGAGACACATAATAGGAGTGGCAGTGAAGTATTGAAGTGATGCGAACCCCACTCCCACTCTGTGGAGATCGACAGGCTTTTGGGTGTGCCTTTGGGTTGTCAGCTATAATGCTTATGCCATTATACCTCACCCTACTCTGTAGACACTGACAAGTGTTGTGGTGTGCGTTCAGGTCTTTGGGTATTATACTTACCCCATTCCATAAGGAAATATGCTAAGGTGGGTGCAGTATAGGAGAATGGGGTGAACTGTGTGGCCGAACAATGCAAGGCACACCACAATGCCTGTCACTGGCTGCAAGGTGGGAGTGGGGGTGGAATGACGTGAGCATTCCAGCCGATGATCCCAAGTCACACCCCTGACACCTGTCAGCCTCTACAAGGTGGGGTGCTACAGTTGGAAACCCTAACACCATAGGCGTGTGTTGGTATTTTCACTCCAAATTTTGAACATGGGCTTTTTGTGAGCCCACCTCATGAAAAGTGGCACAATCAGTTTGTTAGCTGAAAGGTGGTTTTGCACAGTGGCTATGCCATTTGGTGACACTGGGATGAAAACACACTTTGGTCAGGATGTGGAAAATGACAACTGTATTGTTCATGAGGAGGCATAAAAAAATGGCAATGTTGGAAATCTGGAGTTAAAATACAATAAATTGGTGAAGTCGTGAGCATGCATAAAAGCTGCGCAACACACGTCCATAACCCAATTATTTTTGGGAGTTTGTTAGCCACATTTTTAACGTAGGCATTTTGGGACCTCCCCTCATGAACAGTGGCACTGTGATTTTGTTACTCTGTCCCAAAAGTTGATTTCTCACAGCGACCGTGCCATTGTGCACCACTGGTACGGAAACACATTTTGGGAAGGATGTGAAAAATGACACCTGTACTTTTCATAAGGAGGTGTGAAAAATTGCCAGTGTTGAAAATCTGGCATGGAAATATTGCAAATTTGCGAAGTTACAAGGGAACGTGGAAACAGCGCAACACACGCTTGTAACACAGTCGTTTTATGGACTTTTGGCACCAAATTTTAAACATAGGCATTTTAGGACCTCTGCTCAAGAACAGTGTCACAGTCATTTCCTCAAACTGTCCTGAAAACTGATTTTGCACAGCAACTGCGCAATTGTGCACCAGACATGCGAAAACACATTTCCGCCAGGATATGTAAAATGACAGCTATACTGTTCATCAGGAGGTGTGGAAAAATGCCAATTTTGAAAATCTGGACTGAAAATATTACAAATTCACGAAGTTACAAGCATGCATGGAAACAGTGCAACCATGCTCGTAAACCAGACATTTTTGGGATTTTTTTCACCAAATTTGCAGCATAGGCTTTTTGAGAGCCCCCCTCATGAACAGCGGCACTGTCATTTCATTACTCAGTCCTGAAAGGTGATTCAGCGCAGTGACTGCTAAATCACCTTTTGGGACTGAATAACACCATGACAGTGACTGAATTCATGAGGAGGGGTCCTAATAACCCCATGTTGAAAATCTGGAGCATAAATTCCAAGAAAAGACCGAGATATGCCCCAAAGGAAAAACCATGTTTATGCCATTATACAGCTTACTGGCATTTCTTCAGTTTGCGGTCAGCTTTGAAGCACGCAGATGTGTTCTGGTTCACTGAAGATCGTTGCACCAGACTCCAGAGGTAAGAATGGGGTGAGGGGTGTGTGGGGAGGCAGGGTGCACAGCGGGTGGGTGTGGGTTGTGGGAGGGAGCAGGGAGACGGCAAGGGACCGTTTTCTTTTTTCACAGGGTTAAAAGAAAAAAAGCATTGCGGGACAGTTTTTATTTTTATGGGGATTTGGCACCCTGGGGTGGGCTCCCAGCATGCCACCTAAGTGTTTTGGGGGGGATGCTGTAGCTGACAGGAGACTAGGCACCCCTGTCAGCACACAATGAAAGCAGGGGGCAAGAGCCAAGGGGGTTGGGCACCCCCTTGGCACATAACAAATTGGGGGGTGCATTATACTGATGGAAAGTGGGCTCCGCTGCTGACACATACATTGAGGCAGAGTATGCCATCAGAGGGATTAGGCAGCCCTGAAGTCGGCATTATGGCAGGCAATGTGCCGCCATGATAATTTTTTTTTATCACCAGGGAAAGCACCTCGGGAGGTCCACTGCATTTGATGAGCTTTGGTCGCATTGCAGTGGACCTTTCTTTAGATGTGCTCACCACATTATGTATGTATGGTGTGGTGTCAGCATGCAGACTAATTGGGGAATGAGGGATGCACCTACTGATGCGTGCCCTGCATTTGCATGACAGTGACTGTGCCTCCAAATCTGCTACTACCACAATATGTAGGCTGCTCATGAGTGAGCCAACAAAAAATTAGCAGGACAAGAGGACACAGCGTGAGATTAGAGGGAGGCCAATTAAGGGGGAATGTGAGGAAGTTCTTTTTCACAGAAAGGGTGGTGGATGCATGAAATGGCCTACCTCAGGAAGTGGTGGATATGAATACATTACAGGGCTTCATACAGGCATGGGACTGGCATAAGGGAGCAATAAAGATGAGTATGGATACATAGGTCATTGACAGAGTACAGGCCTATGGCATATTCATAAGGTAGAAAAAATTGACAGACTGGATGAGCCTTGCAGTCCTCATCTGCTGTCAGCTTCTATGTTTCTAAACATTAGGAACTATCTTGCTCTGTTTTCACACACATATGCACATGGTCACGCACATGCACACTACACCACACGGTCAACCCTCAATCACTGAACTCCCTCACAGACACAGATTCAGACACAGAGAAAACTGAAAACACTACTTCAGTTTAACTATTATGCAAAGATACCTAACAAAAAAAAATGTTCACTAGCAGCACTAGGATCAAAATTTAGATTTTGGGAGGAATTAACTCTCAAAAATAACAAATAAAGAGGGTTTTGAAGGGTTCATTGGCTGTGTTGCACCACACTGAACTGTTCTCCAACTCAACTGACAATATACTGTACAGGTAACAGCCTGCACATGATAGTTCAGCTATTTACCCATGATGCATTGCAAATTTGCAGGTGAAATTGAAAAGCATTGGCGAAATTGGCAAACTTTGGTGAAATTTCACATTACACAAAATTGCCATCCCAGGCAAAATTAAGTTTCATCTAGATGAAAAATGTCATGTAATGCAAAAATTACGCTAAATATTTCATTAAGCATAATTTTTTAGATTTGCTCAACTCTGAAAGAGAGGGTGGCAGATAACAGAGGAGATTTTCATACAGAGAGAGACTGAATGGTACAAGAGGTCAGGTTGGAGGATACAGAGGGTGGAGGTTAATAGAGTGCAGATAATAGAGGGAGCACTGTACCCGGTGTTTGGTGGAAGGAGGGCATTCCCTGGCTCAACCTGAGACCATGGAAGGTCCCACTGTTAAGAAAGTATAAGACTGTCGTATCATTGGTGTATAACAGTCATTCACCAAGCTACCTTAAACTCATAAGTGTTGGGAGGAGATTGTAATGAGCCCTTTTTCCCCTCACCATCCTTTCTTTCTGTACTGCAGCACTGAAGTCCACCAGCACATCACATCTCAAACCCCAAGCTAAAGATGAGCTGCCAAAAAATAGGCAGGGAGGAGAGAGGGTCATCAGAGACAAGTTAGGGTCTGCAAAGACAGGCTAGGCAGGGACACTCTGGACAGACAGGTGGGTCAAGCAATCTTTTTCTGTCAACAAATTCTATTGTTCTATGTTTCTATCAGGACAAAATACTTTAGTAGAAGCAGGGGGCTTCATTTAAGTAAAACAAAAAAAGAAGAAGAAAATCACTGTGTGTTTCTCTGTTTGAGGAAGGGGGCTGTATCAGTTTAATTTACTGAGTCAGAGGTGAAGCTAATTGGTGGTGTGGCTTAGGAGCTTAGGAGTACAAAATCAGGTATATCCAATTACAGCTTTCTGCTGTAGTTTTTGACAAAGAACTTGCTTTCAGAGCAAGTAGCAGTCTAGAACTACAGTTTTCTTACTAATTGTTTGGATTAAGCAAACATATACTTTATTAGAAGCAGGGGTTCTCATTTAAGTAAAACAGAAGAAAATCACTGCATGTTTCTCAGTTTGAGAAAGGGGCAGTATCAGGTTAATTTACTGCGTCAGTGGTGTAGCTAATTGGAGGTGTGGCTTATGAGCTTAGGAGTTCAAAAGCAGGTGTCTTCAAGTACAGCTTCCTGCTGTAGTTTTTGACAGAGGAGAATTTGCCTTCAGAGCAAGTAGCAGTCAAGAACTAAAGATTTCTTACTAATTGTGTCGATTAAGCAAACAGATAGTTTATTAGAAGCAGGGGTCTCATTTAAGTAAAAAAAATGAAGAGAATCACTGTGTGTTGCTCTGTTTGAGGAAGGTGGCTGTATCAGCTTAATTTGCTGAGTCAGCGGTGAAGCTAATTGGGGTGTGGCTTAGGAATATAGGAGCACAAAAACAGGTGTCTCCAATTACAGCTTTCTGCTGAGGTTTTTGACGGAGGCGAATTTGCTTTCAGAGCAAGTAGCAGTCTAGAACTACAGTTTTCTTACTATTTGTTTGGATTAATCAAACATATACTTTATTAGAAGCAGGGGGTCTCATTTAAGTAACAAAAAAGAAGAAAATCAATGTGTGTTTTTCTGTTTGAGGAAGGGAGCTGGATCAGCCTTATTTACTGAGTCAGAAGTGAAGCTAACTGGGTTGTGGCTAATGGGCGTAAGAGTTCAAAATCAGGTGTCTCCATTCACAGCTTCCTGAAGTAGTTTTTCACAGAGAAGAATTTTCTTTCAGAGCAAGTAGCAGTCTACAACTACAGTTTTCTTTTTAATTGTTTGGATAAAGCAAATATACACTTTATTAGAAGCAGGGGGTCTCATTTAAGTAAAAAAAATGAAGAAAATCACTGTGTGTTTCTCTGTTTGAGGAAAGGGGCTGTATCAGCTTAATTTACTGAGTTAGAGGTGAAGCTAGTTGATGGTGTGGCTACGGCGCTAAGGAGTACAACAGCAGGTGTCTCCAATTACTGCTTCCTGCTGTAGTTTTTGACAGAGGAGAATCTGCTTTCAGAGCAAGTAGCAGCCTAGAACTACAGTTTTCTTACTAATTGTTCTATTAAGCAAACAGATACTATATTAGAAGCAGGGGGTCTCATTTAAGTAAAACAAGGAAGAAGAAAATCACTGTCTATTTCTCCGTATGAGTAATGGGGCTGCATCTGCTTAATTTATGGAGTCAGAGGTGAAGCTAATTGGGGGTGTGGCTTAGGAGCTTAAGACTACAAAAGCTGGTGACTCCAATTACAGCTTCCTGCTGTGGTTTTTGACAGAGCAGACTTTGCTTTCAGAGCAAGTAAGCATTTCGAACTACAGTTTTTTATTAATTGTTTGGATAAGGCAAAGAGATACTTTATTAGAAGCAGGCGGTCTCAGATCCCATGATGAGCCGGGTGTGAGAGGACATCAGTTGTGCTGCTCCTAGGCCCTATTTAGTCTAAATAGTATTTTAAGGCTCTCCCAATGGGATATATTGCTTTTCCCTACCTCAGCTAGGTTAGAGAAGTGCTTGCTCGTCGGCCCTCAGTGAAAATATTGCGAGTCATGGTAATTGCAGGCGATTTTATCTCCCCCAGCATTGTGCTCTCCGCGGTTGTGCTAGGCCACATTCTCATAGCAGGATGGAGTCCGATGCCAGTGAGACCCTATCAGTGAGATCACCAGCAGTTAAGCGACCGAAGCCCCAGTCGCTGGTAACAAATGATCAAGCAGATCACAGGGATGGAAATGGAGGCAAATTCCAGAATTTCGACGATCTGCTGAAAATAAAGCAATTATTGCAGGGATTAGTGAGAGATTTTGCCACTGTCAAGCCAGCGCTGCATTCATTGGCCCAACAGATGGGGGATGTGGAAGCTAGGGTCTCCTTACAAGAAAGGAAAGTCTCTACTCTGGAACAAGAGATGGCGATGGCCCATAAGCAAATTAAGAAGCTCAAGGAGTGCTTGAAGGAACAGGAATCCAGAAGCTGGAGGAATAACCTTATCTTGGCTGGGCTGCCTTAAAGTGCTGAAGGCTCAGACTGTGTTTCTTTTCTACAAGATCTCCTCCTTAAGTTATTGGGCCCCACACCATTTGGGGAGGTCAATAATCTGGAAAGAGCACACAGGGCACTGAGAGAGATGCCCCCTGGGAGCAAGACCCAGAGTTCTAATTATAAGGTTCCTGAATTATAAGGAAAAATTGCATGTGCTTGCTTGTGCCAGGAAAAACAAAGCTTTGCAGTGGAATGGAGCATCTATCTAGTTATTTCAAGACCAGAGGCCATCGGTGAGAGAGAAGCAGAGGGAATACTCCGAGATAAAGAAAATGCTGTATTTGGCTGGAATTAAATTTCGGATGCAATATCCTGCTACTCTATCTATAAGGTTGCAAGCCGGGGAGAAAAGATATCTGACAGCCCTGGAGGGTTTGAGGATCAAACTTCCAGCATTATTTCAGTCACTGACCTGAGTCTCTTGAAGACAAATGGTGAGCTGATATGGTTCTGAAGAAATGGGACTTGAGAAATGAAGAGAGATGCAACTGTTTTTTGTGAGTTTTTTTGCAACAGCATTTTGGGGCTCCCTTTGGGTTGCTTGTTGGGTGGAAGAATGGGGTAGGGCAGTTCAATATTACTGAGGGAAGGAAGCTATGGGTGGGATAAGTTCTAGAAATGAACCTTCCCCCCCTTTTTTTTCCAAATCTGAATGGAACTTATATTTATGCTAGAGAGGTTAACCCCTAATCTTTTGCTCTACTGTCTTGATTAGAAGTGTAATAACTGACCTATTACCTTAAGAGTTTGGCTTATCCTAACTAGTAGGTAAGTCATGATTTCTATGCCATTCCTTTTAGGTGGGACTCTAGGCCTTGACAGTGTGCCACTAGGAAGGAAGGTGGAAGTTAATATCCAAATGATGATGGTGGGCACTCACTTTATTTAGCTTGCAGGGGGCTCCTCCCCTTTGGGGAGGTTTGTGATCTGGGGTCCAGATCCGGTTGCCTAACTTATCTTTAATTAGGGTAAACGAAGGAATAAGGGTATTTATCAGGCATCACAATTTATATGTAGATGGGGATATAAGGTACATGGGGTGGGCCTATTGGGAAGAGTAGCTTTGCGGTGAATTATATAACTAGGGGTGTGCTGTTGGAGGGGTGGGAATGTTCTAAAGGTCTATGGGAGGGGTGGGGTACTTAGCCATTTTAGTAGCCTGTAGGGCATGGAAGTGCACAGAAATGGCTCGCCCATGGATCAATGTTATATAGGAGGTTGATCTAGGGATTGGGGGAAGGGGGAGTTGGGGGGGTTAAAGGGATTTGGAAGAGTGAGAGTCCAATAGGGAATAAGAGAGTGATGCAGACCCTATGAGAGTCAAATAAGATGGATTGTACCTGTTTTACAAACAGTAGGATAACTTGTGTTAAAATTATATCATGGAATGTAAAAGGTCTTACAGGTAGACGTAAAAGAAGAGTAATTTTGAGGCATATTGAACAGATGGGGCCCATATAGCCGCTTTACAAGAGACTCACTTGTTGACAGAGGAATTGAGTTTCCTTAGGAGGATGTGGGTGGGCCAGGTATTTGGGGTGGGTAAGGAAACGGTGTAAGGGGTGCTGCAATCTTAATTGGGAAAAACTGCCACTATGACATAGCGCAGGTGACAACAAGGGAAGATTGTAGAGGGATTTTCTTTTGGGCAATATTCTGGGTATAGAACTCTTAGTTGCCTCCATTTATGGCCCAGCTCCTTCTAATCTGGAATTTTTTGCATCATTAGAGACAGATATTGCTCTATTTTCCCCACAATCTATTATACTTGCAGGGGATTGGAACCTTTTGTCTAAATAACTGGGAGGATAGATTGCCACCATCCAGAGGGCCTGTATCTAGGGCTCAGGAGGCTATGATTAGAATGCTGGAGGTTACAGCCCTGGTAGACCCCCTCTGGACTTCCTCCACAGAAGGAGATAATATGACATTTTATTCAGCAGCCCACAAGAGTCATTCTAGAATTGATTTTTTTTTTCTGGTAAATAGGGAGGCACTTAGGGAGGTTAAAGAGGTGACAACTAAATGTAGGATGTTATCAGATCACTCCCTCATCCAGTTGACTTGGGAGCTAATAACTGCTCCTGATAGGCCATTTAGGTGGATGTTGAGTGACTCCTTATTGACAGAGACTTCTCTTAAGACTAAACTAGAGGACGCCCTTCTGGAAATAATTCAGACCCAACTCCCTACATTACAGAATAGATCCCTGGCCTGGCCAACATGTAAGGAATTATATGCTGGTATAGCACGGGGATATGCAGTGAGAAGAAATAGAGAGATGAGCTAAAGAGGAGTTTTTAGTAGGGGCTATTGAGTCCCTGGCCCCGCTGGAAGGGCCCTCCAAGGAAATAGACATAGAACTTCATAGTCTAAGAAGTCTTTCGGATGAGACATTAAACCGAGGTCCCATCTGCCTGGATTGGTGGTAGTTCAAGTGGATGTTAAAGATCCCATGGCACTTATCGAAAAGAGTAGGGGAATTTCCCCAGTGTCCTGGCCAAATTTCCCTCATTCACTAAAAGTACCACCAAGAGTTTAATCTGGTTTAAGGTCAGTTGGCATTCATCTGTATCCCCCTCCCCCGGGTCGTGCCTGAAAATAGGCAGGATTTGTCTAGTGCACTTACCCAGTCAACAAAAACTAAATTAAATTAAAATTAAAATTAAAGAAGGGAAATGGTGGATATTCAATATAGTAAAGCTGAATTTTGGCTAGAAAAGATTCAGTCTAAATATCTATTGCAAGGGCATGTGCCTGGGCATTTACTTGCAGCTAGGGTTAAGGAATGGGAAGCCTCTAGAACAGTCACTGCCATAAAGTATGATGGGATAGTTATCACTGATCCGCAGAAAATGGCAGATGCATTTGGCTCCTATTACCAAGAAATTTATGAATTATGACAAGTGGGTGGGAAGAAGGAAATCAGGGCATTCCTAGATGGTATCCCACTGCCTGTGTTGAGCCCAGATCAGATTAGAGAACTGGCTGCCCCAATAAGTGAAGGTGAGGTAGTAGAAGTGATCCAAAGCGCCAGGGCCGGATGACCTCACAGCTAAATTTTATAAGGTGTATCTCGGCACTATACTGCCCATTCTTAAGGAACTTTTTAGTAATATAATGCAAGAAGGTGTGATCCACCCTCCACTATATCAGGCTTATATTACATTGGCACCTAAACCAGACAAACCAAAGGATTTGCCTGGCAGCTACAGACCTATTGCTCTAATGAATCAGGACATTAAGATCTTGACAAGAATTATTGCTAACCATATATTGAAGGTTGCTTCAAATGTAATTATCCTGGAACAGGTAGGAATTATGCCAGGGAAGGGGTTGCATGATGCACTCAGAAAACTTCACCATATACTCAGCTATGCTCCGGATTCCCAACTCCCATTAGCCTTGATATATCTCTTGATGCTGAGAAGGCTTTTGATAGGGTCTCCCTGCCATTTCTTTTTGTTACAATGGAAAGGATGGGATTCCCTGAGGGCCTTCTCAGAGGCATTAAAAATTTATATGCAGCCCCCATGGCTAGAGTATTGTGTAATGGGTATATTTCACAAGAGATCCAGCTTAAAAATGGGACTAGACAGGGATGCCCTCTCTCACCAATATTGTTTAATATATACTTGGAGCCCCTGTTAATTGCCATTAGCTTAGATGCCAATATCAAGGGGATCACAATTGCAGGTAGGGAGTTGAAATTCTCTGTTTTTGCTAACAATATATTGCTGTACTTACAGGACCTAGCAGAAAGTTTTCAGAGATTAGTGGAAATTATAGAGCAATTTTCCAGAGTTTTGAATTATAAGTTAAATCTGAATAAGACTCAGATTCTCCCTCTGACTCCGCATGTTTATAGGTGTGATTTTGCTCCATTGCAAATAAGTTGGGTGGAGAATAAGATTAAATGTTTGAGTATATGGGTCACTTCGCACTTGGAGGATGGGGCAGCAACAAATATGGAAAAGGTGTTGGCGCCCATTAAAGGTGATATACTTTGATGGAATAAACTACCTTTAAATTTTGAAGCGAGATTGGGACTAATCAAGATGAATCTACTGCTGAGGATATTATATCCAGTTTATTTAGCACCATACATTATCCCTAAAGTTTGGTTCATTAAAATTAGAAAGGTACTCTCTGCATTCTTGTAGAATTCCACGCCCCCTAGGAAAAAATATAGTATGCTGTGCTTGCCATATAAAATGGATGGGATCATACTGCCTGATCTTCACTTATACTATGTGGCTGGGCAACTGGGTCTCATGATTCATTGGGGAAGAAATGAGGAGGGTGAGTTATATACACCAATATGGCTCCAGATAGAGAGACAGTTAATAAAAGAATTGAATCTATCCCTGGAGGCATTGTTTTTTTCCAGTTTAGGAGGATGTCTCAAAAAAGCATCTATGACTCCAATTGTCAAAACAGTAATGGCCTGGTGGCTGTATCTTACACCTGCTCAGAGAAGGGAACAAATGAAGACCTGGGACCAGCCTGTGCTGGGCAATCCCAATTTATTGATTGGGGGTCATGTAATTACAAAATGCCGGATTAACCAGTTGGAGGGACTGATGGTAAGAGATATTATAAAAGACAATAACGTGTCTCTCCTGGTGGGATGTGATGCAATTCACTTCTTTAGAAGACTACAGCTTGTTAAAATACTGGAGGGGGTGAGTAAAGGGTTAGGAGATCCTCCAATTAATGCCTTCACTTGGGAGTATTTGAATGGGATAGATCCCCAATCTAACCCTCTGTCAAAAGTCTATAAGGTGCTACTAGACTATTTCAGTCCAAACTCACCAACAGGGGTTCCAGGTTTGGATAGTATATTGGCCCCCCAACAGCCTGCTTGGGAGGTTATCTGGAGGTGTATTAAATATGTACCTATACCCAAATATAGAATTATGCAGTTCTTTATTGCCTCAAATATGTATTATACTCCTAATAAACTATGTGATAGGCAGCTGAGACAGACAGACCTGTGTTTTAGAGTCGGGTGACATCCTACATGTTATGTAGGACTGCAGTAAGATAAGTCCACTTTGGGTTGAAATTAAACAACACATGGACCCTATGTTGGACTATTCTGATTTTATACTGCCCAACATTTGCATACTAGGTGATATGTCACGTATAACAGGTATCACACCCAAGTATCACATATCCTTGATGGCAGCAATGGTCAAGTCTTTTATTTTGAAACATTGGAAGGATGAACAAAGATATGGCTATGTACAGTGGGTGAGAGACCTTATATGGGCTTTGGGAAGAATAAAGAGGTTTGTGTGTTTGGAGGGTAAGAAAGGACTGTATAATAAAAGATGGTCGACTCTAGAGGCTATCTATCTATTACAGATAGGCAATGGCCAAACGCAGCTCTGTCTGTTGGGTTGTGATGAGCATTAGATATTGATAGTGCAGAATTATGTAGTATTCAGTTGATTGCTTTCAGGGTCAAAAGATGAAATTATTAGGGAGGGGTTTTTGGACTTTAACACATATCGGGATTTGGTAATAGAATAAAGGCCTTGGTCTGCCAGGGTTTAAGCATAGGTGGGAACTCTCTCTGTTTCCAGGGGCACAGCGAGGGACAACCTCCAGAATGTCCTGTGTTTAATGTAGGTGGCTTGAAGTTAATAATATAGTGGGTAATGTGGCTAGTAATGAAGATGTGTCACCTATGAATGTTATGTGTTCCCAATGACAATGCCCTTTTAAGACTTAGTCATGAATAGATCTGGTTTCATGTACTGGAGGGCCATCCTCATGGCTGTGTATGTAAATAATTGCTATTGTACATAGGTAACACAACCAGTTTTGGGTTGTGGATCCTGGGTTTGCCTAGGATTAATGTGTGTTTGTATGAAACTTGTAATAATCTAATAAAGAAGGTTTATTAAAAAAAAAAGCAGGGGGTCTCATTTAAGTAAAAAAAAGAAGAAATCACTGTGTGTTTTTCTCTTTGAGGAAGTGGGCTGTATCAGCTTAATTAACTGAATCAGACTTGATGCTTATTGGGGGTGTGGCTTAGGAGTATAGGAGCACAAAAACAGGTGTCTCCAATTACAGCTTCCTGCTGTAGTTTTTGACAAAGAAACATTTGCTTTCAGAGCAAGTAGCAGTCTAGAACTACAGTTTTCTTGCTAATTATTTGGATTAAGCAAACATATAATTTATTAGAAGCAGAGCACCTCATTTAAGTAAAAAAAAGAGCGAAATCAGTTTAAGGAAAGGGGTGTATTAGCTTAATTTACTGAGTCAGAGGTGAATGCTAATTGAAAGTGTGGCTAAGGAGCTAAGGAGTACAAAAGCAGGTGCCTCCAATTAGTGCTTCCTGCTGCAGTTTTTGACACAGGATAATCTGCTTTCAGAGCAAGTAGTAGTCTAGAACTATACTTTTCTTACAAATTTTTTGAATTAAGCAAACATATTCTTAATTAGAAGCAGAGGGTCTTATTTAAGTAAAAAAAATGGAAGAAAATCATTGTGTGTTTTTCTGTTTGAGGAAGGGGGCTGTATTAGCTTAATTTACTGAGTCAGAGGTGAAGCTAATTGATGGTGTGGCTAAAGAGGTAAGGAGTACAAACGCAGCCATCTTCAATTACTGCTTCCTGCTGTAGTTTTTCACAGAGAAGAATCTGCTTTCAGAGCACGCAGTAGTCTAGAACTATAGCCTTCTTACTAATTGTTTGAATTAAGCAAACATATTCTTTATCAGAAGTAGGGGTTTATTTAAGAAAAAAGGAAGAAAACCACTGAGTGTTTCTCTATTTGAGGAAGGGGCTGAATTAGCTTAATTCACTGAGTCAGAGGTGAAGCTAATTAGGGGTATGGCATTAACATGTAGGGCTACAAAAGCAGGTGTCTCCAATTACAGCTTCCTGCTGTGGTTTTTGACAGAGCAGACTTTGCTTTCAGAGCAAGTAGCAGTCTCGAACTTCAGCTTTTTTTATTAATTGCTTGGATAAGGCAAAGAGATACTTTATTAGAAGCAGAGGGTCTCATTTAAGTAAAGAGAAGAAGAAAATCATTCTGTGTTTCTCTGAGGAAGTGGGCTGTATCAGCTTAATATACTGAGTCAGACTTGAAGCTTATTGGTGGTGTGTCTTAGGAGTATAGAAGAACAAAAGCAGGTGTCTCCAATTACAGCTTCCTGCTGTAGTTTTTGACTTAGGAGAATTTGCTTTCAGAGCAAGTAGCAGTCTTGAAGTACAGTTTTCTTATTAAATTTTGATAAAGCAAACACACTTTATTAGATGCAGGAGGTCTCATTTAAGTAAAAAGAAGAATAAAATAATTGTGAGTTTCTCTATTTGAGGAAGTGGGATGTATCAGCTTAATTTACAGAGTCACAGGTGAAGCTAATTGGTGGTGTGGCTAAGGAGCTATGAGTAGAAAAGCAGGTGTATCCAATTACTGCTTCCTGCTGTAGTTGTTGACAGAGGAGAATCTACTTTCAGAGCAAGTAGTAGTCTAGAACTAAAGTTTTCTTACTAATTGTTTGGATAAAGCAAACATATTCTCTATTAGAAGCAGAGGTCTTATTTAAGACAAAAAGGAAGAAAATCACTGTGTTTCTCTATTTGAGGAAGGGGCTGTATTAGCTTAATTTACTGAGTCAGAGGTGAAGCTAATTAGGGGTGTGGTATTGGAATTTACAGCGACAAAAGCAGGTGTCTCCAATTACAGCTTTCTGCTGTAGTTGTTGACAGAGGAGAATCTGCTTTCAGAGGAAGTAGTAGTCTAGAACTTCAGTTTTCTTACTATTTTTTTGAATTAAGCAAACATATTTTTAATTAGAAGCAGGGGGTCTTATTAAAGTGAAAAAAGGATGAAAATCACCGTGTGTTTCTCTGTTTGAGGAAGGGGGCTGTATCAGCTTAATTTACTGAGTAAAAGGTGAAGCTTATTAGGGGTATGGAGTTGAAACATAGGAGTACAAAAGCAGGTGTCTCCAATTACAGCTTCCTGCTGTAGTTTTAGACAAAGGGACATTTGCTTTCAGAGCAAGTAGCAGTCTAGAACTACAGTTTTCTTGCTAATTGTTTGGATTAAGCAAACATATTCTTTATTGGAAACAGAGGGTTTCATTTAAGTAAAAAAAAGAAGAACATCACTGTATGTTTCTGTCTTTGAGGAAGTGGGCTGTATCAGCTTAATTTACTGAGTTAGACTTGAAGCTTATTAGGGGTGTGGCTTAGGAGTATAGGAGCAGAAAAGCAGGAGTCTCGAATTACAGCTTCCTGCTGTAGTTTTTGACAAAGGCACATTTGGTTCAGAGCAAATAGCAGTCTAGAAGTACAGTTTTCTTACTAATTGTTTAGATTAAGCAAACATATAGTTTATTAGAAGCAGGGCATCTCAATTAAGTAAAAAAAGAAGAAATCACTGTGTGTTTCCCTGTTTGAGGAAGGGGGTTGTATTACCTTAATTTACTGAGTCAGAGGTGAAGCTTATTGATGGTGTGGCTAAGGAGTGAAGGAGTACAAAAGCAGGTGTCTCCAATTACTTCTTTCTGCTGTAGTTGTTGACAGAGGGGAATCTGCTTTCAGAGGATGTAGTAGTCTAGAATTACAGTTTTCTTACTAATATTTTGAATTAAGCAAACATATTTTTTATTAGAAGCAGGGGGTCTTATTAAAGTGAAAAAAGGATGAAAATCACTGTATGTTTCTCTGTTTGAGGAAGGGGGCTGTATCAGCTTAATTTACTGAGTAAAAGGTGAAGCTTATTAGGGGTATGGAGTTGAAACATAGAAGTACAAAAGCAGGTGTCTCCAATTACAGCTTCTTGCTATAATTTTTGACAGAGGAGAATCTGCTTTCAGAGCAAGTAGCAGTATAGAAATACAGTTTTCTTACTAATTGTTGTACTAAGCAAACAGTTACTTTATTAGTAACAGGGGTCTAATTTAATTAAAAAAGAAAAAAATCACTGTGTGTTTCTCTATTTGAGGAAGTTGGCTGCATCTGCTTAATTTACTGAGTCAGAGGTGAAGCTAATTAGAGGTGTGGCATTGGAACTTACGATTTCAAAAGCAGGCATCTCCAATTACAGCTTCCTGCTGTAGTTTGTGACAAAGGAGAATCTGCTTTCAGACAAAGTAACAGTGGAGAATTACAGTTTTCTTTCTAATTGTTTTATTAAGTAAACATGCTCTATTAGAAGCAGGAGTTCACATTTAAGCAACAAAAATGAAGAAAACCACTGTGGGTTTCTCAGTTTGAGGAAGTTGGCTATATCAGCATAATTTACTGAGTCAGACTTGAAGTTTATTGGGGGTGTGACTTAGGAGTATAGCAGCACAAAGCAGGTGTCTCCAATTACAGCCTCCTGCTGTAGTTTTTGACATACGTGAATTTGCATTCAAAGCAAGTAGCAGTCCAGAACTACAGTTTTCTTGCTAATTGTTTGGATTAAGTAAACATATACTTTATTAGAAGCAGAAGGTCTCATTTAAGGAAAACAAAGATGAAGAAAATCACTGTGTGATTCTCTCTTTGAGGAAAGTGACTGTATCAGCTTAATTTAAGGAGTCAGAGGGGAAGCTAATTGGGGGTGTGGTCTAGGAGCTTATGTGTACAAAACCTGGGGTCTCCAATTACAGCTTTCTGCTGTGGTGTTCGACAGAGCAGACTTTGCTTTCAGAGCAAGTAACAGTCTCGAACTACAATTTTCTTAGTAATTGTTTGGATAAGGCAAAGAGATACTTTATTAAAATCAGGGAGTCTCATTTAAGTAAAAAAAGAAGAAAATCATTCTCTGTTTCTATATTTGAGGAAGTGGGTTGTATCACCTTAATTTACTGAGTCAGACTTGAAGCTTATTGGGGGAGTGGCTTAATAGCTTAGGAGTACAAATGCAAGTGTCTCCAATTATAGCTTTCTGCAGTAGTTTTTGACAGATGTGAATTTGCTTTCAAAGCAAGTAGCAGTCTTGAACTACAGCTTTCTTGCTAATAGTTTGCATTATGCAAACATATACTTTATTAGAAGCAGGGGGTCTCATTTAAGTTAAAAAAAGAAGAAAATCACTGTGTGTTTCTCTGTTTGAGGAAGGAGGCTGTATTAGCTTAATTTACTGAGTCAGAGGTGAAGCTAATTGGGGTGTGGCTGAGAAGCTTAGGAGTACAAAAGCAGGTGTCTCCAATTACTGATTTCTGCTATAGTTTTTGACAGAGGAGAATCTGCTTTCAGAGCAAGAAACAGTGTAGAAATACAGTTTTCTTACAAATTGGTTTATTAAGCAAACAGATACTTTATTAGAAGCAGGGGATCTCATTTAAGTAAAAAAGGAGAGAATCACTGTGTGTTTTTCTGTTTGAGGAAGGGTGCTGAATCAGCTTAATTTACTGAGTCAGAGGTGAAACTAATTAGTGGTGTGGCTTAGAAGATTAGGAGTACAAATGCAAGTGTCTCCAGTTACAGCTTTCTGCTGTAGTTTTTGACAGAGGCTAATTTGCTTTCAGAGCAAGTAGCATTCTGCAACTTCAGTTTTCTTACTATTTGTTGGGATTAATCAAACATGTACTTTATTAGAAGTAAGGGGTATATTTTAATTAACGCAAATTAAGAAAATCACTGTGTTTTTCTCTGTTTAAGGAAGGGGGTTATATCAGCTTAATTTATTGAGTCAGAAGTGAAGCTAATTGGGTTGTGGCTAAGGTGCTTAAAAGTACAAAATCAGGTGTCTCCAATTACGCTTCCGGCTGTAGTTTTGCACAGAGAAGAATTTTCTTTCACCTGAAGTAGCAGTCGAGAAGTCCTGTTTTCTTATTAATTGTTTAGATAAAGCAAACAGACACTTTATTAGATGCAGGGGGTCTCATTTAAATAAAAAGAAGAAGAAAATAATTCTGTGTTTCTCTATTTGAGTAAATGGGTCGTATCAGCTTAATTTACTGAGTCAGAGGTGAAGCTAATTGGTGGTGTGTCTTAGGAGTATAGGAGCACAAAATCAGGTGTCTCCAATTATAATCTCCTGCTGTAGTTTTTGACAGAGGTGAATTTGCTTTAAGAAAAAGTTGCAGTCTAGAAATACAGTTTTCTTACTAGTTGTTTTATTAATCAAACAGATACTCTATTAGAACAGGGGGTCTCATTTAAGCAAAAAAAATGAAGAAAATCAGTGTGTGTTTCTCTGTTTGAGGAAGTGGGCTATTTCAGCTTAGTTTACTGAGTCAGACTTGATGCTTATTGGGGGTGTTGGTTAGCGTATAGGAGCACAAAAGCAGGTGTTTCCAACTACAGCTTCCTGTTGTAGTTTTTGGTAGAGGAACATTTGCTTTCAGAGCAAGTAGCATTCTAGAACTAAAATGTTCTTGCTAATTGTTTGGATTACACAAACATATACTTTATTAGAAGCAGGGCATCTCATTTAAGTAGAAAAAAGAAAATCACTTTGTGTTTCTCTGTTTGAGGAAGGAGGCTTTATTAGCTGAATTTACTGTATCAGAGGTGAAGCTAATTGATGGTGTGGCTAAGGAGCAAAGGAGTACAAAAGCAGGTGTCTCCAATTACTGCTACCTACTGTTGTTGTTGACAGAACAGAATCTGCTTTCAGAGCAAGTAGTAGTCTAGAACTACAGTTTTCTTACTAATTTTTTGGATTAAGCATACAGATTCTTTATTAGAAGCAGGGGTCTAATTTAAGTTAAAAAAAGGAAGAAAATCACTGTGTGTTCCTCTGTTTGAGGAACGGGGCTGTATCAGCTTAATATACTGAGTCTGAGGTGAAGCTTATTAGGGATCTGGCATTGGAACTTCAGAGTACAAATGCAGGTGTCATCAATTACAGCATCCTGCAGTAGTTTTTGACGCAGGAGAATCTGCTATCAGAGCAAGTAGCAGTGTAAAACTACAGTTTTCTTACTAATTGTTCTCTTAAGCAAACATATACTTTATAAGAAGCAGGGGTCTCATTTGAGTAAAAAAAGTAGAAGAAAATCACTGTCTGTTTCTCTGTTTGAGGAAGTAGGCTGTATCAGCTTAATTTACTGAGTCAGAGGTGAAGCTAATTAGGGGTGTGTCTTAGGAGCTTAGAAGTACAAAAGCAGGTGTCTCCAATTACAGTTTTCTGCTGCAGTTTTTAACAGAGGTGAATTTGCTTTCAGGGCAGGTAGCAGTCTAGAAGTATAGTTTTCTTATTAATTGCTTTTATAAAGCAAACCAATGCTTTATGAGATATAAGGGCTCTCATTTAAGTAAATTGAAGAAGAAAATCATTGTGTGTCTCTCTGTTTGAGGAAGAGGGCTGTATCTGCTTAATTTACTGAGTCAGACTAGAAGCTTTTGGGGGTGTGGCTTAGGAGTCTAAGAACAGAAAATCAGGTGTCTCCAATTGCAGATTCCTGCTGTTGTTTTTGATAGAGGTGAATCTGCTATCAGAGCAAGTAGTAATCTAGAACTACAGTTTTCTTACTAATTGTTTGGATTAAGCAAACATACTCTTTATTAGAAGCAGGGGTCTTATTTAAGAAAAAAGGATAAAAATCACTGTGTGTTTCTCTATTTGAGGAAAGGGGTTGTATCAGCTTAATTTACTGAGTCAGAGGTGAAGCTAATTGGTGGTGTGGCTAAGGAGTACAAAAGCAGATGTCTCCAATTACAGCTTCCTGCTGTAGTTTTTCACAGAGAAGAAATTGCTTTCAGTGCAAGTAGCAGTATAGAAGTTCAGTGTTCTTATTAATTATTTGGATAAAACAAAGAGATACTTTATTAGAAGCAGGGGGTCTCATTAAGTAAAAAGAAGAAGAAATGCATTGTGTGTTTCTCTCTCTGAGGAAGAGGGCTGTATCAGCTTAATTTACTGAGTCAGACTTGATGCTTATTGGGGGTGTGGCGTTGGAGTATAGGAGCACAAAAGCAGGTGTCTCCAATTACAGCTTCCTGCTGTAGTTTTTGACAGAAATGAATTTGCATTACGAGCAAGTAGCAGTCTAGAAGAACAGTTTTCTTGCCAATTGTTTGGATTAAGCAAACATACACTTTGTTAGAAACAGGGGGTCTCATTAAGTAACAAAAAGAAGAAAATCATTGTGTGTTTCTCTGTTTGAGGAAGGGAGCTGTATTAGCTTAATTTACTGTGTCATATGTGAAGCTAATTGATGGTGTGGCTGGGGACCTAAGCAGTACAAATGTAGGTGTCTCCAATTACAGCTTTCTGCTGTAGTTTTTGACAGAGGAGAATATGCTTTCTGAGCAAGTAGTTGTCAACCACTACAGTTTTCTTACTAATTGTTTGAATTAAGCAAACATATTTTTTATTAGAAGCATCGGGTCTCATTTAAGTAAAAAAAAAGAAGAAAATCACTGTTTGTTTCTCTGTTTCAGGAAAGGGGCTGTATCAGCTTAATTTAAGGAGTCAGATTTGAAGCTAATTGGTGGTGTGGCTAAGGAGCTAAGGAGTACAAAAGCAGGTCACTCCAATTACTGCTTCCTGCTGTAGTTCTTGACAGAGGAGAATCTGCTTTCAGAACAAGTAGTAGTCTAGAACTACAGTTTTCTTACTAACTGTTTGGATTAAGCAAACAGATTCTTTATTAGAAGAAGGGGGCCTTATTTAAGAAAAAAAGGAAGAAAGGCACTGTGTGTTTCTTTATTTGAGGAAGGGGCTGTATCAGATTAATTTACTGAGCTAGAGGTGAAGCTATTTAGTGGTGTGGCTTAGCAGCTCAGGAGTTCAAAATGCAGGTGTCTCCAATTACAGCTTTCTGCTGCAGTTTTTGACAGAGGTGAATTTGCTTTCAGAGCAAGTAGCAGTCTAGAAGCACAGTTTTCTTATTAACTGATTGGATAAAGCAAACAGACTATTAGTTGCAGGGGTCTCATTTAAGTTAAAAGAAGAAGAAAATCACTGTGTGTTTCTCTGTTTCAGGAAGTGGGCTGTATGACCTTAATTTACTGAGTCAGAGGTGAAGCTAATTGGTTGCATGGCTAAGGAGCTAAGGAGTGTAAAAGCAGGTGTCTCCTATAACTGTTTCCTGCTCCAGTTGTTGACGGGAGAATCTGCTTTCAGGACAAGTAGTAGTATAGAACTACAGTTTTCTTACTAATTGTTTGGATTAAGCAAACATATTGTTTATTGGAAGCAGTGGTCTTATTTAAGAAAAAAGGAAGAAAATCACTGTGTGTTTCTCTATTTGAGGAAGGGGGCTGTATCAGCTTAATTTACTCAGTGAGACTTGAAGCTAATTGGTGGTGTGGCTAATGAGCTAAGGAGTACAAAAGCAGGTGACTCCAATTACTGCTTCCTGCTGTAGTTGTTGACAGAAGAGATTCTGCTTTCAGAGAAAGTAGAAGTCTAGAACTACAGTTTTCTTACATATTGTTTGGATTAAGCAAAGATCTTCTTTATTTGAAGCAAGGGTTTAATTAAGAGAAAAAGAAGAAAATCACTGTGTGCTTCTGTTTTTGAGGAAGGGGGCTGTATTAGCTTAATTTATTGAGTCAGAGGAGAAGCTAGTTGGTGCTCTGGCTAAGGAGCTAAAGGGTCCAAAAGCAGGTGTCTTCAATTACTGCTTCCTGCTGTAGTTTTTGACAGAGGAAAATTTGCTTTGAGAGCAAGAAGCAGAGTAGAAACACAGTTTTCTTACTAATCAGTTTATTAAGCAAAGAGATACTTTATTAGAAGAAAGGGGTCTCATTTAAGTAGAAAAAGATGAGAATCACTGTGTGTTTCTCTGTTTGAGCAAGGGGCTGTATCAGCTTAATTTGCTGAGTCAGAGGAGAAGCTAATTGGGGCTGTGGCTTAGGAGCTTAGGAGTACAAAGGCAAGTGTCTCCAATTACAGCTTTCTGCTGTAGTTTTTGACAGAGGCGAATTTGCTTTCAGAGCAAGTAGCAGTCTACAACTACAGTTTTCTTACTATTTGTTTGGATTAAGCAAATGGATACTTTATTAGTAGTAGGGGTCTCATTTAAGTACAAAAAATTAAGAAAATCACTGTGTGTTTCTCTGTTTGAGGAAGGGTGCTATATCAGCTTAATTTACTGAGTCAGAAGAGAAGCTAATTGGGTTGTGGCTAAGGGGCTTAGGAGTACAAAATCAGGTGTCTACAATTACAGCTTCCTGCTGTAGTTTTTCACAATGAAGAATTTGCTTTCAGTGCAAGTCGCAGTATAGAAGTACAGTTTTCTTATTAATTCTTTGGATGAAACAGAGAGATACTTTATTAGAAGTAGGGGGTCTCATTTAAGTAAAACAAAGATGAAGAAAATCACTGTGTGATTCTCTGTTTGATGAAAGTGGCTGTCTAGAACTACAGTTTTCTGCTAACTGTTTGGATTAAGCAAACATACACGTTATTAGAAACAGCGGGTCTCATTAAGTAAAAAAGAAGAAAATCATTGTGTGTTTCTCTGTTTGAGGAAGGGGGCTGTATTATCTTAATTTACTCAGTCAGAGGTGAAACTAAAATGTGGTGTGGCTAAGGAGCTAATGAGTACAAAAGCAGGACTCTCCAATTACTGCTTCCTGTTGTAGTTGTTGATTGAGGAGAATCTGCTTTCAGAGCAAGTAGAAGTCTTGAACTACAGTCTTCTTACTAATTGTTTGGATTAAGCAAACATATTCTTTATTAGAAGCAGGGGTCATATTTAAGAAAAAAAAGAAGAAAATTACTGTGTGTTTCTCTATGTGAGGAACAGGGCAGTATCAGCTTAGTTTACTGAGTCAGAGGTGAAGCTAATTTGGGGCGTGGCATTGGCAATTAAGACTACAAAAGCCAGTGTCTCCAATTACAGCTTCATGCTGTACTGTTTGATAGAGGAGAATCTGCTTTCAGACAAAGTAGCAGTGTAGAACTATAGTTTTCCTACTAATTGTTTTTTTAAGCAAACAGATACTCTATTAGAAGCAGGGGGTCTCATTTAAGTAACAAAAAGAAAGTCACTGTGTGTTTCTCTCTTTGAGGAAGTGGGCTGTATTAGCTTAATTTACTGAGTCAGACTTGAAGCTTATTGGGGTGTGGCTTAGAAGTATAGGAGTACAAAGGCAAGTGTCTCCAATTACAGCTTTCTGCTGTAGTTTTTGACAGAGGCAAATTTGGTTTCAGAGCAGTAGCAGTCTACAACTACAGTTTTCTTGCTATTTATTTGGATTAAGCAAACAGATACTTTATTAGTAGTAGGGGTCTCATTTAAGAACAAAAAATAAAGAAAATCACTGTGTATTTCTCTGTTTGAGGAAGGGTGCTATATTGGCTTAACTTACTGAGTCAGAAGTGAAGCTAATTGGGTTGTGGCTAAGAGACTTAGGAGTACAAAATCAGGTGTCTCCAATTAAAGCATCCTGCTGTAGCTTTTAACAGAGAAGAATTTGCTTTCATCGCAAGTAACAATATAGAAGTACAGTTTTCTTATTAATTCTTTGAATAAAACAAAGAGATACCTTATTAGAAGCACGGGGTCTCATTTAAGTAAACCAAAGATGAAGAAAATCACTGTGTGATTTTCAGTTTAAGGAAAGTGGCTGTATCAGCATAATTTAAGGAGTCAGAGGTGAAGCTAATTGGGGGTGGAGCTTAGGAGTACAAAAGCTGGTGTCTCCAATTACTGCTTCCTGCAGTGGTGTTTGAAAGAGCAGACTTTGCTTTAAGAGCAAGTAGCAGTCTAGAACAACAGTTTTCTTGCTAATTGTTTGGATTAAGCAAACATACACTTTATTAGAAACAGAGGGTCTCAAGTAAAAAAAGAAGAAAATCATTGTGTGTTTCTCTGTTTGATCAAGGGGGCTGTATCAGCTTAATTTACTGAGTCAGAGGTGACGCTAATTGGTTGTGTGGCTAAGAAGCTAAGTAGTACAAAATCAGGTGTCTCCAATTATTGCTTCCTGCTGTAGTTGTTGACAGAGGAGAATCTGCTTTCAGAACAAGTAGTAGTCTAGAACTACAGTTTTCTTACTAATTTTTTGGATTAAGCAAACAGATTCTTCATTAGAAGAAGGAGGCCTTATTTAAGAAAAAAAGGAAGAAAAGCACTGTGTTTCCCTATTTGAGGAAGGGGGCTGTATCAGATTAATTTGCTGAGCTAGAGGTGAAGCCATTTAGCAGTGTGGCATAGCAGCTCAGGAGTACAAAAGCAACTGTCTCCAATTACAGCTTTCTGCTGTAGTTTTTGACAGAGGTGTATTTGCTTTCAGAGCAAGTAGCAGTCTAGAAGCACAGTTTTCTTATTAATTGTTTGGATAAAGCAAACAGACACTTTATTAGATGCCGTGGTCTCATTTAAGTAAAAAGAAGAAGAAAATCATTGTGTGTTTCTCTGTTGCAGGAAGTGGGCTGTATGAGCTTAATTTACTGAGTCAGAGGTGAAGCGAATTGGTTTTGTGGCTAATGAGCTAAGGAGTATAAAAGCAGGTGTCTCCAATTACTGCTTCCTGCTCTAGTTGTTGACAGAGGAGAATCTGCTTTCAGAACAAGTAGTAGTCTAGAACTACAGTTTTCTTACTAATTGTTTGGTTTATGCAAATAAATTCTTTATTAGAAGCAGTGGTCTTATTTAAGAAAAATAGAAGAAAATCACTGTGTGTTTCTCTATTTGAAGAAGGGGGCTGTATCAGCTTAATTTACTGAGTCAGACTTGAAGCTAATTGGTGGTGTGGATAATGAGCTAAGGAGTACAAAAGCAAGTGTCTCCAATTACTGCTTCCTGCTGTAGTTGATGACAGAAGAGACTCTGCTTTCAGAGCAAGTAGAAGTCTAGAACTATAGTTTCCTTACTAATTGTTTGGATGAAGCAAACATCTTCTTTATTTGAAGCAGGGGTTTAATAAAAGAAAAGGAAGAAAACCACTGTGTGTTTCTCTGTTTGAGGAAGGGGCTGTATTAGCTTAATTCACTGAGTCAGAGGTGAAGCTAATTAGGGGTGTGGTGTTGGAATTTAGTTCTACAAAACAGGTGTTATCAATTATAACTTCCAGCAGTATTTTTTGACAGAGGAGAATCTGCTTTTAGACAAAGTAGCAGTGTAGAACTTCAGTTTTCTTACTAATTGTTTTATTAAGCAAACAGATTCTCTATGAGAGCCGGGGGTCTCATTTAAGTAAAAAAATATCACTGTGTGTTTCTGTGTTTGAGGAAGGGTCTGTATTAGCTTAATTTATTGAGTCAGAGGAGAAGCTAATTGGTGGTATGGCTTAGGAGCTGGGGTCCAAAAGCTGGTGTCTGCAATTACTACTTTCTGCTGTAGATTTTTACAGAGGAGAATTTGCTTTTAGAGCAAGTAGCAGTGTAGAAATACAGTTTTCTTACTAATTGGTTTATTAAGCAAAAAGATACGTTATTAGAAGAAGGGGGTGTCATTTAAGTAAAAAAAGAACAAGAATCACTGTGTGTTTCTCTGTTTGAGCAAGGGGGCTGTATCAGCTTAATTTGCTGAGTCAGAGGGGAAGCTAATTAGTGGTGTGGCTTAGGAGCTTAGGAGTTCAAAGGCAAGTGTCTCCAATTACAGCTTTCTGCTGTAGTTTTTTGACAGAGGCGAATTTGCTTTCAGAGCAGTAGCAGTCTACAACTAGAGTTTTCTTACTATTTGTTTGGATTAAGCAAACTGATACTTTATTAGAAGTGGGGGTCTCATTTAAGTACAAAAAATTAAGAAAATCATTGTGTGTTTCGCTGTTTGGAAAGGAAGGGTGCTATATCAGCTTAATTTACTGAGTCAGAAGTGAAGCAAATTGGGTTGTGGCTAAGGGGCTTAGGAGTACAAAATCAGGTGTCTCCAATTACAGCTTCCTGCTGTAGTTTTTCACAGTAAAGAATTTGCTTTCAGTGCAAGTAGCAGTATATAAGTACAGTTTTCTTAGTAATTCTTAAACAAAGAGATACTTTATTAGAAGCAGGGGGTCTCATTTAAGTAAAACAAAGATGAAGAAAGTCACTGTGTGATTCTCTGTTTTTGAGGAAAGTGGCTGTATCAGCTTAATTTAAGGAGTCAGAGATGAAGCTAATTGGGGGTGTGGCTTAGGAGTACAAAAGCAGGTGTCTCCAATTACAGCTTTCTGATGTAGTTTTTGACAGAGGAGAATCTGCTTTCAGACAAAGTAGCAGTGTAGAACTATAGTTTTCTTACTAATTGTTTTATTAAGCAAACCAATACTCTATTAGAAGCAGGGGGTCTCATTTAAACAAAAAAAAAATGAGGAAAATCACTGTGTGTTTCTCTCTTTGAGTAAGTGGGCTGTATCAGCTTAATTTACTGATTCACACAAGAAGCTTATTGAGGGTGTGGCTTAGGAGTATAGGAGTACAAAAGCAGGTGTCTCCAATTACTGCTTCCTCCTGTAGTTGACAGAGGAGAATCTGCTTTCAGAGCAAGTATTAGTCTAGAATTACAGTTTTCATACTAATTGTTTGGATTAAGCAAACAGATTCTTTATTAGAAGCAGGGGTCCTTATTTAAGAAAAAATGAATAAAATCACTGTGTGTTTCTCTGTTTGAGGAAGGGGCTGTATCAGCTTAATTTACTGAATCAGAGGTTTAGCTTTTTAGTGATGTGGTTTAGGAGCTCAGGAGTACAAAAGCAGGTGTCTCCAATTACAGTATTCTCCTGTAGTTTTTGACAGAGGTGAATTTGCTTTCAGAGCAAGTAGCAGTCTATAAGTACAGTTTTCTTATTAATTGTTTGGATAAAGCAGACAGACACTTTATTAGATGCAGGCGTCTCATTTATGTAAAAAGAAGAAGAAAATCATTGTGTGTTTCTCTTAATCAGGAAGATGTCTGTATGAGCTTAATTTACTGAGTCAGAGTTGAAGCTAATGTTTTGTGTGGCTAAGGAGCTAAGGAGTACAAAAGCAGGTGTCTCCAATTACTGCTTCCTGCTGAATTTGTTGACAGAGGAGAATCTGCTTTCAGAGCAAGTAGTAGTCTAGAACTACAGTTTTCTTACTAATTGTTTGGATTAAGAAAACATTCTTTATTAGAAGCAGGAGTCTTATTTAAGAAAAAAAAGGAAGAAAATCACTGTGTGTTTCTCTTTTTGAGGAAAGGGGCTGTATCAGCTTAATTTAATGAGTCAGAGATGAAGCTAATTAGGTGTGTGGCATTGGAACTTATGACTACAAAAGCAGGCGTCTCCAAGTACAGCTTCCTGCTATAGTTTTTGACAGAGGAGAATCTGCTTTCAGAGAAAGTAGCAGTGTAGAACTAAAGTTTTCTTTCTAATTGTTTTATTAAGCAAACAGATACTCTATTAGAAGCAGGGGTCCCATTTACGCAAAAAAAATTAAGAAAAACACTGTGTGTTTCTCTGTTTGAGGAAGTAGTCTGTATCAGCATCATTTACTGAGTCACACTTGAAGCTTATTGGGGGGGGTGGCTTAGGAGTATAGGAGTACAAAAGCAGGTGTCTCCAATTACTGCTTCTTGTTGAATTTGTTGACAGAGGAGAATCTGCTTTCAGAACAAGTAGTAGTCTAGAACTACAGTTTTCTTACTAACTGTTTGGATTAAGCAAACACATTCTTTATTAGAAGCAGGAGTCTTATTTAAGAAAAAAGGAAGAAAATCACTGTGTGTTTCTCTTTTTGAGGAAAGGGGCTGTATCAGCTTAATTTACTGAGTCAGAGATGAAGCTAATCAGGTGTGTGGCATTGGAACTTACAACTACAAAAGCAGGCGTCTCCAATTACAGCTTCCTGCTATAGTTTTTGACAGAGGAGAATCTGATTTCATAGAAAGTAGCAGTGTAGAACTAAAGTTTTCTTTCTAATTGTTTTTTTAAACAAACAGATACTCTATTAGAAGCAGGGGGTCCCATTTACGCAAAAAAATGAAGAAAATCACTGTGTGTTTCTCTGTTTGAGGAAGTAGTCTGTATCAGCATCATTTACTGAGTAAGACTTGAAGTTTATTGGGGGTGTGGCTTAGGAGTATAGGAAAACAAAAGCAGGTGTCTCCCATTACAGCTTCCTACTGTAGTTTTTGACAAATGAGAATTTGCTTTCAAAGCAAGTAGCAGTCTAGAACTACAATTTTCTTGCTAGTTGTTTGTATTAACGTGAGAAGAGAGTGTCCAGGGAAATCACCTCTTTTTTTCTTCAAATTATAATTCTCATTATTGTTGAGTAGAGCTTGCCTATTTCCAGTAAATTACTGAATAGCATAGATGATTGGCATGCTCATAAGCAAGAAATGCTGTTACACCATTGATTCTTGTCTCGGAAAATTTTATTTGGTTTTAGAAGATCCCAATGCTTCGCCTAGATAATTAGGCTTCTTCAGGGGAACTGTAAAAAACATATGAAATATTTTAAATCAAATTTATTTTTTATTTGATATGAACCATTCACATTTGTTTGAACACCTATATTTAATAATATGCAGTTTATATTTGTTTATCCTATTTATATTACATGTTTTAACATTTTTAAATATTTTACACACAAGATAAATTAAAATATTTACTGCTGCTCCTATGAAATAGGACCACCTATGCTTAATTAGATATGTTTTCCTTACTTTATAACACTGCCACTTTAGGCCAGAAAACGACTGCCATGTCTTGCTGAGGTGAAATTGTCTCAGATGCTCACTTAAATAAAAATAAATTAAAAAAGAAAATATGAATTTACATTCATTAAATCACTTACTATTGATTAATTCATTTTTAATAACTTTCATAACTCTAATTCTGTTATTCTTATAAATTAAATGCTTTTTTCGTAATTTTTTTCTGTGAAATACAAAAAGCATATAATATAATATAGTAAACAAGGAAGAAAAGATCACTTCATAAACAGTAAAAATTTAAATCAGTTTCCATGTCTAACTCTTAATGTGAGTGTATCAACTTGTACAATGCGCTAAAACAACTTTAGTTACTTAATGCTTCTTTTGTTTCCAGTTATTATAAATGCAGAGCATTCAACACTTATCTTCCATGCTATAAAATGTCCTTTGTGAATGGTTGTGGTCTGTATCAGCTTAATTTACTGAGTCAGACTTGAAGCTTATTGGGGGTGTGGCTTAGGAGTATAGGAGCACAAAATCAGATGTCTCCAATTACAGCTTCCTTCTGTAGTTTTTGACAGAGGTGAATTTGCTTTCAGAGCAAGTAGCAGTCTGGAACTATAGCTTTCTAGCTAATTGTTTGGATTAAGCAAACATACACTTTATAAGAAGCAGGGGGCCTCATTAAGTAAAAAAAAGAAGAACATCATTGTGTGTTTCTCTGATTGAGGAAGGGGGCTGTATTAGCATAATTTACTGAGTCAGAGGTGAAGTTAATTAGTGGTGTAGCCAAGGAGCAATTGAGTACAAAAGCAGGTGTCTCCAATTACTGCTTCCTGCTGTACTTGTTGACAGAGGAGAATCTGCTTTCAGAGCAAGTAGTAGTCTAGAACAACAGTTTTCTTACTAATTGTTAGGATTAAGGAAACAGATTCTTTATTAGAAGCTGTGGGTCTTATTTAAGAAAAAAGGAAGAAAATCACTGTGTGTTTCTCAGTTTGAGGAAGGGGGTTGTTTCAGCTTCATTTACAGAGCCAGAGGCGAAGCTATTTAGGGGTGTGGCTTAGGAGCTTAGCAGTACAAAAGCAGGTGTCTCCAATTACAGCTTTCTGCTGTAGTTTTTGACTAAGGTGAATTTCCTTTCAGAGCAAGTAGCAGTCTAGAAGTACAGTTTTCTTATTAATTGTTTGATAAAGCAAACAGACACTTTATTAGATGCAGGGGGTCTCATTTAAGTAAAAAGAAGAAGAAAATCATTGTGTGTTTCTCTGTTTGATGAAGTGGGCTGTATCAGCTTAATTTACTGAGTCAGAGGTGAAGCTAATTGGTGGTGTCGCTAAGGATGTAAGGAGTACAAAAGCAGGTGCCTAAAATGACTGCTTCTTGCTGTAGTTGTTGACTGAGGAGAATCTGCTTTCAGATCAAGTAGTAGTCTTGAACTACAGTCTTCTTACTTATTGTTTGGATTAAGCAAACATATTCTTTATTAGAAGCAGGGGTCATATTTAAGAAAAAAGGAAGAAAATCACTGTGTGTTTCTCTATTTGAGGAAGAGGGTAGTATTAGCTTAATTTACTGAGTCAGAGGGGAAGCTAATTAGGGGTGTGGGGTTGGCATTTAGGACTACAAAAGCATTTGTCTCCAATTACAGCTTCCTGCTGTAGTTTTTGACAGAGGAGAATCTGCTTTCAGACTAAGTAGAAGTGTAGAACTACAGTTTTCTTACTAATTGTTTTCTTAAGCAAACACATACTTTATTAGAAGCAGGGGGTCTCATTTAAGCAAACAAAATGAAGAAAATCACTGTGTGTTTCTCTGTTTGAGGAAGTGGGCTGTATCAGCTTAATTTACTGAGTCAGACTTGAAGCTTATCGGTGGTGTGGCTTAGGAGTATAGGAGCACAAAAGCAGGTGTCTCCAATTACAGCTTCCTGCTGTAGTTTTTTGCAGAGTAACATTTGCTTTCAGAGCAAGTAGCATTCCAGAACTACAGTTTTCTTGCTAATTGTTTGGATTAAGCAAACATATTCTTTATTAGAAGCAGGGTGTCTCATTTAAGTAAAAAAAAAGAAGAAAATAACTTTGTGTTCCTCTGTTTGAGGAAGGTGGCTGTATCAGCTTAATTTACTGAGTCAGAGGTGAAGCTTATTAGTGGTGTTGCATTGGAACTTAGAAGTTCAAAAGCAGATGTCTCCAATTACAGCTTCCTGCTGTAGTTTTTGACAGAATAATAATCTGCTTTCAGAGCAAGTAGCCATATAAAACTACTGTTTTCTTACTAATTGTTTTATTAAGCAAACATATACTTTATTAGAAGAAGGGGGTCTCATTTAAGTAGAAAAAAGAAGAAGAAAATCACTGTGTGTTTCTCTGTATAAGGAAAGGGGCTGTATCAGCTTAATTTACTGAGTCTGAGGTGAAGCTGATGAGTAGTGTGTTTTAGGAGCTTAGGATTACAAACGCAGGTGTCTCCAATTACAGCTTTCTGCTGTAGTTTTTAACAGAGGAGAACTAGCTTTCAGAGCAAGTAACTGTCTAGAAGTGTAGTTTTCATATTAATTGTTTGGATAAAGCAAACAAATGCTTTATTAGATGCAGGGGGTCTCATTTAGGTAAAATGAAGAAGAAAATGATTGTGTGTTTCTCTGAGGAAGTGGACTGTATCAGCTTAAATTACTGAGTCAGACTTGAAGCTTATTGTGGGTGTGGCTTAGGAGTATAGGAGCACAAAAGCAGGTGTCTCCAATTACTGCTTCTTGCTGTAGTTGTTGACAGATGAGAATTTGCTTTCAGAGCAAGTAGTAGTCTAGAACTACAGTTTTTTTACTAATTGCTTGGATTAAGCAAACATATTCTTTATTAGAAGCAGGGGTCTTATTTAAGAAAAAAGGAAGAAAATCACTGTGTGTTTCTCTATTTGAGGAAAGGGGCTGTATCAGCTTAATTTACTGAGTCAAAGGTGAAGATAATTAGGGGTGTGGCATTGGAACTTACAACTACAAAAACAGACATCTCCAATTACAGCTTCATGGTGTAGTGTTTGGCAGAGGAGAATCTGCTTTCAGACAAAGTAGCAGTGTAGAACTAAAGTTTTCTTTTTATTTATTTTATTAAGGAAACAGATTCTCTATTAGAAGCAGGGGGTCCCTTTTACACAAAAAAATGAAGAAAATCACTGTGTGTTTCTCTGTTTGAGGAAGCAGTCTGTATCAGTATCATTTACTGAGTCAGACTTGAAGTTTACTGGGAGTGTGGCTTAGGAGTATAGGAACACAAAAGCAGGGTTCTCCAATTAGAACTTCCTGCTGTAGTTTTTGACAGAGGAGAATTTGCTTTCAAAGCAAGTAGCAGTCTAGAACTCCTTTTTTCTTGCTAATTGTTTGTATTAAGCAAAGATATACTTTATTAGAAGCAGGGGGTCTCATTTAAGTAAAACAAAAGGAGAAAATCACTGTGTGTTTCTCCGTTTCAGGAAGGGGTCTGTATTAGCTTGATTTACTGAGTTAGAGGTGAAACTAACTGGTGGTGTGGCTTAGGAGCTAAAGAGTACAAAAGCAGGTGTCTCCAATTACTCCTTTCCACAGTAGTTTTTGACAGAGGAGAATCTGCTTTCAGAGCAAGAAGCAGTGTAGAAATACAGTTTTCTTACTAAATGGTTTATTAAGCATAAAGATACTTTATTAGAAGCAAGGGATCTCATTTAAGTGAAAAAAGAAGAAGATAATTACTGGGTGTTTCTCTGTTTGAAGATGGGGGATGTATCAGCTTAATTTACTGAGTCAGAGGTGAAGCTAATTGGGTTTTGGCTAAGGGGCTTAGGAGTACAAAAGCAGGTGTCTCCAATTACAGCTTCCTGCTGTAGTTTTGCACAGAGAAGAATTTGCTTTCACCAGAAGTAGCAGTCTAGAAGTACAGTTTTCTTATTAATTGTTTGGATAAAACAAGCATACACGTTATTAGATTCAGGGGGTCTCATTTAAGTAAAAATAAGCAGAAAATCATTCTGTGTTTCTCTGTTTTAGGAAGTGAGCTATATCAGCTTAATTTACTGAGTCAGAAGTGAAGCTAATTGGGTTGTGGCTAAGGGGCTTAGGAGTACAAAAGCAGGTGTCTCCAATTACAGCTTTCTGCTGTAGTTTTTGACAGAGGTGAATTTGCTTTCAGTTCAAGTAGCAGTCTAGAAGTACAGTTTTCTTATTAATTGTTTGGATAAAGCAAACATATACTTTATTTGGTGCAGAGGGTCTCATTTAAGTAAAAAGAAGAAAGTCATTGTGTGTTTCTGTCTTTGAGGAAGTGGGCTGTTTCAGTTTAATTTACTGAGTCAAACTTCAAGCTTATTGGGGGTGTAGCTTAGGAGTATAGGAGCACAAAATCAGGTGTCTCCAATTACAGCTTTCTGCTATAGTTTTTGACAGAGGTGAATTTGCTTTCGGAGCAAGAAGCAGTCTAGAACTATAGTTTTCTAGCTAATTGTTTGGATTAAGCAAACATACACTTTATAAGAAACAGGGGGTCTCATTAAGTAAAAAAGAAGAAAGTCATTGTGTGTTTCTCTGTTTGAGGATAGGGGCTGTATCAGCTTCATTTACTGAGTCAGAGGTGATGCTAATTGGTGGTGTGGCTAAGGAGCTAAGGAGTACAAAATCAGGTGTCTCCACTTACTGCTTCCTGATGTAGTTGTTGACAGAGGGGAATCTGCTTTCAGAGCAAGTAGTAGTCTAGAACAACAGTTTTCTTACTGATTGTTAGGATTAAGCAAACAGATTCTTTATTAAAAGCAGTGGGTCCTACTTAAGAAAAAAGGAAGAAAATCACTGTGTTTCTCTGTTTGTGGAAGGGGTTGTTTCAGCTTAATTTACAGAGCCAGAGGTGAAGCTATTTAGGGGTGCGGCTTAGGAGTTTAGGAGTACAAAAGCAGGTGTCTCCAATTACAGCTTCCTTGTGTAGTTTTTGGAAGAGGAACATTTGCTTTCAGAGCAAGTAGTGTTGTAGAACTACAATTTTGTTGCTAATTGTTTGGATTACACAAACATGTACTTTATTAGAAGCAGGGCATCTCATTAAAGTAGAAAAAAGAAGAAAATTGCTTTGTGTTTCTCTGTTTGAGGAAGGGGGCTGTATTAGCTTAGTTTATTGAGTCAGAGGTGAAGCTAATTGATGGTGTGGCTAAGGAGCACCAGAGTACAAAAGCAGGTGTCTCCAATTACTGCTTCCTGCTGTAGTTGACAGAGGAGAATCTGCTTTCAGGGCAAGTAGTAGTCTTGAACTACAGTCTTCTTACTAATTGTTTGGATTAAGCAAACATATTCTTTATTAGAATCAGGGGTCTTATTTAAGAAAAAAGGAAGACAATCACTGTGTGTTTCTCTATTTGAGGAAGGGGGCAGTATCAGCTTAATTTACCAAGTCAGAGGTGAAGCTAATTAGGGGTGTGGCATTGCAATTTAGGACTACAAAAGCAGGTGTCTCCAATTACAGCTTCCTGCTGTAGTTTGTGACAGAGTATAATCTGCCTTCTGACAAAGTAGCAGTGTAGAACTACAGTTTTCTTACTAATCGTTGAAAAAGAGGGTGGTAGACAAGTGGAACACTTTACCAGAGGAGGTGGTTTCCTGTAGGATGGTTAGCTTACTCTGAGAGATGGTGCCAGTGAGAGCTGGAGACTGGATTGGAAGGACACTGGAACTACGCACCTCAGAGCCTGTGGAGGAGACTTCGAAAGCAGGATTAGACAGCATGTTTTATTTTATAACAGGTATATACTGTATAAAAGGTATATACCGTTGTCAGAGCATGTAATCTTTCCAGTAGACCTTATTGTTTATCTATCCTGGTCGGCGGGCTCCCTTCTTTCTCTGTTTTGCCCAGCAGGTTTTTATCCTGAAGCGAGTGGAGTAAAGGTGCTCTAATCCCTTAAAATTGCATCAAGCTGTTCTCCACTACATCTACATAACAGAGACATCGTCGGATGATGTTCGAGGAATAAGCATTATGCCTACCGACTCATTAAGGAAAGTTTTTCCAGTCACAGAATTCTTATTTTATTATCTTTTACTTTTAAAAATGCATTGATTTTTTGTTCTGCTCCCGAGTTTTTATTTTTATTTTAAGTCTGTATATTATATTGTTGTTATACATATATTGTTTTATTTAATTTTTTCTTTTTTGCTTTTATAGGGTTCATATTTTTCTTTAAAATAATACAAAGGGGATTTCTCAGTTTCGTGTGCTTTAGTCACATGATATGCTAATATAAAGAGATGCATGCCAGCCAGGTGAACAGATCACTTTCCTTGCTTCTGAGATAACAGCGTTCCTGTTCACATGGCTGCGTTTTCTGGATATTTTATTTTGGATACTCCAGTGCTTAAATTTACTAAACTAGCTCTTTTGGACACTAAAAGTAAGTTAATAAGTGTCTGATATTTATGATGAACTGTGCTGTTTTTATAACATACAATTAGGTGAATCCAGCTAATGTTTTAGCGTTTTAGTTTTTTAGCTATATGACAGTTTTTGTAAGACTTACACCTTTAATCGCTGCTTAAATAACAATAGTTTTTTGGTTTATTTAGTGTCTTTTATTAAAAGAACTCTGCAAGTGCTTATACTGAGGCTGAACCTGAGTGGGAATAATAGAAGCAAATCTATCATCAGGCTGAACCAACTCTGCTTCTGGTGCTTAAACTTTACTTGGGCATTGTTCCTGATGCTTTATTTCTTAATGTGAACAAAGATTAGACTGATGGAGCATCAAATGTAGTGTGTGATTTATAACTACATAACAATGCAACTCTTGAGCATTTGAAGAAACCATTTATTGGACTCTTGTTTGGTATTCTGAATCCGTGTCACTTATTGCACAAACTGAGCGTTTGAAAGATGCCATCTAACAGACTTTCATCTGGTATCCTGCTTGAGCGTTTGAAAATGCCATTTAGCATATTCTTGTTTGGTATTCTGATTCTGTGTCAGTTATTGCACAAATTGAGCATTTGAAAGATGCCATTTAATGGACTTTCATCTGGTATCCTGTTCCTTTGCCAATTAATACCAAACTCATTCGTGGGGAGTATTTCACACGGCTGGTGGAGAAGTGTCCATTGAAACTGAGATTCTGGAGACTTGGTATTGGACTCCTTGAATATTTATAAGATAGGTGTTTTGAACTGCAGATAACTATGAGATACTGCATAATACTGTGAAATACAGGTTTTCAAGTTTGTGTATGTAAAAAATCTTAATTGCTGTATTGAATATAGTATCAGTAATATTATGGTACATACAAGGAAACACATTTTAAAATTTGGGGTGGGGGGATTTAATGGTTATGGACCAAAATGAAAGTAGTAACTTGGTCTTGAGTTCACAAAAGGGAAAATCAGAAATAGAGTTCAATCAAGACAGCTTTAGGATTGATTTAATGCACATGTCATCTTATTTGCAATCAACTCCGGTTATAATCTGTTCTAATTCTGAGCATTCTGAGAAAAGCAATAAAACAGCATAAGTAAATACAAAGGTGGAAGTGAAAAGAAAAAACTTTTAAAGATAAAAATTATAAGGAAAAGGGAAAGGAAAGTAACAATAAAAATGATGAATCTATAAAATCTTGCCTAAACAGTACTTCTCCTAAAATAAAAGGGAGAGGAAGGCAATAAAAGCAATATAATATAAAAGATCATTATAGTCCATTAACCACAGCTAAGTTATGCAGTTCATGCAATATACACATAAGGAATTGCTACATTTGGGAAAAGTTAGTTTAAATGATGACCAAAATGAGCATACTGAAATGCAAGTCATGGAATCTATAGGGGCTAGGAATGATATTCATAAGTTTACAGAAGATTTAAATTCAGGAGTGTATATTAATTTGGACGCTTCTAAAAGTATAAATGAGTTTTCTGCACATACTACTGATTACCTGGATGAAACTCTGGATTTTTTGCCAGAATACTTTAAGGAATCTAACCCAGAACCAGTTTCTTACTGGAAAAATGATTTAAAAAATATAGCTGGGGAATTACAGGAGACCATAAATGGATTAAAACAGTTTACCAGTTCGAAGTCTTATAAACAACTTGATAATGGTAGAACACTACATTTTACTACTGCTATGAGTAAAGAATATTGCACAGCTGCATCTAACACACATACTGCGCATTTGATGATTCTGGATCATTTAGTTGATCTGAAACATGAAATAGATCTTTTAAAAGAAAATATAGCAATAAATGGTTCTAGATTACATGATATTTTACTCAGATTTGATAAATTACCTCATTTTGAGAGTATATGCTCTTTATCTGTTATTGAACCAGATTGTTCCCAATACTTACCTTGCCCAGATCTTTTAGTGATGGATTCGACTGATATGCCTTCCATACTTCCTGAATCTTTAGATCTTCCACCAATAACTAAGAATGCTCTAAGCAGTAAGAGTCTCAGTACAAGTAAAAGCAAAAAGAAATCTAATACAAATAGGGGTAAAACTAAGAGATTGAGTAAGGAAAGGATAAGCTGTCACCAAGAAGGAAAGAAGACCCTGGGAACATTAGATATGCACAATATAAGTATGGAAGAGATGGTTACAAATATAGTAGGGCTAACTGCAAAGCAATGGGGGGAATTTTGGAGATGAACAGGTTTTGGACACGTCTATTTATACAAAAAAAACAGATGCATACAAAGATCCTGTTTCTAAAAATGATCATGACTTGATGTCTGGGGAGACTGTCATAAATATGGTAGGGTAAATTATAGATGAAGGGGGAAGCTAGGAGGGAAGTTAGTTTTGGATAAGCCTATTTATTCACAAAAAACAAAGACAGATGTACAAAAAAGATTCTGTTTCCAAAAATGGTCATGATCCGGTGTCTAGAGAAAACATTGTTTTAGATCCAGTCTGTAAAAAGTTGTGAGGTCAAAACACAAGTAGAGTACTGAAACAGGATCTGGAGCTAGTTAAAGAATTGGAGGAAACATGTATGAAAAATGCTACAGACCTTAATAGTTGTGCTATTTTGACATTATATGGTTTTAAGATCTTACACAATTGGCCATATGAAGATTTAAGGGATACGATTGTGAACCTAATTAGGGCAGCACTAATAAGGGCAGTGACTGGTACTAATCTAACTGTATCTGATATTTTACAAATATGGAATGATAAAGATTTTATGGGCATAAATTGCTTATTTATATTTTGCACAGTTCCTCGAATAGCAAATCAAATCTGGATTAATGAAGTAGGTCTGAGAAAATTTGGCTGTAGTTTAGAATATGTTAACAGGGAACTCTTGAATGAGAAATTTCAAATACTAAATAATGAGTCTTGTCAATTAAGTATTTTTGGTGTTAAATCACCTTTTAGTAGAAATACAAGAAAACTCAAGAGTACCCTGATGAACATATTTGGTCATGTTCTAAAAATCCCAGACCTAGAATTTTTAATAGGAAAAGTTTACAGTTGGAACAAAGGTGCAAGTTTGGGACAGGTGGACATTCTTGTTAAAAATCCAGAGGTAGCAAGAAATATACTAGGTAAGGCAACATTACTAGATGAAGTGGGATTACACATAATGGAAAGGAAAACACTAAATGAAGGAAGTAAATACAACAGACAGGAAGCAACTGTGTCAAATCAGGAAAATCTGGCTGGTAGAGTGCCTATGATATTGTATTTTTATAGTCTGGAAAGAATTAAAAATGAGAATAACAACAATTTAAAGGATCTCTTATTAGAAATACTAGAACAACTTTTGAATGTTTCCATAGAAAATCCTAATGCATTAACTATCACAAGGCAGGGATGTGATCCAGATTGCGATTTAATCATTGTTAAAACAGGCTTCTTAAGCTTATACAACAAGATCATTGATAATAGGAGTCTACTGGATGCCTTAGGCATATATATCATTAATATAAATGACTTTTCTCACCAGAATATTCCTACATGCAAATCATCAAAAGGGATAAACTAGGAAAAAGTGTTATTTAATGTTTCTACATGTAATAGATTTGAGTTGCTGGAAACACAATTATATTGACTTGCAGAAGAAAAAGAACTACATATTGGAACAGGGCTTAATGTCCTTCTTTTAATTTCTTGGAACATTGCAGGTTTCTTTTCTAAATTAATGGATCAAGAATGGTTAGATTTTAACCTTAAGTTTAATATTATTTGCCTACAGGAGACTTGGCACAACAAATATCAAGGAATTTTATTGAATGGTTATCAAACTTTTCAGATCCCAGGGAGAAAAAGTTGCTAAAATGGGAAGAACTGTAGGGAGTTTAATTACCTTAATTAAAATAAATGCTGATATTACTGCAGACATTTTATATACCAATAAAAACATAATGGTTATTTACATTAAGGCTAAAAAAGTAAACATTTTTGCCTAATTAATACATGCATACCTTCATCTAATTCAAATTCATATTATCCAGCACTTTGGGATCAATTGGATGACTTTATTCATAGGAGTTGGGCAGTAACATCTTGTGATAATATATTACTTTGTGGGGCCTTTAATGCAAGGATTGGACCATATGATGGTTACTTTGATAGTAATTTCCATAACTGGTATCATCTAGATGCCTCTAATTGGCTCAGGTATACAAAGGATAAGAAATTAAACAACATGGGTCAGAAACTAATAGAATTATTAGCCTTATATAATTTAGCACCAATAAATCGCAGGTTACATGGTGATAAATTGGGAAGTTTTACTCACTTTTCTGTAAAGGGACCTTCAATTATAGATTATGTGTTTTGGAATGGGAACATGACAGATTGGGAATCTTTGGAAATTCCAATTAGGGGTGAAAGTGATCATCTCCCTCTTGTTTTAGAAGCAAAACATATAAAGTGTGTTCTAGATGTGCCAAGTAAACCTATACAATTTGTAATCTGTAATAACAAAATTCAATGGCAGAATAAGTTTTCTCCCCTTATTAAACATCTTTTGCAGGACCTATCCAACAAGTTAAACACTGAAAATATGGGGTATGGGCGTCTACATCATCTACTATTCTCAAATCTAGAGGAAATAAAAAAATTACTTAAATCCTCAAAGATTACAAAAAGTACAAAAAATAAAAAGACATGGTTTGATGTGGAATGTGGTAAAGAAAAAGAGAACTAAATAAAAAAAATTAGGAAGGTAAGGCAAAATAAGACTTCACAAAATATTACAGAACTTAATAGATGCCGGGAAAAATACAAGAAGTTTCTCTTAGTAAAACAAGGACAATACCAACAAAGAAATTGGGATCGTATGCTTGAAACTATTTAAAATAAAGATTTTCAGACAGATTGGTTATTAGTTGCTAAATGAACTAATACTATTAAATATGAATTGGATACCTATATTACGTTGGAAACTTGGGTTTCTTACTATTCTTTAAAAATGTTTTCCTTGAATGTTGAAAATGTGGGAATATTTTTGGATATTAATATGCAGGATTTTTTACCCTTTTTAATTACAGAAGTGTATTTTGTCATTGCAGCTTTAAAAAATAGAAAACCGCCAGGCCTGGATATGATCCCTTCTGAAGCTTACTTGAGTGCCCCGCTATATGGTCTACAATTCTGACTAAATATTTTAATTTTTGTGTCCAGAAACTGGTTTTTCAAAACTCCTGGAAGGGAGCTATAATATTCTCTATCTATAAAAAGAGTGATAAAACAGATCCTAAAATGAATAGACCTATTTCATTATTAGACAATCTAGGTAAATTGTTTTCTAAGTTAGTTTTAAATAGACTAAATGGAGAATTAATAGGCTTAGGGGGACTTTCTGAAGCACAAGCTGGATTTAGGGCTGGTTATAGCACAACTGATAACTGTTTCATAATTAGACATCTCTATGAAAAATATGTTATAATTAGGAAACAGTCCTTATCTGCTGCCTTTATAGATTTACTACTGCATTTGACTCAGTATTAAGGAATATTCTTTGGCTTATAATGAAGGAAAAAGGATTCACAGTGGAATTGATAGCAATTATAAGAGAATTATATACTTCAGCATGGGCCCAAGTGAGGTCAAGTACTAAGGGACAATTCTCCTCAACTTTCTCTACAAATATGGGAGTAAGACAAGGCTGCATAATTGCTCCTCTTCTTTTTTCTATATATATTGACAAGTTACTATGTGACTTAAATCTTAGTAATTCTGACACTCCTAAGATTAGGGATAACTGTTGTGGCGTATTGGCCTATGCTGATGACTTAGTCTTATTCTGTCTTATGGAATTCGGACTTCAAGCTAAATTCAACATGCTTGCAATAACTGCAAATGAGCTTAACGTGTCAATAAATATTCAAAAAAGTCAGATTCTTCCTTTTGTTACAAAAGTTAAAAAATATAATAAAAAGAAATCTTGGATGTCAGGTTCTGACAAATTAGAGACTATAGATAGTTATACATATTTGGATCCACACCTGACTGGGGATGGGACATGGAATGTACATCTGGACACAATTTTAGCAAAATTAAAAAGGACAGCAAATTCTCTACTCATATTTAACAAAAAATATGGTGGAAATACAATTAGGCCTATTTTAAAGGCAGTTCAAGCCAAATACAGTATTATGCTCAAGCTTTATTTAATGTTGAAATTTGGCATCATAATAAAATGAATGTGCTAGATATTCCTGTTAATAAATTGCTTTGAGAAACCTGAGGTTTACCCAACTTTGTTCCTGCTGCGATATTGAGGGCCGAGACAGGTTATTATTCTTTGCAGGCAGCAGCTGATGCCATAAAGGTTAATTTTTGGGCTAGAATACTTCAACATGATCAAAATAGATTAATGACTTTATGTTTACATGAAAAATACTGGTGGTCTTCTTTAGGGTACTTAAAATCAGAATGGCTATCCCTGATATTCAATTTGTTACAGAAAGTGAGGTTAACCTACTTATAGCAGTATAGGGCAAGAGGAATTACTATTAGTTTAACATATCAATCCCTCATTACAAAGGCATTTAGAGAATACTATAAGAATCTAGATTTAAATATTATTAAAAAGCTTAAAATGTCTCCATTCTTGGGGATAAATGATCCCTGTCATTACTATAGATATTACTTAAATATTCTTACAGAAGTAGAAGATAGAAAACAATATACTAGATACAGGTTAGAAGTATTTTCAAATAACATTTTGGAAGCAGTTTATATGAAAAATTCCACTCCTAATTCTGGTTTTTGCTCTTGTACCTGCTCCACACTGGAACACTTGGAACATGTCATGTTTGTATGTAAACGGTATACTACACCAAGGAAAAAATGGATATGGCCTTTATGCCAATCCATGCAAACAACAGATCAGAGCACCTTAATTATTATTTTCTTTACCACTAATGATGAAATCATAATTAAGGCTGTAGCCAAATATTTAGTAAATATCTCTAGAATATGTCTTGGTATAAAAATGAAAAAAAAAAGAGGAACTAATATTTATATTATACATTGTCTAATAGGATAATTATCTGTACTCTTGATAAGCCTAAGCATTATGCCTATAGGTAATTGCACTTAGTCGATTGCTGCCCCAGGTTTTGCATTATGCACTTTAAAGGGCTGGAAGAAACATTTTCTTGCTTATTTATCTACTTATTTACTTATTTATAAAGAGCATATTTCATGGTGTAATTCTTTCTATACTGTAGCTTATATTTTCTGTAATAACTTGTCTTTCTTGTAATGGTCTGTGACCACTCAATAAACTTGAACTTGAACTACTAATTGTTTTATTAAGCAAACACATACTCTATTAGAAGCAGGGGGTCTCATTTAAGCAAAAAAAAGAATAAGAAAATCTCTGTGTGTTTCTCTGTTTGATGAAATTGGCTATATCAGCTTAATTTACTGAGTCAGAGGTGAAGCTAATTAGGAGTATGTCTTCGGAGCTTAGGAGTACAAATGCAGGTGTCTCCAATTACAGCTTTCTGCTGTAGTTTTTGACAAAGGTGAATTTGTTTTTGTAGCAAGTAGTAGTCTACAAGTTCAGTTTTCTTACTATTTGTTTGGATTAAGCAAACAGATACATTATTAGAAGTAGAAGGTTCCATTTAAGTAAAAAAAAATAATAAAATCACTGTATGTTTCTCTGTTTGAGGAAGGGGGGTATATCAGCTTAATTTACCCTCTCAGAAGTGAAGCTATTTGGGTTGTGGCTAAGGGGCTTAGGAGTACAAAAGCAGGTGTCTTCAATCACAGCTTCCTGCTGTAGTTTTTCACTGAGAAGAATTTGCTTTCAGCACAAGTAGCAGTCTAGAAGTACAGTTTTCTTAATTCTTTGGATAAAGCAAGGAGATACTTTATTAGAAGCAGGGGGTCTTATTTAAGTAAAAAAAGTAAGAAAATCGGTGTATATTTCTCTGTTTGAGGATGAGGCTATATCAGCTTAATTTACTGAGTCAGAGGTGACACTAATTGGGGTGTGTCATAGGAGCTTAGGAGTAGAAAAGCAGGTGTCTCGAATTACAGCTTTCTGCTGTAGTTTTTGATAGAGGCGAATTTGCTTACAGAGCAAGTAGCAGTCTAGAAGTAAAGTTTTCTTATTAATTGTTTGGATTAAGCAAACATACGCTTTATTAGAAACAGGGGGTTTCATTAAGTAAAAAAAGAAGAAAATCATTGTGTGATTCTCTGTTTGAGGAAGGGGGCTGTATTAGCTTAATTTACTTAGTCAGACTTGAAGCTTGTTGGGTGTGTGACTTAGGAGTATGGGAGCACAAAAGCAGGTATCTCCAGTTACAGATTCCTGTTGTAGTTTTTGACAGAGGTGAATTTGCTTTCAGAGCATGTAGCAGTCTAGAACTATAGTTTTCTTGCTAATTGTTTGGATTAAGCAAACATACACTTTATTAGAAACAGGGGGACTCATTAAGTAAAAAAAGAAAATCATTGTGTGTTTCTCTGTTTGAGGAAGAGGGCTGTGTTAGCTTAATTTGCTGAGTCAGAGGTGAAGCTAATAGATGGTGAGTCTAAGGACCTAGTGAGTACAAAAGTAGGTGTCTCCAATTACAGCTTCCTGCTGTAGTTTTTGACAGAGGAGAATCTGCTTTCAGAGCAAGTAGTAGTAGTCTAGTACTACAGTTTTCTTACTAATTGTTTGGATTAGGCAAACATGTTCTTTACTAGAAGCATGGAGACTCATTTAAGTAAACAAAGAAGAAGAAAATCACTGTGTGTTTTTCTGTTTGAGGAAAGGAGCTGTATCAACTTAATTTACTGAGTCAGAGGTGAAGCTAATTGGGGTGTGGCTTAGGAGCTTAGTAGTACAAAAGCAGCTGTCTCCAACTACAGCTTTCTGCTGTAGTTTTTGACAGAGATGAATTTGCTTTTAAAGCAAGTAACAGTCTAGAACTACAGTTTTTTTTTACTATTTGTTGGATTAAGCAAACAGATACTTTTTTAGAAGCAGGGGGTCTCATTTAAATAAAATAAAATTAAGAAATCACTGTGTGTTTCTATGTTTGAGCAAGGGGTTGTATCAGCTTAATTTATTGAGTCAGAAGTGAAGCAAATTGGGTTGTGGCTAAGGAGCATAGGAGTACAAAAGCAGGTGTCTCCAATTACAGCTTTCTGCTGTAGCTTTTCACAGAGAAGAATTTCCTTTCAGCACAAGTAGCAGTCAAAAACTACAGATTTCTTACTAATTATTTGTATTAAGCAAACAGATACTTTATTAGAAGCAGGGGGCTCATTTAAGTAAAAAAAAAGAGAAGAAAATCACTGTATATTTCTCTGTTTGAGGAATGGGGCTGTATCAGCTTACTTTACTGAGTCAGAGGTGAAGCTAATTGTGGGTGTGGTTTAGGAGCTTAGGAGTACAAAAGCAGGTGTCTCCAATTACAGCTTCCTACTGTAGTTTTTGACAGCAGAGGGGAATCTGCTTTCAGAGGAAGTATCAGTCTAGAAGAACACTTTTCTTACTAATTGTTTGAATTAAGCAAACAGATACTTTATTAGAACCAGGGTTTCTCATTTATGTAAAAAAGAAGAAGACTATCATTGTGTTTCTCTGTTTGTGGAAGGGAGCTGTATCAGTTTAATTTACTGAGTCAGAGGTGAAGCTAATTGGGGGTGTGGCTTAGGAGTTTAGAAGTACAAAATCAGGTGTCTCCAATTAGAACTTCCTGCTGTAGTTTTTGACAGAGGAGAATTTTCTTTCAGAGCAAGTAGCAGTCTAGAACCAGAGTTTTCTTACTAATTGTTTGGACTAAGCAAACAGATGCCTTATTAGAAGCAGGGGGTCTTATTTAAGTAAAAAAGAAGACAATCACTGTGTTTTTATGTTTGAGGAAGGGGCAGTATCAGTTTAATTTACTGAGTCAGAGGTGAAGCTAATTGGGGGTGTGGCTTAGGAGTTTAGGAGTACAAAATCAGGTGTTTACGATTACAGCTTCCTGCTGTAGTTTTTAACAGAGGAGAATTTCTTTCAGAGCAGGTAGCAGTTTGGAAATACAGTTTTCTTACTAATTGTTTGGATTAAGCAAACAGATACTTTATTAGAAGCAGTGGTTCTCATTTAAGTAAAAAAAAGAAGAAAATCACTGTGTTTCTCTGTTTGAAGATGGGGGCTGTATTAGCTTAATTTACTCAGTCAGAGGTGAAGCTAATTGGGGTGTGGCTTAGGTTCTTAGGAGTACAAAAACAGGTGTCTCCTATTACAGCTTCCTGCTGTAGTTTTTGATAGAGGAGAATCTGCTTTCAAAGCGAGTAGTAGTCTAGAACTACAGTTTTCCTACTAATTGTTTGGATTAACAAACAGATTCTTTATTAGAAGCAGGGGGTCTCATTTAAGCAAAACAACAAAAAAAGAAGAATATCACCGTGTGTTTCTCTGTTTGAGAAAGGGTGCTCTATCAGCTTAATTTACTGAGTCAGAGATGAAGCTAATTGGGGGTGTGGCTTAAGAGCTTAGGAGTCCAAAAGCAGGTGTCTCCAATTATAGCTTCCTGCTGTAGTTTTTGACATAGATAATGTGGTTTCAGAACAAGTAGCAGTCTAGCACTATAGTTTTCTTACTTATTGACCTCCTTCCCACCTCTCCACCCTCCCACCCTAAACCAGTTCTACTTTTATTGCCACTGGATTTGACTGACAACAATAACTTCCTGTTTGGCAGTAAGAAGGGAAGGATCACTGAGACACATTAGTTTCATCAACCTTGAAGGAACCTAAAAAAATAGCTCTTTGTCCCCCCCAGCTGCTGGAAGTCTGAATACAAGCATGGAAGAAGGAGACTTCTGAAGACTACAGAAAGTCCCTGTCCCAGATCAGGAAGGGCAAAGGTTGTAAGGGCACATAGGCAGTAGGAAAATAGGTGTAAAAATACAAAGAGGGAGGAGGCAGTAAGAGTACAAAGCAACAGGAGAGGGGACACAAAATAAGTCAAGATGGGAGTGGTGCAGTGCATTGGCTGCGGGGCAGCAGTGTTCTGAAAGACATTTTGGAGGCTGCAATGCTGTCCTGTTTGTAGGCAGGAGGTTGCCCGTCTCCAGGCTGACCTGGCTAGGATTCATTAAAACTCTTCCCCCTCCCAGGAACCACCAAGGCCACCACAGTTACCTCACAGGTTGCCAAGAAAGAGGAGCAGTTGGACAAAGGTGCGCTCAGGGAGGGAGAGGGTGGTGGAACAGAGGTGCATCCTTCCAGCTGTACTTCTCCACAATTTATTTGCTGTTCTGGTGAAGAGTGGTTCCTTTATGGAGGCACCTGCAGTGGAGACCAAGAAGGATGCTGGGAACCTCCACAAAGGAGACCCACTGGAGGGTGGCACGAGATGCCACAGGGGAAGGAAACAACTCCTGGTGGGGAGTGGGGGAGGAAGGGGATAGGGAGGTAAGGTGCCTGCAAAGTGCCATGGCATGCAGGGACAGGAAGTGAATCCTCAGGATCATGGGAGCAGCTGCTCGAGGGAGGGAGCTGGATGTCATTGTCCTCCTAGGGACACATGACCTGGCTGTGAATGGGATCAGAGCAGTGCAAGAGGAGTTTCTAGAGTTGGGGAGGGTCCTTAGGCAAGTAGCATGTAGAGTAACCTTCTCGGAGGTACTGCATTTCTATGGCAAGGATGATGCTAGGGTATTCTGCACCATAGGATTCAATGACTGGTTTAAAAACTGGTGTTGAGCTCAGGGTTTTGGCTTCATTTGGGGACTGGGGAGCCACCTGGAGGGATGCAGGCCTATACTGGTGTGATGATCTGCATCTGTCCGGGGGAAACCAGGATCCTAGGTGATAGGTTTAAATGGCTCATTGGCAAGCATTTAAACTAGCCAAGGGAGAGGCTCTGAACAGGAGCAGGGAAATACCAGCCTCCCCCCACAAAATACAGTAGTTAGAGAGGTAAACACCAAGGTAGAGAAGTCTTTAGGGAGCAGGATGGGAGTAAATGAAGAAAAAGGCAGTAAGAACAGGTATGGGGCTAAAAGAGGAAAGGCCATCAAAAAATGGAAGGCAATGAGTACCATTGTCTATAGTCTGTGTAACAAGCTCCCTGAACTAGTGGCCTTGATGGAAGAAGGATGCCTGGATATTGTGGCAGTCACTGAAACATGGTACACAGAGAACCATGACTGGGATGTCAACATACCAGGATACACAATCTACAGGAGGGACAGGGTGGGGAAAAGAGGAGGAGGAGTAGCTCTCTATACAAGGGAAGAGATTAAAGCAATAGAACTAAAGAGTAAACAGGAAGTTGCTGAGTCAATATGGGTCACCCTGGAGACAGGAAATGGCACCACAATCCACATGGTGGTTGTGTACAGACAGCCATCTCAGGGGGAGGAAATGGACAAGGAAATTATAGAAGGCATCCTTAAAATGTCAGAAAAAGGGGAAATATTGTTGATAGAGGACCTGAATATGCCAGATGTTAACTGGAGTACATTTGCTGCAGGCACATCCAAGAGCAGGATCATTCTTGATGCCCTACAGGGGGCATGCCTCAGACAGCTATTGTTGGAACCCACTCGGGAGGGAGCAATCTTAGACCTGGTACCCTCAAATAGGGAAGGAGAAAGGATCTCAAATTTAGAAGTGGGTAGCCATCTGGGAACAACTGACCACCAAACAATGTGGTTCACAATAAACACAGTCAGAGTTAATCCATATAAAACAAGAGTATTGGACTTTGAGAAGTCTGACTTTGGGAAAATGAGAGAGTGCCTCAGAAAAGCATTAGCAAATGGGCAAGAAGGAGGGGTGGAGGAACAATGGGAAATAATCAAAACAGCCATCACAGAGGCAACAAGCCTTTGTGTGAAGCAAACCACCAAAACAAAATGAAGGAAAAAAACACTACGGTTCTCAAAAGAGGTGGATGGGAAAGTTAAGGAGAAAAGGATAGCATTCAGGAAATATAAGAAAACACAAAAGGAGCAGCACAAAGAATTTTATCAGTTAAAGCAGAAGGAGGCAGGGAAGGCAGTCAGAATAGCAAAGGCACAAACTGAGGAAAAGATAGCCAAATCTGTTAAGAAGGGGGATGAAACCTTTTATAGGTGCATTATGGAGTGAAGAAAGACCAAGGGAGGGATACAGAGACTTAAAAAAGGGGAGAGAATGTGGGCAGAGGGTGACAGTGAAAAAACAGAAATACTGGATGAATATTTCTGCTCAGTATTCACAACAGAAGAGGAGGGGGAGGTACCTAAACCAAACAAGAAAAACTCTCTGAATGGAAGGATCGATACCAGTCCATTCACAGAAGAAATGGTTTTGAAAGAACTCTTGAAACTGAGGATAGACAAAAGAACTAAGGGTAGAACTAGCAACACCACTGACTACTCTCTTTAACAAATCATGAGAGGATGAGGTGGTACCTGAGAACTGGAGGAGGGCAGACGTGATTCCACTTCACAAACGTGGGAGCAGGGCAGAGGCAGGAAACTACAGACCAGTTAGTTTGACCTCAGTGGTAGGGGAAAATGATGGAATCACTTCTGAAGGAAATAATTGTTGAGTACCTAGAGGCCAGTGGGGCACAGGACCCAAGGCAGCATGGTTTCACAGCTGGAAGGTCATGTCAGATGAACTTAAAAGATTTCTTTGAATGGGTGATGAAAGTAGTAGACCAGGGAGGGGCTGTGGATATGGCCTATCCAGATTTTAGCAAGGCATTTGGCACAGTCTCAAACAAAAGATTAATATACAAGTTAGCCAGCCTTGTAGTGGGTCCTAAGGTGGTAGCCTGGATAAAAAACTGGCTAGACAACAGGACACAAAGTGTAATAGTAAATGGAGTCCACAGTGAAGAAAGGAGGGTAACTAGCGGGATACCACAGGGTTCGGGTACAGGGACCAGTCCTCTTTAATGTCATTATTGGTGACATTGGAGAGCACCTGGAAGGAAAAGTATGTCTCTTTGCAGATGACACAAAGATCTGCAACAGGGTTGATACCCAAGGTGGGGTGGAAAAGATGAAAAGGGACTTGGCAAGGTTGGAGGAATGGCCAAATATATGGCAGCTCACATTCAATGCAAAAAAGTGCAAGGTAATGCTTCTGGGAAACAAAAACCCAGGGGAAGTGTGCACAGTGGGGGGGGTGAGATAATAACAACAACAAAAATTGAAAAATACTTAGGAGTAATTATATCAGATGACCTAAAGGTGGGCAAGCAATGTGAGAAGCCAGTAAGAAGGGCTGTGGGGATACTGGGATGCATAGGAAGAAGCATCAACAGGAGAAAGCAGAAGAAATTATTATCCCTCTGTGCAGACAGTTGGTGAGACCCCATCTACAGTACTGCGTGCAAATCTGGAGACCCCATCTCCGCAAGAACATAGACAGAGTGGAGGCTGTTCAGAGGAGGGCAACCAAAATGGTGCAGGGTCTGCACCAGAAGACATACAAGGAGAGACTAAAGCAGCTTAATACATATACTCTTGAGGAATGGAGGGAGAGGAGGGGACATGATAGAGACTTTCAAGTATCTAAAGGAAATTAACAAAGTACAAGAGGGTAGTATCTTTTAGAAAAGAGATGTGGAAGATCAAGGGGGCACAATTTGAAGATAGAGGGGGACGGCTCAGAGGTAATATTAAAAAATATTTTTTCACAGAGAGGGTTGTGGATGCATGGAACAGCCTTCCTGAGGAGGTTGTGGAGTCAGGCACAGTGGAAGAATTCAAGAATGCATGGGACAGACATAAGGTAATTCTAGTGGGGGGTAGGAGGAAGTAAGCTGTTGATTAACTAGAATCTGCTGCTTATCCATCAGGTAGGGAAATGGGCAGACTGGGTGGGCCAAGCAGTCCTTATCTGCTGTCAAATTCTGTTTCTATGTTTCTGTGAGTATTAAATATCCCAATAGATGCTTTTCTTCATCTGAAGATGGAGGCTTGTACTCTTTGTTACCGCACTGCCATCTGGGTGACCTCAGGGAGTGATGCAGCTTTAGAGCAACTGGGGGGGGAGAGTGGCTCCAGCACGTGTACAAGCATGAATGTGTGCATGAGTGCCATGACATCCATGCAGGCAACGATCTTGAGGACAAAACTTAAAATCTGATATATCTTGTATCACAGAAGGGCCACTTCATCCCTGACTGCCCACACTTGCTGAACATGACAGGCAAGATGGAAACCATGGCTGACAGTACTCCAGAGGAAGTCCACCACCAGAGAAATGTATTCAGTGGAAGGAATGCCCCCTGTGGACCACCTGAACTGGGTAAACTGTACAAATGAAAAATGGATAGAGTGGAAGGGGGCCAGGCTGAGAACAGCTGCATCAGGGACCTGGAAAAAACAGTTAATAAAAAAAATGACAACTAGGGGGCATAAATTGGTTAACTGGTACCCTGTACTTATTTATGAGATTCACTGGCCAGGTTCACGTCTGGCTTTTTGGTCTAGTACAGTTTACCTAGTTAACAGTAAAACAAAATTAAATAAATGGGTATTTAAGGGAAGACAATTTAGAAAAAAATGTCTGGAAATCATATTTATAAGAAACAGTAGATTTGTGGACTAGACTTTAAGCAGTATCAACTGAATCAATATATCTCTATAAATTAATAACTAGCTAGAGCAAAAGACAACTGCAGAATGACTACTGAACTGATTGGGGAACACAAGTTCATGGACCAAAGTTTTCAATTTGTTTTTCTTCATATAGTATAGCTGGCTGTACTACTGCTAATCACTTCTGACCTGCTGTACCTTGGCCTCAGACACCATGTGCAGAGCAGCAGTCTTATTGTGGAACACATGACCACTGTGGCCTGGATATTCAGAGCAGTTGCGAATGGCGCAACTGAGTTACGCTGGCGCAAGTGCGGTATTGCGCCAAGGAGCCATATTCAGCATGAGCCAGTGCACAGCACAACATTCATTGTGCCAATGCACAACTATAATGAATGCATGCCCAAGCAGGAAGTGTGCCCATGAATATGCAGCTCAGTGGCATATTCAACCGTGAATCCATGACGCAAGTGTGGCGCAAATTGAAGTTGCTCCGAGCAGACTTGTTTCTATAAATACAGGGCGCAAACACACAGACAGCACTTACGCCAGGGGTTAGAGTGGGAGGGAGTGGGAGAGAGTGACAGACAGTGAGAGAGGGAGACAGACACACAGACCAGGGCAGATACTGAGGGAGAGGGACAGAGGTGGCATTGGAGAGGGAGAGAGGGGCAGAGAGAGTGAGAGAGAGAGAGAGAGAGAGAGACACACACACACACACACACACACTGACAGACAGTGCACCAGGGTGGCACAACCAGCAGCTGCCAACCTCTCAGGAGGACATTGGGCAGCAAGGGCCAGGGACAGTGCGCCCTTAATGATGGAGGCCATAATGAGGGGTGTGAGGTGGCAGGAGGAACAGCTACATGGCTGAGGAAGGGCCCATCGGCGGTATGCCTGACGCAGACAGTACCGTATCCGTGTCATCTTTGAGAATTACAGTGACACAGAGATTGTGGGCTAGTACTGCCTGAACAGGGCCATTCTGAGGCAGTTCTGTGAGCTGTGCAGTGAGGAGATGCAGGTACCTGCCAGACTGAGCCACACCATGTCTGTGGAAATGAAGGTGACAGCAGTCATGTGCCTGTTCAACATGGACACCTTCCAGAGACCAACAGGGGACTCCACAGGCATAACCCAGTCAGCCATGTTCCACCTCCTCACACAGTTCCGCAATGCTCCGCTGCCACGTGCTTCAGAAATCATCCATTTTCCCTGCACACAGGTGAGTGTACAGCAACCATGCAGGACTTCCACAGGGCTGCACATATGCCTGGCATGATTGGGGCCATTGACTGCACCCATGTGGCCATCAGAATGCCACCTGGCCCCAAAGGTGTCAAGTACATCAACCGGAAGGGGAGCCCTAGCAAAAACTGACAGGTGGTGTGCGATGTCAACTGGGTGCATCACCAATGTCTGTGCCACACATCCTGGGAGTGCACATGATGCATTCATCTGGCACAGCTATGCGATGTGCCACAGGTTTGAATGTGGGGACATCCCCACAGGCCACCTAGTGGGTGAGTATGGCATGGGCAAGGGGTGATGGGCAGTGCAGACCTTGGGATGGGGGAGGGCAGGGTGTGCATGTTGGCTTGGATGCCAGGGACAAGCAAGGGGTGCAGCATAGACTAGAAGAGGGCTAACCATGTCAGTATCCACACAGGAGACAGCGGGTATCCACTGAGGCCCTTGCTGCTCACCCCCTACCTGCAACCATTGTCCCCTGCAGAGGAACACTAAAATGAGGCACACGCCAGCACATGCAACATCATCGAACATGTCTTTGGCATGCTGAAAGCATGTTTCCATTGCCTAGACAGGTCAGGAGGTGCCCTACAGTACAGCCCATCAAAAACCTGTGGCCTATTCCTGGCCTGCTGCATACTGCACAACATGGCCATTGACCATGGGATAGTTGTCGAGGCTGATGAGGGTGACAGTACTGGGGACGATGAAGACAATGGGCCAGAGAGTGGTGGACAGCCACCCCCTGAGCAGAGGGATCCCCGGCTGCTACAGCAGGCACGGCACCACCAGGACACCATTGCACAGCAGCACTATAGTGCACACAGGTAGATGGTGCGATACACATGAATGGGCCCACACACACACAGGTATAGCACAAATGCAGGGGCATGCATGGCAAAGGGCATGCGCACACAGAGGCAGGATGCAGGGGTAGGGGGGTCAGTGGCACACAACCACACACAGCACACACACACACACACACACACACACACACACACACACACACCCAGGTGTTGGTATGTGGCATGGATCAGATGAATTGCACTGGTGCACAGGTGCAACTGGTGCTAGCCTGCCCTCATCATGCCTAAGTCACATGGTCCAGTGGCCGGGCAAGCATGCACACAGGCAGCATGCGGCACAACACACAGGCATGACACCAGTGGAAGGCATACACATACATCACCCATTTGTGCACAGGGCAGCAGTGGCAGACAGTGGTCAGGGTGACCCGGATACCAGGACTGCTGCACGGAACCATGGATGCTACAGCCATGGGGGCAGCCACCCAGGGGCCGATTGGCAGCCACAGGGTGTGCATCAGTCATGGGGAGGGTTGCAACTGCCCCCCAGGAGTGGAATCATGGGACAGCAACTGTTTCTGTGCCGGGGTGTGCAGGTTGCCCAAACAGGCCAGCCCCATGCATGCCTGGGATGCCTACATATCAGCCCAGCATCAACTATGATGGGATCACCTGATGCTGGGATCATGGGGTGGACAGCACACTGTGAGGGGTCACCTGTGCATGGCCACACCCTTTGGCAGCCAGCAACACAAAGCCATCCGTGATCGCAGTGGCAATGTGATCCAAAGATGCAGTCGTGGCCTCCTGCATGTGCTGCATCCCTGCCAGGATCTGCGCAGTGCCTCTTTCCTGCTGCTCAGCTAACTGGTTCACCTCTGAATGCAGTGCACACACCCCAGTGGCAAGCAGCACCTGTTGCTATACAGATGCCCGCAGCAGATGGGTGTGATCAGCCAGCCAGTCGGCGTCCTGGGGCTCCTGGGTGGGATGCCAATCCTCATGTGGTGACTTGCCATGCTGCACAGCCCCCCTCTCTGGTGGACACTGCACAGTGGGATCTGCAGGGGGAATGGGCATAGCAGATTCACCAGTGGTGTATCCAGTGTCCAGCTCCTGGTGGCACCCGCAGACTACTGCTGTCACCCGTCAAGCTTGTGTACGTCACCCAGGGCCTGCACGGCCACACCACCACCACCACTGCAGGGCAGAGCACACTGCTGCACCCGCAGTGGTGGCAGGCAACTGTTCCACCTCTGGCAGAATGCTGGGTGTGCTGCCTGTGTCAGAGACCAGCAGGGGCATCTCACCCACAATGTTGCCCATGCTGTCCAGGATAAGTGAGATGTCATCATCAGAGTCAGACCCCACCCTGATCTGTGTCTCTGCACAGAGGACACCAAGGCTGGCATCCTGCAGGAACTCATCCAGGGCCTCATCCTCCCCCAGGTCCAGGACATCTGCCTGCACTGTGGTGGTGAGCTGCTGCCTGTCGGGCCTCTGGACACTGGTGGAGGTGGATGGCTGGTCCTCCTGGGCCGTACCAGCATCCATGGCTGCTGCTGCCACTGCCAGCACCCTATCATCTGCACAGAGGCATGCTGATGCTGCAGGAGAAAGAAAGACATGTCAGTGATGCAGTGCCCACATGTGCCCCCCCCACACTGCCACTGCACATGTCCTGCAGCATAGCATGCACATGGGTGCACACATATGCACATGACATGCATGCATGCCAGCATGCCTGTGTACGCACCCTCCATGCCACCAGCTGTGTGTGGCTGACATACGTACCATGCAGTGATGGGGTGCCACCCATCTGGAATCCACCTCCAGGCACACCCTCCACCATGGTGCAGTGCACGGTGGCTGCCACCAACTCCTCCTGCAGTGTTAGCATTGGCGCATCTGCTGGCCCCCCTTTGGTGGCAGTCCGGGCCACATGGATGGCTACCACCTTCTCCTTAATGCACCTCTTGTCTGTCCCCACCTTCTTCCTGCACTCCTGCACCAACTGCTGGTGGCTGCCATGCTGGTTGACGTATGCTGCCACCCCCTGCCATGCACCAGCTCTGGTCTGTGGTGTGTCTGTGGCATCATTCAATAGGGGCTCCCTGTCCAGGTAGGCTTCAAACAGGGTATCTGTCTCTGCCTTTGAGAAATTGGGCCTGCACTTCCAAGCAGGCCCACGCTTCTCACCCTCCTCATGATCTGACATGTCGCTGCCTGAGGACATGGACAGCACAGTGTGTCAGTGATAGCATCTCCTTGGTCCATCCCACCCTGCAGTGCTGTTCACTCCCAGTGAACTGCAGCGGCATGCACAACTTTCCTCAAGAGGATGCAATACCAGTCCATGGCCTGTGCTGTTTCATGGCACTTATAAGACGCAACACATGCAAATGAGGTTTGGTGCAACAGTAATTATATGCTAATGGACCCAGTGCACCACGCATTGGCTGATGAGCTCATTTGCATGTGGTGTCTGTATATTGCAATATTGCGCCATGCACAATGGAATTGCACTGGAGCAAGTCGAGATGGCGCAATGCGCATGCATACATGGTGCTCAGACCCACAGTGCACATGCACATCACGGCATCATGGTATCAATTGCACACCATGTGCAGACAGTGTGATGCAGTGGCATTGTGCATGTTGTGCATGGCCAGTTATGAGCATGGCCACGCATGGGGTGCCGTGCCCTATTGCGCATGTGTACAATGCCAGTCAACCCCTGACACCTGGGTCAGACCTCTGACCCTGTGACCCTGTGTAGCCATTCCCATGCCGTGCATCTCTGGCACTGCACGATGTCCATGCACTCCCATGCATGGAGCGGCAGGTGCATGTTGTGGAGACATACACCTCCTGCCGCCATTTTCATCCCCGAGTTCGCGGTTGTGAACACAGCACAGGGACGAGTACGGCATGCCCCATACTGGACACAGGTGGAGCCGGTGAACCAGGTGGCCTCTGTTGAGCTCCACGCCCTCCCCAACTATTTTGGCAGGTGCCCCTGCAGCAGGCCAGGGTCACTGTCTGGCAGGGGATTGCTGCCAGGCTGCAGCAGAGGACCAGGGTGGCCAGGACAAGGTAGCAATGTCACCATCTGTATGAGGACCTCCTGCGCTGGGACCTAGAGCACCTGCAGAGGCTGCAGGCATGCATCAGGTAATGGGCTGTGCCATAGCCAGGTAAGTCATCACATGTTGCATGTGTGCCCTGGTGCTGTACTGTGCTATTGGATAAGCTGCCTGGCATGCCCTGCAGAGGGGTACATAGTAATCATGTGCATCATGGTGTGGCATTGCCAGCCACCGCTTGTGTTGCAATGCAGCCGTGCAGGACGTGCCGGGCAGGGGCACACCCTGTGCACAGGGGTGGGGGTGGTGGTTGGCTGTGGTTGATTTCTGATGTGTAGCTGTCTTCTTTCTATTCCCAGCTCCTGAGGATTATCACCAGGCACAGGCAGCAGCTTCATAGTAGGCTGCCGCAGGCCAAGGTGTTGTGGGACCAGCACCAGCGGGGCTGCAGGGGGCAGGTAAGCACTGTCATGGTCCTTCACATTGTACATGGGGGGGTGGTGGGGGAGTGAGTGCGTGCATGGCCATCTATGTTCGTGTGCCAAGGCAGCTGTGTGTGTCGCACTGTGCGTGGTGCATGCCACTGTGGTGCATCCATTCAGCTGTTGGTGGGGTGGGTGTGTGCCCGGCTGCCACTGTTGTTGCCATGGTGCTGCCAGTGCACTGTGCCATGTGACTGTCATTGCGCAGTCAGATGGCCATTGTGTAATGGAGACCACATCTCTGCAATGTCATGGTGAGCCGAGTTGCTGGCAGGTGTTGGCCCACCGCCCTGCAGGTGGCCAGTACAGGCCCTCCAGGGATCTGTGTTCCCACTGCCCATTGTGCACTGTGGGTGGACATGGTTCCTTGAGACACTGCACTGATCACATGTCCTGTCCCTTGTTATAGGTGTCCAGCGGCAGGGACCCAGGCTGCCATTTTATGGATGGCTGCTCTGGCAGATTATCCTGATTGCCTCCAAAACAATGGATGTGGTGTTACGGACGAGGCACATGCTGTTGCCGGAGAGGAGGCAGCGACAATGCCAAGGGGTGGCAGGATGTGGCCACTGTTAGTTTGCCCCAGCTTTCCTGTTTCCCCTGCTGTACCGCACCTAACAGTCCCCCTTCCCACTGTACAGTTGCTGTTCCCTGTCCCCTTCCCTCACTTTACCTACCCTTTCTCAGCCCCTTGTTTTTGTGCATTGTTGTGTTCAATAAAATATATTTTTTGACTTACCTGCCTGGGTTAGTGTCTGCTTTGCAAGTGGCGTGAGGAACCATGCTACAATGGCCCAGTGTCTGTCCGTGTGGTGTGCATGCGTAGGAGCACATCTTGTGCTTCTGTGGTTCACTGCTGTGTGCTGTAGTGTGTCCCACTGTGGTGGTGTCCTTCCCCTCAGTCAGTTGCTGTGCCTTGGAGTGCCCGTGAGGTGTCTGTCAGGGGTGTGTGGCAGGTGTGTGCATGGTGGTGGCACACGGCCATGGTCATTGGTCAGGTACTGGCTGCACACTGTGTTGGGTTTTCTGCCTTGCATTGTGCGGCCTGTCCCATGTGATTTGCCACACTACCTGCCTCCCAGCATGTTCAGTGCCTACTGTGTGTTCTTTCTGTGTGCCTGTGTGGTGTGTTTTGGGCTTGGCTACATGGTCCTGGGTGTGGCTTGCTATGGTCTGGAAGGGAGAGCATGGCCAGCAGCCTGTGAGGGGGGCTCCCTTGGTGGCTCTCTGTTGACTGTTGGTACCCCTTTGTTGCCTGCTACCAGTGCCACTGTTGTGTTCTGGGAACTGGTGTCTGGGTGCCTGTGTGTGCCCTGCTGTGCCCTGCTGATGGAGGCCTCCTGTGGCCTGTCAGTGTACTTTCCTGGCTCTGTCCCTGGGCCTGTTCTCTGTGCCATGCCCCCCTCTGTTGCTCTACTCCTGCAGTTGCACTGGAGCATCTCTTTCTTCACCATGGCACAACTTTGATTGCACCATGGCGCACCTCTGTTTGCACCATGGTGCAACTGTGTCATATTCAGCCGGGTTGCGCTGGCACAATTCGGCCTGCACAATCTCTGAGTATTGCTCCTGTTGTGCCATAATGCATCGGATTTGCACTGAGCTGGACTTGTGCCATGCTTCGGCACATGTCTGAATCTCTAGGCCTGCATCTAATACTGAATGCAAGTCCCTGATCAGTAGAGATTTTCCAGTTTCCAGCAAAAAAACAAAAAAAAATTAACAGTTTTTTTGATTTATATTTTATCAGGTAAGATGGACAATTTCACATCAGTTACATAAAATTCCCCACAAACATGAATTTCAAAGCTATCTAATTTTTATTGTGGAATACAATTTCAGCACAATGGGATCTATTTTTATTGCCCTTGAATGACATCTGTTCATGATACTTCTTCCTGCTATGAAGTTATTCTCTTCTGTTTATGACATAACAACCTGTCGCCATAGAAATTATGTGGCTACCACAAGTAGAGGATTATGACTTTTGCGAAAGACAAGCAGCAGAATTGGAATTGGCTTCAGACATATTACACAAAATAACCCCCAAATTTGAATTTAAGGACCTCCCACTTTATTAATTAGTAGTTTGTGCCTTGGGTTTGGTGGGACTGCTGGTACTCACCACTTTCACACTGAGCCCTATTAAATTAACATGCTCCAGCTCTTCTCCGATGTGCATTTCTTTAATGGCACATTTCCTGGCTGACCTATTTCCTGACATTGGTTACTGTTCAGCCAGTGGCTTACTTCCTCTGCTTTCCTGCGTATGTGTTGGTACAGTATTCTGTTGGGTTTTTTTTGTACATATATATATATATATATATATTTATAACATACATACATATATACATGGATTCTTGACACAGGGTCATGATGTATTCAGACTAAGTGCTGTATATTGATATACTACTTGCACAATTTTTTTTTACTCAGAAGAGCTGCCAGTAAAGCTGCGGTGAGGAGACAAGAGGTATCACCCAATATGAGCTCATATTATTGAGCACTACAGTAATGAGCGACTCAAAAATACTGCTCATATGTAGAGCAAGTACGAGAAATGGGCTCTGTGTTGCTATAGTAAGTGTAGCACAGAGGGATACATGCAACACTTGTTAGACAGAGAGGATAAAGGAAATAATTTGGCCAAGTTTCATTGTTCTGGCTGTGTGGTGTAGTGGCATGAGCCACTGTTCCTAGAGCCTATGGTGCTAGGTTCAGATCCCAGTGCAAGCAATACTCTTTTGCTTTCAGGGGGAGTATCTACTTTTTCAAAGTCTGCTCCCCTGAAGTTGAGAAATCTTAATTTTGGGTACTCTTGGGCGGGCGGGGCAGGGGGTACGAGGTGAAGTCCCCATAAAATAAAGGGTATTGAAATGTTTTTAGAGGACTGTAGCTGTTTGAGGTGGTCTCTAAAAGGAAGTTGCCCTTTTGACATGGGCGATTAGTTTGTCTCTCTAATGAGTGGTGCCATAAGGGAATCACCCTTATCATATAAATCCGAGACAAGGAATGTGCTAGTTATTGTCAATTGAAAAGAGAAAGTACTGCATGTATTACTGAGTGGGTGCCATTGGGGGAAGATTGTGGAATTGTGTGTCAGAGGGCTAGGTAAAATGGACACTTCATCTGCTTTTTGGCCGGGGTCTGGGAGGAGAGTGGACTATGTTCTAAGATGGAAAGTGAAGAGCTTTGAATGGATTTGTTGCAAAATTTTAAAAAAGTTATATTTTTACACTGGCTGGGGTAGGAGGGTGGAATAGGATGTTAAGTGGGCTGGGGGTACTTTGAAAACATGATAGGTGGCTGTGGCATGAGGGTAGAGAATGGGATAGGGTGCTGAAGGTTGGGTGAATACTTTTGTACAGACTACAAAAATGCATTGAATACAGCTGGCATTCAGAATTCAACCGAACACAGCTATTATGGATTTGATTCCTCACTACAAATCCCACCTTTGGATTCTTTTATTTCCATACAGTTCTGCACATGGTTTGATTTTTTTCCTTCCCTGATGATCTCTCAAATAGCTACAGCAGGATCAGTTTGCCAAAACTCTGGTCCCAAGTAACATGAATTCAGAATTGACTGTTTTGAGCCTTAGCCTGCTTTGTAATCAGGGCTGCAGGGAAACTCTGGACCAAATTCCCTACTTTGCCGTTTTTCCTCCATATGTAATATGGTTGTATCTCCCATTTCTTTTGGGCTTAGTGAAGAGCCTAGTTTGCATGATGTCCAGACGAATGGCCTAGTGCTGGGTGGGGGGCTAGCTGTAGTTGGATTCACCACTATGCTATAGTCACAGCCACACTCCATATGCCAAACAAACAAAATGTTAGTGCATCTGTGAATGCCTTCAGAATGAACACAATTTACAATTTTCAGCTAGGAAAGACACACTGAGCTGAGGTTTATTTTTCGAGGTGAATCCAGAGAGCACAGGAAAGGTAAGTGACTTGCTTACAGCCACACAGTATGCAAGTGGTGGCTGTGGGATTCAAACCCAGTTCTCCAGATTTGTAGCACAGTGCTTTTAAACACCACGATAATTAAAGAGCAGCTGATGCCTTTGGGTAGACTTTAAAAAACATAATATTTAGACACAGTTCAGATGTTATTTCATGTACTGTATCTTCCATAGATTTCTTTATGTTTCTTTCCATTATTTATTGCGAAAGAAGTTGCCTCAAAAACAATATGTATCCTTTAGAGTTCATCAGACTCTACAGTTTATTCCCTACTTGAAATTATAATGCTCTGTTGTGACATCACAGTCTGTTGCCATGGGAATAACTGTGAAGCCACAAACAGAGAATTATGACATCAGATTGGGAAGAAGCAATAGGAGATGATGCACCCCCCAAGGAACAAAAATCATGTTCTCATGAATATGACCTCAATAATAAATAATGGGGATAAGAAATAGAGAGCTAATGTGAAATATAAAACTGCTTTGTGTCCAGATATTATGTTTTTCAAAGTTCTTCTTGAGGTATAGGTGGCTCTTTAAACAGGGTCCGTTCATTCACAGTTCTGGTGCAAAACATTAAATTATGGTAATCAAGTTTACAGAAAGACAGGTTCATATGTCTAGAAAAGTGCAGACTGAACATACTGTACACATACTGCTGAAGTGCGGGCAGTTCAGCAACAGATTAAATATGAACAATCTGGGGGCGTGGTTTGAGCTCCAAGGAAAAAGGGCAGCTTAAGCGAATAGCTCCTGCGAGTTGAGACAAAATCCGGTTCTCCATGCAGCAATATGAATAGCTGAGCTACCAGAAAGTTCAAGGTGAACCACCGCAGCAACCGATGATAAAAAGATTGAGTCGGAGACGGTTAAATGGCTCACCTGGGGCCGCATTATCCTCCTACATCAGGAGTGATCAGCAAGGCATAAAATCCAGCATGGTGGGGAAAGCTCCCCAGGCCACAAAGGTAGCAGAGGTAGTAGACGGCCCCAAACTTACTGAAATGTTTGATACTCTGGTCCAAAGGATGTTGGAGGTAACAATGGCCTCCAACGCAACTACCCTGGCTATTCATCAACTCGACACACATATTTTCCAGACAGAAAGGCAAATAGTGGTGAATAAGGCCACAATCACAGACCTCCACTCCATAGGAAGAGAACAGAACCACACCATTCAAGCATTAGCAGCCAAAGTGGACAGCCTTGAAAGTCGAAGTTGGAGGAATAACCTTCTCATCCTGTGGGTACCAGTAGGAGCCAAAAAGGGATATGTGGTGGACTTTCTATACAAGATAATCCCTAGAATTCTGCAGCAGAATCTACCCCCAGCTTTACTATTGAGAGAGCACATCATACCCTAGGCCCCACTCCCAAAAATGGTGAACGGCCATGGCCTGTACTGGCCCATATCCTGAATAATGCAGACAAGGACTGGGTCATCACCAGGGCAAGGGAGCTGGGGCAGCTCATCTGGAATTGACACCAAATCCTGATTTTTCAGGATTATTCCAGGGATCTGCCAATGCGCAGGAAAGAATACGCCCCAATGCATAGTAAACTACATGACTTGGGAGTGTCTGTTTCTCTCAGGTACCCAGCCACAATGCAACTGGTGGTCAACAGCTCTTCACTTTCCTTCTCTGATCCTGAAGTGCTCCAAGACTACATGGCAAGAACATGGCCAGAATGCAGGGCAGCTTCACCCCCAACTTCTAGGACCCCACCACAGGCTTAAACTTTGGAGAAACAACATCTCGGCAGATCCCCATTGCAGGCCATCGGAGACATGGATACCAGCCACCAGAACCTGCAGTTTACAGCTTGACTTCTTCCTAGGAGCTGCAGGGGACAGCAGAAGGACTGTCACCCCAAGAGGGAGCACCAGATGGCGCGTCCACCTGTTGATCCCCCACCACCTCACCCTCAGAAGAGCAGGTGGTAATCACCAGCCCTTATTTCTCCAAGAATCGCTACGAGTAACTAGGGGACCCCCTTCAAAGAGCAGGCACTGGTCTTGGATGTGGTGACACAAGAAATACAGGCTAACTGTCCCCTAGGAGAACAATTATCAGGTGGAGAGCTGCCTTCCCCCTGTAGTGGCCCTATTACAGATCTCCAGGTGTAGTGCAAACCTCCTCAGATTGGATCTAGCCTATCCAAAGCAGACAACACATGAATTATACACTGGGTCATTATATGGGCCAGACTAGCACGTCTATTATGTGTCAGATAAGTCACAAATGCTGTCTTATTAAGTGGGGTTGAGATATCCAAGGCATAAGGGGAATCACTATCTATATATGGGTTAGAGCTAGTCTGCAGTGGCAGATGGGTGGGGGGGGAGAGGTGAAAGGACTACTACTGGTAATCCAAAAATAGTGGCAAAGTTTCCTTGGTATGCCAATCTGAATTGCATATGGATAGAGGAGGTGGGTGGAGGGGACATAAATATTTAAGTTCACTGTATTAATCAGTTAAGATTGAGGGACATTTCAGACTCTTTCCCATCCTGAGGTGTGTTATAAGAAGCCTAGATACACCACAGTCAGAGGGTCAGCGAAGGACAACAATTAGTTACCTTAAGAAGACTCAAGCTATTGTCTAAACTGACGCAAGATGGGAAGAGTCCCCCCCCCTTAGAAGGATTGCCCTGTGGGCAATAAATAATACCCAAAATAAGAATATGTTCCTTACATAGTGTGGAGCCATACTTGGCTGATCCACATGGCCCAAATTGCAGAGTTTATGTTAGGAACTGCCTATTACATGGGATGTGTGGGTTTTTTAGGAAAGGTAGGGGCCTGTTTTTTCCCAGCCTTCTACATTGCTCTAGTGCCATCCCCCATGGGAAGCAGCAAGGGCTAGCAGGGGCAGGGATCCCAACCTCATACAGTCATTCTATCACAAGCACTGCTTGGTGCACATGTAACTAGTTTAATGTTATTGTTAATACAATATGCACTGTGAGAAGCAATTCACAATCTGGTCAGCAGAGGGTATCATTGTATCACGGAAAGATGGAATATGAATCTGTAGTGAATGTTTTTAATTACTGGCAGAAATGTATGTGCAGGATCTCATTCTCTAAGTCATAAAGATGTGTTCAGAATATTAAGGCAGGACCCTTTCTAACTTCAGGCTGCCATAGAGATCAAAAGGTAAAAGTCCCTGAACATAAAGACAATGGTTGAGATATCAACCTATATGTGGAATTTTAGGAGCCTAAATACCCCCTATAAAGAGAAAGAAAGTTCTGTCCTACCTGAAGAGAGCAAAGGCCAATGTAGCCTTTTTACAAGAAACTAAGCTTGTAGGGAATGACCAAGCCATGTTGGTCAAAGACTGGGTGGGGTTGGAAGTCCATGCCTGTGCACCCACAAGAAGCGAGGGGTGGTTATCCTCATCCACAAAAGTTTTCCCTGGGTGGTCACTAAAATAAGAAGGATCCGCAGGGGCATTGGGCTATGGCTCTGGTAAGTAAGGTGGAGTGGCCACTTCTGTTGGTCAATCTATATGCCCCCAATGAGGATGACCCTGAGTTTTTCCAGGAGGTGTCAGACAAAATAGGTACCATGGGAGAAAGAGGCATCCCTATATTGATGGGGGGGGACTGCAATCTAGCTTTAGTCCCCAGCATGGATAGAAGTGGAATGGGGAAGGAGTCCCACCAAAGGGATACAAAAGCACTGTAATAACTTATGCAGAAGCACACTCTGGTTGATAACTGGCAGTTGGGGCACCCCAGGGAACAAGACTATACTTTTCAGTCAGGGGTGCACGGGACCTTTAGCAGACTAAACTACTGGCTAGTTTATCCCAGTATATCCCAGATTTCTGTTAGTGCCAGTATTCTCCCTGTTATTTTATCTGATCATGCCTCGGTACAGCTTCTCTTGATGTGGGGCTCCACAACTAAGCCCACTCCAGCATGGAGGCTTGACCCACTGTTACTGAAGGACCCTGAATTTATTTCCTGGGCAGCGCAGGAAACCAGACAATTTTTTAAAGAAACCCCCCTGAATGACACCTCACCCTGTAATACATGGGGATCAAAGGGATCCCAAACTGAGTATCCTGGAGTGACAGTTATCTCAAAAAGGAAACCCAAATGAAAAAAGCCAAAGACACCAAGGTGCGGTCTGGGCACAGGAAAGAGATTCTTAAGCTTCGTCTGGAGATGAACTAATTACTATCTAGACAGGCTGAACTGGCTATGTTCTGCATCAGGCACACATACTGGAAGAATGGGGATAAGAATAGAAAGGCGCTAGCCTACCAGCTTTGGAAACAGCAAGTCAGTCATCACATTGCAGGACTAGTAGAACCCCGGACCCAGAAACTGCGCACTTCCCCTCCAGAGGTTAATAATATAATGATGAAGTTCTATAAGCAATTATATACCACCACCCATTCCTCACTTCCCAGTGAGGCACAAGATTTCCTGGGCAATATACAGATCCCAACACTAGCCCAAGTGAACAAGGAGGCCCTGGAAGCTCCTCTTACGGAAGAAGAAATCCGGAAGGCACTGGAGTCCCTTCAAAAAGGCAAGGCACCAGGAGGTGATGGCTTTCCAGATGAATACTTTCAGGTCCTCTCCCCAATAAATACCCCAATATTATGTCAAGTGTACCAAGAAGCAACCACTTTAGGCCAGTTTCCACACACTGTGAGAGAGACGGTGATCACTATCCTCCCAAAGAAAGGGAAAGATCCCACCAGGGCTGGCAACTAAAGACCCATATTCCTAATACCCGTAGACAGTAAAATCTTTGCTCAGGCAATAGCTAATCAACTTAAAACTTTTCTCCCAGAACTAATACACCCATCCCAAGTTGGATTTGTTCAGGAGAGATATAGTGCAGTTCATATCCGGTCAGTAATCAATCTAATACATACAGCCAAAACCCTGCCTACACCAGCAGCAGGGATAGCAGTTGATTTTGAAAAGGCCCTTGATTTGGTAGAGTGGGATTATCTTCTTTTGGTTTTACCGAAATTAGAGTTGGGTACCGTAGCCCTCTGTCTGTCTCCTTCCACTGTTATGCCATCCCCCAGTCCTGCCCCCCCCCCGGGCAAACCAGCCTGTGCTTCACCCCTTGCCTATACCTGTCCCACCCTCTCTTGAATCCCTCCACCGTAGCTGCCTGTACCAGCTCTCCAGGCAGTATATGCCATAGTTTCACCACTCTCTCTGTGAAGTACCTCCTCCTCCTTTCCCCCCTAATCCTACCACCCTCAGTCTTCCAGTTGTGTCCTCTGGTGATTCCACCGTCCTTCAGTTGAAAGATCCTATCTTGGCTTACCTTATTTACTCCCCTGAGGTACTTGAAGAACTCAGTCATGTCTCCCCGGTCCCTCCTCTCCTCCAGCGAGAACAGGTCGAGCTCCCCTAGTTGTTCCATATGTGTCATATCCCCCAGGCCCTGGATCATTCTGGATGCACTCCTCTGAACCCTCTCCAGGAGGTGAATGTCTCTCCTTAGGTGCGGCCACCAGAACTGCACACAGTACTCAAGATGTGGTCTACCCAGGCTGTTATACAGTGGCAAAATCACCTCCCTATTCCTTGAAGTAGTCCTCCTAGCGATGCATCCCAGCATCCTATTTGCCCAGACCGCAGCCCTCCTGCACTGCTCTGAATTATTCATGTTAACATCCATCAAGACTCCTCGGTCTCTGTCCCCTGCCGTAGCCTGTAAATCACCCCCCCCCCGGGTGTACACATAGTTGGGGTTTTCCTGCCCTAGGTGTAGCACCTTGTACTTGTAGGAGTTAAATTTCAATTTCCAGGCACAGGACCACCTATCTAGAGTATCCAGGTCCTCTTGCAGGGCCAATCTCCCCTCCCTCTCCACTACCACCCCCAGCTTAGAGTCATCCACAAAGAGACTCATTTCACACCCGATACCTTCCCTGATATGGGAGATGTAGGTGTTAAAAAGGAGTGGTCCCAGGACTGATCTCTGTGGGACCCCACTTATGACCTCCCTAGGAGACGAGACCTCCCCTCTGACCACTTCCCACTGAGTGTGACCTGAAAGCCAATTTCCAAATCACCTGTCAATAGGCCTACCCCTATCCCACCCCCCCAGCTTCTCCCTTAGGCCAGTGTGAGGGACCGAATCAAATGCCTTGCTGAAGTCCAGGAACAGTACATCCACTGGTCTTCCCCTGTCTAGTGCTGATGTCATCCACTCATAGAATTTTACAATGTTTTTTACGATCTACCTGGCACAAACCCCTGCTGCCAGTCATCCAGGTAACCCATCTCTACCAAGAAACTTCCCAGCCTTTCCTTAAAGAGCTAGTGTACTGCCTGAAAACTGCCTGCAGTTAATTGTAACTTTCAGATGTGGTCAGCTATCGTTTCTTATATCTCAAGTATTTATTCTTTTCTGTTTGCTAATTAGAAGATTTTCCATCTGGCAGTACTAGGGTGATGTGTGGAGCAGCACTCTGTCTGGAGGGGGAAAAAAGTCAGTTCTGTTCCTCCCACTACATCAATACTGAAACCGCACTGACTATGACATCACTAGTAGCCAATAAGAATCATTTCTTACCGCCAGGTTTCACTTTCACATGAAGCTGCAGGGACTGGCTTTCCCTGGTTACTAGTGATGTTACAATTTCCTGAATTTTGATTGGTAGCTTGTGAAAGTCACTGCTCAGGCTGCAAGGATTGTGATGTCTCAGGTGTTTGGTCTCATTTCTGACAATGTAGTGGGAGGAACAGAACTGACTTTAATTTTCCCTCCGAACAGAGTGCTGCTCCACACATCACCCCAGTACTGCCAGGTGGAAAATCTTATAATTAGCAAGCAGAAAATAAAGACATACTTCAGATACTGGAAGTGATAGCTAACTGCATCTGACAATTACTATTACTTCCAAGCAGTACACTAGCTCTTTAAGAATGCTCTCCATTACCTTCCCCACCATCAAAGTCAAACTGATGAGTCTATAGTTTCCTGGCTCTTCCCTTGGCCTCCCTTTATGGATGGGCACAACATGCGCCTGCTTCCAATCCCTTGGCACCTTCCCTCTCTGGAGCAACAAGTTAAAGAGATCTGCCAATGGTGCAGCCAAAACATCCACCAACTCCCTCAGTACTCTGGGATGAATAGCATCAGGCCCCAGAGATTTATCCTATTTTAGAGACTGGAGGGCTTCCCACACTTGACCACTAAGAACATCAGCATCTATCCCCCCACCCACATTCAGCAGAACCAGCCTGATATCTCACCCCTGGTCTACCTCCCCAGCAGCTTGTTCTTCAGCAGGTACACCAATAGTCAGGTCTGCAGCACCTTCTGTGTCCTACAATCCCTTATTGGAAGTTCCCCAGCCTCCTCCCTAGTGAACACTGAGGCAAAGTACTCATTCAGTACCTCTGCCTGCTCTCCAACTCCTTTCACCCACCCCCCAGCTGTCTTCAACCTACTGAGGTGGCCCTTGACTGTCCTTCACTCACCAATATACCTAAAGAACCCCTTTTCCCAACCCCGTATCCCCTGCACCAGCCTCTGCCCTTTCCAGGCCTTCGCCCCCTCTCACCACTCTGGCGACTTTCCTGGTTGCAAGGCGATAGTTCTTTCTATCCCTCTCTCCTCTCATTTTGTTGTGCCTACTGTAGGCAGCCTTATTCTCCCTTACCACCTCCTGGACCTCTTTGGTCCACCAGCATGGTTTATGAAACTTACCACCCTTGCGGTTCACTCTTGAACAGGTCCTGGGGGCCTCCTGTAGCCCCCTCTTTATGATCTCCCACCTACCGTCCATGTCCAAACCTGTTTTTATCTCCCACAAATGCCCCCTGAGAATTTCCTCTATGTTCTGAAAGTCTGTCCCCCCTAAAATTAACTATCATTGTCCTTGAATGATCCCCCCCAGTTTAAGCTAAAACCAGACTGTGTTGTGGTCACTCTCAGCCAGGGGTTCTTCCATAACCAGATCTCGTACAAGATCCCTATCCACTAAAGCCACATCCAGGAAATGACCCTCCCTCATTGCGTCCATCACCTGCTGATTGAGGAATACATCCAGGAAGCCCTCCAGCAGCTTCTGCTCCCTGGTTACAGTGGACGTCATAGTACCCCAATCAATAGCTGGCATATTAAGGTCCCCCATCAACACCACTCCTTCCTCTTCAAGTCCACACTGCCCCTTAATGTTAGCCAACAGGCAATCCTCCAGGTCCTCTGGTAGTCCAGGGGGCCTACATACCACCTCCAACTTGATCTTCCCTCCCATGGGGGTTTGCAAGGTGACCCATAGGGCCTCCACATTGCCTTCTGCTTCCTCCACTCTCATAATATCGATGCTACCTCCACTGAACATTGTTACTCCTTCCCCTCTGCCCACCTTTCTGTCCTTCCTTAGCACAAGGTACCCACTCAGGTTAAGGTCCCAGTCATGGTCAGGGGAGGCCTAAGTTTCAGTGACCGCTGCTACATTCACCCCACCCTCAAATAGTGTGGCCTGGAACTTCGGCAATTTATTCCCCAGGCTCCTGGCATTTATTAAAGCCACCATCCAACCCTTGTCCCTACCCCTCTTTACCATATCCTCCCCAGATCTTTTATACGTCTGTCCATACTTCTCCCCCGGGGTAACGTATGTCCCCCCCTTTGGGGTTGCAGGCCAGTCCTACTGGTGGTATGGATGGCTGGATCAGTCTAGCAATGCTCCCCTTCCCATTTCACATGTTTAAACCCCATCTAGCCTGAATGAAATCCATTATTGCCCGTTTGAGAACTTCCTCCCCTACTGGATTTAGGTGACGCCTATCCTGGGCATACAGTCCCTTGTCTTCCCAAACTCCTCCCCAATATCCCAACACCCCAATCCCCTGTGCTTCATCCCACTGCCCGAGCCAGTCATTAATCTCCCTGATCTTCTGTTTGTTCTCCTCAGTGGCCCTTGGCATTAGAAGGATTTCTGAGAAGTAGACAGACCCTGGCCAGTTCTCGGAACCCTGCCTGAATTTCCAGCACACTATTTCCCTCCATATCATTTGTTCCCAGATGCATCAGGAAGTCCGGTGATCCTCCACAGTCCATCACCAGCTCATACACCATGAACCTTGCCCTATGCAGCTTCAGACCGGAAATACCCACTACGTTAACTGGACTGGATTTTCCCTCACCCTGCCCTGCCCGATGAATACCCTGATTATGGAGTTCTCCACCAGGAGAACCTTAGCGTCCTCCTTGATCTTTTGTGCACACCTCCTTTTTGGAATCCCCCGCCAGCCTCAATCGTCTCTCCCCTCCTTGAGACCACTTCTCCTTGGCTTCTCTCTGGACCCTCTACAAGAGAACCCCTAGCCACCCTACCACCTCTTGTCATCCCTTTTATAACTCAGTTCCCTGGTTAGCCCCAGTTTAGCCTCCTCCCACTCCCTACCCCAGTCGAGCCTTTTTTTCCGATCTCTTCCCCCCTTCCAGCTCCCACCTCTCCAATCCCCCCCAACACGGCATTCCTATCACCATCACCCCCTCCTACCTCCTCCCCTTTCCTCTTGCCCCCTTCCATGTCCACCTGCAGGTCCCCTTACCTTCGGCCTTTCTCTGGTATGATCCTTCCCCTCGAGGATCCCCTCCTCATCTCAATCTCTCCTCCTTTCTCACCGAGTTGACTCGCAGCCTCCACAACTTCCCTTTGCTGGTTCCCCATCTACCCTTCTTTGACACTTGAGTTGCCCCCTCCCCTGCTAGCATACTTATTTGAATTACCGATGCCCACCTTCGTCTGATTCACCATATCCCTGTCTCCTCCACCATCCTTTTCCTCCTCTACCCCCTCACCACATCCTCTCCAACCAACTTACTCAATGGCTCAAATTTATTATAGCACTCAAAGCCAACCTCCTTGTTTTGTCCTGCTTTCCCACTATCCACTCCTCCAGTAAGCCCAACCCACGTTTCCCCCCCCCGCCTCTTATGATTTAGCCTGTTTCCTGTACCGGTTACCTCCTAGGTAGCTACCCCCTTTGTTACTAGCCCACGTCCGATAGGTTCTCCACTCCTGCCTGATGAAACAGATCCAGGTCACACTCTATCACTGCCCTCCTGCTCCCCACAGGCCCTCCCAGACATGTTTATCCTCCCCAAACAACTCTAGTTTCCTCCGTATCCAGTCAAGCTCCCCCTGATATGCAATAACTGCCTACAGACTGGGCAACCTCCCTCCCTCCCTCCAGGTCCAGTTTAGGACCATGGCTGCCCCACAGACAGTGCACCCTACAATCCTACCAAAGATTCTTGCCCTGTTGGCGTGGGCTACCCCCTAGAGGCCCTCTCAAACATTCTTGGATGTTCACCCTTGACCAGGTCCCCACCCCCAGGTAGACCTACCTGCAACCCTCTACAGCCAGCCATTCAGGGCAATCTAGCCCCTGAAATTAAAAACACAGCTCTGGTACCAAGCTACAAAACAGAAAAAAATAGCATGAACAGAGTTACATCCCTTAACAGTTCCAAGAATAATCAGAGTCATGACTGGAGAAAACCCCAGTATAGCCACCCAACCAATCAGTGACCTATCTCCACCTGGCCCCGTCTCCTCTGACCATTTAACAGAGGTTGGGGATGGGTGGGCGGGTGACAAACTAGCGTCCCAAGAGTGGCTGGGCTTGTCCCTTAAAAGGCCCAGCCGACGAGTCCCGAAAATGGTGCTGTCACAGAGTGACTCTTTGATGGATTAAGGGCCCTGGAACTTTTGGGCTTGGTTCTTTAATTAAAGCCTTTTGATACTATAACTATAACTATGTAAAATCAGAAATTAAATAAATAAATGTAAGCTTTAAAAGTTGAGGCTAAGTTAAAAGATAGTGTAGTGGAGACTAGCAAGGTAGAAAAAAATAAAGCAAAGGGGAGGACAGAAGTAAGAGTGAGTCATTTAGTAAATCCCTCCCCCCCCATGTAATTCAGTTTAAGAGAGAGGAGGAACTGAATCCCTTGTGTAAAGGTAGTTGGGATTCTTTATATGGTAATTGAATTAATTTGGAGCTTAAAGGGGCACTGTCAGCTTTACCCCTCCGTTTTTTCTACATCCCATCAGTATATATCTTGTCACCCTCCTATGAAATGAGTGCTCTAGAATGACCCTCTATGTCTGAAAATTCAGACTTTTTACCTGCTTTGCAGTTTTTTATATCGTATGTTTATCGTCCGGGACGAGCTGAAATCCCACACCTACCGGAAGCAGAGAGAGCTCAGGAACGCGCATCTGCCACGAGTGCTGTTCCAAACAGCATATTTTTCACAAGCATGGTTTAAAAACATGCTCTGCTGGTCTGCCACAGTAATCCAAAGTGTTGTTGGTGTTACAGAAAAAAAAACGAGCGCTGGAAGTTCTTCTAATAACACTTGAAACTTCGGGGCGAAATCTAAGTGCATGCATAAAGCAATACGCTCTTGCACATGCGCGCCGGATCTTGACAAGTCTTCGCGCATGCGACTCGCCTATAGGTCTCAAATGTTATTAGAAGAACTTACACAGCCAGTTTCTTTTGGTAACCCAACACTTTGTGTATACTGTGCCAGTATAGTCATACTAAATTATGATCCCACTGGAAAAGGGAAGGGTGGGGGATGCTCTGGTTGGAGGCATACAAGATAGCCTTTCACACAGCTCAAACACTGCGCTGGTTTTGACCTCTCACTCTTGAATCCCCACAACAGCATCAGATGGAAAGGGATATTGTGGGTTTCCCAACCTTGGCACCTCTCATATGGGGGGTGTCCTCCACCCCACACCCCATGATAGATCCAACTATTAAATATTGGAAACAGCTACATAGCCTCTTCAAGCTATCACCTGCCCCTGTGAGTTACACTTCCCTATGGTACAACCCCCAGATTACCATAGCAAAAGTAGTGGTATGTTGGCTGACCTGGGCCTAAAGGGGGGATACAATACCTCTCATACATTGTTTTACCAACTGGTAGACAGGTGGACTCATTTTGGAATCTTCAGGAGAGATGGGATATCCCACAGAGACTTCTGGAAATACTTGCAACTGCGGGAAGCCACTAAGCCTCTCTTGTCTCAGTACCAAAGAGATGCTAGAGGAAGTATGCCTTGTCTAAATGGCTTACATTGGCCAAAGATCAGGCAGGCCGTATATACTCACTGATTATTGAGGCCATCCCTCACTGAACAGAGAAAGCCAAGAAATACTGGAGAACAACTATGGGTATAACCATGTCGGAGGCACAGTGGGCCACATGTTGGTATCTTGCGCATTTGCAGTACAACGATGTTAGGAGCAGACTGATACAAAATAAAATGTTATACTGGTGGTACAGGACCCCAGTGATACTACATAGACTTAGACTACTTAAGAATGACCATTGTTGGCACTGTCGTCAACCGGGGGGGATCTCTTCCATATTTTTTGGGCTTGCCTGGCACTCCATCAATTATGGAGCCAGGTAGGACAACTCGGAGCTCAGATACTAGAAAAACACTGTCATGAGACTCCTGCATCCACCATACTGGGAACACAACCTTTGAAATGTCCCCTATCCAGTAAGAAATATAAGTGGTATATGTTGCTGGTCATGCAAGCTAAACGCCTACTAGTTAGTCACTGGTGGATGACCAATGTTCCCTCAATGGAGGAGATTCTGGCATTACTGACTCCAATATATGAGATGGAGAGGAGATCCTGCATACTGGGAATCAGAAATGCAGACTTTCACATAATATGGGTATCCTTTCTGGCAGTTTTAGCACCCAGGGCAGGGATAGGGTGAAGATACAAGGGTGGATGTTGATGGATTCCCTGTAAAAGATTTATCTGGTGTAAGAATGTTAAATATCAAGTTAGCTATATGAGAATGAATGGCAAAAATTCAGTTAATTATATGATTAAGTATGCAATGAGGCAGGCCCTAGTTAACTGCTACAGTACAGTTAGTTTTACTACAGTAGATTACTGTAAATATCATGTTAAGAAAATCAGTACAGTTGACATGATACAGTCTGAGGCTGTCTCTTCTTGTTTCTAATGGTTACGGATGAGGAGAATAAGGAACCACATGGAGTTACAATAAGAAACCCGGGTCACTAGATGCCTTGGCACTTGTTGATCAGACTTTATTGTCTTCAAGGTGGTTTGGCCTCTCCTCTACTTGCCCAAGTATGTATCTATTGATAGATACAACGTATGGAATGTTTAAACCAATGTTTATTTCATGTGAATGATCTCTGAGTATGTTCCTTCTACACCACAGGAAGGAGCCTATGGGTGACCAATATATCCTTGTATCAAAATGTATAATCAGTTTACATATCTGTACAACCCAAACCTAATAAAAATAAAAATAAAAGAATGTTGAACAATCCATTAAGAAAGTAGCTCAGTAAAGGTAAATTTCCTTGGGTATGCTAACACAGATGTCCCAGTGCTTTGCCTTTTCCCAAGACTTCATGATGGGCAGGTCTGTGTACCCAGCAAGACCCCTTGTAGGTCCAGAAAGCCACCATGTCATAAGCTGGATACAGTTATAAACCTGGAACAAATGCATCCCAGCATAATGGCATTTATTCGCTCTGCTCAAGGGGTGGAACTCTACACAGAATGGATTCCTTTGTCAAGTAACTAAGTTCGATGGCACCGGCACCTTGAAAAGGGAGGTAGGCCTCCTGGGACAGAGAGGGGAATAGCCAATGTTTACATTCCATAAGCATTCATAGCAAATCTTACACTTAACTAAGTTTTCCATTGGACCTGTGAACTGAAGCCAATTGAATTAAAACTGGGGGCTCAATTCTCAAAGCTCCCGGTGTAGCGCAAGGGGCCTGCACCTCAATGAATGGTGCAAAGTTCCCCTTGTGCCAAACGATTTACCAGGAGCCATTCTTAAAGGCAGCCTGGGTCTATCACAAGCTACTTGCACCAAATGGGACTTGCACTACCTGTGTGCTCCAAAAGGGGCTGTGGCATGGGGCAAGGGTGCATATGGCAGACCGAGGCTGCCACATCCTAGAATGTCCAATATTCCAAACTCACCCAGAGGGAGAATTTCTAAGTACTCTAGACCATCCAGGGCTGGTCTAAGGGTACTTAGATATATCCCTCAGGAAGAGCTTAACACAGTGCACCACTGAGCAGAGGACCATACTCCCATGCCTTGATCCCCCCCTCGGTATATATCCCCCACTCTGATCCCTGATGTCACTTTTATGTTAAATATAATATTACTTGGTTGTCTATTGGCCCTTCCTCCCGATCTTGTCATTTATTAAATATATCTATATTACCCACATACCTAGTGGTCTAGCGGTCCCCATTCCCCACCAGGAAGCCACCCATTATTGTAAAAAATAGTAACACACATTCCTGGTGATCTAGTGGCCCCAGCCCCTCACCTCGCAGGTAGTGCCAACCACCCTCCATACTTCACATCTTAATATACAGTTCTCCTCCTCACCACCATGGCCAGCTGCTGACTGACCTGTCAATGAGGTGTACTGCATAATACCACATGAATGACTGGCTGTCAGTCAATGAGTGCATTCACATTATACAGTATGCCTCACTCGACAGGTTAGTTGGCAGCTGGCCATGTTGGTGAGAGGAGGGCTGTGCCTGTTGGTGGTTTGGGTGTAGGATGGGGTGTGTGGTGGGCACTACCTGATGAGGTGGGAGGGGACAGGGGCCACAAGATCACCAAGAATGTGTGTTATTTATTTTTACAGAAACGGCAGCATCCGGTTGGGATAGGGGTCTGCTAGACCACTAGTGGATGTGGAAAATATGTATATATATAATAAATGGCAAGATCAGAGGCAAGATCAGGATAGGGCCACTAGATCACTAGGGATGTAGGAATATAGATAAATATAATAAATGGCAAGATCAGGGATCGGGGAGGCGGGCTACTAAACCACCAGGTAATATACTTCTTAACCCTTGTTGTGCTGATGATGTGTATACAGGTCCTAAAAACCTATATGTTCGAAATCTTCTGGCAGCCTAAAGGTTAACATAATAATAACATTGAGGATAGGGGGATCGGTGCCTTTGTTGCAGGGAGCCTGCAGCAAACCCCTCCTGTGCACCGTGTGTTTGTCGCATGGGAGAGGTTGCCACAGGTGTGGAGACTTAGGTGCCAGGACACCTCCCGTTCCAGAATCTGGTGCAGGGTCCCTAGTGCACTGGGTTTGGCGCAAGCTGCTGTTTGCCGCAGCTTGCGCTGATCAAAGCCCTCTTTGAGAATCAAGCCCAGGATCTTTATGACTTGATCTGTTAAGATGTCTTATTCCTGTTGCCAAGTAATAATTCTGATATCCCAAGCAGAGGATTTATGAGTTAAGGCCAAGAAAAAGCAGGAGAAGAGGAAGTCCAAGGGACACAGACCCTGTTTAAACATGTAACTGTTATTAGTAATTACAATGAATAGAATGTCCAGAAATTGAATTGTATTGGAATGTAATACTATTTGGGAGCTGGGACATGTCAATAACAACTGTATTTCTCTGCAGGTGCTGGGGAAAAGGAATGTGTCAGGGGACTGGTCTGACCTCACAGACTGTTGGTTACGTTGGTAGATTTGCCTTATTTCCTCTGATTTATTCATTTTTTGAAGGGGGGCATTCAGGGAGCTACAGCCAAATAGAATTAAAAGAGGGAGAGCAACAAACGGACAGGTAGTGGAGATGCAGTAAGAACAGGGGTTTAATTTCTGAAGGGACTGTTTTTTACCTGATTTGGACTGTGTCTGTACTTTAACTAATTTTGGGCTGCATTTACACTGACTGTCTTGACTTGTAGGCTGTGACTATTTTTTTTTGCACAGATTGTTCTTGCCTTTTAGGCTGTGACTGTATTTTAACTGCTTTGGGCTGCATTTAAACTGATTATTATTGATTTTGGCATCGGGGGTATGGAGATTGCCTCAAACAAAAGGGACTAAATTCTCTCTGATGAGGAACACGGCCAGGCAAAATAGATGTAAAGGTGTCAATTCCAAAAAAATGGGTAGCCAATTTAAAAAGGGAGTGCTGAGAGTGTGCACTGCATTACTAACTGAATTTTTACAATTGCAGGTAGCAGCCTCTCTGTAGGACCCCCGGGAGTAGGGACAGAGGACAGCCAGGGCAGGATAGGAACAAAAGGCAGGAAGTGAGGAGTGTGGGATTACTGATTGTTTTTCATTGCTTGCAGGGAACAATCAGAAGGACCTGCCCACTCTACCTTATCCCACCCACCCTGAGCTCAGCCTTCCTTTATAGGCACAGGACCAAGGGGACTTTTACAGCTCCCACAGCAACAGGAAGGAGGTAACAAAAAACAAACAAAAAATGATTTGAAAGGGCTGAGAGTGGAGAACAACTTTTAAACATTAAAGGGGAGCAGGGACTGAACTGGGAACAACTAAATGCCAGGTAAGCAGGAGTGGGTACAGTAGCCTACAAAGGAAAGTGGTAGAAGTGTCAAAGCAGGGAACAGCCATGCAGGGAAAGGCAGCTTAAAGGACAGAGGGAAAACGACAGGGCACAGCTGCTCAGGGAGAGTCAGCACAGAAACAGATGGTGCTGGCAGTGGTGTGGTGCAGTGTAGTGGATGTGGGGCAGCAGTATTCAGGACATTCTGGATGCTGCGGTGCTGTCCAATCTGCATGCACCTCTCTGGGCTGAGGGGGTAGGTCACCAGTCTCCGGGCCAAGCTAGCTAGGATACAGGGACCTGCACTCCCACCCAGAGACCACCTAGTCAGCCTCAACTTCCTCAACAGTTGCCTCACAAAGAGAATGGTTGGACTACAGTGGGCTCAGATAGATTGAGGGAGTGGTTAAGGTGGCACATTATCCAATCAGTGGCACTACATAACTCCTACACAGCATTGGAGGAATGGGAAGGTCGTACAACAGCACCCAAAGTAGTGTCCAGAAAGGATGAGATGGACATCCAGGGTGGATCCAATGGGGGGGAGAAACAGAGGATCCAAGGAGTGGAGGAAGCAACTTCTTGTGGTGGACTCTGTTGTCTGGGGAATAGAGTTGGGAACAGGTAGCAAGGGAGAAAGGGAGGTGAAGTGCCTACCGGGAGGCACAGGTTGGAGGGATGGGGAGCTAATCCAAAAGATCATTAGGGAGACAGTGAAGGGAGTGAGAGAGCTGGATATCATTGTCCATTTAGGGACAAATGACCTGGCAGGAGATAAGGAAGAATCAGGAAGAGTCCAGGAGGAGTTCCAAGTGATGGGGAGGGGCCTGAAGTGGGTAGCAAGCTCCTTGTCTTTCTTGGAGGTGATATCTGTTCATGGCATGGGGAGACAAAGACACCCTGAATCCAGGCACTCAACTCATGATTGAAGACATGGTGTGGAGAGAAGGGGTTAGGCTTCATGGGGGACTAGGACCCCACCTGGAGGGATGTGAGCCTGTACAAATGGGATGGCCTGCATCCATACAGGGAGGGGACCATGGTCCTCAGTGAAGGTTTTAACAGCTTCCTAAGCAAGCATTTAAACAAGCAACTGGGGGGATGGGGGGAGGATAAGAGATGGAGCATATTCCCTCCCATGAATATAGCAACTATGGGGAAACACAGGAGGGAGGTGGATCAAATGAGGGATCACATAAACACTAAAACAGGGGGCTGGGGAGACTGATTCTCAAACTGACAAAGAAAATGATCATAAAAGGCAACGACTTACTAGAGCAAAATTGGAAAGGCAATACATCTTGGAGAGCCATGTGTGCAAATGCCTGAAGTCTGAGTAATAAGATAGAAGACCTCGAGGCTACCATGGTGGAATCTGTCTTGGAAATTGTTGCCATCACGGAGACCTGGTGTAATGAAAACCAGAGCTGGGAGGTGTCCATACCAGAGTACAATCTCTTCAGGAAAGACAGAATAGGCAAAAAGGGGGAAGGTGATGGAAACCATAAAGGCCACATAAATTTAAGGGGAACAGGGTGAAGGGGAGATACTGTGGGTCACCCTAGAAACAAATAGGGGAAGATCCATCCACAATTGGATAATTTATAGATCATCAAATAAGGGTGAAGAAATAGATAGGAAGATGTTGCTAGCAATCCAAAGGATGGCACACAAGGGAGAGGTGTTGTTGGTAGGCAATTTCAATCTACTGGATGTGGATTGGTGTCTCCCAGAAGCAGCAATAGCTAGGAGCAAGAGCATCTTGGACTCCCCACAAAGAGTGTTTCTTAAGCAGCTGGTCACAAAGCTGTTCCCGACTGACCAGCCATCCCTTATCAGCTTGTCCCCTGGGCCAACTGCCCGCAGAGCTGCTCCTGACTGCCCAGCTGTCCCTGATCAGCTTGTCCCCTGGCCGACTGCCCGCTGAGCTGCTCCTGACTGACCAGCCATCCCTGATCAGCTTGTACCCTGTGCTGACTGCCCAGCTGTCCCTGATCAGCTTGTCCTCTTGGCCGACTGCCTGCAGAGCTGCTTCCGACTGCCCAGCTGTCCCTGATCAGCTTGTCCCCTGGCCAACTGCCCGCAGAGCTGCTCCTGACTGCCCAGCCATCACTGATCAGCTTGTCCCCTGTGCTGTCTGCCCAGCTGTCCCTGATCAGCTTGTCCCCTGGGCTGACTGCCCGTGGAGCTGCTCCCAATTGCCCAGTCATCCCTGATCAGGTATGCCCTTGGATGTCATACTAAGTTTTCATTTGTTTCAGCATTTCAAACTTAGCACCTTTTTACTTTGGCCACCAAGTTGTCCACGGGGCTTCCAGGATTGAAATCCAGCTAATTTCAGAACTTCTTCAGCTGTATTTCTACCCAGGACTCATTAATTTGAACCTGTCCCAATTTAAAACCATTTTTGATAGTAAATGCCTCTGGTGAGTTTACAGAACTTCAGCTGTCTTGGGGAGCTTCTGCTTTTCCTTAACAGTGCTAGCCTCTTTAACTCTATTGGGGCACATGGTGTGATTCATTACTGAGCCACCAGTTACTGTGCTGCCAGGCTGATCCCCTCAGTTGGTTTGTGACTGCTCCCTACCCAGTCCCCAATACCCTGCCACCCTTAGCTGGTATTTAATTTATAACCTATCCTCTCGTGCTACTTCATCTTACTTTTTTTTTCTACTTTCCTTGATTCAGTTGCTCATTATTTTAGATCTTCACTAGAGGGCACCTGGACTTCAGGCTGATGTCACAGTGCTTCGGTTCCCAGTGTTTTCCCTTGCTTTTTTCTCCTGTTGGGAGTTTTTGCCTTCTCCTCGTCTCCCTCTGGCTGACTTTGCTGTCTTTCTACTTCTTTCCCCTTTCATTTTTTTTTGTCATTTTTGCATGGTGTTCCTCCCTCCCACTACTTTTCCTCTCCTACTTTGTATTCCCTACCTATTTAACAGTTTTCTTGTTAGCAATTGCCCCTTGTGATTTTTCTGAACTTCAACCATCGGGGTGAGCCTCTGCTGTTCCTTAACTTTGCTAACCTCTTACCACAATTCATCCTGTGATCTACTGGCTGCTCCTAATTGTACAGCTGCCTTTAATTTCAAAATTGGAGCTCAAATCGTGGCTCACACTTCCCCCTCAGCCTTTTTCTGCTTTTCATCTCTCCCTTTACTCTCCTCTCTTTCTGTTCTCTCCTCCCTACCACCTACTTGCTCTTTATCCTTTTTTATCATGACTCACAGGAATATTTACCCCCTCCTACCAGTCCTAGGGTTCATGTTTTTTTTTTAGCTCTAGTAACTGGCCCTACTGAGTATCCCTCTTCTCGCTGTATTTAGTCTTCCGATAACTTTTGTTACTCCAACTAACTCTCTGGCCCCACCCCTAATCCTATGCCTATGTCGGGGCTCAATAATAAACTCCTTGGGGTATTACTCAGAAATTTCTTGGGGACGTATGCCATCTCCCCTGGGTGCATCTCTCATGCTGTCATGATTGCCTCTGTCTGGATAATTACCATATCCCTTACCCTTGCAGGAGATGTTGAGACAAATCTGACCCCCTAGCTCTACTACCACATCTCTGTCTCACCCCTCCTATTGTTGGCCCTCAATCATCCTGTCTCACCTTTGCTCACCTTAACATTAGGAGCTTTACTGCTAATCTCTCTGAGCTTGAGGCATGGGTTAGCTCTAATAACCCTGATATCCTAGCCCTGTCTGAAACCTGGCTGAAACTTTCAATTGCTGACTCCTTCTGTGCTATACCGGGCTATGTACTGGCTCAGGTTGATCGCTCTAACTCCAAAAGGGGGGGGGGGAGGTCTTGCACTGAACTTCAAGTCACATCTCAATGTAACTATCATACAATGTCCTCCTCTGGTTAATTGTGAAGTACTACATTCACTTCTGTTTCTTGGGGGTGTTAAAAAAATCCACATCTTCTGAGTGTACATACCTCCTAGAAACTCTAGGCTGGGTCTCGAAGAATTCATTGAACATGTTCCCTCAGTGTCATGTAAAAGTGAAGTAATCTGCTTGGGAGACTTTAACTAGGATTGGGCTGGGCTCAGTTATTCCCTCCTATCTTCTATCACTAGTAAGCCTAACCTCTCTGAACTTATCGAGGCCCCAACCTGGATCTCCCACCGTGGTTCTTGTACCACCCTCATAGATTGGATTCTGGCAAATAGGAAGGAGAACTTTCCCTCTGCGGGAGTTCTACCTGACTCCATAAGTGATCACTGCCCCATCTTCTGCATTTGGGACACCTCCTCCTCCTCCCTGTCTAAAGTCTTATCATTCTCTAACATCTCTCAACTCAACCCTTCTGCATTTCTGCATGATCTTAACATGGTTGACTGGTCCCCCACCACATGACCAATGACATTAACACAGCAGCAGAATACTTCAACAATACCCTACTGTCTCTTCACAATCTTCATATTCTGGTCACCACATGTAGGGTAAAAGGCAAAGTCACTAAATGGCTCAAGCACCCCCATCTCCAGCTGCTAAAGTGTAGGGGTAAATTCTGACTTCGAAGCCTAGAGGTCCTTGTGTAACACCTGTAAAAGGGAGATTCACTTGGCCAAGAGTGTTTACTACCGGAACCTTATTAGTTCCTCTGCCTCGAACCCCACATTTTACTGGTCACAAATTAAGGAGATCCTGGGGAACAACAAACCTATGACTCCAAATGTTATGCTAATAAATTATACTCACTGCAATAACCCGCTTACCATAGCCAATGCCTTTAACTTCCTTTTTACCACCCTACTCATCCCCTCCCCTTCTTCTACTGTCACTTCCCAGGCATTCCATCCCCCCCATTACTGTTCCCCCTGCACTTGTGCTGTTATCGGTCATGTGTCAAGATGTACTTAAGCTACTATGGTCCATTCCTGATAATGGTAGCACCAGCCCTGATGGAATCCATCCTAAGATTCTAAGGCAGTTTAGCTCCTGCCTTGCGGTACATGTAACCATGCTTATCAATCTCTCCATCTGTTCTGCCTCTGTGCCCTTGGTCTAGAAAGTTGACAGAACCATTCCTGTCTTTAAGAAAGGGGATGTCTGAATCATGCCGAACTACAGGCCCATTTCCCTCCTGCCCACACTCAGTAAGCTACTTGAGAAACTTGTTCATCGACAGGTCTCTGGGCACCTCCCAGACTTTAACCTTCTATCCCCTGTTCAACATGGCTTTAGGGCTGGCCACAGCACACTACAGCTCTTACTCAGCTTACCAGTGACTTTCAAAATAATATGGACAAGGGCTTATGTGCAGGGGCTGTGTTCATTGATCTCTCTAAAGCATTTGACATGGTAAATCACCCCCTTCTACTGGCCAAGCTGCATACTCTCGGTGTCTCTCACTCTACCCTTTCCTGGCTTGGCAGCTACCTAGAAAATCATTTGCAGGCTGTCTCTTTCTGTAAGTCTCTCTCTGTCCCACCCCTATCACATGTGGTGTTCCCCAGGGTTTGATCCTTGGTCCCCTACTCTTCTCCCTCTTCATCAACGACATTCCTACTCCCTCTCACTGCAATATTCTAATGTTTGCTGATGAGATTGTGCTTTACTCGGCTTCTAAATGTATTGTTTACATCAGTCTACATCTCTCCCTCAATTTCAGATCCTCCAGTCCTGGCTCTCATCCAACCTCTAAGTTCTGAACATAACTGAGACACAGGCCATGCTCTTTGGGTCCTCTACAAAGGTTCCCGTTGAGTCCCCTAAGCTCCTGGTTCACTGCTGTGATGGGACAGCCATCTCCAACACTTTAGCCTTCAAGTATCTAGGAGTTACACTGGACCCAGCACTTGACCTTTCTGCACATGTTAACATAATTTGTTGCTCAGTAAATGCCAAAATTAGTTCGGCCTATAGGGTGCGTCACTCGCTTACTCCAGCTGCAAGAATCTTAGTAGCGAGAGCTGTTTTTCTCCCACAACTGCCATATGCCCTCCCTGTTATATCTCATGCCAATGCGGGGGTTCTTTGCAAATGGGACACATCCTACAATAATATATGTAGATTTGCCCTATCTGCTCTTCACCTGACCCATCACTGTCTTCTCTATTCTGCCTTAAACTGGCTGTCTCCTGTTGCCCTCCATTCATACACACTAGGGTGTTTTGTTGACTCCTTAATCAGATCTCGTCCCTCGACTCTGGGGGACATGATTACCCCAGTCTCTCACTCTCACTCCCTTAGGTCCTTTTCCTTACTCTCTGTTCTACCTTGCTCCATGAAAATGGGTGATCAAGCATTCTCCTACTTTGCCCCAAGGATATGGAACCCATTCCCAATCCACGTCAAGAATTCCATATCTCACCCTACATTTAAGCATGCTCTATTTTCCCATCTCATAGATCTTGACAACTGTGACTGCACCTAACCTCTGAACTGTCTCTCTGGTTAGTCCTTGTTTGTTTCCTTGCACTTATTTTGGATTTTGCCTTCAGCTTAAGAGCCATTAACTGTCTGTTTCTCCCTTAGCTGGGACTAAAGTCTTGTCTACTTTACTATTATGTATTTTTTTTACTATTATGTATCAGTTTGAAAGCTGTGCCTATCTGCCTATTTTTTCTCCCTCTACTAGGCCTGATGGTTTGTCAACCTTACTTTCTGTAAAAATTTGAGTGATGCAATAACGATAACCTTCCTTTCTGTAAAAATATTTTGCTGCAAAAACCTCACTACTGTTGCAGTATCCATGTGGTGTTTAATCTACTGTGGCTGCCTCTGCTCCTGTGTTTTGGGATAGCCTTCTGAAACGGTTTCGTTAGTCAATGCAGTATTTCATTGTTATATTGTTATACTGTTAAATTATTACATGTTATATTGGTATATTGTTATACTGTTATATTGTTAAACTGTTATATTGTTGTATTATAATCTCCCAGGTTGTGCCTGAAAATAGGCAGGAATTTTGCCTAGTGCACTTACCTGGTCACCAAAAGCAAATAAATAAATAAGGAGCCCACGTGGGAGGAGGCAGTACTGGACCTAGTGCTTACAAATAGGGACAGAGTGACAGAGGTTATAGTGGGGGAGCACCTAGGGAACAGTGATCACCAAACTGTGTCAGTTGATAAAACTGAAGGGGAAGAACCAAGCCACACCAGGACAAGAATTCTAGATTTTAAAAGGGCAGACTTCAGGAAGAGGGAAGAATACCTAAGGGAAGCTCTAACCTGAGTAAGGGATAAGAATGATGAAGAAGAACAGTGGGAGACAATCAAAGCAGGGATTGCAATGGTAACTCAACTCTGTGTCAAGCAGGTGAATAAGGGGAAGACAAAGAAGAGACAAAGTACAGTTACGTAAGAACTTACTGTAACAGTAGATCTTCGAGAGAGGCTCTTGCAGTAGGTAATTACATATAGGACTGATGCCGGCCGCAGCAGGACCTCACGGAAAAATTTCTAGCTAGCAGTCCCTGGCGAGGGACCGCCCTATGTCAGGTGACCAGCGTCAGACGACGTCGGTATAAAGGGGTGGTCCCGGATGCCCGCCTTCCAGTTCTTTCCCGCCACAGGCCCTGAAAGCTCAGACAAGAGAGAAGCAGATATTTTCCTCAATGGAAAAGGAGCTGAAAAAGCCTAGGGGGATGGAGGGCGGGAAGGTATTACCTACTGCAAGAGCCTCTCTTGAAGATCTACTGTTATGGTAAGTTCTTACGTAACTGTACTATCTTACTTCGAGAGGGCTCTTGCAGTAGGTAATTACATATAGGACAGAATCCCAAGCAGTCTGGAACAAAAGAAAGGCACCAGGAGGAGGTACTACTCCAAGAAGTAGCAAAGAAAAACCTTGCAAGCCTCAAAAAAGGAGGCCTTGTAAGACCACTAACCCAAAGCCTACTCTACGGCGAGAGGCAATGTCCAAACTGTAATGTTTAGAGAAGGTATGGACGGAAGTCCAAGTGGCAGCAGCACAGATGTCTGCCGCAGACACGTTCTTGAAACAAGCTGCAGAGGCTGCTACTTCACGAGTGGAGTGACCTCTGACTTGACCCAGTAGGGTCTTGTTGTACTTGTCATAACAGAAAGTGATGCAATGGGCCAACCATTGTGATAGGCATTGCTTAGAAACAGCATTGCCTTCTCTTTTGTGAGCAAAAGAGACGAACAACTGATCAGTCTTTCTGAGATCCTTCGTCCTATCGGTATAGTATCTCAGAATCCTGTGAACATCCATGGTGTGGAGCAAGTATTCTCCTTGGTTGGAGTACTGCATGAAAAAGGCAGGTAGTTCAATAGACTGATTTAAGGTAGATTCCGCTACCACCTTCGGGAGGAACTTAGGATTCGTGCGAAGAGCTACTGCTCTTTTGTGAAAATCAGATAAGGGATTTTGCACATCAGGCCTGAAGCTCTGAAATTCTGCAAGGTGGAAGTAATGACCACCAAGAAGAGCATCTTCCATTATAAAATCTCAAGTCTCGCGGAAGCCGTAGTTTCAAAGGGAGGAAGAGTAAGTTTCTCGAGGACAAAGTTTAAGTCCCAAAGGGGAGCTGGAGTCTGGACAGGGGGCCTGAGATGAAGGACCCCTCTGAGAAAAGTTTTTGATACCTCCAGTTGGGCAAATGCCTTATCAGTGAAAGGGACATGGTAGGCTGAAATAGCCACCATATGGACTTTCAAAGAAGAGTGACTGAGACCCAGGTCGAAAAGATGACGCATGTAATCAAGGAGAATGATCACAGGACAGGAAAAGGGCTCCACATTCCTGGACGCAGCCCAGATGGAAAATCTTTTCCATTTCATGGTGTAGGTGGACCTAGTGGAGGGTTTTCTAGCCTCCACCAGAATCTCGGCCACCTTAGGAGAAACGCCAAAGCGAGATTGAGCTAGGTCTGCAGGAGCCATGCATGAATTTGAAGGGACTTGAGTCCTGGATGGACCAGGGTCCTCTGATCCTGGGTCAGCAATCCTGGAGATTAAGGAAGAGGAAGAGGAGGAACCTTTGAGTATTGTTGTAGAAGAGAGAACCAGATTTGCTTGGGCCAGAAAGGAGCGATCAGAATCATTTTCGCTCCTTCCAAAGCAAGTTTCTGCAGCACACAAGGGACCAGAGGAATTGGGGGAAAAGCATAGACGAATCTGTCCTTCCAGCTTAGAGATAGAACATCGCCAGAAAGTGTCTCGCTGTGGAGCGAGAGAGCAAAAGGTTGGAAGCTTTGCGTTTTGGGAGGAGGTGAGCAGGTCTATCTGAGGAGTCCCCCAAATCTGGAAGATGCTTTTTAGAACTTTTTCGTCCAGTTCCCACTCATGTGGTAGAGCCGACGAGCGACTTAGCCTGTCTGTCAGGACATTGTCGACTCCCGGAACATGGATCACCATGAGGTGAAGGTTGTGAAGTGTTGCCCATTCCCAAACCCTCATCGCTTCCCTGCAGAGCGGGTAGGACCGAGTCCCTCCCTGCTTGTTGATGTACCACACCACGCACATATTGTCCGTTTGGACAGCTAGGTGATCGGGAAGGATGTATTGATGAAGGGCCTGGAGAGCATACAGCACTGCTCAAAGCTCGAGCACGTTGATGTGGAGAACTAACTCCGATTTTGACCATAGGCCCTGGGTTCGGTGAGGACCCAGATGGGCTCCCCAACCTTCGCCTGAAGCATCCGTGGTCAGAGTCTGATTGGGGGGAGGATGAAAAAAGGGGACCCCCCGGAATAGGTTCTCTCGGACCATCCACCATTGCAAGTCTCTTACCATTGGCGAGAAGATCAGAACCAGATGATCTAGGTCGTCTACTCATTGATCCCACTGAGAGTGGAGAGTCCACTGAGAGATTCTCATTTGGAGGCACGTGCACGGAATCGTTGGGATGGCCGACACCAAGAGCCCCAGTAGACGGAGCACCGACCTCGCCAGAACCCTCCTGTATTCTGATAGAAGGGAAATCTGGGACTGGAGGGAGGCCCCCCTGTCCGGAGGCAGGAAGGCTCTGCACATTGTCGTATTGAGGATTGCCCCAATGAACTGGAGTCTCTGAGAAGGATCCAGGTGAGACTTGGAATGGTTGATGGTGATACCAAGACCAGTGAAAACCTGCTGGGTGAGGGAGAGGAAATGCAGGAGTTCCTCCCAGGATGGGGCCGGCAGCAGCCAATCGTCCAGGCAGGGAAAAACCTGAACTTCCAAAGTACGCAGTAGGGCCGCTACCACCACCAGGCATTTGGTAAAGACTGAGGGAGCCGAGGAAAGACCAAAAGGGAGCACCCGGAATTGGTAGTGGCCCCCCTGGAATGCAAACCTGAGGTACTTTCGGTGCGAAGGGTGAATGGAGATGTGCAGGTACGCATCCTGCATATCCAGAGCACAAAGCCATTGGCCTGGCCGAAGGAGGGGCAAGAGGGATTGAAGGGAGAGCATCCTGAACCTCTTGTATTCTACATATAGGTTCAGGGAGCTGAGATCGAGAATGGGTCTGAGATCTCCCTTCTTCCTTGGTACAAGGAAGAAATGGGAATAGTAACCTGTCCTGTGGAGGTGAGGGGGGACGGGCTCTATAGCCTGCTTCACGAGGAGAGCAGAGATTTCTTCCCTGACCAAAGGAGGATGGTCCCTTGAGTAACAGGAGTTCAGAGGGGGGTGACATGGAGGTTTCTGCAGAAACTTTATGGACTGCCCCTCTGCTATGATCTGAAGCACCCATGAATCTGATGTTATCCTCTCCCAACCCGGAAGGTGGAGGGAGAATCTCCCTCCTACCGGTTCCTCCGGGGTGTCTGGAGGTGGTGGGAGAGGGAAGGAGTCAGGTGGGTGAGGCAGCGCCGCAGCTGGGGCACCCGTTGCTTTTTTGGGCGGCGGGGGCTTGGCAGCTGTGGGGGCCCGACGTTTAGTGGCCCGCCTTCCCTGAGGCTTCGCTTGAGGCCGGCTGCGTCTGCAAAAGGGACGATGCTGTGGGGGATGGGGACAGTACATTGAATCAACAGATTTAAGGGCCGTCCCCTTCTCCTGCAAGTCAGTGAGGATGTCCTTGACATCACCGCTGAAAAGCACAGAACCCATGAAAGGTGCTTCTTGAATTGCTGACTGCACCTCCGGGACCAGACCTGACACACAGAGCCATGCATGATGCCTAAGACTTACAACGAATGCAGAGCCTCGTCCTGTGGTGTCCACTGCATCATAGGTCGTCCTCAGAATATGATGACTGGCTGAACGAGCAGAACAGACCAGGTCGGCTAACTCCTGCTTGACTTGGGCGTCAGGCAAGGAGTCAGTCTTAGAGTCCGCCTGGGTAAGGACAGCCTTCTGGTAATCCCCGTTATGTGCTACATAATTTAGGGCCCTAATCCCCAGTGTGGAAGAAGCATAGATCTTCCTTCCATACTGATCCAGAAGGTGAGATTCCTTATCCAGGGGAGACAAGCTCAAGTGTTTCGGGTGTGCTGACCAGCCGTGAGCAGCGCTAATCACAACCGAGTCTGCATGGGGGTGAGATTCTAAAAAGTCTACACCCTCTGGAGCCTGGTAAAGCCTGTTGGACTTACAAGGAAGTTGGGCTAAAGCCGACGGTAGTTTCCAAATAGTGGAAACAAGGTGGGCGTGAGGCTCGATCCAGGGTGGCACTAGAGTAGGAGCCGTAAGGGGCAAGTCCAGATGTTCGGCGAGTTTAACCCATTGAGGATCTGGCTCTAAGGAACGCCACTGATGAACTTCCTGGATCTTCCTGAGCAACTCCGTGAAGGAAGGATCCTCCGGAGGAGACTTCGGAGGAGTCCTCGGCCGGGGCTTGGACGGAGAGCGCTGCTCGTCGTCTTTCTTGGAACATCCATTGGAGGCCTCTGAGGAGTCCGAAAGAGAAGAAGAAGAAGAAGAAGAAGAATTCAAAGCAGAGTAAGACTACCTAACTCATCTAGGGGGAGGAACGTGTTCCTTAGGGAGGATCCCCGAACGCGTGTCCTGCCACTTTCTGGATCCTGAGGGCAAAGTCCAGGAATCCGGAGGCGGAGAGGGAGTGTGCCATCTGAGGTGTACGGGAGCCGGGGGTGGCACCATCACTGTAAGATGGCTCTCGACTTCCATGGTGAGCTGAGGCTTGGCCTCAGCCCACCAGGAGGCCAGAGTCTCCTGGAGATCCACCGGTGGCCTTAGGGGCGGTGGAGGAGGAGGAGGGGAGAAGTTGTATGGATGAAATCCGTAAGGAGAGTATCCATAACCCAGCTGTGGGAATACTGGAGCAGGGTACTGCGGCGTCGGGTACTGCGGCATCGGTGGAGTCGGCGCTGGGTCCTGTGGCGCAGGATACTGTGGACCTGGGAAAAATGATGTTGGATAGGACGGCAGATACCCAGGCACCGGAGGAGCTGCCGGAGCAGACGGCCCAGTCGGGAACTCCACGGGTGGATCAACCGTCATAGGCCCGTGGGGTGGAGAGCCCGATGGAAGGGGAATATCCCCCACCAGAATCGGAGGGGCCAGTGTCAAAACTGGCTTTGGCGGGACCCATGTCAGAACCGATGTCGGGGGAGCCGGCACCGGGGCCTGTGTTGGAGCCGGCGTCAGGGGAGCCAATGTCAGATCAGGCTCTGTAGAAAGAGGATCAGACGGTAGCCCAGGATCCAGAGCCTCGTCTGGGGATTAGGGAGAAAAATCCCTGGGGTCGGGCAGGGGGGACTCGGGCTCCCCTGATGGCAGCGAATGCTGCGGGAAACCTGGTATGACAGATGGAGCAGGGTCTGCTGTAGGTTCCGAGGCCTGCAGCACGTCGGAGGAGCCGACGTGTGACTTAGAGGCTGAGTCCCGGCGGACGCCAGAGGAGCCAGCATCTGACTTCGGGGGTCCCTTGTCGGAGACGGGCAGAGGATGATAAGAAGCCTGGTCCGATGGGGACACTGCCGTGCGCCGCCCCGAAGGGTCGGGCGTCTTAGCATCCTTCTCCTGGCGGACGTCGGAGGAGCCGATGTCTGGCTTATGGGAAGCGTCCGCACTAGTAGGCTGCAAACCTGCAGCGATACTGGGGGCTGGAGCCTCCTTTTGCCTGGAGGCACCCGATGGGCTCGAACGCGATCCCGACGGGCGGGCAGACACCTCCTCCAAAATCTTGGAGGCTGCCGTCGGGCGATCCCCCGGAGGGGACATTCTGCCCGCGACTGATGGAGTCACGGAGGAGGAGGCCTTCTCCCGGTGCCTTTCCTTGTCCCGCTTCTTGTGTCCTTCAGGGGAGATCGACGCCTGCCGAAGTTTCTTCAAGTCCTTCTCCATCGCAGACATCTTCTTCTTGAGGAGATGGGCTTAGAGAGACTGCTGGCGTCATCTGCGGGTGGTCACATTGAAATGAAGGCAGTGCGGACACTTGTCGACCGCATGGTCGGGGCCTAAACAGAAAAGGCAGAGGGAGTGACCATCTTTGTGAGGCAGTTGGGTGCCGCACAAGTTGTACTTATTTTTTGAAGGGGACGACATATACTGATGTTATCCTGATGATAGAAAATATAAAATACAAATTACTGAAACTTTTCGGAAAAAAACCATGAAGTAACAGGACTGAGCGATATGAACTTCACCGCAGGTGCTGCACGAGCTGACGTCAGGAAAGAACTGGAAGGCGGGCATCCAGGACCGCCCCTTTATACCGACGTCGTCTGACGCCGGTCACCTGATGTGGGGGCGGTCCCTTGCCAGGGACTGCTAGCTAGAAATTTTTACGTGGGTTCCTGCCACCGGCCGGCGTCAGTCCTATATGTAATTACCTACTGCAAGAGCCCTCTCGGAGTAAGATCTATGGTTTTCTAGGGAGGAAGCAGAAAAGGTTAGGGGAAAAAAAACAGCATTTTGGCAATACAAAAAGACTCAGGAGGAAGAGGATAGGGAATGATATCAGTAAAAACAAAAGGAGACAGAGAAGGCAGTGAAGGAAACCAAGGCACAAGCAGAAGAATTTGTAGCAAATTCAATGACAAAGGGAAACAAAACCTTTTAGATATATATCAAGAAAAGATAGGTAAGGGGGGGATTTTGCAACTGAAAGGGGAAAATGGGAACACTGTAGAGGATGACTGGTAGAAAGCAAATATACTGAATACATATTTCTGCTCAGTGTTTACGGTGGAGGGACCAGGGAGTGGGTCAACATGGGCTATGGGCATGGTGGGCACAGAGATGGGCACAGGCCCTTTTTTGAAGGAGGAGGTTCTCAGGGAACTAGTGAAACTGAGAGATGATAAGACACTGGGATCAGATGGGATATACCCCAGGATTCTAAACTAATTAAGGGAAGTGTTGGTAGAACCAACACTGGGAAAGCACTGGGAAATTACTTTTTCTTCCCTCCCCTTTCCCCTCCATCCTTTCTACCTATATCATCCTCACCTGACAGTGCTCTCTAGCAGGGTTCTTAGCATCCTGAAGAGGGCTAGTTTTAGGCAAGTTTCTCCCACCCCTCCTCCTCCTTCACTTTACCATCCCCCCTACTATCTCTGCCCAACTTGTCCTTGCCTACTTCTGCCCATTATTCTAAGACCTCACGTTATTCCATCACTGGCAGCGATCTCTGCACTCAGAAGGGGACAGTTCCAGGTATGACTCTTCCTTCCCTACCCTATCCCTTACCCCCACCTCCCTCATGCCCCCTCACCCCTGCACTTAAACAAAGGAATTAGTTTACCTGAGCTAATAACTTGCGCTTTTTATTCTGTCTGAGTTGCTTCCAGATTGCACTTGCACTGTGTTATCTTGCCCCCACAACTGATTCTTTTTGGCTCACTTTGCTCTGGTTATGTTTCCCCATCATTGTCCTCTCCTTCCCCCAACTGGTTTCCCCTTTCTACCCCTCTATCCTCCCTGATGTCCCCTTACTGCACCTCATTCATTCACTAATTAATTCAATAATTGCTAAATTATTGTCCTTCTACCTGTGATCAATTCCTGTTAGGATCTGGCTCCAAGGTTACATTAAATTTCTTTATTATGTTCCTCAGATATGCCACTTGTATTTAAATGCATATTCCACAGATATGATATATTTAACTGTATGTTATATCATAAATGTGATTGTATGATTATTTATGATATTTTTTAATGGTATGTCTTGTTAAAAATGTAATTGAATGTTTAATTTCTTGAATATGTTAAATGGTAAACTGTATGTCTAATTCTTCATCAAATTCTACCCCCATCCAGGTTGCACTGGGAGATGAGCAACTTGTTGTTCAGTGTGCCTTCCTGGTGCAACATTTCAATAAGTAAAAGAACCACTGACTGCCCTGTTCAATCAGTCTTTAGAAACAGGGTAGGTTCCCGGGGATTGAAGGAGTGCTGATGTGGTCCCTCCGCACAAAAGCAGGAACAAAGAGGAGGCATGAAATTACAGGCCAGTCAGCCTGACATCAGTAGTAGGGAAAATCATAAAAACACTATTGAAGAAAAGAACTGTGGAATACCTGGCAGTCAACGGCCTGCAGGACAAAAGGCAGCATGGTTTCAGAGGGGGGAGGTCATGCCAGACTAACCTCATTGAATTGTTTGATTGGGTAACCAGGGAGGAAGATCAAAGGGAGGGGGGGCAGTGGATGTGGTCTACCAGGATATCAGTAAGGCCTCTGATACCATGCCATATTGTAGACTGAAAAAAAGCTGCAGAATAGGGGAGTTGGAATGAAGGTGGTCAAGTGGTGGAAAGGTGGATAGATAATAGGACACAGAGGATAGTGGTAAATGGCATTCACTCTGAAGAGGGTATGGACACCAGTGGGGTACTGCAGGGATCTATGCTAGGCCCGGTCCTCTTCAGTGTCTTTATCAGTGACATTGCAGAGGGTCTAGAAGGGAAGATTTGCTTGTTTGCTGATGACACTAAACTTTGCAACAGGGTAGACACGCCAGGAAGGATTGAAAGAATGAAAGGAGACCTCAAAAAGCTGGAGGAGTGGTCAAGGAAGTGGCAACTTAGGTTCAACACAAAAAATGCAAGATAATGCACATGGGGCACAAAAACTCAGGAACATCATATTGTCTGGTAGGAGAGGAACTTGAATGCTCCAAACATGACAGAGACTTGGAGGTGATCATCTCCGATGACCTCAAGGTTGGGAGACAGTGTGACAAGGTGGCGGGAAAGGCTAGAAGAATACTGGAATGCTTAGTTAGGGGGATCATCAGCAGAAGCAGAGAGATAACTCCACTGTACACGACGTTGCGGAGGTCACATTTGGAGTAATGTGTCCAGTTCTGGAGGCCCCAGCTGCTAAGAACATTGATAGGGTGGAGGCAGTTCAGAGGAAGGCAACAAGAATGACACAGGGGCTACCTAATAAACCCTACAAGGCTAGGCTGAAGGAAATGAATATGTAATCCCTGGAAGGGGAGGGGGGGGTAAGTCTGAAACTTTGAAGTATCTCACGGGGAGAAATAAGGTACAAGAGAATACAATTTTTCAGAGAAAAAGTTGCACAAGGACAGGGAGCCACAGAATGAAATTGGCAGGAGGGATATTCAGGGGCAATGTAAGGAAGTACTTATTCAAGGAGAGGGTGATGGGCAAGTGGAATAGCCAGCTGGCAGAGGTGGTGGGGGCAGAAACAGTAAATGGATTTAAAAATGCTTGGCCAGAGGGGACTACTGGTAAGGAGAGGAGAGGGACAACCTAATACAGGCTAAGCATAAAAGAGCATGGCCATTGGAGGTATTAGGGTAGACTAGATGGGCCGAAGGCCCTTATCTGCCAACAGATTTCTATATTTCTATGATTCTATGTTTCTATTTGTTCTACCAGAAACTGGAAAATCACTCTGATGTCTACAGGTAGAGGAAATGGTCCCGGATACCAGTTAGGGTCTGCAGAGGTACAATCGTCAGGGAACCCTTTGGCAGACTAGGTGGGCCTAGTTGTCCTTTTCTTTTTCTCCCCAGTGGTCGACATAAGCAGGCTGTTCAGCTCTGTTCCTTCCTCCCCCACCTGGCACTCGCCTCCCATGATCCACCATCACTGAGAGCCTACATAGGTTGTCCCCCCCGTGAAGGAGCCGTTAAGGGGAGAGCCATCCTCCCCTCACATGGAGACTCACATCCAGAAACTGTGTTGGTTGTCCTTCCTTAGTTATGTGGTTTGAGGGCAGGCAGGACTGCATGCGGAGGCACACACACACTATAGAATCACTGCCCCTCCCTTAGTGCATCACTCGTAATTCCACCACTACCACCCAGCCTTCACCATGTGGCAGCCAGTGAAAGCATGCCTCCCAACCCCTGGAGACAAAAGCAGTTTATCAGACATCTAATCCTCTCCCACTCTGGCTAACCCACAGCAACTCGAGTTCCCTCCAGAACCTAGGTCACCAGCATGCGAAAAGGTAAGGCACTCAAGATGCCTTAGCCCTCTTTGCCACTCGGCCAGCCTTAGCTGTCATTTCTGCTGATAACTTTTATGTTTCTATATTTCTACAGTTTGTTCTATGTAAAGGCAAAGAGCCTGTTTTTTCCTTTAGTAATAAAGAGTAAATGTACAGAATGTTTAAAATGTTATGAGAGCGGAGTCCTGCTAATGCCAACTGTAAGAATTTTGCAGGAAACTAGAAAATTATTTTTTTCAACATGAGATTTTTTATCATACACAGGCTAATCAGTGTGAGATCAACACATGTCACACAGGTAATACGATCAACAGGTCATCATAACCAGGTTAATACATCATATTTAATTTAACAGCAGAGTACTACTTACTAACCAGTTTACTTATCAGTCCAGACAGGGCTGGCTATCACATTACTAATGCCAGTCACTCTGTTTTTTGTTTTTTTAATTCAAGAAGCATCTTTAATCTTTGCTCCCCCCAGCTTTCATCATATGCAGTGTGTTTGCTTTTATTTTCAGTTGATCTGGAGACTTGTACAGACTATCCGCTCCTCTCCAGGTGTTGTTTTCTCAGTGGCAGGGTTAGGGATCAAAGTTCATCAACAGCCTTCACATTTGTTCCTGTTGCTCATGCAAAGTCTGCAGCCCTGTGGATTTCCACATTTCCACATACTGTAAACCCTTGCTTGGGAACAAATTGTTACAACAGCCAGTACATGGAGCAGGCAGAATCAGCTGCATTTAGTCAACATATGTTTTTTATTTTGTGTACAGTACGTAGCAGAACATGCTGTACCAAATACCTTATTTTAAAACAAGGACATTACACATTATTTAAAACTGTCTTCCCCCACCCACTGTTTCACATCAGATTAAGCACATCATGCTGTCATCCTCCTGAGAACCTTTTGACATTGTTTGGAGGCACTGCGGTCTAGTGGTTAAAGCACCTGCTTGGCAACCATGAGATTATGGCTCCACTATAGCCAAATACTCACTTTACTCCTTGGAAAAGTCACAAAACCTCCCATTGTGTCAGTTCACCCAGCTGTAACTGAAAATGGGATGCTGCGGCTCAGCTAGGTTATCCTTGGTTAAAAAAATTGTAACAAAAAAAGCATGGGGGGTTGTGGTGTATATTGTACTCTTCTGCTTTTATGAATAGCAACTGATAGTGATTATCCATTAACAAAAATAAAATGGTCTATACAGCAAATCTGCAACTTTCCTTGGGTCTGTGGCAAGTTTTCCTGTGCAGGATTTACTACCCCAGATTTTCTTTGTCATTTCAATATTTGCAGACTCCCAGTTCCTGTTATGTTGTGTAATTTAACTGCCCATGAAGGGTGTCACAATGACAGCACTGGGTTGAAACCCTTGATTTATGTGCAGTATATGACAGGTGCATGATGGGTTAACCCATAGAATTATGAGGCATAGCATGCCAGTGCTCTGATGTCATGGCTAACATGATGTCACTTGATTGTTCCCCCTACATATCACTACTTGCCACCCTAATGTCACCACAAATTAGCAAACAAAAGGGCAGATGCACAGAGTCAGTGATTTACGTAACTTCAGACTTGAATGAGTTTAAATGACTATCTGACTGTTCAACAACTGCTTGGTTTTGTTTTATATTGATGCTAAAATTCAGGCTGCAACAGCTGTTCACTTAATGTCGCTTGCACTCCCAAGTTCCAGTGTGCCTCAGTATTTATTGTTTCTGCTCTTGGCTCACCCAGTCAACGGCAGCGGCAGCACTATGGAAGGTAGAATCTGGTAGCTAAATTCCAACATGCATATTGCAGTGGTGGTGAAGAAGTATAGCAGACAAGTGTGCAGGAGTCACACCATCAATCAACTGGAACCGAAGAGCCAAGACTTGTTACCATGCCTGAATTCTGATTAATAGGTGAAATCAGGATTCGTGAGTGAATGTTAATGGTGCAATATGAAATGGTGCAAACTGCCCCTTCCTCCTCCCTTGCCAGGCCGGATGCCCTCTGCAGTGTCTTCTGTCATTTCACCACCTCTCTGTACTCATCACTGCTCCCTCTGTTCCTCCCTCTTCTCTCACATTGTCAGTCCCACTGTGCTGCCTTTATCTCCAAATATTGGTTTGTATTCCTTCCCTTCCTCCTACATATCCTCACTTATCTCCCCCATACCTTCCTCTTCCTTCCCTCTCCGCTGCAGGGATTCCTGCACCTTTTTTATTCCCCGCCCTCACTCCTCTGCTGGGCAAGCTGCTTTCTCCTACTGCCTCCCTTACCACTGGAATTTGCTCCTCAGCACCTCCACTTCTCCCCCTCACTCCCTGCGTTTAGATTTTTTTTTTTTTTTACCAGGAGCGACACTAAGCTGAAAGCTTGTTTACAGGTGTGATCTGGGAGCACAAGGAAGTTAAGTGACTTGCTCAGGGTCACACAATATGCAAGTTTGGGCTGTGGGATTCAAACCCAGGTCTCCAGGTTTGCAGTTCAGAGCCTTAAACCACAGCACTATTCTGCCTCCCTGATGTTAACCAAGGCATCCTCATGCACTCTCCTGTTTCTCTCTACCCCCTTCTTGACTTCTTGTCCACTCCCTTGACCCTCTGTTTCTGTGCTCCCCCTTTAATTAAGGTCTTTTAGCATAATCTCCTACCCTAACAGGCCTTACGCATGTTATTGCCTTCTCTCACTCTTATATAATTTTCATTGCTATATTCCGTGCTGTTAACATATATGGCCACTTCATGTGCTGTTACAACTGTATTTGTTGTCTTTGTATCCACACTATGTTTTGTAAGTTTTTCTTTCTGTACTCCCGTCCCCGGATTACACATGAAAATGAGCTTTGGTGCAGTGTGCCTTTCCTGATAGCCAACATTTATATAAATAAATAAATGCATTTAAAAGCTTTATGCTGTATGTATTTCATTTTTATTTACCAGGTAGCTGCACTAAACAAAACATTTGCCTATTTTCAGGCATGACCTGGGAGATGGCAGTGGAGATTGACACAACAATGTACAAAAATGCAAAGAGGGTCTATACAATTGCATAGATGTAACACAGAGAACTAAATTTAAAAATGAAAAACAGTATGTGGTAAACATGAACCAAGGTACAGCACAAGGTGCAACAATAAAAGACAATTGTATATTACTGGTAGTCTTAGGCTATATACAAAGATTCTGACTGCAAAAAGGGCTTGCCTAAAATGTTTTTTTTTATACAATCTTCTGACAGGCCACTGCACAGACTGCTGTTTGGGATAGTTTGTATGCGTTTGTTTGGGATCAAGAAACCCATTCCCAGCCCAAACATAAATGTTTAGGTTCTGTCCACATTTTAAAGTGACCTGAAATACACTGGGCAGCTGAAGCAAATGCAGTTACCTTGACTTTATGGTTCACAGGATCATAGAATCGTGCTGGCAGAAAAGGACCATGTGGCCCATCAATTCTGCCCGAGATAGCCCTCCCCTCACCGCCCTTTTACCTCCCATGCTGCTGCTGCTGTCTCTCACCTCCCCTTCCTAGTCCCATGTAGTTATCCCATGCTCGTTTGAATTTCTCCACTGTATCCACCTCCACCACCGACTCCTGCAACCTGTTCCATGGTTGTGCAACCCTCTCTGAGAAGTAACACCCCCTCATATCCCCCTTAAATCTGCTCCCCTCCTGCTTAAATTAATTTCCTCTGGTGGTTTTCTTTTGCTCAGTCTGAAGATGCTATCTCCCATTACCTTATTTATTCCCTTCATGTATTTGAAGGTTTCCACCATGTCCCCCCTATCCTGTCTCAGTTCCAGCGTATAAAGACCAAGTTCCTCCAGCCTCTCCCCATATGGTCTCCCGTGCGTCCCCATGATCATCTTGGTCACCCTTCTCTGTACCCTTTCCAGCCTATTCTTGTCACCCTGAAAATGGGACCTCCAGAACTGAACTCCATACTGACCAATGTTTGTATAGTGGCATGATCACCTCTCTACTCCAACTAGTGAAGCCCCTCACACTCTTGTTGCTTTCCCAGCTGCTCGTTCACACTGACTCTTAACCTTTAATGTGTCTGTGATCCAAATCCCCAGGTTCATTTCTTGTTCTATGACCTGCAGGGCCCCCCCCAAGGCAGTAAGTGGCCCTTGGGTCATTAAGTCCTATGTGTATTATTTTGCACTTTTTTGCACTGAATTGCAATTGCCACTTTTCTGCCCACTCCTCCAGCCTGGCTAGATCCTGCCTCATCCTCCCCACCCCTACCCCTCCCGGAGCATCCACTCTGTTATATAGATTCATGTCATCCATGAACAAACATGCCTTTCCTTTTAGACCCTCCACTAAGTTCCTCATGTACACATTAAACAGTATGGGCCTCAACACTGACCCCTGTGGTACCCCGTTCATTATCCCTAGTTTCCTGGACTGCTTATCATTGACCACCACTCTCTGGATCCTCCCACATAGCCAATCCTCCACCCACTTTGTAAGTCTAGCTCCCACACCCAGATTGCTCAACTTGCTTACCAACCTTCTATGGGGGAAGGAGTCAAATGCCTTGCTGAAATCCAGATAGGCCGCATCCACTGCTCTGCACTGATCGTATACCTCCGTAACCCCATGAAGAATTTGATCAGGTTGGTCTGACAAGACCTACCACCTGTGAACCCATGTTGGTTGTCATCAGTCAGACCCTTCTCCTTTAGGTACCCTACCAGCCTCTCCTTTATGAGAGTTTCCATCAGCTTGCCTACAACCGAGGTGAGACTGACTGGGCGGTAGTTGCCCATTCTCATTATTAAATATAGCACTATTAAAGCTGTGGTCTACATTAAATAAATATGATTTGCAAGTGTTATTTTTAGGGTTTAGGTTGTGTGTTAAGGGCACTTCTCATAATTTTGGAAATGGTGTTGGAGCAGGGCATGGAAATTCATTTTAATATATGTACTGTATGTTGTGACTTAGAGGGGATGGAGGTGATGAGAACGCTACTCCTTGACCTGCCCCACAAGCCTTTTCTTCTAAAGTTTTATGCACTAAGGATATGTCATTTATTCACCTGAATAGGCAAAATGAGACGTTTAACAACCAAAATAGATTATGGTAGGTAGTGGACTACTGTCCATAGGCTTTATGATTTTAATAAGATTAAGGATGATTTTGTTGTGATTGAGTGGTGAGGGTCGTTACAGAGGTTTTGTTTCTTATTTTGTGGCAGTATAGCCTAGAGGTTAGAGGAATGAGGTGTGAACGAGCGCAATACATCCAGCAGACCAGACCTGAGTTTGATTCCCACAACCTCCACTTGCATACTGTGTGACTCTGAGCAAGTCACTTAACCACCCAGTGCTCCCAGGTCGGCCCTGAAAACAGGCACTTCTGCCTAGTGGGCCTTACCTGATTACCAAAGACTAAAATAAAAAAATAACTAAAAAAAATTTCTAAACCTCTAATGGCTGCTACAGACAATCCAAAGCAGATCATAAACATATCTTTAAGGGGTATGAAATTCTGACCCCAACAAATCCTACCATGAAATTTTGGTAATGGGGACTTAAATTTTAGATGGTAGAGTCCAATGAAAGATATCGCTTATTTTCTAGGTTTAACACAGTCAGTTAATAAAGTTACACAAATAAATGTGAAGGATCCTTTGGCATCTATGGTTTTCAATTTGATATTTAATAATCGACCTAAACATTTCTGTTTCAGGCGTTCTCCCCAAAACAACTAGTGATCACCAAATGATTTCCTGTGTACTCAGATGGAACACGATCAAGGGAGTACTCAAGTTTTGTAACTATAGATTTTTCAAGGAGTTTGATTACCCCAGTTTGAAGCTGGACATGGAGAATGTCGATTAGAATAGGTTGCACCTCCCTCTAGTGGTTGAGGATGCTTTGCAGTTTTTTTATTGATGAATTTTATTGGCTTCCATAACAGGCATGCTCCTATTCATATTCTTTGGGTGAAGATTACTAATGCTAGGTGGTACACAGTTTTGCTCATAAAACAACAGAAAATTAGCAATGGAGCTTGGGCAAAGAATAAATAGCCAAATACTATAAATCATTGGGACAAATAACATGTACTGACAATTAAAGGACAATGTATGGTCTTTGGTTAATAACCACACTGTAAACACTTTGAGAGGTTGCCAGCCATCATTGTAAACCTTGAGAGTGCAGCTCGAGAGATTTTCAGATGTCATGGCAACCTCAAGAAGTGTTTTCAGTGCAGCTGATAACCAAAGATCATACATTATTGTTTATAGTGTATGGGCTACCAAGATTGTGTAATCATGGATTAAACTACATTACGGAATTACTTTACAGAACATTGATTGTTGTGAGCATTCCATTTTGTTGGAACATTGATTGTTGTAAGCATTCCATTTTGTTATATCATTGATATGACATACTCAAGAAGAGTTAACAACAGAGTGATGTCATAACAATGGTATAACAAATAGAATGATAGATAGGTTCTGGTATATTACAAGGTAATAATTCATGAGAGGTTCTGGGGACACAGAGAACCTCGAGAGTAAAGCTCGAGAGGTTTCATGTGTCCCCAGAACCTCGAGATGGAATTACTACCTTGTTATGCCAGAACCTATTTGTTATTTTTTTTAATATATGGATACGAGGTGAATTGACTCACCTCCGTTGAAACAGTGAAGTCAGCGGGTCCATGTGAGTGCTGGCAGGGTTCCCCAGTGCTGTGTGGATGACCGGTGCTGTGGGCTTCATTTACCGCTGCTTTTTTTAACTGTTTGTCAGCAGCGGTATCCCGCGAGCAGAGGAGCTCAAAAAAATGTTTCAAAACTGAAGAAAAGCAGTTGTAGCGGCTGTTGACTATTCACTCGCTAAGCGAGCGAGCAAGCCGCCATGTTTTCCTACTCGTTGTGCCTGCCCACAGACAAAAAGCGGCCAATCACAGGGCACGCTTTGTAAAACATCGGGGATACACTTGCGCATGTGCTCTTCAGCTTTCTTGATAATACTATTGATCGGGTGCTGAACAATACTATTACGGCACCCGAACGATAGTATTATCATTTACCAACAGTAGTATTATCGCTCCAGGAGCGATGGTATTACAAGGATTTTTTTGTATGCCTTTTAAGCATATTATTTTCACAATCCATATATTAAAAGGTTGTAATATATGGATATTTAAAATAATACTATTGAAAGGCATATAAAAAATTTCTGGTAACACACCGGAGTAAAAGTGATAATAGTATCGTTGGCAAGTGATAATACTATCGTTTGGAGCACGTAATACTATAATTTGAGCTCCAAACGATAGTATTATCACAAAACCTCAAGAGCGCAAACTCAACACCGTAGGCTTCTTCCTGACATCACCAAAGCTGTGTGTGGTGATGTTACTAAAACCGCACCTCCTGATTGGACGCGGTTTCATTGTGGGTGGGCTAATTATTTAAACAAACATGGCGGGCGTCCCTCTCACTTAGTGAGAGAAAATCATTCCTGCAGTTCAGTACACATGCCGTTTTCCTACCTATCCTTTATAGCCTTCAAAGCCTTCAACAAGAAAATGATTAAAGGTAAGACAGCCTACCAAAGAAAAGACACGAGACGAACCGAGCTAGCGGGTGAGCAAGCGAGCGAGTGCGGTGTACATATCTAGAGTGAGCCCTCACTGTGGTGGGAACCTAGCCTCACAGCACCACATAAATGGCTAACAAAAAACCCTTGCATCCATATACTGTATTACAAAAAATAAAAAATTGGCGAGTGTCTATCACTCGGGAGTAATACCATCTTGAGGTTCTGGGTACAAGGGAACCTCTCAATGGTATTACTCCCTTGTAATAGACTAGTGGTGCAAGTGGTAGACAAGAAGTACAGGAACTCAGGCACTGGCAAATATGAAATGCAGAATTAAGATCTTCAATCTGAAGGATAGCTTTGTGAAAGCACGTCTATCTGTTTAGACACTAGTAGATTCAGTTAAGAGTTATTGAAGTATTTCTACCCAAATAGCACTGTTATACAAGTCAAATGTTGTTATGGAAACCCTGATTTCAGGTCATAAGGCCATAAACTGTCATTTTGTTGCTGGTTTAAGAATTTCAGTTCCAGTGTCAGTGGGAAGAAGTACAGGAACTCTGTTCTGCTGCAAAAAAGGTACAGGAACTGAGTTCCTGTGCATTCCTGTTCACTTTCATCACTGTAATAGACACTTGCCTATCTATTATTCTATTTGTAATGTGCTTGATTACAGATAATAATAAGGGCTTCCCATACATTATATATGTTTCTACAGTAGGGGAGGCCAAGTTACAAATTTTCAAGGAACAGCTGGTGTAAAACAAGGGCTCAAATTCAAGGGTCTTTTGGAAAATAGTATGCTCGTTGATTTCCTAATTGAGATTATTTTCCTCTGTCTTTCTTATTGGATGGAGTGAGTGTGCATGATACCAACATAACTGCAAAAAATTTAATACCTACTGTATTTTGGTAAACGTATGTTGTTTTTTTAACTGATATTGGTGATCCACCGTTTTTTGTGGGTCTAGACAGCATGGTGAAAGGGTCATAATACTTTTCATACAGACAAATTCAGTCATGTGACACGGTAAAGGTGTTGTTTGATCTAAGCATTTATAAATACGGGTCCAAATGGCATATACGGCAAATTGTTTACATTGGCAGCCCCTGCAGTATGTTTTTGCTTTTCATTTTGTTTAATATGTCACTGCAACAAGAGACTGTGTGTTTCAGGCCTCATGAAAATGGTACAGATTGTGTCCATGCATCTACAAAATCGAGACCTCAGATTTACTCAATAACTGTCATCCAGTTTCTCCACCGCCTGCTGTCTCAAATATTTTTGAGAAACTTGCTGCTTTGCAGACCACTGGGTACTTGCAACATATTTGCATACAGAACCCCAACCAGTCTGGATTTTGAGAAATACATATCCCAGTTACTGCTTTGGCTAAAGTTACACGTGATATCCATTTGGAGATGTGGCACAGTTTGTATTCTGGTGCTATCTTTCTTGATCTTTCTAAAACATTTGTTTCCCATCAGTCATAATATATTGTTGCTTAAACAACTGAATTGGGGTTTTGCAGACATGGGTTGGTCTGTTCACCATAACAAAAGGTGTTCTCAGGTATCAATTTTGAGACGTTTGCTGTTTCCTCTATATGTCAGTGATTTGGATAGGCAACAGGATAATAATATTATATATGCTAGTATGGATAATGTTAATGATTTACAATTGACTCTCCAAACTAATTTGACTGAGTGTAGCATTTTTTGAAATCCAATCAGCTTGTCTTAAATGTTGACAAGACTGCGGGTTATTGACAATCATTACAGCTTGGGCTGACTGAGAACCATTCCTTGATGGTTATTTCAGATAACAGATGACTAGGTGCAGTTAAAGAGTAGAAACATTTGGGTCTCTGGATGAATGAGGAATTTAAGTGTGATACTCAGATTGGCTACTTGACTAAGCTGATTGCCCCTAAAGTTAGTTTCATGTATTGGTATTGTCAGTACCTACATAAAAACATACACAGAAGCCAGCAGGAAAAGCCCATTTGGTTTATCTAGTCTGCTTGTATTGCAGGGTCCTCAGTTTAAGCTACTGACCCTGCCCCCCACCCAAAACCACTCTTCTCTCCATCCACCTCTCCCTTGACCCTTACTTCCCCCTAACTCTGTCCCTGCCTCTCTTGAAGCTGCAAACCATCTTTAATAATATCACCTCTTCCAGAAGAACATTCCAACCCATCACCACTCTTTCCTTGAAGAAGTGCCTTCTAGCATCCCTCCTAAACCTCCTCCCCTCCTATTTGAGACTCTGTCCCTTTGAATTTTGGGACCAGATTCTAGAAGGGAGTTACAGGGCTTGAGTCAAGCCTTGCATCTGGTGCAAAGGGGGTTGCAGATGTGCCAAAGCCCTTAAGACATTTGAACAGTCCATTTCTTAAAGAGGTGGCACATTTGTGACATTCTCCCCACTTTATGGCTGCTTGCGCCAAAGGGTTGACGCAAGTGCTGTGATCTTGAACATAGCATTAGACCAAGGAGTAGGTGGTCTAATTACCTGTGTCCTGTGTTCTGGACTCGTGGTAAGGCTTTTGCAGCAACCACCTTTCTGAATTGCGCTTGCAGCAATGTTTGATGCAAATTAGAAGTTGCATCAAATACCTTGCCGCAAAATCTCTGCAGCGGAGCAATCCTTTCAAAAATCAGCTCCTTGGTTTCCACTAAGCTTAAAGAGATCCTTCTTATCCACCCAATTTATTCCATTCATTTATTGAAGGTCTCAATCATGTCCTCTGTCTCTCCTCCTTACCAGAGAGTACATGTTTATGGCCACCAAGTTCTCCTCATATTTTCTACCAGGCTGGCACATGAGCATCTACATTGCCATCCTTTGGACCATCTCCAGCAGGATAATGTCCTTTATAAGGTATGGGCACCTGTACTGTACACTGTACTCCAGATGTGACCTAACTAATAACATGTAGAAGGGCAGTATTATCTCATCTCACCTGCTGCTGATCCCTCTGGCAATGCAGCCCCCAACATTTTATTTGCCTTTGCTGCTGCTTTCCTACACTGTGTGGAGTGTTTCAGGTTAACTAATGATAATCACTTCCAGATTTCCAGATCTTTCTCCTTCTCCAGTGGAGATACCCTGACTCCTCCCAGGCTTTATATACTCTGCCCTGGAGTTCTTGACAACAGTGTGCATAACTCTGCATTTCTTGGCATTGAAGCCAAGCTGCCAAATCTTGGACCACCACTTGATTTTTCCAGATCCTCCTTTAGGTCCTGTATTCCTTCTGTTGTGTCCAGTCTCCCACAGAGCTTGGTATCAACTGTGAATAGACACATTTTCACCCAAATGCCATCCTCAATATCATTTATGATGACATTGAACAGCATAGGTCCTAGCACTGAGCCCTGTGGGACACCACTGGTGGCCTCCCTGGTGCTAGATAGCTCATCCTCACCACCACTCTCTGGGTCCTGACCCTCAGCAAGTTTTCCACCCATCTAGTCAACTTCTCTACAACCTCAAGATCCACTAACTCCCTTATCAGCCTCTTATGGGGTACAGAGTCAAAGGCTTTGCTATATGAGACTGAGAATTTGTTCACCTTCAATGCAATCAGCCCAGTCCTCATTCTATCCACTTCTATCACTATGTCTCTACTCCTCCCCCCCCACACCCCAGCTCATCTTTTTCCCCCTAATAGCATCAGTCTGTCTTTATCTCTGGTAAAGATGGAACTGAAGTACTCATTTAATACTTCTGCTTTGCCCTCATTCTCCTCCACCCACCCATCCGCTTTCCTTAGACTAGCACTCCCAACCTTCTTGACCCTTTTCTCACTAATATAGCAACAAAAAAAGACCCTCTCCACTAGCAAAGGAGGTTAGGTTTTTAATTGTTAGTTCCACGATTATTCCCTACTTTGACACTACAGAAATTATCTACTCAGATACTTCTATTTTTCATCTAGAAAAATTGGATGCTCTTTATCATCACTCAGTTTGGTGGGTTTTAGATGCTCCCATGGCCACCCATCACCGTGAACCATATTGTACAACTGGCTAGTGGTCCTTGGGGGATAGGCATAATCTACATGATGGTCATCGGATGTTTAAGTGACTGGGGTAAATTTATCTATGTTCCCTTTAAGATAAATTAAGCCTGGACTAGGAACTTTTCATTGTTTTATGTTTCATTGGCAGATGTGGCTTTGCTTCTTTTAGTTTGAGGGGCTGGAATGCTCTTTCTGTGACCTCTCATATTAATATTGTCAGGCTACAAGCATTTTCACTTTTAAAAACGTGTCTTAAAACACATATATTGGAACCTCTACAATGCTGTCTAGTCATGTGGCATGCCTTGTATGTTCTGGGTGTGATTCTAGAAGAATGGCGCTAGTCGCTGCCTAAGGCAAACAGCACCAACCTCAGTTGCTACATGGACTCTGCACCCAATTCTAGAAGGGCAGAATCCCTGTGGCTAAGTCCTGTGACTTGCGACATGTGGATGGCTACACCAAACAAAGGGTGTAACTGAGGGGCATGGCACAAGTCACAACCCCCCCCGGCTTGCAAGTGCATGTGCCTCACCTAAAGCCCTGCAGGACAGCTGTGTCCCCCAGCCCCTATCCCCATTCCAGGATATGCCCCACAGGGCAAAGGTGTTACCCCCATGAGAGCTTCCCCGAACCCCAAAGCCAGAAATCCTGCCAATGCCACAAAATGTACCTGCCCCCTTATTCCCTAGTGGTTTTGTGGCTAGCCCCCACTAAGCTATGCTAGTCCACCCCTGCACTAACACATCCCCAGCAGGCAACTGGACAGCCCCACCACTCACCCTCCATGGCCAGCTGCTGACTAGGCTCATAGGAGCACATACTGTATAATCGCGCGCTCTATGAATGAATGTTCATTCCTTCATTGACATGATTATATAGTAAGTGTGCTCTGTGTTTCAGTGTTGCTGACCATGGAGATGAGAGGTGGGCTGTGCCAGTCACCAGCTTGGGATGGGTCGAGGGTGTGGGGTGGAGTGGCTCAGCTGGGTGGGGCAGTGGGGGGCCACTAGACTACCAGGGATAATTCCATGTGCATCATTTTTGTGCAGCTTGCAGCACTGCAGGGACCTGGGTGTTGGGGTTGGGAATGGGTCCTGAGGGGGGGCATAGTTGACCTGTGGGGCATTAACAGTGTGTGGGTGATCAGGGCTGGGGGTCCCTTTGCCCTGTGGGGCATACCTCTACATGGATATTGGAGGTACTGGGGTAGGGGTGACATCTAGAGCAGGTTGGGGGGGGTTCCTATAGCCCTGCAGGGCTGGCAAATGTGGCAGAATTGTGGCTAGGGGAATGGCACCAGCATGTGGTTTGGGGCAGTTGGCGCACACCCCAGAAGATGTAAGGTACACCAGCTATTTGCTGGTGTAACTTGTCTTTGTCGGATGTCCAGTGGGGTGTCTTGTAAAATCATACCATTGGGCACTTTGTTGCTGCTCTTCCAGAATAGGGCTCAGCAACTGCGGTAAACCCCCTAGCAGCATGTCACAGGGTGTTTATGGCATATCTGGTGGCATAAGACCACTTTGGTGCAAACAGCCTGCGGCATGTCGCAGGCTGCTTTGCAGAACAGCAAATGTCGCAACTGCTGGCATTACTTGCTACTTGTGCCATTTCTTTTGGCGCAAGTCAAGTTACGCCAGGCATATCGTTTCTAGAATCAGGCCCTCTGTCTGTAATTATTGACATCTTGATCATGTGGTATGTGCAGATAATATGGTTGAGTTAATTCAAAATTTTAAGTTTCTGTATAGTCATTAGATTTCTGTGCTAGTTACTTCTACTTGTTTCTAGTATATAATTTTATCATTTTTTATATTATGTAACTCTTTCTTTCATGTACTGTATACTTTGTAATTTATGCTTCCCACAAAAATGAAGTTTTTGCTCAATGAGTTTTTACCAAATACACACAAATTACTTTTACTGTACTTCTACTGCTACTACTACTTCTAGTACTACTACTACTTCTACCACTATTTCTACTACTACTACTTCTAGTTCTACTACTACTTCTAGTACTATTACTTCTAGTACTACTACTTTTACTACAACTTCTTGCACTACTACTTCTACTACTACTACTATTACTACTACTTCTATTAATACTTCTAGTACTACTACTTTTACTACAACTTCTTGCACTACTACTTCTACTACTACTACTATTACTACTACTTCTACTACTACTTCTAGTACTATTACTATTACTGCTACTTTTACTACTTCTACTACCACTTCTAGTAATAGTGCTTTTGCTACTTCTGCTTCTACTACTTCTAGTACTACTAATTCTACTACTACTACTCATGTTACTACTTCTACTACTACTTCTTCTTCTGCTTTTACTGCTACTACTTCTACTTCTATTACTACTATTTCTTCTACTACTTCCAGACATATAATTTCCATTATTGATCTTATAATTCAATGGGTGGGCCTAGTACTAGCTTCATAATGTTACACAGCAGATAGAAACATAGAAGCTGATGGCAGATAAGAACTGCAAGGCCCATCCTGTCTGCCCATTTGTTTCTACCTTATGAATGTGCCTTAGGCCTGTACTCTGTCAAAGGCCTATTTATTCATGCACATCTTTATTGCTTCCTTAAGCCTGTCCCATGCCTGTTTGAAGGCCTGCACTGTATTCATATCTACCACTTCCTGAGGTAGGCTGTTCCATGCATCCACCACCCTTTCTGTGAAAAAGAACTTCCTCACATTTCCCCTTAATCAGCCTCCCTCTAATCTCATGCTGTGTCCTCTTGTCCTGCTATTTTTCTTATATTGAAACACATCAGACTCTTTCACCTTGTTAATGCCCTTAAGATGTTTGAATGTTTCAATCATATCGCCTCTCTCTCTCTCCTTTGCACTAGGGTATACATATTGAGCTCTATCAGTATGTTCTCATATGTTTTCTGATGCAGTCACTGCACCATTTTGGTTGCCCTTCTCTGGACTCCCTCCACTTTGTTAATGTCCTTGTGCAGGTGTGGCCTACAGTACTGTATGCAGTACTCCAGATGGGGCCCAACCAGTGTTTTGTAAAGAGGGTTTATTACCTCTCTCTTATGACTTGCAATACCTCTACTGATACACATCAACATCCCTCTAACCTTACTAACTGCTTGAGTGGTCTGCTTGGATGATTTCAGGTCATCTGTTATTATGATGCCCAAGACTTTTTCTTCCCTTGTGATTGCCAGCAACTCCCCTCCTAACCCATAGGTGACTTCAGGGTTTCTCTTCCCTATGTGCATGATCTTGTACTGTGTTTGGGTTTAACCCCAGTTGCCACTCTTCTGACCATTTTGCCAGTTTATCCAGATCTTTTCTCATTCTGCCCACCCAATCTGGTTCATCTACTCTGTTGCAGATCTTGGTGTCATCTGCAAACAGACAAACCTTACCCTCCAGTCTATCTGCAATGTTATTGATGAAGATATTGAAGAGGACTGGACCCAAGACTGATCCCTGAGGTACACCACTTGTGACTTGCATCTCTTCTGACTGTATAACATTTACCACCACTCTCTGTTTTCTGCCCACCAACCAGTTTGCCACCCAGTTGACCAACTTCTGACCCCCCCCCCGAGCCTACCCAGCTTTTTAATCTTCTATGTGGAACAGTATTGAAAGCTTTGCTAAAGTCAAGGTAGGCAGCATCAACTGCTCCCCCTTGGTCTACCACTCTGGTTACCCAGTCAAAGATATCTATGAGATTAGTTTGACAGGACCTTCCTGTTGTAAACCCATGTTGTCTTGGATCCTGTGCTCCTATGGATTCCAGGTATTGCACTGTCCTTTCCTTAAGGAGTGCCTCCATAATTGTGCCCACTACTGAAATAAGACTGACTGGTCTGTAGTTCCCTGCCTCCTCCCTGCTACCACTCTTGTGGAGTGGGATCACATGAGCCCATCTCCAGTCTTCAGAGACCTCTCCTGTGCTCAGAGACTCAGTAAACATTTCAGATAATGGCTCTGCTAGTTCCACCCTTAGCTCCTTTATTACCCTGGGATGTATGCCATCCGTTCCCATTGCCCTGTCCACCCTGAACTTATCAAGCTCTTGTAGGACCCTTTATTTTGTGAAGGGACTAGTGCACACCTCCCTCCCCCGTGTCCATGGTGCTGAGCTGTGGGCCCTGCCCAACCTTCTCCTCAGTAAATACTGAGCAGAGGTATCTATTTAGGACAGATACTTATCTTTGGTCCTCATCCTCACAGTCCCCCTTGTCCCCTTTGATCTTAGCAATACTCCCCCTAGACTTTCTCCTTTCACTATTGTATCTATAGGAGGTTTTGTCCCCTTTTTATGTTGACGCACTTGAGCAGCCAACATCTTGTGATAGTGAGGATTTGGAGGCACGGTCGCTGTTGGGTGAATGCTGGGCATGCATCAGTAGGTGTGTCCCGCATTCCCCAATCAGCCTGCATGCTGGCACCACACCATGTATACTAATGTGGCGAGCACATCTCAGGAAAGGTCCACTGCAATCCGAGCAAAGCTCGTCAAATGCAGCGGACCCTTCCTGCGTGCTCACCAAATTGTCAGCATGACGGGCGGCAGCCGCCCAACTGCCAACTTCGGGGGGTGCACAATCCCCCTGCTGGCTTACTCTGGCAGCAAAACTTTGCTGAAGGGGGAGCCCACTACCCGTTGGCATAAAGCATTCCCCTACATTTCTTTTATGCCAAGGGGGTGCCCCATCTCCCTCAGCTCTTGCCTCGCCCTCCACTTTCCTTGTGTGCCGACAGGGGTGCCCAATCCCCATCGGCACAAATTAACCCCCCATTTTGGTGTGTGCCAATGAGGGTGCCCAATCCCCATTGGCTGCAGCAGCCCCCTTAGACAGTTATGTGGCACACTGGGAGACCACCCCAGTGTGCCAAGTCCCCTGAAAAAAAAGACTGTCCCACGATTTTAAGTTTATTTTTTCCCCCGTAAAATGAAAACGGTCCATTGTAGTCTCCTTAGAGTCCCTACCCATACCCACTCACTGCGCACCCTGCCTCTCCACACCCTCCCTCACCCCGTACTTACTTCTGGAGTCAGGTGCAATGATCTTCGGTGGACCGGGAACACGTCTGCACTATTCAAAGCCAACGGCATACTGAAGAAATGTAGGTAAGCTGTATAATGAGATAGATTGGGGTTTTTCAACTTTGCTTCATATCTCAGTTATTTTTTTGAATTTCTGTACCAAATTTTCAACTTGGGGTTTTTGGGATACTTCCTCATGAATTCTGTTACAGTTATGACGTTAATCCCGAAAGGTGATTTTGCGGTCACTCCATGGAATCGCCTTTCAGGGCCGACTAACAAAAGGACAGTGGCAGTGTTCATGAGGTGGGCTGTAAAAAAGCCTATGTTGCAAATTTGGTGGAAAAAATCCAAAAATGGCTTTTTTATGAGCGTGCGTTGCGCAGTTGCTATGCATGCTTGTATATTCCAGACTTTGCAATATTTCCATGCCAGATTTTCAATATTGTCATTTTTCTACACCTCTTTGTGAAAAGTACAGCCATCATTTTTCACATCCTGGCCAAAATGTGTTTCCGCACTTCCAGCGCACAATACCACGGTCACTGTGGGAAATCAGTGTTCGGGGCAGATTACAAAAATGAAAGTTACACTGTTCATGAGCAAAGGTCTTACAATGCCTATGCTGAACATTTGGTGATGATACCCCATAACATAACTGTGTTATGAGCGTGCATTGCGCAGTTTGCATGCAAGCTCATAAGTTCACGAATTTATAGTATTTTCACTCCAGATTTTCAACATTGCCATTGTTCTGCACCTCCTTGTGAACAGTAGAGCTGTCATTTTTCACATCCTGACCAAAATGTGTTTTTGCAGTTCCGGAGCAGAATAGCACTGTCACTGTGGAACGTCCGTGTTTGAGACACATTATGGAAATGGCAGTGGCATAGTTCATTAGCAGAAGTCCTAAAATGCCTATGTTGAAAATTAGGGGCTGGCAGTACATACAATTAGTGTTTACGAGCGTGCATTACGCAGTCTGCACGCATGCTTGTGACTTCGTGCATTTGTAATATTTTCACTCCACATGTTCAACATTGGCATTTTTCCACACCTTCTTATGAACAGTACAGCTGTCATTTTACATCTCCTGCCTGAAATGTGTTTTTGCACGTCTAGCACAGAATCGCACGGTTGCTGTGCAAAATCACATTTCGGGGTAGTTTGAGGGAATGACAATGACACTGTTCATGAACACAGGTCCTAAAATGCCTATGTTGAAAATTTGGTGCCAAAAGTCCAGAAAATAACTGTACTGTAAGCTTACATTGTGCAGTTTCCTTGCAGTCTTGTAACTTTGTACATTTGCAATATTTTCATGCTACATTTTCACCACTGGCATTTGTGCACACCTTCTTATCAACAGTACAGCTGCCATTTTTCACAGCCTGCCCAAAATGTGTTCCCGCAACTGTGGCACACAATGGCATGCTCTCTGTGGGAAATCACCTTTTGGGACACATTAACAAAATCACAGCGCCACAATTCATGAGGGGAGGTCCCAAAATACCTATGCCGAAAATGTACCTAAAAAAGGCCCACAAATAATTGGGTTTCGGACCTGTGCTGCACAGTTTGTATGCATGTTCATTGCTTCACCAGTATTTCATATTGCTACTCCAGATTTTCAACACTGCCATTTTTTATGACTTCTCATGAACAATACAGCTGTCATTCTCCATATCCTGCCAAAAACTGTGTTTTTGTCCCTCTGCCACCAAAAGCCACAGCCTCTGTGTAAACCCACCTTTCAGCTAACAAAGTGATTGTGCCACTTTTCATGAGGTGGCCTGACAAGCAGTCCATGTTGAACATGTAGAGTGAAATTACCACTACAAGCCTACGGTGTTAGGGTTTACAACTGCAGCATCCCACCCGGTATGGACTGACAGGCATCAGGGCTGTGACCTGGGATCATCAGATGTAATGGTCACGCCATTCCACCCCCCACACCCACCCTGCAGCCACTGACAGGCATCGTGGTGTGTCTTGCACTGTTCTGCCACAAACATCACCTCACGCTCCTATACTGCACCCACATCAGTGTATTTTCTTATGGAATTGGGTAAGTATAGTGCCCAAAGACCCCAAAGCACACCATGACACTTGTCAGTGTCGACAGGGTAGGGTGAGGTACAATGGCATGAGCATTATGCCTGATGACCCAAAGGTACACCCCACTGCCTGTCACACTCTACAGGGTGGGGGTGGGGTTGGCACCCATTCAATACTTCACTGCCATTCCTATTATGCGCCTCTAGCTCGGCCACTGCCAATGCCGGCGCGACAACATTCAGCATTGACAAATGCTTGTTTTTTACTGTTCATGCTAGTGTTTCCTTTGTTTGGGCCTTTGCTTGCCTCACTGCCTTCCTTGCTTCCCTTAGGGAAGTTTGGTATGCCTCCCTATCTTCTTCCTGCTATGTTCAGTTAAATTGCCTGAAGGCCAGCCTTTTGGTTCTGATCTTTTCTGCTACTGTTTTTGAGAACCAAAGTGGTTTCCTTCTTCTTTTGCTCTTGCTTTTCTCTCTAATACAATGGGATGTTGCTTCAAGTATTGTATCCTTCATGCTTGCCCACTTTGCCTGTACCATCTCACATGCATTTCTTCTTGCCAGGGCTAACTCAACTCTGTTAGCCATCTTAAAAAAAGTCAGCTTCTCCGAAGTCCCATATCTTTGCCTTGGAATGGGATGATATAGTTCTAGTGGGAAAACTGAATCACACTATGTGATGGTCACTGGCCCCCAGGTGACCTTCTACCTGGAGATCTGTGATCCTTTTCCCGTTAGTCAGTACTAGGTCTAGGATAGCCCTGTCTCTTGTGGTTTGTTCTACCAGTTGTTTGAGACCTCAGTGGGCAGTACAGAGTTAGACTAGCCAGTTCTTGACCTGACACTTGAGATTATGAATAAAGCAGTCAATCAGTGACACATGTGTTGGAAGTTTTGTTATTTGGAAACCTGTCCACTAGGAATAGGACTAAGAACACCACAACCCATGTTACAGCTGTCATACAAAAGCTATCAGATAATAATGGCCTTTGGCCACTTCCATTCTGGGTCAGATTTGAAGCAGTGTGCTACAGTTGAAAAGTTATTTATCCCCTTGCTAGGCTACTAAGTGAGCATGACCCCTGTGACTTTCATATCTGATTGATAGAAGATTATAAAAGACTATGGGCCCCATATTTAGACATTTGTGTTAGTGCTACACTCGCACTAGTGCTGCACAAGCACCAGTACTAAACCTGAGGTATATTCTAAGACATTTTCCTGATGCTAATAGGTTTTAATATAGAGCTACCCAAGTGCTGCACAAACGCATTGTGCTGGCACACCACAAAGAGCACAACACAACGCATTTGCACAGCACTGAATAGAGCACTAAGGATAGCACTGAAGACAGAGGGCAGCTGTGGGTGTGAGCAGGGCAACAGTGAAAGATACACGACACAGCAGTGTAGGTATCAAAAATAAGCTTTACTATATACAGTAATAGAGGTACAGTGGCACTGCTATAGTTAGGGTAGAGCAGGGGTTTCTATATCAAACCTCAAACTTTGCACTTTAATATATTTGTAACCATTTACAGATTTGCACAATGTTTTGCATGTATGGTCACACGGGCGTATACCACTTGATGTGCTAAGTTTCATTCTGGTTGGATGAGCGTATTCTAAGGTACAGATAGCGTAAAAAGGTGAAAAAATCATTTTTTGCTGTTTTTTTTGTCATCACCTTGCACTCAGACAATTACGAAATCTGTTCTGAAATATTCTGTGTAGAAAGGACTTGACCCACAGATGTGCCTTTTGCTAGTTTGGTGAACAAATATTGATTTGTTCTAAGTTCTTAAATTTTGAAATGTTGGTTCTGAGCATGCTCAGTACAGTCTTCTGGATAGCTACTTGGGTTGAAGAAAGAATTCGGTCCATACAGAAAAGGGTCCTTTTTCCTATCAGGGTAATCCTTTTTTGTTTGGAATTGTTTTTCTCATACTGCTGCCATCTTGTTTCTGTTTTTCTTAAAAAAAAAGTCAAAATCAACAAAAATGATATCCTGCACTCACACCAACATACGTATCTTGCTAAGTGGGACCCCGTTAGGCAGATTCTGCACTTAATTCCTGGAAAAATTACCCAGAAATGCACTTTCTGACATTTAAAAATCCTTTTTGGTGAGCCAGTTTTCTTTTTTCGTATGGTCATATGAAAAAAGAATTGGCTCATATGGAAAATTATATCTTTAACCTCTGTGTGTGAGTGTGTGTGTGTGTGTGTGTGTGTGTGTGTGCATATGTTTGTGTGAGTGTGTGAAGTAATGTTTTGTTGAAGAAACCGGTTCCTCTTTGACTGGAATCAGAGATTTAAAGCAAATCATCACATTCAAATGCTGGAAGTTTTAGTATTATAAAACACATTTTGAAAGCAAGATTATGGTCTTGATTTTCAATGAACCCTTAGAGTGACACAGGTTGTGTCAGTCTATGGCTGTGGCAAACTCCAGGTGCATCAGAGATTCTGCACCCAGTTTCATAAGGGGGGGTTATGCACCAAAAACCCCAGAGTTGCCACAGCCACAGGCTAGTTCCAAACATTTGATGCACCTGCGGGAACTGTGGCAGGGATACAGCCTCCCACCCAGCACAACAATGGAGGGGCCACAAGGGCTGGGGAAAGGGAATCCACATGGCAGGAGAGGACTGGGGCAACAGAGAGACAGTGGGCATGACAGTAAGTGATGTGGCACCCATGAGGGGGTGCCCTTTGCAGCCCCTTACATCTTATCGAATGGGACTACATAATGGGGGGGTTTCCACAGATGGAAAGTGACATGGCCCCAGGTGGGCAGAGCCCTGGCAGCTGCCCCATTAGTGCACAAAGGCAGAAGTACATAGGCAGAAAGTGGGAGGGTGGGTACTAAGTGACTGTGGCAGTGCCCAGAGAACTGTCCCCCACCCCACTAGCAGCCCACAACCTGCAACTCCAGCTTTCTGCCTACAGGTTTCTGCCTTTGTGCACCTATGGGGTAGCTGTCAGGCTGTCGCCACCTGGGGTAATTTCACTTTCTGTCCCTGGCAGCCCCCCACAATGTAGTTCCATCTGATCAGGTGTATCAATCAGGTGTATGGGTCTGCAAAGTGCACTCCCAATAGGTACCACATCACTCCCTCTCATGCCCACTTTCTCCCTGATTCTCCCAAGGGCATCCTTATGCCCTTTCTTCCTCTTGACCCCCACTTTCCGATCCCCCACCAAATCACCACAGTGTGTGGTGGTAGCACAAGTTTCTTAGACCACCTCCTGGTTGGTCTAAGTTGATCCCCTTACTGAATCCATGGTGCAGCTTCCGAAATGGCAAAGATGGGGATGTGGCATAAACCTAAGCTCTCTTGCAACCTCACGCTTGGGTGTGTCTGTCACCAGGGTTGTACAGGGTGGCTGGGGTGCAAGGCATCCAGATTTTGATCCAGCCTGCATTTGAAAATTGAGATTGACACAAGTTGTTACTTGCGTCATATACCTTTGGCACAGGCACCTTGTGTCAAACATCAGCTTTTGAAAATCAAGCCTCATGTCTAAAACACTGTAATCGCTCCTTAGGTCATGTAAACTTAAAAATAACCTCCCCTATCTTTGTGAGTATCACTGTTTTAACAGCCTCCTCTGTGAAACAGCAAGGATTTAACTGAGTCTGTGAAAGATTTGGTTTTATTCCTGTTGGGTTCTAATTGTAGAAAGGAATGCATAGAATATCAAGCACAGTAACCAAACATTTAACAGTGGTGTTTCATATAATTATAGATACATAGATACTGAATTGGCAGATAAGAATCACCAGGCCCATCCAGTCTGGCAGTTTATGCTATCTGATGTAGCAGCCAGTGACCCTATATGGTCACTGGCTTTAGCTTTTTCTTCCCATCTCTAATATTCCTTTATACCTGTTCCATGCATGTTTGAAGCCTGCCACTGTATGGACAGCCACCACCTCCTGGAGCAGGCTATTCCTTGCATCCACCACCCTCTCTGTAAAAAATGACTTCCTGACATTAACCCTTATGTGGCCACCCATCAGTTTCACAGCATGCCCTTTTGTTCTGGTATTACTTTTAAACTGGAATATGTTGTCCTGTTCCACCTTCTTCATGCCCTTGAGGTATTTGAATGTTATTTTCATGTCACCTCTCTCCTTCCTTTGCTCCAGTGTATACAAATTGAGGTCTCTGACTCTTTCCTAGTAAGGCTTGTGATGTAGACTCTTCTCCATTTTGGTCACCCTCCTCCGCACCATCTCTATTTTGTCAAAGATCTTACAAAGGTGTGGCCTCCAAACTGGACACAGTACTCAAGGTGAGGCCTCACCAGGGTCTTGTACAGTGGAACTATCACCTTCCACCTTCTGCTTGTGATTCCTCTTCCAATACACCCCAACATCCCAGTGGCCTTCCCTACCACCTTGTCTGTCTGTCTTGTGACATTCAGGTTGTCTGTGATTATGACCCCCAAGCCCCTCTCTTCCTTTGTAACTGCCAACAGCTCTCCCCCAACTTGTAGCTTGCTCAATGGTTCCTGTACCTGATGTGCATGATGTTGCATTTCTTTGCATTAGCCTTAGTTGCCACGCATCTGAATACCTCTTGAACCATTCCAGGTACTTTCTCATCCATTCCACCCCCTCTGGGGTATCCATCCTGTTCCAGATCTTATTGCCATCTGTAAACAGAAAAACCTTTCCCTTCAGCCCATCTGCCATGTTACTAATGAAGACATTGAAGGGGACTGGCCCCAGAACTGACCCTTGAAGTACCCACTGGTCACCTCCCTTTCCTCTAATTGGGTTCTGTTTATCACTACCCTCTGTTTTTGGTCCATTAACTAATTTTTAATCCAATTTGCCTCCTTGTGTCTCATTCCCAGGCTTCCTAGCTTGTTGACCAGTCTCCTATGTGGGACAGTATAAAAGGCTTTGCTGAAATCTAGTTAGCAATGTCTACAGCCCCCATCTATAACAACCTCATTTTCTCACTTATAATGCTAAACCTTGTCAATTATAAACATATATAAAACCTGTGCTCATACCTCTCAACTGTCCCTGATTTTCAGGGACGTCCTTGATTTTGCCTCAAATGTTTCCTTTGTCCCTCATACAGTTTGTGTTCTTGTGACAGAACAGTGGGGAGTAAAAGCACAAACTAATGTCAAACATTAAAGTAACAGACTTGTTATTCTTCAGAAAATGCATCTTAACACAAATTCCTTTATTCTATCAGCTTTCTCAGTGAATAATATCACATTTTAAGATGTGTCCATGATTTGGGATCTTTGTCCTCCATTCTTTTCAATCCTTGTCCCTGATTCATAAGGCAAGAGGTTGAGAGGTATGTTTGTGTTTCTGTCTATTCTGGACTCCAGACAGCGGTAAGTGCAGACACACATCTCGGTATCAGGAAAAAATAACTAAACTCTTAAGCCACGTTGGTTTAATTGATCATTATTTTGAAATCCATGTATAGAACTTTTGTTTATGGTGCTCAATCTATTCAGGAAAATGTTTTCACATTCTGAAGCTAAAAACTTTATTTTAAATGTTTAGACAGTGTCTTTACTAAATTAACAGAAGAAAACTAACAGATACAAACCTCTGAACAAGTTATTGTGATAAAAAGCAAGGAATAGCAAAACAAGAACAGTATAGTGATTTAATTGATTATGGTAACTTGTATATTATCTGTAACAGCCTTATGTCCTCACTCATGCTATCAAACCAACTCAATAATAAAAAACAAATGTAAGAAACCAATGTTTCTGTATGTTCTGGTCTCCAGACCCAAATAAGCAAAGTCAGTGCAGGTATCCGAAAAAAAAAACATAACTAAAACATTGTCCCTCCCTTTTCAGATTTGATTTGTTTTAATACCTAATGCCACACTGGTTTAATTGCTAATTATTTTGAAACCCACTCATTGAATTTTTATTAATGGCACTCAATCAATTTAGCAAAATGCTTTCACATTTCTAAAAAAAGAACATTACCTTAAAGAAAAGTTTAGGCCATGCATCCACAAAACTAACAGAAGAAAACTAACAGATGTCACCCCATGAGCATGTCGTTGCACAAAAAAAGCAATTGAATGGGACAACTAGGGCCCTGTGGTGATATAATTGATAAAAAATTAAATACCTTGGCCCAGATATTCAAAAGGGTTGCGCCATGCGCAACAGGGTTGCGCATGCGCAACTCCAAAAATGCGCCATTCTGCGATATTGAGAAGGGGCCAGTTGCGCCACTGAAAACACGCTGAGCCACAGCGCAATGGAAATGAAGGCATGCGCAACCGAAGGGGGCCGGTCCATGCATAAAGTGTGCAATGCGATATTTGAACACTTGCGCAATGCGCAAGAGTGGCTCAGCCGGAGGATGCGCTGTACCGGATGTGAGCCAAAATAAAAAGGCTCAAGGGAGCGGCGCAAGAACTCTAGCAGGCTGCAAACTGGGGAGAGAGAGAGAGAGAGAGACAGAGACAGGAGCAGGAAGGACAGAGAGGGACAGTGGGTCCTGGAGGACAGAGAGCCAGTGGGGGTGCCGTGCAGTGGAAGCAGCAGTGGGGGCAGTGGGGTAACACAGGAACAGCAGCTGGGGAGGGCAGAGCCAGGAGATGGATAGTGTCAGCTTCCACATGGAAGCTGTAATGAGGGGTGAGACAGCATGCTGCAGGGGACGTGGCCGTGGAGGCCTCGCCGCGCACGCCCGACAGGCGGTATCGCGTCTGCATCAGCCACGAGCTGTACAGCAATGTCAAGATCGGGTCCGGCACCACCTGAACAGGGCATTACTGAGACAGCTCAGTGAGCTGTGCAGTGATGTGATGCAGGCACCCTCACGACGGAGTCATGCTCTGTCCGTGAGACCAAGGTGACAGCCTGCATGTGCCTGCTCGCCACGGGCACCTTCCAGAGGCCGACAGGGGACACCACAGGCATTACGCAGTCGGCCACGTCACGCATCCTCACCCAATTCCTCAGCGCACTGCTGCCTCATGCTGCGGAGTACATCCATTTCCCCAGCACCGGCAGAGCGTACAGCAAACATGCAGGAGTTCCACAGGGTAGCACAAATGCCTGGCATGCTAGGTGCCATAGACTGCACCCATGTGGCCATTCGCACGCCACCTGGCCCCGACGGGCAAGCATATCGGAACCGAAAGGGCTTCTCGAGTGTCAACTGCCAGGTGGTGTGTGATGCCACTGGGCGCATCATCAATGTCTGTGCCACACACCCTGGCATGGAGCACATGATGCCTTCCATGGCACCAATCTGCACTGTGCCATCGATTCGAGAGTGGGAACATCCCCACGGGTCATCTAGTGGGTGAGTACACATGTATGGAGTGCAAACTCTGTGCAAGGGTGGGAATGACACAGGTGCCATGGTAGTGGCACACAAGGATATGGGCAACATGGACCTGACCTAACACTGATCTCCACTATCTCCACACAGGTGACTGTGGATACTCACTCCGTCCCTGGCTGCTCACACCATACCGGCGCCCCACGACCCCAGCGCAGCACGGTTTCAATGAGGCACATGCTTAACACGGAACATCATAGAGCGGTGTTCGGGATACTCAAAGCACGCCTGATGCTCTGGACACCTCCGGGCGGAGCCCTACAGTACAGCCCCCAAAAGGCCTGTGGGATATTCCTGGCCTGTTGCATCCTGCACAACATGGCCAAAGACCATGGGATAGCCGCACAGGTCCGAAGAGGGGACAGCGATGGGGATGCCAGTGGCGCGGTGATATGGGTGATGAGCCCCCAGGACGGAGGGACCCCGACTGACCTGGCAGGCCCAGCTGCACCGGGACACCATTGCAGAAGAGACTCACGCCCAACACAGGTAAGTCAAGGGACATGTGCAGGCAACACTGTCTATGCGCAAACCACAGGCACACAGGGGAACACACCGTGCATGAAGGTCAGGGGAGTTGAAGGGTCTAGGCATACCAACACATCATCAGAGAGGGGTGAGCACTCAAATGAACACACACACACACACCAGGCAGCATACAGGGGCAGCAGCACAGCACTGCGGAAATTACACGCTATCACACAGCACCACCAACCACCCTCACCACCTGGACTGTCCACGTACGTGTGTCAGGACCTGGGCAACCTTGCACCTTGGTGTACAGTGCAATGCAGGCATCATCATCCACACGCACCTGTGGACAGCAGTTGGGAGAGTGTGCAGGTGGTCCGTGTGTCAGTTGTGAGCAGAGCACCCAGCAGTGCACTGCCCACCATGACACACATTGCACACAGGGCAGCACCAGACAGGGCCTGCATTGGGAGACAGCTCAGTCAGGAGCACTGTCCCACGGCCACCGGATGCGTGGGCAGCCCGCCCGTGGCTTGCAGCACTGGCAGGCTGCACAGGGGCCACATCGTGGCGCCAGAGCACCACCAGGGGTCCCAGTGCGCCCAACAGACCTTGCCGCTACAGGGGTCTGCATCCCGCCAAACAAACTTGCACCAGGGGTGCTCGGGATGCCACAGCAGAACCCAGCGTCGACAGGCCTGGTGCTGCACGACGCCAGGAATGGGAGGGAGCGCACTGTGCGTGCGTGGTACAGGGTCACCAGACAGTGTGGTCAATGCGTCGCCACAGAGACCACTGCCTGGGTCAGCCTGTCGATGGCAGCGGTCACATCCATCCGCATATGGACCATCTCGGCCCGGTCCCGAGCACACTCCCTGCTATGCTGCTCCACGGACACAGTCAGTGCCTCCACGGACCTTGCAACCCGCCCCTGCAGCTGTACCAACTCCTGCAGCAGGCGGGTGTGTGCATCCAAAGGGTACTGTGCCCCAATGGCATCGTGACCCCCAGGGTGTGGATGGTCCTGGTGCACAGCACCCCTTGAGGGTGGCCGCTGTTCTCCAAGACCAGGTATGGGCTGATCTAAGGGCGGTGGACAAGTGCCACTGCCTGACGCTGTCCCCCCAGGCCTGGTGTGCAACTGCTGCTGCCGCCCCTCCAACTGCTGAGCCCCCAGGTCCACCTGTTCCACCCCTGTGCTGTCAACAGTGCCAGACACCTGTTCAGCCACCGATGCTGCCCCACCGGTGCTGACAGGCCCAGCCTGTGACTGTGCCAGCATGCTGGTACACAGGTGTGGAGCTGGATGGTCCAGGGGCACGTGCTGGCCTGCCATGTGTCCCTCGTGGGACACACACCTCTCACTGGCCATTTCAGGCCTGCCATCATCAATAGTGCCGGTGCGTGCCACTGCCATAGGCACAGCATGCTGGCACACCTGCATGCCAGACTGCTGTGACACAGGCTGTGCACCCCCTGCACCCGTATCACTGCCGGTGGAGTTGTCGGCCCAGCCGGCCTGCTGCTGCAGTGCATGCAGGCTGCTGGCGGAGGTGGAAGGTCCCCCCTCCTGGTCCAGCAGGTCTGCCTCACTGTCAGCACCCACCACCACCGTCTCCTGCAGACGAACAGGATCTGAAACAGAAAGAGAGTACATGTGAGTGCATGTGAACAACAGCCGCCCCCCACAACATCACCATGACATACCGTGCAGTGATGGGCTTCCACCTGTCTGGAATCCTCAGCCAGGAACACCCGCAATGGCACTCGGCTGCATGGCCGTGACCAGTGTCTCCTCGGTCGGGGTCAGCTGCAACACCACTGGTGGTCCCCCACCAGTGGCAGCACGTGCCACCCTGAAGGCTGCCACCTTCTCCTTCAGCCTCCTGCGGTCAGTCCCCATCTTCTTGTGGCACTCCTGCATGGAGCGCTGGTGGCTTCCGTGCAGGTTGACGGCCAGAGCTACTCCCCATGCAGCTGCGGCTGCTGAGGGTGCCCCTCCGCCCACTCAAAAGCGGCTCATCCTCCAGGTAGGCCTGGAAGAGGGCCTCGGTTCTGCTGTGGTGAAGTTTGGCCTCCTCCCACGCCCGCCGTCCACACCCTCGGCCTGGTTCTCGTCAGTCATGCTGATCTGTATGGGTGGAAGTGGACACCTGTCACTGTGCAGTCCACAGCATTTCCCATGAGCATAGCTGCAGGCCGGGGGCAGAAGTCCCCCTTTCCTGCGCCGCATGGCAGATACTGATGGAAAGGGTGCCTCTGCCCTTTCTAAGTGCCCTCATCATGCTAGCCCTCAACCTGTGACATCCTCCAGCACCCCTGCCCATGAGCATTGTCCTGAGCATCACACAGCATGTAACTCACATCTCAGCTGCAACAACCAAATCTGGCCACCACAACCCAGTGTCGCATTTTTATAGCGCAACACATGCAAATGAGGTGTGGCGCAACTTTAATGACATGCTAATCGCGCCACTGCACCTTTGCATGGCTGATCGACTGATTTGCATATGTCGGCTGAATATCGCGTATTTGCGCTTAGCGCAATAGGGAAGGTCCGGCTGAGCCGATGGCGCATGTTTGTGGCTGTGTGCTACACTGCATTGCGCATGCCCAGACAGGTTACGCAGGCGTCGATCGCGCTGCAGATCTGATGAGCGCGATAGGCGATTCTGGCCATGGCCACCATTGTGCCAGTGGTGCTACAGCACTGGGCACTATATGGCACTGTGGCACTTCTGCGCGATAGTCCACTGTGGCACTGGTGCTCTGCTTAGCAGTTGCGCAGGATGCCTATACATCCCAAGGCGCTGTGCGTAGCCTTGCATCAGTGCCGTGACCTTGTGTATGCCCTCTGACCCCTGGCGCTGTGGGCATGCCATGTACATCCTATTAGCTGTCTGGTTACAGCGCCATGTAAAATGATGGCGCTGTGCGAACAGCGTGATTGGAGCCTGTGCTGGTCTATTGCTAACAACTCCCGTGGGGTCACAGCGCAGCGCGCACATATTGCCTGCTGTAAAGTTGGAGCCATGGCCTGGAGGAGGCGGTGTCCTGGGCGCGTTGAAGTGGCCAACCTGGTGGCCTAGTGGAGCCCACTATGAGGGACTATATGGTGAGGCCCCTCACGGACCTAGGACCCATGTGTGGCAGCAAGTGGCCACTGACCTGGTGGGGCTCACTGGCTGGGGCTGGTCTGCGGAGCAGTGCTGGCACCGTACAGTGATCTCCACGGAGGGACCCGGAACTGTTACCGCGGCTGCTGCCCTGCGCCAGGCGGGGCCTGGTGCCTAGGCCACGGAGTGTACCATCTATTCACCTATATCTCTGTAGGTGTGTGTGTGCCTGGGTGGCTGTGCATCGGTGTGTCAGTGTGTGCAGCTGTGCGATGGATGGTTATGGCTGTGTGGGCAGGCAGTCTTACTGAGGCAGGGGCACTCTGCTTTGAGTCACACTGATGTTTGTCTCACCATATGTCTCCCACAGGCCGGATGGTGAGGCGCCTGGCGAGGCTGATGTGGGCCATGCCAGGGGCCCCAGTGCCACAGGCCGTTGGGCCACAGCAGCAGCAGCATCAGCAGCAGCAACAGCAGCAGCAGCATCAGCAGCAGCAACAGCAGCAGCAGCAGCGGCAGACAGAGCTGCTGGAGGAGTGTGAGTATCATTACGTCATGGATGCTATTGCATGCTGGGGGGGCAGGACCACCAACCATGATGGACACAACCAAATGGGAGGTCGTAGTTCCACTAGACGAAACACTAGTGACTCCCCACACTGGAGTACAGTGTACAGTTCCGGAAAACATACCTGTGTATGGACAGGGACTGGGTGGAGAGCGTTCACAGGAGGGCGACATGGATGGTGCATGGATTGCATCACAAGTCCTATGCAGACAGGTTGACGGAACTGAACATGTACTCCCTGGAGGGGAGGAGTGTGGGGATATGATGGGACATACAAGTATTGTACAGGGGGAACAGAGTGCAGGAAACAATATTTGTCAGCGTAAAGGATGTTCCAGGACTAGAGGCATGGGATGCAGTTGGAGGGGGCTCGTTTAAGAGGAACATGCTAAAGTGTTTCTTCACATAATGGGTGGTGGACGAGTGGAACACCCTGCAAGAGGATGTGGTGGGGGCTGACTTGGTCACGGGATATCTGTATGTGTGGGTTCGCCATGAGGGACTTCTGGAGGTCAGGGGTGAGGGGGAACGGACTTACAGGACAAGAGAGTGATCGTACAAGGCCAAATGGCCAGACTGGGTGTCCCATAGGCCCTTATCTGCCGACACTGTCTATGTATCCATGTATGTAGGCGTGACACAGGTGATCTGCATCACAGTGCAGCATCACGACATGTCTGTGTATGCATCACAGGTGGTCCAGGCATGCACTGGGCACATAGCTGTGTAACTGGCATCGCACCACGTTGCAACATCACATGACAGCCTAGTTTGTACTGTGATTGACGTGGGCAGTGTGTGTGGGCGGTGGTATGCATGGCTGGTGCCGCCTGTTTGTGATGGCCTTGTGCATGTTCACTGTGGGTGGGTGCATGCCATCACATGTGCAGCACATTGGGTTAGATGGGTTGCAGGTTGGGTGGTGTTCAGGGTTGTGGTCAGTCTCAGCCATTGACTGTGTTCCCATTTTCCTAGGCCTCGGTGTGCTTCAGCGCATGGCGCGTGATGTGCGGCGCCTGACCCAGGTTGTGGTCGAGAACCAGGAGGTCCTGCAAGCCCTACAGCGCCAAGGGGAACGGCGGTGCCGACATAGGAGGAGACGGCGGCAAGGGGAGGAGCAGGAGCCTGCTGGGCCGTAGCCCACCTTTCAGTTGCCCTTCACCTATCCCTTTCACCCTGCCTTCCCTCTCTGAGTTTTTTCCTCCCCTTGAACACCCTGCCTTTACCGTCCCCAAATTGTACATAGTTTTTACTGTATTGTTCACTCTTTTTGTTTCAATATAGATTTCTATTTTGGTACAACTGCTGTGTTGGTGTCTGCTTTGCAACTGGCTCTGGGTGCTCCGTTGCAGGGGTGTACATGCCATCTGGGCTACTATGGTCCTGGGTATATGTGTGTGTGTGTGTGTGTGTGTCCATGGGGAGGTATCACCAGCATAGCATTGCCTTTCTGTTGCTCTCGCCATCTGCTGCCACCCACTGCTGGGTGCACAGGGTGGGTCTGGGTGGTCTGCTTCTCTGCAGCATGGGGTTGACGTGTGGCACGGGGGGTGCATGGTGTTTCCTGCAGTGCCTGTCACTGCACATGGCCGATGTCTTGAGGGGCACGGTGCACGCTGTGCTGTGCGTACAGGGGACTTGTGTGCACTGTGGTTGTCAACCCTGGTGTGGCACCTCTGCCTGCCAGTGGTTGTGCTGGGGTGTCATGGCTCTGCTATGCTTTAGTTGGCTTGTCCCCATGGGCACGTGGATCATCCGTCCCACCCCCAGTGATGCTGTGCTTGGGGTGTGCCAGTGTGGTGTGGGTTCTGCAGTGAGTTCCGGTGCCCATGTGTGGCATGGCTGGCGATGGGCCCCAGCCTGCCTCCCTGGATGTGCAGTTCCATTGCTCTGGGGGGCTGTGCTTGCGCTATGGCAGCTCTGCACTGCTCAGCTGAGCTTCCATGGTTGCGTCATAGCGCAGCATTTTGGCTCAGCCTCTCCTACCTGGTTGCACCATGGCGCAGTATGTGCGATATTGAGACGTTGGTTGCTTGCGCAATTTGCTCTGCTCCATGTTTGAATATCGCACCTGTTGCGCATTTGCGCAGCGGGTTTGTGCTTGCTCCTGCTGTTGCGCTACTTTTGAGCGCAGTTTGAATATCTGGGCCCTTGGCTATTGTCCCAGTGAAAGAGGTGATCACTCCTGCAAGGAATCTATAGTAGGCACTGCAGGGCTTCAGTTATCTCCATTTTGAGAGTATATGACTTCTAAAAATAAGTCAAAAACTTCCAAAATAAAGAGGGAGGAAGTCATTGACTTCCAGATGTAAAACCAAAACATAGATGACTTCCAAAATTGTAGGCTTGGAAATCAGAAATGATGGATTGTTTCTGAAAAAAAAAAAAAAACTGTATTTTACTACTAACATACTATATTAACATACATAAATTTGTCCTTCCTAAAATTTTGACTTCCAAAGGTGGGATTCTTGAAATATTTTGACTTCCAGATCTTGACCCCTTGAAGTTTTAGTCTTCCACTGAAAATAAATTAACTGAACCCTTGGCAGGCAGTACAACCTTTCTGAGTGAAAATTCAGAAAGTCATATGGCACCTAGACAGATGCTGCAAGGTCACTGTCTAGTGCACTGATATCTGATTGATATTTGAATGTTGATTATGGAATCAGATATGAGAAGGAGACAGTACACTGCTTATTAGCACCATATACTGCATTCAGAGCAAGTCAGACTGAACATATATAGCTGCTGTTTTGTATCATATGCCACATAGATTCTACTGACAATGTAGAAGAATGTTCTTATGAGAGTAGAGATGCAGCAAATTTAAATTCTGCCTGTGAAGTGCCCATGAAGTGGGCGCTTTACGTTGGCTTCCTGCTACACAGAATGCCCACTGTGAAAGGCTCACTTTGCCTTGTAATTATTACTTCACGTTGTCATTCTGCCTTAATGCGAATTAAGGTGGAGTGACAAGTCTATATTGGCAGCTCCCCCCACATCACATGGATTACAGCACTGTAAGTCACATGCTTTAGCCAGGCAGGAAGGAAGTGAGTCATGCTAGGAGATAGTTTCACTTTCTTCTGTGCAGATGGAGAGAGAGGAGGTAGGGAGAGAGAGAGGAGAGATAGCATTAGACTAGGCAGGCAGTTTAAAAAGCTTTTTTCAGAGCTAAATCATTCTTGTTTTGTGCAGATCTTTTTCTTAGTTTATTTGTTCTGTGTATTTCTTTTTTTTTTAGTAATTCTTAGTTTTATTAGTTGTTGTTTGTGTGTCTGTGTGACTGTGTCGGTTCGAGGGAGGGCAGTGCAGTCTCTCAATGGAGCAGGGAAGATTTGGGGTGGGGGCATTTCCACAGCATGGCAAACATATGGGAGGAGTTCACACACATAGGGGGTGGGGGTGGTTCATGCAGGACAGATTAAGATGTTGCAGGCCTCCCCCTCAGAAGCAGGAGGAGTTGGTGCTGCTGCTGCAGCAGCAAGTGAACCACCATCACCATCTCCTCTGGCAGTGGCACCACTTTTCACTGCCCCACCACCACCACCAACAGCTCCTCAGTGGGATGTGCCTGCACCCCCGGCCCCAAGTGTGGAGCCTCAGCCCTAGGTTGCCACAGCATCTGGACCCACTTGCCTTTGCCTGGTCCTCCTCGCACCTCCCTGGTTTGGGATTTTTTTGAGAGTGTGTGGGGGGGGACAGCAGCCTGGTTAAGTGCTGTGTTTGTGGTGAGGCTGTGCACCGTGGCCCCCAGAGGAGTCACCTGGGGACCTGGGGCCAGTGCACCCATATGATTAATCATCACCGGGTGGAGTGGCAGGCTGCTACAGAATGGGCCAGGACTGCACCTGCTGGCTGTTCTGTGGCAGAGGAGAGGCTGTGCATGGCCCTAAGCAGAGGAGGACCAAGGCAGTACCTGCTGCTCCACCATCACCACCACCAGCCGCAGCACCTCCTTCTGACCCCAGAGAACTGCCTTTAAGTGAAGCGGTTATGGCAGTTCTTTGGAGTGCTGTAGATGCCACTAATGAGAGAGTGAGCAATGTCAAGCAGTATTTGGAGTGGTTAGAGGGCCATCAGCTGCAAATGATGGCCATGCTCCAACTGTTGCTGGACCACCATGGCATTGCTCACTAGTTATTTATTTTTTCCTTTCATGTGTCCTCACCATCCTGTGACATAAAAAATATTTTCCCCCACCACCCCGTTCTAAAAAATATATCACTATGTTGTCCCTGACCCTTCCATCCTGTATCTTATAATAGTTTTCCCTTTGTTATACACTTTTATTTCTTGTCTTCTGTTCTGTATGTGTCTACCCTGTTGTTGATTCCATGTATGTACTCCATAGTTTCTATCTTTGCCCTCCTCCCCTTCCTTCTGTTTAGTGTGTGTGCACTGTTTTGGTTTTCCTTGTTTTACGTAAAAATGGGTTGTCCCTGCCATCATTATTTAAACTTAAAGGAGTAATCCACCCAAAATTTGAAACAGCATATGTTATGCAGAGCATTTTGATTTGCATGTAAATCCCTCCTAGTGTGTCTTTCCCTCTGTCTGCTCTTAGGAGCTTTCGAGCTTTATGGTAGTTTTACCACCCCTTTGGATCTTCATGTTAAATCGGTTTATTGCCTTTATCACTCCGACAATGCACCCTGTGTCTTGTGACAGTAATGCAGCATAGCCCATCAATTTATCAAATGCACAGTTCACAACAGCAGACCTGTGTAACTGTTCTTATACAGTGATCACAATGACAAGTTACAGTTCAGCAGATATCCAAGAGCTAGCTGAGTGTGGTTTCTATAGGAAAACTGCTACTAAATAGTAGTTGTAATTGGCTATTTGTGTTTTCTGTGTGTGTCTGGTCTAGCTAGCAGTAGTAAGTTTTTTTCATTTTTAAATTTTCATTTTTAAATTTAATTTAATCAAACTACACACAACAATAAAACGCACAGATATTGCCCCAGATCATCAATGCTGTAATTAGTAAAGATAGCAGTTTTTGTACAGAAACCCCACTCACCTAGCTCTCAGGAATATACTAAACTGTAACAGCTGCCACTTGGTCTCACTGCATAAGAACAGTTACACAGCTCTGCTGTTGCACATATGCTAAATCTATGGGCTATGCTACATCACTGTCACATGACACAGGGTACATTGTTGGAGCAATAAAGGCAATAATCCTATTTGACATGATGATCCACAGGGATCATAAAACTACCATAAAGGTAGCAGTCTAATTTAATAAAAACTCCTAATAGCAGACAGAGGGAAGGATGCTCTAGGACTTTACATACAAATCAGAAATGGTCTGCATAACATATGTTTTTTCAAGTTCTGTGTTGACTATTCCTTTAACAAAACCAGAAAGCCATAACTCCACATGAATAGATGCCAGTAAAATATTTTCACTGCTACTGCAATTTTATTTATGATAAAACAAAGCACACAGTAATGACCCTTGCACTTTGGTGGTTAGGATTTCACAGTCTCTGCAGGAAATCACCTTTCAGGCAGCAGTTGAACATTTGCTATGCCCTTCTTTATGAGGCAGGGTCATAACAAAGCTATGTCAAAAATCTGGTGTACAAATATTGCAAAACAACAAATTTATAAGCCTATGTTACCTTTTGCTGACACAGGCTCGTAACTTTGGTAATTTTCAATATTTTTACCACAAATTCCTCAGCTGCTGCCCTATCAACTCTGGCCCAAGCTTGTTTCTTTTGTTATCCCTTTTCACTGTGTGGACTGTTGTCCTTGTTTCTTTTTTTCTATTGCATATATTATATTCATTGCAAAACCTTTGCTAATGCACTAGTTAGTGTTAAACTGATAAAAGCAGTGAAATGTGGCATTAGGGTTCCCAATCATAATCCCCCACCCCATCCTGCAGGCAGCAACAGGAAAAACCATTACTGTTTAACCTTTCCTGCATCATCACAAATCATGCATGGGGTGTGCCTTGGGGTTTTCAACCATAATGTTTACCACATTCCATCAGAAAGTAAGCTGAGATGTGTACAATATATGAGGATGAGGTGAACTTTAGGGTTAACAACCTGAAGGCACACCCCATGCCTGATTTGTGAAGATGCAGGAGAGGTCAAATAGTAATGTTGTTTTCCTGTTGCTGCCTGCAGGATGGGGGTGGGGAGCTAAGGTTAAACTCACAAAAGTAGGGAAATGTGGTGTTAAGGTTCCCAACCCTATCCAGTGCATTAACAAAGATTTTTGCAATTAATTACTTTACTTTTTAAGATCGTACAATCATATCCTCCTTTATCTGTGGGAGGGCAGGACCCTCTGGGCCCTGCGTTTCCATCCCTCCATAGATGAATACAGATATGTTGCTGTGGAAGTGCAGGGGTCTGAATTATCAAGATACATATGTTGGTGTGTGAATCGGATGTCATTTTTCTGGGGGTTGAATTTGTTTTTGGTTTTTAAACAGAAACAAGACAGTGGCCATATGAAAAAAGCATTTTACTTCCCAAAAAAGGATTACCACCATACAAAAAAGTTTTCTTTTTTGTATGGACCAGATTCCTTTTTTTGCTACAAGCAGCTATCCAAAACACTATACTGAACATGCTCAGAGTTGAAATTTCAAAATGCAATAACTTTGGAACAGATTAATATGTTTTCACTAAACCAGCAAAAGGCACACCAGTGGGCCAAACCCTGTCTACTCTGAAAAATGCAGATCAAAACAATTCAACATCATCTGGGCATTTGGCAATGACAAAAAAAAAAAAAACCCCAGCAAAATATGGTTATTTTTTCACATTTCTTGGAATCCTCACATCCATCCAGAATGATACTTGGCACATCAAGAGACCTACCCCTGAGACCATGCCTTCAAACTGTCATGCAAATCCATTGAACAGTTGCAAAGATATTAAAGTGCAAAGTTTGAGGTTTAACATAAAAACCATTGCTTTATCTGAAGGCTAATGCCATCTCCCCTGGAATTTTAATAATTAACAATTGGTGTCTAAATATCAGAACATATGCACAACAAATAGTATTAAGTCTGATTTCTACTTTCTACTTAATGAGTTTCTGTTCAGCAAACAGAGTACTTATCATATACGTGATGGTAATATATTTTCAGTCATCTTTTCCAAAACAAATGAAAAAATGTGCATGTCTTGGGGGTAGTGCTCATATATTACTTATTCTTTCCACCTGCTTTAGAAATAATAGCTGGCACACTAAATTGACAGTGTTTTAAGAGAGGTATTCTTGTTTTGATTATATAGAGGGTGATGCTGTCAGGCTCTGCTGGCATTCAGGTACAAGTGGTAGCCAGGGAAGCAAGGAAATTAAAATGTAAACCCCACTCAAAGTCAAACAAAAACAACCAACAATTCAGCAGCAATGGCGAACTCAACCAACTGAACCTTTAACTCCCATAGTTTACTATAATAGGTCTGTCTTTGTGAACCAGATAATTTAGCCCTGCCAGTCACAGTGATGTAGCCGGTAGCCTGGACATGATTCTGTAGGGCGGGGGTCATCTCAGCTGACCCACCTTGGGGGGTAAGCCAGGGCAGATTGGGGCTGATTGTGGTGGGGTGGCAGTAGTCCAGAGGTTAGGGCTGAGAAATAAAGGAGACTAGCAGAGCAAAAAAAAATACTAATCTAACTTGTTTTTATTCAACAACTTCATACTTTGGTGCAGTTGTATTATACGTTTGTTACCTCAGTCTGTGCCATGGTATGAATAGGTCAAAGAGCATCAACTGAAATCCATTTATATCCGTATATGGATTTAATGTTTATGTGATATTATCAAATTTAAAAAGTAAGTGATGAGGTGTAAGGAAAAAGGAATTTACATGTTCATGTTTGCATAATCAAATGTGTTTCAGTTACTAAACACTAAAATGCTTCCTGCATAGATATTATCATTTGTAACAGACATGTCAGAAAATGTGTTTCTGAAATAACATAAGACAAAGGAGAGAAAAAGAGGGATGGAGGAAGGAAGGAAGGAAGGAACGAAGGAAGGAAGGAAGGAAGGAAGGAGAGAAATACGTTATTTGGCATGACACTGTCTATAAGAAAGGTAAATGCTGCGTTGTCTAAAGTGATTAAATGCTAATGTAACTGAAAAATAAGTTTCCACTATCAAAAATGTATTTGAACTTTCTAGATGGCAATGCTTTAATATACAGCATTTGGTTTTATGGAGGATTACAAATTAAAAATAAACAACTTTCCATATAGAGAGGACTATTTATCCCAATGATGCTTGAATAATAACTCTGCTTAGACATTTATTAATTCCAGTTATAGTTGGATATGTTAGCTTCATGCTACTATGGTTTTCTTAGGTCAGGAAAAAGTTATACTATGTAGTTCTAGATTTCAGGTTTGATTTTAAAAAAAATAAAAGGACAAAAATTACTGTATCTTAAGACTAACATAAACCCATGAAACATATAATAAAAATATAGTGTATGGTAGAACTTAGTTTTATAATGAAATCAGTGACACTCAAAATGTGGTCCTGCTACAACAGTGACGTCTGTACTGCAGCAGAGTGACATTTGATTCTGTTTCACTACTTACGTCACACTGTCTTGTCCAGGATTGCTACAGTTGCCATGGAAACTAGATTCAAAAACCTCCCCAACCACAGAGCGTGCTATATCGCAAAAGTTCCCATGGAGGTCAGGGGTGAGCAATGAACAGTTTTTGCTATGTTGTGGGGTGGGGAGGGGGTGACAGTTTGCGGTACTGAAATGTGTTGAGGCGCCCTGGCAGTTACTGTGAGCTGCATGAAATAATCATCTACAACTGTATGTAAGTGGCAAAAATCACTTTTTTCTCTTTTGTTTCTTTCTCTTTCTGTTTCTCTACAGTTACCAAGGAACCGTAGTTTTCAGCCGTTGCCCGGAGGACCGCAACTTGTAGACTGCACGTATTTTTTCTGGTTATGCAAACGATGTCTGTGTATTCTGTTTAAATATATTGGCAGTAAAGTGTTCTGCATATTTTGTTTACAGTACTGTCACTGTTGGTGACCTACCATACACTATATAGAAAAGTATATGGCTAGCCATTCAACACATGGCTACTCTTTACACTCGTGGTTACTGTGATGACCGCAGGACCTCTCAAGTTTTGCTCGCGAGGTCAGCATTCATCACAGTAACCACTCAGGTGAAGAATAGTCTTGTTGTGAATCACTATCCATATGCTGTCCTATATTTCCTGTTTTACCACTCTCATATAGTGGTGGGTGAAGTGGCCGAAATTCACTTCTTGAAGCAATTCGTGGAGTGGTGGGGAATCCACGAAGTACTCCACAATGCGTAGTGGAGTACTTAGCATCATAATGAGGATTGCAAAGTCATTGGTTTTAATGCACCTCATGTTACTACACCTTTCCCATCCACTTCTGCGCCCATTTTTAGGCAAAACACATTGATTCCAGTGTACTTCACATCACTTAGCCTTGTTTTTGGGATCCAAGGTGAATTTTGCATTGATTCATGGGATTGCAGGTCACATGGACTCTAGATTCTTCTGCACAGCCTCAGTTCTGTGTAGTGTGTGTGTGTAGTGGTAGTTGGAGACAGTTTGCTGTCAGAGCTCTGTGACTTTTTTTATCCATTTTATTTTCTTAAAACATAGTACATCAATTGTAGAAAACCCTCCTGTACTCATATCATCAAGTGTTTATTGTTTGTGCGTGGATTTTAAATGTTAATTTTGAACATTCAGTCTATGTACTGAGATACTGTTGAAGTGTGTTTTGGGGAAGGGACGTATCTGTGTGGCGTGAGTAGATTTAAATTAACTAGGAGAAAAAGGCAGTCTTTTTGATTTGGTTATAGTTTTGTTGTATAACTGTGTTAATGTACACACAGTAATAATTTAAGTAATTCTTGACATTTTCTTGCTGAATTTTGTGTTGCAGTAGTGCATAACTGCAATTTGTGGAAAAGATCTGGTTATATTACCAAAGTTTTCAATTTGCCACACATTACTTGTAGTGTGTGTGTGAATGTGTGTGTGACATGTGCCATCAAATCACAGTTCACAGACACCTTTTATTGTGCCATAGAGTAACTGCAGCAGTGTGAACCTGCTATCCACTGCAGCTGCGTGATGTTGTACTGCTCTGTAGTTGGGATTGTGGTATATTGGTTTTGTACTGTTACTACAGTGCACTGTCCCCCCCGCCCCAACTGGCACAAGGTATTCTTTTCCATATTGGATTTGGTTCCATGCCTTTTCAGCGCAAAACTTTTCATCGCGGTTAATTGCCTCGCGGTAATTAAAGCGCAATACATTGCAGCGCATAGACTCTACAGCGCATGACAATTCAGCGTATATTAATTCGCTGTTCTGTTGCGCTGCCACCTACAGTGCAGCTGGAGTTTGTACAGCCATGCCTCTCGAGTTTGTAAAAAGCATTAGAGGCCAGCCATTGCTGTGTGATGCTGGATTCATATACTGCCTGGAGCGTACCTATGGGGGAAAACAATACTGGAAGTGTCGTCAATATGACACTTTTAAATGCCCAGCTAGATTTTCACACGAGTGATGATGAAATAATAAAATATATACAGGAACATAACCATGTTCCTGATGCTGGTTCGACTATGGCAATAAAAGCAGTAGCAGATTTGAAGGACAAAGCAAGCTCTTCACAGGACAGCACCCAGCATCTCGTTGCAAGTGCTATTAGTGGGCTTAGCCAGGCAGTCAGTGCCAAGTTGCCATCCATTGCAAGCCTTAAACACTGCACAGAGAGCATGCCAGGCAGTGGCTGCAGTCCCTACTCAGCTAACATCTCTTGTTGATTTACTTATTCCAGCTGAGTACTGGAATACCGAGAGAGGAGAGCTGTTTCTGCAGTATGATTCAGGGGCAGATGATGACCAACATTTCGTCATATTTGCAACGAATAAAAACTTACACTACATGCACTCCAACCCACACTGGTATGCAGATGGGACATTTAAATGTACACTTTTCACACAGTTATGCGCTATACATGGCATCCGCCAATCTGCAGTTATCCCATCCATGTTCATATTGATGTCTAACCGTGTGACTGACAGTTATGTAAGGGTTTTGCAAAAATTAAAAATGCTTTGTCCTGAACTGGACCCTTCTTCGGTCATGACAGATTTTGAACTAGCAGCAGTTAAAGCATTTGCAATTGAGTTTCCTGGGGCTAGCACAAGGGGCTGCTTTTTCCACCTCTGCCAAGCTGTGTGGCGAAAAGTTCAGGAAAACTCAGTTATGCATAAAAATTATACAGTGGATGCTGACTACACTTTACAAATAAGAATGCTTCCTGCACTTGCATATGTTCAACCTGCTGACGTTGTTGATGCCTTTGAAGAACTACGGGTGACTGAGTTTTATGCTGCAAATGACGATCAGCTGGCTCCTCTAGTTGATTACTTCAAAGACACATGGATAGGGAGGCCAGCTGGTCGTCGTGGTAGGCACAAACCACATTTTGCCATTGATTTCTGGAACTGCAGCTCTGCAGTCAGTAGTGGAATCCTGAGAACCATAAACTCAGTGGAGGGGTGACACCGAGTTTTAATAGTCTGCTTGGTGCATGCCACCCCACCATTTGGAAGTTCATTAATGCCCTAAAGGTAGAACAGAACTTAAATGAGCTACGTATGGAGCAATATCTGGCTGGTATAGAGCCTCCGGCACCATGAAAAAAATACAAAGACACAGCAAAAAGAATTATAAAGGTCGTAGAAACATACTGTGAGACAGAGAGGATGGACTTCTTACGAGCTATTGCTCACAACTTCCAACTGCAGGTCTAGATCTATTTTGTGTGAGACTCAAGTATTATCAGTAGTGAGACAAGATTCGATTTTAAATAACTTCAATAAAGATTTACCTTTTAACTTGCATCATCTGAACCTTTGACCCAGATCCGGACACGTTACGAATTACCCAACCCAGCTCTAAGAGGACACTCAAAATCATGGATTATCAGTAGTGAACAGTGAGACATGATTCAATTCTAAATGAATTCAATAAAGATGTACCTTTAACATGCATCACCTAACTGTGTGCTTCACGATTTGTGGCAAATAACCCTTGACCCTGACCATGATGCATTACGCATCACGCATCACCCAACCCAGCACTCGATCACATAACTCCAATGCACTAAGGTACTAGTATTTTACTTTTATTTGTGATATAATGTCATGCATTGAATTGTTTGTTGTGCTGAAGTTGTTTGCGATCAGCTGATTGCGAAGAAGTGTTTGCGATGAAATGTTTGAGATGTATTGACATGATACCATTGGATTTGAATTGTGACTGTTGTGAGCAGCAGTGGTTAAGGTGTTGTGACTTTGTGTCTGCATCTTTTTCTTGATTACACGGTGCAATCTAATCTGTCTGTGCCGGCCTTTGCATCTGCTTAGTTTGCAATCTACATCTGCAGGCCACTGTTGTTGTATTTTTGGGCTTCACACATCACATCCACCAGGCCAGAGTGAAAGTTCTGAAATTTAAATTGGTTAAAATTTTCTTGGTGATCCCCCAAAATGTCCACAAAGAGACGTGCAAGCAAAGCTGTTTCTGGCCATGGCACTGCTGCCAGTGGTAGTACGCAGAAGTGCATAGCTGATGTGAGGAAAGGGATTTCTTCATCAATGTTTTTTACAGCGTAATCTGTAGCTTCAATCATAGTTGGAGGAGATCATGGTGTCCCAGCTGGTGGTGTTAGTACAGTTTCTGCTGGCATGAGTATTGTTGCCTCAAGTTCCTCTTCTGGCCATTTAGCCATATCAAAAAATATAGTTGAGTCTAGAGCAATGAGTGACAGTGCAGATGATGTTATACTCCCCAATAACATCCCTTATTCTGATCATGGTGATGATAATGCACAATGTCACATTTCTTCCATCATGGTGGAGGTCATGCCTTTGCCATCCAATGATTCACAGTGTGGTGCAAAAATATCAGGTGATGATGATGATGATGATGTTGCTGTGGTTGCAACATGTAGTCCACGTGACACCATCCAAGCAGAAAATGTGGATGTGGATGATGTTGATGAATATGATGATGATGTCAGTGACCCCTGTTGGCAACCAGAGAAAAAGAAAGTCAAGGTGGCTGTGTCTGGGTCTGTTGGCATTAAATCCCCACCTCCTGAAAAAAGTTATGATTTAGCGGTTCCAGCTGATGTTGATGATGATGACCCAGTAATAATCATAGGTAGCCATGGTAGTCGTTGCAGTCCAGGTGTGTTCCACCTGAAAAGTCATGTAGCACACCCACCATTTCAGGGCTTAAGAAAACAGAGTGCAATAAGCAGCATCAGGGACATGTTAAAAGTAGGGGATCACAATCCCTTGTTTGGGATTTTTTTATTCCAGATGTAAACGATGAGTCAGTTACTATCTGTCATGCACATGTGAGTCTAGGTAAAAATGGGAGTCATCTTGGCATGGGGGGGCAGCATACACATCTTAAGAACGGGCACATGGTGCTGTGGACCTGGCACCCGATGGCAGCTAATGCCATAGTGGGGCATTCACCCTCATCATCAACCTTAATGAGCATGTTTTCCCCTTCCACGACTGTAAGAGCAAGTAGGAATGTCTGTAGTAGTGATGAAATAACAGCAGAGGATTTCTACAGGCATGATGAGGTGGAGGATAATGATTTTGAAATCTTGTCAAGCTGTGGTCAGAGTAGCAGTTTTGGTGGTGGTGAAGGCAGTACATCTAGTGCAAGTGGTACATCAACCCCTGTGCATAAATCTGGGAAAAAAACTTCATTTGTGGATTTGTCACCTGTTGAGCCCTCTTTATCACATGTTTGCACACCCCCCGTCCATTTGCAGAGCAGAGCCATTTGTCACACCCCGCGCAAAACGTATAAGTCAGTCCATGTTGCAGAGTGTTTTTGCCCTTAACCTGAAATACACATCCAATCATGCAGTGTCACATGAACTTAATGCTGCTGTAGCTGACATACTGGCAATTGATCTTTTGCCCTTTTCCTTCATGGAGAATTCTAGATTCCGGTGGTTTGCAGCATGCACCTGTCCAAACTGGAAAGTCCCATCCAGGACATACTTTTCCACCCATGCTGTCCCTGAGTTATACTGTACTGTGGCTGACTCTGTAAGACATGCCTTTCAACATTCCTCCTCTCCATTCATCCATTTAAGTATGGATATGTGGACATGTGGCAAAACAGTGGGGAGTTCATATTTGTGTATAATTGCACATTGGGCACAGGTGCCGGGTGTTGTTTGTGCTGGTGGTAGTGTGAATAATCAGTGTAGTAAGGTGGACTGTCATGGTAGCAATCTTCCCAGAATTCGACAGCATGCAATGCTTGCTATGCACAGTGTGACCTGTTCACACACACTGGTGGAAATATGCTGGACTTGCTACTGACTGAAATCAATGAGTGGCTGAAACCCCTGTACCTGAAAGCTGGGTTTATAGCAAGTGACAATGGGTCAAATGTGGTTAAATCCATCACAAATGGTGGCTTTATTCAGGTTCCATGCATGGCCCACTGTTTAAATCTTGTAGCGCAGGAGTTTCTGTAGCTCCCTGATGTAAAGGAAATGCTGACAGTTGCAAGCCATATCTGTTCTCACTTTTCATGCTCTGCAATGGCCTGTGACCAACTTCAGCAGTTGCAGATCCAAAACAGCCTACCACGGCACAGCCTCTAGCTGGAAGTTGTCACCTGGTGGAATTCCACTTTATACAGTACATGGCAGAGAGGTTGTATGAACAATACAAAGCCATCTCAGAATATCTTGACATGCACACTAGCTGTGACACTTCCGGGGCCTCCGTGTCTCTCACAACTGAACAGTGGCACCTCATGGTCTCTGTAGTAAATATTTTGAGGCCGTTTGAACATGCCACACAGGCAGTGAGTGTTGAGTCTGCCTCCATTAATCAATCAATTCCACTGCTGCATGTGTTGAGGCAGACATTGCTGAATCTACAGCATAACCTTGATGGTTCTGGAGACTGTGCTAGCAGTGTGTTGCTGAAACACATCTTGACACTATTCAAATGCAATTGGCACATCTTGTGCATTCAGCAGAGTGATGATTTTGCAATAGCAATAATGCTGGACCCATGATACAAACTACCTCCTGCCTGGTGCCCTGTCCACTTCCTCTGCCCCCTACTCTTCCCTTCCACCTGCCCTCTGTCCAGTACACCACACTACCTCTAACCCATTTTCCTGACCTCTTCCCCCCCACTCCCCCCACCTACCTGTATTTGCCAAACCCCAACTTGTCTTTCAGCACTTAACTTCTCTCAGAAGGGTACACATTGAGTACCTCCACTGGGAAATTGACAATGCTACCAGCTGATTCATTCATGTCTTAACTTGTGTAAACTGAAAATGTATTTGCTACCCCTTACTGTATAAACTCTATGCTAGTAGTACAACCCCAGTGTCAATTTGCCTACTGTAATTATGGTGCTGCTACAAAATGTATCTCCTTATGTGTTGATGAGGATCCCTTGTAAACACGCTCTTAGCTCAAAGGTTTATAAGTATGAGTTCTCAATAAATAAAATAAAACTGATTAATTTTTAATGTGACTTGATGTGATCTACTGTAGGCAGTTTTTTGTTTAAGTATCATAGTAATAATCTACCATTTGGTACATGCGGGGAAAAACCATGGGATTGCACTGGTGAAGCTGTAGCTTGTCTAAATACTTTTGTCATTGAAGTCAAACAGGTTTTTTTCTGCCCGGTCTCTCAGTCACTTCACCATCACTATTGTCCATAAGATTAGTTTCATCACAGATATTTTTACCTTGCTCAGGACTGCTGCCCAGCCAAATGGTTGGATGTGCTCTATATTATTGTCTTTTTAGTGACATTGTCCTAAATTAGTCCATTACTTTCCCACTGCTAACTTCCTGATGTCAAATGGTGCAGACAGCAGCACATTCATTTTGAAAATGGCTCCAGACAGCTGAGGTGGAATGTTTTGTCATCATGCCAGGAACTGCAGCAATTTTGTCAGCTGGTATTTCTGAGATATGATGTCCCTCCTTCACAATCTGTATGGCACTATGCCACAGAGATGGGCAACACAGAGTCTATAACAGTATGACGTTTTAGAGAAATACAGAGATGGGCAACACAAAGTATGAGACATGACAATCCCCACTGAAAATATGTGAGGCATTATATGTTGTAGTAGTAGTTCATGCACATAGATGGGCAATGTAGAGTTTGAGATGTGACCCCCCTTTACAATCTGTATGGCACTGTGGCACAGAGATGGGCAACACATTGTCTATGGCAGTATGACCTTTCAGGGCAGGACAGAGTTGGATAACACAGAGTCTGAGATGTGACACCCCCCTCTCAAAATGCGTGAGGCACTATATGACCTAGTACTAGTTCAGGCACTGAGATGGGCAACACAGAGTCTGAGATGTGACACCCTCCCTTCACAGTCTGTATTGTACTATGGCACAGTGATGGGCAACACAGAGTCTAGGGCAGTATAACCTATCAGGGCAGCACAGAGATGGACAACACAGAGGCTGAGATGTGAGTGACACCCCCTTCAAAATTTATGGCATTATAAACCCCACTCAAAATTACTGAGGCACTATGACCTTCAATCAGAGTTCCCCTGTCCTGTCTGACTCTGTTGAAATTGTTTGTCTCTCTCATTGTATATATTAATTTATTTAGTTTTTGTTAACAGGGTAAGCACCATAGCCATGACATGACTATTTTCAGGCACGACCTGGGAGGTTACAGTGGGCAGGAATACATTTCTTCAAATTACAGACATTTTTCAATTCAGGGAAAGATGAGGATACATACATTTTGCAAGTACACACACATTTGCAGTTCAGAGAAACATCAAACATGAAATACAAAAGAGCAAATATCAAGAAAATTACACATTCGCAGGCATGACTGATAATAGGTGAGGATAGCAGAAATACACACAATTGAAATCAGCAAAGACACAGAGATTTCACAGATTGTAGGCAAATCTGTGACAGAGATAGGCAAACATGCCAGCAGACATCTTGTGGCTAGTACTCACTCAATCAGCTGACAGCTAGGATGAGCAGCATTTTGAAACAGGTACAAAAGACAGATTATAAGTGTGTATTAAGTCGTCCTATTGGGCTAACAGAAGAAGTAGTTTTTGGGAGGAAAGAAAGAGGGCGTCCGATAGGCAGGTTCAAGGGGGTTTGAAACAGGTACAGGAGACCTGGCTAAGGAGGAAGGAACAATATTTTCTTTTGAACTGGCCATGCTGAGGGGCTAGGCAGACCTCAAGAGGCAGGGAGTTCCATAGTTTGGCTGCCAAGTAAGAGAAAGCCTGGGTACCTTTGTTAGTTTTACATCTTGGTATTTTCAGCAATGCTTGATCAGATGAGCGGAGATCATGAGAGGAGGGCAGCGGAGTTAGCAGGGAGGACAGCGAGACTGGGTTGCCTGTCCTAATGACATTATCTGTCAGTGAGCCAAGAGCAAGAGCATGAGCATCTGATGGGGGCAGCCAGTCCAGATCCGCATAGAGCCTACAATGGTGTTTTGACCTGGGAGAGGCCGAGGCATAACTACATATGCTGTTATAAGTTGTATCCCACTTCCTTAGGAGAGTGGAGGATGCATTGAGGTATGAGACTACCCCATAAGATAGGGATCGGAGTAGGATCCCATGGGCTATGGCTAGTCTGGCTGTCTGTGTAAGTATGAAGCTGGTTTTGTAGGCTACACCAATTTTTGCATTGACTGATTTACAAATAATCATTATATGATTATCGAAGTTTAGATTCTCGTCAAGGAGCACTCCTAGATACTTAAATGATTGAACTGATTCAAGAATTTTCCCACCCTGACCTGAGACTTTAAAAAGGTCCCTATTGTTACTTATTTTGAAAGTAGAGCCAAACAGCATTGAAAGCATTTTATCAGCATTAAGGATTAATTTGTGTTTGAAAAGTCAAGATTGAATAGATTTAAAGGCAGTAGTAAGGGTCAGGTTAATATGGTGTATATTTTTATTGCTAGAGTATAGGACCAGGTCATCTGTGTACAGGATAGATGAGCAGTCAGGGATATTGGACGTGATGTGGTTAATAAAAATGGAGAAGAGAAGGGGTCCTAACATTGAGCCCTGGGGAACGCCTAGGTTGATGGTTGTCGGGCTGGACACAGCAGAGTTGAATCCAACAGACTGAGTTCTATTGTACAGATAGCTACAGAACCAGTCCACCATGGTTGGAGAGAGACCAAGGGCTAGGAGACTATGTAGAAGAAGAGAATGATCGACAAGGTCAAACGCCTTTGTAAGATCAATAAAGACTGCCCCAGTGAGGTGGCCATTGTCAATAGCAGTGAGAGTGTCATTTACAAGGTGGAGCAATGCCGTGGAGGTACTATGACCTTTGCAAAAGCCATGTTGAATAGGCAAGAGAAGGTTATACTTAGTCATGTGTTCAGTGACCTTTATTGAAACTAGCTTTTCCATTATTTTGCACAGCACTGATAGTATGGCTATCGGTCGATAATTCGACATTATCCTGTTATCACCTTTCTTATACACTGGTGTGATTCTAGATATCTTCCAGATATTTGGGACAACTCCATTGCAAAGAGAGAGGGTGAAAATCCTAGCTAAAGGCTGGGCAATAAATGGTGCAGCCAGTTTGAGAAGTTTGGGTTCAATACCATCTGACCCTACTCTAGTATTGTCTGAGAGGATATTTAGCTGGCCCAGAACATCCAATTTGGATATTGCCTTAAAGTAGAAAGGAGGGTGAGATGGTAAAGGGTGGGGTGGAGGGGTGAAGAAATAGGCTGCCCCTGGAGGAAGACCGATGTATAGCTGGATAGGTCAGAGAATTGCTTATTGAATGCTTCGGCAATGGTCTCAGGGTTGTTGCAGTTTATTCCTTTAATGTTCATTTCATCAGCCAGTTGGGTTTTCTTTGTGCCTAGGAAAGATTTAACATGTGCCCAGAATTTCCTGGGGTCACCTGATGCTTCCAGCAGAAGCCCCTTACAGTATGCACTCTTTGCTAGCCTGCTCCACTTTTTACAGTCACTTCTCTGAGCCCTGTAGGTGTGGTAGTCCACTAAGAGTCCTGAATTTCTGAAACGCTTCCAGCTGTCATCTCTCATATGCAAGGCAGCCAGCAGATCTTTGTGCAGCCACTTTGTCGGTGTGACACGCACATGTCGGGTAACATGAGGTGTATGTCCATCCTGGACTTCACTAAACTTTTTTTAAAAATAGTCAAGAGCTGCTTGTTCATCCTGGGTCCATGAAAGATAAGACCAGTCAATAGACGAGACTTCATACAGGAACTTTCCCTGATTCAATCTAGCATAATTCCTGAATGTGATGTAGTGCGGGGGCAGGGACTGGGAGCTAGAGTGCTGCCATACACAGAAAATAGGGGTGTGATCCGATATAGCATCCGGTAGGGTGCCTGCGTCAACAATTCTATCAGTCCTATTTGTTAACACCCAGTCCAGCAGCGTGCTTGACATGGTGTTATTTGAGATCCTTGTCGGCACAGTTATAACTTGATGCAGGTTATAGCTCTGGATTAAGGATAGGAGTGTGCCATGAGCTTGGCCAAGCCAGTTTAGATTCATGTCTCCAAGGATAAGCACTTTGTTTGGTCCTACCAGTTTCACTGTATCCTCCAGCAAGTTTGTGAAGGCAGTTTGGCCTCCCCGGGGAGGGTTATATGCAATAATTATGTGTAGATTCTTTGCACCCAACCGGAGGAGTGCATGAATCTATTCGCAATCGGAGGATTTTGGGTTTGCATTCTGTACGATATTTAGATGAACTTTGTGATACCTGTCATTCCTGATGAGACTATAGTTTAGCAAGGAGCAGCTAGAATCAAGAGTAGAGGGTTTGAGCCATGTTTCAGACAGGCACAGGATATCTGGGTTGTGGGTGGTGACCCATGCCTCCAGCTCTACAACATTATGCATGAGGCTTCTAATGTTTAGATGGGCTATTCGGAGCCCAGATTTGGTAGCCCAGGAGACATTTTTGCATGACTGGGGGTGTAAGGGACCAGGGTTCAATTCCACATCTCCTGCCAGCAGAAGAGCAATTATTATTAGATACCAGAGCTTTCGGAGAATAAAAGGAGTGCCCATTTTGATTCTAGAGTTGAGTTTATAATGTACGTAGGCAGTCATAAGATAACTAATTGATTTTGGAATCATTAGGGGAGTGAGATTAGTATAGTCAGTGGGTCTAACCAGCATGTTAGAGAACTTAAAACTTTCATTCTGGTTTGTTTGCCCTGTGCAGCTGTAAGGGCATGGGAGTAGGGATAGTCTAGTAAGAGAACCAAGTAGCAGACTAGTCGTAATACAGGCCAGAAAAATATTTTTATGTGACATGATGGTTAGAAATGCAATTGTCACTATTAAATAGAGGTAGAAACCAGTAGCAGCGGCCCTTAATAAAAGGACAGCACAGCCAGCCTTTGTGGGGAGCCAGATAGCAAACTAACATGTTAGAGAGTAGCTCAGATGATGAGTCAACGTCCCCTAGTGTTAGAAGTGTGCACTAGAGAATAAAACAAAAATCGCCCCTAGGGTTCAGCTCTGATAAGGAGCAGATGGAAAAGAGGCCTGTTAGACTACTGGTGAAATTTACAAACGACCCTATATAAATAAAAGTCGAGCTTGGGTGGGAGGGGAGCCAGTGTGCAGCGCCAGCGGGGCAGCGTTTCAGTAGCACCGAGCAAGCAGCCATGCTGGCAGTTTGTGCTCTCCCTTCCAATTACCTTGATTTAATTTAAAATGTGGATGTCAGGCAGTCTCCTGCAAGCAGGGCTGCTGTGTAGGCTCTGTCTGTGGCTTTTCAGGATCGTGGAGGGTCCACGGCTGGTATAGGGTCCACGTCACACTTGAGAGGGTGGGCAGACCTTGATTTAATTTAAAATGTGGATGGCGGGCGGTCTTCTGCATGCAGAACCACTGTATAGGCTCTGTCTGTGGCTTTTCAGGGCCATGGAGGGTCCAGGGCCAGTGGAGGGTCCGCATCACACCCAAGTGGGTGGGCAGTCCTATTTAATTTAAAATGTGGATGGCGGGTGGTCTCCTGCAAGCAGGACTGCTGCGTATGCTGTCTGTGGCTTTTCAGGGCCGTGGATGGTCCGGGGCCAGTGGAGGGTCTGCGTCGCACCTGAGTGGGCTGGCAGTCCTTGATTTAATTTAAAATGTGGATGGCGGGTGGTCTCCTGCAAGCAGGAACACTGTGTAGGCTCTGTCTGTGGCTTTTCGGGGCCAGTGGAGGGTCCGTGTCGAGCCCGAGTGGGCAGGCAGTCTCTCTGACTAACAAAAATGGGTGTTTTAGCATTTCACTGTGGAGTCTGCAATGTCTGCAGTCTGCTGCTGTCTACTCTGCACTCTGCTGTTGAATTTGTTGGTCTCTCTCTCTCTCTACTCTAGCTCTCTTTCTAATGAAAAAATATTTGTTAATGTGTACTCTCAGTCTGCTGCAACGTCTGCAGCACTCTGTTGTTTTTTGATGTTGCATTCATTGGTCTCTCAGTCTCTACTCTTCATCTCTCCCTCTCCCCCACTAACAGAATTTTCACAATATTTTTTTTGGGGGGGGGAGTAACACACACACACACACACACACACACACACACACACACACACACACACACACCTGTCTCTATTGACTGGAAAGCCCCAAATGTGCTCAATACTCAGTTTCCTAAGGAGGTCCTATGGTGGCTGACACAGATAATTGGCTAGAACATGTTTCAATCACACAAGAGAGACCCTCATTGGTCGACTCCTTTCAGTGCCCCAGGATCATGAGTGTTTCTCTTTGTTGGTAATGTGATGGTCCAGGGACTCAGGAGTCTTTGGCAGAGACTGGAGAAAAAATAAACACTTTTTTTCCCTGCACTTTTCTGCAGCCTGCACTGCCTTTTTCATGTTGAGAGTATTATTCTGGACTGGACCGCGCTCCTGAGCCAGGCCAAATTGGCAATCCGGGTTGAGCAATAAAAGGCTCAGTTTTCCCTTTCAGAGCCAAGTTGGATCGGTCCTGGGGGGGCAGAACTGCACCTGAGCTGGTTTGCCAATCCCTACTTCAGATCACCCCCAATTGTAGTATCTTGCCTGAGGCCACTGTGAGATGCACCCACAGTAACTCCGTCTCTCTATTATGTCCCCTGATGTATCCATCTTTCACAACCTTGATGCCTTCCCTGATATACAGGGCTACATCCCCCCTTTACCTTTTTCTCTAGCCCTCCTTAACATTGCATAGAAACATAAAAAACTGAAATTTTTGTCAGAAAAGTACTGATAGACCCATCTAATCTGACCTATTTTCCCTGCCTAGTATAAGCAGAGACTGCCACGTCCAAGTCATTATTTTCAGAGGCCAGAATTTCTTTGATGGCTATGAAGTCCATCTCAGTCTCTGCCATCATTGCCTAGAGCTTACTGATTTATTTACCCAGACTACTGGAGTTAAGGGAGACCCCCTTCCAGCTAACCCCTGTTCCCCTTTTGATTTTTACTTGTCTTTCTTCCTTATTCCTCCCTAGTCACCATTTAACCACCCATTGAACTCCTCAGTCTCATCCCTACTTATTCTATATCCCCCCTCCCTACTCCAGACAGGAAGGAATGTAGAAAAGGCTAAGGTCATCTTCAGTCTGTCCCCCAGTCTGTGAAAGTTCTGCTTCACTATGTCCACAGGCTGGTTCACCTGATCATCGGTACACAGGTGTATCAGCATCCCCAGTTCACCCTTCCCTTCCCTCCCCACCATCCTCCCTATCCTGTCTATGTCCCAGATGGCCAATGCACCAGGATGGCATCTACCATACCCCTTCATCCAACCCCTCTCCAACCACCCTCCCTACCCCTGATCACTAAGTACCCATCGACCAAGACTATCCTGGCTGACTTCCTCCTGCTTGTCCTCCCCTGGTGTCATCAAGTCATCCTGCCAATTACCCTCAACTGACTCAGAGCTCCCTCCAGTAGAGTCAGCTTCTTGAGTCTCCTCCAGGGGTGAAAAGCAATTTGCCATCTGTAAAGTGTGAAACTGGTCAACATCCTTGTGGCTACGTAGCTCTCCTCCTCCCTACCACTCACCACCCCCTGGACCAGTGAGTGTTTGGGGATTAGGTGTTTGGGGCATGGTGCATGGATACCATCTGAACCAGTGATGCTGCTGAGATTTCTCTTCTCTTGCTGCTTCCAGCTGAGCATCAAGCTTTGCAAAGGTCTTGCAGATGGGGCAGTGCCCTCTCCTCCAGCATGCAACCCTTAATAAAAGTGCCCTTCAGTTGCAACAACTGACTAGTTCCCCACTTTACATCATCTCTATACTGAACTTGTGATAATCCTAGACCATGGATAAAAAGTTGTATTGCTTTAACTGCCTTGTGTCTTTCAGCTGGAACCAGACTTGTTACTTCATGTCCTGCTTTGCTACCTGCTTGCCCTTCCTAGATTATTATCTTGTACCCCTTTCCCATGTAGATAGTTTGGGTAAGGAAGCTACCTACTACAAGCTTACTGTCTCTCAATATTACATCCATAGCACAGCTGCTGTACTCCTACCCTATATGGGTATTTGGCCAGGGATTCTAATTTGCTTCAGCGGATACAATACAACATCACAATCTTACAGCATTTATTACACTACAGTGCCATATATTAGAGGTGACTTATCAAGTTGGTGAGGATCATTTGATACTTAGGTGTACCAGTCATAAGGAGTGGTTGAGTTCCCCTTTTTCTTCAAGACTGCTGACTATGGCAGCTAAGGCTTACCTGATCCCTTCAGGGGCAGAGTCTCTTACAGACCTGCAGTTCCCTGAGGAAGCCCAGCAGATGTCCAAGAGACAGATTTCCTATTCCTACTTTGTGCCACTCAAGTGATGGGACACAAGCAGGGTGGGCTGTGCTTATAGCAAGAGCTAATTAAAGTGAAGTGAAAATGAAGATGACAGCTTCATTTCCGCCTAGGCCATACTCACCAATTATCAACTATCCTCTGAGCTAACTGCAGGGATGATTTTCAGCTGCCTTCCCCAAACTCAGACCAGCACACTGCTAGGTACCGTGCCTTTTATCGTTTAACTGAAAGTCCCAGTTTACCTTCAATACTCAACACTTCTAATGGAGCATGTCTGCTTACCACTAATTAGAAATGTTCTAGTTACCTCAGTCAGCTCAGCTGCCTCCTTGCTCTGATAATAATCCTATTTGTGGAAGCAGTAAGCTCCCTGGCCCACCAACATGTGTCGCTGTGGTGGTGGAACCCACTACCAGTTGTCCCCTTGAAAGGAACACTATCTCTTGGCAGATGCCTATGGACTGTCCTTCTTCTTAATGCAGTGACCTAGATTCACTCCAAAACCAGAACTGCCTCTTCATCAGTGCAATGCACTGATGCTGGGATATCAGTGTGGTCCAGAAGGACAACAAGTTCAAATTGTATAGGGCTAAGGAGCTAAAACAGTGTCCTTTGAATACAAAGATAAATGGATAAGTCACAGATATACACAGTCAAAGAAACATCAATCAGGATAATAAGCATCAGAGCAGAAGATAATATGTAACAGAGACGATAAATCAGATAATAAGTACTAGAGCAGAAGACAATTAGCACCACAGAAGAGACAAGAATAAAACATCTAGCAACATGATTAACAACCTGGGGGGAAAAGTTGCTGTCAGTATATGATAAGGGCCTATACAGCCTAATTCCTTGATGTCTTAATCAGCAGTTACGGGTCAATCAACAAGTGCACCTAGATAACTCCAGAAAGTGTTTTTTAATTGCTGTCCTGAAAGAGCGAAGGTCTTCCATATGTTTTAAGAGATGGAGAGTATGTGCAAAAGATTACTGGCACATAGAAGTTTTCACATGGGGTACTGTAAGAAAGCTACTGTATGTGACTCTCAGGTTAAGGGGCAAGGTGTCTTATCAGGTGGACAGATTAGGAATGGAATTTTGATTAATAACCTTGAAGACCGTGCATAGTACTGCATACTGCCATTTGTTTCTATGGTTGGCCATTTAAGGTCCATATAGGCTCTGCAGTCTCTGAATTCAAGAGAGGATAGTCACATTGTTAAAGAACAAGCATTTGCCAATGCCTTTTTTTGTCATTTATACTTTTCTGGTGTCACCTACCGCTGTTACCTCAGCTCAGGTATGGACCCCTTCAACTGCTACTCCCACATCAGCCAAGTCTCCCAATACCCCCTGGCTTGCCCCTCCCCCCAGAGTGGGGTTGTGGCACCTGATCCCTCTTAAGGTGCCGCAATTGACAGGCTAGGTCGGGAGTCAGCCTGGGAGCTGATCGCAGCCAAGGGGCAAGAATCATCTAGGCAGGTAGGTGACAATTTTTCTCCCCTGATTTTTGTGAGGTGGGGATTTGCAGTGATGACCAGCATCTGCCACACCTTCTGAATGTGTTGGCATTGGTTTAAGCAGTACATCCAGCCTCCGCTAGGTGTCCATGTAACACCGACACACTCCTCACCCTCTCACCTAGAGAAGGAGAGCAGTTCTTGGATGCCCAATCCTTCACCCCCTGGCTGGCCCTCCAATATCCCTGGTCTGTTCCAAATTTGGGTCACCAGCATTGCAGGTCGGTGCCCTGACCCTGCAACAATGGACCGGCAAGCATTTGTCAATGCTGAAAGTTTGTTGTTGGTATTGCTATTGTACATGCCTCCCATATTTTGCTATATATATATTCCTCTGTGTTACCACCCAGACCCCATGGGGTTACTAGAATCCTATCAGTATTATTGTCAGGAAGGCAGCAGGCAGCTGGCAGGGAGATCATTAGGGGTTCCTTACATAATGACATCATTGTTTCCTCAGCTAGCCTGAGGGAAGAATGATTACATCATTTAGAACTCACGCAGCAGCATAAGCCACACTCTGTGGATAGCTGCTCTGGGGAGCTTAGAATGCTCATTTGTGTTGGATTCTGGTGGAGAGTTATGGAGTGAGGAGGTGAGAGTGGCAGAAGGACTGCCAGTGGGCTCTGAGGAAAGGGCCCAGGATTTATCACCTTAATGGAGTGTCATTTCCAGCTTCCAGTTGAAGTGATGGATACAAGGCTACAGCAGGATTTCCTGATTTATACTCTCTGTGAAGTGGAAGGATCTGCTTATTTTCAGTGGACTCAAGGGACAATACCCTGAATGTCCTGTCATTTATTCAGCTGCCTTGTATATGTCCTGAAATAGACTGTTTGGACTGGCTACCCAGGAGAGTGCCTTTGCTTTTCCTTTTTCGTTGTTCCATACCCAGTGGATGGAACAACTCCTGTGAGTACTATCTAGGAGACTAGATCTCCACAATTTCTATGGGGATTGGATAGTCTGGGGTGCATGTGCCCATAGATAAGGCTGGATCACACCTGTAAGTACCCCTAGTCTCACCTGTATGAATGAAGTAAAGTTAAACTGTGTACCCCAGTGAGTGCAGTTTATTCTCTGGTCACTCCAGTTTGTGACAAGTGAAAGTGTGGGACCTCTAGCATTTCAGTGGGGAATGGGGGTTTCAATGGTGTAACCATGAAGAATGGCAGAGACTGTCGATTGGAACCAGGGGTGGGAGGAACACCATCGAAGTGCTTACAAGGCAGGGCTTTCTGGTTTGTAAAGGGCACCAGTATGTTTACCTGAGTGAGGGCCAGGCTGCAGGTTAAGGAGTGTGGCTGAGTTTCACATATTGCATCTATGTCTGAGAAGAGTTCTGAGTATGTCTCTTAGATTCATTAAATGATACTCATGAAAAGAGAGAGATGTTCATGTGTGTGGCCAGGTGTCCACTAATGCATCTTTTGGGAATTTGGGAACAAGATGTTTTTGTTGTTGTTCATGAACTGTACTGCATGCAAGGAGAGTTCTTGAATTTCTACCTGTCCAGCCTGGACCTACCCTTCGGGGTCTACTTCAGCTTTTACTTTCCATCTGTTAAATAAAGCCATACTACACAATCCCAGTCACTATTATGGGCATTCTGATTATTGCTTCTGGTTGTGTGGATTTACCGGGACCCCCTGTCAGCAGTTAGATCAAGCATATTCCTAGCAGCCTCCACCCAGGACCTGGGCTGTGTTATTTACACAGGGTTCATTTTGTTTGTTTCTGTAACCTCACCCCTCTTTTTCTCTAGACATTGAGCCAAGTATACATCCTAACACCAAGGGTAGTTCCCACCTTTTAGCAAAGTAAATTGGTATGACGGGATATGGGCACCTCTATTTTCTTCCAGATATTTAATGGGGGGTGTGCACACTATTTAAAAAAGTTGCCTGGGGGTTCAAAAATAGGGGCTCATCTGGGATATGTAATTTGGGGTGAGAGGCATGTTGATGGTATGTTTAGGATCTTCCTGTCAGGTGGTGGTGCCCCAAACAGAAGATCGTTTCTACCAGAAAGCAAAGTTGTGCCAAGTAAAATGCCACCTGAAAGTCTTCTGTTGCCCGAGTTATGTGGAAAAGAAAGGGGAAGAATTTGCTGCTTGTGTGTTTGCTTTGAAACTGTGGACTGAAAAATAATTGCCCTTGCCTTGTAGAAAAAGCATTTAAAGAACTGTTTAAAAGTTGCAAATTTCCAAAGAAAAGTATTTGTGGACTTAAAAGACAGTGTTTTCTAAGTGCTCAGAATGTTTAAAGTGTGTACAGTGAAATTTGAGGGAGTCACTAAGGAAAATGCACCAAGAACTGAGTGAAAATGCCTTAAAATGATTCACCCTACTGAAATTTCAAGCCGAGAAAAAAAGTAACAGTTTGCAGTTTAAATTTTGCCTTCTCACTGATCACCATGCGTGAGTGAGAGAGAGAGAGAGAGAGAGAGAGACCATTTGCATGGTGTCATGTGATTGGTCCCAGTGAACCTGAGCCCCACCCTTGCCTGAGTCTCTGCTTGTGGAACATTCTTGGAGGAGCAGCCTGCAGTGTGCAAGCAGCTTGTAGTTCATGCAGCAGAAAGGAGGAATCACTTGCAGCAAAAGAGAAAACTGTGTAAGAACTTGAGCAAATGCAGCCAAAGTACTGACAGAGAGACAGAAAGAGTTTTGTGAACTGTTAAATCTTGGACTATGTAAGTGAGAGCGCTGTTTTCAAAGAAAGTGAACTTTAAAACAAATGATCCCCCTAGTCTAACTGCTTGTAAAGTAATGAATTGAGAAATAGTAAAATGAACTTGTGCTTGAGAATATCAGTTGAAATGCAAAGATCCAGACAGAGTCATAGCAATTTTTAACTGAGTGTGATGCAAAGTTACTGTCGCCATGTTGGGGTGTAGCCAGCTATGTAAACAAAGCAGCACCATTTTAGAACAGAGTTTTCAAAACCAAAACAAAGTTTCAGATGGTTTCTTGCTAAGTTGTGGAATACAATTGCAGCAGGCAGGCAGCCTGTTCGTGAACCTTTTCCAGTGTGTTAAAACCAAATCTCAGAGTGCTTGCAAACAATAGTAATTTTTGGACTTGTGTTTTTGACTTTCAGAACATGGTGCAGCAAACTCCTTGCTACCTGTTCCATGCCAGGGCCTGGGTAGCCCAACAAGAACTAGCCCATTCTGAACAATTGTACAACTGTTCAACAGCACCCGATGAGGTGGCTTTGATGAACTATCCATGTAATGTGTGCATAGTATGCCTAAAACCAGGAAGAGATGTTCTGCCCATTCCCCATTGCACAGACTGTAGAACGCAATTTGGGATGAGCATGGCAGGTGGCACAAGGGAAGCTAAAGCAAAATGCATCTGTTTAGCCCCAACCTGAACACAGACAGGGGACCCTGTAGAATCGGAACAACAGCTACAGGCTGATTGCAATAAAAGTGATCCCATGGAGTTTGTAAAGGGGTTTCTGTACATTGTTTGCACTGATGCTTTGCAAGGCCCAGAGGAAGTGAAATGCTCCATGCCACAGAGGGTGGAATTGGAAGCTGCCAGTACAGGTTCAGTAGATCCATTGGTGGAAGGCCCAAGTTCAAGCCTCATGGGAGAGTCTGAGGTGGAGGAAGCATATTGTTGGGAGGACAGTGCCTCAAATAACAGTGGAGAATTGACAATTGAGGGGGTTGGTGCAATCACCAGCTCCTGGGAAGAATGCGTGGAAGAGGAGGACACAGCAATGGCTTCAGTGGGCCCTCATGAGTCAGCATTAGCCTGAGTTTCCATGAAGTCTCCCAATGTCCATGTGGAGGAAGGCTCAAGAAGTGTGCCCTTGAGTGTAGAGGTGGACTGCTCTTGCTCTGCACTGAGTGTTCATGACTGGCTCAACCAGGACTGGCCACCCCCAAGCCATGCTTCTGGTCATGAGTTAGTGAAAAGCAGCAAAGAAGAGAGAATTGTGCTTAGATGAGCTGAGGCCAAGTATGGGCAGTCATACCCTTTCTACTCCAGAAAAATATGGAAAGATAGAGAAAGACAGGCATGACTGGTTGTGGGAGGAAGCTTGTGCCAACCTGCACCCTAGAGTAAACAAGTGGATTCGAATTAAGGTGTGCAATGAGAGTCTGCACTTCTGGAGGCATGGCAGGACCTTGTTGATCAACTCTGTAACAATAGTGGCCAAAGCTGGCCAAGAGACATACCATTATGTTTGCATGGTTCACCCAGATGGGGTGACAGTCTGTGCCCCAGATCCAGAAGGGTACTACCCCAGAAATTGGTGCCATGCTTGAAAAATGTGCCAGCTTGCCAAAGGTGAATTCAGCCATTGCTAGATCAGCCATCTTCCACTGAAGAGGCAGCAACCCAGGATGAAGGTGCCTTTCTTCTGGTGATCCAAGTTCATCTGTAGCAGCATCCAGATTCCACTCGAGCAACATCCAGGTTAATCTGTGGTAACATCCAGGTTCATCAGACCAGCAGGTTAGGAGAAGATTTCCAGTCCAGGTCCAGTAGGAGGTCATGGAAGTATCTGATCTGAAGATTTCATCTACCCAACAGCCGAAGATCATCATGCTGCAGCTCCAGCGAGTTGATGTTGACATCCTTTTGTCATCAAGAACTGCTAAGAGACCTTTTTCTTTTTTGAAGTCAACTGTTTCCTGCAAGTTTGAAGACTCTTTGGAATATAATCTCCAATAGACTTGCTACCTCAACTGCAGTGCTTGGAGGCTTTGTGCCTGTTCCAGGACTGTGCCTCAGTAGAATTCAGCCTAGGAAAGACTCTTGTTGTAGTGCTTCAGCACTCTGGACTCCTCCTTAGTTTTGGACATTGCAGGGATCACACCCCCAAATGTTTTGCAAATGTCTTTATGTTTTCTGTTTTTGTACTTTTGTAGAAAATCCTTTTAAACAAGTTTTTTGGGCTTGTGCAGTATCCAGTGGGAGGGTTTGGTCACTGTTTTTGGCTTTACAGATTGTAGTTGTGTGCAGAAATGTGTTTTTGCAGTGTTTTCTTTTGCAGATGTTCCTGAAAGAAGACAAGAAGACTGGAAGAGGATTGGTGGGACTCATCGGAGTCCTCCTTTGTGTAGAGTTGTTAGGCTTGTGTAACTGTGTAGTGCAATGTCTAAGCTTTTTTCATTTTACAGGTGTGTAGGTGTAAAATGTTTTTTTGGGGTTTGGGTACCTGGTTGGTAGCATAGGTCAGACAGCTTTCCCCTAGAGGGTAATAGGGGAAGACTGGTTGGTGGTCCTGATTCTAGATAGGGGTCACCAATCCTGTCAGATAGGATGTGCTTCAGGCAGTTTTTTGGAGCCACTGAGGATCCATAGATAGTACAATAGTAGGATAAGAACTGAAGTTTCTTAGTGGGCTTCTATCCTTAGGTGTTACCTGCCTGTGCCTGGCACATGGTAGGGGAGGACTTGATCAACCCTCCCCATAGGGAGCATCAGAGGTAGGATGACATGGTGCCTGGTGAGGGAATGACTGCTGACAGTTATTTACCTGGCAAGGGGTGAGAGTAACCACCCAGACCCCTGGGGTTACTAGAATCCTATCAGTATTATTGTTAGGAAGGCAGCAGGCAGCTGGTAGGTAGCTCATTAGGGGCTCCTTACATAATGACATCATTGTTTACTAAGCTAGCCTGAGAGAAGAATGATTAGGTCATTTAGAACTCTTGCAGCAGCATAAGCCACACTCTGTGGACAGCTGCTCTGGGGAGCTTAGAATGTTCAGTTTGAATTGGGTTCTGGTGGAGAGTTGTGGAGTGAGGAGGTGAGAGTAGCAGAAGGACTGCCAGTGGGCTCTGAGGAAAGAGCCCAGGATTTATCACCTTAGTGGAGTGTCATTTCCAGCTTCCAGTTGAAGTGGTGGAGACAAGGCTACAGCAGGATTTCCTGATTTCTACTCCCTGTGAAGTGGAAGGATCTGTTTGTTTTCAGTGGACTGAAGGGGTAATCCCCCAAATGTTCTATGGTGTTTTCAGCTGCCTTGGATAGACCTGAAATAGACTGTTTGGACCAGCTACCCAGGAGAGTGCCTTTCCTTTTCCTTTTTCATTGTTCCATAGCCTGTGGATGGAACAACTCCTGTGAGTACTATCTAGGAGACTAGATCTCCACAATTTCTAAGGGGATTAGATAGTGTGGGGGGTGCTCATAGATAAGGCTGGATCACACCTGTCAGTGCCCCTAGTCTCACCAGTGTGAGTGAAGTAAAGTTAAACTGTGTACCCCAGTGAGTGCAGTTTATTCTCTGGTCACTCCAGTTTGTGACAAGTAAAAGTGTGGGATCTCTAGCATTTCAGTGGGGAATGGGGGTTTCAATGGTGTAACCATAAAGAATGGCAGAGACTCTTGGTTGGGTCCAAGGGTGGGAGGAACACCATCTAAGCACTTACAAGGCAGGGCTTCCTGGTTCGTAAAGGGCACCAGTTTGTTTACCTGAGTGGGGGCTAAGCTGCAGTTTAACGTTGTGGCTGAATTTCATATATTGCACCTACATCCGAGAATGGTTCTGAGTGTGTCGCTTAGATTCACTAAATGACTCACATGGAAAGAGAGATGTTCATGTGCATGGCCAAGTGTCCACTAATGCATCTTTTGGGAATTTGGGAAGAAGAAGTTTCTGTTGTTGTTCATGAACTGTACTGTATGCAAGGAGAGTTCTTGAATCTGTACTTTTCCAGCCTGGACCGAGCCTTGGAAGTCCACTTCAGCTTTTACTTTCCATCTGTTGAATAAAGCCATAATGCACAATCCTAATCACTGTTATGAACATTCTGATTATTACTTCTGCTTGTGTGGATTTACTGGGACCCACCTCAGCAGTTAGATCTAGCACATGCCTAGCAACCTCCACCCAGGACCTGGGTTGTGTTATTTACACAGGGTTCATGTTGTTTGTTTCTGTACCCCCATCCCTCTCTTCCTCTAGACATTGAGCCAGGTATGCATCCTAATGTCAAGGGCGGTACCTACCTTTTAGCAAAGTAAATTGATATGCCAGTATATGGGCACCAATGTTTTTCCAGATATTTAATGGGGGGTGTGCACACTAGTTAAAAAAGTTGCCTGGGGGTTACATATGCCTTGCATTTTAAGACATCACTCTCAACACAAATTTCTTATGTTCTTTCAGCACTGGTTCACTTCATTAGAAAAACAAGCATTTTTACAAGAATTGTTGGCAAATCTTAGAATAGAGAAGACCATTGCTAGCCTACATAATAAGCCTAAGAAATTCCATAAAATATGGGGTCCTCTTGTTGCTCTGTACTCTCTCCAATTGTCCTAAAGGTATCTTACTTTTAGGTAGATAGCCCTATATTAAATGGCCATGATCTGTGTGACTGGGTGGGTAAGAAAAGGGAGGGACGGGGGAAGGAGGTGGGGGAGAATTGATCTAATTTACTATTACACATTATCCTACTACCTATGTACATGTATAAATGGATCTTCTCTCTGTAACTGTATAAAATCAAATAAAACTTTGAATTGCAAAAAAGGAAAACAAGCATTTATCAATGCTGAATGTTTGCTTGCTAGTATTGGCATTAGTAGTGCAGGAGTTAGAGAGATGCGTAATAGGAATGGCAGTGAAATATTAAAGTAACGCCAACCCCCACCCCAACCCTGCAGAGACTGACTGGGGGTGTGCCTTTGGGTTGTCGGCCATAACGCTCACATCATTCTACCTCACTCCACCCTGCAGACACCGACTGGTGTTGCAGTGAGCTTTGCGGTCTTTGGCCTTATGCTCACCCCATTCCACAAGGAAATAAGTTGAGATGGGTGCAGTATAGGAGTATGGGGTGAACATTAGGGCTGAAGACCCCATGGCACACCTCAATGCCTGTCAGTGGCTACAGGGTGGGGGTGGAATGGGGTGAGCATTATAGCTGATGACTCCAAGTCACACCCCTGATGTCTGTCAGTCTGTACAGGGTGACCGTTATGGTGAGAAACCCTAATGCCCTGGGTATTTGTTGGTATTTTTGCTCCAAATTTCATACATGGGCTTTTTGGGACCCCAACCCATGAACAGTGGCAGTATGATTTCATTCCTCAATCCCAAAAGGTGATTTCACACATTGAGTGTGCCGTTCGGTGCCACAGGTACAAAAACACAATTTGGGCAGGATGTGAAAAATGACAGCTGAACTGTTCATGAGGAGGTGTGAAGAAATGGCAATGTTGAAAATCTGGAGTGAAAATATGAAAAAGTGGTGATGTTACAAGTGTGCATAGAAACTGTGCAATGCACATGCGTAACACAGTCATTTTTGGAAATGTTTCCACCAGATTTTTAACATGGCCTTTTTTGGACCTCCCCTCATGAACAATGGCACTGGGATTTCGTTAATCTGTTCAGAAAGTTGATTTCTCTCAGAGACCAAGCCATTCTGTGCCACAGGTGCAAAAACACGTTTTGGGAAGGATGCAAAAAATAACAGCTGCAGTCTTCATAAGGGGGTGTGAAAAAATGGCAATGTTGAAAATTTGGAGTGAAAATATTAAAAATTGATGAAGTTGTGAGTGCGCATAGAAACTGCACAACGGATGCTTGTAACACAGTCATTTTTGAGAGTTTTTTCACCAAATTTGCAAAAGAAAGACTTTTTGGGACCCCAACTCATGAACAGTGGCACTGTCGTTTCATTAATTGGTCCCGAATGGTGATTCCTCTCAGCGACTGTGAAATCGCCTTTTGGGACTGAGAAACAAAATGATAGTGACAGTGTCAAGAACCCCATGTTGAGAATTTGAGACCAAAACTCCAAAAAGTGGCTGAGATATTAACGTAAGTTGAAACCATGCATTGATTGCCATTATAGGGCTTACCGTGATTTTCTTCAGTTTGCGGTCGGATTCTGAAGAGTGCAGACGTGTTCCCGGTCCACAGAATATTGCTGCTCCTGACCTCCAGAGGTAAGTATGGGTGAAGGGTGGGGTGCAGGCAGGTGGGGTGCATAGAGGTAGGGTGGGGGAGGGGACCTGCGGGAAAGACGAGGGACCGTTTTCTTTTTTTTTTTTAAAAAGACCTCCTGGGACTGTTTTCTTTTTTACAGGTAAAATATTTAATAACACAGATTTTGGCAGACTAGGGTGGGATCCCAGCATGCCAGAGCACTGGGGGGATGGGTCAATGCTGACCTGGGGATTGGGCACCACTAAGTCGACTGAGAATATAAGGGTGTGGGGGGGTGGTGCATCCGACACCAGGAGTGGGCATCCCGGTGTCAGAAACATCAGAGATAGTTTTTTGGCACACTGGAGTGGGCTCCCAGTGTGCCACATTAAAGGGGGAAGGGGGATACATGCTAACATGGGGACTGAGCACTCCGATGTCAGCAGACGGGGGGGGTGTTCCACTAGCTTGATTGCTCTTAAAGTGAAGGTGCCTTTGGGCACTGTATACTCCCAGCCCATACAGAGCTTAGGCTGTGGCCTACTCCACATAGGTGGGAGAAGAGAAAAAGGATTCAGCATGAAGTAGAGGAGGCAGGGGAGGAAAGTGCCTCCTCCCACCTTCCAGGAAGGGACCAGTGGGGTGAGGGGGCAGAGACATCAGCCAGGCTGATCGGGATGCAAAAAGCTGTTTGCTGTGCGGTGACCTGCAGATGAAAGGAAAAGCCACCACATGATTGGTGCGGCTTTTTCTTTTCAAGTGCAGATGACTTCAGGCAAAACAGCATCATGATCAGCCTGGCTGATGATTGGTGTGATAATGTTGAGCTCCTTGCAGAGCACTCTGCATTGGACAGACAGTGTCACACCCATCAAAAGGCATGGTTTTACTATAGCACTGCAACATTGTTCCCATCGACATCCCCGACAGCGACAGACACAATGCCGAGCATCAGCATTGTTCTGTCGGGGATGTCTCTGTGTTTTCTTTGTGGGGATGTGCCCCCTGAATCTTCCATTTGTGGGGCTCCACCCTCCACACCCCTCGATTTATAAATATACAACCCTGAGTTGGAGTTGTCTCGGGGATGGGGTGCAACACCGGGAGGTGCACCGCTGGTGTCTGCAGGGATCAGCACAGTGACCCATCGATTTTGGGTGAAATCTCTCACTGTGCTGGTCTTCATGGTTGTGCAGTTGACCTATGGTTGACATACCAAAAGTCACTATCCCAAGAAGTTCACCGTGAATGCGTGAACTTAAAAAGGGCTTGATGGAGTGGAGCTAGCATGAGTTCACCAGGGGCTGGTTGTGTCTGACTATTTATTTATTTACTTATTTAAAATGCATTTAAAAATCTGTTGGCCAAGTAAAAAAGCGCTGGGCCATATGGCCCTTTTTACAGGTTTGACCCCGGTATATACTGCATAACAAGACAAGACATAAGTAACAACTGTTAAACAATTAAACAGAGGGAAACACTTCATAGAAATATAAAGAACATAATACATTCTCTTACAATAATAATTCTAAATTTAATAATGTAATAATATTACCAAAAACACATAATGACTTTTTAATACAGTGACACAAATGGGAGCCAGGAGCCAGGTAGAGGACCTACTATAGCTAGACTTTAGCAAAACCTGAGACTCAGTGTCACATAACACTGGTTCAACACAGTGGAAACAGCAGTTCTGTTCAAACTAAGATATGATGCATCCACCAGGGAATGTTCTCATTCTGGAGGGAGGAAGGTTCAAAAAGGAAATTAGGAAATATTACTTAATAAAAGGGTGGGGGTTGGGTGGAACAAATTTCCTAACAAGATTGTGCAGGCAAAGACAATAATAGGATGCAAAAGGAACTGGGACACATATAAAGGGAGTTATCTGATGGGAAGTGGAGGGAGAGGATGGTGTGACTGGGAGGGACAGAAACTATAGCATCTTCAGGTAGGGAATCTTAGGACAGACTTGATGGACTGTTCAGGTCATTTTTTTGTCCATGTTTCTCTGTTTCTCTGTTTTGAAGTTGGAGAAGTGCAGTTATATTCCATTTCAAAGTGGTCATTTTAGCTGGTTTTGTAACACACATGGATATACAGTACACTTCATGTATGAAAGTTACTGCACATAATCAATTTCTTGTTTATTTTAAATGGGTGTTGCAACCCTCTTTTAACATTTAAAGAGCCACTATCATCTTAAAGGAGAACTCCAAGTTTGCTAAACTCTCCACCCCCCAAAGCCTCACCTCCCTCCGTTAGGCTTTTTGCATTTAAAAAAAAACCTCATAATTGTCTATACTTACTTTGTATTTCTTTTGTAGACTCCACTGCCAAGCAACATGGCCAGTACTGCATGATGCCATTTTGTGTTAGAATGTAGCACCATGCCACTCACTTTTATTTAGAAGCATACAAGTGAGAGGTGTGGTGCCACAATCTAATATGAAATGCCAATGTGCAGCACTCACCATGTTGGCTGATTATGGAGTTCATGAAAAAAAATATAAAGTAAGTGCACTTACAATATTTTTTATTGTGAGTTTAGCAAAATTGGAGTTCTCCTTTAAGGTAAGCTCTGGAAAAATTTAAATTTAGACACATTTCAATTCTACAGTATTATATAGGAGTTGGTAACAATTTGCTATTGATTCCTAATACTGTATTAATGTAACAATTTGCTATGGATACCTGTCACTGTAGTTTCTCTTTTTTTAATTTGTATTCTTTTTGCCTGAGTATCAGTTGAAATGTAACAGCAACAGGGACATTGCTGGGAAAAAGTTAACATCCTTATCAGAGCAGGTCAACTGGCTCTGATAGCCATTTACTATCTGTGCTGTCCATTATCAAAACATGACTCCTGGACAATTTATGGGTGTACTTAGAACATGTCTTTTCATCTCTGAAAGCTGTTAACTAAACCAAATATCCCTGTTGAGCTCAGGTCTTGGAACATTGAATAGATGTGTTTGTCCAGAAGCCCAGATCAGATCTGTTTCTTAATCCAATTCAAGACACAAAAAATGTTGAATCTATGCTGTCAGAGTGACATACTGGTCGGGGGACAGCTGGAGGGTCTAGGAATCTGGCAGAGCATGAAAGGGTTAGTCAGGTTTCAGACTATGAACAAGCCACCATCTAAGGATTTGAGTCTGCCATGATTCACCACAGTGTCTTATGGTAAACCATTCTACTTTGCTATAGAAAGATAGATAGAGAGAGAGAGTGGGACAGAGAGAGAGAGATGATTTTTTTTCTGTTTGTGTAACCTAATGTTCAAACAATTTATTTTCATTTGTGTAGGATTACTGTTCACTGCAGTCTGTGGGTGTGGTATTTTGTATTATCTTTGTAAATATCTTGAAGTACTAAAATATTAATTTTTTATATACTTCATGTTTCTGTAACTGAGTCCTTTGAGGTACAGCTAACTGATTTATAATTGACAAAATGCATTTCCACCTCTGAAGAGAAGGCTGCCATTATCATATTCTATTTCTAAATTAAGGAGCTCTCAGCTGTGACAGGGAGAGGTGGGTTGTGTGTCCTTGAATAAGGAGCATTATACTATGTAAGAAGTGGCTCTGGAGGGACTTGGATCTGGAGATACCCTAAGAAAGTGTCTGGATTGGGTGGTAGCAGATACTGATTACCCTTGCAGGTGCCTGAAGGGTTCGAGAAAGCTGGTAATGCTGACAGGTTGAGTCTGGGAAAGACCAGTTTGACGTAGTGCTACAAAATGACCTGACTCACAATGTGCCACTTATCAACATGAGTGTGAGGATAGGCCAAAAATTCACAACTGGCAGTGCCACTAGTTAGTTGTGTATGTCCTGCACCTTAACAAATCATATGTAGCATATACCAAGCCAGTATATTATGTGTCCAGTTTATTCTACATATTTTAAATTGTAAGGCTTTTAAATTTATTCTTTTTATGAAGATTTAATTGATCTTCCCCTGGTGAGTCTTCACCATTCATTACTGCTGGGTGTAAGTCGGAGGCGCGCACCTGCTCAGGAGCATTTTTTGTGTGTGTGTGTGTGTGTTGTGTGTGGGAGGAGTCAGTGCTGACGGCACCACCCACAAGGCCGATGCACTACGTGGCGTTTGTGGGTTGGCCAATAGGCACCACTGACTCCTCCCCCACCCCAGTTCAGTTTCAACACTGTTGAGGAAGCACCTGCTCGCATGAGTAGAACAGAAAAAAAAAGTTTCATCATCAACCTGCTTCTTTTTGATGCCGTTTTCTTTGACTTTGCTTGACGGTTCCTCCATCCCAGTTCCGAAGTTGCTCACCCGGCGCCATTTTTACCTAGTAAGCTCGTTCCTTTTATTCTCCTAAATTCTTACCGATGGCACCAGGTCTGTTTGCTGTAGTTTTTGTGAGTTTATTTCAATGTCATGTCTGGTTTGGGGGTTAGAAAGAAATCCAAAGAGGGCCATGCCCCAATGCGTCAGTGCACCTGTGGTCAGCATTACTCTGTTTTGGACCAGCATGATGTCTGCCTTCGCTGCATGGGTCCCAACCACAGCATGGACAACTGCAATGCCTGCTTCTCCATGGACCACCGTGTATTAGAAATCCATGCATTTAAAGTCAGCAGGGCCCCACCGACTTTTAAAGGATGATGTCATTCTAGGGATGCCATAGCTAGAACTCTTGACCCTGCCTCCGAGTCCCCTCTTGGGTCTATACTGCCCGGTGAGGAGGAAACCTCCTTATCTGAATTGAGTCTTGCTGTTGAGCAGGTTTCTTCCATGGTGCAGGAGGAACAGCTTGGTTCCCTCCAGAGCCAGGTCAGGAGCTCCTCTCTGGCAGTCACCCCCTCAGATGTGCAGGCTCCCCCAGTGTTGCAGCCCATGGCTGCTGGGTCTGCACTGGTGGACCCTTGGCACCACTCACCAGTGCAATCTCGGATCCCAGCACCATTTGTGGTGCTGGTGATCAGGGCAGCACCACAGTCGATGTTATGCCCTGCAGCAGTACCATTCGTGGTACCCTTGGCAGGGGGAATCCCAGTGGTGACTGTTTGGCAGTGTGCATGGTCTCCTCCTCTTCCGTGGGGATGACCCACTGGCTGACCCAGATTAGTGACCCAATTCCTTGTTGTCAGGCAGCTCCCCTGGATGTGACACCAGGCACTCTAGTGCTTGACCCTTGGTGGTCCCGGAGACTGCAGTCTCTGCAGGCCCCTACATTGAATCCAATGTCGGGGGCCCAGTGGTGGATAGTGGTTCTGGGATCACTGTATAGATGGCCCCAGCCTCAGGGGCAGGGGCAGGTGCCATTCCTGGTGCTGCCCTGTCTACTCCTGCTAAGACGGGGGCCTTCTCTTCTGCATAATGTCTGAAAACAGGTTAAGGTAATTCTGTACAGAGATAAAAGAGAAGGAAAATCCCTGCCTTGCCTGTCAAGATCAAGGAACCTTAGTGTCACCGGAGCTTCAATACCTGACCAAATGTGAGCTTAATTATACTGCCATATCTCACCCTCTAGCATCATCCCTCCAATTAAAAAAAAAGACAGATAATAAAAACAGAATCAATCGGAGTCAGTTTCATTGTCAGCATCTGACCTGCCTGTCTGAGCAATGCCTCCGCTTCTAGCACTAAATAAAGATGACATCATACATTAATAATGAGACTCAGGTCATTACTGAGGATCAGCAGAGGTGTTCATGGAGTGAATTTTAATCTGTTGTTTCTTTCAAGTTTCTGCTCTTTTGGATGGATTTTACAAGATGATTCACTTACAGTACATAATGCCTGTTATTAAACATCCCACATGCTTCTGATATAATAAGACATTTAATAGCTGTTTACTGTGGCCTCCCTCAGCAGGTCGGTGAGATTAGGGACCCCCTTAGCACTGGGTATGAGGAAGAGGATGGCCTCAGAATCTGAGGGGTTGAGATGTCGGGTGAAGTACGGAGGCCCTCCAACACTTCCCTTTGGAGGTGGGGAGGAGCTATATTGTCGAACCCCACTTCTCCTCTTCTGAGACTGCAGAGGTGCCCTTAGTGGGTGGAGCTGGGGCTTGCCCTTCTAGAATCATGTAGCCCTGGTCACCCCTCAGGGCTCAGCTAGGATTTGTTCTCCAATTTGCAGTATTCACTGACTGGGTTGACCACTGGATCTCCCCATATGGGAGGATCTCCTGCGAGGTCTCAGAGCCCTGGCAGAGGCCACTCACTTTCTGTCAGGTGCTCTTCCCCAGTCCTTCTGCACACACCACCTCTTCTCCCTGGCCATGTGGGTCCTATGGGACCTTTGACCAGAGAGAATTTCAGAGCTACTGCTGTGGCCTTCCCCAGGTATGTCAGGGCTATGGATGAGCAGGTCTTCTGCCTGTCCCCACCACCACAGGAGAACTCTGAAAATCTGAGTTGCTCGACTTCCTTCTCTGAGGAAGAGGAACGTTCCATCCACCTGTCCCCCGATGCTGATTTCACAGAATATCAGAGATTCCCTTTGAGGTTAGTTCAGGAGCTCCATGTCTCCCATGTGGTCAGGCGCAATACTGATCAGGAGATGTGCTCCTTCCTGAGCAAATACAGTGCAAACTACCTTGTGGTTCCTTCCTGGCCTATTCCTTTCCAGAAAATGTTGATCCACATCTGGCAGTCACCAGCCACCTCATCCCCAGCCCCAGCATACTGCAGGAGGGGGTACTGTGCACCACAGGAGCCTCTAGGTTCTCTCCCTCACCCACCTTCAGGGCAGATGGCCCTAGGCACTCCTTCTGTGCTACAGCATCTGGTGCATGACTGACCATCGGATCTGGACTCCGCGGAGTTCAACCAGTGGGGAAGAAGAGTATTCTCTTCATCTCATGTGCTACTCTGCATCATATCACATCAGACCCACCATGTTACCTACAACAGGCATTTGTGGTCAATGCTGGTGCAGATGTTAGCATTGTTGCCTGATACAGAAGAATCTAGGCAGGCCATAGCCCTCTCTGTGCAGGATCTAAAGCTTGCAAGGCACCAGGCAAAGGCATCATATGACACCAGTAAGGTGGCTTCCAGACAGGTAGGGACAGTGATCTGCATTAGGCAGACAGCATGGCTTCACCTATCAAGATTGTCACCCGTGGCTTGGCGTGGCATTGGCATTGGGTGATTTCCTCCATCTTTCCGGGGACTTGTCTCTTTTTCTGTTGAGCAAGGAGGAATTTGCAGAGGCATCTTCCATCCCCCCAGGTCATGGGTGACACCGCCTTGCCCTGAACAGCCTTAGACCATGTATAGCCTAGGATGGCTAAAAGGGTCTCCTCCTCTTGCGTCTCCCCCACAGGAGCCTGAGGGAAACTGTTTCCTCAGGACAGTGCCAGGTCTCCACCGGGGGGCTTGGTACTCAACCAGCAGTAATGAATTGTGAAGATGGACAATGGGAAGATATGAAAATTACCTACCTACTGTAATTCTTGATCTTCCCTTGTATCTTCACCATTCATTAATGATTCCACCCACCTTCCCCTCTTGGGCCTCAGCTTCTGGGCGCCACCTCCACCCTGCTTGCCCTTCCCCTCTATGAGCCCAATTGGGGGCAGAGTTCCCCTGGTACCTCAGGGCCCTTTCTTTCCTTCTCTAAGTCACAGAGCGTCCAACCTGAGGAGGGCAGTGAGTAGGGTCTTCACCCTGGCCTTGGAAGGAACTCCCTGGGGTTCTCAGTGGGATGCACTGTGGAATCCCTTCCATGACTTGGCACAGCTCTATCTGGTCCATTGCCAACTTAGAAAAAAAGGGTGAGGACTCCATGGGAGTATCCTATGGAAGGGCCTATGGAGACCCCCCCCCTTTCTCTCTGTCCCTTCTATATATAGGGGTTGTTTCTGGACAGGGTCCTCTCCTGATTAGAAGTTCCCACTTTGACTAAGCCCTCAGGTGGCAGGCTTGAGAGGGCCATGCTCCAGGGTCTTCATCCTGAGTGCGGATTTAGGGGCAGGAGGAAGCAGACAGCGCCATGCCTTATATTCTCCAAGGGCATCTGAAACTCTCCTGTTCTAGACCTATGTCCAGTGGTTTCTGGAGCCTGATGGGATCCTTGCACCTGTGTCTTCATACCTTCCAGGTTTTGAGAAGAAGGATAAGCCAACAGTCTTCTGGCTGAGCATGGTAGAGGTCTCTCACCTTCATCCCCTATCTTCTATCTTTTCTCTTTTTCTCTTTCTTTTCTCTCTCTTTCTCTTACTCTCATGTGCTGCCACCCAGGGGCTGGAGCCCTAATGTCCAGATAGTGAAATCCTTCTTCCCTTCTGTCCTCTGGCCAGCTTATTCCTTTTTCAGTTTATATCCTTTCCTTTTCCTATCCCTCGGCTCCCTTGCCTCATCCTAATTTTTGCTATACTTCTTTTTTCCCCTCTCCCCGGCAAATCAGAACTGGGGTGGGGAAGGAGTCAGCAGCACCTAATGGCCAATCTATGAAGAATTTAAAAGGCCTATTTCATGGGTGGTGACATCGGTGCCACTGGTGGGCAAAGGGTGATTGAAACACGAAGTTCCACAAAATTTTGAACATTTTGTGGAATTTTCCAGTCTTTCGCCTGTGGCAGAATTCCAAACTTTCACCAAATAAATGCAGATTTCCACCTAGTACTACAAACTTTTTACATGACATGTGGAAAAAAGTCTCTAGCATTACTTCTGTGGTGTTTTTTCCCGCAGTTTAATACATAAACCGCAGAACTGAACACTGACACTTATCAGTTCTGCAGAGTTTCTTTTCCTGTAGTTTAATACATTAACCTGCATTTCTTACATTTTTTCTTCAGTTTTTGGCAGAATTTCTGTGAAAGTTGGCGAAATGATTTCCGAACTTTTGCAGAAGAGAAAATCCGACTTTCACCGAAATTCAGCCGGCAGAATTTTTTTTTCACACACCCCTAGTGCTGACTCCTCCCACAAAAAAAAAAAAGCTCCCGAGTAGATGCACACCCCTGGCTTACACCCAGCAGTAATGAATGGTGAAGATACAAGGAGGATCAAGAATTATGGTAGGTATGTAATTTTCATCTTCTGTTTCATGTCACAGCTCTGTTTTGAGCATAGCAGAGGCCATTGTGATGTCATCAGACATTGTTCTTGCTGCTCTCCCATTTCTCAAGGGTTCCTTTGTGACCAGCTTAATGTGAAGATAAATGCTAATATGAAGGTATATGATTTATAGCTTATGGTAGAATGTTGTTGTAACCTGAAATCAATTACTGGAAATTCTTTGTTATGCTGCAATAGTGACATCTTAATGTTGTTGTACTGCAGTATGGACATCACTACTGCACCACAACAACTTAGAATGCCACGGTGCCATATGGAAGTTGCATCTTATTTTTAGTTGAAGTACCAGAACTCGTCCCTCACGCCCCCCACAAGAGAGAGCAGAAGTACTGTCATAGATTGAAACCTGCCTGCTTGACTTTTAGGAGGTGAAAGAGTTATTGGATAAGACTGGAACACCAAACACAGACAATGTGGTCAGAGTAAAGTAAAGTTTTTTTGAGGGGGCAGTTTGATTACACTCTTATCCGACTCCTTGGAGCAGACAGACAAAAGAACAAGTATTGGTAGACACAGTAGCACAAGTGCCGAGGAAGCTGAGTCAAGACACACTAATCCGGATTAAGTTTGAAGATTTTATCTTCTGATTTGATTGTTGGGTTGACTGATCCTATTGAGCAGGTGGACAGTAGAGCAGCTGTATCCAAAGCTCAGTAACTAGGGTGGGAGGGCAAAATTGCAATTATCCTGGGCTGGTGTGCACGGCCTCCCGATGACCTGATGTTACATGGTGCCACACACTATAAAATACAATGCATGGGTAACCATGCACAGACAAGCCTGAGTTGCCATCTTGAGGCTGATGTGGCAACCAAAATATCTCGAGCTTCACTATTGAGGTTTAGATATTGCCATGGCAGCTTCTTGATTCCAACACAGGCTTGTTGTACATGGTTGCCAATGCCAATACATTATCCTCTTGGGCCCAGATATTCAAACTGCGCCCAAAAAGTGCGCAACAGCAGGAGCAAGCACAAGTCCACTGCGCCCATGTGCAAGAAGTGTGATATTCAAAAACTGCGCATGCCAAGATGCGCCTATGGCTGATGACTGAATATCGCACCACCTGCGCCATAGCGCAACTAGGGAGGTGAAGCTGAGGATATCCGATGCACCATAGCACAACAAGGGATGTTCAGCTGAGCAGTCCAGATGCACCATAGTGCAACCAGGGTGCCCCCAGCAGCAGGGCAGCAATGCAACAGCACAACCAGGGATGCAGGGGCCCACCACCCATGCCACAGATGGGCAGAGGAACACACAGCAGAACAGACATCATCCCCCACACCCCATGTACTGCACAACTGGGGGACAGCTGGAATAACCACCAGCCCATGGATACCAGCAACCAACCCACAGCCAGGCCATGGTGCCCCAGCATACCCCCTGGCAAGCTGTGACTGGCACACAAGGATGGCCAACCACCCCATACCACACCATCCCACCAATGCAGAGCACACCATGCACCATGATCCCCATACACCCTGCCCAGGAGTAGCAACCAACAGTGCAGGACACCCCATGCATGCCAACACCCCCACTGTGACAATGCAACCCTGTGCACCATGGAGCCATGCAAGGCAACCTGACCATGGGCACCCTGCAGTGGGCGGCAACAGACAGTGATGCAACAGATGCATACACAGTACCAACCTGCATGTCCCCCCCGAGGTACAGCTGAGAGACCGACCATGCGTCAGCACACGAGGTACCCCACAGGTGACAGGGCATGCCCCGGACCCCACCTCCAGCAGTACAGCACCCTGCACACCCTCCCAAGGACACATCCCATCCCAGCACTGGCCACAATAGCCAGCACAGACACGCACGGTGTAGCTTGGAGGCATGCACCACACAGGATGCAACACAGTGCATGGACAAACACCCACCCATACTCATGGGCACAGGGACACAGTAGCGGGTCAACCAAGCCACTGGCTTGTGTCCACGGCTGACGTGTACACACTACCAGCACCCCTACATTGCACAGGTGTGCCAGCCACCCTGCGCAGGCACCATGAAGCTGTATGCCACCAGCATGCTGCTGGAGCACAAGTGACAGACACTGGAGCACATCCCCTGCAACAGACACAAGTGACAGCATGGATGGTGGATAACAACAGCGGAGGCCACAGTGCCACCGGAGGCAGACATGCACCATACTGGTGATGGCGGTCAACCTGGCATTGTGCCGGGTACAGTTGTTATCCAGCATGGACAGCCACCACTGACACGCCAGCAGACCGTGCATATCACAGACATGCAAGGGTGTCAGCTGCACAGGCCATGGATGGTCTGACAGGGGTGCCATGCACACAGTGCAGGCCCCATGGACCACTGCACACAGACATCCAGTGCACAGAGTACAACATACAAACCACAGACTGACTGATCCCCCTGTCCACACCATAGGTGGTTCACCTCTGCACACACACACACACACACACACACACACACACACCATGCGTGCACCACCCTGGCGCCATGCACACCACTGCAGCTGAGCACCTGTAGCCTGCTGCAAATCAGAACCACCACAGTTGTTATAACAAAATGTATATATTGAAACTATGTACAGTAAAACTATATACAAAACTATATACAATAGTGGGGGAAGGGCCATATAACAGGTGGGGAAGGGTAAGGGGCAGGGGTGAACATATGGGAGAGGGAAGAAGGGATGTGAGGGTGGGTCAAAGGGGGGAAGGTGGTAGTTGGGGCATGGGAACTTCACTGGCCACCCCGGTCCTCTTCCTCCTGGTGCCAATGAGATCTCCACCTCCTCCTCCTCACCCCGTGGCGGTGGATATGTCGCAGGAGCTCTAAGGTCTCCCTCCCAATCCACAGCAGCTTCTGAATGTCCCGCTGGATCTGCAGGAGTCTCTGGCCACCTAGGATGAGGGAGCAGAGTCAATAGGTGTGACTGTCCATCCCCCTGCAGCCCACCCATTGTGCATGGCATACAGCCATGCGACACGCCCCTGTGATGGTGTGCGACCACCCACAGTGACCATGTCCACAAGACCTGCCCACCCAGGCAGCCATAGTCATGTGGACCACTGCACACACCCACCGCCCATGTCCTGCACAGCACCACCATGGCTGTACAGTGACTTGGCTATGCGGTGTGAAGGCAGTGCCACAGCCATGTGCCCGGTGCATGCATGAACCACCATTGACACACTCCCAGACATGCAGTGCCACTGGACAGTGCTGACTGTAACAAGTTGCGTGCATGGCAGTGGTGTTAATGGATGGTGGCTATGCCCCACTGCCCACCCAGTTATACAGCATGCAATAGTAATCATGGATGTAAGACACTCACCATCAGCAGGCTGGTCCATGCAACGCGGACCACCTTCATCCCTCCTGTCCCTCTGCTCCAACATGCGGCGCCTCCCCTCTCAGTTGTACCTCCGTTCTTCTGGCCCTAAGGTGCAAACATGGAGAGAGGAACATCAGTACAATCTGGTAGCAATGTCCCCCCGCCCCCATGTGAGTGCAATCCCACACAGCCAGACCCACCCACCCCACACCCCAATACCACCACCAAGGCCTTCACCGGACGGCCCCCCCCATGTGCCAGACACATGCAACCATGATACCAGTATGGACAATAAAAGTGTATGGATGTTGCACCTACCTGGCCGTGGCACCACACCCCTCCTGGCACGTGCCCGAAAGCGGGCAAGCAGGTCTGGGTCCCTGCGACTCAGGTCCCCATAACGGTGGCGGCACAGCTCCGCCGTCCGCCCCATATCGGTGGCCTCCTCCAGGGCGTCGGCCACCTCCTGCCATACCTCACTCCTGGCCCTGTCCATGGGTGCCTCCCCAAACAAAGCCCCAACATGGGGCTCAACTATGGCCACAAGGTTTGCCTGCTCGATCTGGCTCCACTGCAGAGCACGCCTCTGCACCATCTCCGCTGCCCAGTTCAATCAAGATGGCACTCTGCAGCACGGTCCTGACATGTGCAGATGCTGTGCGGTACAGCGCTGCCATTCTCTATCACGCTGTCACTGAACAGCATGATAGTGGTGCACCCATGCCTGACACATGGCGCCTGGGGCAAAGGTCGGGCATAGGGTAAAGGGTCTCTGGCGAACGGACAGCCACAGTGCGATTGGAACCCAATGTGTGTAGCACAATTGGGTGCCAGTGTGCCACCTCCTGTAGTGGCCTACAGCGCTGTTGTCCCAGTGCGCCTATGCCGCCCCAGTGCCACAGTGCCATATAAGTGAACAGCGCCGTAGCGCCACTGACACAATGGTGGCCATGCCCTGCATTGCCTCCCACACACAGCACGTCAGCAGCATGGCAGGCACCTGCGTCATCAACCCGGGCATGCGCAGTTAGGTGTGTACTGCGCATGTCACAGAACTGCACCCTTGGCTCAGCACGTTAAACACAATTACGCAAAGCACAACAGTGCAATATTCAGTCGGCGTATGCAAATCATCTAATCAACCATTCAATGGTGCAGTCACTGCATTTGCATCCACTTAAAGATGCACCTCACCTCATTTGCATAGGTTGCGCTATAAAAGTGCGACATTGGGCTGCACTGGCCATAGTCGGTTACTGCAGTCTATTGCGGTGAGTTGCATGCTGTTTGGGAGTGTGGACTGTGGTGTTTGGGACATGCATGGGACTGCACAGTCACAGGTAACACCTGTCATTCTCACAGGATGCATCATGACCAAGTCGTGGGAGGGGGAGGAGGCCAAATTTCACTAAGGCCGAGACAGATGCCCTGTTCAAGGCCTACCTAGACCAGGAGCTGCTTCTCAGCAGACTCCAGGAAACACCACAGGCCCATGCTGCTGCATGGGAGGAGGTGGCACATGCTGTAAACCTGCATGGCTGCCACCAGCGCTCCGTGCAGGAGTGCAAAAAGAAGATGGGCACGGACAGGCGGAGGATTAAAGAGAAGGTGGCTGCCATCAGGACAGCACGGTCTGCGACCAGTTGGGGACAGCCGGAAGTACTATGCCTGATCCCACAGGAAGAGCAGGTTGCTGGCAGCATGCAGTGTTATGCCATTGAGATTGTTCCGGGTGGTGGATTCCAGATGGGTGGTAGCCTGACACTGCATGGTAGGTCATGGTCTGTCTATTGGGGGGGGGACAGGGTAGGTCACATGCAGTAACGCTACTTTTTTTGCCTTACAGCTCCTGAGCTTCTGCATGGGTCAGCAGTGGTGGGCTTCTCCACTGAGGCCAGTCACATGGAGATGGAGGAGGGCTCATCCACCTCCACAGGAATATGGGGGTCAGGGTGACAGTGGGTCCATCTGGATGTCCAGACTGATGTTGGTGGAGCAGGTGCGGAGGAGGCCCTGCCCATGTCCCAATGTGCCAGCGTCCATGGATGCCAGCATGCTGAGACTCGGGCTGGTGCCAGATCCATCACCGATGATGATGGAGCTAACGTCATGGTCAGTGACACATGTGTGCCACAGGATGGCCCCACAGCAGGTGACATCACAGCCATGGCAGTGGGTGGTGCCACCGTGGAGGCCTACATGTCATCACAGTCCCAGCCTGTTCCTGTCTGCACCAGTGGGGCAGCATTGGTGTGTGTCCAGGACAGTGGGACTGTTGCCGCCACTGTGGCAGCACCATTGAGCCCTGGGGATCAGCAGCCGGAGGGCAGTGTCAGCAGTCGGCCAATGGCCATGGGGGTACAGTGTCAGGGAGCGGCGTCAGTGCACCACCTGTGGACATGCCCAGGCCTGGCCCTGGTGTGCAGCACCCACCCTCAAGGGGTGATGAGCATCAGGGCCATGAACACCCTAAGGGACAGCATGCCGATCAGGCAGATGATCTCTTGGATGAGCACACCCACATAATGCAAGCATCAGTCAATCAGCAGATGCAGCTTGTGACGGCGGTGGATGCACTGAGTGTGGCTCTGCACCAGGCAGAGGAGCATCGCAGCAGAGACACTGCTCTGCTCCTGGCAGGGATGGACCGGTTGCGGGAGGATGTGACTGCTGCCATTGACAGGCAGACACAGGCATTCACTGCTGTCATGGCCACAGTGGGCACACGGTTATTTGCCCATGCGTCGCAGCCGCCACGCAGTGCAATGTCCACCCCCCATTCCCAGTGTCGTGCAACACCATGCTTGTCGACACCGGGCTCAGCTGTGGGCATCCCGAGCACGCCTGGCGCAGGCATGTTTGGTGTGCTGCAGACCCATGCACGAGCACAGTCGTGTTCATGCAGTGGAACCCCTGGGGACTGTCGGTGCCACACCATGAGGCCAGTGGTCAGCCTGTCACTGCTGGCGGGTCTTGGCGGGGCTGCCCACACATCCGTGGTGGCCGTGGCACTGTGGCGCGTGACTGACCTGTCTCCCAGCGCAGCTACTATCTGATGTTGCCCTGTGTGCATTGTGTCGTTCAGCAGGCAATGCACGGGTGGGTACCTGGCCCTGCACACACACACACAGTCCATCTGCACACCCTCCAGGCTGCTGTCCGCAGTTGCATGTGCATGATGATGCCTGCGTTGCGCTGTATGCCAGTGTACAATGGTGCCCAGCGTCTGACACACGCACAATGACAGGCAGTGGGCGTGGTGGTCTGTGGACATGTGTGTGGCTAGGGGTGGCGGCCTGGGTCGGCGTGCCTCCTACCCTTTGTGCATGTCTGGGTGTGTGTGTGTGTGTGTGTGTGTGTGTGTGTGTGTGTTTGACCGCGTGCCATGTTAGACCTCACCCATCCCTGGCGGTGTGTGCGGTTCCATGCTCGGCCACTTCCCTTGACGGCATGCACCCCTGATGTGTGTCCATGCGTGTTTGCAGGTTGTGCCTTTGCCACTGGTGGTTGCTCATGGCCCCATGACTTACCTGGGTTGGCTGAAGTGCTCCTCTGTGATGGTGTCCTGGTGCAGCTGTGCCAGCCGGAGCAGTCAGGGGTCCCGTCACCCAAGGGGGGGCTGGTCATCACCATCGTCATCGGCATCCTCATTGTCCCCATCGCTGTCCCACTCTTCAACCTGTACAGCTATCCCACATTCGTTGGCCATGTTGTGCAGGATGCAACAGGCCAGGAATAGCCCGCAGGCCTTTGAGGGGCTGTACTGTAGGGCACCGCCAGAGGTGTCCAGGCAATGGAAACATGCCTTCAGCATCCCAAACACCCGCTCGATGACATTACATGTGGTGGCATGTGCCTCATTGTAGCATTGCTGCGATGGGGGCGCGAGCCGCCGGTATGGTGTGAGCAGCCAGGGACGGAGAGGGTATCCACTGTCACCTGTGTGTAGAGGGTGGAGGTTAGTTTGGTGATCAGCATCGCCTTGCCTCGGGCCATGTAGGCCACTACCCATGTCACCTCTGACCATGCCCCTCCCAAGCTGTATGTTTGTCCATGTGGTTTGCATACTCACCCACTAAGTGGCCAGTGGGGATATCCCCACTCTCGAATCTGTGGCACAGTGCCGACTGGTGCCAGATGAAGGCATCATGTGCTCCCCCAGGGTGTGTGGCACAGACATTGATTATGCGCCCCCTGGCATCACACACCACCTGGCAGCTGATGCTACCATAGCCCTTCCGATTAATATATGCGGCCCCCTTGGGGCCAGGTGGTGTGCAGATGGCCACATGGGTGCAGTCTATTGCCCCTAGGATGCCAGGCATATGTGCTACCCTGTGGAACTCCTGTATGTTTGCTGTGCGCTCCACCGGTGTGCTGGGGAAATGGATGTACTCTGCAGCATGTGGCAGCAGTGCACTGAGGAATTGGGTGAGGTGGCATGACGCGGCCGACTGGGTTATGCCTGTGGTGTCCCCTGTTGGTCTCTGGAAGGTACCCGTGGTGAGCAAGCACATGCAAGCTGTCACTTTAGTCTACACTGACAGAGCATGGCTCCGTTGTGTGGGTGCCTGCATCACATCACTGCACAGCTCACAGAGCCGCCTCAGAATTGCCTAATTCAGGCAGTACCGGCCCACGATCTCAGTATCGCTGTACAGCTCAAAGCTGGTGTGGGCGGTACTGCCTGTTAGCTATCGGCCGAAAGGCTCCCTTCCACGCCGCGCCCTCTACTGCCTGCCTCACCCCTCTCATTACTGCTCCATCTGGATGGTGGCACTGCCATGTCCCTGGCTTGTGTTCACCCCCACAGCAGCTGTTTCTGTGTTCCCCCCGCTGTCCTGGCTGCTACTTCCCCTGCACCGGGAACACCTTACTGTGGTGGCCTCTGTGCTGTGTGGCACTTCCCCCTTCTGCACTGGCTGTGGCTCCCCACACCTTCCCTGTGTCTCTCTGTTCAGGATGCCCTTTCCCTGGCCTGCCCTGTGTGTCCCTCCTGCCCTGTTTGTGCAGGTAGAGTTCAGCCTCATGTGCCTTCCCTGTAGCGTTCTTGCGCCTCTTCCTTGTTCCTTTTTATTTTGGCTTATTTCCGCTATCACGCAACTTCTGCTTGCTCCCCTATTGCACATGGCGCATGTTGTTGAATATCGCACTGCGCCATTTATGCATGGTTCCTCCCTCTTCTGTTGTGCATACATTCATTATCATTGCGCTATTGCTCAGCGTGATTTGGGGGGGGGCGCATCTGCCTCCTGCTGAATATCGCAGAATGGCACATTTTCGGACTTGTGCTGGAGCAACCCTATTGCTCATGGCACAACCCTTTTGAATATCTGGGCCTATATCTTCATTTTGAATGTTTCAGTGTCTAAAATAAATAATTAAGCAGTAATGTTTGATTCTCCCCTACAGTACATTGTATAAATGTTCTTTAGCTCCCCATTTTTTCTTTCTGATTAGGTATATTAATGAGCAAACAGGATCATGTACCTCTAGATGTCATCTGCTCTGCTTTTTGTCTACACCTAACATCACAGGCCTCTGTTTTTGACATTACAGCCTGTTGCTGTAAACATTATGGCAATGTCACAAGCAGATGATCAGGCATAAACAAGCAGCCAGAGTTGATGTTGTAATGTATACTGGACAGCAATCTTGTTTCCATGTTAATGCACATTTCTATTATAAAAAGGCAGATAATATGTGAATGTGAATTTTATATAGAAATGAGCCTAAAAATGATATTTCCACATAGTCTGTGTCTTGTGAGGTGAGGGGCTCTTTAACTCAATGAGTCCTGGTGGCCATTTTGGGTCAGGTTCTGTAATGGAAAGTTCAACACCATATGGCATCTACTGGACTCAATGAGTGGTTGCTAACTAAGGTGATTTGCTCTTTCAGCAAATGCATTTCTGCGTAGATCCAATGGTCTTTAAATGAATCACAATTTAAGTGCTTTTTAAAAAAGTCTTCAAAGTCTCATTTTTTTCTGTAAATAATTGAATTCATACAGTTCATCGTGACGTATTGAGTAAAAAAAAATCATTGGAGGCCAGCAGTAAACAGCTATTAAATGTCTTATTATATCAGAAGCATGTGGGATGTTTAATAACAGGCATTATGTACTGTAAGTGAATCATCTTGTAAAATCCATCCAAAAGAGCAGAAACCTGAAAGAAACAACAGATTAAAATTCACTCCATGAACACCTCTGCTGATCCTCAGTAATGACCTGAGCCTCATTATTAATGTATGATGTCATCTTTATTTAGTGCTAGAAGCGGAGGCATTGCTCAGACAGGCAGGTCAGATGCTGACAATGAAACTGACTCCGATTGATTCTGTTTTTATTATCTGTCTTTTTTTTTTAATTGAAGGGATGATGCTAGAGGGTGAGATATGGCAGTATAATTAAGCTCACATTTGGTCAGGTATTGAAGCTCCGGTGACACTAAGGTTCCTTGATCTTGACAGTCAAGGCAGGGATTTTCCTTCTGTTTTATCTCTGTACAGAATTACCTTAACGTGTTTTCAGACATTATGCAGCATTTTAAAGCAATGGATAACTTTTTGTGCACATCCCTGCGTGAGTCTTATAGGCTGGAGATTTTAACAGTAGAGGCTGAAAAAATGTTGACCTCTGTAACCTATTGTGCGTCTTTCAATACAGTTCTCTTATTTTTGCTAAAACACCTCACATTTATTTTCTCAGCTAAAATACTTGGGCATTACTGTAATTTACATGCAAAATGTAATTGCCTTGCTCCACAAATGAAATTTACATTGAACATGACTATTCTGGCGTTTACATTTCTGAATGGCCATAATCTAGATTAAGGGTGAGCAAATGTGAAAATCGGCAGCCCACTATACCTCCTCTGCAGCTGCTGTCAGATCAGATGTCTACAGCTGTAATCTGGATACAATCCTTACAAATCTGGGGGGCAGGGGCAGTGTCCTGTTACCCTCAGTTCTGACCTTTGCACTGGCATGTGCCATGCCCACTTTTCATGAAAACCACAAAGAATCAGCCACTTCAATAAAATAAGTTACAGTACAGTGAGTCCATGTTTTATTACTGTTCTGGCCACCCAATCCTACTTTTCAGCTATTATCTATGATGCGTCTATGATGCAATGACTAACAATTGGTTTAAAATGTTTTTGTCGTTCAGGGCCACCTTCGATCCAACTATTTTTTTTTGTCAATAATAGCTCCACAGTAAAAGAACTCCCAGTTGGGCTGGTGGGTGGCATTAGTAGAAGCATATTGTGCTACCAAGCAGTGACCTGGGTTTACAATCCAAACTCGAGAATCTGCATGAGCGGGGGAGGTAGAATATTCTTCTCCTTTGGAGGAAGTGGGAAGCTGGCAGTAGTATGCATCTTATCAGTGGTGGCTCAGAGGACTAGAGCAGCTACACCTCAGCTCTGGATGGGAGAGTGGAAATTTATCTGTTGAGCTTCTACACACTGACCTTTTAGGGAGCTTAAAAAGGAAAATACCTCACTCAGCCATTCCAACATAGAAATATTGTTTTGAGAAGCACTATTTTAGCTATATGAGTGCTTCTTGTGCTGCACATCAGGACCCTGTGGAAATAATGTTCCAGTGCCATAGCCATGGAAACAGTGTCATGGATTCCTAACTGCCATTCTGTCAGCCAACAAAAGGAAAAACGCTGACTCTTAGAAACAGCAGGTTACAAAATGGACCACCCTCATAACACCTGAATTTCCCAGCCAAATTCTGAAAGGGGATTCAGTCCCTTTTTGACCTCCCTGCCCAGTCCACTCCCCTAGTCCTTATTGTTAATGTTTCTCTTGTCTCTGACCTTCCGTCTGTAGCTGCTCAATTCAACAAGTTCATCACTACTTCTTCTCTCCCCTTCCCCTGGCTCCTCTCCTCTCCCCTGCACTACCCCCTCTCAGCTTTTTATTTCCCCCAATTACTACCCAGGAACCCTTGCTTGTCCTTCCTAGATCCTAAACTTTTCCACATTTCATCTCCTGCCATCACTCTCCCCTTACTCAGCTCCTCAACCTGTTGTTCTCCTTCTGCACTGTTCCACATTTATGGAAGATTGCCAACATTCTCCCTATTCATAAATGGGGTGACCCCCTCCTCCCCGGGCAACTTCTGTCTTATCTTGGCACTCTCTTCTCTTGCAAAGCTGCAAAAGAGTCTTGTCTGCTCTGGGCTTGCTGACTCCTCAGCTCATTTAACTTCCTTTCCCCTCTTCATTCTGGTTTCCAGAAGCACCACCCTACTGTTTCCTCCATGCTGTACTATATGTCACTGACTCCATCCTCACTGGGATGGATCAGGGACACATCATGACAGCCATTTTCATTGATCTGGCCAAAGCCTTTGGCTTGGTGGCCTAGCCACTCCTCCTTGACATCCTGAGCTCTGCCAGCCTCTCAGCTCCCACTGTTGAATGGTTTTGTTCCTTCCTCATGGGACCTCCACAGTCAGTATTGGTAGGAGGTATCCTGTCACCTACCCCACTCATTCATGCTGGGGTCCCAGAGGGCTCCATCCTGGGTCCCATACTCTTTTTCATTTTCCTGAACAACCTCCCCTCTGCCGGTGCCAACTTGCATATTCACACATATATGTGGATGACACCATTTCTATACCTCTGGCCCCTTGACCGCAGTGGTTGAAGGCTTGTTTCCACAAGACTTCCACAATATCCTGACCTGGTTCTACTCAAACTAACTCTAGGTCAACACTAAAAAAAACAGTGTTCATGATCTTTGGAAGCAGCCAAAAATTTGCCTCGTTCTTTCCACCCATCTTCTCCACCCTGGATGGCACCCTCCTTGAAGTGGTCCCTTCATTCAAGTATCTGTGTGTGTGGCTAGATAGTAAGCTTGACTTTTCTGCCCACATTGATGCCATTCACTCCACTCCAAGCTTTACCCCAAGCTCAGTGTCTTGTACCACAACAAAAACTGCTTGTCCCCTCAGGTCCTCCAGGAGCTTGTTACAAAAATGGTGCTCCCAGTGGTCGATAATTCAGATATGGTTTATGGCACTGCCCCATCTTCATCCCTTGCCAGACTGGACACACTCTGCAACACCTTTTGTCATTTTATTACCAACTACCCCCTCAAACTCACCACTGCTCCCTCTACTCCTCCCTATCCATTCTAACCCTACCTTCACATCTCCACTCCCACTGTACCTCCTTCATCTCCCAGAACTGGTTTGGGTCACCATCTCTTATCTATCCTCACTCCTCTCTCCCATTCCCTCTGCCTCATACTCCCTCCACTCCAGGGATCCACATACCTTCTCCCTCTCCTGCCCTCACTCCACTGCTGAGCAATCAGCCTTCTCCTATCACTTACCTCCCTCTGGAACATGATCCCCTACTATCTCCATCCCCCATCTCTCTTAGGCACTAGCTGAAACTCCTCCTCACCCCCACCTGCTCCTGTCAGTCATCTCCCTGATCCTCCTCTGTTGAAGACCCTACCATCCATCCATCATACTGGGCATTCCTCAGGGTTCCACCTTATCCTGTATCTGGCTTCTTCCTATTCTACATATGCACTGCCATCATTCCTCCTGCTCTGGTCTCTTTATTTTCACAGCAAAGTCACTCACTGTATCTTTGCTCAGCTCCACTCACTTTTTATTTGCACTTGTACCATGTTGAATTGTACTCTGTTTGCACTTTACTTTGTACTAATCACTGATTCGTGTGTATGATTTCTTATTAAATTTCCCATTCCCTTTCCCCAGGCCATACCTGGAAGTGAGTGTTGGCTTTGTGTGCTTTTCTGGGTTACCAATTTCGAAATAAAAATAAATAAATAAGACACTCCCCAACAAATGGGAGATGGAGAGACAGTGTAGATGCAATTAGAAGGTTCACATTAAGAGTGACACAAGATACTGCAGCTTCAACTACACCTCTTGATCAAGATGTGGATCTCAACAGCAATGGACTTAGTAATAAAATACAGCTATGAGCCTGTAGCACACATCTGGATAAATTTAATCCAAAATCAAACTTCTATCCTTCCTACAACCCTACAATCAGCATGTTTGAAAAAGCATGTGAGGATGATTTCAAAAAGATTACTGGAAATCCACCCCATGATTCCTATTCAAACCTCACTACAGAAGAAAGAACAGCTTGAAAGGTACTGCAGGAGGACTGTGTCATTGCCCTCAAACAAGTGGAAAAAGGGGACTATGTAGTAGTTATGGACACTCTCCAAATATGTTGGGAAAGTAAAACAGCAACTTGAAAACACAGAGCACTGTTCCAGGCACAAGCTCACTCAATTCATAGGGTTAACCTGTGAAACATATTACAGATTACATATTGTTCATATGCAAAAGTGACCAGACCAGGCTGGATCAATTTGCATGAAACTGACCCCAAACTTATGATTTACTGTGCAAGCAAGCACTGATCAAATCCATTTCCTTGATCTTATGATACACAAGATAAGAGATGGCACTATTAAGATGGATATAAATTGCACTTGCACATGTTATTTCATTTGCAAAATTGCACTGTCACTTTAAATCTTACTACTATAGAGGCAGAGTGTGCTGAGACATTTGGATCCTCCTGATGATGCACTATAGCAAAACTGGCTGAGGTACTGTGGGTGTACCGTTTTGTTCAATCTCCAGTGCATTTTGTTACTTTGGGCTGTTTTTTCAGCATTTGCACAAAAAATTATTTGTGCCACTACTTCAAACATGTGGTGCCATCTTTCTTTGTTTCTTGTTTATTGCTGGCTCTGGTGTGGAGCAACTTCCTGGTTCCTGCTGATCACACTGAATTATAAGATAGCAGACAATAGGAAAGTCGTAGCATACCTGGCAAATATGAAGCACACATATTAATGAAGATAAACAGGTCAGTTTGGTATGGCACTTGTAAGCTGATGAAAAGTGCTGCTTTAGTTTTTATGGCTGTGGGCATAGCTCAGCAGATGTTTTGCATTCAGAAAAGGGCTGATGTCATTTTTTCTACCAAACAACATGATAGAGTGTAAAAAATAGATTCCTCCACTGAAGCCTCATTACTACGCTGCCTGTTTCTGTATAGGAAGCTGTAGAGCACTATTTTTCCTCTGACTTGAGGAGTTAATTGAGCACACAAAGAGTTAACTCATTATCTTCTAGCAGTCATTCTGTGTCAGATTACCAATGAATAGTACAGACAGCATAGAAAGCTATTGGAAATATAATGGGTTAAACACTTCCTGGAGCTTTCTGCATAACAAATAAGCTCTGCTGGCACAACCCCTATGAACACCTTATTAAGCCATTTGGCACCACCATCCTAAGAGCAGTCATTCTGCTACTTTGCAGGACATTTTATAGCAGAGTCCCAGTGATGCCTGTTTCCAAATAATACAACAACTCTATTTTCTCAGGCAGGCAGTTCTGGGCTGTTTATATTCTATTGAATGTTCTTAACCTGCAGTTTGTGACTATAGGTGTTTACAACTGAATTATAGTAACCATATTTGCTTCACTTGCAAATAGGTAGGCATGTGTGTGTGTCTAATTTTTGTTTGACTTAGGTTACACATAGAATCATATCAGTTCATAACATGCTGTATTGTGATTAAATGAACTGATAAATGGGGGCTTTGGTTTCTTTTACAAATTCATTTTTCCTGACTATGGATATACTAAAACAAAAATTTCTCAACAAAATGTTTAAAAATAATGAGTTTAGCAATAATTTAGTTGATGTGGTGTAAAGAGTTGCTCCCTGGAAAATTACCTGGTTAGGGGGTGGGTGGTGGGCTGCCACAAGTAGAATGGGACTTCATGGATGGGGTAGCTTATGATAGCAGAAGATGCATGATGGCATTAAAAGCTTAACGGTGTGGATGCAGAGGCACCAATATTTGAGCATAACTTTGGCAGAGGACCAAGTGTGACTTGGGGTGGGGGATAATCAGGAATTGAGTGAGTCTTGGTATTTTTAGCATAATGGTTATCTGAAACTTCAACCTTCAATGGATTAGACTCTTCATTCATCGGTACAGTATATCACTAAGCTACATGCAGTGGGGTATGGGTAAAAACTGGATCACAAGACCCAGACCAGAGCTGTAAAATTGGGACTGGGCACAGCTTGTGCAATTATTGCTGATCCACTCACTCCAGATGATCTGGTCTGGCTTTTACCTCTCTGGTCTGGTCCTAACAGTTATGTTCTCAGCCATGCCAAGGAAGGGTTGAAAAACAGATATCCAGGAGTGGACCCGATATGTAAAAGTCAGACTGAACAGTGCAGCCAGAGTGACCAGACCAGCAGTATTTGTGCAAGTTGCACCCAGTATGGCCAGTTTGGATTTTTACAGAACTGCTGTGGTTCAGGTCTGCCAGTCTAGTTTTTAATCAATTAGCCAGTCTTTATTTTATACTGAAAAGTATATGAGCAAAAATGCCCATTTACACAAACGTCCAGCTAAGCATAAAAAGAGAACAGAACATCAGGTCAAACAATTACATAGTAAAATACAGTATAAACAGGTCTAACATAAATAGGTCTAATACAAAGATCTTGAGGGATATACAAAAGAATGGGGAAGCAATTAAATAACAGTGACAAATTTACAACATGGGTTATAGTTAGAGGTACAATTCAGGAACATGAACAGTTGGGTGATGCGTTGAAAAGAAGTGCAAGTCCTGCAGCACCCAGATCCTGCATGCAGACAAGCATTCCCACTGTGTGATCTACCCAGGCCCCAAACATAATAACATAAGAAAATGGCCAGCAGAAGGAGACCTCTCAGTCTGTCGGGTCTGCTCATAATAATAAGGGTTGTTTATGACTCTCCATTTACATCTGTGACCCCATCCCACCCTCTTCCTCCCTGGATTTATGGTCTTTCTCCTTACAAGGCCTCCTGACATCCCTTTATGTCTGTCCCAGGCTCTTTTGAAGGCTTCCACTGAGTTTGACTCCACCACCTCCTGTTGCAGCTCATTCCATGCCATCACCACTTTTTCTGTACAAAAGTGCTTCTGGATCAAGGTCTTAGTGGCCTGCCAATCCTTCAACCAGGCCACATGGATTAGGCACCAGAAATAGCTTGAAGCCCACTTGCTGGAGGAGCACCTAGCCTTGATGGAAAAGGAGCTGCAAAATCTGTGGGAAAAATCTTCCCCAATGCCAGAAACCAAAAAGAAGAAAAAGGACATGGAGAGGTACTGAGACCGGGACAGTCCTTCATCCACTTGGTGGCAACCATCGGGCTCCACTGACACCAGAGTGGCCTCCACTTCAGTAAGTACCCCTACTGCCAGGCCTCCTACCTCTCCGGTGGATCAGACCACAGCCTCCCTGCCTGCTTTACTCACGGTGCAGTTGGAGCTTTTCTTGGACGATGAAATCCCTATTGTGCTCCTTAGGCTCATATCTTTTTCTAGGTCTATTGCCAGCAGCCAGGTTGATAAGTTGCTCCCTGGCTCCACTGAGGAGTGCACAGTCACGGCCAGTAAGCTGGACTCCAGTTCCACTGTTCTCTGCATGGCCCAGGCCAATGAGTCGGACATTAGCTCTTCTGACGTCTGCACGGCCGTGGCTGATAAGTCACTCCCCGGTTCCTCTGGGAACCACACATCTGAGGCTCTCCCTTTGGGGTCACAGGATACCACCAACATTGAGTTGAGTGAGCTGCCAGACACTCAACATTCTTTTGAACGTTCCTCACTCCCACTGACCCACCGGACCCTCTGGGCTTGACTGAAGATCAACAGCCAGAGGTGGGCACTAATCTGGAGGTTCCTCTTCCCTTCACTGGGTCAATCTCTTCCTGGCTCACCCACTGGGCCTATTGTTAATCCCTCTGGAGACCTTCCATCAGGTCATTCTCAACCCTAGACCCCTTGGACAAATAGGTTCCACCATCTTGGACTCCGGCTCCCCAGATGACAGCAGGTCTTCTGTTGGGTTCTACTCACACCCCCGATACCAAGTGATCCTTTGCCAGGTGACCCTTTGTTGGATCTGGGTATGTCTGGCACTCCAGCAATTCCTCAAATTCTGGATGGCCTTCTGTCAGGCCCCCAGGTGCCAAATCTTCCAGCACCAGACATTGCTGTGCCGTATCCAGTGCCAGCCCCTTTGATTGTCCCTACGGAGCTGATGCCTGGTCTTTCTGGACCTTCTGCCTGGCCTTTAGCTCCTCCTCTGACTGGACCTATGGGCAATGTTCCAGGTTATTCACCCCCACCATACTGAATATACCCTTCAATGGGGTATCCAACACCTGATTATGAACCCCATTATGTAATGGGGTACCAGACGCCAGGTTCTGTCTAATCAAGGGTATGCTCCATCTGGCCTTCCCTACTCCTTTCAGACTCATGGATACCCTCAATATCAGACACCGGGCTATCCATTACACCAGCCTCCTCCTCCTCACCCTTAGCCTTTGCCTTCACAGCAGCCTCAGGCTGATATACAGGCAGTGTTTTAGACCCTGATTCAGGAGGCCAGGACTCAACTAGCCTTGGAGCTTGACCATCAGAAACCAGTGGTGGCCTCTTCTCCAGTCTCCTTTCCGACCCCTAGATCAGCCTTTCCTGTGGATTCCCACCTTTCCAGAGAAGGCTTCTCTAGACACCAGGTCAGGGTTAAAACCCAGGACACTCCTCTAAAAAGGGTTTGGACCTCAAGCAGGCACTCTTCAGACTCTGACTCTGACTCATCTTCCAGCTCTGGTACACATACACCTATAGAGCCACAGCCTAGGGAGTCCCTAAAGTCCCCTCCGGAGGACCCTTCCTTTGCAGAACTCCACATAACTATACAAAATGCCTGTGGCTGGGCTAGCCAGGAACAGGATCCAAAGCAGAAAAGGCTTGTGGAGCATCTAGACATGATTGACATAACTCCTATGCCAATATTGTCTTGGACTGGACCACATGAAGACCTGACATCCACTATCTGACAACAGCAGTCCTCCATTCCAGCTGTTTCAAACAAGGCAGACAGGATGTACCACACACCCCCAGATGGGGTCACACACCTTACTGGCCATCCTAATGCAGAATTGGTTGCTATAATGGCTGCCCATGACTGGTCCTCTAAACCTAACATTTGAGCATGTCTCCTCCTGATAAGGAGTCTAAGCAGCTGGACAATTTTCGGTTGCAAGATCCAGTCCTCCTTCACTTACACCCTCAGGTCCCTTAATTATGTGTCTCATATGGTTTCCTACCAGAAATCTTCCCTGGCCTCACTCATGTCCAAGCTGGAAGCTATCCAGGACCAGGAGCTTAAGGCTGAGATTGCCAAGACTGTGAGAATTGCTAAAATCTCCTGTTGTCATGCCCTCCTGGCCACTTATGACATAGTAGACTCAGTTGCTCACACCACAGCCACTGCTGTCTGCATTAGGTGACATTCATAGGTCAGGACTGCTGGCCTGGCACAAGATGTCCTGGATGCCTCTTTCAGGGGATCCACGTTATCTGGAGGTGATGCAAGGATATTATCACTGAATTGCAGGACTGTAGTAAATCCATCTGTGACGTCTGCTTCATGTACCAAGGGGGTTACAAAGGCAAACAGCCTTTTTGTTGGCAATAGAGATGCCAGACCAAAAAGGTCCCTGTCAAACACCAGGCCAAATGCCAGTATCCAGCATCAGGAATCCCTACTCCCCCTGCCAAGTCCCAGAAGCCCCTGGGAGGAGCTGCCGGATCTCTCCCCTCAGCCACCTGACTCGTGGGGGAACCCCTCTGACTCCTCCAGATCCTCTGGAGGAACCAGCAAGAGGGGGAAGATTTGCCCTTTACCTTCCAGGGTAGCAGAACATAACCATGGACTCTTGGGTCCTTCAGTTAATAGCAAGAGGTCACACCATAGAGTTCCTATACAGGCCTCTGGACAACCCCCAAGGCCTCTCCCATTACCTTCCAAGGCACCTGTCTCTGATAGGGGAGGAGATACAGGCTCTTCTGCAAAAGTCAGCTGTAGAGTCCATGGCTCCAGCACAGATAGGAAGAGGGTACTACTTCCATTTCTTCCTAGTGCCCAAAAAGACAGGTGACCTAAGACCCATCTTTGACCTCAGCATGCTCAACCTGCACATTGAGTACAAGAGGTTCTACATGTTCACTATCCAGGGACTTCTACCCCTGCTCCACAAGGGCCAATGACTTTATGTGCTGGGCATGTAGGATACTTACTTGCGCATCCTTGTCTTCCAGGCCCACCACCGCTTTCTTCAGTTTGCCTTCCAGAGGGAACATTTCCTGTTCAAGACTCTCCCTTTTGGCCTATCCTCAGCACCTCAGGTTTTTACCAAGTGCCTAGCAGTGGTGGCTGTGGCCCTATGCTGCAGAGGGATCTAACTGTGCCTGTATCTTGATGACTGGCTTCTGTCATCCCCATCACAGAGCAGTCTGAGGGAGTTCCTCTCCTTCACCCTGGACATCTTTTCCAGACTTGGAATACCAGTCAGCTATCCCAAGTCCCACCTCTCCCCTCTCAGTGTCTACAATTGATTTGGGGTGGTGCTGGATAAAGTCCAGGGCAGGGCCTTCCTCCCATCAGACAGAGCGGAGACCCTGCAGGAACAGGCCAGATTAGTGGCCAACTCACGCTGGACCACAGCCCGGTCGATCCTCCATCTTCTCGGGCTGATGGAAGCTATGATCCCTACAGTTCCTCTAGCCAGAATGCATATGAGGGTGACCCAATGACTCTTCATGTCCAATGGGATCAGCAGCTGGACAACCTGGACCACAGGGAGTTAGTGTCTGGGAACATAAAGAAGGAACGTCTTTGGTGTCAGGAGTTGTCCAACCTCTCCATGTGGGTTCCCTTTCAATCCCCTGCTCCTACCATGACTCTTACTGTACAATGGATGCTTTGTGTCAATGCTGGGGAGCCCACCTAGGAAACCATTAGACCCAGGGAACATGGTGTCAGCTGGAAGCGTCTCTACACATCAGTGTGTTAGAAATGAGGGCAGCGCTGTATGCATGCCAGGCCATCCAGCCTCTTCTATGTCCGGGGACACTCCTGGTTCAGACTGGCAATATGTCTGTGGTCTGGTACCTGAACAAACAGGGAGACACTAGCTTGTACCCTCTATGCTGGGAGGTGATGCGAATGTGGTACTGCACAGCCCAGCATGACCTCCACCTGACTGCTGTCCATGTGCAGGGCGTCAGCAACATCCTGGCAGACAGTATCAGCTGCACCACTGTCAGGGCTCACAAGTGGGATCTAAATCAAGAGGATGTCAAAAGCTTATTTGACCTGTAGGGTCGGCCGGAGACAGACCTCTTCGTCTCCCCGTCCAACTCAAATCTACCCAATTTGTGCTCGCTTGTTGCTGGGCGTGGTATTTTCTGGTGAAACCTGCTGTCTCTTTGCTGGACAGGGAGGTTCTTGCATGCCTTTTCTCTCTTCCCAGTGCTTCAGAGGGTTCTCCTGAAGCTACAGGCAGAAGGGGCTCACATAATTCTAATAGCCCCTCTTTGGCCTCATCATAATTGGTTCCCCCTGATTTAACAGCTATCAATGGAACCCCCAGTACCTCTGCCTCTCTTCCATGATCTTCTGACTCAGGGCAGACTGGTGCATCCAGGCCTCAAATCCCTCCACATGCATGCATGGCACCTGTGGACATAGCTGCTTCACGCTTTGGCGTTTCTGCCCTAGTGGCCCAGGTCTGTGTAGAGGCCAAAAAGCCTTCTACCAGAACTACTTATGCCATGAAATGGAAAAGATTCTCCATTTGGGAAGCCTCCAAGGGTTGGGCCCTTTCTCTTGCCCAGTGCTCTGGGTCATCGATTACCTCTTGCATCATTCAGATCTCGGCATCAGCTATTCTTCTTTGAAGGTCCCCCTACATGCCATTTCGGCCTACCACCTCCCAGTGGATGGCAAAACCATAGCTCAGTTGGAGATTTCCAAAACCTCCTGAAAGGAATTTTCCATCTGAAACTACCGATTTGTAATCCAGTCCCCCCACCCCCGTGGGACATGAATTTTGTTTTGGAGAAACTTACTTTGCCTCCTTTTAAACTGGCAGCAAGTTGTTCTATGCACCATTTGTCTTGTAAAGTGTTTTTTTTAGTTGCTATTACTTCAGCTAGAAGAATTTCAGAGCGTCAGACCCTGGTGTTTAAGGAGCCTTACTTGATTTTCCACAGGGACCAGGTGGATCTGTGTACAAACCCTAAGTTTTTACCTAAAGTGGTTTCTGGGTTTGCATTGAATCAGACAGTTCAACTGCCGATATTCTTCCCTGAGTACTCTAACCAGGGGAGGCTCTTCTGCACACTATGGATGTGCACAAAACTGTGCGTTACTGCACTAACTGAACTAAAGATGTTTGTAAGTCCGATCAGTTGTTTGTTTCCTTTGTGCCCAAAAGACAGGCACAGAAGTTTCAAAACAGTGCCCATCTAAATGGTTGGCAAACTGCATTGTTTTCTGTTACCAGAAGTACAATAAACCTCTTCTGGAGGAAGTGAAAGGGCACTCAATCAGAGCAATGGCTGCTTCTACTGATTGTTTCAGAATTGTCTCAGCCATGGACATTTGTGTGGCTGTGAATCCGCTCTGCAGTGAGCTGTATTTTATTTATTTTTCTTTATTACCTTTTATGTTATGTTATTTTTGCCTGTGCACCCATCTGGGATGCACAGCAATTGAACACATCAGCTGTTGCCTCTGGAATAGCTCTGTATTTGCCCACCTCCCCTTCATTTTATAGCTACTTCTCTTCCATTCCACTTTGTTTTATTTTTATTAACTTCATTCCTCTCATTTAAATTATGTGCTAATTGGAATAACTCCCATTGTTATTATCTTTTTACAAAAACAGTCAACTGTGCAGACACATTTGTAAAAATTGAATTGTAATAGTGAGGCTTTTTGAAATGTTATTTGACTTACCATACTCATGCTTGTCTACCCACTTACTGAGTCTCCTACTTGTTTCTGTCCTTGTACTAATTCCTGTTGCTTTATATCAAGGGGTTATTGATTTTCATATTGTGTGTGCTTGGGGGTGGAGCAGCAATAAAAGATATACTATGCAATACTATCAATAACACACCTACCCCAGTTTACTTTTACCTAACATCCATTTTTAGGCCTTGTACAGTAAGATCTTCCTTCAAGAGAACAACTTGTAATGAAATGTGTAAGATTTACATTGACATTTGAGTATATGCACTTTCATATTATACTAATTATATGTGTATGTACTGTATAGTAATCTCTAAAAAAATAAATTAAACAAATCAAATGTCTTTCTAAACATGTCTCAACATTGTGTTTATCTTCCACCATGTCACAACATACAGTGTTTGCAGTTAAGGTACAGTACCATCATGTGTATGATGGCCGGTTCTTTCGATTTGATTGCTATAACAGTGCATAGAATAAAATGTGAAACATATAGGTAACTATAATACAGATGGTGGCATTATTTTTATATCTGCCCTTTCTCAATGTACCATACTTTGATTCAGTTAGTGTATGCAACGGCAACTCATGTTCATGTTTAAGCCTATGAAACACCCTTATCTAGTTAATGCATTTACAGCCATAGAGGCTCTGCCTGAGCTTGTCGTTTTGTGGTGAGGATGGAGGTGGCTATGGTTGTATGAATGTGGAATTCTACCACTGGAATTGGTGCAGAATAACAATTTCACCTCTAAAATGCTTTTCAGAATTTCTCATTAAGTTCTGAAGGATTCTGAAAAGCATTTCTGTGTAAACAGTGGAATGATTTTCCATGGATCACAAAAGGTATGGAATATTTTCAAGCAGCTCACAGAGAAAGAATCGACTGTTTATGTACAGTAAACTGTGGATTATTAATCTGCAAAAACCATTTCACATATATAATGTTGGAATGCTGTGAAATTCTATGGAATTACATAGATACATAGATACATAGACAGTGTCGGCAGATAAGGGCCTATGGCCCACCTAGTCTGCCCATTTGAGCTTGTAAGTTCAGTTTGTTTTCCTAGAAGTCTATTTCCCCTTACCCCTGACTCAATTCCATTGAGTTGGAATTTCTGCTTTCTCCACAGTCCTAGAGGTGGAGAAAATGATGTCCCAAGGCAAAGAATTCTATAATTTGGGCATGCAGAAACTAATTGCAGCTTGAACTGAGGTCTTTCTTTCTGGGTACTTGCAGTCATTTGCCAAGCTGTTACTGTAGCTGGTAGACAGGATTTGTGGAAGGGAAGAATAAGATGCTATGGCAGGGTAAGCATACCAATTGGCAGGTTAGTCCAGTCCAGGGAGAAACAAAGTTGGCAGTGGTGTGTTTGGCTGTATGAGGAGCACAACTAAGGACAAAACTGTAAAGGACATTATACAGGCTGTTAACTGTAGAGAGGGAATTTTTGAGGGCAGCAGTATAGACCACATCTACATAATCCAGTTTAGGTAAGATCATTTGCTTCACTATATGCTTCTGGGTAGACAAAGAAAAACAACTCTGCACTCAGTACAGAGCACCAAGCCTTGTAAAGCACCTTGACAGGATGAAATGAATATGAGTGGTGAAGGACAATTCTTTGTCCAGGACCATGTCTAGGTATTTGATCTGAAAGACATTGTCTAAAGACAGCTTACTCAATGACAGGATATGTAAGGGATCAGAGTCATTCAACCATTGTTTCATGCCAAAGAATATATATACAGTTTTCTTTTAGTTTAAGACTAGTCCATTCTTCAAGAACCAGGTTTGTATGTTGATAAAGTCAAGCTGGATATTAAGTTTGATGTCTGGTATCAGTTGGTCAGAGGTAAACGTACAAGATCGTCTCATCAGCGTAGAAGTAATTGTTGCAGGCAGAGATACAGTTAAGAAGGTTATTGACTAATATAGAGATGAGGTTCCAGTACTGAGCCTAAAGGGACTGGAGAAGAGAATATATTGTAAGTTCATATTTTACAGCTTATTGACAATTGGAGAGGTAAGGCATGAACCACAGCTGAGGGGTATTAAGAATTACAGAGGCTTTGAGATTCTGTAGAAGAAGGAAATGGTTTACATTGTAAAAAGCTTTGTCAAATTAATAAAGATGACCCTAGATCCTTTACTTAAGTATATGTTGCCATAGATATAGTCAGAGATTCTAAGGAGTGAGATAGTGGTGAACTGTTAGCACAGAAACCAACTTGGACAGGAGTAAAAAAAAGTAAGAATAGTTTAAGAACTCAGTGAGCTGTACACTAAGGAGTCTCTTTAGTCCTGAGAGTACAGGAAGTAAGGATATAGGGTGCTCATAATTAGGGTTATCAGTGCAACCACCCTTATATAAGGATATGAAATGTGCCGTCTTCTATATCGAGGGAAAAACACCAGAAGCCAGCAAACAGTTAAAGATGCGAGTTATCTGCTCAGCAACAGCTAAAGCACTAGTGGTAAGAATTTGGGGGACAGAGAACCTCCACCATTACTGGCTGCCAGATCTATATTAGTCAATGCATGGAGAACATCCCAAGAATTTATAGAGGAGAAAGAAAAGATTCTGTTACAGTGTAATTGGAATTGTGAATTGTGGGCCATTGGTGGTGAACTAAGGGTATCAGGAAATGGGAATTTGGGACCTTGGATAAAATTAGCTTTTAAGGCCTTAGTAGTTGAGAGATTATTAGCTGGTAGGTTTGAATTAGGTCTATGAAGTGCTGGAGTCACGTGATGTTCAGGACCATGTAGCTGCTTCACTGCTCAGCTCCCTTTTCTCCCTTCAAAAAATGGCTATTAAAATGCTTTTTTCAGCCACATACCTGCTCTAACTGGTAACTGCATCACTGTTAATCCCTTCCGGATCCTGGACTAGCACTGTGCTCCTAAAAAGATGGACTCTGAAATGTGCGCTGCACCTCCAAAGCATACTCCTCTCCTGGCTATGCCAGACAAAGCCTCCAAAAAGGCCAAGGCCCGTGCAACTGGATCAGGCTACGTGGAAACCGCTATACCTGTTGCATTTCTACTCATGGAGGAGAGATTCTTAAAAGAATTCACTCCTTTAAAAGATGCACTACAAGAACTAACTGCTGAATTTAAATCTTTACAATTGGATATTAGTGACTTAGGCCACAGTGTGGGGGACTCAGAGGTTAGGCTATACTCTTTGGAATCATGAAAAGATAAAGAAACTGCAGAAGTTATGGCCTGTAAGCAGAAAACAGTAAGACCTGAGGCCAGATTGTAGGACCTGGTGAGACGGAGCTGAAGGAACAATGTTATTGTCTTTGGGCTACCGGAAAAAGCTGAAGGCTCTGATCCCGTTTTCTCACCCAAAATTTCTATGCCAAACTGGTGGGCCAATCTCCAAATGGGCCATCCCACCTGATAGAGTGCACTCATCGCTTACTGTGCTTTATGCCCCCGCACTGGTTCCCCTCCTCGACCATTTATTTAAAATTTTTTTAATTTTTTAGATAAGCAGCATTTACTGGTAAAAGTAAGGGATATCGAAGAAGTGACTTGGGATAGGGTACGACTGTGGGCAGTACAGGACTTTCCCAGCACTATCAGACAAAGGCATGCACCATATAATCCATCAGTTGTCAAAATAATTGCTGCTTGGATTAGTTTAAAGATACTGTATCCCATGCACCTACAAGTCCTAGTGCATGACTCCTGGAAAACCTTTGAGTCCGCAGATCAAGCTGCTTTGAGTCTGAAGGATCTTCTACCTGAACTGTTTAAAGAGTGCTAAAAAGATTTGGAACCGCTTGTTTCTGGGTTCTGGTTTCAACCCTTCTAAGTCTCTGGATCTTCCAGTGGATGGCTATGATATGTGCCCTCTTCTTAAATTGCTATCTACTCCCTTCAGATCTCAATACCAGTCTCCTTGGGACTGTGTTCAGCAGGTTGATAGTATGGCCAATTTTTCTTGCCTGGCTATTGGTCCCGAGTGTGTATTGATCTCCTGAAGCTCTTATGCTACAGAGATCTCATCAGAGAGCAGCGTTGCTTCACCTGGCACTGCAACATTATTTTTCTTTCTAGCGGGGAGTTAATTATTTTTATTTATTTTATTGCTAGTCTTTCACAAATTCTGGCAATTTTTTAGCATTCCAGTCTGTAGTCCTTCTTTGGGCAGCACTACTGGAAGGCATCATGTGGCTTTTCATTGATTTAATTTCTGGTGCAGAATCCTCAGAGCTACAGGATGTTGCCAGCTATTTTTTGTTTCCAGGTGGGTCCATGCTGCTGGATTGAATCAAAAGCACAGTTTGGATATCAGCAACATGAGTTCTGTTCGACTTTCATCTTTCCTTCTGTCACAAGCGTATGTATATAAAGCAGACCCACACCCGATGTATTTATTATCCTCATGGGATGAATGAGGACTAGTCATACAGAGCATTGTGTTTTTCTTCTCTGATAGTATCCTGCATTGGACTTACTTTATACAGCCTTGGTAACAGTGCCAGATGGAAACTGTTTAGTACTTCTGTAAATACTAAGGTTCATACTAAGGTTTCACAAGATAGCCAAGGGTGCTAAGAAGCCCATTTAAAGGCTGTCCCCACAATTCAGTGGAGATAACAATGGTCACCAACTGTCGTATGTTTATCCAACCTAGTCTTAAAGGTACTAAAATCTGCCTGCACAACATATGCTGGTAACTTATTCAAAAGTTCTATTGTCCTACATACACACGCATGTTTCCTTAAATTGGTTCTGCACCTTTTGCTCACTAACTGTAGATCATGTTTTCTCCAATTGAAGGTCTTTTTCCTGTATTGCAAGCCCAATTCAGTTCTCAAACTATCCCGGTGCAAAACTTTATAAAGAAATAACAAATCACCCTTCGTCCTCCTATTTGACAAGGACCATAGCCTCATTAATTTTAATCTGATTTCATATGGTTGGTTCCTGAGACTTGATACCATTTTAGTTAGAATTCTTTGGGGATGTTCCAACAATACCCTATCCTGTTTTAAAAAAGGAATCCAAAGTGAGGAACAGTAGTCTAAAGTTGGTCTGACATATGATTTAAACACTTTAGTGAGCACCTCAGCATTCCTGGTATGAAAGCTTCTTCTAATACAACTTACCAAATGCGTAGACCTATTAGCTGTAATTCTACAATGTGTTCCATTTTTTACATCCTGATGGATATATATATATCAAGATCTTTCTCACAGGTGGAAGACCTTATTTTACTTCCCTGGATATAGTAATCCTGCTTTATATTGCTCTTTCCCATATTCAGCATTAGGCTTTTATTAACATTAAAACTTATAAGGTTCTTTTGGACCCACTCCACAATGTCTAGTAACTCCTGTCCAAACTTCAGTTTATCTTCAAAAGTATCAACTACCCCCCCCCACTTTAACATTGTCCGAAAGTTTAACTAACTTATTTTCACTATTTAATTTCAGATCACTCATAAAAATACTAAACAGCAATGGCTCCATTACTGAGCCCTGCAGCACCCCACTCTCCACCCTCACTACCTCAGAAAAGTATCCCTGAACTCTCACCCTCTGCATCCTATCCACCAGCCAATGCTCAATCCAACTCACCAGTCCTACATTCACGCCCATATCCAAAAAAGCTTTACTAACAGCAATCCATGAGGGACCTTATCAAAGGCCACACTGAAATCCAGCATTACCACATCAATATTCCTCCCCGATCAAACTTCCTAGTAACCCAGTCATTAAAAACAGACCATATTGGTTTCACATGATCTATTTTTCGCAAAACCATGTTGGCTATTATCCACTAATCCTTTCTGTTCCATAAAGCTCTTAATTTCATCACTCAAAATCCCCTCAATTAATTTACTGATCATCTAGGTTAGAGACTCATTGGTCTGTAATTCGATGCAATGCTTCTATCCCCCTTTTTATAAATCTGCACCACATTGGCCATTCTCCAATCAATTGGTACATATCCCTCAGATAATGATTTCTGACCAATCATTGAAATCATTGGTACCAATTCTTCTTCAATTTCCTTAATAAACCTGGGATGAAATCCCTCTGAGCCTGCTACCTTAACCACCCTTAAGGATCATATCTTCCCAGCTACTTTATCCACAGTTATTACTCCCTCAACATATGATTTATCCATCCCATCTCTTGCCACCCTCATATTATGATTTCCCTTAGTGAAGGCATTACTAAAACATTTACTAAATTCCTCTGAAAGTGTTATGGGATCACTACTTAACTCTCCCTTCACAACTAAGGGTCCCACAGATCTACTCTGTCCCTTTTTTTTATTTACATAGGCAAAGAAGCCTTTTACTTCGTTTTAAGTCATGGCCAATCTAAACTCTCCTTGTTTTTTTGCTTGAAGTAATTCTCTTTTCATCTGTCTCACTATTTGTTTATACCTTTTAATATTAGCCACTGTATTAGATCGTTTCATTTTTTTAAATAAAGCTTTTTTTCTTTTTCCAGCCCTTAGAATATTCTTATTTAACCAAAAGGGCTTTTTCCTCCTATTATTATATACCTTTTTCTTTGGGATGAAATTGTCAACCAAGCTATTTGTTATATTAACGAACATATCCCAGGCATCTTGAGTAGTTTGGTCATTCATCATATTCTCCCAATCATATTGAAGTAGTGACTCTTTAATAGCCATATAATCCCCTCTATTATAAAGACACTGAGTGGTGATACCCTTAATCACCTTTTTAATCTTATCAATATAAAAACTGATAGAATCATAATCACTTGTATCTATAGGTGGTCCAATTTCTAACTGTTTTAGTTCCTCTGGGATGTTAGTCATTACAATATCTAAAATATTACTACCCCTTGTAGCCTCATGAACATGTTTAACTATCCCAGCTGCTAGCAAATCCCCCAACAGCCTATTTGCTGATGTATTATTAATTCCTTCATTATTCCAATCTAACTGTGGCATATTTAAATCTCCCATAACCACCACATCACATTTTTCAGACCGACTCATCACCCCTTCCATAAAACATGATGTATCTTCTATAATTGTATCTGGCGGTCTATAGAAAGTCAACAGTTTTGATTTTTTACCTTTAAGTCCTATCAGAGCAATACTACTGATTTCTATACTACCCATATCATCCGCATAATTTTTTACTTTATATTCTATGGGCCAGATATTCAAAGGTTGCGCATGTTGCAACAGTGTTGTGCCATGCACAACCACTGATGTCTCCCGGTGCGATATTCAAAAGGGAAAGTGCATGGCACAAATCTGATGCACGGGCGCATCAGTAATGTCACGAGCACAGATGGGGACTTGCCCATGCATACTCTGCACAGCCCGATATTCAGCCAGGGATGTGGGGAGCCATCATCGCCTTCTACCTGTGCCAGCACAAAGTTGATCCAAAAAAAGGAACAATGGATGGCCACCCACAGGTGAGCTGCCACATTGCAGGGTGCAACATGGCAGCTGCCACCTGTGGGTGGCCACCTGAGCTCCAGCTGCACCTCCTGGTGGTGCCCCCCCATGCCCAATCACGGGCATTAGTAAAATAAAGAAAACCCCCGACATCCCTGGTGGTCCAGTGGACCGCTGCCTGCCCGATCACAGGCTTCAGCAAATAAATAGTGTATCCTATATCCCTGGTGGTCCAGTGGACTGCTGCCTGCCCGATCGCGGGCTTCAGTAAATAAATAGTTTATCCTATATCCCTGGTGGTCCAGTGGACCGCTGGCCGGCCGATCGCGGGCTTAAGTGTGTTAAAAAGATAAATTCTGAATCCATGGTCATCATTTCCATTCCACCAGGTCTCAACTACCCCAATGATTTCTAAATCTTCACTCTTGATTTTCACTTCCAATTCAACCATAATATCTTTTGATAGACTACGTGCATTAAAAAAGAAAATCTTAACTAATTTGCTTTTCTTATTTCCTTTTTTTATTATATAACACCTTATTATTAAATTTTACCTTCATCCCCAGGTTAAGTAGTTTAAACTTTTTGCAATTTCTTGCCACAGTCTTATCCCCAAATCCCTACTACCCCTATAATTCAGATGTAGCCCATCTCTACTATATAGTTCTCCTTTATTATAAAAAGTGCCCCAGTGTTGTACAAACATTAAATAATCTTTTTAACCATCCATTTGCTAGTGCTATCCTTTTTGTTTTATATGCTGTAGCTCTGGGCTCTGGTAAGATTTCCAAAATGTTTCATCAATGCTCATCAAGACCGAACTTAACCTCATGAGTGTACTAGTTGAGGAGGCTGAGTCATTTGAGTGTGCCATTGTAGCAGGTGTAGGTTATCGAATCGCTTGCATTTATCATCCACCCAGGGATGAGAAGTGATTCCTTCAGAAAGTGGCAGACTTCATCTTCAGCATGGTATTTGAGTCACCCAGACTGATGGTTCTGGGTGACTTCAAAGCCTGGGTCAACAACAAACTCTAACAATTTGGTCAGCACTTCTTCCAGTTGATGACATCTCTGGGCCTCACACAGGTGGTTACCACTGCTACTCACAAACACGGACACTCCCTTGACTTAGTCTTCCTCCTTGGGATCAAAACATCTGACTTGGGGGTGGAACCAGTTGGGTGGTCAGATCACTTGGTTTGATAGGACTCTGAGGGAGATGCGGAGACTAAGTCGAAGGTTGGAGCATTGCTGGTGGAAGTCCACCCTTGATACCAACCACCTTAGATTGATGGACCATTATCAAGTCTATCAATTTGCAATCACCCACATGAAGGCAGAATTCCTGTCCTGGGAGATTGCAGCTGCTCAGAATCGACTGGCTCAGCTTTTCCAAACTGTGGCCAGACTGTGCAACCCAACCTGTCTACATGTCCAGAAAGCCTTTTCGCAATTAGAGTGTGAGGAACTTGCTCGATTCTTTGCTAATAAGCTGGCTGACATCAGGGCAGTACTTCAGCCAGCACACTCCATGGGCATTGCTTTTGATCAGTACAGGGTCACTGCACCTCAGCCTTCTTGGAGTACCTTCAGTCGACTGGAATTCATACATGTCATGCGGATTATCCAGGGTGTGAGCCCTATGTGCTGTAGTCTGGACCCTGGACCAACTTCCCTAATTCTGGGTTGTATTGATGTCATCACTCTGGTCCTTGCGCAGATAGTCTGGTGCTCCTTGGAGTCTGGAGAGTTTCCTAGCTCCCTGAAAGTGGCGGTGGTGACACCACACTTGAAGAAAGCTGCCTTGGACCCTGACTGCCATGCAAACTACAGACCTATCTCTAACCTCCCCTTTTTAGGGAAGGTGATTGAGAAAGTAGTGGCAGCACAACTGGAGGACCATTTGACCATCCATGACATCTATGACCTACCCTAGTCCAGTTTTCGTAAGAGACATAATACTGAGATAGTGCTGGTTCGGGTGCTCGATGATCTCCTGATGGCTAGAGATCAGACGAGCCATTCCATCTTGGTTCTTCTGGATCTCTCATCAGCATTTGACACTGTGGACTATGGGGTGTTGCTTGGTCTCCTGAGGCACATCTGTGGACTGTTGGGAACAGTCGTCAGGTGGTTTACACTGTTCCTCAAGAGTAGAACACAAAGAGTGGTGTCCAGGGTTTATTCCTCAGGCCCTATTTCTCTGTCATGTGGGGTGCCTCAGGGTTCAGTGCTGTCACCCATCCCAGGTTGTTCGCAGTGTACATGCTACCCCCGGAAACATTGTAAGAAGGTATGGGCTGAGGTTTCACTGCTATGCAGATGATACCCAGCTCTACCTTTCATTTGCACCCGACCAGGATGAAGATCTCTCGATCTTTAATAACTCTCTGTAAGAAATCCAGGAGTGGATGGATTCCAGCTGGCTGAAGTTGAACTCGGAAAAACTGAGGTGCTGGTTGTGGACCCAGGTCGCCAGATAGGGGGGTTGGGGGTTTGGTTCGCCTTCGGGAATTTTTCTCAGTGGTGTTTCACTCCCAGCCTCTGAATGGGTGCATAACCTGGGGGTAATTTTTGATGAAAGGCTTACCCTGAATTCGCAGGTGTCGGTTGTCATCAAATCTTCCTTTTATCATCTCAGGAATATCACCAGGATTAGGCATCTGGTTCCGTCTTGCGACCTTCCTTTTCTGATCCATGCCTTTGTGTCCTTGTGCATAGATTATTGCAACTCCCTTTATCTTGGGCTTCCTGGGGTAGAAATCCACTGCCTGCAGCTGGTGCAGAACGTGGCGGCTCAGCTTTGATGGGGTCTGCTTGATCCTGTCATATTTCACCAGTGCTGCGTGAACTGCACTGGCTACCAGTACAGTGGTGGATCACCTTTAAAGTCGGTTTGCTGACTTTTAAAGCCCTACATGGACTGGGCCCAGATTACCTGAAAGAGCTCCTGGTCCCTTATTGCCCTGGACAATCACTCCGCTCGGCCAATAAGGGGTTGCTAGAGATCCCAAGGGTATGTTTGAAATCATCTGGAGCAAGGGCCTTTGGGTATGCAGCTCTCACCCTTTGGAATTCTCTACCCCGTCAGCCATGAGAGTGCACAACTGTGGAGGGATTCAAGCAAGGTTTAAAAACCTTTTTGTGGCACTAGGCATTCAGTTGATTGATTGATTTTTCTCTTTTGATGTACTGTTATTTGACAATAATTGTATTGATGTTTGTTTTTGTTTTTATATTGTTAGGCGCCTTGGTTTTGGATAAGGTGCCTTATAAATAAATTTATTATTATTATTATTATAAATCATGGATGATCATTTGCCTTTATTCTATATTATGTGAGATAGTGGATACCATAGTGACTTCTTGTTTTTGACTAATTAAAGGACTAGGTTTAGTCTCATTTGTAACATGTTTAATGCATTTTCTAATATATATATATATATATATATATATATACAGTATATATATATATATATATATATATACACACACACACATATGTATATATTTGTTGAATTCATTATAGATAGTATTTCCTTCTTACTCTGTTCTGCATTGTTCTGTGAGTTCCTCAGATTGCTGTTTTTTGGGGAGGGACAGGGTGGGAGATTAGTGCGGGGAACAGTTGGTCATGCTGGAGTTCATCATGCACCATGAAAGAGGGGAGGGTGGTTATTGTTCTGTGAATTATATACTAGTATTGGCAGTTGGTTCTTTTTGGGATGGGATAGTTATAAATTATTAGAAAATCTGTCTTTTAGCTGGTCTCTCAAGAACTCGTAGGCCTCATCCTATGTATCTGAGACACCCACCAAAGGCAAGTTCTTATAGCGTAGTGTATTTTCAGTGTTTTCAGTTTTTCTTTGTAATGCAATTACAGTGTTAAGATTAGTTGTTGCAGGCACTGTATTTGTTAAAGTTTATTGCTGGATTGCTGCGACTTCTTCTTGAATGTTTTTTTGCATGAGTCTAACCTTCTCTATCTCAATTTTAATTGTTTTAACTTCCCAATCTAGAATTTCTGACCTGTTGATTATCAGCTCGAGCTTTTTGTCAAATGAGGAGAGGAATGTGAATAAATTTGTAAAAGAAGTAGATGCTTCTCTGAGGGACTTGAACTCAACTTTGGCTGGTAATGAAATATTTCCAGTAGGCATGCTAGGCATGCTAGGCAGGCTAGGGGAGGACTGAGAGTTTGTTGTAAATGAAAGCTCTTGTTGTGCAACATCCAGATTCATTGTTTCTCCTACTGTACCTTCACCCCAGAAATGTTGTCAGAGATTGCCAAAGCACTGGATAAGTCTTTATTCGAGAAAGCTTGAGACATACCTGCATCTGATGAGCCAAAATTCAACTTAGGGCTCTGTGCTCGAGGGCTTGAAACAATAGTGGAGAATTTTTCCTTTTGATCCGGGCCTTCTGAGTTTCCCGCATCCACGACAATCAAGTCTGTAAGACCAGGTGATTTCAGCCTCTCTCGAGGTCCAGACAAACTGGCAATATAACGATCCACTGGTCCCTTGCAAAGTGGTGTATCCATTTCGGAAAAAGAAGCGCCCTTTTTTCTTTTCTGGTGTTCCTTAGTTAAAAATAGCATAGTTTGCCGAGACATAGACAGAGAAGAATTAAAGACTTTCTTCTTTATAACCCTTTTATGGTCTGACAAGTTAAGCAAGAGCAGAACATCCTAGCGTGTCTGAATAGCCACCGCTATCTTCGAAAGTAGGACATGTGCAATAAATATACTGTAACTTTTCTTCAAAGAAAGGGTGGTGGATGCATGGAATAGCCTAACCCAAGAGGTAATGGGAGCAAACACAATGGGGGGGATTCAAGGATTCATAGGATAGGCACAAGGGAATTAAAGTCTTAAAGCTTTCTGTAAACAACTTGCCTTTCGTAACTAAGGCCTTTTGTGTGCCGAATTCGCCAGACCAAATTTGATTCAAATTATTAGACAAATTCTGTTAACCAGGACGCTAGTTTTAGTTTACTCTCACCGGAGACTGCTGCACTCCTTGGTCAAGCACAATCCACAGCTAATATTTTTAACAATGTAGTTGATCCTAAGAGTATGATTATCTTTGCTTTGGCTTTTGTCACTGATCGTGATCTTATTCTTAACACTGCAAGAAAGATGGAGGCTTTAGCATTTAAACAAACTGTATGTCATATTTTTCCAGATATAGCTTCTGAAACTCTTAATACGCAAACAATTTCTGCAGTTCAAAGATGACCTTATGACTTAGGTGCTTCATTCAAAGTCTTGTATCCTGCTAAATGTATCTTGCCGTGGGGAGGAGAAGCATTTGTTTTTTGACCCGGAGCAATTCAGAAAATACATTATCTTGAAAAAGGCTAAAAAAACTGAACAAAACTTTGACTCTTATCAGGATATGGAGGAAGAGATGCCTTCCCTTGAGGGAGAAGAAACTTAATTATTGAAACATTTTATATATACTCTGCAGACTAGCAATGGATAGTTTATGATAAATGAGTTTATTTTTGGGTGTAAATATGTTAGAGGACAGAGAAATTATTGATTAATATATCCAGCAGAATTCTACAAGCTTGTGACTGATATCCACCGCATCATTATATATTACTATTCTTGTTTCCTTTGACTAGCGGACTTTACCTAAGTTTTGGATATGTCTAAATCTTCTTAATGTCAAATTGCATATCTTAATCTTTTCTTGAGTGGATAACTCCAAATATGTTGTATGTATTATTACAATATAATGATAATAATAAAAAAAATATTATTAGAAAATGGGTAAAATGAATACTCATATCTGGCTAAGACACTCATTTAGGAGGGCATCTATCAGAAAACAATTTCCACCTAAAACGAGTGCCAACCTAGGATGCCCCATCACCCAAAAAAAATATCCCTCAGTCATACACATGTAAACTTCAGCTAGAACACTTGCGGGCAAGCACAGCGCCAAGCAGCAGGACATTCACGATGTAAGGCACAGCAACCAAAAACAGAGCAGAGTTTCTTAGAACAAGAAATGACAGTGACTACCTCCCCCCATACCCAAACAACCAGCAACATAAGAAAACACAGCTTTTTTAATAGAATGTAAGCTTTCTAGCCTCAACAGACTGATAGAAATGTAACCGATCAAGTCGTGGTTCCTGCTCACTTAAAAGCCGGCCAATATAGTAAGTGGAGCAAGCCGGCACTGCATCTCCACATTCGGGCAGCCGCAGATAAGAAACCCTGCTGCCACTCCTCTTCCCGATTCCCCCGATTCCTTTCACTCATCAGATTTTAACCCTGCTGAGTACCCATATTAAAAGTGTGTGTGAAAAGCAGTAAATAATACGCAAACATTTTTTATGACAGTTCTTTTTCTTTGCCAGCTTGCTCCATCACCTTTGCCATCTGTTAATCTTCAGCTCCCGATCATTTCTCTTAAACATGATTGCCTGCCCACTTACTATACTTTCCCAACATGGAATCCAAATTTTGTAATAAAAAAAGAGAAGTGTAACACTATCTCCCAAGTTCTAAGAGCAACTGCCACTTAAAAAGGAAATATAGTTTTCTAATCCTATGACCTATTCCTGCATTGAACCACAGTTTAATGATGGATACAGTGCCCTCTACTGCCAGTACCAGCACAGTGCAGTATAGTGCAGGGACTACTTTACAAAAACTACCTTTTTTAATTCTGTTGCATTAACTTTTTTACACTTTTTAGTTACTTTAAAAAAAATTCCAGTTAAATAATGGCAGGCCCATTTTCTAAGTGCAATGATACCCTCCAGTGTGGGCAGTATTGGGCTATACCCACTCTTCCAGGGGTTATAAGGCCCTCTGCCTGCTGTGTCAGGCCTCATGCCCCAGGGTGGGTGGGTATAGCCATACCGTCCACCCTGTCAGGTATTATTGATTGTTCATTGGTTGGGGGAGGGGCGTCACCCATGTATCTTGCTCCTAGATGGTTTTTAAATTTACAGTAACCAGAGCAAACTTAGTATTTTAGTACACTATATTACTTTCACCCTGTTTTGCAGTGGTTATAGCTCTTTTATAAAACTTTTGTCAATACATAGGGGTGGGTGGGCTGTACTATTGATCTAATTGTTTTTTTTTATTTATTATACCTCTCTCCTCATTTCTGAGATCTTATCGTATAGTGTATTATCTTACAGTTTTTGAAGGATGGGGTGGTGTGTGATGAGCAAAGATCCTGGGGCTATGTTTAGTTGGATTACTTCTTATGGGTCCTTGGGGTTGGGTGGGGGAGGTAAAGATACTCAATGAATTTGTTGTATTTCCTTTTGTCTGTGCTTCTTCTTTCTGTATAGTATTCAGGACGGTGATTTTTTGGGAGGGTTTTGGTTAGGTTGGTAGTAGGGGGGAGGGAAGGCCTGTACTCTGCCCTTTGTTATCTCACAATTATGAGCTATTAAATTTTCTGGAGCCTGTTGTTTGGGTAACTAGATTTCTGAAGATTAGTATTTGTGTAATTTCTTTTTGGGTATGTGGGGGTGGCTGATTTGTAGGAATTGTTCAGGTTATAGGTGTGGGGAATATTAAAGTTTGTTGTTATTTAGTTTGTGCTTATGGTTGATTCTTTTAAATATGTGTTCTGGAACATAAGGGGGGGTCCGTTCAAAAGTGAAGCATTACCAACTCATTAAGAATCTGAAGCACATAGGTTGCATGATAGCTTTTCTACAGGAGACTCATTTGTTCCTCTCAGAGGGTCTTCTGTTTTGTCACCATCTGGTAGCTCAAGTATTTGCTATGGGCACTAGCACCAATAATAGTGGTGTTGCAGTACTGATTTTTAAGGGAAATAATTTTCAAATGGTACAGAGTGTCAAAGACCCTCACTGAAGATACATTTTGATATGGGGGATTTTAGATCATACTGAGGTTATTTTGGGGAGTGTTTATGACCCTAATAGAGATAATCCTGTTTTTTTATGGATTTAGCTTTAGACTTAGCCTCATTCCTTAAGCTCCTCTTGGTTATCGGGGGTGGGGGGGACTGGAGCCTACCATTTATCTAGGATCTAGCCAGATCTAGGAAAACATCTGTGGATCTCTCACTGGCCCAGTGTTCTCTTTGAGATATGGTGTATTCTGTTGGATTGTGTGATCCCTGGTGCATTTACCACCCCAATGTGAAGGGTTTTACCTTCTATTCGGCTGTCCATGGGACTCAGTCCTGGGCTGACTATATCTTAATTAGTTGAAGTCTTTTAAATGGAGTACTGGGTTTGGAGATTGATCCCATGGTTCTGTCTGATCATTCACCAGTCTGGATCCCCCTTACATTAGTGTCTTTTCTTCAAAAAGATACTGCGAAGAAATTCAATAATCAGCTCCTTAAAGACCAAGTTATCAGAGACAGAATTAAGGACCAAATAGAGCTTTTCATATCTCAAAATACTAGCACAGTAACCCATGTGGCTGTAGAATGGTGTTTGTTTAAAAGTTTTATAAGAGGGGAATTTATGCATTTGGCTTCAAAGCAGAAATGGAGTTAGGAGAAGGAGGCCACCACTCTTTTGTGACGTATCAGAGAACTGGAAAATATTTTGAATTCTACAACTTCAGACTCACTAAGGGGAGAGCTATTACTGTTTAGGGATAAATACACAAAATTGTTATGAGAGAAAGTTGAATATGCTATCTATAAAACCCATTCCACCTACATAAATCAAGGTGAGAAAGCCGGGCGGCTGATGGCATTGCACCTTCAGAAGCAGGAGGCTTCTCAGTTAATTTCCTCAATTAAATCCGACTAAGATAATACTATGTAAGTTTCACTGAGGGATGTTGCTCAGGAATTTGAGTTATATTATAATTCTTTATATGGTCCTATGGTAGATCCTCCTGACATTTCTGATGTATGCCAATATTTGGCTAATATCCCGCTTCCTTCTCTAACTGCCATTTAGCAGGCCCTGGTCTTGGAACCTATTTCTGAACATGAGATTTTAGTGGCTATAAATTCTTTAGCTCTTGATAAATCCCCTGGCCCTGATGGCCTTACTTCTAACTTTTATAAAATATTTGCTAAAGAACTCGCCCTTTTTTGCACCGTTTGTATCTTTTTATTTACGATTCAAGCATCTCTGATTGCATTCTCCTTGAAGCTTTAATTGTGTTGCTTCTAAAACCTGGGATGCCCCCAGAAGCTGTTTCTAGTTATTGCCCAATTTTGTTATTAAATTATGGTATTAAAATTCTATCTAAAGTATTGGATTTGAGGATATGTGCATTTTGGGCTGGTCTCATTAGTTGTGAGCAAGTTGGCTTCATGTTAACTCACTCTTCTGTTGATCATTTGGAAACTGTAGTATACCTGACTTCCTCAGTGAACACTCCCCAATATTATGTGGTATCCTTTGAGTTGGGTGACCATGATTGGGCACCTACTGAAACTGCGACTCAATCATGGCACCTCGCATTGTGGTGAGTAGGGAGGGAAGGCGACCAGATGGGTGTGAGTGTGTGACTATAGCGATATCCTGTCGCTACATGTATATGCTTGTGGGGGAGGGAGCAAGCAGGCACAGCAAGGGGTGGGAGGGGCAGAAGGGATTGTGAGGGGTGGTGCTGTGGCAAGCTTCCGAGATGCTCCCATGGCATGGTGGGTGGGTACAGGTCTCTGCAGCACAGGGTGCCAGGTTCGGGGCTGGGCGCAGGTACCTTTGCTTTTGCCCTCACCCGACATGCACCCCCCTGGAGTTGAGAATCCTTAAGAAGGGGGGTGTGGGGGTTCAGCCCCCATAGTAACATTTAAAACATAAGTCCCCGGTGCCCTTTTGCTGTGCCCCAGAGACTACATAGCTGAAATATGTTTTCAGCGATGTGCATTCACTCGAACGGCGATTGCTATTCTGCAATCACTGTTATCATATAGATCCATATTATGTTAATGGTCAGTTAAACTTCCCAAATGTCCCATCAAGCCATCCTACCAGTGTCTGCTAAAACATGGACAACTTATGCAATTTCAGGAGTACCTCCATCAGTGCGATTGGTCACAAATTGACGTAGCCACTAGTGTTGATCGAGCTCTGGAATACTTTATCTCCCTTTTTATCAAAGCTTGTGGCATTTTGGCCCCCTCAGAAAGCTAAAACACAAAGGTGCTAACAACCATGGATCACTGCTCCCCTCCTTAACCACATGGCTACACATGACCACCTCTGGCACATGGCGCATGCCACTAATAAGTCCAGTGACTGGCAAAAATAGAAGGAGGCAAAAAATGCTTGTACCCGGGCAGTAGCCTCCTAAATCTACCCACTTACAAGACCTGTTTACCAACTTATGGGGTAACAGCACAAAATTCTGGGAGAACATAAAAAATCTCACTGGTAAACCCAACAAATCCCCTCCCTTATTGCTCTGTATAAATGGCAGTACCACACAGGACCTGAAAGAAATGGCAGACATATGTAAGACTGCTTTCACTGACTTTAGTGGGGTACTACCTCCCAGCTTCTTTAACAACCCTCTGGCCCAAGACAGTGACCACAACATTTACTCAGCTCCAAATGCTCCCCCCTTCTATTTCAAGGCAGTAACCTCTGAGGTTGCAAAAAAATACCTGCTGTGTGTTCTAGGTAAATCTAGATACAGGAACGACACCCTAGATCTGAAAATGCTCCGCCTCACCTTAGATGCAGTCCTGACTCTCCTCACCAAGATCCTCACTCTATCCCTCTGTCTTGGCCAATTCCCCTTGGTCTGGAAAGCGGCAGTAGTTATCCCTGTTCACAAGGCTGCAGATAGGGCTACCTCCTCTAACTATGGCCCAATCTCCATCTTACCACCCCCCTTCAAAACTTTAGAGTGGATTGTCACTGATCAGCTGAGGGAGTACCTTTACACCCATAACTTACAATGCACCCTACAGCATAGTTTTCACAAGGAGCATAGCACCACCACAGACCTGCTCGAGTATACTGATTATATCCACAAATCGCTGGCTCGCAGACACCTTGTGGGGGCAGTCTATATTAACCTCACAAAGGCGTTCAGCACTGTTAATCATACTCTCTTACTAAAGTGTCTACCCACCCTTAAGCTCTCTCAGAAAGTCACATCCTGGTTTAAGAGCTACCTAGATGAAAGAACCCAAAGAGTAGAAATTCACGATACTCTCTCTTCCAGTCACCCTGTGTGCTCTGGAGTTTCTCAAGGGTCTATTCTAGGTTCACTGCTATTCAGTCTCTTTCTTAATACTTTTCCCCAAGTCTGCCCCTTCAACCTTCTCCAATATGCTGACAATGCTGTGATTTTCACTAGCCAGCCTAGTCCTTCAACCATCATCAGCAACCTGCAACAGAGCTTCTCAGCAGTAGAGATCTGGTTCACCAAAATAAACTAATCACGAATTATAAGAAAACCGAAGGGATACTATTTGCCAGTATACACAAGTACAAAAATACCCATCTAATGATAACAAACAACCTCAGCACACCTCTCGAACAGTTTCATAATTTCAACTACTTAGGCATAACCCTTGACAGTAGGCTATCCTTTAACAAGCAAGTAAATATCACACCCAGAGCAGTCAGCAACAGGATTGGGGTTCTATACAGACATAGACACAGCATGTCCCAGGAATCCCTCTGTCTGGCCATTTCTAGTTCCATCCTTTCAGTTATTGGCTTCGGGCTCATAATCTATGGTTCAGCCACCAGCACCACTCTCCAAAGGCTAAGTGTTGCCATAAATAAAGCTTGCCACTTAGTTACTGGGGCCCAACCATTACACTTACACTTGCGACTGTTACACCTCAGCAAACTGGCTGAACCTCCAGGACAGGATCTCCTATCAAACCTGTCTGTTTGCTAAGAATATTAGCCTTGGGCAGGCCCCTTCCTCACTACTGCAGCTCATTAATAGGACAGCACCTAGGAAATTAATAGGAAACCACCACTGCACCAGAAGCACTTCCAATCCTGCCTTCAAGGTCCCTTTCTGCTGCACTGTGCAAGGCCAATGAACCTTCATGTACAGAGCACCCAGTGGACTTAATAATCTCCCACCTGATCTCATAGCCTGCACCAAGATCAAGCCCTTTAAACCCAAACTGCAACAACATTTATTGAAACTCAGCAGTTGTGACTGCTCCACCTCATTCTCTCTTTTCTCCCACACCCCTTATCCAACCCAATTTCTTTTCCTACAACATCCCTCAACCAGCTGTCTACCCAACCCTTCCCCCCTTTTAATTTCCCTCCTTTTCACTACTCCACCTTTTACTGCCTCACCTCCCAACAACTGCATAGCTGCCATTAGGTATAACTCTGATTACCTACCCCATTCGCCTCTCCTCCCCTTGACCACTAACCTCACCACCTACTCAACCTGCACTGTTCAGTGCACTACTCCTGGACTCCCCTTCCTATCTCTACACCCAGATCCTGGCCCTGGGCATTCCATCACCACCCTCTATGCACTGCCTACATCTGGCTGCCAATAACAGTCCTTTTCTGTTGGTGCCTCTCTACATTCTCCCCCCACTCTCAACGTTGCAGCCTGTGGCATTATGACACAGTCACATATCTGGCTGCTTTTACCTAATCTGTTTAATGCCTGTTACTTGTAACTCATGATACTAATCTGTATAATGCCTGCAACCTGTAACCCATGATACTTATGTAGCACTTATAATGTACTAATGTATTTTATGTTCTCTGTATTTTCATTCAACCTTGTACAATTGTCTGCTGCTTTGTTTGTTCCACTGTTACCTCCTGTTATGACATGGAGCCTTTGTAAATGAGCCTCAGGCTCAAAGGGTTTTGTAATTCTGAGACTTCAATAAATAAAATAAATAAATAAAATAAATCATTTGTGCAAACTCTCTCATATTTTCTCCATGTCCAGGGATTCAGGCACACCTGTTGCTTTGGTTTTCCTGGACACAGAGAAAGCTTTTGATAGAGTTAATTAATACTCCCTAGAAACAGGGTGCTTTGTTTGAAACATGTCTTTGACATATCAGGGAGTTTAAGGGCACTACGCATGAGTAGAACCTTTAAGAAAGTGGAAATATAAAACTTTTTAGTGCTGAGTTGTAGTGCCATTCTGGAAGCAGGAAGCAACCTGACTTCCAGTTCTAACACTACATGAGGAGCCACAGAGTGAGTGGGAAATGTGTTTGAAACTGTTCTACAGTTTGTGGGGTCTGTGAGTCTCTGGAGAGAGATGGGTACCCCTTTTATTTGCTGATATTTTAAATAAACTTGTAATACTGTACTGTTTGTGAGGAGATACTGGCTGTAGAGTACCCTCCTATTTCACTAACTTTTCCTTGGCATAGAGAGCAGAGTGGGACACTGGTGGTGTCCACAATTCAGTTTGTCTTGATAACATCACTCCCTAGAAACAGGACACCTTGACTGAAACACATCTTTGACTTGTCAGGGAGTTTAAGGACACTACACATGAGTAGAGCCTTTAAGAAAGTGTAAATATAAAACTTTTAGTGTTGGGTTGTAGCGCCATTCTGGAAGCAGGAAGTGACCTGATTTCCAGTTTTAGCACTACTTGAGGAGCCACAGAGCGACTGCAGTGAGCCTGTATGGGGCTACACTGACAGGTAACTTTGTTCCTCTAGGATCTGAATATATTTAAGTACAATAAATAACTAATTGTAGTATGGATATCAATGAGGGTATTGTAGCCCTTAGTACTGGGGAGGTGGCTATGACATGTATCTTATGCAATAATTTTTGTCTTGAGTCTAGTACTGGCTGTGAGGGCTTGAAGTGTTTACAATGCTTAGAGAATGAAACTTTAAAAACCAAAATCAATGAACTGGAAAAAGAAATAAAGCAATTACAACTAGCACTGGAGCAGAAAACAGCAAAAAACAAACTGTTTTGTATATCTAAGGATACTATATCTATTGGTCTTAGCAAACCTAATGAGGAATCTCTTACGAGAGGTAGGGAGGATGATAGTGAGGATGGACAAGAAATGGAGTCCAGTCCTAAGTAAAAACAGAAAGAAAAAGGGAAGGAGATGCATGGGATTTAATATTCCCCTTCAAAATTAATTTGCACCATTGTCAACTATGGAGCACAATACTGAGCATGCCCTGCAGCAGGTTGGATCTAGTAGTGGGCTAGTGCAGGATACAACAAAGGAGGCAATTAGTACCAATTCACCTAATAATGTAAAACCTTCAAATCTACCATGGTTACCATTGCTTGGGTCCACAAAAGTGAGCTTAATCAAGTTTCAATATCTTATTATAGCACTGCAACCCCAACCCAGTATTATGAACCTATAGGTGTATCAGATCCTGATACAAGCAATAATAAAGAAGAACCTAATGCCTTACAAGAATAACGCTAGCAACTGAAGAAATTCAGGAAATGGACTTTGAACAAACAAATCTCACAAATGCACCAGTTACAGACAGACAGGCTATAGTCTTAGGTGACTCAATTATCAAATACATAGACTGGATTGTCGGCAGGGATGATAAGCTAAACAGGACCTGCTCGAGTTTCAGAGGAGCATGGATAGGGGACATACAGAGAGTGGTACCTAATATTCTACAAAATGTTGGGACCAACCCTTTAGTTATTATTCATGTGGGGACTAATGACATCACTATGTTCATTACTGATAATATTAAGAACAGATATATATCCCCAGTAGAAACCCTTAACAGAGCAGGCTGTGAGATTTGTATTTCCAAAAGCCTTCCAGTACCCCAGGCAACTGTACATTGTAATCAAAAGATTAAAGCAGTTAATGAATGGTTGAGAATGTGGTGCTCACTCATTGGGAGCAGTTTCAACATGACCATTCCTTGTTCTGCTGGGGCGAACTTCACCTAAGTAAAAAGGGCAGTCATGCTTTAGGTAAGAGTTTTGTCACAGAAATAACTAAGCATTTAAACTGATAATTAGGAGGTAAACAGAGATAGTTTCTGAGCATACTTTTTTACAAAGGGATGGTTTAAAATTCCTAATGGGGACTGCTCTCAGCTTAAACATAATTAAAATAAGTGTATTAGCAGGACTAATGCACCAGCACAATACTGATGTGGCAGCTATTACAGAGACATGGTGGGACAACACCTCCAGATGGCATATTCCCATTCCAGGGTATAGAGTATATAAGACAAATAGAAATTCAAAAAGAGGTGTGGGGGTCTGTATATAGGTAAAGGATTCATTGAAATCTGCTGAGGTAATAGTCCCAGAAGATTACAGTCAAGGTAACCCTTTGAGAACTAAGTATGTGTGAACTTATATAGATTCTGGACGTATATATACGTCCACAGTCTTCTAAGGGCTAAATTAGGATGTTATATACAAATAGACTATTTAAATAAGAGTAAAATTACAATTGGCAACATATACAGACCACCTGCAGTGGATATGGCATATGATCTAACATTAATACAAATTATTATGTACATGGCAGAAAAAAAAGGATTTAGTGTTACTAGGAGACTTCAACTTACCAGGGATTGATTGGAACAACCTGACTGCATCATCCCATACAGGATAATTATATCTGGACACATTTCTTGCCCTGGGTTTGAAACAAATGGTGACTGAACCAACTAGGGAAAATAATATCTTAGAAGATTTAGTTCTCACCAATATGCCACTTGATGTCTCTGATCCAATTTTAACTGGGCCCATAGGGAATAGTGATCATAATACAGTTCACTTTAAATTACACAAAAAAGCAATAACCATTAATAATATTACCTATAATTATAACTATGCAAAGTGTTACTATCAAAAAATAAATAGTGCTCTCCAGACCTATGATTGGGACCATATGATGTCTAAACTATCTACAAATGAAAGTTGGACCTTACTTAAAGACATAGTACAAGAACCGGTATCTATCAATAGTCCCCTAAAAAAAATCGTAAACGCAAACTGCATGTATGGTTGACAAAAAAAGCTATTTTAGACAGAGCAGAAAGAAACAAAGGGCATTCAGGAAATTAAAACACATTAATTCCACTGAAAATCTACATGTATATAAGACAGAATTATGGAAAACAAAATCAATGATTAAAAACAAAAGAAGGGAAATAGAATTTAAGCTAGCAGTCACAAAGGGTAATACTAACATGTTCTATTCTTACATAAATTCAAATAAGGACAGATATAATTTGATTAGTACTATTATTCAGAATAATATGGAAAATTTATCTAGAAAGGAAATCTCAAATGCATTTAATTCCTATTTTGGGTTAGTATTCTCAAAAAAGACCAAAACATGCACTCTGATGGCACAAGAATTACCTGTATAACAGATCATTATTGTGAAGTCAAACCAGAAGAAATAAAATCATCTGTATTATCTCTTAAAAATAATACTGCTCCACAACCAGATGAAATAAACACAGCATTCTTTAAAAATACAGTAAAACAAATAGTAATTTTCAACAAATCATACCACAGTGGATATGTTCCAGAGGACTAACTCAAAGTTATAGTAATACCCATACACAAAATGGAAATGAAAAACTTTACGAGAATTGTAGACCTATAAGCTTGACCTCCATAATATGCAAGATTATGGAAAAGGTACTAAAAAAATAGGATTGAGAGTGAGGTCAATCTAAAAGGACTAAAAGATAGTACCCAGCATGTTTTTTTTGTAAGGGAAGATCGTGTGCTACTAACCATGTATCGTTTTATGAGGGTGTCAGTTCTAGTCTGGATAGAAACATACCTGTGGACATCATTTCAATAAATAAATAAAAATAAATAAATACATTTATCTTGACTTCAAAAAAGCTTTTGATTTAGTCAGTCACTGTTTATTAGTCTATAAAATGACTTTACTTGGATTTAATAAGTATATTGTAAATTGGATTACATCATGGCTTCAGGAGCGCATTCAGACTGTTAGAATTACAAATGTAATATCAGATAAAATAGGCATGAGTAGTGGGGTCCTACAAGGGTCCATTCTGGGACTGGTTCTCTTTGGTATATGTATGTGTATGTATTTATATATATATATATATACTAACATGCTAAAATGCCAGCAGAATAGGCCTAACGGTCTTTCAAGTCTGCTTGATTGGTCAGCCCCCACCCTGGGTGCTGACCTTGCTGCCCCCCTTGCCTTCTCTGGCTTCTCCCTTCCCAGTTCCGGATATTCTTGCTGCATTGGATTTTGCTTCCGGAACCCTTCCCCTGTACCTGTCCCAGCCCCTCTTGAACCCCTCCACCATCTCTGCCTCCACCAGCCCCCTCGGCAGTGCATTCCATGGCTCCACCACCCTCTCAGTGAAGTAGCACCTCCTCCTCCTTTCTCCCCTGAATCTTCCCCCCTCCAGCTTCCACATATATATATGTGACCTGCAGGAGGATGTATACAATAGAGTCAGTAAATTCACAGATGACACTAAAATTTGCTCCTTGGTGGATACAGATGAAAAAATAAATATATTAAAATGAGACCTGTCTTGCATTGAGGCTTGGGCACTTACAAATACAAAGACTTTTAATATAAATAAATGCATGGTGATTCACCTTGGAATAATAAATCCATCAACAAGTTACACACTGTATGGAAATTCAATTAAATCTGCCATAACTGAAAAGGACCTAGGAATAGCAGTTACATATCAGTTAACTCAGGGATAACGATGCAGAAAGGTTGCCCAAATGGGTAATTACATAATATCATCCATCAAACGATCTTTCATATCAAGGAATGAGAATTGTACTATCCCCATGTATAAATCTTATGTGCATCCACCTACTGATTATGCAGCCTCCTTCTGGGCCTCATATCTCTGTAAAGATAAAACAAGTATTGAAAAGTATGCAGAGGAGAATAACTAAACTAATTCCATGGGTCAGAAACCTACCATATAAAGAGAGGTCAAAAAATATTGGTCTCTGTAATTTACAGTTAAGGAGAGACAGAGGGGACCTACTGATGCTTTTCAACATACTAAAACACCCTAATCTTATGAAGGAATGCAATATCATTACGGCTAACAAACCAATAAACTTAAGATGCCACAATAAACAAATTTCTCGATCAACTACCAAGAAGCGCAAATATTACTTTACAGTGAGGGCCTCAACACTCTGGAATAATCTGCCTCAATATATGGTGGATTTAGTTAGTGTGAATGAGTTTAAAATTAAACTGGACAAACTATTACTAGGGATAGATTAACATATGCCCCATAAGTGTGGGTGTGGGGAAGGTGGTCAAGATGGACTATAGGCCTACTTCCACCTTAAAATGACAGAGTAATACCAAGTAATTGGGCATTTCTAATATCTACATTAGAGGTGTTTGGATCCCCCCTCCTTTTTTCATTTGATTAAGGTTATATATTCTTGCCCTACTGCTAAACTTTACTGCAATGGAGTATTCTTTTCTACCTTTTCTTTGTATTCCGGTACATGACAGGGCTGTCCCCTTTTATCCTTACTATTTAACCTTTATTTAGAACCCCTACTTCTGAAACTTAAAAATAATCAAGATCTGTGTGGAGTGCAAGTAAGGTCTTTGGAATCTCAAACTGTCTACATATGCTGATTATATTTTGTTACATATAGTAAACCCAAAAGTATCCATCGTGGCAGCGTTATCTACCATTGCAGAATTTAGCTGGCTCTCAAATCATAAGCTTAATGTGGAGAGAACGGTGGTTATGCCCCTTAATTCTAGGGGTTTTTGTTTATTTGCTTGTTTGTTTATTCAAGGTAAAAACCAATTGAGTAAAAACTCATTTGCAATGATAACCTTTACAAAAATACAAAATACAGGTCAACACTCAGCATAATAAATACAATCAAACAACAAACATCAATACAAAAACATAAAAGAAAAAAAATATCAATAATAATTACAAGGTTCCTGTATAGATATCAGGTGTCTTCTTAGATGGGATGTTGATAAGGGCTTACCAATCTTTTGCTTATATTCATGAGGAAGGCTATTCCAACATATCGGAATATAATTACTAAATGAATGTTGGGAATGTTTTGATTTTACAAGAGGGACAACCATATCCCTAACAACCTGATTTCTCAATGTCAATTCAACACTTCTAAAGGAAAGTCTATTCTTTAGATATATAGGGACAGAACCCAGCCCACATTTATAAGCAAACAGCTGTTTATGTATCTTTCTTCTCCTACTTAATGATAACCAACCTAATCTTTCATACAGTTCACAATGATGAGTAAGTTTCTGACACCTGAGAATCAGTCTGGCAAGACGATTAACTAGAACATCTAACTTTACTATTCGATCCCTGGTGACTCTGTCATATAAAACGTCCCCATAATCAATTAAAGGGAAAATCTGCATCTTAATTATCAGGTCCAATGTCGCAGAATCTAAGCAATTTTTGTTCCAAAACAGGAAACCCAACTGCTTATTAACCTGGGAGATAAAATTATCTACATGCAAATTTCCTGACCCATAATTATCTAACTAAAATCCCAAGTATTTATACTGATTAACTAACTCTAACCCCTCCCCTCTATTATCCACAATTTCCAAAGTTAAGTCATCTTTCCATTTCATAGAAGACCCAAACAACATACATTTAGTTTTGAGGAATTAAGTTTTAACTTTGAGTTGACAAAATACTTTTCCATATTGTTAAAACTTTTCTGCAGTGTACGTTGTATTACTGAAACTGATTCATCCGAACAGTATAAAATGGTGTCATCGGCATACAGGTGGTAATGAGAGGCCCCCACATAATGCCCAAGATCTTTCAGATATACTAAAAATAATAAAGGGCCCATAACTGATCCTTGGGGCCCTCCTCTCCGTACCACCTGTATAGCTGACACAGTTCCATTTACATCTGTTACCTGCCATCTGTCGAAAAGATAAGTGATAAACCAATCCAAAACTGAACTGCTCATCCCTACCTCGGACATTCTCATAAGCAAATTCTAATGATCAATTGTGTCAAACCATGATTTTAAGTCTGATATTTCAACTTTAGGACTATCCTGGAGACCCAAGCAGATTAAGTGCCATGGAATCTACTGTGTCTGTTGAGGCGCCCATCCCAAATTAAAAAGCTTAACCTAGATGATCTGTTGGGTGTTTTGCAACAAGATTTAAATAGGTGGAAAGGACTCCCTTTAACTCTTTGGGGAGGAATCAATATCATAAAAATGAATGTACTTCCCTGACTTTTTTATCCCTTTAACATGTTAGATGTGCGGCTTCCTTCCTCTTGATTCCGGAGAATACACAGAATGGTAGCATACTTTATTTGCCTGGATAAAACAGCTAGGAGGGTGTACCAAAATTAACAGCTCCTAAACAATACGGTGGCCTCCATCTTCTGCACTTCTTAGTTTACTACTTTGGTAGACATGTTAGCAAGTATCTAAAGTGGATTAATACTGCAACAGTCGATCACACATCTGTGTATTCCCCTATCTGGCTTCAGCTGGAAAAGGAGCTGATTTAATAGAGTTGTCTTTTCTCCATTGCACTTCTGTTTTCTCTCTTGAAAGTGCTCCCATTGATTATTTGAGAATCTCTTATTGGGACCTCAGTTCAGGTTCATTTGCGAATGTATTCAGCCATGCATTATAAACCTTCTCGAGATGTTGCCCAACCTATTCTCAGAAACCCTAATATCAACCACACATGATTTCTAAATTGTATTTGTTCCTGTTTTCTACAATATATCCTTATTTAACTGGTGAGTCTCCTTATTGGGCTGCAAACCTCCCACAATTCCATTTTAACTGGTCTAAAGTTTGGACAGATTTATATATAAATATTTCTTAGGACAGGCTATGTCTCACTCAATTTTACATTTTGAATAATCTCTACTTTACACCTTCCAAGCTTCTTAAAATGGGTCAGCTGCACTCACCAGTGTGCATGCATTGTGGTCAGGCAGATGGTACTTTATATAATATTTTTTGGGAATGTCCCAAGGTGGCTCTGTTGTAGGAGTTAATTAAAACTAAAGCTGATTCTTTGCTGTGTGTTGAGGAAGATTTCAGTCCAGAGTTCTGTTTGGTAGGGGATTATAGCCAGATTTTGGTAAAAGAATGGAGATATTATATAGCTATGATCTCGATGTCAGTCAAGAGGTTGGTACTTCATCATTGGCTGGATCAATCTTCACTTTCTTATAATGAATGGTTGCAGGAGTGCCTCAACAAACTCCATACTGAAAAACTGATAGCTAGTATCCATAATAGATTATCCAGTTATTACAAAAAGTGGAGCAGGTTGCATGCCCTTTACACAGCTTGGGCTTCTTTGGATGCGTCCCCTTTCCTTCCCATATCACTTTATTGTCTGTTGTTTATTCTTAGCTTTTGTTGAGTTGTCTTTGGATATTCCTCACTAACTGTTTATCAGTGCTGGACATCTTATGGATCTTTCCACCATGGGTTTGGTGACAGAGAGGGTAGCCTTAGGAGGGCTGTTTATTTGTTGTTAATGTTTTGGGGGTAGCATTTTTTCTTTTGTGATTCCTTGTCTCCTGGTGTTGTTTTGACATTATATAGTATTTTGTGTTTACAAAACTCAATAAATCATATTTAATAAAAAATTAAAGATCTATGAAGTGTTGACTGTTGGCCAGCATGATTTAATAGGTTGTTCAGTATGTTCTAGGATTAGGCGAAATTAGCAAATTCCAATTTCACGGGATTGTCACAAAATTCTATGAAATGTCAAGAAATGTCATAACATTTTCAAAAACATTCTGCAGTTCTTTACTTGCCTATAACTGGTCATAACATGGTCAGCATTATAGCTAAGACTGTGATATTTGACATACATAGTGTTAGGAGTGGGCAATGGATGTAAGGTTTCATGACAGTTAAATGAGGGGGCAGGGAATTTATGGGGGCACAAATTTGGCAATTTATTATTCATGTGAAAATGTCTGAAAATATTTCTATGCTTACAATGTAGACACCTTTGGAGCTAGATAACTGGAAATGTATATATATATACTTTTGAGTCATAGAAACTGTTAAATAGAAATGTATTATGTAAATTTTAAGTTACAGGAGTTAAAAATTTCACAATTTCACTATTTGTTAATTTGTGTGAAAATGTTCAAATTATTTGGATGTTTATAGCGCTATGGCTATGGCAGGTATAGACTCAAGATTAGGCATGCATACCACAGTATATATATCCTGGAATCGAATTAAGCTGGATGAATGTGGTTTAGCAGGCTAAAATGTATTGTGGATATTTCAGAAATTATTAATTGGCAACATTTGCTCAAAAATTCATGGATGCATAATAGGTAATGTCACTAGAATTCCTTTTAAAAAGTACTTATCACCATTACATCACCTTACCTGCACTATCATCCTGGGCCTGCAATATCCCTCCAACACTCCTGTGATTGTGATGCCTAGCATTATACTCCATCATTATTGAATTTTGTTAAATGGGTAGGCCCACTGAGACCGGAAGTCACTTTTTCAAGGGTGACTAGGTGGGGTGGGGGGGTACAGATGGTAACCAACTGAAATTGAACCAGGTTGAGTTGTTGGTGCTATTTTTAGTGAATGGGGAAATTTGGACAGGACACTGGGGAAATTTCCCCATTTTCCAGCAGGGGGCTTGACTTTCTGTGGGCCTCATGATGGCCAGTTGAGGAGAATCTCTGGAAAGGATAGATATCTAAGAGGCTGGGGAGCAGGTCTCCTTCCCAACCTTGGCTTTGCCTGATACTGATGTATTTTTTGATGCCAATGGATCAGAGAAATTGTCTTTATGATCAGATGGTGATAATCAACAAAATTTGACTACTAAAATGGAGGTTGGAAACACTGGGCCTATTTCAGCTGATGAAGTTGTTATGAGTTCTTTGACTAGGATGGATACTGCCTTGTACGGTATGGGCTGCACACCCATTGGATCTTGCTCTGCACCAATGGGCATGCAGCCCTACCCGGCAGTCATTGCCGGGCAGCAGGCGGGTGGGATGCTGCTGCCCGCCGCCTGCCAGGGGAGCGGGTGGTGGGGCTTCGTGGGTGGGGGGTGGGGGGACACTAGATCACCAGGGTAGGTGGTCCTTGGGGGTTTGAACACTTTGGTGCTGCGATCGGGCTTCACGGTCCACTGGACCACCAGGGATATGTCCTTGTGGGGTTGACTCTTTGCTGCTTACGATCAGGCCAGTCGGGGGGTGGGGGTGTTTTCAACATATGCCACGATCGGGCCATTCGAAGTGGGGATTTTTAACTTATGCCCGCGATCGGGCTGCAGAGGGTGTTGGTCTCCGACGGCTGCCTGCCTGGCAGGGCGCCACACGCAAGCCCTCAGGGATTAGCACCTGCATGCCTAATGGCATGCAAATGGGGCTATAAATAGATGCAAATGGCCCCCCTGTGCCTTGCATGAATTATGGCCCCTATTTGCATGTCACCTTTTGAATATGGGGAAATTGCGCATGGCGCAATGGTACTTGCGCCACCGCAACTTCAATGCTCCACTCTGACCACTTGCGGTGGTGCAAGTTCCACTGTGCCATGCACAGTGGCTGCCAGGGGGGGGTGATATTCAAAGGAGTTGCTCAATAGCACAACTCCTTTGAATATCGCCCCAGCCACACCCCTGCACAACTATTTTGTGCAGCGCAAGGGCTTGTGCCACAGAATAGTGCAGTTTGAATATCCAACCCCTGGTCTTGTTAATTGTGCAGACTCTCTGAAGGGGAAGGGTCCTACTTTCACCTACAAAAGGGGTAAAATTACTACAACTATTGATCATATTTTTATTTCTCAAAACATTATCCTCGCTTCTTTTTCTGTTTGTCCCTTTGAATTTTCTGATCAAGCCTTTTTAAAACTAAACATAAAAGACCCTGTTTCTGACTCTGTCAAGCAAACTAGATAGAAGTTCAACACTTCTGTCCTACAGGATCCACAAGTCATTTTTGGAATCACTACCATTGTATGGGCAAGGACATCTGTTTATGATTTATAAAATGACATAGGCTGCTGGTGGGCTGACACCAAATCAGATATCAGAAGGTGGCTTCAAAACTACGGGGTTTCTAAAGCCTGTAATGATTTTATTTACTTATCCCAAATTATGTACACAGCTTCAATATCTCTACTCTCTGGTCTCTGCACATACAGGGTGTGGTCACAGAAAAGTTCTGTGGAAACTCTGTATACCTCGTTAGGTGAGTCAAGACCAAGCATTGTACCGAGTGATACCTCCCTAATGTGACAAGTGTTAGTGCAGTATGTGGTATGTGGTAAGCCTTTAATTAATGGGATCCACCTCACCATTTGTTGAAATGTGCCAGGTGGCACTGTTTACGCTTACATTTTACCTGTCTTTTACTTTTTCCCCCAGTAGTTGTCCCCTCAGTCCGCAGTCATGCCATATCTCTGTCCCTCCCTCGCTCAGTTTGTCAGTGCTGTTCAGTGCATCAGTGGCAGCTGGAACTGTGGCAGAGCATCTTGAATCAAAATAAGTTTTTTAATTTTAGATTTTTAGAATCTGGTTTCAATGCTGCTTAAAAGTTGTCAGCTCAGTAGAGCACCCATCCACACATAGCATGCCAAGTGTTTGTATCAGCTAGTGCTGATAAAAACTAAAGATATTTTCAGTAAGACAAATGCAAGCTGTTCTGGATTGCCCCAAAAATAAAATGTGCTTTGCCATTTTTTCTCAGTTAGTAGAATCCTGTCTGAGCACTAACACACTCTACCGGCTAATGTGACTGACTTTCATAATCATCAGAAACCTGCATAGTTGTAGGTGCCATAATGAAGTCTGGTAGTGTGTGTCAGCCCTCAGACAGGATTCTTGGAACTGAGAAAAAAGTTCAAAGCATGTTTCATTTTCTGAATGATCATGAACAGCAGCCACTTTGTGCAACACATTGTGTGGTGCTACCTATCACCTTTAAAAGGCAGGTCTTAACCCAGGGCAATCCACAGAGGTGGAGTGTGACCATACCACCCACTACTGCTCAACCTAGACCACTGATCTGTCATTTCCTCAATTATCAAGAGAAACAACATATATTACTAAAACTGAGAGACTTACAGGACGTTTTGTGGGAAGGGCAAAAAATCAGAGTCATGGAAGATCTGCCAGCAACCATCCGACAGCGCCGTGCCTTGTTCCACCCAATCATTTCAAAGTGCATAGCTGCAGGCATAAAATTTCACATGCTGTATCCTGCTAAACTTCAAGTTTACCTGGATGAATCATGGTCCTCATTCAAAGAATTAGACCAAGCATTGGCCAAGCACTGGCCTATCTCAAGCAGAAACACCCCGCCTTATTTTCCGACCGCTGAGAATCTCCAGATTTACTGTAGGCAATGTATTATCCCAAAGGGAGTAACATAAGCAGTTACCTTTGGTTTCTAAGGGCTTGCCCAGCTGTGTTGGGACTCAGGATGGCACTTGTTTTATTGTAGCATCTTGGCCCTGGGTTTTTATTGCATGCCTCCTGCACTGTTGTTTTTTCTCCATGTTTAAGTTAAGAAAGCAGAAAGGGTGCAGCATCTAATAAGGGCCTTTTCTGTGCTGAAGGCTTTATTTCTGCACAGATTAATAGCCCATTCTGTACACACCAATCTTGAGGGACTATCTTGCAGCTCGACGGCTGAAAACAGCATTTGGGCTTATACAGCTCTTCATCACTCCGATCGGGGGAAGGATTCCTTCTGAGACTTTTTCTTTTAATGGGGGCAACTATTGAGTACGCTCTTAGAAAATCCCTGGTTGTCATTATATTTCGGGATCAGACCACAAGGGGCCCCAGATTTTTACTAAGCCACTCCACAGAGCTGGAGAGATCTTTTTTCTTTATATAAATGGTACCATGTTTCGCCAGGCAATAGACATAGCGAACTTAATTCTGCATACTGTTTCAGAACCAAATTGTTACTTCATTTTATTCCTAATTGGGGTTTTGTTTCCTCAGATTTCTCCTTTTCCAAGTTTATATGAAAGAAAAAGAATACACTATAACGGTTCCAGATGGACTGTTCATTTATTACTGTGTTGCATTAGGGTTCAATTGCACTAGTTAACAGCTCTTGTAGTTAATACAAGGCAGATAGATGATGTTTTTTTTTTTATCTTCGGGTGAGCGGGGAGAGAGGAGGGTCTTCAGCACACTGATCGCCACGGACCAGCATAGTGGGGGTGGGTGGGTAGTTTATATGGTTGTATTAAAGATTATAGGACACAATTCTGTGTTGAGTGCATGAACATTTTCAGTCTTTGTTTTGTTTCATGGCTTAGTTGGCTTAGTTGGGGGTTAGGAAACAGGAAATCAGTAAAGGGCATGAATGAGAAAAAGAGGTTTTACAAGTGTTCCATTTTATTCATATATTCAACTTTGGGGGTAGGTGCTAATTTAAAAAACAAGTATCTCAGTTCAGCTGGTCTATTTTCAGAATTAATAAAGCTAGAGGGATTCCACAGCAATTAATCTGGAATTATAATGCAATCATTCAGGTTTAGCACGTGGAATGTTAAAGGTGCAAGACACCCACTCAAAAGTATGCGTCTTCTCAAACACTTAAATATTTTATGTAGCGATGTAACGTTACTTCAAGAAGCCCATCTCCTGCAAGCCGAGGGGACTTTCTTGAGAAGACAGCAAGATGGTCAGGTATTTGCTACAGGGGACTCTAGAAATAGTAAGGGGGTAGCCATTCTTCTTAATAGGACTTTTGTATGTGAACAATGCATAAGAGACAAAGAGGGCAGGTATGCTTTCACCATAAGTAAGATCCACTCCTATAACATTCTTTTTGGTAGTGTCCATGGTCCTAATACTGACTCCCCATCCTTTTCCATGGAGCTAGTTTCAATTTTGACACCCTTTCTACATGTCCCCATGGTGATATGGGGGGACTGGAATTGACCTTTTGATTCCATTATGGATAAATCACCAGGATCGAGGATTCAGGGACCTTCCCCAGCACAGAGAGCTTGTAGGGATCTAGTAGATCATCCAGGCCTCTGTGACCCCTGGAGGACTCTGCATCCTGGTGTACAAGAATACACTTTCCACTCTGCAGTCCATGGCTCTGCTTCACGCATTGATTATTTTTGGATGAGTAAATCTCTCATTCAAGGTCTAATGGACAGCAGTCTGGAACCTAGTACAGGGTCAGATCACTCCATGGTGACCTGCCTCCTCTCTTTGTCTCTAAACTGGAGAGCAAGCACTCAATAGAGGTTCAATAATCAGTTATTAAAGGACAGAAAAGTCACGGATAGTATTTTATCCACCCTAGAGTTGTATAAGGATATCAAATGGGGTTCCACACAATCCCCTTCCATGGAATGGGGTGCCTTAAAATGTTTTTTAAGAGGAGAGTTTATAAAATGGTCAGTTATCAAAAAAAGGAAAGAAACTCAGGAAGCCAAAACTCTTTTAGACCAAATCAGGGTAAAAGAGAAATATCTGTCCAGAAATACTTCAGAATCTGAGAAAGAGGCCCTAATAAAGTTACAGAATAAATATTCTGAACTTCTTAGGGAAAAGGCTGAATGGGCATTGTTAAAAAGAAAAGCCACTTACACTGAACAAGGGGAAAAAGCGGGAAGGCTTCTGGCCCTCAGGCCCAAAAAGACTGAAGCATCAAAATGTATCGCAGTGATACATAAAGATCCCCATGACCCTCCCTTGACCCAGGCTGTGGATGTTAACAATGAGTTTGAACAATATTACAAATTGCTTTACTCACGTATGCCCAATCGCCAACCCCAATACAAAGTGGATTCCTACCTGGATAATCTTCCCCTTCCCTCTCTTACTCCCACTCAAATGGAAAAATTAGTTATACCTTTTACTGAAGCTGATATAATCCAAGTCATTAACGACCACCCTTTAGACAAGGCCCCAGGTCCAGATGGCTACTCCCAAAACTTTTACAAAAAGTTTGCCCTACAACTAGCCCCTTTTCTACAAGCAGTCTACTCCAGTATTCTTAATGAGGCTGATGATGACCCCAGGATGCTGGAAGCCACAATTAACATACTCCCTAAACCAGGTAGGGACCTGACACAAATTTATAACTACCGTCCTATATCTCTTCTTAATCCTGACTAAACTATTAGTCCTTTGAATAGAGCAAGTTCTTCCCTCACTTATCAGTCCAGATCAAGTGGGCTTTATGAAGGGCAGGTCCTCCAAGGACCACCTCCATTGCCTGTCTTACATCTTCTCTGCGTCCAGAGACTCCCCCCAAGGTATGGCATTGGTCTCCCTGGATGTGGAGAAGGCCTTTGACAGGGTATATTGGCAGTTCCTATTCAGGACTCTTCACAGGTTCCACTTTACCATAAAATGTATTTTCTCAATTCAAATATTATATTTTACCCCTACTACATGAGTCTTCTGTAATGGATTTCTTTCTCCTACTTTTCCTTTAAAGGCAGGCACTAGGCAAGGATGCCCACTATCACCCCTTTTATTTAATTTATACCTAGAGCCCCTCATAGTCTCCATACAAACATCTCCAGGGATACATGGAATACAATTGGGACCATTTATCTCCAAAATTGCAGTTTACGCAGATGACATTCTGCTTCACATAAAGCAAAATAAACCCTCCATTCATTAGTTACGAGATTTAATGTGGGAGTATAGTTCCCTATCTAATTACAAGCTAAACATGGAAAAATCATTGAGCGGGAGGTACCTAAAACAAACAGTAGAAACACTCTGGATACAGACGTTGATACCAGCCCATTTACAGAAGAAAGGGTTCTGAAAGAACCCTTAAAACTGAAGGTGGACAAAGCAATGGGGCCTGATGGGATTCATCCCAGAATTCTAAAAGAACTAAGGGTAGAACTTGTGATACCACTGACTACCCTCTTTAACAAATCATGGGAGGATGGGGTGGTACCCAAGGACTGGAGGAGGGCAGATGTGATTCCTCTTCTCAAAACTGGGAGCAAGGCAGAAGCAGGAAACTACAGACCTGTTAGTTTAACCTCAGTGATAGGGAAAATTATGGAATCACTTCTGAAGGAAAGAATTGTCGAGTATCTAGAGGCCAGAGGGGCACAGAACCCAAGGCAGCATGGATTCACAGTGGGAAGGTCATGCCAGACAAATCTGAGAGATTTCTTTGACTGGGTGACCAAAGTAGTAGATCAGGGAGGGGCTGTGGACATGACCTACCTAGACTTTAGCAAGGCATTTGACACAGTCCCACACAAAAGATTAATATACAAGTTAGCCAGCCTAGGAGTGGGTCCCAAGATGACAGCCTGGGTAAAGAATTGGCTGGAGAATAGGACACAGAAGTAATAGTAAATGGAGTCCACTCAGAAGAAAGGGAGGTTACTAGTAGGGCCGCAGGGTTTCAGTATTAGGACCGGTCCTCTTCAATGTCTTTATAAGCGACATTGCAGAAGGACTGGAAGGTAAAGTATGTCTCTTTGCAGATGACACAAAGATCTGCAACAGAGTTGATGCACAAGGTGGGGTGGAAAGGGTAAGAAGGGACTTGGCAAGGTTAGAGGAATGGTCAAATGTATGGCAGCTTGGATTCAATGCTAAGAAGTGCAAGGTAATGCACCTGGGAAACAAAAACCCAGGGAAAGAGCACACAATGGGTGAGATACTAACAACAACAAAAATGGAAAGGGACCTGGGGGTAGTCATATCAGATGACCTAAAGGTGGGCAAGCAATGTGAGAGGGCAGCAAGGAGGGCTGGGAGGATACTGGGATGCATAGGGAGAGGCATCACAAGTAGAAAACAGGAAGTTATTATCCCTCTGTACAGACAGCTGGTGAGACCCCATCTGGAGTACGGTGTGCAGTTCTGGAGACCCAGTCTCTGCAAAGACATAGACAGGATGGAAGCTGTCCAGAGGAGGGCAACTAAAATGGTGCAGGGTCTGCACCAGAAGACATATGAAGAGAGACTTAAGGAGCTTAATATGTATAGCCTCAAGGAAAGGAGGGAGAGGGGGACATGATAGAAACTATCAAGTACCTCAAGGGAATCAACAAAGTCCAAGAGGGTAGCATCTTTCAAAAAAAGAGGTGTGCAAGAACAAGGGCACAATTTGAAGATGGGGGTGGCTCATAGGTAATTTAAGGAAGTATTTTTCACAGAGAAGGTTGTGGATGCATGGAACGGCCTTCCAGGGGAGGTTGTGGAGTCAAAAACAGTGGTGGAATTCAAGCATGCATGGGACAGTCATAAGGCAATTCTTGGGGGTTGGGGTAGGAAGAAGTAGGCTGCTGGTTAACTAGGATCTGCAGCTTATCCATTAGGTAGGGAAATGGGCAGACTGGGTGGGCCAAGCGGTCCTTATCTGCCATCAAATTCTATGTTTCTATGTTTCTGTCTTCCCACTAAATCCTAAGGTATACAAGCAGGATGCACTTGAGCTGGGGTTTAAATGGGCACCAAAATCCATAAAATACCTTGGGATACAACTCTCCACTAGTCTTACCCAAATACAGAAGATAAATTTAGATGATTTAAATAAAACAGTGCAGCAAGACCTAAAAAGAAGGCAAGATCTTCCCTTAACCCTATGGGGTCGAGTGAACATCATTAAGATGAACCTCCTCCCACGTATTTTGTACCCTTTGAATTTTCTTAACATTTGGCTTCCTAAAGCATGGTTCAAACTTATTCATAATAGCATAACAAATTTTCTCTGGAAAGGTAAACACCAAGATGAGCATACAATAAACTAGTAGCACCTAAATCCTTAGGAGGCCTTAAACTCCCAAATTTTAATCTTTATCATTGGGCGAGCCAATTAAGTTAGTATCTCTGTTGGGTATCTTTGCTACTCCCTTGGACTCATCAGACTATACCCCTACCTGGCTTACAATAAAAAAAAATGAATACTCAAATAGGGTATTAATTCTGCATCACTACTCTTCCTGAAATTCAAAAATCTGCCCCCTTGCCTTTGCCACAATCTGGTAGGTCATTCAGTCTGCACCCATATACAATTGTGCTCTACTTTAAGATACGACAACGCACAAGACCTCTCACAGCCCATCTTCCAAAATCCCAACTTTAAGATAGGATGGAAGCAAATCCCTGACAACTGGATCCCACTTCCTCATGACTGTGTGGCAAGAGATTTTCACAGCCCCAATCAAGCATGGTTAACCACTACTGAAATACTAACAAAATTCGGTCTTGCCAATAAATGGGCATTTAAAATATTTCAGATACGGCACATGCTCAATGTACATTTTGGAGTAGGCACCATTAGGGAAGACCTACAAGAGTGGATTTCCTTAGGCAGAATAGTAATCTAAACCCACACACTGTCTCACCTCTTTATACCCTGCTGTTCCCACTGATATTCCCAAAAGTAGATGGCATACCTCACTATTGGAATACTTTATATCCAAATTTAAATTCCAAATGACCTAAAATCTGGGAATCTTGCCACAAACTTATTACACAAGACTGACTATGTCTAATGCAAATGCAATTCCTTAATGACATGTATTAACTCCCTATAGACTATACAAAATGGGAAGAACAGAAGCTCCTGCTTGCAACAGATGTCTAAAAGGCCTGGGTTCCCTTTACTGTTTATTCTGGGAATGTGCAAACATAACTCCACTCTGGGAACTCATTAAATCCAAAATGGATCCCCTTCTAGGTCTGCAAGCCTACTTTACACCGGAGGTATGTCTACTAGGGGACTTTTCAGATTTCCCACCTATGGTTAGAAACTACCACATGATGATGATACCCATGTCTGTTAAAAAGATAGTCTTAAAACATTGAAAGGATTCTCTTCCAACCTACCTACTCAGAATGGCTACAAGAGCTTCTTTTTAATTTACAAATTGAGAAAATGATGGCCAGTCTTAATAATCGAATACACATTTATAAAAAGAGATGGGAAAGTTTATATGTCTTGTACTCACTATAAAGGGATATGTCTGATTAACAACCAGCTAATTCTGTTTAGTTTCAATGTAATTAAGTTAGCTTTGGCATAATTTCACTGTTGGCACAATGTGGGTGTGTGGGAGCGGGGAATAAGGTGGGAAGGTAGGTGGGAGAGGGAGGGATGGGGAGGTTTAAGTATGTTTTGTTATTTTTATTTTCATGTCTGTAACCTTTCTTTGCCCCCATTATTGGGAGATATATATATATACATATATATGTATGTGAACTCAATAAAATTTGAATTATAAAAAAAAATGGCTGTGCCAGGCCTTTGAGGAGGGCAGAATACCCATTGGGCACCTTTTTGGTGAGTATCGGCAGCCACAACAATCAAACACCAAAGTGGGTGACATTGCCTAGCAGCAGTAGACAGGGTGGAGGGGGGGAAGGAGGCAAGGGGACAGCAACAGATGTGACATACATAGGCAATGGCCAGAAAGTGAGAAAGTACAGCTAACATGTCCATGTATGTTCACAGGGTACAGTGCCTATCCCTTGAGACCCTGGCTCCTAACACTGGTACTCCATTTAATGACAGTGGCTGAGGAGTGGGACAATGAGGCACATGCCGCTACTAGGAACATCATAGAGAGGGTCTTTGGCATGCTGAAGATGCATTTACACTGCCTTGACCATTCAAGTGGTGCCCTACAGTATAGCCCTCAGAAAGTATGCTGTATATTTTTAGCATGTTGCATGCTGCACAACATGGTGCTAAACCATAGTATACGTACACCTGAACCAAAGGTACAGTCAGAAAGTGACCCGGAGCCAGAGGTCCAGGGGATAGTAGAGCAATTCAAGAGGAGAGATCCTCAAATGGCCTGCAGGTCCCTCGAGCACCGGAGCAGCATCATGGGAAAACTAGCCCAGATGGGACGGTGAGTGAACACAACACAGACAACCAACACGTCATGAAGAGTGCCTTTAATATGTGTGACATACAATGAACAGTACAGAACAGTGACCACAGTGCAAATCAGTGGTGTACCACACAATGTAACTGTGCACAAGCGATGGGTGCGGATGATGGCAGTGTACAGTGCATGGCTCACATGGGTGGATGAATGATGGGTGTACAGTGTTCAGGGTGTAGGTGTGAGGGTGTGCATAGTCAGGATGTGTAGTATGGGTGATGTGTGTGCCTGTGTGTGAGTTAGTGAGTGAGCGAGTGAGTGAGTGAATGAGTGTGAGTGTGTGTTTGTGTGTGTGTGTGTGTGTGTGTAACTTAATGGACCAGGGCACATAGCAGCTGACAGTGTCACTGGGGCCTCCCAACATGCCCATAATTTGACCCTTGTAGGTGAGACACGGAGGTTGGGGTGCTGTGTACCAATGACACAGGAGGTGAGGACTGCAGAGATAAATATGCTGCAGCACGTCTGTGACCATGTCATGGTGAAGCCCCAACCAGGGTGGCTAAGTGGTCATAATGCCGTGCAGGCCTGTGGAGGACTGCAATGCGGCAGTTGAAGACCCTGAGCCCACACCCCGTGTGTATGATGCATGCCAGGGTACACTCATGGACCACCTGCACTGAGTGGTGTTGGTGTCTTGCCAACCCCCCCCCCCGGCTGCAGGTCACATCGCCTCCATGTCAATACCAGCAGGTACATCTGCCAGAACTAGACACATGGTGGATTCCCTACAGTGGGAGGGCCTCAAAGTCAATACCAGCGGGGACATCTGACAGAACTAGACACATGGTGAATTCCCTGTAGGAGAAGGGCCTCAAACAACTGGTACAACAACCCACTAGAGACAGGGCTATCCTAGATCTAGTACTGACTAACAGGGAAAGGATCAGAGATTTCCAGGTAGGAGGTCAGTGACCATCACTTGGTATGGTTCAATTTTGCCACTACAACTAAATCATCCCATTCCAAGGCAAAAATATGGGACTTCAGAGTAGCTGACTTTGATAAGATGGCCAACAGAGTTAAACTAGCCCTGGCAAAAAGAAATACAGGTGAGGGGGTACAGGCAAAGTGGGCAAGCATTAAAGATGCAATACTTTGAAGCAACGTCCCATTGTGTTAGTGTGAAAAGGAAGTGCAAAAGAAGAAGGAAACCACTTTGGTTCTCAAACACAGTAGCAGAAAAGGTCAAAGCCAAAAGGCTGGCCTTCAGGAAATATAAGGGAACACAGCGGAATGAAGATAGGGAGGCATACCAAACTTCCCTAAGGGAAGCAGGGAAGGCAGTAAGGCAGGCAAAGGCCCAAACTGAGGAGAAACTAGCATGAACAGTAAAAGAAGGTGACAAGACTTTCTATAGATACATTAGTGAAAGGAGAAAGTTCAAAGAGGGCATTGCTAAGATCGAAGGGGATAAGGGGGTGTGTGAGGTGGAGGAGCATGTAAAAGCATCTATCCTTAATAGATACTTTTGCTCAGTATTTACTGAAGAGAAGGTAGGGCAGGGCCCACAGCTCTGCACCATGGACATGGAGGGGGGGGAGATGTGCACTAGTCCCTTCACAAAAGAAAGGGTCCTACAAGAGCTCGATAAGCTCAGAGTGGACAAGGCAATGGGACCTGATGGCATACATCCCAGGGTACTAAAGTAGCTAAGGGTGGAACTAGCAGAGCCATTATCAGAACTGTTTAGTGAGTCTCTGAGCACAGAGAGGTCCCAGAAGACTGGAGATGGGCTCATGTGATCCCGCTCACAACAGTGGTAGCAGGAAGGGAGGCGGAACTACAGACCAGTCAGTCTTACCTCAGTAGAGGGCAAGATTATGGAGGCACTCCTTAAGGAAAGGATTGTGCAACACCTGGAATCCATAGGAGCACAGGATCCAAGACAGCATGGGTTAAAAAAAGGAAGGTCCTGTCAAACTAATCTCATAGATTTCTTTGACTGGGTAACCAGAGTGGTGGACCAAGGTGGAGCAGTTGATGTTGCCTACCTTGACTTCAGCAAAGCTTTTGATACTGTTCCATATAGAAGATTGAAAAGCCCGGTAGGCTCCGGGTGGGTCAGAAGTTGGTCAACTGGGTGGCAAACTGGTTGGTGGGCAGAAAACAGAGAGTGGTGGTAAACGTTATACAGTCAGAAGAGATGCAAGTCACAAGTAGGGTACCTCAGGGATCAGTCCTGAGGCCAGTCCTCTTCAATATCTTCATCAGTGACATTGCAGATGGACTGGAGGGTAAGGTTTGTCTGATTGCAGATGACACCAAGATCTGCAACAGAGTAGATGATCCAGATGGGGTGGGCAGAATGAGAAGAGATCTGGATAAACTAGCAAAATGGTTGGAAAAGTGGCAACTGGGGTTTAATGCAAAGAAGTGCAGGATCATGCACATAGGGAAGAGAAGCACTGAAGCCACCTATAGGATGGGAGGGGAGTTTCTGGCAGTCACAAGGGAAGAAAGAGACTTGGGCGTCATCATCACCGATGACCTGAAATCATCCAAGCAGACCTCTAAAGCAGTAGGTAAGGCTAGAAGGATGTTGGGGTGTATTAGTAGGGGTAAAACAAGTCGGAAGAGGGAGGTAATAATCCCTTGTTACAAGACACAGGTTGGGCCCCATCTGGAGTACTGCGTGCAGTACTGGAGGCCACACCTTCACAAGGACATTAACCAAACTGAGGCAGTCCAGAGAAGGGAAACCAAAATGGTGCAGGGACTGAATCAGAAAACATATGAGGACAGATTAACTGAACTCAATATATATACCCTAGAGCAAAGGAGGGAGAGAGGTGATATGATTGAAACATTCAAACACCTTAAAGGCATTAACAAGGTGAAAGAGTCCAACATGTTTCAATATAAGAAAAATAGCAGGACAAGAGGACACAGCATGAGACTAGTGGGAGGCCGATTAAGGGGTAATGTGAGGAAGTTCTTTTTCACAGAAAGTGTGGTGGATGCATGGAACGGCCTACCTCAGAAAGTGGTGGATATGAATACAGTGCAGGGCTTCAAACAGTCATGAGATAGGCATAAGGGAGCAATACAGATGAGTATGAATAATAGACCATTGACAGAGCAAAGGCCTATGGCACATTCATAAAGTAGAAAAAGAAATGGGCAGACTGGAAGGGCCTTGCGGTCCTTATCTGCCATCTACTTCTATGTTTCTATGTGCTCCCACATGGCAGCAGTGAGGTCACCAAAACACCACTCCACAGTTGTCAGTATGCGTGTCAAGCGCTCTTCTACCTGCTGCTCCACACGGAGGAATGCCAAACCAACCGTCTCCCATAACTGGGATAGATAATGCCTAACCTTTTACTGGAAGTCATTCAGGTCTTGCTGGGCAGTAGTTTGGGACTCCAGGGTGGTCCAGAGTATAGACCAGGCACTCTAGCTATATGGGTCCATGGGTGACTTCCCACCCTGGCCTACGGGTGGGGTTAGTGGCAGATGGCGTTTGTTGATGGTGTTGCTGTTGTGGTCACTGCTGCCACTGCTGTGGTCTGGCAGGGGGATGCATGTGTTGCTTGGCCTGTGCTGCACCCTGTGGTCTGCAGCACATATCCAAAAGTGCATGCGGGACAGCTTCCTGTCCATCATCATGCCACTGCGCCATGGTGCCATGGCCAGGGATTCCCTTTGCCCACCCTGCACCTGTGTGTGTAGGCCCTGCACTTCCCAGCCCACTGCAGCCATCTACAATGCTGCCCGCTGTCTGCTCATCACCTGAAGGAGATTCCCCCCAACCAAGGTCATTGCTCAGATGTAATGGGAGCACAGGTTCACATGCGATCTCCTCAACCTGTGCATCTTCAAGGTCATTGTCATCATTGTCCCCATAATCCACAGTGGCACACCCTGCCTGAAGGGTAGCATGTCCTGATGGCCCTTGATGGTGTGTGGCTGATGCTGGTCCAATGGCGACTCCCATGCCTGATGTTGACAGGACCGCCTGTGGTACATCATCATCCTCATTCATATGTTCATGTTCCTGTTGTGCCACCGTCAGATGCCCACTCTGCACTGTGAAGCAAATGGAATAGTGTCAGAGGCCTGTACTGCACATTGTTATCCAAAGCCACTACCAAAACATGCACCTCTTAAGAGTGAGGATCATGCAGACAGCCCAAGCACGCCCCCTGTGCTGGCCGCGCATATGATGTTGCATCCCATGTGAACACCTCCCCCAAACCAGGGCACACAGCAAATGGTGCAGCTATACAACAGTGATCACTGTGCACTACCAACACATGCACACAGATGTGTTGCACATCTAATGAAAATGCACCACAACAGCCCTATGGGTGTGTGTGGCAAGTGATCAGTGTTAGATCAGTGTCAGTGGCTCAGTAGGTAGTACACTCGCCTCTGAGGCCGGGAGATCACAGGGCTGTGGGTTCAGTTCCCACATCTGGCACTTGGGTTTATATCCCAGTACTGACACTGTAGTGCAGCATGAGAGGGGTGCTGCACTTCTGAGGTGCCGTCTTTCGGATGAGACGTTAAACCGAGGTCCCATCTGCCTGGATTGGTGGTAGTTCAGGTGGATGTTAAAGATCCCATGGCACTTATCGAAAAGAGTAGGGGAATTTCCCCGGTGTCCTGGCCAAATTTCCCTCATTCACTAAAAATACCACCAACAGCTTAATCTGGTTCAAGGTCAGTTGGCATTCATCTGTATCCCCCCCTCCCCCGGGTCGTGCCTGAAAATAGGCAGGATTTGTCTAGTGCACTTACCCGGTCAACAAAAGCTAAATAAATAAAATAAATAAGTGCAGTTGGGTCACTACAGTGGAAAGGTGACAAATACCCCTTATAAGCGTCATACAGACAATGATGCGGTCATGACAGGTATATACCTGCCCTGGGTGGCATCAGCTGTGTCTCACATCCCCTGCCATCAACTCCCTCCACTACCACTGGCCTCAGGGTCGATGCCACCAATGCCAGGATGGGGTCCCACTCCTGCTGGTCGATGATCCATGGTCCTCCCTATGTCCGCAGGTGATACCGTAGTTCATTCCACCTCTTCCTGACCAACTCAGTGCTGCGTCCATGGCCACCCACAGCATTGACATCTGCTGTAATTTCATCCCATATCTTACAGATAATAGCATCAGATGGCTTGTTCAGCTGTATCACCTGCTCCCTCGCTTTTAAGCTATGGACTAATACCCTCAGCTCATTGCTGGTGAATTTATGGGCACGGAGACATGCCTGCCCGTCTGCATGACCTGTATGGGACAGATGGAATGGTTGTGGCGAGTTACAGAAGGTGACATTGTGCATGCATGTGGTTGTGTACCTGATGGACATGGCACCAGACTGACCAGACAGGCCATGCCAGGCTCTGTGTATTTGAGGCACCTGAGTGTAGTGCCACACAGTGTAACACACAGTCCATACTTGGCCACAATGTACTGTACTGCCTCCCATGTCCTTGCCTGTGCACGAGACAGTGCCAATCACATGCTGGCAGTGCATGAGCATTGATGGGATCCCTATATGCCATGCAGGTAACCGGCTGGGTGTGTGTGGTACTCAGCACATGGTAGCTATGTCTGCACACAGTACAGTAGTCCCATGGGGTCTGTGAGGCTGTCGTGTTGAGCATGCACACATTGCTGGGGACATGGGGCATGTGGCAGGATGTTGCGGTCTTCCTCCATGGCATAGCACATGGCATGTGGCACACACATGCCACTGCTGCTGACCACCCTCCCCATCCACCGCCATTAATGTGAATGTGCACCCCTCTCAGCTGCTCTTGATGGGCATACACCACTGACACTGGCACTATGTTCTGCCAACCCACTACACGGTGATGTGTGCCACCCATGATCAGCTGCATCAGTTCTGACCTGCCCTGCCAAGTAACAGGGCGAAGTCCCATGCAGTGCAGTGGGGATGCACGTGGTGCAGCACCATTGAGGTGCAGAGGCCCCTAGGGCCCCCCCACCCCCCAACCACCCTGTTGTGCCAGTGATGTTGGCAGTGTGCAGGCATCCATATCCCACAGTGTGGTGTAACAGGCACATCCACCACACCACATGGCATGCCCCCTGTCTTCAGTGAACCCTGTAACAGTGTGGCACATGCTGCAGTCCTACAGCATGTCAGCCTACAGTGCAGTGTGCATGTTGTCCCACAGACATCAGAGCAACATGCCACACAATTCCCATGGTTTGTGGTGTTTACTGACCTGTCTCAGCCTGTTGTACCTCCTGGGACATCTTTAAATCTGTGTTGTCAAGGACTTAACTCCACAGCAGTGCAGTTCCTGTCAGCTACAGTGGTGGAGCACTGTTTGCCTTAAATAGCACAGCTGGGCAATCCACCTTGTTAGCCATGCAGATCAGGCTGTAATGATATGGTAATGTGTCTGTCTGGTGATTACACAAGTACCCTCATTAGCATACATCTTTTGAATATAACGACATATAGTGCCGGGCAAAGAGCACCCGGCAAACCGGACAGTCGTTTGCACAGTGCAGTTGCATTAGCGTTGCACTACAGGGCTATTGCATATTGTAGTAGTGCATGCACACAATGGACTACTGTCACGGGGGTCACAGTGTGGTCATACTTGTGCGGTGCCAGCGCTTTTGGGTAGAGAGGCACTAATGTGATAGTGCTGCACTACAGGGGTGTTGCTCATTGTAGTAGCGCATGTGTGCAATGGCCTCCTGTCACGGGGTCACAGTGCGGTCACACATGCGTGGTCCATGCATTTCCGGGTAGCACAGTGCTAACATGATAGTGTAGCTTTGGACTACCTCAGCACCGTGTAATGCAACAGTACCAGCACTTGGCAAGGGAGCATTGCAGGGTGTGGCAATATTGCTAGGGAGGTGCCCAGTCAAGCAAAGTTCAGGACTTCCTTGGAGTATGGCTTCATGCAAGAGTCTGATGGCAGTTTTCCACAGGGACTGGAGGTGGGGGGGGATGTGGAGACTGCAGACCTGGTGGAGTTGGTGCAGCAAAGGCACAGACAACTCTTCAGGGAGGTGAGGGGGGGTGACTTGCCCTGTAGACAGGTCTGGGCATCCATTGCCTGTCATCTGTCTGGATGGACAGGGATAGTCAGGAATAGGGAGAAGTGCTGCCACCAGTACATGGATATGCAGCAGAGGCAGCCACTCCAGTTGGAGTACTTCAAGCACATGGTTCAGGATGGGACTGTGCCTATGCCAGGTAAGTGTATTGCACTGCCACAGCTATGCATGCCATTTGTGTGCGTGTGTATATGAGGGTGTGTGCCTGCATGTATGTCTGTGTGTGTGTTACAGTGTGTGTGTATGTGTGTGTGTGTGTGTGTGTGTGTGTGTGTGTGTGTGTGTGCATGTGTCCCATTACATATGCACATCACTGCTGTGTGTCTTCTGCCCATGGTTGCCTGCATGTGGCCACAATCCACACCCACATTAGGAGGCAACTGTGCCTGGTGTGCACAGTGTCTACACAATATGACATTGTTGCTTCTTATGTCAGGGGTTGTGCATGTCATGGATGCCACAGCGTGTCTGCTCACTGCTTGTGGGGACACACCTGCTTGCTCTGTGACATGCCATGTGTGGTGGGTGAGTGGGCTATGGTTTAGGGTACTGTACCTCTATTTACCTTGGGAATTTCTGGCTCATACCATGGCATTTCCACATGTACTTATGGTGCTGTGCCCTATTCTCCCTACAGAGCACAGTGGTAGGATCAGGGATGGCAACAGGGCCCAGGAGGATGGCTGGGAAGCCAGGATCCATGGCGATGGGTGGAGGGTGCCAGCCATGCCTCAGCGAGTGGAGGACAGCAGGGATGGGCAGCATAGCATGTTGCGTAAGTACCATGGTTGGTTTCACACTGTCCTGCATGTGCAGTTGGGGGTATGTGAATGGGTTGCCATTGTGTACTTGGTATGCACACAGCTGTGTACGTGGTACACTAGGCTGTGATACTTGGCTGGGGCTGGGCTACTGTAATGACGTGGTGTACTATGGGTCTGTATGGGTGAATGGCATAGTGCCATCCTGCTGGGGGGGGCTGTATTGGGTTGTGGTGCTGTACAGGCCTGTGTTGCTGTGTTCATCATTTGTGCATATGGGGTATTGCTGTCGAGGGATATGTGGTCCTCTTATGGTCATGTTCCCGTGTCCTAGCAGTGGCTCATTTTGTACACCTGTCATGCCGGGGGGGATGGGGCTGGGCTACTGTATTGGTATGGTGTACTAAGGGTCTGGCTAAGCGGATGGTGTATTGCCATCCTGCTGGGGGGTGGAGTGATTGGACTGTGGTATTGTACCGATCTGTGCAACACTGTACCTGGCATGAGTGGTTGGCCTACTACTATTCTTCGGGGGGTGAGCCATGGGCTGTATCCCTTTGTTACATGGGGTTGACTGTGCAATGCATGTCCTCATTGAGTACCGCTGCCATGATTGTGCTAGTGTTGTGGGTGGGGGCTCCGCCACATACCCTGCACCTCTCTATTACAGGCTGCATTCCGTCATACAGTGGTGTGGCTGGGGCCATTCCTGTAGTGGGTGTGCTCTGCTGTGTGTCTTATAGCTCTGTTCCTTTGGGCAGCATGTCCCAATGCATGTGTCATCCCATGGGTTTATTGTGCCCTGACCACTATTCCTGTCACCTCGGGGGCTGCCTGTGTGGTTGCACGGAGTCACTGTGTGCTCCACTGGGCTGTGTGGATTGAGCTGTTTCATGGTGTTGCAATTGTCCTTCCATTTCTGTCCATGTACTTTGGTAGGGTGGTGCCTGTGTAGTCATGCTTCAGCATATCGGCACATGTTGGGTTGTGTAGGACATTCTCCATTGTACTGCCACATGGGTATGGTTGTTGGGACATGCTGTCCACCCCTTGGCCCTCGGCCTGGGATGTGCATTGTACTTCCTTGTTGGTGTACCATCCTGACATGGTCCCCCTTCCTACTCTAGGTCCATGTCAGAGCTCATTATGGGCTACACAGCCTGAGGAAATGGAGGTGGAGGAATGCTCTGCTATGCTGCATGATCTGCCAGCAGAGAACAATCATCAAACAGCAGGTGGTCCTCATCGAAGAGACACAAAGGGAGGCTGCAGTCCTGGAGGCACGGCTACCATACTCATCCAGCAAAGCAGCATTAGGACTGTTCTCTTTTCCTTTCACTTTACTCCCCCCCCCACCACCACTTACTGGACTGCTGGTTTTGTTGCTGTCTTCTGCTTCTTTTTGATTTTTGTGTCCCCTTCTGCTTTCCACCCATTTTTATTACATTGTTTTGTACTAGTGGTTGTTGTAGTATTTGTCGTAGTTTTAGTAGTAGTTGGTTAGGTGTTAGTAGTGGTAGTGCTAGTGGTTATAGTGTTGTTAGTAGTAGTAGTAAATTGTAGCAGTAGTAGTATTAGTTGTGAAAGAAGTTGTAGTAGTAGTAAATAGTAACAGTATTTGTGTTAGTTGCAGTAGCAGTTGTAGTAGTAGTACTACTACTTTTACTGTTAGCTTGATTACTATTTGATGTATATTTTGTTGTTCATGTTGTTGCTTTTTTGTTGTTATTATTGTTGCCTTTATTTTCTCATTGCTCCATAATATATTCCACTTTCATGACTTTACTGTGGCTGGTGTCATTTTTGGGTACATGGGGTTTTTCCTGGGTTTGTACTGTGCTTTGGTTTTCATTCATAGTCCTGGGAGTTACTGGGCATTGACATGGCTGGGTGTGTGTCATACTCTGGGTTCTGCACTGCTGTCTGCTCTTGAGATCACATTCAGAGCTGTATTTCTTTACATGTGTTTCCAGGCATAACAGGCTCACCTCTGCACTGTGTTCCTGTGGGTGTTTGCATTGCCTGCCTGGGTGCTATCTTCAGAGCTGTCTTATTTGTTATATTCAGTGCTGTCTTGTTTGCTATGTTCAGTGCTGTGTTACTTCCCAGGCTAATTTAGCACTGCACTCCCAGCCCAGTTTGCCCAGCTTCCTTTGCATGCTATATTCAGCAGGTTTAGCACCAGGCTATTCCTTTTGAATATAGCAGGCTATTGGTTCTGGGCTAATTTAGCATACCAGGCAGTACTAATTTAGCCCAGGGGCAACATTTTGAATATCTGGCCCCACATCTTTTGTGGGACAGGGCAAGAATTGTGGGTTTCATTGAAAAATACAAAGAGGGATAATGTGATGTCTGCAGCAATGTAGCAGCCTGGTTCCAGAACTCCTAACTCTTTATCTACTTATCTACAAATTTTCACCACTGTGCTCCATTCTGATCATCAAAAAACAGCTTGACCAGTGGTTGCCTGCCTGCAGCTCTCATCTAAATGCTTTCTGGATCAACATTGTCACTAATTGCCATGATGGATGCTGATAGGCAGCAGGTCTCATCGTGCCACACATCGCCAGCTACCCCAGAGAAGGTGCCCAAGAAGTCTGAATCCCATGGCTGGCAAATATCCTGGCAAACCGCGCAACCTGCCTCTGCCATTCCTCTGATGGAAGATCGCTTTCTCCAGGAGCTACTTCCCTTTCAGGAAACATTGGCAGACATCTCTACAGAATTGAAATCCCTACAGGCTGACATGAGAGAGTTAGGCCAAAGGATCAGGGATGCAGAGGCCCGTACATCCTCCTTAGAGAACTGGAGAGATAAAACAGACTCTGAAATCATTAAATTAAGGCAACAGATCTCTAAGCTACAATTAAAAACTGAAGACTTAGAGGGATGCAGTTTCAGAAATAACATTTTGATCTTTGGCCTACCTGAAGCTGAGAAAGGCGCTGCTATGTTTAGCTTCATCCAGAAACTCCTAGCTAAAGTGGTCGGGCCCTCTCCCTTCAACACAGCCTACCAAATTGAGAGGACTCACTGCCCTCTTCACCCGAGACCTCCTGATAGTGCTCCTTCCAGACCTATTATCTTGCAGTTTCTCAGCTATTTAGAGAAACAGCATGTCCTCTTCAAGGCAAGGAGTTTCAATCAATCCTATGGGATGGAAAACATTTAATATTTACTCAGGACCTCCCAAGTGAGACTCCTCAGAAGCAAGAGGCCTTCCACTCTATAGTGAGCAAACTGATCGCCGCTGGGCTCAAATTTAAGATGGCTTACCCCATGCAGTTGCTTGCCCAGATTGATGGTACTTGGCTTGCCTTCGATTCACCAGATCAGGCTAGTAAAGACCTAGTCAGTCGCTTACTGGACCTCTTCAAAAACACCTGAATGCTAGCATTTAAGCTCTGCAATGGCAATCCTATGCTGGTGCTAGAATGTATATACCTGTGGTTTGATCGATGTGCAATGTTTCTCTATCCCCCTCAATAGTTGGTAGTCCTGCCTTCTCACAGATGTATCTCTGCATGCTGGACAGCGTTACAAATGTCTGGAAGTTTTCTTGTCTGGAAGCCACCTTGCTAAACCTGGGGATGTGTCCCTGGACTTGAATTGCTCTGCAGAGCCACTAATATTGGAACTTTTTCCCACTAAGGACCTGGAACTGCTTGGGTCAGGTGCGACGGGGGGGGGGGTTCTGTGTGCACCTGGTCCATTTGTGTGTTAGCTTCTACTGGGTCTAGTTTGGCCCAATCCAAGAGCTCCTAGTATCTGGGGAATCCACAGTCTGGGTTTAGATTTATGTACCTGGGAAAGGGGTGTTACTCTGACTAACTCACTCCTCCTTCCTGTAGCACGGAAGAATGTTTAGTGGTTATTAAATGCCTGCAGGGGAAGGGGTGCTCTACCCTGGAATTTATTAATTCTCTTACCCTGGGCTTTATTAATCCTCTCTCTGGCTCTCCCCTGTTGCCATGCTGGTTTTGGTCTTGCCCAGGTCACAAGGATTCCCCAGGGGCCAACCTCCTGACTAATCAGGGCCTGCAATCTACACCTCCACTGCATGGTTACCTGACCAGTATCTTTACGTGGAGTGAGCAGGGAATGTAGCCTATTGATCCTGTCTTATCTCCTTAAGGTAAGTCCCAAACTCTCCTCAGTTAACTGGACTAAGTAGTTGAGACATTGTAACTACAGCTTCCATGTCATAGGTGGGTGGATGGGTGTGGGGTACTGTCTCCTGCTGAGTCTCACCTACAAGCTGAGGCTTATCACATTCTGGATGGTTGGTGGGGTAGCCCTGTCTTGCCTCATTTATGGGTTTAGACTCTTATTTTCCAATCAGTTAAGGATGCAACACTGGAGGCAGGGAGGGAAACCACCTCAGTGTCCCAATCTCTTTTTTGTGCTCCCTGACACAGTTTTTATCAGCACAAACAGTGTATACCCCTCCTTAGGAAGTTTCTGGACGGGTTGGGTAGGCAAGGGCTTATGGGGTTATGGTCCGTCCTAGTGTTGTATTTTCTATATGCTCTTTGGTTGGTTAACTCGAGGAGGGTCCTTGTACATAGTTTCATGTTTGAGGGTCAGTGGGGGGAAAATGAATTAGTTAATGTTAATGTTATGGAACACAACTTATTTGGAAGGGGAATTGTTTAGGGAAGCACAAATATTGGTTGTTATCTGCTTATCATATACTGGGGCCATCTTGGGGGGAGGGGGGTTTGTATGTAGTTCATGGAGAGGGGTGGGTTGGGGACCTATATTCAGTCATGTCTACCAGATCACCTAGGTAATTTGTTTGAATTTTCATTAGTGGACATGCTGTTAATACTGCCTGGGGTCCTTTATCTGTTGTTCTTTCTGGGACCTGGTGGTTATCATTTAGTAGTAGGTTGGGGGGTGTGGGGGTGGGGGTGGGACAGAGTGTGCCCTAATATATCTGGACTCAGTGATACAGTTATTAGGTACCATGATTATGGCTTACAATGCTATTAAAGTGCTAACATGATATCAGATAATTAAACACATAACACTGCTCCAGGGTAAGATTATGCTCCTGCAAGAAACTCACCTACTCAGTCAGGAACTAATTGGCTGCAAAGGCAAGGTTTGGTCAAGTTTTTGCCTCTGGAGAATCTATCTTGAGTAGCGGGGTTGCTATCCTACTTGTGAAAACTGTATTCATTTCAAGCTAATCAAGTTGTCTCAGACTGGCAAGGTTAATTTATTTTTGCCAAGGGCTCCTTGGACCATAGAGAGGTTGTTTTAGGCAACATTTATGGACCATTAGGGAGTGATCCCTGTTTATTTATGGAGGTAGCAGATAAATTGGCCCCCCCTTTTGCCAGCTACCTCAATCCTTGCAGGGGGGATTGGAACATTCCATCAACGCAGGACTTGGGCCATTCTAATCAAACCCCCGGTCCTTTAACCACCTCCCAAAATTCTCTTGGTGAGCTAATGGACTCACTTGAGCTGTGTGACCCATGGCGGATTTTTAACCCCACTTCTTGTAATTACATCTTTCACTCGGCCATTCACCACACATCGTCTCAGCTTAACTATATCCTTATTAGCCTATCCATCTGAAGGAGGGTGTGCAATGCCAGCCTTGAACCTCAGATTCCCTCTGATCATGCTGTGGCTTGGCTTCTGCTTAATTTTACTCTAGACCTACAACAGGATACAACTTAGAATCTAAATGCACAGCTTCTCAAAGACAATTTTGTTGTCTCTAAAATCCCTCATTCAATCCTACATTGAGACCAGTCTTAACTCAGTCCCCAGAGGGGTCCATAAATGGTGTGCTCTCAAATGCATCCTCTGAGGGGAGTTAATCTGTCTCACCTCTAAAAGAAATAAAGCCTGTGAATGAGAAGTCATCTCTCTTCTGAACCATATAATGGAATTAGAAAACCCCATTTCCCCATCCTCTCCATCTGACTTCTTGAACACATCACTGCCCCTTAGTGACAAGTATACTGACATTTTAAGAGGCAAGGCAGAATATGCTATACTAAAGAGCCAGTCAAAATACATTGAACAAGGGGACAAGGCAGGGAGCTTGTTAGCACTTCGCTTCAGAAAATTAGAAAGCTCTATGATAATTGCTGCTATTTCCTCCAAAGACGGCTTCCTCAAAACCCTTCCTAGGGAGATAGCCCATAAATTTGAAAGTTTCTATGGCACACTATACAGACAATGTGCATCCCCACAGGGAGAAGCTGAGATATGGGCCTATTTAGACACAATACTTCTCCCTCACCTCTTGGAGAATCAACAAGCCTTTTTATCCTCACCCATTTTGCTTAATGAGATCACAGCCACTATAAGTAGTCTGTCGATGGATAAAGCCCCTGGCCCAGATGGCTTTCCCTCCAATTTTTATGAAACTTTTTCCAAGAAGTTATCCCATCTTTTACTATGCCTTTTCTGGTATATGTTTTCGGCCAGTTCCTTGGACCCATCTATTTTAGAGGCTATAATCAGTCTCCTTTTGAAACCAGACAACCCCCCCACCCCCCTTCAGCCATCCAGTTACCGGATTGTTTCACTCCTTAATTATGATATTAAAATACTTACTAAAATTTTAGCTACGAGGATAGGTACAGTCTGGTCTGGTCTGCTTAGCCCAGCACATGTACGATTTGTTCAAGGCTGGTCCTCGGCTAATTATTTATGTAAGTTAGCCCATATTTTCTCAGTTGTCAAAGATCTCCCCACCCCTATAGCCTTAATTCACTTGATGCAGAAAAGGCCTTCAACAGAGTAGACTGGGGATTCCTACAGGCCACTCTACAGAGAATAGGTTTCCCTCTGACTTTGCTGCAGTGGATTCAAACCATTTACTCTTTCTCAACAGCTAGAATATATTGTAATGGTGTATTCTCTTCCCGTTTCCCTCTTTACACAGGCACACATCAAGGGTGCCCCAGTCCCCATTTTTATTTCATCTATATCTTGAGCCTTTACTTAGACAAATTAAAACCTTCCCTAACATTTCTGGCATCCCAACTGGAGAGACAGTGCAGACTCTATCAGTCTATGCTGATGATATCCTTCTACACCTTTCACATCCCAGTGCCTCTCTTGCAGAGACTCTAAAGGTAATAGATAGGTACAGCTCCCTTTCCAACTATAAATTTAACTGTAGTAAAATGAACATCTTCCCTCTCAATTGTCACACTTACAGGGCCAATTTTGATCACCTTGGTATGAAATGGACCCCAAGACATATTAAATACCTGGGCATCTTCCTTTCTAATGAACCCTGTCTCATGAAGAAACTCACCCTCTAGCGAGACCTCATAAGATGGAAAGCACTCCCAATTTCCCCTGTGGGGCAGGATTAACATAATAAAAATGAATATTCTACCAAGACTCTTCTACCCCATAAATATGTTAAACTTGGCTTCTCATCTCCTCTTTTAAATGCATCCATGCACTCATCACTAAATTTATCTGGCTAAACAAATCTTCTAGACGTTCTTACATTATACTGAGCCTCCCTAAAGGGCTGGGAGTTCTCTGGCTTCCTAATTTCTTACTTTATTACTTGTCCGGCCATCTGTACAAGTGCAGTAAATGGCTTTCTATACCCCAGGCATATCCAAAAGGGGTCTACATACCTTCCTGGCTACAAATAGAGTCTTCTCTGATTCATAATCTTGGTTTCTCCAGTTCTGCTATTCTTTTCTCCTCCTGGAAAACCCTACTGGAACCCCTTCAGGATTCCATGATTGGGGTCTCCATTAAAATTTTCTCACAACGTTGTGCATTTTTTAAACTCCAGCCTGCCAATGACATTTCATAACCCCTCCTTTTCAATTATAATATTAGAATTGGGGGACACATAATCTTAGCCTCCTGGCTCCCACAGTTTTAACCAAAACTAAAGTCAGATTTTTATTTCCAAGGGTCTCTCCTCTCCTCCCCAGAGATTCTACAGAAACTCCAACTGGGCTCCTCAAAGATCTTTAAGGTCTTCCAACTAAGACACCTACTGCTCCAACAGTTTGGTTCTACTTCCATGTATTCTTTTTTTAACATGTAATACTTTTCTCCCCTGAGCAGTCACTGACCTGCCTATACTCCAGCCACTGCTCCAGCTCTACCTCCGACCCTGGAGTCTGCACGCCCAGCTGGCATATGCAGCTCTGCCTTCGAGAGGGGAACCCCCCTATTGCCCCCATGCCAAATGAGGATCCATTACTGGCATGTGCTGTCCAGGCATCTTCAAACAGTGGAGAGCGTCTATCAAGCTGCCTCGGCCAGTACTGTTCATTTTTCCATTTTCTGGCCCTGGTGGTGTGAGTGTACAATGACATCTAGGCACGTATGTGCTGAAGTCTGCCGGATTCCCACGTATCTGTTCCCACTCTAGCAGTGCCCCCGATCATCACCAGGTGCTGCTACAGAGTGATGGCTTCCTGGATCCCTCTCCGAGCATAGGAGAGCAGTCTATCAGATGCTCAATCCTATCTTCCCCCTACCAACCCCTGGCACCCCTGGCTCCTGTCCGAACCTGAGTCACCAGCGTGGCACAAGGTGTGGTGTCCAGCACCTCAACCCTCAGTGCCACTGGACTGGGCTACTTCCATGTATTCTGAACTATCCGAATTACTCAGGCTACTAAAAGACCTAGCACACAAGCCTCATGGTACCACCATGATTTACTCCGTCCTCCTTGACAAGCTATCCCCCATCCCACCCAAGGGTCCTAGGATCTGGGAAGCCCTGTTACCAAATTCTAGTTTCAATTGGGAGCATGACTGGAAGGATATCTACAGATATACTACCCTAGACTGGCTCAGGCTCACCCAATTTCACATTTTAAATAATATGTGTTACACCCCAGTCAAGCTGGCAAAGATGGGACATCAATTCAATGAAATGTTTCCCTTGGTTCCCTGTTAAGTCAAGCAAAAAAAAAGGGGGGGGGAGTACCAAAAATAGAACTGCAAGAACTGATTTGTAAAAAAGTGTGATACTCAACCCTCAAATATAGAAAACAGAGTCATTAGTGGTTAATTTCTGTATAATTTAATTATATTCTCCAAAATAGTGTAGGTTTTCAACCAGTTTTTTGATTTCTTTAATCTTCCATGATACATTCCACTTTCACAAACTTTTTCAGGTAGAAACAGTCTTTACTAAATGTTTTTCAGCTCTCTTACAACATATTACAAAAATTGTTACTTTTCAGGACCACCTTGTCCCTTCATCAGACCCAAGAGTAGCTTCAATTTGGGCTATAAAATCAAAATAACACTCAATATTACTGTCTCTTTAAATTCAAAAAAAGAGAAAAATAATTTTCAGAATTCATATTAATGCTAAACTTAGGTAGGAACAGACCTGCATAAAATTAGTATATTTGGCTAAAAGCCTATTTCAGTGGCTCCCCAGAAAACGAGCTTATCCTAATGCCTGTAAACAAATATGAACACAATCAGCCTCTAAAAAAGCGCTCTAAATTAACATTACATAGAGTTTCACACTGAATGTAAGTTTGCTTTTTAAACCACACATATTAATTCTTATGCTATGTTACTGAAATGGGTAAATTATCTCAATGTTAAACCATGGTCATAAATAACTTAAACTTATGCTGCAAACTTAATTTAGCAATTCTGGAACATTTTAAACTTAGTTATCAACTTTCAATATATTTATTTATTTATTTATTTCAATCTAGGATTACAATACCTTTGAGCCGAGGATCTTTTACAAAGGTTCCATGTCAGCATGAGCAACAGTCATCATTTTTAGTTACAAACATAGTCATTGACTTACAGACATCTAAAACCAGTACAAAGACTTGAGCTATGTGCAAGACAAGGGAAGGGGTGGGTGGTGGGGAAGTGAGGGTAGGAGATTGAGTGGGGGAAGGAGGTGCAGAGGGTAAGGGGGAGTATGGGATGTGGTTGGGGTGGGGGCAGGAGTGGAGATGGGGGGAAGTGGGCGAGGGCGGGAGACAGTGCAGCCAGGGGGCCTTGTCGAGGGAATATGACAGTTAAGGTGCTAGGGTGCAAAGACTGATCGTAAGTGCTGGGGCATTTGCAGCTGGAACAGTGGAACTGCTAAGATGGGCAATCGCAGGATACAAGCAGTGAGATATGTTCTATCTTTATTTGTCAGCCGTGCAGCTTACAAAACCATAAACTTCTTAAAATGGTATCTTGCCTAAGCAGCATCCACTAGTGCTGCTTACTTAAATGGGGAAACTCTCCCTCTAAACACCATTCTTTCAGCCCATAGCAGCTAGTCATGTAATTTTATACTTTTAAACCCTGAAACTTGCAAAAACTTCAATTTTAAACTATTGACTCTCTAGGACAATATTGACTCATGCAGTAAACTTGTAATTAGAGGTCACTGGCTGAATTGCCACACTTTACCTTAAACTCCTTACTAGCAGGGAAACAGGACCCAAAAAATTCAATTTAAACTTCACAGATTGTCCCATGCCATTAAGCCAGATGCAACCATGATGATTTCAATGTATCCTTCTTCCTGAAGGATTGGAAGGGGCCAGACTATCTGGAGAGTGCGTGTAGGGTGTGATGACATCACACCCAAGCATGCACCCTTTTCTGCCCGGTCAGAATTGAAACTGTCTAGCGGTTCCAAAAAGAAGTCTTGTGACAGTCCCTCTTACCATAACCTCTAACTGTTTTAACATATAGAAAGCTACTCAAGACTATTTTCTCAGGTAGGGATTTGAAAAAATGGGAAAAAAAATGAATAGGTCCACTATTTTGCAAGAGCTTATTAAAAGGAGGAGATGCTTCATCAAAAAATAGGAACCATATTCCTTAATCAAATATTGGCTTATATCAAACTTCATAACTTGCAAACTTTCACAAAGTGATATTAAATTTCTAATTATCAAAAATTAGCCTCGATCTGTTGTTATGATTCTTGATCATTCTACTCTAAACAGTTAGGACTCTCTGCTTATAGTAGTCAAAACAATTACATTTAGATAATATTCAGTTGTCTATAAACTACTTCCTCTCTGAACTGGCTTATTTTATATGAAGCACTCTAAATCTTGTATCTCTCCATTGATTGTGATGTTCTGAATAGTGTTTTTTAACCTGATAATTTAAACTAAAATGCATCTATAACAAATTGTACTCAGATGTCATTTTACTATTGAAAAAAGGAAGAACATACTTTCTATATACTCTAACTTCTAAAATAGCCATGCAAAACAATATTTTAGACCTTAGAACTATCTACCACATTGTAAAATAAACTTAAATAAAGGATTGGTGAATGCAGAGAGGGGTAGAAAGGGGAGAAAAGGGAAATGCAGGAAAATGGGGTGAGGGGGAGAAAAAAGTGTGAGTCGTCCTAATTTTCTCTGTTATAAAAAAGTCTTATTTGAAGGTAGTCCACACCAAAACGTCATTCAATCCATACTTTTTGATGTTAGTTTTTAAGGTAAAAATCCACCAAGCTTCTCTCCTTCTCCCAGGCATGATTTACTCCATCCTCCTCGACAAGCTATCCCCCATTCCATTCAGGGGTCCTAGGATCTGGGAAGCCCTGTTGCCAAATTCTAGTTTCAGTTGGAAGCATGTCTGGAGGATCTCTACAGATACGCTACCCAAGACCATCTCAGAGTCTCCCAATTTCACATTTTAAATAATATGTATTACACCCCAGTCAAGCTGGCAAAGATGGGCCGTCTCAGCTCCTCTACATGTACCAGATGTGGCAAGGAGGAGGGTACACTCTAACATATCTTCTGGTTCTGTGAGAAGGTTGCCCCACTCTGGGCCTTGATTGAATCCCGGGCTGACCTCTTGCTGTGTTTGGATGGTCTCTTCTCCCCAGAGATTTGTATCATAGGAGACTATAGCCAGATTTGGTTGAAGAACAGACATATCATATGGCCCTAATTTCTCTATTGGTGAAGCAGTTGGTACTTAGGCGTTGGCTGGATCAGTCCTCTCTTTTGTATCGAGAGTGGCTCTACAAGCTGTCCTTTTGTCTTAGGACAGAACGTTTGATTGCCAGTACCAGCCATAAACTGACACTCTTGAACAAAAAGTGGGGCAAGCTTTATGAATTATATTTGAACTGACCAACATTTTGGTCTCGCCTACTCTCCCATATGTCTTAAATTTCATGGTCTTCTTTCTCTTTTACTTAGCTCGTCTTTTGGGTTTCAAGCACACTCCATGAGGTGGCGGTTGTTGGGGTGGTGGAGGGAGGTGGGGGGGGTCTTTTTGGCCTGTGCAATTTACATAATATATTTCTTATTGTACGTGTAAACTTAATGTACACATACAATAAGCTTAACAGAGTTATCTAAACTTCAAAAAAAAAAGGAAAGAAAAATTCAGTGGCCCAGATATTCAAAAGGGTTGCGCATGGCACAACAGTGTTGCGCCATGCACAACCCACTGATGCACTCTGGCACGATATTCAAAAGGGAAAAGTACACCGCACAAATCCCGATGCACCACAGCGCATCAGTAATGTATGCAGGCACAGGTAGGGGGGCGTGCCCATGCATAACCTGCACAGCCCGATATTCAGCCAGGGACGTGCAGAGTCATGCATGCACAACCCCTACCTGCACCTGCATAAAGTTAAGCCCCCAAAAAAGGAACAAATAATGGCCACCCACAAGTGAGCTGCTGCATTGCAGGGTGCAACAAGGCAGCTGCCACCTGTGGGTGACCCACCGAGTTCCTGCCACACCTGGCGGTGCCCCCCCATGCCCCATCACTGGCATCCATGTAAAGACAACCCCCCTCCAATATCCCTGGTGGTCCAGTGGACTGCACTCTTCCGATCGCGGGCATCTGTAAAACATAGAACAGTCCTAGTACCCTGTGTTGGTCTAGTCTACCCCTCCCACCCACCCACTGGGCCCACCGCCCCTCCCACCTGTCAGCGGTGGGCGGCAGCCACCACCCACCTACCACCCGCTGCCCACTGACTGACAGCTCGGTAGGGCTGCATGTTCGATGGTTCTGGCGTGAGCCAATGGGTGTGCAACCCATACCATAGTACTCAGTCCAGATATGAATGATTCATTCACATATCTGACTGTGTAGTATGGGCTGCATGCCCATTAGCTCACACTGTGAACCAAAGGGCATGCAGTCCCACCGAGCTGTCAGTCGGTGGGCAGCGAGGCGGCAGGCGGTGGTGCTGCTGCCCGCTGGCTGACGGGCGGGAGCGGTGGGGCTCAGTGGGTGGGTGAGGGGGGGAGTACACTAGACCACCTGGGTACTAGGACTGTTCTATGTTTTACAGATGCCCGCGATTGGGCAGAGTGCGGTCCACTGAACCACCAGGGATATTGGCGGGGGGGTTTATACCAATGCCGATGATCGGGCACATAGTGGTCCACTGGACCACCAGGGATATTAGATGATTCTTCAGTGAGACAAATGCCCACTATCGGGCACATAGTGGTCCACTGGACCACCAGGGATATTAGAGGGGGGTTTTCTTTTAGACAAATGCCCGCAATCAGGCTGCAGGGGCATCGGTCCCCGATGGCTGCTGCCTGGCAGGGTGCCAGGCACAAGTCGTCGGGGATCAGCACACCTGCATGCTAACAGGATGCAACTGGGGCCATAATGACATGCAAATGGCCCCATGTGCACCTTGTATAAATTATGGCCCGATTTGCATGTCCCCTTTTGAATATCGCAGGTGCTGTGCATAGCACAATGGCACTTGCGCTAGCGCATCTCCATGCTCCACTCCAGCCACTTGCACTGGTGCAGTGCCACTGCGCCATGCACAGTGGGAGTGGTCAGAGTGCGATATTCAAAGCTGCTGCGCCATAGCGCAGCTCCGTTGAATATTGCCCAGGCCACACCCCTGCGCAACAAAGTTGAGCTGTGCCTAGGCTTGCGCCACAGCCTGGTGTAGTTTGAATATCCAGGCCATTGAGCATTTTACTGGCTCATTCAAAGGCAGGCTTATTTTCTCTTTATTCCCACATAGCTAATACGATCATACGAACATACTTGTGAAAGCAGTTAGCTCCCTATTCAGCAGCTGCCCCACCCCCCTCCCCTTAACTCCCTTTACCCTCCCCTTTGCCCTGTCCCACCCATTCTTGAAGCATTCCACTGTGGTACATGCCATCACATCAGCTGGTAGTGTGTTCCACTTTGCCACCGCCCTCTCTTTAAAGAAATGCTTCCTCACCTCCCTCTTGAATCTACCCCTACAATCTCATGTCATGGCCCCTATTGTCTCTCCCCACCCTCCTCCTGAATAGACCCTCTGTGTCCATTTTGATTATCCCATTCATGTATTTGAAGGTCTCAATCATATCCCCCACCCCTCCTCTCATCAAATGTGTACATGTTTAACTCTGTTAGTCTGACCTCATATGGCAATTCCCCCAGGCCCTGAATCATCTTCATTGCCCTATGCTGCACCCCCTCCAGCAGCCTAATATCCTTTTGTAGGTACAGGTGTTAGTCCTGCATGCAATATTCCAGGTGAGGTCTAACCAATGATCTGTACAATGGTAGAATAACCTCCCTTCTTCTCAAGATAATTCCCCTTGCAATGCACCCCAGAATGTTGTTGGCCATTGCTGCTGCCTTTCTGCATTGGGTAGAATTGTTCATTGCTCCTGTGATGAGCATCTCCTCTTCTGTTACCTCCAGCTGCACTCCCCCAGATGGTAGCTGCTCCTCATATTTTTTGTTCCAAAGTGCAACACCTTGCATTTTTTTTGCATTGAACCCCAGCTGCCATCTGTCAGATCACGCCTCCAGCCTTATCAAATCCTCCTGTAAGCCCCTGCCACCTCCCCGGTTGTTCACCACCACTCCCATCTTGGTGTCATCCTCAAACAGGCTGATTTTGCTGCTGATGCCCTCTGAGATGTCTGCAATAAATATGTGAAACAGCACTGGGCCCAAAACTAAACCCTGTGGAACACCACTTGTCACAGGCTTAGGGGATGAGTATTCCCCACCTACAACCACCCTCTGCTTCCTATCGTTTAGCCAGTTCTCCACCCACCCCACCAGTTTTGCTCCCACCTCTGTGCCCTGTAGCTTGATTCCAAGTTACCCATGTGGTACTGAATCAAAGGCCTTACTGAAGTCTAGGTACAGGACAGCCACTGCATGGCCCCTGTCATTTTAGCTAGTCACCCAGTTATATTATTCCACCAGGTTGGTCTGGCATGACCTGCCCTTGATGAAGCCATGCTGCCTCCCATCCCACACCCCATTCACCTCCAGTAGTGCCACTAGCCTATCCTTTAGGATGGTCTCCATTAGCTTCCCCACTATGGACATTAGATTTACTGGCCTGAAGTTCCCCGGTTTGTCCTTGGGTCCACTCTTGTGGAGGGGAACCACATGAGCCAGTCTCCAGTCCTGCAGTATGCATTTTGTGTCTAGAGATGATTTAAATAAGTTTGCCAAGGGCCCTGTCAGAACCTCTGCCAGCTCCTTCAACACTCTCAGATGTAATCCATCCGGTCCCGGTGCCTTGTCAACCCTCAATGCCCTTAACCCCTCCAGCACCCTCCCCACTGTGATATCAACATCTGTCACCCCCCCATCTGTTTCTGTCCTCCCTCCTACTATGAGTAGCACCACTTCCTTTTCTTTTGTAAAGACTGAACAGAAGTAGTCATTGAGCACTTCTGCCTTTTCACCTCTTTCTTCCACCCACCCCAACCCCTTCTTAATTCTTACAATTTGGTCCTTACAGCTTCTTTTCTTCCTGATGTACCTGAAGAAGTCTTTCTCAACTTTTTTTATTCCCTGCATCAGCCTGAGTTCTATTGCTGCGTTGGATGCCCTTACTCTCCTGATCTCTTGATTCTCTTCTTTCAGGTAATCCTCCCTATCATCTTCCCTCCTTGATTTTCTGTATCTCCTGCAAACTGCCCTTTTTTCCTCACCCTGCCTAGCACCCCTTTACTTATCCAGCTGGATTTCTTCCACCTAGTATTCTTAGTCTGGGCCCTGCTGCAAGTTTCTGTTGCCTCCACTATCCCCTGTCTTTTCAGTTCCCACTTTTGCTGTGTGTCCATACCCGGTTGAATTTTGCACAGGGACCCCTGTACCTCTTCCCTCATTATCTTAAAGTTGGCATTCTTGAAATCCAGCACCCTTGTGCCAGATGCCATCCTCTCTTTAGCCATCTGTAACTGGAACCATACTGTCTGGTGGTCAATCATCCCCAGTGGTTCCTCCACCCTCACATCCCTCACCCACTCCCCATTCGTCAGTATGAAGTCAAGGGTGTTCCTTTTCCTAGTTGGTTCCTTGACCAACTGTACAAGAAAGCTTTCCTGGAAGACGTCCAGCACTACCTGCTCCCTTCTGCTCTTTGTGATAGGTGTGTTCCACTCCACCCCCGGCAGGTTGAAGTCCCCTACTATCACTGCTCTGCTTCCCACAGTTCCTCTTGATCGGTTCTGCCAGTACCATGTCTGTCCCTTCAGTTGGAGAGGGTGGCCTGTACTCCACCCCCAGTCTTAGTGATTTATTTTTGGGATCCTGTAGTTGCACCCACAGTGCTTCTGTATCTCTCTCTCATCTCCCTCCTCCCTTACACATTTTAATTCCTCCTTTACATACAGCACCTCCCCCCTCCCCCTTCCCATTTTCCCTGTCCTTCTGGTGTAATCTGTACCCGGAACCCACATGTCCCAGTCATGGATTTGGGTGGCTCATGTCTCGGTTATAGCTGCCAAGTCCACTCCCCCCTTCTCCAAGAAAGCCTGTAGTTCCACCCCTTATTCCCCAGACTTCTAGCATTTAGTGTTACCACCCTCCAACCCTTGTCTCTGCCCTCCCCCACCTCTATCCTCTTATGTCCACTACCTTAGTAGTTGTGTTCCTCCTTACCTTGCTATCACAGGGGCTAAGCCCATTTGGTTTCACATCACTAGGTCTCTGAACACCACAATCCCTCCTGCTACTCTCCTCTCCTAGTTTAAATGCTCCTCAATGTGCTTCCCTATCCTTGCCTTCAGTCAATTTTCTCCTTCCTCATTTAGGTGCAGTCTATCTTTTGCACTGACTGCTGTTCTCCCAGGTACCCCCCACCCACCCTCCTACCAGCTCAAACTCCTTTTCCCAACACCAGGCCCCCAGCCATTCATTAAACTCTTGAATTCTCCCTCTTCTTGCCATGCTTGCCCTAGGAACAGGAAGTACCTCTGAGCCCACTACTTCACACAGAGGTCCCAGTTCCTCAAGCCTCCTCTTAACCTCCCCTACCATCCCATCAGCCAGTTCATTCATCCCCAGGAGTATTATTAGGTGAGGCCTTTCACTTTCCCTGCTTGCTTACCTTAACACGGATTGCCCCACCTTTTTCACCTTCATTCCTGGCATGCAATATTGCAATGTTGCTCACTGAATGTGTGGCAGCAGAATAAAAAAAATCACATTTGCAATTAAAAAAAAAAAAAAACCTTGTTATTTTGTTGATGTACTATGCTTTCTAGAGTTCCTAACATCTTTTGGTGCAGTCACTTTCCAAAAGTATAATGCTGCAAGCCCCATGTATAGTACCTCATATTGTATCGCACAGAAGGGCAATACTGTATATTGGAGCAAAGACTTCTGTTTGAGAAGAAAACACTATGTAATAATGTTTTTGTGCTTTGTAATTTTCTATCTAAAGATGTGTTACTGTGACAAAATCAGTGAAACACTTGCAACAATGTACAGTATTTCCTTGCTCCTGTAGCATCTCTGTTAAAAAGACTTTGAAATGGAATGCCCTCTGTGTTTCTTACAATCTCAAAGTTGTCCTAGATATACAGAACAGTATTCCACATGGCATGCATCACATGTGTCTTTTTGTCTGGGTATCCCTCGAGCAAAGCTTTTAGGCATTAAATACCAACGTACGTGAGCTGGTCTTTTTTAAATTAAATATTTGACACACTCTGACAAGTGTTTATGAAGTAGCCTGTCATTTAGCACTGCATCCTGTACTTACACCATTCCCCACAGCTGCAGCCTTGTAAAACAAAGTTAACTAACAACATAAAATACAAAAAACAAAATAATAATAATAATAAAATAAAAACATCTACCTCATTTTTGATTTACCTCAGGAATGATTATTAGACAGCTTGATAATGTTAAAATAGTAGTGACTGCCGATGCCATGCTGATCAGCAGTGACAACACTGAGAGAACTAATGCTTGTAATGAAACATCATTACATATTGTTGAGATCTATTATTAATATAACTTCACAATATCATAACATAAACATAATTTATATAATCATGGGGAGATTAGCTCATCATATAACAAATAAATGGGCTTGCTATCATAAGTAAAACTCAACAGATTATTTTTAGTCTCTCTCTGTCTGTTTCTCTCAATCTCCCTCTCCTGCTTTGCAAGATTTCCGTATGTTGAGCACATATTGAGTTCAATAAATGGAAGGTTGATACAGAACTAGTGTGTTTAGGCTCTTTCCGACACATGACATCAATTTACCTAGGAACCCTGAATATCTCAATACCCGTTTAATTTTGCTCTTGCTAAAACTGTCTTAAATTAAATTCTGAAATACAGGTTGCTATACTGGCCAAATAAGCTAGCTTAATTTCCTTTAAATTGTCCACATATTATCGATATTTATAAACAAAGTGTATCCTTCACAACATGTTCTCTGTATGCAGCTGAAAAAAACATATATGCATAGAGACAGGTTTCCTTATTAGAATGCAGATTTATAAAACACATATCTTGGGCATCACAGGTTACAACAATTGCCCAGATTGAGCATTTTATGCAGGGAAACTGCGATTTATGGGTGATACCATGACACCCATAAATAGGGTTGTGAAAAATTGTTCAAAATAGCAGTCTCTTCTATATCAACGACGTCTTTAATAATTTAACATTTCCAGTTCTGTGTGAAGTGATTTATTTTTGTTTGTTTGTTGGTGCCACAGTACTAGCAAGCTATGAAACTATTTAAATCATATGGCTTTTAAAAGAAGTTTGTGTCATATTTTAGGTTGACAGGAGAAACCAATGTCAGATATGTGTTGTAGCAAAGGGAGAGCTGTCTAGAAGATCCGGTGCCACTGAGACATCTTAAATAGCAGTCAGAAAAAACAAATCACAGCATGTACCACAGAACAAATAGGGTTTGTTCAGACATAGTTTCCAGTGCTGCTAAAAGCTATCTTTATTGTCAAAAACATCAACAGTGAATGTAAATTGTACATAACCCAAAGTTGGCTTCCCAGGAAGGGAGTCCTTTCTAATTGTGAGTTGGTTGTTCAGATCTGGCCAGGTACATGCCCCATGCCTAAAGATTCAGTATGACTCTTGTCTGACCAGAGCCAAATCTATTTTGTGTTTAACTCTCACACTCAACTTAACATTCTTTATACCTGTGAATAAAATATTATGACTATCTGGTGTGTGTACCATTTTTGATATGGGCTGCTAAAATATATTCCATAGTACCATTATTGGCTGCCTACATGTGGTCCCTCACATGTTTTGTGAACTTTCCTTTGGTTCTTTAATTTGGTTCTGCCTATACAAATGCAATACAAAGATGTACTGTATGTCTACATTCACTTAGAGAAACAGGTAAATGTAGTTCTTTATTTAATCTGTTCATTATGGATTGAGCCCCACTGCTGGCAAATACATTGACTGTTGTGTGAGTGTTGCTGTCAGCTAGGTTAAAAATATCAATCTCTAAACAGACACACTCCAAAATTGCCACAAGAATGAAAGGGAGTTTCAGTTTTCAACATAAAACTGGTGAGGAGTCCATAACTCAATACAACAGGATGGGGTATACTCTGGTGGTCTATTGAAATTGAAATGCCTTTGAAATTAACATAAATTAGTCACCATGACAATGGACATGCAGGTGGGGGAAGGGTTAATTGGCTGTATCCAGGAGCCAATGGAGACACTGTCAGAAGAAAGACCATACAATCTATAACCCAGAAGTTCTCTGTTTTATACACAGTTTGTCAGACTACAGTACATTGCCACTATCCCAGACAGAAAAGACAGAAAGGGCATGTTAGAGTTGGTCCTGGCAGCATTCACTACAGTATATACAATTTTACCATCAGTATTATGTGTATGCAATGATTATATATATTTCATTTATTTATTATTATTAATTCCCATAAATATGTGTGCATTATTAAACTAATACCCTCTAACAAACAGACCGGTTTAATGAATTGTTGTGCATATTCAAGTTTATACTGTAGGTGACCTTATAGGCATAGTGAGATCCTCTAATACAAAATAATGCCTGCAAAAGGCATACAATGTGCTATGCAGAGGGCTAGAATGTAATGTTCTAGAAGTAACAAAAATGCAATTCTGGTTATAGAAAACAACTGATTTGAAATAAAATGATGCAGTTATAGTCTCCATTGTGTATTTTTTTTGTTAATACCCCTAATTATTTATGTCTGCATTATTTGGTAGGTTAATATAATTAAATAATGTCTGCAGTGTTAGTGGTTAACACCAGGAAACAAACATCAGCTTTAGTGTGTCTTTCCTAGCCAAAAATTGTCACAAACAAAAAATATCCCTAAATATCAAACATCAGTATTACTGTTAGGATGACACCATTAATATCTACTATTTATATTATTATTAAGTTAGTGCATGTGAATTCAAATGACATACCATTTTGAAAATTGCCATGCAGTCTCTCAGTCCCACATGTTAAGTGTCTGTCAATTTTCAAACCAATCAGTGTGGTGGTTTTAGGACTGTAAAGTGCTGTAATAAAAGAAATCCACCTAAATTAAGACTTTGTTTGCGTGCACAAGATAATAAAAACATTACACTGATTTAAAGTACAAAACTTCCTGGTTTATATGATATTGTCCCAGAATAAAAGCTTTCCCTTTTTTGAAGTGAAAAAAGGCCACATTAAAATGTTTTGGCACTGACCACCCCATGTAAGAACAAATTCATTGTCAGTGTCCTCTGAGGAAGATGTTTGTGTGTTCTAGCCCCACACAAGAAACATTGTGTTAAATCCCAATACCCACACAGTAGTGGGGGAGGGTAGTGCTGTACTCCTGAGGTGTCATCGTTCAGTTGAGACTTGAAACTGAGGTTCGTTCTGCCTCTTATGCTGGTAGTTCAGGTGGATATTAAAGATACCTTAGGACTTCTCTAAAACAGTAGGTTTTTATTATTTGAAAGAAATAATACAATAAAAACTAATTTTATTTCAAATTTACAAAATGAACAAAAAAAAGAATAGAAGCAAAAGAAAGGAAAATTAAACCAAACAATTGATAACATTCACATGTACATAGTGTATTTACAACCACCACTCTATCTTAGTTGTGGTTACAATTACAAGTATCATGGAAAAGTGGTTGCAAATACACCATGTACATAAAAAGAGTGCTTAATTTTGCTTCTATATGCATTTTATGGTACATGTTCTATATTTAGTATTGCATTTGTATTTTAACATGTGTTGTCTTCCTTCTGTTGTAACCCTTGTCCCTAGGCATAGCTGAAAACAGATAATTTGATGCAGCCTCCCTTCCTTCCTGGTAAACTGGAAATACAATAAAAAAAATAGTGATGGTCTTTTACAAGCTGGGAAACGCATTGCTGTATTGTATGTTTCTACATGGTTATAGGTTGGTGTGAAAAGACGTTTTCCTTGTTGTCAGTATTTTTGGGGAGATAATTGTCATACTTTCTTACTTTGTATCTGAGTTATTAGCAATAGTTTCTCACATGTTGAAGTTTAAACTAAATCTCCCATGTTTGCGCTGCTGCATTAATTGTTAAACATCGTTGGTATGCATTTGCACCTTTTGCTAGGAGAGACCAAAAATTCAGTTTATCATTCTGATTAACAGCCTTGTTCATTTCTTCCCACAAGTGGCCCTGGTATTCTTGTCTTTTTTTTATTTTTACTTTTACAATGCTGTATACAATTTTTGGTTTATTTATAAATGTTTATAAATTTGAAATTTACCACAGAGGGGTTATTTTTAGCCCATCAGATAAGGAACATTTTTTTTTCACTCTTCCGATTAGCATTAATCCAGGATTTTGTGTTATTTTTTACCTTTTCTATTGGAAAATAAAGAATATAATGACATTTCTCAAAAATACATTTTAAGAATCCATAATTCTTGGCCTTTTGTAGTTTAATTATTATTTATTTTAGCATTCAAGCCACACCTTGTCATGTGGTTCTTTATTGTACAGTAGGCAACAATAAGACAAAGCATTACAGGGGAACATGTAAATAATGCAGGCTGTAGTGTTGCACAGTGTGTTGGGCAGAGTGTCAACTTTATTTGGGATTGGGGAAAAGACATGAGGGACCTAGAGTCCTTCTATGATGTAAATTAGTGCATTACCACCTTAGTGTGTTCCTTCTTTGTATACAGATAGACTGAAGATTGAAGGGGAAGCTGTTTCTACATTGACTGGTGTGTCACCAAACAGACTTAAATAATTTTTAAGGAGAAAAAAGGATCAAAGGGAAACTTTTCTACAGAACTTTCATTCTGGCATTTTACCAGTAGCCACAGTGTTAATTTTACAGATGAAGGTTAGACTTAGGCTAGTAATACAGTTGTGATTGACAAGAGAAAAGGTGTTGAGGGTAGGGCAAGCTGTTTTTCTACAGCCCACTGCTTGCAATCGAGCCTTTTGATACCCTGATTTACTACTTATCAAAAGCACCATCAAGTTAAAGGACTGGTAATGACTGCTAATTTAATTTCAGCATTACACAAAGCCCAACTACTGTAATTAAAGAAATACAATTAAAATTCAAGTGAAGAGAATTTTTAGAATAAATTAACATGATTTATCTAGGCTTCCTCCTATAGGTGCAGGTAAGTCATATAATACTGTGCTGGGATTACTGGCATTTAGTTTATGTCTATGAATATATTTATACAGTATTAAGTTTACTTTTAGGGCCATAAATATAGTAAGAGGAAGTTTGACAAGTGTAACCCAGCAATCGTGACTGGAACCACGAATGGATAAAATAGATGATGTCCCAATCAGAGATCAGGATAAAAAAAATAGAAATACAGAAATGACAAATCATCGTGATGAACATGTTTCGCTACGATACCTGATTTTGGACTTCTTCAGTGTTTGTTTCCCCAACATGAAGGCACACATGCAAATGAGAAAGCGGAGCTTACATATAATCAAGTATGCAAGCAGGCATGCAAACAAGCTGGGGGGGTGTTTTTTATACGGATAAAAACAATAAACGAACTGGGTTGGGAGTGGGTGTTTTTATAGGGATAAATCAGTCTCCCTTAATAAGAAGTAGGCTAGGTGGAATTTAGCATGTCTTCTATTCATAAATTGCAAAGAATGGAAAGACAGTGTTGTCTGTGTTCCATTAAATAAGTGTCACCTAGAAAGACAAAATCAACATTGGAGAGAGAGCCAAGCTTAAACCCCTGGTCAGTCATCAAGCACATAGTTAGTGTATCTTGCCCAAAAATATATATCTGTGTTGAGCAGTACTAAGTTGCACACACACATACACACACACACACACACCCCAAAATGAGACCATTCATGGTTTTCTTGTTTTCTAAACATATTTCATTTTTTTCAAATAATTAAGCTTAGAAAAAAATGATTTATTTATTTATATTGTAGCCCCCCGCACACACACACCAGACAGTAAATTACTACTAACAGAGACTACGTTGTTATACACCACTGGGTCATTTGGTCATTCCTTCTATTGATAGCTTGCTAACTAGCTAGACACTTGAGGAAACACATGTAGCTCTTTGTGCTGCTTTTGTATTTTTGTCCTAGATGTTTGCCATTAATGTACAGTAGCAGACATCTCTTCGCCTATTTGTTTGAAACCAGAGAATCACAAGTCCTATCTGCGATATTAGCAGTGTAGTGAGTGAATCCAAAACACATACAATCTGGAGAAACCAGGATAATTCTGTGACACCTTCTCATATTGGATTTGAACACCCAACTCAGATGTGACACAGAGCTTCATTGCCTGCAGATTTGTGAAAAGCAAATTGCCTGCCCACTCTTCTTTTTTTTTTATGGCAACTAGTCAGGTCATTGTTTCTGTTAACTACCCACAAGATTTACTGTACCAAAAAATCCCAAACTTAACCCAGTGTTATACTGCAAGACTGTTGTTTCCTTAAAGTCACTTTAGAGTTGAGATAGTTTTAATATACTGCATTCCCTGCAGGTTCCTGCCTACTCACTATCCTAACAATAAGCATAATCTCGCTTGCAAAAGCGATTATAAGTGGCCGTGGCCTGACTACATCTGGTCAAAGGGATTTCTTGTAGAAATAGAATTATTTGCATTCAGAATATCTTGGGTTTTTCTTCTGAAATTTCTCTGTTTAGGTGGGTATTTTGTGAAGCACTTTCTTTCCACATTTTATTTTCTCTCCCCCCACTCAATCTTTTTGCAGTGAGAGTGAGTGTCGGGTGGGGTGAGCGTCTTATAAAATTTGAACCAAGGAGGAGGGCTACAGCATATTAGTTATGTAGTTATAAATTGGACCTGGTAATAGTTAGGCTGAGCTTCCTATAGGATACAGATAGGGGTTTTGCTGCATGCACCAACCCCAGCCTCAAAAAACATGGTATGGATCAGTAAAAAAAAATGGTGCAAATAATTATTTTGTATCCACATTTAATTAATGCAGGTTATTTCAAATACAGTTTCATCCTGCATACTGCATTGTTTGAGATCCTACATCGGGTGAGAAAGTAAATCGATAGATTATTTTTCCCCCCCAGATTGCTGTAATGTCACAGCACAACATTAAAGAGTGCTCTTAATATAGGAAAAAAAGTTAAGCACAGCCTACAAATTCATTATAACAAAAATTACACTTACCCTAATAACCTACATACATTAAAATGAATAAACAGAAATGCACCAGGGCACACAGATAATGGTTCAGGATTAAAATGTTATTGAAAACAAAATATAACTGGAGACAAATGTGATTCTATCAATTACAGTATATACAGTATTTATGATTACATTCTCAATCTGACAGCATCCCTGGACAGCAGCCTGATACCATCTGCAGGTTATGTGTTGAAAAACGGCTTTATTGAGCAGGAACACTCGTCCAGAGAAATTGACAGAGCAGTGGAACATGCAACACAGGTCCCAAGAGAACAGCTACAGCAATATAAGGAATGGATGACTACCAACAGAATACCCTTAGTAGTCACATACCATCCTGACCTTGAACTTCTACGTAAGATTATTAAGGATATCCATCCAATAATTAGTGAGGATGAAGCCCTTAACTGTATTTTTCAAGAACTACCACTACTATCTTTTAAACAACCACCTAATTTAGCCACCCTGATTATTAGGAGTCAACTTGAACCGGAACAGAATACCATGATATCATATGGTACACGACCCTGTCATCCACGCACATGTAAGACATGTAACCTCATTTCCACTTCAGACTGTGTGGTTACATCACAAAACAGACTATTCAGGATACAGGAGAGTTATACATGTACATCAAGTAATGTGGTCTATTTTATTCAATGCAAGAAATGTCCTCACGCAGGTTATGTGGGAGAGACAAGCCAACAACTCTGCACTAAAATGAATTCACACAGACATTCTGTTAATCACAAGATGATTGAGAAACCGGTAGCCCAGCACTTCTCCCAGGATGACCACTCAATCTCAGATATGTCTGTGATGGTCTCAAAAGGACATTTCAACAGTACGCAACAGAGACGGGCTTCTGAAATTAGACTTATTTTACTTCTCAGTATGGTGGCGGATGGACTGAATATTGATGTTGGTTATATGACACATTATTCCACTTAAACTTACACAGACCTTTACTTTAAAAGATGGACATAAACGCTTTAGTTCTTCAGCGGGCCTTTGATTTTGTAAGTTTATGGTTATCTACATGTTGACTTCTCACCTTAACACTGTGGTGAGTGTGTTTGAGTGTGTGTGTGTGTGTATACTGATGTATGTATGTGTGTGTTTTGTGTGTGTTTGGTGTGTGTTGTGTTTTTGTGTGTTGGGGTATGGTGTGTGTGTGTTTTGTTTGTTGTGTGCGGTGTGGTGTGGTGTGTGTGGATTGTGTTTGTTATATTTGTTGTGTGTTGTGGTTGTGTGGTGTGTGCAGGTGTGTGTGTGTGTGTGAGGGGGTGTGGTGTGGTGTATGTACACACATATGTGTGGGGGGAGCGTGGCATGGGGCAATTGTTATGTGGCTAGGACACTTAGTTTTCACATATAGTGTACATTTACTTCCTTCTATTAGTTGTCAGTCATTGGATCACACACTGTCTGTAATAGGGGATAAAGAAATGTGTCCCAATATTGCAGGCAAACCTCATTTTGGTCTAAAACATAATGTGTTTGTGTAACTAATATTGATCTATGAAGCTGAATCATATAACTTGCAAAGTTACAAGTTTAATTAACTGAGCCACAACTTGTAATATTCAAGTGTCTTTTGATATCTGTACTGATCATGTGAGTAATGGCAGACAGGTGTCTTAAGTGTCTGCAAAGACAGAAATACAGGGCTAGAGTTTAAATTACCCTTCTGACTATTATTATCAGGAGGACAGGCCAGAATAAAAAGCTTGTGTGCACATTCCTAAGTGCAAACCTATTTCTTCCTTCTAAACCTTAATAACTGGTAATGACCATTATTATTATCCTTATATAATAGTATAATTTACACTATCAATACATTTATGTTGACAAGAGATTAGATCATGCATGTACTAAAAGGAGAATTGCCTTGTCATGCATGAACTAAAAGAAAATTGCCTTGTAAGTTGATGTTTATATTTGTCTTGGACCAATCATAGACAACCATAGTACTGTCTTCGACTATATAAGCAAGCCACTATACACTGTTAGTTTGAAGAATTAAGAATTAAGAATGAAGAATGAAGAATAAAAAATGCACCACCTGTAATCTCTTGCTATGATTATTATTATAATTCATTAAATTCTTCCGCCATCAGCATTGTCGCCGTTCGTCTCCTTTCTAAGTATCAGTAATGGATAATTTACTTAATGGTAATTTTTTGCTTCCTTTACAATTGGTGCCTTAAAGACTCTGATCGCTGGTGCTGTACACTTTGGAGTCTTAATAAGAAGGTGATGACGCTCGGAGACGTGGTGCTAATGGCTTAAAGCGAGAGACAGTGGTGCACACAGACAGGTTTAGCCACTTGCTAATCAGGTGATGTATGCTTTTCAAATTGTTTTAAATAAAAGTAGTGCTTAACTCTGTAGGAACTCATGGGGCAGAGTAGGTAAGTGAAGGTGCTGGGACTTGCAAGCCGGACCTCACAAGGGAGCCATAAGACATAGCTAGACAGACCAGGGCACCAGTGCACGGGTGCACCTGGCTGTGAAGGCTAGGCAGGCAAGAAAAAGATATGAAAAATGTGTATGGAAACACTAATAGGTCATTTTCTAGGAAAACAGCTAAAGGGAAAAGCATACAAACCAATGCCTGATGATTAACAGGCACAATTGTATTTTATGAGTATGGAAACATTGATAGGTTGTTTCTAGGGGAAACGCCTAAATGGGGGAGCATACAAACCATGATTAACAGGCACAGCAGTGTTTTGATTAATAATAAAAAAGAGTAACTAGCAAATACTGTACAAAGTCTGTGAAAATATAGCCAAGTGGTAATTCATTAACACATGAGACTTTGAAAAATAAAAAGAAAAGTTGCATAAACAGTAAAATGTAATAATCCAGCTACAGTCAAAAAAATAGATAGTTTAGAAATGCAAAATAAGTCAAGAGCCAAAATCCCTGCAAAGAAAAAGACATAACTAAAGTTATAGTTTGTAAAGGTACAGAGAGACCTTTGTTTTTTTAGATAGGGATAATTCTCTTTTACTGATTGCAATATAAACTATGACACAGCTTCTGTAGCACGTTTGTAAGATGTAAATGTCTTAAAATCTAAAAGAAAACACTTTACAGTGTGTTATCTCCTGTATAGGAGCAGTTAAAATGTAGGAGTAAAAAGTCAGTTTTGATTATTGGCAAGTCATACTAACTTAATGCCCAAAAACCTTGTCTCTTCTAATGTTAAAGAGTTTGATTCTAACTACTCTTAGTATGCTGTGGGGTGGACTAGAACAAATGCTAGCCACTTGTTCTTCTGTAATTGCTACCATAACCAAACAAACCACAGTTTGGCATGATTAATAATGTTATCAGTAACACTAGAGTTTCTGATGGACAAAAGATTCTCATTAAAAATGATGTTGGCATATTTTTAAATGTGGTATTCAAGTGTCCTTGGATAAAAAATGTTTATAAAAAGTTGTTTTTATTTCCTGTGCAATGTAACATTAAGATATTTTTAATATCAGTAGTGTTCAAGGCCACTACAAAAATAACTGGGTTTGAGCGACCCTTGTATGCACACTATGTGACCTTTTGACCTTCTTGTGTTGCAGCCAACACAGTTAATCAACATTTAACTGTAAGCAAAACTTCTTTTATAAACTCAGCTGACATTTTGTCATGCTTAGGATAAGAAAACCCAGGGACGCTTGGCTTCTTTTATCCTATGGAAATAATCTTGTATTACAGTAGTTGAGCTGTCTCGTCTGCCAGTATAAGCTCGGGGGGAGGGGGTAAGCTACCCTTCCTTGCTTCCAGTGTATTGTCCACAAAGGTTGCAAGGTACATTGCTATCTCCCCATACGGGTAAATACCAAAAAATGTGTATTTGATTCTTCTTCAAAAACATATGCTTCAAGAATTAGTTTAGCTGGAGTGGGAGTTGCGTATGTACTTCCACACATTCATTCTTTTGATTGTCTTTTCAGCTTTCTTAGCCTGTTTACAAGCTATATTTGTTTGTGCTTAAAATGTATTTTATACGTCATGCTCAATACTAAAATTGTTCTATTGCAAAAATGCTTATGTTTCCTAATTGGTTCCACATAAGGACTATTGCATAAATCAAGTCATTATTACCTCTGCAAGTGTATTGTTTTAGCAAAATTACATCTATTTGTACAACTTTAAATCAACTAAAAAAGGTCTAGTCAGTTTAAACTCTACAATCAAGCTTATTGTTTCTACTTACTATGAAGTAAAATCTGGGGTAGGGGCAATCCCCTAACTTCAGCAAGAAGATTCTTCTTCAATTGATCTCCAAGCAAGACATCCATTTTCTTCATTGTTGTTTGTTCCAAACATGGCTGATACTTTATGCAAACCTATTGCTTTACTATGGACTATTAATCTGTGTACCAGGGTGTAATCAACTACCACAACACAAATGCCATGCCAGTGTGTGTGTGGCTACTCAATGCACAATCTAATGCACCCCTGACCAGTGCAGTGTGTCTGCTAATCAGTCAGCCAGCAATATGAGCACTAACTTTTCTAAATTGGTGTGTGGACATACTTAACAGCTGGTCTAGCAGCTGTGCCTCAAAGATCAAGACTAGATCACTGCAAAGCTACATGGACTAAAAACAGAAAAAATGTGTTTCTTGTTATAAACAGAGCCACACCAAAGGACAATGATGTTTATGTGTTAACTCTGTCCTACTGTTTTTGGGGTAATAATAGTGTTTGTAACTATGCTAGTTTAAGCAACTCATTATGTTTTGTAGTCTCAAATGCCATATACTTAACTGTAACACCAACTGAATGCCCAAATGTGACAAAAGGGCCAGAGAGTGGATTTAATCAACATTTATTGATCAAGTGATTGTGAATAATGTGAAGTACATAGTGAGATGTACATGCTCAGAGGAGTTGTATTGTTACATAAATAATAATTAGGCAATATTGGTCCAAAGGGGGGCTTGTAATAGGGGATAAAGAAATGTGTCCCAATATTGCAGGCAAACCTCATTTTAGTCTAACACATAATGTGTTTGTGTAACTAATATTGATCTATGAAGCTGAATCATATGACTTGCAAAGTTACAAGTTTAATTAACTGAGCCACAACTTGTAATATTCAAGTGTCTTTTGATATCTGTACTGATCATGTGAGTAATGGCAGACAGGTGTCTTAAGTGTCTGCAAAGACAGAAATATAGGGCTAGAGTTTAAATTACCCTTCTATTATTATCAGGAGGACAGGCCAGAATAAAAAGCTTGTGTGCACATTCCTAAGTGCAAACCTATTTCTTCCTTCTAAACCTTAATAACTGGTAATGACCATTATTATTATCCTTATATAGTAGTATAATTTACACTATCAATACATTTATGCTGACAAGAGATTAGCTCATGCATGTACTAAAAGGAGAATTGCCTTGTCATGCATGAACTAAAAGAAAATTGCCTTGTAAGTTGATGTTTATATTTGTCTTGGACCAATCATAGACAACCATAGTACTGTCTTCCACTATATAAGCAAGCCACTATACACTGTTAGTTTGAAGAATTAAGAATTAAGAATGAAGAATGAAGAATAAAAAATGCACCACCTGTAATCTCTTGCTATAATTATTATTATAATTCATTAAATTCTTCCACCATCAGCATCGTCTCCGTTTGTCTCCTTTCTAAGTATCAGTAATGGATAATTTACTTAATAGTAACTTTTTGCCTCCTTTACACTGTCACATTTTTAACTGCTCATATTAAGATGCATATCTCATTTACTTGGGGGTTAATAAAAGGTGTAATTCCTTTGGGTTTTCATTTAGATTCCTTAGACTGATTCTGTGCATTTTTGTTATACACAGACTCTGTGTTGAAATCTGCACTTATCAGGCTCATGGTCTCATTTTCTTGGGGGTCCTTGACAAATATTTTTTTATTTGCCACTTACACTTACAAGTGATGCTTTCATGCATCATGTATATATGTGTAGGTTAATTTGAGGCTTGTTTTCAACTTGCAGTTATACCTAATTTCAGGATTTTGCCTCTCATTATATGTTCTTTAATACACCAGGACAATTGGAATGTAAGTTGTAAGCTCGTCTTATGTGTATTAGAGAGAATGCCACTCCAAGGTTTTTTTTTATCACTAGAATGCTTTCTTGGCATACTGAGACATTTTAAAATTTATGTGACAAGAACCTCTGGCTGTAGAGAATTCTTGATAACCTTTGCCCTTCTGAGGCCTCAGTTAAAGGCATACTGGTGTTAATTAGCTTCTCTGACGTAATCTTCTGTTATGTTTTAAATGTATATGTTAAACCAATGAGAATTATTTCTGTTTTTTCAATATAATCTGGTGTTAATAGTATGGGATATTTGAAAAAACTGCCACAAAGCTTCTGAAGAAGGACCTGGTTGGTTCGAAAGCTAGAGCACTTTGTTCTTTTCTGTAACATCCATGTTGGTCCAATAAAAGTTATCAAATCATTTGTTTCTGGATCTGTTCTTAAAAGGACCAGTACGGCACCTACAACATTTTTTTTTCACACTAAGAAATCCTGATGGTGAATTAGTTACCTCTAAAGTACAGTTGTCTGCCATTGTCTCAGACCATCTTCTATCTTTTAGCAAAACTCATTCCCCTTTGAAATGCAGTATTTTTTCATAGCTGAATACCTGCTCACAGCAGCTGTCTGCAGAGGCAGCATCTGCACTAACAGTTCCAGTTTCTTTACCAGACACAAAAGGCAATCCTAGGAGGCATACACTAAGTGTGGTCCAGCCCCTAGCCCTACTGTCTGCTGAGCTTCACTGATCTTCACTAACTGAGTGAGAAACCAATCATGGAGGAAAGACAGACTCCGACAGGTGCAGAAGCAGAGATTCCTTGACAGAAGTTCTACCTGAGTGAACCCCCCTTGGAGTGTACAGTCCAGGCTCCTTTCTCCACTAAGGCAACTTCTCTCCATGCTCACTCTGCTCTGACCCAGCCTACAGCTGCTTTCTCAGCATAAGGATCTGTTGGAACACTTAATCCATGCCCCTTAACATAAAAACAACAAGTTTCCTTTCCATCCTTTTAGTTCTGTGTGTACTTTGGTTTTACGTGCAGTTGATGAAGCAAGGCCTTGGTACATCTAAAAGGCAGAACATCACTGATGGTTTTTACAAGTAGCAGAAACAAAGGTTTTGCAGCAGGGAAACATAGCATAACCCCCAAACCTTCCCCTGGGGACTCTACTCTTATAAGTGACCTACCTATACCACATCCTGTTGTGAGATGGGAAGAGGCAGGGTAACCCTCCAAAAAATCACATTTGTTTTCATTTTTGTCTTGTCACTCTAAACTCCTGTTTTCTTCCTCTTTACTTTCAGCCAGAGTACAGACAGGTAGGCACCTACCTTAGACAACCTTTTTTATTTTGTCCACATTTCCTCCCCAGGGCAAAACAAATTATAACTATCGTATTCGCTTGTCTACCACTTCTACATCTGCACTTCTTCCATTCTCATACTACTTTTGTCCATACTCAAATGGAGCTCATAAACTGTAACATCTGTGGCTCACTCTTCATAAGAGCTTACATCCTGAGAGTGAGAGTGAGATATTGTACAATATGCTCTGCCCTAAGTGACCTAAGAACTCAGCTCCATGAAGCAAAGACTGAGCTAAATTATCTAAGAACAATTCTCAATTATACACAACAAAACTGCACCAACAAACAGTCCTTTACCAAACTGGTCCCATTGCCCCAGAGGACAAACAGACCAGGAGGTTGGAAACTGGTCAAAAACCACAATGCTCCAAAGTCTACAGCTACTGGAACAATCACACCTGTGCGCACAACAAATAGTTACTCTTCATTGACAGCTAGCACAGAGACACTGGAGAGTAAGGAACAGGTGGATCCAGTACAGCAAATGTGTACATAGAGTTTGTGTCTGAGCACCCAAGTTCCTTGTTTGTTTAGGTGCGGACCATGAAATTTGTAGATGTCCCACTCCCAGAAGTTGTGCCAATTGCCAATAAAGCTGTGTCCATTTTCCTGGCACCATTGTTTAAGCAAAGGATTGAGTTCAGAGATGTCTCTCTCTGTCTAATCCTGTGCCTGATTCTACCCTTTTCCCATACAGACAGGATCTCCAGGAAAGAGGCATTGGACAAAAGAGAATTAAGTTTGCTGGCCAGATTTGTTACAGTATGTTTTGTTTAGTCTCTTCTACCAAGCAAGAGGCTATGTTGTTTGTGCCTATGTGGAGGATGATATGCAGTTTATGGTCCACATTGCATATGATATTCAGAATGCAGTTTGTGCCCCTCCACACAGATGTACCCGGGAGACACCTAACAGCAACTTTTGTATGGCCAGATTGCTGAAGGTGAGACTCGACACCTTTAATAATGGAGTCTCTGACTATTAGTACTTGCTTTTTGGTGGTTGGTTTGTTTGTTGTTTTGGGGAACTTTTCAGTGTTTTCAACAATGGAAAGGGTAGAAGCTTTCCAAGCTCAAAAGAATTCAAGTCATTAAGAAATTATTGATCCCTTGCCTATTGTACATGGTTTTGATTTTCTCCCTTCATGTTTCCTTAGAAACAAGGTTGTACAGCTATTTTTTCCAGATGTTGTGAGGGAGCCATTTAAACACTATTAAACAGTGTTTTACATATCTTCCTAAGAAAAATGGAGGGCTCAATATGGTGGACCCTATTGTGTTCTTCCATGCATTGTTTATTTCCCAAACTGTATGGTTGGGTCTGAATCCTTCCTTTAACTCAGAAATGGATTAAAAATAATTTAGGTTACTATTTTTCTGTTTGGGAGACCACACCCCCTAAAATATCCCGACATCTAGGCATTCCAGTGTACTTTAAATCTGTGGCACAAAAAACCTTTTAAGTGGGGTCTTTCAAAAACCCAGGTAACACAGCAGGATGACCCCTTTTTGTATCATGCAGTAATGCAGGACATTCATCCACCTGAACTGGAATTCAAAAATTGTACTCTCTCTCAAAATAAAAATGTTTTAATACATCTCAATAATCCCCGCATACCCCTTCATATGTGAGAACTTCTATGGCTGTCCTCTTATGGAAGATTAAATGTTAAAGTTAATATTAAACACAAAGCGCAAGAAGAAAGATACTGCCCCTATAGTACATGTTGGGCACAAGAGGAGACATAGGGCATTTCTTACTTAACTGCTCCCATGTGATATATTTATGGCAATATTTGGCAACCAGGTGGAAATTACCTTGATTAACTATGCTAACCTATGATATTATTGTTCAGGATAATTATTTTTTATTACCTGTTTTCTTTCATAAAGAGACTCTAACAGTATTTTTATGTTGTCTAAAGTATTATCTGTGGCAAGTTCATTGCCAATGGGTCTTCAACAGTGGTTGTTGTCCTTTGAAACTTTTAGCACACTATGTAAAAATGCATTAGTTTCTGTATATAAGGTTGATATTTCTACATTTCCTTCTGACAAGGTTAACAGCTGGTGGAAAGCATTTTTACATTTCATCAAATGTAAATAGTATGAATGAATGAAACATAGAATTTGATGGCAGATAAGGACCGACAGGCCCATCTAGTCTGCCCTCTTATCTATTTTATAACTTTTTTTAACATTATAAGAATAGATTTTCCACATCCTCTTTTTCTTAAATATTTTATTTACTGCCCTTCTGTATATTTCTCCTTGATCTCTGTTAGCTCCTTAACCTTTCTAGTCCTCTGGTTCTTCAATCAAACCTCCTTTGCATAGTTTCTTCTCTTCCATCCTTATTCTATACCTTTTTTCCAAATATTCCCTGACCATTTTCCTTCTCTCCCCTACAATTTGTAGGAAATGACTGTATTTATTACATTAGTGTAAATCTGGGACTGAAATACGGGCCATGCTATTTAATTTGAATCAGATCGAGAAATAAATTGAGATAATTTTAATAATAGGCTAATTCTTAGTCCAGATCTGCTTTTTGTTGTTTATGCTCTGGAATGCTTTTGTACACTATTTTTTATGGCTGTGGGCAGAGAATACAGCCATTTTGTGATCAAAGCCTTAAAACAGCCAATCGTGGTACATTCCATTGGACTTTTGGAAGTATCCTTGTGAAAGTCCAATGGAGCTTGTAACACTCCACCATGATCGGCCGCTACGGAGTAACATCCACACTATTTTGACTGTTACTTCCATATTCTGGGAAAAGAACTGCCCATGTACACCTTGCACACATTTGCAGTTCTGTTGGTGCCACCATCTTGTGAATGGCAAAATGCCACTAACCACAACTATGCATGTGCAAATGCCACATATGCATAGTTGCATCACCACCTCCATCTTGCAGATAGCACTCCTCCCACACCCTCCCATTGCTCCTATCCTCCCTGCTCCCTCTGTTCCCTCCCAGCACTGGCAGCAATATTAAACCCTCCCTTTACCTAACATTGCTGCTGTCCTTCCTGCTCCTTCTGTTTCCCATCCCCATGCTGACATCGGGGTACACAATCCCTGTGTCAGCATCATGTACCCCCAACTCATGTGGCACACTGAAAGCCCACCCCAGTATGCTCAAATTTATGTTTTTTCTTTTTTTTCTCCCTGCACTGACATTGACATGCCCAATCCCCATGTCAGCATCATGTAACCCTCCCAATTCATGTGGCACACTGGGGGCCCACCCCAGTGTGCCCAAATTTAAGTTTTTTTCTTCCCCCATGCACCAACATCAGGGTGCCCAATCCCTGTGTCATCATCATGCACTCCCCCAACTCATGCGGCACACTGGGAACTCTCCCCAGTGTGCTCAAATTTATGTTTTTTTAATTTTTTCCCTGAAAATAAAGAAAACTGTCCCTGACATCTTTATTTTTTTTTACCTGTAAAAAAGAAATTGGTTCCTCATTGTTACCCCTGTCCCCCCTCCCCCATCCTCACCCTCCTACTGAACACCCACTACCCTGCACTTCCACTTACCTCATACTTAGCTCTGGAGGTTGGTGCTGTCATCTTCTCTGGTTGGGCACATCTGCACTCTTCAAAGCCGAACCACAAACTGAAGAATCAAAGGTAAGTTGGTATAATGGCAGTCAATGGGGTTTTCAACTTTTGTTGATATATCAGACATTTTTAAGAATTCTGGCCTCAAATTTTCAACATGTGGTTCTTGGGACCCCACCTTGTGAACACTGTCTTTTTGTTACTTGGTCCCAAAAGATGATTTTGTGGTCACTGCACAGAATCACCTATCAGGACCAATTAACAAAACAACAGTGCCACTGTTCATGAGGTGGGGTCCCAAAAAGCCCATGTTGCAAATTTGGTGAAAAAATTCAAAAACATGACTGCATTACACACGTGCATTGTGCAGTTTCTACGCATGCTCCTAACTGCCAATTATTAATATTTTCACACCAGATTTTCAACATTGCCATTTTTGCACACCTCCTTATTAACAGTGCAGCCATTTTTTACATCCTGCAATTGTGTTTTCACACTTGTGGCACAGAACAGGGCAGTTGCTCTGTGAAATCTCCTTTCAGGACAAGTGAATGAAATGACAGTGGCACTCTTTATGAGGTGGGGTCCCAAAAAGGCCATGTTGAAAATTTGGAGAAACAAGTCTAAAAAATTGCAAAGTTACACACTGTCGTTCAAAATTTTCTGTGCATGCATGTAACTTTGATCATTTGGCAGCTCACCACAGCCATATCAGCTCTGGCTAGATTTTGTTTAAATGTAGTCACTTCTCTTTGTGCATATTTATCAGAAGTGTATAATGTAGCTTTAAAAGTTTCACTTAAAAAGTGTGTATGATCATTTCCTACTAGGTCTACTTCCTGATGAATGCCCTATTTGGCTTGAAGTGCTGCGGTTAAGGGTACCAGCCAGGACCTTCCTTTGTGCTGCAATAAATACTTAGATGCATTTTGTTGTGCTGACTTCTTTCTTTGGAATCTATGAGTGCAGAACTTCTCCATTTGTTGACTATAGGCTGGCTGCCTTGTTTTGCACCACCTGCTTCTTCCAGATAGTGCCAGAGCTTCTTTTGTTGCATATTTTAGAATGTATGTAATTATTCCTGCTGGACTATGTTAACCTTTTGACTGCTGCTGTCCTCCCTGGGACCCCCGTAAAAATGATGCTGCATCTAATCAGGTTATACCAAATGGAGTAATTTCAAATACATACATAAAAATAAATAAGTAACTGGGATAGGCACATGATGCTGGTGAAGGAAGAAGCTGGTGGTGCACCCAATAGGCCATAGCACTGTTTGAATGTGTGGCTGTGGGTCCAGGTGCTGGTTGAGGATCCTTCTTGGGTACTGTCCGCAGGACATGAGGGGTAGTTCCTGTAGGAAATCATGGCTTTCATCACTGATAGAGTGTTGGAGTCACCAGGATGGCTTATTCTTGGTGACTTTAATGCTTGGGTTAATGATAAGGGCTTGCACATTGCTCATGATTTCCTCCAGAGCATTGGAGCTCTGGGCTTTGCACAAGTGATTACTTCCGGAACCCATTTACATGGTCATGCCTTGGACATGGTGTTCTCACTAGGGCTTGAGATTAATGATCTCTAGATTGAGCAGGTTGTTTAGTCAAATCATTGCAAACTGTGAAGGTTGTCTCATTCTGCCCTTTTAAAGGGCTCAATCCAGAGGGACTGTTGGTGGTACTGTATACATCAGAAGTGTTGAAAGCATGCACTGAAGGGTAGGAGGCAGCAGTTGTGGCCTATTATTTGGCCATCACTGAGGCCTTTGACTTCCTAGTACCAGCTCGTGTACACCCATTGGTGTCATGCTTTAGCTCACCATGGTTTGATGGGGAGCTGAGGGTGATGAAAACCAAGGGGTGAAACTTGGAGCATTGTTGGAGAAAGTACAGGACCCAGGAGCATTAACTGATTCTGATGTCTTATTACAATGAGTATCAGAAAGCAATCACTGATAAGTAGGCAGCTTTTCTGTCTAGGGAGATTGTTGCTTGGAGGAACTGACCAACCCAGCTCTTCCAGATGCTCGGCAAGCTTTCACATCAGGCCTGTATGGAATCTGTTAGAGCTTTTTCACTTGCAAAGTGTGAGGAGTTTGTTTGATTCTTCTTGGACTAGGTATCCTCCATTATGGCTGGGAATTCCCTAAGTGGGTCATTACAACCCTGCAAGGTGGAGCTGGGGAGTCAGGGTCAGGTTTAGTGGTCCTGTGGAAGGTTTCAATTGGTGATGGTAAATGAGGTGTCTGAAGTAATCTCTATGCTGTGGACAATGTTTTAAAATATGGATCCAGGCCCAACATGACTACTGGTGAGCTGCGTGGGGCATCTAGGTCAAGTGTTTACTGAGATTGTCCGGTGCTCCTTATTGGAGGGTGTTTTTCCAAAGTTGTTTAAAAATGCTTTGGTGAAGCCTCTGTTGAAAAATCCATCTTTGGACCTGGATGTCTTGGTGAACTATCGAGCTGTCTCTAACCTTCTTTTTTTGAAAAACTTTATTGAGAAGGTGGTTGCGCTACAGCTCGAGGCACAACTTACTGCCTTTAACATCTATGAACACCTGTAGTCTGGGTTTAGGGAAATGCACAGCACAGAGACTGCACTGGTTTGGGTGCTCAATGACTTGCTCAGGGCGAGGTACAGGGGAGAGTGGTCACTTCTCATTCTCCTCTATCTCTTTCTCATTGGTGTTTCACACTGTGGACCATGGGTTGTTACTGGACTGACTCAAGGTATACAAAGGACTCACTGGCAAGGTCATTGACTGGTTTGAGCCCTTTCCTATGGAAAGGACCCAGAGGGTTGTGATGGGAGATTACTCCTCATGCCCAATGGCTCTGTCTTGTTGGGTACCCCAGGGTTTGGTCTTGTCACCCATGTTGTTCACTGTGTACATGCTGCCCCTGGGTAAGAACATTAGACAGTATTGGCTTGGGTTTCATTGTTATGCTGATTATACTCGGCTCTACCTGTCCTTTGCACCTGAGACATTGGGTGCAGTTGATGAGCTTAATAAGTAGTTGTCTGAGATCCAGACTTGGATGTCATTGAGCTGGCTGAGATTGAAATATGATAAAACTGAAGTGCTAGTGGTGGAGCTGGGTCAAAGGGCGGGAGCAGAGACTTCCGAGGGGGGAGATTGGGCTTTGGCTTGGTCCTTCTATGTAATTAGCTTTCACCATGGTGAAAAATCTAGGAGTCATTCTGGACAATTGGCTAACACTGGAGACTCAGGTGGCAGCGTTTCTCTGGAGTGGCTTTTACCATTTATAAAATATCAGCTGGAGTAAGTCCCTTATCCTGCATGATGACCTGGCCACACTGGAACATGCATTCATGACCTTGAGGTGCAACTACTAAAACGTGTTATATCTTTGGATCCTGTCATTATCTGTGATATGTATGATTGTATACTCAAATGGATGTACATGTTCCTCTTGGATGCATTCTCTGTCATTATATCTGCAATAAAATTTTAATGGGAAAAAAAAATGTGCTATATCTTGGGTTCAAGGGAGTTGTGCTGAGATGTCTGCATCTGCTGCAGAATGCTGCAGCCCGACTTCTGATGCACCTCTTGAGGTCCTGCTATGTGTTACTGATACTGTACAAACTACACTGGCTGCCAGTGAAGTGACATATCTTCTTTAAAGTGGGTCTTCTGATCTACAAGGCCTTGCATGGGCAAGGCCCACTTACCTGTCAGAGCTTCTGCTTCCTGACATTCCTGGACGTCATCTCCTCTCCTCCCAGTCAGGCCTCCTGGTAGTCTCTTGGGCGAGACTAAAAATCATCCAGTGACCAGGCATTTGCGATGGCAGTCCCAGTCCTATTTGCCTAGGTCTTTGAGGGAGCCCCCTCACTGGAGGCCCTTAAATGGGATCTGAAAATGTTTCTGTTTATGCAAGCATTTGGGGATAAAATGAGTATATTTACCATAAATAATTATTTATGTCTGTTTTTAACTATATTGAATGTAGTTGATGGTGTTTTTGTAATTACTGTATTCTGATATGTTTGTAATGGCCCCCTGAGCCTCTGGAGAAGGGTGCCACAAACAAATAAAGACTACTACTACTGCTACTGTATCAAAAGGGGAGAGACAAAAGGGAAGTGAAGGGCCACTGGAGCCCTAAAAAAACCAACAGTGTGAGGTAGGTCTGGATAGACTTGATGGGCCACAGGGCCTTTTCCTGCTGATTTCTACAGTATGTTTCTATGTCTGTGTGTATAGTCCTGCTCTGTAGTCCCCTGCTGAAAGTTAAACAGTAAAATCTACACACAAACTAATGATTTAAAAGTGCTAACTTTAAACAGGTGTCGTAAACTGGCTTTGTCACTTGTGAGTAATGGTCCTGCACCCTCATTTATGAAGATGAATTACGTATTTTGAATAAGGCCATATGTAACCCATATATACAGCATGACAGAGAGAGGGAGAGAGAGAGAGAGAGAGAGAGACAGAGTTAGTTTCTGCGGTCCTCTGCAAACTTCAAACAACTAAATTTGAATATAATCAATACTGTAAATAAAACATAAACCAAATTTAATTATCTTCTAAGAGGAACATTATATATATATACACACATGACATTTGTTTCCTTATGCATAATTAAAAAAAGAAATCACTATGTTTTGTAATTAACTCCACTTTATTTGAAATTGCAGGACTGCATGCAGAGCTGTCACAGATAGGAACAAATATAGCTGAGGTTGGTTGCAATATTTTATTGAATTATTGATGCCACTCTGCTTCTCTTTAATTTATTAAATTGTTCCAGTATGATATTTTATTTATTGAATCTGTGGATTAAGGGACTCCAGCAGTGAGAAATGGTGGCTGCTCACCATCTGCTGATTTATTGTACTCCATCAGGACTTTCTTACAGAAGGAGCAGCTTTTAACAATTGTCACGATATTGATACAGTAGCATTTACAATAAATTTAGTGTTTAGCCAGGTAGATAGCAATGCAGTCAACATACATGATTGTAATTATTTGTTAACTAGTAGAGTTATTCACCCCCCTGTATTTACAACCTTATGCCATTGATTAGGAGGTTACCTATGAAGAGCCTCAGCAGCTCAAATGCTAACCAGCTGTTAACTAGTTGCAAAAAAAAGTTTAATGTGAACGGTAATACATGCATAATTTGATTATAAACATCTTTACTCAGTAACGTACTCAGTGATTAAGACAGAAGTAGGCATTACAGCCCATCAAAACTGCCTTCCAGTCCAAGTGAGGGTATTCTTCCCTAGATATTGATGTAGAACAGGTACCTATTTAGTTAAGTTTTAAATCTTTCAAATACTGTTAAATCAACCAAGTATTCTGCTAACATATTCCAAACTTTTGGTGCCCAAACTGTAAAAAAAAGTGTCCCTTTTATTGGTATATGCCCTTGGTATTTTTAGATGTTTAGTATAGGACCTGAGATTTGCCATTCTGTCATTGGAGATTATGTCACATTGGTTTGTAAAATGGAGTTATGGATGATTAACAAAATCCTATATTAATTTTTTATCTAATTTACATTCTGCTACACCTTAGGATAAAAGACAATTAAAAATTCACACAACTTTAAATAGGCAGAAACATTCTGCAATTCAGAAGCATCTCTAGCCAAAGGAGTGCCCTCCAGACAACAAGAACATGCATCAGAAATAAATGACCTGACTACACAGAATTACACAATTCAGTACAGTTTTCATTAGCCAATGCTAGATATAGTGGCATTTGAATTCACATTCCTTGCAAATCAGGGGAGGACCACTTATCTTCTTCTTCTGAATGGCCTCCTCTTTGCTGCAACAGCCCTGGTTTTCATTTCATCCAGGGTTTCATCTTTCCCTGGCAATGGAATCCTCCCTTCTTCTCCCCCCTCACCATCCCATTAGCTCTGGCAGTAAACAGAACCACATTTATCAGTCCAAAAATAGATTCTGTTTTTTCCATATAGCTTTTTTCCAGCAGGTCAGTACAGGTGGGACTCTCAGCCTTTCCCCCACCCCCTCCCATCCGGCATCCACCACCCGGTCCACCGAACCCTGTATCCCACATGGATTCCCACACTTTGTGGTAGGACCAGGAAGGGGACAGCCATTCTCCCCCCTCTTGGAGACAGAATACAGATTTCTGGGCTAGGGGAACCAGCAGTGGTGCAGGGCAGAGGTGGGCAGGCAGGACTTCATGTCACCAATGCCAGTCCATTTTCTGTTTTCTCCCTTCGTCCCCTCACCACTGTGGCACGTAAGTGTGTGCACATGGAGGCATATGCACACTACAGAATTGCAGCTCCTACCTTAGTGTCACTCAGGCTGCTGGCATTACCCCCAGGTCTCCACCTGGGGGCAGCCAAGGGATGAGTTGGTAAACCTCCCACAGTGGGAGAGGAGAGTTGTCTGTTGGATGCTTAATACTTTCCCTTCCCAGCTGACCCCTGGTGACCCAAGCATGTTCCCAAACCTGGGTCACCGACGCGGTGAGAGGTAAGGCATATAGCGCTTCAGCCCTCTACATCACTGGGCCAGCTTCAAAAATAGATTTTGCTATGCTCTTTACACACTGTACTCTTTACTTTACCCTCATGGTAACTTGGAGTAGACCTTAACTTATTAGAATGGTAAACTTATAATGTTATTTCACTTGCATTTGCATTTGCAATTGCATTAAATACTGTATCATCCAGGAATCACTTAAACACAAGACACAACACTTTAGGCAACATATCTGCAAAACTTCAAACATTTATTTACTGAAGCCAGTGCACTCACCTTGAGGTAGTGTTCACAAGAGTGCAGCTGGGGCCATAACCACAGGTCCCATTTTGAGAACAGTTTTACATCAGCATTCCAAATCAGGTATCATACTCAGCACAGTTCAGCACAGTAACTGTTACTGTACATGCTTCAGGCTAGCTGGTCATGGGTTGAATTCTCATCATCAGCTTAATTACTCATAACATATTTACAAAGTTCAATAACAAAGTTCCCTCAAGTATATTATCTTCCATTACCACATTTTTACTGTTTACTTAAAGATAACACATGGGGATATCATTCAGCAGTTATATTTTGGTGCACCTTGCAGTTATGAGTGGAATTGGGGGTATTTGGGTGTACCCAGCGCTGCACTGGCACAGAATGAGTGACAGAGTGCCTCTGATAGTTGTCAGTCAAAGGGGTATGCCCTTCTGAAAACACACACACACACACACACACACACGCACAGCCACCACTTGCCCTATGCCTCCATGGGAGCAGGACTAAGTGCCTAATTCAGTCACAGCAACAGTGATTTATGAACCAACCAGGTCTATCCCTTGCCCTTGGGTTCATATCCTCAGTATCAGTTACCCTAGTCTTTCACCCCCACACACACACACACATATCCTTGGATCCAGGTCACAGTCCACCATCACCACATGATTACACCTGCTACTTCTTTACCATCACAAGAACTTGGCACTGTTTGTGCAGAAGCCATCAGGAGACCCTCCTTGAGAGAGAATCCTCAGCTGGCCATTGCTGCCCCCAAGCTGAGCCTTCAGACACCTGCACAAGCTGGTGCTGGTGCTGGTGCCCCCTCACTCAGGTAACCTGCCACCATTTCTGAGCCTGCAGGCCCCATCCAGCCAGTTGCAGGCAGAGAATCACACCAGGAAGAAATGAAGCTGTATGCACTGCATGCTGGCAACCCATACTGGAATTGTAAAACCAGAACTGTTTTTTGCTGGACCAGAGCCCCTAATTATGTCCCTTAATAGGTGAGAAACATTGCCCGGGAATCTTCTGAACCAATGGGCAATTGCAGGTGCAAACACTGACACCTAGATTTACTTTCTCTAGGCAGGAGGCACATTGCATAAACAGGATAACAGAATACACATTATTAATATTTAGTACATGTCAGAACCTTGATACTTAGGGTTAGGATTACCCCTATTTTAGTATTACCCCTATAAGTGTACTTCAATCACAAGAATGGTACTTTTCATTCATGCAGACCATAAACATAGCCCCAACTTTGTCAGTCTACACTTTAGGTGGGTGCTAGCAACCCCTGTTGTGACAGCTGGGTAACACGATTCATGCCCAGTGGTTTTCTGAGGCATGAGGCCAAAAATGGAATGTTCTCACACTACCTGGAAAGTGCATCACAAATGCACTAATGCACACCCTGATGTGTACTACTACACTAGTAAAATGGATTTGGTGGGAAAAACAAGATTTTTTGGGGCATAGAAAGGAGTCTGGAGACCTGACTATTGATCTCTAGAGATTTAATGTATTATCATGAGACCTATTTTAACCAAAGAAGTTTCTAAATTTTTCTTCTGCCTATTTCACACCACGGTGCCTGTGCATAGGACTACTAGGCAGGGAGGGCAACTGGATGGGGGGGATCCGCAAATATAGTGACGGCATGTCACTATATGTACACATGTGTTGGGGGGGAATGAGCATGTGGTGCGATGGGAAGAAGGGGAGGGAGGGTTTGTGGACTGTAGTGTGCTGGTCAGCTGCTGAGCTGGCCATGTGGTGTGGTGGGTTGGTGCAGGCTAGGGTTGGGATGGTACCGGATACGGTTCTAGGCGCAGTCTGTTTTTGTGCACCGGTCCAGGATTTTATTTTTTGGTGCTTTGTATCCCCACCGACATCCACCCCCCAGAGTTGAGAATCCTTAAGTAGGGTGGTGCAGAAGGTGAAGCCCCCCCCCCATAAATAGAAAAAATCTATGTCTCTGGTGCCATTTTGCTGTGCACCGATAGTGTACATCACCAAAATTGATTTTCGGTGATGTACACTTGCCCTAACGGTGATCACCTTTCCTCAATCATCATTATGACATGGAACCATTTCATAAATAAAGGACAATGCTTGAAAAGGGGTGCATTATGTAAGCAATAAGACACAGCAGGGTGTGAGTTAGGATGAAATAACCACACATCCAGGGGCATAGAGAGGCCCAAAGTCATAGGTGGAGGGCCTTACAACCACTGGGAGGCTGGTTTTGTACCTTAACCCACACCCTGAAGGACCATATTATGCTTATAAAATGGGTAAACAGAGAAACAATTTAAATAAAAAAAATGCTGACTTTGTTTTATTAAAAACAGGTATTTTCTTTGGTTAAAAGTATCTAGTAGTCTTTTTAAACATTCAGTAGATGGAATGTTTGTTTACTTGTTATGGACTACAGGAATTCATAGTTCTGCAGAATTCATAGAGCAGAATGTTCACCCCCTCACATCCAACAGAAGCCTGATATGGAGCCATGGTCTTACTTTTATCTTTAGCAAAGTAAGCAGCATATATTGCCCTTGCAAGCTGGTAAGGAAAGCAAGCAGATTTTTCATGGTTATCAAATGAACACTAGGAATCAAAATTAAGATTAGTACTTCACTTTTTTTATTTGTTTGTGCATGTAAGGAGGGGGTCATCATGAGAAGAAAGAATGTTTAATTATTATTTAATTACACCTAAAAATTAAGGGAGTTTAACTTTTAGGACCTTGTTAAAGATTTTCAGAGAGTAAAGGTCTCAGTCACATTGATGATGGCAATCAGAGATGAATGTAGTGGGTCATGAGTTCTTTTTATTTATTTATTTATTTATTTATTCAAGTCTCGGATTACAGGTCTTTGAGCTGGGAGCTCATTTGCCAAGGTTCCATGTCAGTCAGTAAGCAATCAGTAGTACATACAGGTTACATACAAGGGTTACACTACAAGTTTCATTGGTGGTACAAACATGAATACGAGATTCAGGCAAACACTAGGTACATACAGGTTACCATCAAAATTACACAACAAGTTACATATTTGGTTCAAGTGTGATTACGAGATTCAGACATGGCTTTAGGTTGTAAATGGTCATACAGAAAATCAAGGAAGATTGTTTTGCTACACAGGAGGCAGAAGGACCTCCAATGGAAGGTAATAGGCAATGGGGTGGGGGTGGGGACCAGGCAGGACCAAGGCCCATTGTCAAGGTGAGGCAGTTGGAGAGAGGAAAGTTTAGGACCACGGGGGGTGGATGGAGCAGGTGCAAGGGACTGGAGATAGGAATAGACATATGGAGGAGAGGGGGGATAAAGGAGGAGAGGGGGATAATGGAGGAGAGGGGGGTTATGGAGGAGAGAAGGATTAAGGAGGAAAGTGGGGATAATGGAAGACAAGGTGAGTGTGGGTAAGAGAGACTGGGAGAGGATAGAGTAGTAGGTAGGCTTCTGGGGGTAGGTGATTGGCCCCACATTCCAAATCAGAACCATGTCTACCATGAACACTAGGGAACAGGTCATTCTGGACACTTTCCAGGATGTGTTACTGTCACAAATGGCGGAGGAGTCATCAAGGGAGGGGAACATTTTGGATCTTCCACTGGCAGACAGTGACCACATACAAGGAGTAGAGACTGCTGACCTTTTAGCAGGCAATGACTACCATACATTGTGGTTCTCCCTGGATCTGGGTAAGGAGGGGACATCTGCAAAAACCAGGATAGTTGGATTCAAAAGGGCTGACTTCATCAGCATGGCTGGCATCCTTAGGGGGCATTTAGATACCATCAGCCCAGACATGGATGCCACCCAGAAATGGGCCATCTTGAACTTGGGACTGGTAGAGGCCACATTTGCCAGCACATTAAGAAGGCAGGGACCAAAAAGCCAAGTTGGTGATCAAAGAAGGTGCGGAAAAGAGTGAAGGAGGAAAAGGTGGCCTTCAGAACATGGAAGGGGTCCACCAGAGAGGAGGACAGGAAGGAATACACAAAGAAAATCAGGGAGGTAAGCATGGTTGTTACGGTGGCCAAGGCTTCAAGGGAGTTAAGGCTTGCACAGAAGATAATGGACGGTGACAAGGCCTTCTTCAAGCACATAAGGGAGAAGAGGAACTGCAAGGAGCAAATCAACAGGATCAAGAAAGATGGAGGGTGGGTAGAGAAGGGGGCTAAAGAGGCAGAAACACTCAATGAGTATTTATTTTCAGTATTTACCAGGAAGAAGGATGGGCTGATCCAACATGGGCATGGCAAGGCATGCGAGGGAGGAGAAAGGATAATGGATGGAGAGATCCTTGTAATCAGAGTGCTGGAGGGACTTAAATCTTTGAAGATGGACAAGGCACCAGGGCCAGATGGGCTACACCCTAGAATCCAGAGGGAGCAAGCTGAAGTCCTTGCAGCACCACTAGTGGACTTATTCAATACCTCCCTGCAGTCTGGGTGCATGCCTCAAGACTGGAGAATGCTGCACATGGTACCCGTACATAAGAGTGGCCCCAAAGACAAGCCAGATAACTATAGGCAGGTCAATCTTAAATCCATTGTAGGTACGCTCATGGAGACCATCCTAAAGGAAAGGTTGGTGACCTTTCTAGAGGTGAACAGTCTTCTGGATAATAGGCAGCATGGGTTTATCTCCAGAAGATCATATCAAACTAACCTGGTTGACTTATTTGACTGGGTAACAAAAGCACTCAATGCCGATCGGGCTGTTGATGTCCTGTATCTGGACTTCAACAAGGCCTTTGACTCAGTGCCCCATGGCAGATTAACTAGTAAATGCAGGAACCTGGGAGCAGCGGAGAAACTGGTTAAGTGGGTTAGTAACTGGTTGAGGGGCAGATATCAGAGGGTGATTGTAGGGGGGGACTCTCAACTCCCATAGCAGTCATCAGTGGGGTTCCACAGGGATTGGTTCTGGGGCCAGTGCTGTTTAACATCTTTATAGCTGATATAGCGGATGGGGTTAAGAGAAAGATCAGCCTATTCACTGACGACACCAAGATAGGTGCGGTGGTGGATGGTGTGGAGGGAGTAAAAGTTCTCCAGAAAGATTTGGTAAAGGTTGAGCAGTGGTCAGACACTTGGCAGCTGGGTTTCAATGCTAAGAAGTACTAGGTCATGCACTTTGGAGCCAGGAATCTAGGGTACAGTTACTAGCTGGGAGGGGTACAACTATCTGTGTCCAAGGAGGAAAAGGATCTGGGGGTAATGGTCACAAGGAATATGAACCACTCGTCTCAGTGTAGGAAAGCTTAGGCCAAAGTCAATAGAATGCTGGGGTGCATTGCTAGAGGAATCACCTCTAGGAGGGAGGAAGTGATTCTACCACTGTAGAGATCACTGGTGAGGCCACACTTGGAGTACTGTGTGCAGTTCAGGAACCCCTACTTAAGGTAGGACATCAGGCTATTAGAGGTGGTCCAGTGAAGAGTGACAAAGATGATCGAAGGAATGGTGGGGAAGCCTTATGAAGATAGGTTTTGGGAGCTCAACATGTACTCATTGGATGACAGGAGAGAGAGGGGTGATATGATCAAGACCTTCAAGTATTTAAAGGGCATGAACAGGGTTGGTAAAAAGGGCATATTTCATATTAAAGGGAGAGGGAATTACTAGGGGGCACAGCCTGAAGTTGGTGGGGGTAGGTTCAAGAGAGAAATGAGGAGGCACTGCTTCATGGAGAGAGTGGTAACGAGGTGGAACATGCTGTCTGAAGATGTGATATCTCTAAAAATAGTGAGGAGCTTTGAAAGGGGGTGGGATAGGGTAAAGGGCAAGATACTAGTTGGTAGGAGGTTGAGAGGGGTAGGGAAAGCAGCAAGGGGTTCATAAGATGAGGGTTAGAGAAGGGGGAGTGAGGGAGCAGCAGCAGAAGTCTAACTATGTGCTGCACAGCCGAACAGATGCAATAGACCATATGGCCTGTATCTGCTGGCATTTTCATATGTTCATATATTCGTAAATCCCACTGGTCATTTCCTGTCTGGGACATTATGCCTAGATAAATGTATTGGTGCCAGCCTACTTTAACCAATCAGCAGCCATGATTTTTCCCAACTCATTTCATGAGAGATTGTTTTGACACACCAAACGTGTGTGATGGTGATAAATTTTGACAGTGAAGTTTAAGACATTCATCCAGCCATCACACACTAAGGGTGTGCAATAAAAACTATTTTGGCACTCCTTCACATGTTTAATTATTTTATAGTTACTGGTTTGAGTTATTTACACAGTACACAGAATGTTTGCATTTTGAATTGTTGCTGCCATTCTTGAGATTCTGACCAAAGTCCTGGCTCACTTACTGCCCAAGACAACTACATGTGGTCCTTTTTAAGTTACCACTGCCCATGCCAGCACATAGTGCCTTGCCTCTCCTACACTGGCAGGCCGAGTTTGGGGAAAGAATTTGGCCTACAGGCAGTCAGTGGGGGGTGAGAAGGATTGAGTGTCCCAAGGAACGCTCTCTTTCTCCAGGGAGGGAGGTCAGCCAACTCCACTGCTCTACTAGCACTTTGGTGACCATGGGTGGCAGTGCAGTTAGAGAGGCTAGTGGGAGGGGAGACATTGACAGGCTCCACATGTGACATGCTCACGTGAGTACTTGCTTGCCAAACTCTTTATTTAGTGTTTGTTGACTGGGAAAGGAGGACTAGGCAATTCTGCCTATTTTCAGTCTCATCCTGAGGAAGGGGGAAGATATTGATGTAAACTGACTTATAGAACCAGATTAAGCTGTTGGTGGAATTTCACTAAATGTGGGAAAATTTGGCCTGGGCTCTGGGGAAGTTCCCCTACTCTCCATTGGGGGCTTGCGGGCCATCTGGAAGAGATGGCCACTTCTCCGGGAGTGGCAGAGAGGAAGGACATCTCTGGGACAGGAGCTCTGGCCTCTGCTCCTGTCCTGTCTATGCAGGAGGCCTTAGATGTGGAAACGGCGATTGTTGTCTTTTTTCAAGGACAAGATTTTGTTGTGTCGAATGGAGCTACACCCGCTTCAGCGGGCCTACCCATTTTGGATGCTGGTATTCCTATGGAAGGCTGAGTCTGCCTGTTCCTGTCAGCAGGAGCTTTTGCGTTGCCATCAGGAGTTGATGGCGAGAAGTGCAGTTGTTGAGACGGAACTCAAAGTGCTACGGGAGGCTCCTCAGGGGGCCCAGAATGTTTTGAACTGGAAAGGATTGGGTTTCAGGTCGGACGTCGAACAGGAGGTGGCTGTGCTTCCTCCCCCAGAGGAATCATTGGATTCTCGAGTGGCTGATGCTCCGATGGGTGTTCTGGCAGGGGGCTCACCGTTGCAGATTGTTTCGGATGTTCCTGCTACTCTGGACTCACACTCCAAAAAAACTAGGCTGGGAATGATGAGGTTGGTCTCAAACCCTTCTGTTGCTTACTCTGTTCTTCCAATTGATACTGAGCAGATGTTTTCTTTTTTGGATCGAAAACGCTCAAGGAAATGGGGAGATTTAAACCCCCTAACACACATAATAAATCCTGGTCACCCAAAAGAGCTTTGTCTGAGGCTGGTTGGATTGCAGGGATGTCGGGTCAATGGACTCTGGATCCCATGGACCCCTCCTTTTTAAAAATGTGCAATTCTTCTGTTACTGTGGCCATACTGTGGCCACCAATGACGATTCTTCACTGAGCTCCACCAAACCCCGGGGTACTTCTACTGTTGTATTGCCTAATGTTTCTGTTTCTCCTATTGATAGTTCTGCCTCTCCAGTTGTTCAGGATAAGGGTTTACCAACTACTGTTGAGAGGGTGTTTAGCTTGGTTCCTAGGGATGATACTCAGGGGTTGCCCCATAAAACTTCCTTGTTTCGGCTAGCTGATTTATTTCAGCCGACTGGGGAGCCTGCTCCTCGGAGAAACGCAGTATGCTTGCTATATAAAGGGGGCTTAGAACAACCACCAGATAGGTTGTTTATAGCTAGGACTTTACTAAAGCAGTCTATGAAATATTTTTCATCAGAAATTTTTGCATTAATTTCTTTAGGGAATGGGAACTACGATATCAGCTTCAAACATGTCTCCAATCTTGACAGGTTTTGGGCACAATATGAGAACCTTAAGTCTGACCCTTTATGGGTCCCATTTCAGGCTATTCCACCTACTAAACCCTTGATTAAAAACATAACTATTCTATTTAAGAATGAAGGTGTCAATATTGAAGACATCCTATTTTGGTTACTCAAGAGATGTGATATTTTGGGAAGGCCTACTCCCATGCTTGACAGAGAAAAGATCTGGGATGGCAGTTGGAGGGTTAAAGTGACATTTTTTTCTACTAATTCTGGTCCAGTCCACCTCCCTAATGTATTTTTTCTTGGGAAAGATCGGGGGTCCATCTTTTATGCTGAGCAACGTAGATCATGTTTTAAATGTGGGTCTCGGCTACATTTAAGTTCTGCCTGTGGTACCTCTAAGTGTAATCATTGTTTGGAGTATGGGCACTTGGCCACTGCTTGTCTGAACCTTTTTAGATGCAACCTATGTGAACAGACTGGTCATGCCTATGTCGGTGTCCTTGGGTCTCGCACAATAGAACTGACTGTCCTTCACATGACGGACTTATTAATCAAGCACAGCAGCTATTTTCCCCAAAAATCTGATGAGACGGTGCAGCAGGCTGCTGACTGTGTTCAGTTTCCTGCCCAGGTTGCCGCTTGTCCTGCTAGTCCAATTGACACAATGGATGTTACCTCCCCTGATACCTTGGTGGACATTTCTATGCCTTCCCTTCCTGATCATTCTGGGGATTTGCTTGTTGGGGAGGCTGTGGGTCATATGCCCCCCATCCCCCCCCAGCTGATGCCCCATTTAAGGTTGTGCAACCTAGGAAACCGAATAGGCATGGCAAGACTATGCCAGAAGTTAAACCCCCTTCTAATACCCTTGTCCAGAGAAACACGGTTAAATTGAGGAATACTTTTTCCCCGCTTGAGGAAGATGCTGGTGGGGATTCTGGAAAGGCATCGACACTTCGTCGGTTGTTTCTAACATGGATTCTGAAACTAGATTTGATGATTTCATTGCCAAACAAACTAGAAGGCGGCAACTGGGTAAACCCTCTTGAGGTGCTCACTTTGTCACTTTATTGTTTTTGACCTACCCACTTTTTTTTTTCCTGATATGTCTTCTCTAAAGATTTCTACTTTAAATGTCAATGGTTTGAAGGGAGTGAAGAAACGTGTTGGTTTTCTTTCTCTCCTTAAAACTTTTGACTTGGACGTTCTTTGTTTGCAAGATGTCCGACTGAAGACCTCTCAGGAACTAAGACATGCTTCTTATAATTGGACTTTAGGGCCATCATTCTGGTCTATAGGGGAGGAACCCTGTGATGGTTTAGGTATATTATTTTTCAATTCTGCGTTTTCTGTTTCCAGATTGGTGGACATTCACCCTGGGAGGGCACTATGTTTAGATATTTCTATTCCTATGGCTAGATTTCGGATCATTTCTGTTTATGCCCCACAAACAAAAGCTCAACGGGTGGCCCTTTTTAAAGAAGTACAGCCATACTTACATACTTCCCGATTGGTTATTTGGTTAGGTGATTTCAATTGTGCATTATCTACTAAGGATAGGGGTCTCAAAACGGATAAAATGTTTTGTGATTCGGTTGCTTTACATAAGGTAGTGTCTACGATTCATTTAATAGATGCTTATAGAACGTTGTACCCTATGGGTGGATTCACTTTCTTTAAAGGTACTCTTCGGACGAGGATAGATTTTGTCTTTGTCTCATCTGTTTTGCAGATAGTTCAGGCCTCCTCTAGACCCATTGAATTTTCAGATCATAATGTTCTCACGGTCCTCCTTTCTTGGGAAGGGGCCCCGAGATGTCAAAAGAACCTTTGGAGATTGAATGAGAGTATGTTGGAAGATCAGGCACTTAAAAGGTTCTGGTTGAGAGATTGGGCAGCCCAGATATCTGTGGTGGAGTGCTATTATTCCATATTGGAGTGGTGGGAGGATACCAAACTGGGTTGGAAGCATTTTTTTCTACATAGGGCTCAAGTTAAAACTCTGAAAGATTACGTGTCTTATTTACAACTAAGACATCAATTGCAACATCTCATATCGCTGGCTGAAACATCAACACATAATTATAGCAATCATAGAGCGAATTTGAAAAAGCAAATGGTGGCATTACAATATAACAGGGGAAGGTCTTTAGATCAGGAATTAAGATTTGGCACAAGTCTGTCCAAACATTCTTTGGACCCTTTTAAAGAAAGTCATAAAAGAATAAACTCCAGACTTATTACCTCCCTCACTGATACATCGGGACACCTTGTGAGTGATCCACACCACCTTTTGTCTGTGGTGGAACAATATTTATCCACTAGTTTGGCCCCTGATACTATCTTGGATGAGGTAGCTGTCAACAATATTTTACAGGAATTACAGCTACCTGGTCTATCCCGAGATCAACAGCAGGAACTAACCGTAGATGTTTCTTTGGAAGAAGTGCAAACTGCAGTTGGTATGTTGAATTCTCACTCAGCCCCGGGCACGGATGGTCTTAGTACTGGGTTTTACAAAACCTTTTTACAGATTGTTGGCCCTGTTTTGGTACTTCTTTTTAATCATATTTTACACACTGGAACTTATGCCCCCTCTATGAGAGAGGCGATCTTGCTTCTCATTTATAAAAAAGGGGATAAAACCAATATTAGTAATTGGCGTCCACTTAGCTTGTTGAATACTGACATGAAAATTCTGAGTAAAATTCTTTTGTCCCGGCTAGCCAGGATCACTCCACTGCTTCTTCATCCTGCACAAACCTCTGCGGTTAAGGGTGGGAAACAACAAGATAACCTGATATACCTTCGAGAGATTTTTTGTAGAGGGGATCTTGGACAGTTGCAGGGGTTCACTTTTGGACTTGATCAAGAGAAAGCCTTCGATCGAGTCTCTCACGCTTTTCTTTTTTTGGTTTTGAAAGCCTTCGGCTTGCCAGAGACATTTATTTTTTGGCTTTCTGCAATGTATCAGGGGGCAGTACTTATGCCAAATGTTAATGGTTGGTTGGGGAAGAAACTGGCTATTACGAAGGGTGTTAGGCAAGGCTGCCCACTGAGTCCAACTTTATATGCCTTCTCCATTGATATTTTTATTAGATTATTACAAGCAAACAAGGCTCTACGGAGTCTTGATGTGCTTCAGAGTAGGCCGTTGCAGTCTGTATTGGCTTATGCTGATGATTTGGTTTTATTATTGCCTTCTCATTTTTCTGTTTCTGCGTTACAAGACTCAATTCACCTTTTTTTAAGTATTTCGGGTTCAAAGGTTAATTATAATAAGTGTACTGGAGTGGTTATAGGTTCCACGCCAGTGCCTGAATCTGGGTGTATGGCTGGGATTCCAGTTTCCAAAGGCCCTATTAAAGTCCTGTGTTTTTTTTTTTTTTTGCCCAAGGGATATGGCTGGATACAATTGGGAGAGGGCTTTAGCAAAGGGTTTGTGACTCGTGGGGGAATGGAAAGGTATGCAGCTCTCAAAGAAAAAATGGGTTTTGTTGATTAAAACGCTCCTAGTTCCGGTGTTTTTATATCTTAGTTATATTTTTCTGCCCCCCAATGCATATGTGGACACAGCTTTATAGTAATTTTTTCCAAGCATTCTGGGGATCTCGACTAAACTCCATTAAAAGGGAATTCACTTATCTTCCAGTTCCTGAAGGTGGGGTTGCTATGATCCACCCTATTGCATTTTTTTTCAGTCTGTTTTTTACTTATAATTTGGGATTGGTCTTTAAACCTGGGCGGCTTATTTGGAGACCCTACATGGAGCAGTGGATTGATCTCTGTCGCTTAGGGTGGCAGGAGAAAAAGTTTAGAGTCTTATCCAGACTGGTGGAGTTGCCTATGTATATGAAAGATTGTATGAGGCTACTTATCAAATGGGAAGTTACTGCATAATTATTGCAGTCTTATCATAGGAAGAAGTTGTATAAACATATGCTCTCCATGGAACGTACCTCGGAGGTCCTGTTCCCAGATTGCCCATCGGACAGACAGGTTCTTATTTTACAGTATCTTACCAATAAGCGTATCCCTATCCCTCCGTATATATGGGATTGTGCTTGGTTGGGGAATTACGGTAAATTGGGGGTAAAAAACAATAGTAAACATAAGCAATTGTCAGAGAGGTATTGTCCTAGGCCTGCGTGTAGTCAAATCCTGGAAACTCAATGTCATTTATTTCTTGAATGTTTGTATATTAAACAATTCTGGGAATTACTGGCTGATTACTGGAAGGTTCCTGAATTTAGATCCTTAGATTATTCTGTGCTTATGTTTGGCCCTTTCCCTAATACTTTTGGTCCATATCATAGTGCTACGATGTATGTCATATTTTGTCTTTTGAGATTTCACATTTGGCAGTCTAGGTGTCTGTGGATTCTGCAACAGAAAATCATTACCCCTGAAGAACTGGTAGCCACTGTGTGTAAAGCAGTGGATGGACTTATGCGATATGACTCTACTAATGGACCTCATGAACAATTTATGAGTTATTGGATTAATTGTGCCACGTGGACTAAATAACTGTTCCTTTTCTTGTTCTCTTCTTTTTTTGTACACTGTATTTGAGTGAAAGTGCATTGTTTTTGTTGTAAAGAGTCCATTCTTTCAATAAAATTCCCCTACTCTTGCAGTAGGGGGACCCTGATGCTGTGAGTCGTGGTCATTCTGAAGCAGAATATGGAGGTGGAAGGTCTGCAGTTGAGGGCTACGATGGCCCAGGAATGCGTGGAGTTGGAGTACCACAGGAGGAGGGATCTGCTGCAGAGGCGACTGGGATGCACCCATTGGGTGGCCAGCATATCGCCCGAGTCAGTGGTCCCTCAGCAGTGGGAAAAGAGCAGCCTTTAAGTCTGGATGAAAAGCGTCATTGTTTGGAAGAGGAATTGCTTCGTGTAAGTGAATTAATGGCAAAAGAAGGGAAAAAGCAATATTAAGAAGATAATCGTAAGCGAAAGCGCACTGATACTTCGCTGGGTGCTGCAATGTCATCAGGCCCTCATAAAGTTCATGCGGCAGAGGAGAAGCCTGAAGTGGAATTGGCTTCCTCTGAAAAGGCTTGGTGAGACATCATGGATGTAGCTTGGTTGCCGGATAGGGCCCTGCAAGATGCAGGTTGTATCCCTATGTCAGATGGCCACTGGAAACTGGTGTGTGGTTAATGGCACAACGGATGGGATTCGTTCTCAGATAAGTAATGTTTCCACTGATTTACCTTTGCCTAAAATGGGAGAGGGTGTCACTTCCATTGAACTGGAGCCTGCCCCCCTCATGGCTCCAGAGGGTGGGGTAAACTCTGGGGTTGCTGATTCAGTCCAGCTGCAGGATTCAGAGGCACCGGCGAGGCCTACTTATGCCAGTCACTTCAGACAAACTGTGTGAGCAAACAAAGCTGTGTAATGCCATTTGGCTGAGATATGTGGGGCCTCGGGATAACCCCCCAGATTGTTTTTTTGTTGGGAAAATTCTGCTTAAGCAAAGTATGTTTTTTTCTCCCTCGGAGGTCTATGCACTAATTCATGTTCAGGGGGAGTTTACATTTGACATTAGTTTCCACACTCCAGCTATGTTGGAAACATTTTGGTTTCACTATCTGAACCTGAAAACAAACCCCCTCTGGTCAGACTTTATTGTTTTGCCTCTAACTAAGCAACCCTTTTGAGTAATAACGATCCTTTTTAGGAATGAGGGGGTTAATATAGTAGATATTGTACACTGGTTAGAAAAGAGATGCAAGATTCAGGGCAATCCTATTCCTATTTTAGATGATGAGGGGTTTTGGAATGGGGGCTGGAGGTTTCAGGTCAAGTTGCAATCTACTGATACTGACCTCATTCATCTACCTAATTGTTTTTTCCTGGGTAGGGATAAGGGTTTTCTTGTTTACCCAGGACAACCCAGAGTTTGTTTTAAATGTGGGTCTAAAATGCATATAAGTACCTCCTGTGAAGTCCTTAAATGCACTCACTGCGGGGAAACAGGCCATCCTAGTGCTCACTGCTTCCAGCAAGCTAGATGTAATCTCTGTGATGAGATAGGGCATGCTTTTGGGTCTTGCCCGGTTGCTGCTCAAAACACAGAGGAAGCGGACTTTGGAGTGCAAGACCACTACATAAGGTTGGCAGATAAGCAGGGCCAATCTCCTTGGGAAGGGTATCTCATGTAACCCCTTCCAAAGGCATGCAGGTGGCCAAGCAGACTTTGAGAGATGGGATGGCTCCCACCCCCTGATACTGATCCCATACCTATGGTTCCAGTGCCTGAGGATCCCATAATAGGAGGCATAGGAGATGCTAGTGAAATTCCCCCCCAGCCCCCTGCCCAGATGTCCTCGGGGAGGACTATACTCAGGCTCAGACTCAGACTACTCAGACTAGGCTCAGTAGGTGCAGTGTCAGTGGCTCAGTAGGTAGCACACTCGCCTCTGAGGCCGGGAGATCAGAGGGCTGTGGGTTCAGTTCCCACATCTGGCACTTGGGTTAATATCCCAGTACTGACACTGTAATGCAGCATGAGAGGGGTGCTGCATTTCTGAGGTGCCGCTTTCCGATGAGATGTTAAACCGAGGTCCCATCTGCCTGAACTGGTGGTAGTTCAGGTGGATGTTAAAGATCCCATGGCACTTATCGAAAAGAGTAGGGGAATTTCCCCAGTGTCCTGGCCAAATTTCCCTCATTCACTAAAAATACCACCAACAGCTTAATCTGGTTCAAGGTCAGTTGGCATTCATCTGTATCCCCCTCCCCCGGGTTGTGCCTGAAAATAGGCAGGATTTGTCTAGTGCACTTACCCGGTCAACAAAAGCTAAATAAATAAATAAATACTTTGGTCATGGGTAAAAAAGGGAAGCAACCAAAAGGGAAAGCTAAACAGTCAAAAAAAAACTGCTACCTCTACCACATCTCTTCCTGTGGAGGACCCTAACATATATGACCTTTTGGTATTTTGGTGGATGAATCATTGGGGTTGGATGAGGCTGTACCTCCCTCACAGCCTGTGTCACTGGTACTTCCAGAAGGTCAGAAGGAACCGAGACCTCAGGATTGTATGAGTGGTAGGGTGACGAGAGCCTCTAGTAAGGTGAAATGAGGTCTGTTTTAGGATGACAAATGGCTCCTTTTCACTTTCGCGTGGCGTCCTTGAATGCTAATAGCATTAAATCGCCTGTCAAGTGTCGAAACACCTTTTCACAGTTTGTGCATGTGAACTTATACTGTGTTTTTTTTCAGGATGTCTGGTTGCACTCTTCGGATGACTTGTCTGCTGTTACTACTGGGTGGGTATGGGGAGACTGTTTCTGGTCACAAGGACAGGATTTATGCAGTGGGGTTGGGATTTGTTTTTTTCTTTCACATATTCAAGTGGTACATCATATAGAGGTTGTAGAAGGTAGAGCTTTGCTGTTGGATATTAAATGGTGTACTACCTTTATACGATTAATTAATATCTATGCTCCCCAAAACAAGTTTGATCGGGTTGCTTTGTTCAAGTCCCTTTTCCCTTTTTTATGCACTTCTTATCCAATTATTTTGGGGGGTGATTTTAATTTCTCCCTGCCCTCCCAGATACCTTCTGTTTTGGGAAAAAAGGTTTATTGTGATGGATCTTGTTTGGCGCAGGTTATTACTGATTCAGGTTTGGTTGATGCTTTTGGGTCTTATGCAGGAGGAAACAGAAACACCTATTTTTGTGGTCCTAGGGCATCTAGGATCGATTATTTTTTTCTTTCCTCTGGTTTTCTCATACAGTCACAATCATTGCAAGAGGTAGCTACATCTGACCATATGCTTCTTAAGCTTGTTTTGGGGGATGTGCCTGAGACCCAGAGAGGTCCTGTGATATGGAAGTTGAATATAACATTATTAGATATCCCTATAGTGAGGGAGGGGTTTCGTTCCCTTTTGCTTGCACGCCAGTCAGTTTTTTTTCCTATATGAGGATATGACTGAATGGTGGGAGGACAAGAAAACAAGAAATAAGGGTGTATTTTCAGAAAATTGGCCATATAAATGGGAAACAGCGACATGATGAACTGAGGTATTTGAGGGATCGTATTAGTTTCTGGACAACTTTTCGACAGCATTTAGGGTCTGAGTGCCAAAATAAAATTAAAGGGTTAAAGGCTGAACTGGCTCATTTGCAATTAAAAGTTTTAAGTGATATGGAAAAAAAGCATAAGTATGGGATTTCTGGGTCAAAAAGAGACACTTTACCATTTGAAGCAGCTTGGCTTTTAAGAGAATCATGGAGTATGGCGTATTTGAATACTGCAGAGGGAGGGCGGGTACCATCTAATGAGTGTATTTTATATGAAATACATACTTATGCTTCTAGATCTTTTAAGAGCAATCCCCTCCCACTTGCTTCCATGTGATCTTGGTTGAGTAGTAGGCAGTTACCACAGTTGGTACTGGAATTGCTAAATACACTTATAGAACCTATATCCCTGGAAGAATGCAGGTCTGTAATTTGGGCACTTAAAGCAGGGACTGCCCCTGGTTCTGATGGGCTTCCTCATGAAGTGTATAAAGAGATACGGGAAGTTTTGGGGGTAGAACTGGGCAAGGTTTTGAATGTTGGTTTGAAGTCTGGGAATCTCCCTGAAAGTATGCTACAGGGTCTTTTGTTGCTAATTTATAAAAAAGGGGAATGGGGTGATTTGGAAAATTGGAGACCTTTGTCACTACTTAATACAGATTATAAGATTCCAATGAAAGTTTTGGGAAATTGGTTATGGGGGGTTTTGGATACACTGATAAATCCCTCACAATTTAGTGGAGTCCCAAAAAGGTGGGTTCAGGATGCACTTATCCTTCTCAGGAAGATTTTGCAGAAAGGGGTCTCACAGGAGGTATTTGGTGACCTTGTTTGCCTTGACCAAAATAAAGCCTTTGATCATGTGGAGTATGCATAACTTTGGGAGATGCTGCATAGCTATGGGTTGCCTTTTGAGTTTATAAACTGGTTAAAGACATGTTATAGAGGTATTAGTTAACTACCCAGCATTAATGGATGGATAGGGCAGAAGGTAATGGTGCATAGAGGTGTGTGACAGGGGTGTCCACTGAGTCCTCTGTTATATGTGCTGTCTTTGGACCCCTTACTGTATGCCCTGAACATGTCAAATTGGATTATGGGTCTCTGTCAGTTGTGAAGATAAACAGATTGGGCCAGATATTCAAACTGCGCCCAAAAAGTGCGCAATAGCAGGAGCAAGTGCAAGTCTATTGCACACATGTGCAAGAGATGCAATATTCAAAAATGGAGCAGGTCAAATTGTGCCTACAGCCAAAGACTGAATATCACACCACCTGCACCATAGCGCAAATAGGGAAGGGAAGCTGAGCAGATCTGATGCGCCATAGCGCAACAAGGGATGTTCAGCTGAGCAGTCCAGAGGTGCCATAATGCAACCAGGGAGCCCCTCAGCTGCAAAGAAATGTAACTGCACAATTAGGGAGGTAGGGGCCCACCACCCATGCCACAGATGGGCACAGGAACACACAGCAGAACAGACATCATCCCCCCACACCCCAAGCACAGCACAACTGGGGGAGGGCTGGAATAACTACTGGCCCATGGAGACCAGCAACCAACCCACAGCCTGGCCATGGTGCCCCATCACACTTAACGGCAAGCTGTGACTGGCAAACAAGGAGGGAAGACCACCCCATGCAACACCATCCCCCCCGGTGCAGAGCACACCCTGCACTGTGACCCCAAGACACCCCCCCATGAGCAGGGACCACCACTGCAGGAAACCCCATGCATGCCACCACCCTCACTGTGTCAATGCAACCCTGTGCACCACAGAACCATGCAAGCCAGCACCACCACGAGCACCCATCAGTGGGTTGCATCACACAGCAATGCAACAATGGCAGACGCGTTGCCACCATGCAGTCCCCCCGAGGTACTGCTGAGAGACCGACCATGCGTCAGCACAAGAGGTACCCCACATGGGACAGGGTGTGCCCTTGACACCACCACCAGTGGTACAGCGTTCTGCACAGTATTCCAGTGACACACCCCGACCCACCACTGGCCACAACAGCCAGCACAGACACCTATAGTGGTGCATGGAAGCATGCACCACACCAGATGCCACACAGGGTATGGACATACCTGAGGGCACACCAACACAGGGACTCAGTGGTGGGGCAACCAAGCCCCCATTGTGGGCCCATGTAAGCCATGTACACACAACCCACAGTCCACCATGGCACTGGAGTGCCAGCCACCCTGCGCAGGCACTGTGGACCCGTACACCACCAGTAGTTGCCAGGAGCACAAGCCACAGACAGTGGGGCACATCCCCTGCAACACACACAAGGCACAGCATGGAGGTGGGACAATGACTGTGGTGCCCACAGTGCCACCCGAGCCAGATATGCACCACACCAGTGACAGGGGCAACCCAGCAAAGTGATGCGTACAGTGTCCGCCCTGCAGGGACTGCCACCACTGACATGCCAGTGGACCGTGCAGGTCACAGACCGGCATGTGTGTCAGCTGCACAGGCCATGGACGGGCTGATGGGTGCGCCATGGACACAGAGCATGCACCATGGACCACTGCACACAGTCATCCAGTGCACAGGGAACAACACACACACCACAGACACTGACTGATAGCTACCCTCACACCATAGTCACCTCCACATGGACACACACACATACCCATGACTGCACCACCCCTGATGCCATGCACACCACTGCAGCTGAGAACCTATAGCCCGCTGCAAATCAGAGACCACCACAGTATTCATATCAAAATCAAATGTGTTGAAAATATAACAGTCAACTATGTACAAGAATAAAAACTATATACAAGCTTGGGGGGACTCAAACAAGGTGAGGGTGGGTTGGGGGAAGGGGTGGACAAATGGGATGGGATAGGAGGGGTGTGAGGGTGGGTCCAGGGGGGTAGGGGAAGTCAGGGACTGAGGCACTCCTATCGGGACCACCATTCAGGACTCCGTGACCTCCGGCCTCTGTGCCTCCGCAGCACCCCCATCATGTCCAGCCTCTTCAGAATGTCCAGGGACTCACAGGCTAGCTGTAGGATCTCCCTTAAGTCATCCCAAATGTCCCTGAGAGGGCGTGTACCTAGGGCAAGGGAGCACAGTCAATAGGTGTGAATGCACAACCCCATACAGCCCGCCCACTATGCATGGCATACGGCCATTGGACATACCACTGTGATGGTGTGTGACCACCTGCGGTGATCACATCCACAGGACCTGCCCACCCAGGTGCATACAGCCATGCGGAATGCTGCACACACCCACTGGCCAAGTCACACACAGCACCACTGTGGCCGTTTAGTGACATGGCTATGTGGTGCAAAGGCAGTGGCACAGTCATGCACCTTGTGCACGCATGGACCACCAGTGATGCACACCCAGACATGCATTGCTTCTGGACAGTGTTGACTATAACAAGTTGCGTGCATGGCAGTGGTGTCGATGAATGGTGGCCATGCCCCACTGCCCACCGTGTCACACAGCATGCAATAGTAATCATGGATGTATGGCACTCACCCTCATCGGACCGGTCAGGTGGGCGGTGATGGCCCTCGCCCCACCTGGCTGCACTGTCCTCTCCCGTCCGCCGCTCTGCCTGCATTCTGCAGATTTCGTCTGGGCCTGTGGGGAAAAAATGGAGGGAAGAACATCAGTACATTCCCAAAGCAAAGTCCCCCTGTCCCAAGGTGTGTGCCCTCCCACCCAGCCAGACCCACCCACCCCACACCCTGTGAACACTGCCACAGCGAACCCCATACGGTCCCTCCCCAATGTGCTGGACACATACAATACTGTGACCCATATGGATGATAAAAGTATGTTGATGGAACCCCTACCTGGACGTGGCACTGTGCCCCTCCTGGCACGTGCCTGCAGTCAGGCCAGTAGCTCTGGCTCCCTCCTCCGCAGGTCAGCATAGCAGTGTCTGCACTGCTCTGCACTCCGCCCCTGTCCGATGGCCTCTTCCAGGGCAGTGGCCACCTCCTGCCACACCTGGGTCCTGCCCCGTCCAGGGGAGCCTCCCCAAAGAGAGACCCATGGTGTGGCTCCACAATTGCCACCAGCTTGGCGAGTTCAATTGCTGTCCACTCTGCTGCCCGTCTGTGCACCATCATAGCAGCTATAGTAGTGTATATGGCGCTCTGCAGCTGCTCCCCCACGCAGATGCTGCGGTACAGCGGCTGCCATTCCCTATCACGCTGTTACCGAACAGTGCGATAGAGGTGCACCCATGCCTGACGCATGGCGCCTAGGGGCCAAAGGTCAGGCACAGGGTCAAGGGTGTCTGGTGCATGGCCACACACAGTGCCATCAGATGACAATACATGTAGCGCGATTGGCCGCCTGTGTGCCAGCACCATAGCGGACTACCGAGCAGTTGGGCCATTGCACCTATTATGGCCCAGTGCCACAGCGCCATGTAGTGACCATCGCTATAGCATCACAGGCACAATGGTGGCCATGCCTTGCATTGCCTACCATGAACAGCACGTCATCAGTGCAGCAGACACCTGTGTCAGCAACCCAGGCATGCACATTGAGGTGTACTACGCATGTTACAGGACTGCGCAATTGGCTCAGCACGTTCAACACAATTGCACAAAGCGCAACAGTGTGATATTCAGCCGTCATATGCAAATCATCTAATCAGCCATTCAATGGTGCAGCACTGCAATCTGCATCTACTTAAAGTTGCTACTTGCCTCATTTGCATGGATTGCACTATAAAAGTTTGACAATGTGCTGCAGTGGCCATTGTTGGTTACTGCAGTTTATTGGTGAGTTGCATGCTGTTTGGGAGTGTGGACTGTGGATTCAGGGACATGCATGGGACTGCACAGTCACAGGTAACAACTGCCATTCTTACAGGCTACATAATGACAGAGCTGGTTTTTGGAGAGGATGAAAACAGTAGTGGGAGGAGGAGGAGGCCGAACTTTACAAAGGCTGAAACCGAGGCCCTGTTCGAGGCCTACCTGGATCAGGAGCCACTTCTAAGTGGATGGTGGGGAACCCCGCAAGCCCATGCTACTGCATGGGAGGAGGTGGCACGTGCCATGAACCTGCATGGCAGCCACCAGTGCTCTGTGCAGGAGTGTAAGAAGAAGATGGGCATGGACAGGAGGAGGGTAAAGGAGAAGGTGGCTGCCATCAGGGCACCACGTGCTGCAACAGGTGGGGGACAGCTGGAGGTGGTACAGCTGACCCCAGCGGAGGACAGACTTGCTGGAAGCATGCAGCGCAGTGCCATTGAGGGTGTTCCGGGTGGTGGCCCATCACTGCATGGTAAGTCATGGTCTGTCTATGGGGGGGCAGGGTAGGCCACACGCAGTAATGCGACTTTGCTTTCCCTTACAGATCCTGAGTGTCTGCGTGGGTCAGCGGTGGTGGGCCTGTCCACTGCAGACAGTCGGATGGAGTCGGAGGTGGGACCATCCACCTCCACAGGTATATGTGGATCATTGCGACAGTGGGGCCGCCTGGCTGTCCACACTGATGTCATTGTGACAGGTGTGAAGGAAACCCTGCCTATGTCCCAGCGTGCTGGTGTCCACAGATGCCAACACGCTGTGGCTGTGGCCAGGGCAGAGTCCGACACCAGTGATGATGACACGACCATCATGGGCAGTGACACGTGTGTGCCACAGGATGGACACACAGCAGGGAAATGTGCGCCCATGGCTGTGGGTTGTGCCACCGTGGAGTCCTGCGTGTCAGCACAGTCCCAGGCTGTGCCTGTCAGCACCAGTGGGGCAGCACTGGTGTCTGTTCAGGACAGTGGGACTGTTGCAGCCACTGAGCCCTGGGGTGCGGCAGCCAGAGGGGCAGCATCAGCAGTCGCCCACTGGGCTTGGGGTACAGGGTTCAGCGGCAGCGGCAGCATCTGTGCACAGCCTGTGGACATGCCCAGACCTGGTCCTGGTGCACAGCACCCACCCTCAAGGGGTGCTGAACATCAGGGTCTTGCACACCCTGAGGGACAGGATGCCGAGGAGGCTGATGACCTCTTGGATGAGCACACCCACCTACTGCGAGCATCTGTCCAGCAACAGATGCGGCTTGCGACATCCGTGGATGCACTGCATGTGGCTCTGGAGCAGGCAGAGGAGTGTCGCAGCAAGGACACCGCACTGATCCTGGCAGGGATGGACCATTTGCAGGAGGATGTGACCGCTGCCATTGACAGGCATGCACAGGCATTCATTGCTGTCATGGCCACAATGGGCACACAGTCAGGTGCCCATGCATCTCGGACACCACGCAGTGCATTATCCACCCCCATTCGGCGTAAAGCCGCGGCGACTCCCACCCTGTTGACGCCGGTTCAGCCGGGCATCCCGAGCACTCCTGGTGCAGGCATGTTCGTGATGCAGACCCTGTGCAATAACGGTCGATTCATGCAGTGGAACGCCTGGGGACCATCGGTGCCACCCCATGAGGCCAATGGTCAGCCTGCCAGTGCTGGCAGGTCTCAGCGGGGCTGCCCACACATCCATGGTGGCCGTGGCACTGTGTCGCATGACTGACCTGTCTCCCAGTGCAGCTACTGTCTGGTGCTGCCCTGTGTGCATTGTGTGTGTCAGTGGGCAGTGCACGGGTGGGTACCCGGCCCTGCACCCGGACACACAGCCCACCTGCACACCCTCCCGGCTGCTGTCCACAGTTGCATGTGCATGATGATGCCTGCATTGCACTGTACACCATTGTGCAATGGTGCTCAGCATCTGACACACGCACATGAATAGGCAGTGGGCGTGGTGGCCTCTGGACATGTGTGTTGCTAGGGTGTGCATTCTGTGTGGGTGTGCCTTCTGCCTTCTGTGCACATTTGTTGCATTGTGTGTGGGTGTGTGTGTGTGTGTCCTTCGGTGTGGCATGTTAATCCTCACCCATCCCTGGTTGTGTTTGTGCCTCTGTGCCCTGCCACTTCCCTTGATGGCATGCACCCCCGGTGTGTGTCCATGCGTGTTTGTGGGTTGTGCCTTGGCCACTGTTGGTTGCGCATGGCCCCATGACTTACCTGGGTTGGCTGAAGTGCTCCTCCGTGATGGTGTCCCGGTGCAGCTGTGCCAGACAGAGCACTGGGGGGTTCCTTCGGCCAAGGGGGGGGCTGCCCATCACCATTGTCACTGGTGTCCTCATTGTCCCCATCACTGTCCCCCTCTTCGACCCATACGGCTATCCCACATTCATTGGCCATGTTGTGCAGGATGCAACAGGCCAGGAATATACCACAGGCCTTTGAGGGGCTGTACTGTAGGGCACTGCCAGAGGTGTCCAGGCAATGGAAAGGTGCCTTCAGCATCCCAAACACCCACTCGATGACATTACATGTGGTGGCGTGTGCCTCATTGTAGCGTTGTTGCGATGGGATCACGGGCTGAGGAATTGGGTGAGGTGGCATGATGTGGCCGACTGGGTTATACCTGTGGTGTCCCCAGTTGGTCTCCGGAAGGTACCCGTGGTGAGCAAGCACATGCAGGCTGTTACCTTAGTCTCCACTGACAGGGCATGACTCCATCGTGTGGGTGCCTGCATCACATCACTGCACAGCTCACAGAGCCACCTCAGAATTGCCCTATTCAGGTGGTACCGGCCCACAATCTCAGTATCAGTGTACAGCTCAAAGCTGGTGCGGGCTCGGTACTGCCTGTTGGGGGCATACCGACGATGGGCCCTTCCACGGCCATGCTCCCCTGCTGCCCGCCTTCTCACCCTCCTCATTATGGCCTCCATGTGGAAGGTGGCACTGGCCATGTCCCTAGGTCAAACAATCGACAATTGGAATCTGAAGTTTTACCCCGCCAAACTAGGGTGTCTCAGTTTCCTAGTCATTTTCGGGGAATGATTGGGAAATTGAAGGCTTTGCAGATAGCTAAACAATCCCTTTGTTTATATTCCTGGAAACAAATTTATACTGGAGTGGTACAAGATTTCTTTTGTGCTGCTCCATGGTTCCTGGAATTGCCCATAGCTGACCAACTTTCAAAGCTGAGGTTCTTGTCTAATAGGAGAATCCCTAAATACTTATGGGACTTTTTGTGGCTCTGTATGCATAAAAAATTGGGAGTGAAAGGAAATTTAAAGCATAAAGAACTATCAGAGAGATTTTGTCCCAGAGAAGAGACATGCATGGGCATAGCTGAATCATTATCACATTTCTTCACTGAGTGTCCGTTTGCTGTGTCTTTTTGGTCTGCCTTTCATTCTGCCTGGCCATTGAACCCTTTTCAAGGTCAGTCATCAGATATTTGGACTGAGGGTGTGCTTCCGGGCTCATGGGTGATTTATGATACAACTACTATAAGAATTCTAATGGGGTTTATTGGCTATCAGCTTTGGCAGGCCCGCTGTATTCTAACACTTAGAAAACAACTGAAGTCAGAAAGTCAGATTTTGCACAACATTAAAAAAGATGTAATTAGGTGGCAGATGTTAGAAAGGGAGAGAGTACATCCAGATCTATATAAACTTTGGTGGAGAAAGATGTCTTGTCTAGATAAGGGCTGAAATTCATGAAAGCTTTCCTTATATCCTTTTGATGTTGTACTTCCCTGATGGTTCTGAATTGAGGGGACATTTCTCATGATTTTGGTGGGATGGAGGGAAGGGTCTGCATGTCCGTAGAGTATACAGAGGAATGTATGTTATAACTCTTAATTCTTTTGGAGGAGGGGTGGGGCGTTTATAATTGGCTTTAGCTTTCTTTTGGGAAATTTTAGTATGTGTAAGGCATATGGGTGGGAAATTTATTGACATATTAGTTCAAAATGTTTTCTGCTTTTTTCTTTATTGTGGGTCACTCATACTGTTTGTTGAGGGGTTTCTTTGTTGATATATCGGTGGGAGGAGGGGACAGAGATTTTTTTCTTTATTTATTTTCTTGATTTATTTTAGGGTATCTTTTGCTTTGTGCAAACGTTACATGTGTTTCTTTTCTGCAGAAGAAATATGTCTTACTACATGTTTATTTGTTTCTACATATTGATGAAGTATATATTCCCTTGGGTGGGTGAGATTCTTAAGTATTACAGGGTTCTATATTTAAGTATTATTCATATTGTTAATTTCTCTTTCATTTCTATTTTTGGACTTATTTAATTATGCTTTGTATGATGCAATACATTTTTTGTTTTGGAGTACTTGAACTCTATGACAGTGTTGTTTTCATTTTATTCCTGAATGTACGCTGTAATACTAATTTTATTTACATTTTTTTGTATTATGATTTTGTGTGATGCAACAATATTGTGTGTGTATGGTTTGCTTTCTAGTTTTGAAGAAAATTCCTCTACTCTTTTGGAAGGGGGGGAGAGGGTTTTTTTTTTTTTTTTTTAGTTGGGGGTTTATAGTATGTTGTACTGACAGTGTATGTTTTTTCCTTTCATATTATTATGAATTTGTATGATGGAATACAATTTTGTTTGATTGTCCTTTTGAGTTTTAAATAAAAAATGCCCCTACTCTTGACACTAGAGGGCGCTGTTCCATTGCACTAGTGTGAGCGTCAGCAGAATGTAGGATGAGAGCGATGTGGAGGAGGTAGCTCTAAACTACAGTGGGAACTACATAGAGGGGAACAAGAGGTGGCTGGGATGCACCCATTGGGTGGCCAGCATATCGCTTTGCATACACCTCTGATTCATTTGGGGAACTCAGGTGCTGTTGACACCGACCAGAAGAAACTGAGTGGAGGTACCCCACCAATAGTTCCTGTGGGCTGAACAGGCCAGGATTCCATGGGAGACCAAGCAATGGACAATATGTCTGATTCGATGGAACAGTTTCCAGGAGGTGCAGAGGATCTATCTTGCAGCATAACAAAGGTTGAAGAAAGAGAAAAAAAGGAAACGAGAGATGTATGCTTCTCCAGAGAAAACGCCACCTATGTGCATGGAAGTTTTCATTTCCACCCAGTATTAGAAAGCTCAGGAAGGGGATAGTCCTCCCCCCACATCCAAGCGCATACACACAGGTCCAGAAGTACAGGGCTGGTCACTGGAGAAAGCCTTGCATGGCGAAGGATTGGCTTCAGTGCCCAGATGGCTCTTGGAAGCCTGACCCAGCTATTCCTTTACTGGGGAGTCCAGCAAGGCCTGTGCCAAGTAAGCAGCTGGACACAAATCTTCTAGAGAGCAGTAGAAGGGTGGAAGCCTGGTTGAGGACGCAGCTCCAACATCACAGCAGATTTTGGCACCCACGACAATACCTAGTACAGGCAACATTTCTTTTTCACCACTCATAGATGTGGGTTAGACCCCTGAGGTACAAATGGGCGCACCCATTTTAAATTTGGAAATTGAAGCTTCTCAAGGGACAGACATATCTGCCCCAGTCCCTCTGAATGAGGAAGGTTTACCTATGGATAGTGACTCTAATCTTGAAATAAACATTAACTATGCAGCCCCTTCATATGCTAGCTTACTAAAAAAGCCTGTAGAGCTAGCAAAACGCTGCAATGCAGTTAGATTATGATATTTGGGAAGGCAAAAAGATATGCCAGACAGTTTTTTTTGTGGGGAAAACTCTACTAAAGCAGTCTATGGGTGTTTATCCTTCCGAAGTATATGCTCTTATACATACTCTGGGTGAAAACACGTATGATATCAGTTTTAGGACTACAAATATCCTGGACAGATTTTGGATCAAGTACAGTGCTTTAAAGACCAATCCATTTTGGAACACTTCCAAGCTATCCCACTGACTAAACAAACTTTTAATGCTATAACCGTTTTATTCTGTAATAAAGGTGTTAACATTGTGGATATTATATATTGGCTGGAGAAAAGATGTAAATTGCAGGGTTATCCAGAACCCACTTTAGACTCAGAGGGTTTCTGGAATGGGGGATGGCAGGTTAAAATTAAACTGCTGCAAGATGATTTGGGATTACATCATTTACCAAACTGTTTTTACTTGGGGAAGGACAAAGGTTTCATTTTTTATCCAGGACAACCATGGCAGTGTTATAAATATGGGTCCCCGAGACTCTTGAGCAGAACTTGTGAGGTTGTGAAATGTGCCCAATGTGGGGAGACAGGTCATTCTATGTTTCATTGTTGGAATGCTTTAAGATGTAGTCTATGTGAGGAAGCATATTCTTTTACTGCTTGCCCTTGGGCCGTGCATAACACCACAGATGCAGACTATGCAGTTCAGGATTTTTATATTAATACAGCTCTAACAACAGACAGGCAAGAAAATTATCCCCCCTTCCCCCATGCCGGTCCCCGAGATGGTTTCAAAACAAGGGGAGTCAAATTTAAATATAGCTGTACCTCATTCACCTAAGGTCATAAATCCTTCAGAAAATGAGGTGGATCCTGACCAGGCCTCCACTAGTGTAGCAGCTATGCCACCCCCACACTCACCCACTGAATCAGTTGCTGTGCCTTTTCAAGTGGTTTCTAGGAAGAGTGGTAGGAAAAAGACTGCATCAGAGACTCCACCTATACCCACGGCTCCAGTAGTTCATTTACAGAACCAGTATGATGCCTTACAGGAGTAAGAAAGGTGAGCAAGATTTTGGGTCTGATTCAGGATCCATATACTCTTCCCAGATTGATTGAGGCTCTGATAGGGAACTCCTGCTGGAAGACATGGATCCAGAACCCCCCCAAAAATGTATGGGCACAAGAGCATGGTCTAGGAAAAAACAATAAAACAATAAACCCCCCTTCTTATACAGGCCCCTCTATTTAACCATGAGTTCACCTCTATAAATGTTAATAGTATAAAGACAAGGAGGAAACATACTCTTACCTATGCCCAGTTTGAGAACACCCATTTTGATATTTTATATTTCCAAGATACTAGACTCCATACTGCCACAGAATTACAAATGGCAACCCAAGCCTGGATCTGGGGTGACTCCTACTGGTCTAGAGGTGTGGATTACATGTAGTGGGGTAGGCATATGCATCAATAATCCTAAAGCACAAGTGATACATGAAGTAGATATTTTCTCTGCCCTAGATGTTTCCATTTCAGGACTGGATTTTCATTGTATAAATGTGTATGCTCCCCAGTCTAAGTCAGCTAGGATTGATCTATTACAATTATTGTTGCCTTTCTTATTTACTTCACGTTTTGTTCTTTTGGATGGGGATTTTAGTTGCAGTAGGTATGTTAAAAGCAGAGGCAAACAGCCAAACAAAATCTATTGTGACACTTCCTTTTTAAATAACCTTTTAACCCAAACTAGTCTCATAGATGCTTTTGAACTCTGTCACAAAGTGCCCCTAAAACTTGCCACAAGAATTGATTATTGGTTCATGTCTAACCATTTAGAAGTAAGGACTGCAATAGCTTCCCGTGTGGCATCTTCAGATCATGATTTATTAGCTAGCCATTATGGCTGGAAATTTTCACAAGATAGGACAAGGGCCAGGTTACTGGCGGATGAACATGAGCCTATTATCTGACCCTCTTATGTTTCAGAGTTTTACTGACCTCATGAATACTCAACAATCAGTGGTATTCCTTTTTTTTATACTTTATATTTTATTATTGTTTTCCAATGACATACCACTGAAGACACATACAGGCCATAATATTTTTCCATCTGGTAAACAAGTATCTTAATTCAAGGAGACATATGCATATGCTATATTGAGATACAACATTGAGGGAGTTGCTAAAGTTAGACAAGTTAAAGAAATAAAATGACCTAGATTTTGCTGCAGGATAGACTCCAAGAGCAGCATGGCTTGCACCAAAAATTAGAAAATGTCCAGCATCCCATCACAAAATTAGCCTCACTAGAATTGCACATATGGTGCCATGCTTCATACCTAAAATAACTAAAATAATTCTACAATATACATTAGGAGCAAGAAACAACTAGTAAGAACTTTAAGTTATAAAGAAATTTGTCAACAGCTCTCAATATTCCTCCAAAATGTAACTGTACCAGCCACATGAAGCATTTAAAGCAGCGGTGTAAAGCATTCAGGAGAAACTGTAATTTGGTGGACTAGCCACCTCGTGGGTAGTTATGATGGGTAACTAATGTCAATGGGAGAAAGTACAAGAAAGTCCACATTAGCAGTTTCAAGTTTCTGCATCCTGTTCATCAAGGGTACTCACTGATTGTGGCACAAACCTGGCGGACCATTTTCCAGCTTCCACTGGGTCTCCAAAAATGTAAACTTTCCCTTCAAACACGATGCAAAGGCAAGCTGAAAACGTGAGGGTATGCACAATGTCCACTTCTCTGAGAGAACGCCACACCCCGTCAAACATCTTGCAATGCTGCCTGGTTGCAAAACTGAGATCAGGGAATAAGTAGATCTGTTTGGTCTTCAACCATTTAGGGGGCTGCACAATGAGCCAGTAACAGGATCCTATCTCTCTCCCCCCAATACCTGATGTGACCAACATAAGGGTGAGAGGCTCCTCTGTTTGATGGTGACCTCGTGGTGTAACTCTATACACTTTCTGTAGTCCATTAATTGAGTCCTAGCCTTTTCAGTGAGAAATTCCTCTAGTACCATAATTGGGTGATCCACTTCGAACCCTTGAGGGAGACCCAGTAAACGTAAGTTCACACTTCTGAGCTGGTTCTTCATTATTTCCAGCCTAGTTCAGGAGAGCTGCATCTCTTTAGTCATTAGGATAGTGGCCCCGGTGACTGAGTTGGCCCATTTTGTTACTTCCCCCATTTCAGTTTTAAGGCTCTCCACCAATGCCTCCAGCAGAATCACTCGGCTATTAAGGGAATCCATTTTTGGGGAAAGGCCAGCCACTGAGGTAATTAAAGTCTATATTTTCTACCCCAGCATTGCATGGGATTCCTCATGTTTGCAGAAGTTGTTGTCAGATCTTCCAGGCCCGACTGTGAAGTCTGGGCCACGCCAAAGCATTTCCTCATTCTGCTGCTCCGGGACCTCTATCCCATTTAGGATTCCCCATTTTTATCAATTTGGTGCTCAGGAAACCAGTCCAGAGGTCCAAAGTAGCCAGTTTTGTGTGCAAAAACAAGTTTTATAGAGTTTTGGTGGAAAAATTGTAGGGCTGTTTATTTCTTGCTTCCACCAAGCTTGGGCTCCACAGCCCCCACCCCACCCCAATCAGTGGTATTCCTGTATGATTCTCCCCTGGAGTGGTGGGAGGATACCAAATTGCATGTGAAACTTTATTTTCAGACAATTGGGAAATTGAATGGAAAATGAAAACTGATTTATATAAACAATATAGGAAAGAACTCTTTCACTTACAGGTTTTACAAGAACAGTCACTGGGAGATTTTTCACACCAGATATCAGACATTAAACAGAAAATGGTTAATATACAGTATGACAGAATTAAGTCCTTAGAACTGGAACAGAAATTTGGAACACAGGGAAAACAAGATTTTGTTAACCCATTTCACTTTTGCCAAACAGAAACAAAACAGAAACATATCTCTGCACTCACATCTGCAGAAGAGAAACAGCTAATGGATAAGGAGGATATCTTGGGGGAACTCCATAGCTATATAACAGATGTGTTTTCAGAATATTCCACTGCAGAATGGGAAAGGGCAAATTGATTGTCTTCTTTTGACATTCCAACCTTATCAACAGATCATCAAAATCTTTTAATACAACCAATTACCAAAAAGGAGTTGGAAGGGGTAATAAATAATTCTAAGGTAGGCTCTACACCAGGTATTGATGGTATTCCATATGAATTATATACTTATTTTATGAGATTTTTAACTACTGAAATAATTGACCTTTTCAATACAATGTTAACATCAAATCTTATAACTGATAGTATGAAACTTGGACTGGTTATGATGCTGTACAAAACTGGAGATAAGACTTTACTCAGTAACTGGAGACCAATTACTCTTCTTAATGCAGATTTGAAAATTTTTAATAAAATACTAAGTAATAGGCTGGCACTGGCTGCCGTAACTATTGTACATCCAGCCCAGACGTCTGCTATTCCAAGGAGAACCATACAGGACAATTTGATTTTGATCCATGAAGTTATGCAGAAGGGTCAAGATGGGGAATTTTCTGGTTTCTTGTCTTTGGACCAGGCCAAAGCCTTTGATTTTGTAGTACACCATTATTTATGGGATTGCCTTCAGGCATATGGAATCCCAAATACTTTTGTTCAATGGACTCAGGCTTGTTATGCGGACACCAAGGTGTTCCCTTATTGTAATGGATGGTTGGGGTTAGAGTGCCCCATTAAGAGGGGTGTATGGCAAGGTTGCCCACTAAGCCCGGTACTATATGTTTTTATCATTAACCCATTAATTCGGAAGTTGAATCTATCTTCTGACATTGTTTGACTGTCTATCTGTAGTATAAACCCTAAAATCCGAACCCTAGCATATAATGATGATATCTGTTTAATAATGGCAGACACCTTCTCCTGCACCTGTGCAGGACAGATTCTTCCTTTTCATCTATCACAGGAGCAAAAATAAACTTTTCAAAAAATAAATGTTTACTTACAGGCGACCCTGGGTGCACATCTGATTCCATCTTGAATGTCCCGGTTTTGAAAGAACCATGTAAGATTCTAGGGATTTTCTTTGGCACAGGGAGATATGGCCCTGTTTAACTGGCAACACCAGATTAGGCTGGCACAAGAAAAAGTGGACAATTGGAATAAATGGAGAATGTCCAAATTGAAGAGACTATATATGATTAAGACGTGTTTGTTAGCAGCTATGTTGCACCTTAGTTGCATTTTTTTCTACCACAGCAACTGGAAACTAAAATGTACGCTTGTTTATTTTAAATGTATATGGGGCAGTTGCCTCAACCCAATTAAGAGAAGGATGCTGTTTCCTGAGAGAGCCTTGGATGGCCTGAAAATGGTCAACCTTATTCCCTTCTTTTTTCTATGTACCTTACATATAACTTAAAACCAGCACTGCTTAGTAAAGACAAATTATGGATCCTGTGGGTTTTGGATTCATTAAATTCTATTTTTCAATTTTGACCGGATTATGGTATTACCCCTAAGCAACGGTCATTATCTAATCTCCCAGTATACTTTAAGAGGTGTTTTAGTAAAATTAAATTATGGATGATCTCTAAATCACAAATTGTATCCGGCCAAAGAAAAGATTTACATGCTCATATTATGTTAATATGGTTTACAGTTCCACCACATTATAGTAATAGAGTCCCTTTGGAACAGAAGGAAATAGGACACATGTTTACCTCTTTTAGGATTCCCAAGCAGATATGGGACATAACTCGACTTTCTTTGCAGGATCAGTTAAATGTTAAGGGTAATTTGAAGCATAAGGGCATGGAGGAGCGGTTTTGCCCTAGACAGTTATTGAAACAATGCAACATTTGTGTTTTGAGTGACCCTATAGTCAGACCTTTTGGGCAATTGTTGTACAGAAATAGTCTACTTCTCCTTTTAGTTCTATATCACCTGATATTCTATAGTTGGGTCTTTTCCCCAATACATGGAGGGGATTTGATAAGCATACCTGTGGCTCATTTTGGCATGTTGTAAATTTCATGTATGGCACAGCAGGTGTCGTTTGACTCTATGACAATTGCTAATATCGGAATTGCAATTATTTTATATGATAGAAGAAGCTATTCAGCAGATTAAACTTAAAGAATGTTCCTCCTTTCCTGCCCCAGGTATATCTACAATGGTGGAAGGATATTTCATGAATTCCATAACTCATATTTGGAAACGGTGATACAGCCTCTGCTTTAGTTGTGTATTTCTGATTATCAGTAAGTGTTTAAAGTTAAAGTGGTTATGAATTTAGTGATTATGGTAAAGTTGGAAAACAGAAGGGGGAGAAATTTTCCCTACTATTTTAGTAGGGAGGGGGAGGGGGTTTGCTTACAGTATGTTCATTTATGTTAAAGTAATACTCCTTTGCATTTGTGTTTTTCCTTTTAGGATTTTGTATGTAGAAATACAGAGCTTTTTTGTGAAATGTTTCTTTTAGTTTAAAAAAAAAAAAATTCCCCTACCCTTTTAGTGTGGAGGGGAAGGGGTCTATTCATTATAATTTCAGATATGTATAGAGAAGCATGTATGATGTACTAATGATTTATGATTTCACCCTTTTATATTTCCTTTTTCATGATTTTGTATGATGTAAATAGTTTTGATTATATGTTCTTTTAAGTTATGAATAAAAAATTCCCCTACTCTTTTCGAGAAGTCCAATGGGATCTTTAACATCAACGTGATCAACCAAAAGAACAGGCAAATGGGACCTCAGTTTAACGTCTCATCTGGATGACAAATACTCTTGACACTGAAGTCACCTGATCCATTGGACCCACACTTCAAAACTCAGGTACAGTCCCTCCCCAACCACATCCTGCTGTGCCACCACCTGAGGGGAAAAGCTCTAGGGGAACAAGGGAGGGAACCATCAAATCCCTTGGGGATGCCAAGGTACCAAGGCTAGGACCAGGGAAGGGCAAAAGAGGGCAACCGTGGACGAGAGGGAGAAAAAAAAAGTTACTGTTGCCCATTACAAAAATCTTGCCTGATGCTGGACAATGTAACTAATGCTGTGCCTCTTCAGTTATTCCGCCTCTTGCAGTTAATTCTCCACACTGAGTAACTTCCATTGACAGTTCACAGCACCACTTCCAGGTCACACAAAGCCACATGAATGAAGTGGAATAAAAGAAAAATGAAATTACTATTTATTTGTCTATAATCTTTGACCAGGAAAGGCACATTAAGCTGTGACAGCTTGTGCATCCTTGGAAGTACTAGGTTACACAGACCTATTTTACTGATGGGTGAATGTTGGCTATGACATAGGGAAACTCCTGCTTTTCTTCGGTAAGTGCCTTGGGATCTTTAACTTCCACCTAGACAGTGACCCAGAGATGGGCAGAAGGGGCCTCATTTTAATGTCTCATCTGAAGGACAGGATCACAACAGTGTAGAACTCCTCATACTGCACTACAGTGTTGGTTATGGGTATTATCCCAGGTACCTGGTATGGGACCAGAACCCATGATGATGCAAAGTAATCAAGTGCTAGTGATTTATACTTCATAAGGCACTGGTGAGCACAAAACAGCAATTTGATGTATTGGAGCTGTGGTTGATTTTCATCGAGAGGATAATATGAAGCAGGAGAGCAGTCGTTTTGAATGTGGTGTGAGGCAAACTTCATAATTCGATGGTAGTAATACACATATATGTATTATTTTTTTTTCTGTTACTTATTTTTATTGAAATGATTCAATTTTACAGAATACAAAAAAATTGAAGCCCTTCAATGTCCAAACTGAACATACACGCTGATGTAGACATTGTCATGCTAGCAATATTGCAAGAGTACAATACTTCAGAATGTCACAGTTGATGTCCCACTTAGTGAAGTAGGGAGCAAACATCAATCAGTACAGGTAGAGATGTAAACAGAGAGGTCATAAGTTTGTGAACAAGGTAGGATTGTCTCATGGTGGATGCCAGGTTGCCTCCGTATCCTGGGTTTTAAAGTCAGGACCCAGGGAGCAAAGGGGTGATAAAACAAAAGGAGACCACTTCTTGTATTATATAGAAGAGATCCTTTCACCCAGTGGGAGAGTCTGGTAAACTGAGACAACTGTGCGACTGCTGTGAGAAATTCCTGTGCAGAGGGGATGGAGGTGTGCACCACCTATGCAGGATCAATCTCTTGGCATCAACACTCACTGCTATGGACCACAATAACTTGTGCCCTTCTAAGTATGGGTACTGGAGAGGGACCACAAGCAGAAACAAGCTAGGGGAGGAAGGGAGGCTGATACCCCAAATCAGAAAGCATTCATGTAGTGCACTTTTCAAGAACTGCTGAATTAGTGGGCACCCCCATAGAATATGGTAGTGCCCCCCCAACTTACACCTCCAGTATGAATTGTGTGAGATGAGGCCTAGGGATCTGAGCAGCACAGGAGTGCAACACCATTGGTGTAAGACTTATTTATGTATGAGTAAGCTGTGGCTATCAGGGCAACTCTTGTGGGCAAGCTTCCAACAATGCAGCCAGGTTTGTGCAGAGATGGAGAAGTGAAGTATTATTTCCCACTAGGTCCCTTATAGCACCATATATCAGATCTACCCTACCTGTACAATGCTTAAGCCATTTGGACAGCAAAGGTGAAGGGGGAGGGGGATTGAGGGAAGGCATGCCTCATTCACCACTGTTCTTTCTACCTCTCCCTGGCTTTCTACTCCCCAGAAAATCATTGCCTCCTACACTGTGCCAAATTCACATCAATATTTTGGTTTGGCTTGCTCCCACCATATCTCACCTCCTCCCTTACTATTGTTTCCCAACTGGTCCACTCCCTTAGGTAATATGACGCTTGACTGCTAGTAGTTCCACATTGGTCTACTGCAGTAGGATAGATGGCCTTCTTGTATTGCCTCCCTAAGTTATGGAATAACCTCCCACCACAGATTTGTCACTCCTCCTCCTCACACTCCAGTTTGCTAGCACTACAAAACTTTCTAGTAGTAAACTGTACCTATGGCTCATCCTTATTTTCTCCTGTTCAAGCAGGCTCACTGCTTTCTATCTCCTACCTGGCTAGCTGTTCATATACTGGATACACTTCTCTTTCATTACTATGCTTTACCAGTCTTCTTAACACTGTGTATAATTGTTTTCTACACAGCACTTCACTGTACAGTCATGTATACCCTATAGTCTATATCGAAGTACAATGTGATAATGTCCTTGGTCTTAATGTGGCCGATGTGTATATTGTGCAGTATGTTGTATGTCTACACCATTAATCTGTTCACTTAAAGAGCTACTGACACCTCAAGGTAAACTTTGAAAAACATAATAATTAGGTATAATTCAGCTTGCATTCCATATATAGTCTATATATTTCTTTTTCCATTATCTATTACTGAGTCAATTTGCATTAATATATGATCTTTATGATGTAGAGTTCCCTTACAGTTCATGTGCCTCTGTAGCTTACTCTCAACTTCAAGTCATAGTCCTCTGTTGTGACATCACAGTCTGTTGCCATGAGAGGAACTGTGATGTCACAAGCAGTGCATTATGACCTCAGGTAGGGAGAAAGCAATAGGAACAGATGATCTGTTCAGGAACAAAGACCTTGTTTTCATGAAAATGACCTTGGTAATAAATAATGTGGAGGAGGAATATGGAATTAATGTGAATTACAAGCTGAACTGTGTCTAAATATTGTATTTCGTTAAAGTTATCCTGAAGGTGTCAGCTGCTCTTTAATATGTTAACTGTTACGCTACTCTGTGTATGTATTTTATTATATGTTCCCCCTTATGTCCCCCTTCCCCCCAAGGATGCACCGTGAGATGAGCAACTTGTTGTTCAGTGTGCTATTCCTGGAGAAACATTTCAATAATAAATAAACAAAAAACCAGGACAGTATTGTAGAGCTACAGATATTTCCAGAAATCAGATCTGAGGATCTGATTGAGAAGTGGGACTGAAGGTTAGCAAAGGTTTCAGTGGTCAAGGTGCTTGATTAAAAATGTCCCCAAAGGTCCGAGCACCACTGAACTCCATAGTACGCCAGCAGACAGACTTAGCTTCAATACAGAGGGCAGGATTTTGCCACATCAGGATTAGACTAAGGGGCAGAAGTGGGGATTTGGTCAGAGTTTTGAGCTTTGTGTAGGTCCACATGGAGGCTGAGATGAAGGGCTACTGCATGAGGAGGTTTGGAGGGTAGCATATAAGTTTGAGGAGAGTGGGGTGCCCTTAACCATAGCTGATTCTATATGCATCCATAGTGGTTAATAATACATTACTGAGGTAAAGCATTTGCAGACTTGGGTGCCTAAGAAGGTGTAATGATACCCCTGGAACCATGGAAGGGTTCCAGCCACACTTCCTCCTATGGCATGTAGCTTTGTCCTTCCGGAGGAAATTTCCAGTGAGTGCATCCATCATAGTGAACCAGACCAGGGCAGGATTTTCACTGCTAGATGTGACAGATGGTGAAAAAGCTCGGGAGCTGTCCCCACCTTGAGCGCCAATATCTTGCCAGCTAGGGACATGTGTAAAGCTTTCCAGCTCTCACACCCCATATGGAGGTCTTTCAAAAATGGAGCAAGGTTAAGGGGAACCAACTGTGCAGGGTTTGTAAGGATTTTCAGAACGTATCTGTCTGCTTCCTGTTTCCTAAGATGTAAAGCTAAAAGTCTAATATTTTTGATTGGTGAATCTAAGGGAATTTTCTACCTTCTTTAAAGCTAACTAATCCAGTTCCTCTCTGTCCTGCAGTAGCTGAGGGAGGAGGGAAGGGTCCCTAGTCTTCATATGTGTGGCCTTCAGCTGTGCTAATTTGTCTTCTGCTTTGCAGTAATACTCCCAAAGTTGCCTTTTCTTAAATGTAGCATATGCGATCATATGACCCCATAATACTGACTTATGGCCATCCCAAATATAATATATATATATATATATATATATATATATATATATATATATATATATATATTATATTTGGGATCATAAGTCAGTATTATGGGGTCATATGATTGATATATAGATATATATATATATATATATATATATATATATATATATATATATATATTTATTTATTTAAAGTGAGTGTCCTTTTTCTATTTTTGGCCAGGTAGTTTCTAATCACCACTTTGGTGGCATTAACAAAAACCTCATCATGGGGTAAGTCTGCATTCAATCTCCACAATCACCCCATCCCCAAAGGCCCCAGCTCCATCACACAAGAAAGCACAGCATGGTCTGAAACCAAAATTGCATGTGTGTGAATGTCCTTCATGTGAAAGCCCATCTATTTTGAGTGTTGACCCAGTCTACCCTGGAATATGAGTTATAGGCAGAAGAATAAAAAGTAAATTCTCTACTGTTAGGGTTGTATAGGCACCAAGACTCTATCTACCTTCCTTCCATCACTAGGTTTTTCAAAAGTTTTGAACATGCCCTGTCTATCCTCTGTGAAACTGGATTTCTGTCTAGAGTGTTATACTCCATGCAATTCCAATAACCTGTTCAAATAATCCGTCCCTCTGGTAACTGGGCCAGAGTGGAAAACACCTTTCTAAAAAAATCTCCTGAGGGTGGGGCTGGAGCCTATTTTATTTATTTATTTAGGAAATCACAATTACAACACTTTGAGTCATAGACTTGTTTCCAAAGGCTCCACTTCAGAATAAAACATAGACATTCATACAGTACATACATAGAATAAATGTGGTAAGCAATCATACAGCGTATAAGTACAATGAGCACTGTTAATGCCTATACATTTGGTAGCTAAGACAGGGCAGAACAATCAACGTATTTACCTAATGAGCGGTTAAGACCTATACAATTGGTAGCTAAAGCAATGCATGATATGAGTTGGTAGTAAGCCACCACAGGGAGGCCTTGTCTTATACATAATAAAATGCATTCATAGTCCAGTGCATCTATATGGTAACTGACTGAAGTGAGGAGCCTGTAGATGAGAAATAGTGAGGGATCGCCACTTCCAGGCCAAGGGCGGGTGCATGGCCTAGCGGCATGGTGCAGGATTCACAGGTTACTGATTACACTGGCATTGATGTGAGGAGAGAATATGGGCCCTTAAGGCAGCTTTAAAAAGACCTAGATTGGTGATTGATGTAATGGCTGGTGGGAGGGCATTGTACCAGGATGGAGCTCTAAGGGGGAAGGATCACTGGGCCAGGGTGGTCCTGATCCTAGGCACCTTCCAGATAGTGTTTGAGATGGCCTGTGTGGATGTTAAGATAGTAGCTGCCTGAAAAGAAGCCATGACACCTACTGGGGTTAAATCCAGGTGGATTTTTTTGGTGAAGAGACAGGTCTGGTATAATAGTCATTCCTCAAGGAGAGGATATTGGTGAGCACGTATAGGGTGCAGGTATGTGTATTTCTGTTGGCACCAGAGAGGAGCCAGCAGGCCTTATGGATGACAACTTGTATTTGATGAAGTGCCGTATACAGATACCAAGTTTGCCATCCTCCCCCCCCCATAAATACCCGAGACCAAAACCAGCTTTCCAGACATATCCACCTATGAGTGTGTTATTTGGAAGGGTAACCCTTTTTGGATCAAAATGCCACCCCTGCTTTTTTCTCAGAGGGGGTGAACATCTGCATAAACCACTACCACCCAGGCTTGACAGAGCTTAAGATGTTCAGACTCTGATAATCTAGTTTCTTGTAAAAGGCACGCATCACATCCCCTCCTATCCACCTCTTGCAATTTCCTCTCTTTTCACAATACTATTGATATCCTTCACATTAAAGGAGCATACTTTAAGAGATCTCATAAAAAATATCAACCACTGTAACAGGTGTCATTCCTCTCCCCTATTGGCCCAGCACCCCAGACTGAGTTCAGCATAGTCCCCCAAACAAACAAGCAGTAAAATAGCAATACTTTCATCAACAGTAACCATAATAACAACATATAACAAGTAACAGTATGGCCTCCTAGAAGCTAGTACCACAGGGTACAAGCATAGGTTGGAAGGTGGTATCCACCTACTGGAACTATAAAAGTTCTGTATGGAGGGATACCTCAATTAAAGGTCTACACAACTGAGGCGGGGAAGCAAAAAGAAAAGGCTATCCTCCACCTACAAAACACTCTTCCGAAAGTACACTTCTGGGTGCTCAAATCTCAGTACTCCAGGCAGCAGTTTTAATTGGAGGGTTTATTGGGAGGGGGAGAGGAAAGAGAAATTCTTCAGTCCCACTCCCAGCCCTGGTATCCTGTTTGCTGTTCATCTATAATGGTTTTTAATTTTCAAAGTCACAAGGAAAGAGAAAGTCATTTGAACAGCAAAGAAGTATTACGACTAATAAAATTTCAGTTGGACATTGAAGATACAAATGAAACCCCAATTCAGTCAGCCATTAGTTCTGCTTGATCCCATCATCCATACACCACTCCACTCCCCCAATAACCCAACATTAATATTTCCCAGCATCAGTGTTATACCACTTTGTCCATAGAAGCAGGAATTAAAAATGTTGGAATAAATGTTCACACGTACAGATCCCTGTTTTAGTGGTCCTGCAAATTAGTCACTCAGGCATTTGGACTCCCAAGGGGCAATAGTCATGAAGTGGCTGTAGATGAAATCCCAGATTACAGAAATGGCTGAACCTGCAAACTATTAGTAAAACATCATGGCACTTCCTCACATAAAATGAATTAAGGAGTCTTGAAATGAATTTTCACCAACAATCTCAAGTCTGTTTATTTGTATTCAGCAAAGTGTTCAACACCCTTCTAAGGTTCAGAAATGAGCCTAGTAGGTCAGTCTTCTTATGTTTCACCCAAATCTTCAGCTTTGATGAGGATGTACCCGTAAACTGTCACCATGATTGATAAAGATCACATTTCTTCCACTAGGTTGCTAAAATTAGCCAGATTGCTTACTTAGCTGCAATTCATTCCATAGCATGTTAAATTAAATCCCTACACCAGAATTTGAGGAAGAAGGTTGCAGTACTGTTCAGGACTTACTAGATGGCACTGTCTCTGGAAGTTGATGTCTCTTCAATCATAAGACATTACATCATAACGTTGACCCAGGGGGGCGTGCTGCCAATAACAGATCCAATGGGTACCGCCACTTGACATCAAGTTCCCTCTGCTTTAGAATCAATTTTTCCGGGGAGAGAAAGTGAAGTTCATGATAGAGCACCAGGCCCTGTTGGGAGGCTCTTCCCAACAAATTTCCAATCTGCCTCTAATAATTATGAAGCAGAGGGCCTCCAGTTTTGGTTCTGGGGTTATCACTTGGTAGGCCCTTTCAGTGCCTAGCTCAATGCTGTGACCTAAGTCCAGGTCCTTCATTAGCCATACAGTCACAAAGCCCCCCCCCCAATGTCATTTTGCTGCAAGCCCTCTAGAAAATCAGAGACTCTAATATTGTTTCTGCATGAGCGTGCTTTGGCATCTTCAACTCTTTGAGTTAATTCCCATTCTCTTCGGTGCAGGTATGTGATAGAGCACCCATAAATTGTGTGCTTTTCATGGAGTGAGCCCACCCAGCTCTCTATGTCACCTGTGCCCTGTTCTAAATGTTGGAGATCCTTTCTGATGCCAGATACTTTATTGTTGATTTTGTGCAGGAGTCTGAGACTGTTCCTGCTGCTGGCTTTGTCCCAACTGGATCCAGTATCTGAGTGACAGTCATCCTCCTCACCTCCTGACCCCACTGTCAGATTGGAGGTTCTAGAAAGTGCAGGACTAGGGCTACAAGTCCATGGAGGTTTCCACTTGTTCCCTGGCTGCAGCATGTCCTTAGCTGCAGATTTTTTGAGTGCCCCCATATCTAAAGATGCATGGAAACAAGAGGAGCTATACCTTTTGGGGTTTAAATATGTGTAAATTAGCAGATTAACACTGATTTATTTTTGCGAATAATTTAACTTTATTAAACTTTTCTCTTATCAGAACAGAAGAGAACAAGCATTTGTCAATGCCGAACGTTCGCTTGCAGGTATTTGCAGTGGTGTTTGGCACGTATGGTGCTTTACCCTAATGCCCTGTGCGATTGCTGGTATTTGCACAATAAAATTTCAGCATGACCTTTTTGTTACCCTCATTGTGCGCTACATAGGCGGAAACACGTTTTGGGCAGGATGTGAAAATGACAGCTGTACTGCTCATAAGGAAGTGTGGTAAAATGGCAATGTTGAAAATCTGGAGTGGAAATATTGAAAATTCGCAAAACCTACGCCGAGCGTGGAACTGTGCAACGCACGCTCGTAAAACAGTCATTGTTAGGAATTTTTTCACCAAATTTTCAACATTGGCATTTTAAAACCTCTGCTAATGAACAGTGTCACTGTGATTTTCTTACTGTGTCCCATATATTGATTTCGCACACCGACTGTGCCATTGTGCACTACATGGGCGGAAACACATTTTGGGCAGGATGTGAAAAATGACAGCTGTACTGCTCATAAGGAGGTGTGGTAAAATGGCAATGTTGAAAATCTGGAGTGAAAATATTGAAAATTCACAAACTTACGAGCGCGCGTAGGAACTGCACAATGCACGCTCATGAAAGTTATTTTTAGGAATTTTTTCACCAAATTTTCAACACAGCCATTTTAAGACCTCTGCTCATGATCAGTGTCACTGTAATTTTCTTAATGTGTCCCATACATTGAGTTTGCACACCGACTGCACCATTGTGCGCTACATGGGCGGAAACATGTTTTGGGCAGGATGTAAAAAATGACATCTGTAGTGATCATGAGGAGGTGTGGTAAAATGGCAATGTTGAAAATCTGGAGTGAAAATATTGAAAATTCACAAACTTACGAGCGTGCGTAGGAACTGCGCAACGCAGACTCGTACAACAGTCATTTTAGAATTTTTCACCAAATTTTCCAACACAGCCATTTTGAACCTCTGCTCATGATCCAGTGTCACTGTGATTTTCTTAATGTGTCCCATACATTGATTTCGCACACCGACTGCGCCATTGTGCGCTACATGGGTGGAAACACATTTTGGGCAGGATGTGAAAATTGACAGCTATACTGCTCATAAGGAGGTGTGATAAAATGGCAATGTTGAAAATCTGGAGTGAAAATATTGAAAATTCACGAACATACGAGCCTGCGTAGGAACTGCGCAACGCGCGCTCGTAAAACAGTCATTTTTTGGAATTTTTGCGCCAAATTTTCAACATGGGATTTTTGGGACCCCTTCTCATGAATGATGTCACTGTCATGGCGTTATTCAGGCCCAAAGGTGATTTCATGCAGTGACTGCGAAATCACCCTTCAGGCCTGAATAACGCCATGTTCAGTGTATCATTCATGAAAGGGTCCAAAACCATGTTGAAATTTGTGCAAAATTCAAAATACCTGAATATGCAATAAAGTTGAAACCCCTGTCTAGCCCATTATACAGCTTACCGGCATTTCCTCAGTTCGCGGTCGGCTTTGAAGAGTGCAGACATGTTCCCGGTCCACGAAGATCGTTCGCCGAGCTCCGGAGTAAGTATGGGGTGAGGGTGTGGGGAGGCAGGTGTGCAGTGGGTGGGTGCGGGTTGTGGGAGTGGGGCGGGGAGACTGCGTGGGACTGTTTTTACTTTACAGGTTTTTAATTGATGACATGGGCGTTTGCCACGCTGGGGTGGGCTCAGCATGGCACAAGGATGGCTGGAGGCCTGAGGCCGGCGTGGGATTGGGCACCCCCGTCGGCAAACTCTGAGGGACATTGCCATGCTGGGGTGGGCTCCCCAGTGTGGCAGAAGGATGTGGGGGCTGTGGAGCCAGCGGAGTTGGGCACCCTGGGTCGGCAAACAACACGGGGCATTTGCCACACTGGGGTGGACTCCCAGTGTGGCAGCAAGGATTTGGGGGGGCGGCGTGACGTGGGGGGGTGGCGTGATGGTGCTTTGTATGACCACGGTGGTTTTCTTTGAAGCGAAGACCACCGCTGTCATACACAGCTCCCACACCCATTGGTGCAGGACCACCACACCTGCTCAACTGAGCAGTGGATTTAACGGGAGAGGCACACCTCCAATGTGTGCTACTCTCCCACAACGTTCCTTGCGCATGCGCGCAAGTGAACATAAAAAGAAACAAAACAGTAACAATAACAAGAAATAATAGTAATAGACATCTAACAATGAAAAACCAAATACACTAAAGATCATAAGGTGTACAAACAGAAGAAAATAAGAAAAATGGCAAAAACCTAAACCCTACCTTAAGGAACTAAAAGAAACAAAAAGTGGTGGCTAGAACAACTAGACATTTCATACCAACTTGGTTAACAGTAGCATTGTCCCAAAACAACATGTATGTAATAGATGGTGGAAGGAATATAAGTTAAAAGTTAGATCCACTGTCTAACATATTGGCATATTAGAGACCAGCAAGTCTGGAACTTCAGCCATGTCTGGTTATCTGAGGCTACCGTACATTCAGCATTTATAGATTACCAAAACCCATGAAGCCATTCGGCTCTTAATGGTGTCCAATTGCCCTTCCAGTGTCTTGTAATTACTAGTTTCATAACTAGTGAAATAAGAGCCATATAACTCTTTTCTATAATTGATGGGATTGCATTATAATCTCCTACAATACAGATTTCAATCGTGAAACACCTGCTATGACCAAAAAAAAAGCAAAAAATTACTGTTGTACAATGGTTCAAACAGATTTACTAGTACAGCAAGTCCACAAAATATGATATAAAGTACCTTCTTCCTCTATACAATGGACACAAAGAGAAGAAGAAAGTCTGCCCATTTTTTCCAATTTACTTGGAGAATAAGTTGTGCAACACATTACACTGTAAAAGTCTAAGGCGGTGTTGTTTAATAAATCTATAAATATCCAACCATATCCCAGACGATTGACTCAGTGAATAATATAGAGCCTAAGTATTCTCCAAGTAAAAAGCCATCAGAGGGACCGTGCTCCATACTTGCTGGATAATAATTTGATAAATAGTAGAAATCATTTTTTTCTAAAAAGCAGAGGTTGATAACTTCGACAAAAGTACACCTGCTGAGTTAAACCATAGTGGGGCTCCCACAAGCGTATTAAGACAATGACAAATCTGTCCGTATTTAAAAAAGTATGATGCTGAAAGACCAAACTCAGACTGAAATTCTGGGAAAGAAAGGATTTTATCATCTCCCCAATGTTCAGGTGAAGGCGGTTTATCCGATGTGCACAGATTTCTGCTGCTAAAAAGTGGTTGGCTAATGTCTTTATAGCGTGGTCATTTTGAAAATTTACAAAATTGTGAATGAGCCATAAGTGACCATCTGATCGGGATAGCCCTTACATTTTTTGGAAGCTCCTAAAAGGGGGTATATAGTCAAGAAAGTAGGGAGACTTAAAGTTTATTAGCCAGATGCTTTTTAATTGACAACCAGATTGGGGTATAAGATCTAGTGGTCTCTGGGATGCCCCACTAGAAGTATTTAACGCCATGCAGAGGTAAATAATAACAAAAAAAATCAGGCGGGTTAAGGACCCCTAATTATCTTGGTCTAGTAAGTTTGTTGAATGCTCTCCGGAGAGGTTTGCCTAACCATAGAAATGCTGAAAATAACGCTCGAAAAGAACTAAACCAAGCATCACATTCAGCATACTTAAAGGATAGATTAGGTGGGAGAAAATACTCATTCTGAAAACATTTACCCTGTCCCTAAGGGAAAGGGGCAAATGTTGCCAACGGGACAGGCCTTGTTCAATTTCTTTTACCATCGGATTGAGGTTCAACAATTTTAAAGAACATGGGTCTTGGACAAGTTTGATTCTCAAGTATGTTAGGGCTTTCAACTCCCATTGGAGTTTCATTTGCAATATTGCCTCCTTCATACAAGAGACGAATAGTGGAAAAACAACCACTTTATGGAAATTAAGTTTATATCCTGAAAATACACTAAAGTTACAAATAATGTCGAGTACTGCTGGTAAAGAGGTTTGCCAATGGGATATATACAGCAAGATATTTTTGGCAAATGTGGACAGCTTTAACTCCAATGGGCCAGTAGTTATAATTCAAACTTCATTTGACATGTTAATTTTGCATGCCAGAGGTTCTATGTACAAATTAAATAAAAGTGGGGACAAGAGACAGCCCTCACGGGTTCTGCACCCTAAACAAAAGGGGACAGAGAGTTCATTATTTCATAGAATGTGTGTGGATGGCTTGGGATGCAATACTCTGATCATCTGCTCAAAATCCTGTGGGAGACCATATTTCTGCAAAGGCAGAAACAAACAAGGCCAAGCTAGTCTATCAAAACCCTTCTCCGTGTCCAGGGAGATCAACACCGTGTGGTTGTCACCCTTCCCAGAAGTAGAGAAGTTATGGAACAGCTTCCTGAAATGGTAGCTAAAATGGTGACCCACTATGAAGCCGGCCTGTTGTGGTCCAATCTAAACAGTCCAAACTCTACTTCAACAGTTCGCCAGGATCTCGGCATTAATTTTATTGTTAACATAAAATACGGAAATAGGACGGTAGTTTTCTGCTCTAGTGGGGTCTTTCCCTGGCTTGGGAAGAAGCACTATGCATGCTTCAAACAAGGAGTTTTCACAAATTTCTTCTGCATGCAAATAAGTGAAAAAGTTAACCAGTTAACAACAATTCATCTTTAAAGGTTTAAAAAAAAGAGAGGAGAAAAACCACCTGGCCTAGGAGCTTTCTCTGGTGGGAGAGACAAGATGACTTCCAAAACCGCTAAGGTGTTAATAGTGCTGGATAGCACTTCCTGTTGAATCTGAGGTAGTCTTGGTAACTCTACATTGGAAAAAAAATCATCTGGAGTTTGTTGGGGAGAAGCATTATGTTCTAGGGGAGAATATACAGTGGCATCCCCCAGGATGAAACCCACTTTTAAAGCACTCTGCAGTATACTGCAGCAGACCTACTAAATAAAGCAATGTAATTGCAATGGCAATTAGTCCCTTTAGTCATGCAGGAAACTGTGGCATTCACTTCATCCTGGCAGTGTCACATTTTCCTGAATGACAAAAGGGACTAATTGTCATTGAAATTAACTTGCTTTATTCAGTAGGTCTGCTGCAGCATACTGCAGAGTGCTGCAAAATGCTGCAGAATTGGGTTTCATCCTGTGGGACGACACTGTAGACTTTGATAGAATTTCTGAAAAATTGAAGACATCTGTTTGGTCTTACCTGTGGGTGTTTGTGTCTGTGGGTTAATCAGAGAGGTGATCCAGTGGGAGGAATTATGTTGTTTTAAATGAAACATAGATACATAGATACATAGACACTGTTAGCAGATAAGGACCTATGGTCCACCCAGTCTGCCCATTTGAGCTTGTAAGTTCACTTTATGTTTTTCTAGAAGTCTGTTGCCCCTTACCCCTGACCTCCAGAATTTCCGGATGTCTGTCCCATTCATTATTAACTCCCGTGATTGTTTCAGCCCAAACCACTTCCTCTGACAGGATGTTCCACTTGTCCACCACCCTTTCTGTGAAGAAATTCTTCCTCACGTTTCCTCTGACTTCCCCTCCCTCCAACTTCATCCCATGATCTCTAGTCCTGGAACATCTTTTTCACTGGAAAATAGTGTATTCCTGCACCCTGTTCCTCCCTCTAAGGTACTTGTATGTCTCTATCATATCCCCTCTCACCCTCCTCTCCACCAGGGAGTACATATGCAAGTCTTACAGCCTGTCCTTGTAGGACTTCTGATGCAATCCCAGTACCATCTTTGTTGCCTCCTCTAAACCTTCTCTACCCTATCTATGTCCTTATGTAGGTAAGGTCTACAGAACTGTACACTGTACTCCAGGTGGGGTCTCACTAGTGTCTTGTATAGTGAAATTATGACCTCCCTTTTCCTACAAGTTATGCCCCTGCCTCTGCATCCAAGCATCCTATTTGCTTTACCTGCTGACTTGTTGCACTGTTTCCCTATCTTGAGGTCATCAAAGCTGATAACTCCTATGTCCCTTTCCTGCTTCATGCATGCTATATCATCACTCCCCAACTGACATGTTGTTCCTGGGATTTTGTGCTCCATATGCATTATATTTCACTTTTTTACACTGAATTTCAACTGCCAAACCCTTGACCATTCAAGCTTCTGCAGGTCCCTCCTCATTCTGTCTACACCCTCTGGCATGTCTACTCTGTTACAGAGCTTTGTGTCATCAGCAAACAGGGAAATTCTGCCTTCTAGGCCCTTAGCAATGTCACTGATGAAGATGTTGAATAGGACCAGTCCCAGCACTGATCCCTGTGGTACCCCATTGGTCACTCTTCCCTCTATGGAGTGACAGTCATTTACCACCACCCTCTGTGTCCTGCTACCCAACCAGTTACCTACCCACCACACTACTTTCCTGCCCACTCCTGTATTCCCCAGTTTGGTTAATAGCCTTCTATGTGGCACAGTGTCAAAGGCCTTGCTGAAGTCCAGATAGGTCATGTCCACTGCACTCCCCTGATCCATCTCCTTTGTCACCCAGTCCAAAAATTCAATGAGGTTGGTCTGGCATAACCTCCCCCTGGTGAAACTGTGCTGCCTTGGGTCCTGTGATCTGTTGGCAACCAGATGTTCTATCAATCTCTCCTTAAGTAGTGCTTCCATGATCTTCCCCACTACCGTGGTCAGGCTGATTGGTCTGTAGTTCCCTGCTTCCTCTTTGTTCCAGCTTTTGTATAAGAGGATTACATCTGCTGTCCTCCAGTCTTTGGGTACCTCCTCTGTTTCCAGTGATTGGCTAAACAGGATGCCAGAGGTTCAGCCACCACGTCTCTTAGTTCCTTTAGGACCCTGGGGTCCACCCCATCTGGCCCTATTGCCTTATTGACTCTTATTCCTTCCAGTTCCTTTAGGACCCTTTCCCTTGTAAAGGGACTTGTGTCCATTTCTGCACCATTCCCACCCCTTGTACTTCATTCAGGCCCATTACCCTCCTCTTCCTCAGTAAAGACTGAGCAGAAGCATCTGTTCAGTATGTCAGCTTTACTGTTGTCATCCTCCATGTAGCTCCCATCCTCCCCCTTTCAGTTTCACTATCCCTCCCTTTGCCCTTCTTTTTTCACTTATGTACCTGTAAAAGGTTTTGTCCCCTCTACCCACTGATTTTGTGATGCACTCTTCTGTCTGAACTTTGGTTTCCCATTCTGACCTCCCTACCTCCCTTTGCTTCTCCTGGTACTTCTCCCTATCCCCTTCTGCCTGCATCTTTTTGTATTGCCTGAATGCGATCTTTTTGGCTTACACTTCCTCCGCTGTCTCCATGGAAAAGCATAATGGCCTCCTCTTCCTTTTCCCTTTTCTAACCTGCTTAATGCATAATTCTGTTGCTCTTGTAATCCCCATTTTAAATATTGCCCACTGTTCCTCATTCCCTGATTCCCTCCCCATTCTCATTAATGCCTCTTTCAAGCATCTCCCGATTTTCCCAAAGTCTGACCCCTAAAATCCAGGATACATGTTTTGTGGGCTTTGGTTCTGCTCCTTCTGTGATTTCAAACCACAGTGAAATGCAAACAATTTACAGTACCTGCTTTATTGCCCTGTCCTACATAGGTGACCTTAATGAGAGGTGTTGCCCTGTCCACTTTGTCCAGAAGATATTCTGAATATTTAGCTTGAAGTTGTGTCAACGTGATTCTAACATCTTCTGTAGAAGGCAATGATAGAGATTTTTCTAAGGATCTAATGCCATGAGGCCACTCTTGCACCTGTGTTTCCAATTTTTTTCTTACAAGCAGTGGCTAATCTTATCGATTCTTACCTTCACATTGCCTTAAGTGCTCCCCAATGGACATCATGAGCGTAGATTGATTCTTTGTTAGTTGTAATAGAATGTGACAAAAATTGTTTGAAAAGAGATATTAAATTCAAATCCTTCAGAAGTAGGTTGTTCAATGACCACGTATGTGGCCTGAGTTTCATATTGGGAGGAACCACAGACAAAATGACCAGAGAGTAGTCTGACAATACCCGGGATCCTATACTATAATCATGGGTTAAAGACAAATAGCGTTAACTAATAAGGAAAAAGTCTAATTTCGATGTAACATTGTGAGGGGTGGAATAAAAAGTAAACTTCTTATCTACTGGATGTAGTAGACTTCAAGAGTCCACCAAGCTTCAGTGATCTGAAAATTCTCTAAATGCCCTCTGGGCTGGGAATAACCCAGCATTACATCTATATGTCCTATCTAAGTCATTGGAAAAAAAAAGATTCCAATCCCCACCAATTATGAAGGGTAAGTGGGCATAACTGGCCAAAGCAGAAGATATATTGGGAAAAAAAAGGCAGGGAATTAACATTTGGGCCTTAAACAGATCTCAATAAAAGCTCAACATGGACTAATCTGTAATGAACAAAAATGTATCTACCATTAGAGTCCTGAATTTCATTTAAAGAAGCAAACAGGACAGAATAGCAACACCTCTCTGCTGAGAGTTGTTGTCAGCACCAATACCTGCCCCACTCAAGTATTACAAAGGTGTTTTACCTGGCCCCCTGACAGATGAGTTTCTTGTAGGAACACAGTATGGGCCTGGTAATTACTAAGGTGATTAAGAAGTGCAAATTCCTTTGAATTATCCCTTTCACCTTTAATGTTCCATGTAACAAGATTTAAATTGTTAGCCATAGATTACAATAAAATAATAGTAACTAATGTCACCTGTGTTACACACTAGAAACCTTCCCTCCACCCAAAACTCTCCAATCCCCCCAAACTACCATAAAAATTACACAGAACTTGTCCCCAACTAACTAAAACAAAAACCAACTACCTAAAACTGCTCTAAAACATACCTATTTGAATATGCTTTCCCTGAATTTTAGTATTGGATATTTAAATATTTATAGTGTTATTAGTTTTATTTATTTGTGTTAATTTACTTGAGAATATGTTGATTGTACAGCACTTTGATATCTTTGATACTGCACTTAACAAATAAATGTTATTATTATTATTATTATTAAAAAATGAGCTACCCAGGCTGAATGCCCACTCCTTCCCATTTGGACTGTGAAGACTGAACTGAAAACAACCCCTGTCCTGAACTTACAAATATATTTCAATCAAGAAACAAAGAAAACAGTGATCCCTCCCACTAATAAATGTCCTACCTTTACAAAAGTACAATGTTTTTGATATATAACACTGAAATGTGAGGAAACCATCTAGAGGCAATAACAATAACAAATAGTTGATATTATACAGGACACCAGTGCCAATATGAAATCCACGTTGTAGACAGACTCTGAAAAATAAAGGATCCACAAAATAAAATATAAGTAGACATTTATAGGTAAAATAAATGCAAATTCTGATCATAACTTACAGTTTAAAGATCCTAATGTAAAAAGTATAATTTGCTTTGCCCAGCAAAGGGAGTCTTAATTCCAGTGTTTGAAATAAATTGAGCTCCACAATGTCCCACCATGGAAGCTAGTAAGAAAGATCTAGAAGATTAGTCCCTTATCCGTAACACAAAGATAGCAATGCTCCCTCATTAGCAAAAAAAAAAGATAAATAAAGTCAAAGTATCATAACATTAGTTTCACAATATGGTTCAGTATAAGCAAAGCCTCTAATAGATCGAAGTTTGACCCATTGATTTGTGGAGCCCACAATAAAAAACCCAATCCAAACCTTGTAAACAAAGTCCAGGTCAGTCTTTGGGAACAAAAAAGAAGAAGCTCTGATGATTGTCTGAAACATTAACAAAGTCTAACTCCACAAAAGTTTGCATCAGAGGAAAGTCATTTTCCTGACATCGGTATTCAGTTTGACTGAGTTAAAACTAATGTAGACTATACCGGTATCTCACCTTGGGGTTTGCTGTGGGGGCATACAGAATGATTAACCAGAGTCCATATTTGTGGAAGTAAGAACAACTTCTCTGCAATATTGCATTCACTGATCGGTCAGCACTAAATCTTTAGTGTCCCCAAAATTAAATCTTTAAAAATGAAAGTCTCATGGTACTCATGAATTTTGATGAGGGGTCATGGGGTCCAAAACCAAAAGCTGCATTTGTAGACAAAGGGAACACAAAGCAATAGGATCAAAGAAGTTAGCTCCTTAAAATACAAAAGCAGTTAGCGCTGAATCTATAATATCCCCACTTGTCAGAGTTGTGAAAAAGAGATAGCGTAGGAGTCATAGTTTTAATCAGAATATCGTGATTTCAGCAATCAAAGACTTCAATAAAAGAACAGATGAAACTCAAATCCTTGAGATCAAACCAAATAGCTCCTTGAGATACCATAAGTTTATAACAATACTTATTGACAGCCATGTGCCTCCAAACAAGCAGAAAGAAATGACTGGCTGGACATACCGACACACAGGGTGCAGCGGTTGCAATTAGGACCCTTCAGTAGTTTCAGTACCTCTCTAATGAACCTGCAGGGACCTCAACCCTTCTTACTGAAGAAATCTGGGAAAAGTTTAGAGAATTCTGAGGCCACCTGAGTTGCTGAGTCAAAATGGTGAGGTCCAGTGGAGGTAAAAGCTTCTAATCTGGCCGGGTACAACATTTTGTGCTTGATATGAGTTAACCACAGTTTAGTTTGAATAGGTTTGTATGTAGCATGGGCTTGACAAACTTTGTAAGTTAGATATTGCACAAGTCACAATTGGGAGCTGGACCACTGCAAATCTTCTAATTTGTGGACTCCCTGCGAAATGTGATCTCGATCCCAGTAATTTAACAGTTTAAAAATCAGTGGTCTTGGTGGTTCTCCAGGGGCAGGTTTCGCTCTCAGTGCCCAGAGAGCCTGTTCTATTATATAAGTAGGGCCATTTGGAGATGGACCTACTATTTTTTCGAAAATTGTTTTGAGAACTTCGGTGGGTTGGGTCCCCTCTTCACCTCCGGCAGGCCCAAAAGTACCAAATTGTTCCTCTAGCTTCTCCCCTCAAATTCATCCACTTTGTCTTCTAGCTTAGATAAAGACCTTTTCAGGGAAACTACCTCTGGATCCATTTTGTTCTGCTGGTCTTCGCTGAGGAGATGTAAACCTCTGTGTCTGCTAACTGGTGGGTAAGTTCCTGCAGAGCTGGTTTTATCTCTTTCAAATCAGCAATTATGGCAAAAACCGTCTCTTTAATGGTTGCTAATTCCTAGTAAACCTGGTCTGGTGAAAGCTCCGTAACAGATGGAGTGTCAGGCTGAATGGGAGATAAAGTGCGGAGTGGTCTTTCCAGCTCCAACGCAAGGGCTTATACTGTTGAATCCTCCAAAGAAAGTATAGTAACTGTGTTCTCCTGCATTTGTATTTTCATTTTCTCGAAATATAGATAGGCTCCTAACAAAGAGACTACACTGTGATATTAGGTGCCTACTAACAAGACTTGGGAGAAAAAAAATATTATTTTTTCCAGATCAGGTAGGAACTCCTAGCAAGTGCTGCTTCTCCTGCTAGGACATCACGTAACTCCAGATTAATAAAAATGTTACTGTTGGTGTACTGGAGCTCCAAATTAAGGCACCATTCAAGGCATTGACATCACCCAACCTTCCACAAGTTTGTTGGCAGAGCTGTCAGGAGGAAAACCATCTCAGGCCAGAATTTCTTAATTGGGTGCACCAGTTGAGAAGACTGGATGAACTAGTCACAGGAAAGAAATTGACAAAGTTTGGTACATTGTGTGAAAACAGGAGTATAGCTTAATGAGAACAGGATGCAGACTTTGAATGCCAGGTGAAAATGTCTTATAAAAACAGAACAATATTTGTTTAGTGAAAGAGAGAGAGAGAGAGAGAGTTACTGAGATTTAGATTTAGAGATACCCTCAGATGAAGGACTTTGTTTTGTTTGAACTGCCTGTTTAACAGCTATCCTACACAAGTTTATAGTTTTTTATTTTATTGTTTCTTATAATAATAAAATGCCACTTGTGAATTTTATGACTTCTTCTGGTTTGCCTTTTCTTCCTGACCTATGCCTCAACCACAGTTGGTGGGATTTTTAATTTTTTTGCTATTTATTATGCTTTTTGTCCTGCATGCTAACATCAGGATTTCAGCCCGGTCAAGGACCTCGCCGCCCCTCACTCTCAAATCAGCTGTGACTTCCTAGTTGCCCCCTTGGCTAACCCCCCATGGTGGGGCTGTGGTGATGGCCAAGGTGTCGCTGACATAGGTCAGGTTTGTGAACCTGCCTGGGAGCAATGAAGGAGTGGCGAGGTGGACATCATGAAGGTGCTTGCTGTGGGTGTTTTTGACCCCAATTCTTTCAGGGGTTGGGACATGAAATGATATCCAGTGTCTGCCCCACCAGTGAGGATGTCCAAATGCCAGCTGCTGCTGTACCTCTGGCCTCCACCAGGGATCCATTGAGCACCGGACGTACTCCTCAACCTCCCCCCAGAGAAGGAAAGCAGTCTATGGGATGCTCCATCCTCCTTCCCCGGCCAGCCCTCCAACAACCAGGGTCCATTCCCAAACACAGGTCACTGGCATTGCGAGTAGAAATTCAACCGCTGCGCCAATGGGCCAGCTTGGGATTTTTGTCAAGCATGCTCTACGCGGGGAGTTTTGTGTGTGAGTACTAGACTGGATGCTAGAGAAGCACAGAAGAAAGTTACGGATCCTGCAACAGCAAGCCCTGGAGTGATTACCAGATGAATGGCAGCCAAACTGGAAGAATATACAAAAGTCCAAACTGAGACTGTACAGCCAGAACTAGTGACTGAAGAAGAAGAGCAAGCAGGGATAGAACATGAACACATCTCTGCCTTCTTCAAATGGTGGGCTATGTAACAAAGACAGACTGAGAAGCAAAGGAAAGAAGAGATGCAGCAAAAGCCGGATGCCTTGCATGCTACCAAAGCTGGAGGATCTGGTACAGGTCCAGCAGGGCAACAGAACACAAAAACCTTAAAAGACATTAAACTTATAAAGTTGTGTCCCTTGGATGATATTGAATCATACCTGACAACTTTTAAAAGGGTCACTGGAGCCTGCCAATGGCCAAAAGAGCAATGGGCAATCAGTCTGGTACCTTATCTGACTGATAAAGCCCAACTTGCTTACAGCAATATGGACACTGCGCAGTCAGAAAACTATGACCCGTGGAAAGAGAAATCCATGAAAGATATGACCTCTCAGGAGAGACCTAGAGGTGGAGATTCTGGTCCCTGAATAACACTCAGTCATCAATCTTTGAGAAGCCTCCATCCAACTCAGAGAACTCCTCATTAAATAGCTCCAAGCACGAGGCAAAATAGTCTCACAGATTGACATATCTGCAATGGAGCAATTTTCATTATGTTGTTACCTGTAATAATAAAACGCTACTTGCAAATGTTATGACTTCCCCTGGTTTACCTACACTTCCTGAGCTATGCCTTGACCACACAGAGATGCATACAGTATATTTTATTTAAGGTGCATTTAGCTTATGTCGAGGCATTCCATGATCTTCTGCCAAGCACTTGACTTAAATCTCTACACACAAATACCCCTATGGATGAGTTTGAACTTGAATCCCAATCTGATTCAGAATACACAAATGTGGCACTAGTGGCACTTATCTATCCCCATGATTCACTGTTCCCTTATCCCCTGGATGGTTGCATCCTGGGAGTGGTCTCAACCAGGCAGAACTAGTACAGACAAATCCTGGCACCATACTCAGTCGGTATTGGTAACAAATTTACCAAAAGCACAAAAATGCCATATCAGAAGCATTCATTTATTAAATACATTCCGTAAAGTGCAAGCTGTGAAGAAGACTGTTTTACTGTCAATTGATTTTTTTTATTGATTTTCATAATAGAAAAGATACAAACATATCAGTACAGTATAGACATTCAAGTTCAAACTCATCTATAGGGGCATTTGTGTGTAGATATTTAAGTCAAGTGTTTGGCAGAAGCTCATGGAATGCCTCAACATAAGCTAAAAGCACCTTAAATAAAATATATTGTATGCATCTCTGTGTGGTCAAGGCGTAGCTCAGGAAGTGTAGGTAAACCAGGAGAAGTCATAACACTTGCAAGTAGTGTTTTATTATTACAGGTAACAACAAAATGAAAAGTAGTTTCTTCGTGCAGCGTCCTGCCTTGGGAGGTGAGGGAGTCCCTGCTCCATTGGGCCCCCCCCACACCTAACTCCTCATGTCACGCTACTCTTTTCGGCTATGATACTGGGGTAGAGGCGCCGACTCGCTTTCATTGCCGGGCGGACCTCCCCCGGCACCTCAGAACTGGGACTTTCGGACAAATCACAAGGGAAATCAGGTACCACTTACCAGTGATGCTGCTGCTGATTTTGGACAGGCTTCTTCTTTTGGGACGTACTGCTAAGAAGGGGAAAAATCACTTGCCAGGAAACACAAAGACTGCAAGGGTTTGGTGGCAAGTTCAAAAGGAGAGCTCATGGCTGATTGGCTCCTTGGCCCTCCGACCACCACACAAAAGGCTTCACTCACTAGCCCTGTGGCTTCTTCATGCAGCATCCTGCCTTGGGAGGCAAGGGAGTCCCTGCTCCAACGGGCCCCCCTCACACCTGACTCCTCGTGTTGCGCTACTCTTTTCAGCTATGATACCGGGGTAGAGGTGCCGGATCGCTTTCATCGCCGGGCGGACCTCCCCCCGGCACCTCAGAACTGGGAATTTCGGACAAATCACAAGGGAAATCAGGTACCACTTACCAGTGGTGCTGCTGCTGGTTTTGGACAGGCTTCTTCTGTTGGGACGTACTGCTAAGAGGGGGAAAAATCACCCGCCCACCCACCCTGTTCCATCCTCCAATTAAATACTCAGCTAGCCCCTCCTACCAACTTCGGGGCTGGCCTACATACTCTTCATCCCGGTTGGAGCTATGTGCTAGGTTACCCTATTACTGAATGTATCCTCACTAAAGATGTTGCATCCTGCTGTGGCTAAATGCTAGCAATAATTTATTCTAGGGAATGTATATCTATTAGTGTAGTGTGCTGTGTATCCTGCTGTTACAGAGTGCTATAAATTCTGTAGTTAAGTACTTGCCGCTATTCTACTTAATGTCCTGGTGCATGTGGTTATCTTGGGTCTGAAACAACATCTTACTGCAGTTACAGTTAATGCCAACTCAATTACTGCAAACTTAGTTAACCTTGTGACCAAGGCAGCTATCTGTGTGTTTTTCTCCCTTGTTAGGGGTTACCAGGTAACTTACTTGTGCTTCCTGTATCAGTTGTGACACCACCAACTAGACATGAGTCTCCTCCCTTAGCCTCCTTGGCCCTCCTCACCTCCCCCAGCCTTCTGACCCCTCACCGTTACCCCGGGGAGGACTAACCTAGGGTACACCACCTTTTCACCCAGGCTACCACTACCTGTGCTCGTCACAGACCTAAGGTCAGTCCAGTTGGACCTCTCTCCTTGTGTCTGCCAAATATGCCGCCTCTGACTGGTTGTGCAGGGGCCTCAGTCCTATCACATGGACTACAGGCTGCCAGGCCATCCCTGAAGTCCCCTTCCACCTGGCTATCTGCCAAAGGCATGAAGCTGGCACACCTGAATATTAGAAGTTTACTACCTCACATAACAGAGTTGACAGCATGGGTGTCCCATTATAACCCTGATATTATTGGGATCTCGGAAACCTGACTGAAGCCACACATCCCGGACTCTGCATGTGCCATCCTGGGTTACAACCTCCTCAGGCAGGACAGAGTTGGGAACAAAAGGGGGGGTGGCGTGTTCCTATACTACAAGACTCACTTCAATGTATCCATTACAGAGCACAGCTCTCTCTCCTACCCCTTGCTGCTGAGTCCTTACATGCTCTACTCCTGCTTGGCAATACCAAAAAGATACACTTGGTATGTGCTTACAACTCACCCAAGAGGGGGCGTGCTGGGACTCTCATCTCTCCTTAATAGTCTCAGTCCCTCCATTGGCTCACATGAGCTGCTGGTCCTGGGGGACTTCAACCTAAACTGGGTGGGCAACAATGCCCAGCAATATGAGCCCTTGCTGGCAGGTCTCTCCCTCAGCCAACCCATTAAGGACCCCACGAGGCTCTCCTCATGAGGCGACAAGGGAGCCCTCATTGATTGGGTACTGAGTAACAGAATAGACAGAATAGTCTCCAGTGGCACCCTCCCTGATGTCATCTCGGATCACTCTCCCATCTATTGCATCTGGGGTATCTTGGCTCCCAAAATTCCCTGCAAAGTGATCCAGATGAGGGACTTCTCCAAACTTATTGTACAAGATTACCTCTCTGACCTGCGACAAACTGATTGGTCTCAGGTCATGGATGCAAATGACCCCTCTGTGACCCTAGACAACTTTCTTGCTGTCTTTACCCCCTGCAAAGCAAGCATGTGCTCATAACAAAAAGGAGGGTAAGAGGCACAGTCACTAAGTGGCTCCATGGTGATCTTCTCTCTCTCATGAAGATCAGGGACAAATGCTGGGCTCGCTACAAGGTCTCCCTCTCCAGTACCGACCTTCAGGAGTACAGATGAATGAGAAACACTTGCAAAACAGCCATTCGCTGTGCCAAGAGTGAATATTATCAATCTGCCCTACTCTCCTCAGCCAGAAACTCAAGGAGCTTCTGGCAGAACATCAAAAACCTGGTCGGTGGGTCTGCTAGAGCTCAGATCTCTGACATGCACATTGGTGGGGTAAATTGCAATAACCCCCTTAAGATTGCCAATGCTTTCAACACCCTGTTCACCGATCTGCCGGCTCTCCCCATCCTCACCCACATCTCCAAAACTTGGGACACTACCCCAGTCGATCAAGCCCTTGACCTCCCTTCTAACTCAGGGTGACTTCCATCCTGGAGACCCAGAAGCTTCTTGATGCTCTCCCCCCTCATGCTGGTGCCAGGCATGACAGCCTTGAGCCTTACCTACTCAGACTTGGGGCCTCCATACTTGCCCACCCTATCACCCACATTTTCAACAGATCCTTTCTGACGGGCATCATCCCTGACACTTGGAAGGTGGCCAAAGTCATTCCTGTTCACAAACAGGTTGACCCCAAGGACCCCAGGAACTATCGACCGATAGCGATACTGTCAGCGATCAGTAAGCTTCTTGAAAGGGTTGTTGCCTCGCAGGTCTCCCATTACCTGCAGACCTATGATTTACTCTCCCCTGCCCAACACGGTTTCCAGAAAGGGCATAGTACTTCCAGTGCCCTAGCGGTTGTCTCCTCTGAGATCAGATCTGCTGCTGATCAAGGCAAACTGACTGGAGCCATCTTTGTGGACCTCTCAAAAACCTTTGACTGTGTTGACCACTCACTTCTGCACTCCTCTCTCCAGTCTCTGGGCTTCTCCTACCCCACCCTTGCCAGGATCAGCAACTACCTCTAGGGCAGACAGCAGTACACCTAATTTAACAAGGCCCTGTGAAAGCCTGCCCCGGTCAACTGCAGGGTCCCTCAGGGCTCTGTCCTTGGGCCCCTCCTCTTTTCCCACTTTATTAATCAGCTGCCCTCGGCCTAGGCCCATGGGCACTCTACTCTGTACGCTGATGACTTAGTCATTCTGTTCAGCTCCCAGGACAGCTCTGACATCAACAACAAGCTTAACGCTGACTTCAACCAGATCCAATCATGGCTGGATGTTCCCAAGCTTGCTATCAACTTGCAGAAAACTCAGACATGCTTTTTGGCTCCACAGCCAAATTAAAAACGGTCCTTTCCCCTCTAAGGATCTCATGTGCTGATGGATCCTTCCTACATGATGCTGAATCTGTCAAGTACCTGGGGGTGACTCTTGATCCACAACTGGACTGCACTCTGCACATTCGCAATGCCTGCAAGGCCTCTAACAGTAAGTTGGGCCTTGCATATAAAGCAAAAAGTTGCCTCACCCCGGTGGCACGTCTCGCCCTAGCCAAAGGAGTCCTCTTACCCATGCTGTCCTAGGGTCTTGTCTCCTTTGCCCTCACCACAAAAATCAATCTCTCCATATGGGATATGGCATACAATAATATATGTTGCTTTGCACTCTCTGCCCCGCCCCCCGCCTCACTCACTGCTGCCAGCTCTATTCTTAGTTGGAGTGGCTTCCTCCGGAAAAATACTGGTCCTTCGTCCTAGACAACTTCATTGACAAGGTTATTAGAACTGCCACCCCTCTGCCCTTGCCGCTACCCTCATTCCCCCTTCCTCCTCCTACCACCTAAGGTCCAGCGACTCCCATGTCCTTCTGGTTCCTAAAACGTGCACTCAAATGGGTGACCGGGCCTTTACTACTCTTGCCCCTAGACTAAGGAACTCCCTTCTAGTGAGCACTCGCTCCTCCACTTCCCATTCCTGTTTTAAAGCTTCCCTCTGGGGCTTCCTCAAGTCTGCTTTTCCCTGCCTCTGCACTTAAGGTACTCCTGACGCATGTCCCACTGTTTCTTACTGCTCTGTGGTGTAGGATATCCTGACCCTCCCTTCTGGTGAAAGAATCAGCTTGGGATGGATCCTTCCTTGCTCTATTGAATCAATTTGTGCTAGGCCATCTGCTTTATTCCTGTTGGTGATTTATTGGCCTCTCCTATCCCCCTTTAGTAATCTCCTTGACGTTCTCTACAACCTCTAGCCTACAAATGCCATGTTGTCTGCTATACGCAGCTGATGGCCTGCCTCCTATGTACTATGTTATTATCTTCCTGCCACTGTGTAGGTAATGTCCTCTGGTGTTGCTGCATTTACCATGTTTATGACTGATGCCCTTACTGGTACCTGCTCTTATTGTTTGCCTGTTGTACCTGATTGTATCCTTGTAATCATGAATGTATCTCTGTAATCTCCTGGGTCGCACCTGAAAATAGGCACTTGGTTGTCTAGTGTGATTACCTGGTAAACAAAAACAAATAAATAAATAAATAGTATGGTACAGTACAGCTGCACACACACAGAAACACAGAATTTGTCATTAGAAAGGGAAAGGTAGGCCTAGCTAGTCTGCTCTGTTTTACCTGCCTATTAGTACACCCTGGACCCTATCTGATCACAGATGTCCCTCCCTCCTCCCTTTCCTCTACTTATTATACCCATGTGCCTATCCTACGCATGCTTGAAACTCCACATAGTCTTCAGCCCCCACCTCTTCTGGAATGCTATTCCATGCATCCACCATCCTTTCTGTGAAGAAGTATTTCCACACATTCCTCTTAAACTACCCCCCTCAAGATTCATATAATGCCCTTGTGTTCTGATGTTCCTTCTCCTGTGAAAGAGACACCCCTCCTCACCTTGTTCACCCCTATAAGGTACTTTTATGTCTCAATCATGTCCCTGATTTCTCTTCGCTCCTCCAGGGAGTACATGTTGAGCTCCCAGCCCCCATAGCCTCTCCTGATATGATTTATCATGTAACCCTTGCACCATTTTAGTAGCCCTCCTCTGGACCACTTCCACCCTGTTAATGACCTTGCAGAGTTTTGGCCTCCAGAACAGGACACAGTACTCCAGGTGGGGTCTCATTAGTAAGCAACACAATGGAAACACCACCTCCCTTCACTTCCTAGAAACCTCCTCCTCCTTATGTACCCCAGCATTTGGCTTGCCGTGCCTACTGCCTTGTTGCTCTGCCCTGCCAGCATGAGATCATCGGATATGATTACCCAAGGTCCCTCTCTTGCTTGGTAACTGTAAGTACCCTCCTGCCATCTTGTACACAGCCCCCCAGGTTTCCTCATCCCAGATGCATGACTTTGCAGTTTTTGGCATTAAACCCCAGATGTCACACCCTAGATCACTCCTCTAGTTTCCCCAGATCTGTTTGCATACTCTCCACCCCCTCCAGAGTGTCCATCCTTTTGCTGATTTTTGTGTCACCCACATAGACACACCTTCCCCTCCAGTTTCTCAGCAATATCACTTACAAAGACATTGAAGAGGACAGGACCCAGTACCAAACTCTGTATTACTCTATATTGACACAATTAGACATGGTTATATGAACTGTCTAATTCACAATATATTAATTTAGAAATTTATATAACAAGGTAATGCACATTATGGAGTTCAAGTGAAAACTGCACTCGTGCCTGCTCAAGCAAGACAGATATCACAGCTTCTGGGATACCAAAATACAGAGTTTCTGGATAAGCCGTACACAGTAGACAATAACCAAGTTCTCACACTATAAAAGGAAGTGATCATGGAAGTTGATTGTCAATGTTATGACTTCAAGTACAAAAAGCACAGCACCTGGCTGGCAACAGACAACTGGGAGCAAAGGAGAGTAGTGCATTCCAAATGGGATAGTTTCATTGCTCCCAGATACTACATGTAACAGCTGGCATACTAATTACCACATATGCATGATGGCTTTGAAGGGAGGTGGGCCATTGGACTACAAGTGTTTGTTTTGCTTAAAACAAATATGCACCATGATAGGGAAGGGGTACCACTGTACTACCAGAGGCAAGTGGGTATTATTATTGAGTGCAGAGCTATGTGCCAGTTCTACTGAGTTTCCCCCTGGCCACTGGCACCTAGATCTGCACTCTTATTTTGCACTTGAAGTCATAACATTGATAACTAAATTCAGTAAGCATTTACTTTTTCAGAATATGTGCATGGTTATTGTATACTGTGTGCTGTCCATACAGGAGGCAGTATGGTGCAGTGGTTTAAGGCTCTGACCTGCAAATCCGGAGACCTGGGTTTGAATCTCACAGCCCCCACATGCATACTGTGTGATCTTGAGCAAGTCAGTTAACTTCTTTGTGCTCCCAGGATGCACCTGCAAACAAGCTTGCAGTTTAGTGTGTCTCACCTGGTTAAATCATTGAAAAAAAAAAGAACCCTGTGACATGCCTTTGGGGTTAGCCACCATCAAACTGCATCTACCTAAGCTCCCCTGCAGTGCGATTGAATCCTTGTTGCCTTGCCAGATCACAGACTGCAAATATTTACTTTGATCAAACCAAAAGTTCATTAAGGCTGTTTACTAACCTGTTGAAAAGGTCTTCCACACAGTGAGGAAACAAAGGACACTGAAAATTATCTAACATTTTGTTCCCCCAAGTGGAGCCACAGAGATAGCAACACACATGGGTTGTCTCTTTTTATAGCTCTCATATGATAATATGTCTAGTGTCAGGGCAACCAGTAATGTGATGCTGTAAGTGATGACAGGCCCAATATTCAGCTGTTGCTATTTGCACTACGCAGTACATCCTGCGGCTGTCAGAGAGCCCATATTAATATAGGCAACACCACCTGCCCAGTGTGTACTGGCCATATGGCTATTGAGCTGTGTTAGTGCCACACTAAACAGGCATAAGCACAGCTCTAACACAGTCTCCTGCTAGCAACTGACATCCAGGAGCAAAGGGAAATAGCACATTCCAAATGGGATAACACCATTGCTCCTGAGTGCCTTATTTAATAGCTGGCATGCTACAGTAATGATCACATATTTTATTTATTTAAGTGTTTTACCAGGGAGGCATGCTGAGCAGACTACTGCTCAATTCCAGATGTGCCCTGGGGGTAGGGGGAATAGGAGATCATACAAACATATACAATAAGAACAAATTCATGCTATACGTAAAAGAATGGGAAAGCATACAAACATATACAGTAATAGCAATTTACATGATTACATGAAAGAAACATTAGCAAGGTAGAGTACAATTTCCACAGGCAGGTACATAGCCATGGCTTCAATAAGGTAATACATACAAGGTACATAGTTCACAGTAGTGAGCTTTTACGATAGGAGGAATACAAAACCAAATGACAGGAGACTTCTGGGAGGCTCCATCCTCAGGTAAGTGGACGGAACAGTGAAACTTGGGAATGGTGAGAGCTAGTGGTAATTATCCTTATGCAGGGGTTAGAGGACTCCTGATTAAAGAGCTCCCAGGGACGCATGTGCTGATAGGATGGAAGTTTGTTTTGAGTAGGGAGTTAAGGTGCCTACCAGGTGTGAAATGCCGGATGGCCGATGTGACAGAGTTCCAGAGACTGGGCAAGTGGAAACTGAAAGCTGACTGGCCTGCCGAGGTTGACATGCATGGGATGTCCAGTAGACATGAGTCTTTATTTCTCAGCGCATAGCCCTGGGGGGTGTTGGCTCAGAGGACCTTGGTGAGACATATGGGGAGGGACTGCTATCAGTATTGCCTGGGAGGCTCACACAATGTGATAGACGCTGGCCCTACAATGAGGGGAGGTCTAGGTTCCGGTACAGGACACAGCGATGAGTGCTAGGAGAAAAGTCAAGAGCAAAGCGACAGAAGGAATGGAAGAGGGGGTCCAGTCTGGCCAGTGTGGACATTGGAGCGGCGCCGAACATTACATCCCCATAACTGAAGATGGGGAGAATCATCCTCTGCTCAATGGCATATGTAGGATGGCACTGAAGGGGTGGGTCACTGGACTACAAGGGATGATTTTGTTTAAAAAAAATGAGCACAGGCCAGCCTGGTGGCACTGAGGGTTGAAGCGCTGGATGCTACACCTCGCGCCATGCTGGTGACCCAGGTTTGGAAGCAAGCACAGGTCAACTGGGGCTGTCAGGGAAGGAGAGGGATTGAGCATCCGATGGACTACTCTCCATCTCGGGGTGGGGGGTTCATGACGGTTGGCATCCGACTGCCCCCTGGCAGAGGTGGGGGGTCAGGGATGCACACCGTACAAAGGGGTAGAGTCGGGGGCAAATGCTTGGGCAAGACGCATGTGGATGCATGCACGCTTATGCCCGCTGGTGTCATTGTATGCTGCCAACTCGGGGAAATAGTACAAGGGAAAATGGTGGCACCTGACATGGCTTGATGGCCGTCCATAAGTTTGCCGGATGCTGGCACCTGAACTGGATCCATTGGGGTGGGGAGTTAGGGGGCTCCCTGCCACCCCACTGTGGGGGGTAAGCAACAGGAGTTACTGGGTGGCAGCGGTCCCGGTAGAGATGGACAGTGGCCAGATCCCCATAGGTAGGGCTGTGAGACTACGGGGAAGCATCTGAGTGGCCACAGGAGAATAAATAAAAATAATAATAAAAAAAAAATGAGCATAGTGTTAGGGAGGGGATATTACTAGACTACCAGAAACAGTGGGTATTGTTTTTTTTAAATGACTGGGTTAGTTAGGAGGTTCCACTACTAGACTCCTATGGGAGTGTCTGTCAGCAAGGGTGCAACACCCACCACGACCATAGACTCACTGCAGGACCTTGAGCATGCCATTTAACCTCTGTGTGCTCCAGTTCACCCAGCTGCGGGGCTGAGTTCCAGCAAAACCTCACTGAAATTGAGCTGTTGCATCTCAGCTGGGCTATGCTGGCCCACAATAGCTATATACTTACCCTGTGATCCTTCACCTACCAGTGCTCAACTCAAAGCAACTGTGGAAATGGGTAGAAGCCAGTCCTCCACTGGAAATGTGATCTTGCATCATGACTGCCCTACCCCATGAAAATAAATTTACAAAAAAACCAAAACAAAACCTTGCCAGTCACTGCTGTTCTTACCCGCACCCCTCATCCAGGCAGCCAGCGTGGCCTAATGGTTACAGTGCTGTTGGATATCAGAAGATTGCAGGTTAAAACCATTCTAGAGCCAAATACTCACTGTGTGACCTTGAGCACATCACATAACCTCCCAGTGTTCCAGTCCCCCCAGCTGAAAAATAGGTTCAATCAGAACCCCACTGCAAATGCAATGTCACATCTCAGCAGCACTATTCAGGGTAAATGCATTGTAAAATATGTAAAAGCAAGAGTCCTTCTTTAAATTAATTTAACTCGTTACCTTCTCTTTAAATAAGCATAACAATTTCAGTATCAAACTTGTACGCATACATTAAGGAATTGATTGATGCTTTTTTTCAAGTAAAACCCTCTCAGAGCTCACAAAACCCCTCCCAGCTACAAATCACTCTTGTAACCACTGTTCCAGAACAATAGAAACAGCAGGGGCTAAACATATTTTTTCTTCTGGCTGATGCCACTATAATGACTTTGCTAAGAAATTGTGCGAGCCACAGAGTAAGCAGAGCATGTGCACTGTGTGAGGAGAGTCAAGAGCAGGGATAGCCCCCACACTGATGACACTGATTGAGGAGGATGGTCATGAATGAGCAGGAGTTGAGAGGTATTCCTGTCTATCCAAGTTATTTCTCCAGTACTTTCCAAGGTCTACATGGATGTCAGCTATCTTTTGAACAAGTACAACATGCTTGTTATTTATTTCTAACTCTGGTTTCCTCCTTTAGGACCTCAGACCCTTTGGGTCTTTCCAACCTCCTCTTAGCTTCTTTTTCTTTGCCCTAATACCAGATTCCATATGTCCTCAGAAATCTCCAATTCCAATGGATCAGATACTCTTTCTATGTTTATGTGCCAATAAATAGTTCATGAGCCCTGCCCATACCTTTCAATTGGCCCTGAATGTCAGGGACATCCCTGGTCATACTGTGCCTCAAAAATTTCATTTGTTCTTCTAAATTAGAAACATAGAATTTGACAGCAAATAAGGACTGCTTGTTCAAACTACTCTGCCCATGTTCCCTACCTATTTCTTATCTGCATATCCTAAGTGATCTGCAGCTTACCCTGCCTTCCTGTCACTAGGATTCCCTTATGTCCATCCTATGTATTCTTGAATTCCCCTACCATTGTTGCTGCCACAACTTCCACTGGTAGGGTGTTCCATGCATCCACCATCCTTTTTGTGAAGCAAATCCTTATGTTACCTCTAAGTCTCCCCCCCCCATTCTCATATTATGGCCCATTGGTCTTGCACATCTTCTTTTATAAGTGATGCTAACCTCCTGCATCTTGTTTATACCCTTAAGGTATTTGAAAGTCTCTATCCTATCTCCCCTCTCTCTCCTCTCTCTTCCAGAGAGTGCATGTTGAGGTTCACTAGTCTATCTTCATTAGAGATGGATGAAGTGATCTCAATTCGCTCGGTGAAGTGAATCACGAAGCGAAAGTGAATTTGCGGAGTTTTCCGAGATGCAAATCGGAGTACTTCACATTATGATGGGTAACACGAAGTCCATTGAAAACAATGACTTTGCATTACTCCACCTTCCCAAACCACTACTCCACCAATTCTTAAGGTGAAGTACATTGAAGACAATATACTTCTCCTCACTTTGCCTTGTTTTTAAGCTCCAAAGGTGAATTTTGCAGTGATTCATGGGATTTCAGGTCACATGGGCTCTAGATTGTTCTGCACAGCCTCAGTTCGGGGTAGTGTGTGTAGGAAGCTTTAGGAGACAGTCTGCTCTGAGAGCTCTCTGTTATTCAGACCTTCTAAAAGCTATTAAAAAAGCCTTTTTGAATAATTTATTTTGCTGAAACTTCAGTTCATCGATTGTAGGAAACCCTCCGGTGCACATATCACCGAGTGTTTATTGTTTGTGTATGGGTTTTGAATGTTAATGTATGACATTCTGTCTGTGTACTGAGAGACAGTGGACGTGTGCTTTGGGGGAGGGGTGTATCTGTGGTGTAGGTAGATTAACTTGGAGAAAAAGGCAGTTCTTTCTGTTTTGGTGATATTTTTCTTGTATGACTGTGTTAATGTACACACAGTAATATTTTCAATAATTCTTGCCATTTTTTAGCTGATTATTGTAGTGCAGCAGTGCATAACTTTAGTTTGTTTAAAATGTGTGGTTATATTACTGAAGTTTTCAATTTGCTATGCTTTACTTAGTGTGTGTGTGTGTGAGTATGCGTGTGATGCTTATAATCAAATCAGACACCCTTTATTCTGCTTCATAGTAATTTCAGCAATGTGAACCTGCTATTCACTGCAGCTGTGTGATTTTTTGTACTTCTTTGTGGTATCTTTACTTGTACTAGTGACTGTTACTGCAGCAGTGCAGTACACTGCCCCCCCACAACCCACCCCAACCGACAAAGGTATTCTTTTCCAGATCTGAATTTCTGATGGGGAGCACTGGTTAGGTGTTATGCCTTTGAGTCTGCATCTCTTCAGTGCACAGTGCAATCTTAATCTGTCTGTGCATCTATTTAGGGCCCAATCTCCATCTGTAACTTAAGTCACAGTTGTTTCTTTGGCTTCCCTTCAGAGTACTGGACTGTTGTGGTGCATAATTCTGCATGAACATTGTACTCATTAATATGCATTTTTAAGTCAGGACCATTATCATGAGTCACTTGTGATACAAATCACGTTCTTCATCTCCATGGTTATAAATGCAGTCACAAATCACTTTTTTTTGTCCGCTCCAGTACCAGACATCAGCAATCTCATCACCTTTGCTCCCAAATCAGCTGTCCTCCCTGCCCCCCTGGCTTGCCCCCAGGGCAGGGCCATGCCACCGTCCAAAGTGTCACGGACACAGGTCCGGAACAGGAGTCAGCCTGGGAGTGATAGAGGGTCGGAGAGACTGCTTCATAGAGGTGCTGTGGTGGGATTTTTCTATTTTAGCTCCCTCTGGAGCTGGATGCATCCAATGACACTGGGCAAGGCAACTTGCGCACGGTCCCATGTGCGGTCCTTCAAGGCATCTGCACCCGACTCCCCCCCATGTATATGCATGTACACCATGCTCCCCAGCCTCTGCCAGGAGGCACTCAGGTGCCGGTGCCATGATCCCCCCTTCCCAGGAAAGGAGAGCAGTCCTCCAGATGCTCTATCCTCCCCTGCCCCTGTCGACCCCCAGTGGCCCATATCAGTTCCTGAACATGGGTCACCGGCATGGCGTGAGGTGTGGTGTCCAGGACCTCAACCCTCAGTGCCACTGGGCTGGCTACAGTCACAAATCATGATTCACGATCACGTCATGAATCACAACATTAATTCTTTTACTAGTTACTTGGATGTCTTGTAAGCCTATTTTGTAGCATATCCTCAGGCTTAACCACCACACCACTATACTCATTAATAAGAGTTTTTAAATTGGGGAGTTTTATGATACAGGCTCAGCTCATCAGGGAAGTACAGCCATAGGCATCTTCATTCCTTCCCATACAGCAGGTGAGATACAGTACTGTAAGTAGTGGTGGGTGAAGTTGCCCCAATTCGCTCCGCGAAGTGATTCACAGAGTAACACGGAATCTGTGGAGTACTCCACAATGTGAAGCAGAGTACTCCGCTTCATAATGAGGAATGCAAAGTCCATTGAAACCAATGACTTTGCATTATTCAGCCTTCCCCAAACCACTTCTCCACTAGTTTTAAGGTGAAGTACACTGAAATCAATGTAATTCACCTCACTTCACCTTGTAATTGACCTCCAAATGAAATTCTGCAGTGAATCATGGGATTGCAGGTCACATGGGCTTTAGATTGTTCTGCACAGCGTCAGTTCTGGCCTGGGTAGTGTGTGTGTAGTGGTAGCTGGAGACAGTTTGCTCTCAGAGTGCTGCAATTCAAAACCTCTAAAAGCCTTTTTGAGACTTTTTTTTCTCAAAATTTAGTACATCGATTGTAGGAAACCCTTCTGTGCTCATATCATCGAGTGTTTATTGTTGTGTGTAGATTTTGAATGTTAATTTAGAACAGTCAGTCTGTGTTACTGTGTACTGTGAAGTGCACTTTGGGGTAGGGGCATATTTGTGGTGTAGGTACATTAACTAGGAGAAAAATGCAGTCTTTCTGTTTTGGTTATATTTTTCTTGTATAACTGTGTTAATGTACACACAGTAATATTTTCAGTAATTCTTGACTTATTTTGCTGATTGTTGTGGTGCAGCAGTGTATAATTTGTCTGTTTAAAACATTTGGTTATATTACAAAAGGTTTTCTATTTGATTGTGCAATGCATGCCATTAAATCAGACACCTTTTATTGTGCCACAGAGTAATTGCAGCATTGTGAACCTGCGATCCACTGCACCTCCATGAATTTTTTATACTGCTTTGTGGTATCTTTACTGGTAGTAGATTGTTACTGCCATGCACTAATCCCCCAACTGGCAAAATGTATTTCTTTCCAGATTCGGATTTGTGACTTGTGAGCACTGGTTAGGTGTTGTTGTGCCTTTTCATATGCATCCCTTGAGTGCACAGTGCAATCTTAATCTGTCTGTGCATTTGCAGTGCACCATTAATTCTGGGAGACCTCATTTCTTGTTATGCTCTCATTTCACTTTGTCAGCACTGGGGAATTTTCTGGACACAAGACAGTAGCATTTTGGGGGTGCAGGTGAGAGCTGCATGAACAACCTAGCTGAATCACTTTCCTGGATATATGTTTCACTAGATATATTTCTGCCAGTGACTGTGTGCCTGATTTGAGACTTTTGCACTGTTGCCCATATTTGTGGAGGGGGTCCAGCAGTGGACCAACAGCAGAGAGCTAATTATATCAGGGAGGGGCTGTAACACACTTGAAAAGCCCGGGCCACCCATGGGCACGAGCGGTGTGAGTGGCGCGAGTGCCACTCTGTGAGGAAAGCCCTGGTTTTGGGTTTAAGATTTGATGCAATAAAGTAAAACAAGACTTGGTAATAATGCATTTATCGATCATATTTGGGGGGTGGCTATTGATGGGTATGTGGTTAGTTAATTTACAGATTCCAGAGACCAACTGTAACATTATTAGTAAATGTATGGCTTTTATGACTATGAGGGGATACACTCAAGACCATCAGTTTGTGTCTATTAAGAGATGCAACTCCTTCACAAACCTAACAAAACTACTGTCCAGGCCCCTGATAACTGAGAATGGTACATTTGGATTAGTGAACTGTAGGGCAAGGGGTTTGTTCGGTTTTGCCTTATTGGCACAGTGTGGTGATGTGGAAAATAACCCAGGACCTAAGAAAAATGAGGGGATTACAATTATTCATGAGAATGCTAGAAGTCTTATACATAAGATTGATCAATATAAGGTATGGGTTACTGAAGTGGGTCAGAATATTTTGGCAATTTCTGAGACTTGGCTTCATTCAGGTATTGTTAATAATGAGACAGAACTTGCAGGCTATAGTTTACTAAGGCAGGCTAGGGAAAAAATGGGAGGGGGGTACTGTTTTATGTGAAGGATACTTTAGGTCCTTATCAGCAGTTATTAGCTAACAACGTGGAAGATGTTGATTGTTTAGTTATAGAGTTGTTAAAAGCAAAATTAATAATTGATGTCTTTTATGCTCCCCCTAAAACTAAAACAAGCACGTTTGATGTTTTGGCTGACATATTATTAGAAATACTAAATGATCAGTGTGTGTTATTAACGGAAGATTTTAATGTGAATTGGGAGAAAAGTAGAGGGAAGAAGTTGAAAACCAGTCTGGAGGTCTTGGGTTTACAACAATTAAGTCACCAACCAACAAGGAGTCTAAATAATAGAACCTTTGGATCTGTTTTGGACCTGATTTTGTCTCACAGGACACGAAAGTGGAGGGATGTAAAATCCTTCCCTTAAATTTGGGGGACGATAACCCAAAACCCAATTCAGTACACTTTATTTACACAGGAAGTCCGAGGAGGCAGAAAGCAGGACCATTGGGTATGAGATTAGAGGAGATTTAGTGCAACATCTTTTAGGAATAGCCTTAGTAACTTTGGCTGGACAAGAGTGTTCTTGATTCCTGACTTAAATCTAGCCATCCAGGAATTCACAGATTCCTTTTTGGATATTGTTCAACATCATGCCCCCAAAATAAAAAAGAATAATAATAATAAAGCTGTGCCATGGCTCAATGAGCATCTAAAAACCCAGTTACACATAAGGAATAGAGTATGAAAAAAGCCCAAGAGAACTAGATCAGTGGAAGACTGGAAAATATTTAAGTGTTGACAGAACAAATGCAAATGAGTGATAGCTTTAGCCAAAAAAAGGTACTATCAAAATACTTTCAACAAGATGCAGGACCCAAATACATTTTGGAAGAACATTTCTGATCTAAAAAACCCAGTAAAACCTGAAAACGCTATCAATTTATTATGGTAGGATAAGTTGGTAGATAATCCATTAGAGGTTTCTAACCTATTAAACTATTACTTTAAGGAATTACCGGACGTAGAAATTTCGAAAATGAAAGCAACTTGCTCTGCACAATTACAGTTTGCTACTTCTATGCCTAATAATAGGGGATTTAAACTTAGAATGGTTGAGGTGAAGGATGTAGTTAAAGAACTAAAAAGCTTGAAAGTCTCAAAAAGTTGCGGAATGGATAGTATTGATCCTAAGTTCTTAAAGTTAGGTTCTGACATAATTGCCCCAATAGTCATGTACTTCTATAACTGGAGTATAAAATCTTCCTTTGTACCTGAATTTTGGAAAATGAGGGAAATTGTTCCCATACATAAAGGTGGGGACACTTCAGTTCCCTCTAATTATAGACCTATCACTTTGCTCCCTACTCTTTTGAAGATCCTGGAAAAGCTGGTAACTTACCAGCATGGCCAGTATCTCGAACAAGAGGGGATCATAACAAAGTACCAACATGGGTATAGGGAGGGTAGGTCCACGAACACCGCCCTAGTTGATTTTAGTAATCTGGTGGCTACATCACTAAACCATGGTAAATGTACTGGGGCGGTGTTCGTGGACAGTAGTAAGGCTTTTGACTTAGTGCAGCATGAGATTTTACTGCAGAGGTCGTTGGACATTGGGGTACAGCAAGAAACCCTCTCATGGTTTAGGTCTTATTTATTAGAACATAAGCAATGAGTATTGTGTGGGACAGCTGTCTCAGGTCTGCTGGATTTAGATAGAGGTGTACCACAGGGCTCTATTTTGGGCCCCGTATTATTTAACATCTATGTAAATAGCCTTGTAACTCATATGACAAGCACTGAGATCAGGCTTTATGCAGATGATATTGTTTTAGCTGCATCTGCAAATAATCCTGAGGACCTGAGACAGTGGATCCAGACAGACTTTTCCATTATTGAGACATGGATGAAGGACTCTAGCCTCATAATAAGTGTCAAAAAGACACAGAGCATGATATTTTCTGTGGGTACTCATGTAAAAAAGAATGACTTGAAGAATTTTTTCTGATGGGACAAAGGTCCAGAAAGTATCCATTTAGAAATATTAAGGAGTCCTTGTTGACTCTCGGCTTTCCTTTTCAGAACATTTTTTGTCGCAAACTAAAAAAATTAGTCAAAGGTTGGGAGCCCGCAGAAGAATGTCTGGATGTTTGCCAAGGGATATTAGAATTAGATTGGTAAAGCAGTTATTGTTACCTGTACTTGAATATGGATCTTCACTTTACATGCACTCACACCTGACTTATTTGGTTAGGATAGACCAGTTGTACTATAGGATGAGGAATTATATATTAAGAAAATGACATAGGGTACACCGTTGTTTAGTTTTTCAGGAACATGACTGGCTGCATCCAACAGCACAGATGGAGTACTTGTGGTCAGTGGTCTGCCACGGACTAATTCACCCTAATAATAAAAAATTGAATCCATTAACTTATCTAGTTCGTTTAAGAACAGATTTAATATATTCACCCAGATTAAGGAAATCATCTAGGAAGATACCTATAATTAGAAACACAAATAGGATGGGGGACATGATACTTCAGAATGGTCTAGCAAAATACTGGAACAAATTACCGCTTGAATTAATTGAGACTAAGGGGTGCTAGCTGCACATTCGAGCAGACTTGATAGACCTCTAGGCCTTTATCTGCTGGAAAATTTTGTATGTTCGTATGTTGATTTGCACATATTTAAATTTAAATTGCATAATTATCTGAAAGTTTGTTGCTACTGTTTTAGATAATTTATTTTATTTGTTTTGTCTGTATGTTTCATGTATGTGTTTAACATACATTATGTATGACTTGTTGTAATTTTTAGATATGACATCACAGGAATTAGTTGTAAATGGGAATTTTTTTTCTCCAACAAATCTGCCTGTATAAAAATAAACTTTTAAACAACAACAACAACATTAATTCTGGTGACTCTGTGTGTGACCACTGCGTGCATGACTAAGTGCGCCATTAATTCTGGGAGACTTTGCATATCTTGTTACGCTCTCATTTCACTTCGTCAGCACTGGGAAGTTTTCTGGACACAAGGCAGTAGCACGTTAGGGATGCACATTAATTCTGGTGACTGTGTGGGTGGGGTGCTGCCAATATTGTTGTCACTCCACCTTACTTAGCATTTAAGGTGGAATGACAATGCAAAGTAATAATAACAAGGCAAAGTGAACCTTTCCTATGGGGCACTCCGTGTAGTGAAGTGTCCACTTCAAGTTCACTTCGCCGGCAGGTTTGAAATTCACTGCATCTCTAATCTTCATAAGACTTTTGGTGCATCCTTTGCACCATTTTTATTGCCCTTCTCTGAACTGCTTCTAGTCTGTCTATGTCCTTCTGGAGATGCGGCCTTCAGAACTGGACACAGTATTCCAGGTGAGGCCTCGCCAATGTTCTGTACAGTAGCATCCCCACCTCTTTCCTTCTGCTGAAGATACCTCTACCTATGCACTCCAGCATTCCACTTGCTCTTCTTACAGCCTCCTCACATTGTTTGGTCACTTTTAAGTCATTCGATATGATCTCTCCAAGGTTCCTTTCCTGTTTGGTGGCCATTAGTACCCCCCAACATGTATTCCTCCCATTTATTTCTATGTCCCAAGTGCATGATCTTGCATGTTTTTGCATTGACTCTTAGCTGCCACACCCTTGACCACTCCTTCAGTCTGCTTAGGTCCTTTTTCATTCTTTCCACCCCTTCTGGGGTGTCCACCTTGTTGAAAATCTTTGTGTCATCTGCAAGGACACATACCTTCCCTTCCAGTCCTTCTGCAATGTCACATATATAGGCATTAAAGAGGACTGGTCCCAACACAGATCTCTGATCACTGACCCCACTGGTCATTCCCATCTCTTTGGATTGGACACTGTTTACCACCACCACCCTCTGTGTCCTGTCACTCAGCCAGTTTCTGACTGAGTTTACCACCCTAGGGCACACCACCAGGCTGACCAGCTTGTTTACAACCCTCCTATGTGGATGGTGTCAAAGGCTTTGCTGAAATCCAGGTAGGCTATGTCCGCCATCCTTCCCTGATCACCTTGACTAGTTCCCAGTCAAAGAAATCTATCAGATTAGTTTGGCAAGCCTTCCCACTGTGAATCCATCCTGCCTTGGATCGTGTGATCCATTGGATTCAATATATGTAACCAACCTTTAATTTAGTTGTGACTCCATTAGTTTCCCCACCACCTAGGTCAGGCTGACTGGCCTGTAATTGCCTGCCTCCTCCCTTCTCCCACTTTTGTGAAGAGGGACTACATTTGCCCTCCTCCAGTCCTTTGGCACCACCCCTGCTTCCATTAATCTGTTGAACAGGGCTGTCAGTGGTATTGCCAGCACCTCCCTGGGTTCCTTTAATACTCTGGGATGTATCCCATCCAGCCCCATTACCTTGTCCACCTTCAGCTTTTCGAGCTCCTTTAGTACTCTGTCTTCAGTAAATGGACTGGTGTTCACATCCCTTCCGGTTGTGCTTCTAATTTCTAATTGTGGTCCCTCCCCTTCCCTGTCTTCTGTGAATAATAACCAAAAATATTTGTTCAGTATTTCTGCTTTTTCTTGGTCTCTCTCTGTATACTCACCTTCTTTCTTTTTTAGTCTTATAGTCCCTCCCTTAGTCTTTTTTTTTCACCAATGTACCTGTAAAAGTTCTTGTTCTATTTAGTTATTGCCTGGGCTATTTTTTCTTCCGTTTGTGCCTTGGCGCTCCTGACTACTTTCCCCGCCTCCCTCTGCATTTCAAGATACAGTTCCCTGTCTTTCTCCCTCTGTGATTCCTTGTACTACCTGAATGCCACTCTTTTTGCCCTTGCCTTATCTGCCACTTCCTTTGAGAACCATAATGGTTTCTTCTTTCTCTTTGTTTTTCTTATTTGCCTAATGCAATGGCTTGCTGCCTCCACTATGGCTATCTTAAGTGTCTCCCATTGTTCCTCTACCATGCCTTCTCCTTTCCTGCTAGCAATTTCCTAAGATTTTTTAAAATTTTTTATTTATTTTAAAGCTTGTTAACCGGGTGGGAACACTGGACCGAATGGTCCTTTTTCAGACTCAACCCGACAAAACAAAATAAACACAACACCAAACAACAGTGAACATCACAGTTACAAAAAATATTTACAAATATCCATAGACTTTAAATAAACTTTAAAATTAGATTTAAATGCACTTAAAGACATGCTTTTACATAACCAGCAGGGAAGATAGTTCCAAAAAAATTTAGCTGCAATAGAAAAGGAACAGCCACCTGATTTGGATTTATGCAAAGGAAGATTTAACATCACACCAGTTGAAGATCTCACATTTTCAAAACATGTTCTAGCAGTAATCAAGCTATTCCTCCTTCATTCTTAATCATCCTTCCCTCTTGCTACTCCTTCTTGAGGGGTCTCTATTGGGATTGTCCCTACTTTTTTCTTCCTCTTTTTGTATTGTTTATGAACATGTTTGATTTATTTGTCTAGATGCTGCATTTAATAATGTTGTATCACTGTACCTATTGTATAAATTCAGCCATGCTTATCTCTGTATTATCAATCTGTTATAATGATATAACTGTTCTACTTTGCCCAGGATCATCTTGCAAATGAGCTTGCTCAAGGATGAATTGCCTGGTTAAATAAAGTTTGATTGATTGATTTGGCATCCCAAAAAATAAGCGAATTTACAATTTAATGAAAGCCAATCCAAGCGCGAATACAGTAAGTAATAATGTGTACGTGATGGTAAATCCAAAACAAAATGACAAATGTTGTTATATGCCACAGCCAGGATATGACTTTCCTTAACCCCTAAACCATAACGAAGACTACAGTTACACTCCAAGTGGGGCAACAGGGAACCAATAGCAATAGACCTTCTAGTCGCAACATGTTAAAATTTCCTAAATTTACAAAGGAAACATAGAAACACAGAAGCTGAAGGCAGATAAGGACCGCAAGGCCCATCCAGTCTGCCCATTTGTTTTCTAACTTATAAGTGTGCCATCGGATTTGCTCTGTCAATGGCCTGCTTATTCATACTCATCTGTATTACTCCCTTATGCTTGTCTCATGTCTGTTTGAAGTCCTGCACTGTATTCATATCCACCACTTTCTGAGGTAGGCCGTTCCATGCATCCACCACCCTTTCTGTGAAAAAGAACTTCCTCACATTACCCCGTAATCAGCCTCCCTCTAATCTCATGCTGTGTCCTCTTGTCCTGCTATTTTTCTTATATTGAAACATGTTAGACTTTTTCACCTTGTTAATGCCCTTAAGGTGTTTGAATGTTTTGATCATATCACCTCTCTCCCTCCTTTGCTCTAGGGTATACATATTGAGCTCCGTTAATCTGTCCTTATATGTTTTCTGATGCAGGCCCTGTACCATTTTGGTTGCCCTTCTCTGGACTGCCTCAACGTGGTTAATGTCCTTGTGAAGGTGTGGCCTCCAGTACTACATGCAGTACTCCAGATGGGGCCTAACCAGGGTCTTGTAAAGAGGGATTATTACCTCCCTCTTCCAACTTGTGATACCCCTACTAAAACACCCAAATGTCCCCCTAGCCTTACTTACTGCTTTAGTGGTCTGCTTGGATGATTTCAGGTCATCAGTGATGATGACACCCAAGTCTCTTTCTTCCCTTGTGACTGCCAGCAACTCCCCTCCTAGCCTATAGGTGGCTTCAAGGTTTCTCTTCTCTATGTGTGTGATCTTGCATTTCTTTACATTAAACCCCAGTTGCCACTCTTTCGATCATTTTGCTCATTTATCCAGATCTCTTCTCATTCTGTCCACCCCATCTGGATCATCTACTTTGTAGCAGATCTTGGTGTCATCTGCAAACAGACAAACCTTATCCTCCAGTCCATCTGCAATGTCACTGATGAAGATATTGAAGAGGACTGGCCCCAGGACTGATACCTGAGGTACCCCATTTGTGACTTGCATCTCTTCTGACTGTATACTGTTTACCACCACTCTCTGTTTTCTGCCCGCCGACCAGTTTGCCACCCAGTTGACCAGCTTCTGACTCACCCCAAGCCTAGCCAGCTTATTAATCAATCTTCTATGTGGAACAGTATCGAAAGCTTTGCTGAAGTCAAGGTAGGTGACATCAGCTGCTCCCCCTTGGTCCACCACTCTGGTTAGCCAGTCAAAGAAATCTATGAGATTAGTTTGACAGGACCTTCCCTTTGTAAACCCATGCTGTCTTGGATCCTGTGCTTCTATGGATTCCAGGTGTTGCACTATCCTTTCCTTAAGGAGTGCCTCCATAATCTTGCCCTCTACTGTGGTAAGATTGAGCCTCCTCCCTGCTACTACTCTTGTGCAGTGGGATCATTTGAGCCCTTTTCCAGTCTTCTGGGACCTCTCCTGTGCTCAGAGACTCACTAAACAGTTCTGATAATGGCTCTGCTAGTTCCACCCTTAGCTCCTCCAGTACCCTGGGATGTATGCCATCTGGTCCCATTGCCTTGTCCACCCTGAGCTTATCGAGTGCTTGTAGGATCCTTTCTTTTGTGAAGGGACTAGTGCTCACCTCCCTCCCCCCTGTGTCCATGGTGCTGAGCTGTGGGCCCTGCCCTAGATTCTCTTCAGGATACCTAATTTACTGTTGATAGCTTTACTAACTGCCCTTACTTGGGGAAAAAAAGGACAAACCAGAATCAAGAAGCACACCTAAGCACTTGAACTCAGTTATCTGTTCAATTGCAGTCCCAACTGTATAAGAGATCATTACACCCACATAATTGTTTAGCATATGGGGAGTGCCACAACGCATAGATTTTGTTTTTCTAACATTCAAAACCAAGGAGTTAGTCTCAAACCAATTGCAAATTCTGAAAAACTCAGATTATAAACAAGAAGTTAATTGGAAACTTGATTTAGCTTGCTGAAAAAGTATACGATCTTCTGCGTACAACAAAATTTCATGGGAGTTGCAGAAAGAGAGAAGTTGGTTGATTAAAAGAGAAAACATCAAGGGTCCTAATATGGACCCCTGTGAAATACCACATCTCAAGGCACAAACATCTGACTGAAAGGATTCAGTATAAACCATCTTTGAGCAGTCAGCTAAGTAGCTTTTTAACCATTCAACTACCTGTAAGAAAAAACCCATTTGCCTCAACTTCACACATAAAAGAGGATGATCATTGAGAACAAAAGCCCTGATCAAGTCCACATACATCACATCAGTCATAGCACCCTTATCAAATCCCCTAAGTATGGAGTTTGTGATTCTAACCAGGGCAGTCACCATCATATGATTCCTCTGAAACCCGTGTTGTTGACAACACAATAAGTTGTAGCTATCCAAATAATGTGTGCCCTGATTTGCCACCAATTTCTCAAAAACCTTGCTAAGTGGATTAAGAATCGAGATTGGTCTAAAACCTTCAGGAAGGACAGCTCCGGGTTTCTTGGGAATTGGACAACCGTCACACTTTTCTAAGTAGTTGGAAATACACCAGGAATTAAACAAAGATTAAATATAGAGGTAAGGGAACCCACAAGAAATGTGGACACCAATTTAACAAAATGACCACAGAGCCCATCCCCACGGTCAGTAAACTTGTTGGGAAAGATGCCAACCAGTTTCAAAACCTCAGGTCTAGTTACTCTGTCAAAATAGAATGGTGGTATACCCAAAGGTGGATCAACTGTGGCAAGATTATCATCAAAAAAGATATTAAAACCAGAACTATAGGATGATAAATCAGAAAATTTGGAGTTCAATAAATTAGCAATTGTCCTTGGATCAGTAACATCGTGGCCATCGACCTTTAGTAACTTAATATGTGGGGGAATTATTTGTTGTACTTGCACAGCTCTGCTAAATGTTACATCGCTGATTTCTGTTTGGGGGTGGGGGTACTGTGTTGGATTACGTGTCTTACTTGCCTTAGTCGGGACATTGCGTGACTCCCGCTGCATACTAATCAGTGGCCTTTGTTCTCCACTCCCTTATAGGCCGCATCGCCCTTCCTCCACAGCCAGAAGCAAACAGGTCCCCCGAGGACATCGTCGCTCCCCCAGGGCAGGAAATCTACAGCGGCTGAGCGAGGTAATTAAAGTACCTCGCTCAGCAGCAGCATTTTAGAGGGAGCCTCGCCGACACGCTCGCATGTCGACTGCCCCGCCCGCCTCCACCCACCCACCCTGGGTCGGCATTTCCTTTATAGGCACTGGTCCCTGACATCACTTCCTGTGTGCCTATATTTCTATCTCCCACTTTCTCATTTGCAGATTATATCGGCTCACCACCAGAGGGACCCCACTGCTGATGCACCACATTCTGTCGGCCTGCCTACCCAGGAATCCTCCTTCTCCTCTCCTGCACCACCCTGCCAACACTCCTCCTCTGCCCTAATCCCCATCATCACCTTCCCCCCTTGTCTTCCAAATACCCACCCACCCTAAATCCACCCCTCCACCTACACCCAGTGACCACTAGGAGTCGCTACATACCACCCCTGCGGAGGCCAATTTCCCAGCCCACGTTGACCACTAGACTACAGCACACTGCCCTCTCCCAGGCAAATTCTGTGTTGCCCTAGTTGGGACGTGAACCCTGTACCCTTACCACCAGAGTCTGTGTCACTGCCACTAATCTAAAGTGGCAGCCACACTCTCTAGGAGGCAGTACAGCCTTCTTAACTCCCTACTCCACTACCACCTGTCTACCATGCTAGCTCACCTACTATTAAACTCCCTCCCCGTCATCCTCCTCCTGGTTCCCCCCTCCCACCAGCCATTTATCTCCCATAGGCTACAGGCTATCTCACCCTTAATTCCCACCAACTTAGTTCCTACTCACCCCACGATGTCCATGCACACTGACCAACAACTCCCAGCTCCTTGCCTCTTCCCCCTCCCTCCCTCCCTTCGGACAGCTCACTATCCTTGCCCTCCCCACTGTTAATTCCCTTCCCATCCCCTGCTCCTCTATGATCCCGCCCCCAACTCCCCCTAGCCGTAGGCTTAATCTCTACCACCGTGCCCTGGCCAGAACTGTTGTCCTCCTACTACTCTTATCTGGCAATATCCACCCTAACCCTGGACCCACCAGGACCACCTCAGCAGGAGGGTGTCCCGGGCTGCTGATTGCCTCCATGAACATATGCAGCATCCTGAAAAAATTCGACACCCTCCAATGTTGGGTCTCACAGCACAACCCTGACATCATTGCACTGGTGGAAATGTGGCTATCTAATTCCCACCCCGACTCCCTTGTTACCCTCCCTGGCTACACCCTATATCGTGAGGATCGGGTAACCAAACGTGGGGGAGGCTGCGCTATCTACACCAGGAGCATCCTCACTGGTATCGCCCTTCCTGCACCGGTCCTTGTAAATGGGGCCCAAGCCCTCACCATTAAGCTTACCCCGGATCCCACCAGATCCCCCTTTTACCTCACCACTGCCTACATACCGCCCAAGCTCAAAACCCAGCTAATATCCTCACTGACTACCTTGCCACCCTTCCCACAATGCTGACAAAATCATAGTTGGGGACCTCAATGGAACTGGCTTTGTTCCTCATCTCCCCGCCGACTCCTTCACAGCTCTGGATCTAACCCAACTAGTCTCCAACTCCACACGCAGAACCCCAAGAGAGGTACTAGCACCTCCTTGATGTCATCATCACAAACCGCCTCTAAAATCCTGGACATCCAAGTCCTCCCGACTCACTCAGCGACCACTCCCCTGTGCTCTTCGCTGGTTGGCCACCCTACCCACCTACTGCTCAGCTGCTTCTCCACCGCGCTTCAGACCTTATGGCCTAAAAACCTAAAACAATACCTTGAACTGCAAGACTGGTCCCCATCCTCCATGCACCCGATATAGATGCCGCTCTTGTCTTCTTTACTCCACCTTTAATAAAGCCTGCGATCTCTTTGCTCCCTCTCTGCCGTCCGCTCGAAAGACCTAACCTGCCCTGGATTACCCCTGCACTCTATGCTGCTCAAGCACAGGACAACCTTGGTTCCGTGTCATCGAAACTAGGCACCCAGCTGACAGATCTTTACAATGCTGCTGGAATAAGTGTACTTGGGCAATCAGGAAAGCCAAAGCCGACCACTATCAGGCCTCCCTCACTGCCTCCTGGGGGAGCGCCCGTACCTTCTGGGATAAGGTCAAACAACTGAATGGGAATGCCCGCTCCCCTCCCCCATCCCAGATTATCACCAACAACACCACCATTACAGACCATGCTGACATTGCAAACCTCCTCAACACCGCCTTTACAGACCTTAGTCCCATCCTCCCCAGTAACTTCTTTGATCAGCCTCCCACCCATCCTACCCCTGCCCTCCATCGCCCCTGCTTCCACCTTCTTAGGGTTACTACCCAGGAAGCCAGACTGCATCTGACCCATGCACTAAAAGGCAACAGTTCCAGTGACATCTCCCTGGATCACAAAATTCTCCGGTTAGTCCTGGATCAAGTCCTCACCCCACTCACCTGCCTTCTTAACAAATCACTCTGCCTGGGACAATTCCCCTCCTCGTGGAAAACTGCAACGGTCACGCCAATCCATAAAGGGGGTGATAGGTCCTTAGCTGGGAACTATCGACCGATCTCCATTCTCCCCCTTCCCTTTCCAAGGCGCTGGAAAACTAGTTGCCGCAAAATATCTGAATACCTGACCAAAATACACATCCTCTGCCCGGAGCAGCACAGCTCGCCAAGAGGACACAGTACTAGCACTGCTCTTATTGAATTCGCTTCCTTCCTTCACTCCTCATTGATACTGGCTCTTGGCGGGGCTGTGTTCCTTGACCTATCAAAGGCCTTTGACACAGTCTCCCACCCCTACTTCTGGGAGCCCTCTGTCACGCTGGGTTTGCCCTCTGGACCACTAGCTTGGTGCTCCAGCTACCTGGTCCGCCCACCTCAACGAACAAAATTGTGACTTTTCTAACCCACGCCGATCCACTCAGGGGTCCCACAGGGCTCCATCCTGGGCCCCTCCTTCTCGCTTACCTAACACCCTGCCCAGTGCATGCCCTGGGAATATTCTGCTGCACGAGATGATACCGGCCCTCTTTGCCACTGACCAGAACCTCTACTTCCTCCAGGTTTCCTTGGCTAAAGGGCCTATGACGGGCGCTTGAAAGCTTGGCTTAAAGAGCATAGATTAGTCATAAATCTTAAAAAGTCTAAAACCATGCTCTTCGCCCAACCTCAAAATAAATCATCCAACACCCTCTCCGTATCCTTTCTGGCTCTAAACTACAACTGGAACAAGTCCAATCCTATAAGTACTTAGGGATCCTATTTGACTCAGCCCTCTCCTACCATACCCACATCGATGCACTCGCTTGTTACCAATATCCCACTTGGTATCCTGTACCGCCACAAAACTGTCTCTGACGATCTGGCGGTTACTTCCTCCATACTCTCCTGGTGGACTATGGGCTACATCTATGGGCTGCCAACATGACGCTCCTCACCAAAATCCGCCTCCTCCCAAATAAGGCTTGTAGGCTAATCACTGGGGCCCTTAAGCTCACTCATACCTGCTAACCTATGACCTTGCAGAATTGTTGACCGACGAACGCCTGTTATACCAAACGCGCCTCATCTCAAAAACCTTATTAGGACTTCCCCTGGCTGACTTCCGCCTCCTCCCAGCACAGCCCCTGGTCAGCACCCGACCTCCTGCAAAGCCACCTTCCTGGTTCCTCGTGCTAGGACCTCACTTGGACAGAGATCTTTCTGCCACAGAGCCCCGCTGGTACAACACTCTTCCTCGGGCCATCGCTGATACCCCACCATCTCCACTTTCAAAAATGCCTCAAAAGCGAGCTATTCATCAAGCGCTTGCTGCTCCTGTGCCTAACAGATGCTCAAACCACCCTGTACTGCGACTGCCTCAATCCATACGTCCTGTAATCTGGCACAGTAGACCTGCTTGTCTGTAATCACACCTGTATAAAATACCGTTATGCTGCTAAACTTTTATTCTACTGTTGTCAATTATACATTTTGCTCTGTATCACACTACCAATGTTGCTGTTTACTATGTGCCTTTAATGCGTGTCTGTTTATACTCATGCACTGCTCTGTATGTACCCCTCTTTTCCATATTACCTGTATTATCTGTTTTATTTGTATTATGCCGAATTCTCTAACATTATTGACGAGGTACCTTTGGAAATGAGCCCCTGGCTCAAAGGTTGTAAACTGATTGCGTTATAAATAAATAAAAATAATAGAAGTTTTATCCTTTGGGGACAAGAGTGAGTTTATAGTATTCCAGAAAGGCCTGCAATCAGATAGACCCTCATCAAACTTATGCTTATAGTAATCCCTCTTTGCCTTAACCACCATCCTACTAACTTTATAAGCATTAAGTAATGAAGTAAATGAAGACTGTTTGTACATAACTCAGACTGAATCTCTCATTGTAATGCAATTTTTGATTTCTTTGGTAAACCAACCATTGGTAGAACCCCTGACCCTTAGTCTCCGTAAGGGAAATAATTGATCTTGAATGGGGAGTAGTTGCTTACAAAAGTAATCAACAGCACAATCAGGGTCTGTAATCAAATAAAGAAGTGACCGGTTAGTTTTTAGCAATTCCAGTTTCAGAAGCTCAATATTAACTCATTTGAAGTTGTGAAACTGAATAAGCCTGGTAGGAAGCCTTTGTCTTATAACATTTAGAATACAAAAGGTTACCAAGAGATCACTGACAGATTCACAAAGAACACCAGAAAAGGAAACTATATGAGGACTATTGGTAACTACCCAGTCAATGATAGAATGATTTTCTGTAAAAGTATTCAAACGAGTTGGCTCATGTAATAACAGATGGAGATTATAGGACTGCAGACAAACATCCAGGCCCAAGGCATCACTATTAGCCCAATTCAGATTCATATCACCTACAAGTAAAAAATCCTTGTTTTTATGAAATTTACAATTGAATCAAAACATTCCTTTAACCCTGGTAGACCACATGGGTGGGGAGTTTGTATAAATATCCAATAACCACATTTTTACAACTGCCCAACTTTAATTGCAAAAGCAGCCAATCAAAAGATGAATCGCTGTTAGTGCTAGAACTCAAAACCTTTATTTCAAGATGCTCCTGATGATAAACTACAACACCCGCACCTTTTTTTTCCCAAGGTCAATCAGCTGTAATAATATTGTACCCCTGCAGTCTGCAAACCTTATCAATTATAGATGGCTTCAACCAGGATTCTGTTACTATTAGTAACTCAGGTTTGTAGGATTGTGACAAAACTTCTAAATTTGACAATTTAGGAACAAGAATTCTCACATTAAGTTGGAGGATCTGGCTGGCCTGGTAGCTCTGAGGGCAGAGGCCCTGGATGCCTTACCTCATGCTATGCTGGACGACCCATGTTTGGGAATGAGCACGGGCCACTGGGGGTTGGCAGGGGAGGAGAAAGATTGAGTGTCCGATAGACTGCTCTCCTTCTCCGGGGAAGGGGGGTAACCAGTGGTCGATGTCTGACTGGCACCTAGCAGAGGCTGGAGGACAGGGCTTTGACACTGTAGAAAGGGAGAAGAGATGGGACAGACACCAGGAGGGAGTGCATGCAGACACGTGCACACTCTCTCTGCAGGCATCATTGCATGTCTCATCTCCTGGGAAGAAAACCAGGAAATGGATGCCATGGTGAATGATGGCGGGTTCCTCACAGGCTCCACTCCCAGCTAGCCAAAGTGCTGGCCACACTGGATCCAAACCTTGGTGGGGGTTGGGGAACCCCGCAAGCCCCACTAGGGGGGTAAGCCCTGGGGGTATGGGCCAGCGCCAGATGGTGGATGCTGGGAGATGGGGCTGGGGGCTCCCTCCAGAGAAAAGAGGGCCATGCATCAAGGAGGAGAAAGAAATAGCTAAACACGACAAAAAAAAAAGCTGGAGGATCTGAACGCCATGTAACTTAGACCAAGATGTAGAATTAAAATTAGACTGAAAGTTACCACAATCAATTGAAAGCCAAGATAAACTTGACCCTGGACTGGACTCAACATCCCCTGCTAATAAAAGCAATCAAACCAAAGCAAACAACTACTTTAAAAAGTCAGGTTTCAACAACCCACCCAGTAAAATGAACCAGAAGGAATACATTAAAATATAACTGCACATCCTCAGCACAAACTTTTTTGCTGTCAGTAACCAGTATGTATGGACTTTCATGTGCTTCTGAATTAGCATGTCAGACATTGTAAAACATGTTCCCTCATTATCATCTCCATAACCATTCAACACTAAGTTCCACTCATTCAAACCAGTCAGAATTAAGCAGCATAATAAAGCAGTGGCCGAGCTGACCACTGAGAGAACAACCATATTTACCACACTGCCTTAAGCATTCTTAACACATAATACACACAGCACACAGCTCTGAAATAACTAGAAATACATGGCCCAAGTCTCCCCTAGCTTCCATGGACTCCCACTGACTCCCATTATAGCAGCACTTAGCCACATTTCACCACCAACTAGTCGCCGCTGTAGATGCTGCCATGTCTAGCCAACTGCTGATTTAAATCCCTCAACCTCACGCAATTAGGCTGCCGCCACCAATCAGGGGAAGGGGTGCGGCTCAGAACTCAGGCAGTGGCTCGGTGAGTGTGTACTGTTGCTTAGCAACAGTCTGCTACAAGTTGTAGATCACACACTTGGTGCTAAACAGAGGGGCACAGAATCAGCAGTGCAAATAGTGACAAGGTGGCAATATACAGCACAGTTAGGATGGGGAAGTAAATCAGTGCAACAGTTTTGGAGGTAACAGCACAATCCAGGCTAGCAACAGAGTCTTGCGATTGTCAAATATTGCACTTAAAGGAGCAGGCAGCACACATAGTCAAAGCAGCTGTTCTACAGATGATATTACGTTATCTTTGCAAATTTGGTTCACCTGAAGTCCAGGATCCCTTGCTTTTGTGCGGTTCCCCTGTACCGCTGTTCCCACATTACACAATACTGTACTGTGATCGCTTGAACCCAGGTGGCTACCCACCCTTACATAAGTAATTATGTCTCTGTTGGTGAGTACCAAGTCCAAAATTGCTCCCTCTCATGTGGGCTTTAACACTAGTTGCTTGAGACAGGCTCCCTGCAGGGTATCCATGATGTCTCTGCTCCTGACTGTGGCTGCAGCATGGTTTCTCCAATCGACATCTGGTAGACTGAAGTCTTCCACCAGCACTACTTCACTTTTAGCTGCCATTCTGTGGAAGGCTTCTACAAGTACCCTGTCTAGCTCTTCCACTTGTCTGGCAGGTCTGTAGATCACTCCGGTGCAAATGGCAGTGCCATTTCCCATCTCCAAGGTGATCCACAGTGCCTCCATCTCTTCCTGCATTCCCTGTATCTCATTTACTTTAATTCCCTCCCTGATGTGGATAGCCACTCCTCCTCCTTTTTTACCCACCCTATCCCTTCCTTAATAGATTGTAACCTGGTACCCAGTCATGGGTTCCCGTGAACCATGTCTCAGTGACAGTGACAATGTCCAGGTCTGCCTCTGTCATCTAAGCCGTTAGGTCCAGGATTTTATTTCCCAGCTGTGGGCATTTGCGCACATAACTTTCCAGTTTCTGTTGCTTTCTCTCCTAATGATTCCCCTCCTTTCTCCATGTCTTTCGTCTGCATTGCTCCTCATTTCCGTTTTAACATACTGTATGTGTCACTAAAGAGTCTCAGTTTGAAACCAAGAATAATGGCAGTCATAAGTATCAAAATGTTGTTTTCTTTAACAAAATACAGTTCTTTTCACGGAGTCTAAAGTTTTAAAGAGCTACTGATGCCTCAAAGAAAATTTAAAAAAACATAATAATTTGGTACAATTCTGCTTGCCTTCCATTTATATTTTGTATATTTCTCCTCCCCATAATTTATTACTAAAGAAAAAGGTGTATGAATATATGATCGTTCTCCGTTAGAGCTCATTTTGAGTTCATCTGCCTCAATAGCTTACTCCCTACTTCAATGTTAGAAATACCACTTTCTCTCAGTGCAGTTTAACCCCTGCAAGGTATACATATTTTTAAATCAAGGATGGAAATGAGAAAGGAAAAGTGTGGCCTACTGGGATTCGAACCTCAGATCTCTGGTATGCCGTTCCAGCGCTCTAACCATTAAGCTACAGGCTCACTGATCAAAGCGTCTGAGGAATTTCCTTACAGCCACACACACATTCCTTTCTCTAGTGTTGCGCAATTATGCAACTAGAACCAATGTTGAAATACCACTTTCTCTCAGTGCAGTTTAACCCTGCAAGGTATACATATTTTACTGTGTGTGTGGCTGTGAAGAAATTCCTCAGACGCTTTGATCAGTGAGCCTGTAGCTTAATGGTTAGAGCGCTGGAACGGCATACCAGAGATCTGAGGTTCGAATCCCAGTAGGCCACACTTTTCCTTTCTCATTTCCATCCTTGATTTAAAAATATGTATACCTTGCAGGGGTTAAACTGCACTGAGAGAAAGTGGTATTTCTAACATTGGTTCCTAGTTGCATAATTGCGCAACACTAGAGAAAGGAATGTGTGTGTGGCTGTAAGGAAATTCCTCAGACGCTTTGATCAGTGAGCCTGTAGCTTAATGGTTAGAGCGCTGGAACGGCATACCAGAGATCTGAGGTTCGAATCCCAGTAGGCCACACTTTTCCTTTCTCATTTCCATCCCTACTTCAAGTCATAATCCTATGTTGTGATATCACAATCTGTTGCCATTGGAGTAACTGGATGCCACAAGCAGTTCTCTATGACTTCAGGTAGGGAGAAAGCAGCAGGAATAGATGGACTCTTCAGGAGCAAAGATCCTGTTTTCATGCAGATGACCTCACTACTAAATAATGGGGTGGAGGAATACAGAACTAATGGGAAATACAAACTGGACATTGCCTAAATATTATGTTTTGTTAAAGTTCTGCTGAAAGTGTCACTGTCTCTTTAAATAACTCTCAATACACTTGTAATTTGCAAGCAAACAACGTTTTATTTCTAGAGCACCCTTTCCCTGATGCTGTAAAATAACAGGCAGATGAGGGAAAAATTAATGCTAACTTAAAAATTATTTCAATAAAAGACAGAACTAAGGCCCAAAGGCTTCTCTAAAAAGGTACGCTTTCTGACCCTTCTTAAAGACTTCCAGAAAGGAGGCTTCCTTCAGAGACCAGGAAGTGGGTACAACAGCACTGGTGCCAGCACCTCAAAGGCATGATCTCCAGATTTCTTAACTGGGCCCTGGGAACCACTAGGAGGCTCTCCTTGGGAGAATGAAGGCAGAACAAGGGATGGGCAGGAGCCAGGAGGTCACGCAAATATACCGGACCCAAACCATTTAGGGCCTTGTAATTGAGAAAACCCACCTTGAAGGTGATCCTCCACTTAGCCAGCAGCCAATGCAAAGCTGTGCAGAACTGGGTTCACATGACAAGATCTTGGAAGACTTGTCAGTAACCTGGCTGCTGCATTCTTCAACAGCTGCAGGCAGTGCAGAACCACTCCACTGACCCCAAGTTATAGGGTATTGCAGTAATCAAGCCTAGATGTCAGAAAAGCATGCACCAGTGATGGTAGGTCATTAGGAGGGATTAAGGTTTTAATCCGGCTGATATTCCTAAAATGGTAAAAAACAGTCTGGACAATGGATGACACCTGAGTCTCAAGGATCAATCAGCTGTCTAAGATCATGCCCTGATTTTTCACTGTTGTGGATGCCAGGAGAGAAACTTCTGAGCATCAAGCCCATTTCAGGCCCCTGGTGTCTGTATCCCTACTACGGCTAGACACAATCACTAGCACCTCCATCTTACCTGGATTGAACCTCAACCAGTTAGATGACATCCAGTCCGGATCTCAGCCAGATATTTGTTTAGCACCACTACTACATCATGTGTTCCAGGCACAAAAGACATGTACAGTTGGCACAGACAACTAGCAAAACAGGTTACACAAGGAATCTGAGAGATACCCTATCATGGGTAGGATGGTATTGCAGTTCAGAGTGCTTAACTGAGCAACTGTGTGATCAGAATAAAAACTGTTTTGTTGCTTACTTCTTGTCTAAGATAGGGTGAAATACAGAGTAACTAAGGGGTTCCAGGAAGATAGAGGACAGAAGTCAGTACCAGAACATTACAAATGTGACTCAAGTAAGTGTTGTATATAGGGAATTGGAAGACAGTATAGAGTATTGGTACAGTAGAGAGTTAGCTACAGGGACTGTGGTGTGCTCATCTGTTAGGTTACACTATGAAGAAGGGGAACGCTGCTCTATATGTAGCAGATTTGTGAAGCTCTGGACACAGCTGGTGGCAGCAAGGCAGGAGTTATCCCTGCTTCATCACCAGCTAAGCTGATCTTCACATGTACACCCCGATCTGCACTCCCACGGAAGCTGACTGGCCTGGGGGGTGGAGGATGGTGGGGCAGGAGGGAAGGTGCTGGCAGAGGTTGTCACAGGGTAATTGACTAAGATCAACACATTCTGACAGTAAATCACTTTGCACTATTGGAGAAGACACAGGTTCCTAAGTCCCTCAGGGAGGACTCAGAGCTGGTCAGGAGGAATGAGCAGGACAACTTGATGGCATCTAATGGTGAGAGTGGTATCCCATCAATAGAATGGAGGGCTTAGGGCAAGAGGATGTGAACGCAGGAAGGACAGTGAAGTGAATGTGTGTGGTACAGACTTCGGAGCATGTGCTCCAATGACCGTACATGCACACCACGGGTCTTCTGCCCCCCTCCACTGTTGATGGCAACTGGAATTTGTTATATATAAATGGGGAAGGGTGCAGCCCCTACAGCATATCTGTTCTCCTGCTGTGTGTCTATTTTTCATAAAAGTGGTTTCTGATGTTTTTGTTGCTTGGTCTCACCGCTGCCGACATTTTCATTCCGTGATCTTTTGATGTTGAAAATTGTTACTGATAAAACATTAACACATACAATAAAACAACACAGCAATCACAACAGTATTTGGTGTCAAGGGTCCCCTACATGTATTTTAAACCTGAATAGCTTACAGTTAAGAATCTCTACCTGGTTCAAAACCATACAGTGTCTACAGACTTGAGGAATACAATAACTCCATTATTGAGTGTGGATTAGAGGGACAGTCTAAGACTTATCCTTGGCCGGAAGCCCATCACACTTGAGTGACACTTGAGTGGCTCACATATTTATTTAGTTTTTGGTGACCGGGTAGGTGAGCTAGTCATAAAATTACTATTTTCAGTCAAGACCCAGGAGGTTACAAAGTTGGGCAATACAGCAAGGTACAACATTCAAAGCATGGGAATACAGTGTAAACATTTCACATGTGGTTGACATGTACAATAATGAAGAAAGTAAATAAGAGCAGGACATTCAGTGACAATAGTAAAGGCAGAATACATACTTCTGGTGGACTAAAACACAATGGAACAACAAGTCTACAGGACCAATATGGGTCCTGTAGGCAGGTAAATATATAGCATGGATAGTAGTTAACAGCACAGTGCAAAATTCGGCATGGAACATATTCAGGAAATAACATGTCATGGCTATACAGTAAGTCGCAGTTAAGTGCAGAAGAGCAGCATGAAATACATGTATACACATGCATAATTGGAGTGAGAGTTGGGAGGAAATAAGGTTACGGAGGTTGAAAGCATGAGCATGCATCACAAGCTGATATAAAAGTGTGAATTTCTCTTTTAAAGATGGCACGGGAAAGCGATAGACGAACTGATAAGCGAAAGCTGTTCCAGTGCTGTGGAGCATTGTGGGAGAATGCACTAGAGCCTTTAGAGGTTTTACACCTAGGAACATGGAGGAGTGATTTATCAACCGAGTGAAGGCCATAAGAGGATGTCTGGGGAGTCAATAGTGCAGCTAGACTGCCAACTAGGGTGCCAAGGGAGTGGAGTTTGGGTGATAGCCAGTTGAGATCAGCATAGAGTATGCAGCAGTGTTTAAGTCTAGGGAATGAGAAGGCTTACTGGTAGATGTTGTTATAAGTGGTGTCCCAGTGGTGAAGTGTGGTCTTTGGTACAGCAGCATATGAGGTAACACTGAAGGTCAGAGCTGGGAGCAGTATGCCACAGGTAATAGCCAATCTAGCCAAAGGGTTAAGTACATAACTTGTCCGATATGCAATGCCTATCTTAGAATTTACAGATTTGCAGGTTGATTGTGTGTGGAGATCAATCAATCAATCAAAATCTTTATTCATTCAGGTGGACATCATTGAGCGAGGCTCATTTGCAAGATGGATCTGGGGATAACAGGGTCAGGTACACAAGGAAAATCATTAAATATAGAAATACATGTACACACATACACAGTTATATATACGCTATATACAAATTACATATGTAAACAGAGGCAATAATGATACATTGGGTACAATACCTGAAGGGCATATTACAAAAGAACCATATACAGTTGCGAAGTGATAAGTGATGGTCCATTCACATGATAGCATATTGCGGGAGAACCATATATGGGTGTCAGCCCCCATGTGCAGTTATAGTTCTGGCGCTTAATCTTGGGGACAAATTAAAAACTGCTGGATGGCACAGTGGCGAGCAGGGAAGGGAAGAACCAGGTGGGGGGGTCAGGACCCATTAAGGTGTATATTGTTAGGATCCCAGGGTCACTTTTCAGGAGTCAGGGTAAGGAAGTAAAAAGGTGGTAGAAGAGCTGGGATAAGGATTGTGTTGCCAAAGAGGACTAAGATGGGTATTAATTACTTTGAGTGGTAGAAGTATGACAATGGGCCATGAATACATATAGGAGGACAGAGGAGGGAAAAAGATCCACAGGTTCAGTGAGATTATTCAGGATTGAGGGTTAGAAGTGGGTAGGATAAGAGAACTTATGCTGTAATCAAGGAAAGCAGTTGCAGGGTTCCTTAATGAGATGAGAGTAAAGGGTATTTAAGGTAGAGTCACTGACCGGAGTACTCAGCTTCAATGTTTTCTGAAGTTTGTTGCAAAGAGAGGGCAACATGGCACTTATAGCCATTCTACCATAACAAGAACTTTGGTGGAGGTGAACGTTTACTGAATGATCTTACACCAGCTATGAAGCAGTGATCACTTATATCACTGAAAAAAACGCCAGCATGGGAGAAGAGATGCGATTTACTCACTAAGATAACCTCCAGCAAAGAACTATTGTCAGGATTCTTTTTGTTAATATGCGTAGGTTCATTGATTAGTTGCGTTAATCCATGCATATCACAAAAGGATGAAAGAGGTGTTGAGGAGTTAGATAGCCAGTCTTGGTTGAGGTCTCCAATAATAATTGTTTCTAGTGACTCTTGCCCAATGAAGGTGTTAATATGAGAGAATATCTGAAGACCGGCAGAGGGGTGTATGTAACAACCTATTATACGCAGAGACAAGATAGGTGAGATTGCAACCTTCAGTGATTGACTTTCAAATTCATTTATGATTGTTGTTGAGTCAAGACAATGCATTGTGAATTTATCCTTGATGTAAATGACTATCCCTCCTCCTCTGGAATGCCTGTCTGCTCTAAATAGTAGGTAATTTGGGATATTGATCTCTCTATCGGGGTAGTTGGTCTAAGCCAGGTTTCGGAGATCACTAAAATAACTGGTGTGGTATGATTGACCCATGCCTGGATCGTGGAAATCTTTTTTAATAGGCTGCATACATTGATATGCAGAAAGCTCAGACCTTTGAGGTTAGCTAGGTCAGCAGGTGATGTAATATCATTTGGGATCCCAGGATTGAGCTCTACGTTACCTGAGCGTAATAGTAGAAGAAGCAATAACTTTTTAATGGCCACAAGTGTTAGATTCAAAATTCTGATCTTACTTCATTTGCACCGGGTGGCATCTTGGATTGGCAAATCTCCCCATATAGGGTTCTTCTGGTATAGTATAGCATAGACTAACACTTGGACGGTAAAGGTCAGTGCAGGTTTGTCTTTAGGCAGGACAGGTGCTGTGTATTGCATAGGTAAATCAGTTCTAGTCCCATAAATGACGGTACACCAAGAATGACACTGCAAAAGTGGGAGGTTATATATACATAGGAAGCCCTGGGGACAGAATGGTAGCAACTCATAGACTCCAAGCGTTATTTGTTGGGGAACCTGATCTCTGCCTTATGGTACAATGAGGCGAAGGAGGACCCAGAATTAAAGAGTCTGAGTAGCCCACATGGTTCCCAGTTGAGGTTTAAAACCAGAATTATCAAGGAGGAGGTATCACCCTCAAGGAGAAAGAGAGGCTCACTTTAGAATTCTATAGATGAAGGGCAGAGAGATAAGAACAGAGATTGTTATGTCAAATGATAGGATATGGAGCGTGAAAGGGCGTGGTTATGAAAAGGGGAGTGGTAGAGGTGTATAAAAATAACAATCCGGTTATTCAGTTGATCAAAGTCAAAGAATTGATCTAGGACTACCTCAAGGTATTTGAATGAAGCGACTGAACTAATAATAGCTCTTCCAGAGCACACAACCTTGAAATCATTATTATAGAACTTAAGTTTAGCTGCAGTACCGAACAGCATGGCCTGGGTTTTGGTTTCATTAAGGACTAATTTGTGGTTTGAGAACCAGGTATGGATACATAGAAAGTCAGAAGAGAGTCTTGAGTTTATGTCAGATATGTCATTCAAGCTAGTATACAGCACTATATCATCAGCGTATACAAGGGATGAGGAGGAGGTAAGAACAGTGGTAATGCTTTTGATAAATATTGAAAAAGGAGCAGACCCAGTATGGAACCTTGAGGGACTCCAATATTCACAATTGCTGGGTCTGAGAGGGTGGAGTTTTTTTTACTTCTTGGGTCCTGTTAAACAGATAACTACTAAACCAGGCTACTACAGCTGGTGTGAAACCCATGGATTGAAGGGTGGCAAGAAGGATGGGATGATCAACAAGATTGAATGCTTTAGGCATGTCAATGAAAACCACTCCAGTGAGAAATCCAGAGTCCATGCCAGAAAGAGTAACCAAAGTAAACTTGAGCAGGGCAGTAGCGGTACTATGGCCCTTTCGGAAACCATGTTGGGCAGCAGAGAGGAGGTTATGTTTGAGCAGGAAATCTGTGCTTTGTGTGGCAACTAGTTTCTCAAGGATTTTGCGTAAGACTGATAAAATTGCGAGAGGTCTGTAATTAGAGCGGTCCTTAGAGTCACCTTTTTTAAAGACCGGTGTTATTCGCACAATTTTCCAGATGTTCGGCACATGGCTATGACATATGGACAGTGTAAAAATGCTGGCCTATGATGATTCTATAAGTGGGGCAGCGATTTTCAGGAGCTCTGGCTCAAGTCTGTCAGAACCAGTTCTAGTACTATCCGAGATAGTGATTAGAAGTTTTAGGACCTGTAACCTAGTGATAGCCTTGAAATTAAAGGGGGGGGGATGCTTGTGTCGGGACAAGGGGAGGGATGTTGGACTGTACGTTGTGTGCTGGGGAAGAAGAAGGTATATTTGGTTAGGTCAGAAAACTGAAGGTTAAAAAAGTTGGCTATGGCCAGAGGATCAGTGCAGAGGATGCCATTTAGGACTATATTGTTTGGAGTGAAGGACTGTAGAACCCAGGAAAGTTTTGACATGTGACCAAAACCTTCTTGGGTCCCCAGCAGCATTTGCTAGTAGGCCTTTGCAGTATGTGCTTTTTGCAATTATTTTCTGTTTTTTGAAAGCATTCTGCTGGTATCTGTTGTGTTCATAGTCAGCTGTAAGACCAGAGGATTTATAGCATTTCCAGCTCTTATCCCTCTCTCTAAGCTTGGTCAGCAGGTCCTTTTTCAGCCATCTGGTTGGTTTTCCCTTAACTCTGCATATGATGTGAGGGGCATGCTATTCTTGAAGCTTCATGATTTCTTGGATAAAGAGGTTTAGGGCAGCGTGTGCATCTCTAGCTTTGTAAAGTGTAGCCCAATCAATTTGTGACTTCAAGAAGAAAATTATCAGGAACAAAGTTGGCAAAATTTCCGAAAGTGATGTACAGTGTAGCACGGCGGGAAGTGGAGGTGCCAACACTGGGCTTCAGATGCAGAATACTGGGGAGTGGTCAGTGAGTGCATCAGCTAGTGTACCTGCAACAGAGATATGCTCAGGGCAATTTGCTAATACCAAATTAATTAGAGTGCTAGAGTTTGTGTGTGCAGTAACCCTGGTGGGTTCTGCAACTAGTCAATGCAAATTGTGGCTCTGTACAAGGGAGAGAAAGGTGTTATGAGACTTTTCCATCCAACTGAGGTTAAGATCCCGAAGAAGAGGCAGTTCATTTTGGTCAATGTGCTGGGATGTTTGATTAAGTAGCTCTTCAAGGCCAGATAGGCCACTAATCAGAAGGCTGCAAGCACATATAATATGCAACTTTTTTGCACCATAGGAAAGGATAGCATGAAGTGACTCACTATGGAATAGAGAGGGTGTTGAGATAGTTCTAAGATTTAGATGCTCTCTGAAATATATGGCAACTCCACCACCCCTTTTAACATAGAAACATAGAAACATAGACTTTGACAGTAGATAAGGACTGCTTGGTCCACCTAGTCTGCCTATTTCCCTATCTACTGTATAAGATGCAGATCCCAGTTAACCAACAACCGATTTCTTCCTACCCCCCACAAGAATTGCCTTATGTCTGTCCCATGCATTCTTGAATTCTTCCACAATTTTAGACCTCACTGCCTCCACAGGAAGGCTGTTCCATGTGTCCACCACCCTCTCTGTGAAAAAATACTTCCTCATATTGCCCCTGAGCCGTCCACCCTCTATGTTCAAATTGTGTCTCCTTGTTCTTGCACATCTCTTTTTCTGAAAGATGCTACCCTCTTGGACTTTGTTGATTCCACTGAGGTACTTAAAAGTTTCTATCATGTCCCCCTCTCCCTCATTTCCTCAAGGGTATACATATTAAGCTCCTTTAGACTCTCCTCATATGGCTTCTCTTGCAGACCCTGCACCATTTTAGTTGCCCTCATCTGGACTGCCTCCATCCTGTTTATGTCCTTGCGGAGATGGGGTCTCCAGAACTGGATGCAGTTCTCCAGATGGGGTCTCACCAGCTGTCAGTACAGAGGGATAACAACTCCCTGTTTTCTGCTGGTGAAGCCTCTCCCTATACATCCCAGTATCCCCCAGCCCTCCCTACTGCCTTCTCACATTGCTTGCTTACCTTAAGGTTATCTGATACGATTACCCCTGGTCCCTTTCCATTTTGTTGTTGTTAGTATCCCCTTTGTGTACTCTTCCCTGGGCTTTTGTTTCCCAGGAGCATGATTTTTCACTTCATTACATTGAATCCAAGCTGCCATGCTTCTGACCATTCCTCCAACCTTGCCAAGTCCCTTCTCTTCCTTTCCACCCTTCCCTTGTGTATCAACACTGTTTCAGATTTTGTGTCATCTGCAAAGAGACATACTTTCCTTTCTAATCCCTCTGCAATGTCACTTATAAAGACATTAAAAAGGACTGGATATAGTACTAAACCCTGCAGTACCCCACTAGTAACCCCCCTTTATTCAGAGTGGACTCTGTTTACTATTGCCTTCTGTGTCCTGTTATCCAGCCAATGTTTTTCACAGGCTACCACACTGGGACCCACTCCCAGGCTGGCTAATTTGTTTATTAATCTTTTGTGTGGGACTGTGTCAAATGCCTTGTTAAGGTCTAGTTAGGCCATGTCCACAGCCCCTTCCTGGTCTACTACTTTGGTCACCCAGTCAAAGAAATCAATTAGATTCGTCTGACATGACCTTCTCCTTGTGAATCCATGCTGCCTTGGTTCCTGTGCCCCACTGACCTCTATGTACTCAACAATTCTTTTCTTCAGAAGTGATTCCATCATTTTCCCTACCACAGAGTTCAAACTGACAGGTCTGTGGTTTTCTGTATCTGTCTTGCTTCCACTTTTGTGAAGGGGAATCGCATCCACCCTCCTCTAGTCCTCAGGTACCACACCATCCTCCCGTGATTTGTTAAAAACGGTAGTCAGTGGTGTCACTATTTCTCCCCTTAATTCTTTTAGAATTCTGGTATGAATCCCATCTTGCCCCATTGCTTTGTCCACCTTCAGTTTTAGGAGTTCTTTCATAACCCTTTCTTCTGTGAAAGGACTGGGATTGACCCATTATCCAGAGTGCTTCTGTTAATTGGATTAGGTACTGTACTCCCTTCCTTCTTTTATGAATACTGAGCAAGTATTCATTCAGTATCCCTTCTTTTTCACTGTCCCTCTCTGTCCACCCACCGTCCATTCTATTCAGCCTCACTATCCCTCACATTGCTTTCTATGCTCCCTAATGTACCTATAAAAGGTCTTATCTCCTTCTTAGCTGAGTTGACCAGTTTTGGAGGAAGATCTGTCCCTATGTAAGAGACCATATGTTACTAGGAAACAGAGGGAGTCAGGAATAGAGGGTTTAAGACATGTCTCAGATAAGCAGAGAAGATCAGGTTGGTAAAGGGTTACCCATGCCTTAAGGTCTACAAAGTTGTACACGAGGCTCCTCATGTTGTGATGAACAATGTGAGACCTTTTATATTGTTTATTAATAGGTCAGTATGGGGGAAGTGGGTTGAAGGGCTTGGTATGAGTGACTCAAGTTCAACACTCGATATGTTAGCAACCCTGAAAGGGTAGCGATGGGCACAGTGAAGGCGAACGGAAGGACAAGACGGGGGACAGGTAAGGAGTAAAGGTATGTGGGAGGTAGTGCAGAAAAAGGCTATTTAGCTTGCTGTGTGGCATGTTGGTGAGGGTGGCTGGCTACTGTGGGAAGGGTGCAGGGTTCAGGTGAAGTGTGCTGGGGTTGGTACTAAAGAACGGAGTAGGTGGAAGTCACGTATCCTGTCCATGATGCCAAGTGAAGTGTGCCACAAGATATGACTATCAGGCTATTCCAATAAATCCACCCAGGTGGTAAGGCAGTTCTTTTCCTATCTGGCTACATGTTGTAATTCTTCACCAAAATGGAGAGGCAGGAGGCTTGAGTGGATAAAAGGAACTAGTTTATTGGCAACTCAATATCGGGTGGGATCACAAGAGAGGGACAATCATATATGTATTGTTATATATATATATATATATATATATATATATATATATATATATATATTCATATACAAGCTACTACTTTACTATAGGCAAGAGAAATAATCAGCTTTAACAGCTACACTGTAAGAGCATCTTATTTCTATTTCCTGACCTCCCTATAAGAGGGAAAACTCTTCAGCATAGAATAGCAAAATAGCTCAATTGACTGTAACAGCTACGCTGTAAGAGTGTCTTACTTATCTTTGGATATCTACTTCTACACCGTGGCACACCTCTCCCTAAAACTTAAGTTTTTTAGAATTACAGTCATTTCAATACTACAAGAAGAGTCTATGCAATAGATGATCATCAGTTGGTGCAAATAACTTTCTCTGTTGATGAAAGAAAATGTGGAACACTCCACTGGTTTCCCAGTGAAACACAGAACCTTGGTGGGAAAACTAAAGATGAAGAGAGGATTTAACAGACCATGGGTCCTCGACTACACCCCATCTCTCTAGGGTTGCCGGAAAGGAATACAAGATCTGGCTGCAGTCTGCTTCTAGACTGCCCGGAAAGAATTGGCAATGCAAGCCACTTGGTCACAATCCGCTTCTGGATTGCCAAAGTGAAGGGATCAAGAAGAAGAAGAACCAACCAACAGTCTGCTGCTGGACTGTAGGTATCTCTAAGTTGATGAACACACCGGATCGAGAGAATCTGAAGTTCTGGACCACTCTTGGACTCCAGGCAAGCACTCCCTCTGGACTGAAGACATGCACTGGCTGACGCTCCCACTGGATCAGGACCTCTGGACCACTCTTTGACTCCAGGCAACCACTCCTTCTCTGGGCATTGATGTGCATTGGTCTTCTGAGTTCCAAGGCCGGATGAACAAAGGTACTCACCAAAACAATAAAACGTATGTCGGACTGTGACCAACTTGGAGTCCATGGCCGGACGAGCCAGGACACACTAAAACAATAAAGCGAACGTCACTTGGAGAACTGACACTGATGAGTCAAATGGTACTCTACTGCGGATGTGAAAACAAGAAAACGGATGGCAGACTTCTGCACTGGGTCAAGCCGTACTGGGGAAACTGTAAGAGGAAAATAACAAATGGGACGATGCAACTTTGAAGTAAGTGCGGTACGGCTCTTCTCGGATTGACTGTTGTCTGCTTCTGGATGCACTGGAGAATTATTCTTGAAGGATGGGTGAAGTCTGATAGGGTTGCACCGGGATGAAGTGATTCCAAAAACAGTTGAAGACTGATTCTGATGGTTACCCATCACTGAAATGCTGACACACAGCAATGGAAAACTTCTGACATTCAATATTGTTCGTGAATGACTAATAAAGTAGGAAAATGCAAACAGAGTCTCAAATTCTGCTATAATGGTCAATAACTATATAGTCTCAGTGTCCAGAGCTCAGTAAATATACAGCCAAATTATAATAGAAATCCAACCCTAGCTCTGGTGGGCCTAACTATAATGGGGTCCCTTCTAGCTAAATCAGGTTCTCCTGTTACTGTGGAAACACTACAGTGAGGAATTGGCTCTCGGGAAGGCTATACCAAAGATGGGTGACTGGGCCCCCTTTAACATTGGAGGACCTACGTGGCTAGCTAAGCTCCTATTAAATTTGAGGTTGCTCCTGTTGCTGGGCCCTTAACACAGCTATAAGCCTAAATAGCTAGCTATGGGTCCTGGGCTTGTGGTACCCCTACTTTATTAATATTGGGCTGGGTGTCTTCACTTGGCTGGGCCTTGTGCCCTAGTACTGCTAGGCTAGCTTGCCCTAACTGGCTAGGCCAGGGTAGCCCTTTACTACTACTGGGCTGGCTTACCCTAACTCACTAGGCCTGGATAACTCTTTACTGCTACTGGGCTGGCTTGCCCTAACTCACTAGGGTGGGGCAGCCCTTTAATACTACTGGGCTGGCTTGCCCTACCTCACTAGGCCTGGCCCCTACTCACTGCTAGGGCCTGGTGCCCTCAGTGCCCTATTTAATTATGGGCCTGGTGTCTCTCTTTAACCTGGGCCTGGTGTCCTCAAGATGCTGGGCCTGGTGCCCTATTAACTGATCCTGGTGCCCTCTCCTAAATGGGCCTGATGCCCTTTTAAATCTGGGACAGGTGCCCTCTCTTTTAAACCTGGATCTAGTGCCCTGCTTCATGCTCGGCCTGGTGCCCTACTTAATTCTGGGTCTGGTGCCCTCTCTAACACTGGGCCCGATGCCCTCTTTAAAATGGGCCTGGATTGCCCTCTTTAATTTATTGCTTGCTCAGGAATGACAGGGCCCCTTTAAATTAATGCAGCTCTCTGAGAGCTGTCACTCATGTGGCAGGTCGCCTCCCCTAATCCCGCCCCTTCATTAATGTTTATAGGCCTCTTTAATTGCCTTACTTCCTTGGCCCTCCGTGGGCATCGCTACACCCATCCCTCTCTGACATTAATTTGGGTCCTTCTGACCCGATCCTCCCCGCGGCACTCAGCTGCTCCTCTTCTGTGCTAAGCGCAATTGATTTAAATTGGGTAGACAGCACAATGCAGGTGCTGCTACCAACTCACCACACCAGCAGGGGATGCCGAAAGGCTGGATTTGGAGGTGGGAGGTGTATGCAGTGGGAGGCAATTGCAGGCAACTGGGAGGACAACAGGGGCCTTGGGCGACCCGACAGTTGCACGGTCGTGATGCGGCTCTTCTATGCCGCCAACGAGGGACCTGATTTAAACTTAAAATTAACACTGGGGACCAAAATAATAAAAAGCTGGGGGTCACCAGCCCAAACCATGGCAAATGGCTATTTTCTTCTCTTCTGGTGCCCTGATGGCACCGCGGACCGAACTGGAGCTTCACTGGGGATCTTCAGGTGCTGGAGGCAGAGCAGGAGCACAGACAAGTTCTTGGAGATGGCTTCAACAACAGGTAAGTCTCTAACCTTTTCCTCTTAACTTGCTGTGTCCTCCCTCCTCTACAGCTACCCAGGAACACACTGAAAAAAACTGTTAGGGCTTCTGGTTCCAGAATGGTTAGGGTGAAATGTTGTGCATGAGCTGTTCAGCACAGCATTCCATCCAAGCCATTGTTGCTGCAGCAGCTGCATACAATCTCTATTTTTTTTATGTACAGGGTGCACAGGGCACCTTACAGTGTATACTGGGTAAACTGGGGACTACTGGGGAATACTGGGGACCCTCTGACTTTGGCATATTACACAGAGCTGGGGAGGCGCATACCTTTTTGTGGGCAGGAGTACTTTATCTTTTTTACAAGTTTCTCCTCCTCCCTGATATGCACCCTCCTGGAGTTGACAATATTTAGTAAAGTAGGTGCAGTGTGCGTAGCACCCCCGTGATGGTGGGTGCGGGGGCGCAGCCCCCTCCCACATAAATAGAGCTGTCTGTTCTCCTGGTTGTGTTCTCTTGGAGTGTACATCACTTTTTTAATTTTCAGCAATGTACACTTATCCTAACGGTGATCGTGGTTTTGCGATCACCGTTATCACATGGAACCTCCTTGGCAGGGCCTACCAGGATCAGGCTAGTGTGATCTAGGGGCTAGGGTAATGTTATAGAGATCCCTACATCAGCCAAACAAACTATGTACAAATTGGTGCAACTGTAGCGGGTAATAACATGGGGATGTCTAGGCAGAATGTATCCCTCCTAGGACCTGGGAAAGACCTGGCTACCTTATACCTTGTAGTCATAGTACTTAGAGATTAGAAAGGGCTGCCAGCATCAAAAGAAACTGGTCCTTGTCCCTGTGTCAAAGCTGGACATTCTTTCATGAGTGGCTACCAGCCCCAGCAAAAGCAGAAATTCCTGAAAGGATGGACATTGGGTGGTACACCATCTCATCAAAAGTAGCTGCTTTGCCATGGCCCCCATCATTGTGGCCCATTTTTCTTCTGGGTCATGTTTAGGAAATCCACCAGGCATGCAACCCAGTAGAAGGAGAAGGGCGGGTTCCTTGCAGGCTCCACTCCCAGCTAGCCACAGTGCTGGCCACACTGGATCCAGTCTTTGGTGGGGGTTGGGGAACCCTGCTATCCCCACTAGGAGCGTAAGCCCTGGGGGTATGGGCCAGCACCAGATGGTGGATGCTGGGAGATGGGACTGGGGGCTCCCTCCAGAGAAAAGAGGGCCATGCATCAAGGAGGAAAAAGAAATAGCTAAACAAGACAAAAAAAAAAAGCTGGAGGACCTGAACGCCATGTAACTTAGACCAAGATGTAGAATTAAAATTAGACTGAAAGTTACCACAATCAATTGAAAGCTGAGATAAACTTGACCCTGGACTGGACTCAACATCCCCTGCTAATAAAAGCAATCAAACCAAAGCAAACAACTGCTTAAAAATGCCAGGTTTCAACAACCCACCCAGTAAAATGAACCAGAAGGAATACATTAAAATATAACTGCACATCCTCAGCACAAACTTTTTTGCTGTCAGTAACCAGTATGTATGGACTTTCATGTGCTTCTGAATTAGCATGTCAGACATTGTAAAACGTGTTCCCTCATTATCATCTCCATAACCATTCAACACTAAGTTCCACTCATTCAAATCAGTCAGAATTAAGCAGCATAATAAAGCAGTGGCCGAGCAGACCACTGAGAGAACAACCATATTTACCACACTGCCTTAAGCATTCTTAACACATAATACACACAGCACACAGCTCTGAAATAACTAGAAATACATGGCCCAAGTCTCCCCTAGCTTCCATGGACTCCCACTGACTCCCATTATAGCAGCACTTAGCCACATTTCACCACCAACTAGTCACCGCTGTAGATGCTGCCATGTCTAGCCAACTGCTGATTTAAATCCCTCAACCTCACGCAATTAGGCTGCCGCCACCAATCAGGGGAAGGGGTGCGGCTCAGAACTCAGGTAGTGGCTCGGTGAGAGTGTACTGTTGCTTAGCAACAGTCTGCTACAAGTTGTAGATCGCACACTCGGTGCTAAACAGAGGGGCACAGAATCAGCAGTGCAAATAGTGACAAGGTGGCAACACACAGCACAGTTAGGATTGGGAAGTAAATCAGTGCAACAGTTTTGGAGGTTACAGCACAATCCAGGCTAGCAACAGAGTCTTGCAGTTGTCAAATATTGCACTTAAAGGAGCAGGCAGCACACATAGTCAAAGCAGCTGTTCTACAGATGATATTACGTTATCTTTGCAAATTTGGTTTACCTGAAGTCCAGGATCCCTTGCTTTTGTGCGGTTCCCCTGTACCGCTGTTCCCACATTAAACAATACTGTACTGTGATCGCTAGAACCCAGGTGGCTACCCACCCTTACATCTGTAATTATGTCTCTGTTGGTGAGTACCAAGTCCAAAATTGCTCCCTCTCATGTGGGCTCTAACACTAGCTGCTTGAGACAGGCTCCCTGCAGGGTATCCATGATGTCTCTGCTCCTGACTGTGGCTGCAGCATGGTTTCTCCAATCGACATCTGGTAAGACTGAAGTCTTCCACCAGCACTACTTCACTTTTAGCTGCCATTCTGTGGATGGCTTCTACAAGTACCCTGTCTAGCTCTTCCACTTGTCTGGCAGGTCTGTAGATCACTCCAGTGCAAATGGCAGTGCCATTTCCCATCTCCAAGGTGATCCACAGTGCCTCCATCTCTTCCTGCATTCCCTGTATCTCGTTTACTTTAATTGCCTCCCTGATGTGGATAGCCACTCCTCCTCCTTTTTTACCCACCCTATCCCTTCCTTAATAGATTGTAACCTGGTACCCAGTCATGGGTTCCCGTGAACCATGTCTCAGTGACAGTGACAATGTCCAGGTCTGCCTCTGCCATCAAGGCCGTTAGGTCCAGGATTTTATTTCCCAGCTGTGGGCATTTGCGCACATGACTTTCCAGTTTCTGTTGCTTTCTCTCCTTATGATACCCCTCCTTTCTCCATGTCTTTCGTCTGCATCGCTCCAGTCCTTACTCATTTTTTGCCTCATTTCCGTTTTAACATACTGTATGTGTCACTAAAGAGTCTCAGTTTGAAACCAAGAATAATGGCAGTCATAAGTATCAAAATGTTGTTTTCTTTAACAAAATACAGTTCTTTTCACAGAGTCTAAAGTTTTAAAGAGCTACTGATGCCTTAAAGAAAATTTAAAAAAACATAATAATTTGGTACAATTCTGCTTGCATTCCATTTATATTTTGTATATTTCTCCTCCCCATAATTTATTACTAAAGAAAAATGTGTATGAATATATGATCGTTGTCCCTTAGAGCTCATTTTGAGTTCATCTGCCTCAATAGCTTACTCCCCACTTCAAGTCATAATCCTATGTTGTGATATCACAATCTGTTGCCATTGGAGTAAGTGGATGCCACAAGCAGTTCTCTATGACTTCAGGTAGGGAGAAAGCAGCAGGAATAGATGGACTCTTCAGGAGCAAAGATCCTGTTTTCATGCAGATGACCTCACTACTAAATAATGGGGAGGAGGAATACAGAACTAATGGGAAATACAAGCTGGACATTGCCTAAATATTATGTTTTGTTAAAGTTCTCCTGAAAGTGTCACTGTCCCTTTAAATAACTCTCTATACAGTTGTAACTTGCAAACAAGCAACGTTTTATTTCTAGAGCACCTTTCCCTGATGCTGTAAAATAACAGGCAGATGAGGGAAAAATTAATGCTAACTTAAAAATTATTTCAATAAAAGACAGAACTAAGCCCCAAAGGCTTCTCTAAAAAGGTATGCTTTCTGACCCTTCTTAAAGGCTTCCAGAAAGGAGGCTTCCTTCAGAGACCAGGAAGTGGGTACAACAGGACTGGTACCAGCACCTCAAAGGCTTGATCTCCAGATTTCTTAACTGGGCCCTGGGAACCGCTAGGAGGCTCTCCTTGGGAGAATGAAGGCAGCACAAGGGATGGGCAGGAGCCAGGAGGTCACGCAAATATACCAGACCCAAACCATTTAGGGCCTTGTAAGTGAGAAAACCCACCTTGAAGGTGATCCTCCACCTAGACAGCAGCCAATGCAAAGCTGTGCAGAACTGGGTTCACATGACAAGATCTTGGCAGGTTTGTCAGTAACCTGGCTGCTGCATTCTTCAACAGCTGCAGGCAGTGCAGAACCCCTCCACTGACCCCAAGATATAGGGTATTGCAGTAATCAGGCCTAGATGTCAGAAAAGCATGCACCAATGATGGTAGGTCATTAGGAGGGATTAAGGTTTTAATTCGGGTGATATTCCTAAAATGGTAAAAAACAGTCTGGACAATGGATGACACCTGAGCCCCAAGGATCAATCAGCTGTCTAAGATCATGCCCAGATTTTTCACTGTTGTGGATGCTGGGAGAGAAACTTCTGAGCATCAAGCCCATTTCAGGCCCCTGGTGTCTGTATCCCTACTACGGCTAGGCACAATCACTAGCACCTCCATCTTACCTGGATTGAACCTAAACCAGTTAGATGACATCCAGTCCGGATCCCAGCCAGATATTTGTTTAGCACCACTACTACATCATGTGTTCCAGGCACAAAAGACATGTACAGTTGACACAGACAACTAGCAATACAGGTTACACAAGGAATCTGAGAGATACCCTATCGTGGGTAGGATGGTATTGCAGTTCAGAGTGCTTAACTGAGCAACTGTGTGATCAGAATAAAAACTGTTTTGTTGCTTACTTCTTGTCTAAGATAGGGTGAAATACAGAGTAACTAAGGGGTTCCAGGAAGATAGAGGACAGAAGTCAGTACCAGAACATTACAAATGTGACTCAAGTAAGTGTTGTACATAGGGAATTGGAAGACGGTATAGAGTATTGGTACAGTAGAAAGTTAGCTACAGGGACTGTGGTGTGCTCATCTGTTAGGTTACACTGTGAAGAAGGGGAACGCTGCTCTATATGTAGCAGATTTGTGGAGTTCTGGACACAGCTGGTGGCAGCAAGGCAGGAGTTATACCTGCTTCATCACCAGCTAAGCTGATCTTCACATGTACACCCCGATCTGCACTCCCACGGAAGCTGACTGGCCTGGGGGGTGAAGGATGGTGGGGCAGGAGAGAATCTCTACCGGGTTCAAAACCATGAAGTGTCTACAGACTTGAGGAATACAATAACTCCATTATTGAGTGTGGATTAGAGGGACAGTCTAAGTCTTATCCTTGGCCGGTAGCCCATCACACTTGAGTGACTCACATATTTATTTAGTTTTCTTGACCGGGTAGGTGAGCTAGTCATAAAATGACTATTTTCAGTCAAGACCCTGGAGGTTACAAAGTTGGGCAATACAGCAAGGTACAACATTCAAAGCATGGGAATGCAGTGTAAACATTTCACATGTGGTTGATATGTACAATAATGAAGAAAGTAAATAAGAGCAGGACATTCATTGACAATAGTAAAGGCAGAATACATACTTCTGGTGGACTAAAACACAATGGAACAAGTCTACAGGACCAATATGGGTCCTGTAGGCAGGTAAATATATAGCATGGATAGTAGTTAACAGCACAGTGCAAAATTCGGCATGGAACATATTCAGGAAATAACATGTCATGGCTATACAGTAAGTCGCAGTTAAGTGCAGAAGAGCAGCATGAAATAAATGTATACACATGCATAATTGGAGTGAGAGTTGGGAGGAAATAAGGTTACGGAGGTTGAAAGCATGAGCATGCATCACAAGCTGATATAAAAGTGTGAATTTCTCTTTTAAAGATGGCATGGGAAAGTGATAGACGAACTGATAAGCGAAAGCTGTTCCAGTGCTGTGGAGCATTGTGGGAGAATGCACTAGAGCCTTTAGAGGTTTTACACCTAGGAACATGGAGGAGTGCTTTATCAACCGAGTGAAGGCCATAAGAGGATGTCTGGGGAGTCAATAGTGCAGCTAGACTGCCCACTAGGGTGCCAAGGGAGTCGAGTTTGGGTGATAGCCAGTTGAGATCAGCATAGAGTGTGCAGCAGTGCTTAAGTCTAGGGAATGAGGAGGCTTACTGGTAGATGTTGTTATAAGTGGTGTCCCAGTGGTGAAGTGTGGTCTTTGGTACAGCAGCATATGAGCTAACACTGTAGGTCAGTGCTGGGAGCAGTATGCCACAGGTAATAGCCAATCTAGCCAAAGGGTTAAGTACATAACTTGTTCGATATGCAATGCCTAGCTTAGAATTTACAGATTTGCAGGTTGATTGTATGTGGAGATCAATCAATCAATCAATCAATCAAAATCTTTATTCATCCAGGTGGACATCATTGAGCGAGGCTCATTTGCAAGATGGACCTGGGAATAACAAGGTCAGGTACACAAGGAAAATCATTAAATATAGAAATACATGTACACACATACACAGTTATATATATGCTATATACAAATTACATATATAAATAGAGGCAATAATGACACATTGGGTACAATACCTGAAGGGCATATTACCAAAGAACCATATACAGTTGCAAAGTGATAAGTGATGGTCCATTCACATGATAGCATATTGCGGGAGAACCATATATGGGTGGCAGCCCCCATGTGCAGTTATAGTTCTGGCGCTTAATCTTGGGGACAAATTTAAAAACTGCTGGATGGCACAGTGGCGAGCAGGGAAGGGAAGAACCAGGTGGGGGGGTCAGGACCCATTAAGGTGTATATTGTTAGGATCCCAGGGTCACTTTTCAGAAGTCAGGGTAAGGAAGTAAAAAGGTGGTAGAAGAGCTGGGATAAGGATTGGGTTGCCAAAGAGGACTAAGATGGGTATTAATTACTTTGAGTGGTAGGAGTATGACAGTGGGCCATGAATACATATAGGAAGACAGAGGAGGGAAAAAGATCCACAGGATCAGTGAGATTATTCAGGATTGAGGGTTAGAAGTGGGTAGGATAAGAGAACTTATGCTGGGATCAAGGAAAGCAGTTGCAGGGTTCCTTAATGAGATGAGAGTAAAGGGTATTTAAGGTAGAGTCACTGACCAGAATACTCAGCTTCAATGTTTTCTGAAGTTTGTTCCAAAGAGAGGGCAACATGGCACTTATAGCCGTTCTACCAAAACAAGACTTGACTTTGGGGACTCTCAATGAGATGGATGTAAGGCTTCTCAGGGCATACTTGTCTATTTGGTTTAAAGGGAGGCTGTCAGTGATGTATTGTGGAAGTTTGTTTGAAATTGCTCTGAGTGTCCATAGGGTAGCATTTCTGTTCCATCTATACTGGAGGGAAGACCAGCCCACGGCTGCATACAGGGAGCAGTGGAGGGTAGAAAAGGAGAGACCTGTGATGAATCTCAGAGCTGTATGGTACAGCATGTCCAGTTTTATGAGATAGGAGGCAGGACATTGACTGTACAGGAAATCTGCATAGTCTATCAGAGAGAGGAACGTTGTTTGGACCAGACGTAGTTTAGCATCTCTTATTAGAAAGCCGCTGATCCTAAAAAAAGACACAATCTTTGTCGTAGTTTTTTTAGAAGCTCCTCTATATGGTCTATGTAGGATAGCCTATGATCCAGCCACACTCCCAGGTATTTTAATTTATTAACGAATTCCAATTTTTCTCCAAGAATTGTAGAAATTTGCGGCATTAAGCCTGCATACGTCGGATTCACTGTATGTACCAGCAGAGAGAAAAGCATGGCTTTAGTTTTTTTAGCATTAAGTGAAAGTTTTTTGTTTAGGAGCTGGTTTTGTAATAAGTTGAATTCGGCTTGCAGGTCACTGCATGCAGCTTCTGGGGTTGGGCGGCTTAAGTAGAGTACTGTATCATCTGCGAACAGATGGATGCTGGCCCTGGTTATACAATCATCAACGATGTTGATGTAGATTGCAAACAGTAAGGAACCTAATATAGATCCCTGAGGGACCCCTTTCAGGAGAGATTTAAGTGTTGAGAATTCACCTTCAGCCTTCACCTGCTGGAGGCAGTCAAAGAGATATCTATTAAACCACTGCAAGGACAGTGAGGCCAACCCTATTGCATGCAGAGAGGAGAAAAGCAGTCTATGGTCGATAGTGTCGAAGGTCTTACTTAAATCTAAAAAGACAGCACAAATGTAGTTCCTACTGTCCAGTTCTCTTTGTCAATCATCAGTCACCTTTGCAAGCACTGTAATAGTACTATGTTTCGCTCTGAAGCCTGATTGGACTGGATTTAGGAGATACATAGATTCTAGGTATAGTTGCAACTGATTGCTTACAATTGTTTCCAGTAGTTTTGCCAGTACTAGAAGAATTGAAATTGGTCAATAGTTGTTTAGATCACTAGGGTCACCTGACTTGAACAGAGGAATGACGTGCCATTTTCCATGTGGCTGGGATACATCCTAGGGACAGGGACAGGTTAAATAGGTGCGTTATAGGCACGGCTAACATGCGCTGTGCCACTTTTAGGAAATAGGTGTCAATCGTGTCAGCGCCAGCACTTTTTCCAGTATCTAGCTTCAGCATCAAATCTTCAACTTCCTTGAGTGAGGTAGGAGTCAGGGAGAATCTTGGATCAATGACATGGGTTTCCGTTTCTTTATCACTAATCTGTTGACATAGTAGGTTAGCAGGTGAGTTGTCAAATGCTAGGCCTGCGGTCATGAAATGATTGTTGAAGAAATCCAATTCTTCCAATCTATCACTAATGATATCATTGCCAGAGATGATCTTGTCCAGAAGAGAGTTTCCAGGCATATGTAGGACAGATCTTTGAAGGTTTTCCAGAGTTTAGTTGGATTCTTGGAGGCAGCATCAAATTCAGAGTGGTAATAGGCAGCTTTTGTTTCTCTGACCAATTTTGTGCAACAGTTTCTTGCCCTTTTAAACTGTCTCCAGTCCGAGTGGTTCTGAGTTTTTTGTGCTTTTTTCCATAACTTATCCCTCTCTAATAAGTCAGATTTTAGTTCTGATGTAAACCAACGGCACGTTTTGTTTGATAGATGAGCTTTAATAATCTGAGCATATTTATTTATTGCCCCTGAGAGAATTTAGTTGAAAATGTCGTAAGCTGATTGTACTGTTTTTGCCAGGTAGAAATCTTGTCAATGCATGGAGTGTTTTAGTACATAGATATAAGCAGGTAAGTCAAAATTGCGTCTAGATCTCTAAGCTGAGAACTTTGGTGGAGGTGAAAGTTTACTGAATGATCTTACACCAGCTATGAAGCAGTGATCACTTATGTCACTGAAAAAAATGCCAGCATGGGAGAAGAGATGCGGTTTACTCACTAAGATAACCTCCAGCAAAGAACTATTGTCAGGATTCTTTTTGTTAATATGCGTAGGTTCATTGATTAGTTGCGTTAATCCATGCATATCCCAAAAGGATGAAAGAGGTGTTGAGGAGTTAGATAGCCGGTCTTGGTTGAGGTCTCCAATAATAATTGTTTCTAGTGACTCTTGCCCAATGAAGGTGTTAATGTGAGAGAATATCTGAAGACCGGCAGAGGGGAGTCTGTAACAACCTATTACACGCAGAGACAAGATAGGTGAGATTGCAACCTTCAGTGATAGACATTCAAATTCATTTATGATTGTTGTTGAGTCAAGACAATGCGTTGTGAATTTATCCTTGATGTAAATGACTATCCCTCCTCCTCTGGAATGCCTGTCTGCTCTAAATAGTAGGTAATTTGGGATATTGATCTCTCTATCGGGGTAGTTGGTCTAAGCCAGGTTTCGGAGATCACTAAAATATCTGCTGTGGTATGATTGACCCATGCCTGGATCATGGAAATCTTTTTTAATAGGCTGCATACATTGATATGCAGAAAGCTCAGACCTTTGAGGTTAGCTAGGTCAGCAGGTGATGTAATATCATTTGGGGGCCCAGGATTGAGCTCTACGTTTCCTGAGCATATTAGTAGAAGAAGCAATAACTTTTATATGGCCGCAAGTGTTAGATTCAAAATTCTGATCTTACTTCATTTGCACCGGGTGGCATCTTGGATTGGCAAATCTCCCCATATAGGGTTCTTCTGGTATAGTATAGCATAGACTAACACTTGGATGGTAAAGGTCAGTGCAGGTTTGTCTTTAGGCAGGACAGGTGCTGTGTATTGCATAGGTAAATCAGTTCTAGTCCCAGTAATGACGGTACATCAAGAATGACACTGCAAAAGTGGGAGGTTATATATACATAGGAAGCCCTGGGGACAGAATGGTAGCAACTCATAGACTCCAAGCGTTATTTGTTGGGGAACCTGATCTCTGCCATATGGTACAACGAGGTGAAGGAGGGCCCAGAATAAAAGAGTCTGAGTAGCCCACTTGGTTCCCAGTTGAGGTTTAAAACCAGAATTATCATGGAGGAGGTATCACCCTCAAGGAGAAAGAGAGGCTCACTTCAGAATTCTATAGATGAAGGGTGGAGAGATAAGAACAGAGATTGTTATGTCAAATGATAGGATATGGAGCGTGAAAGGGCGTGGTCATGAAAAGGGGTGGAGAGGTGTATAAAAATAACAATCCGGTTATTCAGTTGATCAAAGTCAAAGGATTGATCTAGGACTACCTCAAGGTATTTGAATGAAGCGACTGAATTAATAATAGCTCTTCCAGAGCACACAACCTTGAAATCATTATTATAGAACTTAAGTTTAGCTGCAGTACCGAACAGCATGGCCTGGGTTTTGGTTTCATTAAGGACTAATTTGTGGTTTGAGAACCAGGTATGGATACATAGAAAGTCAGAGGAGAGTCTTGAGTTTATATCAGATATGTCATTCAAGCTAGTATACAGCACTATATCATCAGCGTATACAAGGGATGAGGAGGAGGTAAGAACAGTGGTAATGCTTTTGATAAATATTGAAAAAGGAGCAGACCCAGTATGGAACCTTGAGGGACTCCAATATTCTCAATTGCTGGGTCTGAGAGGGTGGAGTTTTTTTTACTTCTTGGGTCCTGTTAGACCGATAACTACTAAACCAGGCTACTACAGCTGGTGTGAAACCCATGGATTGAAGGGTGGCAAGAAGGATGGGATGATCAACAAGATTGAATGCATTAGTCATGTCAATGAAAACCACTCCAGTGAGAAATCCAGAGTCCATGCCAGAAAGAGTAACCAAAGTAAACTTGAGCAGGGCAGTAGCGGTACTATGGCCCTTTCGGAAACCATGTTGGGCAGCAGAGAGGAGGTTTTGTTTGAGCAGGAAATCTGTGGTTTGTGTGGCAACTAGTTTCTCAAGGATTTTGCTTAAGACTGATAAAATTGCGAGAGGTCTGTAATTAGAGCGGTCCTTAGAGTCACCTTTTTTAAAGACCGGTGTTATTCGCGCAATTTTCCAGATGTTCGGCACATGGCTATGACATATGGACAGTGTAAAAGTGCTGGCCTATGGGGATTCTATAAGTGGGGCAGCGATTATCAGGAGCTTTGGCTCAAGTCTGTCAGAGCCAGTTCTAATACTATCAGAGATAGTGATTAGAAGTTTTAGGACCTCTAACCTAGTAATAGGCTTGAAGTTAAAGGGGATGATGCTTGTGTCGGGACAAGGGGAGGGATGTGGGACTGTATGTTGTGTGCTGGGGAAGAAGGAGGTATATTTGGTTAGGTAAGAAAACTGAAGGTTAATAAAGTTGGCTATGGCCAGGGGATCAGTGCAGAGGATGCCATTTAGGACTATATTGTTTGGAGTGAAGGACTGTAGAACCCAGGAAAGTTTTGACATGTGACCAAAACCTTCTTGGGTCCCCAGCAGCATTTGCTAGTAGGCCTTTGCAGTATGTGCTTTTTTCAATTATTTTCTGTTTTTTGAAAGCATTCTGCTGGTATCTGCAGCGTTCATAGTCAGCTGTAAGACCAGAGGATTTATAGCATTTCCAGCTCTTATCCCTCTCTCTAAGCTTGGTCAGCAGGTCCTTTTTCAGCCATCTGGTTGGTTTTCCCTTAACTCTGCATATGATGTGAGGGGCATGCTATTCTTGAAGCTTCATGATTTCTTGGATAAAGAGGTTTAGGGCAGCTTGTGCATCTCTAGCTTGGTAAAGTGTAGCCCAATCAATTTGTGACTTCAAGAAGAAAATTATCAGGAACAAAGTTGGCAAAATTTCTGAAAGTGATGTACAGTATAGCACGGCGGGAAGGGGAGGTGCCAACACTGGACTCCAGATGCAGAATACTGGGGAGTGGTCAGTGAGTGCATCAGCTAGTGTACCTGCAACAGAGATATGCTCAGGGCAATTTGCTAATACCAAATTAATTAGAGTGCTAGAGTTTGTGTGTGGAGTAACCCTGGTGGGTTCTGCAACTAGTCAATGCAAATTGTGGCTCTGTACAAGGGAGAGAAAGGTGTTATGAGACTTTTCCAAACAACAGAGGTTAAGTTCCCCAAGAAGAGGCAGTTCATTTTGGTCAATGTGCTGGGTTGTTTGATTAAGTAGCTCTTCAAGGCCAGATAGGCCACTAATCGGAAGGCTGCAAGCACACATAATATGCAACTTTTTTGCACCATAGGAAAGGATAGCATGAAGTGACTCACTATGGAATAGAGAGGGTGTTGAGATAGCTGTAAGATTTAGATGCTCTCTGAAATATATGGCAACTCCACCACCCCTTTTAACATAGAAACATAGACTTTGACAGTAGATAAGGACTGCTTGGTCCACCTAGTCTGCCTGTTTCCCTATCTACTGTATAAGCTGCAGATCCCAGTTTACTAACAGCCTATTTCTTCCTACCCCCCACAAGAATTGCCTTAGGTCTGTCCCATGCATTCTTGAATTCTTCCACAATTTTAGACCTCACTACCTCCACAGGAAGGCTGTTCCATGTGTCCACCACCCTCTCTGTGAAAAAATACTTCCTCATATTGCCCCTGAGCCGTCCACCCTCTATGTTCAAATTGTGTCCCCTTGTTCTTGCACGTCTCTTTTTCTGAAAGATGCTACCCTCTTGGACTTTGTTGATTCCACTGAGGTACTTAAAAGTTTCTATCATGTCCCCCCTCTCCCTCATTTCCTCAAGGGTATACATATTAAGCTCCTTTAGTCTCTCCTCATATAGCTTCTCTTGCAGACCCTGCACCATTTTAGTTGCCCTCCTCTGGACTGCCTCCATCGTGTTTATGTCCTTGCGGAGATGGGGTCTCCAGAACTGGATGCAGTTCTCCAGATGGGGTCTCACCAACTGTCTGTTCAGAGGGATAATAACTTCCTGTTTTCTGCTGGTGAAGCCTCTCCCTATACATCCCAGTATCCCCCCAGCCCTCCCTACTGCCTTCTCACATTGCTTGCTTACCTTAAGGTTATCTGATACGATTACCCCCTGGTCCCTTTCCATTTTTGTTGTTGTTAGTACCCCTTTGTGTACTCTTCCCCTGGGCTTTTGTTTCCCAGGAGCATGATTTTTCACTTCATTACATTGAATCCAAGCTGCCATGCTTCTGACCATTCCTCCAACCTTGCCAAGTCCCTTCTCTTCCTTTCCACCCTTCCCTTGTGTATCAACACTGTTTCAGATTTTGTGTCATCTGCAAAGAGACATACTTTCCTTTCTAATCCCTCTGCAATGTCACTTATAAAGACATTAAAAAGGACTGGATATAGTACTAAACCCTGCAGTACCCCACTAGTAACCCCCCCTTTCTTCAGAGCGGACTCTGTTTACTATTGCCTTCTGTGTCCTGTTGTCCAGCCAATGTTTTTCCCAGGCTACCACCCTGGGACCCACTCCCTGGCTGGCTAATTTGTTTATTAATCTTTTGTGTGGGACTGTGTCAAATGCCTTGTTAAGGTCTAGTTAGGCCATGTCCACAGCCCCTTCCTGGTCTACTACTTTGGTCACCCAGTCAAAGAAATCAATTAGATTCGTCTGACATGACCTTCCCCTTGTGAATCCATGCTGCCTTGGTTTCTGTGCCCCACTGACCTCTATGTACTCAACAATTCTTTTCTTCAGAAGTGATTCCATCATTTTCCCTACCACAGAGTTCAAACTGACAGGTCTGTGGTTTTCTGTATCTGTCTTGCTTCCACTTTTGTGAAGGGGAATCGCATCCACCCTCCTCTAGTCCTCAGGTACCACACCATCCTCCCGTGATTTGTTAAAAACGGTAGTCAGTGGTGTCACTATTTCTCCCCTTAATTCTTTTAGAATTCTGGTATGAATCCCATCTTGCCCCATTGCTTTGTCCACCTTCAGTTTTAGGAGTTCTTTCATAACCCTTTCTTCTGTGAAAGGACTGGGATTGACCCCCGTATCCAGAGTGCTTCTGTTAATTGGATTAGGTACTGTACCTCCCCTTCCTTCTCTTTTATGAATACTGAGCCGAAGTATTCATTCAGTATCCCTTCTTTTTCACTGTCCCTCTCTGTCCACCCACCGTCCATTCTATTCAGCCTCACTATCCCTCACATTGCTTTCTATGCTCCCTAATGTACCTATAAAAGGTCTTATCTCCCTTCTTAGCTGAGTTGACCAGTTTTGGAGGAAGATCTGTCCCTATGTAAGAGACCATATGTTACTAGGAAACAGAGGGAGTCAGGAATAGAGGGTTTAAGACATGTCTCAGATAAGCAGAGAAGATCAGGTTGGTAAAGGGTTACCCATGCCTTAAGGTCTACAAAGTTGTACACGAGGCTCCTCATGTTGTGATGAACAATGTGAGACCTTTTATATTGTTTATTAATAGGTCAGTATGGGAGAAGTGGGTTGAGGGGCCTGGTATGAGTGACTCAGGTTCAACACTCATATGTTAGCAACCCTGAAAGGCAGCGATGGGGCAACAGTGAAGGCGAACGGAAGGACAAGACGGGGACAGGTAAGGAGAAGGTATGTGGGAGGTAGTGCAGAAAAAGGCTATTTAGCTTGCTGTGTGGCATGTTGGTGAGGGTGGCTGGCTACTGTGGGAAGGGTGCAGGGTTCAGGTGAAGTGTGCCGGAGTTGGTACTAAAGAACGGAGTAGGTGGAAGTCACATATCCTGTCCATGATGCCAAGTGAAGTGTGCCACAAGCTATGACTTTCAGGCTATTCCAATACATCCACCCAGGTGGTAATGCAGTTCTTTTCCTATTTGGCTACATGTTGTAATTCTTCACCAAAATGGAGAGGCAGGAGGCTTGAGTGGAGAAAAGGAACTAGTTTATTGGCAACTCAATATCGGGTGGGATCACAAGAGAGGGGCAATCATATTTATATATATATATATATATATATACACATATACAAGCTACTACTTAACTATAGGCAAGAGAAATAATCAGCTTTAACAGCTACACTGTAAGAGCATCTTATTTCTATTTCCTGGCCTCCCTATAAGAGTGAAAACTCTACAGCATAGAATACCAAATTAGCTCAATCGACTGTAACAGCTATGCTGTAAGAGCATCTTACTTATCTTTGGATATCTACTTCTACCCCGAGGCACATCTCTCCCTAAAACTTAGGTTTTTTAGAATTACAGTCATTTCAATACTACATGAAGAGTCTATGCAATAGATGAACATCAGTTGGTGCACATAACTTTCTCTGTCTATGAAAGAAAATGTGGAACACTCCACTGGTTTCCCAGTGAAACACAGAACCTTGGTGGGAAAACTAAAGATGAAGAGAGGATTTAACAGACCATGGGTCCTCGACTACACCCCATCTCTCTAGGGTTGCCGGAAAGGAATACAAGATCTGGCTGCAGTCTGCTTCTAGACTGCCCGGAAAGAATTGGCAATGCAAGCCACTTGGTCACAATCCGCTTCTGGATTGCCAAAGTGAAGGGATCAAGAAGAAGAAGAACCAACCAACAGTCTGCTGCTGGACTGTAGGTAACTCTAAGTTGATGAACACACTGGATCGAGAGAATCTGAAGTTCTGGACCACTCTTGGACTCCAGGCAAGCACTCCCTCTGGACTGAAGACACGCACTGGCTGACGCTCCCACTGGATCAGGACCTCTGGACCACTCTTTTACTCCAGGCAACCACTCCTTCTCTAGGCATTGATGTGCATTGGTCTTCTGAGTTCCAAGGCGGATGAACAAAGGTACTCACCAAAACAATAAAGCGTATATCGGACTGTGACCAACTTGGAGTCCATGGCGGACGAACCAGGACACACTAAAACAATAAAGCGAGCGTCACTTGGAGAACTGACACTGTGAGTCAAATGGTACTCTACTGCGGATGTGAAAACAAAGAAAAGCGGATGGCAGACTTCTGCACTAGGTCAAGCCGTGCTAGGGAAACTGTAAGAGGAAAATAACAAATGGGACGATGCAACTTTGAAGTAAGTGCGGATGCGGCTCTTCTCGGATTGACTGTTGTCTGCTTCTGGATGCACTGGAGAATTATTCTTGAAGGATGGGTGAAGTCTGATAGGGTTGCACGGGATGAAGTGATTCCAAAACAGTTGAAGACTGATTCTGATGGTTACCCATCACTGAAATGCTGACACACAGCAATGGAAAACTTCTGACATTCAATATTGTTCGTGAATGACTAATAAAGTAGGAAAATGCAAACAGAGTCTCAAATTCTGCTATAATGGTCAATAACTATATAGTCTCAGTGTCCGGAGTTCAGTAAATATACAGCCAAATTATAATAGAAATCCAACCCTAGCTCTGGTGGGCCTAACTATAATGGGGTCCCTTCTAGCTAAATCAGGTTCTCCTGTTACTGTGGAAACACTACAGTGAGGAATTGGCTCTCGGGAAGGCTATACCAAAGATGGGTGACTGGGCCCCCTTTAACACTGGAGGACCTACGTGGCTAGCTAAGCTCCTATTAAATCTGGGGTTGCTCCTGTCGCTGGGCCCCTTACACAGCTATAAGCCTAAATAGCTAGCTATGGGTCCTGGGCCTTGTGGTACCCCTACTTTATTAATATTGGGCTGGGTGTCTTCACTTGGCTGGGCCTTGTGCCCTAGTACTGCTAGGCTAGCTTGCCCTAACTGGCTAGGCCAGGGTAGCCCTTTACTACTACTGGGCTGGCTTACCCTAACTCACTAGGCCTGGATAACTCTTTACTGCTACTGGGCTGGCTTGCCCTAACTCACTATCCTGGGGCAGCCCTTTAATACTACTGGGCTGGTTTGCCCTACCTCACTAGGCCTTACCCCTACTTACTGCTAGGACCTGGTGCCCTCAGTGCCCTATTTAATTATGGTCCAGGTGCCCCTCTTTAACCTGGGCCTGGTGTCCTCAAAATGCTGGGCCTGGTGCCCTATTAACTGATCCTGGTGCCCTCTCCTAAATGGGCCTGATGCCCTTTTAAATCTGGGCCAGGTGCTCTCTCTTTTAAACCTGGGTCTAGTGCCCTGCTTCATGCTGGGCCTGGTGCCCTACTTCATTCTGGGTCTGGTGCCCTCTCTAACACTGGGCCCGATGCCCTCTCTAAAATGGGCCTGGATTGCCCTCTTTAATTTATTGCTTGCTCAGGAATGACAGGGCCCCTTTAAATTAATGCAGCTCTCTGAGAGCTGTCACTCATGTGGCAGGTCGCCTCCCCTAATCCCGCCCCTTCATTAATATTTATAGGTCTCTTTAATGGCCTTACTTCCTTGGCCCCTCCCCGTGGGCATCGCTACACCCATCCCTCTCTGACATTAATTTGGGTCCTTCTGACCCGATCCTCCCCGCGGCACTCAGCTGCTCCTCTTCTGTGCTAAGCGCAATTGATTTAAATTGGGTAGACAGCACAATGCAGGTGCTGCTGCCAACTCACCACACCAGCAGGGGATGCCGAAAGGCTGGATTGGGAGGTGGGAGGTGTGCATGCAGTGGGAGGGCAATTGCAGGCAACTGGGAGGATGACAGGGGGCCTTGGACGGCCTACAGTTGCACGGTCGTGATGCGGCTCTTCTATGGCGCCGACGGGGGACCTGATTTAAACTTAAAATTAACACTGGGGACCAAAATAATAAAAAGCTGGGGCTCATCAGCCCAAACCGTGGCAAATGGCTGTTTTCTTCGCTTCTGGTGCCCTGATGGCAACGCGGACCGAACCGGAGCTTCACTGGGGATCTTCAGGTGCTGGAGGCAGAGCAGGAGCACAGACAAGTTCTTGGAGATGGCCTCAACAACAGGTAAGTCTCTAACCTTTTCCCCTTAACTTGCTGTGTCCTCCCTCCTCTACAGCTACCCAGGAACACACTGAAAAAAACTGTTAGGGCTTCTGGTTCCAGAATGGTTAGGGTGAAATGCTGTGCATGAGCTGTTCAGCACATCATTCCATCCAAGCCATTGTTGCTGCAGCTGCATACAATCTCTATTTTTTTTATGTACAGGGTGCACAGGGCACTTTACCGTGTATACTGGGGAAACTGGGGACTACTGGGAATACTGGGGACCTTCTGTCTTTGGCATATTACACAGGGCTGGGGAGGCGCATACCATTTTGTGGGCAAGAGTACTTTATTTTTTTTACAAGTTTCACCTCCTCCCTGACATGCGCCCCGCTGGAGTTGACAATATTTAGTAAAGTAGGTGCAGTGTGAGTAGCACCCCCGTGATGGTTGGTGCAGGGGCTCAGCCCCCTCCCTCATAAATAGAGCTGTCTGTTCTCCTGGTTGTGTTCTCTTGGAGTTTACTTCACTTTTTTCATTTTCAGCAATGTACACTTATCCTAACAGTGTTCGTGGTTTTGCGATCACCGTTATCACATGGAACCTCCTTGGCAGGGCCTACCAGGATCAGGATAGTGTGATCTAGGGGCTAGGGTAATGTTATAGAGATCCCTACATCAACCAAACAAGCTATGTACAAATTGGTGCAACTGTAGCGGGTAATAACATGGGGATGTCTAGGCAGAATGTATCCCTCCTAGGACCTGGAACAGACCTGGCTACCTTATACCTTGTAGTCATAGTACTTAGAGATTAGAAAGGGCTGCCAGCATCAAAAGAAACTGGTCATTGTCCCTGTGTCAAAGCTGGACATTCTTTCATGTGTGGCTACCAGCCCCAGCAAAAGCAGAAATTCCTAAAAGGATGGACATTGGGTGGTACACCATCTCATCAAAAGTAGCTGCTTTGCCATGGCCCCCATCACTGTGGCCCATTTTTCTTCTGGGTCATGTTTAGGAAATCCACCAGGCATGCAACCCAGTAGAAGGAGAAGGGCCCTGAGATCAAGGTTTGGTAAAATCAGATGTCACATATTGCAGACCTCTACCCAAAAGGGCTATATCACTAGACATGCCCATATGATGTGATAAAGATGAGCTTCTTTCTGGTCACATCTCCAGCACAGATCCTTTGCCTGGAGGCCTAACTTCTGTAGTTTAGAGGGAGTGTGATACCACCTCAGCATCATTTTGTTCATAATCAACCTAGTCCTGCCATCATGACAGGAATGATGAGTCTGAGACCAGCAATTGGACCATTGTGAGTCTGAGATCTCCATATACATTTCTGTTTCCCACTAGGCTTTAGCAGAGAGGGTCGGATCCAGGAGGGCCTCTCTGAAAGCATTATAGATCTTACTGACTCATCCACTCTGAAGTTATAACCAAGACAGAGCTAGAGAGACCCCTACAGTGGTGTTGGAGTGGTGTAATATTAGAGATAGGGACTTAATAGAGTCTTGAATTTGTAGATATTGCCAAAAATGATTAGAGGAGAGCTGGTAGCACTCTTTAAGGGCTTGAAAGAAATCCATGGAGTTTGTGCCTGGAATGAATAAGTTCTTAGTCTAATACCACATGCCTCCCATCCCTTCTAGTGATGAACTTGCCAATGATCACCACTGGGTTGTTCCACAGCAGAGTTTTGACCCAAGGGGTGGGTGTTGTTCCCAGAACTTTAAGGACCTGTTTCCAGTACTATAGTGAGATGACTATGGGTGGTGGTAGGGATCATAGTGGTAACTTATTGGAGTATAACAGGGCTTCAGGTGTGTGGGAGTCCACAGCTGAGGCTTCTAATCCAATTCAGTTGGAGAGTTGGCCTGTGGAGGTTGGAACCACTGAGTGGTTTGGGCTGTTGTAAAGGCCATATGGTAGATTTGGAATCAGGGTAGGCCCCATCCACCTCTGCTCCAATGTTGACACAGCTTTTCCTGACTAAAACATAGGGGAGAGCCCTGCCAGAGGAAGTGACCCACTGTGAGTTCAACTTTACGGAACCATTTCAGTGGGATCCGGATTGGTAGATGGGCCAATAAATACAGCAGCCATGGGGTCACTATCAGTTTTACTGAGTCTATTTTCCCGGCCAAGGAGAGATGAAAGGCTTTCCACCTTCAGGGAGTTAATCAAGGATGTAAAATGAATCTCGATTAGCCTGGAGAGTTTTTTTTTTGGGGGGGGCAGGGTCACCCTGAGGTAAACAATTCCTTCTGATGCACATTTAATCCCAAGCAAGGTGAAGCCCTGTTTCTGACAGGAATTGTTTAGGGGCAAGATGGAACAGTATGGTTCACAATAAACATAGCAATAGAGTCAAGCCATACAAAGGCAAAAATACTGGACTTTAGAAGGGCTGATTTTGCCAAAATGGGTGAGTGCCTAAGGAATGCACTAGTAAATGGGCAGGAAGGAGGGGGTGGAAGAACAATGGGGAATAATAAAAACTGCCATCACAGAGGTAACAAGCCTTTGTGTGAAGCAAATAAAATGAAACGATGTAAGAAACCACTATGGTTCTCAAAAGAAGTGGCAGTGAAGTTTCAAGAGAAAAAGAAAGCATTCAGGAAGTACAAGGAATCACAGAAGGAGCAGGACAGAGAACTGTATCAGTTAAAGCAGAAGGAAGCTGAGAAGGCAGTCAGAACAGCAAAGGCCCAAACCGAGGAAAAGACAGCCAACTCAGTTAAGAAGGGGGATAAAACCTTTTATAGGTACATCAGGGAGTGAAGGAAGACCATGGGAGGGATAGTGAGGCTTAATAAAGGGAGGAGGGAGGCAGAGGGTGACTGTGAAAAGGCAGAGATACTAAATAAATATTTTTGCTCAGTATTTACAAATGAAGAGGGGAGGTACCTAAAAACAAACAGTAGAAACACTCTGATACAGAGAGTGATACCAGCCCATTTACAGAAGAAAGGGTTCTGAAAGAACTCTTAAAACTGAAGGTGGATAAAGCAATGGGGCCTGATGGGATTCATCCCAGAATTCTAAAAGAACTAAGGGTAGAACTAGTGACACCACTGACTACCCTCTTTAACAAATCATGGGAGGATGGTGGTACCCGAGGACTGGAGGAGGGCAGATGTGATTCCTTCACAAAAGTGGGAGCAAGGCAGAAGCAGGAAACTACAGACCTGTTAGTTTAACCTCAATGATAGGGAAAATGATGGAATTACTTCTGAAGGAAAGAATTGTCGAGTATCTAGAGGCCAGAGGGGCACAGGACCCAAGGCAGCATGGATTCACAGTGGGAAGGTCATGCCAGATGAATCTGATAGATTGACTGGGTGACCAAAGTAGTAGATCAGGGAGGGGCTGTGGACATGGCCTACCTAGACTTTAGCAAGGCACTTGACACAGTCCCACACAAAAGATTAATATACAAGTTAGTCAGCCTGGGAGTGGGTCCCAAGATGAAAGCCTGGTAAAGAATTGGCTGGAGAATAGGACACAGAGAGTAATAGTAAATGGAGTCCACTCTGAAGAAAGGGGGGTTACTAGTGGGGCACCGCAGGGTTCAGTATTAGGATCAGTGCTCTTCAATGTCTTTATAAGCAACATTGCAGAGGGACTGGAAGAAAAAGTATGTCTCTTTGCAGATGACACAAAGATCTGCAACAGAGTTGATGCACAAGGTGGGGTGGAAAGGATGAGAAGGGACTTGGCAAGGTCAGTGGAATGGTCAAGTGTATGGCAGCTTTGATTCAATGCTAAGAAGTGCAAGGTAATGCACCTGGGAAACAAAAACCCAGGGGAAGAGTACACAATGGGGGGTGAGATACTAACAACAAAAAAAATGGAAAGGGACCTGGGGGTAGTCATATCAGATGACCTAAAGGTGGGCAAGCAATGTGAGAGGGCGGCAAGAACGGCTGGGGGGATACTGGGATGCAGGGAGAGGCATCACCAGTAGAAATCAGGAAGTTATTATCCCTCTGTACAGACAGCTGGTCAGACCCCATCTGGAGTACTGCATGCAGTTCTGGAGACCCAGTCTCCGCAAAGACATAGACAGGATGGAAGCTGTCCAGAGAGGGCACTACAATGGTGCAGGGTCTGCACCGGAAGACATATGAAGAGAGACTTAAGGAGCTTAATATGTATAGCCTCAAGGAAAGGAGGAGAGGGACATGATAGAAATATTCAAGTACCTCAAGGAATCAACAAAGTTCAAGAGGGTAGCATCTTTCAAAAAAGAGGTGTGCAAGAACAAGGGTACAATTTGAAGATAGAGGGGGCGGCTCAGAGGTAATTTAAGGAAGTATTTTTCACAGAGAGAGTTGTGGATGCATGGAACGGCCTTCCGGAGGAGGTTGTGGAGTCAAAAACAGTGGTGGAATTCAAGCATGCATGGGACAGTCATAAGGTAATTCTAGGGCGGGGATAGGAAGAAGTAGGCTGCTGGTTATCTAGGATCTGCAGCTTATCCATTAGGTAGGGAAATGGGCAGACTGGGTGGGCCAAGCGGTCCTTATCTGCCATCAAATTCTATGTTTCTGTGTTAAGATTTCTGTTTTACTCTGGTTGACCCACAGGCCTGAAACACTTGTAAAGAGAGACAAAATAGGGTGGAACATAATAGCTGGAAAACACATATAACTATATTTATGTGTTAATTTTGGAGGGATAAATCCACGTAATGATGTCTGACACAAGCTATAATGATGATGATCTTTTTCTAATTTTTCATACATTGTTTTTTGCATACTGTATATAAAACTTTATGAATCAAATTCGCCCATTGCAACTTTCTTTAATGTTTAGGTGTTAGCCAGCCAAGATCCTCAAATAAAGTGCAATGATTTTTGCCTAATTCTTTTCCCCAAATAAACCTTGCAAGCCTATTATACTTCATGTCAACTTTCCTCAAACTTTTCTTATTTGCAAATCCATATACATGACATCCATAATACATAATTCATAACTGGAAGTAAAAGTTGATTTACAACTAACAATCTCATTTGCTTATTCAAACATGATTTTGAGAGCCTAAATGCCCCCAATCTTTTATTTACTTTAACTATAGTATCTTCTATGTGGTACTCAAAAGTCAAACTCTCATCTAACCAGACACCTAAGTATCTATGCATTGTGTCTTGGGCTATTTGATCACCATTATCAGTTATTATTTTAATATTGGTAGCAATACTGGCCTCTCTTACTCTTTTTTTCCTAAAAAACATAGATTTGTTTTTGTTTTTTTATTATTCATGATCAAACCCAAATCTTTAATTAATGTGCAAAGTGCAGAAAAATCCTTTTGCAGATTTTTTTTCCATTTGATCTATATTCATTCCATTTGCAATCAGAATGGTGTCATCAACATAAAGCCTGAATTTAGAATGATTTGCTACTTCCACTACTTTGTTTATATATATCAAAAATAGAGTTGGCCCTAATATTGACCCTTTTGGCACACCCCTCTGTATAGAGACACTATCAGAGAGGTGTCCATCTGCAAAAACCTGCTGAGTGTGATCCTATAAGATCTTAACAATCCTTCAGCCTCAGTAGACATGCCTATCTCTGCCAATCTGTCTCACAACAGACCATGGTCGATGGTGTCGAAGGCCTTAGAAAGGTCCACGAACACTGCATATTATATGTATTCATTGGAGGAGAGGAGGAATGGGGGGAAATGATTGAGACCTTTAAGTACTTGAAATAGATGAACAAGACTTGAGCAGAGGGGATCTTCCAATTAAGAAGATGAAGGGACATGAGAGGGCACAGTCTCAGACTGGAAGGGGAAAGATTCAGGAGGGAGGCAAGGAGATAGTTCTTCATGGAAAGGGTGGTGGGCAAGTGGAAACTCTACCACAGGAGGTGGTGGCCTGTAAGATAGTGGGCAGTTTCAAGAGGGGATGGGACAGGGTGAGGGTGAGGGTAAATCTAAGGAGGAGGAGAGGAGTGGGAGGGTCAGCTGTGAGATGAGGGGCTAACGGCACAATCGAGCAGATTCAGTAGACTGTAAGGCCTGTTTCTGCTGGCATTTTTCTATGTTCGTATGTTATTTAGGTTGGAAAACATGAGCATACTTTAACATTCTTAATTCTTTGTAATTGTTGAGCAAGCGACGTCTAAGGTAGCATAGTATAGTAAATATAATAAGCACTAAAATATTCTGCAGCATAATTAACAGTTTAAAGCTAATTTCTATCCATGTATTTGAAATTAAAAGATCAAAATCACCATCATGTAATAAAATATTAAAAGACTAGAGCAAATTGCCTACTATTGCTAATTCTAATCATATGTTCATCCTTAATGATAAAGCAAGAGTTTCAAGTCTAGAGAAAGTGGAGAAATATGCACGTTGAAGGTTGGACTGTAATTTATGACATCAGTTTGACGACCAGGTTCACTGAGAATATATTGTTCCTCGTGGTGTTTTCCAGGCAGGATAACCATTTGACCAATAACAGAGTGATCAGTATGTGTGAAGCAGAAGTTTGGAATTGTTACTGGGCATGTTAGTGTCCCATATGTAAAGGATTTATGCTTTGTAGATATGCAATACTGACCAGCCATGTAGCAGGTAACTTCAACCATAGGAGGCCACCATTTGGTAAGCCGTACTGGAAAGATACCATTTTGTATTGACAGGATGCTTATGTTTTGCTGCATGTTTTGTTCCATCATCAAGGCCACATCAAAGACATCACAGCAACATATGTAGCAATGTCTGTTTACTGAGCAGCAAGCTGTATGTGGGGCCCTTCCACAGGGCCATAATGGGGTTATACACTACTGGGGAAGGTGTGTCTACCCTCTCCTTATAAATGTCACCTTTCAAGTAGCCCACAGAATAGACTGTGGACAGTTTGTCAAAAAGGTCCTCAGTGGGGTTTGTACAGGGCACCCTGTCTAGAACAGGGCCCAGTGGTGTGACATTTTCCCTGGTTGGGGTGCAAGGTAACAAACCCTAAGTTTCTAGCTGTTACAGATGTAAATGTCTGACAGGCCTCAACATGTCCTATGTGGATGTCTTGTGACCCAGTTACATATTGTGGGCAATACCATTTGATGATGATGATGATAAAATCTTTATTTTTCAACAGGATAGAACTGTCAGGACTTTGCAGCCCTGTTTACAAAATTGTCCTGCTTACATACAGTTTCTTAGATACAAAGTGAAAGAAGAGGTTACAGTCTGACAGTTGTAACATACTTTTGGTATCAAAATATGAGACAAATCCATAACATTTAATGACAGGTTTAGATATGGTGCAGAGACAGACTTTCATTATATACAAAGGGGAAAACCATATATAGACAGAGTTTCTTATATACAGATGGGAAAACCAGAGGTTGCAGATTGACAGTGTAAATGTACTAACAATCAAATGCAAGACTAGTCCATGACACTCACTGACAAGTGCATATATTGTGCAGATAATTATTTAACAAAACTTTAAATGCTTTCACAGTAAGTGCCTTTCTAATCTCTGGAAGTAGGTTATTCCATTGGATTGTGGCCCACCAGTTTGAATTCATTTTTCTATAGGAATTTGATATTCTTAGTAGGTTTTTTATCTCCCTTAGGTTATGTGCATTCAGTTTCCAATGGTTTAGTGGAGTCCTTTTATAATTTGTAGGCGGTTGAAGTTCTTGATTTCTCTTGTCTGAGTTCTAGCAAATCCCACTACAGGTCTGTGTACGTTAAACAGTGGTGTTGATCGTAACCTCATCCTAGTACAAATCTTGCTAGGCTATTGTATGTTTTAACATTTTCAATGTAGTGTGGGAAGCAGGTTGGTAAGCTAGGTCATCGTGCTCTAGTATGGGTAGTAAGAGTTGGGTCCCTATGGTTTGGGTATTTGGTCAAATAGTCATCAGAGATGAGATCTGGAAGGGACCTTGTTTCCACATCTCTGAGCAATTTACAAGCCATAGTGAGACTATAGTTCCCATTGGCTGTGCATATTACTTCTTTATCTATGTGTTTGTGTCGGGCCTTTAAAGACTGTTTGCATCTAATGCATTGATCTTCATTTGTCGTTCAGTAAACAAACATGCAATATCATCTATATTGTATACAGTAAACTTTTCTTTCAGTGCTATGCTGTCGATCCCATATATCATAGGTTTGGTAACCTTGGTCACATTTTCAAAGGAGATGTGCAGCCCAAAATGGAGATGCATGGCACATCCCAGAAATTGTACAGAAATGTGGTATTCAAAAAAGAGAGATGTATTACATATTTTTGAATGCGCAATGCGCAAAAAAGGGTGCGGGTACATGAATATGCTGCACATCCGTATAATTAGTCAAAATGTGCAGCGCATCTGCTGTGCATCCCAGAAATGTGCCATGCAAAGATAGGCAGACAATAGGATGGCCTATATCAGCCAGACACCCACAGGAAAACCACGGAACTGCAGATGGGCCATCCTGAGACAGCCCTTGGAGGTGCATCTGGATGTGTTCCAGGCACCCATACACAGCAGTAATGCCAGGATGGAAGTACCCAAACCCACAGGTGCCGGCACACCATGGGAACCACCCAGAGAGCCATCCCCATCACCGCACCTTGGATGTAGACACCCATCTGCTACTTGCCAGTGTTGTTGGGTTCCCCTCAGTACACCAGTGGAGCAGATGGCCACAATGCAGCACATGTACCAGGGGCCATGACCTGCACCCATGTGGCTGTTTTGGTGCCACCTGGTGATGGCATGCACCCAGCTTGAAGTCTGGGGCAATGGTGCCCAGGTAGCCTGTTGGTATGTGTGGCAGCCTGGCACAGGCCAGGGGCTGATCTGTGGCACACACTCATGGTGGTACACCATAGCTGCACACAGGTGGGACACACTCACTCAGTTACCTGGTCACCCTCTGCACATTGCCATGTCTTGCAGTTATCACCATGTTCCCCTCATATGGGGGTGTGTGGGGCACTGCAAGTGACTGTACACTGCATACAGAGCTGGTGTATCACATGCATGTGGTATACCATTCAGACTGTCTCACCCACTGCGCTCCCCTGTTGCTTGTCCAGGTGAGCCCCTGTCCAGGTGGTCACCTGCACCCCAGTCTGAACCTGTATATGGCTATTGGTAGTAGCACTGCATCCAGGCCAATGCAGTCAACTCACCCACATGCAAACATTCCATCACACCTGGCTGCTAGACTGCAGTACCTCCTGTTTACCTTTGTGGGGTGGTGGGGTAGCCCTGTGAAACTGGAACTGAGCATGCCATGGGGTATGCAAATGGCCTGAATACATTCCAGTAATGAGCTGTGCATGAGGGGCATGGGCTTGGAATGTGCAATGAGGCCATTTGCATATCCTGGCTGAATATTTCAATTTTGGGCACCATGCATGTGGCCACCTATTGTTCATTTCCCCGTACTCCACATAGGGCTCAGGTCACCTGCCGTGCTGCGCATCTCCAACTGAATGATTGCACATGTTTGGGATATTCAGCCAGACATGCACGATCGCATCTCACAGTGCTTCTTCTGAATATGCCATTATTTTGTGCTGGCGCATCTCAGTTGTGCAGTGCAGGCACTTACATGATGCAGCCTGGGGCTTTTTAATATGGGGCCCCTTATCTGCATTTTGATGCTCAAAAAATACACATGCCTTTTTATGGACAGCCATATTCCATATGGACAAGCGTTTCAAAAAGGCCTGTAATTGTACTTGTAAGTCCTTCCAGGTCTCTAACATGTCAGGCATGGAAGTATTCATCTTAGGGTCTCCTTTCTTGCATAGTTATGAGATCTTGATCTCTAGCATGATATGAAGCCAACATATCCACAAGAAAAGCATAGTATAATAAACATACATTAGTAGAAGCACAAGCTTGACTGTCTTTAGATATATCCTAAATAAGACAAATTCAAAATCACAGTAATATGCATAAACTTTCCCACTACAGATCAACAGCAGCTTTTGTCCGATGAGTGGCAATCACCTCTAAAAGTAACGAAATATAGAAAAGTGATACATATGTTCCCACATAAGGCCCATATTCCATCATATCCCAAAGGAAAAGCAAATTCACAGATTAAAAACAATGTGTTTATGCATAAACTGTATATTATTCAATAAAGTCCCCAGGACATAAGTAGCAGTCAAAACACTGAGTGGGCCCAGTCCCACTTTTAGGGCACAGTTCAGTCTCTACAAGAGTCTCCGATACAGATGAGTGCATAATATTGGGAGCCAGTAGTGGCAGCCAAAGAACCCTCCATATAATATGTGTCACCACTTCATGGCCTGAATGTTTGGTTATTTCTGGCTCTGAAACAGTCACTTATATAAATGTCTGCATCAGATTTGTGCACTGGATTGTTCAACATATGGATGTGCGCCTGGTATTATTGCCCAATACAGCTGGTGTCTCCTGAGTACAAGCCAGCAAGGCACTCATAAAAGATTTATTACTGTCCGACATCTGCTGCCACCATATCAAGTGTTCAGACCAGCAAGGAGGGCAACTCCAAGCGCTGACATGTCCATGTAAAATGTAGTAATCCACAAAACACAGAGAGCTGGGCACCATCCACCAAAAATTTGAGACAATGCCTAGTGGTAGCGGAATCCCACACCTATGTGGCACATTGCTGTCTGTTATTTGTTTTTTATGCTTTCTATTGGCATTAAACTTCTTCAGCATTTATTATTCACATTGTCTCAAATTTTTGGTGGATGGTGTCCAGTTCTCTCTGTTTTGTGTACCTTATCAAGTGTGCCATGGTGATTGGAACGTAAATGGTAGGTAGTAGAACCAAATTCTGCCATACACTGTTACCACTTTCTTGTGCATTATCACCTGGAGTCCTGAAGTCATGTGGCTTCAAGCCACGTATCATTTAATGTCTAAAAGACAAAACAAAGAGCAGGGCTTCAGCACCTCCTTCATTGATAGGCTAGTTCTGCACTTTAAACAGTTTCAACTGATTTACATAAAATCTGCAGGCAGGATAAGGGTTCTACCTTACATATCGTTTGGTATTGCTCTAAGATTGCCCCTCTTTGGCTTCTCATTGAGGCTAAAGCGGATCCTCTCCTGGGATTACAAGGTCTATTTAGTCCCAGGATCTGTATTTTAGGGGATTACAGTTCTGTAGCAGTTAAATAACACAAATTCTATACAGCTTTGATCTCACTCTCCTTGAAGAAAGTGGCCTGAGGCACTGGCTTGATCAAGTTTCTACTTCCTACCAGGAATGGCTCCAAGAACTGTTATTTAACTTAAGAGTGGAACATATGACTGTTGCCTAAGGCAAAGACTACCCCTTTTTGATAAGAAATGTGGCAAACCCTATACCCTTTATACCATCTAGAGTTGGTTGGTTTAAGGGTGGACAGTATTATTGGTATACGGTATTGTTCTCTGGCTCCAATGTCTTTACCTTCTGGGGGGTTACCCCAGTTTCCTGTGTTTTCATGTTTATTTAATTTTATGAGGGTGAGGTTTGCTTGGGAGGTGGGGTTGGGGGATCTTGATCTATACTGGTTTTCTCCAGTAGTATATTGTTCTGTCTTTGTTATTTAAAGCTCAATGAAGTTTACCTAATTTAAAAATGATTTACATGAAATCACTTGTCAGTGGCTACTCGGAGAACATACAATGTCATTCTCATAGTATCTGTGTATGTTTCTTTGTTCCATATTTGTCCACCCCCAACTGTCTGAATTTTCAAAACAGTTTAATTTGCCACTAATGGACTCCCATGTGCACACATGGTACTGCAGAAATAAGTTCCTGGATCTGCATACAGCAGCATTTCAGTCTCTGGATGACAATCACAATTTATTTTATGCCTTTTAAACAGTTAAACTATAGGAATCAGCTACTGCTGAAAAGCAGTTAGTTAAATGGGATTGATTTGTTTTTCTGGGAAGCTTGCCACAGGTTATGGGGGTGAAAGGAAGGTCCATGCCCCCCACCGTTGATCCTTTTGCTCACTTAGGAAGAAGATTGACTTGCCATTGCCTTTGCTAAAGGAAACTGTTTTGGAGAGGGTTTTAACCATTTAAACAATTAAACAGAAAACTGACAGACTGCAGAAATTTCCATAAAAACAATGTACTGAAGAGGGACACTGCATTCATAGTGCCATGGACCACATATGAATAATAACACATGAGTATCAGGAAAGGAAAGAGTTTCTGAGTTTCTTTTTTTTTTTATTCTATATTCTTTCTCCCTGAGCCGCTAGCCACCCGGTACTTTCAGCCCGGTCATGGAGCTATGGATTTCCACCCCTCATATCAGCCACAAGGCTGCCCTCCGAAGCCCTGTGGCTTCCCCCAAGGTGGGGCTGCGGCACTCTCCCTGCACACTGCAGACATCAGATAGGTCAGAGGGGCCCTGGTCTGAGGGGCTAATTGAAGCTGTAGTGGGCTTCATGGAGGGTGGCTGGCAGCTGTCCTGATTTTTCCACTTTTCTGGGGAGGTGGGGCCATGCAATGACATCCAGCGTCCACCCCGCCTCTTATACACACTTCAGCACCGGTAGCTGTGCAACTCCCAGCCTCTGCCAGGGGTCCCTTACATGCCGGGCACTTCCCCACCATCCCCCCCAGAGAAGGAGAGCAGTTCGTAGGATGCTCTATCCTTCTCCCCTGGCCTGCCCTCCAGTGACCCTGGTCCATTCCCAAACCCGGATCACCAGTGTCGCAAGCAGAAATCCAACTGCTGTGCTGATGAGCCAGCCATAGGGTGTCTGAGTTTCTGTGTACTAGATTCCAGCCAGCTACTGCTGCTTGAGAGATGGCTGGCCTGGAGTGTAACTGAGAAGGCAAATTACAAATGTAACCCTGTCTTAGTAATTTTTTGTTTGAGGAATCTCTTTCAGAAACTTGCCCACCACCCCACTTTGGAGATGGTGGAGAAAAAAATCTGCATCTGTAGTGCCCAACAAGCACTAGAAGAAAAACCTGTAGTTAACACAATAGGGGTATGCCATAAGTTGGGACCCCCTTGCAACTGACATGGCACACATGTGCCAATGCAATGGAAAACTACAAAGGACTTTAAATGAGTAGCAATATGACTGTATAAGGAGAGCTTTTTGTTATATTCACAGTTAGGTGATGTGCCCCACCCTTTCACTAGATTCAAACCAGTGAAAGCAGTGGTAGGCTGGTAGTTGTCTGGACTCCATTCCCTGTAAGGGGTGAGGTCAGTAGGTACATAGAATAGGGGTTAAATCACATTAGTTCATACCACACTGTTCTTTTACATTAAAACCTCTCATTGTACTGTCATAAGAAACATGCATACACATACAGCCACAGAATAATGAAAACATATTCAAACAAGTATGTGGCCAGGAGCACTTAACTGCCAAGCACAGGGTCTAATATTGAAAATCAGCACCATTTCCACAATTATTATTGTCATCACAGAATTATTGTTACTGTAAACACATATAAGGAATGGCTGCAACTGCCAAGCAGAAACATATCCTTAGATGCAGTACTCTGTCTGTCTCTCTCACAAAAAAAGTATCTCTGTACTGACTGAGATAACGTTCCCAAGACATAGCATAGCACTTAACCGTGTACATTTTTTTTTTCAATTTATTCTTTTTGTGCCACACCTTTCTCTGCCAGGCCATCCACCCAGTCATGGACCCCTCGGCTGTGGCATCCCCACATGAGCCACGCTCCTGGGACCTCCTGGATTACCTCCCAGGGTGGAGATGTGGCACCCAGCCCATTAGGTGCCATGAACAATGGGATAGGGTGGGAGTCAGCCTGGGGAACTGATTGCAGCCGAGGGGAGGGCATCACTTAGGCAGAGAGAGGCAGGCTTGTTTTTTTCTCCACTGGGGGGATGTGCAATGATGCTAGCTTCCATTCTGCCCCCTTGTAACCTTGCTGGTGCCATATGCTGAGGCACTCCTGGCCTCCACCAGGTGTCCCCCTTGCACCAGTGAAATCCCATACCCTGTCCCCAGAGAAAGACAGCAGTCATGGGACGCTTAATCCTTCTTCCCCCGGCCGGCACTCCGATGACCCGAGTCCATTCCAGAACCTGGTTCACCAGTGTCGCAAGTGGAAATCAATCAATCAATCAAAATCTTTATTTATCCAGGTGGACATCGTTGATCAATGCTCATTTGCAAGATGGACCTGGGTGGAACACAGTGACATAACAACACAAAGTAGTGTAATTGAATACAGCTATGTATTGAAAACAGGTCAACAAGAAACAATAGAACATGCAAGCATGTAGCAATTCAAGACAGTAGTGCAAAAAGAAGGGAGCATGTACATATAATCAACGAGGACACAATAATGGAGGAGAGGAAAAGAGGGAGAGGAAAAGAGAAGAGAGAGGAGGAGAAAGAAGAAGCATGATTGGAGTAATATAGCAGAATGAGAAGCAGCTTGGGTAGCAGGAAGTCAGAATAGAGGGGAGTGGAGGGAAGAGGAGATAATTAGAGGTGTTGGGGGGAGAACAAGTGGGGTAGGAGAAAGGTGTATGCAAAGGGTAGTGGTGGAGACCATATGAGAGGTGAGAGAGTTGCAAGGAAAGGGGCGCAGAGATAGTCTCAACCAAAGGGTACAAGCAATTCCTATCCTGAAGATGGGAGACATAGACTGAGGATAAGGTTGGAAACAAGTGAGAGGAGAGGTGGGGAAGGAGATGATGGAATGTCTAAACTTGGAAAGGAGGTGGACAGTACTGGGAGTTTTTGATATTTTGAGTACTGTGCAGGGTGGGATGAGGTACTATGAAAGACACTGATCTAGATCGTGGGAGGGAAAAACAATTACATACTTCTTTGAATGAGTGGGAATATAGAGTCTTAAAGGCAGAGAGGCAGACAGGGATGCAAAATTTAAGTTTTTTAAATTTTGTTCCATAGTGAGAGCAGCATGAAGCTTATGGCTGCTCTGCCGAAGTGATATTCAGCCATAGGTACCTTGAGTGAGATAGATGAGTAACTTTGTAGTGCGTAGTTACCTATTGCACTTAGTGGAAAACAGTTGGTAATACTATGTGGCAGTTTTTGTGAAATAGCTCTGAAAGTCCAAAGTGAGGCATTTCTATCTCTCCTGAACCTTAAGAGAGGCCCATCCTACAACCACATGCAGAGAGCAGTGGTGCATGCCAAAAGGAAGTCCCGTTATGAACCTCAGAGCTCTGTGATAAAGTGTGTCCAATTTTGTCAAGCAATAGGTGGGACACTGGCTGTATAGGAAGGCCGCGTAGTCTACCAATGATAGAAACATGGATTGGACCAGCCGTATCTTATCATCAATGGTTAGGAATTGACTAATTCTAAAGAAAATTCCCAGCCTCTGCCCTAGTCTTTTTAGTAGATCCTCAATGGGTTCAGTGAAGAAAAGTCTGTGGTCTAGCCACATTCCCAGGTACTTGAATTTTGTGACGTATTCCAACTTTTCTCCTAACAAGGTGGTAATCTGAGGGACTGAACCAGTAGTTGCAGGGTTGATTGAAAGGATAAATGGAAAGAGGAGCATTGCTTTCATTTTTTTGACGTTAATGAGGAGCTTTTTGTGGATTAGTTGGCTCTGAAGTAGATTGAATTCAGATTGGAGGTCTTTACAGGCAGCTTCTGGCATTAGGCAGCTTAAATACAGGACAGTATCATCTGCAAACAGATGAATATTGGCCTTGTTTATACAATTTTCGATATTGTTAATTTATATCGCAAACAGTAAGGGATCTAAGCTAGATTCCTGAGGCACACTCCGCTGGACAGGTTTAACAGGTGACAATTCACCTTTGGGTTTAACTTGCTGAAGGCATCCTGTTAGATAGTCAGTGAACCAATGCAACGATGAAGAGTCCATGCCTATAGTTTGCAGGGAGAGGAGGAGCAGGCTATGACCAACGGTGTCAAAAGCCTTGTTTAAATCCAGAAATACAGGACAGACATAATTCTTGATGTCTAACTCCCTCTGCCAATTGCTAGTCACTTTGGCAAGGGCTGTGATAGTGCTATGGTTAGCTCTGAAGCCAGACTGCATTGGGTTTAGTAGATTCATAGTTTCAAGATAGGACTGCAGCTGTGCATTCACTATTTTCTCCAGTAATTTAGACAATACAGGAAGGGTGGAGATCTGCCTGTCGTTATTAAGATCACAGGGGTCCCTTGATTTAAAAAGGGGAATGACACGGTTGGTCTTCCATATAGGTGGCAGAATACCCTGAGACAGAGATAGATTAAATAGGTGGGTAATGGGCACGGCTAGTACATGATGGGCAATCTTTATAAAGTATGGGTCTATGGAATCAGCACCAGCATTTTTCCTGGTGTCCATTTGCAGAAGGAGGTCCTCCACCTCTTTTAGTGAAGCAGGTTACAATGCAAATGCCGAGTCTGTGATAGGAGAATTAGGATAAGGGGTACCGATCTGGGTACATAGGGAACGTGCTGGGGAAATGTCAAATGCTAGGCCTGCAGTGGCAAAATGATTATTGAATGACTCTAAAATCTCCAGCCTATCAGTGATGGTTGAATTTCCAGTGTTGATCTTAGTTGGAAGGGGGTTACCAGAATCATGGCTGGACAGGTCCTTAATAGTTTTTCAGAAATTAGCTGAGCTCTTGGCAGCAGAGTCAAATTCTGAACAAAAGAAGGCATCCTTTGAATCTCTGACCATTTTCGTGCAGACATTTCATAGCATCCTAAACTGTTTCCAGTCCGTAGGGGTATTGAATCTGCAAGCTTTTTTCCAAAGCTTGTCCCTTTCGAGCAGCATAGGCTTGAGTTCAGGGGGAGAACCATCTACAGTCTTTATTCCTTAAGTGGATTTTAACCAGAGGAGCGTATTTGTTGAGAGTCCCTGACAAGATATCCTGGCAGATGTCATATGCGGAGATGACTGTTTTCGCCAGGTAGAAATCCTGCCAACGCAAGGAGTATTTAAGCTTGTTGAGGTAAGCAAACAAGTCAAAGTTATGCCTTGATCTCTTCACAGAGAACTTTGATGTGGAAGGGGGTTTGCTGGCAGCTCTTACAGCAGCAATGAAGCAATGGTCGCTGACATCAGAAAAAAAGATGCCGGCATGGGTAAAGAGATGAGGTTTACTCATCATGATAACACCCAGAAGGGTGCTGTTGCTAGGGTTCCTTTTATTGGGGCTCGTCAGTTCAGTAATAAGTTGTGTTAACCCATGACCATTACAGAAGGATGCGAGTGGAGCTGAGGTATTAGATAGCCAATCAAGGTTAATGCCCCCTAGGATGATTGTTTCTAGGGAGCCTTGTTCCAGCTTCATGGATAGGTGAGACAGAAGCTTTAAACCTGTGGATGGAGATCTATAGCATCCTATTACTCGTATCACGCTGGTCTGTGAAACCTACACCTTGAGGAACAAGCATTCGAATTCACTGGCAACAGAGGATGAGTTGAGGCAGGTGGCCATGAACTTGTTCTTCACATAAATGGCCACCCCTCCACCTCTGGACTGCCTGTCAGCTCTAAACAAGGCATAGTTAAGGATGTTGACCTCCCTGTCTGAGGTGGCTGATCTAAGCCAGGATTCCAAAACTACTAGTACATCAGGAGAGGTGTGACTCATTCAGGCTTGGAACATAGTAAGCTTTTTTAACAAGCTGCATACATTAACATGCAAGAAGCTCATGCCTTTGACTCTTGCTAGGTCAGCTGGCAAGGCTATAGTATCAAGAGGACCAGTTTTGAGCTCAACATTGCCTGAGCACAGTAGAAGGATGAGTAATAATTTTCTATCACTGGCTGAAGTTAGCCTGAGATTCCTAGTTTTTTTTACATCTGTGAGAATTGTTAGATCTGACGTGTGGAGCTTTTCCACTGTAGCTATCCTGGTCTAGCACTGCGAAGACTGACACTCTAACTGCAACTTGCAGAGGGTTGTCAAAGTTAGGCGCAGCAGGAGGAGGACCCTGTAGGGGAAATTCAGTACACGTCCTACCAAAAGGACTAAACCAGGGGTAAGGCTACAGCAAGACATGCTCAGGATCACATAGGCAATCAAGGGATAGGCTACTATGCACAATGTGACGCAATGGGAAGTTGAGAACAGTGCATGGTGGCAGCTGGGATGGCTGTAGAGGACCAACCAGCACCACAGCAAGAAGCAGCAGTAAGAGGAGCCATGGGGATCCTCTCATGGTGTAACCTTAAGGTAAGGTACTGAGACTTATATGTCCTGATGACACGGTTAGGCTAGTAGGCTACTTATATGTCCTGAGGACAAGGTTAAGCTACTAGACAATAGGGCCAATGGAGCCAGCAGGGAGTCTCAAGTTAGCAACATAATAGGATATGGAATGCTTAGGCACCCAAGGTCTGGGGCCAGATAGAGAGGATGAGAGGATGTTATTAGAGAGGTTCCTGGATTTCACTAAATACACTGAATTCTAAAAGGGTTAAATACATAGGCATACCTTGAGGCAGGCAGTATAGCGCAGTGGTCTAAGGCTCTGAGCTGCAAATCTGGTGACATCCAGCAGACCAGACGTGGGTTTGAATCCCACAGCTTCCATGTGCATACTGTGTGACCCTGAACAAGTCACTTAACCTCCTTGTGCTCCCAGGTCGCTCCTGTAAAAAAGCTTTCAGCTTAGTGTGCTATACCTGGTTAAACAACTAAAATAAAAAAAAAATAAAAAAATGTGATAGAATGCTGAAGGGTTAAAGCAAGAAGATGTTAACAGACAGGTTCCTGGGTTACACTTAATACACTGGTGCTAAAAGGGTTAAATACACAGAATGCAAATTAGGTTAAAGCAAGAAGATGTTAATAGAGAGGTTCCTGGGTTACACTAAAACATTAGAGGAGTAACACGAAAACATTGGAGGAGTAAACCAGGAGAGTTCAAAGTAAAGTAGTAGGACTCAATGAACATAGCTAGTAGTGGTGGGCAGGGAGAAAGGACTGTGAGTGCTAATAGGGTTAAGGCAAGCCGAAGTAGGTGGGGCAGGTAGTGTAATTAAAGTAGAAGGACACAAATTGACCTATCTTAGAAGTGGTGGGTGGGGAGAAAGGGCTGTGAATGCTAAAGGGTTATAGCAAGCTGAAGTGGGTGGGGGCAAGTAGTGTATTCAATAGGGAGTCTGGGTGGGTGGGAGAAAAGACAGATTCAATGTTCAGAACAAAAGAAAAAAGTAGCTCGCTATAAATGTCTAGTATTTGCTTGCAGATGCACCAATCGGGAGTTAAGTGCTACCCTCTGCGCCAATCAGGAGGCACACGAAAAAAAATCGCTCCAAGTGGAGAGCAGCCGAAAGTGGGTTGGCTCTGGAAGAACTCAGTGGCTGTACCTTGTGGGGGAATCGGACTTGGAGACCAGGAGGGCGGCCAGAAACCAGCAGGGTCAGCGGTGATGGTGGCAGAGGCGCCGCCCGGAGTCCGAGAGTGCCGCTCGGGGCACAGTGAATGCCTGCGGAGTAGAGGAGGGCACAGTCTAAATATAGGAGGATTCAGACAAGGGAGGAGAAGAAAGGGTGGGAAGTTGGCGGCAGACAGTCAGCGTGGGTGTGAGTGATAAAGCCAAACAAAAGATTAGCTATAGTAATTCAGATAAGGTAGAGCTGGGGTCACACAGGGAACAGAGGAGGTTGTTCCTAGAGCAGACAATGGGAGTTTGAGCCTAGTGTTGGGGGAAGGGGTAGGAGTCAAGTGCAAGAGCAGACTAAAGGGAGATTTAGAGAGATGGTGACGACTTGTTGATTGCTCATACCAGGTTAGAGAAAGAGGCACAGGGATGGAGGAGTTAGGAAAGGACTTGGAGGAAAACAATCAGTGAAAAGGGAAGGGCAGAAATTTGCAGTCAGCAGTTTACACAGAGGGCAGCGGAAATTAGTCTTTGATAGCAGTATTAGCAGTTTATACTACAGCAGTTTAAATCAGCAACACCATTTTACAGTTCATCAGACAGCAACGATAAAAAACAGCTAATAATCACTGTTAAATAACATTAACCAGGCTGTAGATAGCGCTACTGAAAAGACAGATTCAATGTTCAGAACAAAAGAAAAAAAAGTAGCTCGCTATAGATATCTAGTATGGGCTTGCAGGCGCACCAATCGGGAGCTAAGCGCTGCCCTCTGGGCCAATCAGGAGGTGCAAGAAAAAAAAGCGCTCCAATCGGAGAACCGCCAAAAGCGGGTCTGGCTCTGGAAGAACTCAGTGGCTGTACCTTCTGGGGGAATCTGACTTGGGGACTAGGAGGGCAGCCAGGAACCAGCAGGATCAGCAGTGATGGAGATGGAGGTGCCGCCAGAGTCCGAGAGCACTGCTCGAGGCTCGGTGAATGCCTGTGGAGTAGAGGAGGGTACAGTGTAAATATAGGAGGATTCAGACAAGGGAGGAGAAGAAAGGGCGAGAAGCTGGCGGCAGACAGTCAGCGGGGGGTTGGGTTGATAATGCAAAACAAAAGATTAGTTATAGTAATTCAGATAAGGTAGAGATGGGGTCACACAGGGACAGAGAAGGTTGTTACGAGAGCAAGCAATGGGAGTTTGAGCCTAGTGGTGAGTCTGCGCCAGCAGGCAGGCAACCTTGCACATTTTACTTGCTTCTCAGAGTGGAAAATAAAATCTCAGTCCAAGTTCACAAAACACACAATGGTATGGTAACTTCTGAGCATTTATAAAACACAGAATGACACAACATAAAATTCTTAGTATTTATTTAACATGTATTACACATTTCTAAAACCCAAAGCTTTTCTCTACACTTCTGAAGCAAGATGTTTATACTGGGTGATCAAACCAAGACAGATGAAAAATAAGATAGGAGAGAAGACCTGAAGGATAGTATCAGAAATGTGGACTGCGGGGGTGGGGGTGGGGGGTCTCTCTGAGAACAAAATGGCGGCTTAATCTAACTCAGGCCAATCCCTGTTGTTCCTTATCAGGCTGAATCCTTTTCTAGAGGCACATTTTGTTGCACCACATGACAAAACTGAGTATCAGAAAGTGTAAGGAAGAAATTTGTACCTCAACTTTTTCGATCTGGACAATAAAGCACAGTGGGAAACTGTCCGTTCATCTTGCGGCTGTAGAAGCATGGCAGTGGCTCCAGGAAATGTATGGGACCCGGTGGCGGTGAAGGAAATGTTTAGTAAACTCCTACTACAGATGACAGAAGTAATAGCTGTATCCCACCTGACCACCCATGCAATTCAACAACTGGAGGGGCAGCTTCTCCAGATGGAGAGACAGGTCACCTCCCACAAGGTGGCAATCCAAGAGCTCCAGATAAATGCACAAAAACAGGTCACCTGAATACAAGGACTAATGCTCAATGTAGATAACTTGGAGAACTGCAGCTGGATAAACAATCTCTGGCTGCTTGGCTTCTAGGAAGGGGCTGAGCTGAGGGACACAAACACATTTTTACAACACGTCCTGCAAATAATATTGGAGAGGAAGGGGGACTTTTGATTTGCTATTGAGAGAGTGCACTAGACCATAGCTCCAATGCTCATAATGGGCAAGAGACTGAGGTTCATACTGATCAAACTGCTGAGTTACAACACCAGGCAATTCGTTCTTTCATGGTATCGAGCATTGGGATGGCTGGAGTGGCAGGGGCACCCTATTCAGATTTACCAAGACTTCTGAAAAGACTTATTGGCCAGATGCAGAGACTATACTGATCTTAGACACGCTATGCAAAACATCGGCCAAATGTATTCACTTACAGTAGGTACCCCACCACAATGAAAGCACAGCACAATGGGATGCAGCTCTTTTTTGAAACCCCAGAGGATCTGGAAGACTTTCTTCATTGGACCTGGCCAAGAGAAACGAGAGCCTGACGAGTACTGCCAGATCAACGTGCTCAAGAAAACTACAGGACAAGGCCTACTAGCCCCAGTAAGCAGTGTCACAGTGAGAAGATGGAGAATCAGGAAGCCGGGGCAGAGGAGATGGACTGGGCCCTGCCATTTCAGAATTGGAAAAGGAACCTGCAATCACCACAGGAATGGAGGGACCCCTCACATGAGAGACATCAGACTAATCACTGCAACTCATGGGAGGAGCACCGGGAAGAACTCTCTAATTTGGAGCAGTATGCGGTGCCAAAATGATATGAAGCCCTTCGGCCACACTCACCAGTCTCTCAGAACAGGCCGCCTATTTCCCAAACCTCACAGTGCCCCCCGATGAACTAGCTGCTCTGACAGTAACATTACAGCAGGCACAGGAAGGAGATGCTTCAATCACTGGGATGCAGCCAAATCATGTTGGGACAACAGAAGTGAATGCCATGGTGAATGATATGGCCATTGATCCCATGCCACAGAATTGTTACAAGGTGGAACTCCCTACTGCGATCATGACCCAGCAATCAGATAAGTTGTGTTTTTAAGTTTCTGTTGGGGGTAAATGTGTCTGGGGGTTAGGATAAAGAGGCCCTGATGATGCATTGCTCCCCATACGTGGCTGGGACAGGGTGGTCAAACTCAAATGATCCTCTTCCCTCCCAGAATGGGCATGGGAGCCTGATCCCTCTTTGCTTTGTGGGTTCTCCCCCCACTTTTTTCCTGAGCAGGGAGACATTGCACAACTTTCTATAAAATGTACTGTTACTGTATTGTTTAACCCTGCTTGGAGCCGGCTGGCACAAAGACCGCAGCAATGGGACACAGTGCTAACATTACAGGGCTGGATGCCTGGCTTGATTGGCCTGGTTCCATGGCCTCTGTTAGTTCTAGCAAGGCTAGAGAGCATCCTTCCAGGCAGATGAGGGCCAGGAAAGCTCATTGCTTGAGAACATGGGAGACTCCTCCCCAAGGAATGCCTATTACCCTGCATGGACCATTGCCAGCCGGAGGAGTGTGGGATGGCTAGTGCATCACAAACTGCTCTACTGTGTAAGCTAATGCACCATGGGTGGCCTCCACCCACCTCATGCAGAAAACATGCAAGCCTGATCGGGGGCCAGGGTGGGATACAAGCGGTGGAATTATTGGAGGCTTGGGTGTGGATTAATGGGTAATCGAATGCTTAGACAAACAGGACATAAGATGTGGCTATAGTGAGATATAGCAGCCATACACCCGCTGATCCCTTGCTTTGTTTGGGCACAAGCTAGGCTGGATGAGGACCAACCTTTCCTCAAGGTCAGACCCACCCTGCTCCCCCAATGCATCTAAGGTATTAGACCACTGTATGTTAGAATTTACCCATACCTGCATTCTGGATAGAACTAACACACTTAATGTGCAATAACCAAAGCACCCTAGATAAAGATGCACACAGGGGAAGGCAGCCCTAAACCAACAATAGGAACCTACCCCACCAAAGAGGGACCAACACCCTCAAGGGGCCTAGGGTGCATCTTGCATAGCTTCTTGGAGGATAAGGTTGTAAGCACCCTTTACCACCCTTACTGCACTAGTGTGCAATATGAACTGTATATAGTTATTGGAAATGGTTTGTTTGTATTAGTAGAACTGATTTGATTAACACAGAATGGGAATCAATGCTACAGGACTGGTGGTTATGCAGGGGTATGAGTGGGGCAGCCTGGCTACCAGGGAGTAGCAATTATTGGTATAAATCAGGATTGCCAGGTGTGACCCCTTCAAGGTGTAGAACATGCCAAGCTCTTAGGAAGGCCTATTTTATTGAAAACACTGGGGGCCCTGGACAAGAACAAGGCTCTTTCAGGGAAGGACGACTACCTCAGGGAATGCCACACCCTCTTCCCCTTGGGGCCAGTATTAGGGTCCCATACTCTCTAGCGATGTACAACCCCTTACACAGATATTCAACACACACACCTTAAGGACATGGCCTTCATCTTTATTTTCCATTACTGTTATACACATTGAAAATGGATGACTTGATCTGCCATACATGAAACTTAAAGGGGTTGAACACACGAATAAAGAGGAAAAAAGTATTAATATATTTAAAAAAAGCAAAAACTCAGTTGGTCTTCCTACAGGAGACAAAACTGTCAAAGGCAGACCACGAGCTGCTAAAAAGGGAATGGGTAGGTCTGGTAGTTCATCCCTCAGCCCCCCACAAGAAAGAGAGGGGTGGCAGTCCTGCTTCACAAACAACTTAAGTGGACTCCCATTACTACAGTAGTAGCCACAGACATTGCCAGCTATTTCCCCAAATTTCTGTGATATTTCTAGAGAAATCTCCTGCTCTCTGCATTTCCACAGTAGGGGCAGCAGAGAGATACGCTTTCAAAATTTCACGAAATATCTGGAAATAGCTGGCAATGTCTGTGGCTACTACTGTACCAAGGCTGACCCACAGGGAGGTGGGTGTATGTGCTCCTAAACACCCCACAAGGCTGTATGGTACTGAAGAACATTTACATCCCGAACAAGGATGACCCAGAGTTTTTTCACAAAGTCACCCATGACCTGGAAGCCATGTCCTGGGAGGGATCCCCATTATCCTGGGTGGAAATTGTAACTTGATATTGGAACCCCTGGTAGACAAGAGCTCTGGCACAACAGAATACCACACTAGGGGACATTGGGCCCTACACTGCCTTATGAGAGACCAAGGCCTATCAGATATATGAAGAGTCTTCCTCCCCAGGGACAGAGACTGTAAATTTTACTCAATAGCACATGGCTCATATAGCCGCATAGATCTTTGGCTCACATCTCCTCAAATTACCCAGGCGGCAGCTGACTATCTTATTCTTCCCATGATAATCTCAGATCACGCCCTCATTTAGCTGACACTGTTGTGGGGCCAACCCTGTCCCTCCTAGCCCTCATGGTGACTAGACCTCACTTTAGTTAGAGATGCAGAGTTCCAAGCCTGGGCCTCTCAAGAAGCTGTTGTATTTTTCAAAGAGAATCCCATCTTGGACACTAAGGCTGGGAATACATGGGAGGCATTCAAAGCCACCATGATGGGCAAGATCATGGGGTACTCTGTGGCCTGAAGGAGAAAGAGGGAAGAAAAACTAAAACAACTAGAATTAGCCCTGAAGGCAGTGGAAAATACATTTAAAGGTATGAAGCACCCCTCCCTCAATCCCACTAAGCCAGGAAATCTCAGTAGTATAGCTAGAGATAAACTCCCTTCTGTCCCGCAAAGCCAAAGTATCCATTTTAAAACTCTGTTAGAAATATTGGGAAGGGGGCAATGTACTGGCCTATAGACTTAAAAGGCAACAAATGGCTCGGTACATAGCAGGACTCAGAGATAAGGATTGGGTGGTACAAACCTCCCCGGACCAACTGAGTGCAGCTATGAATATCTATTATGAAGCACTTTATACCTCATACAGAAAAGCTAATCCCATAGCCACTAACAACTTCCTAAATAATATTAAGCTCCCTACCCTCATCCAGCAACAGGCAGACACACTAGATATGCCATTCTCCACTGAGGAGGTGCAACAGACCATCATGTTCCTGTGACCAGGCAAGGCCCCCGGGTGGGGATGGATTCCCAGTGGATTTCTGGCAACTGCTAGCCACAACCGTATCACCTATCCTACCTATCCTACAGCAGGTGTACACTGAGGTGGAGAAGGTGGGCCAGTTCCTCCCTGACTCTGTGTGAGGCAGTAAACACAGTGCTACCCAAAAGGAGGAAAGATCCCAGTCTGCCAAGCAGCTACCGACCCATATTGCTTCTCAACGTAGGTGGAAAGGTCTGTACTAAAGCTTGATCTCACAGGATTAAACCTCTCCTTTCACATCTGACCCATCTAGCCCAAGTGGGATTTGTCCTGGGAAAATACAGCACAGACCATATCAGAACTTTGGTCAACTTAACACATCTCTCCTCGGTTGCAGCTGTTATGGCGATAGACTTCGAAAAAGCATTTGACTCCATGGAATGGGACTATCTCCATATGGTTTTGCAACATGTGGGTGTTGGCCCCCATTTCAGGTCCTGGGTTCAGTCCATATACACCCTCTCAACAGCCCGACTTCTGATAAACTCAATCCTGTCAACGTCATTTACCCTGGAGCGGGGCACCAGACAAGGCTGCCTACTCTCCTCCCCTTATTTGTTCTTGTTGTGGAACCACTAGCATCATTCCTAAGGCATGACACTTAAATACAGGGCATCACAGTGGAATCTGAATGATAAACCATGCTTATGTATGTGGATACCCTGTTGGTCATGGTACCGGACCTAGACGTGGCCATGAACCCACTCTTTAAAACACTGCACAGATTTGCTATATACTCCGGGCTATGGGTGAATCAAACTAAAATGAAGATACTGCCCCTAAACACCCACTGTAAGCTACAGAAGGTGGGTGAAACTCAGCTGAGATGGGCAGGAGACGGTATCACATACCAATGTATAAAATTTACATCAGCGCTGCCTAAACTATGGGATCTCAATATGCAACACCTGCTAGTGGACATATCCATGGATATGAACCAGTAGAAAAAACTCCAGCTCACTCTTGCTGGGAAGATAACTGCTGTCAAAATGGTGATAACCCCAAAGATTTTCTACCTACTTTCCCACTTACCAATAGACCTCCCCACAACCTGGTGTCAGAAAATTGATAAGGCAGTAGGCAACTTTTTGTAGAAGGCAAACAGCTTCACTATAGCCGGAACAAGCTGCGTGCCCACTGGAAAGTGGGAGGTTGGTGCCTACCATGGGTAGAAGGATACAACTGGGCTTTTCAAAGTGCATTGGCTTCATCCTAGGGGGAAAGCGACTCCTCAGTTGGTGGTAATAGAAGACACAGTAAGTTAGAGGAAATCCCTAGCATTTGTAGTTGGTTTACCTATAGCACTGCAACAGCACGGATGCCGACATCCCTCACAGCGACAGACACAATGTCAAGTGTCGGCATTGTTCTGCCAGGGATGTCTGCATGTTTTCATTAGGGGGCTGTGCCCCCTGAACCACCCCCCAGTCACTATATATACAACTCCGAGACGGAGTTGTCTCGGGGTTGGGGCGCAACACCAGAAGAGATGCACTGCCGATGTCTGTAGGGACCAGCACAGCGACCTGATAATTTTGGGTGAAATCTGTCACTGTGCTGGTCTTCAAGGTCACAGTGTCACTCTCTGGTCTATACACCTTTTTAATCTACAGTACACTTCCCACTGCCCTCAAAGACCACCCCAGGATTGGGCCATTAATCAAAATCTGGGCTAAACTACAATGTAAACTGGGAGCTGACTTAGCTCCAGTAAAACTCACCCCAATCTGAGAGAATGACAGGCTGCAAATTGGGGGACAACCAATCATCTGGCTGGGGTGGATGTCTAAAGGCATAAAAACAACACAGGACCTCCTGGTCCCAGGTTCACGAATCATAGACACAATTCAAAGTCTGCAGACGCAATGGAGCTTACCTTCAGTGGACTTCTGGAGGTACCTGCAGCTACACAGTGCACTCCAGACATTCCTTAGAAAGTTGCTCAGTGGAGGCAATCCCACTCCCTTGCCCTCCTGGATCATCAGACCCAACCACATGGCCAGTAAGATCTACTTGGCCCTTAGGGACTCCATACCCAGCCAATCAGACACCACCAAAACTAAATGGGAAAAAGCTCTTCAGCACCCCATAATAGATCAGCAGTGGGCTGAATGCTAGCGATTTGTGCAAAAAGCAGTCAAAGATACTAGAAGTAAATTAATTCAAAACCAAAAACTTCATTCCTGGCACCGGACCCCTCAGATTCTGTATACAGCTGGTGTGCTGAATTTGAATCTTTTCTGGAGATGCCACTTACAGGTAGGAGATTTGCTTCATATCCTGTGGCCGTGCCCCACCCACATGGCAAGTCCCCCCCCCCATGCACACACACTGTGGTGGGTGTGGCCACACTGCTACAGACAACCCACCAAGTATAGATATAAGTTGATAGTCTCTTACCTGAGTACTAGGGAGCCAGAGGTAGGAGTCTTTAAGAGATGATGTTCATGGGTCAGAGTGCTGGGGTGTACCCCTTGAAATGAATGGAGTTATTTTTCATTGCTATTTTATATGTTATGATGGCAAGTTGTAGAATAATGAAGGCCACTGTTCTACGAACAATTCCCTTGTTAGTCGAGCGATGGCCTTCATTAATCTCCACCTCTTAATTGATAATGTATAAAATAGTGATAAAAAAATTCCCTCAGTCATTCCAATGGGGCATGCACCTGCAATTTCCCTTGCTCTATGTCATAATGTGCCTGAGCGTGGGGATGTGGATGTCAGTTTTACTGGGGGGGGGCATAAGCCTGACTATAGTGGGGCTCTAATAGTCTGTGCATACCATACCTCTCAACTGCCCCTGAATGCAAGGGACTGGCCCTCATTTTACCCCTGAAAACTGCTCTGCCCCTCATCCATCCCTCATGGAAAACATGCTGCTCACACATAGGGTGTCCTGTAAACTTAGACTTTATGCTAGGGGGTGCTATTTCAGATTTCAGCGGGGGGGGGGCAACAACCAGAGGAGACAATGTGCTAGTTAGCCCCTAGGCAGCAAGCTCTGGAATGTTTCTAAAAGGTAAAACTTATTTGTTGTGACTGAAAAGTGATATGCAAATCATGAAAAATTAAAATTTATAAGATTCATCTGTCTATACCCCGGAGCAGTGCATCAGATTTGGGCTTGAACCCACCCAGTTACTAAACAATATTCTTCTTGGCTGAAGTTCTGAACCCTCCCTCAAAAAAAAACTGTTCCAATTTTTCTCTCCAACTCCATTCCATTCAATACTCATCCCATATGAGTCTTGAAGCCGCCCTAAGGCACAGAAGCATGAAAAACACATCAATATTTCAGTACTTCCTCCTTCCTCAATCCCCCTGTAAAATGAATTATATACTGTTCCTATCTGGCCATCTAGCTAGAACCTGTAGCCTAGCCCAGTGTGCCACCCACCAGCCCAGTTATCAGTTCACTCCTACTCTGTCATTCTGTCAGAAGCTGAATGCTAGAACCAACCATCCCAGGTCCCCAATGTGGTCTGCGATCAAGTCACCTCACCAACCAAACCCATCCAACCTGTGTTGCATGCTTCTTGGTTGGCTGATGCCATAGCTGTTGCCACACTGCACTGATCAAGGCCTAAGAAGGCCACCAACACCACTGTAATGGCTGCTGTGAGGCCTAGCTTGCTGCTGCAGGGGAGCCTGAGCTGTTTTTTGTAAGTCTAGTAGAGTAAGTAGGTAGCCTAGTCTTCAGTTAGCTTCTAGCTCACCCCCAGCCCCTTCAGCCACCAAGGGAGATGGAGACTCACTCAGAGTAGACCAACAAAAATATGACACCACAACTTTGCTATCAAGGGTTCAGTGCTCACTGACTCCTCCAAGCTGAGGTGTGCAGCCTGTCTATTCTGTGGCGGGAAAGACAGTGTCCCTGATACTGATATAGGGATTACAGAGCACAGGGTTCTGGAAGGATTAAGGGCACTGAGGGTGGACAAGGCACCGGGACCAGATGGCGTTCACCCTAGGGTACTTAAGGAACTAGCGGAGATCCTGAAAGGACCACTGGCTGATCTGTTCAATACCTCCCTGGACACAGGATGCTAACCACAAGAGTGGAGGATGGCCCATGTGGTGCCCATTCACAAAAGTGGCCAAAGGATGAACCAGGCAACTACAGGCCAGTGAGCCTTATATCAATTGTGTAAAAGCTCATGCAGACAATTCTAAAAGAGAGGCTGGTGACCTTTTTGGAGGGAAATAGACTTCAGGACGGTCAACAGCATGGGTTTGTCCCAGGTAGATCCTGCTAGACAAACCTAATTGAGTACTACAACTGGGTGACCACAGAACTGGACAAGGACCATGCAGTGGATGTCCTGTATTTGGATTTCAGCAAGGTCTTTGATTCTGTGCCACATGGGAGGCTAGGGGGAAAGCTGGAATATATAGGGATGGAAACAAAGATTGTCAGCTGGATCACCAACTGGCTGAAAGGAAGGCAGCAAAGGGTGGAAGAGGGGGAAAGCTTTCATCACCAAGTGAGCTGATGAGTGGGGTACCACAGGGATCAGTACTGGGACCAGTGCTGTTTGGGATATTCATAGCTGATATCTCACAAGGGATCTGGAGCAAGATCAGTCTGTTCACAGACGATACAAAGATGGGAGCTTTGATAGACAACATCGAAGGGTGGAGGGGGATGCAGGATGACCTGACCAAACTACAGGAGTGGTCAGAAACATGGCAAATGAGGTTCAATGCCAAAAAGTGCAAGGTACTGTGCTTCGGAGCTGAGAACCAGGGGAGGAGCTATCAGCTGGGAGGGTTACAGTTGGGAAGCACAGAGGAGGAAAATGATTTAGGAGTTCTTATAACAGGGAATATGAACAACTCAGCTCGGTGCAGGAAGGTGGCAGCTAAAGCCAACTAGATGCAGGGGTGTAAAGCAAGAGGAGTCTCCTCCAGAAATAGGGAGGTGATCCTTTCCCTGTACAGGTCAGGCTGCACCTGGAGTACTATATGCAGTACTGGTGCCCATTCCTGAAGAAGGACATCAGGTTTTTGGAGGAGGTACAGTGTAGGGCGACTAAGATGATCCAGAGATCGGAGGGAAGGTCCTATGATGACAGGCTGAACAAGCTGAACATGTAAACCCTGGAGGAGATGAGGGATAGGGGGGATATGATTGAAACCTTTAAATATTTAAAGGGGATAAACAAGACCAATACTGAAGGGATTTTCCAAATTAGAAGAGGAAGGGACGCAAGAGGGCATCAGCTGAGATTGGAGGGGGACAGATTCAGGAGGGAAATCAGGAGGCATTTTTTCATGGAACGGGAGGTAGACAAGTGGAATACTCTGCCCGTGGAGGTGATATCCAGTAGGATGGTGAACAGTTTTAAGAGGGGTTGGGACAGAGTGAGGGGGGTAATTATGAAGTGGGGAGGGGAGTGTGGGGCAGCTGCCAGTTGAGGGGTTAGCTGCACAATCAAGCAGTCTCAATAGACCGTGAGGCCTGTTTCTGCTAGCATTTCATATGTTTGTATGTATGTCCCACTTGCATGACTCATGTGCTCTTGCTCGGCTGGAACTCCTTCATGTCACTTGTGATGGCGCCACTGCTAATAGCTGGAGAGATTGGACAACACACTACAGACACAGTCAAGTCAGTAGTGCACCTGCAGTGTGAGTGCAACACAGGCTGGGGTGGCACTTATTGTGCAGAAGAATAAATCCAAATATTGTCCCATTGTTGCCACACCATAAGAACAACCTAGACACAAATGGGGGGAGGGGAAACTGCTCCCCTTTGCCCTACCTAAATGACACCTCTGTTTTATGGTAGAAATTAATTCTCAAGGGCTAACATCAGTACAAGTAATCACAATGGTTTCCATTGTGTTCTGAGGTACTGTATCTCCATGTTTCAGGATGTGTCCTGATCATCATGAGGGTTAGTTTCCCTCATTGTCCCTCATTTTGTGTCCATGTCTCATTTCAGTGATAAAATGTGAGGTATGGTGCATGCTTCCAAGACCCTACTCAGCACAGAGAGCGTTGAGCAGGGCCACAGTGTATATGCTCCATACAGAATGACAAAGGGAAAGTAAGTGAGCTGTAACAATCATGGAGAAAATATGCATAAGGGGATTTGCATGGCCCAAAACAAAAAGGATAGGCTTCACAACACAGAGGTCCCTCTTTATACATCTGGAAAGGGGGATGTTAGCTGACTATATCCTAGGCATTTAATACAGTAAGCAAATAACACTTTACAAATTAATGGCACTTTAATGATAAAAATCAAAAGCCATTAAACAACTTGCAAAAGGATCAGAATGAATGAATGAGTTTACCTAATTTTAATGGGACATCAGTGAACAAGGTATTTTAATGGCTCTAATTGCCAGCAGTAATATGAGAAATAGAAACTGATGTATATTTTTAAATGAGATTTCCCCCAGCTTAGTTGTTGTACACATGGCAAGGGTGCAACATGTGAACCTGATGTGATTTTTGAATAATGTTCACACCAGCTTAACTGCTGCACTCATGTCAAGCGTGCAACATGTGAACCTGATGTGATTTTGAGATGTTCATACCGGCTTTTCTGCTGCACACATGTCAAGCTTGCAGTATGTGAACCTGATGTGCTTTTTAGGCCTGGTTCTTAGGGTCACTTTGTTTATGCGAACCGCATGCAAACATTACACAATTAAGCATATGGCATGCATTCTGCCTATATGCAGCACACTTATATTTCTGTAAGGGTTGTTTGTAGCTACATAACAAGACACACAGACCCACAGGAAACTAAGGCATAATACATTGTCTACTCTTTTGCTATCTCAGCAGGACTTGTACAAGTCTTTCTGTTGTTCTGCAGCATTTGAGATGTATCTCACATGCTAACCTTGGACATTATCAGCAATGGTCAGCAAACATAACAAACATTATTCTTCTTCCCCTTATCAATAATGGTCAGTCTTTTTGTCTTCCCTCAGGATATAACTAACCCTGACATGGTGCATATGCTGAAAAACAACTTATTGTCTCATGGTCAGCAGTTTTGCAAGCCTGATAAAATTCCATCACTAAGTTCCCCTAAAACAGACCATAGTATGCTATGAATTTCTTATCATCAGTACACACTTATATTAATTAGGCTGCCGCTGACATAATATCTTGTCCTAAAAACCTATGCATTCTAAATCTTCCAGCAGCCTAAGGGTTAAACAATGACATATCTCAATAAGCTGTATGCCTACAGTTTCTTTTGCAAAGGTTCGAAAGGTGATCCAAAATCTGGCAGTTGAAATTCAGTGCTCAGAGGTGCAAGGTGATGCATATAGGAACAAGAACCCCAGGACAGAATATGGAATGGAAGGGGATATGCTTAACACTATTGTTGAGTAAATGGACCTGAGGGTTATAAGTGACTTAGTAAATCAATCCAGTCAATGCAAAAAGCCCACAGCATGGCTGCCAGAATGTTGGGGTGTATTAATTTTGATAGCAGTAGGAAAGTAATAATATATCTCGATAGAACACTGTTGAGGCTGCCTCTGGACCCACAGAACTGCTTACCAGCTGATATGTTGGGTGCAAAAACAATCAATAGTTTCAGGCATGGCTGTCACAGTTAAGGGATTACATAGAAACATAGATTTTGACGGCAGATAAGGACCGCTTGGCCCACCCAGTCTGCCCATTTCCCTACCTATTGGATAAGCTGCAGATCCTAGTTAACCAGCAGCCTACTTCTTCCCACCCCCAACCCCTAGAATTGCCTTATGACTGTCCCATGCATGCTTGAATTCCACCACTGTTTTTGACTCCACAACCTCCTCCGGAAGGCCATTCCATGCATCCACAACCTTCTCTGTGAAAAAATACTTCCTTAAATTACCTCTGAGCCGCCCCCTTCTATCTTCACATTGTGCCCCCTTGTTCTTGCACACCTCTTTTTTTGATAGATGCTACCGTCTTGGACTTTGTTGATTCCCTTGAGATACTTGAAAGTTTCTATCATGTCCCCCCTCTCTCTCCTTTCCTCGAGGCTATACATATTCAGCTCCTTAAGTCTCTCTTCATATGTCTTCCGGTGCAGGCCCTGCACCATTTTAGTTGCCCTCCTCTGGACAACCTCCATCCTGTCTATATCCTTGCAGAGATTGGGTCTCCAGAACTGCACACAGTACTCCAGATGGGGTCTCACCAACTGTCTGTACAGAGGGATAATAACTTCCTGTTTTCTGCTGGTGATGCCTCTCCCTATGCATCCCAGTATCCCCCCAGCCCTCCTTGCTGCCCTCTGACATTGTTTTCCCACCTTTAGGTCATCTGATATGACTACCCCCAGGTCCCTTTCCATTTTTGTTGTTGTTAGTATCTCACCCCTCATTGTGTACTCTTCCCCTGGGTTTTTGTTTCCCAGGTGCATTACCTTGCACTTCTTAGCATTGAATCTAAGCTGCCATACATTTGACCATTCCTCTAACCTTGCCAAGTCCCTTCTCATCCTTTCCACCCCACCTTGTGCATCAACTCTGTTGCAGATCTTTGTGTCATCTGCAAAGAGACATACTTTTCCTTCCAGTCCCTCTGCAATATCGTATATAAAGACATTGAAGAGGACCGGTCCTAATACTGAACCCTGTGGTACCCCACTAGTAACCCCACTTTCTTCAGAGTGGACTCCATTTACTATTACTCTCTGTGTCCTATTCTCTAGCCAATTCTTTACCCAGCCTGTCATCTTGGGACCCACTCCCAGGCTGGCTAACTTGTATATTAATCTTTTGTGTGGGACTGTGTCAAATGCCTTGCTGAAGTCTAGGTAGGCCATGTCCACAGCCCCTCCCTGATCTACTACTTTGGTCACCAGTCAAAGAAATCTATCAGATTTGTCTGGCATGACCTTCCACTGTGAATCCATGCTGCCTTGGGTCCTGAGCCCCTCTGGCCTCTAGATACTGACAATTCTTTCCTTCAGAGTGATTCCATCATTTTCCCTACGCTGAGGTTAAACTAACAGGTCTGTAGTTTTCTGCTTCTGCCTTGCTCCCACTTTTGTGAAGGGAATCACATCTGCCCTTCTCCAGTCCTCGGGTACCACCCATCCTCCCATGATTTGTTAAAGAGGGTAGTCAGTGGTGTCACTAGTTCTACCCTTAGTTCTTTTAGAATTCTGGGATGAATCCCATCAGGCCCCATTGCTTTGTCCACCTTCAGTTTTAAGAGTTCTTTCAGAACCCTTTCTTCTGTAAATGGGCTGGTATCAACTTCTGTATCCAGAGTGTTTCTACTGTTTGTTTTAGGTACCTCCCCCCACTTCCTTTGTAAATACTGAGCAAAAATATTTGTTTAGTATCTCTGCCTTTTCACAGTCACCCTCTGCCAACCCTCCCTCCTCTTTATTAAGCCTCACTAGCCCTCCCTTGGTCTTTTTTTCTCAGAGGGATAGTAGTAAGGCAAAGGGTAAGGGGCATAGTGAGACCATAAACCTTGTCAAGACTGTCTAGGCATTAGGTATTGGGGTAGCATAGGGCATAACACAGCAGCGTGAATGGACCAATGATCTTTTTTCTCCTGCCATTGTGTCTGTTTCTATGCCAGATATTGTAGCATCTTCTTAAACTAATATTACTACTTTTAAAGATGTGTTCCTGATATTGCTAATTTGTCCCGGATTTTGTAAGACTTGTCCCTGATTTCTGAAGTAGGAGGTAAAGAGATGTGGCCCTGCCTCTGTGCTGTTTACACCAGGTAACCTAGGTGGCACAAAGTATATATAGTAGATCACCACAGTTGAGATGCTGACTGATTGATAAGTGCCCTCCACCGTGGAGCTGATATGACATTAAATATGCTTAACATTTTTTTGTCAGTATTTGAGAATAATATAATCACTGACTGCATATCTTTTTGCAACACGCATTAGGATGAAACTAATATCAATATTAAAAAAATACCCCACTTCAATGGATCGTGAACTCTTCATGAGTGTTCATATAATATTCACAACCAGTTCATTAGTTTAGTGCATAAGCATTTATCAAGAATGCAGCAAATTGTTCATAAATGTTCATGAAATGTGCATGAATATTAAATGGCACTCATATTCATGATCTTTTATGAACACAAAGGTTCATAAATGTCCATGAATGCTCATTAATCTTCTCTGCTTCACTTTTATGGACACAGTCAATCAATATTTCTGGTGCCCAAATGTATTCTGCTTTTTTCATATTTGTTAAATCATTTGATAACCATGTTTTTATCCTATTCTTTTTTTCTACTTACTGGCTCATCCCAGACATGCTCCACCAGGTTGCAGTATACCTTGGTCTCAGGGATAGATCCCATTTCTGACCTGATTGACTGCAAGCTGCACCCCAACAATTATTCCCACAATTTCCTCCCCATGCATGGGCTCAGGGGGGAGTGCCATCCTCTGCACAAGGGAGCTCATAATGTCAGCCAAGACAAGGTGACAGTGTGCATTAGGACCCAGAAGAGACAGAAACCCAAGCCATCTCACAGGCAGTGCTTGTTTTTTTTTTCTCCTTGGTTTTCTCTCCAGCCTCCCTCTGGCACACACTTAACCATTATGTGCCTTGGCTTTACATAATGACATCCCTGCAGAGGGAATAAACTCCCTTTACTCATTGCAGGGGTCACTGTGGAATTGATAGTGCAGCACAGGCTTTCCTTACTACAGCACACTGCTGAGCAGCAGCAGCTGCTGTGGTGAGTCTTGACCTCAGACACAGCATCTCGAGCTTGCTCCCAAACTTGGTTCTCCGACACATCAATCCTATGCACTACAGCTGGGCCTCTGCGGTGGCCTTTTAGCCCTATTCTCAAAAAATGTTTGTGATCTACTCCAAACAGACTAAAACAATTCAATGCTTTGTTGTCTTATCATGCAACCTAAGCAGTTCACAGTGACAGTTAAACTTATTTAAACAAACTCCGTATTTTCTAATGAATGACTTTTCTTACTATGCAAATTAAAATTAGTTCCTTCCCTTACAATTATTTTTTTGTAGTTGTTATTTCAAATGGTATCACTGCTCACATTCCTTTTATAAGTAGAAAGTGTACAATTGCTATTTATATCACCAGATTCTGAATCACTTTTGAAGAGGGACTCCAGGCAAAAGAGCTACATTGCAAAATTAGAATAAGCATACCCACAGTAAATCTCATACCAAAATTAGGTTTCCATGTTAGTTCATTTTAAAGTTATGAGCTATTTTGTAACCCTGATTTCACTACCTGTTCAAAAAACCAGTTTCAGTGAAGAGCTACTGATGACGTCATCTCCTGAACGCATAGTCTAGTCTTCCCTGTCAGAAAGCTTATAGGACCTGTTTCTCCAAAGTTTAAAATATCATGTGCACTGGTTTTTAGAAGTAAAACATGCAGTACCATTTGAAAAATATTGCTACAAAATACAATGTGTGTTTCAGATTTTGTAACACAGTTGACAAATGCGTATTTTTAATGCCTTTTTGGCGTGATCCTTTGCTCCATGGTTGCTGAATGCTGAGTCAGCATGCCTCCAGGCTGCTGATACCATCTGGAAAGCTATGAAGTTGTATTGCTACTAGTATTGTAATGTTGGTACAGTAACTTCATTGCCATTCATCATCAGTGTCTGTTTTACAACAAGGTTTAATAGGGGCCTTATTTGTGATAATTCCTACTAGGAGTGAAAGTGTTAGCCATGGTAAACTGATCATGTAAATGTAGAGAATAACACAGATGAGGCTGAATGTGGGTCAAGGCCTGACAAGGAGAAAACATTGGGCTGGCTAATGCATAGGAACTCATAGTAAGGTTTCAAAACAGCATTACAACAGCATGACATCATCAACAGCTCTTCTCTTAAACTGGCTTTTTTGAGCAGGTAGTGAAATCAGGGTTACAAAATAGCTCATAACTATGCAAATTCTGAATCTATTGATGCCAGAAATTTTGAGTGTAGTCCCTATATAAAATGTGTTGAGTTTAAATGTTAATCGTTTTGGGTGCTCAACATTAATTGTCTTTTAGAACATATTTTCCACTCCTAAACTGAAAAAGCTCTGATTTTTGTGATACTTTATAACTCTTACCATGGGAAACAGTACATTCCAATATGCAAATTACCTATGCAAATTTATTTTAGTCTTGGTTCATCATGATCGTTTATTGTTTCAGCAACTTCATGAACTTTGCTCTGATGGACAATTCATGAACGGAGTGAAAAACAGTTGGTGAACTTTGATGGATGTTCATGAACCAACCACAAACTTCCATCAAATTTATTGAGTTGATTAACTTCATTTTGCCTGGGGTGCAGATGTTCTGCACAAAAATAAAAACTTTCTGTAGTAGGTAGATAGGTGGATACTTTAGGTGGTTGTATTCTTTTCTTGCCATATCATTTTGCACACTTTTTTATGACACTTCATCACTTAATAACTCACATTGTTGGTTGCCTTGATACTATATTATAAAAGCAATAACACATGATGAGGTGAGGTTTATCACCTGATAAGAGCAAGCCCAAGGGTGTACTGAGGCACAAGGCACCTTCGCCGAGTGCCTTATGCCATTGGGTATGCTCCTATCAGGCGATAAACCACACCTTGGAGTGTATTATTGCGCTTATAAAATGGGCCCCCAAGTAAATAATAAGAAAAAAAGAAGAAAATATCTTTTCTTTTTAGAAAAATATGTTTTTAATAGTGGTAACATAAAAAAAAAAATAATTCATCTATTACTGCTGTCTTGCATTTGACACTGTCTAGCTGGCAAGTAGATGGATTATATGTAAAAGAAACATAGTGCTTTTATTTCTCCCCCCAACACCAGACAGGTTTAGACTGTTTGAATTTTACTTTTTTTTTCATTTTCATGTGCTTGCCACTGTTTACAGGGACCAAAGCTGTCTGTGAGTCAGCAGCCATAGTTAATTTGTTTTTTTTTTTTTTACAGAGATTGCGTGTTTTGTAAATAGCCCTTCCGGTTTCCCATTAAGGGAAGTATTTAATTGTTGCGTCTTTCTGTTTTTTTTTCTATTATGGGAAGAATTGCAGAGATAGTCCCATGAGGAGTGGGATAGAGCATGTCCCTCACCAGTCACCATATTTAATGCTTTCTTGATAGTGATTTTCCGATCGAGGTTGTAGGTGCTGGCTATATAAACAGAAAGTGGTACTGTTAAAAAATGAAACACATCTAAAACATATGGTGGAGGAGGGGGACAGGACTGGCTCTTGTCAGTTGTAGAGGAGTGGCTTAGCATGCGGGGATGATTGGTGGATCGTGGGTGCCTGAAGGATTGTGAGCAGCTGTTTTGTACAGCTAGAGGAGTAGACGTTTAAGTTTTTGAGATAAATGTGTGACTTTAATTGACTATGTTTGGGTACCAACAGAGCCGGAGGGAAGGGTGAAGGGCAACGAGTACAGGACAGAGTTGTTTGTGATGGCTGGTGATGCTTGGGAACCTTTTCCCAGAACTATGCTACGAGCTGTGCCACTGTGTGTTTCTGTTTCAGTTGGCACATCTCAGTGATTTCTTCTTGTTATGTGGTTGGGCAGAGGAAGTTAGTGCTAGTTGGCACAATACATGCTGATAAGGACAGGGCTGAAACTAGGTTTTAGACAATCAACATTCTGGATTTTTTTAGCCCATTTTATAACATACTGTACAGTACATCTATCTCTAAAAGAAGTGAGCTCTAAAAGAGGCTGCCCATGTATGCTGTTGTATCTGAGGAAGCTCCACTGGAGAGAAAAGCATTAGCTTGTTTTCAGTTTCCTTTGTTTGTTTGTGTGGACACCTTTTCAGCAGCTCAGTAAACAGCCTGAATGAAGTTTTGGTTTGGTTAGAGTAAATCTTTGTAATTTGTGACCAAGCTATACATTCAGCATTCTGGAAGCTACAATATCTATCAAGCTGAGCAGATGTGAGTACAGTTTTCATATGAAATCTGTTTGCACTTTGTTGTAACTTGCACCACCCTGGCTGAATCCTGTAGAAGCTGTGTTTGAAACTGATGCAATGCACACTGCTGTATTTCAGTTATATACTATGTTTTAAGTAATTGTTAAAGAAGAAAAGAAAAAAAGAAAGAATAGGATGTCAGAGCAACACATCAGTATAACTTTTACTAAAGAATACCTGGAGTGTATTAATTTTCTGCCTTTAACCTTCTAGGCACAGGACGGCACCTGTGCAAACAAGACATACAAATTAGATATCCAAGTAGACAAACAATATGCTGTACTGATGGAGAAATAATAGCGAAGTTTTATGTTTATGCACAGCTCCAACATACATTGATAGTTTTGGTATAGATAAATAATTAGATAGTATATTTAAGTGTTTAGAAGATTATATGCACTTTCCCATATTTCTTTGTAAATAGCATATTTTTTCCTATATGGCAATGAAAAGTCTTATCTAAAAGAAGTCTTTGAGCTGATTTATTCACTCTTTATATACTGGTGGTTTTTATCTGTCTAATGTTGAAGAATTAGTCCCTTGGTTATCACTAATGTAGTCAAAATCAGCTTCCTACAACATTTATTTCAGTGGTAACCCATTGTGTAGTCCAGAATCAATAACGTGAAGTCCTTATCAATCTGTAATGTTGTACTGCATACTTATTTATAAATGAAACAGTATTGTTCCATAACTCTGAAATGTCAGCACACTTTCCTGAATACATGAATGAGATTGGCATCAGGTTTTATTTCAAACATTAGGCTGATATATTTTTCTTAAATGTACTATATTCATATCATAGAGGGCTACGTGTGCAGGGCTTACAGGATTGAAATTTTACAGTGAATGTTTCTTAGTCTGGAATTTTTTGAGGTTGAAAATATAATGTTATTGAATGTATTCTTCCACTCTTCTGTCAGTGGAGTACCTACTTTGTTCTATTTATTGAAATATGCTCTAGTAGACACTCAGCTCCAAAATCCACACATCATCTGTGACTCTCTCATTTTTACCAGGAATCCAGACACCTGTATAAGGGGAGACCACTTAAGTCTTAATCTCTGCCATGTTCCAAGAATTAAACTATAGCCACTGACCTCTCATGTTTCTCCTGCAAGGAGAAAATGTTGCACATAGAGATTTATCATGCAGACACCATTCATTGCCTTCAGGATCCATACCTGCTGCATGGCTATCCTAGCAATTGTGGACTTACCCCGTGGGCATCTCACTCACCCAGCATCCTGGTTCTGGCCTCAAGGTAACTCAATCTTAACTCTCTTGTCCCCAACTAGTACACAACTGTGAATCATGCGTAGAGGTGTGCAAAGTTACTGAAATTGGCTCCATGAAACAATATGTGAATTTCGGCAAATTCACAAAACTGAGGACCAGAATTTGGATTGGTTTTCACCAGGCAAATTGGCTAAATTCACAATGCAAATTGGCAATGCCAGAAGGCCTCATCTATGTGGACACATAGAGGGATATTTTTGGAAATGGGAATCTCTATGCAAGGGATGGTCTTCACCTGAATAAAAAAGGTGCAGACAAAGTAAGTCACCTACTTAATCACATTATACAGCATGTTAATTTAAAATGATTTGTTTGGGGGGGGCTGATGGAATTATTAAACCTTCAAATGAAAATAAGTTTATGAAATATAAAAACAATATTAAAAGTATTCTGAGTAATGTTAGAAGTTTAAATAAAAATAAGATGAATGAATTACAATGCTTGGCTGCATCAGGGCCTTCTCTTGATTTGATATGTATTACTGAGACTCAGTGGACTACAGATGACATGTGGGGAAAGAATTTGGATGGCTATAATTTATTTAGATTGGACCATCAGGGTAGGAAGGGTGGAGGAATTGTGATGTAGTCTTCTAGTCAACTTATTGTATCGAACATATCTAACAAGATTAAGATTTTTTTCCTCAGACAACCAAACTCAATGGTTAAAACTTATTACTTCAAACTCCAAAAGTAAAACTACTGGGCTGTGTTAGCTCCTTCATAATGCAACAACTGAAATAGCTTATAATATATTTAAAGAAATGGAAAAAAGCTACTGAAATTGATAAAGCCTTATTCCTAAGTGACTTGAATTATGCTGACATTAATTGGGAAAGTATGACTGGACAGACTGGATACAGCAATGAATTTGTTGAGGCTTGCAAAACTCTAAATATAATGCAGCATGTTAAAGACAACACAAGGAAAAACAGTTTATTAGATATTGTCCTATCTACAGAAGGAATAAGCATTCAAAACTGTAAGGTTGCTGTGTGATCTAGTTGGAACAGTACTAGAATTAAAGGCTGCAGGAAAATGTATTTAAACAGAATAGCCAATGTTGAGGGGATTTTAAGTGACTTTAATAAAATTGACTGGTACACGAAACTTCTAGGATGTAGTGTAAATTCTATGTGGAGTACAATTAAATATGGTATTAAATCAATCTGTGATAAACACATAGGCCCACATTTTCAAAAGAGATGAGCAGTGCATCTCTGGCACATATTTAAAGGGAGGAGATGAGCCACCCAAATCAAGATGGGTCGCGGCCCAAAGTTAATGTATGCAGACCAATTTGAGGGGGCGTGCCCATGAATATCCTGCACATTGGGATATTCAAAAGAGATGGGCCACCCAAGTGCAGAAGATGAGCGGCACAACATTAGGCACGGAAAAAGCATGCCTAACTGCTGACTGCCCACAGGCAGGCTGAGATAGTGCAGTCAGGTGCATAGCAGCTTGTCAATCCTGGTAGTCCAGTGGTACCCCCCACCCTAGCCCATACCCCTCATCCTCTTATGTTACACATCAGGGTCAAAGCATAAAAATATCAGGGACAAAGATCCGAAAGTAGAGACACATCTTAAACAATAGTACTAGTTAGGCAGAAAGCTGATGAAATAAGGGGATTATTGTAAGAAGCATGTTCTGGAAAGGAACATGTCTGTAACATTAATGGCTAAAATTAGTTTGTGCTTACAGTCCCCACTGTTCAGTCACAAAAAAAAAAACATTTATGAGGGACAGAGGAATATTGTGCAGCAGTATCAGAGTCAGCCCTGTAAATCAGGGACAACTGAGAGGTATGCCCCAGCCCTCCACTCTGATCATGGTTTTAATACACCAAAAGTATGCTGCACATGCCCTAGTAGGTCAGTGGAACCCCCCATCCATGAACGTGATCATCGTCATAACAATATAAAAGTATGCCCCAGAGTCCCTGGTATATCAGTGGAACCCCCCACATCCCTGAACGTGATCATGGTACAGTCATCAAGTGCCCCTTTTCCATAGTGAAGTGGACCCCCCAACCCACCACCCACTCAGGCATCCACATTCCACCCCTCTCCCCCCATCCCAGCATGGTCAGTCCAGTGGGCAGCCATGGAGGTGTGCAGAGGGCTGTGCTGCTCATAAGTGGACTGGCCATGCTGGGACAGGGGGTGGGGTGGGATGTGTGTGCCTGTGTTGGTAGTGGGGTGGGGGGGCCACTACACTATGAAAAAGGAGAACTTGGTGATTATACTGCAATCACTTTCAGGGATGGGAGGGGGTGGGTTCCATTGACCTACCAGGGACTCTGGGGCATACTGTTATATTGTTACAACCACGATCACCTTTGGGGATGAGAGGGTTCCAGTGAACTACCAGGGAATATAAGGCATACTTTTATATTACTACAACTGTGATCAGAGTTCGAGGATGGGAGGGAGGTTCCACTAGACTACCCGGAATTGGGGACATTTGGTATTTCTTCTATACAATGTGATTGGGTTTGGGGATGAGCACAGTCCCATCCAGGGATGGGGATTGGGGGACTCACCTGGCCCAGTGCATTCTGCCAGGTACAGGCATGCAAATTAGCCCATAATGAGCATGCTTGATGGCTATTTGCTCCATGCATGCCTAATGGGTTCATTTGCATTTTCTGGCTGAATATTGCCTTTGGGGGCACAGTGCATCTAGGATGAGCTGGCGCATCCCCCACTGGTGGTATTCAACCCATCCTGGGGTGGTGCATTGTCAGCCATCCCCCATTTGTGCCACCCATGCATGTTGCTATATTCAATGAGGATGTGCGATCCAGTGGGATCATGACTCTTTTTTGAATATAGCATTTTTTCTCGCCAGCCCATTTCTTTGGCCAGCTCATCTAGATGCGTTGCACATCCCTGGCCTTTTGAATATCCTGGCCATAAAGAAGATAAAAAAATACAATACAAGAGGAATTAAGGCTAAGCTGCTCAACAAGGAAGTCTCAAAGTTAATGAAAAAAACCCATCAATTATACATACAGTATATGAAAACAAGATCCACTATGAATTGGACCAATTATAAGGAAATACTAAAAAAGTGCAAAAAAAATTAAAAGAGCTAAATGAAATATGGACATTAAATTAGCAAATACTTCCAATAAAAATAACATTAAACAAATATATAGTTAAGTAAATTATTTAAAAAACAGCAGATACAAATTTAATTCCCATAAATCTGAATGGTAACAAATAACATATTAAAAAATTATGGCTGACACCTTCAATAACTACTTTTGCTTAGTACACAATAAACAGTCCATTCTTAACAAAAGATACAGTAAATACATTGATTGTATTAATGAGTTTCTGTCCCTAATTGAAGATCTTATTATTAATAGAATAAATAAACTAAAATTGAAAGCTCGACTTGTCCTGATGGTATCTCTGATTACAGTATATTCTAAAATTACTGAAACACAGCATTGAATGCCCACTGAAAATATTGTATGTGACTTCATTACAACAAGGCATCTTACCAGGTGACTGGAAAACTGCTATTGTTATACCCATGCATAAGAAGGGTGATAAAAGTAATTATCTCAATTTTAGGCCAATAAGTTTAACATCCATGCCATGCAAAATCTTGGAATCCATTCTAAGGATATGATACAGAAACAACTTGACATTATGGGTAGGAATGATAAAGATTGGCATGGATTCATAGCAGGTAGATCCTGCATGACCAACTTATTAAGCTTTTATGAAAAAGTGGCTGAAAGCCTTGATAGACAAATATCTGTGGACTGTGTCTATTTGTACTTTGCCAAGGCATTTGACACAGTACCTTGTTGAGCTATAATTGAAAAAAAAATGGATTGAATAAATACATTATTAACTGGATCAGATCTTGGCTGGGAGACAGAACAGAATGCATTTCTGTCCAAGGCTATCTTTTTGATCTTGGACTGGTTACAAACAGAGTTCCACAGGGGTCCATGCTGGGGGCACTATTGTTTCAGATCTTCATTTCAGATATGTTTGATAAAGTTACAAGCTAGGCTGTCAAGTACACTGATAATGCTAAAATTGTAGGGATTATTGGCAATGTGGGGGGACATACAGGCCATAAAATCTTTCTTAGATATTACTTAGATATGACTGACATTACTTAGATGACATCACTAAATGGGGTCTAAGGTGGGCAATGAAACTCAATATAGATAAAAGTGCTGTTGTGTGATAAACTTTGGTTATCAAATAATCACCCACACTTATACACTAGGTCATTTATCATTAAGAAATGTAACTAATTTTAAGGACCTGGGTGTTATAATTGACAATAATTTTAACTTTAATATGCAACGAATGGCAGCTGTTGCTGCAGCAAATAAAGTACTTTGAATGAATGATTCATTCCCACCATTACAAGATGGACACTGAATGAAGCAGATGCTCTGCACTGGGAGACCATTTCTTTATTTCAGATTGATTTTTTGGGTGCTGATCTGGGAAGGCGGGTGGTGGGGACTGGAACGGGGTCGGGTGGGAGTCAAGAAACTGGGTCTCTGATGATTACTAAAGTACTTTGGACTATAAGAAAACATTTCTTTAGTAGAAAAAAAGAGGTACCCTCAATTTCTTTATTCGGGATGATGCTTCATGGTTAACTTCACCTCAAATCTTACATAAGCCAATATTCCAAACTCTGTTATCTTTAAAATATTCCAATTAAGCCACCTGATTGTGAAATCTTTTGGTTCTGTTCCACCAGTACCCTCAAGCCCATCCTGCATGATAGAACTGATTCCCATTGCGGGCCTTCCCCATGCTGTGTCTAGAATGTATGGAATAATACACAACTGGAAATGGCATGATAGTTTTGGCCCAACTCAATTTGGTCTTCTCTTTTTCCCCATCAGGAAATTAATTGGCCCTCTTTGTAGTTGAGCTGTCATAAATATGTTAAACAAGATAAGCTCTGATTAATACAGTTTAAAATCTTGCATAACTTCTATTACTCACCTCAGAAATTGGCTAGGCTGGGACTCCTATCCTCTTCCACATGCACTCATGCCAGCAGGATGAGGACAATCTCCTGCATATTTTCTGGGCATGTTCCAAGATAGTCCCCCCTTTGGAATGTGATTCGACAGAAGGCTGACCCCCTATTAGGCTTATCCGACCTCTTCTCTCCCGAAATATGTATATTGGGGGATCTTTCTTCTGTCACAGTCACTAACAGAAAATTTCACATAACCCTTATAGCTATGTTGGTCAAGAATCTGGTCTTGTGTCATTGGAAAGATATGACTGACATTACTTATAGTGAGTGGTTACAGGAATTACTGGCAAATCTGAGAATGGAAAAGACAATTGCTAGTCTACTACATGATCAATCTCAGAAATGTCATAAGGTTTGGGGCCTGCTTGTGACATTGTACTCACTCCAGTTGCCATAAAGGTTTTTCTCTTTCCAGTAGGTAGCTTACCCTGTGTGAAGGGATGGAAATAGGGAGAGAGGGATGGGGGAGGGGGAGAGTTGATCTAATTACTAGTACGTATTACTGTGTCAGTTGTTTGTATGTATTTTTGGATCTTCTCTCTGTAACTGTATAAAAATGAATACAAGTTTGAATTGCACACAAAAGAAAAAAAAAAAGAGGTACTGATGCCCTTGTACATGGCCTGTGTTAGACACCAATTAGATTACAGTAGCTTCCTGTGGTGCCTTTACCCAAAAAATGGACATTGTAAAAATTGAAAGAGTTCAGCAGAGAGCAAAAGGGTGATATATACTGAAACAAAATAGTACTTACGAGGACCATTTAAAACATCTAGGACTAATGTCCCTAGAAGTCCAGAGACTTAGAAGTGATAGTTTGTTTCTCCGTCATGTTTGTAAAGATCCTTACATATTTTATAATTTGGAATTTAAAATTTACACCTCTTTATGTGGGAACTAGAGGACACCCACTAAAATGACAGCACAGAAGATTTAAAAACAACAAAAGGAAATATTATTATATAATGTGTATTGTTAGCCCATGGAATAAATTGTCCTTGGATATTGTTATGAGTGGGGACAAAGCTGAATTCAAGAATAAACTGGATATTTATATACTGGATGTAGAAAAAATTCAACATTATTGATAAGAAACAGGAGGTGTATATGGGCTAATGCCTTCAATGCTCCTGTCTCCCTTTGATATGAACCTTTAATATGAACAGTTCACCTTGTAAATAGCAGCACAAGTTGTGTGATATACCCCCTTCCCAGCCCAAAAACTATACAAACCACCCCTTCCCTACTGAAAAAGGATAAAAACCATGATACCCCTTCCCACCCTCCCTGCTGGCATCCTCCACTCTCTCTTTACCCCCTCTCACTGGCAAAATGCTACTCCAAGTGGACAGTGGCTGAAAATGTAATCCTTTCTCCCAGCATGCCCATCACACTCCCCCACCTCCCCCACCCAAACCTCACAGACCCAGCCTCTGAAGTCCATCCAACACCCCTCTGGTCCCCACCACCCACCTCCCCCTATCCCAGCACCTACAAATCAACCTGTAATGCAGAAAACCATCTCCCAGTTCAGACTATCTGCTCTGTTCAGTGTCCATGAATGATTCATTCCCACCATTACAAGATGGACACTGAATGAAGCAGATGTTCTGCACTGGGAGACCATTTTCTTTATTTCAGATTGATTTTGTGGGTACTGATCTGGGAAGGTGGGTGGTGAGGACTGGAAGGGGGTTGGGTGGGAGTCAAGAAACTGGGTCTCTGATTATTACTAATTACAATGGGACTTGGGTGGGGAGAAGGTAGGTGGAATGGGTTTTGTGCATAGGTGGGAGAAAGGGATTATTTTTTCAGGCACAGTCACTCTCAGAGCAGCATTTTCTGGGTCAGTGGGAGAAGGGTGCCAGCAGTGGGGTGGGAGGAGGGTGTCATGGTTTTAACCCATTTTGGGTGGTGAGAGGGTGTGTTTTTTATAGCACAGTGGATTGGGGGGAGGTTTTGTTAATGGTTTTAATAAAAATACACTGGTGAAGTTGGTGCGTTTTTCTTGGAATTCGTAAATTTTGTGAATCATGAATTTCCATGGATTCACACCAACTTCACTGATGGATAAAAAATTTACAACATCTCTAATCATGGTAAACCATTTCTGAGTACCTCATCCCCAGGTTCACCAGGCAGACAAACATTCTTGGGAACTTATGGGGAAATAAAGATAATATAATTGGTGAGCGCATCACATATGTGAGACCTACTGTAACTAGTATACTTATATGCCAGACATAGAGGAATTTTCCATTCTTCCCCCTCATCTCAGCTTGCTACTCTCTGAAGCACCTCCCTCCACTTCCTTACCCTGTTTGCTTCCTTTTTACAATTGCTGCACATGTGTGCACAGCAAACATTTTGTTACGATGAACCATATTACAGTCAAGGTCTGTCACTGTCATGTCCAATACAGCTCAAGATGCACTGGGCTGAGCAGTGGCAGGCCAATGACCAAGCAAGCTGATTATGGCACTAGTCACTGTTTGCTGGGTGGAAACATTGTGTAGTTGAAAGGATTGAAGCACTCATACAAGAGAGGGCTTAGGACCTTTCATTTGCATGAAGCTAGCTGGCAAGCAGCGGAGTGGTTTGCTCTTATGATGTGTGCAGTCATAAAAATTATCTCACCAAATATTATCAATCTGCTCCCCACATCCTCAAGAACAAGTTGCTCTCAGTGGCACTTGTACTGATCCTGTCACCCTTCCCTGAGGAATGTGCCATACTCCATAGCACTGTTACTGATGTGCTCCATCTTGCCATGCACATCCAACAAGTCACTTGGAGTCTGATGGAGATACAGTAAGCAGAACCTGACAAGAAAAGCATTAGGCAGGGGTATGATCGGGTGAGGCTCGGGCACAAGATCCTGTGACAGGGAGATCCTGCCACTCTTGAGAACTGACTTTTCTTAAATCTGTTGCAACAGTTCTTCTATTTCTTAGCCTAATCTTGCCTTTACATTTCTAGTCTAGAAGGTTAGCCACATATGGGCACCCCCTTCCCTTTCATGACTATGCTATAGTGTCCTCTTTAATTATCCTTTTCCCTCTCAGGTCCTTGTACAGAGAGGTTATTGTAGTGACCTCCAAATTTATGTAAAACAATAGGCTGTGTTCCTCATTGTTGGATTTAGTATGTAATAGCACTATTTCATAAAATATCTTATGTGTATGAGACCTGTAAATGTTGAAAGTACCACGGCACTAGGTGTTTTTGATAAAGGTTAAAAGTTACTAGGGGATTGTATTATAAAAATTAAGTTAGTTGTGTTATTTAAAATGCATGTAAATTGAACATTGTTTTAGAGGCACTTTGGTACCATGCATTCCTGATTTAAGCTGAACCAGCCTAAAATGTCATGGTGATTTGCACATACAGCCCATGATGCTTTGCATTATGGGGGTATGTGTGATGTTGTGTTTCTTTGAAACTTGGCTTTATTGCCAATGCCATTTGGGGTAACCCTTGCTTCAATGCATCTGCACTGAGGTTCTTTGTCTTTAGTTAGTTTTTGGAGATTTCTTTTGTTGAACTCCCCATCACCCAAACACACAAGACAATATAGGGATTGAAAAATGTTCACTAAAGAGATAGATCAGTGGGTCAGTAGGTGCTGATTAAGTACAGAGGAAGGACATGCATAGTCTGTTGCTGCAAACTGATGTATTGAAGAAGGGATATGCCATTGCTTAAGGTTATCGTTTGTGTTTTAAATAAACATCACACAAAGATTTTGTGTTGAATCTGATATTCTGTGTCTGGTCCATCTGTTGTCCCACAACTCCTCCACAGAGCTGACATCAGGAAGTTCTCCATGAACAATGTTGGCCTTAGTCAAACAGTAGTGGAAGGCTTCAGCTGAACACTTTGCCTGCTACACTGGTAAAAGTCCCAAATTATTTCACAAAAAGGAAAAGGCAAAATCTGCTCCCCCTCCCCACAGAAGTCAGCCCTACTTGGCAAGACTAGTATGGATCCACTCCCCATCCCACCAGAAAGAAGTTCCACTCTGTAGCATTGTTACTGAGTAGCTTCCTCTCCCCTCAGGAACTAGTCATGCTTGCCAGCACTGATGTGCTCCCCTTTGTCGAGTGCACCCAGCAGGTTCCTTGGAGTCTGCCACAGCTAAGCACAATGTAATGTACAGTATGAACTCACTAACAGCTCAGCTGGTGGCCAGCCATGGTGGAGAGTGGAGGGCTGTGCCAGTCGTCGCTCCATGATGGGATAAGGGCAGGGTGGTGGGGCACTACCTGTTGGAGTGGGAGGTAGTGGGTCTGCTAGACACCAGGGAATGAGTTTAATTCTACTTTACAGGCAATCAGAAATAGGGAGGGGGGGACCACTGGACACCAGGGTTTAATTCTAATATATGGGTGATCAGGGAGGGAGGGAGGGAGTAACACTGGGAACCAGGGAGTGAGTCTATGATGTTCTACAGGGAATTGGGGATGGGAGGACCACTGGACAACAAGAAAAAAATTGGTATACAGGTGCTAGGGGATAGGGCAGTGGCCCACTAGACACCAGGGAAAAATTACTATACTGGTGCTTGGGAACAGTAAAAGAGTCCCCTAGACACCAGGGAAAAATTACTACACAGGCGCTCAGGGATGGGGGGGGGGTTGCTAGATACCAGTGGGGCAATTCAAATTCATACATTCATTCTGCAGTTCAGTGACTCACTGAGCTGCAGAATAAATGTATGAATTTTCTGTCATTCTAATTTGGAATTTCCGTGAAAGTTGCCAAAATGATTTCTGAACTTTCACAGAAGCGAAAGTCCAACTTTTGTTCAAATTCCACTGGCAGAAGATTTTTTCACACAGCACTAATTCTCTAATAATTCTTGAATTGCTTCTTTTTCCCTTCTATTTAGATTTTATTTTCTCAGGGATCTGTATTCTTTAATAGATTTGCTGCTTGACTCATTACTGTTTTTTACAAATGCAATAATCACCTGCTTTGATGAATTAGGGCAAAAGGTGGACTTACCCATAAACAAAAAAGTTACACTGTTCCTTTCAGTGCTTGCCTACAGAAAGTGCATTTGGCATATCTCTATTATTTAATTTGATATCTCCTCGTGCCTCTGTAGTATCTTGTTTTGATAACGTATTAAGGTACTCCAAGTTTCTAATGCATATGACTCAACCTTTTGTCCTCCAGATGTGGAACATTGCCTGTCAAAATGTGGAACGAATGGGAAAATGTGGAACACTTAGTCAAATCTTTACCTAAGAAGCTCAAAACACTGTTAAAATGTTGCATTTATGTTCAGAAAGTCTGTTATTAATTGGATAATATATTTTTTGCATCATTTACTATGGATTTTTGCTTTAAAATGTTGACTTTGAATGTGGGACAAGTCCTCACAATGTGGAACAGGGAACTTTTGTGAAGTCAAATGAGGAATGTTCCTCGTAATGTGGTACAGTTGAGAGGTATGTTCTAATGTCTCATTCATCTGATTCACATTTCAGGTCTACTTTTGTCTGGTCACACCTTATCAGCTCTTCATTTGCATGAAGTTCCCTTAACCGTAAATCCAAGTCCACAGGGACAGGTTCCTCAATCAGACTCATAACATAATCCTGTTGGTTTGTTCCACCTGTTTTGTTCCAGAAGTAATGCCTCAATTTAATATTGCAGGATAATTTATTTAAGTCCACAAATACATGGAAATTATTAACTGCAGGGTTAAGGGTTAATGTCAGGACCCTCTGTAAAACTTGTAAGTGGTCTGTTGTGAGGTCTGTATTTGAAAGATTCACTATTTGTAATGATATCCCCATCAAGATAGCAAGGGCAAAATGGCACAGTGAAAACAGAGACAGCAAAACAGCACCAGCATATATGGTGACCGAAGGCTCCCACCTCCCTAAGCTGTGCCCCCCCCCAGGGTTGGTATCTATAGTAAGAGTGGGGTGTGGGGGGCAAAGACTCCCACAAGGGTGAGGGGCATGGGGGGGGAGCCCTCAGCAAAAAGAGCCCTTGCTTTATGTGCTTGAACTGTTCTGTCCATGTTGTTTGTGGTGGTCATCGTTTAGCCCTCGCTATTTTGACATGGAACCATTTGTAATTCATTTGTTTCTTGTTTTGAATTGTTCTTTGATTTTCTACTTCTCTTAGTTCCGCCACTTTCTCCCATCCTTATTTTTTCTCATATCTCGCTGTTTCTTTTGTCTAAAAAAACTTTCTCTGCTTCTTTACAGGAGGATGGGCTTTTATTCTCTTGCTGTCTTCTTTGACGTCTCTGATTCCTTTTGCTGGAAAACTTCATTCTTGATCTTCCCCTGCTTCTGGATCTATTCCTTGCCCCATGTAGTATCTGTCCTTTTTTACATTGGCTTGTGCGTGAGCTCCAGCCAACATCTAGTTGTAGTAGCAGATTTGGAGGTGCGGTCACTGTAAGGGAATGCAGAGCACACATTAGTAGGTGCGTCCCTCATTCCCCATTAAGCCAGCATGTAGGCACTGACACCAGCAATACCTAAAGTGGCCACCACATCTAACAAAAGTGCCGCTACAATGAGAGGCAAGCTTGTCATGCAGTGGTAGAATAACACGCCTCCCGACGTGTCTTTATTGATGAAGCAGTTCAATAAACATGGTGGCACTGACTCCTACCGCCAACTTCAGGGGTGCCCAATCCTCCTGTCAGCATGCCCTGACCCACTTCTTTTGCCAACGGGGGAGCCCACTCCCTGTCAGCATAATGCCCCCTCCTCCCATTTGAAGTGTGTGCTGAGGGGGTGCCCAATCCCCCTTGGCATCATGCACCCCCCAACAGTTTTTCTTTGCTGACAGGGGGCCCAATCCCCATCGGCTACAGTCTCCCCTTCCCAGTTAAATTTGCTGATGGGGGAGCCCACTCCCCATCGGCATAATGTCCCCCCCCATTTGTTGTGTGCTGACGGGGGTGCCCAATCCCCTTCTGCTCCTGCCCCCCTTTGGTATGTGCTGATGGGGGTGCCCAATTCCCTGTCAGCTACAGCCCCCCAACACACTCAGGTGGCATGCTAGAAGCCCACCTCACTGTGCCAAAAGTCCTTGTAAAAAGAAGGACCGCCCCACGAAGTTCTTTATTTCTGTAAACCTGTAAATCAGAAGACGGTCCCTCGCGGTCTCTCCTGCCCCCTCCCCCAACCTGTGCCCACCCTCTGCATACCCTGCCTCCCACCCCCCTCATCCCATACTTACCTCCAGAGCCCAGCACAATGATCTTCAGTGGACCGGGAACACATCTTCACTCTTCAAAGCCGACCGCAAACTGAAGACATGCCGGTAAGCTGTTTAATGGCATAAATAGGGTTTTTTCAACTTTGGTGCATATTTCAGGCATTTTTTGAAATTTTGGAACCAAATTTTCAACATGGGGTTACTGGGACCCCTCCTCAGGAATTCAGTCACTGTCATGGCGTTATTTGGTCCTGAAAGATGATTTCATGGTTATTGCGCGGAATCACCTTTCGGGATTGATTAACGAAACAACAGTGCCACTGTTCATGAGGCGGGCTCTCAAAAAGCCTATGTTGCAAATTTGGTGAAAAAAATCCAATGAGCATGCATTGTGCAGTTTCCATGCATGCTCATAACTTTGTGAATTTGTAATATTTTCACTCCAGATTTTCAACATTGTCATTTTTCCACAGCTCCTTATGAACAGTATGGCTGTCATTTTACATATCCTGGCCAAAATGTGTTTTTGCACTTCTGGTACAGAATAGCACGGTCACTGTGGGAAATCAGTTTTAGGGACAGATTATGAAAATGATAGTGACACTGCTCATGAACAGATGTCCTAAAATGCCTATGTTGGAAAATTTGGTGACGAAAGTCCATAAAATGACTGTGTTACAAGCATGTATTGCGCAGTTTCCACGCACCCTTGTAACTTCACAAATTTGCAATATTTTCATGCCAGATTTTCAACACTGGCATTTTTTCACACCTCTTTATGAACAGTACAGCTGTCATTTTTCACATCCTGCCCAAAATGTGTTTTCACACCTGTGGCGTACAATGGCATGGTCGCTGTGGGAAATCAACTTTTGGGACAAAGTAACAAAATCACAGTGCCAGTGTTCATGAGGGGAGGTCCCAAAATACCTATGTTGAAAATGTGGTTAAAAGAATCTGAAAAATAATTGGGTTATGGATGTGCATTGCGCAGTTTCTATGCATGCTCATGACTTCACCAATTTTTCATATTTTCACTCCAGATTTTCAAAGTTGACATTTTTTTACACCTCCTCATGAACACTACAGTTGTCATTTTTCACATCCTTCCCAAAATGTGTTTACCTACCTGTGGCACCAAATGGTGCAGCAGCTGTGCAAAATCACCTTTCGGCTAACAAACTGATAGCGCTGCTCTTCATGACGTGGGGTCACAAAAAGCCCATACTGATAATTTGGAGTGAAAATACCAACACACGCCATTGGTGTTAGGGTTTTCAACTGTAACACCCCAACCTGTAGAGACTGACAGGCATCAGGGTGTGGCTTGGGACCATCAGCTGTAATGCTCATGCCATTCCACCCCACCCCCACCCTGCGGTCAGTGAAAGGCATCGAGGTGTGCCTTGGAGTGCTCAGCCCCAAAGTTCACCTCGTTCTCCTATACTTCACCCACCTCAGCATATTTCCTTATGGAATGGGCAGGGCCCTGATTTTTCTGTGGCACATCTGAGCAAAGTTCTGCGGCAGGGTTCTCATTTGCCACAGAACTTCTGTGGCACTCAACACCAATTTCTGTGGCAATTCTGCTGCACATTTTTACCCTTAATTTTTTTCCTTTTTTTTTTTTTTTGCCATATCTGACACAATGCACGCTCGTAGCACAGTCATTTTATGGGCGTTTGTCACCAAATTTTCAACATAGCCAGTTTAAGACCTCTGCTCATGAACAGTATCACTGTGATTTTCTTAGACTGTCCCGAACATTGATTTTGCACACCGACCATGCCATTGTGCACTACATGTGCGAAAACACATTTTGGGTGAGATGTGAAAAATGACAGTTGTACTGTTCATAAGGAGGTGTGGTAAAATGGCAATACTGAAAATCTGGAGTGAAAATATTAAAAATGCTCGAAAGTTACGAGTGTGCATAGGAACTGTGCAACACACGCTCATAAAACAGTCATCTTGGGGAATATTTTCACCAAATTTTCAACATAGGGTTTTTGGGGAGCCTACCTCATGAACTGTGACACTGTCATTTCATTAATCATTCTGGAAAGGTGGTCCCACGCAATGACTGTGGAACCACCTTTTGGTACCGAGTAACAAAATAACAGTGTCACAGTTCATGAGGTGGGGCACCAAAAATCCCATGTTGAAAATTTGGTGAAAAAATGCACAGAAATGGCTGAGAAACGCACTAAAGTTGAAAAAAATCCATTTATGCCATTATACAGCTTACTGGCATTTCCTCAGTTTGCGGTCAGCTTTGAAGAGTGCAGATGTGTTCCCAGTCCACTGAAGATCATTGTGCTGGGCTCCAGAGGTAAGTATGGGTTGAGGTGGGGAGGTGGAGTGCACGAGAGGGTGGGTGTGGGTTGGGGAGGGGCAAAAGAATCAACGAGGCAAGGTTTTTTTTGTTTCAGGTTTTTTTTTTTAGACTCAACGAGGGACTGCCACACTGGGGTGGGCTCCCAGCATGGCACCAGGCAGCTTGGGGAAGGCAGTGAAGCTGATGGGGGATTGGGTACCCCCGGTGGCAATGGAAGCTTTTACCACGCTGGGCTGGGCCTCCAGCGTGGCATCAGGCAGCTTGGGGGGGACAGTGAAGCCGATGGGGGATTGGGCACCCCCGTCGGCAAAGGAAGCTTTTGCCACACTGGGGTGGGCTCCTAGCATGGCATACAGACATTTGAGGAGGGCAGTGAAGCCGATGGAGGATTGGGCACCCCCGTCGGCAAAGAATGTTGTTCTGCGGGCGGCCGTGAATTCTGCAGGTGATGGCAAATTCCATGGATATTTACGCAGTTAGCCACACCTGCATAATTGCGGAAAACCCGGGGCCCTGGGAATGGGGTAAGTATAAGGCCCAAAGACCCCAAAGCACACCACAGCACTTGTCAGTGTCTACAGGGTAGGGTGAGGTAAAATGGCATAAGAGTTATAGCTGATGACCCAAAAGCACACCCTAATGCCTGTCAGTCTCTGCAGGGTGGAAGTGGGGTTGGCATCAGTTAATACTTCACTGCCATTCCTATTATGCACCTCTAACTCCTGCACTACCAATACCAATGACAGCGAGACAACATTTGGCAACTTGTTATAATCTTCCTGGTCCCTCTGCAGTATTTTGTTTCCTTTGAATCAACTCTTTTTCGTAATTTGATAATTTCCTCTGTAATGAGGCACATAATTCCTTAAACAATGCATTGTCTTTTTATTTCAAAACTACCTGTTTAACTTCCTCAGTCTCAGGTAACAATTCCGTATATGTCTCCTCGTCCTCCTTAATAATCAGTCTGACAAATGTCTCAGGGCAAGCTCATGTAGCTTCTAACCATGTGTCTTTATTTTTCTTGCACTGCAGCAACTGGCTGGACTACTGGGAGAAGGATTCAGGCAACATTCTGGACTTGGGGGATTCTGGTGAGGGGACTATGGTGCAACTATCTAGTCTGGGGGAAGGGGCAGCAGGGTAGCTAATTCTGATTGAAATGCCCTCCAAAATGCATCAGAATGCACCATGAAACAGATTTGCTGGGTGGCTCCAGACCCCCAGACTATACTTTAAATTTTTGTGCATACACTTTTTAAAGTCTGTTTACTCCACTGCCATCTCCCCCAAGAAAGAAGCACACTCAGCATCAGTGTTACAGATCGGCTCCACCATGGCACCACTACTCCCCCTCCCCCCAGGAATGAGCCATGTTCAGTAGCACTGGTAGCAATCTGCTCCCCCTTCCCCTCTGCTCCCCGTCTTAGAAACATCAAATATGAATAAAACTAATGGTCTATCCAGTCTGCCCACGTTTCCAATCCGGAGAGTGCTGGTCTGTCTCAATAAAACCTAACACAGCAAAAAGATTTCTCCTTGCACCGCATTAAGTGGTGTTCTGTCTCAGTAAAACCTCACATAATTTCTTTTTTCACTGTTTAATCTGTCATCCTTCACTGTGAATTGTACCAACGGTTTAAATGCTGCTTCTTATATGTATAGTAAGTCATATGTTTGGCCCTGTTTAATCAGGACTAGTTTACTATAGTAATCTGCCAACTGTTAAAAGGCTGCTTGACAAATGTAAACTGTATGTCGTTTTCTCCCTATGACCCTGCCCCCAGGATGCATCATGAGACAAGCAACATATTGTTTGGTGAGACTTTCCTGGTAAAACATTTCATTCCATTGAGGCAGATACACATCCCTCCCTTAAGTGGTGCTGTTAGAGCATAATGTTACATAGCACAGAGTCTGTCTGCCACCTTGAGCAGTATTCTGTCTCAGTAAAACCTGACTTAGCATGGAGTCCCCTCCCCCAAGCGCTGTTCCTTCTTAGTCCAAATGGCATGCAGTCAGCAAGAAGGTGGACTTTGAAAAGACAATTTTAAATTAACCCTGTCATAATAAGAAATCCATACTCATGTCCTATATCTAACTTCAATTAGGTGTAGGCTTTTAACAGCCTCAGTCAAACACCATTGAAGTGCCATTTATTTTTCTCCTCCCCAATTATAATAAAATACAACATAATTTTGGTTTATCTGGCACCTTTTATATACACTATCTGAAAGTGCAATGCAAATGAATTAGCAGTACTGAACCAGCATTTATTCTGATAGCCCATGACGAAAGTACCAACAGGGACACCCTGATATTAACAACTACTGATTCTGATGACAGAAGGCCAAATAAGGATAACTTACTCCACTCCACCCTGAAATGATCTGCACTCAGGGCAGTGGTAGCAATCCACCTCCACTCTGTTCCAGAACTGCAGATGATCCAGAACTACCAGAAGACAACTCTAAGTCCTCTTGTTCCTCCTTTAATAACTGGGACATCTATACAGGAGGTGGCACAATAGGTGCTGGGATAAGGAGACTCTTTTCTTTATTTTCTTAGCTGCTTTAAAAAAAAGTGTGATGTTGCTCTGGGGATTAAACCTGGCCTTCTGGACATACACTAATTCTTCTTTATGTTTGATATGGATGTACGTTGCTGACCTGTGAATTTCCTGTGAATACATTTTCTATTTTATTTGGCAGCAGGTTATTATTTATGGTGCTTCTGGACTTTAAAAAATGCAGTTGTTGGGTTCTGCTGTAACTATGTACTGTTCTTGCTTTGTACTGGCTTTGCAGATGCCTCGTAATATAGCTGCATTTATTGTGATATCATATAGTAACAAAAAAATCAAGATTCCACCTACTGATTGATTTAGACACAATTTTAATTCATAACTTACTTTAGGGTAATTATATTCAAGACAACCAGTTAATTAAAACAAAAATGAATCTTCCTTGAATGTATGGTCTTTCAAGGCACCTCTTATAAGCCACCTATAGTTTTATCTTTTAATATACACTAATTATCTTATCTCTGTTTAGATAATTATTATAGTTTGCTGACAGAAATGTACTTGAAGTTTCATTTTGTTTGGTGCAGTAAACATGTATCTGAAAATTCATAAATAAAAAAATTAAAAATAGAAAAAATTCAATTAAACCATTTTTTTACTCAATAGCATTGGGGGTGGGGAGCACATCTAAAAGAGTGTGTATATGCCTTCTTCTGTAATTTAACCCTTCTCAAATACTAAAATGTTTTAGTATGGCAATTCTGTCTATTTCAAAAGTCAGAACAAACAGCACTGCAGGACATTTTTAACTTTTTTTCTTTACATTTCATCTTCTTCTCTTCCAGGGCCTAGACTTGGGCTAGGCAATCCCTCACTTGCATCCTGAATTCTGCTTTCATTTAAAGGAAGAGATGAAGCCTTCCTTCTTTTCAAACTGTTGTCAGATTCTGTATGCTTTTTGAACTGGTGGAGTATTTTCTGAGCTGCAATCTAGGGATTCCACTACATATTTCTAAGTAAATCAAGTAAACATGTCCTTTCATCTTTCATGACTGACACTCCTAAACAGTGAAATTTATGGTACCAGCACAAGCTCAGATGATTTTCCAACCTACATTTTGTAAAGAGAATTTGTTATTTATTAAGAGGGAATGCAATACTGAACTCAACCACTTGGCTTTCAAGAGTTGCTATATTATGACTATATTAGGTTTTAATTCAGTTTATCCATGTGCCTCACCAACCTACAATTACTTGGTTACTGTGAAGCTAGTCTTAATGTTTTTCTGCAAAATCTGTTACTATGCACATTTATTTTATTTAACCTATTGTACCTTACTGTATTGTACTGCCCACTCCCCCCCACACATCTGGAAACAAGCAGATACCAGCTTTTTCTTGGAGAAATAAATAAACTGCGACAAATCTGAGTCACAGTGCAGGATGTGCAAAGTTTACCATGGTGTAACATTGTGTAGTGTGCCTTAATGCAATCACCCCTACAGACAGTAGTTACATATAGACGACCCTACACATTGCTACACCATGCTCTATTACAGAGTTTAAATGTAGCTGATACAAAAAGAACAGAGTTTATAGAAAAGCTTTAATAAGTAGCTTTATAAGTCGCTTTATGTTCATAATATTATTACAGGTATTCAATTTTCTTTCTTTCAAAATTTTGACCAGAAAATACACAGTGATCTGTGAGAACTCAATTTCAGGTGTGTCCTGGGTGGAATCTATTTTTTAAGGATCCATGACAAGACAGTGAAATCAAAAACAGTGCCATACAAAACAGAGCAGAAAAAGCAGTGTAAAGCAGTACCGCACTGAACAAATACCCCAAAAGTAAAATCGCTGCAAGCACAAAACAATGCACACTACCTGGAACATCAGTGCATACATACCAGAATAAAATAATAAAAAAAACCACACACCGACATATACACCTAACCACACATATTTATTAAAGCGTGAAAACACAGATTACACTTGTAGTTGAAAATTATATGCCACCCCATGCAAGAAATCATATTCAGATCATTTACCATACTTCTTCACCAAAGCAGTAAGATGTCTAAATTTCTTACTGGGAGGAGGAAGCTCCTGTCCAGAAGCATATTGTTCAATTTTAACTTCATCTAACATTTGCTCTGCTTGTAAATCAGCTATACATTTCCATATGGTGGGATTACTAACACCAAAAAAGTTGTTGAAACATCAATGCCATCCCTCCACGGAGTTGATTATACTGGTCAGTCCAGATGAAACAGCACCAAAATAATACCAAAACTCAAAAGAAAACAGCGTCTGCCAATGAGAACCCCAACCCACCAGCCAACCCAAGTCTCTTTAAAATACTCCATGAGAGGCTACAACATATTCTGATGATGAATAGAACACTTCCAAGACCTCAATGTCTCATAGATAGGAACATCATCAGATAGAGAAATATACGCCAAAGCAGGTAACATCCTGATATGCAGATAGGGATGCAGAGAAATAAAATTTCACTAGTGAAATTGCAATGAAATCGGCAATTTCACCTTGCAAAATGCATGAAATTGAGGCAAAATTCCGACGGCAATTTCACCCACCAGCCACCGCAAATGTTGGTGTCTATTCCCCCAGCCAATCACCAGTCATAATTGAATTAAGCACCCTCCTCCCCAGATACCCTGGCCCCCTCATTTCCTTTAATTAAAAAAATAATAATTCAACCCCCACTCCGTGGTATCTAGTGGCCCTCCCATTCGATCACCGGATGTAACTGAATTAAATAAGCACCCCCCCAAAGTTACCCTGGCCACCTCATTTCCTTTCAGATAAAAACAAAATTCAACCCCCACTCCCTGGTGTCTAGTGGACCCCCCACTCCCCCACACTGTCTTTATGAGCTAGCAGCACCCACCTGCCCCCTTCAATACCCTGAACAGCCCACTGGCACAGCCCTCCACTCACATCCATGGCCGGTAGCCCAACTGAGCATGACTGAGCACTTAAATGAATGAGCGAGTGCTTGTACAAGAACACAGTCATTCATTCAAGATCTCAGTCATGCTCAGTCAGGCTGCCGGCCATGGAGGTGAGCGGAGGGCTGTGCCAGTGGCCCAGCCAGGTACTGGGGTGGAGCAGGGTGGTGCTGCTAGCTCATGATGAAAGGGTGGGGGGTGAGGGTCCACTAGACACCAGGGAGTGCATTCATTCAAGCTCTCAGTCATGCTCAGTCAGGCTGCCAGCCATGAAGGTGAGTGGAGAGCTGTGCCAGTGGCCCAGTCAGGGTACTGGGGGCATGGTGGGTGCTGCTAGCTTATGATGAAAGGGTGGGGGTGGGGTCTACTAGACAACAAGGAGTGCAGGTTGAATTTTTTTTAATTAAAGGAAATGAGGGGGCCAGGTAACTGGGGTAGGGTGCTTAATTCAATTACGCCAGTGATCAGCCGGGGGACCACTAGGCACCAGGGAGAAACATCTGGGCCAGTGAGCGGCCGGGGGTGGGGGGACCACTAGACACCAGGGAGAACTTTGGCCAGTGGCCACCAAATTTCACTGCAGCATGGTGAAATTATGCCAGCAGGTAGGAAAATGTCACCACGGGAGGTGAAATTTCACCCAAGAGTGGCAAATCTTGCTGGTTTGCGGGCAAAATTTTGCTTACTCTGGGGGTTTAAATTTCACATTTTGCCCTGTGAAATATTTTGTGAAATGCATGAATTACACAAAATATTTTGCAGAGCGAAATTTTCCAGTTTCGCACAACACTATATGCAGAGCAAACTCTTCTTCAGATGCATAACACTCATGCAGTGCTGACACCTCCTGTACTTTTCACCAGATAGGCTGGTAAGGATGAGAAAAACAGCCCCTAGTCACAGACTCATGAAACACAGTGCTAAATCCTTTGACTGCAGCTTACTCAAAATCAGTTATTACTGACTGTGGACAAAACTTAGGTCTCATCTTCTTCAACTCTGAAAACACCCGAACATAAGCAGAAACAATCCTCCAAGCAGATATTAATATGAAAACACTAGGGATAATGGCACTATATTGTACTGCATGAATGGTATATAAGTGACAAAACAGAGGTGGTATAACTTTGAAGGTGCCATCGCAAACTATTGAGAACATCGTTCCATTAAATCCAAATTGCGCTCAGTACTAGATACCAGAAATATCTCAGTAGAAGTACTGTTATCAAACAGTAAAAAATGTTCACTTTGATCCATCACAGCGTATTCTGTAGGTATCTGTAATTCAAGTCAGTTAACTTGGGGACACAGGAGTAACAGTGGATGCTTTCTGAGCCAACTGCACTATTCTCTTCATGGACAGCACAGGCAGCAGCTTCCCAGCAACTGTAGCAGAAACAGTATTCATGGCAGACACAACTATTTGGTGGGAGCTCTCTTTTGTAGACACTGCTTGCTCATTCAAATCCTCCACAACTCATCTTGATTATACAAGCCCCGTGTCTGCCACATAATTGTGCTCCTTCATCATGGCAAGGACAGACTCCTCGGATGTATGACACCTAGCAGGGCATCTCGATTTGTCATACTCCACACACTTCCAATACAGCATGCCACTGCATACCTCTCAACCTCCTGCCTCATAAATCAGGGACAAGGCTTAAAACAATCAGGGACAAAGGACCAAAATCAGGGACACATCTTCAAAACTGGGGATATCAACACAGGAAGCTGGTAGAATAAGAGGCTTAGTGTAAAATGCATTTTCTAAGGAAGAACATGTCTGTAACTTTAAGGTTTGACATTATTTTGTTCTTACAACTCCCACTGTTTGGTCACGGAAACACAATTTTTAGGAGGGACAGAGTAAAATTTTGAGGCAAAATCAGGGACAGTTGACAGGTATGTGCCACTGCATTCCCACTGCTTTCTATAAAGATAACCTTAATGCAGAAGAAGCTACTGGCCCTTCTGACTAGTCAGAAATTGTAGCAGCATCAGAACAGTAATAATTGCATGCTGGTGCCAACAGCTGAGAACCACCAACACATATTCCAACACCTCTGTAAACCTGCCAAACCTCTTATAGAACCCCAGATTAACTCATACAAACCATTACAACAATCAACCCACTTCCACCTGAAACACACCAGTGCCAAAGATCCACAACCACAGAACTCAAGCAGTAATAGCAACACAGTACCAGCAGCACGAATACCTGTCTTCACTACATTTTTTGGGGGGACTTTACCCCCAGACCTCCATAACTAACTAGTCTGACATATCACCACCAGAGGTGTTATACCCCTTTGTTGATGAGTTGACAATGTAACAATCACACAGAAGTGTGGTGTGCATATTTATGGAACATATACAGAGGTGAGAAAGAAGAAAGTGCCTCAGCTGGGATTTGAACCCAGGCAGCCAAGAATACTATTCCGATTGTGCTATCCAGCTGTGCCACAGAGACAACTGGAACCTGGTCTGTCCCTGAGCACATTACTCTTTCTCAAATGCACAATACAGAAACATATAAATTGTCAGCAAATAAGGACCGCTATGCCCATCCATTCTGCCCATAGGACCTATACATTGTATGTGGCCACTGACCCTATGTGATCAATGGCTTTTCATCCTCCCCTCCCTCCCTCCTCTCAAGCTTCCCTTCTGTCTGTCCCAGGAATGCTTAAACCCCTCCACTGTGCTTGCCCACATTATCTTCTGTGGCATACTATTCATAGCATTGACTACCCTTTCTGTGTAGAAAAACGTCCTCACATTACCTCTTAATCTACCTCCTTCCAATTTCATATTGTGCCCCCTTGTTCTAGTACTTTTTCTACATTAGAAAATGTCCTCCACCTGCACCTTGTTTATGCCCTTGAGTTATTTGAAAGTTTCAGTCATGTATCCCCGCTGTCTCCTCTCCTCCAGTGAGTACATACTGAGGTCCCTTAGTCTCTCCTCATATGTTTTGTGGTGCAAGCCCTGCACCATCTTTGTTGCCCTTCTCTGGATAGTCTCCACCTTATCTATGTCTTTGCACAGATTTGGCCTCCAGAACTGCACGCGGTACTCCAGGTGACACCTTACCAATGTTTTATGCAATGGCATCACCACCTCCCACCTTCTGCTAGTGATATCCCTGCCTATGCACCCCAGCATGCCACTGGCCCTCCCTGCTGCCTTTGTGCACTGCTTTGAGCCACTCAACATGGGTGTCATTCCAGAGGTCTGGAAGAGGGCACATGTAGTCCCACTGCACAAAAGCAGCAGTAGGGAGAAGATGGGGAACTACAGGCCAGTCAGCCTCACCTCAGTGGTGAGAAAGATCACGTGGACACTGCTGAAAGAAAGGCCAGTGGCACATATGGAATCCAGCAGTGCTCAGGATCAGAGGCATCATGGATTCACAGCAGAAAGGTCATGTCAAATGAATCTAATAGATTTTTTTGATTGAGTGACTAGGGAAATAAATCAGGGAGCGGTGGTAGGCATCGCCTACCTAGATTTCAGCAAAGCCTTCGACATTTTCCCACATAGAAGGCTGTTTAACAAGATGGGTAGTCTGGGCATGGGAGACAAGGTGGTGAACTGGATTAGGAACAGGTTAACAGACAGGAGACAGAGGGTGGTGGTAAATGGGGTACAATCTGGGGAGAGGGGGGTGACCAGTGGGTACCATAGGGATCAGTACTAGGATCAGTCCTGTACAATGTCTTCATTAGTTACATTGCAGTGGGGCTGGAAGGAAAGGTCTGCCTGTTTGCAGATGACACCAAGATCTGCAACAGGGTGGATACTCCAGAAGGGATGCAGAAAATGAAGAGGGACCTGGAGATGCTTTGATGATGATCAGAGATGTGGCAACTGAGGTTCAATGAAAAGAAGTGCAAAATAATGCACCCAGGTAAAGTGAACCCTGGGGAGAGCTACAGGTCAGGGAGAGCTGACTGTTACCAAAGAGGAAAAGGGACCTAGGGGTCATCATCTCTGATGATCTTAAAGTATCAAAGCAGTGAACAAAGGTGGCAGGGAGGGTCAATGGCATTCTGGGGTGCATAGGCAGGGATATCACTAGCAGGAGGTGGGAGGTGGTGATGCCATTATATAAAACATTGGTAAGGCCTCACCTGGAGTACTGCATGTAGTTGTGGAGGCCAAACCTGCACAATGACATAGATACGGTGGAGGCTATCGAGAGAAGGGCAACAAAGATGGTGCAGGACTTGCACCACAAAACATATGAGGAGAGAAAAAGGGATCTCAATATGTACTCACTGGAGGAGAGGAGACAGCGGGGGGACATGATTGAAACTTTCAAGTACCTCAAGGGCATAAACAAGGTGCAGGTGGGGGACCTTTTCCAATGTAGAAAATGTACTAGAACAAGGGGGTTCAATATGAAATTGGAAGGGGGTAAATTAAGAGGTAATCTGCAGAAGTTTTTCTACACAGAAAGGGTAGTCGATGCTAGGAATAGTCTGCCACAGGAGGTAGTAGGGGCAAGCACAGTGGAGGGATTTATGCATGCCTGGGACAGACACAAGGGAAGCTTGAGAGGGGAGGAAGTTATGAAAAGCCTTTGATCACATAGGGTCAGTTGCCACAAACAATGTATAGAGCCCATGGTCTGACTGGATGGGCTGAGAAGTCCTTATATGCCGACAGTTTCTATGTTTCTATGTAAATATTTACTTGTAACAATCACACAGAAGTGTGGTGTGCATATTTATGGAACACATACAAACAGAGATGAGAAAGAAGTAAGTGTCTCAGCTGGGACTTGAATCCAGGCCACCAGGAATACCGTTCTGATTGCGCTAACCAGCTGCGCTGAGACAACTGGAAACTGGTCTGTCCCCGAGCACATTACTGTTTCTCACATTCACAACCCAATGGCAACACAAATATTTACTTGTAACAATCACACAGAAGTGTGGTGTGCATATTTATGGAACACATAAAAACAGAAGTGAGCAAGAAGTAAGTGCCTCAGCTGGGACTTGAACCCAGGCTGCCTGGAATACCGTTCCGATTGCACTAACCAGCTGCGCCACTCAGTCAACTAGAACCTGGAGTGTCCATGAGCACATTACTCTTTCTCAAATGCACAACCTAATGGCAACACAAATGTTTACTTGAGACAATCACACAGAAGTGTGGTGTGCATATTTATGGAACACTTACAAATAGAAGTGAGAAAGAAGTAAGTGTAACACTGTAACACTTGCTTCTTTCTCCCTTCTGTTTGTATGTGTTCCATAAATATGAACACCACACTTCTGTGTGATTATTCTACCTGTTCATTGATAAGTTGACAATGGGCGGTTAATACCAACCACATTCATGGTCCCTACCTGAGCCCTAATTGCTGCCACGCGCACATATCTTTCACACTTTTCCATAAGTGGTATTTGACTCATGCTAATGACACTCACTGCATTCTTGTGCTACTGGCTCAGGGCACCTGACAGGCAATGTGTAATACAGGCTGAATGACTTTCATTATCCTGCAGAGACACACACACACACACACACACACACACACACACAGCGTAGCTAACGTCACACAGACAGGGCTCGGGGCACCTAACAGATAGTGTAATACAGTTTAAATGGCTTTCAAAATGCTGCAGAGAGACATCACCACAGTGTAGCTATGACAGGGCTCAGGGCACCTAACAGGCTAACAGACAGTGTAATACAGCCTAAATGGCTTTCACTTCATAGCAAAGAAACACAGTGTAGCTATGTCACAGACAGGGCTCAGGGCACCTAACAGACAGTGTGTAACACAGCCATCCCTCCCCCATGCTGACCACACCAAGCTTTCCCTTCTAGGCAGCTTGGTCTCCCCAAGCGCTCTTTCCACTATCAATGTGTCATGTCTAATCTCCCTCAATACATGTTTCGTGTACTCACTCTCAACAGTGTCTTAGTGAGTTTCCTGTGTCTCACACTTATTTACACTTGTCACTTACCCTGCTGTAAATAATTCAGTTAGTTTTTTTGATTATCCTGATGAACTGATTTGTTAGTTATAAGTTGTACAGCCTTCCTTATTTGCATGTTTTCTATGTACCTTACTTTGTCCACCAGTGATGTCTGTATACGCACTAGCTCGTATTCATTGTATAATACATTTGTCTGGATATGTCTGTATATGCACTACCTGGTACTCATTGTATAATACATTTCTCCTTTCTGTATTGCCACCTGCTTTGGCCTGGGTCATGCCTGAAAATGCTGCCCTGGATCAGTGCACTTACCCAGTTATCAAAGACTTAAATAAATAATAAAATAAATAAATAAAATGGCTTTCACTATACTTCAGAGACACAGAGTAGTTATGTCACAGACAATGCTCAGGGCACCTAACAAAAGACAGTGTGTAATATAGGCTAAATGGCTTTCACTGTGCTGCAGAATCAAGATGAAAATGTGTAAGGAAAAGTGTGCCTCCCACTTTTCCTTTCACATTCTCATCTTAATTTAAAATTGCCTTGCAGTGGCTTACTGCATTAAGAAAAATACTATGCTGCAGAGAATCACACACACACAGTGTAGCTAATGTCACACAGACATGACTAGGGGTACCCAACAGACAGTGTAATATAGCCTAAATGACTTTCACTATATCACAGAGAGACACAGAGTAGCTACGTCACAGTTAGGGCTCAGAGCACTTAACAGACAGTGTGTAATGTAGCCTAAATAGCTTTTACTATACTGCAGAGAAAGCAGCTGCTACCAGTGACGAGTGCCTTTTGTTCCCCCCCCTCACAAGCACTGCACTGTATGATCCTGTTTCCACCTTCAGTCCCCAAGCCCTTGCTCCTTTGTAGACTTCTTGTTTTATGTTCACTTTTTTTTTCATTTCACTGCAGTTAATGCAGAGTGAGCACTGATTCCTCCCTCTCCTTCCACTCTCTGCTGCTGCTGTATCTGTGTGCTCACAGCAGACATGAAGCACGGACACCAGCACTAAATAATCTGATTGTCAACTTGATGGCATTTGCTCCGTTCTGCTCTGAGGACCCCACAAACTGCTCTTTCATGCCTGTTTACAACTTCGGAGGAGTCTCTGGACTCCACAGGCTGCCTGTTTTTAAAAGAATTACCTGTTACCTGACCCATTACCCATGTCAAACCTACCTGACCCATGAAGTACACTGTTATGTTGGGTAGGGTAGTAAATTACACAAACTACCCTACCCGACAAAAAATCGTCAATTCCCAACCCACCTGACCAACATCCTGATGGGTAGCCCATCCAGAGTGGAAAAAAAAGAGTATAGCTCAATGTGCCTTTCCTGGTCTGAAATGGCAAACTAATAAACTAAATAAATAAAATTTTTCATGTGTTTGTATATACAGTATGTGAGCATGTGTCTATTTGTGGATGCATTACTTTGTGTGTGTTTGTATGCATGCAGTTCTGTATCTATGTTACATATTGGATATTTTGGGGATGTAGCCAATTCTTGTTATAAAGGACTGTCTATTGTAAAAGGGTTAAGTTCAGAATCATAAATTGTGCATCCAGTTTATTATGTCAGTATTATTAAGACGCCAGATCTGTGCTGATGAGGTGAAAGCATAAATCAACCATGAAGATTGATTTCTGGGTGATCAATCTATTGCAAAGCACCATAAGCTGTGTTCCACACAGCGCATTCAAGGTACAGCTAAAATATTAGACCACCTGGGGATGTAATGCTACCATTTTCTGAATGGGAGCCAAGCTTCATCAATCTGTAACAACACTATTTTCCTAAATCAGGGGTTGAAATTGGGGAAAATGTGGGGGCATGCTTCAGTCTGATTTAAAAGGCAGATATGGGTACATGGGCACTGGAAGAAACATTCTTTTTGTAAAAGGCAAAGCCTATATGACATACCCCTGCACCCCTCCCCCCCAAAGTTCTGTCCCTACTATAAATCTGTGAGGAGAGTTTACAGACAGCCAACATCTGCTGTGAACTACAGGTCCCCTTTAAGCTTTTCTACACTGTGATTTGTTTGGACCCATTTTGCAATATAGAACCAAAGTGGAAAACCTGTTCACCAACCCACAGCTTGTAAATTCTGCATCTCTTGAGAACTGTCAGAGAGATGTCATTACCCAGAAGGGAAGCAGAAATGAAAACCAATTGCTCTTTTTTAAAATCAAACCTTATATCCTTCCTAACATATTGAATCTAAAACTGTCAAAATCACACAGGGTTACTATCCATGTGCTATTTTTTACTGAAGTTTGCATTATAAGGAAAAGGCTCATTGATATCCACAAAGCAGCATGGATCTAATTATAATGGACAGAGTTGATAGCTCTTTGCCTTTGTGATGCCATTTACAGAATTGGCTTTCTAATACTCCATCTGGACACACAGCTGGAGGAACAAAATTCTTTCATATTAACTTTAGCTGAAATGTGACTTGTGTCTGTAGCAGCTGGTCTTCCAGAAGTGCTCTTGGACCTATTTCATTTTCCAAAGTACTGTATTTATATAATTAAGGTACCAGTTTTTAAACTTTGGTTTAGAAATGTACTGTAACTCTTTTTGATATGTGATCCCTGGGTCATGTGTTCAGGTTCACACTCCAGCCTAGTAACTGCATAAGCCCCACCTTGTTGAGGGGTTGGGATTGTTCTTCCTCCTATGGTGGGGAGACATCACAGAAAAAAAGAGAAAAAGTGTGGTCATGCCTCCCCTCAGAGCGAATAAGTGGGCCAGATGTTGTTTGCAGTAACATGCACTGTGATCCAGTACCTACTCACCTCCTTACAGTGGACTGTACCACCCCTTAGGGACCAACACAACAATTGTTACCTTCAACCATAAACAATTCAAGCAGGTTACACAAATTGGGCACAATAAACAAAAGCAAAGGTTCACCAAATTAAAAAGGTCGTATTGTAAAACAGAGGTCTGGAAGCTAGAATGAAAGAGGGGGTTAGGCAATTGCAAGTCATGTAAAGAACTTCCACCCAATACCAATACACTCTGACAGTCACTGTGCTGCTGGTCCCTTCCATTCTCTCAGATCCCACACAACTACTGTAGGAATACACTCAATCAAGGAGCTCAATAAGATAACTTATACTATACAGGACGTGGTATACTTTTTAGCTGGTACCAGTACTAGAACTATACTTGCAAGTTGAAATGGCAGTAAATCACTCTGGGTCCCTAAGAGTTACACTAAGTCCAGGTGCAGACCTGGTAGCTACAGTTCTTTGGTGTACTCACTAAAAATTAGCAAGCTTGCATTTTAACCCACCCAAAAGGCAATTGTGTGCTAGCACAATTAAAGACTTTCAGCTTCCAAATGGAACAGACTGTACTTGAAAAAAACAACTTTATAATCCAAACAAGGTTACTGGAATAGAAACATATAGAAACATGGAATTTGACAGCAGATAAGGAATGCTTAGCCCACTTAGTCTGCCCATTTTTCCCTACCTACGTTATTACTGCAGACGTACTTGATCTACAGCTCTTTCTCCCATCCCCCTTCCTTTCCACTATGATTACCTTATGCCTACCTGATGCATTCTTGAACCCCACCACTGTTTTTGTTCCCACCACCTCTGCTGGAAGGCTGTTCCAGGAATGCACCACTCTTTCTGAGAAGAAGTAGTTCCTCACATCTCTCCTGAATCTACCCTCCTCCCTCCAGCTTCATAGCATGTCCCCTTGTTCTTGAGCACCTTTTTTTCTCAAAAATACTTCCCTCCTATACCTTATTCACTCCCATGAGATATTTTAATGTCTCTGTCAAATCCACTCTCTCCCTCCTCTGTTTCAGGGTGTACATATTCAAGTCTTTTAGTCTATCCTCATAACGCTTTTGATGTAACTTTGCACAATTTTAGTTGCCCTCTCTGGACTGTCCCCACTCTGTCTATGTCCTTCCAGAGATGTGGTCTCCAGAACTGGACACAGCACTCTAGGTGGGGTCTTAGCAGTGATCTATACAGAGGCAACACCACCTTCCTGTTTCTGCTGGTGATACCCTTCCCTATGTACCTCAGCATCCTACTAACCTTCCCTACTTCCTTGTCACACCATCTAGCAACCTTTTGGTCATCCGATATGATTACCCCGGGACTCTTTCATGCTTGGTGGTAGTCAATACCACTCCACCCATTTTGTTCTCTGCCCCTGATCTTCTGTGCCCTTAGTGTATTATTTTGCACTTTTTCACATTGAAACCCAGCTGCCATACCCTAGACCACTCCTTTAGTTTTTCACAGGTCATAGCTCATCCTTTCCACCAACCTAACCCCTGGAGTGTCCATCCTAGTGCAGATTTTGGTGTCATCCACAAAGAGGCAGACCCTTCCTTCCAGCTTCTTTGCAATGTAGGCAATGCCACTTATAAAGACATTGAAGAGAATCGATCCCAGCACTGATCCCTTAGGCACCACACTGGTCACCCTTCCCCCCCCCCGGAGTGAACTCAGTTTACCACCACCCTGTGTCATCTATCCCCTAACCAATTTCTTATCCAGTTTACCACCTTTGGACTCACTCCTAAGTTACCCAGCTTGCTTACTAGTCTCCTATGTGGAGCAGTTTTGAAAGCCTTACTGAAGTCTAGATAGGATATGTCCACCGGTCCAACCCTATCTAAAACATTTGTCACCTAGTCAAAGAACTATATCAGTTGCATTTGACATAAACTCCCCCCTGTTAAACCATGCTGCCTTGGATCTTGCAACCCACTGGATTCAAGATATTTCACAATCCTTTCCTTTAGCAGTGATTTCATTCACTTTCCAATCACTGACGTCAGGCTGACTGGCCTGTAATTGACAGCCTCATACAGGCAACCACTTTTGTGGATTTTATGTGATAACAGTGACTCAATAAGAGGGCCGACCACAAAAAGTGAAGTAAACATCACCCAATATCTAAAGGATGACCAGAATTACAGCAACCACCACAAACAACGATGGTCTCTTATTTTGTCGATGCCAGCAAAAAAATTAACATGTTTATGCAGGGGGCTATGCCACCTGCAACCCCCAATATTATTATAATCAGCTCGCGGGGGCACAGGGGAAAAAAGAAAAACTACCCCCCAAAAAATACACCACAGCCGGGCCCATACCTGGGTCCGCCAGCTCCAGGGGCAGTGAGTCAAGCCACTTAACCCAAGGCCAGCTCAGAAATGCTTGACTGATCACAGCCCCATAGCCTGCTATAGTTGGTGTAGCTCACTGCCACACTCACTATACACAACTCCTCTCTATATTTTTTCACTCACTTGAGTCGCTCAATTTGACTCACCCACATTACCTGCTACCCTTTTGTGTAGTGGGACTACTTCTGCCCTTCTCCAGTGCTCTGGAACCACTCCTGTTTCCAGTGAACTGTTAAATAGGACTGTCATAGCTGCAGCCAGCATTTCCCTGAGCTCCCCAATATCCTTACATGCACCTCATCTGGCTCCATTGCTTTATCCACCTTCAGATTAGAGCATCCCTAAAGGACTCTCCTGCAAAAAAGGCAGGCAAAGGGGATGGTCTAGTCTGGTCCTGTGAGCATCAGGTCCAGTATTGTCCCATCATGAGTAGATTCTCTGACTAGTTGCCTGAGGAATGCCCCTTAAAAACAGTCCAGGAAGTCCCTGATTCTAGCTGAAGCTGCTTCCAATCTACACCTGCCAGGTTGAAATCTCCCACCAGTGCACCTCTCCTTTTTCTGTCATCTTGCTATTGGCTTCCACCAGTACTTTAATTCCTCCTTCTGTACTAGAGGTCTGTAGATAACTCTATTGTGAATAGTGGCTCCATTCCCCATCTCCAGGGTGACCAACAGTACCTCTGCTTCTCCCTTTATTCCCTGTATTTCCATCTTTTTTATGATTTCCCTCACATAAAGCACAACACCCCATCCTTTCTTTCCCACCCAGTCCTTCCTGAACAGAGTATGAAAATCCGGGAAAGCTCTGCACTCTAAATGTGAATGAATCACCAACCATCACTAAAAATACACTTTTTTTATTTCCACACAGGTTCAGAAAAAAAAATGTACTGCTTCTTACAAATCAGGTGTGCACACAATCAAACTCACTCACCAGCGCTTCGACCAGGGGTGTGGTCTTCCTCAGGGGGTGGGGTACATTTGAATTACCCTCCGGGAGGGTTTAAATCTAAGTTCTATCAAATGTATACTTTCACATTTTTCTTCCATTTTTGACAATTTTTTAACAAATTTTTAAAGTTTATACAAAATAAAGATAGAAATAAACTGACAAGCTAGTACAGGAATATAGAATTTACCACAGAATTAGGGTGGGCACTGTCTACTCTTAAAAGACTATTAGTTGCTGTGGCTTTTCTGTAAGCTTTAGAGTGGATTTTGTTGTCCTCATCAATAAATAAAGTTACTAGGAAGTTCACTTCTTTCTTACTGTAACTGTATGTGAACCTCAAGTTTAAGTCATTTTGCTCATTTAGCCATTTCATGAACAAGTCTATCTCTTTCTTTGGTCTCTCGCAGACACAAAGTATATCATCAATAAATATATCCCATCTTCTGATGTTTTTAGAAAAAGGATTTACAGTATCACAAAAAATGTGCGTTTATTTCTAGTTTCCAAGGAATAGATTTGTATAGCTGGGGGCCATTGCTGCCCACATTACTATTCCCTTGTGCTGCAAGCAAAATTAATTGTCAAACTCAAAGTAATTATGTTTGAGAACAAAATCCAGAGCTGCTAAGATGAAGCCATGGATGATGGCCAATATTCTGGGGCAGTGTTTGTGGACCTCACCAAGGCCTTTGACTTGGTAGAGCATGGCCTCTTACTATCATCTCATTATGATCTGGGTATGTCGGGTGAGGTGGTAGAGTGGATTGGGAGTTACCTAAATCATCATTCACAGGTAACAAAGATTGATGGATATTTTTCTAAACCTGCACATATTTTATTAGGTGTTCCTCAAGGGTCGATTTTGGATCCTCTTTTGTTTAGTTTATTTTTAAACACTCTTCCCTCTGTTTGCACTAGTTCCCAGATATTACTTTATGCAAATGATGCGGTGATCCTCACGAGCTGTCCAAATATTAATATAGTTTGAAAAGAATTGACAGCTGATTTTCAGGCAGCCCATAATTGGTTTATGGAACACAGACTTATTCTGAATGAAAAGAAAACTAAGTCTATGGTTTTTCAAAAGGTAAGAAAATGAAAAGGAACAGATATTGAGTTATTACATACAGTGCAGGGAAATATTATTGAACAAGTTCAACAATTCAAATATTTGGGGCTTCTAATAGATGAGGGTATGACATTTGAGCCACATATTTCTAGTCTGATTAAAGCTGCACATCAGAGACTGGGGGCTTTATATAGACTTTCTCCATGTCTTGCACCATTTACTAGAAGAATACTTGCCAATACTTTTCTTATTCCTACTATTGACTATGGTCTTATGATGTATTATGCCACAGGGGATGGCTAATGAAAAAAGCTTAAATTCTTTTAATTCAAATTCCTAGATTTTCTACACAACTTTCAGCCAGGACACATCATTGTCTATTACTTAGGGAGGCAGGCATTTTGCCATTAGACCTGCGCTTTAAGCTTCAACTGAGTATGTTGACAAATAAAATAACATTAAAGTGGGTCCCTGAGGTTATTGTTACTCTTTTTAAGAGACATATTACCTCTGCTTGTACAAGGTCTGCTGATTCTACTTATTTTGAAATACCTAGGATGAAGACCTCTAAGGGCTAAAAAACTCTATTGTATGTTCTTCCATGTTTTTCTAATCATCTGTTATCCATTTTAGACAGTCTGAAAGGATCTTTAATGTGTTTCAGGAAAAGACTTAGGAACTATCTACTTCTTGAAAGTGAATGCAAATGTTGTGTCTAATGTTCATGTAATGTAAACTATCCGAATATTGAGATCAATTGTGAGCTGTACTTTTTGTATTGTTGTATCATGTATATTTCTTGTTCTGTATTGGTCTAAATATATGTTTATGTGGAACTGGTCAACCATGAAAACGGGTCTTTGGCCATGGACTTACCAGTATAAATAAATAAAACAAACAAACAAACAAGTCTATTGGGAAATCAGAGTACTTGGGGTTATTCCTCAACAATTCAGAGCATGCTCTGATCCCATCATTATGTATGATACTTGTACTGTATATAGTGATTTGACATCAATACAGAGCCAGATGCTGTCAGATTTCCAGGTTATATTTTGTATTTTGTCCAGGAAATCCATTTTGTCACAGAGGTATGATTTCATATCTACTAAACATTTCTTCAAAAAGAAATCTATGAACTGATTTAAATTGTCAGTAAGGGAACACACCCCTGAGACAAAAGGATGCTCTGGTGGTTTGTGTAACCTTTTGTGAATTTGTGAAATTTGGGAAGTGAATATAGTGTTGTTATGGTCAGAGTGTTGTTGAAAATGAATTTCAATTCATCTTCATTAATGTGACATGACATTCGTCCCCATTCAAGTAAAGTTAAGAGTTTCTTTTTGAAGGTGTCTTTTTTTTTTAAATTTCTTATATGTGTTTTTGTCATTCAACAATTCTAATACACTCTTAATATAATCTTCACAATCCATCGCTACTATGTTTCCCCCTTTGTCTGCTTGTTTTATCACCACATTAGTTTCTGTCAGTTCTTTTAGTGCTTTCCTTTCAGATACTGTTTAATTATTTTTAACATTACATGTGCTCTGTAAAGCCTTATGTATGTCTCTTAAGACAACGTCTCAAAACTTCTTATCATTTTGTTAGTGGTGATGGGGCAAAATAAGGATGGTAGCTTGAAAAAGGTTTTTTCTTTCATTAATAAGATAAAATATTCCATAACCTCTCCTGTTTCTAAACTTTCCCCCATTGATACTTCATGTAACAAGTTTTCTAATGTATGTAAATCCCTTTCCATTTCTTCATCTAAATATGTAATGTCTAGTCCATCTTCAAGATCAAGGGATGTATCACTTAAATCTGTTAAGAGATTTATCATGTTCATATCAACGTTCTCATCCCCTCCCTCTCAGCAGTTAACACATCAAAGCCCATTTCAACAATTTTCTGTCTAGCATGATAATCGCTCAATATAATCTTTCAGAAAAACTTAAACAAGTCCACTTGAGTCCTGAAAAGATCAGAGTCCCTGAAGGGTGCAAAATTTAAGCCGTTTTGGAGTAGTTGTATTTGGTTTTCACTTAATGTTACCTTATAAAGATTTATATCTGTCAAGGTTTATTGGTACTACTCCTCAATTCTCTATTTGGTCCTTCCATTTCCGACCCTCCTCATCCTCCATTTTTTATATTCCTTTTCTTGTTCTTGTTTTTACCTCCTTCACTGCTTGATTCTTTGTCTTGTACTGTATTGGTTGAAGCAGCTTTGTCCACTGACTCCCTTCTTCTACTTTCACCGCCTGAACTATCCCAAATCCCTTTTTTGTCAGTAGTTATATGTTTTCTTGTTCTAGAGTGCCCTCCATTGTAGGAACGTGCAGTCCTCGGCCAGGATAAAATATTATCCAGTCTATAGTCATTAGCATCTCTCTCTAGTTTTGACTGCTTCTTTTTAATTAGCTCTTGTTTGTACTTATCTATTTTTTTCTTAAGTTTGTCAGCAAGGGACTGGAATTCAGAATGTGTATTCAATTTGTTTAATTCTTGTAGAATTCTTTCAATTTATTCCCTTACCCAAGCATATTTCTCATTGTCTTCTGCAAGAATAAGTTCAATAAATGTGCATGAGCACAATTCTGCTGCTTTCTCCCAATTTGATCATCTTTTAAAGTTTTCAAGTCCATAGGATGGTAATTTATTCAAATGTAGGCCTTGTGGAGCTTGTGACCTTTCTAAATTTGTCTTGAGAGTAATGATATTGTAAGTAATATTTAGTTCATTAATGCTCTGTTTCTCTAGGGCATTGAAAAGTTTTACCGTGTTCAGGGTTTCAGTCTGCTCACCTGATGCTCCCATCGATGAGGAAAAAGATTCACCTTTCATTCCTCCTAGCTTTCCTTTAGCTCTCCTTTTTCTTGCTGCTAGGTCCTCCAACACACCGATATTTCTTGGTTCAATTTCACTCTTGGAGTCCGATCCCATATTACTGCATTCAGTTGCTGCTTCTCGCGACATACCTCCACAAGCAAATGGAGTGTTTTTTCAAGAAAATGCAGTCTTTATAACTAGCCAGTGCAGGAAGTAAATATGGTAGTGTTAGAAATGAACAAGGCACACCTTCATAAAACAGAGCTCTTTGCATGTAAACACAAGCCTAAAGTCACTCAGAAAAGTGACTCACAGCAACACAGAATTAAGCAGCAAGTGTCCAACAGCCTCCTTCAATGTGTGCACAGTGTTTGGAGAGCTGGGTGCAGAAACAAGGGGTTGCTAGCCCCAAACTCTATTATAAAAATCTATGAAAGCTCTGCACTCCAAATGTGAATGAACCTCCAACCTTCAGTATAAATTCAAAAGTTTTTATTTCCACACAGGTTCAGAAACAAAAAGTGTGCTGCTCCTTACAAATCAGGTGTGCCCACAATCAAACTCACTCCTCAGCAATTCAACCAGAGGTGTGTTCTTCCTCGAGGGGGAGGAGTATGTTTGAGCTACCCTCTGTTAAGTAGTCACTCTGTCCAAGGCTTTATTTTTCTAGTGCCCTCAGTGTTTAGTAAAAGAATGACATTTCTACACTTCTCAGTAGCTCTAGTGGTAGTCATAGAAACGTTTCTCAATACTGAGGTATACCTAGGTATACTGAGGCAGAATGAGGCAGGATCACATTACAGTCAAAGCAAATTACCTCAGTGGTAACTCGGTGGTACCTCAAGGTACCTTGTAGTAGGAAACTTTTTGATAACTACCACTGTATACTTTCAAATTTTGTCTTCCATTTTTGACAATTTTTAAAAAATGTTTTTTTAAAGTTTATACAAAATAAAGATAGAAATAATTAAACTGACAAGTTAGTATAGGAATACTGGAGGAAATATAGCATGATATGCAGCTTATGGGTTCAAAAATAAAGAACTTTATGTTGTTACATCATTTTTAGCTATGAACTATTACTTTCAATTAATTTCAATATTAAACCTTAACATACTTCATATGACATACCATATTAGTCAAGGAGGTTGCTGAAGAGAGTATGGCCTGGTATGGCCATGTCCCAGTTATGGTTTTCAATTCATCATGACTTGGTAATGGCCACAATATTCAGGTCAGCCTCTGCCATGCTTTCCTTTTATTTGTTGTAGTCCCCCAGGCTACTGCCTGGTCATGACGGTGCAGTCATAGGTGAGGTGGATCTGAAGTCAGGCATTCTGGCAGGGTCATTTATAGCAGAAAGCACTGAGGAGGAGCCACTGGACATGTGCTCACACTCTGTGGTGTGACTGGCTTTCTCGTGGCACTGAAGACACCAAAAACATGGTATCTTGGTTGGTCCTGGTCCTTCAAACAAGACTGGGGCAGTGAGCTGACAAAGGCAACCACAGCCATGAAGACAGCAAGATGCAAGAGGCACTGATGAGTGCTGCATCACCACTCTCTCCCATCACCATACAAATGCAGTAGAGTGAGGGCCACTGCAGCTTACAGCAGTCACAGTCTGGGAGCCACAGAAGGAAAGATGGCAGGAGCAGTTCAAGTAAGACCCCTTCCATGGGGGATGCTACAAATATAAAAGAAGGTAGTTCATTCATGTAAAATAGAGGTGGTCAAAGTGGCCAAAATCTGCTCTGCAAAGCAATTCGCGGATTACAATGGACTCCACTAAGTAATCCACAACGTGAAGTGGAGTACTCCGCATCAAAATGAGGAACACGAAGTCCATTGCAAACAATCACTTTGCATTACTCTACCTTCCCCCAACCACTTCTGCATCAATTTTAATGTGAAGTACATCAAAATCAATGTACTTTGCATCAGTTTGCCTTGTTGGTGAGCTCCAAGGTGAATTTTGCCGTGATTCATGGGATTGCAGGTTACATGAGCTCCAGATTGTTCTGCACAGCCTCAGTTCTGTGTAGTGTGTGCATAGTGGTAGCTGGAGACAGTTTGTTCTCAAAGCTCTGTGATTCAAACCCTCTAAAAGCTGTTAAAAAAGACTTTTTGAGCCATTTTGTTTGCTCAAAATTTAATACCTCAATTGTAGGAAATCCTCCTGTGCTCCTATCATCGAGCATTTATTGTTTGTGTGTGAATTTTGAATCTTAATTTAGAACATTCAGTCTGTGTACTGACATACACTTCAAGTGTGCAAGAGGGAGGGGGTATCTGTGGTGGGGGTAGATTAACTAGGAGAAAAAGGCAGTCTGTTTTGGTTACATTTTTCTTGTATAAGTGTTTTAATGTACACGCAGTAATATTTTCAGTAATTCTTGACTTTTTTTGCTAATTGTTGTGATGCAGCAGTGCATAATTTCAGTTTGTTTAAAAGATTTGGTTATATTACTGAAGTTTTCAATGTGCTATGCATTACTTGTTGTGTGTGAGCGACATGTGCCATCAAATCAGACGCATTTTATTGTGCCACAGAGTAATTTCAGCAGTGTGAACTTGCTATCCACCTCACCTGCATGATTTTGTACTGCTTTGTGGTATCTTGGTTTTCAACTGTTACTGCAGTGTACTGCACCCCCTCAACTGGAAAAAGGTATTCTTTTTCAGATTGGATTGAGACTTGTGAACTGGATTAGGTGTTGTTGTAACTTTACATCTGCATCTCTTCTTGATTGCGGAGTGCAGTTTTAATCTGTCTGTGCTTTTGCATCTGTTTAGTGCCCAATCTCCATCTGCAAGCCACAGCTGTTGTTTTTTTTTTTTGGCTTCACATCCACCGGCCCAGACTGAAAGTTCAGAAATCTAAATTTGTTTAGAATTTTCTTGGCGATCCCCAAAAATGCCTGCAAAGAGATGTGCAAGCAAAGCTGTTTCTGGCCATGGCAGTGCTGCCAGTGACAAGATTGTCTGTGGGAGTGGTAGTAGACAGAAGTGCATAGCTGATGTCAGTAAAGGGATTTCTCTATCAATGCTTTTTACAGCACAATCTGTAGCTTCACTCATAGTTGGAGGAGATGACATTGTCCCAGCTGGTGGTGTTAGTGCAGTTTCTGCTGGCACGAGTACTGCTGCCTCAAGTTCCACTTCTGACCAGTTAACCATTTCAAAAAATATAGTTGAGTCTAAAGCTGTGACTGACAGTGTAGATGATGTCATATTTCCCATTAACATCCCCATTCTAGTGGAACATGATTCTGATCCTGGCAATGATAACTCACAATGTCACATTTCTTCCAGCATTGTTGAGGTTTAGCCTTTGCCATCCAATGATTCAAAGTGTGGCACAAAAATATTGGGCGATGATGATGATGATGCTGTGGTTGGAACATGTTCTCCACATGACAGCATCCAAGCTGAAAATGTGGATGCGGATGATGTTGATGAATATGGATCCATGAAGCGTCATAAACAAAATATATGTCGACGGACCCGACAGTGAAACCAGCAGCTCAACTGCATTTTGCAGTCAGCTGCTGGTTTCCACAACATGCTAGTGTTTTCTTTGGGGGTTTGCCCCTGAACCCCCATGTGGGGGCTGCAGCCACCCTCCCATAAGTTCTAACTCAAGTCAGGGCTGATTGGGGTGCAGGACCCCGACAGACAGTGCCAGGTTCCAGCAGGTTCCCTACAGTGACATAGCCCTGTTGTTGCTGTAGGGGACTCCGATGTCAAAATGTCAACGTTGAGGCAGCATACAAATGAATATGATGATGATGTCGGTGACCCCTGTTGGGAACCGGAGAAAAAAAATGTCAAGGTGGTTGTGTTTGGGTCTGTTAGCGTTAAATCCCCCTCCTCAAAAAAGTTGTGATTTAGCGGGTCCTGTTGATGATGATTATGATGGGCTCTACCATGCCGGTTCAACATCCTTTTTGTCCACCAGCATCTTACCGACAGGAATCATGTAGACCGCAAGTTGCAGTCTGCAGATTCTGTCTTCATCTCTGGTCCTGAATTTTTTATCGGGGCTTCTCTCAAACACCCCATGTGGGGCTCTGCCTCACCCCCATCTTTAGGATCCTCAACTCCAGTCAGAGTTGAGTCAGGGACTGGATGCAGGACCAGGAGACAGCATGCTCCTATCTCAGGCACACCAACACAGCGACCTGTCAGCAAAGTGCTGATTTTGCTGACAGGTGTGTATTTCGCTGTGCTGGTTTTGCCGTAGGGGTGGCATACCATTATGATGACCCATTAATAATCATAGGTAGTCATGGTGGTCAGTTGGAGTCCAAGTGTGTCTAGCCTGAAAAATCCTGTAGCACACTCCCCATTTCAGGGGTTAAAAAAATGAAGTCCAATAATCAGGGACATGTTAAAAGTAGGAGATCACAATCCCTTGTTTGGGATTTTCTTGTCCAAGATGCAAATGATGAGTCAGTTGCAATCTGCCAGCTTTGCCATGTGTGTGAATTGAGGTAAAAAGGGGAGTCATCTGGTCAAGGGGGGCCAGCATACACATCTTAAGAACAGGCACATGGCACTGAGGACCTGGCACCGGAGGGTAGCTAATGCCACAGTGAGGCATTCACCCTCATTATCAACCTTACTGAGCATGTTATCCCCTTCCATGAGTGTAAGACCAAGTAGGAATGTCTGCAGTAGTGATGAAATAACATCAGAGGATTACTACAGGCATGATGAGGGGGAGGATTATGATTTAGAAATCTTGTCAAGTGATGGTCAGAGTAACAGTGGTGGTGGTGGTCAATGCAGTATGTCTTGTGCAAGTGGTACATCAACACCTGCACTTAAAACATGGAAAATACCATCATTTGTGGACTTGTCACATATGCACCCTTCTTCATCACACATCCACACTCCACCCCCAACCATTTGTAGAGCAGAGCCATTTGTCACACCCTGTGCAAAATTTGTAAGTAAGCCCGTGTTGGAGAGTGGTTTTGCCTGTAACCCGAAGTACCCATCCAATCATGCAGTGTCACGTGAACTTAATGCTGCAAATGCTGGCAATTGATGTTTTGCCCTTCTCCTTCATAGAGAAGTCAGGATTCCAGTGGTTTGCGGCATGTGCCTGTCTGAAATGGAAAGTCCCATCCAAGACATACTTTTCCACCGATGCTGTCACTGAGTTATACCGTACTGTGGCCAACTCTGTAAGACATGCCCTTCAGCATTCCTCCTCTCCATTCATCCATTTAAGTATGGATATGTGGACAAGTGGCAAAACAGTAGGTAGTTCATATTTGTGTACAACTGCACATTGGGCGGAGGTGCTGGGGGTTATTTGTGCTAGTGGTAGTGTGAATAATCAGTGTAGTAAGGCAGACCATCATGGTAGCAACCTTCCAGGAATTCGACAGCATGCAACACTTGCAATACACAGTGTGGCCTGTTCCCACACTGGTGAAAGCATGCTGGACTTGCTACTGACCAAAACTGATGATTGACTGAACCCCCTGTCCCTAAGAACTGGATTTATAGCAAGTGACAATGGGTCAAATGTGACTAAATGCATCATGAATAGTGGCTTTGTTCGGGCTCCATGCATGGCCCAGGAGTTTCTGCAGCACCATGATATAAAGGAATTGTTGACAGTTGCATGCCGTTTCTGTTCACACTTTTCGCACTCTGCAAAGGCCCATGACCAGCTTCAGCAGCTGCAGATCCAAAACAGCCTCCTGCAGCAATGCCTCAAACTGGAAGTTGTCACCTGGTGGAACTAAACATTGTACATGGAAGAGAGGTTGTATGAACAATACAAAACAATCTCCGAATACCTCGTCATGCACACCAACCATGACACTTCGGGAGCCTCCATGTCTCTCACAACTGAACAGTAGCACCTCATGGACTCTGTTATTACAATTGTGAGGCCTTTTGAACATGCCAGACAGGCAGTAAGTGGCGAGTCTGCCTCCATCAGCCAATGAATTCCACTGCTGTGGGTGTTGAGGCAGACATTGCTGAATCTACAGCATAGCCTTGATGGTTCTGGAAATTGTGCTAGCAGTGTGTTGCTGAAACACATGCTGACGCTATTTGATTGCAATCAGCACATCTTGAGCATTCAGCACAGTGACGACTCTGCAATACATAGAAACACAAAAACATATTTGTTGGCAGATAAGGACCACTTGGCCCACTAGTCTGTCCATTTTCCTACCTAATGAATAAGCTGCAGATCCTAGTTAACCAACAGCCTACTACCTCCTACCCCCACTAACATACTAACATACTATTTGTCAGCAGATTAGGCCTTACGGTCTATCGAGTCTGCTCAAATCTTAGATCCTCAGTTGGGTGCCGAGGCCCTCCCATCGCTTGTGCTCCAGAAACCCCCATCATCCATCCCCACCCCACCCCGGGACAGGCCATCATCTGCTACATCCACTTTCTGTGTCTGTCCCACCCTCTCTTGAAGCCCTCCACTGTGGATCTCTGAACCAGCTCACCAGGCAGTGCATTCCAAGGGTCCACCACCCTCTCAGTGAAAAACTCCTCCTCTTTTCCCCTCACCCTTTCACCTTCAACTTCAAACCCATGCCTCTGGTGATACCTCCCTGCTTTAGTCTAAAGATCCCTCCATGTTACCTATTTATTCCTTGAGGGTACTTGAAGACCTCAATCATGTCCCCCTGTCTCTCCTCTCCTCCAATGAAAACAGACAGAGCTCCTCAAGTCTGTCCTCATACGTCAAATCCCCTAGCCCTCGTATTATCTTAGTTGCCCTCCTCTGTACCCTCTCCAGGAGCTGTATGTCCCTTTTCAAGTGTGGTCTCCAGTACTGTACACAGTACTCAAGGTGTGGTCTAACCAGTCCATTGTACAGTGGCAGAATCACTTCCTTGCTCCTAGAGGTGATTCCCCTTACGATGCATCCCAACATCCTGTTTGCCTTGCTAGCGCTCTCCTGCACTGCTCAGAGTTATTCATACATGCATCCACCGACGACCCTAGGTCTTTTCCCCTTTAGGGCCTCCAGCGCCTCCTCCCAGGGTGTACCTGTGTTTAGGGTTTCCCGACCAAGATGCAACACCTTGCACTTGGTGATATTGAAATTAATTTCCATGTGTGAGCCCAGCTTTCAGGTGTCAGGTCCCCTTGCAGGCCAACCTCCCTCTTCTCCCTCAACTACTGCTCCCATCTTGGAGTCATCCATGAAGAGACTCATTTCACACCCCTATACCCTCCTGATGTCCTGATATAGCCATTAAGCAAGTTGGACCTGGGACCCGAGCCCTCTGGTACCCACTACCAACCTGTCTAGGGTTTGAGAGCTCCCCACAGACCACTACTCTCTGGGTGTGTCCAGCTAGCCAGTTTTCAATCCATCTGACCATCAAAGGCCTACTCCTAACCCCATCAGTTTCTCCACCAGACCATTGTGGGGACAGAGTCAAGCCTGCTGAAGTCCAGAATAATACATCCACAGGCTTTCCCCTGTCCAGTTCTGATGTTATCCATTCGTAGAACTCCACAAGATTGGTTTGACATGATCTACCTGGCACAAACCCATGTTGCCGACTATCCAGACCTCCCACCTCCTTGAAGTACACCCCCAATCATTCCTTTAGTATACTCTCCATTAATTTTCCAACCACCGAGGTCAAACTGATGGGTCTATAGTTACCTGGTACTTCCCTCGACCCCCTCTTTATGGATTGGCACCACATGTGCCTCTCGCCAATCCCTAGGTACCCTCCCTGTCTCAAGTGACCTGTTGAAGAGCTCCACCAGGGGTGCAGCCAGTATGTCCGCCAATTCCCATAGTGCTCTCGGATGAATGCCATCCGGCCCAGGAGATTTGTCTTTCTTTAGGGCCTTGAGGGCTAACCACACCCTTTTGGCGGAGATAGCATCATCCACCTTACTGGCCTTTTTATCCTTATCCAGATGTGACACCCCTGGGGTACCTCTCCCTCCCTCTTGCTCCATTTCTGTTGCTCCCCTGATCCCACTCACTGCCACTTCTATCCCCTTCATGCCTTGCTTTGTAGATATCCCATCCCCCTCCCTAGTGAACACAGAGGCAAAGTACTCTTTAAATACCTCTGCCTGGTCCCTCGCCTCTTCCACCCACCCTCCTTCTGATCTCAATCTGCTGAGATGGCCCTTAGTTTTTCTCCACTCCAATGTACCAGAAGAACCCCTTTTCCCCTCCATGTATCCCCTGTGCCAGCCGCTGCTCTTTACTGGACTTTGCTCCCCTCACCATACGGGTGACTTTTCTAGATGCAAGATGGTACATTTCCTTATCCCTATCCCCTCTTGTTGTTTTACATAATTTGTAGGCCACCTTCTTTTCTCTGACTGCTACCTGTACCTCACTGGACCACCAGCATGGTTTATGTGACCTTGCTCCCTTACATTTCAACTTAGCGGAGATCCTGACTGCCTCATGAAGTCCCCGGTTTATGACCTCCCATCTCCTTTCCACACTTGTCATTGATATAATCCCCTTCAAGTGATCCTTGAGAATATTTCCCATGCCCACAAAGTCTGCCCCCCTGAAGTCCACTACCAGTGTCCTAGATCTCACCCCCCTCCACCATGCTTATTTGAAACCAGACAGTTTTGTGGTCGCTCCCAGTCAGGGGGTCCTGTACAACCAGGTCCCTACCAGATCCCCATCTGCCAGAACCATGTCCAGGACATGCCCTCCTTATGGGCTCCATCACATGCTGTGTTAGAACACATCCTGGAAGCTGTCCAGCAGCCTCTGCTCCTTGGCCACCTTAGGGGACATGGTTCCCCAGTTTGTACCTGGCATATTAAGGTCCCCATCAACACCACTCCTTCCCTTTTGGTCCACACTGGGCAATGATGTCCAGCAAACCATCCTCTAGAACATCACTCATCCCGGGGAGGCCTATATACTTCACCCAGCTTGACCTTATCTCCTGCTGGGGATTGTAAGGTGACCCATAAGGCCTCCACGTTTCCCTCTGCCTCTTCTACCCCAGCAATTTCTAAGTCATCTCTAATGAACTTAGCCATTCCACCCCCTCTGCCCTCCTTTCTATCCTTCCTAAGCATAGTGTACCCCAACACGTTTAGGTCCCAGTCATGGTTTTTGTTGGCCCACGTCTCCGTGACCACCGCCACATCCACCCCCCCTCGAACAGCATGGCCTGGAACTCTGGCAACTTGTTTCCCAAGCTCCTGGCATTTACTAACACCAACCCCACCCCTTATCCCTTGATCCTCTTTGCCTAACCCACCCAGATTCCTTATACTTCCATCCTCCTCTGCTCCTCCTGAAACCTCCACCCCAGTGTGTTTCCCCTCCCCTTGGGCTTGAGGCTACTCCCTCATCTGGAGGAGAGGGCTTCTGGTCAGCCCTCCCTTATCCCTTCCCCCTCACAAGTTTATACCCCACCTTTCTTGAATGTAGTCAGCCATCCCCTGTTTAAGGACTTCCTTCCCTAATGGGGCAAGATGAAGCCTGTCCTTGGCATATAGTCCCTTATCCTCTCAAACTCCATTCCAGTTCTCTAACACCCCCAACCCACTCTCTTCACCCCTTCCTGAGCCAGTCATTAACCTCTGTGAGTATTTATTTTTTCTCCACTGAGGCCTTTGGTATTGGCAATATCTCTGAAAAGGAAATGTTGCGTCCATTATCCCGACAGACTCTGGCAAGTTCTTGGAACTTTGCTTGGATTTCCAAAACGCTATTTCCCTGTAGATCGTTAGTTCCCAAATGCACCAGGAAATCCGGTTTCCCTTCAGAGTCCCTAACCATTTCATACACCATGAACTTTGCTCTGTGCACTGTCAGCCCAGAGATACTCACTACCTTCACCTGGCTATGGCATCCACCCCTCTGTCCCTCCCACTGGATACCCCTAATCATTGAGTCTCCCAATAACAGAACCTTAACACCGCCATCATCCTTATGGTTACCTCCACTATGCCCTCTCAGCCCACCATCCCCCCTTTATTCATGATCTCAATTCCATGGGAGTCTTACTGCCTTATTAGAGACCCCCTGCCACCCTTCCCTTTCTGCCTCCCTTGTTATTTTGCCCACTTAACTCAAACCCCCTCTGAATAGGTGTCCCCTTTAACCCTATCTTATCTGAACCATTTATCCTGGCCCTGATGGTTTCCTCTTCCCCACCACCATCCTCCTCCTTGTAATAGTACCCCTGCCTCCAGAGGCTCTCTGTGGGTCCCTTAGCTAGGGTCCCATCCTTGGTACTGACCCCCTGCTGAAGGGGCTCCTCTCTCCACCTCCTTGTCTCCCAGTTTCTCTCAATCATGCTCTCCTCCCTCATGTCTGCAATATGTTGCATCTCCCCATTGCTTAACATTTATGTTTCCCCTTCTCCCTCTGGGACTATTTCTATCCTTTCCATTGCCGGTCTGTGATGCCCTATGGGTATCCGACTCCCTCCCCCTGGCCTCTGTATAAGTTTCCTCATTTCCACCAACCTCTTCCTCCCCCTCTAGGTTGCTTAGTAGCTCAAATTTATTGTAACACTCTATGTCAGCCTCCATCAAGTAACCCGAGTTTCCCCTGACTGCACCTCTAAACTGCCCCTCTTCTTCCCCTCTTGCTCTGTTCACCTTAGGGCTCCTTCCCACAGTCTGCTGTTTTAGGCTTCCACACAACAGCCCCTTCTGACTCTTCCCCCTCCACTCTCTTTGTATTCAGAATGTTCACCCCATACGCTTTCCCCTTAGCGTCAACATCCCTATCTAAGGGTCCTCTGTCCCTAATATCCCCCCTCCTGCTTGCTGTAACATAACATCCTGTAATTTCAGAGCGTTGCCCCAGCCTCCCCTCAGTCCCACCCTTCTGCTCCCCATACCCACACCCCTTATCCTTGGACACCCCAGCTCCCCCAGCTTACTCCTTAACCAATATACCTCACTCCTGATACAAGATAGCTGTCTACAGAGTGGGCAGCCTCCCTCTCTCCAGGCCCAATTGAGAATTATTGCCATCCCACAGCCTGTGCAGCCTACAACCCTTCCGAAGATGCCTGCCATGGTGGAATATGGCCACCCTGTTTATCCCCCTCTGTTTATAATGGCACACCCCCTTTTCTCAGTCCCTTTCCACTGGAATACAGTTTCTCTTTATACTGACTGCAGTTATTTACAAACCCAATTTCAACCCCACCAATAAACTTCCCAAGTCTCACAGACACATACAGTCCAGTGTGTGTTCAGTCCCACTAACAGTGTGTGTATGCAGACATCAGGTACCGTATGATGTCACAGGCCCACCAGCTCCTGTTGCTTCGACTTTCAGTCCCAAACAGAAATACTCAGCCCTTCAATCCCAACCCCCAGTGGCTTTTCAGTATTTAAGAAAGCCTACAAAACACGGTGGGTGGGAGGGCTCTTAACAACACCAGGCAAACAACACATTTAAATTTCACTCTAATTATCACTGCCAAACAACTGTTCCCAAGCCTCAAAAGTTACAATATTACAGCCCAAGTAACAGTTCTAACTCAAGGTAATAATTTTTAACACATAGAACTAATTTCACTTACAAAACTATTCAAATATTTCAGTTAAAACAGAATATAACCCCAGACCTCTGTCCTTACCAGCCACCTGCTTATGTTCCCAAGTGAACAATGAAAGACAAGGTAATTCCTGTTAAAGACAAGGTAATTCCTGTTAATGTCCCCTTCCCCTAACACCAGGCAAACAACACATTTAAATTTCACTCTAATTATCACTGCCAAGCAATTGTTCCCAAGCCTCAAAAGTTACAATATCACAGCCCAAGTAACAGTTCTAACTCAAGGTAATAATTTTAACACATAGAACTAATTTCACTTACAAAACTATTCAAATATTTCAGTTAAAACAGAATATAAACCCAGACCTCTGTCCTTACCAGCCTCCTGCTTATGTTCCCAAGTGAACATGAAGAATTGCCTTATGTCTGTCCCATGCATTCTTGATTTCCCCCATTGTTTTTGACTCTACAACCTCCTCAGGAAGGCTGTTCCATGCATCCACAACCCTCTCCATGAAAAAATACTTCTTCACATTACCTCTGAGCTGTCCCCCCTATATCTTCAAATTGTACTCCTTTGTTCTTGCACATCTCTTTTTCTGAAAGATGCTATAGCAACAATGCTGGACCCATGATACAAATGTGGAATTGTGTCACTACTGAAGGGAGGGCCTGAACAGGTTAAAAAATGTCAGTGGGCAACTGGTGAGCTTGGTTCATTGGGCACAGAAGTCACATGCCAAGGTCAGCAAACCTCAGCAGCATAACCAGCCTGAATGTCAGTCTGGAGCAGAATCAAACACATCCTGTAAGGTGGTTGCAGTTCCAAGTGATCTGTCATCAAAACCAGTTGCCATTAACCCTCTATGGGGTGCTTCTCCCAAGACGGGATTTGTGACATCAATGAATCCGGAAAGCAGGATAATGAGTCAACCACTGAACTTTGTGCAGCTCAGCGAATGATTGACTCATATTTGGCTGAAAACAGGTATCTGTCAATAATTGATGATCCTCTTTTCTTCTGGAGTGGAGAGGTCAGTGAATGGCCAGAGCTGACCTCAGTGGCACTGAAGTACCTGATCTGACCGCCCTACAGTGTATATGTTGAGAGGGTATTCAGTTCTGTGAGTGCAGTAGTTCCGGATCATTGTACAAACCTCTCTCTTTCAAATGTCAGCTTGCTGGCATTCATAAAAATGAATCGGGGCACATACCAGCTTGACCTGCAACCTCTGTATTCATACCCTGGCATGGTCATGGTTGTGGTGATGTGGGAGAAACAGACCATCCTGGTGTCACTGGCAGTGTGAAATGGCCTACCATTGAGGTAGATGATGACATCATGGAGAAAGAATTCCCTAGTGGGCACAATTCAGACATTGATGACTGCGAGGGCAGCTTCCTGTATGATGATGATGTCTCTGTTGGTAGGTTTTAAGTTAAGTGGTTAAAAGGTGGTCACATTTTTTCAGTGGTACATGTTTTGTTTTTCATAACGTTAAATCAGTGTCCCACTCAGAATGACTCAAATTCCATATGTCATATTGGCAATCTGGCACAAGTAAATTCACAGTCCTATTTTACCTTCCCAGCCTTGATATTATTTCTGATTAGACTTAACAGAATGTGTGCTGCTGTCATTAGCAAACACAGTCAGCTTCTTAGATACAACTGTCCATTTGTAGTACTAGGTGTTGACCACTTAAAACCTGCAAATTCCAGATATCTGCATCCTGACAGAGAGTGAAATATTGTAACATAATATACACTATATCCCATCACCCACCCATGTGTGTCTGTCAGTGATAGGGAATGTGTTGCAGGCTACAGCTGTTCCCATGACCACCACCACCAGTAAACCGCTGTTAGCCAAAGACGCCAGATAGTAAGAGGGAATGTCATCATGTGCCCACTTGACCATCACTAGAAAACCGCTGTTAGTCAAAGCCACCAGATAGTGAGAGGGAATGTTATCATGTGCCCACATGACTACCACCAGTAAACCGCTGTTAGCCAAAGCCACCAGATAGTAAGAGGGAATGTCATCATGTGCCCACTTGATCATCACCAGAAAACCGCTGTTAGTCAAAGCCACCAGATAGTGAGAGGGAATGTTATCATGTGCCCACATGACTACCACCAGTAAACCACTGTTAGCCAAAGTCATCAGATAGTGAGAGGGAATGTCAACATCATGTGCCCAGGACCACCACCAGTAAACCGATGTTTTCCATCCTGTGCCCTGCACATGTCATGGCAGATGGAGTCAGAGAACATACTGCATCCAGGAGCCACAGCTGCAAGGCTTCTTACTATCAATACATTACACTGAGTATGTGCACTCATTTTTCATACTATGGAACTTCCTTGAGCTGTGTTATGCTTCCTGTTGCATTTCTGAGATGCAGTGAGGAAACACATATGGTCAACTTATTTTCTTTTTTAACAGGTTAACAGTTTCAAGCACTCTCCTTGACTGGAGGACTGTAGTACTGCAGTTCTGTCTACAACTACCTATAGGATAACCACCTATAGGATATCCATTTCCAGTAAGTATATAAATTTTATTTCATCAGTTCTTTTTTGTAGTTCATTTTTTCAAAAGAGCGCAAATCATATAAAGTAGGTGACATGTACGTCACATAATATGTTTGTCATGCACATTAGACACTGTAATGCTGCAGCAGCCATGGCAGTCTTGAACAAAGTTTTATCCAGGTTGTGACATGATAAGATGTCTTTTAAAATGTGACTTGAGTTAAGACATTGGGAGACAGTGTATGGGTTATACGTACTAAATTTGTGATTGTGATAATTTGGTCTTATTGTCACTTACTGAGAGAGCTTGCTATCTGTTACTCTGGATATGTAACAGGATGGAACAGCCACACTTTAAACAGAATGTGTTACTGCAATAAAGTACTAATAATTTCTTGTGTATCTGTTTTTGCAGGAAACATTCTGATGCTGTGTGCTGCCATTGGTGCTTTCTCCAAATAACAAGTTCAACGTCACACCCCAGGACACACGCAACAAGTAGTATGAATCCTGACCATCATTACTGGACTGGAGGATGCACAGAAAACCTGTGAAGAATTAACAAAAAAACCCCAAAACATTAATGAAACTTGCTTCCAAATGAAGGCCCCCAAAAAAAATTACCTTCACTGGCTTAACAGTATTCCAAAATCAAAATTCTTCATCAAGCCAAGAAATGTATACCCCAAGTTTGACTATATGACCTGTGATACAAAAAAATGGAATGAATGTGTGTGTGTGTGTATATATATATATATATATATATATATATATATATATAGACATTAAGGTCAGTTTCTATGGAAAACCATGATTGTGCCAACCAGGAACATTAACTTACCAAGGGTGGTATTAGTGTACACACAGAGGGCATCCTTCCTGTTGGGGTCAGTGCAGCAGACTTTGGCAACCAACAGCATCACATCATCATGGACGGTTAAGTCAATGGTCGGGTCATCCTTCCAGCACATCATTTGGCAAGACAATGTGCATCAGCCCAGTCAGATCAAGAGAAACTTTACAAGAAATTCCAACAGCAGCAGCAGGGGACTTAGTTTTTATTGGAGTGTGTGCACACATGACTGAGTGCGGCATTAATTAATGGAGACTTTTCATTTCATTTTATGCTCTCATTTCTCTTCATCTGGAGTTGTGAATTTTCAGGACATAAGACAGCAGCATTTTGGGGTGCACATTAATTCTGGGGACTGCGCACATGACTAAGTGCGGCATGAATTAATGGAGATTTTTTTATTCCATTTTATGCTCTCGTTTCTCTTCATCTGGAGTCAGGAATTTTCAGGACATAAGACAGCATCCCAAGATTTTTACAAACACTTGCCAAAAACAGTCTACCTAATATAAGCTAAAAAAGTGGTGTCCTTCCCTTCCTTATTATAGTCCCACTTAATAATCTCTGTTTCCAAAAATAAATTATTTTTGTGGTCTCAGTAATGTTTTATTTCTGTCTTGCTGTGTGCATGTGTGGAAAAGAAGGAGTGAGCAGTGCAATAATCTGTTAAACGGCATGTGTGTAGTGCACTGTCAGGTGCACACACTGTCTAGCACCCCGGAAACATATGATAGCTGACTTGTTCCACTGTTGTATAAAGAATATATAACATACATTTTATTTGTACCATCATGAACAGTGGACCAAGTCATAAAATATGTTTTCAGGGGACTCGGAGGGCAGTGTGCACCTGATAGTTCACACATGTTGTTTAGCAGATCATTGCGCTGCTCACTCCTGCTTTTCAATAAACAAACCACGACAAAAATGAAACAGTGGTGAGGCACCAAAAATATTTCATAGTAAACAGACATTGCTAAGTAGGAATATAACAGGTCCAGTAGCACGTTGTGCTAACACTGGGGTCGGGTGCTGGTTGAGAGCAGCTATCTGCAAAAGTGCCAGACTAAACCAGAAAGCCAGCACTCCAGGTGAATAAATGCAAAGAAAAAATGTTCACTGCTAGTGTGAATTTGTTGATGGCAAAATAAACCACACACAAATGACCTGTGCACTTCAGTGCACAGGCCTTCATTGGGGGCCACCAAAAGAAGGCCTAACCAACAAAATGCAAGGGTCATTTGTGTGCCTTGTTTTGCCATCAGTACAGTTGCACTAGCAGTGAACATTTTTTCTTGGCCTGTAATCATCTGGATTCAACTAGTGATGGGTTTATGGTTTTGTCTTTCACTTCTGCAGCTAAAGTAACTGCTCTCCACCAGTACTCTGCCCAAGTGTTACCACAGCATGTTTCTGGACCTGTTATATTCCTTCTTAATAATGTCTCTTTACCATAAAATATTTTTGGAGCCTCAGCAATGTTTCATTTCTGTCAAGGTTTTTTGAAAAGCAGGAGTGAGCAGTGCAATGATCTGCTAAACAGCATTTGTGCACTGTCAGGTGCACACTGCCCACTCAGCCCCCTGAAAACATATTATATGAGTTGGTCCACTGTTGATGGTACAAATAAAATATATGTTATATATTCTTTATTCTTTATACCATCAACAGTGGAACAAGTCAGCTATCATATATGTTTTCAGGGGGCTCGGTGGGCAGTGTGCACCTGACAGTGCACTGCACACATGGGCCAGGATATTCAAAAAAAAAAAATGAATGCTCATTCACAATTTGGGACTGTGTAGTACAGTTTGGTCTGCACACCCATTGGCCCATGCAGTGGACCAATAGGCATACAGCCAAGCAGTACGCTGTCAGTCAGTGGGCGGACAGGTGGCTTGTGAGCAGGGTGCTGCCGCCCACCACTGACTAGAGGGGTGCGGAGTAGCAGGCACTGCAGTAGGCGGGTGGGGAGGAGGATACTACTGGACCACTAGGGTTTGTATGTGAGTGCACACGATAGGGCGGGGGGATCAACTAGACCACCAGGGATTGTGAAATGCCGCCCCGTGATCGGGCAGGGGAATGATCAGCTGGACCACAGAATTTTACTTAATGCACAGTCTGTGATCGGGCAAGGCGGTAAGGTCCACTGAACCACCAAGGATTTAATTTATATTGGGATTGGGTCCACTGGACCACCAGGGCTATTTTTAACATTCGTCCGTGATTGGGCGACAAGGAGGGGGAACTGCAGGGCATCGGACCCCGATGGCTGCAGCCTGGCAGGGTGCCAGGCACAAGTCAGTTGTGAGGGATCAGCGCACTGCATGCATATGGGGTCATAATGACATGCAAATGACCCCATTTGCACCTTGCATACATTATGCCCTGATTTGCACGTGCAGTTCTCAATATCTGGATTATGCGCCTAGCGCAAGTACACTTGGCCAGGTGCATCCCCCTGCTCTCTTACTGCCTCTTGTGTGCCATTGCGACTTGCACAATGCTTGGGTCCTCAGTGCCATATTCAATGGTGCTGAGCCATGGTGCAGTACCATTGAATATTGCCTGGTCCTCACCCTGGTGCAACCCAGTTGCGCTGAGCCCAAGCTTGCGCCACAGCCAGGCACAGTTTGAAAATCCCAGTCATGTTGTTTAGCAGATTATTGCACTGCTCGCCCCTGCTTTTCAACAAACAAACCACCATGACAGAAAGGAAACATTACTGAGGCACCAAAAATATTTCATGATAAACAGACATTGTTAAGTAGGAATGTAACAGGGCCACCAGAAGAATCCTGCACTAACACTGTGGACGGGTGCTGGTACAGAGTAGCTAGCTCCAAAAGTGCAAGACAAACCCACAAAGCCACCACTCTATACAAATACATGCCAAGAAAAAATGTTCAATGCTAATGCAATTTATTGATGGCAAAACAAGACACACACAAATGACCCCTGTGCTTCAGCACTTAGGCCTTCATTAGGGGGCACACTAATGAAGCCCTATCTGCCAAAGTGCATGGGTCATTAGTGTGCTTTTTTTTGTCATAAATACATTTACACTAGCAGTGAACATATTTTATTGCCATTTATTTGTGTGGAGTTATGTCTTGCTGGTTTTGTAAAGTAGGAACATAATGAGGACAAGGACAACATGTTTTTACTTTATTTTATTTTAGCTGTTTTTAGGTAAGGTTCTCACCATTTTTGGGAAGTAAACAAGGCTATGCAAAAGAAAGATGGAACACACACTCAACATTATTATACACATAATGGTGCACAATGGGGAGGGGGAGACTAACAACAAAAATAGATAGTGACTTGTGTCAGATGACCTAAAGCTATGTAAGAGAAATGCCAAAAGGAAGTAAGGAGGGCTGGAGGACAGGGTATACTGGGATGTATTGGGAGCCATCACATTAAAATGAAATCAAAAAATGGCTGTACAAAGGTGGGGAACTAAAATGTTGAAGGCTATGAATCAGAAAGAAGCCAGGCTAAGATACTGTTCACTAAAGGACATTACATGTAAACACAGGAAAAGGGGGGCATGATAGAAATTATCAAGTACCGAAATGGACTCAACAATAGGGTAGCCACATCCAGAACAAAAGATGTGCATGAAGAAGGGACCAGAATTTCAAGATAGAGGGGGGAAAGAACAGGGGAACATCAATAACTATTTTTTCACACAGACGGTGGTGGTGGTGGATGCAAGGACAACTAAAACTAATAATCAATGTTGTGATGGGACAGAAGCAGTTGAAGCATCCCCATGATCTGTAGTTGGTGCCTCTCAATGAATCCAACTGCTGCACATCATTGTCCAGGTGGTGGTTTGCAGCATCCATCTTACTCCACAGTAGGCCCAATTTGGCCTGTGTGGCAGGCAGTTGGAGAGGGTTGCCACCATCATCAGAAAGTGCTGCAGGTTGTGGTGATAGAGCAGCCAGTTCTGCCATGGCCTTCCTCTGCTGTACTTCATGCTAAGGTGCATTGGAGCTCGTGTAGGCAACCCACACACAGAACCATGCCTGCAACACATGGCATGCATGTGGGTGAGTTGCTGCATAGTGCCACATGCAGGAAGACCTACCACTCATACACAAAACCATATATAACAGCCAGGCATGTGATGGTACACAAGTACACATATGACAGTAGGAGGGCTGCCATTGATGTCCATGCAGTGCAGCTGGCAAGCAAGTACACTGGGCTGCATAGCCAGAACCTGCGGTCCATGGCTGTAACACCCTACGCCTGTTCCCCAGACACAGGGACAAGCACTGGTGCCCATGTGCCATACCACAAAGGGAACAACACGTGTTGATGGGTGTGCATGCTGAGGAGCAGTAGCAGATGCAGCTTGATAGGATGCCCAGGTCCATGCAAAATTGACCCTATGGAATGCACACCAGCTCCGTAACTAGCCAGGCACATTGACCATGTGTGATGTGCAGAGCATGTTTACATTGCTGGACACAGGCAAATGTCATTGCAGGCTGGTGCACATGTATGAAAGGGAAACACTAAGGGGCAGGGATGAAGCCACCCATGGCACCATAAATGCCATGGCACCACCACACCCCACACCAGGGCATGCAAAGCACTCCCTGCAGAGGGATGCCAACATGGCAAGCACTGGTGGAGGTACAGTCCCACAATCCCCATGGATGAAGTGGTATGCAGTGGTATGGCATGGCCAAGGCACTGTTGTGAGGGCTGGTGGTATTGGCACACAGATGGTACAGTGCATGATGGCACTGACATACAGCACGGGGATGTGCACGATGAACCAGGTGCATGCACATTAGCAATGGCAAGGGCACCCCCAGCAAAGCATAACAGTCACCAATGGGCAAACCTGCACAGGAGCACATGCTATGACACTCATGGTTTAAATGTAGGACACATACACCAGCCTCCATGCAGCTCACTTCCATGACTTCCCCCACCCCCGAGATGTGTCACCTGTAGAACCCACCACCACCCACCACACAATGCCACCCGCCAACTGCAGACCATAAGATAGTAACCACACAGGTGACAGGTACAAATGCCTTTAATGAACAACTGTCACACAATACAGCTCACGGCAACAACATAACAATACATTAACCCTGAACTGTGCAGAAAACAAATTGGGCCCCATGGCCAGTCCACAGCATAATGCCCTCATGCAGGGGCCTCATGGTCAGTGCTGAAATTCGCCACATAGCACCACCTGCGGAGAACGTATCCTTAGGCATCCCCATCCTGGTTGTCTGCTGTATTGTTGGAGGTGCTGTCATCATCACAGCCTAGTGTCAGCAGCATGAGGCAGGGTACGTAGCACTATAATGGAAACAACATACAATGTCAATCTGCTTGGCATGTGTATGGATCACTTTCAAGCATGGCGAGGGGCACAGGGAGGACATCATGAGATATGTGGAACTTACCTTCAATGGCATCAACACTCGGTACACCACACATCCATTGGATTTATAATGCACCTCCTTGCCCTCCATCCACAGGAACAGGTATCTGGGATTCTTCACTAGCCATAATCAGCAATGGTGCAGGGAGGTCCACAAGACACATGCCATCACATCAGACTGTTCCACCCTACTGAATTCAAGTCTGTGTGGAAGGCCAAGGTGATCCTGTGTGGGAAGAGATTTATTTGACTGGGCTGTCAGTATAGCCTAAAGGTTAGAGGAATGAGGTGTGAACAAGCTTGATACATCCAGCAGACCAGACCTGAGTTTGAGTCTCACAGCCTCCACTTGCATACTGTGTGACTCTGAACAAGTCACTTAACTGCCCAGTGCTCCCAGGTCGCCCCTGAAAACAGGCACTTGTGCCCAGTGGGCCTTACCTGGTTACCAAAGACTAAAAAAAAATAAAAAAAAACAGTAGTGGACCAGGGGAGCAGCTGATGTCACCTACCTTGACTTCAGCAAAGCTTTCGATACTGTTCCACATAGAAGATGGATTAATAAGCTAGGTAGGCTCAGGGTGGGTCAGAGGTTGGTCAACTGGGTGGAAAACTGGTTGACGGGCAGGAAACAGAGAGTGGTGGTAAATGGTATACAGTCAGAAGAGATGCAAGTCACAAGTGGGGTACCTCAGGGATCAGTTCTGGGGCCAGTCCTCTTCACTGTCTTCATCAGTGACATTGCAGATGGACTGGATGGTAAGGTTTATCTGTTTGCAGATGACACGAAGATTTACAACAGAGTAGATGATCCAGGTGGGGTGGGCAGAATGAGAAGAGATCTGGATAAACTGGCAAAATGGTCGGAAGAGTGGCAACAGGGGTTTAATACAAAGATGTGCAAGATCATGCACATAGGGAAGAGAAGCACTGAAGCCACCTATAGGCTGGGAGGGGAGTTGCTGGCAGTCACAAGGGAAGAAAGAGACTTGGGTATCATCATCACTGTGACCTGAAATCATCCAAGCTGACCACTTAAGCTGTAGGTAAGACTAGGGGAATGTTGGGGTGTATTAGTAGGGGAATCACAAGTTGGAAGAGGGAGGTAATAATCCCTCTTTACAAGACACTGGTTAGGCCCCATCTGGAGTACTGCATGCAGTACTGGAGGCCACACCTTCACAAGGACATTAACCAAATTGAGGCAGTCCAGAGAAGGGCAAACAAAATGGTGCAGGGACTGCATCAGAAAACATAAGAGGACAGATTAACGGAGCTCAATATGTATACCACAGAGCAAAGGAGAGAGAAAGATGATATGATCGAAACATTCAAACACCTTAAGGGCATTAACAAGGTGAAAGAGTCTAACATGTTTCAATATTAAAAAAACAGCAGGACAAGAGGATACAGCATGAGATTAGATGGTAGCTGATTAAGGGGTAATGTGAGGAAGTTCTTTTTCACAGAAAGGATGGTGGATGCATGGAATGGCCTACCTCAGGAAGCAGTGGATAAGAATAAAGTGCAGGGCTTCAAACAGGCATGGGATAGGCATAAGGGAGCAATACAGATGAGTAGAAATAGATAGGCCATTGACATAGCAAAGGCAGATGGCACATTTATAAGGCAGAAAAAGAAATGAGCAGAATGGATGGGCCTTGCGGTCCTTATCTGCCATCAACTTCTATGTTTCTATGTAAAAGCATGGTTAGCACCATGGACAGAGACCACATCTTCATTGCCCTATATCACAAAGCAGGAGTGCTACTTACTCATTCATCATGGTCCTGCAACTGCCATAGAGGGGTACCACCACTGTGGCAGACAGTGTAGGTGTCCTCCAACACCCTCCATAGACATTTTGCATTCTGTCCCACTCGCATGGTCTGTGTACCTGCCATTGCACTTCCACTCTGCTAGGTGGCTATCTCCACTACAGCATGGAGCGGAGTGTGTGCATGTTGCACCTGCACAGGTAAGGGCGGCACGCACTTGACTAAGGCCATGCCCACATAAAGGTACAAACAGGTGAGCCAGGCCAGATAAATGGAATGTGGTGGTATGTGTAAAGGGACACTGGAAACTGTAACAACGGGGGGAGAATGTGTTTCATACTACTGTTGAATGTGCACCTGCTCTAGAAGAAGATGGAGTGGCAGAGGCATGCTGGACCATGGAGCTTACATAGTAAACATAAATTAAATAACCTTACTAGTTAATGTCTTTTATTTTGTGCATAAGAACAACTTAAATCCACCATAGCAAGAAAGTGAAGTGGCAACAGCAACTTTGGATTAATAAGATTAAAACTTTAGATACAAGGATGGCGTTAGATCTGCAGCAGACTACAGCTACGGTGGCCAGGCAGACATCTCACATGAGTGATGATGCACTGCAACACTGAAAAGATATGAACTGGAAAGGTTGCTTAATTTCTTTTTACTATGTAAGCTCACTGGCAATTTTTTGGTCAAGTGCTATAGGGTTTTCTTCAGGGTTTCCGAGTCTGTTTTTGTTTTCAGCTCTGTTTCAGTAAGCACCAGTCTGTTATAGTTCACACATGGTGAACTGAGCCCCTCTCCTCCCTTTGGTGTGTTTTGTATGCAGGACCACAGGCCAGAGTTTTCAGACAATGGCTGGAAGCTGCCATGCTGAGGGACAACCACAGTACTGAGAGATTCAGATGTCCCTGGGACATGATTGCACAGCTGTGCGACATGGTCCTTGATGACATTGCCCCAAGGACACACCATTCCAGGGCAATGACAAAGGAGACCAAGGTGTCATGCGCCCTGTCACAATATACTTACAGGGTTATTCTAGCATGTGACCGGTTATGCCGTGGGCATATGCCAGTGTCGTGGGTGCAGTAATAAGATCACACAAAGTAGAAATATGGTTGGACACACCAAAGGTACAGTATGTCTAGATTTATTAAAAATAAAAAAAAAAATAAAAAAAACTCAAACTTATAATTTTCTTGCAGTACAGTTCTTCAGTTCAGAACATGCAGAGATACAGCAGTTTATAACAGTCCAACAATTCAGCTGCTTTTCAGGATACAGTTTCAACAAGATCAGTAATTCAGCATTTCAGCTCACTTACTTGCCCTAACTAGAAAATAAAATAAAAAGGCACAGCTCAGGGAGTTGAGCAGTCTGACTCCCTGACATAGATCTGTGCTTGATCTGAGCTTCAGAGATCTAATTCAAGGGAGACCTCACCAGGTTCAATCCCTAAATGGATCTGACTACAGGGTCTCTAGGCAGCTCTTAAATATCCAGCTAACTCCTCCCTAAGAAGCTGGACACACCTCTAATAATCAAAATATGAGGAATATTCTTTACATTCTAATTAAAACATTTGCTAGAATAACAGACTAGGTACATTTATACAAATAATCAGTTAGCTAGCAACTGTTTTGACACAAAAATATAATATTCTATCTAAATCCTTAATAAGGTAGAAGAGGGTGTTAAATGAGGTGTAGCTCCTCCCTCACAAGGGTTATAGACAGATACGGATACTATAAAACAGGCAAACACAAGAGCCACTGACTCCCTATAGGACACCCATAGCACCCAGCTAGAAGGCAGCGAGTGATTGGTGATTGTACAGGAGAGGGAGAAAAGAAAAACAGAACTTGGCTAGCTACAGGTTTTTCTACAGGTTTTTATATTCATAAACAAGCTTAAAACAGACTAGTGTACTTGAAATGCATTTGCAGCTTTGTACATGAATGTTTTACACATTTTAACATTTTAAACAGTTTAAACATTGTTCTGAGTGCTACACTGAGTAGCAATAAAATACAGGGAGACACAGCTTTCTTTTTACTGAGGTTTGCTACCTTTATGCCTTCATGTTCAAGCCTGTAAGCACATCCTCTTTCTTGTTTGCATAACTATTGGGGGGGTTACACGGAACCACACAGAGTCCTCGTTCTACCTAAACTATCCTCTGGGCCTTTCTTTCACACAGAGGAACTTAAACAAGGTTCTCTTTTACAGATTTGTACTTTTTACTTAAATTACAGCAGGTTTCAGCACATTTTACATTGCTTGGTGTGAGTGCACAGTGTACTTGACCCAAACTAAATTCAGGGTCATTTTAACAGATACGAGAGAGTGAATGCAGCTGAAAGACAGCTCCTCTGTCTTTCACTAGCAGTATCATGGGTTCTCTCAAACAGGGAAAAGCCAATCTATAATACTTTTATTTGAAACAATCTGGAAGTAATTATTTCTTTAGCCTCACAGTACAATGTGTTCAAACAAGTATGGGTAGGAAAACAAGACAGAAAGAAAGGGAGAGATTTTACAGCATAAGCATAGCGAGTGGCCAACATACTATGTCATGCCAGGATTAGAGAGATGCTGTTGCGCAACAGTCTTTCTAGAAACAGAATTTGGAAAAGAACCCACACTTATGTACATTAACAGTACTATAGTAATAGAGAAAAAGGGTCTTTTACCACAGCCAGTCTTCCATGTTTCAGGCAGTGGTGCAGGTGACAGATGCCCTGGTCGCACATGTGCAGGACCACATACATTTCCCGATGGCAGACAGCAAAGTCCATGCCACAAAGCAGGCATTGTATGCTATGCACGATATGACAAACATATGCAGTGCAATAGATGACACACATATTGGCATACTGACACTGTCCGTGCATGAGGAGGCATACAGGAACAGCAAGGGGTTCCACAGTGTCAACTGCCAGGTAGTGCTTGATGTGTCTGGTCTGTTTGTGAATGTGTGTGCTAAGTACCCCAGATCATGCCATTACGCATACATACTGGACGCATCATTCCTTGGTGCCCTCCTATGCACAAGGCTGCTCAACAGCAGGCTGTTGGGTGAGAATAGGGGTGGCAAGAACGGCCTGGTGGTGCTGAGGGTTGAGGCACTGGACGCCACACCTCGTGCCACACTGGCTAACTGGGTTCAGAAATGAGTCCAGGTCGTTGGGGGTTGGCAGGGAAGGACTAGGATCGAACATCTGCAGACTGCCCTCCTAGTCCTGGGGTGGGGTGGGGAACATCCAACGTGCTGTAGTGACCTCTGGGGACAGTCAGAAGTACTACTAGTGTTGGTGTGCATGGGGGGGGAGCACAACGGATGTTGGCATGCTCTGCCTGTATGTCGTTGCACGTCCGCGCACCAGTGGGAGCTAAGGAGGAAGAAGAGCTGGGCATGACTGTGCAGCTTGATGGCCGTGCTCTGCACTGCCCAGAGGACTTGTGAGGAGTCCTGTTGGGGAGGGTTCAGGGCTGTCCTGGCTGGGAGAGACATAGAGGGGCCCTCAAGCAGGATGGCAAGACAGCTGTCCTGGATCCTCCTGGGTGCAGTTAGAGCCACCCAGCTCTCCGGACAGAGTAGACCCGGTGGCTGGAAGCCCCACACTGACACACAGCAGCAAGGTGGAAAAAATAGAAGATAAAAAAGAATAGGGGTGACACAGTGTGTGGCACTGAGATACATACCACTGTAATCATGTCACTTACAATGTTCTCTATCCCCTGCACAGGTGACAGCAGATACCCACTGCAGCCATATCTGATGACTCCAATCCTGGCACCAAACACTGCAGCAGAGGAGGCCAACAATCATGCCCACTGGAAGACCTAGAACATCATAGAGAGGATCATCGGCCTATTGAAGATGTGTTTCCATTGCCTGGACCATATCAGGGGAACAATCATGTTGTCCCTGGGAAGGGCCTGCAAGGTGTTCACTGCATGTGCTATGCTCCATAATATGGCCAAGTGACACAATGTGCCCATTCTGGAGCACCACCAGCAGGATGCACCTCCCGAGGTGCCATCAGGGGAGCCATGCTGTGACCAGGAGACAGTGGGTGACTGTGCAGCACGAGATGCCCTTGTGCAGGGCACATTCCAGTGGTGGTGTGGTACAGGGTGAATGACTGCCAGATAGACAGCAGTGTGCCTTGTGTGGGGGCAAGATACATGACACCTGTTCAACAATTTTGTTGTTGAACGACGTTACAGCAAAAATTTTATGTCACCCACGATTACAGTCGGCATAAAGCTGTTCCATGTAGACTTTATTTTCTTTGGGGGACTTCACCCCCAACCCCCCATGCAGGAGGCTGTGCCCCTTGCACCATCTGTATCTAAAATAATCAACTCTGAGTTGGAGTTGATTCAGAGAGGGGGTGCAAGACCTCCAGAAAACAGTGCAGGTGTTCCGCCCCGACATTACAGCGACCTGGTGCTGTTGTCAATGTAATATCGGTCATGATGACATTGTCGAACATGTGTTAGCATATGGTGGGGGCACCTTACTGCATACATCTGATTTGCGTGAACACTCATGCATGTACCTGTTGTGAACATGTAAGCCTCATGGCTCGTGTGTGCCCAGTCTGCCATGGGTGGCGGGTATGCGATGATGTTAACACCTGCTGAGTGCACCCATCTGTAGGGAGGGCGCTGTTATGGGAACATTCATGTCCAGCATGGCTAGACATGCAGCTCATTGCATCAACTGCACTAGTGTGGAGAGGATGTGGCATGTCTGGTGACATGCAGTGGTGGCCTTGTTATGGGCACTGAACTGGGTGCTGCTAGTGTACCACAGTTCAGCGTGTGGTGGACGTGTATTTGTGGTGATTTATGCTGTGTGGGACTTAGGGCAGGGGATGTTCCATGGTGTCACAGATTGTGTGGGGCATTTTCAGTGTCCATTGTGTCTCAGTTCATGCTTATGCTATACATGTGTGTCGTGTGGCACTTGTGTTGTGTCACTGCCCTTGTGGCTCATAGGGCTTCACCTGTAAGTGTGCTTTGGTCAGTGTACCCCATCTCTTAACAGGGGAATGTGGATGTGTCAAGGACCTCTGGCACCTGCTGGCCTGTGACTGATTAGAGGCCTGGCCCTCCATGGCCTCCTTGTCTGCCGGGATGTGGCTGGCAATGTGTCCATGTATATCCCCCCTGTGTAAGTTCAATTTTAGAGTCAGGTGCATCAGTGCTTTGTGTCTTGGTGTGCTGCATGTCTGCAATGCCTCCATCCTGTAGCACATCTACCTGTGTGCTGGCCGTGGTGCAGTTTTGTGTGTCCAAATCCTGCTATGGGGTGGCCATGCTGGGAGACACCTGTGTGTGGGCATGTGCCGTGTGGGGCAGTGGGTGGGCAGTCTGTCCATGTGGCATATACCATCCTATTAGGTGATCCACATGCCTCTCATGTGCATTGGCAAGGCAGCTTATACCATGCCTCATATCCTCACATTGCCAATCAGGGCATCCAGCGCCTCTGTGTTGTGGCACTGATCCTCCAGCCAGTCCAGCTCCTGCTGCTGCAGCTCTATATACTGTGCCTCCATGAAGGAATGGTTGTGCACTGAATGTGTGTGTGTCCCATCGGATGTGATAAGGCTACCTCTTCGCCACTATCCACGGGGCATGGGGGTGCCCTTCCTCTCCTAGCCCTGCATCATGGCTCTGTCATTGAGTCCTGTTTGCTGCAGTGCTGGTGCACAGCCCCTCAGAACTGGTCTGTGCCTGTAGTCCTGGGGACAGCTGACACATGCAGTTGGCATGGCCTCCTTCCGGCACCTTGCAAGCCTCCTGTGTACCCTCATCCAGTGCCACTGCTGTGATGTCCACATCCATCTCAGACTCCAGCTGTGCCTCCATCTCCAGCTCAGTACCTGTGGGGGATATGAAGAGTTTAAAACTGCTTGGCATAGACATAGGAGAACCCTAGCAGTTCAAAGAAAGAAGCGTAGCCAGAGATAAAGGAATATATGCACCACTTCTAGTATGTAGGGAAACAGGGCAGACTGGATGGGCCTCTTGCTCCTTGTCTGTCATCAAATTCTATGATTTTATGTTTCTGTTAGTACACCTGCTGTTGTCCCTACTATCACCCTTTTCAGGGATGCATGTGCCACTGTTACCCACCTGTGCCTTACTCCTCCTGCCTGGAGTCATTGCATACCATCTGAGCTGCTGGCATGTCCAGGCTGTGCATAATTGTCTCAGCTGTCATGCATCCATCAGTGGCTGTGTTTGTGGGTGCAATACATCGCTGTTAGTACATGCATGCTGCTACATCCCTGGGTACACAAGACTGGTCAATGCATGCATACCTTCCATGGTGTCCACTCCTTCCACCTCACCGTGGACACCGACATCAGTGAGTAACATAGAAACATAGACTTTGATGGCAGATATGGATCACTTGGCCCACCCAGTCTGCCCATTGTCCTACCTATTGGATAATCTGCAGATTCTAGTTTTACCAACAGCCTTATTCCTCCTATCTCCCACTAGAATTGTGTTATGTCAGTCCCATGCACTCTTAAATTTCCCCACTGTTTTTGACCCCACAGCCTCCTCAAGAAGGCTGTTACATGCATCCACCATGCACTCTAAGAAAAAATATTTCCTCATTTTGCTCCTGAGTCATTGCCCCATCTATCTTCAAATTGTGCCCCCTTGTTCTTGCATATCTCCTTTTCTGAAAGATGCTACCCTCTTGGACTTTGTTGATTCTCTTGAGGTACATGAAAGTTTCTGTCATGTCCAAGGGGTCCCTCCTTTCCTCAAGGGTATACATATTAATCTATTTTAGTCTCTCTTCCTATGGCTTCTGGTGCAGACCCTGCACCATTATAGTTGTCCTCCTCTGGACTGCCTCCATCCTGTCTATCTCCTTGTGGAGCTGGGGTCTCCAGAATGGCATGCAGTACTCCAGATGGGATCTCACCAACTGTCTGTACAGAGCGATAACAACTTCCTGTTTTCTACTGGTGATGCTTCTCCCTGTGCATCCCAGTATCCCTCCAGCCCTCCTCACTACTTTCTCACATTGCTTGCCTACATTTAAGTAATCTAATTTGACTACCCCCAAGTCCATTTCCATTTTTGTTGTCATTAATATTCCCCCATTGTGTACTCTTCCCTTAGGTTTTTGTTTCCCAGGTGCATTACGTTGCCCTTCTTTGCATTAAATCTAAGCTGCCATAATTTTGACCATTCATCCAACCTTGCCAAGTCCCTTCTCATTCTTTCCACCCCTCTTGTGTATCAACCCTGTTGCAGATCATTTTGTTGTCTGCAAAGAGGCATACTATTTCTTCCAGTCCCTCCGCAATGCCACCAATTAAAGACAATAAAGAGGACTGGTCCCAGTACTGAACCCTGATGCACCCCGCTAGTAACCCCCTTTCTTTGGAGTGTACTCAGTTTACTAATACCCTGTACATCCTGTTGTCCAGCCATTTTTTTACCCAGGTTATCACTCTTGTAGCCACTCCCAGGCTGGCAAACTTGTTTATTGATCTTTTTTGTGGGACTGTGTCAAATGCCTTGCCAAAGTTTAGGTGGGCTATGTCCACACCCCCTTCCTGGTATACTACTTTGGTCACTCAGTCAAAGAAATCTATTAAATTCATCTGACATGACCTCACCACTGTGAACCCATGCTACCTTGGGTCCTGTGCCCCTCTGGCCTCTAGGTACTCAACAATTCTCTCTTTCAGAAGTGATTCCCTCATTTCCCTACCACTGAGGTGAAACTAACAGGTTTTTAGTTTCCTGCTTCTGCCTTGCTCCCACTTTTATGAAGGGGAATCACCACGTCTTCCAGTCCTCAGGTAGCACACACTCCTCCCATGATTTGTTAAAAAGGGTAGTCAATGGTACCACTAATTCTTCCCTTAGTTCTTTTAGAATTCTGAGGGTGAATCCATCAGGCCCCATTGCTTTGCCCACCTTGAGTTTTAGGAGTTCTTTCAGGAACCTTTCTACTGTGAATGGACTGGTATCGATCTCCCTATCTAGTTTGATTCTGTTATTTGGTTTAGATACCTCCCCTCCTCCTCTTTTGTGAATACTGAGCAGAAGTATTCATTCAGTATCTCTGCTTTGTCACTGTCACCTCTGCCCCCCCATTAATCCTCACTATCTCTCACTGGTCTTCTTCGCTCCCTAATGTACCTATAAAAAGTTTTATCCCTCTTCTTAACCGAGTTGGCTATCTGTTCCTCGATTTGGGCCTTTGCCATTCTGACTGCCTTCTCCACTTCCTTCTGCTTTAACTGGTACAGTTCTCTGTTCTGCTCCTTCTGTGTTTCCTTATACTTCCTGAATGCTGTCTTTTTCTCCCTAACCTTTCCCGCTACTTCTTTTGAGAACCATAGTGCTTTTTTCCTTTGTTTTGTTTATTTGCTTCACACAAAGACTTGTTGCCTCTGTGATGGCAGCTTTTATTTTTCCCCATTGTTCCTCCACCCCACCTTCTTTCCCTTTTCCTAATGCTTTTCTGAGGAACTTCTCCATTTTGCCAAAGTCAGTCCTCCTAAAGTCCAATACTCTCACTTTGTGTGACTTAACTCTGTGGGTGTGTTTATCGTGAACCACACTGTTTGGTGGTCACTTGTTCCCAGATGGCTACCCACTTCTAAATCTGAGATCCTCTCTCAGTCCCCATTTGAGAGGACCAGGTTTAAGATTTCTCCCTCCCAAGTGGGTTCCAAAACTAGCTGTCTGAGGCATGCTCAGTGTAGGGCATCAATAATTACCCTGCTCTTGGATGTGGCTGCAGCAAATGTGCTCCAGTTAACATCTGGCATACTCCGGTCCCCCATCAACAATATCTCCCCCTTTTCTGCCAGTCTAAGGATGCCTTCTATCATTTCCTTGTCCATTTTCTGCCCCTGAGATGGGGGTCTGTATACAACTCCCGTACGGATTGTGGTGCCATTTCCTATCTCCAGGGTGACCCACAGTGCCTCCTTTCCTTCCTGTTTACCCTTTAGTTCCATTACTTTGATCCTATCCCTTATGTAGAGAGGTACTCCTCCTCCTTTTTTACCCTCCCTGTCCCTCCTGTAGATTGTGTACCCTGGTATGTTGAAATCCCAGTCAAGTCATGGTTCTCTGTGTGCCGTGTTTCTGTGAGTGCCACAATATCCTGGTGTCCCTCTTCCATCAAGACCACTAGTTCAGGGATCTTGTTACCCAGACTAAAGTACGTGTATTGGTACTCATCACACTCCAGTTTTTGATAGCCTTCCCCAATTTAACCCAATCTCTGTTCTTACTGTCATTGCCTTTTTCTCCACTGAACTCTGTCCAGCTCCCTATTATCTTATCTACCATAGTGTTTACTTCACTTAACTACTATGTTTTTTTGGGGGGCATGCTTCTTTTTAGTGCCCCCCCAGCTAGTTTAAATGCTTTCCAATGAAGCATTTAAACCTATCACCTAGGATCCTGGTTTCTCTCCAGAACAGATGCAGACCATCATGCCAGTATAGGTCTGCATCTCTCTAGATGGACCCCCAGTCCCAATGAAGCCAAAACCCTGAGCTCCACACCAATTTTTAAACCATTTGTTGAATTCCATGGTGCAGAGCACCCTAACATCTCCCATGCCATAGAAAGGCAGCACTTCTGAGAATATTTACTGTGCATGCTACTTTTCTAAGGCCCTTTCCCAACTCTATGAACTCCTTCTGCACTGCTCTGATCCCATTCCCAGATATGTAATTTCTCCCTAGGTGGACAATGACATCCAGCACCCTCTCTCGTGCAGCTGCTCCCATGATCCTGAGGATTTGTATCTTGTCCTTCCTAGCCATGGCCCCTGGCAGGCACCTTACCTCCCTCTCCCCTTCCCCTCAATTCTACCCTCCTAATGATTTAGTCCGCCACCAGGAGTTGTTTGTTTCCCCTGTGTGATCTCATGCCACCCACCTCCAGGTCTCCATTGTAGAGGTTCCCAGCATCCTTCTTGGTCTCCATTGCAGGTTCCTTCATAGAGGAACCATGATCCACCAGAAAGGCATATGAATTGTGGAGAGGTACAACTGGAGGGATACACCTCTGATCAACCACTTTTACCCTCCCTGAGCTCACCATGGTCCAACCACTCCTCTTTATTGGCAACCTCTGAGACAGCAGCAGTGGCCCTGGTGGTCCCTGGGTGAGGGAGGAAGTTTTCTAAATCCTCACCAGGTCAGCCTGAAGAGGGGCAACCTCCTTCCTCAGACCAGAGAGGTGCCTGTAAATAGGGTAGCATTGTAGCCTCCAGAAAAGTTCCCGAAAGACTTCCACCCCACAGCCAGTGCATTGAGCCACTCCCCACATGTCTCTCTCCCTTCCTATTTAGTATTTATTTTTCAGTTTTTGTTAGTGTGTGTGAGCATGTGCATGCTTTTACCCTCTAAGCAGTGTGCTGGCCTGTTAAGGTTATGACAGGTGTATGTCCTTTGCCCTTTTGGGGAAGTAATGTCAGAATCTCTAGTATAAAGGAAATGATGCACTCAGAGAGGGTGGGGTGAGGCGCAAGGTGGGCAGGACCAAGCCTGTGCCCTCTAGAAACAATCAGCTACAGCTTTGACCCACCACCCCAGTAAGTGTTTTCATTCCTTTCAGCAAGACTAGCTCGCCGGCGACCAGGGTTTGGGAATGAGCTCGGGTCGGTGGGAGTCAGCAAGGGGAGGGAGGATTGAGCATCCCAATGCATACTCTCCTCCTTCTGGGGTGGGATACCAGGGGTGTAGTATGCACCCGATGCCCTGAGAAAGTGCTGGTGGAAACCGGGCTCTCGAGGGGTTGGTGGCTCTGTTTAATGGAGTTGGGGAGGGGAGACATCTGTAGGTGCTTGAGAGGGATGTGTGTTAGCACATCTCTTCTCTGGACGCTTGCATCCTTGCGCCGGTGTCTCAGGGGGCTGGGATGGGGAAAACCACAGAAAAATGGAAAACACCCCTTGGTAGTCCTAGATGAAGACCACTCCAGGCCATCCAAGACCACCGATTCTGGACAGATCCTGCTGTGCAGGAGAAAGAAAGAGGTGAGGCACTTTAGGGGCAGATCAGGAGTAGGGGGCAGAGATAGTGATGAGCGGCCCGAAGAGTGGGCACCGAGAGTAGACAGGAGGAGATAAACACAAAGTATAAAAAAAAAAGACAAGCTGCACAACAATTTAAAAGAAAATATACCCTGCAAAAAAACAATTTCATTCAGAGAAAAATAAAGCAGTAAACTGTGCAATCTGTAAGCACAATACAGTAATACAACCTGTAAGCACAAAACAAAACAGTACACAACAGTAACTTTGCTTAGCCAAAAGAAGCCTTAATGTTTCTCCTTGCTCTGTTAATGTTGCTTCTTGCTCTGTCCTTTCAAGCAAACCCTAGAAGAAAAGAGCTCAGGTGAAGCTAGGTTCTTTATGCCAGCAAATCTAGTCTGCCTAGTGTGTCCACCACCATCTTTTATATAGGTGTCAGCTGGCTGTTAATGCTGGGTGAGCTGCTTCCAGTGCCCAGGTATGCCCTCAGTGACCTTTTTCTTCACTGCATAGTACAGGTCTCACCATTTGTGTTTTATGGCTGACAGTCTCCTGGCCTCCAGACCAGTGGCATTAATGTCGGCCTGGATGACCAGACACAGGCATGCCTTTACCTTAGAGGCAGTAGACTGTGACTGGGCCCCATACAGGTTGCTGTAGTGCACACCGATGTTACTCACCATAGATGCCACCCGGCCGCTGGTGATGTTTGATGTGGTGCTGTCCACCTGCATGGGCTACTCGTTCTGCCTGGGCCAGTGTCATGGAGCAACTCCTCGCACCTCTCTCATGCTCTGCCTTTCTGTATGCTTTGGTCTGCTACTTGATATTCACTTCCATGCCATTGAGTGGGGTGGGGACCATGTCCTGATATGGCGTGGTCACGGGGAGGGTCCGCATATCCTTGGCACACCTGTGTGTGCTGCACATTCCACCATGCATACCCTGTCATCCCACCCCCTGGGTATGCATCTCCAGCATGGGCATTCTTGAATGCCATGTATCCGAGGTGCCTTGCATACTGTGTACCTATGCGCCATGGATCGGACAGTTTTGCACATACTTTACACACGTTCGTGCATAGGCACCATTATTTTTATAGAAGTACTGTTTATAGGGTCTTTTTCTATTTATTTATATGCACATTGTAAAAGCAGTAAGCTAAACAACACATTTTACAGGACTTTACTAGATTAGGATTACTATAGTATGGCTTACTTTCATGTGACCATTTAATAAATGCACAGTGTGAGCCTCTGCCAACTCCTGATAAACTGAAACCTTAGAACAGCAATCTAGTGATTCTTATAGCAGACCCTAAAAGGAAATTCCCATAGGGAAAGAAAATGAAAATGTTTCAATGAAGCTAGTCCTTCTCACTTTGTCACAAGCTGGTCTACGGGGTAGCATCACTACTTCAGGTGCTATACAGAGAGAATATAGCTTTGAGATGTGTGTTTGATGTACGAGGATCATAGTTTGGTACCCGAAACATATTTCAGCTTGTCTAAATGAAAAATGTATATTTGAAGTTACATAAAGAGCAGCATATGCACGTAGGCTGGACATGATTCTGTATCTTTTGCTTGCACACAACTGCATGGCATTACATTCAGAAATCTGAAAATATAAAGTTCCAAGTAAATATATAATAATGATTGTTCACTTGCTATTTATATATTTGTTTCTGTTTTTATATCAAAGATCCCACTCAGGAGTTTAGAGAAGAAGGCTGCTGTACCTATAGGGATGTCTCTCTACTTCTTTGTGATGATAGTATTAATTTGTTCACAGTGTAAATACCTGTCTAGTCATGTGCAACATTGTTTTAAACAATTGTATTGTCTACTGTTATTCTGCATGGACTCTTAGTCATCCTCTATACTGTGAATGCATAATGGAATATTGTATATTGATTTCATTTTTAAGTTTTCTAGTTTGACTCTCGCTGCGTATGAAAAATGCTCAATAAAAATGATTAGATGCGAAAAAATACCTGCCTCATTCAAATTTAAAGTTTGTCATAGAATTACACATAACTATTTGATCCGGTAACCCATTTCAAATTCCATCCACCTTCTGTGAAAAGAAAAGCTTTCTTTTCTCTCTTTTGAAAGCTTTCCGGTTACGTTGGAGCATATGACCTCTAATTTGCTTTACTTCACTCTTTAGCTCAAAACCTAGTTTGACAAATAGGCCCAGATATTCAAACTGTGCCAGTTTGTGGCGCAAGCCCATGCGCCACTCAAAATAGTTGCACAGGGGTGTGGCCAGGCGATATTCAAGGGAGTTGCACTATGGCGCAACTGCTTTGAATATCGCCCCCTGGCCACCCCCACTGTGTATGGCGCAGTGGAACTGCACCAGTGCAAGTGGTCAGAGTGGAGCATTGAGATGCGGTGGTGCAAGTTCCATTGTGCCATGCACAGCACCTGCGATATTCAAAGGGTGACATGCAAATGGGGCCATAATTTATGCAAGGTGCATGGGGGGCCATTTGCATCTGATTACGGCCCCATTTGCATGCCGTTAGCATGCAGGTGCGCCGATCTCTGATGACTTGTGCCTGGCCCCTGCCAGGCAGCAGCCATTGGGGACCGACGCCCCCTGCAGCCCGATCGCAGGCATAACATTGTTCCTCCTCCCGAGTAGCCCGATCGCGGGCATAACATTATCTACCCCCGGTAGCCGATCGCGGGCAGATGTTATCTAACCCCCGAGTGAGCCCGATTGTGGGCAGAATCAACAGTAAACCCCCACCCCTGAGTAGCCTGATCACGGGCATCAGACCCCCAAATTCCAATATCCCTGGTGGTCAGTGAACGCAAGTAGCCCGATCCGGGCGGCATTCCTCACCCCCAAGGTCAAAATCCCTAGTGATCTAGTGGGCCTACACCACCCACTGAGCCCCACCAGCCCGCTCCCCATCAGCTGGTGGGCGGCGGCCCAGCCACCCGCCTGCCGCCTGCACGCCACCGCCCGCCAACTGACAGCTCTGAATGGCTGCAATCCCGTGGTTCAGAGCATGAGCCAATGGGTGTGCAGCCCATACCCGTACTAGTCAGTCCAGATATGTGAATGAAATTCATTCACATATCTGGACTGACTAACGTAACATATGAGCTGCACGCCAGTAACTCCTGCTCTGAACCAATGGAGTGCTCGCTCATACCGGCTGTCAGTCAGCAGGCGGCGGGGTGGCAGGTGAGTGGGTGCTGCCACCCACTGGTTGACGTGGGGGAGCAAGGTGGTGGGGCTCAGTGGGCGGGTGGGGTGGGGGTCACTAGATCACCAGGGATTTTGGACTTCTTGTGGGGGTGAGGGAATGCTGCCCGCGATTGGGCTATTCAGGGGTGTGGGGTTGCTGTTCATTCTGCCCATGATCGGGCTACTTGGGGGTTAGTTATTGCTCTGCCCGCGATCGGGCTACTACGGGGGGTGGGGGTTGGATAGTCTGCCCAGATCGGACTACTAGGGGGTGGGGGTTACTGTTATGCCTGTGATCTGGCTAATCAGGGCAGGGGACAGTTATGCCCTGATTGGGGCATGGGGGGTGCCGCCAGGTGCGTTCGGAACAGCCGATGGCCACCCACAGGTGGCAGCTGCTGTGTTGCACCCTGCAATGCGGCAGCTCACCTGTGGGTGGCCCTCGACTTGTTCCTTTTTTTTTTGGCTTATCTTTGAGCAGGCGCAGGTAGGGGTTGCGCCTGCAGAACTCTGCATGGCCCGGGCTGAATATTGGGCTGTGCAGTTTATGCACGGGCACGCCCCTCCTACTGTGCCTGCATACATTACTGATGCACCCCGGCACATCGGGATTTGTGCAGGTGCACTTTTCCCTTTTAAATATCACACCAGGGCACATCGGTGGGTTGTGCATGGCACAACACCATTGCGCCATGTGCAACCCTTTTGAATATCTGGGCCATAGTTCCTTATACTGCATTATATCAAAGAGAAACAAGTTTCCCCTTAATTTCTGTGTCTCTAGACTCATTATAGTTAAGATTAATAATATGTCCTTATAAGACAGGCTGGTTAGACCACAGACCACTGATCATCTTTATTGGTCAGCATTGGACTCTTTCCAGCCTTGCTACAGCGCATCCTTTCTCAAGTGTTATGACCACAGTTCTGAACTATAGTCCAAGAGCAGCCTAAAACAAGTCCTGTAAAGAGATGCAATTATATTTTTGCTTCTACTGTAAATATTTCTTTTGAGGATTCCCATGATCCTGTTTGTTTTTTACTGTTTATTTAATATTAATCTTTCTGGACATCGGAGTCCTTTCTGTTCATTGTACTGTTTTGAGGATTTTATATTATATATTACTTTATTTGTCCCCATGCTCCCTTGGGTGTCTTCCCTACTGGTACACTCTGCTCTGCTGTATTTCCACCATGATACCACCAACATCTGCTTCCTGCCCTTGGAATCCTCTGGTAAGCTCCCTCCCCCATACTCCTGACATCTTACTTCCCTATTCATTCTTCTCACAAGTCAACAATTTTAAATAAATAAACATGACCCTATAGACTAAAAAGAAAGGTTGCCCTGCACTCAATACATCTGGGATGCTGGCCCATTGGCTCAGCAGTTGGAGTTCCGCTTGTGATGCCAGTGACCTGGGTTCGAAAATGGACTTGGGTGCCAGAGGGCCAGCCGAGGGGAGAAGGCTTGAGCATCTGATGATGGCTTGCCTTCTACCAGGGGGAGGGGGATCTATGGCCCAGCATTTGCTGGTTATCCTGGCAGAGGCCAGGGGTACAGTACTGTGTTAGGCCCCCCTCTGAATAGGAGCATGATGGACTTTGGCGTGCACCTTGATGTCTGTGGCATGCCATGCTTCAAATGGGAGAAAATGGGAAAATCGCACCCCGGATGACCAGATGATGATGACCATTGAACCCTCACCACTACAGAGCCCCAGACAGCTTGAACCGATCCCAGCAGCACCCGGGTCAACTGGTTACACCTACTGGCACCTTCTCCTCTGTAGGGGAGGACCCACCTGATGGCAGAATATGTTGGGTTACCCAGAGTGCTGCAGATGTGGGGTGGCATATGGCTGCAAGGGTGAAGGGTATTGCAGAGGTCCCAGGCAGCCTGAAGGAGTGGCTGGCTGGGATGCAGGGATGGTGCAAAAAAAATTAATCTAGGATGAAGCCTGGTAACAATAAACACTTTAATCGGTACTGTAAAGAGCACCAGAAAAAAAGATTATGCACCGCAAGAACAATTTGCCATGTTTCTGTTATATTACAAAGAGCCACTAGTACAAAGAGTGCTTTAAATTCACACAATTGCAGTAACAGAATGAACATCAAGGCTCAGAACTTGGCAAACAATATTTCAGTGCAAAGTGGTGCAATAAAGTGCTCTATATGTGTAACTACATTTCTTTGATGAAAAATGTGTTTTTTTTTTTATCAAGATACAGCTGTAGTTGTGCAAAATAAGGTAAATGGCTCTAAATGGTTCTGTGATCCTGGCAAGTTAGAAGTAATGAACTGCCTCATCTTAGGCCCTGTCCACACTACATGAATGTTTCCAAACATTTTTAAAAACCTTTTACTGAACGTACTCAAGTCTGGTTTGTTGGAGCATCCACACTATGCTCCAATGCCTTCTTTGCCAGCTCTGATTCCCAGGCATGTTTGTAGCAATACCTGAAAACATTGCGGTTGCCACAATACATGCTGGAATACTTGTGACTGACTGCAGTAACAGCTCCGGCTGAAAATTATATGGTTCTGTTTGGGAGCTCACTGTGAGCTCTGAGATGTGAGTAACTTCTCCATTTTTTGCCTGTGTCATAAGTAAATAGCCACAGAAGGTTCCTGGCGATTGCCTTAACTCATTCACACCACAAGAGCTCTTTGAGACTTCCACCACTTGTGTCCTGTATACTTTTAGCACTGCATCCTGAGCCTTTCTGAGCAAAATCAAGCCATAATCAGCATGCCACAAACAAATGTGAATAGCTCTTGAACAGTAAGTGGTACACACAAAGTACGAGTGGCAGAGTTGTTCAGCACAAAATTACAGTTCCAGTGGTTCTATGAAATCAGTTGTACTCAGTTTGGTTTTTATTTTATACTAACTGAAATACCAAACAATTGTGTTTTTTTGTGGATTTTTTCAAGGTGCTTAGGTAAGCCTTAAGAGACAAATGTCAGCCATGCACACCATACCATAAACAAATGTGAATAACTCCTATAGTATATGTGATAGACACACAGTATCAGTGGTAAAATTGTTCAGCACAAAATTACCTTTCTAATGGTGCTATGCAATCAACTGTAATCAATTTGGCTTTTATTTCATACTAGCTGAAATACAAAAAAAAATGGTGGGATTTGTTTTGGATTTATTCAAGGTGCTTAGGTGAGGCTTGAGAGACAAATGTTAACCATGCACACCATATCTTAAACAAATGTGAATAACTCCTAAAGTATACATGATAGACATAAAGTATCAGTGGCAAAGTTGTTCAGCACAAAATTACTTTCTAACAGTGCTATGCAATCAATTCTAAGCAATTTGATTTGTTTAATATTTAGGTAAAAACTGTTGACTTCCTCAGATGTTTTCAGGCCTGAGTGAAAGTCAGCTGAGTATGTCTACAGTCGTACAGTCGTTATTGGCCTGAGTGGCTATGCTTTCAGACACCACCTGCAGGCGCATCTAGGCCTGAATGAATTAAACCATGTTATAGCACGGTATGCATCCACACTGCTGTTGGAATGATTTAAGGCAACCATTTTGGTCTGAAACCATGTTTGAATCCTGATCTGATCAGGTTTTGAGCACGGTTTTTGAACACAGTTTGTAGCACAGTTTTACCATGCTATAGTGTGGACATGAACCATGATTGCAGTTCTTGTAACATTACCGACTGCTGGTAACGTTACAAGAACTGCAGTGTGGATAGAGCTTAATTCAAGTGACCAGATTCTTACCTTATGAAGATTTTCAATTAGATTTCTCATTGGAAACTTAGATTGTTAACAAAAGAAGCAAAAAGACAAGAAACATACAGTATGTATTGCATCTTTTTGTACTAGTTTGTTTAAGATATGATCAAATGCAGTTGGACCTCTTTGGAAATGAGCTAAGCTCAATTGAGTTTTATACCTGTTCATGATTTCATGAATAGAATATACCACTGCTGCTACAATTACTACTATATTTACAGTACTCTTAAAGTGCATACTGTTACCAGAGTTCATCCCAGATGTATTGAGATTTTTTTTGGATTGTAAATTGCTCGGCATTAGCCAGCTCTGTCCATTGCGCAGCCCCAGATATCTTCTGGACTGACTACACTCTGCCCATATCCTTTATGAGGTGCACCCTCCAGAACTGGACACAATACTCTGGTGTGGTCTTGATTCATTCAGTGCAAACTGCTACTAACTCTTAATGAGGATCAGGCAGCAGCTAAGGTAAGGAGATGTAATTGAGAAGAGGAATTGATTTTTAAATAATAAAGTTGTTAAAACTGTGGCATAGTAAACAGAGTGATGAACAGCTGTGCTCCGCAGTCAATCACTTGACAAGAAGGACATACAGTAGAGTGCCCCAGTGATCATAGCTGGAAATGAGATAACCCTGCCTCATGAGAGATTAGCTTAAGTCAAATGACCAAGTTCCTTCCTTGTGAAGATTTTCAAATGGATTTGTCACTAAAAAGCTGGATTGTTAACAAAAGAAGCAAAAAGATAAGAAACATACAATATGTATTGTATCTTTGTGCACTAGTTTGTTTAGGATATGATCAACCCAAATTTCACGTGTCAGTCTTGGAATAAACTACTCTGAAAAAACGCAGCATGTCTTTAGCCCCCCCACCCCCAAAAAAGAAAATTACTGAATTGACAGAATTAATAAAAACACACATCAAAATTATTGGAGAAGGGGAAACATTTTCTTTCCTTTTTTGTAAATATATATTTATTAACATTTTTTTAGCAAAAGGTATAACACAGCAGTAGGCAGTAATGCATTCAGTGCAGTACAGAGACTATTCATGGTTGTTGAAAAATGACACCCTTTCTATGACTAAAAGTAAAACCCCTGGGGTCTTACTGTCCCTGGTGCAGCAGTGGTGTAGCAGAGCTCACATCCAATCATTACTAGTAACATGCCAATGCCTACCCTCAGGGAATGTACAGAGGGAGCAAGAAATGGGGGGTAGAATTCTGCCTTTTCATCCAGTATCTTCTACCCACCATACCTGGCAGTTTAACCCTGTGTGCTCCTTCCTCCCTTTCCTCCATTTATTATCTAGGGAACAAAAGTGGGGCCATGCTGCTTTACATAGACTATTCACTTAGTTCACCTGGATGTGAACTGCTCTGTTCTGTCCTTTGTTAAATGTAACTCTTTCCTATGTGTAAATAGTGTTCACAGTGCCCCATCCATGTTGAAGGGCCTGTGGTTTTGGTGTGAGCCACCTTCTGGATACATTTCAATGCAGACACTAATATAATACCCAATTATTATTTAAGGTGTTGGCCATTTACCTGTTGAGGATAATGAAACAAAAGACATATGTCAGGACTCAACCTAATCCAAATTCCCAAAACGTCTGAAACAGCTGCCTCTGCAGCCCTAAAAATGGGCATCAGAAGAAGGCATGCCAGCATTGCATGTTCATCTGTTACCCGGGTATCTCCACAGTTTCTGCAGCAGGCTAAGCTGGATCCCTGACCATATTTGGCCATGAATACTGGGGTCCAGAAATACCTGACTAGGTGTTTCCAACCATACTCCCTCCATATATGGAAAGACATAACCCTACACACTTCAGAGCAGCTCCTGTCCTATGATTTAAAATCAAACTCCAGTTCCAATTCTAGGCTCTATTTTTCAGCTGGATAGTGCATGGAGTGTGATTGTGTGCCTTGAATGACTTGGTTTATTAGTGCAATGATTTGCCAGGTGACTTGGGAAGCAATCTGGGTGGCCAACAGTGAGACCAGAGGTGGAAGGCCATCTGTGCCCTATGTAGCAGTGGGTCGGGGTTCCAGACAATGATGAATCTACAGGTATCGGTAAAATTCTCTCTGTGCCAAACCATACTAGGGTTGCATCTCAGAGAGTGCTTTTATCCACTGTCTTTCAGAGAACTGTGCTAGATAGACACAGTTTCTGCCCATGCCATCTTTGGGGTGTATGATCTTGTGTGGTTGGGACAAACCCTTCCAAGTATGCCATGGGGCTCAGCCAAATAAGAACTGGTGAGAGGTTTAGCAAGGACACTGCCTCACGTCACACCCTCCTCACTTTCTGTATCCATGGATTCTGGGACTGCAATTCGCTGTTCTTTCCATGCGTCCCATACAGAAATTATGCCTTGTTTCAGAATGGGAGGGTCCACTCACTGTGGGCAGAACCCATCAGTATGCCACTGGGAGGTATCCACAATTGTGTGGCTGAATGATAAGCCCTAGGCTGGGTAATGTCAGCCCCCCTTTCACTTGTGGGAACATCAGTTCAAATTGGGCAATCTGGGAGTAGGTCTCAAGTTGGTATACTGGGGCAGAAATTGGCTTAGCAGCAGAACTCTGAGGGTGGTGGTAAACTGAGTTCAATTTGAAGAAAGGGGAGTAACCTGCAGAGTGCCACAGGGTTCGGTGCTTGGGCCAGTCCTCTTTAATATCTTTATAAGAGACATTGCAGATGGACTCGAAGGAAAGGTATACCTCTTTGCAGATGACACTAAGATCTACAATAGGGTTGACACGGGGGGAGGATGAGGAGACACTTAGGCAAGTTGGAGGAGTGGTCTAGAGTCTGGCAGCTCAGATTCAATGCCAAAAAGTGCAAAATCATGCACTTGGGGGGAAAAACCCAGTGGAGGAATACACAATGGGGGAAGGAGGTACTAACAACAACCAAAACTGAAAGGGACCGGGGTAGTCAACATGATCTAAAAGTAGCCAAACAATGTGAGAAGGCAATGAGGAAGTCAGTGGAATGCTGGGGTACATAATGGAGAGGTATCACCAGTAGAAAACAAGAGGTGGTGATATCGCTGTACAGGCAGTTGGTGAGGCCTCATCTAGAGTACTGTGTGCAGTTCTGGAGACCTCATCTCTGAAAGGACATCAACAGGGTGGAGGAAATCCAGAGAAGGGCAACACAAATGGTGCAGGGGCTATGCCAGAAACCATATGAGGAGAGACTGAAAGAACTCAAAATGTATACTGTAAAGGACAGGAGGGAAGGGGGGGATATGACAGAGATATTCAAATACCTCAAAGGGATTAATAGAGTTCGACGGGCAGTATCTTTCAGAAAAGGAGATGTGCAAGAGCAAGGGGTCACAATATGAGGCTGGAGGGGGAGAAGACTCAAGGGCAACATGAGGAAGTATTTTTTTGCTGAAAGGATGGTGGGTGCATGGAATAGCCTTCCAGAGGAGGTTGTGGGGGCAAAAACAGTTGTCAAATTCAACAATGCATGGGACAAACAGAAGGCAAAACTAGTGGAAGGAAGGAGGAGGTAGGCCGCAGATCAAATAAGATCTTAATCTTATAAAGTAGTATGGAAATGGGCAGAACTGGTGGGCCAGGCGGTCCTTATCTGCCATCAAGTTCTATGTTTCTATGTTTCTATTAGGGTGTGGAACTGGATTGTGCAGTGTTTTCCCTGCCCAGACAAATCTTAATATAGCCATCTTCAATGTCCTCCATTCCCTCTCAGGGATATGAATTCGGACATTCTGAAAACTATAAAGGCAGCATGGCAATGTACCCTTTCTCACCGTATCAATGCAGTGTATCAAGCTGAGGGGAAGGTTATGCCAGTCTTGGAGGTCAGTCTGCAACTAAGCTGATAATGGCTGGACATTTCTTTCATACAGCTGTTCTAAGTGTAGAGGTATATTTATACTTAAATAATTACTCTCTTGTAAGTCCCATTTAGAGGGGTATGCAATTTTTTAAAATGGAGTGAGGAACCAATATATGGGAGGAATTTCCATTTTGGCTGTATTTAAATGATAATCCAAATCGCTGCCTAAAGTATCCAGGGGATGGAAGACCTCCAGTATAATAGTGTCAGGGTTCGGACATCATCCACATGTAATGCAATCTGATGTTCTGGGTCTCCCAGAGTCACTCCCTTTGCAATGGTGCTCTCCCTTATTTTTGGAGCTAGGGGTTCAATGTAGAAAGCAAAGAGGAGGATCTACAAAGGACACCCTTAATGTGTTCCTTTTTCCAGCCTAAAGAATTCAAACACAATGAAACAGTCGAGTACGCACCACCCCAAAATAGATAGACACTTGGCTCCAAGCTTGTTTGCTCCATTGTCCTCTATTAGAAGATACAAACACACATAGTTAAAATACAGACTGCACACCTAGTGCATTTTGGACTGTAATCCTTTATCAAAGGACAGTGCAGTATAAAACGCACATACAATAAAGAGGTAATCAGTAATAATGTCACAAGGATGTAACATCAAACTTTAAAATGATTGGACAAAATATATACTGTAATCAATCAGTAGCCTAAAATAGTAGGCACCTGAAAGGCTGTCAGGGTGAAAGCATAGAACAAGGTAAGGAAGGAACAATATGAAATGCAGGGAAAAGGGTGTGGGAGGCAGATTTCATAGCTACTGTAGAAGTAGCAAATTTATTGAATATGCATACTATATATGTATATAGACCAGCACACAATAATACAATGACATGGGCACTATGCACAACAAAGAACCACATCATAAATCATAATACTAATAACAAAGAAATGCACCTGACATGTCAGTCTGAACAGTTAAATATAGACATAGAAATAATCTCACTTTCATTCCAGCCAGATTAACTAAAATCAGCTCTAGTTTGTCTGGTTCAGGGTCTGCCCCCAGGGAATCAGGTGTGAGCCATTCCATGGAGGTTGCTGCCTGGCTGTTTGTGTGGTGCCATTTCTGAGGGGCCAGGAAGGCCAGAGCCAGAGGCAGTTTCCATTTTAGTTGGATGCCCAGTCAGTGATTCCATACATTTCAGCAGATACCAGTAATTAAATAAAAGAAAAATCTGGGCATTAGCTAGTAAAAATAACTTAATTTTACCACCGGGAGCACAGAGCCAAGAGAAATGCTGCTGCTTAGCCTGAGAGCTTCATGTGATCTGTCAATTAACTCACTTCTAAAAAAGGTTTATCATCAAAGCCAGTATTAAGCCCTGCACTTTTTGTAGCTGTCAGGCTAATGACACAGAAGGCTTCTCTTTTTAATACCAGATTAGTAAAATTGCCACCATGAGTGGCCAGGCTTACATGAACAATAGCTCTGAAAAAAAAGCTGTGTTCTCCACCATCCCTTGCCGCTGTTGTGTTTGCTGCCATTGCATAGAAACATAGAAACTTAGACTTTGAAGGCAGATAAGGACTGCTTGGCCCAACCAGTCTGCTCATTTACCTACATATTGGATACGCTGCAGATCCTGGTTAAGCAACAGCCTGCTTCCTCCTGTCCACCTCTAGAATTGCTTTATGTCTGTCCCATGCACTCTTAAATTCCCCCACTGTTTTTGACCCCACAACCTCCTCAGGAAGACGATTCCATGCATCCACCACACTTTCTGTGAAAAAATATTTCCTCACATTGCCCTTGAGCCGTTCCCTCTCTGTCTTCAAATTGTGCCCCCTTGTACTTGCACATCTCTTTTTCTGAAAGATGCTTCCCTCTTGGACTTTGTTGATTCCCTTGAGGTACTTATATGTCTTCCTCCATTCCTCGAGAGAATACATATTAAGCTCCTTTAGACTATCTTCATATGGCTTCTGGTGTAGACCCTGCCCCATTTTGGTTGCCCTCCTCTGGACTGCCTCCATCCTGACTATGTCCTTGCGGAGATGGGGTCTCCCAAACTGCACACAATATTCTAGATGGGGTCTGACCAACTGTCTGTACATAGAGAAAACAACTTCTTGTTTTCTACTGGTGATGCCTTTCCCTGTACATCCCAGTATCCCCCCAGCCCTCCTTACTGCCTTCTCACATTGCTTGCCTACCTTTAGGTCATCTGATATGACTACCCCAGGTCCCTATCCATTTTTGTTGTTGTTAGTACCTCCCCTCACATTGTGTACTCTTCCCCAGGATTTTGTTTCCCAGGTGCATTACTTTGCACTTCTTTACAATAAATCTAAGCTGCCATACTTTTGACCATTCCTACAACCTTGCCAAGCCCTTTCTCATTCTTTCCACCCCCCTTGTGTGTCAACCCTGTTGCAGACCTTTGTGTCATCTGCAAAGAGGCATACCTTCCCTCCCAGTCCCTCTGCAATGTCATCTTAAAGACATTAAAAAGGACCGATCCCAGTACTGTACACTGTGGCACCCTGCTAGTAACTCCCCTTTCTTTGGAGTGGAATCCATTTACTATTACCCTCTGTGTCCTGTTGTCCAGCCAATGTTTTACCCAGGCTACAACCCTGGGACCCACTCCCAGGCTAACTAAGTTGTTTATTAATCTTTTATGTGGGACTGTGTCAAATGCCTTACTAAAGTCCTGGTAGGCCACATCCATAGCCCCTCCATGGTCCACTACTTTGCTCACCCAGTCAAAGATTCATCTGCCATGACCTTCCCACTGTGAATCCATGCTGCCTTGGGTCATGTGACCCACTGGCCTCTAGGTACTCAACAATTCATGCATAATTGATATCTCCCCTTTTGATGGCCCTTAATGTGCTTGCCAACTCATATTTTAAAATTTCTCATTGTTTTAGTTACATAGAATGCTCCAAAGGACCATTCAGCTAAGTAAATAACATCAGCTATGTCACAATTTGTCATCTGGATTATTTAAAAACTTTTTTGAGTTTGCAAACTCTTGAACTCTTTGCCTGACTTTATATATTTACAAATATTGTCCATGTCAGGGGTTAAAGATGCCAGAGCCCCCACGCAAAAAGCAAAGAAGTCCCATTGTTTTCTATGGGGAGCACTTTTTCTGTCACAAAAGATTAATAGTCAAATTAACCAGCCTGGGAGTGGGCCCCAGGGTGGTAGCCTGGGTAAAACATTGGCTGGACAACAGGACACAGAAGGTAACTGTAAATGGAGTCCACTCTGAAGAAATAGGGGTTACTAGTGGGGTACTGCAGGGTTCAGTGTTGGGTCCAGTCCTTTTTAATGTCTTTATAAGTGACATTGCAGAGGGACTGGAAGGAAAAGTATGTCTCTTTGCAGATGACACAAAGATCTGCAACAGGATTGATACACAAGGAGGCATGGAAAGGATGAGAAGGGACTTGGCAAGGTTGGAGGAATGGTTAGAAATGTGGCAGCTAGGATTCAATGCAAAGAAGTGCAAATAATGCACCTGGAAACAAGAACGGGAAGAATACTCAATGGGGGGTAGTAACAACAACAAAAAGGAAGGGACCTAGGAGGTAATCATATCAGATGACCTTAAGGTTAGCAAGCAATGTGAGAAGGCAGTAGGGAGGGCTGGGGGTATACTGGGATGCATAGAGGAGGCATCACCAGCAGAAAACAGGAAGTTGTTATCCCACTGTACAGACAGTTGGTGAGACCCAACTGGACTACTGTCCAGTTCTGGAGACCCAATCTGCATAAAGAACATAGACAGGATGGAAGCTGTCAAAGGAGCAACCTAAAATGGTGCAGGTCTGCAAGAGAAGCTGTCACGGAGAGACTTAAGAAGCTTAATGTATACCCTCAGGAAAGAAGAGAGGGACATGATACAAACTTTTAAGTACCTCAGTGGAATCAACAAAGTCCAAGAGGGTAGCATCTTTCAGAAACAGAGATGTGCAAGAACAAGGGGACACAATTTAAATATGGGGGGCAGTTCAGGGGCAATGTGAGAAATGTTATTCACAGAAAGGTAGTGGATGCATGGAACAGCCTTCCTGAGGAGGTTGTGGGGTCTAAAACTGTGGGAGAATTCAAGAATGCATGGGACAGACAAAAGGCAATTCTTGTGGGGGGGGGTAGGAAGAAATAGGCTGTTGGTTAACTAGGATCTGCGGCCTATCCTGTAGGTAGGAAAATGGGCAGACTAGATGGGCCAAGCGGTCCTTATCTGCCGTCAAAGTCTAAGTTTCTATGTTTCTATGAATGCACCTGTTTTCACTGGTAACAAACTGTAGTGCCTTGTGTGTGCCAAGTAGTATTTCTCTTTTGAATGTAACTACTATGCTCCATCAGTAGCGGGTCAAAACAGCACACGAGGAAGAGCGCTGCAGGAACTGTGCTGTGTGAAGTGCGAAAAGGATTTAGAGTGACAGGGGTAGAATAGTGGTAGGGAATGGCCACTACCCCTGTTACTCTGCATTTTGACTGGAAGAGATCAAGTTGCCATGTGCTGGGCTCCCTGGCTGAGCTGTTCCCATGGTGGAGTGGCTAGGGTACCAGCACATGGCAAAGTAGGATACCTGGGACCATGGTTTGGTTCTGGCTAGGTCTCCTCCTGCTGAAACTTTTATTTAAAAAAAAACTAAAAACTTTTCCCCACTCCCGAGTTTCTCCCCATTCCTGAAGACCAGAACCCCCCAGAGTTGATTATTTTAAGTCCAAGGTGTGTGGGTGGTGATGCTTCCCATGTCAGGGGTTAAAGGTGCCAGAGCCCCCACGCAAAAAACAAAGAAGTCCCATTGTTTTCTATGGGGTTGCACTTTTTCTCTCAGGTCACTGTTGTATCTGATGTTTTTTGGGAGGCTGCTGTTTTCCTTGCAGCATTATTGCCATGGAGTTTTTATTTGTGGTGACATAACTCTGTCTGCACCATCATATCTCATATGGTGGTTGCCCTCTAATACGCCATTCTGGGGGAAGATTGCCCTAGCTCTGTCAAATGTGGGTCACTAGAAAGTACTGGCCAATGTTTTATGTTCTGAAATATAGAGGCATGATCCAAATAGATTGTAACAAAACTGAAATGAAGTGTTGCACAGTTTTCAATTCTCGTGGAATGCAGTAAGAAATCTCTGTCTTGGGAGCTTTCATGTTCCCTAACCTTCACGGTCACATTACTGCTTCTTGAAGTCTCTTAGTCATGTCATTAGCACACCTTTGAAAATTACCCAAAGTGCTGCAGTTTCATTTAACATGCAATAATTGTTCCTTAGGTATGTTGTACACTTTCTGTCTAGGATGGCAACTGCTGTCTAACAATAACATGTTCCCTGCTGTATCTTCTCTATAAATATCTGAAGCAACTTTGCCATCCTGTTGACTGGTTAAGATAAAATCCCAAAAAGGAACAGCATTGGCATCTGCTGTATAACAGAACTTAAGGTGGTGGGTTCTGCTATGTAAATATTGCACACAAGCTGCCAACTCTTTTTCATTTCCTTGCCAAAGTAAAATCATGTCATCAATATATTTGTGCCAAGGTTTCAGGTTTTGGGAGAAAAGGTTTACATCTGGGTTAAAGCATGCTTACTCTCCCATTCCTCCACACATAAGTTCACTATGAATGGTGTGCAAGTAGCCCCCATCAGGGAACACGTTATTATTAGCTAGCAGTTGCCATGTTAGACATACAGTGTGCAACATACCAAAGGGACAATATTTGCATATTAAATAAAATTTCAGCACTGAGTGTAATTTTTAAAAGGGTGCTAGTGACCTGACTAGGACACTTCAAGAAAGGGGTTATAGCAGTGATATGATCGTGAAAGCTAGGGAATATTCAAGCTCCCAAAAAAGAGATTCCTTTACTGCACTAAACTAGAATTGAAAACTATACAAAACCGTATTTCAGCTTTATTACCACCTATTCAGCAAATGCCTCTGTATTTGAGAACATAATTATAAACACAGGCCTTTAGTTTCTAGTGACCCAGACTTGACAGAGCTACTGCAATATCCCCCCAGAATGATGTATAGAAGGGCAACCATCCTGTGAGACACAATGGCACATAGTCACTACATTGAAAAGTGAAAAATGTTACTTGCCTCACACAAGGCACTACTGGTTGTTACCAGTGTAAAAGGTTCATTAATTGTAGCTATATACAAACAGACAAAAAGTTCAAGAGTTTTCACACTCAAAAGACTTTTGAAATTCGACAGCTGTCAATGTGTAACACAGCTGATGTTATTTACTTAGCTGAATGCTGCCGTGGAGCGTTCTACGTCAGTAAAATGAGAAATTTTAAAATGCAAGTTGGTGAGCACATTAGGCCATCAAAAGGGGAGATACAGGTATCACTTATGTAATAGCACCACACATAACAGCAGCAAGGGATGGTAGAGAACATAGCTTTTTGTTTAGGGCAATCGATAGGGTGGTTTTACTATAGCGAGGCAACATTCACCTTGCCGACATCCCCGACAGTGACAGTGGCAAAGCTGAGTGTCAGCATTGCACTGTCAGGGATGTCTCAGTGTTTCTATCGGGGGCAGTGCCCCAGAACCCTCCATGTGGGGAGCTCCGCCCTCACACCCCCCAGTCTCTAAGAAAGCAACTCTGAGTCGAAGTTGTCTCAGGGGAGGGGGCAAAACACTGGGCGATGCAGTCCTGGTGCCAGCAGAGACCATCACAGTGACCTGAGGTATTTGCTGAAATCCTGTCACTGTGATGGTCTTTGCTCTTGCGGTTTCGCAATGCGGTTGGCATACCCGATAAAGTAAACCTGAACCCTTGGAGTGTCAATTTTAATAATCTGGTATTAAAAAGAGAAGCCTTCTGGATTATTAACCTGGGAGCTACAAAAAGTTCAGGGTTTAATACTTGCTTTGATATTAAACCTTTTTTAAAAGTGAGATCATTTTCATGTTTACATTTAACTGTTCAGGCTGATATGTTATGTGCATTTCTTTGTTATTATTTTTATGATTTATGATGTGGTTCTATGTTGTTCATAGTGCCCGTGTCATTGTATTATTGTATCCTACTCTATATACATATATGCATATTCATTAAATTTGCTACTTCTAGCTATGAAATTCTTCCCCCCACCCTTTTCCCCTGTATTTCCCATTGTTCCTTCCTTACCTTGTTCTATGCTTTCACCCTGACAAACTTTCAGGGGTCTACTATTTTAGGCTACTGACTGATTATACATTTTATCCAATAATCTTAAAGTTTGATGTTGCACCCTTGTAACATCATTACTGGTTACCTATTTATTGTTTGATTTTATACTGTATTAGCCTTAGATAAAGGAGGATCTATGTGATAACGGCGATCGCAGATGGGGGATTGCCATTAGGGTGATGGCACATCGCTGAAAAAATATTTTGATGATGTACTCTTTGGTACACAGTAAAATGGCACTGGAGAGTTGGGATTTTTCATTTTATGGCCCCCGTATCCCTCTGTAGGGGGCTTCACCCCCATGCCACCTTACTTAAGGATTCTTGACTCTAGGGGGTGCATGTCAGGGGGTGCAAATGTGGGGAAAATAAAATTTCGGGCTGGGTGCAACAAAAAGTACCTGATCCTGGACCCAAACCCAGCACCATTCCTGCTGCAGCCCTAAACCCACCCACCATGCCACAGAAGCAGCTTAGCAGCTCACCATGGCACCACCCCTTGCAACCCCACCGTCCCCTCCCACCCCATGTTTGGCATGCTCATCCCCCCCCATGCACGTAGGCATGTAGCAACAAGATGTAGCTATTTCACACACACACACACAAATACACACACACACATCCAATCACCCACCTTCCCCAGTTGCCCCGATGACAGGTGCCACAATTGTGTCACCCTTTTGGTAGGCACCCAATCGCGGTTGCCAAATTCACAGGATACCGATAAAGGACTATGGTCCAAAACACATTAAGCTTGCAGTCTGTATTTTAACTATGTGTGATTGTATCTTGTAATAAAGACAACAAAGCAAACAAGCTAGTAGCCAAGTGTCAATCTATTTTGAAGTCGTATATGCCCAACTATTTCATTCTGTTCAAGTGACTTCTCTGTCTTGGAGCACAACCATCCCAGTGCACATGTTTTTTGTGTTTAATAACCAGCTTAAAGAATGTAGAAACCTGTGCCATTCACCTTGACAATTGCCTGGGCTGAGGTGTGAACTCATTCTAAGAGGGTGGTAAATTCTAGGGAAAAGCCAGATTTATCGAGGGCAGCAAACAGATAGGGACAAGAAATATTATTGAATGCCATTTTGACATCAAGAGTTGCTAGCAGAAAGGGGGTGGCTGTCATATGGATCTGATTGAGGACATGAAGGGCACATCGATTGTTGTCTTCAGTTTGAAGGATTTGAATAAATCCTGTTTCATTTGGTTGTATCAGTGATGACAGGAGTGGATCCAGTCAATGAGCTACTGTAATACAGCCATAAATAATTTATAATCAGCAATCAGTACTAATATTAGCCTATAAATTGACATTCTAAGGGATCATTCCCTGGGTTAGGAATAACAGAGTTGTTTTTTTTATTTAAAAGTTGAATGAACTACAGGATAGGTTCTATGAGAAACACATTTCATTTACAGAATGTCCCAAGTCATTTAAGATGATGAATACATAAACTGACTTAAACATTACTAATTATAACAAGTACAATTAAACTCTTGATGCAACAACAATTTTTAAATCACATCTCAGTTAAAACAGTGAATACATAAACTGAGATAAATAACATCAGTTCTAACAAGTACATGCAAGTTGTTCCTGTAACAACAACCTTTTTAGGTGATGTTTAGAGATGCATCAAAGTTTAAATTCACCTGCAAAGTAAACTCGATGTGGGCGACTTTGAATTCGTGTAGCACCATGTGAAATTTCCATTAAAAGGTTGAAATTCATCTTTAATGGACTTCGCATTGTTCACTTCAAGTTCACTTTGAGTCACAGATTGAGAAGGTGAATTTGGCAAGAAACAGCCCACTGATCGCATGTCTGACTGTCTGCAGGAAACATAATGCAGAAGGCAGTTAATTAGGCAGGAAGTCAGTGAACTAGTTTCACTTTATCTTGTAGAAGGAGCTGTTTAGTCAGCAGTGTTGGTGGACATTGTGCTTTTTTGCATCATACTCTACATAATGAGCATTTGTTATATGTTAATGTTTTTTGATTGTGTTGTTTAAGTTTTGCAGCCAGTTTGATTTAATTTGAAAGCTTAGTTTAGTTAAACAAAGTTTATTTTGTTACTTCATTTTAGTTAGTGTTGTTTTAGTACCATTAGTTCTACTAGTATTTATTTGTTTTACTTTTGATTTACATTTAATTTTACTTAATATGGAGAGAGGTGGCCAAAGTGGTGGGCAGCAGTGGCCCCAAATGCACAGTGGCCTGGGGCAACCATTTCGCCTGAACCGCGGTACTGTTTTGAGCTCAAGTGCTCCCTCACTGGCACTCCCAATGTTGAAAAAGGCTGTGTGAAGCAGCCTGAAGATCATCATCAGCAGAAACCACAGCACCAGTAGCAACCACAGCAGCAACAGCTTGTTGCCCCTCCACCAACTGCAGCACAGCAGGCAGCATTATCTGGTGCCCCCCCATTGCCTGTGCCTGGTCCTCCCCACAGCTATCCCATCTGGCAATTTTTCATCTGCCTCCCCGGCGACCTGATGGTAATGAAGTAAAGTTGTGTGACATGCTCATATGTTGGGGGTGCAAGGGAAGCCACTTGGTCATGGGTGGTCAGTGAATGCACCTTTTAGTGCACCACCATGCAGACTGGGAAGAAAAGCTGCAGCAGGTACCAACCACTCCTGCAGCTGAAGCTGCTGAAGAGGGAGCGTGTCTGCCTGTGTGACATCACTAAGGAATGGCCAGGGCAGCAGAAGTGTCAGCTCCCATAGCTCCCCATGAGTGAGACCCCTCAGAACAGCCTGCCACAAAGGCTGAGCTGGCCATGCTGTGGTCTGAGATGGAAGCCATCAAAAATGTAATGGAAGGTGCAGTGCAGCAGCTGAACAGGACTGAGGCTCAGAATGCTGAAATAATCAGCTTGTTAAAAACACTTGGTGGTGGTCAGCCCTATAGCCCTCACTAGCCCAGTTAACAATTGTTATTTAACAAAATCCTCTCTCCCCCCAAAAAAAATCCTGTCCTTTGCTTTTCCTATTTTTCTTAAGCAATAATTTTTTTTATTACGGACTAAGTATGTAATTTGTGTTCAAATAATGTTTTCTTCCTTATGTTTTAATTTTGTTAATCTTGTATTTCTTGATGTTCATAATGCTAAATCCAGTTCCCCACCTCCTCCAAATGCTCACCGCACCACATTCTGCTTTCTGCACTCAAAATGTTTTTGATCTTACTCCTTACTTTATTTCATTTAATAAGTCATGTGGTTGCCAAATTTGTGGAGATAGCATCCTTTCATTTCATTTGAAATTGAGGTGCCAAAATGCCCTCTTCAAGACACCTTTTACTGCAGCGTGCATTGCGGCACCATAGTTTCACCTGTAATGAAAGCATGCAGCATCTGCCATTTTGCCAACCCTCAGTGATGTAAACAATAAACAAAATTAAGTAACAACTCCTAAAATACTTGTTACTTTTCTGAACATTTTTTCAGAGGATCATTCTTCACATGTGGACACTAATACTGCATGCTGAATGATGAAGTAGCAAGATATCAGTATAATCCAGCCACATTAATAATATAATAAATTATGGTGGGTGAATGATTGTCATGGTAGGTGACTTTATGGTATTTTTATTGTGGTTGTTGTGGATATGTATAATATGAAAATGTATGTAACACATTAAATAGTAACCAAAAAGTAAGACAGCATGATAATTAAAGCATTAGTGCAAGAATGTGGTTACAATGTTGACTGATATTTTATTCTATTTTACATTGCCCCTTATCTAATAACTTGTGTATACATATGCTACCCTTCTTTCCATAATTTATGTTATTCTGCATTGCTCCATTTTTTAAATGAGAAATAATGACAGTAATGCTGATTATAATGTTACTGTGACCTGGTTTTCATCAATATTCCCAGCTGCTTTTGAAAATATACTTTTCAATATGTCATGTAGCTTTGTCTGCTGCATGCGACTTTATTGGAGTCACAGCAGAACTGAATTTAAATAGTTGATGTCCAAAAGCATGTGAGAATACTGAACCAAGCCTGGTGCAAGGCCAATTAAAATGAGCGCTCCGTTTAATACTTCCGATTGCAGAAAAAATGTAGTGCTGCATACTTAAATTGTTGAAAGAAGGGTATCGTTCACATACACAAGTTATTAGATTAGGTGGTAATGTAAAATAGATTAAAAAAGTATCGGTCAAAATTGTAACCGCATTCTTGCTCTGATGCTTTCATTGTCATGCTGTATTATTTTTTGGATACTGTTTACTGTGTTAAGGTTTTGTAGCATGCATACCCACAATAACTACAATCAAAATACCCTAAAGTCACAGACCATGGCAATACCCCCCATAATTTATTATCTTCTGAATGTTGCCAGCTTATAGTATACATCATTTAGCATGAGGTATTAGTGTCCCAATGTGAATAATAATCCCCCGAATAAATGTTCATAAAATTAACAAGGATTTCTTGATGCTCATAATTATAAATCCCCAGGTCCCACTAATGTTACACCCCCATTATGGTTTCCACAGTAGAAAAAAAAATTCTTATTACTTTATTTTATTTTTTTAAAATTCCTGTGGTCACCAACTTTTCGGACACTGCATACTTTCATTTCCTTTGAATTTGCAGCACCGAAATGCATGCTGCAATTCACTTTTAATTAAGTGGGCAGTGTGTTGCCACAGTGTCACCTGTAGTGAAAGCGCACAGCTTCTGCAATTTTGCAGACCCTATGACATTTAAAAAGTAAATGAAAGTATAATGGTTGTGTGATGCATTTTTGAGAGGTGTGATTTTAGCATTAGGTATTAGTGTCCTAATGTGAATAATAATCTCCTGAATAAATGTTCATAAAATTAACAAGGATTTCTTGATGCTCATAATTATAAATCCCCATCTCCCACTAATGTTCCACCCCCTATTATGGTTTCCACAATATATACATTTTTTTCTTATTACTTTCTTTATTTTATTTTTTAAAACTTCTGTGGTCACCAACTTTTCTGACACTGCGTACTTTCATTTCCTTTGAATTTGCAGCACCAAAACGCATGCTGCAATTCACTTTTAATTAAGTGGGTGGTGCATTGCCACAGTGTCACTTGTAGTGAAAGTGCACAGCTTCTGCAATATTGCAGACCCTATGACATTTAAAAAATAAATGAAAGTATAATGGTTGTGTGATACATTTGTGAGAGGTGTGATTTAGATTAGAACTTTGACTTTTTCCTTTCTTTTGGTTCAAGCAGTAATGCAATAATCACAATACCATTAACTCACCTACCATGTCCTCCTAAATATCCTATCTTGTGAATATCCCACTGTTTTAATACCATGAAAAGTCCAGATGAAGAATAAGGCCAGAAATGCATCACAGTGTCCCAAGTGAGAGCATTGTCTGCTGACGCCACTTGCTGCTGCTTTTGTCCCACTGCTTTAATTTCTTGAAAAGTCCAGATGAAGAATAAGGCCAGAAATGCATCACAGTGTCCCAAGTGAGAGCATTGCCTGGTAACCTCAGTTGCTGCTGCTGTTGTCCCGCTGCTTTAATTTCATGAAAAGTCCAAATGACGAATAAGGACAGAAATGAACAATGTCTCAAGTGAGAGCATTGCCTGGTGACGCCAGTTGTTGCTGCCGCTGCTGTTGTCCCGCTGCTTTAATTTTATGAAAAGTTCAGATAAAGAATATTCACAAGAGAAACTGTTTAGAAAAGTCACAAGTATTTCTTGACACACTGCTTAAAGCATGCACCTATAGCCAGAACTCTGCATGAGTGTCCCAAGTGAGAAAATTGCTTTCTGGCACCTGCTGCTGCTGTTATCCTGCTATTTGCTGCTGCTGCTGCTGATGTACAGTGTGTTGCTAAATGATGATAGCCACAGATGACCATGGGTTGAACTATAATTTGATGTTCTGGAAAATTCTTTTGCTGTGCTGACTGAAACATGCTGCCCTATGTGTGTGTATTCATACCAACAATGGTAAGTTATTGTACATGTCACTGACATGTTTTTTCAGAGACACTGTCATTTAATTTGTATTGAATCTTGTTTTTTTGTTGTAAGCAGTCCGTCATGTTGTTCCTTTGCTGGGAATCATCATTATACATATTGAATGTTTCCCCTTCATTGGTGAGTTGGTCATGGTCACATTCACATGCCGTACTTAGGTGATGCCATCTAATGTGGTACTGTAAAATTTAAATTTTTTCCAGGGGGGTACTGCTGTGAGTGATTGAATTATAAACATTTCTCATTACTGTTCTTTTCTTTTGCATTCTCAGGTCACAATACACAGATTCCTGACCATAGTGATGAAAACCATGTTGCCACCACATATGTGTTCCACATGTGTCTGATTGTTGACTTCAGCTGTATGAGCAATGTCAAGCCATGAAAGGTAAGTATTTTTGTTTTGGGGTGGGGGTTGCATGCATTATTGGAAAACAATTTTCATTAATATTTTTGTCTTCTTTCCAGGTCTTCAGTGTATTCAAACTGTTGTCCCTCTCCAGACTGGAACATACTGCCTGTCCACAGTACCTCAATGTTACCTGCAAACAGATGAAGAAGAAATTATTCTGAGTTTATTCCAGTACCCCATTCAATATCAGTACCCAGTGGAACTGTTCCTGTCTTTTGTTATAGCCATCATCTGGCCTGTATGTTACTGCTGTTAAATACTTTACATGTGTGGAAAACAAGGGAAACAAAAAAAAATGGAAAGCAGCCTTTGCAATCCTCAGTGCTGAAGTTGTACCCACTTGGAAATAGTTTTTCCATGACTGCATCAGCAACCTCAATGGTACACTATTTGATGCTGCCACCAGGATGGTCTACTTCACCCACATTATTCAGCACACCACCATCATCGTGACTGGGTACAAACATAGATGTGATTGTCCTACTTGGTATGTTGCACCAAACAAAGTTGAAGTGGTATGATTCTTGATCATGAAGATGAAGAATGTGATTTGCCTTGTGATTGTGACATGACGTGAGTCATGAACTTCCCTGAACTGTGCAATGTTCACACTGAGATAATATCTACCGGATTAAATAAAGCAGGCTTGTTCTGAGGACAAAAATTTGAGTAGGGTATCCTACAGAACGTAAGCACTAACAGAAGCATCGTACTGGACCAAGGATCTTAAGTGATGTGACATAATAACTAGGTATCCGCCTGATTCATGATGAAACTGAAGATTTAAAAAAAACAGGGCTGAACCAAAACAAGTTGAAGTGGTGTGATACATGATAGTGATGACCATGAAGAACATAACTCGCCATGACGTGTGTGTGATGTGAGTCATGAACTTGGCACTGGCAGTGCTTCTCAGAGCACCACCACTGGTACTCTGACCACTACTGGAACATTCAAAGTCATCCTCCTCATGCCTGTAGTAAACCTCCGGTGTTAATTCTCAACTTTTACCTACATGGCTACTTGCTATTACTTGACAACTAACTGGCAGATTTTATTTCAGATACACACAGAATTGACTTCACACAACACCTATGCTAAGGGTGATGCTGCAGGCACTGCTGCTACCCACACAGATTCAGGTACCTTGCCTGACCTAACCCTTTCTGACACAGTACTTTTTCCCTTCAAGGATTTTTTAATTTTTCATTTAATCCATGTGATGTGATGGAATGCCCTGCCTACAGAGCCAAAGCTTATTCCCCAATGACTTATGTGGCTTATATGCCACAGTCAGAAACACCTTTGCCTGACTGTGTCTTTGTGGGCATTTGTTTAGACTACACACACACTAAGAAAAGAAACATGTTTATTGCAAAATGTGATTTTTCTAATTTTGGGGGTTGCTAACACATTCAAGAGAATTCACAAGACAGCTCAATGCCAAAAATACTGCAATAGGTACATTTCTTTAATATGACCTTTTCTTTCAGTTAAATGCTATAATATGCAATGAGAGACAGTATTCACAGTACTATGGGGAAACACACGGTAGTGGTACAGTGACAACAATTTCAACAGACTGAACACAGACAATTAATAGCAACATTATATTTATTTAGTTTTTGGTGTACAGGAAGCCAAAAAACAACAACAGTGACTTCCAGATGAAAATTGAGCACTAAAGAGCTGTAGCCACACAGGCACAACAAGACCTAACCAGTCTTCAGAAATCCAAATTTGGAACAACAATAACTTATTTTGTGGGGGGGTTACAGCTGTAGCTAGATAGAAGCAGGAAAAAATACTGCAGACGGGCTAAGAAATTTGGAGTACTGCTATTAAGGTGGCGCCATAAAATGTGTCTGACTTGACAGCATGCACACAGACTAAAGGTGATGCACAGAAACTTTAACAGTTCAGTAAACTACAACATGGTCTTTAAAACAGACTGGAAAATGCACAGCAGCACAGCAAACAGCAAAAACTGATAAAACTTACTAGTAGTATTACTGTTTGTGCCTGAACACACAAACACTAAAACATTAGCCAACAACAGCTGGAAAGACTGCCTTTCTCACTGTAAATCTCCCTTCTACACCAAAGAGCTGCCCTCCCCTGAACACACTTCTACAGTGTCTGTCAGTACTGAGACAGAATGTACTAAATTAACATTCAATATTCACACAAAATCAATAAATGCTTGATGATATAAACACACAAGGGTTTAATGATGCACTCAGTCCTGCGTGCAGTGGTCACGCACTGTCATCAGAATAAATGTGCATCCCAAAATGCTCCTGCATTGTGTCCAGAAAATTCCACAGTGCTGATGAAATAAAATGATAGCACAACAAGAAATGCAAAGTCTCCCAAAATTAATGGTACACTCAGACATGCATGAAGTGGTCACATACAGTCACCAGAATTAATGTGCATCCCCAAAATGCAACTATCTTGTGTCCAGAAAATTCCCCAGTGATGAAGTGAAATGAGAGCATAACAAGAAATGCAAAGACTCCCAGAATTAATGGCACATTCAGCCATACACACAGTGGCAACACACAGTCACCAGAATTAATATGCATCCCCAAAATGCTACTATCTTGTGTCCTGAAAATTCCCCAGTGCTGCTGAAGTGAAATGATAGCACAACAAGAAATGCAAAGTCTCCCAGAATTAATGGTGCACTCAGTCATGCATGCAATGGTCACACACAGACACCAAAATTAATGTGCATCCCCAAAATGCTACTGTTTTGTGTCCAGAAAATCATGGACAAAAAAGTTTTGCTTACATTGTGAAACAAGATTTTGAGGTCCCTGTACCCAATCACCTTTTGAACGGGAGTAGAGATGCAGCAAAATTAAATTCCACTGCCGAAGTGAACACAAAGTGGCCACTTTGCATTGTCACTCTGCTACATGGAGTGGCCAAAGCAAAAGGCTCACTTTGCTTTGTAATTATTACTTTGCATTTTCATTCTGCCTTACCAAGAAATAAGGCAGAATGACAACAATATTGGCAGCGCCTCACACACACAGTCACCAGAATTAATGTGCATCCCCAAAGTACTACTGTCTTGTGTCCAGTAAATTCCACAGTGCTAACAAAGTGAAATGATAGCACAACAAGGAAATGCAGTCTCCCAGAATTAATGGTGCTGTCAGTCATGCATGCAATGGTCACACTCAGTCACCAGAATTAATGTGCATCCCCAAAATGCTACTGTCTTATGTTCAGAAAATTGCCCAGTGGTGACAAAGTGAAATGATAGCACAACAAGAAATGCAAATTCTCCCAGAATTAATGGTGCACTCAGTCATGCATGCAGTGCTTACACACAGTCACCAGAATGAATGTGCATCCCCAAAATGCTTCTGCCTTGTGTCCATAAAATTCCCCAGTGCTGATGAAGCGAAATGATAGCACAACAAGAAATGCAAAGACTTCCAGAATAAATGATGCACTCAGCCATGCATGCAGTGGTCACACACAGTCACAAGAATTAATGTGCATCCCCAAAATGCTACTATCTTGTGTCCAGAAAATACCCCAGTGATGAAGTGAAATGAAAGAGTAACAAGAAATGCAAAGTCTCCCAGAATTAATGGCACATTCAGTCATGTGCACAGTGGTAACACACAGTCACTAGAATTAATATGCATCCCCAAAATACTACTGTCTAGTGTCCAGAAAATTCCCCAGTGCTGATGTAGAGAAATGATAGCACAAGAAGAAATACAAAGTCTCCCAGAATTAATGGTGCACTCAGCTATGCATGCAGTTGCCACACACAGTCACCAGAATTAATGTGCATTCCCAAAATGCTACTGTCTTGTGTCCAGTAAATCCTGGACAAAATGTTTTTTTTTACATTGCGAAACAAAATTTTGAGGTCCCTGTACCCAATCACCTTTAGAACGGGAGTAGAGATACAGCAAAATTAAATTCCACTGGTGAAGTGAACACAAAGTGGCCACTTTGCATTGTCACTCTGCTAAGTGGAGTCGCCAAAGTAAAAGGCTCTTTTCGCTTTGTAATTATTACTACACATTGTCATTCTGCCTTAACGTGAAATAAGGCAAAGTGACAACAATATTGGCAGTCCCTCACACACACAGTCACCAGAATTAATGTGCATCCCCAAAATGCTGTCTTGTGTCCAGTAAACTCCCCAGTGCTGACAAAGTGAAATGATAGCACAACAAGAAATGCAAAGTCTTCCAGAATTAATGATGCACTTAGTCATGCATGCAGTGGTCACACACAGTGACCAGAATTAATGTGCATCCCAAAATACTGCTGTATTGTGTCCAGAAAATTCCCCAGTGCTGATGAAGTGAAATGATACCACACCAAGAAATGCGAAGTCTGCCAGAATTAATGGTGCACTCAGTCATGCATGCAGTGGTTACACACAGTCACCAGAATTAATGTGTATCCCCAAAATGCTATTGCCTTGTGTTCAGAAAATCCCCAGTGCTGATAAAGTGAAATGAGAGCGCAACAAGAAATGCAAAGTCTCCCAAAATTACTGGTGTATTGCAAAGTGCAAACGCACAGACAGATTAAGTTTACACTGCGCACTCAAGAGATGCAGACGTAACGGTACAACAACATCTAATTAGTGCTCACAAGTCACAAATGCAAATTTGGAAAAGAATACCTTTTGCCAGTTAGAGGGTAGTGCATGGCAGTAATAGTCCACTACCAGTAAAGATACCACAAAGAAGTATAAAAAATTCATGTAGGTGCGGTGGATAGCTGGTTCACACTGCTGCGTAATTACTCTGTAGCACAATAAAATCTGTCTGATTTAATGGCACACACACACACACATACACACACACACACACACTACAAATTATGTGTAGCAAATTGAAAACCTTTAGTAATATAACCAAATGTTTCAAACAAACTGAAATTATACACTGCTGCACCACAACAATCAGCAAAAAAATGTCAAGAATTACTGAAAATATTACTGCGTGTACATTAACACAATTATACAAGAAAAATAAAACCAAAACAGAAAAACTGCCTGTTTCTCCCAGTTAATCTACCTACACCACAGATGCCCCTCCCCCGAAGCACACTTCACAGTACTCAGACTGTTCTAAATTAACATTCAAAATCCATACACAAACAATAAACACTCGATGATATGAGCACAAGAGGATTTCCTACAATCGATGTACTAAATTTTGAGGAAAAAAATGACTGAAAAAGGCTTTTTTAACAATTTTTAGAGGATTTGAATTGCAGAACTCTGAGAGGAAACTGTCTCCATATTCCACTACACACACTACACAGAACTGAGGCTGTGCAGAACAATCTAGAGCTCATGTCACCTGCAATCCCATGAAGCACTGCAAAATTCTCCTTGGAGCTCAATTACAAGGTGAAGTGGTGTGAAGTACATTGATTTCAATGTACTTTGCCTTAAAATTGGTGGAGAAGTGGTTTAGGGAAGGCAGAATAATGTGAAGTCATTGGTTTCAATGGACTTCGCATTCCTCAATATAATGCAAATGTCACAGAGGGTGGGAAATAAACATGCAGGACAGTGGTTTAAGATTTAAAACACACAGGTGTGTGATATTTAACAGCAAAGAACTTATTTAAAGAAAGGAAGAAAATAAAACAGAAAATAAGAAAAAACAAACTAATAACCTTCAAGTCAGGTAAAATAATATATTCAGCAATATAACGACCACTTGTCCCTTCAGTGGTTTCTTCCTCTTTTAGTTATTCAATAGTCTTTGAATTTGTAGAAATGCCACAACTCTTAATACCTATGTGTCTACTCACTCAGTTGACCTCTCCTTGTCACTTCCCAGGCTTAACTGCCAGTTGTCCATGAGAGGGGGATATTTATACCCCTGGATAATGGTCACATGACCCAGACCCTTTACCTGTAAAGCATGTTTCTTACTCCAAGGTAGTGATTTAGGACATTTAAAAATGTCCACAGTACAATAACCCCTTCTACCTTCTTTACTATAGCCCCAACATCTCACTAGTTTATGGTGTAGCTGGACATACTAAAAGAAATACAGTAATGAGGCTAGTAATTGCCTAGCAATCCTGAGGTAGCTACCTTGGTAACAGGAAAGTGACAGTTCATAATCAGACTGTCCTATAAAACAAGGACATTAGAGGGCGCTCACTCAAGGAATCCTACACAAGAGCGGCAGCCCTGCTGACGACAGTTCTGAAACAGACAGTAAGCTCCAATAGTACTGTTATTTCTCTGAATAAATAGCAAAAAATAACATATTTATATTGTTAATAGCTTCATTCACAAATATAGAACAGTTTAATAAAGGACAGCTACTTTTTATTTCAACTAATATTCTGGATATAAAGTGTTTCCGATACTTAAAATTGTTCTATGCAGGCTCTCCGGAGTCAATGCAGCTCTTTCCAGTCCACAGAGCCAGTGGAGCTTGTAGCACTCTCATTTCAGCAGGAGCGACAGCTTGAAATAGCAAAACTCTTGTTTTGTAGTTAACTGTCATTTCTACTTGGACTTTCATTCACTTTCTGGTCCCTGACTACCTGCATGCTTACCGGAGCATTATTTAACCCAGGAACAGCCTAGTACAGCATACAGAGGAGGCTAAGGACAGAAGGCTCCCTTCTTGCACGAGTCGCCTGCAGTGTGACTTGTAAATGGGAAAGTGCTTCATTTTCACTTTCCGGCAGATGCTGATATTTCCTTTTGCTGCACCCCCTCTTCTTAAACTGTCCCCTTTCTATTACTAGTTCCTCGTCTCTCAGTACATTTAGAAACCAACACCATGAGACTAAAAGGGGCATTTTCAGCAGTAGAATCTAAACATTTGAATATTTAAACATTTAAGCATTTTCTCCGCCTTGGGCAGCTGCAAAAGCATGGTGCACCTGCCCTGAGTTGATACAGCAGCTCCCATTAAGATCCGGGGACACAAATCATAATTAAACCAGCAAGCTACATATTTTTCTGCTGGCTCCTATACAGCACATAATGATTTCTTTTATTTTTACTGACAGCAACTATTTCTTTTACTACTAAACATCGTAGTAAATCTGTACAGCCTTTCCTTTTCTATTATGGTGAGGGGGGGTTAACTGAATGAACTGAGAAGAGAAGAAAGCTAACAAGGTACTAAGAGGAGATTGTTGATATAAAAGAGGATAGTGCAGCCTTATCCTAGGTGGCCTACCTAGGATAAATGAAATAAGATACATATGAAAATTAAAGGGGGTACTGTTGTACAACAGAAGTTTTATAGAGGTGAAGACAAAAGAAGACAGAAAAGGGTTCATCAGTTAGAGTGTTTATGTTTCTATACACAGGGAGTGCAGGACACTTTCTCACACACCCCCCGCTTCAAAAACAAATCAGTATTTTCTTTATATTGGTTTGCCAACCTCCCAGAATTTCCCCACTGTGAAGGTGGGGGGGGGGGCTGGTAGGAGCTTCCTCCCACTCCCTATAGAAGCCCCACCCCATAGTCCCTTAATAAAATATAAGAAAGAATGCCTCCTTCTTAACATACAAACAATTTAATTCCTTCATACAAAACATACCCTGGGGCTTCATAACACAACGTATATTTTTTAATCAACATTTTCACTGAGTAACACCCATTGCTCAATGTCGAGACTGGACGTCTGCATTTTTGTGTGCTGTTCCGGATCCATGCCATACCTCAAAACTATATGGCTGCAAGGCCAGGTACCACCTCATTATTCAGGTGTTTTTGTCCTTCAAGGAATGTATCCAACATAAAGGATTGTGGTCAGTGACTAGGTTAAATGTAGCACCCCATAAATAGAACTTTTGGGATTCTATGGCCCATTTTGTTGCTAACAGACAAAGAACCTCAGTGTTCAAGCATTGAGGCAATGGTTACCCCAAAGGGCACTGGCCTGGAAGTCAAGTTTCAAAGAAATTCAAAATCACACATACACCCATAATGCAAAGCACCACGTGCTGTATATGCTAATCACCACAGAATATTATGCTGGTTCAACTTTAAGCAGAAATGCATGGTACCAAAAGGTCTCTCACACAGTCTGCAAAGGGTGCTAACAGAAAACACGTACACATGTTTAGTCCTACCAGGACTCATCAGTATGCCTCATCTGTGTGACACCCCAGTGGAATAAACCAGCTACCCTAAGGTGGTCTATCTGGGTTATGTTGTGTTGAATCCAATAAAAACCAAAAACAAGCTAAAAGACAAAGAACCTCAGCGATAACACTTCTTTTTCTATAGTGGAATATTTTTGCTCTCTCTCGTGCAATTTGCTTGATATATACAAGATAGGTGTTCCTCTCCATGTATAGTCTTGCTTAAAACTGCTACAATCCCTGTCTCAGAGGCATCCGTATGTACCTCAAACACTTTATCAAAATCAGGACTTCTTAAAACTGGGATGAGCATAAGGCACTTTTAATAGCCTGAAAGGATTCTTGACATTGACCAGTCAGTTCCACCTTATTTCTACACCTCTTCTTGGTGAGATTAGTTAGTGGGGTAGCTATGGATGAAAAGTTCAGGATAAAATGCTGATAGTAGCCTGCCAACCCAAGAAATTACCTTACATTTTTTTTTCATCTGTGGAATGGGACATTTGGCCACGGCCTCCAATTTCTCAATTTTAGGTTTTACATGCACATTTCCTAGTAAAAAACCCAAATAAAATGTTTCTGTCATGGCATTAGCACGTTTTTGGGGGTTTATAATTAATCCTGCCCCTCTAATTGATTCTATCAAGTTGGTTAACTGTGCTAGGTGTGTGGTCCAGTCAGGACTGTAGATGACCACATCATCTAAATATGCAGAGCAGTACCCAGTATGTGTGGCTAAAATGAAATCCATGAATCTCTGAAAGGCAGCTAGGGCACAATGTAAGCCAAAAGGCATTGTGGTGAAGTCAAACAGTCTTATAGGGGTGCTAAAAGCTGTTTTTCCCCTATCTTGTCTCTCCAAAGGTATCTGCCAGTATCTCTTGGTCAGATCTAATGTGGTGATATATTTGGCCTGTCCTATGTGATTAATAATGTCATCAATTCTTGGCATGGGATAAGCATCGAACTGTGATACTGCATTTAACTTTCTGAAATCAAGGCAAAGGCATATTCCTCCCACTTTCTTTGGGACTATAACTATAGGTGACCCCCCTATAAAGGTGGCACCTTTATCTACTGATTAATTCACCAGTGGAAAAAAACTTTGCAACATTTCATCCTCTTTTTGCTCTATAGCCATATTAACATCAGTAAATATAGTTTGTAACTGCTGATCAGGCAGTGCATAATGTTTTTGTGCACATTCTCTCTGTCTCTTCCTCTGCTGATTCCTTGTTGACTTGTCCTTACCAGGACTGTCTATAATGTCCTGATCAAAAGGAAAAGTCTCCCCAAGTTAATTGTTTTCTTACTTTGGGCCCTAGTTGCAACTGTTGAGACTTCACCAGCTTGCTCCATTAATGAGGGAAAGTCTGGAAAGTCATGCCCCAATACCATGGGCATGGGTAAATTAGGCACTATTCCTGCTATAAGGGTTTCTTCATTCCCATTCACCTTTATCAACATTCTAGCAGTAGGATAGCAGTGTGTGTCTCCATGAACACAGACAATTTTCATCGTGGATTCCTCTTCCTGTCCCTCCATTATTAGTTCTGGTTTAACCAAGGTGTTCTTGCTTCTGGTATCCACCAAATCAAAGACATTTTGGCTATTAATAGTCACATCCCGCATGAAGTATCCCTCAGTCAATAATGATAAATGGGGAGACCTCTGCTCTAGGATGAGTACAAAAGTGGGCAATGCAACCTTTTCCCTGACAGTTTCTACAGCTAATGTTAGGGTGAAAAGGTCTACTTCCCTGGGTAGGACATCCCTCTGGTCATCTGCTATACTTCACGGGGACTCTCTGTGTGACTGGGACTTTTGCAACTGGGGGGGCTGGTGTTGTAGGGTCAGTTTGATACCCCTTTCTGGTTGGTTGTCTTGCAACCAAGAAATCTTCTGCCAGGGTAATAGCTATCTCTGCTGTTTTGGGATTGTGCTCTCTCACCCAGAAGTGCACATCTGGTGATAATATCTGTAGGTACTGTTCTACCATTAGAATAGCCACAATATCTCGAACAGTCTTCTCGTCTGGCTGTAGCCACTTGATACAGAGCTCTCTCAATCTAGTGAATGTCTCTCTTGGAACATCACTGGTGTAATACTTCAGGGATCTAAACCTTTGCCCATACATTTCTGAGTTTAAATCATACAATTTTAGGATTTCTTTCTTTACTTTCTCATAATGTTCAGCATATCTGCTGTCCATATTACTACGGGCCAACTAGGCCTTTCCCGTAAGGTGGGGTGCCAACCTAACCACCCATTGCCTAGGATCCCATCTACATGCTTTTGCCACACTCTCGAAAGTAGTTAAATAGGCTTCTATATCATCAGTCAGTGCCATTTTTGTTAATTTAATATCTTTTGGGATTTACCTGTATTCACTTCCGCCCTGAGGATCCTTGCCCAATTCTCTGCAGTGCCTTGAGTGTATCAGCACACCTTTGATCCTGTCATTTCCTCTCCACTTCTTGCTCTCGATATTCCCGTTCTCATTATCTCTCTGTCTCCACTTATTTTACTGCCAACAAACAAAGTAATTCCGTGATGTCCTTTGGTGGTGGGTCCTCTTACAATGACTCCTCATCTGTCTGGTCCTCATCTGTCTGGTCCAATCTGGTATCCTTGGTCTTCCTTCTGGTTCCTCTGAATTCCAGTCCCGATAATGGGATCTCCCCTGTCTTCTGGGTCTGGGCTCTTGTCTGCATTCCAGTGGCACTTTCTTCCTCCTTAATTTCTGTTGTATCCACCGATTTCATCATGTGTGCCATCTTAAATGTTTGTCCCAATGGTCTAGTCACAAGGGCTGGAGTCAAATACTGGTCTCTCCCTTTTGGCCTTAGACAACCAGTACCCAATCAAATGTCACAGAGGGTGGGAAATAAACAGACAGGACAATGTTTTAAGATTTAAAACACACAGTTGTGTGATAATTATTAACAAAGAACTTATTTACAGAAATAAAGAAAATAAACCAGAAAATAAGAAAAAACAAAATAATAACTTTCAAGTCAGGTAAAACAAAATATTTAGCTATATAACGACCACTTGTCCCTTCAGTGGTTTCTTACTCTTTCAGTTATTCAATACAGTCTTTCAATCTGTAGAAATGCTGCAACTCTTAATACCTCTGTATTTACTCATTCAGTTGACCTCTCCTTGTCACTTCCCAGGCTCAAGTGCCTGTTGTCCAGGACAGGGGGATATTTATACCCCTGGATCATGGTCACATGACCCAGACCCTTAACCTGTAAAGCATGTTTCTTACTCCAAGGTAGTGATTTAGGACATTTAAAAATGTCCACAGTACAATAACCCCTTCTACTTTCTTTAGTATAGCCCCAACATCCCACTAGTTTATGGTGTAGCTGGTCATTTTAAAAGTAATACAGTAATGAGGCTAGTAATTGCCTAGCAAGCCTGAGGTAGCTACCTTGGTACCAGGAAGAGTGACAGTTCATAATCAGACTGTCCTATAAAATAAGGACATTAGAGGACACTCACTCAAGGAATCCTACACAAGAGCAGCAGCCCTGCTGACGACAGTTCTGAACAGACAGTAAGCTCCAATAGTACTGTTATTTCTCTAAACAAATAAATAAAAAAAATGACACAATATCATTTATATTGTTAATAACTTCATTCACAAATATAGAACAGTTTAATACAGAACAACTACTTTTTATTTCAACTAATATTCTGGATATAAAGTGTTTCTAATACTTAAAACTGTTCTATGCAGGCTCTCCAGAGTCAATACAGCTCTTTTCAGTCCATAGAGCCAGTAGAGCTTGTAGCACTCACCAGGAGTGATGGCTTGAAATATCAAAACTCTTGTTTTGCAGTTCGCCGTCACTTGTACTTGGCCGTTCATTCGCTTTCTGGCCCCTGACTACCTGCATGCTTATTTACCCCAGGAGCAGCCTAGTACAGCATACAGAAGAGGCTAAGGACAGAAGGCTTCCTTCTTGCACAAGTCACCTGCAGTGTGACTTGTAATAGGGAAAGTGCTTCACTTTCACTTTCTGGCAGGTGGCTGATATTTCCTTTTGCCACACCGCCTTGTCTTACACTGTTCCTTTTCTATCACTAGTTCCTCGTCTCTCAGTACATTTAGAAACTGACACCATGAGACTAAAAGGGGCATTTTCAACAGTAGAATCTAAATTTTTATTATTTAAACATTTAAGCATTTTCTTCCTCTCGGGCTGCTGCAAAAGCAAAGCGTAACTGAATGAACTTAGAAAAAGAGAAAACAAAAAAGGTTCTAAGAAGAGATTATTGATATAAAAGCAGATAGTGGAGCCTTATCATAGGTGGTCTACCTAGGATAAAGGAAATAAGACATATAAGAATATAAAGGGGTAATGTTGCACAACAGAGTTTTTAGAGGGGAAGAGAAAAGAATATAGAAAAGGATTCATTAGTTAGTTTTGTATTTTTCTATACATAGGGAGTGTAGGACACTTTCTCACAGCAAAGTACTCTGCTTTGCGTTGCAGGCACTTCATGAATTCTGCATTACTCCCTGAATCACTCTGCAGAGTGGATTTCGGCCACTTCGCCCACCACTAGATGGGAGTTGACAGTTTTCTCTGCCCTTGTTGATGATGTAGGATCATAAGAAGTCTATGTTCTAAATCTGGTGTAAAAATATTTAAAAAAAATATGAAGCTACGTTGAATTTTGCAAATGCGGGCTCATATGTTTTGTATTATTCAATATTTTTACCCAAATTCCTTGGCTGTAGCCCTATCGGCTCTGGCCAGACTTTGTTTCCCATGGCAGCACTTTTGCATGTGCTGTAGGAGCCTTGGGCTGAATTCACAAAGCTTTCTGAAGGTGCAAAACCTTGCCGAAGTCCCCAAAATTGCCATAGCTATGGAAACAAAGGGGAATTTGCATTGGGTGCTATTCACAAAACCCTCCGCAGCTGTGGAAAACAACACTAAGGACTGTGGAAAAAAGTGCAGCTGCAGAAGTCTTTGGACGTGTGGGTCTCAATAAACAGATCATACAACCAGCTAGGATGTATAAAGAACGCATGAGTCTGTGTTTATCATTTTATTTTGAATCAGCTATGGCAAAAAACTCAGGGATAAAGCGTCTGTAGTAGCTTGCCAAACCAATGAAAGACCTGACATGGTGCTTTGTTGTTGATATTGGACTGTTAGCCACTGCTTCAATTTTATCTACCTCAGGCTTGATTCTCCCATGTCCAATAATAAAATCCAGATATTGTGTTTCTGTTTTAGCTATAGCACACTTTGAAGGGTTTATGGTCATTCCTGCATCCTGGATGCTTTGTATTACAGCACTGAGATGAACTAAATGAAACTCCCAGTCAGGGCTATAGATAACAATGTCATCCAAGTAAGCAGCACTGTAACTTTTGTGAGGTCTTAACACAAAATCCATATACTGCTGGAATGTGGCCAGAGCTCCATGCAGGCCAAACTGCATCATGGTAAATTGATAGAGACCGAGTAGGTTACAGAATGCAGTCAATTTTTGGGTTTTTGGGGCTAATGGAATCTGCTAATAACCTTTGGTCAAATCTAATGTGCTTATGTACCTAGCAGATCCAGTCTGATCTAGCAGATCATTGATGCGGGGCATCAGATATCCATCAAATTCAGAAATGTTATTAATTTTCCTAAAATCTAGGCAAAACCTGATGCCACCTTCCTTCTTATGTACAACTACCAAAGGAGAGGACCAAGGGCTGCATGAAGGAACTATCACTCCATCCTGTTCCATGCGTTTTATTTCATCCACTACTTCTGGCCTGAATTTTTCAGGTAGTCTGTATGGCTTCTGGTGAATGGGTTTATTTTGGGTAACCCTGATTTCATGAACCACACCCTTAGCTCTCCCAGGTTCCTTTGTGAATGTGCCTGAGAAATACTTCAGAAGATGATCAATTTCTAATCTCTGTTCAGGGGTCAACTCAGGATTGAAATGTACCTCCATGTCATTAATAGCTTTATCAATTCTGTCATAAGCTATGTCTAGTTCTGCTGCATCAGGATTTGTTTGAACAAACAGTATTGGTGACTCTGGTTTCTCTACCCATTTTCTCAGCAGGTTGGCATGATATACTTTCTTCACTGGTCTATGCCCTGGCATCTCAATGGCATAGTTTACTGTGCCTAACTGGTGTAAAACTACATATGGCCCTTGCCACCGCATAAGCAATTTATTTTCCATGGAAGGTAACAATAATAACACTTTTTCACCTGGATCAAATAATTTATGTTTCAGACTCAGGTCGTAGTGTTCTTTTTGTTTAAGTTGTTTCTGGTCAATATTTTGATAGGCGATAGTCACATAATTTACCAACCTTTTTCTCAGAGCAGTCATATATTCCAATATATTTTTACATTCTACATTAGACCCCTGTTCCCAATGCTCCTTCACTACATCTAAGGGACCCCTAGGGTTATGCCCATATAGAATGGCAAATGGTGACAGCCCTGTAGCAGACTGGGGTACCTCTCTATAGGCAAATAGCAAGTAAGGTAAGTACTTGTCCCAATCCCCACCTTCCTCCTGCACATACTTCTGTAACATGCATTTCATGTTTTTCTTAAAACATTCTACTAGCCCGTCAGTTTGGGAATGGTATGGGGATGTTCAAACTGCAGATACCCCAAGTAATTTGTAAAGTTCTTGTAACATGATGGATGTAAAATTACTCCCCCAGTTTATCAGGATAACCTTAGGTATTCCCATCCTGCTGAAGACTTTTGCCAGTTCCTCTCCAATACGAGGGGCAGTAACCATCCTCATTGATATTGCCTCTGGGTACCTGGTGGTATAATCACAAATGACTAGGATATATTGATTCCCCTTAGAACTGTTTAACAAGGGTCCCATCACATCCATTGCCACTAGGTCAAATGGGGTAGTCACATATGGTATAGGTTGCAGGGGTACTATATCTTTTTTCCCTCCTTTGGCAACCAGTTGGCATTGTGGACAGGACCTACAGTAAGCCTCCACATCCTGATGGACCTCTGGCCAACTGAAACAAGATAGAATACGTTGGCTGTCCGGTCTCTCCCTTCATGACCAGCCATGGGGATATCATGTGCCAAATGCATGATTTCTTCTATATATATACTAGGCACAACTAACTGTTCAAGCTCCTCATTAGTACCTGGTTCAACAGTAACTCTATATAAAACATTTTTTTCAATGAACCGTGATTGACCCGGGGGTCCAACCTTGTTGACCTGTAAGTATAAAGGGGTTAGTGATTCATCACATTGTTGCTCTTGTCCAATATCTTTTACTAGAATCTCTGGAATATGACATTTGCCCATAGCCTGATGGTTATTATTCCAATTCTTCTTTTCTTTTCTTCTAATCCTCTTGGACTTTTTAATCTTACTGATAGTCTCAAAATAATCAGCCTCAAAAGGAACAATGTCTTGCAACTCCTGAGTTTTCATCTGAGATGCAGTCACCACATTGACAGTTCCTCAAGTGGTTTTCTGCTGTTGCAGTAAAATATCAAAATGACAAAAGTCTTGCCCAACAATGACAGGTACAGGGAGTCGTGGAACCAGGCCTACCAACACGTCATGACATTCATTATTCACTGTTATATTAAGACATGCTGTAGGGTATTGGTGTATGTCCCCGTGCATACACCGAACAGTTGTAGCTGAGTCACTGTGGGCAGATTCAGTGCTATATCAGCTCTAATCAAAGTTTGTATACTGTCAGAGTCCAGTAAACCCAAAGTTTGTTGTTCCCCAATACCCACAGAGGTCACATAACCAAAACTGGCTAGGGCAAGATGTGTTAAGTCAAACCTTTTATTGGGTCAGTTTCTGACAATATGTCCTTTTCCAAGACAACCGTGGCATATTATGTCTGTATATGGAACTCTCCCACCTCTCTCCCTGCGATAGAACTGTCTCTGATTAGAAGAAGTATTAAAAGGTGGTCTTTCCAGTGTATTAGATGGTCCTGGATTGCCCGGGTTAGTCCTGGCTTGAGTGCTCCATGCAGACAGATAATCTTCTGCCAGCTTGATAGTATCTTCTGCTGTTTCAGGTTTATGTTCTTTCACCCACAATTGCACATCCATAGGTAATATCTGTATAAATTGTTCAATTATTATGAGTTCCATAATTTGGTCTACAGTTTTGGTGGTGGGCTATAACCATTTTCCACAGTAGTCCTTTAAACAGGCATAGGTTTCCTTTAGTGCATCTATGCTGGACATCTTCTGGGAAGAGAATCTTTGACTGTAGGTCTCTGCATTGATATTATACCTATGTAGAATTTCCTCTTTCACTCTGTCATAATTGAAACTATCAGCCCCGCTCAGCTGGCTGTAAACTAATTGGGCTCAGCCAGAGAGGTGGTGAACCAAATGAATCACACATTGATCCCTGGGCCAGTTACAAGTTTGGGCCACCTTCTCAAAAGTAGTCAAATAGGCCTCAATATCATCCACTTCAGTTAATTTATTTAATTTAATGTCTCTAGGAACAGACCTCTCCATCTGCCCTGGGTCATGTCCTGGATAGCTTTCAATGTTGCTGTCCATCTCTCATTTTGTCTTCTTCTTTCCTCTGCCTGTATCCTCTGGTCTTCGTCCCTCTGTCTCTGGTACTCTTCTCTCTGGCACTTCATCTCCAGTTGACGTAAACAGAGCCATTTTGATAACTTACTTGGATCTTCAGGTGCTGGGGTTGTCTGGTCTTCCTCCTCCTTCTTTGGATCACCAGCTGCAGCTGTGGATCCTCCTTCCATCATCCTTAGTCTGGTTGCAGGTTCAGTTTCTGGCAACAACTGAACACCAGTCTTCAATCGTACAGACGTGGTCAAAAGTAATGCATCCAAATCCTCCGCTTCTGGTTGTTTCATCTATCAGGGTATTTTCAATGCAACACCCCCTCTGGAGTACCTTCTGACACACCAGTTGTGGACATGTAGGTCTCAATAAACAGATCATACAACCAGCTAGGATGCATAAAAAATGCATAAGTCTGCATTTATCATTTTATTTTTAATCAAAAATCAAAATAAATAAAAAAAATCTATATTTACAGAAAGGAAAAATATGATGTTATATCTTCACATCAGTCAAAATGTCAGGATATATTTCTTGCTTCAATTGCTATTAAGAAATTCCTGGGTTCTCTCCTTCCTCAGTTAATATGAAAGCCAGCACATGAACTTCTCTCTGAGATCCTTCTCTCACCTTGGTCAGAACCCTACTGACCAAACTATCTATCTAAGCCTCCTAGTGGAGGGTTTATATAGTGAAGGAAATGGGTGTGGTTTTCAGTAAGCCCCTCCTCCTTTGTGACATCACACTTACCTAGTTCCTGTAAAGGCAGCCATTTCATGGGCTGCCAGCCCTATAGTAGGAGCTTCCAAAGTAAACCTTCAGAATACAGGTAAGCAGCCATTTTGTGCCATACCATACATATTCAAAATGTCTCATACAGAAAGGAAAGCATGGTTAGTTCATTAAAAAGAATCTAGAATCTTAACCAAAGAATAACCAGATGAGGGGCATACTCCCTATCTGTCCCCTTGTAAGAATCTAGATTCTTTTATATTTTAAACTCCTTTTTTCTGTAATAATCCAAGAAAAAAAAATAGAAGAAATATCTTTTATTTTAACCCAGCACAGTAATTGTCTGCATTTAAACACTTGATTCAAGCTGCATAAGCCTTTTCTATGATTTTTAGAAAGTTTCCAACAATATCTTCTGTTTACCCGATGGCTGCAATTTCAATCTGGCCTGGTGCCAGCCTTAGTACTGACTAAGGGCTTTATATCCAGTAATATAGCTCTTTTTTAAGAGAGCAGGGAAGTTCTATACAATGAAAGTTACTTGTTAAGCTGGGGACAGCTGCATAAGGGCAAATACTGTATTAAAGCCCTACATCATTACCCAGCTGAATTATAGGTTATCAGGATTTTGGATGCCAGATTATTTAAAGAGAATAAGGGGTAGTAAAGAAAGATTTAAAGATTACCAGGTTGGCCACCCTGACAAGAAATTTAGAACAGATAAGAACATAGAAGCAGACAGGATAGAGTGAAAATTGAAAATGGGGGGCCATCTTGAAATTTCACTTCAGTTCATAATAGAACCCTGTTACAAAGTCCCTGAAGGAAAAAAGGTGTGAGATAAGTAAGACACAGACTCTGAAAGGCTATTCACAACAAGTGTTTTTTCCACTACTGTTACTGTTACATGTTACACACAGTGGAATGAGGTGTAACTCTCCCTCAGCAAACTGCAGTAGTGCCCCAGCAATTGGAATCAATTGAGGTGGAGGTGAGGTAGAGGTAGTAGCATCCCAGACAGTATAACAGTGGCTGCTATAACAGCAACAAAAGCACACATTGCCATGATATGGCAACAGGCAACAACCACTAGACACAGTGCAACCCATGATGGAGCCCCACAGGCATTACAGCCTGGCCAGCCTTCAGTGAGTGCTACCCCTGCAGGCAACAGGAACACCCCAGGGAGGGAGGGAGGACCAGCAGTGACAGTCGGCCACTGTGGTGCAGTGGTATTGCTGGTACCTGTGGTGCTGCAGTGGTCCCAGTTGAGGGACTGGTTGCTGGTCTTTTTGTGGGTGCTTTCAGCTTCATTCTATGGCAGCCCTGTTAAAGTCTGCTGTTCCAGCAAATTAAATTCACTGTTGCTGTGCCTTCTAAGCTATTTCTGCAGCTGCAGATCCGCAGTTACGGATTTTCAGCATGTATGCAATTTCCACAGCTGCTGAATTTCTGCAGCTGTGGAGATTTTACGAAATTTTGCACCTGCTCAAAATTTCTTTATGAGTGCTGCAGGCCTTTTTCCTGCAGCTGTGGGATTTTTGGCTTTCTTTGTGAATCCTGCCCCTTATGTTTTGTTAACTGCACTGTGCTTCAGCATTTTCTTGAATCTCCAGAATTCAGCATGGTATAGAATCCAGTGTGCTGCTGACATTAAGAGGGCACTGTCAACTTTTGATGACAATTTTTTTAAAGTTATAAATCCTCCTTGCTATCAAAATACGCACTGATTGCATATATAGGCAATCAGAACAATAATAATAATGACAATGAAGTATTTTTTATTTTTTTATAAAATAAGTATATGAGCATCCCAAACTAAACTCACTCAGTCGACTCCTCTTGCACGTCCCCAAATGACTATGGCACCAGACTGCCACAAAACTCGTTGATGAGCCAGTTTGGTATTTTGCAAACCATACTGTTCTAATGAAACAAACAAACTAGGATATACACTTAGCTGGCCAGTGTAGGCTATTTTTTTTTTTAAAACAAGCACTGTTGTAAGGCTTTGTAAAGTAAAGCTGTGACTTTGGGCATGCAGATTTTAAAGCCAGGTTTTATTATCAATAGAAGCCCTAAAGAATAAATAATTAATTAAAAATAAAATCTGATCAAGAAGCCACTTGCTGTCATCCAAAATATAAGCAGCCAAAGATTCCAAAATATCATCAGTAATTAAAGTTGAATGTAATGAAGTTTTGTGAAAATGTGGAATGTTGTGATACTATTGTTGAAGGCATGTCCATACATTTTGCCCAGTCATACACTTGAGTTGCCACTGTAAAAGAAGGTAAAGGCTGGCTAAAATAGCAATATGGTAGCATTCATAGGAGGCTCCATAGAAAAAGTATAGCTGAGCTAAGTGTCAGGTCACTATCTTGAGTGGCGAACCATGAAGAATAGTCATGGACATCACTGTGCACTAAGCTGAATTCTTCCAAAATGCCAGACAACAACTTGAGCTCACTGACTTAATTACTTGTGGAAGCACATTCACAAGCAGCATTGTTTCTGTAAAGTGCCACCTGGAGACTCTTTAACAACTCTGTAGATAATAATGTATATGTTTAATATTTGAAAACAGTGGCATCAAGTGACGTCAAGCCTTACAACTAGTTGTGACTTAGGCCATTGTGACAGAAATATCTGGATGTCTTATGATGGAACATGATGCAGGCATCACTGTGTTGGAGGGGTATTGCAGGGCCATAATGTTAGTGCAGGTAAGTTGATTCAGTGATGATGAGTACTTTGTGAAAGTTAAATTCCACAAGTGGAATTCTAGTGACATTACTTATTATATGTCTATGAATTTTTGACCCAATTTTGCCAAATTTCTAAAATATCAAAAATAAATGTTAACCTATTAAACTACATTTATTCAACTTAATTACATTCCAGTACATTACTTTGATATGCATGCCAAATCTTGAATGTATACCTGCAATAGTAGTGGAGCTATAAACATCCAAATATTTTAAAAATGTTCACACAATGTAACAAATAATTAAATTGTGAAATTTTGAACTCCTGCAACTTACAATTTACACTACCAATTACCTTTCTATTTAGCAGTTTGTATGACTCCTGCAAGGAAGTATGCATATAAATTTTCAGTGTTCTAGCTCCAAAGGTGGCTAAGTTGTAAACAAAGAAATATTTTCAGAAATGGTCAAATGGATGGCCTGGTGGTGTTGAGGGCTGAAGCACTGGACACTGCACCTTACACTGAGATGGGGAGGTTACTATACACTTTGGGGGGGGTAACAGGTGGAGAGGAGGGACCACTAGCCATCAGGACATCAGGGAATTTATTGGGCTGTGGGCACTGTCAGGCAGGGGATGGAGGGGAGGGATTGCTATTTAAGAGGAGAATTTTGCTTTTAAAAGTCGGGCAGGTGACCCGGTGGGGGAAGAGACCACTAGCCACCAGGGATATTTAATGTGTACCTGTGGAATGGGTGGGTTGAGGGGTCACTAGCCACCAGGGCTTATTTTATTGATACGGGGTGAAGTTTCAGCCATAACTTTCATGGAAGTTTTTCTCTCCACCACAAGCAGAAGTTTGGAATCTTCTGCGAAAGTTCCCTGATTTCTATGGAAGTTCCACTGGGATGATAAACCACACTTTCACCCATCCCTAGTCCTGGACAAGCTTTCAGATGAGACTCCTTTAGACTCTTCTCCTTTATCACTGATGCCAGCCGGGAAAATTCATGTGCTTTATTAGATCAGATTCTGGTGCAGGGGTTTTAGTCCCCAGAGGAGCAGAGATTTAATATAAATGTGCAAGAAATGAAAGCCATTTACAATGGAGCCATCTGGAATGCAATGCAGTACCTTGCAGAAAATGACATGTTAGAAAATACATCATGCCAAAAGGGCTTAATTGCCATTGAATTACACTGTTCCTGCAACATACTGCCTCATTTTGTAGTAATACAGCAAGGCACTGTGTTGCATCCTGGCTGGCGCCATTGTATTTTACATTAACTCAGTTTCAAGCTCAGATAAGGTGCCTGCCAGAGAAATACCTCAGATTTGGTAACAGTCCTGTACATAAGCAAATCAGGGGCACAAGATCTGAAATGATGCTGTATGAGACATTCAGTATAAAATTGTAAGAAAGGAGTCTAGAATTTCTTTTAGCAATTTACCAAGCAGTAGAGCTAAACTGTTTATTTATTTAGCTTTTGTTGACCGGGTAAGTGCACTCGACAAATCCTCCCTATTTTCAGGCACGACCCAGGGGAAGGGGATACAGATGAATGCCAACTGACCTTGACCCAGATTAAGCTGTTGGTGGTATTTTTAGTGAATGAGGGAAATTTGGCCAGGACACCAGGGGAAATTCCCCTACACTTTTCGATAAGTGCCATGGGGTCTTTAACATCCACCTGAACTACCACCAATCCAGGCAGATGGGACCTCGGTTTAACATCTCATCCGAAAGATGGCACCTCAGAAATGCAGCACCCCTCTCATGCGGCAATACAGTGTCAGTACTGGGATATTAACCCAAGTGCCAGATGTGGGAACTGAACCCACAGCCCTCTGATCTCCCGGCCTCAGAGGTGAGTGTGCTACCTACTGAGCCACTGACACTGTTTGACAGATTTTCAACAATATGAGCACCCAGGGGAATGGTCTTGGTGCATGTACATATTTCATCATCATTGTTAGCTGCTTGGAAAACTGTACATAGACTTCTTAGCATCAAGGAAAAATGCACAGGTCCCATGGTTCTTTGAATGGTACAAATATTCAGGAAAAGAAGGGGAATAGATATACTGTCTCAACCATGGAACTTCTGAAAAGCACATCCTTTACCTCCAATAACTCTAATTCTAGTGATGCCCAGGAAATTTTACATGTCATGCAGGGCATTCTTCTTGATAGATTCAGAGAGATGAAGGAGGATCTGGCTCTCTGACATAGTCAATCCGATTGTGCAGAAACCATTCTAGATTCCACTTCTGCAGAATCTTCTATACCATGGGCCCATGTTTCAATAAAATCTGGCCCAGCTGCAGCTAGCTGGGTCCTTAACAGAGGAGACTGTTTAATTTAGGTTATAGTATAAAGTTGGAAAACACACTCATGTCTTCCAGAAAAAGTCCACCTCCATGACCTATGTCAGAGTTTGTACAACCTTTGAGTAATGGGCTGAATGGTTGGCGATCCAGCACCAGAAAGCATTATATTTTAGATTTCCTTCAGACAGGCACAGATACAGGTCCAATGATAATTACTCTACAAGTCCAGGTTTCCGTATCGGGGACAGTATTTGGAACATTCGTGGGACCTTCTTTAGAATCCTCCTCAGATGAGAATAACCCTTTTAGTGTGGCTAGCAGCTCCAGACTGAGTTAGAGATTTTCTTTTTTCCCCACTGGACCTGAACATGGTCCTTCATGTGCTTTGTGAGCATTCTTTTTAAGCAGTTTAAGTGATAAAAGAACGTTTTCTGTCAAAACTTGCTTTTTGGTGTCTAATAGCTTTTAGTTATACTAGATGGATTCACAAGCTATACACCATTTCCTGTAAAATGCCTTATCTCATTTTTCAACAAGAGAAGGCTGTTCTTTGTTTCATAACTTCATATCTCCTGAAGGTTCTTACAACTCTGTGTGTGAATAAGAGGTGAATCAGCCTAATTTATGTTGAAATCTGTTATTGAGAAAGAGAAACAGCATCATAAGCTACTGTAGATGTTGCAACATGATAAAAGTTTACTGCACAAGAACTCGGTCTTATCACCAGTTCAATAACCAATGAATTCTGCATGGCCTATCAAAGAACAGTGTTAGTTCTACACCAGGGCACACCAGAGGGCATGTGCCCTGATAAAAACATGTTTTACCCTGGTTGGGTAAAAAGGAAATCCAAAAATGTCTGATCATAGGAGACTCCATGATTCAGGGAGTTGATACCTATCTGCAGCCAGGGGTAATGGTTAGATGTCTCCCAAGTACATCAGCATGGAGAGACACTGACTGCATTGCTAAAATTGTTCAGGAAGCCAGGAGAATACATTGATGTCCTGGTATACATAGGGACTAATGATCTTGCCAGACGGTCAGTTGTGGAGACCAAGGAACACCTGACCAGGCTGGGTGACAAACTATCATCCATTTCATCTGGCATCTCCTTCTCTGAGATCCTGCATGTATGGGAGAGGGGGAAGAATGACAGAAGTTCAGAGAAGGGGAGATAGGGGAGCTATACACTTGGCTCAAGGGCTGGTGCCAGGAAAAAGGACACAAATTTGTAGGGAACTGGCAAAAGTTTTGGGAGCGAAAGTTCTTTAAATTTGATGTACTGCATCTGACTAAGGAGGGAATCAGTGCATTTGGGCAGAGGTTTGACATCTTTGCAGAATATTTAAAATAGCTAATGGGGAGAGGGGTGCAGCACCCCATACATCTAATGGGAAGAACCCCCCCCCCCAGTTAGTGGTCAAATAGGAGTTCAGCATGTTTGCAATTCATTTGCATCACCAAGTAAGGAAAAAGGACCAATTTCCCATTCGATGCACAGGGGAAATGAAAGATCTCACCCAACAACGAACACACCATAATCTGGCCAATGGAAAATCATGTACATAAATGCTTGCAGTCTTGGAAACAAGATCCCAGACCTGCAGGCAATAATGCCAGAGACCAAACTGGACATAGTAGCAATTAGCGAGACATGATTTACCAGTAAGCACACTTGGGAGACTTCAGTATCTGGCTATGTACTTTTGAGAAGAGACCGAGGTGCAAAAAGAGGGAGTGGAGTGGCCCTGTATGTCAATGAAAATATCAAAGCTACAGAAATTCAAAATACATGTAAGGAGCCACAAGAAATGTGTATCACCCTGGAAACAGGAAATGGGACAGCCATGTAAGAACTGGGGTTGTATACAGGCACCCAGACTAGGGAGAGGACATAGATACATTACTGTTAGAAGATATACAAAACAGGACAGCTAAAGGGGAGGTTCTGATAATGGGAGACTTCAACATGCCAGATACAGATTGGTCAATACCAGCAGGAACATCTGCCAGAACTAGACACATGGTGGATTCCCTGCAGGGGGATGGCCTCAAACAACTGGTACAACAACCCACAAGAGACAGGGCTATCCTAGATCTAGTACTGACTAACAGGAAAAGGATCACTGATCTCCAGGTAGAAGGTCACCTGGGGGCCAATGACCATCACATGGTATGGTTCAGTTTGGCCACTACAACTAAATCATCCCATTCCATTGCAAAAATATGGGACTTCAGAGGAGCTGACTTTGATAAGATGGCCAACAGAGTCAAGCTAGCCCTGGCAAGAAGAAATACAGGTGAAGGGTTACAGGCAAAGTGGGCATGCATTAAGGATGCAATACTTGAAGCAACATCCTATTGTGTTATAGAGAAAAGGAAGTGCAAAAGAAGAAGGAAACCAATTTGGTTCTCAAAAACAGTAGCAGAAAAGGTCAAAGCCAAAATGCTGGCCTTCAGGAAATATAAGGGAACACATTGGGATGAAGATAGAGAGACATACCAAACTTTCCTAAGGGAAGCAATAAGGCAGACAAAGGCCCAAACTGAGGAAAAACTAGCACAAACAGTAAAAGAAGGTGACAAGACTTTCTATAGATACATTAGTGAAAGGAGAAAGTCCAGAGGGGGTATTGCTAAGATCAAAGAGGATAAGGGGGCATGTGAGGAGGAGGACCATGTAAAAGCATCTATCCTAAATAGATACTTCTGCTCAATATTTACTGAAGTGAAGGTAGTGCAGGGCCCACAGCTTAGCACTATGGACATCGGGGGTGGGAGGTGTGCGCTAGTCCCTTCACAAAAGAAAGGGTCCTACAAGAACTCGATAAGCTCAGGGTGGACAAGGCAATGGGACTTCGTGGCATATATCCCAGGGTAGTAAAGGAGTTAAGGGTGGAACTTGCAGAGCCATTAGCAGAACTGTTTAGTGAGACTCTGATCACAGGAGAGGTCCCAGAAGACTGGAGAAGGGCTCATGTGATCCCACTCCACAAGAGTGATTGCAGGGAGGAGGCAGGGAACTACAGACCAGTCAGTCTTACTTCAGTAGCGGGCAAGATTATGGAGGAACTCTTTAAGGAAAGGATAGTGCAACACCTGGAATACATAGGAGCACAGCATCCAAGACAGCATGGGTTTACAAAAGGAAGGTCCTGTCAAACTAGTTTCAAAGATTTCTTTGACTGGGAAACCAGAGTGGTGGACCAAGGTGGAGTAGTTGATGTCGCCTACCTTGACTTCAGCAAAGCTTTTGATACTGTTCCACATAGAAGATTGATTAATAAGCTGGGAAGGTTTGGGGTTGGTCAGAAGTTGGTCAACAGGGTGGTAAACTGGTTGACGGGCAGAATACAGAGAGTGGTAGTAAATGGTATACAGTCAGAAGAGATACAAGTCACAAGTGGGGTACCTCAGGGATCAGTCCTGGGGCCAGTCCTCATCAATATCATCATCAATGACACTGTAGATGGACTGGAGCATAAGGTTTGTCTGTTTACAGATGACACCAAGATCTGTAACAGAGTAGATGATCCAGATGGGGTGGGCAGAATGAGAAGAGATCTGAATAAACTAGCAAAATGTTCTGAAGATTGGCAGCTGGGGTTTAATGCAAAGAAGTGCAAGATCATGCACATAGGGAAGAGAAACCCTGAAGCCACCTATAGGCTGGGAGGAGAGTTGCTGGCAGTCACAAGGGAAGAAGAAGACTTGGGCATCATCATCACAGATGACCTGAAATTATCCAAGCAGACCACTAAAGCAGTAGGTAAGGCTAGGGGGAAGTTAGTGTGTATTAGTAGGGGTATCACAAGTCGGAAGAGGGAGGTAATAATCCCTCTTTACAAGATGCTGGTTAGGCCGCCTCTGGAGTACTCCATGCAGTACTGGAGGCCACACCTTCGCAAGAACATTAACCAAATTGAGGCAGTCCAGAGAAGATCAACCAAAATGGTGCAGGAACTGCATCAGAAAACATATGAGTACAGATTAATGGAGCTTAATATGTATACCCTAAAGCAAAGGAGGGAGAGAGGTCATATGATCGAAACATTCAAACACCTTAAGGGCATTATAAAGGTGAAAGAGTCTAACATGTTTCAATATAAGAAAAATAGCAGGACGAGGACACAGCATGAGATTAGAGGGAGTCCGATTAAGGGGGAATGTGAGGAAGTTCTTTTTCACAGAAAGGGTGGTGTATGCATGGAATGGCCTACCTCAGGAAGTGGTGGATAAGAATACAGTGCAGGGCTTCAAACAGGCATGGGATAGGCAAAAGGGAGCAATACAGATGAGTATGAATAGATAGGCCATTGGCAGAGCAAAGGCCGATGGCACATTTATAAGGTAGAAAAAGAAATGGGCAGACTGGATCGGTCTTGCGGTCCTTATCTGCCGTCAACTTCTATGTTTCTATGTTGGTGCCCTATGTGGTGCAAAGCTGCCCTATAGTAATAATATGACAACAGTCTGGAAGACAGTCAGGGTTGCTTTCTCATGCCTGAGGAGGAGGAGGAAGCATGAGTGAACGTGTACTGTCCTGAATCCTGATTCTCAGATTTCTTATTACCTTCCAATTCTCATTTTTTAAGTGATCTTATAATTCTTTCTGTGTAGTGCATTACCGGTCATGATTCTCACTTCTTTCTCATTTACAATGGCTTAATAAATATTTTGTTATCTTACTGCTCAGTGGACTGGCATACAGCAGTATGGGTGTGGGGTATGCCACAAACATAAATTAACAGAGTCAGACCCTCTCAAGCTCTTCATTGTATAATGGGCTGCTACAGCCCACCATATCCTCCTCCTCCTCCTCCACCAAACACACAGATATATGTCTCCATTCCTCTCCTTTCCTCACAGATCTGGGAATGCTACTCCAATCCCAAGTCACCCAAAGTAAAAAGAAGAATTAGTATTTATATAGTGCTTTTTCATGCACATTGTATCCCAAAGCTCTTGCAAGCAGTGAGACACTTGTACTAAAGTGACAGCAGACTTGCAGTGGCAGCCATTTCACACAGCAACATGCACATAGAGGGCTCGATTTTCAAAGGTCTGATGCAGGGCTTGCATCAAGTCGTCATCAACCTCAATGTTTGGTGCAACTATGCCAAACAACTTTGCTGAAACTATGCCCAATATTAGTACATTGGGTAAAGTTGCAACAGCTTCCACAATTTGCAGCAGCTTGTGCCAAGTATTTGGCACAAGCCCTGCAAAAAGGGTCCCCCAAATGGCACATGTTAGACCAGGGGGGAGCTGATCTAACTTGGGGCATTTAGTGCACCTGATCAGGAATTGCGATCAGCACTAGGAGAATGCTGCAAGCCCCCTGAGCCATATGTTTGGTGCACCAGGGGCTTGCAGCATTTTCAAGGCATTGTAAAATCAGGCCCAGGATCCCATTCATTCACATGTTTCATTGTTAGTTGGATATGTTTTGCACTGGTCCCTAGATGGTATTGCACAATGTGCAGGTGGCCAAAATGTTGTCTGCCAGGTCCACTTGAAAAAAGTCCCAGTTGAGGACTTCTGCTGCTACTGCTTAGGGGAGGAGCCAGAGGGTAATGGTCTCTCTGGTGCCTCTGAGGAAGAAGCCAGTACCACAGAGAGGCATGGCATAGAACTGTAGGCTGCTGGTGCTGGTACAGGAGGACCAGTGATGGAGCCACTACTTTGACCTGCTTTAATCAGGGGGAATAAGTATGTTAACTCCTCCAGCACCTAATTATTGTTTCTACACTTTGGCTGCCCCTTCCTCTTTCCAGTGCTGATGCTGCCACTGGTGCCTATTGCAGACATACCATATGGGGATGTATGGAACTCCTCTTCCATCAGCACCGCCACCACCAAGACAACTCCCAATCCTAGAAAAAAGTTGCACATTCATTTGTTCTCTTAAAAAAAATCTATCTATCTATTTATCTATCTAGGAAAGGTGAAATTACCAAATTTCAGTTTTGTGGAATTTTTGTGAAATTCAGCAGAAGTGTGTGAAATTTCACAAAGTTATGTGAAATTCTCTGAAATTCTTTAATTCGTTGTAACCTAGGTCACATGTTCAATTTTTTGGTTAGAATTTTTCCCTCTCTTGCTTCTTAACCCCTCTCTCTTGTCCACCTCACTGTTTAAATGCCTCCTTTTCCCTTCTAAGATCTTTCAGAGCTCCTGTATAATTTTACATTTTGTGTAGACTTGCTGTTAATACTGTAGCTGCTCTACATGTCATTTTGTATGTAATTGAAATTCCTGCATATGTTTTTGTCTTTGTATTTTTTGAACCATGTGTCTATATGAAGTGTATATATCCACCACTGTAAAAACCCTAAAACTGGACACTTGGGAAAATGGGCATTTTTGCCCGCATGCCTTTCCAGTATAAAATAAAAATGGAAATGAAAATGAAATGGTTGTAACTCGTAAGTTTTAAAGTTAGAGATATAAAATGTGGCATAGGTATTGTTTGGATGGTGCACTAATCAGATGCCAAGTGATCTGACATTTGGATGAGGGGTAGGGGAGTTATAGATGCTTAGATTCTTGCTATTTATTGTTTATGTTAAAAGAAATTCTGAAAATATTTCTATGCTTACAACATAGCCATCTTTGGAGCTAGATAATTGAAAAATTATCTGTTTATCTATCTGTCTATACACTTTCTTAAAAGAGACATAGTAACTGCTAAGCAAGGAGTTAATTGGCTGTATAAATTGTAAGTTACAGGAGTTCAACAATTTACAATTTAATTATTTGTTAAATTGTAAAGACAATTTCAAAATATTAGGATGTTGACAACTCCACTACTATTGAAGGCATACAGTAAATATTTGTCATGCACACCAAAGTAAATATGCCTGAAATCTAATTAACCTAGATAAATTTGGTTTTAGTTGGTTAAAATTTGTTATGGCTGCTTTAGAAGTCACTAATTGGCAAAACTGTCACAAAAATGCATGGACGCATACTATGTAATGTCACTAGAATTCCACTTGTGGAATTTAACTTTCACAAAGTATTTACCACCACTATTCTATATCTGGCCCCTAAATGGCTCAATGAACTTCCCACCTCCATCTCTCTTGAACCCAAGCTAGGCCCCTTCAAAACAAACTTCAAAAATCAGCTCCTTATGCTCTCATTCTGTGACTGCCCCTAGTCCCCCTACCTCCACCCCTTATCTCACACGCAGCTTCCAAACTGAGACCCCCTGTGGTCCCCTCAGGGTCCACTACTTCACTTAACGTTGGGTCTGGATATCTGACCCTAAGATTTTTTGCTTTTGTTACTCTTTAACACTTTGATGCAGGGCTTGTGCTGCCCTATATTGTGTTTCATTTTTAATTGACTAACTACGATGTACATATGTTACCCTATGTATCTACCTATGTTATCTTGTATCTCTGATGTGGAACCTTTGCAAAGGAGTCTCAGACTCAAAGGTGTATTTCCGATTACTGTAATAAAAAATTTAAAAATAAATAGTGGTAGAATAAAAGGGGGTAAAGCTGGAGATCAAGTAGGGTCTTCGGTTGTTGTAATATGTATAGAAAATGGGCAGAATGGGTGGGCTGGAGGTCTTTTCTGTTGTCAGATTCTTTGTTTCTATGTTTCTATGTAGGACACTAGGGGTCAGATTTTCAAAGGACCCTTCGATCAACACAAGGTGCATCAAACAACCATCTTACATCAAATCCAGTTGCACCAAATACAGTACACCATATTTTGAAAGAAAAGCTTCTCAGTAGTAAAGTCCTCCAAACTGATGCTAAAGGTCCACTGCATCAAATCAAATCACACAAGGTATAAGAATGACGCACACTGTGTCAAAAAAAGGTGCAAGCTGAGTCAATAAAATTGTGCAAATTGAGTCAGAAAAATGACTCAAGGAACAAGAATGACAAGTTGAGTCAAAAAAATGTGGCAAGTTAAGTCAGACAAGCATTTGTCAATGCCGGACGGTCGCTTGCAGGTATTTGCAGTGGTGTTTGGCACGTATGGTGCTTTACCCATATGCCCTGTGCGATTGCTGGTATTTGCACAATAAATTTTCAGCATGACCTTTTTGTTACCCCCATTGTGCTCTACATAGGCGGAAACACATTTTGGGCAGGATGTGAAAAATGACAGCTGTACTGCTCATAAGGAAGTGTGGTAAAATGGCAATGTGGAAAATCTGGAGTGGAAATATTGAAAATTCGCACACCTACGAGCGTGCATGGGAACTGAGCAATGCACGCTCGTAAAACAGTCATTGTTAGGAATTTTTTCACCAAATTTTCAACATTGGCATTTTAAAACCTCTGCTAATGAACAGTGTCACTGTGATTGTCTTACTGTGTCCCATACATTGATTTTGCTCACCGACTGCGCCATTGTGCACTACATGGGCGGAAACATGTTTTGGGCAGGATGTGAAAAATGACAGCTGTACTGCTCATGAGGAGATGTGGTAAAATGCCAATGTTGAAAATCTGGAGTGGAAATATTGAAAATTCGCAAACCTACGAGCGTGCGTGGGAACTGTGCAACGCACGCTCATAAAACAGTCATTTTTAGGAATTTTTTCACCAAATTTTCAACATTGCCATTATAAAACCTCTGCTATTATACAGTGTCACTGTGATTTTCTTAATGTGTCCCATACATTGATTTCGCACACCGACTGCACCATTGTGCACTACATGGGCAGAAACACATTTTGGGCAGGATGTGAAAAATGACAGCTATACTGCTCATAAGGAGGTGTGGTAAAATGACAATGTTGAAAATCTGGAGTGAAAATATTGAAAATTTGCAACCTTACGAGCGTGGTAGGAACTGCACAACCTGGCTCGTAAAACAGTTATTTGTAGGAATTTTTTCACCAAATTTTCAACATAGCCATTTTAAGACCTCTGCTCATGATCAGTGTCACTGTGATTTTCTTTAATGTGTCCCATACTTTGATTTCACACCGACTGCGCCATTGTGTGCTACATGGGCGGAAACACGTTTTGGGCAGGATGTGAAAATGACAGCTGTACTGCTCATGAGGAGGTGTGGTAAAATGGCAATGTTGAAAATCTGGAATGTAAATATTGAAAATTCGCAAACGTTTGAGCGTGCATAGGAACTGCACAACGCGCGCTCATAAAACAGTCATTTTTAGGAATTTTTTCACCAAATTTTCAACATAGCCATTTTAAGACCCCTGCTCATGAACAGTGTTACTGTGATTTTCTTAATGTGTCCCATACTTTGATTTCGCACACCGACTGTGCCATTGTGCACTACATGGGCGGAAACATGTTTTGGGTGAGATGTGAAAAATGACAGCTGTACTACTTATAAGAAGGTGTGGTAAAATGGTAATGTTGAAAATCTGGAGTGGAAATATTGAAAATTCGCAAGCCTATGAGTGTGCTTAGGAACTGCACAATGCACGCTCGTAAAACAGTCATTTTTAGGAATTTTCACCAAATTTTCAACATAGCCATTTTAAAACCTCTGCTAATGAACAGTGTCACCGTGATTTTCTTAATGCGTCCCATACATTGATTTCGCACACCGACTGCGCCATTGTGCGCTACATGGGCGGAAACACGTTTTGGGCAGGATGTAAAAAATGACAGCTGTACTGCTCATAAGGAGGTGTGGTAAAATGGCAATGTTGAAAATCTGGAGTGAAAATATTGAAAATTCGCAAACTTACGAGCCTGCGTAGGAACTGCGCAACACACACTCATAAAACAGTCATTTTTTGCACCAAATTTTCAACATGGGTTTTTTAGGAACCCTTCTCATGAATGATGTCACTGTCATGGCATTATTCGGGCCAAAAGGATGATTTCGTGCAGTGACTGCGAAATCACCCTTCGGGCCTGAATAACACCATGACAGTTGCATCATTCATGAGAAGGGGTCCCAAAAACCCAATGTTGAAAATTTGGTGCAAAAATTCCAAAAAATGCCTGAGATATGCAATAAAGTTGAAAACCCCCTATCTAGCCCATTATACAGCTTACTGGCATTTCCTCAGTTCGCGATTGACTTTAAAGAGTGCAGACGTGTTCCCGGTCCACCGAAGATCATCGTGCTGAGCTCTGGAGGTAAGTATGGGGTGAGGGGGTGTGTGGGGAGGCTGGGTGCGCAGTGGGTGGGTGCGGGTTGTGGGAGGGGGGACTGGGAGAAGCACCATGGGACCGTTTTTGCTTTACAGGTGAAAAAAAAAGACTACATGGGACGTTTGCCACGCTGGGGTGGGCTCCCAGTGTGGCAGAAGGATGGCTGGGGGGGACCGTGCTGGAGCCAACGGGAGTTAGGCACCCCCCATCAAGCAAACAACGCAGGACATTTGCCATGCTGGGGTGGGCTCCCAGCGTGGCACCAAAGCTTTGGGGCGGCGTGACGCTGGGGTGGTGGATGGGGGCGGTGTGACGGAAAGTGCTTCTGTAAGGACAGGGTGGTTTTCTTTGAAGTGAAGACCACCGCTGTCATACACAGCTCCCACACCCATTGGTGCAGCACCGCCACGCCTGCTCAACGGAGCAGTGGCTTGAAAGGGAGAGGCACACCTCCAAAGTGTGCTACTCTCCCAAAATGTTCCTTGCACATGCGCGCAAGCGAACGTAAAAATGGTGCAAGTTGAGTCAAAAAATGACACAAGAGATGAGAATGATGCAAGCTTACTAAAAAAATATAGCAAATAAAATGGCCAAGACTAAGCCCTCAAAACATTCTAAACTAGGCCTACAGGGGAAGTTTGGCCCTTAATAGTACCATAGTCACTTGTGCCCACCTGCTGTGGGCCTCTTTAGATGCTCTAGTGTCCCGTAGACCAGCTCTGGCTGGTCTAACAGCAACATGCATCTTAAGCACAAGGACAGTGCTCCCATTCTTTGAAAATCCCAAATAAGGGGATGGTACATCATTTCCATGATGCGGGCATCCCTTCCAACATGGCTGATGCATTTTTTCCATGCAAGCAAGCCTGGCACATGCAAACCTGTTTCTGACTCAAGCACCATTTGAAAATCAGAGTTGATGCAAGTTTTGAAGCATCCTACCCCTTGCATCAGTTGTTTTTGAAGCACGCACTCTGCAACATTCTCTGGCATTTGAAAATCCATCCACAGGCATCCAAATGGATGCCAGTTCAGCACTGCAGTACATTCCCCATTCTGCATAGAGTGGGTGACCAAGGGATATGGCAGTCTATTGCAGTCCTCCAAGTACTGCTAATTTATGATTTCCCCATCATGGGAGAGCAATGATATATGCCGGTGTAATCAGACAGCACCTGCCTAATCTAAAGCCCTCCCAGCCTTCACAGAGTGTGATGTGGCTAGACAAGGGCCATTCAGAACACATGGAGAGTCCTGCAGCTGGGAGTGGAGGGATACATTGGTACTACTACAGTCTTTCATGCTGCATAGGCTCTGCTCCCTCCATTGGCCCTCTGGGATGCAAAGTATGTCCCCAGGGTTGTGTGCATGCATGCCTCTGTCACCTTGTCTGCCATGACCTGAACAATTGCATAGCACTGTGCATCGCAGGGGATCGGGTGTGATGGTGTTTTGAAGCCACCTCTGTGGATGCTTGTGGGTTTTCATATGCCTGAGGTATGACCTCAGCCCCCCCCCCCAAGTCTGTGAAGGCACCCCAGCAAAGGTACAGATCCCTTTGTGGACTGAGCTCTTGGAAATTATTAATTGCCATTAAGTCAGAAATCACAGAATACCATCAAATATACTCACTACTGAATTTGCAGGCCCTGATGCAGTTACTTTTCAGGGCATCTATACAATTTCTTGGGACCACCTTTGCGCATTGTGATGGCTCCTCCACCATCTCAAGCACATCAGGATAAGCCACTGAAGGTCATCCCATTTATGTTTCAGTTGCTTGATTGTGCAAGGGATACTGCTGACCTTCTCATCAAGCACAGTTTTATTACATCCCAGACTTTCTACCTTTCAGTGAAAGGAAGTTGATTGGGACACAAAGGGCATCAACATGCTTAGTGACCTTGTTGACAAACAGGGCAACCTGTTTTGTCAGGAACTGTGGTGCCAGCTTCCTTTGTGAGCTGCTTGCCTGTGCCTCTGTCACTTGGCATTGCTGGTCAGCCATATTTCTGTCTCTGTGTCATTCTTTCCCTCTCTGTCCCAACAAATAAATACAAACACTCTTCCTAAATCTGAGGCTTTACTGCAGACTTGGTGCCAAATTCAGTTGGCCAATAAAATGAATCAACTAAGTAAAGCTGATAAATTGGAAAAAAGAAATAGCACTAGTGTATATTTGTAAGGAATGCTTCTGAAAGTTCAAGAACTCAGAACAAAAACAGAATCCCTCCTATGTCTTTGTTTCAATGGGTAAAATTGATCCCAGCTATAAAACACTTCATTCAGGAATATTGGAATTAATAATCCACAGTTTGCGATTCATTTTGCTGTTTACATAGAGTACTGTTTATAAACCGTGGCATACTAAATTCACAGTACACGAAGCGAGAAATAGAATGTCGCAGTTTACCTTAGCATGTACTGTAGCACTGTTTGGGAAAAGATAAAAGAACCACTGAATAAACCAGACTGTAACAGGGAAGTGGAAACACAGACAGTGGAGACCATTGTCTGCTGCTCTACATGTCAGTGAGATATAGAGAGGGTAGGAAATGATACACATTTTTATAGTCTTTCATAGAACAGCAAAAAAAAAAAATTAATCGTTTTGTTACACAGCTGCCAAACTCTGAAACAGTATTGACGTAGGAATTAGAAAAACAGTCAATACAGACAATTTTAAAACTAAATACAAATAAAATATTTATAGAGATGATAAAATTGTTTTTGGCATGCCCTAACAACTGTGTGTATACAGTATTTATTGCTTAAATATTAACACTTTGCCCTATAATTTATGCAGTGTATCACAACAATCATGTCTAGTTTTGAAAACTGGATTAATATTTGTTTATGCCTGTCCAGATCTGTAGCTGGGTCAGGCCTGTAACAGGGCCATGTGGCCCAGTGGTTCCCCACTCAGTTAACAAAATGTTAAATAAAATAAATAAAATACATGAATGATGGGGATGGGCATACCCATGAAGACTGCAGTCAGTACCCTTATGAAAGTCAAAATTGTGCATTTATTTGCTTGAAGGGGGAAATTTAAGAGGGATGTGAGGAGGTATTTCTTTGTTGAGAGGGTGGCGAAAGCCTGAAATAATATTCCAGCATGGTTGTGGGTGCACACATAGTTGTGAGAGTCAAACATGCCTTGCATGGGAGAGGTATCTGCGGTTGAACAGCAAGCAGGGAAAAGAGGGGCAGACTTGGTTGACCAAGCGGTCCCTATCTACTGACCAATTCTATATTTCCCTGTGTGTGTTTGTAAAACAGTTTCTCCTTATGATTTTCTTTTCCTGTCTGTCCCTATTTAGATGCTGTTGACTCTTCAGGCACAATGTTCTCCTCTGTCCTTGCGGCTTCATGGTATGTCCATCACAAGTCTGCAGGTAGTAATATGTTGAATCAAACTCTATTAATAACCTTTTCAACAGGTGATTTCATTAGTTCAATTATTTGTATTTGTAGTATCACAGGATTAGTAAAGGTGGAGAAGTAGGTGTACGCATTTTGTTATGTCACCGTATGTGTGTTAGTAAAAAATTTTGTTGTAATTCTTCTCTCGGCAGATCCATGTTTTTGCATGCTGCTGCTGTTGATGATGCTCATCTGTTCTCCTGTGCTTCTGAGACCAGTTTCATGGAGTATAGCTGCCCCGTCACCAAAGAGCCAAACCATAAAAAAGTTCTAGCTACTTTTCTGCTGCAACTGATGTCCCATGTCCCTATGTCTCCTTCTCCATGTGGTGTTGAAGTTTTTTTGCCAGACCATAAGAAAAGCAAGCCAATCTGCTGCTGATGTCCCATAGTCTTGTTCCTTCTCCAGGTAGTGTTGTGCACCAAAAAATGAGAACAGAACAAGTTATGATATAGTGTACCTTGTGTTCACAAGAAATTATATGACTGCTTAAAACAGTTCTGTTTGCTGATTTAATTTCTATGACAGATATTACGTAACCTCATTTTGGTACTCTTGGCCACCACCCCATCACAACCTGCTGATTCTGTTTTTATACTCTATATGTTGTAGGGATGTGCGAAAAAAAAACCTTTCGCCAGCAGAATTGAAGCAGAAGTCAGAATTTCGCTTTCACAAAAGTTCATAAATCCATTTCTGAACTTTCGTGGAATTTCCACCTCCCCTGCATGGCTGCCCGCTATGTAATTTAATTAATTCCCTGGTGGCTAGTGGTCCCTCACCCCACCTGATCACCTACCCCATGTTTTTTTTTAAAGAAGCCCATGTAATTCCTGACGGCTAGCAGTCCTGCCTGCCATCTGATCACCCGCCCCATGATTTAAAAAAAAGCCTATGTAATTCCTGGTGGCTAGTGGTACCGCCTACCACCTGATCACTTTCCCCATGTTTAAAAAAAAAGCTCATGTAATTCCTGGTGGCTAGTGGTCCCTCCCACCGTGCAATCGCTTGCCCCATGTTTTAAAAAAAAAAAAGCCCATGTAATTCCTGGTGGCTAGCAATCCCTCCCCCACCCAATTACCAACCCAGCCAGTCCAGGGCAATGTGCCCTTAGCTCTTTCAAGTAACCCCATCCTGATCCCCCACTGTATACAGGAGTAGTTATAAAAAAAAAAAATTCTCCCTGGTAGTCTAGTGACCCTTCCTGCCTTTCCCTAATCCCTGAATTAAAATCTGTATCCCTGGTGGTCTAATGCACCCCCCCACCCCTGGAGGCAAAGTCCCACCACCTCCATCCCAAACCTGAGAGTGGGCCACCACGACAGCTCTCCTCTCTCCTCCATGGCCGGCAGCCCACACTGAGCTATCAATGAATGAACTCATGCTTGAATAAACACACACTCATTCATCAATAGCTCAGTGGGCTGCCGGCCAATGAGGGGAGAAGAGGACTTTGCCGGTGGCCCAATCTTGGGTTTGGGATAGGGCGTGGGAGTTTGCCTCCAGGGGTGGGGGGTGCACTAGACCAACAGAGATACAGATTTTAATTCAGGGTTTGAGGAAAGGGAGGGAGGGTCACGAGACTGCCAGGGAGAGATGTTTTCTTTTTTTATAACTACTGTATGTGGCGGGGGATTGGGATGGGGCTTACTTGAAAGGTCTAAGGGCACATTGCCCTGGACTGGCCGGGTGGGTAATTGTTGGGGGGAGGGACCACTAGCCACCAGGAATTACATGGGCTTTTTTTTTAAACATGGGTCGAGTGATCGGGTAGCAGGAGGTACCAGTAGCCTGTGACCAGGAATTACATGGGCTTTTTTTTTAAACATGGGGTGAATAATCTGGTGGTGGGAGGGATCGCTAGCCATCAGGGATTACATGGGCTTTTTATTTTATTTTTAAATGGGGAGGGTGATCGGGTGGTGGGAGGGACCACTAGCCACCAGGGATTTTTTATTTTTTATTCAGGCAAGGCTTGGGGGAAGGGGGCAGCTCTGGACACCACCGTTTACTTTTTTCCCCTTTTTCCTGCCTCTAGGTGAGCAAAAACCAGTGAAATTTTACCCTAAAACCTTCAGAATTTTTCTGTTCTGCAGCAGGCAGAAATTTGGAAACTTTCGCGAAAGTTGTTAAATTTCACGGAAGTTCCACTACCGTGGCAAAAACTACTTTTGCGCACCCCTAATATGCTGGATGTAGAAATGTCAGGTTTCACCTCTCATTCCATTATGATGTTGGCTAATGCATCAGAGGCAGTAAAATTTGAAGTTTCACTTATACATCTGCTCTGACCCTATCAGAGGAAAGTCAAGCAACTGCCTCAAAGTAAAATCCAGATTTGTGAAAATAGACCATTATTGCCCATTAAAAGAATCCCCCTAGATTACCATTAGCAACATTGCATCTTCTGTTTGTCTCCTCTCGTGTGATCTACTTCTAGATGGTGAAACTTATAGTGTGACTGCCTACACACACATAGCAGCTGGCTGCAGTTTCCTTCAAAAATCCATCCTATAAGTCCCAACAGATCTGGTAAATCATGACCACATCTACAGCACCAACAAGCTTCCATCCATATTTCCCCCACCCACACTGGCTCCCTCTGACTCCATGCTGACTCATTCCTGCTGTCCTAATCTATGTCTCCTCAGGTGGAGTAGGTACCTGATCCACCACCACTGTAAAGTCTAGAACACTTTGGATTGTAAAAAGAAATTAAAGCTGAATCAGTGGACATTCAGACAATAAATATGTTGATTGACCTTTTGTCAAATTTCAGGCACACAAGCAAACACTCTGAAAATGAAATTGTTGGGTTAACATAAAAAGGTTTTATAGAATAAAAACAAAAACAATAAAGGCCGGAATCAATAACAAGAAAACAACAACACAGTATACAGAATAAAACACAATAACTATTTACACAAAAAAACTACAAATACCAAACTGTTAACAAGAACTAAACTAAGTGGACACCACCATCCACCACTCAGTCCTCCTGTAGTACTGAGCATGCTGCTGGTTGGTGTGTCCTGTCCTTGGCAACATCACTCGACCTCCCCCTTGCTGCCATGTTGCCCACTACCTGCCATGAAATACAGCGCAGGTCCACTCCATGTTGGCTTGCCCACCACACAGGGTTTAAATGCCCTCTCCAATGTCCCTGATTTCATCAGGTGACACTGTGCATGGCTGCTGGGCTATAGTTGCAGGCATGGTGGATGATGGTCTTGTTGGGTCCTCCTGGGCCTCATCCAGCTCAGTCCGGACCAGATGCACCATCTCTTTCCTTAAATGAGCATTCTGTTTTGTGTCCCTTTAGTTTAATCCTCTTGGCCTTCTCACTGTGTCTCACTCATATCTGTACAGAAAAGAATAAGTAATTTGAATAGAATGAGCTTTACATATGTCACTGAAAGCAGCTCTAACTGTAGTCTGTCCAGTTTAACAGTACTGTGCCCCGAGAGCTGTTGTAGAGGCAGGGTTTACACCCTCGCCTGCACCCCTTGCTCCCTACTGCATGTCTACCACAAAGAGGAACCAAAGAACCCTTTACTATGTCAAAGCTGTGTTTTAACAAAGCAATATTTTTAAGCACATCTGCCAGTAGGCTATTTCTTCAGCACCTCAGCCAGTCTCTGTAAGTTCAAACTTTCTCACATCCCTTCCAATTTGGCCCACCCGTCCCAGCTTACATTCATGTACCCTTGCTTTAGAGCCCCCCCCATTCTGGCTACATAGTTCCTCACAGTTTACCATGTTTATTCCTTTCTGGATTGTGCTGTTCTCTCTGGTGTATGTTGCCTTTCTGGCCTAAAGTGAGTACATGCTCAGTGGCCTGACCTGACCTTCTTAGGATCTGCACTGTTGACTCAGACCCCTAACTCATTTTGATTACTATACAGTGCAACATCTACAGCCTGTATCTATCTTTCTTCAGGTGAAGACTCCATTATTGGACACAGTACTGTACTCAAGATGTGGTCTCACCTCACTGGTGATCTATAGAGAGTTAGTATTACATTACCTAATTCCTGTACTGCTATCAAAACTCATTCAAATACACCACAACATTCTTGTTGACTTGCTGTAAGCCTTGTTACATTGTTTACTTTGTTTCTTGGGAGTCACTTGTGATGAGCCCTGGTCCCTTGTCCTTTAAAGCAATGGCCACTTTAACACCTCCAATACACTGTGCTTTCCTGGGGTTCTTGTTACATATGTGCATCACCTTGCACATTTTGGTGTTTCATTTTAGCAACAGCCCACCTACACAGTTACTTGGTTACTTGGTCTGGTAAGACAAAGAAAGTCAATGGCTCATTAAGATTGTCGCCCACTCCTAGTGGGTGTATTATGTAATTCTTGATGTCAGTATATGCTAATTGAGCCCTTTTTAAAACTACTGAATGAGGTTTTGTTTACTAAATCACTTGGAAGTTTGTTTCACAAATGGGCTGATCTTATTGTAAAATAATTATTTCTTTTATTGGTGTTGTCAACAGTTTTGTCCAGTACATGCCAGAATCTGATATGCATTTTTTTCACCAATACCATTCTAATTCTTAACTAAGGAGATTATGGTGCTGCTGTTGTGGGTTTGCCAGATTATATTCTGATGTTTAGGACACAGGTAAACCAGGTTTGGTATTATATACAGTATGTGAGCAATAATACAAAAGAGATGTGTGATTATGCTTCAATAATCACACACCTCTCAAGGGTGTTATTAGGAATATGAGACACTTGCGCAGAGGGCTTTTACACACCACAGAGGTGTGAGGTTATTGACCAGCATCAAACATCCCAAGCATTTTATTGCACTTATAACAAGTGTATGAAAAATGACACCAACTACTTAAAGGGCATCTGGATAGGGATGGGGAAACACAAGTAAAATGTAAAAAAGTTCCTTTTATGGAGCACACAGCTCTTTTCATAGCATGGTTCACTATAAGCCTCCCTCCCATCTCTCTTGTCTCTTCCTTTCTCTGAGAGCTTGTTGATGAAAACTGAAATATAATTCAGTTAAATTAACCAGTGTCATGCTAGTTATCTGCACAGCTGAATTTACACACAGTATAGTGTGGGTTAAGGCAACAGTATGGCTAATGCATCTACACAAAATGTGTTACTTTGTACCTAAGCTAGCACTGTGCTTTTTCAGCATTTAACCTGTTGCCTTCCTGCTATTTTCTATCCCTTTCTATGGCCACATGGGCAAAGCCATGCAGATGTACTGCTAGCATCAGAAAAAGGGGTCTGATTCCTAACGCAGCACAGCTTTTGTTGTTATGAGTTGTGAAATGGAATCAAAGCTACATTCACTAAACTGTGATTTCTTCCCCTCCCCCCTCTTCCCCCAGCTGTGTTGTTAGGAGGGAGTGGAATCCCTCCAAGTCCTCCCATTCACTGCAATGTGGAATCTGCAGATCTCCAGTTTCACAGTTCATTAGCAGCTCTCCCTGACAAGGTAATTCAGTTAGAGGTGTCTTTGTTTGTTTATTGTCTTCCTTTTTCAAAAACATTCAATATTGTTTGCTATTAAAAAAAAAAAGTCCTTGCCAGATAAATGTCACTACATTTTCTGGGAATAAGCCTAATAGATTTATTTTACAGTGCCAGCAGCCTAAGGGTTAAATCAAAAAGGCACTGGAATCTGCAGTACACACACACACACACACACACACACACACACACACACACACACACACACACATCTCTCCCTATCTCCCTCTGTCTCTCTCTCTGTCTCTTTCTCTGTCACACACACACACACACACACACCCACACACACACACACACACACACACTTAAATAACTTAGGTAATAACATTGCAATACCACCTCACAGACACACATCCCAAAAAAAAAACCTCTGGCCAGAGATAAAACGTCTGCTGGATTTGACCTGATGAGGAATACATTTAGTGTGTGTGCCCCATGCTACTAATGTACATTATGATTTATGTGCACCTACTACAATACGTTTCCATTAGAAGTGTTTACCAAACTTCCTCATTCTAATTTCATTTTTCTTTATAAGGTAAGGACTGGTGATTAGCTGCAATGAATCGCATTGTGGAAGTAGCTCCAGGCTTGGGCATTCTCACCTTTTTGCCCAAAAGTCTTTGCAGTTCCCTGCACAATATGATATTTAGTTAGCAATGAGGTGAGAAACATTTCAGACATTAGGACCCTAATATCCCAGATTTAACTTTTAAGCCTTTTTGAGAATTTTCCCCATACGTGAGTTAAATCTGAGCCTTTGTCTTCTCAGAGTGCATCTGGGTGAACCCACTCCCACTCCTCTTCCAGCCCAAGTTCCGATGCACCTTGCTGTCCCAGGGTTTTTCTTTATTGTAAGGAAAAGCTACAGTTGGAGTGGCAGTGTCAGCAGTGAAGATGTGACACCAGCAAGGCACCCCCAGGTTCAGCCCATTGAGATCCTCCTCCCTCTCTCTATGTCTCAATTTAATATCTCTTATTTTTTGATGTGTGGGGCTGGGCCCATGTGGTGCTGCTGTGGCTAGCTGCTCACAACTCTTCTGCACAAATGGGGCTGGACAAAACTGGTGCCCCTCACACTTTAAGGGTGGATCCTACTGCCTACCCCACCGCCACTGCTTGACTCTCAGCAGCAATGTAGGCACTGTGCACTGAAACTTAGCAGCAGGAGCAGCAGCAGCAGCAATATCCAGTGACTGATAAGACAGCCGACAAGGGACTAGGAAGCAACTCCAGTTCCAAGCCAGCCAGAGGGAGGTACGGTTGGAGACTCCTGCAAATGAGCTGAGCTCTTCATGGCTTTGAAGAATAACAGTAGCAGTGGCATCCTGCTCATCAGCGAGGTGTCATCCCCATTCCTGGAGGTGGTGGAGCTGAACATGGGAGGACAACTGTATGTCACCAAGCACTGCACCCTGCTCAGCATCCTGGACAGCACCCTGTATATCATGTTTACCTGCCCCAGCCTCTGAGAGCTGTCCCATGACAACCACAGCTGCTTCTTCATCAACCGGGATGGCTTCCTCTTCAGGTACATGCTGGACTACCTCCGCAACTGACAGCTCATCCTGCCTGACCACTTCCCAGAGAAGGAGCTGCTCCTGTGGGAGGCTGAGCACTTCCAGCTCCCTGACTTCATCAGGCTGCTGAGCCCCAAGGTTACCAAGCAGTGCTCACTCAATGACGAGTGCTGCCAGAGTGACATCGAGGAGAGCTTGCAGGACAGTGGCGACCCAGGGGCAGCCAGCTGTGCCTTGTCAGATAAGAGGTCACCCTTCATCACCTTGGGCTACCGAGGCTCCTACACCCTAATGTAGGACAATCAGACAGACGCCAAGCTCCAGTGGGTGGCGTACATCATTGTGTATGGGCACATCATCCAGGCCAAGGAGGTGTTCAGCAAGAGCCTGAATGAGAGCTGTGACCTAGACCAGCCTCTGGACAAGTACATGTTGTGCTTCTACCTCAAGTTCACAGCACTTGAGCAGGCATTCCGACCAGCTCTTGGTGGCGGGCTTCCACATGGTGGCGTGAAACTCTACCTGCATGGCAGCCTTCGTAAGCCAGTACAGTGAACCACAGGACAAGGTGTAAAGCAACTACACCGAGTACATTTTCTTCGATGAGTAGTACTATTCCTGCATTGCAAAAGTAGTCTCTCACTGTGGCTTGGGAGGGGAGAATGGGTGTGGACGGATGCATGTGGTTCAAACATAGGAAACTATTCCTATTCAAGATTTGCAGGGGGACTGGAACTAGTAGGGAAATGCAACAAGCTCCTCCACTGCCTCTGCATTACCTTGTATTATAACAGGATTAAAGTACATTTAGCTTCTCTATTAGCATACGTTAGCCTATTTAGGCACAGTTGATGTTTCCGATAGCCTTTGCTCAGCCTTGCATGGTGCTGATCAGTTCTGGATGAAGCAGTCAGAATGTGAAACTGTGAAATTATTCTGATGTTGAATCGCACAGGAGAAATTCTGGTTGCTGCTATCATCCACTTACTGAGGCTATCCTTATACCTTGCTTCGTGTTCTCTGAAAGTTGCTTTGACAGTAAAAAAAAAGTCTAGCATAAAGAGTGATTGATAACAATCAGTTTCCTGGTTAAAATCATAATGCCTGAAATCTACTACAGTTCTATGGCATCTACTAAGATTTTATAATTTCCAGACTGTCCACCTTCTGTTGCTTAAATTTGCATATACATTAAACACACATATTGTTGCTTTAAGGCAGTCTTTGCTTTCAACATAGTGCATCTCTGGGTTCTTCTGTTTCACATCTGCATTGTGTCCTGTGCAGACACTGCAGCCAAAACTTGAAACAGAAGCAACAAAACAGTTTTCATCAAATTAAATTTCTCAAGTCCAAGTTTGTTTGCCAAGGAGTACAATATACCAATGCCTAGTATTATTGAAACGTGAAAACTAGGGCAAGTTCACACAAAACACCTCCTTCATTCCATTAATACTGGCACAGTTGTTAAAAGAAGATAGCTAGTAAGAAAATTTCCTCTGCCCCTGAATGTGAGACAACATCCAGATATTGCTGTAGGAAATGAACAGGAACAGTACCATACAATTATTGGCCAAAATGTTGCACAGCGTAGATGTCCCAAACACAGATGCCACTTCCAAACCTTTACCTTCACTCATCTACATCATAATTTGATCTATAATGAAAGAATAAATCATTAGATGACTGAAAAATTGTATACACAGATACATGCAGTATTTCCCACCCTCCTGCCCTGGAAATCATGGATACCTCATAAAAAATCTGCTATCAGCCATTTGTGGTCTGCAATAATGTGTAGCTTACTTAGTGTAAAAAAGCATTTTGTGAGGGAGAACTAGAATATACCACCTATGTTTATCATAATTCAGTGACAAAAATGCTACATGTAGGAGAGACCATGGAAATGTTTTAGGCAACATCACTAGGGACGTCCAGAAAATCAGGAACAGTTTAGAGGTATGCACAAACAGGAAGAAATTACACATATACCTCGAGACGTGAAAATCTTTTAAATTCAACCTGAGATGCAATCCCACCCCTAACATATAGCTTGGACCCAATCTCCAACCCCAACCCAATCTCTCAAACTTTGTACCTTTAAAGAAAAAAAAATATGATCTCCACGGCTTAACTTACTTTGCAGATAGTTTTCTGGAAGCAACAGCCTCACCTAAGCAGCTAATGACAACCTCAAGCCTGGTTCTCTGCCTCCTCAACTCTGCTTGAGTTTTGGTAGGGATTTTCTTTGTATGGTAGCATAATAACTCACTCAGAATGGAAAAACCAACTGGTGCATAGAGTGGGGGTACCGGTATTAAAAATAATTATTCTAAACTTTAGTAATCTACAATATGAAAGCTGAACTGGTCTTTAGCAATTTGATGCTATGTATTATGTATCGTAAAGGCTGGATGCAAGTCATAACACTTGGGCTTACTGATTCTAATGACTTGACTGATAATTGTGCATACCTCTACCTCCAGCTTCCATGGTTAATCTCAGGGCAGCCTACTCAGCGATCAGTGAAGTTCAGTGAAGTAACAGTCTGTTCTGTTATAGAAAGAAGGTCTGAAACTGATCTGTCAAAAGGCATTGCCACAGGCTCCACCCAAATGTCTCCATAAAAAATGTGCAGTGGTGCAGTGGAGAAGATGGCACAGTGGGGATATGGTGGAGGGCTTCAATTGGCAGAGGTATCATGCTTAAAAGTTTATTGCTGTTATGCGCAGTTCCAGATCTGATGAGTGCTTTCTTCTGAAGCAAAACATCTGCAGACTCCGCCCCTGCAGATGTAAAAAAAAGCTACTGCATAGGCACTATAGGAGTGCAGTCCAGTTTATTGGCACGATTCAAAATGAATGTAGTTACTGCTACTGAAATCTCATTTCTGCATTTAACAATATTTTAGTTAACAATGGCATTTTTCTTTTTCTCTTTTTTTTGTTACAGAACAGCACTGACTGACAAGTATATTCCATATCAGTGTCCCATAACAATATATATAATACACTGTCATAGTCAAAGATCGGTGTAGGTAGCCAAATTTGTCTCCCTCACTTCCCATCTCCCTGCACAGGATTCTAAATTATTAAATCATTAATCCAATAGAAGTAAAAACAACAGAGCAGAGTCTTACAAAGCCAGCAATGAAAGTGCATAAACTAGAAATGGCTTGGTAAAAAGAAAATTACCCCAAACCAGGACTGACCTTAATATCATGTCATCAATAAAACTATCTTAGGGAGCATGTAGAGCAAGTTACACTTTCAGAAAAGGGGGCAATCAGGTGGTCAGTTTAACTTTAACTCCTGCATGTATGTATCTGTAATGCTTCACTTGTACTGTAAATGTGTTTAAAGACAGACAGAATCACCACACTGTGTTTAAAAAGAAAGAAGAAACCAGATAATTTAACCATGTGCTGTATGCCCACATATTCAAAAGAGATGTGCGTCGCATCCATAGAAGCACACACACATCTTCAGACTTGTGAGGTTCATTGGGGGCATGGCAATATTTAGAAGCTCCTGATGCTCCCCGCAGACCCAACTGTACCACCGACCAGAATATTGCGATGTGTGAATGGAAATGAGGGGTCCCTCATGCATATACCACACAATGCAATATTCATTTGCTCCCTGGAAAAAACATGGCCTGCTGCACCTGTGCATTGTTAGGAACCAAAAACCTTACCTTAACTATGTGCAGGGCAGGCTTGTGCCCCACACACAGTCCAGGGCTGGTCACATAATCCCTCTCCCTGGCCCAGAACACTGTAAAATAAACCAATGTCCCTAGCCTTTTTTCCATAATGTAGCGACCCCCCTCCCCAGCCCCGATCCCAGATAGAGATAATAATAAACACTTGCCCCTTTTCCATAGAGTAGGGACCCCCTCCCCAGCCCTGATCCCTAATACAGATAATAAAACATAAAAGTACCCCTTTTCCATTGTGCAGGAGACCCCTTCCCAGACCAGATCTCAGAGAAAAATAATAATAAAAACAAGTTCCCCTTTTTCATAGTGTCTCGACAACCAATGAATGCATCCTATGAACTGTAGGTGCTCGGGTACCAATCAGTCGCCGGCTGGCCATAGCAGGGTGAGGAGGGCTCTGACAGTCACCAGCACTGGATAGGATGGGGAGGTGTGGGGTCGTGGGTTAGTGCCTACCAGGGGTCGGGGGGCCACTATACCATGGAAAACAGGGAATAGTTTTATTGTGTATTTTGCGCAGTGATCTGGGTGGGGAGGGGTGTTCCTACACTATGGAAAAGGAGGACTTGAGTGAACCAAAACCTGGCATTCCACTACCTTCTTCTGTACTGTTGGTACTCGTCTCCCAAGTGGCCTCTTAAGTTTTTCCTGAAGCTGTTGAAAATGAATAAGGATATTTCAATGTTAAAAGCGACACAAAATTCTAGCAACATTAATCATCAAACACATTCCATCCTATAAGGAAGGCCAAGTGTCACTGTGGAACACATCATGAGGGTCAGCACAGATAAACCCATAAAGGGAGGTTAGAATACACAGTAAGGGGCAAGAAAGATTCCCATTGACTATACACATAAGGAGTGCTGGTAAAAGCCACAGGGTGCCCTGTATGTATAGGATGCACACCATCAGAGAACACCTCTACACTCTGTCACACCTGTGCTCCTTGTGGCATGGGCAGCTATGACAGGAAATAGGTGGGGTGTAGGATAGGCATGTGCACTGCCCACTGACAAATTTGGATGATGCAGATGGAGGGCATATCTCATTCAGCAAAGTATCTGCGTCACTGGCAGGAGATGGTGATATGTACATGATTACAGCTGCAGCTGTTTAAAATATCAAAGTTGGACAACAACATACTGTATGGCAAAGCAATGAAACAGGGCTGCCATATCCTGTCAGTATATGCACCTATCTCTGCATAGCAATATATGGAATATACCAGTGTTCCAGCATGCCCATCTGATTGGATGCCCATGGTACAGAGACAGTACATCCTCCTCTAACACACCCTGTCCCTCTATAGAGGGATTCTTTTGTCAGATGCCATCATGCATGCCCTCACTTGCAAGTTTGGCTATCAAAACAGATTTATTCATTGTTTTTTTACATTTGGTTTATTGTATTTAATTGAAATTACTACAACCAGGATAGCACCATTGCGTGCAGTGTTTGAAAATATTTTAATAACATTTTTATGACAATCACTTTGATGAATCAATTTAGTATACTCACTGGTGCTGCTGCACTCCACCCTCTTTCTCTTCTTCAGACCACATTTAGGCATGATAAATGCCCCACCAAGCACCACCAATGCTTCTGGCTCCCAGTTCAGCAGGTCATCCCATTTGTGCTTGAGCTGCGTTACACTTGTTGGGATGCTTCTCGGCTGCATATCTGTAATAGCTTTAATCTGGCCCCACAGTTCCTCCCTCTGATGGTAGAGGAGTTTCTCAGGGTTATAGAGTGACTCTATGTTTAGTCACCTCCTTCACCAGCAGGGTGGCAGCTTTGCTGTGGAACAGGGGGTGTTACCTTGCAGTGAGAGCTGCTGGCCTGCTTCTCCACAGCTGACTCTGCTGCTGCTCCAGCTGACCAGCATGGCCCTCCTGCTCCTCTGCTGTTGCTACAGTACCAGATGTGTCTGCTGCTGATACAGACTTTTCAGCTTTAGGAGTAATGCTACGCTAGAGCTCTGTAAAACTAAACTGGAAACGGTTCTTTCTCTCTGTCAGAAAGAAGCTTGCGCTAACTGTGGTATCCATTTGACAAAACATGGAATTTAAAATTGCAGATCACTGACAATTCTGACAATTCTGCAGTTCTGATTGGACTACTGTTTACAAATGGCAGAATTATTTTTTGGCAGAGGTGATTTAATAAATACATCACACGTAAACTGTGGAAAACATCATTGCAGTTTTCAATGAATTCCACTGTGTATATAGAACTGTGGAAGTACCTGAAAAGAGTGAAACTGTATTCTGCCACAATTACTTATTATCAATTCCGTAACTGCAGAAAGAGATTTCACACTTTATAGATACCAGTCCACAATTTACAAATCTAATATGATTTTCAGTCTGTGATAACTCATTTCACATTGAAAACAAATTATGTTTTTTAGAAATTCTATTTTTAGCAATACCAATAAGGCCACCCATCCAGCCACTCCACACAGTCTGTCACCAGCTTCCCATGAACTTACCACAGGGTATGACCAACACATGTCCTCAACATGGCTTTTACCACACCCCATTGTAGCAATGTTGGCAGGTCCCAAAACGGTCAGATACAGAATCAGTTCCTTTGGGAATGCTCATGTCACTGCAGCAGGGCCCATGAAGGGTCTGACACTCACATACCACCCTGACAAAGCATGTAGCCATTCAGGCCTCAATGCACCCATTGACCCTTGTGAGGAAAGGCTAACCAACCCACATCTAGGTGTTCACTGTGAGAGGGAACACGGCACCATCCATCCCCAGCCTGTGAGCGGTGCTGTAGGGCAGTGCAGGTACCCCACATCAGGTCACACAAACAGCTCCCAGAGCTTGTAGAACTCATGTTGTTGGTATGTGAGCACAATGAGGAATGCACTACTTACTGGGCCAATGGGTAGCCATTAACAGAATGTTTCTTCATGAATTGGTTGTTTTTGGAGATATGAACACCACATTTTCAACACTTCTGGAAAAATACAAATAATAATGTCTTCTGTGAATTTTTGACATGTCCCACAAACTTTTCTGGCCGAATTGCAGAATAAAACTAAGGAACTGCAGAATTATAGTTCTGTGAAATTTAATTTTGCAGTTATTATATTGGTCCACAATACGAACATATGAAATGCCAGCAGAAACAGGCCTCATGGTTTATCGAGTCTGCTCAATTCTGCAGCTAGTCCCTCAGCTGACAGTTGTCCCACATTCTCTTCCCCTTCCCACTTCATACTTACCCACCTTCACTCTGTCCCAACCCCTCCTAAAACCCGCCAACGTCCTACTGGATACCACCTCCTCGGGCGAGTATTCCACTTGTCTGCCTCCCGTTCCATGAAAAATGCCTCCTGATTTCCCTCCTGAATCTACCCCCCTCCAGTCTCAGCTGATGCCCTCTCATATCCCTCCCTGTTCTAATCTTGAACATCCCTCCTCTATTAGTCTTGTTTATCCCCTTTAAGTATTTAATGGTTTCAATCATATCCCCCCCATCCGTCTGCTCCTCCAGGGTGTACATGTTCAGCTCACTCAGCCTCTCCTCGTAGGACCTTACCACCAATCCCTTGATCATCTTAGTCACCCTATGCTGTACTCCCTCCAGCAACCTGATGTCCTTCTTCAGGAATCGGTGCCAGTGCTGTACACAGTACTCCAGGTGTGACCTGACCAGTGACCTGTACAGGGGAAGGATTACCTCCCTATTTCTGGAGGAGATTCCCTTTGCTGTACACCCCAGCATCTTGTTGGCTTTAGCTGCTGCTTTCCTGCACTGAGCTGAGTTGTTCATGCGCCCCGTTATAAGAACCCCTAATCCTTTTCCTCCTCTGTGCTTCCCAGCTATACCCATCCCAGCTGATAGCTCCTCCCCTGGTTCCTATCTCCAAAGTGCAGTACTTTGCACTTCTTGGTGTTGAACCATCTGAGAACGGACTGATCTTGCTCTGGATCCCGTGTAAGATATCAGTTATGAATATCCCAAATGGCACTGTTTCCAGTATCGATCCCTGTGGTACCCCACCCATCACCTCCCTCGGTGACAATAGTTCCCCCCCACTACCACCCTTTGCTGCCTTCTCTTCAGCCAGTTGGTGATCCAGCTGACCATCTTTGTTCCCTCCCCTATATATTCCAACTTCCCCCCTAGCCTCCCATGCAGCATGGAATCAAAGGTCTTGCTGAAATCCAAATATAGGACATTCACCGCATTGCCCATGTCCAGTTCCCCGGTCACCCAGTCATAGTACTCAACTAGGTTTGTCTGGCAGGACCTACCTAAGACAAGCCCATGTCGCTGAGCGTCCTGGAGTCCATTACCCTCCAAAAAGGTCACCAGCCTCTCTTTTAGGATTGTCTCCATGAGCTTTCCTACAATTAATGTGAGGATCGCTGGCCTGTAGTTGCCTGGTTCATCCTTTGGGCCAACTTTGTGAATGGACACTAGATGTGCCATCCTCCAGTCTTGTGGTATGCATCCTGTGTTCAGGAAGGTATTGAACAGATCAGCCAGTGGTCCTGCCAGGATCTCCGCTATTTCTTTAAGTACCATAGGGTGATTTGCATGCAATCATTCTGCAATTCCATAGCTAAACTGAGTGATTTGTTTTGAGGAACTCCATTCCATAATTCAATATGTAAATATGTAAATGCGCATTGTGCACAAAACTTTCACAGTTCTAAGTTAGAATTTTGTGAAAGGTGGCAAAATGCTTTCTGAAACTTTACAGAAGTGAAATTCCAGCTTCTCGAGAAATTCCACCTGCAGAAGTTTTTTTTTTGGCTCAGCCCTACTCCAGGTGGAAGAGTGTAGAGTGGCCTACCAGCCACAAAACCGTGCTGGTTACAGTCCAGTTTGAAACTCTGTGGGACTGGGGAACAAACGAAATCTACATGGTAGCTCTGGTCACAAAAAGAAAATGCTGCTCTGTTGTGGTTGTGAAGAGGAAGTGCAGCTCCAGAGCATAGAGTAGATGCTGTATGCCTTTACTATGTCCATGCTCCCTGGCCTCTTTCTCAGTTTGTGAGAGTCAGGTGAGCTGTTGACATGAATGGTGGTAAACTTTCAGCACACACAGTATCAGAGGTAGGGGAAGAGGCAAGGCTTCAACTCCAAGCGCAACAAAATGAACAATCAGAAACCTAGTAACTCGGCCCGGTGGCGCTGAGGGTTGAGGCGCTGGTCGCTACACCTCGTGCCACGCCGGCAACCCATGTTCGGGAGCGGGCATGGGTTGCTGGGGGTCAGCGGGGGGGAGATGGATTGAGCGTCCGGAGGACTGCTCTCCATCTCCGGGGTGGGGGGATTCAGGCGGCCGGTGCTTGCCTGACCCCTAGCGGAGGCTGGGGGTCGACAGCACGCAGCCGCAAGACAAGGGGTGGTGGGACGTGGCAGAGGCTTGACTAGCGCACGCATGGGAGAGTGCGCATGCTCAGTCACTGGCGTCATTGCACGCCATGCCCGTTGGGAGGAAAAATAAGAAAATGGGAGCCCGGCAGCACGGCGTTGTTCCCCGGCGCCATTCCTGGAGGATGCCTCCCTGGCATGGACCCGTTGGGGTGGGTTGAGTCACTCCCCACCACCCTGCCGTGAAGGGTAAGTCACAGGGTGCGGAAGGGAGGGGGTCTCATGTCCGGGGATGGCGCCGGGGGAACGGCAGAGCTGGGGGGGGGTTGTAGCCGGTGCTCTGAGGAGAAAACAACATCCCAAAAAAAAAAGAAACCTAGTAACTACTGTTGGGGTTGTTCTGTATATTTAAAAAAAAAGGAAAAAAGGAAAGTAAGGAGGCAGTATAGTGCTGTGGTTTAGGGCACTGAGCTGCAAACCTAGAGACCTGGGTTTGAATCCCACAGCCCCTGCACTTGCATACTGTGTGACCCTGAGCAAGTCACTTAACTTCCTTGTGCTCACAGGTCGCACCTGAAAACAAGCTTCAGTTTAGTGTGCCTTTACTGGTTAAGCAATTTGTCCTTTTCCTTTCTGTTGTGGAGGTAAAGATGGGGCGGTATTACATTTAAACAAGCTTGGCAGCCTTGGAGTGGCTTTAAAAGTGGTAAACGGGGTAAGAAATTTGCGGGGGGATAGGCAACAGATGGTGGTGCTAAATGGAGTTCACTCCAAGGAAGAAAGGGTGACCAGCGGGGTGTCACAAGGATCAGTATTGGGACCAGTACTCTTTAATATCTTTATAAGTGACACTGCAGAGGGCGTAAAAGGGAAGGTATGCCTTTTTGCAGGTGACACTAAAATCTGCAAGGGGTAGACACTTCAGGGGTGGTTGAAAAAATAAATAGGGATCTAAGAAAGCTTGAAGAATGGTCAAGAGTGTAACAACTAAGTTTCAATGTGAAGAAGGGCAAACTCATGTACTTGGGGCACAGAAAACCAGGGGCAGAGTATAAGATGGGGGTAGTGGTACTGATGACCACTGAATGGAAAGAGACCTAGGGGTAATCATATCTGATGACCTAAAGGTGGCCAAACACTGTGACAATGCAGTGGAAAGAGCCAGTGGGATGCTAGGATGTATTTAGAGGAGGTATCACCAACAGAAAGAGGGAGGGGGTGATACCACTGTATAAATCATTGGTGAGACCTCATCTAGAGTACTGTGTCCAGTTCTGGAGACAACATCTCTGGAAGGACATAGACAGGCTAGTAGCGGTCCAAAGAGGTCAACAGAAAATGGTGCAGGATCTGCACCAGAGACCCTGTGAGGAGAGACTAAAGGAACTCAACATGTACACCCTGGAAGAAAGAAGGGAAAGGAGGGATATTGTAGACTTTCAAATACCTCATGGGTATAAATACGGTACAGGAGGGAAGCATTTTTCAGAAAAATAAATGCTCAAGAAGAAGGGGGCTCACTATGAAGCTGGTGGGGGGGTAAACACAGGGGAAATGTGAGTAAGTACTTCTTCACAAAAAGAGTAGTGGAATCCTGGAACAGCCTCCCAGCAGAGGTGGTTGGGTCAAAAACTGTAATAGGATTCAAGAATGCATGTGGGAACCTTAGTGGTTAGGGAAGGGAAGGCTATGCCAGAGAGCAAGTAGGGTCTGCGGCAGTACAGTAGGTACAGAAAATTGGCAGACTAGGTGGGCCAAGCAGTCCTTATCTGCCATCAATTTCTATGTTTCTACAGTAGCATTCTATAGCTATAAAATGACTCAAAGGGACCAGGACAGGGAGAAGTATCAGGAGAAGCAGAGGGAGACGGGGAAGGCAGTGAGGAGCACAAAGGCACAAACTGAGGAAAGAATAGCACAGGGGATAACTAAAAGGGATAAAACATTTGTAGGTACCTTTGTAAAAAAGAGGAAGACTAGGGGAGGAATTGTGAGATTAAAAAGTGTGGTGGAGCTGTGCAGAGGAGGAGGATCAGGAAAAAGAAGATATTCTGAGGAAATACTTTTATCATTCAGCCTTTACAGAGGAAGAGAAAGGGGATGGGCCACATACAAACAACAATAGTACTGGAGGGAGGATGTAAACAGAAGTTATTTTACAGAAGAGAGAGTCCTGAAGGCACTCACAAATCTGAAAACATATGGGGTACCCCTAAGGGTATTGATGGCAGCTCAGGGAGATGCTGGTTGCACCTCTGATAGCACTATTCAACAACTTTATAGAAAAAGAAGTGGTTCTAGTGGACTAGAGGAGGGAAGATGTAGTTCTAATTCATGAAAGTAGTAGCAGGGAGGATGCTGGCAGCTATAGGCTGATTAGTCTAACATCGGTGGTGGGGGAAGCAGCAGTGCATGATGGAAGTGAAAATTTTGACCCAATCTTTTTTACTCTATTTTAGACTGTCCCATATCTCATGACTTATAGGATATACTTCTTTCTCCATTTTGAGTCTGATTTAGTACTTTTTTTCAGTTCCACCATGTTGGTTCGACATCATTATTGTTGACAGACATCACAGTAACAACAAAATGCAGATGGTGACCATGTCACCCAGCAATCGTGGTGCCCGACCGCCATCATGGCAAAGCACCGGGGTACATCCTAGCTTTAAACATAATATAATTAACTCCAGGTCAGAGGTGTAGGGAGGAAACAGCACAACACCCCTTGGGTGGCAAAATAGCAGGTGCTGCAAATTCCTGATCTACAGAATGACTGCTGATCCTGTTATGGCACCCACACTGCTGTTGATGTTGGGGTTTCACTGCACTGACAGCACACCCTTATTTCACATTTGAAATAATAATAAAAGGAGTGCTCCATTAAATATGGCTCGACCAGGTTTTCATCAGTATTTACAGCTGTTTTTGAACACCTATTGTCCCATATGGTCAGGTAGCACTGGCAGCTGCAGCTAGTGCTGGGAAATTTCAATATAAACTGGGACCCCAGCAGTGCTGCTCCATATAGAGATGTTATTGCAGCTATCGGCTACAAACAGCTAGTAGCCTCTTCCACATATACCACCTATTGCGCCGGGACCTTACTGGACTGGGTACTAACGAACTATCCAAAACACATCTCCAGTACGTAAGTCCTCCCAGATGCAATAAGTAATCATTCCCCCATCATCTGTGCATGGTCTAGCAAGTCACCCAAACTCCCCACTAAGGAGGTCACCTCATGTATTCTTAGAATGGGGCAACTGGGACCACTAAAAGATCATCTCAGTCAGCTAAATTGGTCGACCATCTACTCAGCAGTTGATCTCGATGATGCTCTAGATCTGTTCATAAAGGCGTAAAATGCAGCATGTGACATCTTCATGGTAACCCGTGAAGTGGGCGCATGAGGAAGGGCACCATCCATTATGATGACACCTTCCTCATGCAATCCACTCATGGCGACCCGACAGGTAGGGCGACCAGATGAGTGGGTAGGCGTATTAGGCAAACAGTATGTCACTATCACGATGCGGTGTGGGGGGTGGGAGTGAGCACAGTGAGCATGGGCTCAGAGGGGTGGAGAGAGGCTGTGGGGAGACACTGCAGTTTGCTAGTCGAGGCCATCTTGGCGTCAGGATTGGGCAATGGCTGGGGTGGCTGAGGTACTTTGGTCTGGGCGCTGAGTACCTTGTTGTGCCCAGCTCGAACTCTTTATTTTTACTACCACCCCTCCCACATGCACCCCCTGGAGTTGATAATCCTTAAGTAGGGGGGTTCAGTGGGGCGATGCCCCTAGCCAGGGGGGATGTTGGAAGGCACAGCCCCCCCACAGAAAGCAGTAAAAATATGTCCTGGCACTGTTGTGCTGGTGCGCCAGGGTTGTCAGAGTGCTGAAAATGTGTTTGGCACTCTAACTGAGTGATAACAGTGATTGCATTTAGGCATTCGCCATTATCACATAGACCCCATCTATGCCCTGATCACTGGAAGAAAGGTCAAATTATTGCACAAATCCTGGATTACTCCATCCCTCATTGCCAAACTCCATACTCAGAATAATCTCTGCCAGAAGGCAAAAAGCACAGGGTCCCCAAGCAATACCCAAAAAATATAAAACGACACAAAACCAATGTACTGATGCCATTCGCCAGGCAAAAAGGCAATACTTCAAGGCAGAGTTTGGCAACTCTTGGGGTGATGGCTGCAAATTCTGGGCAAATATCAAAGCCCTTACAAGGAACCCTAATAAATCACCACATACACTAATTAACATAAATGGTGAACTATCCCAGGACAGAAAGGATACATTTAACAAGACCTTCTTTGATCTCAGTGGACTGCTTCCCCCAACTAGCTAAGCCCACCCTGCTCTGTCCAGCTTACTTCTCCAGACCCTCCTCTCTCTAGCATCATGCCACCTTTCTACCTTTGTATCATCTCTAAAGCTAAAGCAAAAAAATACATGCTAAAAGTGCTTGGTAAAACCAGGCACAGTGGGGACGGCCTCGACCTGAGGCTCATATCCCTCACCATTGATGAAATTTTGTCCCCCCACAAAAATCATTAATCTCTCCGTAACATCTGGTCAATTTCCCAAACTCTGGAAATCTGCAGTGGTCACCCCAGTCTTCAAAAATGGTGACAAGACACTCCAGTTAAATAAACAGCCAATTTTCATACTACCCCCAATGTCCAAGGCATTAGAAAGGATAGTTTACGATCAGTTAGTTGATCACCTTGATAAATATCAACTCCAATGTAGCAAGCAGCATGGATTTAGGAAATCCAAAGCACCACTGCCACACTGGTGGAGTTCATGGGGTTCATCCATGACTCCATAAATCAAGGACACTTAGTGGGGGCTACCTTTATTGACCTTACTAAGGCCTTCAATACAGTGAAGCACGAACTCATGATAGCCCAATTAGGCAATGTGACCATATCTGAGTCATCACTGGGATGGTTTCAGAGTTACTTTTCTGATCATGTCCAACAAGTGAAAATCGGCAACATCATTCCACAACACAAAATGTGACTACGGGGTAACACAGGTGTCCATCCTTGGCCCCCTTTTGTTCAGTCTCTTCCTAAATCGCATCATGAAAGTTTGCCAAGATCACATTCTTGTATATGCAGACAATGCTGTAATTTTCTCTAGCCATTCGGACATTAGAACTCTAGAATAAAGCATCCAAAATAACTTCACACTTGTTGAGGACTGGTTCATAAGCTCGCGCTTACTGCTCTACAAGAAAATGAAAACTATTCCTCTACTCACAGCAGATTCAAAGCAGCCTAACTTGTCATCCACAACAAACAAAATGATATCCTAGACATGGTTAATAAATTCAAGTACCTAGGGGTCATGCTGGGCAACCCCCTTTCGTACTTCTGCCATATCAACCTTGTCGCCTAATCAGCAAACATAACGTTAGGGTAACTGTACAGGCATAGGAACTGCCTAACAAAAGATGCACTAAGACTTGCCTTAACAAGCTCAGTTTTCTCCATGATAGACTATGTGCTTGTTATATACAGTGCAGACTCAGCTATGGCTCTAAAGAGAATTGCCCTAACTCTCAGTAAAGCCTGTAGGCTCTTCCTGAGTGTTTCTTGCCTAACCCATACATGCAGCCTACACTCCTGCATGGGTTGGCTTGACCTGGATAACAGAATTAGTTACCAGCTCAGTCTCCTGGACAAAACAAACTACCCTTCCATGCCCCCCCCGAGGTCCAGAACATGATTACATCTTCTGCACCATCTCGTCCGACATGAGGAACACTCACTAACCCCTTCAAGGTGCCATTCCGCTGCACCTCCTTAGCCAGAGGTCCTTTGTCTACCAGGTCCCTCACCTGCTAAACTGCTTCTGAGTGGGCTACATGCTGAAACTAGAATTGAGCCGTTCAATTTGATGTTCTGCACCCACCTTGCTAGCCGCATGAGGTGTACCTGCCCCTTTTAAGTTCAGTTTTCCATCACGGGCCTGCCCTGACCTCTCTTTGCACTTCATATTTACCTATGTGCCCCTTCTGCACTTATCTCCATTCAGTCAGATGCCTTATACCTACTACTACTCAATCCTTCCCCCAGTCTCTGTTAACTGCTCTCTCCTTGTCTCCATAACCCCCCTTCTCCTCCATTCTCCTATCCTATCTCCACTCCATTGCACCTGCTCCATCCATCCCCCAACTCTGGACCTAAACCTGCTACTCAGCCCACTACTCCCCAACTACCTCACCTTGACAATGGGACACAATCTGGCCCAGTCCCTGCTCCCCCCACCTTATCGCCTACTACCTTCCACTGGAAGACCTTCTTCCTCTTGTGTTGTGAAATTTTCATCCTTGATTTTCTGTATAACTAGTTACATAACCTAAATCTATGCCTGAATCTCATATTCACATTTGTTCCATCAATGTAACTTGTTATGAAACCCTTGAGTGTCACCTATATGTACCTAGTGAATGCTTATTGTCTGTTTGACGTGGAGCCTCTGCAAATGAGCTCCTAGCTCGTAGGTTGTAATCCAAGAATTGAATAAATAAATAAAATAAATAAACAAGTAAAAAGTAGTTTATTTCAGTCACAATAGATGTGATTTTAAACAACTGATGTAAAAAAACAGCTGAGAATACTCATGAAAACCTGGTCTGTGCCATATTAAAAGGAGCACTCATTTTATTATTTCATATGCAGAAAAAAGTATTAAGGCAGACTCAAATTGTGGAAAGAAGGGTACCAGTCAGGGGATGAGGGGCACTCTAAAACAGAATAAAAAACGCATACTATAGGTCAAAATTTTCACTGCTACCATGCACTGCTACTTAAGGAAAGGACTGTGGAGTAACTTGAATTCAGAGGATTACAAGACCCAAGGCAGCACAGATTCAAAGGGGGGGTCATGTCAGACAAATCTGATAGATTTCTTTGACTGGGTGACCAGGAAAATAGATCAGAGTGGGGTGGTGGACATGGCCTACTAAGACTTTAGTAAGGCTTTCAACATCATTTCACAAGAGACTCATAACTAAACTGGGCAGCTGATGGGTGTGACCTAAGGTTGTAAACTGGCTGAGAAATTGTTTAAGACATAGATGAAAGAGGATGGTGGCAAAGGGTGCTCACTCCGTGAAAGTCAGGGGACTAGCAGGGTGCCTCAGGGCTCAGTATTGGAACCAGTCCACTTTAATGTCTTTCTAAGTGACATTGCAGATGAGCTGGAAGGGAAGGTGTGCCTCTTTGTGGATGACACCGAAATCTGAAAATAGGGTGGATGTCCCAGAGGGGGTGGAAAGAATGTGCAGAGATAAGAAAATTCAAGAGTGGTCCAGGACATGGCAACTGGGATTTAATGTGAAAAAGTGCAAAATCACAGAATCCCCAAAGTGGAGTACAAAATGGGAAAAGAGATATTGATCATCACCAAACAGGAAACTGACCTGGAAGCAATCATATCTGATGACCTCCAGTTGGCGAGACAGTGTGACAAGACAAAAAAGTGCAAAATCATGCACTTGGGGCAGAGAAACCCAGGGCCTATGTACCAGTTGGGACAGGAAGCACTGGCAAGCACCAAACTGGAAAGGGACCTGAGGGTAATCATTTATGATAACCTGAATGTTGCCAAGCATGGTGATAAGGCAGTGGGGAAGGCTAGCAGAATGTCCGTGTGTATGGGGAGGGATAGCACCAGTAAGAAGGAGGTAATATTGTCCCAGTACAGCTGACTGGTAAAACCCCATCTCGAGTACAGTGTCCAGTTTTGAAGGCCCCACCTCTGGAAGGACATTGATAAGGTGGAGGTGGTACAGAGGAGAGCTACTAAAATGGCACAAGGCCTGCATCAAAATCCCTATGAAAAGAGACTCAAGGAACTGAATATGTATTCTCTGGAGGAGAGGAGGGAATGGAGGGATATGACAGAAACATTCAAATACCTAACAGGTATTAATAAGGTAAAAGAAGGTAGCATTTTCCATAGAAAAAGAAGCTCGAGGACAAGGGGTCATGCTATGAAGTTGGAGAGGGAACAGCTCAGAGGAAAGGGAGGAAATACTTCTTCATGGAGAGGGTGGTGGGCATGTGGAACAGCTTTCCAGCAGAGCTGGTGGGTTCCAAAATCGTAGCAGGATTCAAGCATGCATGGGACCGATACAAGGGGACTTTGCTAGTAAGGCAAGGGGAAGAGACGACAAGAGATAGAGTAGGGTGTGCTGAAGCACAGTAGGCAGGGAAAACTGAGCAGATTATGTGGGTCAAGAGCTCCTTATCTGCTGCCAACTTCTATGTTTCTATATTTCTATATCAATTGGTAGGGCCATCAGGATGTTGTGGTGAACGGTGCATAGGGAGAGGTATCACAAGCAGAAGAATGGAGATGGTGTTGCCATTGTATAGATCTCTGGTGTGACTATACTTTGAGCACTGCATCCAGTTTTGGAGACCATATCTTAGGAAGGACATAAACAGAGTGGAAGCTGTCCAGAGCAGGGCAACCAAAATGATGCAGTGACTATACCTAAATCCTTACAAGAAGATATTGAAGGACCTTAGAATGTACATCCTGGAAGAGATGAGGGAGGTAGGGACATCATAGAGACCTATAAATACCTCTCAAGGTAAATAAGGTTCATGATGGGAGTATTTTTCAGAGAAAAAGACACACGAAAACAAGAGGACATGCAATGAAGCTGGAAGTGGGTAAATATAAGAGAGATGTGAGGAAATACTTCTTTACCCAAAAAGTGGTGGATGCTTGAAACAGTCTTCCAGAAGAGGTGCTGGGGGTGAAAGCAGAAGTGAGATACAAGAATGCATGAGATAGGCACAAGGGAATCTTAGTGGTAACCAAGGGGGCGAGGGAGCTGGAGATCAAGTAGGGTCTGCACTGTGACAGTATAGGCAGGAAAAAAATGGACAGACTTGTTGAGCCAAGTGGTCCTTATCTGCTGTCAAAGTCTATGTTTCTATAAAACAGGTATCAAACTGAGTTGTTTCAGGATATAATGTGAAAATTTTGACTCCTCAGGATGAACTATTGCCTTGCAATAGTTATAGTGCCGTTAACCTTCCGCTTCATGCAATATAACAATTGTGAGACAATAGCTCATCCCGAGGGGTCAAGATTTTCCCACAATATTCCCTGAGTGTGGTCAATATTTGTATAATACATAGTACTTTACTTCCATTTCTAAATTTCAAAATGTCTTTGGCAACTACCTTGCTAAAAACAAGAAAGGGATGTGTTATGTACGGTAAGTTGAATTCCTTTCTACCTTATCACATATTATAGGTTGAGTCTGGCTGACAGTCTGTTTCAATGGCTTCTTTGTGAAGATATACGTTTCATTTAGGCCATCAGTCAAACATTATCAAATATATTCTGAGTTCTGTAACTCTCCAATTTTTATCCAGTTTTTACCTTTTAAATATTAATTTCATGTCTCTTAAAACATACAGTATGTCCAGATCAAAAAATAAGACAAAACAAGGATACTGTACATATACTGACCCTGTAGAATATTGTGGCCTATATTTGTAAACAGTACCTCTAGTGTTACCACAAGTTTACTTTGCCTTTGTTAACCTGATTCACCAGTCCCCCATGTTGTTCAATAGCACATTGCTGAATCGAAGTAGGAACAATTACAGAGCAGGTTTTTAGTCTACCTTGTTCTCCCCTGCCCTCCAACATATACAGCAGCTTACCTGCTAGTTAAGCAATCCTTCCATGCTGTATTTAAGCTCTGATGCCCCGGTACTTAGCAGCTCCTCTACCATTTGGGCGTGCTTGCAGCTGGCACATTTTGTGATGTCAGTCCCAGAATGGCATTGGGGCACTCTCCATAGGCTGCAATAGGGATGATTTTCAAAGCTTTTTTTATACTTTTAAGTGCCAGTCTTGAGAAAGGAATGCTACTGCTCAACTAACAAGGGCTCTAGGTGTGGTAGTGTGAGTGTTTTAAGTACCAGGGCATCGGAGCTGGTTTACGAGTGAAATAAATAAAAATACAACATGCAAAAAATTGCACTTAATGGAGGGATTGCTTAACCGGCAGGTATGTTGCTGTATATGTTGGGGGGGTTGGGGGCAAGGTAGACTAAAAACCTACTCTTTAAAGGAGAACTGTCAGCAATAAGAGCCTCACACCCATGTGCCGATTCCAATTTGTTCTTTTTTTTACTTACTGTTCACTGCAGTGTAGTAGAATGTATTGGGCTAATTTTGCTGACTTCTAAGATTCCTTTTCATGTAACCAGAAATCCCAGAATCCCCTGTAACTGACATCAGAGGAGGACTGCAGAGCTGGGAGATTCAATAGCCCACAGTACACATGTTTAAGATTTTGTAAGCTAAAATCAGATGTTTGCTGGTCCTGCTGGTTTTGCTCTGCTCACAGAGCTTAATACAGTTCTTTGTGACTATATCTAACCCCAAGAGAGCAGCAGACCAGCAAACAGAAGATTACAACTTATAAAACAAAACTCTGACATTCACTGTAGGCTATTGAATCTCCCACTGCTGCAGTCCTCCTCTGATGTCAGCTGAAAGGGAGTCTGACATTTCCAATTACAGGAAATGTCCACTTACAAGTCAATGAAATTAACCCAATACAATCTACTATACTGTAGTAATCATTCGGTATAAAAGTGCTTTTGCACACATACAGCTAACTGGGATCAGCTGTACACTTCGGTGTGAGGCACTTATTACTGACAGTTACCCTTTATGTAAAGTGGTGCTATCTTTCTAGGTAATGTCTATGAATAAAGGTCTGTGTCTCTTTTCTTACCTGATTCACCTGTTAGTCTTATAACATTGCTAGCCAGCACCATCTCATTTAAAGAGTTAATATCACCAAAATATGAGGCAGAAAATGTTAGTAATGCTTAAAATTAGTCAGTTGCTATTTTTTATTTCTGAAGTATTTTCGTCCACGTGCTCATTAAAAGGTTTTCTACCCGACAGAATTACATTTGATATAAAGAACAATACTTTACATATCCAGTTCTGTTTTTCTACATATCTCATCAGCATTGTGCACTCTTATATTGCGACATCACACGTGATTGTTCTTGCAGTAGGTGACCTGCTGTTATTGGTTAGTTGTGATGTTATAGACAGTGAGTTCATAGAGCTGAGAGAGGTAATAGAACCAGCTGCAGTATGTCAGCCTTTATGTAGAGCGTGTTTCCATACATCACACCATGTGTTATCAGGTAGAAAATCTTCTACTCAGCAAAAGGGATAAGAAAAAATACTTCAGACATAAGATGTAATAGTTCACTACTTTGAAAGCTAATATTAATTTCAGTCAGTGCACTGGCTCTTTAATTAGCTTCTCCTCTATAGTTACATAAGCCCATCGGTTTCCAATTACTACCAGCAGGTTGTCAGGATTGAATTATTTTTGTAACTGACTGAAGTCACTGTGAAATTCAGCCAATTATCTGCATTCTGGTTGCTATAAGTGTTCAAAGGGAGAAAACCATGTGTCCTCTTGAGGGACTTCATTATAAGTAAATAAAAGATGAGGTGCATACGTGTCCCAATCCCTCTTATTTTAATCTGTAAATGTCCTCACCTGTATTTTGAAGAAGAACTGCACTGAACCTGTAAGTACTGTTCCCTGAGGAATTAGATTTTTAAGTACCAGTTCCAATTATATAGCAAAATCATTGGTTTTGAGGTGATACAAAGAAGCCTTAAGCTGCTGCACCCCACAATTCCCACACATCCTTATAAAGTCTATTTTAAAACCTTAGCTGTGTTCTAGTCTCACAGAATCTTCTGGGGTTGGGGGGAATCCTACTTAATAGCAAAAATGTTATTTTTTTTTATATAGATAAACATCACCATTAAGACAAGAAAACTTATGCCGGGTAGTATCAAGGTGGGCATGTTTTACCACTAAAGGTTGCGTTACAAAGTTATAGTTGAAGTACATATGATATAACAAATACAATACATAGGATAAAGTGCAAGTATCTAGATTATAGTCAGAGGATGTCTCATCCAGCAAGAAAACAGGTAAATTACATCCACTTCTAAGGTTAGTCCATGTTGCAATGTTTATACAATTCTTGATTACATTGGCATCTACTATTTAACTTGTGATACTTTGCAGAACCAAAATCATTTGTGACCACTTTCAAGTAGCAATGTCCATCTGGAACATTATTCCAGGAGTTTTATGTTCAAAACTGAAAGGTCATTTCAGTGTAGAAGTTTGTACATGGCCAGATGTCTGCCTGGTACATCAGTGTGGAGAGACACTGACCGCATTGCTAAATTTATTCAGGAAGCAGGGGAAAACATTGACATCTTGGTACACATAGGGACTAATGATCTCGTCTGCCAGTCAGTTGTGGAGACCAAGGAACACCTGATCAGGCTGGGTGACAAACTATCATCCATTTCATCCGGCATCTCCTTCTCTGAGATCCTGCCAGTCTGGGAGGGGAGTAAGATGGACGGAAGGTCAGAGAAGGAGAGATAGTGGAGCTAAACATGTGGCTTAAGGGCTGGTGCCAGGAAAAAGGACACAGATTTGTAGGGAAATGGCAACAGTTTTGGGAGCGAAACTTCTTTAAATTTGATGGACTGCATCTGACTAAGGAGGGAGTCAGTGCATGGGGCTGAAGTTTGACATCTTTGCAGAACATTTAAACTAGCAAATGGGGAGAGGGGTGCAGCACCCCATACGTCAAATGGGAAGAACACCTCTCCCCCCTCAGCTTGTGGTCAAACAGGAGTTCAGCATGTTTGCAGTTCATTTGCATCACCAGGTAAGGAAAAAGTTCCAGCTCCCCATACGACGCACAGGGGAAATACTAGACCTCACCAAACAACTAACATACTGAAATCTGGCCAAAGGAAAATCATGTACACAAAGGCTTGCAGTCTGGGAAACAAGATCCCAGACCTGCAGGCAATAATGACAGAGGCTAAACTGGACATAGTAGCAATTAGCAAGACGTGGTTTACCAGTAACCACACTTAGGAGACTTCAGTACCTAGTTATGTACTGTTCAGAAGAGACCAAGTTGCAAAAACGGGAGTGGAGTGGCCCTGTATGTCAATGAAAATATCAAAGCTACAGAAATTTAGAATACACATAAGGAGCCAGAGGAACTGTGGGTCACCCTGGAAATGGGAACTGGGACAGCCATAAGAACTGGGGTTGTCTACAGGCCCCCAGACCAGGGGGAGGACATAGACACATTACTGTTAAAAGATATACAAACCATGACAGCTAAAGGTGAGGTTCTGATAATGGGAGACTTCAACATGCCAGATACAGATTGTTCAATACCAGCAGGAACATCTGCCAGAACTAGACACATGGTGGATTCCCTGCAGGGGGAGGACCTCATACAACTAGTACAACAACCCACAAGAGACAGGGCTATCCTAGATCTAGTACTGACTAACAGTGAAAGGATCACAGAGTTTCAGGTAGAAGGTCACCTGGGGGCCAGTGACCATCACATGGTATGGTTCAGTTTGGCCACTACAACTAAATCATCCCATTCCAAGGCAAAAATATGGGACTTCAGAGGAGCTGACTTTGATAAGATCGCCAACAGTGTTAAGCTAGCTCTGGCAAAAAGAAATCCAGGTGAGGGGTTACAGGCAAAGTGGACAAGCATTAAGGATGCAATACTGGAAGCAACATCCCATTGTGTTAGACAGAAAAGGAAGTGCAAAAGAAGAAGGAAACCACTTTGGTTCTCAAAAACAGTAGCAGAAAAGGTCAGAGCCAAAGGCTGGCCTTCAGGAAATATAAAGGAACACAGCGGGATGAAGATGAGGCATCAAAGCTTCCCTAAGGGAAGCAGGGAAGGCAATAAGGCAGGCAAAGGCCCAAACCAGGAAACACTAGCACAGACAGTAAAGAACAGTGACAAGACTTTCTATAGGTACATTAGTGAAGAAAGTCCATGAAATATGTGCTAAGATCAAAGGAGATAAGGAGCATGAGGAGGAGTACCATGTAAAAGCATCTATCCTAAATAGATAATTCTGCTCAGTATTTACTGAAGAGAAGGTAGGGCAGGGCCCACAGTTCAGCACCATGGACACAGGGAGGAGGGAGGTGAGCACTAGTCCCTTCACAAAAGAAAGGGTCCTACAAGAGCTCGATAAGCTCAGAGTGGACAAGGCAATGGGACCTGATGGCATACATCCCAGGGTACTAAAGGAGCTAAGGGTGGGACTAGCAGAGCCATTATCAGAACTGTTTAGTGAGTCTCTGAGCACAGGAGAGGTCCCAGAAGACTGGAGAAGGGCTCATGTGATCCCACTCCACAAGAGTGGTAGCAGGGAGGAGGCAGGGAACTACAGATCAGTCAGTCTTACCTCAGTAGTGGGCAAGATTATGGAGGCATTCCTTAAGGAAAGGAGAGTGCAACACCTGGAATCCATAGGAGCACAGGATCCAAGACATCATGGGTTCATAAAAGGAAGGTCCTGTCAAACTAATCTCATAGATTTCTTTGACTGGGTAACCAGAGTGATGGACCAAGGGGGAGTAGTTGATGTGTCTACCTTGATTTCAGCAAAGCTTTCCATACTGTTCCACATAGAAGATTGATTAGTAAGCTGGATAGACTTGGGGTGGGTCAGATGTTGATCAACTGGGTGGCAAACTGGTTGACGGGCAGAAAACAGAGAGTGGTGGTAAATGGTATACAGTCAGAAGAGATACAAGTCACAAGTGGGGTGCCTCAGGGATCAGTCCTGGGGCCAGTCCTCTTCAATATCTTCATCAGTGACATTGCAGATGGACTGGAGGGTAAAGTTTGTCTGTTTGCTGATGACACCAAGATCTGCAACAGAGTAGATGATCCAGATGGGGTGGGCAGAATGAGAAGAGATCTGGATAAACTAGCAAAATGGTCAGAAGAGTGGCAACTGGGGTTTAATGCAAAGAAGTGCAAAATCATGCATATAGGGAAAAGAAACCCCGAAACCACTTATAGGCTGGGAGGGGAGTTGCTGGCAGTCACAAGGGAAGAAACAGACTTAAGCAGCATCATCATTGATGACCTGAAATCATCCAAGCAGACCACTAAAGCAGTAGGTAAAGCTAGGGGGATGTTAGGGTGTATTAGTAGGGGTATCACAAGTCGGAAGAGGGATGTAATAATCCCTCTTCACAAGACTCTGATTAGGCCCCATCTGGAGTACTGTGTGCAGTACTGGAGGCCACTCCTTCACAAGGACATTAACCAAATTAGGCAGTCCAGAGAAGGAGAACCAAAATGGTGCAGGGACTGCATCAGAAAACATATGAGGACAGATTAATGGAGCTTAATATTTATACCCTAGAGCAAAGGAGGGAGAGAGGTGATATGATCAAAACATTCAAACACCTTAAGGGCATTAACAAATTGAAAGAGTCTAACATGTTTCAATATAAGAAAAATAGCAGGACAAGAGGACACAGCATGGAATTAGAGGGAGGGAGGCAGATTAAGGGGTAATGTGAGGAAGTTCTTTTTCACAGAAAGGGTGGTGGATGCATAGAACAGCCTATCTCTGGAAGTGGTGGATATGAACACAGTGCAGAACTTCAAACAGGCATGGGATTGGCATAAGGGAGCAATACAGATGAGTATAAATAGATAGGCCATTGGCAGAACAAAAGCCAATGGCACATTTATAAGGTAGAAAAAGAAATAGGCAGACTGGATGGGCCTTGCGGTCCTCATCTGCCGTCAACTTCTAAGTTTCTATGTTACATTTTGGTTCACAAAAAAAATCATGCAGTATGCTTTCTCACGCCATGTTGGCATTGGGGTTGTTTCAACAAATCTACTAGGTGCTTTGGATTTTCATTCTTCAGTATGGAAAATTGGATTGATAGCCAGAACTTCTTATGTCACCTTTCAGGGAGAGCTGCCCTAACCTTCTTTGTTGTAGAGAGAGCCATGTGTCTTAGTGATCCGATACGCAAATTAACTTTAGTTAGCTAAATATCCCAAGGAGTTTATTTGTTGCTCTCCCCGTGTCTATGGGGGATACAACCTCTGAATATCTGGTTGCATAGTGCATGACCACCAACCATATGTTTCTTGCAGGTGTTACTTGGGGTCCGCCACAGCTCCACAATGTCCAAGGTACCTGCTGAAATGGTTTCTTAGTTACAGGTAAGGGAGCCAGATCCACTTTAGCCTTTCCCCATTAATAAAATGTTAGGTTTTATGCAAAACACTTAGCACAATTGAGTGTTTACCAGAATGATGTAACACAGCTTTTCTGCCATTTATAACATATAATGCAACTCACTAATACTGACTTGTAAAACTGTGCTGCCGGTACTGGGGAAATCATAGACAGATTCTTTATCTTGTGTGTTCTTCCATTTGGGAAATATAACACAGTTTATAATAATAATATATTTTATTTATAAAGTGCCTTTCAGTTTTCAAGGCGCTGTACAAAACAAATAATACAGGTACCATTTTAAAACCATATGGAGGAGTTCTTAATGTGATTATAATAACCAGGGAGCATTTTTTTCCCCTATAGGGAAACCCAGTTATAATTCACTGATATAACCAGCTGGTTAGAATGATGAACACACACCAGGTTTTCCTCACTCCACACATGCACCAGCCACTGCCCTGCCGGACAATACAACTCCTCTTGCACTCAGACTCTGCAAACTACGGTAAAAAAAAAAAAAACCTTTGGGACACTTTTAGGAGGAAAAAAAGTAACTGTTTAAACAGCCACTCCAACTTGATCACAGACCGCGATTAAACTCAACCATGGCTACTCAGTGATGTGTGTCTTTTTTCATATAATTGCCATGGCAAAAAAATGCTCCACAGCATTTATATAAATTGCTGTTGTGAAAAAATACTCCACTGCAATAATATAAAATAAAACATGGGGTGGTGTGTAAAACTCAAAATTTACACACACCCTCTGTGTCGCATGCTTAAATAAACACCTCAAGTTTCACTCTTGGGGATTATGTATCATCCAACACATCCGGTGTGTGTAAAATTATCATTAAGCACACTACCCTATGTATTATTTTATATATATAAATCATGACATAACTCTTGGCCAGTTAGGCTTTTGTTATTTCTAAACATTCCAAGTACTTTTTTTCCCACAAGAGATTGTCTCATGCAAACCATTCTAAAATGCTATAGTTCTAAGTTTACATAGCATTGTCCATTTCATCACACAGGAGTACTTGCAAGTTTCTACAAAGTAAAACAGTTTTATTTTTAAATTCAAGTCACATTTTCTAAACCAGAACTATTCAACATGATTGATTTTATATGTCTATATGAAAAGTTTCTGTGTCTCTTACAGTACGGTTATAATAGTTTTTTCTCAAGTCCTTTGAGTGCCACACTTGCTCAGTTTTGCTTTGCATATATGTCACCCAAAAACGTAAGAATGCACTCTTATAAGCATAAGAGACAAAATAACTGTACATATAGGCCCAGATATTCAAAGGGGTTGCACCATGTGCAACCCTCAATGCACCCTGGTGCTATATTCAAAGGGGCAGGTTGCGTGGCGCAACTCCCAATGCGCTAGGGCGCATTGGTAATGTATGTGACGCAGATGCAGGGGTATGCTTATGCATATGCAGCATGTCCCAATATTCAGCCCGGGATATGCAGTGCATATGATGGCGCAACTCCTACATGCGCCGCACACTGGTGCTCAAAGTTGAGCTGAAAATAAAAGGCTCAAATGTTGGCCACCCACAGGTGGGTGGCTGTATTGCAAGGTGCAACACAACAGCCACCAGCTGTGGGTAGCCACCTGCCCAGCAGTAACACTGTCCACAAGCACCCGGACCCTCCCTGGTAGTCTAGTGGACACCCCTCCCTCCCCATATGCTCGATTGCAGGCTGTTGTACAATTAAAATTAACCTGGTGGTCTAGTGGTTCCCTCCCCATATGCCCAATCACAGGCTTTTGTACAATTACAATTAACCTGGTGGTCCAGGGGTTCCATCCCCTTATGACCGATCGCAGGCCGTTGTAAAAATAAATATTAACCTAGTGGTCCAGTGGTTCTCTCACCATATGCCCAATCATGAGCTGCTGTAAAAATATATAGTAACCTGGTGGTCCAGTGGTATCCCCTCCCCAACCACACACAGAGGACCTCCGGCCACCCAGCACCCACTGTCATTGGTGGGCAACAGTACCCCGCCCGCATACTGCCTGGCCACCTGCCGAATGACAGTGTACAGTATGATCTGTATAGAAACATAGAAACATAGAAACATAGAAGTTGACGGCAGATAAGGACCGCAAGGCCCATCCAGTCTGCCCATTTCTTTTTCTACCTTATAAATGTGCCATCGGCCTTTGCTCTGTCAGTGACCTATCTATTCATAGTCATTTGTATTGCTCCCTTATGCCTATCCCATGCCTGTTTGAAGCCCTGCACTGTATTCATAGCCACCACTTCTTGTGGTAAGCTATTCCATGCATCTACCACCCTTTCTGTGAAAAGAATTTCCTCACATTCCCCTTAATCGGCCTCCCTCTAATCTCATGCTGTGTCCTCTTGTCCTGCTATTTTCTTATATTTAAACATGTTAGACTCTTTCACCTTGTTTATGCCCTTAAGGTGTTTAAATGTCTCGATCTATCACCTCTCTCCTCCTTTGCTCAAGGGTATACATATTGAGCTCCGTTAATCTGTCCTCATATGTCTTCTGATGCAGTCCCTGCACCATTTTGGTTGCCCTTCTCTGGACTGCCTCAATTTGGTTAATGTCCTTGTGAAGGTGTGGCCTCCAATACTGCCGCAGTACTCCAGATGGGGCCTAACCAATGTCTTGTACAGAGGGATTATTACCTCCCTCTTACGACATGATACCCCTACTAATATACCCTAACACCCCCCTAGCCTGACCTACTGCTTTAGAGGTCTGCTTGGATGATTTTAGGTCATCAGTGATGATGATGCCCAAGTCTCTTCTTCCTTTGTGACTGCTAGCAACTCCTCCCAGCCTATAAGTGGCTTCAGGGTTTCTCTTCCCTATGTGCATGATTTTGCACTTCTTTGCATTAAATCAGTTGCCACTGTTCTGACCATTTTGCTAGTTTATCCAGATCTCTTCTCATTCTGCCCACCCCATCTGGATCATCTACTCTGTTGCAGATCTTGGTGTCATCTGCAAACAGACAAGCCTTACCCTCTAGTCCATCTATGAGGTCACTAATGAAGATGTTGAATAGGATCGGCCCCAGGACTGATCCCCGAGGTACCCACTTGTGACTTGCATCTCTTCTGACTGTATACCATTTACCACCACTCTCTGTTTTCTGCCAGTCAACCAGTTTGCCACCCAGTTGACCAACTTCTGCCCACCCCGAGCCTACCTAGCTTATTTATCAATCTTCTATGTGGAACAGTGTCAAAAGCTTTGCTGAAGTCAAGGTAGGCGACATCAACTGCTCCCCTTGGTCCACCACTCTGGTTACCCAGTCAAAGAAATCTATGAGATTAGTTTGACAGGACCTTCCTTTGTAAACCCATGCTGTCTTGGATCCTGTGCCCCTATGGATTCCAGGTGTTGCACTATCCTTTCCTTAAGGAGTGCCTCCATAATCTTGCCCACTACTGAGGTAAGACTGACTGGTCTGTAGTTCCCCGCCTCCTCCTGCTACCACTCTTGTGGAGCGGGATCACATGAGCCCTTCTCCAGTCTTCTGGGACCTCTCCTGTGCTCAGAGACACACTAAACAATTCTGCTAATGGCTGTGCTAGTTCCTCCTTTAGCTCCTTAAGTACCCTGGGATGTATGCCATCAGGTCCCATTGCCTTATCCACCCTGAGCTTAGCAAGCTCTTGTAGGACCCTTTCTTTTGTGAAGGGAGTAGTGCTCACCTCCCTCCCCCCTGTGTCCATGATGCAGAGCTGTGGGCCCTGCCCTACCTTCTCTTCAGTAAATACTGAGCAAAAGTATCTATTTAGGATAGATGCCTTTACAGGGTCCTCCTCCTCACATGCTCCCTTTTCTCCATTATGCTTAGCAATACCCCCTCTGGACTTTCTCCTTTCACTAATGTATCTATAGAAAGTCTTGTCACCTTCTTTTACTGTTCGTGCTAGTGTTTCCTCAGTTTGGGACTTTGCCTGCCTTACTGCCTTACCTGCTTCCCTTAGGGAAGTTTGGTATACCTCCCTATCTTCATCCCGCTGTGTTCCCTTATATTTCCTGAAGGCCAGCTTTTGGCTCTGACCTTTTCTGCTACTGTATTTGAGAACCAAAGTGGTTTTCTTCTTCTTTTGCACTTCCTTTTCTGTCTAACACAATGGAATGTTGCTTCAAGTATTGTATCCTTAATGCTTGCCCACTTTGCCTGTACCTCCTCACCTGTGTTTCTTTTTGCCAGGGCTAGCTTAACTCTGTTGGCCATCTTATCAAAGTCAGCTCCTCTGAAGTCCCATATTTTTGCCTTGGAATGGGATGATTTAGATGTAGTAGCCAAATTGAACCATACCATGTGATGGTCACTGGCCCCCAGGTGACCTTCTACCTGGAGATCTGTGATCCCTTCTTTGTTAGTCAGTACAAATCTGTATGCCTATTGGTTCACAGTGTGGACTAATGGGCTTGCAGACCATACTGTACTACACAGGACCAGATATGTGACATCTGCAACAGCCCGCGATCAGACATATGGGGAAGGAAACTCTGGACCACCAGGTTAATATTTATTTTTACAATAGCCCGCGATCGGGCATAAGGGGAAGGAACCACGGGACCACCAGGTTAATATTTATTTTTACAACAGCCCACAATAGGGCATACGGGAGGGGAGGGGGTTACAATAGCCCACCAGGGACCCATCCCCCAATGACAGCAGCTAAACAGTGCACCAGGTGCAGTTCACTGGGATGCCCTGTGCAATGCATGCAAATGGGTCCATAATGACATGCAAATGGCCCCATTTGCACCTTGCATATATTATGGCCTCATTTGCATTCTCCTGGCTGAATTTCATGGGTGATGCATCTAGCGCAGCTGCACTTTTGATGGTGCACCCCATGCTCCCTCTCTGTGGCTTGCACTGGTGCAGTGCCACTGCGCCATGCACAGTATGTGGCTGACCTTTCCATATTCAACAGTGCTGCACCATGGCGCATTACCATTGAATATCGCCTGGTCCTAGCCCCGGTGCAGCCCAGTTGCTCTGTTCCCAGACTTGCGCCACTGCGCAGCGCAGTCTGAATATCTGGGCCATACTATAAACACATTATCAGGGAAGAATTCCATCTGCAAGACACTGAGATCGATAATGCTTGGTGTCTGGTAGAATATTGTCTGGTGGTTAAGATAATCAAACACACTAAGTCTCTCTGATCATGCAGCAGATATGATCTACATGAAAACTTAATATCAAATATTAATAGAAATAATATTTGGGAGGGGGCACACACATACCTTCAACCTGCTAGGACCAAAATCAGGGACACTCCCCCCAAAAATCAGGAACAAATGATCAAAATCAGGGACACTATAATTTATTCAGCTTGGCACCATCATTGCATGACTTGTGCATCACATGATGTAGTACACTACACCATATGTAAAGTACCTTTAGTTTATGCTTTGCAAAAGTTAGTTGCATACTACCAACTGGCTTAATAAAAAAACACAGGAATATGTTTTGCATGCTTCAGTTGTCATTCTCTTCATTTACTTACTTGAAACTAAAGTGGAACATGGGTACTGCTAGAAAAATATTTTTTTTAGGATCCAGTGTAAAGTGAATTTCCAGGCTTTTAAAGATCCAGTGATCCAGTGTTTTTAATTTCCTGACTTAACTGAACAGAAATATATTTCATTGCAACGTGTATGTGTGTGTGTGTGTGTGTGTGTTTGTCAGCAGAGTCTCCTTACAGAAACAGATGGGCCAGTGAAATGCCAGGGAAGGGGATTTCTCCATTTGTACTGTCAGTGTGGAAAACTGCTATCAGCACAACCTGCTTTTTTCTGCTTGGATCAGTTTAACCCTTGCTGTGACCTTGACTATCAGTCCAGAATTCCTATACTTTTGAATTCTATTGGTAGCCTAATGGTTAAACAGGTCTCCTAGGCTTACATTGGCATTCTCTGAATCCAAAAAAGAAGTAAGCAAGTTGGGATTTCTGGACTGGGAGTCTAAATCCGGAGAAATCCTTCCCCCCAAAAAATAAATGGGTCAACTGAGAGGTATGGGCCCACACAATAAAGCAGACTATCTTTAACAAAATTGCCAAATCATTTTAGAAAATAGGTAAGAAAAATTATTGATCCTGACTGGCTGGGCCACTAACCAGCCAATCCATTCCAGCCAATCCATTAATAGGTAATGCAGACAGGGAAATAATGCGTAACATTCTCTGCCTGCCTGATTATGTTCTAATATCACTGTACCCATAGAATGCTGAAACAATTTCCATGAGTCATTGTTTTTCCTGTGCCACATCAAAGCAAACAAAATCTGACTACTTGCCTGTCAGTTTTAGTCTCCTCAATCCAACTAGTGTGAAATATATGTTCCTTTGCACCAGTAATCATCTTTCTGAGGTAATCCTTTCAAAAAAACCAACAAACTGACATTAATAAAACAAATGACTCTTCGGGCTGTCACCTGCTCAGCTCAGTCGCATTGAATTGAACTGCAATGAGCTGAACACCAAAAAGAATACAGTCTAGGCTGTGTGAGTGATAAGTGACTAGGCATCAAAGCCAGTGATTACCATCAACTGTCAAGACATTCCCCTCTGTGAGTTAAATGCTCTGCTGAGAAAGTTTTATGTTGAGGTGTGGATGGCCTGCAGCAAGCAGTACTCAGTATCCGGGTACTGCACTCTGTGCCAGCCTCAAAAGTAATTTAAACACCCTGGCAGTTGGCCATAACATAAGCCTGATCAGAGATGCCAATTTCAGATCATCAAACAAAGACTTGACCATGTTCTTAAAAAACTGAGAAGGGATCAGAAAGACACGACCACACAGTACCCTGCACTCACCACTGCAGACCATGAGCAGCTGAAGAAATAGGAAACTCCCTCTCCCAATACTGTGCCTGGGCTCATAAAAAAGGTGTGGTTAGATATTCAAATCCACATGGCCAGGTGCAGTTGGGAGGGACTAAGGGATTTTAAAGTTAACTCTTTCATGGTAAAGAGTGATGAAAATGGGCAGCAATATGTAATCTGGCACCCAAAGAAAGCACCAAAAAACATAAAAACACACTAGATGCTAACAAAGAACCCTACTGTAGGTTCATGTATGCAGATCCTGAAAATCCATTCTTCGCTGTCAAATCATTCGTGAGGTATCTGCCAAAGCTGTCAGCTGATCCACCTGTATTTTATCTCCATCCTTTATGTAACCTACAAGGAAATTTAAATAAGGAGCCAATGGGTGAAAACTACCTCGGAGCACTGATGCTGCAACTTAGCACAGAAGCCACATTGAATAAGAGGTATACAAACCACAGCATAAGAACAACAGCTGTCCAGCTCCTATCAAGCACAAGTCTTGCACCAATGGAAATTACCAGCATAATTGGTCATAGGTCAGAAGGTATTCTGACCAACTACTGGTCTGTAAACAGCAATGATCATTAGAAATGGAGTGCAATCCTGGGTGAGCAGCAGAAACAGAAGTAAGAAGAGCTGGAAATGAAACTACAAGATACAAACCCAGTCAGCAGATCTCCTATGCAACCTGCATGAACCAGAAGCGCCCCCAACTTCTACTTCTGGAAACATATTTCAACCTGTAAGGCATAACCTCTTTGCCCCATTCAGCTCTGCAACATATAGCAAATAGTAGGCCTAGTTTTTTATACTGTCCATCCCCTCACTGGATGGTTTGTTATTTTATTGTTTTTAAAAAAGAGGGATTGTTTTTTCTCTCAAACATTAAAAAGTTAAATCAATTTAACTATAATTCAACGTCATACTTCTGTGAGAGTCTTTATTTTAAGTTTTTCCCATATTCTAAGTGCAAGAATACCATCCAGGAGGGCAGTATTTTGCTATACCAGACCACCCAGGCACTATACATCCCTATGCCTGAGGCATTGATTCTCATTATATCCCTGGGTCTGTCTGGTATAGACCAATACCGCCTACCCTGTCAGGTATTACTGCTTGCATATAACCTTAGGAATAAACAACTATGACAGAAGAGTTGCAATAAACATCTCTGACAACAATCTAACAACACACCCCACCCATAGGTATGTTTATGCTAAATCATTGCCTGCCTGGGTGAAGCATGCTTTTCACAGTTTCTGCCAGTGATACAGTATCTTGCAGTATAGTTCAGGAACAAACTGTAATCAAATGGCAAGTACTCCAATTTATCATGCAGGAAAGTGTGACATTTTTATCACAGAGAGCTTCTTCATCATGGGCGGCACTGTCTTTCCAAACAGTTTCATTCCCTCATCAGTCAAAATATACTGCTTTGCAGGATACCGCTTTGTAGGTTTAGGGATGTCCTAAAAGGCTGGTCCACTCTGAATGTACAAAATCAATTCCTGGAACTAGCCAGTTCAGTTAGGAAAGGAACTGAAATCAGGGTTATGCCCTACTGAATGTATTCATTTGTCTACACAGCCTCTATGGTGCCAAATTCTACTGCTCAGATTGCCAGAAACTTAAAGATTTTGGCCATCGTAGTTCTGAAAGTTCTCAGTTGATCAGCTTGGCCTTTGTTTCTTTAAATCATAATTCTCTGGCAAGGCAGCCAGGAGAGAATTTGCTGTAGCAATGAATCTATGAAACCTCCCCAAGAGCATTTAATTAAATATTTAAAAGCTAAGCGGGAATGTTGTGAATTATAAATTACTAGCGAGCAATTAAGGAGGTTACACACATGATCACAGTATAAAAAATTCAAATAAACAGACAACAGGTTCCCTGAATAATATATTAGGTTGAAGCATACTATAAACTTAATGAATGACACACAAATATTTGCATTATTTTTGAAGTTTGAAGTTTATTGTTCTAGGAATTAATACCTTTGAGCCAAGGCTCTTTTACAAAGGTTCCACGTCATTAAGTACAAAAACATAGTAGACAGTGTTACAAACAATCAGTAAGCCGTTTAACAAGGCCACAGCTTAAACAGTAACATTTATGTATAGAAAAGAAAATGGAACTCACAGGCAGTGTCAAGGGCAAGGAATAAGGATTGGAGACCTTGAGAGGGAAGAGAGGGAGAAATAAGAAGTTTAGGAGCAGACAGAACCAGGTTAGTGGTACTGAGGTTGTCTTTGTCAAAGAGGAGACCATGGTGGTTGAGTGAAACAAATGTAAGTGCACTCAGTGGGATGAGACTTTAGTCAAAACAGTCACAGGAGCTGGAGGCTGTGAGGTGAGCAAAAGTATGGATTTGAAAGCTCCCAATGTCATAGAGGATAGGGAGGGCAGGTTAAGGGCATTGTACCAGATGGGGCACGGTATGTAAAAGATCTTTGTCCCTGAGCAGTCCGGCATCTAGGGACAAGGAAAGGTTGGTGGTCGGATCTTCTGGTGGTACGAGTGCCATTGTTCAGGCAGAGCAGGTCCCAGATACATGGAGGAGTGAGTCCCAAGATTGATTTTTTTGCCATCATGCAGGTGAGATACATGAGGCGATTGGAAAGATGCAACCAACTGGTTTCTGTGTAGAGGTCACAAGTGTGGGTCTGTCTCTGTGCTCCAGTGAGGAGTCGACAGGTTTTGTTTAGTGCTGTTGAGATGCGCTTTAGTGCAGTGGTAGTAGCTGAGCCATAGACAATTAGACCGTAGTCTATGATTGAGATGATGGAGCTTTGAACAGCAATCCTCAAGGCAGCTTGGTTGAAAAATTGATGGTTCCGGTACAAAATTCCAATGCGTTGGTGCACTGTTTTTGCAGTGTTATCGATATGGGCTGCAAAAGTAAGACATTCGTCAAAAGTGATACCAAGGTATTTGAAGGTGTTCACTTGTTCTAGTGTATTTCCAAGAGAAGTTTTTATGACGAGTGGAGTATGCCTATTTCTGTTTTGATGACTGGCGAAAAGCTTGACTTTTTTTTTTTTATTTAGGACCAGTTTGTGCTCAAGGAACCACTTTTCAACACATGAGAAAGCAAGCTGCAAGCTCTGTCATAGTGGATTTGGATCCTTATGGGAGGAGAGAATTACAGCGTCATCAGCATAGAGTATTAATTTTTCAGGGCAGGATTTGGGAAGCAAGTTTAGAAATAGGCTGAAGAGGAGAGAACCTAAAATGGAGCCTTGGGGGACACCAGAGAGGACCTCAGAGATTTTTACTGTTTGAGAACGTTGTGCCAGGTAACTTATTACCCAGGCTCCAGGTCCCTCAGCTAGCCCAATGTTGAGCAGAAGAGAGATTAGAAGGCTATGGTGAACAGTGTCAAAGGCCTTTGTGAGGTCTATGAAAACAGCTTCGGTTAAATAACCCTTATCCAAGACTTTATGAGTTTCACTAGAGAAATCAAGTAGGGCTGTCAACGTACTGTGTCCTTTCCTAAATCCGTGTTGCTGAATAGAGAGTAGATCATACTTTTGCAGGTAGTCTGGTAGCTGATCTGCCATGATCCATTCAAGAGCTTTGGAGAGGGGTGGAAGTATAGATATGGGCTGATAGTTCCCTGGTGTGGATTTGTCACCCCCTGTATGCACTGGTGTGACTATAGCGGCCTTCCATGTGTTGGGGAATTGACTTTGGCACAGGGAGAGGTTGAGAATTTTGGTGAGGGAGTGGATCACTTCTTCCAAGGTGAGGGACAGAAGTTTTAGATCAATGGTGTCACTGCTATTTCTAGATTTAGAGCAGGCCTTTTTTATGTATCTGTAGGCTTCATACGTCTTAACTACTTTAAAGTGAAATAGCGGTTTGTCTGGGATACAAGTTTTGGAACTGATAAGTCCTGGAAGAAGTCTGGTGATAGGACACCACTGAGGTCAGTGAAGGTTTTATTTAGGGCATCGGCCATAGTCTTAGGGTCACAGGTAGTGGAGCCATCAATGTTCATTGCCGTGGGAGAAGATTTAGACTGTTTGCCCGTAATATTACGTATATTGTCCCAGAAGAATCTCCCGTCACCCCAGGTGGTTTCCAGAGCATTCTTGAAATAGAAGCTCTTCATTTACCTGATTTGTGAAGTGCATAGGTTATGCGCCTGTTTATAGTTAAGTGAGTCTGTTATGGAGCCTGTGGCCCTGGCTATAGCCCAAAGATGGTCACCTGCTTTTAGCTGAGCCAGTAGATTGGCTGTTAGCCAGGGATTAGAGAGGGCTTTGATTTTACATTTTTTGAAAGGTGCGTAGGTGTCACAGGCAGTGTTGAAAGTTTTAATGAAGAAGTCTAGGGATGCGTCCACATCCAGCGTATTGTAGATAGGGGACCAGTCTTGTTGTAGGAGGCAGGTCTTTAGCTTAGCAAGGTTTCCGTGTGGTAGCATTCGACTTAGGATGGTTTTAGGAGGTGGTTTGTGGAATTTATTTGTCCAGATACAGATCACAGGGGAGTGGTCACTGAGGGAGTCGGAGAGAACGGTGGTGTTTTTTATCTGGTCCAGGTGATTAGTAAGAATCCAGTCAATGAGAGTGCTGGTTCCAGTCTAGTAGTTTTTTTCTAGTAGGGGAGTTGACCATCTGAGTTAGGTTGGTTGCTAGGATAGTATCCCTGCTGGGTCCGATATCTGAGGCAAGCCAATTTATATTGAAATCACCGAGAAGGAGGAGCTCAGAGTCAGGAGGTTGTAATCTTGCAAATTCAAGGATAGACTGGAGCCTGGCTCATGGGTCTTTAGGGGGGATATAGACTGCAGCCACGGTAAGCACTTTGTTATGGGCACCAAGGAGAAGCTTGACAGGGAGAAGTTGCACTAGGGTGTTTTCCGGGGAGAAACTGGCAAGGTGGCACGAGAGGTAGTCCTTTATATAGATAACACATCCTCCCCCCTTTCTTTTTACCTGGTCAAGTTTGAAGAGGTTGTAGCCTTGGAGCGAGATTACATGATCTGGAGTGCTAGGTGTTAGCCAGGTCTCAACAATTACAAGTATGTCAGGATTATGTTGTCCAATAAAGGCTTGAAGAGATGCCAGCTTAGGAAGGAGGCTGTAGATATTTAGGGTAACAATGGATAGCCTGTTTTCAGTTTTTGCAGGCTTTATCTCAATATTTGAGCCAGGGCCAGGGTTTGGGTGGATCCCACCAGACATGAGAAGTAGGAGGAGCAGCAGTTTGAGGGATATCTCCTGTAGCTCATACCATGTAACGTCTTTCCTCTGCATGCTGCAGGTTTGGATACAGTGCAGTCGCCTAGGGTCCCAACAAAGGAGGGTTGCTAACGACAGGTGCTCAAATATGAGTTTTCCAGCCAGAGCGGTCGTTTGCACCCAGTCCTTAGTAATGGGGTGCCTCAGATAGAAATAAAGGGTATTTGCCATGGTTCCATAATGAAGGTAGGATGTCAAGATGCTTACAGTGGGGGGTTGCATGGGGTAGGAGGAGAGAGCAAGTTGACACAGTGGATAACAAATGGAAAGAGATAGAAAAGACAGGAGGAGATTTGCATGGGTAAACCCAAGGCTCACACATGAGCAGGGACAGATCAATTTCGGTGGTGTGCCTCCAGCGGTAGGATTTGCCCCATTGCCAAATAATGTAAAATAATCAAATCCACAGGAAAATTACCAGTAAACTATTTGCTCTACGGTAACAAGACATTAAACAATTAACAATTAAACATTAAACATTAAACAATTAAAAGACAGTAATTTATGTTTGCAGGTTTCAATTTAAATACAATATATTGAGTCAAAAGGAATATTCAATTTTTTTTGATTTTTACATAAAACATGTTTAAGCTGTGCTTGACAATCCAAAGTTTTGCAGTCACACAGTATAACTGCACTTTAGGTTCTCAGTACTGTGTGCAACCATGTTGCTATTGCCCCATGTTCTCTGTTTGTTTGTTAGTATGTCCATCCACCCATTCATCTTTCTGTGTGTCTGTCTGTGTCTATGACTAATGTATAGCTTACCTTTTTCAGGTTCCATTACATCTTGAACTCAGGGGCTGGTGATACCCATAAGGCTTATTACGTTTGTGTACTTGCAACCAATTCATCTCTAACAGGATCCAAAATATGCTTTTCATCCAACCATATAAATGAGAAAAAAAACAATCAATAATCAAGGTTTAAGATTACACAGTAGGCAACTGTTAGTTCCCTGAGTCAATACATAAAGAGACATAATTTCTATGCAGTTAGAATTGCAAGACTATGGAATTCGCTGCATAGAGTATTGGTAAATGCAGCATCCTCTGAGGCCATTAAAAATGGGCTTGATAAATATCTTTTACTCAATGTACATTAAAATTACCCCACTAGGAGTGGGAGACAATTAAATGGGCCTTTGGCCTACTTTGTCTAATTCTTCTAAGTATTCCAAGTATCGACAAACACATGGTACCTGTCTCTTTAAGCATAGTTGTTAAGGTGATCAACAGCCTTTAAGTGGCAGTATTTGTTAACTGCCAAAAAATGTAATTCTGACAAACTCACCTTAATTGATACACAGAAACATAGATTTTGACAGCAGATAAGGACTACCTGGCCCACCTAGTCTGCTAGTTTCCCTACCTACTTAACTCCCAGTCCTAAATGATCCGCAGCTTACCTTCTCTTTCCTACCACTAGGGTTGCCTTCTGTCTATTTATTTTATTTATTTATTTATTTAAAGGATTAAATAATCTTTGAACAAGTGGTTCTTTTACAAAGGTTCCACATCATTAGGGTACAGTTGATGATGTAATACAGACAAAAAACATATGGCACTATGAGAGAAGAAAACAGATAACAATTTAATAACTATATGAATAGGGTAATATGTATGGCACAAAACTTTGAAAAATTCATAACCGGTAGTAGTGCAGTCAGTAAAGTGACTTTGTCAGATTAAATTGTGTGGGGTAAGGTCTAGAAGATGGGAAGGTATCAGTAGGGTATAATGTAAGGCACAAAACTCGAGAAATTCATAACAAGTGAAAGTATAGTCAGTAAAGTGACTTTGTCAGCTTATAATTGTGTGGGGGAAGGTTTTGAAGATGGGAGATGATAGAAGGGTGTTGGAGAAAAAGACACAGGGTAATAGGGATAGGGTGTTGGGTAAGACATGACAATGGGAAGTTCAAAGAGGGAAAGGGGTTGGGGAGAGGATGTGAGGGGGTAAGGTGTGAGGAGGGAGTATGTGGTGATTCTGGGTGCAAGGTTGGTGTCAGAAGAGGATTGTGTAGGATTGGGGGTAGGTGAGGTCTAATGTGGGGATAAAGGTAAGAAGAGCAGAGGGATAGCTTAGGGAAGGCAGTCACAGCTGCTAAGTGCAGTGAGGTGTTGGCGGACTTTGAACTTAAAGGGGCCAAGCTTTGATTCGATATTGGTGTTGTGGGGAAGCCATTTAGCCAGGTGGGAGCCCTAAACATAAATGTTCACCGAGCCTGAGTGGTCCTGCAGAAAGCCACAAGATATGTCTGTTTGGATGCACTATGAGTACTGCGAGGGTTGGGAGTCGGCATAAGGAGATTATTTATTTATTTAGTTTTTGTTGACTGGGTAAGTGCACAAGACAAATGCTGCCTATTTTCAGGCATGTCCTGGAGGAGGGGGATACAGATGAATGCCAACTGCATTTGAACCAGATTAAGCTGTTGGTGGTATTTTTTAGTGAATGGGGAGGGGGGAATTTGTCCAGGGCACCAGGGAATTTCCCTATTCTGCCAGCAGGGGGCTTGACTTCCTGCAGAGTGGAGGAGATCAGTTTGGAGCTGGACAGCAGAAGAGGAGGAGGAAGTGTTGATGTGGCAGTGGTGAGGACTTGTCATCCAAGATGGGGAACAGCAGTCCAGGAGGGAGGGTGGAGGTGGAAGAGCTTAGTGAGAACATTGGTTTGTCTACAATTTTGCATGGTGAAAAAATGGAATCTGGAAGCCAGACAATGGACGTAAGCAATGGACAAGAAATTACTTTGAATAGACATGATGTACAAATGACATTGAAAGACCTATAAATACTACAGAGCAACTTGACAGTGAGAGCTCTGTACCAGGAAATTAACCTCGTTCAGTAGCCCTCACTCCAGAAGCTTTAGAACTGCAAAAAGAACTGGAGGCAGAAGAGCAGTATTTTCAATATCAGAAAATGTCCCTGCAGCAGAAGATTTGGCAGTTGCAAAAAGACAGCACAACTGAAATAGACAAACAGAAACAGCTGTTGGATATGCCATCTGCCGGAGGAAAAAATGAGGTAACGACCACACAGCCTACTGAACAATCCGCAGTGAGTACTCATGCCCAGGGTGCAAACCCTGATTTATAACAAAAAGCTGGGGAAACTGTAATAGAGGAAAATAAATGTGACCAAGCATGGTCAGTTGAAACGGCACTACGAGGTGCAGAGTGGGAGAAAAAAACAGGATCTGACCTCTGGACATCAGGCTCTTCCCCGATTCAGATGCCTGACATAAATGACTTTTCTAAACTAGCAAGAACTAACAGTAACACCACTACCACTGCCATGACTGCAGAGTTCATGTCAGCAGATCCTCCAGCCCTACCTGCAGACTTGGCTTTAACACAGCACCCGGTTTTGCAATTTCAGGCGAATGTTCAAAATGTACAGAGTATGGGGAATACAGAGGTACCACTACAGGCTGCAGCTCTGCTAAATATCAGGCCTACAGGACAGAAAAAAACATTTTCTTCATTATTTCGTTGACCAGTATTACCGGCACAGAGACATAACGCAGTGAGGTTATCATATGTAGGGGGTGTGCCTGAACCCCCAGATCAATTGTTTGTGGCACACAATCTGCTGAAGGACTCCACAAAATTTTTTCACATGAGATTTATGCCTCAGTGCATATTTCCGGATAAACTAATTTCGACATTAGCTTCAAAACTACTAAAGGCTTAGAACATTTTTGGGCCAAGTATCATGTGTTAAAAAAAACTGCATTGTGGACTCCTTTTTTTGCCATACCATTAACAAAGCCTGCATATAAAACTGTTACCATTCTGTTTAGGAATGAGGCGGTAGATATTTCTGATGTTTTGTACTGGTTGAAATTACGCTACACAGTATTGGGTGACCCTGAGGCTATTATAGACACTGAAAACATATGGACGGGGGATGGAAGGTTAAGGTTTTCATGAAATCTGCAGACACTTACTCAATTCTTTCTTTATCGTAAGAGATAGAGGTGTATTTTTCTATCCTGGCCAGCCAAAGGCCTGCTACAGATGTGGAGTTCCCTCACATCTGAGCAGTGCCTGTGATAAAATAAAATGTAACCTGAGTGGTGAAATGGGGCGTCAGAGTGTAGACTGTCTTAACGAATGCAGGTGTAATCTGTGTGACAAAGTAGGCCATACCTTTTAGAACTGTACCTGGGTGGCACACTACCAGGAACATCATGATGCAGGTGTAGATCAACAGTTCATTATTTCGCAAGCTCAAAAGGCCAGAATCAGAAATAGGACTGGACCTGAGGCCCCACCATACCCCAACACTTTTAGTGGGCCTCTGAATCAAGAGCCTTCCCCTGATGTCCTGGGCTCCCCCTCAGCTGCTCCCAATACCACAGACATTACTATGTATCATGTTCCCATGCTAAGCCTCCAGAACCGTCAGATCCAACTGTGTCCAAAATGCCCCCTCCAAAAGAGCCAGTACCTTGTAGGCGGTCAGCTAGGACAAAACTGAAAGTTGCTCCCCCCCGAAAACTACAAAGACTTCCCCTATTTCTTTATCCAACCAATATGAGCTTCTACAGGATATCTCAGCAGAATCAGGGGAAGAATAAGATACATCTTCCCTTTCTTCCTCCAATCCGGAAGGTACAACAGATACAGAGACAGGGACAAAAGGGAGAGGAGCACAAAAACGGAAAACAATATATAAAGGGAAAGTACCAGCAGGGAGTAGAAGGAAAAAATAGGGAGAATATCATTTTGGAGGAAGCTCACCCTCTTTTTTTCTTATGCTGCAGGCTGCATTATACTGTTGTACTATTAATGTAAACAGTATGAAGAGGAAAGATTAAAGACAAGTGATTTTTTCTTTCTTGGCTTCCTTGTCACAAGACATAATATTTGTGCAAGATACTCAATGTCATACTACCCATGAAATCAGGCAGGCCCAGAGAGAATGGTTAGCAGGCCCTTCTTTCTGGTCCATAGGCCAAGAAACATACTCAGGTGTGGGAATATTAATAAAGAACCCTGCTTTTATATTGTTGAAACATTTTGACTTGGTCCCTGGTAGAGTCCTTATATTAGATGTGGCAGTACAGAGCACAACTTTTTGACTTATTAATCAATATGCTCCACGAACCAAATCATATAGAATAAAAATGTTATAACACATACAACCATATTTACACACTTCACAATACACTGTCTTTGCAGGTGACTTTAACTGTGGGTTCAGTCAGCAGGATAAAAGTCGTCAGACCAAAACAAAAAAATATATACTGTGACTCCAAAGCATTAAGAGATATGCTTCCTACTGCTTAGCTGCATGATGCTTACTTAGAAATAACAAAGCAACATACCCCTACCTTTCAGAAAGGTGTATTAACCACTAGGATTGATTTTATATTAACATCACAAGCTTTACCTATTTTTTTCTGCAAAAGTATTTCGTGCATATTTTTTGGATCACAGAGGGTCTCTATATCCTTGGGCACAAATCCATCTCATGCTAAAGGCCCAGGCCTATGGAAGTTTAATACTACCCTTCTTTCTTGGCTAGCTTTTAAAAATCAGCTAATTCAGTTTTTATTGGCTCGGAAATCAGTTCTGATTTGTTATGACTCTCCCACAGTATGATGGGAAGATACCAAGCTGGATTTAAGGATTTTTTTAAGTATTATAGTAAAAACAAAAGTAAGACTGCTTATTTACAGTATCTCAAACAAAGGGCTCACTTATAACACCTTTTTACAATTTCGGAATCTACAGGGCAACATTTGGGTAAACAAATCGCACTAGTACAAAAAGAAATGTTATCCTTTCTTAGGCAAAAAGCACAGCAGCTATATTATCAGCAACAGTTTGGTACACAAGGCACTGCACAAGAGCTTTGCCCCTTTGAATAAAACTCTAATAGGATAGAGAAAAAAATATGCCTAGCCTAAAGGACTTTGCAGGTGTACAGCACACCTCCAGAGAAGGAATAATGAGAATAATTGTGGACTATGCTACCTCCCTCTTTTCTTTGATTGAATCAGATGTTAGTAGTATTTTAAATTATCTTAAATATATTTCCTTAAGAGCAACCCCCCCGATACTGATTAAAGTCACACAACCTATTTCTCAGGAAGAATTGATAGACTGTATACATCAATTAAAGAACCATACTACACGTGGACCTGATGGCCTACCCAGTGAATTATATAAGATACTGGGTGAGCACTTAGGGCCAGAACTAGTCACAGTTTATAATGGAATGTTAGATTCTGGGAATATCCCACTACAATTTAATAAAGGGACATTAATATTCCTACACAAAAAGGTGACAAAACAAATTAAAATAACTGGAGGCCAATATGCATACTGAATACTGGCTGTAAACTACTAACTAGTAATTAAACGTCTACGTTCAATAGCAGAAATAGTTATTACGTCTCACCAAACTTGTTCAGTCCAAATAGGAGAATACAGGACCAGCTCATTTGGATTCAAGAAATTACAACACAGAGCTCTTCCAGGGAAGTTCCAGGGCACATAATTTCTATCTTGATCAAAAAAAGGCTTTTGACTCAAGTCACAAGTTTCTATGGGCGGTACTACAACACTATGGGGTACCCCTAAAAATAATAGGGTGGCTTAAATCATTTTACAGGACAGCTACAGTAGTCCCTGTAATTAATAGCTGGTTGGGGCCTTTGATGCCAATTTAGAGAGGAGTAAGACGGGGTGTTCCATGAGCCCTCTGCTATATGTTTTCTTTTTAGATCTATTACTGCGGATATTAAATGAGGCACAGACCATTAGACCAATATGTATCTCACCAGGATTAATATCCCCGGAAGCGATAGTTTATGCAGATGACTTATGTCTTATGGTAGCAGACCAATCCTCAGTTGAGGAGGCTATGGAAAGATGCAACACATTTGGCTCCCTATCGGGTGCAGCTCTAAATCTGGAAAAATGCATAGGGTTTGCTTTAGAAAACCCTAACACAGTAAACAGTAGTCTAGGGCCTATCCAGCTCACAGAGGACCCAATTCATATTCTAGGCATAAAGTTTGGTCCCAGGAATACTGGAAGTTTAAACTTGGATGCGAAACTAGAGATTGGAAAAATAAAGGTAGCCAAATGTAACAGGGGGACAATAGAGAAAAATAAAAGGGTATTCTTAATTAAAACCTTTTTAGTTCCAGTTTACTGTACCTAAGCTATGTATTTCCAATACCCAAGCATTTGTTAACAACAGTGTTGAGCCCTTTTTTCCAAACAGTCTGGGGAGGCTGCCTCAATCCCATTAAAAGGAATATAACATGCCTGCCAATCAAAAAAGGGGGTTGGACATGATAAACCCCATCCTTTTTGTGTAGATTGCGTGCATGTGCAAGAAACATGTTGCATCAGCTTTCTCAACAATCAGGTTGTGGATGCATGGCACTGTTGTGCTCAATGCCTCCACAGCCTGCAAAGACTTGTCCCCATCCACCAATGCCATGGCACACTGTTGCTGACACTAGTTCAGTCAGCATGCCACAACTTTCTAAAAAATCAGCCGCTGCAATCAGGGGCCACCTCGTCATTGCAGCGTCAGCTATCCACTGTAATGAGGGAGCATCCCGTCATTGCAGGGTGGGATGTAGGATGTCTGATATTGTTTGTGAACATGGCGGCGACTTGCTGCCGTATTCACAAACAATACCTAGCCCCCCATGTTTATTTGGCTACGGGGGAGCCTACCTGTCAGCATACTGTAACCCCCGCTTTATTGTCAACCGATGGAGCTCTAATCCCCATCGGCAGAAAGGAATTTTCCTCCCTTCTTTCATTTGCCAATGGGGGTGCCCAATCCCCGTCAGCAGAAACAAATTCTGCCCCTTTTGTTGTTTGCTGACAGGGTGCCCAATCCCCGTCAGCAGAAACAAATCCCCCCTTTGTTGTTTGCCGACTGGGTGCCCAATCCCTGTCAGCAGAAACAAATTCCCGACCCTTTTGTTGTTTGCCGATGGGGGTGACCAATCCCCTGATGGCTACAGCTGGCCCCCAAGCAAGACTCCAGTGGCACGACATGCCACTGGAAAGTTAAAAATGGTCCCACAACGTTTTTTTTTTTACCTGAAAAAAAGGAAACGGTCCCTCATAGTCTCTGGGGCCCCTCTCCCTCAACCCGCATCCACCCACTGCACACCCTGCCTCTCCACACCCCCCTCACCCCATACTTACCTCTGGAGCTCAGTGCGATGATCTTCTGTGGACTGGGAACATGTCTGCACTCTTCAAAGCCGACCGCGAACTGAGGAAATTCCGGTAAGCTGTATAATATAGCGAATAGGATTTTTTCAACTTTAGTGCATATCTCGGGCTTTTTGGGGAATTTTTTCACCAAATTTTCAACATGGGCTTTTGGGACCTCTCCTCATGAATTCTTGAACTGTCATGGTGTTAATCGGCCCCGAAAGATGGTTTTGCATTCACTGTGCGGAATCCCCCTTCCAGGCCAATTAACAAAACGACAGTGCCAGTGTTCATGAGGTGGGCTGTCAAAAAGCCTATGTTGCAAATTTGGTGGAAAAAATCAAAAAAATAACTGTTTTACGAGCGTGTGTTGCGCAGTTGCTGCGTATGCCTGTAACTCCGCAAATTTACAATATTTTCACGCCAGATTTTCAACCGTGGCATTTTGTCACACCTCCTTGTGAGCAGTACATCTGTCGTTGTTGACATCCTGGCAGAAATAGCCCAGTTGCTGTGGGAAATCAGTGTTCAGGACAGATTAAGAAAATGACAGTGACACTGTTCATGAGTAGAGGTCCTAAAATGCCTATGTTGAAAATCTGGTAACGATACTCTATAAAATGACTGTGTTATGTGCATGTGTTGCTCAGTTGGCACGCACACTCATAGCTTCGCAAATTTACAATATTTTCACTCCAGATTTTCAACATTGCCAATTTCCCAGACCTACTTATGAACAGTACAGCTGTCATGTTTCCCATCCTAGCCAAAATGTGTTTTCACACTTCTGGCGCAGAATAGAGCGGTCGTTGAGGGAAATCACTATTCAGGACAGATTAAGAAAATGATAATGATACTGTTCATGAGCAGAGGTCCTAAAATGCCTATGCTGAAAATTTGGTGATGATAGCCCATCAGTTGTGTGTGTTACGAGTGTGCGTTGCGCACTTTCCACGCACCCTTGTAACTTCGCAGATGTGTAATATTGTCACACCAGATTTTCAACAGTGCCATTTTTCCACACCTCCTTATAAGCAGTACAGCTGTCATTTTTCACATCCTGACCGAAATGTGTTTTCACAGTTCCGGCGCAGAATAATGTGGTCACTGTGGGAAGTCAGTGTTCGGGGCAGATTAAGAAAATGACAGTGGCACTGTTCATGAGTAGAGGTCCTAAAATCCCTATGTTGAAAATTTGGTGACGAAATTCCATAACATGACCGTGTTACAATCGTGCATTGAACTGTTTCCATGCACCCTTGTAACTTCGCAAATTTGTATTACTGTCACACCACATTTTCAACAGTGCCATTTTTTCACAACTCCCTATGAACACTACTGCCATCATTTTTTTACATCCTGGCTAAAATATGTTTTTTCACTCCTGCCAGACAATAGCACGGTCACTCTTGGAAATCAGTGTTTGGGACAGATTAAGATTGACCGAGTGACGGGGGGAGTGACCGAGCTCAACTGAGCTCTGTCGGGACTGATGCAGATTTGTTTGTGGCTAGACAAAGGCCCTAACACAAGAGCCCAGTACAAAAGGGCAGCCCGCAGCACTGGGAGAAACAGAACGAGTGAGGGAGGGGGAGTGAGCAAACTCACTGAAGCGCTGTCAGGACTGCTGCGGATTTCTTTGAGGGCAGAAAAAGGCATCAGTACAGGCAGGGGCCCAGTACAAAAGGCCAGCCTGCAGTGGTGGGAGAAACAGTACGAGCGAGTGAGACAAAGGGACTTAGTGAGCTCAATGGAGCTCTATCAGGACTGCTGGGATTTCTTTGTGGGCAGAAAAAGGTGCCAATGCAGGCAGGAGCCCCGTACAAAAAGGCAGCTTGAAGCTCCAGGACAAATAAATGAGCGATGAGAGAGGGAGACTGAGTGACCTCAACTGAGCTCTGTTGGGACAGCTGCAGATTTCTTTGTGGACAGACAAAGGTGCCAACGAAGCCAGGAGCCCGATACAAAAGCGCAGTCTGCGGCACCAAGAGAAACAGAACAAGTGAGTGACAGAGCGATAGTGAACGACCTCAACAGAGCTCTAGTGTGACTGCTGCAGACTTCTTTGTGGGTAGAAAATGCAGCAACGCAGGCAGGAGCCCAGTACAAAAGACCAGCTTGCACCACTGCCAGAAATGGAATGAAAGAGTGAAAGAGGGGCAGTGAGCGAGCTCAGTGGAGCTGTGTTGGGACTGCTTCAGATTTCTTTCTGATCAGAAAAAGAGCCACCAATGCAGGCAGGAGCCCAGTACAAAAGGGCAGCCTGCAGCGTCAGGAGACACAGAACGAGCGAGTGAGGGAGGGGGAGTCAGTGAGCTCAATGGGGCTGTGTTGGGACTGCTGCAGATTTGTTTGTGGGCAGAAAAAGGCAGCAAGGCATGCAGGGGCCCAGTACAAAAGGGCAGCCTGCAGTGGCAGGAAAACCAGAACGAGTGAGTGAGTGAGCTCAACAGAGCTGCATTGTAACTGCTGCAAATTTCTTTGTTGGCATAAGAAGGCAGAGATGCAGGCAGGAGCCCAGTAGAAAAGGGAAGTCTGCAGTGCCGGCAGAACAGAATGAGCGAGTGAGAGAAGGGCAGTGAGCGAGCTCAATGCAGCTTTGTCAGGACTGCTGCAGATTTCTTTGTGGGCAGAAAAAGGCGCCAACAGAGCCCAGTACAAAAGGGCAGCCTGCAGTGCCAGGAGAACCAGACTGAGTGAGTGAGACAGGGGGAGTGAGCAACCTCAATGGAGCGCTGTTGGGACAGCTGTTGATTTCTTTGAGGGTAGAAAAAGACACCAACACAGGGAGGGGCCCAGTACAAAAGGGCAGCCTGCAGCGCCAGAAGAAACAGAATGAGTGAGTGAGTGAGAGAGAGGGGGAGTGAGCCATCTCAGTGGAGCTCTGTCGGGACAGCTGCGGATTTCTTCCTCAGCAGAACAAGGTGCCAATGCAGGCAGCAGCCCAGTACAAAAGAGTAGCCTGCAGCACCGGGACAAACAGACTGAGCCAGTGACAGAGGGCCACTGAACGAGCTCAACAGACTAATGCAATCAATATTCGGCTTTGACAAATGCCTGTTTTTAATAGTATCTTCTTCATGTCAAATTTAAAACCCATTCTTATCAACACACAAAGAGGTTAGTAACATTGTTTTTTTTTTAAATAGTAAAGTTTGGTTTCGACAGTGGGAGGGGAATACATTATGGTGTATTAGAGCCTGTGCTGCAACTCCTTCTTACCTGAAAGTTTTTTGAGACTGAAGTAATGGCACATTACACCCAACAGCTGATTTCTGTTCAGACACATAAAATGTTGTATAAGGCCCTTTTAGATACCTTGTGTCATGTTTCAGAAGCTTTTGAGAAGTGCCACAGTCCCTATTTGCCATCTCTCTGAACCTTGTTTCAATCCCCCAGAATCCCAGCACATATGTGGGGCTTTCACTGGTTGTCTTGCCATGAGAGAATAAATACAAAAAGCAATCATAAACACAAACAGCTTCAATACAGGATTTGCAGCAGACTTCAGAGTGTTAATACACTAAAAACCATTGCGCACTTGTTTTTTGACTGCTCATACATAACAGGGTTTTGGACATACATAGCAAAACTATGGCAAGAACCTTTGTATGCTACTATTTCATATGTAAATCTAATGTATGGAGAAGTGTATCTGTGGAAGAAATGGAATATCAGCACTCTGTACCTGATTTTTACTATTATAGAGTGGAACATCCGGATGGCCCGATGTTTGTACAGTATGTATTACAGCAGAAAGATAGCACATATATAGAGCTTGCTAACAAATTAAACAAGACTTACTTACAGTATATGCATCAGAGTATAAAAAGTTACCCACTACTGAACTTTTAGAATTATGGAAAGGTCTTCCCTAGGTAACAGATTCAGATATTCCAGTTACAAGAAGTAATGTAAAATTGAGACCTGGTTTCTATGCAAAAGACTTAATGTTGATTTCTGTTACACATTGTTTTTCTTTAATTTAAAGCACAAAAAAAAGGTTGTATATAATGATTATGTTGTGTACTGATTTGTTTGCATGCATTTCAATTTTTGCTCAATAAATTTTCCCCTACTTTTTTTGAGAAGTGCCATGGGATCTTTAACATCCACCTGAACAGGCAGATGGGACCTTGGTTTAAAGTCTCATCTGAAAGATGGCACCTCAGGAGTGCAGCACTCCACCCTCATCTGCACTGCAGTGTCAGGATATTAACGCAAGTGCCTGGTGTGGGGATAGAACCCACAGCCTTCTGATCTCCCAGCCTCAGAGACAAGTGTAACCGGCTGAGCCACTGACACTGTACCACAGAAGCTGAGTGGCTGGGGGTGTTAAGCCCAGGCTGATTTTTTTTTTTTGCAAATAGGCATCGTAAGTGACACTGCCCTTGAGATGCAACCAGTTGGTATGTTCATAAGGGTTGTACGTGTGGGTGCACCTATGGGCCCCAGATACCAGTTGGCAGGATTTATTAAGTGCAATAGTTATTCTTTTTGGTGTAGTATCAGCAGCAGCTCCATAAATGACAAGTCCATAGTCAATTATGGATAGGATTGAGCTGGTAACTGTTAGTTGGAGGGCTTCAAGGGTTAAGCAGTGTTGGTGCTGGTATAGAATCCTGATCCTTGAATTTGTTACTTTAGAAATTTGGTAGACATATGTGGTATAGGACAGTGAACTGCCTAGGGTTATTCCGAGATATTTAAATTCTTGAACCTGTTCAAGAGGTAGTCTTCGGTTATTCAGTATTGTCAATTGGGCTGATTTATGCCTGTTGTGTGGGCTAGTGAAAAGCATGACCTTGGTTTTCTTGTAATTCATTAGCAATTTGTGTTGAGTGAACCAGGCCTCTACTAGTTCGAAGTTAGTTTGTAGGTCTCTAGAAGGTGGAGGGGATCAGACTGACTTGAGAAAGGGATGGCATCATTCCCATAAAGTGATATATTGTTGGTGAAGGCTTATGGGAGAAAAAGACTGAAAAGTAGTGGTCCAAGGAGGGTTAGAGTGGTCAGGCAGAGGCACATCCCAGATCTTATTCCACTCAAGAACTCATATGCCACACTGGCAAATGGGGACAACCAAATATAGGTACCCAGAGAAGTGAAAGGAAAGGATGTGGAGGTTAGCCAAGGAGGTGACCTCAGCGGGGAAAGCAGTGGACCCAGCGGAAGAGGAAGCAAATCCTGGTGGGGGACTCCATCATAAGAGGGATCCAGCTAGGAACACAGGAGGGGAAGGACAGGGAGGTGAGGTGCCTACCAGGTGCCACAGCATGGAGGGATAGAAAGAAGATCCTGGAGATCACTGGGAAGGCAAGACGGGAAGGTGAGCTGAATGTCATTATCCACCTAGGTATTAATGACCTGGCAAATGGGAGCCAAAGGAAGTTCAGGAAGAGTTTAGGAAATTGGGAGGGTCTCAAGCAGTAGCTACTTCTGTCACTTTCTCAGTAGTACTACCTGTGAGGCAAGGAGAGCATGGGTTGCATGCACAGGAACTTTAACTCATGGTTGAAGAACTGGTGCTGTGAGGAAGGGTTTGGATTCATTGGTGACTGGGGACCCACCTGGAGGGTTGGAGGTTTGTTCAAGCCTGACTGCCTGCATCCATCCTGGAGGGGAATCTAAGCACTCAAAGATAAGTTTAAATGCTACATTAACAAGCATTAAACTAGCAAAGGAGGGTGACAGGCCAGAAAAGAGGGTACCTGCTTGCTCACCCCCACAGCTAGCAGTGGAACCAAGGAACCAGAGGAGTGGCTATCTCTACAAAGCAGTGTGCAAAAGATGGAGATTAGCGCCCAAGAGGTGGATAGGCAGAAAAGGGGCAAAATTCAGCAGAAGGGCAGACAGCAAGGAGAACCAGGGATAAAGGACAACCAAGGAAGGGGCTGGAGTAGAACAGCAAAACAGTCTAAGGAGGTCAAATTATGCAAAGCCATGTGTGCATATGCCAGAAGCCTTAGCAACAAGATGGAAGATCTGGAGTCTGTCATGATGCAGTCAGACCTGGACATTGTGGCCATCACTAAAACCTGGTGTAATGATAACCATGACTAGGAGATGGCCATACCTGCCTACAACATATTCAGAAGAGACAGGACATGCAGGAAAGGAGGAGGGGTGGCACTGTATGTGAAAAATGACATAAGGGTCACAGAGATCCAGGAGGAAGAAATGGGGGAGAGATATAGTGGGTCAAGCTGGAAAGGAAAATGGGGCCAGCCATCTGCACAGGTGTGGTCTATAGACCACCAGCCTAGGAGGAAGAAACAGATAGGGAGCTGATGCAATCCATCCAAAGGATGGCAGACAAGGGTGAGGTAGTACTGGTTGGAGACTTCAATATTCCAGACGTGGACTGGAGCATCCCAGCAGCAGCATTAGCTAGGAGCAGATTTATCCTGGACTCCCTTCAGGGTGTCTTCCTCAAGCAGCTGGTCATGGAACCAACTCGGCAGAAGGCAATACTGGACCTTGTGCTCACAAACAGGGACAGTGTGATGGGGGTAACATTGGGGGAGCACCTGGGGAACAGTGACCACTAGTCATTGTGATTTGAAATCACAGAAAGAGCAGAACCAAACCACACGTATCCTGGATTTTAAGGGGGCAGACTTTGGGAAAATGGGGAGATACTTGAAAGAGGCATTAAGGGGAATGGGGCAGGAATCAGGGGTTGAGGAAAACTGGGCAGTATTTAAAATGGGGATTACAAGAGTAAAAGAATTATGCATTAAGCAGGTTAGCAAGAGGAAAAGCAAGAGGAGACCATTATGGTTTTCCAAAGAGGTAGCAAAGAAAGTGAAAGCCAAAAGATTGCATTCAGGCAATACAAAAGACACAGGCAGAAGGGATAGGGAGAAGTACCAGGAGAAGCAAAGGAGGCAGGAGGTCAGTAAGGGAAGCCAAAGCTCAGACAGAAGAACACATTGCAAAATCAGTGGGTAGAGGGGACAACACCTTTTAGAGGTATATAAGTGAAAAAAGAAAGGCAAAGGGAGGGATAGTGAGACTGAAGGGGGAGGATGGGGGCCGCATGGAGGATGACAACAGTAAAGCTTACATATTGAACAGGTATTTCTGCTCAGTCTTTTCTGAGGAAGAGAAGGGTAATGGGTCTGAAGGGAGTACAAGGGGTGAGAATGGTGCAGAAATGGACACAAGTCCCTTTACACGAGAAAGGGTCCTGAAGGAGCTGGAAGTAATAAGAGTTGATAAAGCAATGGGGCCAGATGGGGTGCACCCAGGGTCCTTAAAGAACTAAAAGAGGTGGTGACTGAACTCTGGCTATCCTGTTTAGCCAATCACTGGAAACAGGGAGGTACCTAAAGACTGGAGGACAGCAGATGTAGTCCCTTATACAAAAGTGGGAACAAAGAGGAAGCGGGAACTACAGACCAGTCAGCCTCACCCGGTAGTGGGGAAGATCATGGAGGCACTACTGAAGGAGAGACTGGTGGAACATCTGGTTGTCAATGGACTACAGGACCCAAGGCAACATGAGTTTCACCAGGGAGGTCATGTCAGACCAACCTCATTGAATTTTTGACTGGGTGACTAGGGAGGTGGATCAGGGAGGGCAGTGGACATGGCCTATCTGGACTTCAGCAAGGCCTTTGACACTGTGCCACATAGAAAACTATTACACAAACTGGGGAATATGGGTGTGGGCAGGACAGTAGTGTGGTGGGTAGGTAACTGGCTGATCAGCAGGACACAGAGGGTGGAGGTAAATGGCTGTCACTCCACAGAGGGAAGAGTGACCAGTGAGGTACCACAGGGATCAGTGCTGGGACCGGTCCTATTCAACATCTTCATCAGTGACATTGCGCAGGACCTAGAAGGCAGAATTTCACTGTTTGCTGATGACACAAAGCACTGTAACAGAGTACAGGGTGTAGACAGAATGAGAAGGGACCTGCAGAAACTTGAAGAATGGTCAGGGATGTGGCAGTTGAAATTCAATGCAAAGAAGTGCAAGATAATGCATATGGGGCACAAAAACCCTGGCGCAATATATCAGTTGGGGGTGAGGATATAGCACACACCAAGCAGGAAAGGGATCTTGGGGTTATCATCTCTGATGACCTCAAGGTAGGGAAACAGTGTGACAAGGCAGCAGGTAAGGCAAATAGGATGCTGGGATGCATAGGCAGGGGCATCAGCAGCAAGAAAAGGGAGGTCATAATTCCACTATACAAGACACTAGTGAGGCCTCACCTGGAGCACAGTGTACAGTTCTGGAGACCATACCTACATAAGGACATAGGAAGGGTAGAGAAGGTTCAGAGGAGGGCAACAATGATGGTGCATGGATTACATCACAAGTCCTATGAGGACAGGTTGAAGGAACTGAACATGTACTCACTGGAGGAGAGGAGGGAGAGAGGGGATATGATAGAGACATACAAGTATCTTACAGGGAGGAACAGGGTGCAGGAATACACTATTTTTAAGCAAAAAAGATGTTCCAGGACTAGAGGGCATGGGATGAAGTTGGAGGGAGGACGATTCAGAGGAAACGGGAGGAAGAATTTCTTCACAGAACGGGTGGTGGACAAGTGGAACACCCTGCCAGAGGAAGTGGTGGGGGCTGAAACAACCACGGGATTTAAGAATGCATGGGATAGACATAAAGGAATTCTGGATGTCAGGGGTAAGGGGCAACAGACTTCAAGGAAAACATAAACTGAACTTACAAGCTCAAATGGGCAGACTGGGTGGGCCATAGGCCCTTATCTGCCGACACTGTCTATGTATCTATGTAAGGATGGAGCCTAGAGGATCCCTGAAAGTACAGGATGGCTGTCGGAAAGAGCATCAAAGATTTTTACTTGTTGCATTTTTCCTTCAAGGTAGTTCTTGAACCATTCAGTTACCCTATAGGAGAGACTGATGGCAGGGACTGAATTCAACAGTAAGGTGTGGTTTACGGTATTGAAAGCTTTGTGAGGTCAATATATATTGACCCCACCAAATGACCCTGATCAAGAGCCTTGTGAAGCAAGTCCATGTACTCAAGCAAAGCTGTAATAGTGCTGTGAGCTTACCTAAAGCCATGGTGCTAAGGACATTGGATGTCATATTTGGTCAGGTATTAGGTCAATTGGTAGTTGATGATGCACTCTAGGGCTTGGGGGGATAGATATTGGGCAATAGTCTCAGTGTATCGTCCTGTCTCCGCATTTGTAAACAGGTGTCACAATCGTCACTTTCCATCTTTGAGGAAACTGACTCAGGGAGATAGACAAATGTAGGAGTTTAGTTAGGGTATCAGGACAACAAGAAGGGTAAGACTTAGGAGTTTGAGGTCAAGAGAGCCACTGCTAAACCTGGATTTGCCAAATACCCTTTGTAGATATTTTTTGGCTTCATTCAGGGTGATTCTCTTGAAGTAGAAGGGGGGATGTTGGGGGAATAGTTTTACTAACATTACCTTTCCTGTCATGCGCATCAAAGAAATTGGGGGAAAGTATGCCACTAAGATCAGTAAAGGCAGTGTTAAAGGTGCCAGCTATTAGTTTAGGGTCCTGCATGGTTTCACCATTCTCCTCAAGCATAGAGGAGGATGTTTTGTTGGGCTTACTGGTGAGGTATTTAAGATTGTCCCAAAATCTCTTGCCATTATCCCAGGAGCTTGAGTGCTTGTGCTTAAAGTAATTGATTTTGGTACAGCGGACTTCATGGGTGCAGGTGTTCCTTGCAGTTTTGTAGCGCTGCATGTCAGCTTGTTTTCTAGATGCTAGTGGGCAATGCCATAGATAGCCCCTGTCAGTCATCATTTTTATTAGGGTGGGGGTTATTCAAGGGTTAGTAGCATCCTTAACCTTCCATTTACAGGCTGGCCCAGTGGCTCTGAGGGTTGGGTCACTGGATGCCACACCTTGTGCTGTGCCAGTGACCCAGGTTCAGGAATGGACTCAGGCGCTGGGGGTCGACAGGGGAAGGGTTGAGGACCATGCTCCCACATGGAGCTCTCCTCCCCGGCTTACAGGGAATGGGGTAGCCCAGTGAGCCACAGACCCCTGGGGGAGTCCAGGGGCACTGCAGCAAGCCAGGCAAGCATGTACTGGCATGGCCAATGCTGGCAGGGATGCCATGCACCAGAGTGTGCCCATGCACCAGAGGGGAAACAATAGCAAGAGAAACACCACTGAGGACCAGATAGGCAATGGCATCCCAGTGCCTCGACCACCACATGCCCAACACCCCTTGATCTCCTCGTTGGTTTGGGTTGGGGACCCATGGGGAGCGCTAATGCCTTTGAGGGGGCAGATGATCACAGTGGGCAGTAGCAGCGGCATGTGAGTGGATTGCCTGAGAGAGTTCCGGTTCTCAGGAGAGATAAAATAGAGTCTAAAAACAAAAAAAACTTTCCATTTATGAAGAGAGGTGAAAGTGTCGCAAGCCTTATTGAACTGGGTCACAAAATAGTTAAGTTCTTAGTCAACATTTTGGGCCACATCCAAGGGTGACGAGTCGCAATGTTTGAGACAGGCCTGGAGGTATTTAAGTTGCCCCCTATTTAGGACACATTGATGTACAACTTTAGCAGGTGGCTTAGGGGCCTTGTTACACAAGTGACACAGTAGTACGTCATTTCAGCAATTCATTTTCAGCGAGTCAATAACAGCAACGCAATAATAGTGACTGCAATTATAGCAATTGAGGCATTACAGCAACAGACACATTCAGTGATAATGGATCCATAGCCTACCTCCGAGGTCCAGGTGCACCTCAGAGGATGTTATTTTACAAATGGGGGTATGGGGGCACAGCCCCCCAGGGGGGTGCAGGGGGCATAGCACCCCCTGCAGTAACAAGCTGGAACTGCATAAAGTCTAACTGGAATGATGTTCAGTTGCAGTTGGAGATAGTAGCTGAGATGTGCCCTCGCTGTATTTGCTGGTTGCTGTATTGTGCGTCGCTATGAAAGACTCGCTGTAATTGCACTCATTATAATTCAGTCGCTGAAATGACATGGAACCCAGTGACACATTACTGGGGAGTGGTCACTAAGCAAGTCAGGGAGGACAGTAGTGCAGGTGATCCTGTCAGGGTGGGTAGTGAGGATCATGTCAAGGAGTGAGCGGTAGCCAGTCCTGTAGTTGATTCTTGTGGGGGTAGTCACCAACTGGGTAACATCAATGGCTGCAAAGGCATCTTTCTAGGGGTCAGCTTTGGGAAATAACCAATTAATGTTGAGGTCGCATAGTATCACCACCTCAGAGTGATGAGTTAGGTTGGTAAGATAGTCAAGGACCATTTTGAAGCAACTAGCTTGGTTTTGAGGAGGGTTGTATGCTGACAGTATGGTGAGTGATTTGCCATGGTGGCCAAGGATTATCTTAACTGCTACAGCCTGAGGCTTATTAATGGAAGCCCATTGCAGAAGGGCATGCCCTTTCAGTGAGTCTTTCAGGTATATATCACCACCCTACTCCTTTTGCCAATCCTATCCTGTATGAAAAGGGTATGGTCGGTTAGGGAGAAGGCGGTATCAGGAATTTTAGGAAATAATCAGGTTTCAATAATGGAAAGCACATCTGGATTGTGCTGTGTTACCCATACTTGCAGGTCATTGAGTCTGGGTAGTTAGCTTTGGATGTTGATGGTGGCTAGTTTTAGATTACCATTGGTACTGTTATGGCAGTGGGGCTGTTGTGGAGGACCAGGTTTAGGGTGTATATTACCAGACACGACAAGATGAATCAGAGTAACCCTAAGCAGATCATGTCTGAGTGACTTAAGTTGGGTATGTGGTCTCCAGTTTGAGGATTTGCACAGTTTAGTGATGAATGGGAGGAGAGTGAGGTGTAAAAGGAAGCGGTATGTTAAAATGTAGTGGCAACAGTTCCAGCAGACTACTAGAATGGTGGGTCTAGGGGCAACAGTGTGTGAGGTACTTGTAGCTTCAGTGCCCTGTGGTATGATTTTCAGATGTGTATGCGGGTCATATGTTATAGGCATAGAGTGGTTACTGCTAGGATGCAGTATAGTGGAAAGTATGAGAGTGAGTGAGGTTATGAAGTTAAGGGGCCTCATTTTTGTGTGTCAGTTCAGTGGCTGGTTGAGGCCAGATGAGTTAGAGGGGGTGGGGTGTAATAGGGTGGGTTAGCAGGTGAGGGAACGTGGGATTAGTGGTGCCAAGAAATGCCAAATTAAGTGAAGATTAAGTTAAAGTGAGAGGGACTTCTGGTGACGTCGGACTCCGGCATGGTAGTGTGAAGGCACAGCTCCCTCTCCATCCAACCTATTCATCTTTTATTCTACCTCCAACTCAATCAGAATATAATATAAAATACAGTCAGAGTCTACTCACTACATGGGAGGTAATAAAAAGTCCACCAAGTCCTCTGAACCGATGGTACATCTCATTTCTGCAGCTTCGACTACCTTGCCTTAACTCCCGGCAGCTACAGTGATGGTGGCGGTCCCAGCAGATTCCACTGTTCAGCCAAAGAACACAGCTGTTTTAATGGAGTTCTGTGAGTTTAGGGCCAAGCACAGAGCCCTTCAATCTGAGTTGCAAGCATCTCTTACTGCATTGGAGACATGAATACAGGTGGTGGAATGCACTTGCTCACAAATGGACTCCTGAGTGGACAGCCGGGAGAGGCTGTTGGCAAAGGCACTCCAGGAGCAGCAAGATTTGAGGGATCGATGTGAGTACTTAGAAAATTGGTCCTGCCACAACAATGGTAGGATTTATGGGATTTCAGAGGGGGCCGAGTCAACAAAAGGTGATTCCTTTTGTTAAGGACTTCTTCTCTACGATTGTAGATTCCTCAGATTTATCTCCTTTACAGATCGAGTGGGCCGACAGATCTTTGGTGGCTAAACCGTCAGCACCTGATGCCTGCCCAAGATCCATTATGGTCTGGTTCTTGGATTTTTCAATCAAACAGACACTCCTGTTTAGAGTTTGTTAAACAGGAACACTGCTTTTTCAATGGAGGAAAATATATCTTGACAATGGCTGCCCCCCCCTTTTGCAAGCTAAGCGAAGAGCTTATGCGTCATTGCTGCACCTTTTGAAAAAGCGGAAGATTAAATTCTCTACTCCTTATCCAGCTCTATTAAAAGTAACCTTTTCAGATGATCCTAAGACCTTTGTAATCCAGAGTCGGCACTATTGGAACTGAAAAATAGGAAACTAGTGTCTCCAGAAGAATAGATGGATCTAGAAACTTCTAAGGAGAAAAGAGCCCTCCAACATGATCAGTGGCAACAGGTGTCTTCTCACAGCAAAAAGAGGAGACAGAAGGACTCCTTAACTGAAATAAAAGCATTTTTCTCCAAACTTTTCACTATGAAATCCCTGCCTGATGTTTACTATGATCTACTCTGGATATACTCCTGGACTGCCTATGGTGCCCTGTTATTTGCACCATGCTGATTGGTCTGCGGGCTACCATGTGTGGCAACGTTAGTTTTATAATGGATAATATCTTTTCTTCTAGTTTCTTTAAATGTGCTCTTACAGATCCTGCCCTGATTGTGCTCTATCTAGGGGTGTCTATTTGTCTCTGATCTGTGTTTTCCCTTTCCTCTCCTCCTCTCTCGCCTCTTTTTTCTATTGCTCTCTGTACTTGCCTTTTCATATATCCTTCTGGAATGTTCTCTCTCTTTATCATTCTCCTAGTCTTTTTCTTTCTACTGTTGTCCTGTTGTGGTCCTAGGACAGCTGTGTTTGATGTTTGCAGTTCCTTCTTAGTGTTTAGTCTTTTCTCCTTAGTAGCCTGTGGGGGATCGTTACATCCTTGGGGGTGTACTAGTCCCCTCTCTTTCTCATGTTCCTACTATTCTTTTTGGTTGCTTTCTAGTTATATTGGCTACTTTTCCTATCATTCTGCATTCTTTCTTATCTCTGTTTCTTGGTTTTTATCTTTTCACCTATCATTGCTGCATTTATAAGAGTTTTGAATCTTGCCAGACCCTTGCGATGTAACGAGAGACGACGTTTAATTTCTTTTTTTCCTGCTATGCAGATTTCTTTATCTTTAGCTTTGAATCTATTTTTCCTTTAGCTTTTCATGGATGTTATGGTCTTTGCCTCCATCTAGTGGTCTGTCTTCTGGTTTTTAGTTTTTTGCTTAATGTCTTTCCTGTGTTTTTTCTGTACTGCTGTCATTCATTTTCTCTAATGTGAATACATGTTTTTTATATGTAGTTTTGGGGGGAAGAGAATATTTTGATTTGACTGAAAGTAATGGCAGCTGCTTTTTTGCATAATAAATTATTTTTCTCTGGGAGTTGCATTCCGGATGGGGTTGGAGAGGTATTTATTCTTCACTTGTGTTGGGTGGATCATGGGGACTTTGTTGAGGTTTCTTTTTTGGGTTGACTTGCTTTGCCTTACTATAGGCCTGACATGTGCTTATTCTTTATATTAGTTACACCCAGATATGGGCTAGTGGGGTGGGAACATCAGCCCCAGGATTTTCATGATGGCTTTGCACCCTCCTAGTCTTAATTTGTACATTTCTTACCACCACCCTGGATATTATGGGTGGGTTTGGGGGCCACAGATTTGCTGTGGCTTTTCCTCCTTGGGAGTTATTTTTGGCTCCCATATGGGAGGCACAGGGTTAGCCTCCCTACCTAGGAAGCCAGTTATAAACTTAACTTACTATCACTTTCTATCTTGCTTAATCTGTACGTTATATTGTTGCCCTTTTTGGCTTTGTTATAGTCTACTGTTTCCTTTTTATTGTTGGCTGTTAAAAGTTGATTATGTTGTTTTTATGACTTTTTCTCTAATTTTTTTAATTGTTATAATAATCTTTATGGAAATATGACATTTGTATGTTTTACTATGTTGATTACTGGTTTGTTAGTGTAATATGTACATCTCATGGAAGGAGGCTGAAGCAATTGATATGTTTAGTCTCTTTTGGATGTGTTTTACAGGATTTAAGGTGCTTCACATTTTTGGGAATTATGTTGAGGACTTGGACAGAGTTTATTATTCTTACAGATACTTTCATTTTTTTTCCTGAATGGACATACCATCTTTAGTTTTATCATTGAACATCAATGGAATCCATAACATAATAAAGTGATCAAGGGTGCTACAATTTATAAAGAGGGATAAACCAGATATTATTCTCTTACAGGAAACACATTTGTCCTTGGAGGAACATAGTCAGATTAAACTTTTTGGTTTTCCTACAGTTATAGCTTCCTCTCATGCCTTGGATAGGTGGCAAGGAGTGGCTATTCTTGTCCCCAGAGGGGTCCCTTTTGAGTTACAATGACAAATTGTTGATTTGAATGGCTGGTATGCCATTGCAACAGCTAGATTATATGCTCGCCCAGTCACATCGGCATCTGTCTGTTTTCCTCCAGGTACTTCAAAAACTTTGGTTCACAGATTTTTTCCTTAATTATTAGTTGTTCTCCAATGACAACTGAGTATGGGAGGGGATCTTAATGTCACACTTAATCCATCTCTAGATGTATCACTCCATTTAGCCTATAGTGTTAACCCTCTCCAAAAATACCTTTGTTATTCTCTCCCTTACCTGGAAATCATCGATGTTTGGCATTAATGTTTTCCTACTGCTAGGGGATACATCATGTGGTATCTCACATGGGGCTGGCATCCTGTCTTGATTGCTCATTTACCTCTGTTGAACATTTGAAGTCCCTACAGGATGTGTGGCATGGCATGACCTTTATACCAGATCGTGCCCTGGTATATGCCAAATTCATGCTTGGCTCTACTCAGGGGACCAGATGTTGGCGCTTCAACCTTGCTCATCTTAGGAACCCTCAGTTCTGACAGATTGTGCAGGAGTTGATCCCACAGGTTTTACAATATAATTCTTCATCAGATACCCCTAATGTAGTTCTTTGGGTTACCCTGAAAGTGGTTGTCTGGGGTAGGATTATTGTCTTTTCTGCCAACAGACATAGGGAGAGGGATATCGGTTTATGGGAATTCCAAGAAGAGTTGAGGGTCTTGCAGTCTTTTACTGCACTAGGTGATCATTTATTGTGACCCCAAATCCAAGCCCTAAAACAAAAGATCCAAAATATCATAGCTCAGCAGATAGAACAACATTTGTTTAATTTGAAACATACTTTCCATGAGGGGGACCAAGAGGGGCTAATAACCTTGCCCTTAGACTTTGAATGCATAAAGCAAGGGCCTGTGTGAGGAGTTTGATAGATCTGTATACTGGGAGATTGTTAACACATTCACTTGCCATTAGAAATGCTCTTGACAGATATCATTAGACCTTATACTCAGCAGGTCCTTACCTGAATACAAATCAAAAAGAGATGTATTTGCAGAATCTAGCTCTACCTAAATTATTCAAGATGCAGGCTGAGGCATTGTTAGCACCCATGACCTTAAATGAATTGGACAAGGCTCTTCAGAGGTCTAAAACCATGATGGCACCCAGTCTGGATGGGTATTCTTCTGAATGTTATTAAACTTTCAAGGAGCTTTTGTTTCCCTCTATGCTGGTGGCCTTTTATGAAGTGCAGAACAGGTATCCTCCTCCTCCTTGGAAATATGCAGTTTTAACAGCTATCCCTAAACCTCTAAAGGATGTTAAAAACCCTTCCTCATATTGCCCAATATTGATGCTAAATTTTGATTATAAAATGTTCATGGTGGTTCTAGCCCACAGATTGGAACACTTATTACCCTCTCATTGACCAAGACCAGATAAGATTTATTAAGGGAAGACAGGCTCATGATGCAGTACACTGCATCTACCTTTTGTTGGATTGTGCCAACCAGAGACAATTGCCCCTTATTCTTTTGGATCTCAATGTGGAGAAGGCCTTTGACAAGGTCACCTGGTCTTTTCTCTTGGTGACCATGTTGCACTTTAACTTTCCTAAGGGCATTGTAACTCAGCTTCAGACCCTATATACCGGTTCCCAGGCCAATCTTATGTTAGAGGGTTGTTTGTCAGATCCCTTCACTCTGTCTTGGGGCACCCATCAGGGTTGTCCCTTGTCTCCCCTGCTCTTCACCTTGTACCTTGAGCCCTTAGCTCAAGCAAAATGATCTCACCCAGATACAGAGGGTATCCCTATGGGGGGGGGATCTTATAAAATCTCCATTTTTGCATTTGCAGACAACATCCTGCTCACTCTGCTTGAACAAGGGAAGTCTATCCCAGCAGTATGGGACCAACTTAATCTTATTGGCTCTCTGGCAGGGTACAGGGTGAATGAACAGAAGATGGAAGTGCTGTCATATAATTATACTTGTCCCCTTAAATTAACCTATCTTTTCAAGTGGCGTAACACCACTATGTGATATTTGCTGGTAAAATTAATAGAAATCTGCTCCATGTGAAATAGTTTAACTATTAACCTATTACACAACAATTGGAAGAGAATGTCACTAAATGGTCCCAGATCCCACTTAGTTATTTAGCCCGAGTTGAAACGGTACGGCAAAATATTTTTCCCCGTATTTTATTTTTTCTCCAAACATTACCTATATTTCCCTTTAATACTTGTTTCAAACCTGGGACAAGCTAATATCCCATTTTATATGGAAAGGTAAACCTCCTAGAATTAGGTATTCCTGTCTACAACTTACTTGAGAACAGGCTGGCTTGAATTTACCAGATTTAAGGAAATATGCCTTGGCATCTCAGTTACAAATTAAACTATATTGGTTAAGTCCAGAGTATGATACCTATTGGAAACAGTTTGAATTTCATTGAGGCAATTTATTTGACCTTCAGGGATGTTTATTTGGCTTTCCTCCACAATGTTTACCACTCTCCAAATTTTTCTCTGCATGCTGCTGAACCGTTTCGGCATTGGCTCACTGTTTTAAAATGCTATCTCATGGCTTCAGAAGTTTTATTTTTCAGATTGCTAGCCCAACACATTTCTTTATCCCCTAATAAAATTAATAGAACCCTTAGTCTTTGGCAGAAATATAATCTGAAATATGTCTTTAAATTAGTAGCCCTACTGGTTTGCATTCATTTATGACTTTACAGGTAACCTATGGACTACCACAAAAGCATTTTTATACATACTTGCAGCTTAAATCACATTTACATTTTTGGGCTATAGTCTAATCCACTGGACTCTTAGATGTGTACAATACTAGCCTTACATTGTGCTCTTTTATTGAGATAGAACTTACTGTGAATCCTGGTTTTCAGTTTTTACAATGTATCTTTAAATGGATAAATCCATATCGTAGTCTTGTTCTATATAATTACTTGATACCTTTTTTATTTTTTTTTGGATGTTGTTTTCTCCTCGGAGCACCAGCTACAACCCCCCCCCGTACTCCGCCATTCCCCCGGTGCCATCCCCGGACATGAGACCCCCTCCCTTCCACACCCTGTGACTTACCCTTCGTGGCAGGGTGGTGGGGAGCGACTCAACCCACCCCAACGGGTCCATGCCAGGGAGGCGTCCTCCAGGAATGGCGCTGGGGAACAACGTCGTGCTGCCAGGCTCCCATTTTCTTATTTTTCCTCCCGACGGGCATGGCGTGCAATGATGTCAGCGACTGAGTGCACGCACGCCCCGCAAGGGCAGTGCTAGTCAAGATCTGCCACGGCCCCTACCCACCCCTTTGTCTTGCGGGGCTGCATGCTGTCGACTCCAGCCTCCGCTTAGGGTGAGGCAAGCACCGCCGCCCGAATCCCTCACCCGAAGAGAGAGCAGTCCTCCGGACACTCAATCCATCTCCCCAGCCGACCCCAGCAACCCATGCCCGTTTCCGAACCACGGGTTGCGGCGTGGGCGAGGTGTAGCGACCAGCGCCTCAACCCTCAGCGCCACCGGGCCGGCTATTACTTGATACTTTTAGTTAGTATTGGAAGGGAGAGGTAGAATGTATTTGACACTTTACTTCATCTGAGACAAAATGCTGTACTTGTTTTTAATTTGTGTGCCTCTGCATATAATATTATTGATCTGCCACATATGTTTTTGTAGCCTTCCTGTATGGAATTTCATTCTTTTGAATAAAAATTTTGATATAAAAAGTTTAAATGAGTGTAGCGAATGGGGAGTGGAGAGCGGGGGGGGGTGCCATAGAGTATCAAGTGGTGTTAAAAAGGGACTGTATGACAGGGGTTAATAGTGACAAAAGACCGCAAGTTATTGTAGCTGCTAAGGTAGCACAGTGGTAGGGGTTGTTGCCTACAGAGTACAGGGTCAGGGGTTTGAAACCAGGGGTGCCAGTGTGGAATTTCCTTATGGAAGAAACAGTAAAATAGAGGAGTTGGGCTTGATGACAGACCAAAACTAAATGTCAGAGGTGCTATAATATACTTGGATAGGGAAAATGTGTAGAGCTCAGTAGTGACTTCTGGTGGTCACACAGTATAAAAAGCTGTAGGAAAAGTGAGGAGATAGTATTAGAAAGGGTAGGTCACATGATGTGACTGACCAATAAAGCTAGGGATGACCCAAGGTGGGCAGGGCAGTTGCCACACAGTGGTGACAGGCTAACACAGGTACACAAGGTGCACCTGTGCTGCAGTTGCTAGATGGCTCTCTCGCGCTTCTTACAGGGTTTCTTTTAAAATGCCCAGAACGGAAGGAATAGAAAGAGCCTGTGCTGCAGCTGCTAGCTGGCTCACTCTCTTCTTATGAAATGTCACTTCTGGTGCAGAAGGAGCTACCAGCAATCACCAGGGCTCAAGCAGCATGAAAAATGGAGGAAGGACAGCAGTATTCATTAAAAGTAAAAAAATAGCAGGCAACCTTTTATTTTGCAACTTGGTTTGCATCATGATTATAGGACCACTGATTCTAGGGAACCAATTCTGCAGTATGGAGGACATGGACATTTCACTTTAATTGAATTTGATAAAACAAACAGCAAAACTTGAAGAAGTTCTAATGGGACACAACTAATAATAGAGACAGCTGTTTGTACTCTTTCAGAAAATATGCTTCCAGAAACCATGATCAACAAACTATTGGAGACTATTGTACGCTATACTGAAGGAAACAATAATGGCATTTCTGGAGGAGAATTGTCTCCTAGATGAACGGCAACACGGGTTCACACAGGGAAGGTCTTGTAAGACCAACCTTGTGGATTTTTATGACTGGGTGACTAGGGCTCTGGATGAGGGTAAAGCAGTAAATGTTCTGTTCTTGGACTTCAGTAAGGCCTTTGACTCTGTGCCACACAGGAAATTGATAGGCAAGCTGAAGGATCTGGGGGTTAGCGATAGGATGGTAAGATGGTTTGGGAGCTGGCCGGAAGGGAGGCAGCAGAAGGTGGTGATAAGGAAGGAATGATCAACACCATGGGAGATCATCAGTGGGGTCCCACAGGGCTTTGTGCTGGGGCCAATGTTATTCAACATCTACATAGCAGATATGGCAATTGGGGTTGGATCCATGACACGGTGCTGACAACTTTTATCCAACACTACACTACGGCAATGAATTTATGCCAATGGCAAGTTGCGGTTGGCATAAATCCTTTGGGAAACTGTAGATTTTTTTGAGGGGGGATTCACCCCCAAACCCTCAATGGGGGGGCTCTGCCCCCTGCACACCCCGTAACTAAAGATTATCAACTCCAGGTCGGAGCTGATTCTGAGAGGGGGGCAAACCCCAGAGAAAGCAGTGCCAGGGTCCTGCAGGTACATTACAGTGGCAACAGCGACTTGCCACTGTAATGTACTTCACTGTAGAAATGTTGCTGCTGTGTCAGCATATTGTTGGAGTTCAGAGTCAGATAAGTTAGTTTGCTGATGATACTAAACTGGGAGCAGTGGTGTATGGGGGAGGTGCTGCAGAATGAACTAGAAACATTGAAGAGATGGTCATATACCTGGCAGTTTGGCTTCAATGCTAAGAGTGCAAGATTATGTAGTTTGGGAATAGGAATCCTGGATTCAGTTATAAACTGGGAGGTGTGCAGTTTTTGGTATCCATTGAGGAAAAAGATCTTGGTGTGCCAGTCATAGGCCATATGAATCACTCTGCACAGTGTAGCAAAGTGGCAGCAAAGGCTAATAGATTGCTGGGGTGAATAGCAAGGGGAATCACTTCAAGGAGTGAAGACATGATCCTACCACTGTACAGGGCATTGATGCGGCCTCACTTGGAGTGCTGTGTGCCCTTCTGGTGTCCCTATTTAAAAAGGGACATCAGACTGTTGGAGAGGGTACAGAGAAGAACAACCAAGATGCTGAGAGGGATGAGAGAAAAGCCCTACGAGGTTAGGATACGGATGCTCAGTATGTACTGACTTGAGGACAGAAGGGATGTGGTGCTATAATTGAGACCTTCAAATACCTGAGGGGCAGTAATAGGGTACATCATGAGGGTCTGTTTAAATTTAGAAGAGAAGGGATCACAAGAGGGCATAGTCTAAAGTTAGGGGGGGGCAGGTTCAGAAGGGAGATGAGGAGGCACTTTCTCACTGAGAGGGTGTTGAGAGCATACAATGCTCTGCCTGAGGAGCTGTTTTCAAAGGCATCAATGGTGGAATTTAAGGGGGTGGGATAAACTTAAGACAAAATCAGAACAGGGAAGGGGGAAGGAAAAACAGTGGGATCAGTTAGTGAGGAGGGGGGATAGAGGAGTGGGGTGGCAGCATTACTGCCCAACACTGAGAGCTGCACACTCAGGCAGACATGATAGACCATTGGGCCTTTATCTGTTGGCTTCATCGTATGTTTGTATTACATTCGATCCTCAGACTCAACCGGTAATAAGAATAGGGTTGCTATATTGATTACAAATAATTCCTTGTTCATTTCCGACCAGCACTGGGCTGACTCCCAGGGTCAGTAAGTACTGGTTAATGGTATGTATTTAGATACCCATTTATCTATCTTGAATCTGTATGCCCCCAACACATCCTCTCATTCTTTTTTTCAGTAGGTTTTTCAAGCTATTGCTGATAAGGCTCATGGGTTTTGTGTTATAGGAGGGGGTATTATTTGTATTTTGGATCCTGGATTGTATTCCTCTAGGTTAGCCGGCGGCAATACTCCAAGGAAATCTTACTAACATACTAAAATGCCAGCAGAATAGGCCTAATGGTCTTTTTCATCAGCTTGTTTGGTCAGTCCCCACCCTGGGAGCTGACCTTGCTGCTCCCTTCGCCTTCTCTGGCTTCTCCCTTCCCAGTTCCAGATATTCTCACTGCATTGGATTTTGCTTCCAGAACCCTTCCCCTGTTCCTGTCCCATCCCCTCTTGAACTCCTCCACCATCTCTGCCTCCACCAGCCCCCTAGGCAGCACATTCCATGGCTCCACCACCCTCTCAGAGAAGTAGCACCTCCTCCTTTCTCCCCTGAATCTCCCCCCCTCCAGCTTCCACCCATGCCCTCTAATGGCCCGCTTCTCCTTCCTTCGAAGTACTCTGACTGTTCCTCCCCTATTTACCCCCTTCATGTACCTGAAGACCTCTATTATGTCCCTCCAGTCCCTTCGCTCTTCCAATGTGTACATATTTAGCTCTTCGAGCTTCTCCTCATAGGTCCTGTCCCCCAAGCCCCAAATCATTTTGGTTGCCCTCCTCTGGACCCTCTCCAGGAGTTTAAAGTCCCTCTTTAAGTGTGGCCTCCAAAACTGCATGTAGTACTCGAGGTGCGGCCTCACCAAGCAGTTATATAGAGGGAGTATCACTTCCCTCCTTCTGGAGGTGATCCCCCCAGCAATGCATCCCAGCATCCTGTTGGCCTTGGCTGCTGCCCTCCTACAAGTCTCTGAGTTGTTCATCTTGACATCCACCACCACTCCCAGGTCCCTCTCAGCCATTGAGACTTGTAGAATTTCCTCCCCCAGGGTGTACACTTGGCCCAGGTTTCTGGCCCCCTGGTGCAGTACCTTGCATTTCCCTGCATTGAACCTCAGCTTCCACTTTTTAGACCATCTTTCCAGAGCCTCCAGTTCCCTCTGTAGGGCCACCCTGCCCTCCTCCCCATCCACCACTGCCCCCAGTTTTGAGTCATCCACAAAGAGACTCATCTTACTTCTGATACCTGTCCTTATGTCAGAGACGTAGGCATTGAATAGGAGGGGCCCAAGGACTGATCCCTGCCGGACCCCACTAATGACCCTCCTTGGGGATGAGACTATCCCACTAACTATGACCCTCTGGGTCCAGTCCTGGAGCCAATTGTCTATCCATCTGATCATCTGGTTCCCCACACCCATTTCTCCCATCTTATCCAACAGGCCCATGTGAGGAACAGAGTCAAATGCCTTGCTGAAGTCTAGAACAAGGACGTCCGCTGGTCTACCCAGGTCCAAGGCACTTGTGACCCAGTCATAGAACTCCACAAGGTTTGTCTGACACGATTTTCCTGGGACGAATCCATGCTATCTATTGTCCAGGCACCTTGACTTTTCCAGGTCCCCCCAGCCTCTCCTTGACAATGCCATCCATCACCTTGCCCACCACCGATGTCAGGTTGACAGGCCTGTAGTTCCCTGACACCTCCCTTGATTCTCCCTTGTGGATAGGCACTATATGTGCCACCTTCCAGTCCTGCAGCACCCACCCTGTCCTCAGAGAGATGGTGAAAAGCTCCACCAGGGGTTTCGCCAGGACATCCGCAAGTTCCTTCAACACTCTGGGATGTATTTTATCCAGCCCCAGTGCTTTCTCTGTCTTAAGGGACCTGAGGGCTTCCCTCACTCTCTCTGCTGTGATTTCCACTTCTACTACCTCTTCTCCCTATTTAGCCTTCCCCCTCCTGCCAGTGATGCCTCCCCCTCTCCCCAGATCCGCCGATTGGTAAGGGTCCCCCCTCCTCAGTATCACTGTCTCCTCCCATGTATGATGCAGCACCCCATTTTCCTTGGTGAAAACGGAGGTGAAGTACTCATTTAGTACCTCAGCTTGCTCCCCTGGGTCTTGTGCCCATCTCTCCTCTGTTTAATCCTGCTAATCTGCCCCTTCACCCTTCTTTTTTCCCAAATGTATCTAAAGAACCCCTTGTTTCCTCTCCTAATTTCCCTGGCCAGGTTCTGCTCCTTCCTTGCCTTAGCTGTCCTCACCACCCTAGTGGCCCTTCGAGCCATCAGCTCATACTCCCCTAGATCCCTTTCACTCCTTGAGCACTTGAATTGCCTATAGGCTGCCTTCTTTTCCCCGCACCACCTCCTGGACCACCCTGGTCCACCAGCAGGGTTTTAGGGCCCTACCACATGTTTGTCTTACTCTTGCACAGGTGCTGGTAGCAGGGAGGCTTTTAGTGACACTGTACTTTCTTTGTTGTCTTTACTTAGAATTGTTTTTGGGCTGTTGAAAATTTAAAACGTAGTGGTGGTGTATTTCTTTGCTGTCTTTAATTGCTATAAATTTAGTCTTGGCTTGTCTGACTTTCCCTGTAGTTTGGGTGAGGGGTGTTAATTGTCTGGCCTCTGACCTCAGCTATGTGATAACTGGAGGTGGGGCTTAGTCAGAGTTGAGGTAGCAAGTGAGTTCTATTTTCTCAGAAGAAGCCAGAAGGGGAAGGAAGCATATTCAATTCAGTGCGTTACAGAAACTGGTAATTGCTATTTTTCTTTTAAACTTAGATTGTGGGCTTTTAGTGACACTGTACTTTCTTTGTTGACTTTACTCAGAATTATTTTTGGGCTGTTGAAAATTTAAAACATAGTGGTGGTGTATTTCTTTCCTGTCTTTAATTGCTGCAAATTTTCGCCTCCCTTCCCTTACCCCCACCCTTAATTATATGCCCTGTTAAATCTGATTGACAGGAGCTAAACACAGGGCATAGTAAGGGGTGTGGAGTAGGAGGGGCATAATGGTGAAGAAGCCCACCCTCAGCACGACAAGTGTTTTGATTCATTTACAGTATTTATTTCTTGGTTTATTTTCTTTTTTTAAAAAGAAAAATATCTGAGGATCAGTGGCAGCATTTTTAGGACAGTAAATTAAAAAAAAGGGAACTAGGAGAGCTTCAATAGCAGACAAGTAGTGGAATAGCAGTATAATTGCAGTATAATGTGGGGAGTGGTGCAGTGCAGTGGCTGTGGGGAAGCCATATTCAGGTAGACCTTCTGGACACTGAGGTGCTGCCCTATGTGCATGCATCTCTCTGGACTGTGGGATGAGGTAGCCAGACTCAGAGCGGAAGTAAACTGGATCAGGAGTACCATCACCCCTATCCAGAGATCACCCAGTCCAATGCAACTGCCTCAAAGGATGCCGAGAACGAGGAGCACTTGGATGACAGTGGGCTCAGGGAGGGTTAGAGCAGTCAGGCAGAGGCACATCCCAGATCCTATTCCACTCAAGAACTCATATGCCACACTGGTAAATGGGGACAACCAAATAGAGGTAACCAGAGAAGTGGAAGTAAAGGATGTGGAGGTTAGCCAAGGAGGTTACCTCAGCAGGGAAAGCAGTGGACCCCAGAGGAGGAGGAAGTGAATCCTGGTGGGGGACTCCATCATAAGAGGGATCCAGCTAGGAACTCAGGAGGGGGAGGACAGGGAGGTGAGGTGCCTACCAGGTGCCACAGCATGAAGGGATGGAAAGAAGATCCTGGGGATCACTGGGAAGGCAAGAGGGGAGGGTGAACTGGATGTCATTATCCACCTAGGTACTAATGACCTGGCAAATGGGGAGCCAAAGGAAGTTCAAGAAGAGTTTAGGAAATTGGGGAGGGGTCTCAAGCAAGTAGCTACTTCTGTCACTTTCTCAGAAGTACTACCTGTGAAAGGCAAGGGAGAGCATAGGGGTGCATGCACCAGGAACTTTATCTCATGGTTTAAGAACTGGTGCTGTGAGGAAGGGTTTGTATTCATTGGTGACTGAGGACCCATCTGGAGGGATGGAGGTTTGTTCAAGGCTGACAGCCTGCATCCATCCTGGAGGGGAATCCAAGCACTCAATGATAAGTTTAAATGCTACATTGACAAGCATTTAAACTAGCAAAGGGGGGTGGCAGGCCAGCAAGGAGGGTACCTACTTGCTCACCCCCCACAACTAGCAGTGGAACCAGTGAACCAGAGGAGTGGCTATCTCTACAAAGCAGTGTGCTAAAGATGGAGATTAGCGCCCAAGAGGTGGAATGGCAGAAAAGGGGCAAAATTCAGCAGAAGGGCAGACAGCAAGGAGAACCAGGGATAAAGAACAACCAAAGAAGGGGCTGGAGTAGAACAGCAAAACCGTCTAAGGAGGTCAAATCATGGAAAGCCATGTGTGCATTTGTCAGAAACCTTAGCAACAAGATGGAAGATCTGGAGGCTGTCATGGTGCAGTCAGACCTGGACATTGTGGCCATCACTGAAACCTGGTGTAATGATAACCACGACTGGGAGATGGCCATACCTGGCTACAACACACATTCAGAAGAGACAGGGCAGGCAGGAAGGGAGGAGGAGGGCACTATATGTGAAAATGACATAAGAGCCACAGAGATCCAGGAGGAACACAATGGGGAGAGATACTGTGGGTTAAGCTGGAAAGGAAAATAGGGCAGTCATCTGACAGGTGTGGTCTATAGACCACCAGCCCAGGAGAAAGAAACAGATAGGTAGTTGATGCTAGCCATCCAGAGGATGGCAGACAAGGTGAGGTAGTACTGGTTGGAGACTTCAATATTCCAGACGTGGACTGGAGCATCCCAGCAGCAGCATCAACTAGGAGCAGATTTATCCTGGACCTCTTCAGGGTGCCTTCCTCAGCAACTGGTCATGGAACCCACTCAGCAGAAGGCAATACTGGACCTTGTGCTCACAAACAGGGACAGTGTGATGGGGGTAACAGTGGGGGAGCACCTGGGGAACAGTGACCACCAATCACTGTGGTTTGAAATCACAGAAAGAGCAGAACCAAACCACACAAAAACATGTATCCTGGATTTTAGGGGACAGACTTTGGGAAATGGGGAGATACTTGAAATAGGCATTATGGAATGGGCAGAATCTGGGGTTGAGGAATAGTGGGTATTTAAATGGGGATTACAAGAGCAACAGAATTATGCATTAAGCAGGTTAGCAAGAGGAAAATGAAGAGAGACCATTATGGTTTTCCAAAGAGGTAGCAAAGAAAGTGAAAGCTAAAAAGATTGCATTCTAGGGAATACAAAAGACACAGGCAGAAGGGATAGGAGAAGTACCAGAGAAGCAAGGAGCAGGGAGGTCAGTAAGGGAAGCCAAAGCTCAGACAGAACACATTGCAAAAATCGGTAGAGGGATAAACCTTTACAGGTACATAAGGAAAAGAAAGGCAAAGGGAGAGATAGGAGACTGAAGGGGAGGATGGGGCTGCGTGGAGGATGACAATAGTAAAGCTGACATACTGAACAGGTATTTCTGCTAAGTCTTTACTGAGGAAGAGGAGGGTAATGGGTCTGAAGGAGTACAAGGGATGAGAATGGTGCAGAAATGGACACAAGTCCCTTTATACGAGAAAGGGTCCTGAAGGAGCTGGAAGTAATAAGAGTTGATAAAGCAATGGGGCCAGATGGGTGCACCCAGGTCCTTAAAGAACTAAAAGAGGTGGTGGCTGAACTCTGCTATCCTGTTTAGCCAATCACTGGAAACAGGGAGGTACCCAAAGACTGGAGGATAGCAGATGTAGTCCCTTATACAAAAGTGGGAACAAAGAGGAAGCGGGGAACAAACAGACCAGTCAGCCTCACCTCGGTAGTGGGGAAGATCATGGAAGCACTACTGAAAGAGAGATTGGTGGAACATCTGGTTGTCAATGGACTACAGGACCCAAGGCAGCATGATTTCACCAGGGGGAGGTCATGTCAGACCAACCTCATTGAATTTTTTGACTGGGTAACTAGGGAGGTGGATCAGGGGAGGGCAGTGAACATGGCCTATCTGGACTTCAACAAGGCCTTGACACTGTGCCACATAGAAGACTTACACAAACTGGGGAATATGGGTGTGGGCAGGACAGTAGTGTGGTGGGTAGGTAACTGGCTGGGTGGCAGGACACAGAGGCTGGTGGTAATGGCTGTCACTCCACAGAGGGAAGAGTGACCAGTGGGGTACCACAGGGATCAGTGCTAGGACTGGTCCTATTCAACATCTTCATCAATGACATTGCGCAGGACCTAGAAGGCAGAATTTCACTGTTTGCTGATGACACAAAGCTCTGTAAAGAGTAGACACACCAGAGGGTGTAGACAGAATGAGAAGGACCTGCAGAAACCTGAAGAATGGTAAGGGTTTGGCAGTTGAAATTCAATGCAAAGAAGTGCAAGATAATGCATATGGGGCACAAAAACCCTGGCACAATATATCAGCTGTGGGGTGAGGATATAGCATGCACCAAGCAGGAAAGGGATCTTGGGGTTATCATCTCTGATGACCTCAAGGTAGGGAAATAGTGTGACAAGGCAGCAGGTAAAGCAAATAGGATGCTGGGATGCATAGGCAGGGGCATCACCAGCAAGAAAAGGGAGGTCATAATTCCACTATACAAGACACTAGTGAGGCCCCACCTGGAGTACAGTGTACAGTTCTGGAGACCTTACCTACATAAGGACATAGACAGGGTAGAGAAGATTCAGAGGAGGGCAACAAAGATGGTGCATGGATTGCATCACAAGTCCTATGAGGACAGGTTGAAGGAACTGAACATGTACTCCCTGGAGGAGAGGAGGGAGAGAGGGGATATGATGGAGACATACAAGTATCGTACAGGGAGGAATAGGGTGCAGGAATACACTATTTTTAAGCAAAAAAGATGTTCCAGGACTAGAGGGCATGGGATGAAGTTGGGGGGAAGACGATTCAGAGGAAGCGTGAGGAAGAATTTCTTCACAGAACGGGTGATGGACAAGTGGAACACCCTGCCAGAGGAAGTGGTGGGGCTGAAACAATCACGGATTTAAGAATGCATGGGATTGACATAAAGGAATTCTGGAGGTCAGGGGTAAGGGGCAACAGACGTCTAGGAAAACATAAACTGAACTTACAAGCTCAAATGGGCAGACTGGGTGGGCCATAGGCCCTTATCTGCTGACACTTTCTATGTATCTATATATGTATCCTGCACCCCTCTCCTGATGATTTCCCACCTTCTATCATCGTCCATGTCTGACCCAATCCCATCCAAATGCTCCTTAAGGATCCTTCCCATTTCCTTAAAATCCACCCCCCTGAAGTCAGTTACCTCCATCTTTGTGCAGCCTTCTACCCCTCCTAGGTCCAGGCAGAACCAGACAGTGGCATGGTCACTCCCCACCAACAGGTCCCTTACCTCCAGGCCCCCAATCTGGTCACTGTCTGCCAGGACCACATCCAGTACCCGTGCCTCCCTGGTTGGTTCCCCCACCTGCTGAGTTAGGAACGCATCTTGAAAGACATCCAACAACTTCTGTTCCCTGGTCACCAAGGATGTCATAGTCTCCCAGTCTGTTCCTGGCATGTTTAAGTCCCCCAACACCACAACCCTTCCCCTGCCCAGTCTGCAGTGTCTCCCAACATCTGCCACCAGACTCTCCTCCATCTCTTCTGCCAGTGCAGGGGGTCTATACACCACTCCTATTTTTACTCTCTTGCCCCCCCCTTGTTATCAAGGTGACCCAAATCGCCTCCACGGTTCCCTCCGCCTCCTCTACTCCCCCTATGCCAATGCAGTTTTTGACTATCATTGCTACCCCTCCTCCCCTTCCCTCCCCCCTGTCCTTCCTGAACATAGTGTAACCCTCCAGGTTCAGGTCCCAGTCATGTTCTGCGGTGATCCAGGTCTCAGTGACCACTGCCACATCCACCGCTCCCTCAGTTAGCATCGCCTGGAGCTCAGGCATTTTATTGCCTGAGCTCCTGGCATTTAGCAGGACTACCTTCCACCCTTTCCCTATACTTCCATTTCCTCTGCTCGTGTTCCCATGGGGATTCTGTTTTCCCCTGATCTGCACTTTACCAGTCAGCCTTTTCCAGCAATCCTCCAGCTTCCCAGGGGGGTGGAGACAGAGTCCCTCCTTTATCGGCACCCCTCGACAGCCTTTTCTCCAATCCCTCCCCCCTTCACAAGTTTAAACCCCACTTTTCACCAATGAACCCCTCTATTTTCAACTTAAGGATTCCCCTCCCCTCCAAATTGAGATGGAGCCTATCTCTAGCATACAACTCCTTATCCTCCCAGGTCTCCCCCCAGTCCCCATCAACCCATACCCTCTGGCCTCACACCACCCCTGAACCACTGGTTTATCTCCCTAATCTTCCTTTGTGTTCCCCACCAGCCCTTGGCACTGGCAGGATTTCTGAGAAGGAAACTGTGCATCCTATGTAGGGACAGACCATGGCAAGCTCCCTGAATCTTGCCTGTATCTCTAGCTCACTATTTCCCTCAATGTCATTTGTACTCAGGTGGACCAGTATGTCCGGGAAACCCCCACAGTCCTTTGCCAGCTGATATACCTCATGCTTGGCTCTGTGCACCGTTAGTCCAGGGAAACATTTTGTTCTAACTGGCCAGGCTTCTCCCTCCCTATCCCATTTGATACCCCTGATCATAGAATCCCCCAACAGGAGCACTCTGACTGCTCCTTTTCCTCCATTTCCCCTCCTTTCACGTCCCTCATCCTTTCTACTGGCCCCTCCACCCAGCCGGCTCCTTGTTCCTCCCCCTCTCTGGGTGCCACATGCTGCCCCCTCCTTATTTACCCTGGCCACCCCCTTCCTTCTAATCCTATGCCTCTCCTCCTCCCGAGTATCCTTCTGTACCTCGCTAACTCCCCCCCTCACTGTTCACGACTGGTCCTTCTCCCCCATCCGCTGAACTAGCCTGGCTCTTCCTTCCTATCTCCGTTTAGTCCCTCCTTGCTTGTCGTGCTCCCCTGGCATAAACCCTCGGCTCCCTTTACTGTATCCTCCTTGTACTTCTGGTCCTTCTCCTTGCCCTTTCCTCCCAACTGGTCCTTCTCCTTGTGCTTTCCTCCCTCTTCCCCCTGCCCCTCCTTCTCTGATTCACTGCTTCCCCCATTTTCCTGCATTCCAGGTTCCCCTGTTCCTCCTGCTATCCAGCCCCACCTCCTGCCCCCACTCCTTTCTGTCTCTAACCACCCCTGTCATGGCTACATCACCCCCCCCATCCTCAAGCAGAAGAAGAAGGGAATTGAAACAGTTACTGAGCGTAAGGTCTGATCCACCTCCCCGCCTTGCTTCCTTCTGTCCAGCCCCAGCCATCTGCCTACTTCCCTGAGAATGTTGTCCCTCTGGCTCCCCTTTGTGAGGGTCCCCAGTTACCTGCCTGCTTCCTTGGTAGTGTCCTCATTTTGGGCCCCCTCTGCCAGGGTCCCTATGTGACCCCCGAGTATTCTCCTGCACTCCTTTCCCTATGCCCCCGCCCCCAGTGCTTGGTGCAACCCCGTGGGAGATCCCCTGCCCCCTTCCCCAACCATACCTCCCCCCATCCCCTAGCTGTCTCCTAATCCCCGCAACCTCCTCCCTAAGCTGTGCCAGCTGGTAGCACACTGGGCAACCACCGAACTTCCAAGCCCAGTCCAGTATCATGGCTGCTCCACACCCTGTGCACCCCACCACCCTCCCAAAGATGCCAAAATCTTCCTCAGCCAAGATTCTAAGCTCCCTGGTTTTGAAATCCAGTCTTCAAGATGCCTGGTGATCATTACATCCTGGTTATCATGATTACACTTTTTACTCAAATGTCCATAAAACCTACTCTCGTATCGACCAATGGTATTTTCCCATTTCCTGTTTGCATCAGTTAACTAGTGCCAAGATTCACCTGATTATGTTATCCAAGCATGTGCTGGTTACTCTTCACTTGGCTCTAGATCCTATGAAGCCTGTTATTTGGGGCAATATAATATCATATCTGACCTATCTCAAAAAAGGAAAAAATCAAGAAGCATTTAGATTTGGAGAATCATCTTGTGGTTCTGGAATCGAGACATGAAAAAGAAGGTGGGTCAGATGTTTTGCACCAAATACAAGATATTCATACCCAGCTCTCCAGACTGTCCATGAATGGGTTCCACCATAGGAACGCACCCATGTTCCAGTGCAGGGCAATTAGGGTGCCAATCAGTAATGTCACTGATCATGTTTCTTGTGGGGTTGCTGCGCCCCCCCAACCCCCTTGTGGGGGCTATGCCCCCCACACACACCCTATTAATAGATTCCTACTCTGGGGTGGATGGACCTCAGGGAAGGGGACATTGCATCCCACATTTGGTTCCCTGATTTCCTGGCACCATGATGCCAGTGCTCTGAGCACTGTAAGGGCCATAGATGATACAGAGAAATTATTGCATCACACTAAGTTTACTTATTATTCTCAGGGCCAAAAGGTGGGGTGCCTTCTGGTGCTTCAGCTTTGAAAAGAGCTGGCCCCAAGGGTCATACATAGAATTCAAACCGGTGGCCCCCTTTTCTCAGATTTTGGTTAAACCAATGGGCATAACTCATGAGTTTAGCTCCTTTTATACCTGGCTTTACACTCCAGAAGAAGATAACATAGACCCAGGCTAAATAACCTCTTTTCTTCAACCTTTACAGCTCCCAACTTTGACTCAGGGGAGAGGGATTTCTTAGATCTGCCAATTACCCAGGACAAAATCCGCTCGACTATAAAGAGCCTTAAACTTAGGAAGGTGGCCGGGTATGATGGGTTCTGCACTGAATTTTATACGTTTTTTCAGATTCCCTTATAAACCCTATTCAATCGGCTTTTTCTTACTGTGAACAACACCATACCTTTCCATCTGAATGGAAATCTGCTCTCATTACAGTAATTCCAAACTGGGGAAGAACCCTGAGTCCTGCTACTCCTATCGGTCAATTTCCCTGATTAATAGCGATATAAAAATTTATGCTAAAATTATCGCTAGTGGGTTGCAATTAATAATTCCTAGATTGATCCATCCTAACCAAATAGGTTTTATGCCCTTCCATAATTCCTATAACAATGTTCCTTGTCTCTTAAATATCATTTCCCACATATGACTCTCTAGACTGACCATGATAGCCTAATTGGTTGATGCCGAGAAGACTTTTGATCAGCTGAACCGGCAATACTTGGCAGAGATTTTAGCTGCCTTCGGATTCAGCTGAAAGTTCATATCTAATCTCATGGCACTTTATAAGGGCTCCATGGCCAGAGTGGGGTGAATGGTGCTCTTTCTCCTATTTTTTGACTGAGATTAGGTACCCGACAAGGTTGTCCCATGTCACCCTTGCTGTTTGCCTTGACCATTGAGCCATTTGGGGCCCATGTTTGACAACATGATGGAATTAAGGGTGTTTGAATTGGCTCTGTACTTCATGAAGTTTCCCTTTATGCTGATGATGCACTATTTTTTCTTGAGGATCCACTGACCTCCTTTCCCCATCTTCTATGAGCTACTGTATTGCCGAATTTGGGAGTATTTCTGATTTTAAAGTAAATTTGGATAAGACAGTAGCTATTTTATTAAGTGGCTCTCTTGAGCAGCACCAAACAGCATCCTTTCCCTGTCACTGGGCACACGAGGGATTGCATTGCCTGTGACTAAATATCACCACTAACCTTCAGCAATTATTTGATAAAAATTATAAACCCATTCTTATGGAGCTCCAGAAAGATTTGGAGAGATGGAGTCCACTCCCGCTTTCAGTTGGGGCTAGAATTGAATCACTTCGTATGAACATTTTGCCCTGTTTTTTATTATGAATTTTGGATACTGCCTATTTGACTGCTTGATTCTTTCTGGCAGCAACTAGACCATTTGATATTTAAATTCATATTGAATAGATGGCTCCCCCATTATACAATCTTCCACTCTGTACAGAAGTAAATCTGACTAATGGTTTCTTTGCCTTCCTACATTTACTCCCCCAAATGCAGCATCCCACAGCTTCTGCCAGCCCTGACCTAAATGGAAGGCAGTATTGTGCAGTGGTTTAAGGCTCTGAGATACAAACCTGGAGACCTGGGTTTGAATCTCATAATCCCCACTTGCGTAATGTGTGACTCTGAGCAAGTCACTTAACTTCCTTGTACTCCCAGGTCACACCTGTAAACAAGCGTCAGCTTAGTGTATCTCTCCCAGTTAAAATAAATGATTTGCAGTTCTCATTCACTTTCTCTCTCCCTTCTATTACCCCTATGCTGTCCACCAATAATTCCTTTATCCTCTCATAGTTCGCTTTTCTGAATTCCCATGCTTTGGTCTGGATTCACATACTGCTGGTCTCATGAAATCTTGAACCAAATGGCTCCCAAACTGTGACATTATGGACCCTTTCCCCATTGGTGAGAACCAGGTATAGATTGTCTCCCCACCCTCGTGGGGGCCTAAACTAATTGTGGATGGAATATTTTATGTATTTATTTATTTATTAGATCATTGGTTTACAAAACTTTGAGTCATAGACTCATTTACAAAGGCACCTTGTCAAGAGAGCAATACATCACAGCAAACAAAACAGTACAGTACATAACACTTAGATTAAAAAAGCAACCAGTGTTACAGGCGTTCACTGGTGGTACATGCTTGGTAATGGATAGATCACAGTAGTCATAATATAGGTACACGAGTACCACGTCAGGTAGCAACCAGGGATATTTTATTACAATAGTCAGCAGATGTTGCCTGAGACCCCAGGTATATACAGCAAAAGTAGACAGGGCAGAATATTTCCTGGCATGCCTCCACTAGGAGCTGATTCCTTGTACTTGCCACTATTGGGACTCTTCAGTCAATGCCCAGCATATTAAAATCTACTGGCAACAGCACCTTCCCAAATTCTGCTGCCTTCAGATATCACCTAATTCTATGTCTTCCTCCTGGTTCTGGAATAGTGGTGTGTACACCACTCCTGTTTTGATCTATTTTTCATTACCCAAGGTTGCATCAAAAGGATTTCTTCTCCCTTGGTTTCTCCCAGGTTATTCAACTCATTGGCCTTTATACCCTCCTTTATAAATAATGCCACTTCCCTTCACTTGACCATAATCCTCCTAATTAATGCATAAGTGTGGTATGTCCATGTCCCAGTTATGATTTGTGTAGTCACTTTCTGGGACAGCCACTATAGCCATCTGTGCTTCTGCTATCTACACCGACAGTTCTGAGAGTTTGTTCTCCAAACTTCTGGCATTTATGCCCAACACCCTCCAACACTTTGTTCCCCCTTTGCCCATTGCTTTTCCCATCCATTTACTATTTTAATTTCCATTTTTGGTGGCGGAAAGCCAGTAGGGGTTCCTCGAGTGCCCCCTACTGCCTAGTTTAAACCTTTCTTGTTGTTTCATGCAAATCTTCTCCCCAGCTCCTATTTTCCCTCCTGATTAGGATGTAGGCTATTTCCTTTGAACAGAAGTCTGATACACTGCTGCATTTACTGAGGTGTTCGACATCTGCAAAAAAGTTGCAAGTGTCAAACACCCGAGTAAGTGCAGCAGTGTATCAGTTTTTTGTTTAGCACTAGTGGTCTAGCCCACCCAAACTTGCTGCACCATCCTGTGCTTTATGAGATAAAGCAGCTCACCATCACAAACTTGTTTTGGACCTCTATTTCCATTGAACAGCCTCCATTCACTCTAAGTCCACAAGGAATCAGAATCTCTCATACCTGCACTGCCCTTGAGTGCCCCCTACTGCCTAGTTTAAACCTTTCTTGATGTGTCATGCAAGTCTCCTCCCAGGCACCTACTCGTCCTACTGATTAGGATGTAGGTTATTTCCTTTGAACAGCCTCTATTCCCTCTACAGTAAGTCCCCAAGGAATCAAAATTCCTCATACCTGCACCACCCTTTTACCTATGCATTGAATTGCTACAGGTGAAACTGTTCCCTCTTGTTTAGTTGTGGCCATGGTAGCACCTCTGAGATGATAACCACTCCATGCCCTCTTCTTGACTATCTGCCCTGGAATATTGCCTTTACCTCTTCTCAGATAGTTGGCATCTACATGCATGATCAGATTTTGTTTGCCTGTCTTCTGCAGTGAGTTGCATCTACCTAGACCTGAGTCTGTGCAATGTAGCCACAGAGTAAGAGCATACTACCACTTGTCTATCTAGTGTAACCACACTTCTCTCCCCATATCCCTCATTATTGAAACCCTAAGCACTAATACCTTTATCTTCCCCCCCTTTTGGGCCCTCTATCTTCCTTGGCATGTCCCCATGGGATGATGTCTGCCTAGTGGGCATGCCCACTACTTCTCCCACTGTGTGGGATTCTTGGGATCTCCCTGTCATCAGTGGTATGTACCTTAAGACCATGCACAACCCTGGTTCCCTAGGCTTTAACCTTTGCCCTCTTCCCCTCCTCCCCCAACTACTGCCCAATTACCAGCAATGGCCTGGATGGGAATTTGTGGTGGCTGAGGCAGTAGCACCTTAGCAGTCCAAGCAGATGCAGATCTCATGCAACACATTTTAGTACTTGATACCTCCAGTTTGGCTCTTACTGCCTGGAACCTCAGACAGTTTAGACAGTGGCCAAATTCCCAGAGCATGCTCTGAGTTACCCCTGCCCCACATTCACTGTACTTCTGCTATCTCTCATTGCCCATCCAGTATCCCCCCAAATTGATGTGCACTTGTGTATAATTTACAGGCACAACACAGATATTTACACTTGTTACACACTTTTACACAGTTATCACATCTATCCCTTAATTTCTCCTTTGTGGTAATACCCTACATAGGAGTTTACTCCACCTTCTAAATGTAGCCCCTTTTTACTACTTCAGTCAGCTTCGCCCCCTTTTTTTCTTTACATGTACTTAGATTGTCTTACCTTCATTCTGTTCCTTGGACTCTCACAAACTCCAAAGCTGTCATGAAAGTTTTAATTAAAAAAAAAACAATAGGTCTGTTTTGCCTTACAATGTACTCATCACTTCATTTTTCAGGGTATGATAGTGATGCATGATCTACTGAGTCGTTTAATTTCCCATTATCTATGCCACAATCCAGAGTAAAAACAATCTGCCCTTGGGTTTAACTTCAGAGTCATTTTATCAAAACTCAATCTAATCTTTAGAAACCTCCTTCTAGCAGATGAGAATTTGTTTGCTGCTTCTTTGATTGATGTCTTCCACAAAGCTTGTTTGTATTTAGTTGCACTGTTAGTCACACAGTCAGACATTGTTTTTAAAAGTTTTAAGAGTTTGACTTTCATAGCTGTTTGATGCCAAAGATGGTAAACAAAGGGTAAGGTACATAATGTTGTTTTATGTGGCTAGGTAGTCTCTTTCTGGTTTGCTGTTAGCCCAAACTCAACCCCAACTAGAGAGAACCCTTTAACAAAGCTGTGAGTGTACCCAGTGAAAGAATCAGACAGACTTACTTTTTTCTGTCCGCATTTCCCCCTTTTGTCCTTTACCTCTTAACATAGTAACAAATTATTGTGTCACAACAGGGACTTATGATCTTGCCTTGTCTACTCATCCTGCTGCACAGCAGTGGCTATTTTACTACACATAAACACATCCAGACTTCTCAACTAAACTGATGCACCAACTCATGGTGTGTAACTCTCAATGCCATTAGACCTAAGAAATCAGTTTTGTCCTGCTTTGAAATCCTAGGGCTCGATTCTCAATGCAGTTGGAATACTGAAATGCAAAGGACTTGCATCAAACCATGATTATGTAAGGCAGCCGCCATCTGTTGCAGACACGGCAGCACCAAAGCCTCTTGTACCAGGATTGCATCCAAGACCCCAATGCACCAGGTCGCAAGGGGGCTTGCACTACAGCAGGGCTGCCACATCCCCTTTTATTCGATTTTCAAAGCCCTGCCATTGGTGTAGCGGGGGAACTACTTAGACCAGCCAGGAGGTGGTATAAGTGGTTGCACCATGGGGATTTGGGATAGCACTGCACAGCTGCGTGGAGTAACAGCAAGGGAAGAGCCATGGTGGGTGTTGGGGCATAGCTGTCCAACACCCCTAGTGACATGGCATCCCCCCCAAAAAATTGTATAATTCTGCTGTTACTGTAAAAAATGTTCCCAGGTAGTGTAGCCCCCCGATTATCGATGCTGTTGTCCGAGCCCTGATAATATAGTGATACCCTTCACTGATACCTGCTGTACCCCGGGAATGTAGTACAGTGCCGCCCTGATCCCTGATCTCCAGGAAAAACAAGAAGAAAAACTCCAGACATAATCTCTGGTGGTCAAATGGCCCCCCCTCCGCACCCCAACAGGCAGTGGTCAACCACCTTGCTCCCCCCATCCCCAATCTGATTCTACAAATGGCACTGCCCTCCTCACACCATCATGGCAAGTGGCAGAATGCAGTCGCACAGACCGCATAAGTGCACAGTATGCTGATGTAGTCTGTGCGATCGCATTCTGTATCTGGCCATGGTGGTGTGATGAGAGAAGTGCCAATCACAGAAGTGGTTGGCGGATGGAGGGAGCAGGGTAGTTGACCACTACCCTGTCGGGGTGTAGAGGATGGGTGGGCCACAAGACCACCGGGTACTGAGGTGGCATGTCTTGCTGGCATGTCAGGAGCATGGGGGAGGAATGGAATGGGACCGGGGTTTTTGTTTCCACTCAGGGAGGAGGACTGGGGCTACTTGGGAGTTGGGGGGGCAATATAGCACCACCACATTGACAGGGACTGAGGGGGTTGGCAATAGCCTGCCACAGCAGGCATTACACACAAGTGGCACACGAGTGCCCCAAGCCCAGTGGGACAGTGCCTATGAGGACAAAATGCCTTGTGCCACATCCTGGCATTATCTGCCCCTTCTGTGCCCAGGTTCTGGGCTTGCTGCTCCTTGGGGCAACTTGGCTGGCTCCTGCACACATGTCTGCAGATACATCCGCAGACTTCTGCCACAGCCCCAAACTGTGGCCATCTTTTGGCTGCAAGGCCAATATTTGCAGCTATTCCAGAAGGTTTGATGCCACTCACCAACCTGCTCAAATGGCTACTTTTGCATTTGCTGCAACTGCATTGGATGCAGCCCCCTTTTCTGCCGCAAGTTGTGTCTGATGCAGGTGGCTTCTTAAAGCAGGCCCCTAGTGTGCTTCTGTAGGTTCTAGAACCACACCAGGTAGCAATGACGCATGTTTATCACCCACAGTATGAAACATGCTTTTTAATATTTACCCTTAGTCTGCTCCCACCTCAGTTTAAGCACATGTGAATTGGTTCTGTTTGCATTCACCATGGTTCTATTTGCATTCACCAGCTAAAACATCTGTGGTTATTCCATCCATTCTGTTTTTTCTCCTTTCACTATCTGTCACTTTTACTAGTATTATAATTTCCCTGCATCAGTGGAACTTTTATATCAACATCACCTGGGCTGCAGTTAGGTCCTTCCTACCCCTACAGAACAAAGTGGACAATGTACATTTTTCTGCTTAGCTTATTACTGTAAAAAAGAAGAATCCAATATAAAGGAAGGAAGGCACTGTGATCTTGTCATTAAAGCAGTGAGACATGAAATGGGAGACAACAGGTTCAAAACCCACAATGGGCACTTGCTTACTGTACAGTTCTGATCTGCCCTGTTCTCTTCAAGATTAGCACAAAAGCATTCCAGATCAATTGGATTCATACTGCATTAACCCTGCACCACAACCTCTGTACTTCTTTCACCTCCAATTGCCCCTTCAGTGTCCCCCCTGAATAGTTGTGCACTTGTGTATAACTTACAAGCACACTACAGATAGTTACACTTTTTACACACTTTTACACAGTGATCACATTTATCTCTAAATTTCTCCTTTGTGGCAATACCCTACATAGGATTTTTCTCCACCTTCTAAATGTAGCCCCTTTTTACTACTTCAGTCAGCTTAGCATCCATTTTTTATGTTTGCTTGCATGCATGTGCAAGAAACATAGTGCCATCATCCAAGTTTTCAGAGGTGTGGCAGCCCTCTTCCAATTCAGTCAGTGTGTTTGCAGGCATGGCCACAGTTCTCCAATGGCTGCTGGAGCTGTCTATGACAGCAGTCAAAAATGCAGTGGAGTACAGTTGAAAGGGGGAGCTACGCTTCAGTGAACAGTGATAAGATATCGTCTGCTCATGCGTGCTCCCCAACACACACACACACACACAGACACACACATACTGCATGCTCGCTTCATGCAAACACTGTATAGCCAATGGGGTGCACAACTCTCGTCAGCTCCACTTCCCCAGAGAGTACAGGGTGCCATGCTGGGAATCCACCCCAGCATGGCAACAGATGCTATCGCCTATGGGGTGTGAGTCCCCATCGGCTCCACGCTTCCCAAAGCAGCATCCTTGTGCTACACTGGGAGCCCACCAGCGTGGTAACGCCTCCTGTTGTCGCCCTTTTAAAACAACCCTGAAACACAAAACGGTCCCTTGCTGTCTCTGCACCTCTGCCTCCACCCACTCCCACCCACTGCACACCCTGCCTCCCCACCCCCCCACCCCATACTTACCTCTGGATTCCCGCACGATGATCTTCGGTGGACCGGAAACACGTCTGCACTCTTCAAAGCTGACTGAGAACTGAGGAAATGCCGGTAAGCTGTATAATGTAATAAATAGGGTTTTTTCAACTTTGCTGCATATCTCAGGCATTTTTTGGAATTTTTGCACCAAATTTTCAACATGGGGTTTTTGGGACCCCTTCTCATGAACGCTCTCACTGTCATGGCATTAATCAGGCCTGAAGGGTGATTTCGCAGTCACTACGCAAAATCACCTTTCTGCACCGATTAACAAAACAACACTGCTAGTGTTCATAAAGTGGGCTCTCAAAAAGCCTATGTTGAAAATTTGGTGGAAAAATTCCTAAAAATGACTGTTTTACGAGCGCAGCATTGCGTGAAGTTCCTACGTGACGCGCTTGTAAGTTCGTGAATTTTCACCATTTTCACTCAGATTTTCAAACATTGTTATTTTACCACACCTCCTTATGAGAAGTACAGCTGTCATTTTTCACATCTCGCCCAAAACGTGTTTCCACCCATGTAGCGCACAATGGCGCAGTAGGTATGCAAAATCATTGTATGGGACACATTAAGAAAATCACAGTGACACTGTTCATGAGCAGAGGTCTTAAAATGGCTATGTTGAAAATTTGGTGAAAAAAATCCTAAAAATGACTGTTTTACGATCCTGCGTTGTGCAGTTCCTATGCACTCTCGTAAGTTTGTGAATTTTCAATATTTTCACTCCAGATTTTCAACATTGCCATTTTATCATACTTCCTTATGAGCAGTACAGCTGTCATTTTTCACATCTTGCCCAAAACTTGTTTCCGACAATGTAGCGTACAATGGCGAGTCGGTGTGCAAAATCAATGTATGGGACACACTAAGAAAATCACAGTGACACTGTTCATGAGCAGAGGCTTTAAAATGGCTATGCTGAAAATTTGGTGAAAAAATTCCTAAAAATGACTGTTTTACAAGTGTGCATTGCACAGTTCCTATGCATGCTCGTAAGTTTGCGAATTTTCAATATTTTCACTCCAGATTTTCAACATTGCCATTTTATTTCACTTCCTTATGAACAGTATAGTTTCCCATTTTCACATGTTGCCCAAAATGTGTTTCTGCACATGTAGCACACAATGGTGCAGTCAGTGTTTGAAAGCAATGTTTGGGACAGATTAAGAAAATCCCAGTGACACTGTTCATGAGCAGAGGTCTTAAAATGGCTATGTTGAAAATTTGGTAACAAAAGTCCATAAAATGACTGTGTTACGAGTGAGCATTGAGCAGTTTCCACGCACCCTCGTAAGTTCATGACTTTGTAATATTTTCAGTCAACATTTTCACCAGTGGTATTTTTCCACACTTCCTTATGAACAGTACAGCTGTCATTTTTCACAGCATGGCCAAAATGTGTTTTCACTCTTTCAGCAAAGAAATGTGTGCTCTCTGTGGGAAATCATTGTTCAGGACAGATAAAGAAAATCACAGTGACACTGTTCATGATCGGAGGTCCCAAAATGCCTGTGTTGACAACCTGCTGTAAAAAATTCCCAAACTAATTACATTACGGGTGTGTGTTGCACAGTTTCTACACACACTCATGACTTCACCAGTTTTTTTAATATTTTCACTGCAGATTTTCAACATTGCCATTTTTTACACCTCCCCATGAACGGTGCAGCTGTCATTTTTCACATCCAGTTAGGAATGTATTTTTGCTTGTGTGCTAAATGCGTAGTAGCTGTGCAAAATCAGCTTTCGGCTAACAAACTGATATTGCCACTCTTCATGAGGTGGGGTTCACAAAAAAGACGTAGAAAATTTGGAGTGAAAATAGCAACGAATGCCTGCGCCGTTAGGGTTTCCAACCATAATGCCCCACCCTGTAGAGAATGGCAGGCATCGGGGTGTTACTTGGGAATCTCACCTATAATGCTCATACCATTCCATACCCAGCAGCCAGTGAGAGGCATTGAGGTATGCCTTGGACTCTTCTGCCCAAAGTTCACCCCATTCTCCTATACCACACCCATCTCACCGTATTTCCTGATGGAATGGGGTGCGCATAAGGGCCAAAGACCCCAAGACACACCGTGACAGTTGTCAGTGTCTGCAGGGTAGGGTGTGGTGAAATGGTGTGGCTATTATGCCTGACAACCCAAAGGCACACCCCAATGCCTGTCAGTCTCTGCTGGGTGGTGGTGGGGTTGGCTTCAGTTCAATACTTCACTGCCATTCCTATTATGCAGCTCTGTAACTCCTACACTACCAATGCCAATGCCGGCAAGCAAACATTCTGCATTGACAAATGCTTGTTTCTTTACACATACGTATATTTTCTTATCTTAGTTCTGTTCCTGAGAATCTCACAAACTCTAAATCTGTCATGAAAGTATAAATTAAAAAGAAAAAATCAACAAGTCTGTTTTGCTTTACAATGTGCCCATCACATCATTTTTATGGCTGTTGGTGAAGCCTACAGCCATCCTGCTTTTACTTGAAAAATGGTGTTTCCGTGGAACACATCTTTTAGGAGTTTTCAGTGTATCCTTCCATTCTACAAATCTCCATGGCAATTCAAGAAATACTCCATTCATTCTGTTTAATTAGAAAAATTGACACAGAACTCCAAGCTGCTTTTCTCTGAGAACAAATGTGCACACCTTCCAAACAAATCTAAATACCTTTAAAACTATTCAAGGTGTACAATAACAACCAATGTGAAAGTTGTTCAGGGCAAGAAGATCTTTCTCATGAGGATAGTCACTAATCTGAATTCTTTATATTTTGTAAAATATGGTCTTCCCCCTTGTTACCTTTACATCTTAACATAGTAATAAATTATTGTGTCACAAGGGACTTATAATCTTGCCTTGTCTACTCATTCTCCTGCGCAGCAGTGGCTATGACTGTTATGAGTAAGGAAACACATCCAGACTTCTCAGTTGAACTCCTGCACCTACTCATGGTGTATAACTCTCAATGCTATTTGAACTAAGAAATCAGTCTTGTCCTGCTTTGAAATCCTAGTGTACTTCTATAGCTTCCACAGCCCCACTAGGTAGCAATTCTACATGATAATCACCTACAGTACAAAACATGATTTCTAATGTTTACCCGTACCCTGTCCCCACTTCAGTTTAAGCACATGTGAACTGGTTTATTCTGTGCTCACCAGCTAACATATTTGGGCTTACTCCATCCATTTTCTTCATCCTTCCTTCACAATCAGTCACTTTTACCAGTATAATAATGTCCCTGCTCAGTGGAACTTTTATCTAGACATCAGTTGGGCTGCAGTTAGGTCTTTCCCATTCCTACAAAACAAAGTGAACAATGTACATTTTGTTTCCTGTAGCTTATTATTATAAAAAGAAAAATCCTAAAAAGGAAGGAAGTCATTGTGATCTTGTCACTAAGGCAGTGAAACACAAAATTGGAAATAAGAGGTTCAAACCACATGATGGACACTTGCTTGCTGTGCAGTTCTGATCTAGCCATTTAACCACCCCATTCCTTTTAAGGGTTAGCACAAAAGTATTCCAGATCAATTGCATTCATACCAGTCCTGAGCTGACATCTGACTTAATCCATTTCAAGTGGGATCAGTGTCCTCATGGACATCAAACATGAATAGGTCCTAATAAAATGTAGCATTTTCTAACGTGTTTACCATAACAGGAAGTTAATTGGATGCTGAATTACCTGTTTTCTGTGTGCTCTTTCTCTATGGAGGAAATCTGTGTTAGATGAGTTGCTTTGGACTCCTCCAGCATGGGATAAGCTATGTCAGGTGACAACCTATACTAGTATGTGTACTGATAGGATCTGAGGGGACTTTTTGTCTATAAGTATTTATATTGCTATGGCCTTTAGTTCAGATTAGTCAATGTGCTATTGCAGGGAGTTCACAAGAAAGCTATGACTGCTGATGTAGGTCTATTGCTTCCTTGTGGCAGTATTTTGTCATTTGGAGAAACAGCCCTAGACTTAATAATCTGACTTCCGCGCTCTCATTTTGCTTCCCCTTTTACCTTCTCTCACTATACTGTTCCTTAATCATGATGAATCATGCCTCTAGGCCCCCTGTTAGCAAATTAGTTAAGTCATTTTAATCTGATTTGCACCTTATGTTTAGTTCTTTGTGTTTGGCCCCCACTGTGTTTGTTAATTGTGCTCTAAGGCTTCATTGCAGTACTGTATTATGTTTGATTTATCTTACTGATTATTGTATCGACAATTTTCAGAACCTTAATTACCTTGTCACTTGGGCATTTTGATAATTTGCTCACTGTATTTTTACTCAGTGTTCCCCCTCTCCTGGGTTCACACCTGTAAATAAGCTCCAGCACAGTGTACCTGTACCCAGTTACCAATTTTTAAATTGATTAATTGATTGATTATATGTTTATGGCCACCTACCAGCAGCACCCCCTATGAAGTTGAATTATTTCCACAAATGTGATGCATAATGAGTTGAACTGGACCAATTTGATAATAAAAAAGAATCAGTTTAGATTTGGACCTATTTAGAAGACTATTTTAGCCAGAGTAGAGAGTAAAAGTACACAGGGCAAGCTGGGCTGAAGCTGAGGAAAGGGGAAGGGACAGTTGTTAATTGGCTTGTCATTTGATGAAAAAACAGCATGATTTTTAAACCTTCTGTGTGGGACTAGGTTCAGGGAGAGTAAAGGAATGAGGGAATTCTGGACAGGTGAGTGGTGGGTTCTGTTCAAGGCCAGTTAGTCCTAGCAGTCAGCGTTTAGAAGTGCTTAACTAAGGTTTTTAATTTTAGCCAGACTAGAGAGAGAAAGTACACAAGGCAAGCTGGGCTGAAGCTGAGGTAAGGGGTACAGAGAGCTGCTAACTGGCTTTTAATTTGCTGGAGGACAACAAGAAGGGGTACGACATCTGCAAGAGCACCTGCAGTGAGTCCACAGGTTGGCAGGGGACTCTGCTCAAGGAAACTCCAAGGTGAAGGTATAGCTCTGGTTCCTTCCTGACAGGTAGTCATTTTGTAATGTTGGGTGTGACTTTTAGGGTAAAAATACTGTTGGTTTCTTTCCTACACAGCAGGTACCAAGATTACACTCTGTGGGAAAAGCTAGGTAGTGGTAGTAGGGACTGAGTACAGGGGTGATCTGAGAGACGATGAGAGAGGATCATCTCTATCTCAGGACTCCTAGAAAAATCCTTTGTGTGGTATCCTGAGAAACAGGTCCCTGTTGGGAAATCAGTTTTACCACCTCTGGTATTCAGCAGGGTGAATGGTCCCTAAAGTAATAGATGCGGTAGGAGTATAGTGGAGATGGTGGTGGAGGATGTGGAGGGTAGAGCTGGGGACAAAATGGGGTAGGAGTTGGTGGCTACTAGGATGCAGCACCTGTGGAACAGCCATTTTTAGAGAGAGCCTCTATAGATGGCTATACTACCTGGTGAGCAATAGAACTATAGAAATCACTGCAAAACTAGCCACAGAAAGTCTAAAATTAGCCTTCTCCAGAGCAGGTCTAAGCAGGGGCTGCTGCAGGCAGCCATTACTCCTCTTCACCAAAGGACTTCAAGGCTCCAGACTGGATGGTGGACTGTAGTTCAAATGGGGTGAGGAGGATGAATGGTCCACTTGGGTAGGTGCCCTGGGGTAGTGGCAGTGAACCAGTGCACTCCCCTGTGTGACTCGGTAAGGCTGGTCTCTCCAAGAAGAGGATCAGATAATGTTAACAGTCCAGATAACAGGTCTGTCCTTAAGGATACACCTGTAATCAGCTCAGGGTTCAATGGAAAGAAAAGATCTACAAAGGTACTCATAGTAGGGACTCCAACATTGGGGGGGTAGTGTGTGGCTGGGGGGGGGGGACATGGAAGCAGGATAGTTAAATTCCTTCCTGAAGCTTCAACTAGGAGAGTTGCATACATGGTGGAGAGGATTGCCAGATGAATTGCAAGGGGAATGAGCTGGATGTCATTGTCCACCCAGGGCCTAATGGCCAGGCTAGCACACCACTGGGGGAGGTAAAGAATAGCTTTATGGCACCGGCCCAGTGGAGCTGGAGGTTGAGGCACTGGTCAATACACCTCGTCCTACGCCAGCAACCCGGGTTTGGGAATGAGCCTGGGTCACTGGGTGTCGGCAGCGGGAGAGAGGATCGAGCACTGAGGACTGCTTTCCTCTCTCTAGGAAAGGGAGATTGTCGTCCCGCTCACTGACTGCCCTCTGGCAGTGGCCAGAGGGCAGTATGGGTTGGGAGGTAGTCTCCAACATGCCAGTGTCAGTAGGGAGGTGGGATGGGAGGAAAAGCAGAGGAAAAAGAGAGACTGGCAGTGTTCAATGATGGCCGCCACTCCTGAGGGCTGGCACTGGCTTCTGGATTGGGTCTCTGGGGGAAGGTGTAGCATGCCACTTCCTTCCTGGCCCTGCTGCAGGGGGCAATCCGCAGAGAAACTGCTGATGTCAGTGAGTGTGGGAATGGGTGGGACTGGAGAGAGAATCCCTCCATCAGGAGGGCCAAAGCCAACTGCCAGGGCTCTAGAAGCATAAAGCATGTATAAAAAAAAAAGAAAGAATAGCTTTAGGGGGCCTGAAGATAGGCTCAGTTTAATAGCAACCTCAGTATATTTTTCTGACATCCTGTCAGTCTGGTTTCATGGAGAGGAGAGCCTAATCACTTGCTTCAACTCATTGCTGATGTAATGATGCAGGAAAGCAGGATTTGGGTATGTGGGAGATTGGGGCTCTCTTAGAGGGATAAATGTCATACAAGGGGGATAACGTAGACCCCTCCAAAAAAGGCTTCATGCGGCTGCATCAAGGTGCTATTATACTTGCTGGGGAGACAGATCAGTTGTTTATAGGGGCACCTAAAAAATGAGGGAGGCTTAGATGTCATCCTCTTATTACTAGTAGATACAGAGGAAACAACAGGGCACAAAAAGAATGGAAAGTAGGGGGAAAACAGAAAAGGATACAGGGAAGGGGCTGTAGGGATTCCAGGAGGGGGATGGTGGGGTGCAAAAGGAGCAGTGCTAAATTGGAGGGTTGGGGGATGGGTATAAAGAAGTCACAGGGAGTCTGGAAGCAAGGGATATTTATTTATTTGCTTTTGTTAACCAGGTAAGCATACTAGACAGCCAAGTGCCTATTTTCAGGTGCGACCCAGGAGGTTACAAGGTACAAACAAACACATCAGGCAGAGTAAAAGGTTAACATACAAGAGCTACAGGTATCACAAAAACAATATGGTAGAGTAACAGTATTATACAAGCAAAGGCAACAGAGTTAACAGGTATAGGACCAGCCAAACCCTCAGTTACAAGCATCACAGGCAGAGAAAAGGGTAACATGCATGAACTACAGGAATCACAGTAATCACTATGGTGGAGTAACAGCATTGTACAAGCAAGGCAAAACAGAGTAAACAAGTATAGAGCCAGCCATACCCTCGGGGGGGTAAAGATAATAGGTAACTTGGGGAGCCAAAATACAGAAAAAAGGATTGCTTGGGAATCCCACAGACATTAGGGCAGGGAATGGGTCCAGGGCAATTTGAATAACATTTTGATGCAGCGATCAGTTTCAGGCCGCATCAATTGGAGGAAGAGCATTCAGTAGGCAGGCATCACACCCCCGGCATTCGAACTGGGAGTAGTAGCACAGAGACAGGTGGAGGCCAATTTCAGGAAGCCCCATAGGGAGGCTTTGAAGCAGGGGTGGGAAGGGGCAGCATGAGTGATTGCAGGAAGGGAGTTCCACACTGTAGGCGCATATGCGGCGAAGGCCCGATCTCCAGTGAGGGAACGAGTTTTTGGAACCAGGAGGTCCTGTGAATCACTAGATCTTAGGTAATGGTAAGGAGTGCCAGGTTTGAGGGGTAGGGTGGGTGCTGAAGGGGTAGCAGTTCTGACGATGTTGTCAATGAAGTTGCTGAGGACAAAGATACGGTGCTTATCGGGATGGAGCCACTGAAGTCATGATTATAGCTCACAGCGGTGCATGAGGTGAGGTGCAGAGAGCGCAAAGTGGCATACATTGTTGTATGCAGTGTCCCATTTAATGAGACTGGTCTTAGGGACAGAGGCAAAGATACAAGCCTGTAGCAGGGTGAGGGTAGGCGGACCCCCTGGCTAGTGCGAGGCATGCGGCTGGGGTGAGACTGCTTTTGGCTCTGTATGCTAGACCGAACATGGCATTTGTAGCATTACATGTGTTCCAAATATGCTGGGTGAGGTCCAGTTGTGGGTTGAGAGTTACACCCAGTTACTAGACAGTGGCCAAGGATTGCAGGCAGCAGCCATCAGCTCCAAGGATATTTAGGGGATCAGGGCAGGTTTTAGTCTTGGCCGTGAAGCCAAAGATCATTGCCTGGGTCTTTTTTAGGTTGATGGTCAGCTTATGGCCCTCAAGCCAAGCTTGAATAAGTGGAAGTCAGAGTTCAGCCTGGGTTAATGAGGGTGATATCATGAGAGCTGGCCAGGATGACTAGGTCATCCACGTAGAGGGTAGAGTGCCCATCAACAGTGATGGATGGCAGTTCATTTATGAATAAGGAAAACAGTATTGGACCCAGGAAGGAACTCTGGGGGACCCCATGATTTACTATGGAGGGGGCAGAGAGGGCACAGTTGAAGTTGGTGTATTGCTGCCTGCCGGAGAGGTAGTTAGAAACCAGGCAAGGTGGGGGGGTCCAGTAACTGAAGAGTGGAGCATAGGCGGGAGTGGGCAACCTGATCAAAGACTTTTGAAAGGTCCACAAAGATGGCTTAGGTCAGCTTACCTTGATCAGTAGAGGACCTGATCATGGAGGTCACCATGGCAAGGGTGGTAGAAGTGCTATGCCCTTTTCTGAAGCCGTGTTGGACAGGGAAAGAAGTTCATAGCTCTGTAGATAGTGGGAGAGCTGTGAATCAAAAACCTTCTCAAGAAGCTTACAGAGCCTGGAGAGGTTCGCAATGGGGATGTAGTTCTTAAGGTCTTTTGGATCACCTTCTTTGAAGACAAGGATAACTTTGGCCACTTTCCAGACATCAGGGATGATTCCTGAGATTAAAGAAGTGTTAAAGGTGTAGGTGACAGGCCAGGCAAGGAGAGATGTCCCCAGGCTGAGCAGTCTGGGTTCAAGGCAGTCGTGCTCTGCCCCAGTGTGAGGGGAGAGACCTGCGAGGAGTTTCTAGGTCTCCTTGACCGAGACCCATTTTAGGTAGAAGAGGGGGGGGTCAGAGGGTGCGCTCGCTCAGGGATGGGTCATGAGCCATGTGGTCAGGGGACTGGGAAGGGGGAGTGGGCAGGTCAGGGAACAGGGAGTTGAAAGCGTTGGCGATAGTGATGGGGTTATTACAGCTGACCCGTCCAATGTGCATGTCGGTGACCTAGAGTCTGGTGGACCCACCGACTGTGTTCTTGATATTTCTCCAGAAACTCCTTGGATTTCTAGCTGAGGATAGCAGAGCCATTCGACAGAACTTGCTGTTGGCTGTATGGATGGCTATTTTACATGAGTTTCTGAGCTGCTGGTATTCTGTGAGGTCCCTATTGTTGAGGGAGGTCTTGTATCTCTGTCAGCATTTGTCCCTTTGCTTCATGTGGGAGAATAGTCTGCCATGGAGCTATTTTGTGACAGTGCCCTTTACCCTCCTTTTTGTGAAGGGGGCATGTTTGTTTTGTAAGGGAGTGAACACAGTGAGAATATGTTCAGGAGCTCCTGAGTGGTCACTGGTGGCTGTGACCTGGGACCAATCAGCTTGTCGTATGTCTGCAAGATAGTCACTAATACTGAGTTTGGAATAGTCCCTCATCTGAATCACTTTACAGGGAATTTTTGGCTGGAGAACTATGTGCACTAGTAAATGGAGCCTGGGGAACAAAACCAATGACATGGAAGCAGCAGTGGCAGAACACAGTTGGACATGGTGGTGATCACAGAGACATGACAACACACTGCCATGACTGGGATCTGACCATTCCAGGGTGTCCAAAGTTTAAGTGGGACATGGGACAAGGAAGGGGATGATGTTGCATTATAGGCAAGGGAGGGTATCAATATCATGGAGTTAAAAGACTGTGGGCAGGGTAAGTGCATGAAGATAATATAGGTACAGCTAGTCAGGAATAGGGGAAGGAACGTCAGGATTTAAGTGGTATGCAGACCACCATCTCAAAAACAGGCAACTAATAGAAAACTGGGGAGTTAAATCAAGAGGGCATCAAAACAAGGGTAGGTGCTACTAAGCAGTGAACAATACACAAGATGAAGACTGGAAGATCCCAGTAGCAGCAAGCATAAGAAATCAACTACTTGTAGAGGCATTCCAGAAGCATTACTGATAGAAATTCAGAAACGTAGAACTTGTCAGCAGAAAGGTACCACTTTGCCTACCCAGTCTGCACAGATGTTCCCTGCCTAATCTGTTTTCTGCAGACCCTAACTGGTATCTTGTGACCCTTCCTCTCCCTGCCTATTTACTAGTAATCCCTATGTCTATCCCATGCATGCTGGAAGCTCCCTACTGGTTTCACCTCCACCACTTCTGCTGGTTGTCTGTTCCATGTGCCTTCCACCCTTTCATTGAAGTAACACTTTCTCACTCCCTCTTAACCCCCCCCACTTCATCACATGCCCCCTAGCCCTGGAGATCTTTCTCATTTGAAAAAGACCCCCTCCTCCATCCACCCTGTTCACTCCTGTGAGGTACTTGTAGGTTTCTATCATGTCTCCTCTCTCTCTCTCTTTTCTCTTCTCTTCTCTTCTCTTCTCTTCTCTTCTCTTCTCTTCTCTTCTCTTCTCTTCCAGGGTGTTCATGATGAGATCCGTCAGTCTGTCCTCACACTGTAGGGCTTCTCATGCAACCGCTACACCATTTTAGTTGCCCTCCTCTGGACTGCCTTCATCTTGATATAGTGTTGATTAGCCTACAAGGGAGGTAGCCATCCCAGACTTAGTCATCAAGAACAGGGAAAGTATAGGAGAGACCAACAGCCATGGTCTCCCATGGGTTCCTTATAAATGTTATATTGCAGAGCTAGCCAGATAAATGCAATACCTTCCCAAACAGCCAGTGTAGGCTACTCACAACCACAAAACATGGCCATGTAAAATTCTGGAAAGTGCTGCAGTGTTGATTAGAACTCCAATGTCTGGGCCAGTAAGGCTTCTTCCAGGGGACAATAATATAATTTCAGAAAACATTTTAGTACTAGTTTAAACAATCATAAAATTGAAAAGATATTCTACTCATCCTAGTGGTCAAATCAAAAACCATACTTGAAACTCTCTTTATACATTCATATCATAAATTTCCTTTTCAGTGTTCAATGCGACATTAAATGAGCACCTAGATACAAACAAGACCTTATAAGAAACTTATGAACTCTCTTACATTAAGCCCGTCACCACAACAACACCCAGTGCCACCGAACCATTTCTCCACGTGTGCGGTGAAACAGCCCCACCACTCTTATCCCGCCAGCTCAGGGTTATGATTTACCAGAAACTGCATTCAAGTGATTCACAGGAGTCTGAAGGAGTTAAATCAAACTATCATTGGTGACTATGTGTTCTTTTTTTTTGTGTTTTCGTCTTTGGTAACCGGGTAAGGCCCACTAGGCACAACTGCCTGTTTTCAGGAGGGACCTGGGAGCACTGGGCGGTTAAGTGACTTGCTCAGAGTCACACAGTATGCAAGTGGAGGTTGTGAGAATCAAACTCAGGTCTGGTCTGTTGGATGTACCAAGCTCATTCACACCTCATTCCTCTAACCTCTGTGCTATACTGCCAGTCCAATTGCCTCACCACTTCACATCATTCAAAAATATTTTTTTTAAGCTAGCAATTAAAATGCACTTTTCATTAACACAGGTGGGGTCAGAACTGGGCAGCACAAGCAGGGCACACATATGTCCCACTCTAGCTATTAACTGAAAAAGGAATGTGCCTGGGGTCTATTCCAGAATTGATTTTTTCCTAATTAGTAATACTATCTTGGCCTGGGTTGTTGAGACGAAACTACATTCCAGGGTTCTTTCCGATCACTCTCCCATACAGTTAGATATAAACTTGACTTGGCGCCCTCCCTGTGCTGGCACTTGGTTCCTCAATGTTAAACTGTTAGTTGACACCCATATTATTGAACATATGAAGAAATTTATCATTCGTTCACTGGAGGACAATACCCCCTCTGGTGAGGCAATAGATGTTCTGTGGGGCTCTCTAAAGGCTTTCTGGAGGGGGAAATTTATACGATTAGCTACTGTTAGGAAAAAATAATTTAATTCCCAGGCAGAAGAATGGCTGTCCCAAATAAAAGACTTGGAGTCTTGGCTCTCAAAATCATCCGATGCTGATGTATGGACAAATTTAATAGCTCTCCAGGCAAAATACTCAGCTTATATGCTTGATAAAGTGACACGGTTGGCAGCTTCCATAAAAGCTACCTATCTAGGATGGGGGAGAAGGCAGGAAAGCTATTAGTGCTGTGCTTGAAGCAGAAAAGAGCGGCACACTGGTTGACAGCTTTAACCAACCCTGATACCCATCAGTTGGTTTCAGACCCTAGGGAACTGGCAGAAACATTTAAAAGCTATTATCAGGATTCATATACTGCACCCGAGATAGAGCCAAGATATGGCAAGCAATTTGAGTTTCCTAGAGGGAATAGACCTACCTGTGCTAGAGGAGGCTCAAAAGGAAGTGCCAGATGGCTATCCCTCTCTTTTTTATAAAACCTTCAGTGCCATAGTGGCACCAGTTTTAGAATTGGTGTTTAACTACCTTTATCTACATAATATCGCAGAGACTGTTTTGATGGAGGCTAGAATCATGCTACTCCTAAAACTGGGGAGGGACCCCACTGCTCTAGATAATTATAGACCTATCTCTCTGTTAAATTTTGATATTAAAATTTTGGCTAGTATTTTGGCCTCCAGGCTCAAAAAGGTTTGGGAGAAACTGATACGTCAGGAACAAGTGTGATTCATCGCCACACGCCATTCTAACGACCATTTCCAGAAAGTATGCCATCTATTCTCCGTGTCTGGAGAGGCTGACACTGAAGTAGTGCTGGTCTCCCTGGATGTGGGAAAAGCTTTTTGATCGGGTGGCTTGGACATTTTTATTTGACCTGTTACCCAAATATAGTATCACTACAGAGTTCATCCGGTGGATCAGGATTCTTTATGCGTGCCCCTCAGCTAAGATTTTATTCAACGGAGTGGTATCTATGTCATTTTTGTTTACCAGAGGTATGCATCAGGGATGTCCCTTATCCCCATGTTGTTTAATTTATATATTGAACCCCTGGCTAGGAAGATTCTTTCATCTCTCATGGTTAAGGGTATTTCGATAGGGTCCTTGCAGTACAAACTTTCTATGTTTGCCAATGATGTTTTATTTCATATTTTGCATTGGCAAACCTCTCTTCCTGCAATATTTCAACTAACTTTAGATTATATCCACTTGTCCAGATACAGATTAAACCTCCATGAAACAGTGTTTTTTTCCCCCTCTCCCCCACCTGTGTTCAGTTTGACATATTACCTTTAGGGCTTCAGTGGGAATTGTGTCACTTATCTTATTATGGGGTTAAACTAACTAAAGATGTCTCATGCCTAAAAAATGGAATTTAGACCCAGTAGTTAGGCAGTTAGAACTGGATCTACAAAGGTGGCAACTTTTACCACTCATAGTTTGGGAGAGAGTCAGTATCCTAAAAATGGTGGCCTGTCCCAGACTGATGTATTCTGTCGCTATGTTAAATATTCCTCTTCCACAGCAATGGTTCATAAAAATCAATTCTATGTGGTCTAAATTTCTATGGTTAGGGAAGCCTCCAAGGCAGGCTATAGCCAAACTTTGTAGACATAAAGAGTTGAGGAGATTACAAATTCCTAACCTACTCCTGTATTATTTTGCATTTCATGGTGCCAAGTATTTTCAGCGGTCACTGCAGACAGAGGGAGCCTCTTATGAGCCCTGCAGGTTACAGCTAGAACTTAACAAAGTTAAATACTACAATGTAGGTCTTCAATCTTTGTTATATGCAGCTTTTTCTAAATTACCTGAGCCACTAAAGGACTCACCCACTGGCTGGTCTGTACGAGCTCATGGACAGCTCTGTCATTTTCTTCACATAAGGTATCAGACAAATATAGGACAGCTATTATACAACAACTTGAATATATTGATTGATAAAAAACAATTTCGTCAAAGTTGTGGGAAAACTTGGGGATCTCATCAGTAGGGGGTTTTGTGTCCAACGATAGAATTGTAGCATTCCTAGAATTTAGGGATTGATTTCACCTCTCAGCATATAGTTTTTTGCACTTCATGCAAATCAAATCTAGGTTACAGACTCTCTTGGGGTGGGCACCTTGGCATAATGAGGCCAGTCAGCTGTTTAAAACTCTTCCTGGATTGGCAGTACAGAATAGATCATTTCCGTACTCTATAAAAAAACAAACATATTATGAAGTGTTTTTTTCCTATAGCATATTATTGGCAACAGGCCTTAGACTTGTCCTATGATTCTGCAGTTTGGGAGTTGATTTGGAAAAATACACATAAACTCATCAAACAGGACCAACTCCACCTTTTACAATTTAGCCTATTGCATGACCTCTACTTCACTCCCAATAAGCTGTTCAAAATGGGCAAGAAACAGGACCCCATTTGCCATATGATTTGGTCATGTCCACAGGTCTCTACATTGTGGCAGTCTATAATGTGTAAGTTTTCTTCTTTTTTCAGCCATTCTCATTTCTTTACACCATAAATTTGCATATTGGGGAATTATGACGAGATTGGGTCCCACAAAGAGAAAGCTTAAATGGCTTTAGTATCTGGTGTTACTAAACTCATTATTATGAGGCACTGGAAAGATGACAAGATATTTCCTTTTAATGAATGAACTCAGGAAATATTCAATGCTTTGAATGCAGGAAAGGCTATTGCTGCCATTAATCATAACTTGCCAAAATTTCAGACCTTGTGGGACCCCTTTATCAGCTGTGTTACTGGGAGGTGAGTACGGATTTTCAGAACTCAGTCCTTTCCTCTTAGGGTTTGACTCCTAGAGTAATTCTCAGATAATTTGAATGGGTTAGATTTACCTACTTCCAACTATCCACATGTGATTGGGTGCTTTTCACCTGCATGGGGTGTTGTCTTTTGAGGGCAGGGGTAGAATGGTGGTTTTTCTTTTTAGTATTTTTGTTTAGCAGGAAGACTTCTATTTGTATAGATACTGCAGTTACTCACTGTTTTTGTTGAAATTTGTGTCACATTTCTCCCTATTGTTGGTCTTAGATGTTGCAACACACAGTATTTGTTTATTTGTATGTGATTAAATGATTAATAAAGTTTATTAAATTGCAAAAACCAAAAAGAAAAGGGAATGTGCCAGCAACCTGGTATGCAACTGAAAAGTTTGCTTTATCTCAAGCCATCCAGCTTACCCACTAGGCTCAAGGCTTCACAGAAACACTGATCTCTAAAAGCTCTACGACAGTTGTGCACTTACGTGGGTTTGTATTGGACAAAGGCGATTACGCAGCCTATTTTGTGAAACCCCAATACTACTATAGTGCATCTCCCAATCCCATATGCCTTTTGTGTTCAGACACGAGATACTGCAATAGATGAATTATTGGAAGAGGGAAGACTCCTCCAACTTGCAGTTCTTTGAGAACATTTTTCTCTACTTCCAGTTTTTGATTTTAAGTATTTACAGTTAAAACAGGCAATATTCTCTTATTTAGGTCATGTCCTCTGGTCTTACTATGATTCCCTGAATATTCCATTACTTGTATCCATCACAGAACAATCCAGTTCAGTATCAAAGTTGTATGGGCTTTTCCAGGTCAACAATTCTAGCAGTCCTACAGGAATCTTTTACTACTGGCAAACAGGCCTTGGATATCCCTGCATAACCTCAGCTTTGGCAGAACATGTGGCGGAATCCATATAAATTTGTAAAACAAGATAGGTACAGTACCAGCTGACTCAGTTTCAGATTCTACAGAACCTATATTATACCCATTTGCAGTTACACAAAATGGGGCAGCTCCCCTCATCACCCTGTACTAGATGTCGACTGGCTGAGGGCCATCTAAAGCATTTGCTGTGGAACTGTATCAGGGTACAGTAGTCCCTTTCTGGCATCTTTTTTTTTTAATTCAAAGTTTATTAACTTTTCCATAAAAGCTTTAACATGAAGGAACCAGGAATATATTACAGAGATGTATTATGTAACAATCAACTCCAAGCTAAAGCACCCCCCCCACTACCCACTCCCCCCATACCACCTCCCTCCACTTGGCACATGCTTCTTATAAAGCCAGGTACCATGGCAAAGATAAAACATGTATACACATTATGTTCAGACACTGTAGGAGTATAGAAATAGCCGGAGCCATCATGGAAGTATATATCTTGTTACTGCAAGGCCCCAGACTGGAGAAGATATAAGGTATGGAGACCTTCCCATACTTTCCTATAGTTAGGAAGAGATCCACCCAGACTAGCTTTCATTTGTTCAGTATGGAGATTAAATAACAGATCCTGCAACCATTCCTCATAAGTAATAGTGTGGGCATCTAGCCAGTGATGCAGAATTAGTTTTTTAAGGGTAAGTGCTGTCATGGCTATATGATACCTATGTTTTTTTAACTGGGATTGTGGAGAAGTCACCCAGGAGACATATCTCCAGCATGCATAGCTCTCCAATGCCCAGCAGAGGGTCAGCCCTGGTCTTAATTAACTCCCATAAATTCTTTATCGATGGACACTCCCAGAATATATGGACCAGGTCCCCTTCAGTGTTTTACATCTAAAACAATGGGCATCTGGTGATCTACCTATTTTGTTAAGTTTAACAGGTGTCCAATACGTATCATTCAGTATTCTATACTGTGCAAGTTTCAGTCTATCTTGAGAGACATATCTGAAGGAATCTAGGTGAAATGATTCCCATTTCTCTGGAGAGTTTGGAAAATAAGAATTCCAATATTGAGGCACCCCACTGCCCATATCAAGCATATTTGTGTGTAGACAGGAATATATTAGTGATGCTGCATGGGGTTTCCCACATATTGGACTCAAATACTCCAACCAGGCAGAGCTCTCATCCAAATTCCCATTGGCTGGAAACATCTTTATCAAAAGATGCGTAAGTTGCCAAACTTTGAAAATCTGTCTCCGGTCTATGGAATAAGAAGCCAGTATAGTGCCTGAATCCATGCATGAGCCCTCAGTAAACAAGTCCCCAACCTGGGTATTGTTGAACTGGGGTAGCCAATGTGGAGAAATTATTTTATCTCCAATTTGGAGATTAGGGTTCCCAACTATTGGTTGTCTGGGATCTTTAGTATTCTGGTATTTGAGAAAGACACATAATTGATTGTGAGCTCAAAGGGATACTAGAATGGGAGAATTATTTAAACCAGAAGGGAGACTTTTGATGGGAACATACAGGAGAGCCTCCTTGGTCATGTTCAAGTTATCAATTATTTCTCTTTCCAGTAGCATCCATTCCAGTGTATGTGACACAGAGGCAATCTCTTCCTAGGGTATAAACCATCTTAAATACTGAGTCACCTGAGTTGCCCAATAATACATACCAAAATGTATTAGTTTAAGGCCCCCAGCCTGTGTGGATGCTGCTAATTTAAGATAAGCTCGTCGAGGATGCCCCCCCCCCATATAAAAGAAGAAATGTGGGTGTGCAATGTCTTAAACCACTTTAGGGGTAACCATAAATTGAACATGTTAAGGGGATAAAATATTCTGGGTAATATTTTCATTTTGATATGTTAATCCTCCCCCAAAGAGAAATTGGACGAGATTGCCATCTTTTGAAATCCTGCTGGATGGTATCCAGGAGGGTGTCAAAGTTCATCTTCTTCATTAAGCTATCATTTCTAAAGAAAATTAACCCCAAATATTTTATGTACTCAGAGTTCTACTGTACTTCCATTGAGGAAATATCCTGTTTCAAAAATCTGTGATTCGGGGAAAGGCATTCATCTTATTTAGGTTAATTTTATAATCAGAGACTGCTCCAAATTTGGTAATGATATTCAGAACAATAGGAAAGGATTTAGCAGGGTGAGTTAGGTGAAGAAGCACATCATCAGCATATGCAGATAACTTATATATGTGGGTACCTATAGGGATCCCCTGTATGCCTTCATTTTCCCTCAGCTTAACCAGCAATGGTTCTAAGTAAATATTGAACAATAGGGGAGAGAGGGGGCAACCCTGTCTGATGTCTGAACACAGGGAGAATCTATCAGAAAGAAATCCATTACAGTATATTCTAGTCTGGGGGTTCTGGTAGAAGGATGCAATCCAATCTATAAATTTAGCTGGGAAGCCAAATCTGTGTATAGTTAAAAATAGGAATTGCCAGTCTACAGGGTCGAACACCTTCTCTGCATCCAGAGACAATAAGCCAGCAAGTATATCCGAATCTCTGGATGTGGAGAAGATGTGTGCTAACTTCTTAAAGTGATCTGCTGACTGGCGCCCCTGCATGAAACCTACTTGATCTGTGTGAATGATATCAGGGAGTACCCCTTTAAGTCTGTTAGCAAGAAGTTTTGCTAATATTTAATATCACAATTCAGTAATGAAACTGTATGGTAACTACATGTCAGTTCAGGATCTTTATCTTGTTTGTGTAGCACTATAATAATAGCCTCCAACAAAGAGCTATCTAAGAGTTCCTTCCTAACATCCTTTCAAAGAGACGGGACAACCAAGGACTAATTTGCTCAGTGAAAGTTTTATAGAAATTAGGGAAATACCCATCTGGGTCCAGAACTTTGTCAGCTGCTAGTGAGGATATAGCCAATTGAATTTCCAGCTCTGAGATGGGGGCAAATAATGATGCTTGTTGAATCAGTGTGAGAGACAGGAGACCAAGTGGGTGAAGGCACTGTTCCACAGCCGCAGCAGTGGGTCTATTAGACATGGGCTTATATAAGTCTTTGTAATATGCTACAAACTCAGCAGTAATGTCTTTGGGAGCAAGACGAAGATCACCCGCATGTTGGGATCTGATACTCGGGACAATTCTGGAGGATTCTAACTGTTTCAACCTTTATGCCAGGAGATGGCCTGCCTTCTCTCCTTGATTAATATATTTTACTCCAGTATTTAAAATAGCATATTTAGCTTTCTCCCTAAGGAGTAAACTGTATTGATCCCTCAAACCCAGTAGTAACTGCCTATCTTCTACAGAAGTTATAGGAGACAATGAAGCCTCCAAAGTACATACAGTATATTTGGATAAAAGTGAAAGGGCTTTTTGCTACCTTTCCCTCTTCCAGCAGGAGGCCATCCTAATGAATACCCCTCATAATACACACTTCAGGGCTCCCCATTCAAGGTCTGGCCTTGAAGTGGAGTTCCAATTGACTCTGATATACTCCTCTATTTCTTGAATGATAATATCTACAATTTTAGGATCCTTAAGGAGTTGATTATTCAGCTTCCACAGTGAATCAGGTGACATTTCCAGTGTTAATCCCAAATCGCAATTTACCACTGAATGATCTGAGATTACCCCAGAAGTTATCCCCACTGACACTACCCCCTGCAGAAGTGATTGGCTGATTAAAAAATAATCTATCCCGGAGGAGGTCCCATGGACACTGGACCAGAAGGTGAATTCCTTTAAGGTGGGATACAGCATTCTCCAGGGATCTACTAACCCCAGGTGATCAACCATTTCTCTAAGAGCATGTTGTGCTGGGGAGAGGCCTTGTCTCTTGGGGTTGATTTATCTAAATCAGGCGAAAAGGGAAAATTCCAGTTCCCCCCATAATGCATGGCCAGGTAGTGTAAGGTGCCAGGACCTTTAACAGGTCTGTGAAAAATAGGGGAGAATCATTATTGGGACCATACACACACCCCAACACTAAGGAGGTTCTCTCTATGGTGCCTTTTACAAATAGGAATCGGCCCTGTGGATCTCAAATAACCTGGTTGGATTTAAAGGGTAAATTCCTGGCCACTAAGATGGCCACCCCATGACTCTGGGAACTGCCCCCGGCATTAAAAACCTGTCCTACATATTGTCTGCAGAGGAGGGCTCCCTCCAATTCCAAAAGGTGGGTCTCTTGGAGAAACATGAGTCCTCCTTTGAGCAAGCTGATGTGCTTCAACACCTGATAGTGTTTTAGCTTAGTGCGGAGCCCACATACATTCCAAGACACAACTTTTTTAATCCCCGTCATGATCAACTAGAAAAACCATCAGAACCAATTGACACCATGTATCCTGTTGCATGAAAAAACACATATCCCTTGTGCCAAGCTGTCCCCCCTGCCTCCCCCACCCCATTGTAAAATGCCCCCCACCGCCACCCCAGTACCCAGAACTCTTCCTTACTGTCCCAATTTCCAATTCCCTCCCCATGAGCCCCTCAATAGATTCTGTCTCCCTGCCAATCCAGTAACTTAGTAAGGCCCCATCAGGAGGACCGCCCTCACCCCACCCACATTCATTGTAGTGTGCAATACCTACTACCGGGCAGCTTCTCCTCCTCCTACCATCCCCCCAACCCTCCTCGTTATCCCATAATTGAAGTAAATCATAAATGCTGCAAACCAAAAAGAAATAGCTTCCCCAATAACAGAACAGGCAGTGCCATGATGGAGGTCTATGGGTTCCTTAACATAAAATACCCCTTTCATTCTAGTAGACCTCAAATATGTGAAGGGTGCCTTCACCTCGACCAGTTCCCTAGCCCTGTGTAACCATAACTGAAAATAATCAGAAGATGATGGCCAAGGTAGTCAAGAGAAATAGCCCCCCCCAGATAATTAACTGCACCCTTGTATCAACCAGCTCTCTCATCATCACATTGCAGTTCGAGCTTATTAAAGCCCCAGCCTGATTGGTAAAGTAGGCTTGCTGGTGCAAGATATCAGGTTTTTAATTAAAAATATCCCAAGCCCTTCAGTATTGCCTTCGTAATAATGGACTAGGCTCTCCATGAAGGTTAATATTCAGAGAAACAGTACAAATTAACTAATGACCTAGATTCCAGAATGTCTACAGAGTCGCTGTCTGCGCCCTGCAGTCTGAGTGCTTCACACATGTGGAAAGAAGAAAAATTACCTGTTGTTATTTAGTCCTGAAATAAGAACAAAATCCCTGAGTCCAAACAGGCCAAAATATCCTTGGTTGATGTGTTTTAGCCAAAAGGAATTAATACTGCCAGTTTATTCCTCCACCAACAGTACAGAAACGAATGCTGTACCACAGTTTCCTTGAAAGCTCCATTAAAGAACTAATCAAACATGCTCTAAATTTTTACAAGGCACTTTTAACTGTTGCTCCCCATGAATCCTAGCTAGGGCTCTCAACCATCTCTTAAGAGGTTTAGAAGCAATTTCTTCAGCTCGAGCTCTGCAGATTTGGGGTCTTCAAAAGGATCCATTTTCCTTCAATGGATAGTTGCAAATTGGCTGGATACAGCATCCAAAAACAGATGTTTGCAGCTAGCAGCTTGGTCACCACACTATGATATTCATATCTCTTCTGCCTCACTGATGGGGGGAGGTCCTGGGTAATAAGAATTAGGGATCCCTCCCAGAGCGCTTCCTTCAGTTCTTTGACCTTAGCCAGCAGATGCTGGCATTCTTGATAATTCAGGAACTTGAAAATAAACATCCTGGACTGAACCCCTGGTGATGGCATAGGCCTTAAGACTCGGTGAGACCTTTCCACTATATACTCAGAACCAAAGGGAGAGGGGCCTGCTATTTTCTGAGCTAGCTTTTATGCAAATAGGACCACATTAGAGCCCTCTTCCCTCTCCTGTAACCTGATGACCACAACATTATTGCGGTGACTTCTCCCCTCAAGATCTTCGACTTTGGATTCCAGCTTAATTACATGCTGTCTGACAAGCATCATGGCCGGGTTGACTATCTCCAATTTCTTCTCTACAGAAATAATTCATACCTCACAGTCTCCTGTACGCTGGGACAGTTCCTCCAGTTTGCCAGGCACTGCTTTCACCTCCTCAGTTAGAGATTGGACCTCATCCTGAAAGTAATGGAATTCTCCATGGAAGTAGATTGGGCCTTCACTTTTTTGACAGCTTTTTCAGGCGTAGTCGGCAGAATATGATGCAGTGGGGAAGCTCACATTTCTACCTCCATGACCAGCTAGAAACCCCCAATTTCTTCAGATTTGTACTCAATAGGGTCGCAGCAACCCAGCAAGTTACTGTAGCAAGTCAATTAAACTGAAATAAAGAGTTCAAACTGCGGATTAAAGGAGGAATAGCAGGAGTACTTGAAAAAAGCATCTACTCAGCTTGAAGCATCATGTGATCCCCTCTCTGGCATCTTATTAAAACATCCCTGGATCCTTTTCTGGGTCTTGACAACTATTTCATACCAGAAGTGTGCTTTGTTGATCTTTACCCGGTGGACCTTTTTGGCCCTTGGAAAGTATACATGGCATTGATTACAATTTATTTATTCATTTATTGAAATGTTTCACCAGGAAGACATACTGAGCAATTTGCTCATTTCCAGATGTGTCCTGGAGGATTGGAGAAAGGATGGTTACAGAGGACAAATTGTACAATAAGCAAAAGTGCTGTGCATAATAAAAACAATAAAACAATAGGGTACATATACAATATGCAACATATTCAAGTGGTAACATGTGTACATACAAGCAAGGGTTACAATGAAGTACTGGTTCAGAGACAAAAATTAATGACACGGTTGTACACTAAGAGCTGATGGATAAGTGCAGACAGGTCATACCAGCACAGCTAGGCTGCCTGACAGCAATCACGGCCAAGCTAATTATTTTAAGACACGGGTTGGATGATACCACTCCTTCATACAAGGAATGGCATCAGGAGATCCTCCAGGCATTAATGGTCGAGAAACATATTGCTCTCTCACAAGGTAGGAAAGAGAGGTTTTTCTCTAGATGGGAGCCACTTTATGCTCTTCTCTCTGTTGCTGCCTCATAGTGAAGGGGCTAAGTGATTTCTGCTTTGGGCTTCCACTTCTATTAATGCTCTTATCCTTTGCTTTTTTTTTTTTTAAACAGGCTAAGCTCCTTATCCCTGTTGAATCTTTGTCAGTGGTGCTCTGGGTACAGGGAGACAGGAGGGGGTGGGAGGGAGAGTTGGTGTGTAGCGTTATTATGTTTTCTTTTTATCTTGGTCATGTGAGCCTAGTTGTTTGTTGTAATGGTTGTTGTTGTAATTTTTCCTATGTTCTATGTTGTATTTTTAACAATTTCAAGACAATATAATAAATGTAAAAAAAAAATGAAAGCAATAGGTGAACAGGAGATGCAGCAGATGTAGTGGACCAGGACAGGGCTGAAAGGGTGACAGGACAATGTGGCCATATTGATGGCAAGGAGCTGGGACATGATCAGGCAGAGGAAGTACCATGGATCCTCTTATGTACCATCCTATAAGTCTTCTGGATGTAAGCTTGAAAATTTTTTTGAGAGCAATATTAGAAAAACTTACAGTAGAAATACAGTAGAGGCAACATGAGGTTTATCCCCATTACAAGCAGGGTTCCTGAAAAATTATTCAACTCTCGACAATATATTTATATTTAGACACCTAACAGAAAAAAAATATATATATATGTATATATGCACTGTACGAAAACAAAAATTATATACTGCTTTTTTAGACTATTTCTCTGCTTATGATGCCATTTCAATGAATATTCTTTGGCAGGTGATGTCAGACAAAGGAATAGATGAAAACTTAATTAATATTAGAGAAAATGTATATTCTCAAACTTGGGCAAAAGTAAAAACAGGCTATTCAGGTGAACTTTTGGCATCATTTAACATAAATAAAGGAGTCTGGCAAGGGTGCCTATTGGCCCCCACCCTGTTCTGTCTATATGTAAACATTCTGTTGACTGACCTAAAGTCTTCATTTACAGAATCTCCAAAAATTAAGGCCTTATTGTGCCACCATTGACCTATGCAGATGATTTTGTACTATTCTTGTTAACTAAAATTGGTTTACAGCAAAAGTTAGACATATTAAATAATAGATCACAAGAACTTCATTTAAATGTTAATCTGCAAAAAAACAGAAGTTGTCTTTTTTGGTTCTGTCAACAAAAATACAGGTAAATGGGTAGTAGGAATTCAAAAAATAGAAGCAGTACACAATTATAATTATCTTGGGGGTAACTTTCCAAAGCAACTGCTTTTGGACAGCATATATTGATAATATCAGAGATAAATTAAGACAGCTAAAGGTCTCAAAAGATTTAATTGTAAATATGGGGGTTTAACCATTAGACCACAAATTTCAACAATTAAAACCCAATATAATGCACAACTTCTATATGGAAATGAAGTATGGGAAACAAAGACAACAGATAAGTTAACTATTCCCATATATAAAGTCCTAAGGAAAACATTAGAGGTGGGTTTCACATGCCCATGACATACACAGAGCAGAACTAGGCATTAATAACATCTGTGCACATGTTCAGTCCAAAAAGATTTGTTTTTGATTAAGGATAATGAAGCTACCAAAAAACACATTTCACATATGAATGTCTTAATGAAAAAAGAGAATGGTTTAAAATGGGATATACACGCACCAAAAATTTGGTAACCAAATATATTATATCTCCTTAAAATGCATAATCTACTAAAACTAAAGATATTAACTGAGAAAGGGGTAGTAATCAGTCTTAAGTACAAAAAACATATTAATAAAAGAATCATAAATTGGTGCAATCAAAATGATATTGCTGAAATCAAAAAATCCCATTATTCTAGATGGTTTGCCAAATACAATATTGGCTTTTTGGTATAAACAATATCTTGATATATCAACAGAGAATGAGCTTCATAGAGAATTTACATCATATACAATTGAAAGATTCCCTAGTAACATAATTAATACAAGATATAACAAGCTCCCTATGAAAAATTAAAATTGTTCATGTGCAGTAGAGGGCCCTGAAGACTTAAAACATGTCTTATGGTACTGCGCATGGTATATTCAAGAAAGGACCTACTGGCTAACTACATTTCTTGACCCTAGATATATGGTGAGTCATGATACTTTGATAGTAATTTTAATGCATACGACAGATCATTGGGCACTGAAAAGAACAGCAAAATTCTTTATAGAAATTAATAAGAAAAAGAAAAAATTATTGGCATCACAAATAAATCCTTGAGTTTCTGTTCTGGTATATACAGTAGTTCGAAGAAAACTGATAACATAAGAATAATTTAATCATGTGTCAAAAGTAATAATCTTGTAGATGAAATGTGAAATGGGTATGATTTTTAAAGGGAAATGTAATACAGGTGTATTGCACCTGTAAGCTGATTTTATTGTGTAACAAAGAATTCATGTTTATTGATGTATCTGTATGTTTATGTATGGCTTTTTTAATCTCAATAATAAAAACAATTGATTGATGGTAGAGAAAGGCAACATGTGGAGATGACTCTTCTTTTCAACTTCACAGAGTGCAGGATGAAATTAGCGAATGAACCTTGCAGTTTGTTGGCTGCTAAGCCTTCTTTTGAAATGCACTACTATGGAAAGGCAAGTTTTCCGACAAACAGAAAAGGCAAATCACCAGAGAAACAGAAAAAAAAAAACATTAAGCATTGAGGAACTCTTATAATTTGTCTTTCTTTTTGATTTCTGAATGGGGGTTCTACAGAGCCTTACTGAACTGAGCACTGATTTTTTTTCCATTTTCACTGCTGTGGAAAAGAATCTATATTGCTGAATTTGGAAAACCATTAATCCCCCAAATGTTCATCATGGGTGATTGAATGATCCCCAGATGGTTTCAAAGGTGGCACCACATGGCACAGCCAACACTAAGTGACTGTCTCCAAAATAACAGTTTCTTGACATTTTCCTCTGGACTCAGTCTAAATGTTGTGTTCCCACGTCACAAACCTTAGAAGAGACATGTTTTTTCAGAAGTTTGGTTAGGTAGTAACTGAGTCAGGGTAACCTCAGTTAAATGAGGACTGGAGGTTTGGGCGGAGACAGTTTGTAAAAGAGCTCTGATGACATGACAGTACATAAAATACGACCTCATGTTCAGTGCTGCTGGTGAGTTTTGGGGAGACAAAATGTGGGAGGTAGGTCTGGTTTTCTGCTACCTCTCCAAACTCTCCACCAAGAGTTTGCCTCCTCTCACTTGGGTTAGGGGAATTACACTGCTTACGTGGTTCATGGACTAGAGGGAGGCCCTACCATATCCTAGAAGGGCACATTCATACAGTTTCTGAAGCTGAGGGGAGGGGGAACCATTGCTGCTGCAGCTGAAATGGCAGGGCTCCCTAACCTTACTAGTTTTTTCTCTGGGTGGGGGGAGGCCAAAGGAAATGTCTATAAAGATGGGGAGGAAAATGAAAGACTGAGGGGATCCCCTCAATGAAGGGGGAACTTTGCGCCACAGTCAGCCCTGAGGGAAAATAAATAAATAAATAAATAAGGGGATGGGAAGGCAGTGTGAGGTGCTTGACTATTGAGGACCATGCCAGGTTAAAATGTCACCCTGATTACAGCGCAGGGAAAAAACATGCTGTAAAAAAAGCGACATGTAAAACAGCTGCAGGGTTAGTATAGCACAGGTAATGTTAGAGCTATCCCTGTAGCTGTTGACCATTGGGGGAATAGCAGAAAGCATCTGCTCGGTGATATGCTGCTCAGCAGCTACATTGAGTGGAGGATAGGGCCACAGGCAGCGCAGGTCAACTGAACATCGATGAACCAGGAACTGAGTTCTGGTTCCAGGACATGTGATTACTTTATTTTTCTTTGGGACAAGAGTTTATTTTCATTAATTTTTCTCCCCTCTCCCAGCTGATGTCCTGCCTGTGTCTGCCCCTCCAGCCTACATGTTTTTCCCCCCACCCAATGTTTTCCTGCTGGGTTCCACCTCCCCACCTCAAGGTTTCCCCCCTTCTTACAGTTCCTCCCCATCCCTGAGTTGCTTCCCCCCCAGAGGTGATTATATTTATATTTAGGGGGCTCTGGGTATGAAGAACACACAGGGCAGCTGATTGTTGTACTGTGATGCTATGGTAGTGCTCTGTGTTTTTGCCGCACACTATCACTGCCGTCACTGTTGTTCCCACCTGTTTTTTTGACCATGCTGTAGTTGTTTTCGGTATCTCGACCTAGTGCCATTGATGACAGTCTTGTTTGTGTGGAAAGTACCCCCTCCTAGGGCTTCAGTGGATCTATACCAGCACACTTCTGCCTGACAGAGCAATGGCCATTTTTGGTGAGGCATGTGTGCCATAGATTTGCATTTGGTAGGGCCACCAAAGGGCCACTCATGGCTGCCTTGAAATCACATCTGTTTCACTGTTTGAAGGCTGAATTTTGTTTCTTCTAACAGTTCTGAAATCTATACAAAGTTACTGTTTGCATCCTATTTGAAGTTGTTGTTCTAGAATTGTTATTTATGTGTGTCCTAACGGTGTCCATTGGGTAAAGATGGCTTACCAAACTCACAATGTCTGATTTGAAATTTGCTATGTATAATGTCAAAGGGCTGTACTCCACCATTAAGAGAGCTTGAATCCTGCAGGATCCAGAAAAATGGGAATGACAATCACATTTCTTCAATAAACGTACTTGTCTCAATTGTAGAATCAACAATTCAAGCAGGTGTGGGCAGGCACAGTCTACTCCTCCACTTACATAGTATGACCTCATAGCAGAGGAGTTGTGATACTGGTGATGAGGGGCACACCATTCTCTTTGGCAGATATAAAGAATAATTCATCACTAGGTCAATAGCATGAAAGGAAGGACAGTGGGGTCAAAAAGCACACAGAAAAAACAGCACCACTAAAAACAAAGCCCAATGAAAAAGCCATCAGAAAACTGGGCAGAATGGATTAGTCTGGCTGTCCTTATCTGCTGACAATCTCTATGTTTGTATGGGAGGCTTTAAGTAACCACAGGCCCATCAGTCTTACCTCATTTTAGGAAAGCTGATGGAGACAACAGTCAAGGACAATATAGTGGAGCTGATCTAGTGGTGCTGGACTCAGCCATGCCGGCAACCAATATTAAGGAGTAAGCACAGGTTGCTGGGGTCAGCAGGGGTGGAGAAGATTGAGCATATGAGGGACTGCTCTATTCTCCTGGGGAGGGAGGACAGCTGGCTCTGCTGAATGACTGCCACCAGATGGAAGCCTGGTAGTAGTGTGTAACAAGAGAAGCATGTTCCTCCACACATGCATGGCAATGAGTTCACCGCAACATGGGAAAGGAGAAAAACTAGTGCATAATGGTGGAGGGGAAGGTTTACATGATGCCCTACCCACTGAACCCTCAGCCACCTCACCAACAGGACTCTTGGGGCTGAACTGGATGTGTGTACTTTCGGGGGATTACCCTCTCCCTCCAGACCCCACCACAGTGGGAAATCCAAGTGGGTATCTAGCTGCCTGGTAAGTCATGGGTGGTAGGGGACAGTGGAGGTCAGTGGGGCAGGACTGAAGAGAGCCCATCCTGTCCCAGCCACAAGAAGCATGAAGATCAATATGGAAAAAAAGGACAACATAGTTACCTACTGTACCAGAAAAGCAAGGAGCCCCAGGATAGTAAACAGCTCAGAATCGTAAATCAATAAATCAATCAAAATCTTTATTTAACCAGGTGAGCACCATTGAGCAAACCTCATTTTCAAGATGGACCTGGGGATACTTAACATACATAAAAAGGCTTACATACATAAGCAATGCATACTATTGGATTACATATACAAGGACTATGGCAGTACCATGATTCAAGGATACAAAGAGTAAATAGCAATGCACAATATATGGAATAAATGAGAATGTCAAACAACAGGAGATCAGGACCTATGCAAAATATACAAAAATATACAAAGAACTTGCCAGTAGACATAAGTGAAAGGGTGCTAGGTAAGGTGGGGAAAAAGGAAAGGATGATTTCAGTAGGGGGAAGGGGTTAGCAGAGTGGAAGCATATGAGGGCAGGGGTGCCTAAGAGAAGGCCAATGCTATAGATATGGCAAAAGTTTGGGAAACAGACTCTAAAATTTGAGATAAGGCAAAATTCATGGGAAACAGTTACAGGATTCCTTAAAGGAGCGATCATAAAGTGATCTGAAAGCTGATAGTTTGATGGGGTGAACCATTCCAGAGTAAAGGTAGTGTGTATCTTACGGATGACCTACCAAAGCATGATTGTGGCAGGGAAGTCATGTCAGACCAACTTCATAGTGTTCTTCAACTGTATTATGTGGGCTATGGATAAGGGGCAGGCAGTAGATTTATTCTACCATAACTTTAGCAAGATTTTTGACTCAGTGCCATACAGGAGACTGCGGAAGAAGCTGGAGGACCTAGAGGTAAGGGAAGAACTACTGTAGTAAGGTGCATGGCAAATTGGCCAGAAGAAGGCAGCAGAAAGTGGTAGTTTATGGAGTCAAATATGAGGGGGAGAGAGGTCACAAGTGAGGGCTGCAGAAGTCACTCCTGGGATTTGTCCTTTTTATGTTTATGACTGACATCACAGAGGGGATTCGGGACAGGATGTGCCTCTTTCTATATGACAGAAAGCCCTGCAGGAGGGTGGATAGTGGTGAGGGGGTAATGAGTTTTCAACATACTTGAAAAGATTAGAAAGATAGTCTAAAATATGGCAGTTGAGAGTCAGTACCACGAAGTGCAAAGTAATGCACATAGGGATGAGAAACCTTAGGATGGCATACTAGAGGAGGGGGCTCAGATTGCTCACTACTACCAATGGAAGGGACCTAAGAGTCATCATAAGAACTACTCAAACACAATAGTCAATGCAATAAGGCTTACAGAAAGGCAACCAAAATGCTGGGGTGCATTGGGAGGGGTTTTACTAGAAGAAGGAAGAAGGTGCTATTGTCCCTGTACAGCTCAGGCCACAACTGGAGTACCATGCCCAGTTCTGGAGCCTAGAACTGAGGAAAGAGTGGTATAGATTAGAGTCATTGCAGCAAAATGTCAACAAGATGATTCAGGGCCAGCAGGGAACATCCTGTGAGGAAATGCTTGAGGCCCTGAACATGTAGACACTGGAGGACTGGCGGGAGAGGGGTGACATGACTAAATCCTTCATGTTACTAGGAGGAATAAACAGGGTGGATCATGAAGACCTATTCAACAGAAATAATAAATCAGTTATGAGGGGTTATGAATGGAAATTGCCAGGAGGAAGGTTCAGGAGGGATGGGAGGAAGTTTTATTTCACAGAATGGTTGGCTGGGCTGTAGAGCAGGCCATTGCCAGAGGTGATAGAGGCAAAGACTATTAATAGGTTCAAGTACAGCTGAGATAGGGTAAAGGGGCTGATAGTTACACCAAGGGAAATTAGGGGGAGGAGGCCAGGGAGAAGAAGGCAGGAAACACACCAGAAGACTGCATCATTGGGAGAGGCTGGGAAATATTCCAGCAGGCTGGATGGACTGTTAAGTCTTCTTCTGTCAACAGTGTCTATGATTTAGTGTTTCTGTTTATTATTTTTATTTATTATCATTGTTTGCCTGTGTTGCTTGTATGTGTTCCCATGATAACCCTCCATTGGATTGCACCTGGAAACAGGTCATTAGCTTAGTGTTCCTCTCCCTGTCATCAGTTTTCAAGTAAATAAACAAATGAACAACACATGATAAAACAAATGGCTAAATGATCCATCCATTCAGCCTAACACTGTTGTGATGATTCACAGTTTTTGCTAATTTATTGTTTATTACTTGTGGAGTAGCTAATGTATTGTTTATTACTTTAAGAATTCATTTTAAATAACTGCGTGCAACAATTGTCAAATCAAATCAAAATTTATTTATAATGCACTTTTTTACATATCAAAGCGCAATTACATATCAAAATAACATTAAACATAATAAATAACAGCATAAAAACAATAAAAGTAGCTGTAAACTTATTCAAACACTAATTCAAACAGATAACTTTTCAGAGACGCCTTAAATGACTCTGTGGACAGACACTCTCTAGTCTGATGAGGTAGAGAATTCCACAGGGTTGGGACCATAAAAGAAAAAGCTCTGGCCCCAGATGACTGAAGATGAACCCTGGTAATATCTAGCATCCTTCATCAGAGGAGGGGAGTGGGCAAAGAGGGTGGTAAGGTTAAAGGAGATCTTGCAAGTAGCCCGGTCCCCGACCGTGTAGGGTCTTATAGCTCTGTAAAGCAACCTTGAAAGTGATTCTCCACTGCACTGGCAGTCAGTGCAGTTCGCGCTGCACAGGTGTGATGTGGCAAGTTCATGGTAACTCAGTCAACAACCTGGCTTCAGCATTCTGCACCAGATGCAGGTGATGGAGATCCACTCCTGGCAACCCTAGATTTAGAGCATTACATAATCAAGACACGAGGAAACAAAGGCATGGACCAGCACAGGAAGGTCATCGTGTGGAACAAGGTGTTTTATCCAAGCAATATTCCTCAGATGGTAAAAGGAAGACTTGACAGCGACTGACACCTGTGCCTTCAGTGTCAGCTCATTGTCAAGAATTACGCCCAGATTTCGCTCCTGTTCAGAAGGTCTCAACTGGTTACCCCCTAGTACAAGGCCAGAGGGAAACCCAGGAGTCAACTTCTCTGCACGATGACTCGGGTCCACAACCAACATCTCAGTCTTATCCGGATTCAGTTTCAACCAGTTAGCACTCATCCAGTCCTGGATCTCAGTGAGGCAGTTATTAAAGACCAATAATGCGTCATTCTGTTTGGGTACAAAGGACATATAGAGCTGAGTATCATCTGCATAGCAGTGAAAACTCAGCACATAACACCTTATCATGTCTCCCAAAGGCAGCATATACACCATGAACAACATGGGGGAAAGCACAGAGCCCTGCGGCACCCCACAGGACAGAGCAAATGGAGCAGAGGAAAAAATTCCTGAAACTACCCTCTGACTTCTGCCTGTGAGGAAAGAGTTGAACCATTTGAGGACTGTCCCTGACAGTCCACAGAACAGCTGCAGGCATTCTAGCAACATCCCATGGTCCATGGTATCAAACGCTGCAGAGTGATCAAGGAGGACCAAGATCGAATGGCTCTTCCGATCTCTCGCTATTAGGAGATCATTAAGTACCCAGACCAACACTGTCTCGGTACTATGCCTCTTCCTGAAACCGGACTGGAGAGTATCATAGACCTCATGGGTGGCAAGAAAGTCATTGAGCTGCAACGCAACTACTTTCTAAATAACCTTGCCCAAAAAGGGCAGGTTAGAGATTGGTCTGTAGTTAACGAGACAGTCTGGGTCAAGGGAAGATTTCTTCAAAAGGGGTGTCATGACAGCCTCTTTTAAGGGCTCCAGAAACACCCCTTGGTCTAAAGAGCACCAGACTATCTCAGCAAGGACCGGTCCGATCACATCCATTCACCACACAAGGGGGTGCATAGGACCAAGATCCAAACTACAACAAGTCGGTCACAAGCCCTGGACAATCTTCATGATATCCATGATTGCTGGCTGGTCAAAATTTGTCCAGGTAGACCGAGGGCCTGTAACCCCACATCGATCCCTGCAACACTCATTAGAATGTGTACTGTGGATCTCCAACCTGATCGATGACACCTTATCCTCAAAAATCAAGCAAACTCATCACACTGTATTTGTAAAAAAGCTCTCCGGCTCCGCAGAGAGGCTGGATTGCACAGTCTGTCCACGGTCTGGAAGAGCTGGGCTGGTTGATTTCTTGATGCAGCTATCTCCCTGGACAGGAACTCTGCCTTGTTACAGGAGATTTCTGATTGATAGTCCACATAATGGGCCATCAATCTAAGCCTGTCATCTTCCAGGCCGGATTTCTGCCAACAGCGTTCCAATCTTCTCCCCACTCTCCTCATCTCTTTCATTATCCCATCAAACCAAGGGGACTGAGGGTGAAGGGAGAGGGGGAAAACATGGACAGGTACTATGGAATCCAGTGCCCTCAGCACCATATTGTTATAGTGCACTACTAAGGCATCTGGTTCCATGCACTCCATAGGCTAACTCGATAGGTCCAGTAACGCCATCAGACCCCCAAGGGTAACTCTCCTCAAAGGGTGGTACTGGACCATCTCCAAAGAGGTAGGTCTCACAAGGGGGGTCGCAAAACTGAACCTTATGGCACGATGGTCAGACCACCCAACTGGTTCCACCACCAGTTCCGTGATCTCCATCCCCAGGGTGAACACCAGATCCATAGAGTGACCCTGGATATGGGTGGCAGTGGTAACAACCTGTGTGAAGCCCAACAAAATCATCAATTGGGGGAAGTTTTGACCAAAGTGCGAGAGTTCATCATCCACCCAGGCATTGAAGTCCTCCAGGACCAACCACCTGGAGGGCTCCAACGCCAGGTCAACAATGAAGTCTTCAACTTCCTGCAGAAAAACGTTCTCATCACCGGGTGGACGGTAGACTAGTAAGATTCTGCTACCCATACCTGCTCCCATGATATACTCAAAGGGTCTAGGGGGCACCACTGGAACCTCCACTAGGCCCAATTCCGATTTCAAATAAATAGTGACCCCCCAACCCCTTCGATCCAACCTCAGGCGATGTATTACTGAGTACCCGGCTGGAACTGCTGATTCCAATATGGGACCAGCATTCTCATCCAGCCAGGTCTTGGTAATGCAAGCCAGGTCAGATGACTCAACAAGATCAGCAATAATTGCTGTCTTGTTTTTTTATAGACCTGGCATTGCATAACACCGCCCCGTGGGATGAGAGGCCTTGGAGGAGTGGGCCACTTGCCCACTCTCAGTGGAACCTTTGGGTATGGGAACCAGGCATTGCACCCCTTATCCTGGACCCATTTTGCCCCAGGGCATCTCTCCGACCCCACCACCCTAATTCACCCACTCCGATTCCCCTCTCGTAGCTGAGGAACCCCCTCCACCTCCTCCATGCAATCCCTAAGGCACGACGATGCCTATATACCTCAGGTAGCAATGGGGGGCTTTCGAAAGGGCACAGGTCCCTCAGCCTAGAGGGGGAGTAGCGCCTGCCCATGGAGGACTGGTCCCAAAACATGCTACCAAATATTTAAAACAGCTATTAATCAATCAATTTGATTAATACTATCAAACCCACTAAAATGTCTTAAACAACAGCCCCACTCCCTATTTCTAACAAGAAAGGATCTTAAGTAGTCTATGCAGATTTTAGCTCCTCCGAAAGAGTTAATAACAGTTTGGACACAAAGTCTCAGTTTCCTTCCACCTGTATACCACTGAAAACTGAAAGTAATGAAAAAACCCTCAGAGCTCTCACCCCTGAGGTGTAAGTCTCAAGGCTATCTCTCACATAGGCAAAGTAAACAGTCGCACAATTTGATCTTAAATACAAAAAGGAAGCACTCTCACTGCTTCACCGAAATATACAGGGGGAAAAGAAAAAAGAACAATCTGACCTGGGTAGTGTTCAGACAAGAGCCGGAAGTTCCAAGTTAATAAAACAGACCTTTGCTGCAGCTAAAATCCTCAAAGATTAATCCCAGCCATTTAAAGGTGAGCTCAAGCCACCAGCCAAAAAGAGATTCTCCCCCAGGTCGTCCCCCAAGATGCCACTGAGGAAGTCGACCAGTGACTGGATCCACACGAGCAGGCTCTCCAGCCTGCCCTTCGCAAAGCCCAGAAACCAAAGGCACATGGGGGCATGTCCTCTGACAGTACCACCCCAATCTCCCATTGCAGTCAACTGCCCCAGTAAACCACCCTGGGTTCAGGCCAGGATTTAAAGAAACTCACCCCCCGGTTGTCCCCTGAGATGCACCACCCTGGGTTCAGACCACAATTTTCACTGGCTCACTCGCTCCAGAAAACCAACACCGATGATGCAGCAGTCCAAAAGCAAAAGCCACCAAGTCCTCAAAAATGAACCCAGCCTCAGGACCACAGTCTCCAACTCCAGGTTCCGGACCAATCCACAAGACGGCAGTGAGGATCCCTCTCCACCAAAAATGTCTCAGCTTCTGCACAGTCCATGAAAAGCAGCCCATATAATCCCATTAGACTTGCTGCTCCTTCCACTCACAGTTGCTCCTCTGTCACACCAGACAGTCTTCGACTCCAATCGAGCAATCCCCCAGCTGTTCTAAAGACTATTGGGCAGCGTCTCCCAGATAGCTACCTCCACAGTGGCCCAGCTCCAGCAGTTCTCCAGACAATCCACTCAAAATCTCCAACTGCTGGCAAATAATTGCTGCATTGAAAGCACCAGTATGATACACCCAGAATTACCGATACAAAAATTAGAGACAGAGTCAGGCAAAACTTGCCTTCGATTTTAAACCGAGCTGTCGGCGGTCCAACAGCCATTCGTCAAAATAGAAAGCACACCATGATTGTACTATCTGTTAAGAAAATTGTGCTTCGGCATTGGAAGGATACATTAAGCCCAACATATCGGGAATGGGTTAATGAAATTTTGGCTAACTTACGTACTGAGAAAGCTATAGTGAGCCTCCACAATAAGTTGCAGTGGTACAAGAATACTTGGGATCCCCTTCACACGTTAATTAGGGTCAGAGCTGCTTAATGAGTCTGTAAATCCAGTGCTTTTTGATTTGTGATACTATACTGTATTTTCTATTTTGTAAGTACCTTGCTGCTGTATGGGGTGGGGGGCAGGGGGGATGGGGACAGCTCATGTATTATTTTGTGTATAAGCACTGTATATAGCACTTCTCTGTCCACTGTATTAGTAAAAAATTTACTAATAAAATATGAATTATAAAAAAAAAAATTAGAAAACACACGACCATGGCTTTCACTTACAGTTTCCACTAATGCTGAGTTTGGGATAAAAATAAATAAAGAAATCCCAACTTAAAATGACAAAATTAAATTAAAAATACAAAGTAAAACAAGTGAATACTGCACTAGACTGACAGCTGGCCCAGCGTGGCTGCCATCTTGCTCTTGCCCATTCTTTATGGGCATGTGACAAGCTTTGTGATGGGAACATGTAGGGGTTACCCGATTGGTAAAAGAGGATTTTTCGTTAAGTGACTAAACTACTTCAGTACAACATTTTCAAAACAAAAATCATGCCATTGTTGTTTGTGTTACCTCTATGACAAATAAATATTTTAAAAAAATGTAAAAATGTGTAATGATTTTTTCTGTTAATTCAGTTCTGAATATCAGTATACTAATAGTAAAAATATACAGTAAAGGTCTGGGTTATCATAAGCCTAGATGAAGGACTTGCAGTAGTACCTATTTCTGCTTTATATGTATCACTACAAATGCATGTATATGTCTGCACGTGGATTTCAAACATTTTGGCACATTTGCTGATGTTATGGCAGAAAAATTACAAGTGTATCATTGTTTTGATGCATGTGTCATTTCTGATGTTGTATCTTGCAGGTCTGTCATCATAACAATAGACAATAGAAACATAGACTTTGATGGCAGATATGGACCGCTTGGGCCACCCAGTCTGCCCATTTCCCTACCTATTGGATAAGCTGCATATCCTAGTTAACCAGCAGCCTACTTCCTCCTACCCCCCACTATAATTTCCATATGGCTGTCCCATGCATTCCTGAAGTCCCCCACTGTTTTTGACCCTACAACCACCACAGGAAGGCAGTTCCATGTGTCCACCACTCTCTCCGTGAAAAAATATTTCCTCTCTTTGCCCCAGAGCCATCCCCCTTCTATCTTTAAATTGTGCCCCTTTATTCTTGCACATCTCTTTTTTCTGAAAGATGCTCTTTCTTGGACTTTGCTGATTCCCTCTAGGTACTTGAAAGTTTCTATCATGTCCCCCTTTCCCTTCTTTCCTCAAGGGTATACATATTAAGCTCTCTTTGTCTCCCTTCCTATAGCTTCTGGTACAGACCTTGCACCATTTTAGTTACCCTCTTCTTGGCCACCTTCATCCTGTCTATGTCCTTGTGGAGATGGGGTCTCCAGAACTGCATGCAGTTCTCCAGATGGGGTCTCATCAACTGTCTGTACAGAGGGATAACAACTTCCTGTTTTCTAATGGTGATGCCTCTCCCTATGCATCCCAGTATCCCCCCAGCTCTCCTTACTGCCTTCTCACATTGCTTGCCTACCTTAGGGTCACCTGATATGACTACCCTCAGGTCCCTTTCCATTTTTGTTGTTGTTAGTACCTCCCCTCCCATTGTGTACTCTTCACCTGGGTTTGGTATCCCAGGTGCATTACTTTGCATTTCTTTGCATTGAATCTAAGATGCCATACTTTTGACCATTCCTCCAATCTTGCCAAGTCCCTTCTCATGCTTTCCACCTTCTTTTGTGTATTATCTCTGTTGCAGATCTTTGTGTCATCTGCAAAGAGGCATTCCTTTTCTTCCAGACCCTCTGCAATGTCTCCTATAAAGACGTTAAAGAGGACTGGTCCCAGTACTGTACCCTGCGGTAGCCCACTAGTAACCCCCTCTTTCTTCAGAGTGAATTCCATTTACTATTACCTTCTGTGTCCTGTTGTTCAGCTAATTTGTTACCCACCTATTTATGATCACAGATTTCAGTAAATAGTCTATGAACTGTCAGAAATGTTCCTTCTGACTCTAGGGATGAAATAAGGTTACTTGTTAGCACCAACATTATTTTTTAATATCTATCCTAATAGTATGCTAACTGAAATGAGTGTCGAAAAATTTCACAACCCCAAGGAATAAATCTAGGTATGTAGGGGTGTTGGCATATGTTGATGATGTAATTCTACTACCAACTTCAAAACTTAGTCTCCAGAAGAAATTAAACAAATTATATACACTGGGTGGGATATTCAGAAAGGCTGCACATGGCGCAACATGGTTGTGCCATGGGCAACTCACTGATGTGCCCCAGTGTGATATTCAAAAGGGGAAAGTGCAAGGCACAAATCCCAATGTGCCAGGGTGCATCAGTAGTGTATGCAGTGTAAGTAGGGGGGCATGCCCATGCATACCCGCACATCCGATATTCAGCCGGGATGTGCGGGCCCATCCAGGTGCAACCCCTACATGCGCCACATACAGTTGTTCCAAAAAATAAAGGAGCAACAGCCAGCCACCCACAGGTGAGCTGCCGTATTGCAGGGCACAACACAGCAGCTGCCAGCTGTGGGTGGCCACCCAAACTCCAGTGGCACTGTCCATCGGGTAGCACCCCCCCATGCCCGATCGCGGGCAGGCATAGTAAAATAAACAGTCCCATATCCCTGGTGGTCACATATCTGGACTGTGTAGTACAGTACAGTCTGCACACCCATTGGCCCATGCTGTGGACCAATGGGCATACAGCTGTACTGTACGCAGTCAGTCAGCGGGCTGCCTGGTGGCTTGTGGGTGGGGAGCTGCCACCCACCGCTGACCGGGGCAGCGGGGTGGTGGGGCTCAGTGGGAGGGTGGGGAGGGGGTACCACTGGCCCACCAAGGATAGGATTTAATTTCTTTGTATAACTCTGCCTGCGATCAGGCTGCAAGCATTCCACTGGACCACCAGTGATGGGATTTAATCCCTTTAGTAATACTTCTGCTCACGATTGGGCTCCGAGTGGTCTACTGGACCACTAGGGAGTCTGGACTTTATTATTTTAATACGTAAGCCCACGATTGGACTGGAAGTGGTCCACTGGACCACCAGGGATATAGGACTTTCCTATTCAATACATATGCCTACGATTGGGCAGTGGGGTACTTTGCCACTTGTGCAGGGAGCATCGGTCCCCAACGGCTGCAGCCTGGCAGGGTGTCAGGCACAAGTTACTGGGGATCGGAACTTCTGCATGCACATGGGGCCATGATGACATGCAAATGGCCCCATTTTCACCTTGCATGCATTATGGCCCCATTTGCATGTTCACTTTTGAATATCGAGGTTGATGCGCCTAGCACAATGGCACTTGCACTAGAACACCCCCCTGCCTCTCTCTGGCCATTTGTGCTGGAGCAGTGCCACTGTGCCATGCACAATGTGTGTGGCCACAGAGCGATGTTCAATGGTTCTGAGCCATGGTGCAGCACCGTTGAATATCACTCTGTCAGTGCCCTGGCACATCCCAGTTGCGCTACGCCCAGGCTTGAGCCACAGCCTGGCGCAGTCTGAATATCCCACTCACTATGTATAGTCACAAATATGGAGATAAACACACAAAAAAAACCTCACAGTGTATGATTATATTCTGTTAAGCCCCTTCCAATTGACATAATGTATCTTTAATATAGTTACTGAGTATGAGGAATGAAAGGTGGGTGGGCTGGGGAGTAGATGGGTCCCACATACTACAGTATATAAACTAACATTTCCACTTTTGACAAACACGTAAACCATATAATATAAAAAATAAAACATGAGCAACTATACCAGACTCAGCTCATGTTTCCATCTCAGGGCTGAGATGACATCATGGATCTCTCAAACTTCACTCTGGAGGTCCATATGATGTCATCTCAACCCCTGAAACACAGCCTTGTTGAGTAGTTTCCCATTCATAATTTATTCTCTATGTTGCAAGTAGAGCACTTGCATCATAACTGTGACTCAGTTCCTTAAAAATCCAGTCCAATATCTTTTTAAAGAGCTAACTTTTGAACCGTTCAGAATATAAACTTATTTTTTTAAATACAAGTTTGGAGTCAATGCACTTGCACCATGATGACATACTTCAAACATATTAATACAAAGAAATACACATTGAAATAGTATACTTTATTTTCATTATATCGCTATTGTAAAAATTCATTTTTAGTACTGTATATACAGTAGATACATTGAACGTGTGTCAACATAATGCAACTATACTGACCTGTCTCCAAAATTTCATTAACAAAATTATGTTTCTAGCCAAAACATTACAAAAGTTAACCTTTTTTAGAGGTATTTAATGTCTGTAAAAAGGGCTATCTTTTGAATTGTAAGGACAAAGAAACATATTTTTTAATGAAAGCTTTGAGTCAGGTATTTAGAAAGGGTGAAACCGTTCAACTGTTAAGAATAGAAATGCATTATTTAAACAATAGCTTGCAGACAGGTTGATATAGTTATACTATGCTGACACACTTTCAGTGTATCCATATACTGAAAATGTACTTTTACAGCATTGAGGTAAAAATGAATTTTACTATTCAGTGTCTAGTTCTGTGTATGCTGCATTGAAAGTGTATTGACATGGCGTAAATACTGTACATCATAGACGGACTCGCGTGAGGGGTTCCCACTTGCCTTGGATCACTACCGACATTATGTCCCTTATCAGAGCCAGAGACCAGGCATGGAAGGCCTCCAAAGCTTCCATCTCCCCAGCTGACCATGCAAAACATCACACCATACGCAATGTCTGCACTAGGCAAATCAGGCAGGCTAAGGCAAATTACTTCAAAGCTTCCTTTCAGGCCAACCTAAAACAGCCATCTAAATTCTGGAAGATGGTAAACTCCCTCTTCTCCCCACTCTCCAGCCCCCCACCCCTATGCTAAATGTATGCGGTACAGCTGTAATGGACCCTTTTGCAGTAGCCTCAGAATTTATCTCCTTTTTTAAAGTTGCACCTCGGCTCTGCTTTCCACTCTCCCCCATTCCAGCCCAATCCCTCAACCTCAGTCCCCCCACCCAACTCAGGCCCCTTCTGCTTCTGCTCCATCCTTCTCCTTCAGTCAGGTCACACCTTTAGAAGTTTACAATGCCTTGATCTCCCTAAACCCAAACTAAGGCAAATGCCCTTCTGGGCTAGACTCCAAGATGCTCCACCTGGCTGCTGCTGCCATCATCACCCTCCTGGCTGCTCTTTCAATCTCTCTTTCTCTCTAGCTTTAATCCCCTTGGAATGGAAGCATGCATCTGTTGTCCCACTCCAAAAGGGTGCTGACCTCTATGTCCCCGGTAACTACTGTCCTATTTCCCTCCTCCCAATTCTGGAAAAACTTCAGGAGCTTTCACAATTATGATGGGAAATGGAGTGTAGTTCTTTCTAGAACTTCTTCAGCCCCCCCCAAAAGAGGCTCGATAGACAATGTGAGAAAATGGGGGGAGAGGGCCTTTAAAATTCAAAAGAAAGTGACTTCCAGTCACTTCAATCTTGCTTTATTTCATCCCCTACGGTTCACCCACAGATCTGGCTTGTTCATGGGGTACATAAATTCACAGTTTCTTTTTTCTTATTTCTTATTGCAATCTAAAACAATCATAATACACATATGTTTAGTGCTAGTAAATAGAGCTAATAGTGGTATTTTCATTAATATAACTGTTTCTCATATCTAAGTGGCAATATTAGCTGTTTCTAACAGCTTAGATTTCTAAACTACTTCTTTTCCATAAATTTCTTGTTCTTTTTTTTAATTCTGTAAACAGAACACACAAAGCATGAAACACTTTTAGAAGAAACACTGTAGCAATGATAATTATTAACAAAGTAAATTACTTGTGCACCTTTCTTACCGGAGAACTCTCCTACCTTGTACTAAAATGGCTGTATCCCATATACAGAAAATAATTTGTTTCTGTAAAATACATCAAAAGATAATTCATTTAATCAATGCTACTGAGATTTTCTGCTAGATATAATAATAATGTCCAAGGTTTTACTGCTAGTTCCCAAAAGATGCTCACTTCAGTTCAATGTTACAGCCAAATGTACAAGGAAATTCTACTGTGCCATACAAAATGGCTTCTTGTTCCAAGAATGACTGTTTCAATACAGAGAGCGTTCCTATGCTCCTCTTGTGCCCATTTTGATGTAGTCTTGTGAGAGGACATCATAGTACGATGACGTCACACTCGCGATATCGCGCATGTGCAAACTGACTGACTGGCAGTCAAATACAGTCTCCTAATGGAAACAGAGACTTAACAACAAAACGGGTACTCATCTATTGCCACAAGGTTTCTGAAAGAGTTGAAAAAGGGTTTTTACTACAAAATACATAGTGGCATAGAAAATTATTCTCTTTACACTTATTATATATATAATGAACAAATGAATGGTTCTTTTCAAGGGTTTTTAACCCAACCTTAACAAAATTCCATTAACATATGCCATAGAATTAAACAGGAAAAGATGGCATAAGTGGATGTAAATCAGGAGCTACACAGTTCAGCTAAATAACTACAAAATTATTTAGATACTGCCTCAATACAGGTCCATCATCTTAAATATATTATGACAGTGATTGTTATATTGACTTTATATATATTCAGACTTGAAAGGTAGTAGAACCTAATCCCATGTGGGTGAAGTGGGCCAAATTAGTATGTCTTCAATACAGCCTATAAACTCTATAGGTAAAAATTAATTCCCCATATTATTAAACAATATAACAAAAAATGTGTTTACTATCCAGAATGTCCTTAATTATACTTAACCTAGAGGTCAAAAGGTTAAGTTTACCTAGAGATGAAATACATTTTTATTATTTTGAAAAGTAATAAATAAATGTACAAATGTATGTAAATACAAATTACAAACTTAGATAAATGACCAATGCATGTTAATAAATTTAATAAAGGTCAAAATATACATTACCATATAGGGAGGACAAAAGGTCAAATTAAAAAATATATATTTTATAATAATTAGTGGCCTATGAATATATATATATATATATATATATATATATATATATATATATATATCTCACACTATTATATATGGAAAAATGATTAAAAGGTTGGCTTCACCCAAAAGAAAGGTTAATTTACCAAAAATTGTGGTAATAATTATAATTGTATAAATTTTGGAAAAACAGACAATAGACTGTTTTATTCTAAGTACAAATCTGCCAATTGGTTTCAATATTCATCCTAATACTTCCACCCAGAGTAATCTCATTTCTGTAGCTAATAATGCATCCCTAAGGTTCCCTCCTCTTGGGGGAAGAGAAACTTGTTCCATACTCCAAAATCTGAGTGAAGCCCCTGAATGTGCTGCTTCATTAAAATGTCTAGCTACTGGTGAATGTTCACCATAGTTCCTGATGTCTCCTTTATGTTCCTGTATTCTACGTTGTAGTTCCGGCTCTTTTGGCTAATATAAATCTTATCACAGGGCCACTATATCAGGTAAACTACAGCTTCAGTATTACAAGAGATGTGCTGTTTAATGTTAACTCTTTCCTGGGTATGAAAATGTATATATACAGTATTTGTTTTTTAGATGTGTGATTTCAAATGCTAGATCTGCCACAAGGGACCATACCAGACATTAAGGTACCCAGCAAGAACTGTGTCCCAGGTGTCTCAGATGTTTTGAATTGTGAATGCACCAAGGTATCCTGCAGGTTCCTTACTTTTTTAGGAACTATAATTGGCCTTTTCTGTAAAGAAGGTATATGTTTATTATCAGTCTGAACCAGATACCAGTGCTTGTTCACTATTATTCTTATATCTGGTATGTTATGATTAAACTTAGTGGAAAATACTATCCTAAGTATATCCACTGAATCAGTCTTTGGTTTTAAAAGCTCTTCTCTGTTCTTAATATCAATTCTATATTGAGCCTGCTGCAACACATGTTGTTTATAACCCCTTGCCTTCAATGTATGTATCATCTGCTGTGTTTCTTGTTGAGTATGTTAATTCTTACTACAGTTTCATTTAATGCTTGTGAGTTGTGCATTAGGGCCCAGATATTCAAACTGCGCCAGTCTGAGGCGCAAGCCCCTGCGCTGCTCAAAATAGTTGCTTGAAAGTGTGGCGGGGTGATATTCAAAGGGATCGCGCCTGTTGAGCAACCTTGGAATATCGCCCGAAACATACAAAAAGACTGGCGCAAGACAGTGGAACTTGGCGCCACCGCAAGTTGCCAGAGTTGAGCATTAAACTTGCGTGGCGCTAAGCACCATTGCGCCATGCGCAGATTTCGATATTCAAAAGGTGACATGCAAATGGGGCCATAATTTATGCAAGGCGCAGGGGCCATTTGCATCTCTTTATGGCCCCATTTGCGCCTCTTGCATGTAGGTCGCGCCCGATCCCGAGGACTTGCTCCTGGCTACCCTGCCAGGCAGCAGCCGTCGAGGACCGACGCCTAATGCAGCTGATCCGGGCATCACAGTTACATGACCCCCACATCACCCATAGCCCGATCGCGGGCAGAACCCATCCATATCGCCCCCACACATCACCCATAGCCCGATCGTGGGCAGAACCTGCATAAACCCCCCAGTGCCCGGTCGTGGGCGAGAATGTAACCCTCCCCCAACCCGAATAACTCCCTGGTGGTCCAGTGGACGTAAACCCAATCGCGGGCAGAATGTCACAGCAGAACCCCCAAACATCTCCTGGTGTCTAGTGTCCCCCCACCCACAGAGGCCCCCACCCGCTCCCCCGCGGCGGCGAGCGACAGCATCCACCGCCTGCCGCCCGCCGCCCGCCGACTGACTGTCCGGTAGGGCTGCCGCCCGATGGTGCGAGTTATTCTGGTTGGGAGGAGCGTACATTCTGCCCGCGATCGGGCACTGGGGGGTTATGCAGGTTCTGCCCACGCATCGGGCACTGGGGGTTTAGGCAGGTTCTGCCGCGATCGGGCTGTGGGGGTGTGGGGGAGACATGTATCTGTACTGCCCGAGATCGGGCTGGTGGGGGCACAGGGTGGAGTTGGGGCCAGCCAGGGTGGCAGCTTCTGTTGCGCCCTGCAATGCAGCAGCTCACCTCTGGGTGGCCCTCGACTTGCTCTTTTTTTGGCTCAAGCTTGTGCGGCACAGGTTGGTTGCGCATGACAACTCTGCGAACCCGACTGAATATCGGGTTGCGAGGTTATGCATGGATCCTCCCTCCTGTTGAGCATGCATTCATTTGCATTGCTCTCTAGCGCAACCTGGTGCCAGTGGCGTAACTGCCTGCTGAATATCGCAGAATGGCGCATTTTGGACTTGGCGCATGGCGTGAACCTCACAAGTGCATATGCTAACCTTTGAATATCTGGGCCGTGGTATACTGTTTTGGCAATTTTCATTAATAATTAGAAGATACAGATATGGTACCTGGTGCATATCATAGTTCATGACAAACTTAAGATTTTCATCCCTTTGGTTCAGTATTTCATAAAAAGCCTGTAACTGTACTATGTTGCCTGACCAGTTCATAAATATATTGTCAACATAGCACACCCATGTAATTATTTGGTGAAAACATTCATTTTGATTTGTATCATAAATGAATTTTTCTTCAAATGTGGACATGTAAGCATTAGCATAAGCTGGGGCCATGGTGGAACCCATCGCTGTGCCCCTATTTTGCTGGTAAAAATCTCCATAAAATTCAAAATAGTTTCTGCTTAGTATAATATCAGCCATCTCCTGTAAAATAACTGTTTTAGGCTTACAGTAACTAGGTCTTTTATCAAGTATACTGCCTAAATATTCCAATCCTTGTTTGTGTGGAATAGATGTATATAAGTCCACCACATCAAATGTAGTCAGAATGCTCTGTTTAGGAATCCCTGCCTCAGAAACTTGTTGTAATAACCTGATCATATCAGAAGTGTCTTTGATATATGATCTAGTATTTTCAATTAAAGGCTGTAAATGAAAATTAACATATTTTGACAGAGGTTTAAATGCAGAGCCAATACCCGATACAATTGGTCTTCCAGTGGATTTATAAGATCTTTATGTACTTTGGGCAGACAATAAAAAATAGGTATTCTAGGAAATTCTCTGTATAATAATTCAGCTTCCCATGTCTGTAACCACCCCATAGTAATATACTCTTCTATCATACAGTTAATTTCCGTTTTGATGGTTTGTGTGGGATCATTTGGCAATAGTTTGTAATTATTAGTGTTCCGAAGTAACTTAAGACACATCTCCTTATAATGTTGCTGATCCTATATAACAATACCACCCCCTTTATCGGCATTCTTAATGATGATCTGAGTATCCTGTTTTAAATTCTCAAGTGCTTGATTTTCAGCATATGTAAGATTTCTATATGGGGGTCACAAATACTCACTATGAGAGAATAGTACCATAACTTCTTTTTCAGCATTCGTACAAAATGCCTCAATCTCATGACTTCTACCGACTGGTGGATTATATTTCAATTTTATCTGTAATTCCCATTTTAAATTTTGTTGATAAATATCTCCCAGTTCTCCAGTCTCTTGGCCAAAAATTATTTTTTACCTCAAATTTCTAAAACATTATTGCAAATCCACTTCTAAATCAAATAGGTTAACAGGCTGTGTGGGTGCAAACGAAAGGCCCAAGCTTAATACTCTAGTCTCCACATTAGTTACTGTCCTTTTGCTAAGATTAAATATAAGAATAGTGTCAGTTTCTATGTAGCTCTGCCTTTGCCTGGTACGAAATGCCTGATGTTCCTTCCATCTTGCCCTCCATCTCTGTTTCCCCTCCCACCGCCATCTTCCAAAAGTGTTTCATGCTTTGTGTGTTCTGTTTACAGAATTAAAAAAAATAATTAATAAGAAATTTATGGAAAAGAAGCAGTTTAGAAATCTAAGCTGTTAGAAACAGCTAATATAGCCACTCAGGTATGAGGAACAGTTACTGTATATTAATGAAAATACCACTATTAGCTCTATTTACTAGCAGTAAACATATGTGTATTATGATTGTTTTAGATTGCAATAAAAAATAAGAAAAAAGAAACTGAGAATTTATGTACCCCGTGAACAAGCCCAATCTGTGGGTGAAACATAGGGGATGAAATAAAGCAAGATTGAAGTTACTGGAAGTCATTTTCTTTTGAACTTTAAAGGGCCCCCCCCCCATGTTCTCACAAAACTTCAGGAGCACCTAGTCCTCTCACAACTTTCCTCCTTTCACAGCTCCTCTTCCTTCTTCTCACCCTACCAGTCTAGCTTCAAGAAGTCCCACTCCACAGCCACCTCATTCCTATGGCTCACAGACTCCATTTTTGATGGCATGGACAAGGGCCATATCACCTCCGGTATTTTTGTCGACCTTGCCAAGGCTTTCAACATGGTCCCCCATGCACTCCTCCTAGACGAGCTCTCCCTTGCAAGGCTCTCTACCATAGCCACCAGCTGGTTCCACTCCTACCTGGCTGGCCAATCCCAATCTGTTAGAATTGGAGGCTCCACCTCTTCTTCCCTTGCAGTTACCACAGGAGTCCCCCAAGGCTCAGTCCTCTGGCTGCTCCTATTCTCCATCTTCCTATACAACCTGCCCACTGCCTGCCCACACACATCCATACACATGTATGTGGATGACACAGTTTTGTATGCATCAGGCCCTTCGACCACTGTAGCAACCAGCTTACAGCAGGACTTCAATGATGTCCATCTCTGGTTTCACACAAACCAGCTTTTTCTCAATGCCAAGAAGACCGTCTCCATGATCTTCGGCATGAGGCAGATACTCTCTCGCCTCCGTACCGGCCCCTCCTTCCACACCCTGGACAGAACCATGCTGGAGGCTTGCACATCCTTTAGATATCTTGGGGTCAGTCTGAACCAGCACCTTGACTTTTCTGTACATGTCGATGCCAGCCACAAAAAAACTCCACCAGAAACTGGGTGCCCTCTACCGCTATTATGGACGCATCCTGTTGCCAGCCCACCATGCACTAGTACAGAAAATTATTCTCCCTATTTTAGACTGAGGGGATGTTGTTTACAGTGTCGCTCCTATGTCCACCTAGCCAGACTGGACCCCATTTTCCACTTTTTCTACCATTTCACTCTTGATTGCCTGCCCTCCTCCCGCCACTGCATGCTCTATTGAACTCTCAATCTTCCCTCAATCCAGGACCACTGACAGTCTCACTGCACAAAACTCATGGCCAAGTACTGGTCCCACTCCTTTCCTCTGTATCTTGTCTCTGTGTTAGCTGCCCCTACCCCTCCTATATACTCCCTCAGGAATTCAGACTCCCACCTTCTGGCCATACCACACATGTTCTCTTCGGTTGGCCAAGTAGCATTCACACATTGCTTGCCTAAATTATGGAACTCTCTTCCTGCAAGCATCTGGCAAATGCCACCATCTCAGCTACCTCATCAATGCACACTTTTCCTCAACCTGTGCATGTGGCTAAGATGTGTCTGCCAGTGAACTAATGGCCCTGTCCACTATCCTCTAACTGGTACTGACCTTGATTTTTGACATTTTTTGCCTCATAATGCTGCCATACCTCATGTGTTGATATGTAATGACTTATTTGCTACGTGCTTCTTATAACACTTACCTCTGTATGTTTACGTTGCACTATTGTACTCTCTATATATTGCATGTTTATTTTCTCTCTGTTCCTCTCCCCCAGGATGCACCAGGAATTGAGCAGTACTCTGCTCAGTGTGCTTGCCTGGTAAAACTTTTAAATAAATAAATAAATAACATCAACATCACTGTAAGCTTTTGTTTTAAAAAAAAGTTTCTAGCCTTAATGGTTCAAAGGATGGCCCTTCTTAAAGATAAATTCTTTAAAAAGGGCTGACTTTAGAACTGCAAAGGCTAGACACTTAGTTTTTCAATGAATGTTTGGAGTCAGAATAATACATTTACTCTGTGTCAAGACTCTTTCATGATCAGTCACTACTGCCAGTGCTACTACCATCTCAGTACTAAACAGTTTTATAATTGTAGGACAGGAAGAGAGTCCTATATTAGACTTGTCAATTGTGACATGACATATGTGGTATATTTTTTACTGGACACACTTTACTTCTCCAGACAGCAGTAGACAACACTTGCTATAATATTAGCTGCTGCACTTGATATGCTGGTGGCATTCCATGAAGGAAAACAATCTTTGAACTACTACTACTACAACTACAAACAACACAAAAATAGATTAGAGACAAATTAGAGAGTCGTTAAGCAGAGCGTGTTAAAGCAGCAGTATTTGTTACTCTGCAAAAATATTTCATCCTATAGTTTTATTAGCAATATTGTGTTTCTGAGATTCTTATATTCACCATCAGTCTACTTATTTTTAATTCCTTCAGATATTTCTAAGCAGCTATTATTATCAGTTGTGTAGTTAATCACTCATATCAATAAATGTGTCTGACAGTTGCAATTTTTTAAGAACCTATTCTGTAGAGGTTACTTTCTGACTGTATGGGCTACATTTATGCTGTGGATGAATCAGGGTGGCACTAGCACCTGTTTCTGATGGTAGACAATTTATTTATTTATTTATTTGCTTTTGTTAACCGAGTACGCACACTAGACAGCCAAGTGCCTATTTTCAGGTGCGACCTTGGAGGATTACAAAGGTACAAACATGAAACATCAGGTAAATACAGGGTACAAATCATAGCATCAGGCACATAAAAATATATCTGGAGGTAATTAGCATCTTAATACAGGCAGGGGCAACAGATGTCTACAGACAGCCCAGTAGATCAAACAAGATATGATACATTACTAACAGGCAAGTCAACAAGCAAATCAGGGTACATATAAGTTCATCAGGCACAGCAGATAACATCAAGAGGTAGATAAACAGCATGGTACAGGCAAGGTCAACTAGGTGTCTAAAGGGTCTGCCAGAGGACCTAGCATCTATGGTGCCTCCCAAAGGAAGTGAGCAATTTAAAAGGACAAAGTGCTTGCAGTAGCTGGGGATGCATCACCCAGCAGTCAAGATCAGGTTGTAGAGGCTCAGGTGCAGAGGCAGGTGGAGGCCAATTTTAGGAAGCCCCATAAGGAGGCTTTGAAACAATGAAGGGAAGGGAAGGAGCGGGTACTAGCAGACAGGGAGTTCCACAGACTTTGTGCGGAAGCAGCGAAGGTCCAATCACCCATTTGGGTGTGAGTTTTAGGAACTAGGAGGACCTGAGAGTCGCTGGATCCCAGGTGGTAGGAGGGATTTGCAGGCTTGAGGGATGAGGGAGAGCTGAAGGAATGGCTGTTCTGACAATGCTGTCAATGAAATTGCTAAGGACAAAGGTGCAATGACTCTCTGAGGGAAGCCACTCCAGCCTGGAGTAAAGATCACACTGGTGCGTTAGGCGAGGAGCAGAGAGTGCAAACTGGCATATGTTGTTATATGACATGTCCCATTTGGAGAGACAGGATTTTGGGACATGGGCAAAGGATACCAGGCCATAGCAGAGTGTGGATAGTAGGATCCCCCTGGCTAGGGCAAGCCATGCTGCTGGGGTGAGACAATTTTTGGCTCTGTATGCCAGGAACAGCTTGTTGTTGGTTGCCTTGTAGGTGTTGCAAATGTGCTGAGTAAGGTCAAGTTGTGGGTCAAGGGTAACCCCCAGGCACTTGACTACATCCGTTACAAGCAAGAGGGAACCGTCAGCACTTACAGTTTTTAGAGGGACAGTACAGGCCTTAGTCTTGGCAGGGGAGTCAAAGAGCATGGCCAGAGTCTTTTTAAGGTTAATGGTTAGCTTATGGGCCTCAAGCCAGGTCTAAATTTGGTTGAAATCAGAGTTTAACCGGTGGTTGATGATCTGTATGTCTCGTGAGCTATCCAGGATGACGAGGTCATCCGCGTATAGGGCGAAGTACCTGTGAGCTGATGCTGAGTGTAGCTCATTGATGAAGAGGGAAAACAGGATGGGTCTGAGGACCGAGCCCTTGGGGACCCCGCAGGTTACCGGGGATGGACCAGAGAGGGCCTTGTTGAAACAAGTATATTACAGTCCCCACAAGAGGTAGTTCATGAACCATGCAAGAGCAGAGGTGGAGAGGCCCAGGGCTGATAGAGAGGAGCTCAGGAGCAGGTAGTCAACCCGGTCAAAGGCTTTAGAGAGATCCATGAAGACGGCTCCAGTCAGTTCACCTTGATCGGTCACAGACCTGATCTCAGAGGTGACACCACTAGGGCAGTAGAAGTGATGTGCCCTTTTCTGAAGCCGTGTTGTTCTGGGGAGATGAGCTCATAGCTCTGAAGGTAATGGGTGAGCTGTGAGGCAATCACTTTTCCAAGTAACTTGATTGCAGACAGGATTGCAATAGGGAGGTAGTTATTGGGATTTTTTAGGGTTGCCTTGTTTGGGGACTGGGACTACAGTATCTCACCACACCACACCACACCACACCACACCACACCGCACCACACCACACCACACCAAGATGTCTTATTTTTTCTTGCTAGGTGTGGCAAGAGAGTAGAAACTTTTGTAAACTTCAAAACCATACACCATAGTTTAGGGATTAAATTAAATTAAAGGAAAAATGGGCATGATAATGTTTTTGCCAGTATTGTTATTCATAAAAAAAAATCAATTACATTTTTGCTGAATAACAAATGAGTAAGCAATAGTTCAAGAATTTACACATTGATTTTTAGGTGCACTGCTCAGTGCTCTAACCAGTAGGCAACCCATCTCCACCTGGACATATAGGGCCCAATCCTCAGTCACAAGGGACTGTAGCACAATTGTTGCTGCACAGTTTATTAACAGTCCCTTCCCTATGACTGTCCTAGGCTATAATCAAAGTGGGTCAGTCAGCCCTCAACACCAACACATATCAAAGTACACTAGGGAGTGGAAGGGAAGAAGTGGCATGTAAACAGTATGTCATGCCATTTATATTCAGTGGCTAACTATTACTAGCACAACTGAGTCAGCTGTTTGTGACATGCTGTGTCACAGAACTATTTATTTTTCTTCTGCTAGTAAAGGATGTCACTCACTTGCACCTACTGTCCAGTGATATGTGTGGACCATGAATGGTGAGGGACCAGAAAACAGAAAGGACACACATAGAGGGACAGGACAATAGAAGTGGGATCCACTGGCCTACCAAGGAGTTATGTTTTTCTTGGGACGGGGGATTATGATAGGGACCCAGTGGACTACCAGGAATGATGGTGATTTGAATTTGTTTTATACTCCTGATCACAGGTGGGACTGCCTTCAACCTACTATTGGTTGCTCAGTTCTTGTCCACCTGAGACTCTACCACATATTCTCACAGGATCTTCAACTCATGCACAGCACACTGCTGTGCTGCCCCTCTGGGTTACTCCACAGGGCAAGGCATGCCTTCAGCTTCATGGCGTTTCTTTCCCACTTCAGTCTGGAATGCAAAAAGGTGAAGACTGATAGTGTTCTCGGGAGGATGGTGGCATGAGTCCAGTGTGGGACATGGTGGGCTGGTGGAGGTTTCATCTACCCACTCCAGCACCATTTTCCCCTGTTCTCCCTGCCCCTCTCAGCACTAGCTGCATGCTTCAGGATTGTCTGTCAGTGAGGCCTGATACAGCCAACCCATAAACTTGATACAACGGTTCCCTCCAACTGGGCGCTTCTCCCTGCACCAGCACCTGTGGTCACCATGTAGTGGTAAGGCAGTGGAATGTGAGATCCTTCTTCCCTGGAGGAGGACTGTGTCCTGTGGGATCATCAATCCTCCTCCCCCAACTACCTATCTGAAGGCCCAGGCTAGTTCTTGAACTACAGTCATTGGCATCATTTGCAATAGCACTAAGGCTTGCCAGTGGGCCAGCCTATCGAAGGACTTTCTCAGCAGACCATACCTGGTTGACAGCACTTCTGGCATAGCTCAAGTATGTGTTTGCATGAAACTTCTCCATATGTTGACAAGCCTGAGTTCATGAACAGGACCATCACTGTGCACATACCCAGTTTGCATACAGTAACAGATGAAACAGTTCATTTGCATTTCACAATTTTTGTAAGCTGGGGGTTATCCCCAGTGCCAATTATCTGTTTTCAGTATGTCAATTTTATTGGGTGGGTGCAGTGGGGTTGCTCTTTATATCTCATGTTGTAGCTCTTGAACGTGAAGCTGAGAACTGGACCCAGAATGTAGACAGAAAAGTCAAAGTGGGGTGTGCTTACGGGTTTTTTACTATTTTGTGCTTACAGATTATTGCTTTATTTTTTGCTTTTTCAAATTGTTGTTTTTATTTTGAAAGGTACATTTTCTGTTAAATTGTTACAGGTTGTGCTTATAGATTTTGTTACTGTTTTGTGCTTACACGTTTTACAGTTTATTACTTTATTTTTCTCTGATTGAAATTGTTTTTGCAGGGTATATTTTCTGCTAAATTGTTACAGGATGTGCTTACAGGTATGTTATTGTATTGTGTTTACAGGTTACTGCTTTATCATTCTGTGATTCCCATTGTTGTTGTTGTTTTTTTTTTTGCAAAGTATATTTTCTGTTAAATTGTTACAGAATGTGCTTACAGGTTTTGTTACTGTTTTGTGCTTTCAGGTTTTACATTTTGATCTACCTTTAGGCTAAACAAAGTTAGTGTTTGTTACTATTTTGTTTTGTGCTTACAGGCTTTTGTTTTGTGCTTAAAGGTATTGCAGTCTCTTTCGCATATTGAATGATCTAATTGCTTTTTTTCCACAGCTGTTCCAGGGGATTATTAAATTAACTGGGGAGGTGGAGCTGACAAAGACTTAGTACCTTCCAACAGAAGGAAGATTTAAAAGGTCAGATTAGTTGGTGTACTGTGGTGAAGACTAGGTTTGCTGGCATAAAGCACTAGCTTCACCTGAACTCTTTTCTTTTAGGGGGTTGCTTGAAAGGACAGAGCAAGGAGCAACATTAACAGAGCAAGGAGAAACATTAAGGCTTCTTTAGGCTAAGCAGAGTTACCGTTGTGTTTCTATTTTGTTTTGTGCTTACAGGTTGTGCTTACAGGTTTTATTACTGTTTTGTGCTTACAGGTTGTACAGTTTACTGCTTTATTTTTCTCTGATTGAAATAGTGTTTTTTTAAGGGTATATTTTCTTTTAAACTGTTGTGCAGGTTGTGTTTCTGAAAGGAAGGAAAACACTCACCAGGGTTGTGGGTCAGAGCTGTAGCTGATTGTTTCTGGAGGGCACAGGCTTAGTCCCATCCACCCTGCCCCTCATCCCACCCACCCAAAGTGCATCATTTCCTTTATACCAAAGATTATGACCACTTCCTCAAAAGAGCAAAGGACATACACCAGTCATAACCTTAACAGTCAAGCATGTTGCATAAGAGGTAGATGCATGCACATGCTCACACACAGTAACAAAAAAAAATAAATAAAAACAAACAAGAAGGGAGAGAGAGACATGTGGGAAGTGGTGAAGTGAACTGGCTTTGGGGTGGCAGTCTTTCAGGAGATGTTCTAGAGGCTGCGGTGCTGCCCTATTTGCAGGCAACTCTGATATGAGGGAGGAGGTTGCCCATCTCCAGGTCGACCTGGCTAGGATTCAGGAAGCCTCTTCTCTACCCAGAGACCACCAGGGCCACTGCTGATACCCCAGAGGTTGCCAAGAAAGAGGAGCAGTTGGACCATTGTGGACTCAGGGAAGGTGAGGGTGGTGGAACAGAGGCACATCCCTCCAGTTATACCTCTCCACAGTTCTTATGCCATTCTGGTAGAGCATAGTTTCTCTAGAGAGGCACCTGCAGTGAAGACCAAGGAGGATGCTGAGAACCTCCACAAAGGAGACCCAGAGGAGGGTGGCACAAGACCCCACAGGGGAAGGAAACAATTCCTGATTGGGGACTCAAGTCATTAAGATGGTAGAACTGGGGGAAGGGAGAGGGAGGTAAGCTGCCTGCCTGGTGCCATGGCTAGGAGGACAGGATTCAGATCCTCAGGATCAAGGGAGCAGCAGCACAGGAAAGGGAGATGGACATCATTGTCCACCTAGGGACAAATGACCTGGCTGGGAATGGGATCAGAGAAGTGCAGGATGAGTTTGTAGAGTTGTGGAGAGGCCTTTGACAAGTTGCTCACACAGTAACCTTCTTGGAGGTGCTACCTGTCTATGCCATGGGTGAGGCTAGGATACTCCACACCATGGGATTCAATGAATGGTTGAAAAACTGGTGAGGTGCGCAGGGTTTTGGCTTCATTGGGAACTGGGGGTCCACCTGGAGGGATGCAGGCCTATACAGGTGTGATGGTCTGCATCTGTCTGGGAGGTGAATCAGGGTCCTAGGTGATAGGTTTAAATTTTTCACTGTCAAGCATTTATAATAGCCAAGGTGGAGGCACTGAAAAGAAGTATGGAAATCCCAGCCCCCCACTACAAAACAGGGTAGTTAGCGAGGTAAACACTAAGGTAGAGAAGTCAATAGGGAGCAGAACAGGGGTCATTAGAGAAAATGACAAAGACAGTAAGGACAAGAATGGGGCTAAAGGGGGTAAAGCTATTCAAAAATGGAGGGTGATGAGTACTAATGCGCATAGTCTGGGTAACAATCTCCCTGAGCTAGTGGCCTTGATGGAAGAGGGACACCTGGATATTGTGGCAGTCACAGAAACATGATACACAGAGAACCATGACTGGGATGCCAATACACCAGGGTACACAATGTACAGGAGGAACAGGGAGGGTTAAAGAGGAGGAGGAGTAGCTCTCTACGTAAGAGAAGAGATCAAAGCAATAGAACTAAAGGGTAAACAGGGAAGAGAGGAGGCACTGTGGGTCACCCTGGAGACAGGAAATAGCACCACAATCTGCATGGGGATTATATAATATTATGCCTCAGGGGGAGGAAATGGACAAGGAAATGATAGAAGGCATTCTTAGAATGGCAGAAAAGGGGGAGATATTGTAGATGGGGGACATGAATATGCCAGATGTTAAATGGAGCACCTTTGCTGTAGCTACATCCAAGAGCAGGGTAATTCTTGATGCCCTACAGGGGGCATGCCAGCCACAGACAGCTAGTGTTGGAACCCACTTGGGTGGGAGCAATCTTAGACCTGGTACTCTCAAAAATGGAGATGGAGAAAGGATCTCGGATTTAGAAGTGGGTAGCCATCTGGGAACAAGTGACCACCAAACAGTGTGGTTGACGATAAACACACAAAGGTGAGGATACTGGATTTTAGGAGGGCTGACTTTGGCAAAATGAGAGAGTGCCTCAGAAAAGCTCTAGCAAATGGGCAAGAAGGCGAGGATGGTCGAACAATGGGAAAAAAATCAAAGCTGCCATCACAGAGGCAACAAGCCTTTGTGTGATGCAAATAAACAAAACAAAATGAAGGAAAAAAACACTATGGTTCTCAAAAGAGGCGGCAGGGAAGGTTAGGGAGAAAAAGATAGCTCTCAGGAAGTATAAGGAAACACAGAAGGAGAAGGACAGAGAACTGTGTCAATTAAAGCAGAAGGAAACAGGGAAGTCAATCAGAATAACAAAGACCCAAACCTAGGAAAAGATAGCCAACCACTTGAGGAAGGGGATAAAACCTTTTATTGGTACATTAGGGAGTGAAGAAAGACCAGAGGAGGGATAGTGAGGCTTAATAAAGGGGAGGGGATGAGCAGAGGGTGACAGTGACAAAGTAGAGATATTAAACAAATACTTCTGCTCAGTATTCACAAAAGAAGAGGAGGGGGAGGTACCTAAATTAAATAATAGAAGCACACCGGATAGAGGGTCGATACCAGTCCATTCACAGAAGAAAGGGTCCTGAAAGAACTCCCGAAATTGAAGGTGAACAAAACAATGGGGCCTGATGGGATTCACCCCAGAATTCTAAAAGAACTAAGGGGAGAACTAGTGGCACCACGGTGTGGTACCTGATGACTGGAGGGGGGCAGATGTGATTCCCATTCACAAAACTGGGAGCAAGGCAGAGTCAGGAAACTACAGACCTGTTAGTTTGACTTCAGTGGTAGGGAAAATTATGGAATCATTTCTGAAAGAGAGAACTGTTGAGTACATAGACGTTGGCAGGGCACAGGACCCAAGGCAGCATAGATTCACAATGGGAAGGTCATGTCAGACAAATCTAATAGATTTATTTGACTGGGTGACCAAAGTAGTAGACCAGGGAGGGACTGTGGATGTGGTCTACCTAGAATTTAACAAGGCAGTTGACACAGTCCCACACAAAAGATTAAAAAGAACGTTAGCCTACCTGGGAGAGGGTCCCAGGGTGGTAACCTGGGTAAAAAATTGTCTGGACAACAGGACACAGAGGGTAATAGTAAACGGAGTCCACTCTGAATAAAGAGGGGTTACTAGAGGGGTACTGCAGGATTCAGTACTGTGACTGGTCCTCTTTAATATCTTTATGCGTGACATTGGTGAGGGACTGAGAATGAAAAGTACGCCTCTTTGCAGACAACAGAAAGATCTGCAACAGGGTTGATACACGAGAGGGGGTGGAAAGGATGAGAATGGACATGGCAAGGTTGGAGGAATGGTCAAAAGTATGGCAGCTTATATTCAATGCAAAGCAGTGCAAAGTAATGCACATAGGAAACAAAAACCCAAGGGAAGTGTACACAATGGGGGGAGGTATTAACAACAACAAAAATGGAAAGGGTCCTGGGGTAGTCATATCAGATTACCTAAAGATAGGCAAGCAGTGTGAGAAGGCTGTAAGGAGGGCTGGAGGGATACTAGGATGCATACGGAGAGGCATCACAAGTAGAAAACAAGAAATTGTTATCCCTCTGTTCAGACAGTTGGTGAGACTCCATCTGGAGTACTGCATGCAGTTCAGGAAACCCCATCTCTGCAAGGACATAGAAGGGATGGAGGCAGTCCAGAGGAGGGCAAATAAAATGGTGCAGGGTCTGCACCAGAAGCCATATGAAGAGAGACTAAAAGAGCTTAATAATGTATGTATAACCTTGAGGAAAGGAGGGCAAGGAGGGACATGATAGAAACTTTCAAGTACCTCAAGGGAATCAACAAAGTCTAAGAGGGTAGCATCTTTTAGAAAAAAATGTATGCATGAACAAGGCTGCACAATTTGAAGATAGAGGGAGGACAACTCAGGGGCAACGTGAAGAAGTATTGTTTTCATGGACCGGGTGGTGGATGCATGGAACAACTTCCTGAGGAGGTCATGGGGTCAAAAACAGTGGAGGAATTTAAGAATGCATGGGACAGACATAAGGCAATTCTAGTGGGAGGCAGGAGAAAGTAGGTTGTTGCTAAAACTAGAATCTGCAGCTTATCCAGTAGATGGGGAAATGGGCAGACTGGGTGGGCCAAGCCATCCTCATCTGCCCTCAGCATCTATGTTTCTATGTTTCTATGGGATGTTGCTTGAAACTAGATTGCAAGTTATTTAGTAGTTCATTGTGAGGTAGTCTCTTTTGAAAGGAGTGTACTTTGTATTAGCAATTGTTCATCCATCATATGGAAAAGGAGGCTTTGAAGCATCAACTATAAAAGCTCATAACAGTAGAATGAATAGAAAGAACATTGATGTTCAGGCAGTTTAATAAAATTAAATAGTAACAAACTAAAAAAAATATGTATGTGAAAAGCAAGTAAACTATCAATATTGTTTATTTACTTTGTACTTCATATTTTCAGAATGCTGTATGTGATGGCATGTAGTTAAGTTGAAGTGATACATACTGAAACCTTTACAACTCAAGAGTTTACGCTGTTTATATAACTTTAAATCTTTGTTTTTCATTAAGAAAAGCTGACGTGTTTCAGGTACAAAACTAATTTTAGTCAGACATCTAACACACACCTCAGAACTATTGTCTTTCCACGTGACACCTGAAGTAATGATCCTAACCCCTAAACCAGCTTCTGACATACCGTGAAGAGTCAGCTCAAGTAAATTGAAAGATCAGTTTTTTTCTTTCTTTCTCTAGCGATGAAGCCCTATGGGAATTTCCTTTTTAGGGCTGTATATAAGAATTACTAGAGTGCTGCCTTAAGATTTCAATTTATCAGGAGTCGACAGTTGACAGTTTCACACTGCATTTATTTATTTGCCACAGGGGAAGCAAGTCATACAGTAGCTGTAGCAGTCCTAAGTAAGCATCATTAGGTTAACAGGTTCAAAGTCAGACTAAAAAAGTTCTAAATGTTTGAGGGTTCAAATAAAGTTATTTGTTATTTCTACATCTATTGTTTTCTAGCAAATTTTAGTCGAGGAAGGGGTGGTGAGAACTATCTGGTAAAGGTGCTATGATTTCACTATCAGAGACATATAGCACATTGTCCTTATTATCCAAGACTAGCAAGAAAGTTATATTGCTAAGGTATGGAATGTTAAAAAAGCTCTTAGTTACACCTGCCAGCTATCCTGTTTTGGTACCACTCCAAACATGGTGAAAATTATAGGAAAAATCATGCAGCAAAACTTGAAAATTCAGTGGCAAACCTTATATTGTTATAGAAAGAGGGATTTAATCATTGTCTGTGTGTTGTGTGTCATTATCCATAGGTAGTATATAAGGGCAACAAGGATAATTGTCATTGCATAACTGAATGTTCTTGTATAAACTGAACATAACAAGCCCAATTCTCAAAGCAGCCAGTACGGCACAAGGGGCTTGCGTCAGATAGCATGATGCAAAGAGCAGCTTGTGTCAGAAACAGCATGGTGAGCAATTCTCAAACACAGCCTATGGCAACCACAGGCTGTGTGCACCAAGGGGTAATGCACCATCACTGTGGCACAAAAAGGGGTGCAGCATGGTGCATGGGACCTTGTGCTAGGGCTATGCCACCATGTCCCCTTTGATGGAATTCTCTAATGTTGACAATGCTGCTAAAATCAAACATCCACAAGACCAGCCAGGGCTGGTCTAACAGACATTGCACCATCCCCGGAGACCTCCCTGGGCAGGTACTGATGGTATTTGTGTACTGCCACAATGGCAGGGACAGTACAAGGATAGCAGTATCTTATTTAGAGTGGACTCTGTGTCTACCCATCATGGAGGAGCCGTGTCTCCCAAAAACACCTGACAGTTTATACAGATGATTCAGACAGTGCAAATGTGTACCTATTACGGAACCATGCCTTCCGACGACACCTGACAATATGTACAATGATTCGGACAGTGCAGATGTGTACCATACTAATAATGTTGGCACTGTTCCATTCATCTGTACATACTATCAGCTGTTTTTGGGAGGCATGGTTATCATATGTGTTCAGTACATCTGTCCAGTTTGTGTGCAGCAGCCAGCTATCTGTTCTTAGCCTCCCAGTATTGGTGCCTGACTGCCCCAAAGCTTGCAGCAAACCCCTTAAGTGCACCATCTCTTCAGCACACAGCCACAGTTAATGCAAGCTGTGGGACCTTGCCACTGGGACCCTAACTGATAGAGAATTGGGCTCAAAGCCCCTGGTGCACCACAAATTGATGCAAGCTACCTTTTGCCATAACTTGCAGCAATCCAGTGGTCCTCGGAGATTATAGCCCAACACGTGCAGAACTACTCCATATGACAAATATGAAACGTATAACAAAGAATAGAAAAAGAGAGACTTTCCGAGGTGGTGCCTTGAGTGTCTGTCTGTACTATAGCTGAGAGAAAGCTTAGAAATTTCAAGAAGATAGGTGTCAGAAGCTGGGATGAGGAGAATGTTAGGACTGGTGAGCACCTGAAATGAGGACAACTGACTGAACAACAGCCCCTCCCTTACCCTGAATGGTGGGAATGGAAGTGGGGCCCACTTCAGAAGGAAAGGGCTATAGATCAAATGCCACAAAAGAGCTGATGGACACCATTATATACCACGGAATTATGAATAACCATTATGAAAGGGGACAGCATGGCACCCATAGCCAACAGGCACTCATAAACACCCCCTGGCTGACAATAAGCATCTATTTTGGTGTGAGGGGCAACACCAAAATGTAAGGAATCTGTTGGGGTGATATTGAGCTCAAACAGGCTGAAAACAACAGGTGTTTCCTACAGTATGACCGTGAACATCAAACTAAAACAAGAAGTAGCCTAAACCCCAAACAGTACCAAAAGTTAAAGCCTAGAGCCTTTGAAAATCTAAAAACCCTCAACGCTGTCCAGTGAAAGCTTCAATCAATCAATCAAATCTTTATTTATCCAGGCAACCACCATTGAGTATAGTTCATTTACAAGACGGACCTGGTTAGCACAGGAACACAGGCTATGCAATATATGAACAGTCACAACATAACACCTCAGTAATATTATGCAGTACAGAGATACAATAGTTAAACATAGTCATAAGTGGAGAACAGTTTGAAAACAGTGGTTCAATTCATTTGTGGCATATAATGAGTCTAGTAACAGTAGCTAGAAGTACTAACGAGGACAATTGTTAGGTAATGGTACATTACATACAATGCCATAAGTAACAAGACAGGCAATGAGTTAAAAAAAGAAAAAAAATGAACAGTGTAACAGGGTAGAAGGGGGTATGGTAGGCGAAGCGAGATACGGTACAGGCAGGGTGGTTGGGGATAGACGAGGGACAGATGAAACCTTACAGAGGACACAGGACAGGAGGGTGAGGAGCACAATTAGGTATTAGAGAAATATGAAGGAGAGGCCACAAGGTCAGGCACAGCGGAGAGGACAACGCCATCATGGTACGTTATAAGTGAAGGGAAGTTCAGGATCGGGGGAAGCAGTTGCAAATTTCCTTGACCAAAGCTTATGAGACTTACAAGACCAAAAGACCGATCAAAACCTTAGACAAAGAATCGCCATTTTTCCTATCACTCAATACTTCACAGCAACAACAAACTGCAGGCACTTGGTTCAAAAACCAACCAATAGGTATTAACAAAATTTCAACCATAATGAAAATCATGATCTCAGCAGCAAACCTTCAAACTTGGAAAAAATTAACAAACCATTCAGCATGGAAACATCTAACCCAAAAGCTTGCTGACAGTGGTATAACTCCAACAGAGATCACACAGATTTCTGGGCATAAACAGATTCAAAGTATCAATGACTGTTCAAAAATTAATGAGACTAAAGAACTTCAAATCTCCAAAATACCAAGAGGTACAGAAGTCCAGGAATGTGAACCACCTCCATCCAAAAAGCAATAACTATCTTCCAGACAAACAACTATACAAGATCTTCTCAGAACCTGATTCCACAGGCCTGTCATAAAAGCAAAGAGCATAACCTTTAACATAATCCAAGGTAAGCATTAAAAAAATGCAATAACACATATTGTTTTAAAGTTTTTTGTTTAAAAAATTCATAACCAATATACACATCCAAATAAATGTAGCATTAGCATTATCTATATCAATATACCTGTAAGCAGTATGTAATAATCCATGTTCCTATCACACTGTGAGCATGTATTCACAAGTTATTAAATTTTTTGGTCCCCGTCACCTCCTCCTACCAACTGGCAATGGGTACACATAGGTTTTTTACAGTTTTTTTCCCCTATCCCCTTCCCCACCAAGGCCCCAGCACACAGCCATTCGAGCATCTGAAGACATGCTTCTCACCCCGTGGTGCCAGCTCAGCACCTTCCAGCTCCAGAAACTGTTTGACACCCCTCTACGTCTATGCTACCCACATACCTCAAGCCAGTTGGAAGCAGAACTACGAGGGGGGTGCCAATCCACCCTCACCACCCTCACCACCCTTAGGATAGGAGAGCTGTCCATCAGCATGCTCAGTTCTGCTCTGCCCTCTCCCCCACACACACACAGGCACCCAATGACCGAAGATCATTGTAAAAAACAAGAACACTGGCATAGCACAAGATAAGGCATCCAGTGCCTCAACCCTCTGTTCAAAATGTTCAGCTTACTAAATACCTCTTTTTGACCCCTACCCAGTAAAAAACACCCCACTGCCCTTCTCCACCCAAAATAAAGGGGGACTTACAATGGTTTTCTTACTATTTCACCAGGAAACAATTATGAAAAAAAGGAAGCCAGATGATCACAGAGGATACAATCGGACACAGACTCTGACTGAGAAAAGTAAGTAAAATACTATCTTTATTAAAAAGAAATAAAAGCTCTTACCCACTAGTAGACCAACTGTTCCAGAAACCCTGAAGACCAGTGACTTGACAGCATCATCAGTTCATACAAGGTTATACACCAGCAGCAGATGAGTTTTCTTGCATAACAATTCATACCATTGTGTTGATTTTTAAAAATTCATTCCCCCCCACCCAAAATCAATATTTACTCAGGATTAAGATAAGAGAACAAGCAATATGTACAGACTGACTACCCAAAAACACAGTGAGGAATATGCTGCAGTTTTCCAATATCCTCACACTTTGTATAAGATACAGAACTGCAGTGTTCAGAACAACAGTGCTGCAATATTTAACTACTTAACAGCTGGGTAATACTGTAGATATGTGAAACACGACCAGATATATTTCTTCATAGTAACAGGAACTTATTCAAATCTTAGGCTAATTTACAATTCCTGATAATAAAAGCTACAAAAGTATCTCCAATGATTACCACAAATGTACCACATTCACAGACTGAATATTGTTTGTTTTCTTTCTCCACAGCACCTAACTGATCAAGGAGTACAGTAGAAGAAATGAGAACCATTGCTACCAAGAAAACCTCCAAACAACAGAAGTCACAAAAAAAGAATACAAGAAAAAGAAAAGCAATGAAAACCTGGAGTACCCAAGTTCCATTTCATGAGCACAATATGCAAGCAGTTTTCATGAATAAAGCTTTATTTAGTTGCACTGCAAGTAGAGTATCATAAAGTTAAAAACAGTTCCCAGTTACTTAAAATGAACGGTTCCTGAAAAAAAAAATCTAAACTTAGCAAAGAATTACTAAAGAGATATCACACCTGTTTTTTATTAGACATTGATGGAATAATATTAGTCTTTGGCTGTTTATTTTACTTATACAGGACTGGGATGGTGCTGCAAGAGGTAAACCATCAAAAAATGGAAAGCAATGAGTACCAATGCCTGTAGTCTGGGTAACAAGCTTACTGAATTACTGGTATTGATGCAGGAGGAACATCTGGATATTGTGGCAGTCACATAAACATGGAACACACAGAACCATGACTGGGACATAAACATGCCAGGATACACTATCTACAGTAGGGACAGGGAGGGTCAAAGAGGAGGAGGAGTAGCTCTCTACACAAGGGAAGGAATCAAAGCAAAAGAACAAAAGGGTTAACAGGGAGGAGAGGAAGCACTGTGGGCCAATTTGGAGTCAGGCAATGGCACCACAATCCACACAGGGGTTGTATACAGACCCTCATCTGAGGGGGAGGAAATGGTAAAGGAAATGACAGAAAGTATCCTTAGAATGACAGAAAAAGGGGGAATATTGCTGATGGGGGATCTGAATATGCCAGATGTTAATGGGAGTGCATTTGCAGCAGCCGCTTCTAAGAGTGGAGTCATTCTAGATGCCCTGCAGGGGCATGCCTTAGACAACTAGTGTTGGAACCCACTTGAGAGGGAGCAATCTTAGACCTGGTACTCTCAAATGGTGAATGGCGAGAGGATCACAGATTTAGAAGTGGGTAGCCATCTGGGAACTAGTGACCATTGAACAGTATGGTTCATGATAAACACAGCAGTAGAGTCAAGCCACACAAAGGCAAAGGTACTGGACTTTAGGAGGGCTGACTTTGCCAAAATGTGTGCCTGCCTAAGGAATGCACTAGCAAATGGGCAGGAAGAAGGGGTGGAAGAACAATGGGGACTCATCAAAACTGCCATCACAGAGGGAACACACCTTTGTGTGAAGCAAATAAACAAAAATCGATGTAAGAAACCACTATGGTTCTCAAAGGAGGTGGCAGGGAAGGTTAGGGAGAGAAAGAAAGCATTCAGGAAGAACAAGGAATCACAGAAGGAGCAGGACAGAGAATTGTATCAGTTAAAGCAAAAGGAAGCAGGGAAGGCAGTCAGAACAGCAAAGGCCCAAACTGAGGAAAAGATAGCTAACTCAGTTAAGAAGGGGGATAAAACATTTTATAGGTACATCGGGGAGTGAAGGAAGACCAAGGGAGAGATAGTGAAGCTTAATAAAAGGGAGGGTGTGGACAGAGGTGACTGTGAAAAAGCAGAGATACTAAACAAATATTTTTGCTCAGTAATCACAAATGAAGAGGGGAGGTACCTAAACTAAACATTAGAAATACTCTGGATATGGGGCTTGATACCAGCCCATTCACAGAAGAAAGGGTTCTGAAAGAACTCTTAAAACTGAAGGTGGACAAAGCAATGGGGCCTGATGGGGTTCATCCCAGAATTCTAAAAGAACTAAGGGTAGAACTAGTGACACCACCAACTACCCTCTTTAACAAATCATGGGAGGATGGGGTGGTACCTGAAGGCTGGAGAAGGGCAGATGTTATTCCGCTTCACAAAAGTGGGAGCAGGCAGAAGCAGGAAACTACAGACCTGTTAGTTTAACCTCAGTGATTGGGGGAAATGACGGAATCACTTCTGAAGGAAAGAATTGTTGAGTACCTAGAGACCAGAGGAGCACAGGACCCAAGGCAGCATGGATTCACAGTGGAGAGGTCATTTCAGAAGAATCTAATAGATTTCTTTGACTGGGTGACCAAAGTAGTAGATCAGGGAGGGGCTGTGGAAATGGCCTACCTAGACTTTAGCAAGGCATTTCACACAGTTCCACACAAGAGATTAATATACAAGTTGGCCAGCCGGGAAGTGGGTCCCAAGATGGTAGCCTGGGTAAAGAATTGGCTGGAGAACAGGACATAGAGGGTAATAGTAAATGGAGACCACTCTGAAGAAAGGGGGGTTACTAGTGGGGTATTGCATGGTTCAGTACCAGGACTGGTCCTCTTTAATGTCTTTAAAAGTGACATTGCAGAGGGACTGAAAGGAAAAGTATGTCTCTTTTTGCAGACGACACAAAGATCTGCAACAGTGTTGATATATAAGGTGGGGTGGAAAGGATGAGGAGGGACTTGGCAAGGTTGGAGGAATGGTCAAATGTATGGCAGCTTCGATACAGTGCTAAGAAGTGCAAAATAATGCACCTGGGAAACAAAAACCCTGGGGAAGAGTACACAATGGGGGGGGGTGAGATACTAACAACAACAAAAATGGAAAGGGATCTGAGGGTAGTCATATCAGATGACCTAAAGGTGGGAAAGCAATGTGAGATGGTAATAAAGAGGGCTGGAGGGTACTGGGATGTATAGGGAGAGGCATCACCACTAGAAAACAGGAAGCTGTTATTCCTCTGTACAGACAGTTGGTGAGACCCCATCTGGAGTACTGCAAGAAGTTCTGGAGGATGAATCTCCACAAAGACATAGACAGGATGGGGGCAGTCCAGAGGAGGGCAACTAAAATGGTGTAGGGTCTGCACCAGAAGACATATGAAGAGAGACTTAAGGAGCTTAAAATGTATAGTCTTGAGGAAAGAAAGACGAGGGAGGACATGCTAAAAGCTGTCAAGTACCTCAAGGGAATCAACAAAGTCCAAGAGGGTAGCATCTTTCAGAAAAAGAGGTGAGCAAGAACAAGGGGGCACAATTTGATGCTAGAGGGGGGATGGCTCAGAAGTCATGTGAAGAAGTATTTTTTCATGGAGAGGGTTGTGGATGTATGGAACAGCCTTCCTGAGGAGATTGTGGAGTCAAAAATAGTGGTGGAATTCAAGAATGCATGGGACAGTCATAAGGCAATTATAGGGGGCGGAGGTAGGAAGAAGTAGGCTGTTGGTTAACTAGGATCTGCAGCTTATCCATTAGGTAGGGAAATGGACAGACTGGGTGGGCCAAGCAGTCCTTATCTGCCATCAAATTATGTGTTTATGTGTTTTTATGTTTCTATATCACAGTTACTAACATCTAAAGCCTGAAACTTTGCAATATTGAAATAAACACATAACATGTCACTTTGTTTACCTCAATGAAAAATAAAAAGTTTATGCACTCATCTTACGGTGTGTTTTCTGACTCCATAATGTGGTGAAATAATCCAAAGGTACTCCAAATAACAATAGTCCATAAAAAAAAGCCCAATAAAAATTCTGACTCTTCAAAGTGGTAATCCACTAAAAAACGAATATGTGACTCTTGTAAACCATAATCCACTTTTAAAAATTGGGGAAAAATACCATTGTAAAAAAAGTCCCCAAACCACAAGACTCTTCCAAGTCTAATCCACACAGTCAATGGTAATCCACAAGAAGCCTCACCACTCCAAAACAAAATACCCTGGCATCCATGAACCCACCCATGGCTCTATGAACTTCCTCTCGCAGCTTCATGTATGATACATCCACTCCCGGATCCTTCACGGCCTCCCCCCAGGTACTCCATCATGGGCTGCAGTCTTCTTTGCAGATGATCCCCCTGTATTTATTTATTTATTAGATCATCAGTTTACAGACCTTCGAGTTAAAGACTAATTTACAAACGCACCTTGTCAAGAGAGCAATACATCACATCAAACAAAACAGTGCATTACATAACACCTAGATTAAAAAAGCAACCAGTGTGACAGGAATTCACTGGTAGTACAAACTTGGTAATAGGTAGATCACAGTAGTCATAATAGAGGTACATGAGTACCACGTAAGGTAGCACCCAGAGATATTTTATTACATTAGTCAGCAGATGTTGCCTGAGACTCCAGGCATATACAGCAAAAGTATTACACTACCTTGTCCACATTCATGAGACCTCACTAAATATTAACTTTGAAAGCCATCCACAAAAAAATATACTGATCGCCCAACGCACAACATGTGACTCTCCACAAAAAAAAAATGAACACTGGTCGGCATTCCAGTCCATACCCAAAAAAAAACCTAAGATCCAAGATGTACTTCACCTTCACATACAGTAGTAGCCACAGACTTGGCCAGATATTTCATGAAATTTCTCAAGAGTTTTTCTTTGCTGCCCCATCTGTGTAAATGGAGAAAGCAAGAGATTTCTCTAGAAATAGCACAGAAATTTCAGGAAATATCTGCCCATGTCTTTGGCTGGGACTGTAGGGCCTCCTCTGGTCCTCTTCGATGTCCCCTGCATACCAAAGCTGCCAACACTATTCACTCTCCTGAAGAGATCCATCTTAGTCACTGAGCTCCTCCATACTGAGGCAAAACTGAGCCACAAAGACAAACCAAGCCCACTAGATACACATACATGCCCCCTAGCCAATTGCAGCATTTTTTCCACTGTCTCCCAACCAGTCAAATAACACTGACATCACCACTCAAAATAAACAGCCAATCATGATTCGCTACCATTCCAATTGGAAAAAAAAACAACCCACAAAAGTGGAAATACAAAAAAAGAGTAACAAAAAGTCCATTACAGTACCTAAAAAAGGCAAACTTTTACAAACTCCTACAAGCTCTACATAAAAAAGGTGCCTATTGCATACATCAAACATGCGATGGGGAAGGCCATCACATAAACTATTTATTTTCACTTGTCCCTGTTGTCCTCAGCCGAACGACTTGTGGCTTCTTTACACTCTGCCACTCATGAGTTCACCTGAGGACACTGGGGACTTATGAAAATAAATAGCTTATGTGATGGCCACTCATCGCATATCCCTTATGGATGACACAGGAACCTGACAGTTCTGCTAACAAGGAGAACCAAATTAATATACCACTCTATCTACTGTAGTGGAAGACAAACCGCAAGGAGCCAAACAGCCTCTGGACTGGCATCAGCAATTTGCTAGGAAAGGGCAAGTCATAATTTATATATTACCTAATTGACAACAGATCCCTAATTACAGACAATGCAGATGCGTCAGGAGTGAACCAGTATATCGCAAACCTCAGCCTTTCACTCAGGGTGACTCCACAGCATCCTAATCATGACTCCCCACTTTCCTTCTGTAGACAATGTCTATTCAGCATCCTACTTTCACCTTTGAAAACATTATTCTGGGAGATATGCTAAAGTTGCTGCAGGAGTTTGACGTCATGAAGAACCCCAACATCTGAAGGCTGCAGCATCTAGTTTGGCACAACAAATCCCAACCCACTTTAATCTCACCCTCAGAAGCAGGCAAGTTCAACAGCCTAGACTGTAGGCACTGAGATCCCACTGTTCAAATCAGGCACCCTTAAAATCCTAAATAACTATTGACTAGAGATGTGGGAAATAAAAAAATTTCACTTCGTGAAATGTTTTGCAAAATTCACACATTTCGCTAAATATTTCATGGGTGCAAAATGCAAAATTCTGGGGTGAAATGCAAAATGTCATCCATGAAATGGTGAAATTCAGGTGAAATATAATGAAACTTAGGCAAAATTTGGCTAAATTGTGCATTTTGTGGCAAACTTTCGTGTTTTGTGGGTGAAATTTCAAACTTTTGCACTCAATGAAAGATTTCACGGTATGGGGGAAAATGTTTAGAGTGGAGAAATTGCTGATTTCATGGCAGTTTCACTGGCAAAACTTTATTTCATAACATCTTTCCTATTGGCCCATCACTGTCCTATCTGTTCTCCGTAACCTCCTGAAAAATCGTGTGCACAAGCAATTAATGAACCACATGGTCCTCCACAATCTTCTCACTGAAGTAAAAACAAGCTTGCAGCCTAACCATTCTACATGGACTGCACTAGTAAAAGTCACAAAAGACCTATCATATCATCATGATGCCTCCATGCAAGCATGATTTTCTTTGACCTTATCAAGGTCTTCAACACAGTGGATCATTTCATCCTTCTCTTCACATTACAATAACTGGGCCTAGTGCAGGATGTATGATTTATCATGGCTTAGATCCAACCTCACTGACAGGTCACAGATAGCAAAGGTGACTTGGCAGTCTTTCCTCCATACTTCTTCAACCTAGCTGACCCACAGTGATGCATCCTTGCCCTGTTTTTCAGCCTTACTGTCAATGATCTCCCCTCTGTTTGCTCTGATTACAACACAAATACCCATCTCTATCTAAGTTATATCATCACTTACTCTAAATCAAAATCCATTCATGATTTCAACAAGGCGTTTCAGTTTCGGAACAAATCCAAAACCAGACAGATGCAAAGAAATTGCTGTTGGATTTATTAAAAAATTATTCATGACATTCAGTGAGTCACTAAGCCCTAGAGCGTCACCTCATAAGCGAAACCTCCTGTTTATGAGGCAAACCACTGGGGCTTAGTGCCATACTGTCAGGCTTGCAGTTTACATAAATCAAGTTGAATCACAGTTCTTCTTCTTGGACTTTCTTTTTCCTGTGTGAGTGCTGCCGCACTGTGTTTGTTTCATTTTCAGATGCATCCTGGGGGTAGTGGGAGTAGACAATAACAAAAGTTCAGAATAAATGAAAATACGAAATACAGAATACACAGTTCAGTAAGGTCTAAAAGCAAAAACAATACAAAACATTTGGACAGGCACAATAAAATTCAATGCTATTGGCAGTTTCACAATGTCTTGTAGTAAAACCACCGATGATCAGCATCCCCTATAGAGTCTCCAGCCTCCTTTCAACATAGAAAAGGATGAAATTGAGCTAGACAAAGCTAGTTTTTAAATATATGGATGTAAATTATCTTAACTGTCTCAGCAGTCTCTTACATACATAACCCAACCAGACACATACACTGAGATCCCAACAAATGAATCTGTTGCATCTACCAAGAACATGCAAGACTATTAGATCTAGATACTTTGATGTAGCTGACCCATGTCCATAGAAAGATCTCCAAGTCAGTGCCAAAGAGGCATGCATTATCATCACCTCCAAGAGGACCATAAAAAGCCATCTCAGGGGCCGGCCCATTGGCACAGTGGTGGGATTTCCACTTTCAACGCCGGCGACCTGGGTTAGGGAACGGACCCGGGTTGCCAGAGGGCCGGCCACGGGGAGAAGGATAGAGTGTCCTATGGACTGCTCTCCTTCTCTGGGGGGAGGGTGGGGGAAGCATTCGAAGCACTGAGGACTCCTGGTGGAGGCCAGGAGATCTCACGCTGCCAACACTAATCTCTCTGGGAGGCGGGGAGGATGCTGGCGTCATTGCATGTCCCCGCCTCCGTGAGGTAAAAGACAGAAAAACATAGGTGGGCAAGGGCCACTGTCTATATGAAGCCCTCCCGGAAGACCTCGCATAACCACTGTCACTGCAGATCCCCAGACCAGATACTAGTTCTGTGATCATGGAAAACGTAACCATGGCCCCACCCTCCGGGGGGTAAGCTGGGGGTGATTGGGGGACCCCAGCAACCATAGATAGTAGAAGAGGCTTCCAGGGACCATGACCAGGGCTGACAGAAAGTGACAGGGTCCTGCCAGGAAAAAGAAGAAAATAAAAAAATAAAGCCATCTCAGCTCTCCATGTATTTGCCCTTAGTTTTGCACCATTGATACCCCTGCCTCGCTATCGCCCACTCCGCCATTTGCTACCTTTCTCAGTGAGTGTACAAAAAAGAACCATGGTAAATTTGTACATTTAGGATAGTGTATGACTCGCTATACATAACAAGGCTATTCTCAACTGAGTGGTTACTGTGTCAATCAGATGACCTCGAGACCAAAGCTGTAGAGGTCTCTCAATCTGCATGGTAACCATGAAGTTAGGAATAGCCTTGTTGTGAAGAGCAAGTCATACACTGTTCTATATAGCGTATGCTGTCTCCCAAAATAGTTTGATCACTTTATGTTTGGTGTTTTAAAACAGAAAATGACTTTTCTGTCAAGAGTAGTTAACCCTGGTTGCTAGGGTGCGTTGCATGGTTGATAGGGATCTGGCATCCCTCTGCTTTAATAGCGCTTTCCATTTTGGGGTTTTGAAATAAAAAAAAATGGCAGCTGTTCCTCTCACTTAGCAAGAGGACATTCATTGTGAGGATTGGGTCAGTGTTCTAGGTATTTTTTAATGGTTACATAGAAACATAGAAGTTGACGGCAGATAAGGACCGCAAGGCCCATCCAGTCTGCCCATTTCTTTTTCTACCTTATAATGTGCCATCGGCCTTTGGTCTGTCAGTGGTCTATCTATTCATAGTCATTTGTATTGCTCCCTTATGCCTATCCTATGCCTGTTTGAAGCCCTGCACTGTATTCATAGCCACCACTTCTTGTGGTAAGCCATTCCATGTATCCACCACCCTTTCTGTGAAAAATAATTTCCTCACATTCCCCCTTAATCGGCCCCCCTCTAATCTCATGCTGTGTCCTCTTGTCCTGCTATTTTTCTTATATTTAAACATGTTAGACTGTTTCACCTTATTAATGCCCTTAAGGTGTTTGAATGCCTCGATCATATCACCTCTCTTCCTCCTTTGCTCAAGGGTATACATATTGAGCTCTGTTAATCTGTCCTCATATGTCTTCTGATGCAGTCCCTGCACCATTTTGGTTGCCCTTCTCTGGACTGACTCAATTTGGTTAATGTCCTTGTGAAGGTGTGGCCTCCAATACTGCATGCAGTACTCCAGATGGGGCTTAACCAGTGTCTTGTAAAGAGGGATTATTACCTCTCTCTTAATACTTGTGATACCCCTACTAATACACCCTAACACCCCCCTAGCCTTACCTACTGCTTTAGAGGTCTGCTTGGATGATTTCAGGTCATCAGTGATGATGATGCAGAAGTCTCTTTCTTCCTTTGTGACTGCTAGCAGCTCCCCTCCCAACCTATAGGTGGCTTCAGGGTTTATCTTCCCTATGTGCATGATTTTGCACTTCTTTGCATTAAATCCCAGTTGCCACTCTTCTGACCATTTTGCTAGTTTATCCAGATCTCTTCTCATTCTGCCCACCCCATCTGGATCATCTACTCTGTTGCAGATCTTGGTGTCATCTGCAAACAGACAAGCCTTACCTCTAGTCCATCTGCAAGGTCACTAATGAAGATGTTGAAGAGGACTGGCCCCAGAACTGATCCCTGAGGTACCCCACTTGTGACTTGCATCTCTTCTGACTGTATACCATTTACCACCACTCTCTTGTTTTCTGCCCGTCAACCAGTTTGCCACCCAGTTGACCAACTTCTGACACACCCCGAGCCTACCCAGCTTATTTATCAATCTTCTATGTGGAACAGTGTCAAAAGCTTTGCTGAAGTCAAGGTAGGCGACATCAACTGCTCCTCCTTGGTCCACCACTCTTGTTACCCAGTCAAAGAAATCTATGAGATTAGTTTGACAGGACCTTCCTTTTGTAAACGCATGCTGTCTTGGATCCTGTGCCCCTATGGATTCAAGGTGTTGCACTATCCTTGCCTTAAGGAGTGCCTCCATAATCTTGCCCACTACTGAGGTAAGACTGACTGGTCTGTAGTTCCCTGCCTCCTCCCTGCTACCACTCTTGTGGAGCAGGATCACATGAGCCCTTCTCCAGTCTTCTGGGATCTCTCCTGTGCTCAGAGACTCACTAAACAGTTCTGCTAATGGCTCTGCTAGTTCCATCGTTAGCTCCTTAAGTACCCTGGGATGTATGCCATCAGGTCCCATTGCCTTATCCACCCTGAGCTTAGCAAGCTCTTGTAGGACCCTTTCTTTTGTGAAGGGAGTAGTGCTCGCCTCCCTCCCCTGTGTCCATGATGCTGAGCTGTGGCCCTGCCCTACCTTCTCTTCAGTAAATACTGAGCAAAAGTATCTATTTAGGATAGATGCCTTTACAGGATCCTCCTCCTCATGCTCCTTTTCTCCATTAAGCAGCAATACCCCTCTGGACTTTCTCCTTTCACTAATGTATCTATAGAAAGTCGTGTCACCTTCTTTTACTGTTTGTGCTAGTATTTCCTCAGTTTGGGACTTTGCCTGCCTTACTGCCTTCCCTGCTTCCCTTAGGGCAGTTTGGTATGCCTCCTATCTTCATCCTGCTGTGTTCCTTATATTTCCTGAAGGCCAGCCTTTTGGCTCTGACCTTTTCTGCTACTGTATTTGAGAACCAAAGTGGTTTCCTTCTTCTTTTGACTTCTTTTCTGTCTAACACAATGGAATGTTGCTTCAAGTATTGTATCCTTAATGCTTGCCCACTTTGCCTGTACCCCTCACCTGTGTTTCTTTTTGCCCAGGCTAGCTTAACTCTGTTGGCCATCTTATCAAAGTCAGCTCCTCTGAAGTCCCATATTTTTGCCTTGGAATGGGATGATTTAGATGTAGTAGCCAAATTGAACCTTACCATGTGATGGTCACTGGCCCCCAGGTGACCTTCTACCTGGAGATCTGTGATCCCTTCCTTGTTAGTCAGTACTAGATCTAGGATAGCCCTGTCTCTTGTGGGTTGCTGTACCAGTTGTTTGAGGCCCTCCCCCTGTAGGGAATCCACTATGTGTCTAATTCTGACAGATGTTCCTGCTGGTATTGACCAATCTGTATCCGGAATGTTGAAGTCTCCCATTATCAGAACCTCCCCTTTAGCTGTCATGTTTTGCATATCTTCTAACAGTAATGTGTCTATGTCCTCCCCCTAGTCTGGGGGCCTGTAGACAACCCCTGTTCGTATGGCTGTCCCATTTCCTGTTTCCAGGGTGACCCACAGTTCTTCTGGCTCCTTATGTGTATTCTGAATTTCTGTAGCTTTGATATTTTCATTGACATACAGGGCCACATCTCCCCCCCTTTTTTCACCTCAGTCTCTTCTGAACAATACATAGCCAGGTACTGAAGTCTCCCAAGTGTGGTTACTGGTAAACCACGTCTCATTAATTGCTACTATGTCCAGTTTAGCCTCTGACATTATTGCCTGCAGGTCTGGGATCTTATTTCCCAGGCTGTGAGCATTTGTGTACACGATTTTCCATTGGCCAGATTTTGATGTATTAGTTGTTGGGTGAGGTTTGGCATTACCCCTGGGCATCATATGGGGAGACAAACCTTTTTTCTTACCTGGTGATGCAAATGAACTGCAAACATGCTGAATCCCTGTTTGACCACTAGCTGAGGGGGGAGGGGTGTTCTTCCCATTTGACATATGGGATGCTGCACCCCTCTCCCCATTTGCTAGTTTAAATATTCTGCAAAGACGTCAAACTTCTGCCCCAATGCACCGACTCCCTCCTTAGTCAGATGCAGTCCATCAAATTTAAAGAACTTTCGCTCCCAGTACTGCTACCAGTTCCCTACAAATCTGTGTCCTTTTTCCTGGCACCAGCCCTTGAGCCATGTGTTTTGCTCCCCTATCTCCCCTTCTCTGACCTTCCGTCCATCTGCTCCCCTCTCCCAGACTGGCAGGATCTCAGAGAAGGAGATGCCGGACAAAATAGATGATAGTTTGTCACAGCCTGGTCAGGTGTTCCTTGGTCTCCACAACTGACCGGCTGGTGAGATCGATTAGTCCCTATGTGTACTAGGACATCAATGTTTTCTCCTGCTTTGTGAATAATTTTAGCAATGCAGTCAGTGTCTCTCCATGCTGATGTACCTGGGAGACATCTGACCATTACCCCTGGCTGGAGATGGGTATCAACTCCCCAAATCATGGAGTCTCCTATGAACAGAAGTTTTTTGGATTTCCTTTTTGCTTTTTTTGGTTTGGTTCCTGATTTGGGTGAGTTTTGCTGTGCTAGCTCCTGTGCTGCAGTGTCCTGCTCTGCAGTGTCTTCTGCCTCTTTATTTGATTTCAGAGATAGAGGCAGATACCTGTTTGTAGTGTTTATATGGTTTTTGGAGGTAATATGTTGGAGAGTAGAGAGTGATGGGGCACCCAATTTGCGCCTCCTAACCACCTGCCAACCTCCTGGACCAACTACCCTCTGCAGTCGAGGTTTTTCTGTTGGATGCTGGGGAAATGGCGGGTGGTTCTTATAATGTATTTCCTCTTGAATATGAAATCTGAGGCGTGCAATCTTTGCCCATGCTGCCCGGAGCTGAGCCCTAAGATCTCCAAAGGCCCAGCATGTAGGACAGTGTCCTAAATCCTGTAAGACTGTCCTTCTGAAAATTGTTCCACAGTACCTGCAGTTAATAATATCCATTCCAGATAAGTTGCTGGGTTTATAACCTAGTCAGAGTAATTAGAAGGAAAAAAAAAATGGAAAAAATGCAAGTAATGGTTTGATTGTGTTTTGTTTAACTTGTTATAACAAGTTAAATTACTAGTGCCCCTTTAAATGAGCTCACCTTGTGGAGGCCCCACTGATCCACCCCTTCCTGCTCTGCCACAGGAAATGTCACAACTGTGGTACCCTATAAAAGGAGTGTAGTGTGGGGTGGTTGGGGATGGTGGTGGATGGCTGGGCCCTTCCCCTGCCAAAAAAGAAGAACCACGGATGAAAGAACAAGGAGGTAAGAGCAGAAACAATCAGTCAACAACAAATGCAGTAACCCTGAAAGCTTATCCTAATGTTAGATAAAACTGTAAAATCTGTAAAGCACCACCTGTAATAATTTCAGAGAAGATATACGCCGTAAGAAACACTTTGCTACAGAGAAAAATAAAGCAATGAAATGTTAGCAACAAACAGTAGCAATCCCTGTGAATAAAAAATAAAAACAACACCACACAGTAAATCTGCTTAGCCAAAATAAGTCTTAATCCTTTTCCCTTGCTCAGGTAAATTTCTCTACTCTGCCTTTCAAGCAGTCTTAGAAGAAAAGAGCTCAGGTGAAGCTAGGTGCCTTGGCCAGCAAACCAAGTCTTATATGATTGAACGTAATAATCTTTGGAAAAAATATAAACAACTTAACCACTAATTTTCAAGATTATATATCTGTCCGTAATTAATGTAAGGATGAGATTAAATTGGCAAAAAAGAAATGTTTCAAACAAAAACAAATTAATGGGTTGTCTGATAGTAGGAAGTTTTGGAGCACAGTCAATAGTTTGATTAAGCCAACAGATGTGAATGAGACTTACATGAAAAGAGTGGATGAAGTAATTATTTGCTCACAGGCCATAGCAAATGAGTTTAATGGGAAGTTTGCTGATTTGGATAAATATTTCAATGGTGAAAAAATATCTTCATCAGAAGAATTTGCTGTTGATATATCAGGCAGACCAAAATTTTATTTAAAAATCACTTCACCTCGTGAAGTACAAAAACTATTAAAACAGTTGAAACCTGAAGGTTCAGTGGGGTACGATGGGCTTGCACCTAACTTACTACGTAAGGCTGCTTCAGAACTTGCATACCCCATCAGAATTCTATTAAACATTTCTTTTACCACAGGCCAAGTTCCTGATCTATAGAAATATTCATTGGTAGTGCCAATCCATAAATCTGTTTCTGTTTTTGATTTTGGCAATTACAGACCTATTTCAATATTGTCAGCTTTAATGAAGATCCGTAAGAGAATTGTTAATAGACAATTTATTGATTACATTTATAAATATGGTCTGTTGTCACAGAACCAACATAGCTTTAGAAGCTGGCCCAGTAGCACTGAGGATTGAGGGGCTAGACGCCACACCTCATGCTACATTGGTGACCAGGGTTTGGGAGTGAACTCGGGCCACTGGGGGTCAGCTGGGGGGAAGGCATAGACTTGAACTGAGTTGCAGACAGGTAGCTCTCCTTTCCTGGGGGAAGGTTAGTTGCTCTGCACTTCTCTGGTGGCTCCTGATGGTGACTGGGAGGTGTGGCAGACATGATGCATGCAGATGGGGGTACAGGGGCTGTGACAAGATGTCCTACAGGTGGGTGTGGGAGTGCACCTGCACTGCACTGTATGCCATTGCATGTCTGTGCCCCTAGGAATACAAGAAAAAATGGAAACACTCTGTCCCCTAGTAGGCAAAGGTGGGTCCCATGGCCAACCTCCACATCCAACACCGGGTCTTTCAGCCTGCCTCTGGTGCTCCCTTTGTTCCCTGGGTTGCCTGTCTAAATTTGCAGAAAGGTCACTGGGGGGGCTTAGATCTGGGGGGTCGGGGACCAGAGGAGTGACGAGTGGACCTCCCCACTGGCAGGTAAGGTTGGCAGCTTCTGACAGGGTTGGACAAGGTTGAGCCGAGTGTAAGGATGGGCTAAAGAGTGGTTTTCCACCACCATGGAACTTCTGTGGCAATCAAGAACTTTGCAGAAGTTTCCAAACTTCCGCCACATGGAGCTGAAAACGGCCCGCGTTGCTAGTGGTGGATCAAATTTCACCTGCATCGCTAATTAGGGCAGAAGAACATATTTTGCCATCTATCCTCACCCTGGTGGCTATTGGCCCTTCCCCCACCTGCTTCATGAGACACAACCTATCCTTGCTGGCTAGTGGTCCCTTCCCCTACCAGATCACCCGCCGGTGGCTCAACTTAAAAAAAATACCCCATCCTGCTGGGTTATTGCAATCCCTCCCTGCTCCCCATGCCTGCCTGACAAAAAATGCCCTGGTGGCTCACAGTTAGTCACAGAACTCCCCCAGCTTTCAAATAAACTGATGTCCATGCCAAAATTGCTGTAGATTTAGCGGTTTAATATAAGACAGTAAAAAAAAACATAAACAGTGGACAAAAATGCTGATGTTTCACCTGATAGGCTTTATCAAAGCACTTTTGTCTGCTGTTTATGCTCTTGTAACAAGAATGCGCTCATTCGTTGACAGCTCAGTGGGCGAGCTGGCCATGGTGGAGAAAGGAGGGCTATGCTGGTCTGCCTGCTGGGGTTCAGGATGGGGGTAGGAGCTAGGTGGTGGGACATCTGCTGGGGTGGGGGGTGGAGGAGCATTAGACCATCAGGGAAATAATGGAACTGGGATCAGGGATGGGAGGGTATGGAAACCACCAAAGGGATATATGTGTGGGGGATAAAGATTCTCAAGGAAAACTCCTAACAAGAGGGTTGGAGTTTCCATTCCTCATCTCAACCCTTCAGTTCCAAACAATACAAAGTGTATATCCAACAAAAGAAAACAGTTGGTGCCAGGTGAGGAGAAAGCCCTGAATGAGCTAATAAATCTGAAAGAAATGATATGATGGTCTCAAACCAATGGACAAGGGCAATGAAATTGTTTTACTGTCCTCCACTCAATACAGGCAGCTTAAGATGAACTTACAGGTAATGTAAATAATTAAAAAAGTTGAGGGGTGATCTCGACTATATTTAAGGCCAAACTGGAGTTGTTAGAAGGACTCAAAAGGCATGGATCAATCACAAAAGATGAAGTAGGATTATTGTGGCCTGAACTCCTGGTCATCTCTACAGTATCATTTACGCCCTACTCAATGTAAACAACAATTTGATATCCCTGGCATGTTCTCCAATTGTCTCTGGGGTAGGATCCCTTAAAAAAATACCTTTTGAAATTTGTAGAAATGTGTAGATTTTCTTTTTCTTGAAATGTTAGAAAAAGGGGAGATATTGTTAATGGGGGACTTGAATATGCCAGATGTTAACTGGAGCACCTTTGCTGCTGGCACATCCAAGAGCAGGGTCATTCTTGATGCCCTACAGGAGGCATGCCTCAGACAGCTAGTATTGGAACCCACTTGGGAGGGAGAAATCCTAGACCTGGTACTCTCAAATGGGGAGGGAGAAAGAATCTCAGATTTAGAAGTGGGTAGCCATCTGGGAACAAGCGACCACCAAACAGTGTGGTTCACGATAAACACAGCCATACAATCAAGCCATACAAAAGCAAGAGTATTGGACTTTAGGAGGGCTGACTTTGGGAAAATGAGAGAGTGCCTCAGAAAAGCACTAGCAAGCAGGCAAGAAGGAGGGGTGGAGGAACAATGAAGAGTAATCAAAACAGCCATCACAGAGGCAACAAGCCATTGCGTAAAGCAAATCAACAAAACACAACGAAGGAAAAAAACGCTATGGTTCTCAAAAGAGGTGGCAGGGAAGGTTAAGGAGAAAAGGATAGCATTCAGGAAATATAAGGAAACGCAGAAGGAGAAGGACAGAGAACTTTATCAGTTAAAGCAGAAAGAGGCTGGGAAGGCAGTCAGAATAGCAAAGGCCCAAACCGAGGAAAGGATAGCCAACTCTGTTAAGAAGGGGGACAAGACCTTTTATAGGTACATTAGGGAGAGAAGAAAGACCAAAGGAGGGATACTGAGGCTTAATAAAGGGGAGGGAATGTGGGTAGAGGGTGACAATGAAAAAGCAGGGATACTGAACGAATATTTCTGCTCATTATTCACAAAGGAAGAGGAGAGGGAGGTACCTAAACCAAACAAGAGAAACACTCTGAAGACGAGGGTCGATACCAGTCCATTTACAGAAGAAAGGGTTCTGAAAGAACTAATAATATTGAAAGTGGACAAAGCAATGGGGCCTGATGGGATTCACCCCAGAATTCTAAAATAACTAAGGGTAGAACTAATGACACCACTGACTAATCTCTTTAACAAATCATGGGAGGATGGGGTGATACCTGAGGACTGGAGGAGGGCGGATGTGATTCCTCTTCACAAAAGTGAGAGCAGGACAGAGGCAGAAAACTACAGACCAGTTAGTTTGACCTCAGTGGTAGGTAAAATGATGGAATCACTTCTGAAGGAAAGAATTGTTGAGTACCTAGAGGCCAGTGGGGCACAGGACCTAAGGCAGCATGGATTCATGATGGGAAGGTTGTGTCAGACGAATCTAATAGATTTCTTTGACTGGGTGACCAAAGTAGTAGACCAGGGAGGGGGCTGTGGACATGGCTTACCTAGATTTTAGCAAGGCATTTGATTCAGTCACACACAGAAGATTAACACACAAGTTAGCCAGCCTTGAAGTGGGTCCCAAGGTGGTAGCCTGGATAAAAAATTGGCTAGACAACAGGACGCAAAGTGTAGTAGTAAATGGAGTCCACAGTGAAGAAAGGAGGGCTACTAGCAGGGTACCGCAGGGTTCAGTACTGGGACCGGTCCTTTTTTAATGTCTTTATAAGTGACATTGCAGAGGAACTGGAAGGAAAAGTATGTCTCTTTGCAGATGACACAAAGATCTGCAACAGGGTTGATACACCAGATGGAGTGGAAAGGATGAGAAGGAACTTGACAAGGTTGGAGGAATGGTCAAATGTATGGCAGCTCAGATTCAATGCAAAGAAGTGCAAGGTAATGCACCTGGGAAACAAAAACCCAGGGCAATATGTACACAATGGGGGGTGAGATACTGACAACAGTAAAAATGGAAAGGGACCTGGGGGTAATTATATCAGATGACCTAAAGGTGGGCAGCAATGTGGAGAAGGCAGTAAGGAGGGCTGGGGATACTGGGATGCATAGGGAGAGGAATCAATAGTAGAAAACAGGAAGTTGTTATCCCTCTGTACAGACAGTTGGTGAGGCCCCATCTGGAGTACTGTGTGCAGTTCTGGATACCCCATCTCCGCAAAGACATAGACAGAGTGGAGGTTGTCCAGAGGAGGGCAACTAAAATGGTGCAGGGTCTGCACCAGAAGTCATATGAAAAAAGACTACAGGATCTTAATATGTATACCCTTGAGGAAAGGAGGGAGAGAGAGGGGACATGATAGAAACTTTCAAGTACCTCAAGGGAATCAACAAAGTCCAAGAGGGTGGCATCTTTCAGAAAAAGAGATGTGCAAGAACAAGGTGGCACAATTTGAAGATAGAGGGGGGACGGCTTAGAGGTAATGTGAGGAAGTATTTTTTCACAGAGAGAGTTGTGGATGCATGGAACAGCCTCCCTGAGGAGGTCGTGGAGTCAAGAACAGTGGGATAATTCAAGAATGCACGGGACAGACATAAGCAGTCCTAGTGGGGGGTAGGAGGAAGTAAGCTGTTGGTTAATTAGGATCTGCAGCTTATCTGTTAGGAAGGAAAATGGGCAGACTAGGTGGGCCAAGCGGTCCCTATCTGCTGTCAAATCATATGTTTCTATGTTTTTATGCTGTGTTAATGGCTGGTATCCTACCCTAAAGACTTCATTAACTCCATGAATAAGTTTAGTGATTTTGAATGGCAAGATGGTTACCTATTGGAGGGCATCAATGTAGAATCTATTTACTGCTTGAAAAAGCATTAGTATACTATAAAAGCATCTGGTTTCTTTCTAATGCAGTATTGCAGTATTTTAAAACATGACTTATTCCCCATTCTTTTTATCCTAGAAACCTTCGATTTTGTGTACATGATTTTCCATTGGCCAGATTTCAGTGTGTTAGTTGTTGAGCTAGGTCCAGCGTTTCCCCTGTGCATCGTATGGGGAGCCAGACCTTTTTCCTTACTTGGTGATGCAAATGAACTGCAAACATGCTGAACTCCTGTTTGATCACTAGCTGAGGGGGAAGGGGTGTTCTTCCCATTTGACATATTGGGTGCTACACCCCTCTTTCCATTTGCTAGTTTAAATATTTTGCAAAGATGTCAAACTTCTGCCCCAATGCACTGACTCCCTCCTTAGTCAGATGCAGTCCATCAAATTTAAAGAACTCTCGCTCCCAAAACTGTTGCCAGTTACCTACAAATTTGTGTCCTTTCTCTTGGCACCAGCTCTTGAGCCACATGATTAGCAACCCTATCTCCCCTTCTCTAACCTTCTGTCCATCTGCCCCCTCTCCCAGACTGGCAGGATCTCAGAGAAGGAGATGCCGGATGAAATGGATGATAGTTTGTCACCCAGCCTGGTCAGGTGTTCCTTGGTATCCGCAACTGACCGGCTGGAGAGATCATTATTCCCTATGTGTACCAGGGCATTGATGTTTTCTCCTGCTTCCTGCATGATTTTAGCAATTTAGTCAGTGTCACTCCACACTGATCTACCTGGGAGACATCTGACCATTACCCCCGGCTGGAGATAGGTATCAACTCCCCGAATCATGGAGTTTCCTATGATCAGTAGTGTTTTGGATTTCCTTTTTGCTTTTTTTTTGTTTTGGTCCCTAATTTGGGTGAGTTTTGTTGTGCTAGTTCCTGTGCTGCAGTGTCCGGCTCTGCAGTGTCCCCTGCCCCTTTGTTTGATTTTGGAGACAGAGGAAGATACCTGTTTGTAGTTTTTATATGGTTTGTGAAGGTGATACACTGGAGAGCACTGAGTGATGGGGCACCTGATTTGCCCCTCCTAACCACCTGCCAACATCCCAGACCATCTACCCTCTGCAGTCAAGGTGCTTCTGTTGGATGTTGGAGAAATGGCGGGCAGTTCTTATAATATATTTCCTTCTGAATATGTGATTTGAGGAGTGCAATCTCTGCCCACGCTGCCTGGAGCAAGCCCTTAGATCTCCAATGGTCCAGCATGTAGGACAGTGTCCTAAATCCTGTATAACTGCCCTTTTGAAAAGTGCCCTATAGTACCTTCAGTTAATAATATCCATTCCAGATGAGTTGTAGGGTTTATAACCTGGTCAGAGAACTTAGAAGGAGGAAAATGAAGCAAAAATTTGATTTTGTATTTTGTTTGTTTTTGTATAACTTGTTATAATAAGTTAAATTACTTGTGCACCTGTAAATGAGGTCACTGTGTGGATACTAATCTGATCCTCTCCTTCCTGCTTTGCTACAGGAAATGTCATGACTGTGCTACCCTATAAAAGGAGTATAGTGTGGGGTGATTGGGAATGGGGGTGGGTGGCTAGGCCCTTCCCCGGCCAAAAAGAAGGACCACAGACAAAAGAAACAAGGAGGTAAGAGCAGAAATAGTCGTCCAACAACTAATGCAGTAGCCCTGAAAGCTTAGCCTAATGATATATAAAACTGTAAAACCTGTAAAGCACCACCTGTAATAATTTCACAGGAGATATACCCTGTAAAAAACACTTTGCTACAGAGAAAAATAAAGCTGTAACAGAAGATATACCTTGCAAAAAACAGTTTGAATCAGAAGATTACAGCAGTAATCTGTAAGCACAAACCTATAGGCACACCCTATAATAATGAAGCTGAAAGTATACCTTGCAACAACAATTTGAATCAGAGAAAAATAAAGTAGTAAAATGTTAGCAACAAACAGTAACAACCCCTGTGAGTAATATTAATAAATAATATTCCTCAGAACAGCAGATTTTTTTTGTAGAAAATCATTCCTCAGCCATTTCTGTGAAAAATCTTGAGAGTATAGGAATAAAATTCTGTGGAGAAACTCATTCCCATAGTTTTCTTTCATAGAATTCTGCCCTTCTGCTTCTAGTGAAATTCAATGGAATTTTTGCAGAATTTTGAAAATTCTGTGAAATTTCATTCCACCAGAATTTCAACATTGCCAACAACACTAGTCAATATGAAAAGAACAGTGTCTATGACCTTTGGTACCAGCTAGAAACTGTCCAATCTCTCGAGACTTCCAGTCTTCTCCATTCTGGATAGCTCCTCTCTTGAAGCAGTGCAGCCCTTCAAGTACATTGACTTGTGGCTTGACAACAAGCTTGATTTCTCAGCCCACAGGGATGCCATCCATACTAAGCTGGCTTGGGTCACCAAGGCATTCACTGCCAGGAAAAAATCACTGGCAGCAGTGGTCCAAGGTGAATTGCCCAGGAATGAGTGAAGGCAGTGTGTGAGTTGGGCATGTTTTTGACAAGATAAAGCTGGGAGGTGAAGAGAGGCTCCAAACTCTTTCAGGGATAATATGCAGTCATTACCCACACAGTCTGTCAATTTACAACCCTGTGAACCTGGCCAGAAACTAGAAGTGATTATCCTGTTTCCTATAAGGATATTTGGATTGTTGAGGAGTGGCTGTCCCAGATCCCTTTCTGGAAGTAATTTCGACAGTTTACATAACTGCATATGGGCTTGGAGTGACCATTCAAGCAGGGATGCCTTTAACAAGGCTGGTATTGTACTAAAAAAAAGAAATATCAGAGCTTGGGGGTTTATATGATAGTGTCGTAACCTAGTAAGTTCTATACTCAACCAGGCTGGAGACTGTCCTTCACCCAGTCCAGCTTAAAGCCATCTAAAGTACTTCACCCCATGGAAAGTTAAATAATAAATTAATAAATGTGGAAGGTGAAGGCCTTCTAACTCCTGGGGTCTACAAAACTTATTATAAGCCCACCTAGGCTGTTTTCTGGCCCACAAAAATCTGGACCAGGATACCTGTAGTTTAAGAAACCACTGTTTTTAAAGGTAGATATTTAGCATAGACAGAGGATACATTAGTCTAGGGAAAGCCGCCATCTCCAGGACATTGGCCCTATCCCAAAGGGTGCATGGCTCATGTTGCCACCTGGTCAAATCTTGCTTCAGTTGGCTAACAACTGGGTCCAAATTTTATTTTTTCAGTTGAGTGATTTATTTATTTATTTTATTTATTTTGTGAGTGAGGTCTCGGGGCAGTTCTAGTCCCAAAAACTTTAAAGACCTCGGAGCCCATTGAAACCCCAACTCCAGGACTGTGACTTGAGTACATTTTGGAAAAAGTGATAACACTGTTGTTTTATGTGCATTCATTCTGTAACCAGAGGGAGCACTATATGCTGAAATAGGTATCGGGTCATAATGTTGCATGCTTAATAGCGTACGACATTATGGCTAACCTGGTTCAGTGCTGCACCAGTGAGCAAATGGTGCAATACCACATATACTGCTGTACACAGTATTGCACCATTCTCAGTCTCCCAGGCAGAGGATAAGACCTCTGCTGGGAGTGGGTTCTGCTGACCAGCTGCTGTTGCTCAATGGACTGAGCCACAGCAGCAGGGAACCCAGGCAGTGCTTATGGGACTGGGTTTAATTTCGGTCCCAGAAACTTTTATTTTTTAAACTTTGTGCACTCCCGACTTGACCCCAGGTTGAGAATCTATATTGAGGGGTGTTCAAGGGGTGTAGCCCCCTGTAACAGGGGGTGTAGGGGTTGAGCCCCCCACAAAAAAAAGAGATATGCCGCATGGCAAGAATCATGCTGTATTGGCAGCATGATTTAGCCATGTGGCATGATGTCCTGTGACATTATGACCCCGTGCTGCCAAAATAGCATTTAAGATGCTGGGAAGGGAGGTTTGCCAGTCTGACAGGTGGAGGAGCACATCATCAGCAGACACTGACAATTTATAATCGTATGAGCCAATTCTAATTCCTTTGATATCTGGGGAGATGTTGCTCTTCTTAGCTAGGCACTTTATGTATAAATTGAAGAGCAGGGGTGAAAGGGGACAGCCCTGAATAGTGCCCCATGACAAACTAAAATTGGAAGAAAGGACCCCATTACTAAAGATTCTGGTGGAGGGACACGTATATAAAAAATTGATCCACTGAATGAACTCTTGTGGAACATCACAACAGGGCAAAACATCAAATAAGAAAGTCCATTCCACCCTATCAAAGGCTTTCTCTGTGTCTAAGGAGATGAGCACCTGACCAGCACCCCCCTCACCAGTCTCAGAAATTAAATATAGGATTTTCTGAAAATGGTCACTGGAATACCGACCCTGCGTGAAACCTACTTAGTCAGCGCCAGTTAGACATTCGCACACTTCTTTCAGTCTGGAAGCCAAGACTCCAGCCAGAATCTTGATGTCTACATTTAAGAGAAATGGGTCTGTAATTATCAGGTGCCATAAGATTTCTCCCAGGCTTTGGCAATACCACCAGACATGCTTCAAACATGACTGTTTCTGAAATTTGATGATGGAATAGATAATGATATACTTCACACAAAAACGGGTTAGTTCTGATTTAAATACTTTATAAAATAGTGTGACATAACCATCTGGGCCAGGAGCTTTATCTGAAGATAGACGGTCTATGGCAGATAGAACCTTTCTCTCTAACACCAGGCCCACTAGAGTGGCCTGCTGTTGCTCAAAAGCACCAAATCTGTAAAAAAATTGGTAAAAAGAGAGGGGTACTGGTAATCAGAGGCCTGGGTGGTATTAAGAGATTGATAATAATCCCTGAAAATCTCTACTATTTTTAAGGGATCCAAGGTAATCTGGTCTGTTTTAGGGTCAGTAAGAGCTGTTACCCATCTATCAGCTCGATGTTTCTTTAAGAGCTGTGCAAGCAATCTACCCGCCTTTTCCCCCTGCCCCAAAAAAGTGGCTTTCCATTTCACAGCAGATCTAGTCACCCTATCTAACAAATAAGATTCATATTTTGCCAGCAGAGAAGTGAGCTTCAGCCACACGTGGTCAGGGGATTTTTGGGGAATTTGTGTCTCTAGTAATCCTATTAAGGAGAGTCTATGTTTAGTCCATAAATAGAACCTATGAAAATCTCCATGCTGGCCAAAAAAACATCGATCAGTATATATCTCCCCTCAGTATCCCACAGCTCAAAAATAAGTGTAAGTGGGACAGATTTATGAATTTAAATGGTGACACCTCTCTGTCTGGCACTGGTACCTGCCCTATATATATCTGGCCAACCCAAAGCTTCTGTAGATGGCAAAGCTGGTCCACAGGAACATGGGTTTCCTGTAACATTACTATATGTGGATGGTAACGCAGTAAATGCTTAAGTATACAGTACATACAAACATATGAAAAAGCCAGCAGAAGAAGGCCATTTGGTCTGTCAAGTCTGCTCGTATTGCAGGGTCCACTGCTTGTGCTACTGTCCCTGTCCTCCCTTCCTCCCTCCTCACACCTCCCATCCTCCCCCATGAACCTTACCTTCCCTCTATGCTTATCCCAGCCTCACTTAAAGCTTCCCATTGTCTTCAATGAGATGACATCTTCATGCAGTGCATTCCAAGTGTCCACCACCCTCTCTGTGAAGAAGTGTTTCCTGACCTCCCTCCTAAACCTCCCATCTTCTAGCATAAGACTGCGCCCTCTCATGTACTGGTTGCCACTCAGCTTAAAGCGACTCCCCTTATCAACCTTATTTATACCTTTCAAGTACTTCAAGGTCTCAATCATGCCCCTTCTCTCTCTCCTGTCTTCCAGGGAGTACATGTTCGGTGCCCTCAATCTCTCCTCCTATGCCTTACCCTGCATATATTCAATATTTATTTTTGGTTTCTCTTCTCCCTTTAACATTCCATGAAATAAAACTCCATTCTTCTATTTAATTCCCAAATCACACAATAGAGGATGCCAGCTTCCCTAAATTCCCAAAGTCTATCACTGCCCTCCCCACCATCCCCCACCTCCCTCCCCTGCTCATTGCCCCCTGGAAACATATTCCCACAACCAAACAACCCAAACAGAAACCCCAACCCTCTCCTCAACCTTACGTACCACTCCAGCCAAGGACTGTCTCCTAAGTAAATGGTCCATGATGCCAAGGCAGAGTTATCTTTGCTGCAGCCAGCCTCCCATCCTTAATAAAGAGAGAGGGAGTATGCCTTTTGGGGGGGAGGAGGTAGATATCTAGGAATTGCTACCAAGCCCCTCTTCCCTCTTAGATAACTCCAGCTTATAGCTTTTCCTACCTTACCAAAAAATTAAAATAAAATTGTCATCCTAATCTTTTTTTATGTGACCATGAAGTCTGGTCCCCTCAGAAACTAATTTATACAGAATGCTGGCCACTGCTGACTTGGATATAATGATAATACCATGAAAAAAGAATCTGACAAGTGATATGAATATTCCTTATTCTTTCATCTTAAAACAAAACAAGTACTAAATCATGGTCACCTTTCAATTATTCACAAAAGTGGGAGCAGGACAGAGTCAGGAAACTACAGACCAGTTAGTTTGACTTCAGTAGTAGGGAAAATGATGGAATAATTTCTGAAGGAAAGAATTGTTGAGTACCTAGAGACCAGTGGGGCACAGAACCAAAGGCAGCATGGATTCACAGTGGAAAGGTCATGTCAGACAAATATAATTGATTTCTTTGATTGGGTGATCAAAGCAGTAGAGCAGGGAGGGGCTGTGGACATGGCCCACCTAGACTTTAGCAAGGCATTTGACACAGTCCTGTACAAAAGATTAATAAATTAGCCAGCCTGGGAGTGGGTCCTAGGATGGTAGCCTGGGTAAGACACTGGTTGGACAACAGGACACAGCGAGTAATAGTAACTGGAGTCCACAGTGAAGAAAGGAGGGTTACTAGTGGGGTACCGCAGGGTTCAGTACTGGGGCCGGTCCTTTTTAATGTCTTCATAAGTGACATTGCAGAGGGACTGGAAGGGAAGGTATGTCTCTTTGCAGATGACACAAAGATCTGCAACAGTGTTGATACACAAGGTGGGGTGGAAAGGATGAAAAGGGACTTGGCAAGGTTGGAGGAATGGTCAAATGTATGGCAGCTTAGACTCAATGCAAAGAAGCACAAAGTAATGCACTTGGGAAACAAAAACCCAAGGCAAGAGTACCTAATGGGGTGAGATACTGACAACAACAAAAATGGAAAGGGACCTGGGGGTAGTCATATCAGATGACCTAAAGGTGGGCCAGCAATGTGAGAAAACAGTAAGGAGGGTTGTGGGATACCGGGATGCATAGGGAGAGGCATCACCAGTAGAAAACAGGAAGTTATTGGCCCTCTGTACAGACAGTTGGTAAGAGCACATCTGGTGTACTGTGTACATTTCTGGAGATCCCATCTCTGCAAAGACATAGACAGGGTGGAGGCTGTCCCAAAGAGGGCAACCAAAATGATGCAGGGTCTGCATCTGAAGACATATAAAGAAAGACTAAAGAAACTAAAGATGTATAGCCTCGAGGAAAGGAGGGAGAGGGGGGACATGATAGAAACGTTCAAATACCTCCAGGGAATCAACAAAGTCCAAGAGGGTAGCATCTTTCAGAAAAAGAGATGTGCAAAAACAAGGGGGCACAATTTGAAGATAGAGGGGGGACGGCTCAGAGGTAATGTGAGGAAGTATTTCTTCACAGAGAGGGTTGTGGATGCATGGAACAGCCTCCCTGAGGAGGTCATGGTGTCAAGAACAGTGGGGGAATTCAAGAATGCATGGGGCAGACATAGGGCAATTCTAGTGGGGGGTAGGAGGAAGTAGGCTGTTGGTTAACTAGGATCTGCAGCTTATCTGTTAGGTCGGGAAATGGGCAAACTAGGTGGGCCAAGCGGTCCTTATCTGCCATCAAATTCTATGTTTCTATGTAGGGGGACTAGGCTAATTAAAAGCATTCAATGAGAAAAGAAATAAAAAAAGCTTAATAATTATCTGGGTGAAAGAGATCACCCATGTTGGTAGTCCCCCCCCAGCCATCATCTAACCTCTGAAACCTTAACTTGTGTACCACATTCAGGTTATATGTAAATTCAACAAGTGGGAAGAAAGTCTCTGCCCAATATTAACCTCTAAATAACTAATACATAACAAAGTAACTTCTTCAATTTAACTATATGCAGGCAACATGTATCTGAAGTAAAAAAGTCTGTGCCCCTTCTGTACAGGATGTAAAAAATAAAGTTCCAGGGTCCTTGGAATGGTAGACAAATCCATGAAGAACAGATAGGTCTTAATGCATGGCAAAAAACAAAAATGTCTGCCCATTTTTGCAGTGTTCAGTTTTAGCTATGCCACATTAAATCCAAGGAGGTGCCCCCTTCCAGTGAAGCTACTGACTTTTGGATTGATTTCTAGCATGCAATCATCAAATCTAATACGTAGTTCAGTATTAAAAGCTGCAGCAGACTTATTATGACTCTCAAAATGGGGGCAATTTACAGTATGAATCAATTTCTATAACTAAAATATTAGTCCACTAACCAAAAGAGTCTCTGTTTCACATAGTCTTTCTCACACGGAGCATTCAAAAATAAGAAGAGAATGAATCCCCAGATAGTCTTCTTGTTGCAAACACATCTGGATATTCAGACTGTCCCCAAAGTTAAACAAATAATGGTGAACTGGAAAATCCAATCAATACCTTCAAAGCTTTAGCCACACATAAGTATGTTACCTCTATGCTGAAGGAGATGTGCCAAAGCAGATTTGCCTGCATCCTCAGCCCCCTTTACTGATCTGGCAGCATGGTCTTCAGATCAGATGTCGCTTGTTCTGCAATGTCAAAGTGATGGGATACCATCAGTTGTGCCAGGAACAATATGCAATGCTTTATCTTTGCCGACCACAATTTTGACTGGATAGCCCGGTATTGAGCCCACTCCTATATGACTTTATGGATAAGGTCAGGAACCAAGCAAAGACACTTACCAGCCCATTCCACTGACTCAGTCTTCTTTGTTGCTAGAAGTATGTGCTCCCTATCCAGATGATTAAGCACTCTGAAAATTATTGGTCTGGGAGGGTCGCCTTCTTTAGGTTTAGGGTGCACTGCCCGGTGTGCCCGCTCAGTGATGTAAGTAGGCCTGATAGGCAATGGACCAGCTACCTTCATACAGAGCTTTTGAATAAAGTCAATAGACATCTGCCCTTCTTCTGTCTCTGGCAAGCCTAATAATACAAGATTATTTCTCCTGGAGTGGCCCTCCAGGTCATCCACTTTTTCTTCCAACTTCTTGACTGCTCGCTTAACAGAAAGGTGATTGGGCTGCTGCTTTGCAAATTTATCTTCCACAGATGAAATTTGGGCTTCCGAGTTGGTAACCCTCAAAGCCAAATCTTTGACCAGTGGGCACCACTTGAAATTCAATAATCATTATGAGAACTGCTGCCTTTATAGTTTGGAGCTCCGTGTTCATTTACTCTGCCATGATGGAATTAACGATGATGAGCTCAACAGTCTCTAGAGGCAGGGTAACACTCCTATCCAGTCTCTAGGATTTCAGGCCTACTACCTGCTTGACCTTTCCCTCTGAATCATCAGATCTCTGCAAGTTAGTAATCTCAGTAATTTCATCTCCTCCGCTGCCACTCTTAATCGGTCAGCAATAAGAAGAGCTTGCTACTTAAAAAGAGTTTATAGAGAGACTGGATCTGATAAAGTTAACGTTTTTAAGGTGCTGGTTTGACAGAACTTCGTGGGCTTTCTGCTCACTCTCCCTCAAGCATCATGTGACTCCGTCGCACCAAATGTAGAAAAGATTATATACTTTTGCAGGGAAAAAAAGACCTTGATGCTTCAAGGCACACTGTTCTTCATCAGGAGGCTAACTACATGGTGAGAATTTTCCCCATTAAGTATGGTGCAACAAATTACTTTCTTAAAACAATTTATTTAAAGGAGTAATACAGTCAAAATTTGCAAAAACATATGCTGTGCTGTGGTTTGATTTGTGTTCGTAGCCCTGATGTGTCCTTCCCTTTGTTTACTAATAAGAGTTTTGTTTCACAGTTAGACTGCTAGTTATGTAATAGTTTTATGGGGCCTCGGGATCTCCACCTTAGCAAGATTTATTGATCTCTTTTTCCTACAAAGTCTCCTGTCTCATGTGACAGTGATGCATCCGAGACCACTAATTCAGCAAGTACTTGAGATGGGAGTCTGATGTTCAGATTTCCAGTAAATAGCTCTAATTCAATATTTTTGTTTTCTATGCGTGTGTGTGTCAGGTCTAGCCAGAAGTAGTAAATGTTTTGATTTTAAAACTTTGTCAAATTACACACAACCTTAAAAAGCACACGAATCACCCCAGATCATCAATATTACAATTAGTAAAGACTCTAGCTGTTTTATAACAGAATAACTTACTCAGTTAGCCCTCAAGTGTTTGCTAAACTGTAAATATAGCCATTAGTACTAGTAGTAGTAGTGTTAGTAGTAGTAGTAGTAATAGTAGATGTTATTTATTTTGGACACCCTTCCCCGATGGCTCAGGGTACCCTTACAAATATAGACAGACAGTAAATATAGCTCATGATTAGTCAGTTCAACAAAATAACACAATTCATCAAACAGCTCTCTAAAAATATAAATAAAAATAATTCTGCTACTCATGAATGGAAGGCAGCTTGAAATAAAAAGGTTTTCAGACCCTTTTTAGAGCTTTCCAAGTACTCACTGGATAAGGAACATTACTTAATATCACAGCTCTGTTGTTGTGAAATTGACTCTAAACCAGTGCTTGGTAAATCCATGGTCCCAGATATATCACTGTCACATGTAACAGGAGGTATTGTAGGAACAAAAGAGGAAGAAACCATGCTAAGATGGTGATTCCCAGGAACCATAAAACTACTGTAACACTAGCAGGCTAATTTAGGAAAAAAAAAACTCCTAATATCAGGCAAAGGGAATGATACACTAGAATTACACACACAAATCAAAACACTCTGTACAACATACATTTTTGCAAATTCTGACTGTCATACTCCTTTAAGCTAAAATTTAAAAAGGGACACAGTTGCAAATCAAACTGTGAATTCATTCCATAGTAACAGCACCTAAGTCACTGCTCAGTCGTAGACTTATAAATATTAAAGCAAGCATTTGTCAGTGCTGAATGTTGTCTCGCTAGCATTGACATTGGTAGTGCAGGAGTTAGAGATGCATGATAGGAGAGGCAGTGAAGTATTGAAATGACGCCAACCCTGCACCCACCCTGCAGAGACTGACAGGCGTTGGGGTGTGCCTTTGGGTCATCAGCTATAACACTCATGCCATTTTACCTCACCCTACCCTGTAGACACTGACAAGTGTCGTGGTGTGCTTTGGGGTCTTTGGGCCTTATACTTACCATATTCCATAAGGAAATACACTGAAGTGGGTGCAGTATAGGAGAATAGGGTGAACTTCAGGGCTGAACAGTCCAAGGCACACCTCGATGCCTGTCACTGGCTGCAGGGTGTGGGTGAGGGTGGAATGGCAGGAGCACTACAGCTGATGATCCCAAGTCACACTCCTGACGCCTGTCAGTCTGTACAGGGTGGTGTGTTACAGTTTTAAACCCTAATGCCTTAAATGTGTGTTGGTATTTTCACTCCAAATTATCAACATGGGCTTTTTGTGACCCCACCTCATGAAGAGCAGCACTATCGGTTTGTTAGCCAAAAGGTGATTTTGCACAGCGGCTGCGACAGTTGGTGCCACAGATACATAAACACATTTTGGGCAGGATGTGAAAAATGGCAACTGCATTGTTCATGAGGAGGTTTAAAAAAATGGCAACTTTGAAAATCTGGAGTGAAAATATAAAAATTTGGTGAAGTCATGAGCATGCACAGAAACTGCGCAACGCACGTCTGCAACCCAATTATTTATGGGAATTTTTAATCACATTTTCAACATAGGCATTTTGGGATCTCCCCTCATGAACAGTGGAAATGTGATTTTGTTAATCTGTCCCAAAAGTTGATTTCCCACAGCGACCACGCCATTGTACGCCACAGGTGCGAAAACACATTTCAGGCAGGATGTAAAAAATGGAAGCTGTATTGTTCATAAGGAGGTGAGGGAAAATGGCAATGTTGAAAAGTCTGGAGTGAAAATATTACAAATTCACAAAGTAATAAGCATGCGTGGAAACTGCGCAATGCACGCTCTTAAAAGAGCCATTTCTGTCACCAAATTTGCAACATAGGTTTTTTGAGAGCCCCCCTCATGAATAGTGGCACTGTCATTTTGTTACTTGATTCCAAAAGGTGATTCCACACAGTAACTACAAAATCACCTTTTGGGACGAATAATACCATGACAGTGACTGAATTCATGAGGAGGGGTCCCAATAACCCCATGTTAAAAATTTGCTGCCAAAATTCCCAAAAATGGCAGAGATATGCACCAAAGTTGAGAAACCCTATTTATGCTATTATACAGCTTACTGACATTTCTTCAGTTCGCAGTCGGTTTGAAGAGTGCAGATGTGTTCCCGGTCCACTGAAGATCATCACGCTGGGCTCTGGAGGTACGTATGGGATGAGGGGGGTGTGGGGATGTGGAGTATGCAGATGGGTGGGTGTGGGTTGAGGGAAGGAGCAGGACAGACCATGAGGGACCATTTTCTGATTTACAAGTTTAAAAAAAAAAAGTGGGCTTTTTTGTTTTACAGGGGCATTTGGCAGACTAGGGTGGGCTCCCAGCATGCCATCTGAATGTTTTGGGGTGGGGTTCTGTAGCCAGTGGGGGACTGGGCACCCCCTTTGGCACATACCAAAGGTGATGGGGGGACAAGAGCCGAGGGGGATTGGGCACCCCCTCAGCACACAACAAATGGGGGGGCTGGGCACCCCCCTCGGCACACAACAAATGGGAGGGCATTATGCTGATGGGGAGTGGGCTCTCCTATTAGCAAATTAAACTGGGAAGGGGGACTAAATCCAATGGGGATTGGGCCTCCCCGTTGGCAAAGACAGACTACTTGGGGGGTGCATCATACAGAGGTGCACTGGGCACCCCCTCGGCAGACACTTGAAATGGGAGGGGCATTATGCTGATGGGTAGTGGGCTCCCCCATCAGCAAATGAAGTGTGATGGGGCATGCCATCAGGGGGATTGGGCATCCCTGAAATCAGCGCTCTATGCAACAGTAGTCAATGCTGCCATGTTTATTGAACTGTTTCACCAGGAAAGGCATGCTGCTGCATGACGATCTTGGTTCTCTTTGCAGCAGACCTTTTCTTAGATCTGGTGGCCAGTTTCTGTGTTGCTGGTGTCAGTGCCTGCAGCTGCCTTATTGGGGAATGAGGGATGCACCTACTGATGCTTGCCCTGCATTCGCCCACAGTGACCGCACCTCCAAATCTGCTACTACTGCAATATGTTGGCTGGCGCGCAATTGCGAGCCAACATAAAAATAGCTAAAAACCATGGATATCTGCCTGCCTAATGTGGTTATACCTCTCCAATATGCATGTTAGACAACCCCTATTCAATATGCATTGATTAAAAATCAAAAACATCCAACTATATTAATAAATAGAAAGTGCCATAACTGCTAGAAATACGTTATATATAACCTGCTGCTTTGTTTCCTCTGTTTTTAACTCCATTCACTCTCACTTTTGGTTAAGTTCCTTTTAGTGTGACAGATTATTTTTATACTCTTGGTTTTCTTTCCAAACGTGAGTGACTACTATCTCCTCAGTACCAGTGATTCACTGATACCTATTGCTGAAATTATGCCATCTGAGTGCCGTCACTTTTGTTACTGAATGGTCCCGAGTCTGTTTCCATCTTAGTCTCCAACAAATTTCTTACATGTACAACACAATTTTCACAGGGCCAGGAGAGATTTGGGAGTGCACAGTTCACTGGTGTGGAAACAAATCTCTGCACAAGCGGCCTATAGACACCCTGTTATTTTCAGCAGATTCTCACCAGGGACAACAATTTCTTTGCTACATGCAGATTGCTGTGCCTGGTCATATCTGGAGTACTTTGTGCATGAGAAAATGACCCCAAGATGCTATAAATGAGGGAAAAGGGTTGCAAAACATATTAATGTATTGAAAAATGGTAACCAGTAAAGACACTCTGAGCCAAGACCAGTTTCCAGGTGCAGCCCATGGGAAGGATACAGGAAAACAAAACATTCTGAAATATTGTGCAGGCGGAAAAAACAACAGCCATGCACTGGCAGTACGAACAACTAAAAGGCAATAGAGAGAGAGAAGTTACAGAGAAAAAGTGCAATAAAAATTTGAGCAGGCAAAATGGCCAAACAATGGCAATGTATACTGTATGGAATTATCGTACAGAGTATGTACTAATATTGAAATGGCAGTAAATACAGTTCATAAATACAACAGTAGTGGTGCAGTCAGGAAAGGGGGAATTACGTCACTGTGAGCAGATGTACTGGCCTTGAGTGTAAATTAAGTAAAGAAGCAGGGAGCCAACAAGTATTACACAACAGGATGCAGAAAAGACTAGCCAGGGCCTCTGCAAGAGCAACAGGGAAATAAAGGAACTTCAGCTGATACTTAAGTGGTGGATAGGAAGAGTACAGATGAAGTGGGGGAGATTTTTTTGGCACAATGTTTAAAAAACATGCTAATGGAGGAGCAATTGTGTGATAATGGAGGAGCAATTGTGACAGAGCAAAGGGACACCCTGATAAGCTACTTCTCCTGCCACATGTGTGCAGTTTTCAGGCCTTTCAAAATGTTGTCCCATAAATCATTCTACCATGTTTACAGTCCTACAAGTGACTGGAAAGTTCCATGAATCTGGCAGTCCTTCACGGAGTTACTACTCTCCCCAGTTCTGCAGTGTCAGATGAGCTCCTCGCTGCAGGGATCTAATGATGCAAGATCCGCAGTACAGGTACTCTGTAGTCTGTCTGGATGCACCACCCCCTCCCAGCCTTACAAATGGTCAGGACATTTCCAAGTTAATCTAATGCCACTCAAGCACCTCCTAAGGATAATAAAAGATCCACCTTGAAGTTGCAACCTAGAAACACTGGGGGGATCAGAGTGGCACAGGGCAGGCTCCTTAACACAAATGTGGGCAGTACAGCATCTCCTGGGGCACTAAATCCACCTCAGCTGACTCACACTGAATATCCAGGCTCAGGATGTGAACCTAACTTACATGCACAGCAAGTGGCTCTTTAATCTCAGCATTATCAGTCAGCCAAGGTAAGGGCTCTTTTTAAGGTGAGAAAGGTTGTGCATTGAATTATATAAGTTTCCCTTTGGAACTGAACAAGCAGTCCAACTTTTTGCTTTTCTGACAGTTCATAATGGAAGCTTTTTAGAGGGAGCACATGAACCAAATCATAACAATTGTAATGCAGCACTGCACTGAGCCTGTACCCACTTACTATACACTGTTGATTAGTAATGTCAGTGTGACTTTGGAAGAAAGATAATGAGAGATCTTTGCAGCTTACTATAATGAATACTATACTAAAGATAAGATGGAAGAAGGCTGAGTGTCCGTTTTATCCATTTCCCAACTAGTAGGTCCACATTTTTCCTCATTTACCAAGGATACAGTTGTCAAGTTTCTTTTTGAATGTGAGTATACTTGTTGCTTCAATAATTTCTTTCAGCAAATTATTCCAAAATGTTCCTGCTCATTGAGTAAAAAAAAATGTCTCCCATTATTTTTGGCATTCTGATCCAATTTTATTTGTTAATTGAGAGAACATAAGTTAAAAAAATCATTCTGAAAAGAAATGTTCTTTGCTTTTTTAAGCTCACTGTCATTCAAAATTTCAAACTTTTCTAGCATTTCCCCTCTAATATGTCTTTCCTCATGTGAAAATAGATTGAGTTTATTTAATCTGTTTTCATAGTTATAATTTCTTAATCTACTGTAGGTACCATGTTGGTAATTCTGTGTTGTACCTTCTCTAATAGCTGCATTCACCCTTGGGATAAGGGGTCCATATTTGTGACCTGTAATGTAAATATGGCCTTATGTATGCTTTACTTGTTGGCATAATGCATAATTCATTTCTACTAATAAACATCCATTTTATATTCAGTATTAATCTTTGTGCTATATGTACTGTTTTACCACAGTGTTTTGTAAATTGCTAATCCTCATTTATAATCACTCTTAGGTCTCTTTCAGTTTCCACCTTTTTAGGGCTGTAGGTGGAGCCTACAGCACTATTGTGATCACTCAGTAGCTCTAAAAAAACAGCTGATTATGTAACCTTCCATTGGACTTTTGGAAGTATCCTTTCAAAAGCCCAATGGAGCATGAACCCCTCTGCCATGATTGGCCACTATGGAAAAACAGCTGCACAATTTCAGCTGTTACTTCCACATTCTGGCGCATGAACTGCGCATGTGTGTGACTTGTGTGCATGCACAGTTCTGCGGGTGCCACCATGTTGCGAACTGCAAAAATGCCATTCTCCGTAAAGATGTTCCCAAAATTGGCTGCCTGCTGTGTGGCATTCTGTGCCCCCCACCTTAACTGGCACACTTGAAGCCCACCACAGTGACCACAATGATTTTTCTGTGTCCCTCTCCCCCAAGTCATGCGGCACACTGGGAGTCCACCCCCAGTGTGCCCAAAGATGTTCCCAACATCGGGGTGCCCAATCCCAGTCTCAGCATCCTGTACAACCCCCCCATTCATATGGCAAACTATGAGCCCACCCCAGTCTGCTGAAATGTTTGTTTCTTTGTTTTTCTGTAAAATAGAAAACAGTCCCTCATCGTCACATTTTTTCCCCTGTAAAACAGAAAACAGTCCCTCATTATTGCTGCAGTCCCCTCACCCTTCCCACCCTCCCACTGAGAATCCACCTCCCCACACACACCCCTTACCCCATACTTAGCTCTGGAGGTTGGCCCTGTCATCTTCTGTGGACCGAGATGTGTCTGCACCCTTCAAAGCTCAACCATGAACTGAAGAATCAAAGGTAAGCATGCTATACTGCCATTCAATGGGGTTTTCAACTTATGCCGATATTTCAGCCATTTCTTGGAATTTTTGCCTCAAATTTTCAACATGGAGTTCTTGGGACACCAGCTCATGAAAACTGTCACTGTAATTTTGTTACTCAGTCCCAAAAGGTGAGTTCACAGTTGCTGCAAGGAATCACCTTTTGGGACCAATTCATGAAATAACAGTGTCACTGTTTATGAGGTGGGGTCCCAAAAAGCCCATGTTGCAAATTTGGTGAAAAAATTCACAAAATGACTGCATTACGAGCATGCATTGCACAGTTTCTACACACGCTCCTAACATTGCCACTTTTTAATATTTTCACTCCACATTTTTAACATTGCCATTTTTGCACACCTCCTTCAAAACAGTAGAAGAAGAAGAAGAATCCACATTTATATAGCACTTTTCATACACAGTATCCCAAAGTGCTTTTACAAGCAATGCTAGACTGGTAGCGTAGTGACTGAATGCGTGGTGGCGGCCATATCACACATCATCACCCACACACAGCCTGGATAATTTCATGAACCAGTTTATGGGAAGGGGAATGTTGGCCAGGACACCGGGAATGCTCCCTGCTCTTTGTGAAGAGTGTCCTGGGTTCTTTTACTTCCACCTGGACACCCACCAGGACAACACCAGGATGGGCAGGAGGGACCTCAGTTTAACATCTCATCCGAAGGATGGTGCACCCCATCAGTACAGCACCCCCCAATACTACATTCGGATATCAGCGATTTTTAGGTGGAAGTCCAATGTGGGATGAGAACCCACGACTTTCTGGTCCAGAGGCAGAGGTGCTACCAACTGAGCCACGCTGACACCAGTATAGCTGTCATTTGTCCATAACCTGCCCAAAATGTGTTTTCACACCTGTGGTGCAGAATAGCATGTTTGCTCTGCGAAATCACCTTTTGGGACAAGTGAACAAAATGACAATGGCACTGTTCATCAGGAGGGTGCAAAAAAGGCCATGTTGAAAATTTGGTGTAACACCTCCAAAAAATGGCTAAGTTACACCTGGGCACTGAATAATTTCTACACACATGTGTAACTTTGGTCACTTGGTAGCTTTTCACAGCCCTATCGACTCTGCCTAGACCTTGTTTATTTCATCACCACTTATAAAATTGCATCAGAATGCATTCACTGAAATGGATATCATTAGTGAGATACAGTATGTACTGCTCTGTTTGATTCTAGGAGATCAAATTCATTTGAAGGAACCCCTCAGATGATCTGATTCCTGAAGGATTGTACAGCCTTGATTAAAGCATCATTTGCCATAGATGTATCCCTTTTATCTTCAGTGAAGACACAGCCAGTGCTTCAGTGTTTGATACATTACTATCAAACATACAAAAAAAATAGAAAGTCTCTCATTTTCAGATGAAGAGCTCTGTGTAGTCTGAAAGCTTAACTTACATAAATCTCTTCTTGATCCAATAAACAGCATCAAATAATCCACTTTGTTCATCAGAAATACAAAAAGGGATCTCACTACCCCCTCACCTCACCTCAGCATTGCTAGGAATGTCCAGTATTTTAGTTCAATGAAATCTGGACAATGCAGCAAGGGATTTGTTGCAAGTTTGTATTGATTAAAATCATCACATGCACAGAATTGTGATTCTGAAGTAAGGAATGCAGTAGTATTAGCAAGTGCTTCTACAGTCTTCATTTTTTTACCTCATCTGTTTACCAAAAATCAAAAAGTGAGATTGCTCTGGTAGTACAGAGATATGCTGTTGCTAATGTACAGGGCAGGCAGACCCTCTAAAACACAAAACTATTCATAATGTAATGAGAATTTTAGTGGCTCTTGGTGAGATTTGAGCCATGGCAAATAATTTGCAAATATATTTTGGAACGGAGACTAAGGGTGAAAATATCCGTGTAATTTATATCCTCTAGAGCCTTAAATGTTTTATTTTTCTTTTATTTATATGATAGCCTAATTTAAAGGCATCAACTTGTTTTCAGGAGGATCATAGGGCAGCATTTAAAAGAGCAGGTGTAGCAGTAAATTTTATATAAAATGCTTAGCTTACATGTTAGTGCTGTGCAAATCTCCCCAGGTTCAATCTTGTGAACATGTATGATGACACCAGGCAAGCTTCATCAATGTGCTTTTTATGATGAAATAGTTCATGTTTGATTGACTGTTAAAAACCACCGGGGAAATTGGCATGAAATCAAATTATATATTGCAGTGGTCTAATGAAGAACTGAAACATCATGATAATGCAGGAATCATCTTGAAGAATACTGCTTCCAAAAATGTTGTCAGTTGAGACACTGCTAAACGTGGACAAGGCTTTCTGTTGTGAAATGAATCAGTGATAAGGGGGTACACTTGATAATGTTTGTTTCTGATATTAGCCACACACCAGTAGCACCAATGCAAAATTTAAAACAAATGTGGAATAAATTGAATTAAATCTCAGAGGATGAGCCAGTATTGAGATTGCTACGGTATGTTCTTAATTGCCAAATGATCAGAAGAGGTTGGACCATTTCCTATTTAGCATACTCCTTAGTGCCATCAGTGAGCTCCTTGTGGGTCAGCACTCTGTTTAAAACATGAAACCAGACAGTGTTCTTTATATGAGGCAGACAGAGAAAGCAATGGTTCCACAGCTGATGTTGGCATGTTAAAACTGAAAGAACAGGTACCTGACCTATGAGGGGGTCATCTTGTCATTGGTGATCAGACTTATCACAACTCAGCAAATTTACAAAACCAAGAGCCTCTTTTAAAATCATAGAATGAAAAAAGAAAGTGAGTAAGAAACTAGAATACCTTTAACATTATTTGCAGGCTCCTTTGAGCAGCATTTCTAGAGGTGGGTGCACTGAATACTGTTTGTTTTTATATTGGCCACACACCAGTAGCACTCCTACAACATTTAAAGAAAAGGATATAAGAAATGTAATTAAAACTCAATGGATGAGCCATTACTAAGCTTGCCACTGTATGTCCTTAATTACCAAATTGTCTCAGAGGGTGTGACCATCTGCTATTTAGCATGCTCTCCACTGGCCACCTTAGTCTTTACATAAGACAGAAAGAGAAATCAGTGGAATAACAGCTTACATTATAATGTTAAAACTGAAAGATCAGGTATCTGCTAATGAGAGGGTCACCTTGTCATTGGTGGTTGGGCTTATTCCAACTTGGCCAATTTATAAAACCAAGAACCACTTTGTGACAAACCCACCCATCCGTGCCCCAACCAGTGTCCCTCTTGCAGCCAGCTGACACAGATCTTCACCTGTGTCTACTCTTCACTGTGTCCTTGTGCCCACGCTTGACCCTATGAAAAGGTGGTGCATCATGGACACCTGGGCATCTGAGCCCAGTCATCTGTTCCCCTGGATAAAGCCAAGGCCAACTGCTTGAACCCTAGGTGAAGCGTGGGTTCTGTCTTTATCAAAATTCACTGCACTCCTTTCCTTGTATCAGGAAGGAATATGTTTACAGATTACTTAAACCAGATTTAGTGTGCCTCTTCAGAATGACAAGTACCCCAGAGATTCACAAACTGTACCCTTTTTATGTAAAAATGTGCAACCAGATTGTATATTGTGATAAATAATAACTATCTTATTTACACAGTACATTTACACATTGGCCAAAGCAGAACAAAAGTGCTTACAGGAAAAAACAGGGAAAATAAAGTGAGCTTAACCATAAAACACAAACACAGATTTCTTATAGATAGGTCAAACGTTACAGATAACCACATGGAAAAGGAAGAGTCTCTTGTCTTGAAAGAACATAAACCTGCAGCTGTGTTCTCTCCTTATCAGATTCCAACCAATGAGCTTATGTATATACAGCACACTGACTACCCATCTCTTGTTTTGTCTCAGTCTGAACATAGCCAATTTATAGAGAAACCCTTTTAGCTTGACTAAGCACACAAAAGAAAACAATATGTTTGATAAAGATTAAACAGAAGTTATCACAAAACAACGCATTTAAATAGTGTCAAATTATTACCCTTCAGACTGCTTATTAGCAGATAAATCGTATCACTTTCTTCCTTGTAAACCAGTGGATAAACACCAGGATCATTTGCACACATGTGTGATGTTTGGAATTTGACCTGTCTGACCTCCTAGATTTTCCTCATCAATTGTATGAGAGCATTAGTTTGCCACATAGGCCTCCTTTCATGTGAATAACAGGGACCTTTTTTTTTTAACTCTTTTTCTCTCCCACCCATCCAGAACTCTCTCTGCCTACCCCGCTTGCCAGACCACTCTACCCCTGCTGCGTCCCCATCATAATCAAGGACATCATGACTTCCCAGGGATGAGAGGGGAGGGGCTACAACCCTAGGGAGATCGAAGGGGGCAGTGACGGGGAACTAGTGTTGGGCATGTGGTGGCGGCACTGGAGGAGCTGTCACCTAGCCGGTGGGGGCTTCCCCCCTGTTATGTGCCCTCAACCCCTCCCCCTGTGCATGGTGCATGCCCTCATTTTCTTGATGCACGGCAATCCTGCCAGCGCCAGGCCATGCTATGAATGTGCTGTCCAACACTCTGCGGCACCCCCCTCGGTCTCCACCAGGGGGTGCCAGAATGCCAGACATCCCCAGAATCCACCCCCAGGAGAGGAGAGCATCCCAGCAGGTGCTTAATCCAATCCCTCCCCTGCCAACCCCCGATACCTGAGCTTGCTCCCAAACCCAGGTAGCCGGCTTGGCGTGAGGTGTGGCATCCAGTGCCTCAACCCTCAGCACCACCGGGATGGCAAATAACAGGGACCTTGATCATCAAATTTCAGAAATCATCAGATAATTGGGCATTAGCATTCCAGTTAGCTAATCATATTAAAGCATAAGTCTGACAAACCCTTTTAAAATCAAGGAATGAAAAAAGAGAGTAAGAAACTACAATAAGTTTAAAATTATTTGCCAGGTCCATTAAGCAGCATGGGGGCTACAATAGATACTGTTTGGAACAGGCAATAGGAGTCATGATCTTGGATCTAGAGACAAGGGGGTTGATTTCAAAGCCCTGTGAATGCAGCAAGCCCCTGGTGCACTGATTGTTTGGCACACAGGGCTTACGGCATTCACCCAGCCAACAATCGGGATTTTCAATCTTGTGTGCCAAATATTGCAGTTTAGACCAGTTTTCCCCAATCCAACTTGTGCTTCTCGAGGGACCCTTGTTGTAATGCTTGCACCAAATCTTTGGTGCAAGCTGCCTTAAACTGATTAAACTGTCACAACTGCGCCTGATGTACTAAAATCTGGTGCAGTTGCGTCAAAGGTGTTTGGTGCATCTGCACCAAAAAATGGGTCTGACACTGGGCTTGATGGAAACCCTGCATCACCATTTGAAAATTGAGCCCAATGGCTTCTGGACACATGACAGTATTATCAAAGAAGCCATGATTCAGTAGTGCCCAGAAATACTCTGCTTCTACTCCCACTGCTCTCCACACAGCCTGCCTTGCCTGTTATCCAGTGCATTTGGTGATGGAATCATCTGAGCAATGCAGAAACACATCAGTTTCCCCTCTTACTTCTTCAAGTGCTTAAGTTTTACCCCACTCAGAGTAAAACAGACCCATCTAAAAATGTAAATTCCAATACCAGGAAAATTCCTTGCAGTCACTGCCCAATTACTCTGTGCCCCTCCCCCATTACACTGTCACTGGTGGCCTAAAAAAACAACATTAGGGAAGTGAGTTAAGCGTCAAACCGAAATCATGAGTTCAGTTTTATGATCAATGTTTTCTTGGCCCATAATAATCATAATCATAATCACCATCTATTCAGTATAGATTAATATATAAGGTAGTTCGTGTAACAGGAATTTTGCATAGACCTGAGGCATTGGATACTAAATAAACCCCTGAGAGTGCAATCTGTGGAGTTTATACAACCATCCAACACTGACAGTGTGCTTAAAATGTGAGTTTTTACACACTGCCCCATGTGTTTTATGTAATTGCTGTGGAGCATTGTTCCACCACCATAATTGTATAAATAGAAATCCATTTCCGTGATAGTAGCCATGGTTGGATTGAAGCAGTTGATGAAGTGTGTGCATGAGGAAGGCAAGAACTCAACAGGTGCATGCATGGAGTTAGGGAACCCAACACATGTTTATTGTCATGATATGCTGGTTATAACAGTGAATTATAACCAAGTTTCAATATGGGAAAAAACACTCCCCAGTTATTATTTTATCATACATATTTATATTAGCTTAGATCAGATTTTATAATATTATTATTTCTGTATCAGATTATATTACATTATATTATTGTATCATATGATATCATATTACTATTATTTTATCACACTGTTAAATCATATTATATCAGATTATATTATATTGTTATATATCAGATCATATTATGTTATTAACTATCATTATATCATATGATATCATATTATATGTTCTTTTCATACATATCATATTGTAAAATATTAGCTTAAAATATATAATATATTATGCCAGATAATATTATATGCTCATTTATGGAGTAGGTGTGGACTGAAAAGCCATCTGATAAATTAATTTATCAGAGATACTATGTGTATAAATATAGAGTCTTACATTCATACACATAGTGAGCTAGATATTCAAAGCAATTGTGCCTGGCACAACTGAGTCATGCCATCACAACCCCATTCATTCATTCACAAAGTTCTGAAGTAGTACGCTATGCAATGCAAGCCCATTGTCTACAGTGTGGACCAATGAGCTTGCAGCCACTACTGTAAGCTGTCATTCGGCAGGCAGCCATGGTGGTATGCGGGCGGGTCTGCTGCCCACCAATGACTAGGGAGGGGAGCTGGGTGGGATGCGGGTCCTATGTGGGTGGGGGGGATGTGGTACCACTAGACCACCAGGGATGTATTGTTTATTTTTCCGATGGTGATCAGACATTTGGTCGGGGAGGGGGGAACCATTGAACCACCAGGGATAAGTGTTACTTTATGGCGCTGGAGATCGGAGGGTCGGGATGGGGAGGGGGTACCACTAGACTACCAGGGACATGGGCAACTTGTCTTACATGGTGACCACTGCTACAGGAGGGGTGGGGGGTACCACTAGACTACCAGGGACGTGGGCATGAATGCTTACACAGCAGTGAGTGCTATGGGCTGGGGGGGGACCACTGGACCTCCACTGCCAGCACCACATAGTGTGCAGGGCACCAGGCATATTTTGCTGCAAGTGCTGCACAACTCATGCAAATGGGGCCATAATGACATGAAAATGGCCCCATTTGCACCTTGCGTGCATAATGGCCCCATATGCATATCAGTGTCTGAATATCAGGAATTTGCTCATAGTATATGATAGATGATAGATAAAAACTTTCATTTTTTGACAGGAGAATAACATTTAGGACCAGCTGGCCCTGTTTATCAAAGCTGTCCTGTTTTAGATCACAGTTTCACAAATACAGACCATCGTGTAATAAAATATTACAGGAACAATCTTAAATACAACATACATAAATTCATGCAATTCATACAAAAACATGGGCACACAATATACTATAGATCAAGGTATGGAATCTTATGCTAAAATTGGGTATTATCCATTAAATGGAGATGGACTATGTAGGAACTTTAATACAAAGTAGATTTTTCTAAGATTCAGGTCTGGGGTGAGGTAACATCAAAAGAGAGGAGGGGGAGGGGAAAACACAAACAATATCTAGAACAATTATGGTTCATCCCCTAATACAACCAAATTACCCCAACACCAAAAATGAGAGAACAGAAAAAAAGTTGGACCATTACAATCTAAATGAACAAACAAAGCAAATGTCACTTAATACCACCATAACAAATAGAGAGTACTTAATCTACTTAACTTAAATCTAGAGAGTACTTAAATTGACCTAGGTTGTCAATAATCGTAATTTCTGGATCTATCTCATTCCATGTTTTTGGTAGATAGAAACGTCTTTGCATTCTACTATAAACGTTGATTTCTAGAGGGACTTTTAAACATCTATGTTTCAAATCCCTCAAGCTATGCTTATGAGGGGTAGAGACATCAGAAGAGTTCATTCCATGCCTATTTTCCCCCCATACTCCATATGAGCTTTACATCCTACTCATTTTTTTGTAAGAGTTGCAAGGGAAATCTAATCTAGATTTTGAAGTAGAGTACAATGATGAGTAGAAAAAGGACATATCGACACATATCTTGCCATTCTATAGTATGTTTTATCCAAACAGTTTAATAATGTTTTGGAAGCAAATTGATATATTGCACTGCCATATTCTAATGTTGGTAGAAATAACTGAACAGCCACTCTATTTCTTGATTCTCTCGAGAGAATCGAAGTTTTCCTTCTAAGCACACCCAATCTGGAATTAACCTTTTTAACTACATTTGTTATATGTGCAGAAAAAGTAAGGGTGCTAGCTATATGAACTCCTACATACTTATAGAACTGAACTTGCTCTAACACTTATGTATATTTAATGTCTGGTTATGAGATAATTTACCTTTTGAGTGAAACAGCATTACCTGGGTTTCCTTTATACTAAGAACCATTTTTGATTGACGTAGCCAATATTGTAAAATATCAAAATCAGACTGAAGAGTTTTTTGTAAACTACCTACAGGTATATTTGTTCCTTTTCCTATTAGAGCCATATCATCGACATACAAATAAATCTTACCATTTTTAATATATGATGGGAGGGAGTTTATGTAAATCAAAAACAACAGGGGGCCCAAAATCGAGCCTTGAGGGTCACCCCTGAAAATGCCTTCCCTATCTGACAATATTCCATTTATGCAAACCTGTTGTGTGCACTCAGTCAAATAGGAAGGAAACCAAGATTGAACAGGTTCAGACATGTCTATTTGTGCTAGTCTCCCTAACAATATATTGAAATTGACCAAATCAAAGGCCTTTTAGTGGTCAACGAACACCGCACCGACAGACTTTCGTGCCTCGATCCCACTTGCCACAGTATCAATGAAGTCCATCAGGGCGGTGTCCATCGACTTCCCAGGTCTGAAACCTGCTTGACAATTTGTCAATAGTTTATTCTTCTCCAGATATTTATATAACTGGGCACAGACCAGAGGCTCAAAGACCTTCGATACGATCGATAGCAAAGCTATCGGGCGATAATTTGATTAGTGTATCTCAGATGTGCTGGTGCATTACCCATTCCTGATATTCAGACCAGTCTGAGAGGATGTGCCAGTGCACTGTAATTGCACAGGGTGTGTACTTTACTATATTCAGAAGGGAGGCACCATGGCACATCTCTTATGAATATCTCCTTTAGTTGCTCCGATGCAACTCAGTTGCGCTGAGCACCCACTTGCGCCATTGCCAGGTGAATTTTTGAATATCAGGCCCAGTAAGTACATCACAGCTCATTTACTCATATACAGTAGTTATTGTGTAATGACCTCCCCTACTCCCTGCCACCCTCCTGCACTACTTCATCACCTTTCACTGAGTCAGTGTACCTTGCAAAAAGTACAGCACACATAGAACCTCCCACTCAGTTCCAACTCCTTTTCCTGGGTACAGCATCCATCTCACTCTGCTCTAAACTCTAAACAGATCCAAACATGCAGCAAGACAAAAAAGTTTCTTTATTGTTATCTTTTATTTAAGCTCCAACTGCACCACACGCTACATGGTCCCCCCCTTCCACCACTACCACACAGCTTTGGCTCTCTCACTGTGCCACTCAGTCCCTTTGAATCCTGCACGTCTGACTCCAAACAAATGTAAACTAAAAACAAGCATTTGTCAAAACCGAATGTTTGCTTGCTGATATTGGCATTGGTACTGCAAGAGTTAGAAAGCTGCATAATAGGAATGGCAGTGAAGTATTGAACTACTGTAACACCAACTTCCACCCCCACCTTGCAGAGACTGACAGGCATTGAGGGTGTGGCTTTGGGTCATCGGGCATACATTTCATGCCATTCCACCTCACCCCACCCCACCCCACCCTGCAGACACATACAGGTGTCATGGTATACCTTGGGTCTTCAACCCTTATGCTCACCCCATTCCATAAGCAAATAATCTGAGCTGGATGCAATATAGGAGAATGGAGTGAAGCGGTAGGGCTAAGACCCCAAGGCTTTTCGATACTGTCATGACACAGGGTTAGGAACAAAGTCTATTAACATGAGCATTACAGCCGGAGTAACCCCAAGTCACACCCCCGATGCCTGTCAGCCTCTACATGATGGGGCGTTATGGTTGAAAATCCTGATGCCCCAGGAGTTTGTTGGTATTTTCACTACAGATTTTCAACATGGGCTTTTTGGGACCGCAAATCATGATTAGTGGCACTATCATTTCATTACTCAATCCCCAAAGGTGATTTTGAACAGTGACTGCGCCATTCAGCACAACAGGTGTGAAAACACATTTTGGTAGGATGTGAAAAAATACAGCTGGATTGTTTATGAGGCGGTGTGGAAAAAATAGCAATGTTGAAAACCTGGAGTGAAAATATGAAAAATTGGTGAAATTATGAGCATGCGTAGAAACTGCGTAATGCACATTCATAATGCAGTCAGTTTTGGGAATTTTTTTTACCAATTTTTCAACATGGCCTTTTTGGGATGTCTCCTTATGAACAGTGGCACTGTGATTTTGTTGATCTGTCCCAAAAGTTGATTTTGCATAGTGACTGCACCTTTCTGCACCACAGGTGCGAAAACACATTTTGGACAGGATACAAAAAATGACAGCTGTGCTGTTCATAAGGAGGTGTGAAAAAATGGCAATGTTGGAAATTTGGAATGAAAATATTGAAAATTGGCAAAATTATAAGCATATGTAGAAACTGCGCAATGCACACTCATAACGCAGTCATTCTTTTGATTTTTTTCACCAAATTTACAACATGGCAATTTTGGGACCCCACTTCATGAACAGTGGCATTGTCATTTCATTAATTGGTCCCAAAAGGTGATTCTACACAGCGACCGAGAAATCACCTTTTGGGACCAAGAAACAAAATGACAATTCAAGCATTCAAGAGGTGGGGTCCCAAGAACCCCATGTTGAAAATGTGGGGCCAAAACTCAAAAAAATGGCTGAGATATCATCCTCCATCCACAAGAAGAACACCAGGTCCAGGGAGTGACCCTGATAATGAGTTGCAGTGGTAACTTCCTGTGTGAAGCCCAAAGAAATCATCAGTTGGAGGAAGTTCTGATCAAAAGACAAGAGTGCATCATCGACCTAGGTGTTGAAATCCCCCAGGACCAACCACCTGAAGGGTTCCAACACCATGTCGACCATGAAGTCCGCAACTTCCTGCAGAAAAACTTTCCCATCTCTGGGTGGACAGTAGATGAGAAGAATCCTGCAACCCACACCTGCACCCATGATACACTCAAAGGATCTGGTGGCCCCCACTGGAACCTCTACAACGCCCAGTTCCATCTTGAAACAGATGGCTACACCCCCACCCCTAAGCTTCCAATCTTGGGCAGTGTATCACTGAGTACCCAGCTGGAACTGCTGACTCCAGTACTGGACTGGCATTTTCATCCAGCCAGGTCTTGGTGACTCAAGCCAGATCAGATGTCTCAACAAGATCAGCAATTATTGCTGTCTTGTTCTTTATCAACCTGGCATTGTATAACACTGCCCAAGTTGAATGAGAGGACGTGGAAGAGCGTGTTAAATGCCCACTGACAGTGGAGCCCTTGGGTATGGGAACCAGGCAGGAAGGCCCCCTTTTCTGGACCCATTTCACCCCAGAGCATCTCCTTGACCTCACTACCCCAATCTGTCCACCCCACTCCAACCTCCTGCTAGGCCTGGGGCCCCACCCCTCCAACCTCCCCGCACTATCACAAAGGCCTGACAATGCATATAGACCTCTAGTTGTAGTTGGGGGGTGAGACAAAGGAGCACAGGCCCCTCAGTCTGGAGGGGGAGTAGTGCATGCCCACCGAAGAGCACTCCCAACACATGCTGCCTACAAATAACTCCACCAGCAGTAACTACAACATTCACTATAACAATATTCACATTAAAATTAACTAATAAACAACTTCCATAAGCAACAGAACTCCACCCCACCTCCCTAAGTTAAACCATAATCTGCTGAAAATAAATATCAAAAATCCCAAAAATGTCCTTAAGAAACACAGAAAATGTCCGTGCTGGTAGTATATTTAGTCACTCAACATAAGTTGCATAAATGTGCGGCCCTTCAAACTCTTACTTCAAGGGTTTAAAGGTCAGAAAACACCTCCAAAAAACAACCGTCTCTCACCTGAGCCTCATGGAGTTTAGCCGTTTTGAAGTATGCACAGTAAATAAAGCACTCTCACTGCTTAACATATCAATTTGCCAAAATCAGTTAGGAATAGAAAAAAAAATATCCAAACCAGTTCCAGAGATGACCGGAATAGATTAAACTGCTGAAATCGACTGGGCAAAAAGCTTCTTAGGGAGCCCTTTCTCCTTCAATTTCTTCCTGAGTTCAGTCCTTCAGAACCCCTCTCGGTGCAGACACCAAAGACTCCAAAGACACATCTGCTTCCTCATTCAAAAGTATAACAGGCAGTACCCACAAGCAGGCCAGGACAATAACCTGGAGTGCGGGTGAGCTCACGATCACTGCCACCCAGGAGGGGAACAGCCCAAAATTATTCCGTGAGCCGTGGACCCAAGGGATCAACCAGTCTACACTGGATGTCTCCTGAAGACCTAGGAGGTCCACAAGCAAGACCCAGCCCTTCATCCGACTCTTCTCAAGTACTTCCCATCCAGGACTAGGCGTTCAACTCCCCCCCAGGTAAGCAGCTGCATGGAAGCCCCTAACCCTCCACTCCCCATGAACCTCCAGTCCTGCTTGGGCCTGCGCTACTGCAGTCAATCAGACAGAAGTCCACTCCAGTCTCGGCTCTGAAGATCTTCGGGTCTTACTCCTTACTCCTTACTCCTACAGTCACAAGATAGTCCAAGTCCTCACCTCCACCGATGTAATTCCTCCCCGAGCCTCAGTCGACTCTGAAAAACTCTTCACAGTCCCCTGGGCATTCTCCCCTTGGCAGTCAGGAACTGGTCAGTCAGTAGTCTTCCTTTTGGCTAAAAGATTGGTGTTTTGAAATAATGAAATTAACACTACTAAAATAAAACTTTGGCAGTCAAATGAATTCCGCTTACTCCCGAAACTTAACCAGAGACTCCAGAGTGTTACTATCTCACTAAGGATCCCTAACTTAACTGACTATTTACTACCAGCTAAACTAACAAACAAAAACAAAACAAAAACAAACAAAAACCAAACAGCGAAAAAAATGGAAAATAAAAATGGAAATAAAACAACAGCTTAAAAATATCACTGCTGCACTAACTCTCCTGCATTCTGATGGCCAGCCCACAGTATCAGATTATATTTTCTGATCATATGTTATATGTGCTGCTCTGCTCAATTACATCTAAAAGTACATCACTCCACAGTTGCTTAAAAATAAATCATCTTGCAATACCCACCCTGCACCCTGTTCTTCTCTGGAAGTACCCCCGGTTACCATCTCCAACACCACCACCACCACCAGTCCACCATACCTAAAAAAAACAAATGGATCCTTAATAGTATGGGAATAATTTAAAGATGATTCTACAATACACTAAAATCACATTTTCTTGATTTGTGCTGTATAAAAAGACACATTAAAGTATAATAATTATTAATAATAATTGCATTACAATAAACACCATAGAAGTACTCTGGCTTCAGAAAACAATACATCTTCTTCATCATCATTCTTTTCCTTCCTCCATCATGAACCATGTTTTCCTAATCACACATTACTGCTCTATATTGGTAACACCATCTTCTTCCCTCACTGCACATGCCATGCTGTAGAGAAGGCACAATAGGATTGGTATGCATCACCTTCTCCTATTCTGTCAAAATGATCATGTCACTCATGTCACTGGGTCACGTGCCACTGCACTCCACTGTTAGTACCAGCAGCATCAAAAGAATCAGTGTCTTGGCAAGCATTTCACAACTCACTGCAGAACAAGCATGGCTGTTGTTCTCCAGCTATTCTCTCTTGTAGAATACATTGGCTTTCAAAGATTCTTGCATGAATACCTAAAGCACAACTACAATATTTTTATCATGCTTCACATTGTCTAGGCATTTCATTCCCAGACAGTGTACATGGTGCTATGTGCTGCAAAAACCTATTCTTCTTCTGAGATCATATGAACAGGCCTCCAAATTGCTCCAATCTGCTCAATAAGCAAACCTTCCCATAATTATGACCTTCAGTGGTAACTCTATAAGGCATACTATTAAACTGACATACAATTATTTTTCTTGGTACAGTATACATAAAAAATAAATAATGATACAATTACTCTCAAATAAAACCCACAGAACTCAGCTACCTCTTCTAACCACAAAATATGAATTATCACAAATCATGTTTTTATTGTAACTCTATTTTCCCTTGGGCCCTCTGACTAGGACCTCCTTCCACCTCTGCCAGCGTTACCTTCCAGACCCTCTAGGCTACAATCACTGATCTTCCTTGGACTCCACAGATCACCTGTGTCACACCGCTGCATTGTCCCCTTGGCTTGCTCCCTGAGGTGGGATTCACCGTCAGCTCCTTGGCAGTCTTCCCCACTGCATCCAGCATCCCACAGCAGAGGTGAGAACCATAAGTGTACTCAGGATTCTGCAGTGGAAACCTAGTGGATGTGGGTAGCAAGCAAGGTTTTATCTGCATGGTCAGTGCCATTTTTCTCCTCTGAAGTCCTCCCACTGAGAGCATGGTAGCATCACAGGGCGCTGGCAAACCACATGCATGGATGCACACATACACTAACACTCCCCTCCCCATGCTACACTCATGCATTCCCCAAGCACCAGCACCTGAGGTCACCCAAGTGGCACTAGAGATGGGGAATGCACAGTCCTCTCTTCCTGGAGGTAAGCATCTGATGGGATACTTAATCTTCATTCCTCTGGCCGACCCTCCAATGGCCCAGGCTCATTCCTGAACCTGGGTCATCAGCATCACAAGTGGTAGCTCCAGTGCTGTGCCAATGGACTGGCCCAGCATGAACAATGTTGTCTTGTCAAATAAGTAAAACATATTACATAAAAATTAATAGAAACATATTTCATATTATATCACTATCATCTGTACATTACTGTTTATTATCTAATAGATAAAAAACATATGATAAAATAAAAATGGAAGACAATTCAGTTTGGGGGTTTATGGAACATCACAATCCATTCAGCCTTTGGCCTCAAGGATTATTATGTTCCATAAACCCCCTCAACTGAATGATTACCTTGTAACTCACTCGCCCATCGTTTATTCTGTATGTCAGACAGGGCAGTGGCAGTCTTAATGGGATTTGTAGTCTTTCACAGCATCACAAATAGTAAACCAGTGCCAATGCATGTCAACAGCACTTGCCTCAAGAAAGCTACAGTAATTAACCTTCATTGCTGATACCAAGACTTTTTTCTCTCCACCTGTAGTATGTTTTACTTCACAGTATGCCAGTTACTGCATTAAAGGTGAAGTGGCTCAGCCAAATTGGTGAAGCCAAACCGGATTTTTAGGCCTCAGTCTGTAACTGAATTGAAGTTGGCTTTTGCCTACTTTTGCTATATAGTGTATATCAACATAGTGACCACTCACCAAATTTCACATTCAGAAAATAAAAGGTTTATTGTGTGCCAAAAAATATCCCAAAACCCACCAACATTTTGGGGTGCTAACAATACCCTTTCCTCAGGATGGAAGGTGGTGTTTCTAGAGTTAAGTCAAAAATATTTATTTTAAATCTCCATTGTCTTTACCAATACACATAAATACATACATACTGTACACCCATTGTGAAGTGACGTAACCACATACCTTATGGCTAAACAGTTATTTTCATTGCTTCCAGCTACAGAGATTCTGCATAACTTTCTTAAACATGTAAACAAAGCTGAACGAGATGATTCTACTGACTTCTACATATTTCCAGAATTATCTTTAAACTGAAAATACTGCACTAGAAGATGTAAATTGAAATCCTTAGTTATAATATCTCTATATGTTTTCTCTTCAAGCCTTACTATAGTTCATTCCATTACACATGCTGCAATAAAAAAAAACTCATTTCACTTCCAGCTTTCTTAAATTCACAGTTACATATCAAGCAATCTGTTCCGATGTGTTTCACATTAAAAGTTCTGTAATATTTTTTAGTGTAAAGTTACATATTTTGAATATGGTGCATTCTTATTCCAATTCCGTTATAATCTCTTGCTTAATAAATCATTTACTGGTGTAATCATTCCATTGAAACTTTATTCTCCCCCATGCGTGTTGTTGCCTCTCTCACTATTCATTCTTATTGCTTCATTCAATTCATTCTCATTGTCTTACTCAAACCATAACCATTCCCACATGTGGGAGTTTTACAGCATCTATATATTTCAAAATGTATAGATATTTTTTGCTTTACCTGCCTGCGTATTTTTTTTTTCAATTGTGGTTAGGTAAGGTCCATTTGTTAAGGTGCTCCGAGCTGGGAAACTTGAGTGTTGATAAGCACTCCCATCAGGGGAGCACATCCGAGGCATAATGATGTCACCAAGCACGTCATCCATATGCAGGTGAGAAGACAAGGGCAGAACCTAACCATGCCCCCAACCCAACCTGAGTCATGCTGGCACTCATGCAGTTCTGTAGAAACCTAGTGCAGGGAGTTAAACAGCAATGAATACTTAAGTTATTCAATCCTAATAAGGAATTTTCCTTCTGTGTTTTCAGTCTTTATGTTTTTCTTCCCTTAGATACCTAGGAAGAATTGCTATGTCATTGCTAGCCCAATTGTACTTTACTCTGCTCATGTCTTATATTTAAGCAATAAACCACAACAGGGTGTGGGTGATGCTGGGTTTACCTATGCCTGACATGGTTCAGTCATGAGGCCACATGCCGAGTGACCAGAACATGCCAGTCATGGGTAAACTCAGCATCACCCATACCCTGGATGATTTTTTGAGATTATATAATGTCCCCTTTTTGGGGGGGGACCAAAACAAATTAAGAAAAGTAAGGTATTTTTGTATTTTACATTATTTGTATTGATTGTATTGCTCCACCACAAAGAAATAGTTTTCTGTTGCTAGGGAGACCCTGTCATTGGGCAGCGAGAGTGGAGCCAGCTGATGTTAGCATGGGTAGCTGCCATTTGGCACTGTATTGTGGAAAACAAGCAGAAATGGGTAGCAGCAGCTTCCTTTCTCACCCACAAATTTCTTGCAGTGCTGGATAGACTGGGTAGCCAGCAGTCATGCAAGGGAGGTGAGAGGGAGTGACTGTTTTTAGGGAGACCCTGCCGTTCAGCAGCATAACAGGAGGCAACTGATGCTGGTATGTGCAACTGCGGCAGTGCAACGGCAGCTCCCTCTCCCACTCACACTGATGTTTTTTTTTCTTGCAATGCTGGACAGACCAGGGTGCCAGTGGTCACACAAGGGAGGTGGGAGGGAGTAACTGTTAGGTCCTAATTGTTAGCGGAATGGAGGGCCACAAGAGCAAGCTGACATAGAGGTGCTAGAGAGATGGGAAGGAGCCACCATCATGGGAAGTGAACTGTAACATATTGAGTTTTACAGTTCATTGTCACACGTTTTTTTCACTACTTGGGAGACTGTGTGTCTTAATAACACAGGAGGGCTAAAACTTGTATAAATCAGTGCTGAAAAGTGGAAGTGTAAAACTGGACACGCATGCACTTACGCATATTCATAGGCGCAAGCTCGGTTCTACGACTTCACTTTTTGGCAGTGATTTATAGAACTATTAGAAGTCATTTTTTATCAAGACACACTTTCTCCAGTTCAGGATTTATGACAGTGTGTAGATATATGTTTATCTGACCAGTGTCAGTGGGTGGCGTTGACAAGCTGGTGCCATGCTTTCAGTTGAAAAAAAAAAAAGATGCAGGAGACAGGTGGTACTGCGCTATGAGCGTATAGGACCAAGCTGCAGAGACCACAGGGAAAAAGCCTTCAGAGGTAGTGACTTTATCATCTTACTATGTGGGGTCAAAGCTGCTATCCATTTTCTTTTGCGGTGCTTTGCCAGCATTTTCTGCAATTGGGCAAGATGGCAACTCTGTCGACATTTTTTTCAGGTTCAGATTGATACAGCTTTTGGGGTTCAAAATATTCAGCTAGCTGGCACCGCTTACCATGACTAGTAATGTCTGGATTTACCATGGATAGGAGGTGCCAGCTAGCCAATAAGATTTTAGAAATGTTTAAGCCATTGTATAATCTAAATTATGCTTATTGTATTGAATTGTATTTTGCTATGCTATTGTACCTTATGTCCCCATTAGTAGGTATTCCGTTCCTGTACCTTATTTGCTAAAGTGTTGTTCTAATGAACTTTGTGTTGTTACAGTTACCTACTGTACCTTGAATTCCTCATAATCCCGTCTCCCCCAGGTCACACCTGGAAATGAGCCTCGGCTCAGTGTGCCTTTCCCAGTCACCAAAATGTAAATACTCAAACAATTTCTTAATAGCTTCAGGGTTATTTTTAGGAGGATTCTACCAACACAGTAGACATGTAGGCTTGGATGTTACAGGAGAAACTTACAAGGCAAGAACATCAGCACAGTCAGGAAGCACTGCAATAAGTAGCTCCCTGATTTTATAGGGACACAGTCCATAAATTAATATTTCCTCATCCCTGTTCCTGCCTCCAGTGCTGACAGACACTAAGGTTAATTAGATTATCCAAAGTCTTACGCAAAAGCCAAAACACTGTAACTACTACAAAACCTGACATTCAGGACATCATTTACTCATTCACAAAATCCACTATACGCAATAAACTCCAAGCATAGAACTGTATGAAGAATAAACCTCTAGGGCCGGATATTCAAAAGGGTTGTGCCATGCGCAATAGGGTTGCACCTACGCAAGTCCAAACTTGCTCCATTCTGCCATATTCAGCAGGAGGCAGTTGCGCCACAGAAAACATGCTGAGCAACAGCGCAATGCAAATGAATGCATGCTGAACTGGAGGGGGGGGAGGAACCATGCATAAACTGCACAGCCCGATATTCAGCAGGGCTGTGCAGAGTTGTGCAGGCGCAACCCCCAACCTGCGCCTGCACAACTTTGAGCCCAAAAAAAGGCTTAAGTTGAGGGCCACCCACAGGTGAGCTGCTGCATTGCAGGGCGCAACACAGCAGCTGCCACCTGTGGCTGGCCCCAACCCAGTCCCTGTGCCCCCCGCAGCCAATCGCGGGCAGTCGACTGTAAATCCCACCACCACCCCCACTGGCCCGATCGCTGGCATGGTTAATCCCCCACCAGCCCGATCGCGGGCAGCAATGTGTCTCCGAACGATCCCTGGTGGTCCAGTGGACCCAAAAGCCCGATCATGGGCAGTAGTGTGTAAACCCTCCCGAAATCATCCTGGTGGTCCAGTGGACCGAAAGCCCGATCACGGGCAGTGTTGTAAATCCCCTCCCAAATTCAGCCCTGGTGGTCTAGTGGCATATCCGATCGCGGGATGTAAATGCTGCACAAAATCCCTCCCCAACATTGCCCTGGTGGCTAGTGTCCCCCTTCCCCACCCACCCACCGAAGCCCCACCACCCGCTCCCCACAGCCAGCGGGCGGCAGCATCCCTCCCGCCTGCCCCGCCACCCGCCAACTGACAGCCGGTAGGGCTGCGCCGATGATTGCAGGAGAAAGAGCCAATGGGCGTGCAGCCCATCCGTACATGACAGTCTAGATTTGTGAATGATCACAGGACTGGCGCTTAAACAATACTTACAACAGAGCTTTACATTTTGGAGGAGGTGAGCTGGCAGAACTTGCCGTTGTCCCTGACAATGTATTTTCTTTCTTATTTGGGTCACCCATTCACCTACATTCCTTTAGCAGATTCAAGCTCTAGCACTGTGAAAGATGGAGCACTCAGTGCACTGGAGGTCTATTAGTTGCACAGCCTCACTACTGGAACTGCAGTCTGACTAAACATGAAAGATAGTAGTGATGTGTTTGAGAAGGACTGAAACTGCTGGGGGGAGCACTTTTTAGCTGCTGAGGCTGGGCTGTTGAAGAAGAGGTGCAGGTGATGGGAAGAATAGCAGCCTGGGGAGGTGACTTTAACTGTTGGTGATAGAGTTCCTGGTCACTGGGTCATGGAAGTGGTGACGGGAGTTAGGCCATCATGATTTTTGCAAGGCTGAATTGGTTCTGCTTCCAGGAATAGAAAAATATACTTTTTTATTTTGTTTTGTTAGTGTTGTTAATGAGATGGTCTACAATGTACATTTATTACTGTAGCTCTTCTTCCTCTTCTGACAATATTCCTTGTCTAGAACTTATCTTGAGCCATTACCACACGCAGTTAATTTTGCCTTATCAGGCTCACTCATCAGTCACTCAGACACTCACATTGACAAGCAACATACTATTTAAATCACACACAGCCTTACAGTACATGCATGGATTCTGGCCTGTTGCTTCTGGCTAGTGACAACACCACATATTAGCAGCAGCATGTCACCCAGTTTAGCACAACCCTTGGGCGGCGGCAATGGCCAATGTTATACTGCAGTGTCCAGTGTGAAGATGTCCTTGCAATTATTGTAAGAGCAATCCACAGGAGATAGACATTAGTCCAGGCAGAGAGATATTACTTAGAGGAGCACTGTGGGCCAGCCTGATATGGTCATTAATCATATGCAGTAGCATGCAGTTACCATGCACACAGTTGCACATACTGCAGTAATCTACTTTATTTTTGTACTTTACAACAGAACACGGAGGATAGCTTTAACATTAAAATCAGAGTGAGATCTATGGAAAAGGTGACTGAGATTCTAATGTGGGAACACCAATTGCTTTGCCAAGGTATACATGAATGAATTACAGGAGTACAGTAATGGTGCTGGTAGTGGTGATGATGGTATGAAGTGTGCTTACACACTGTTAAAAAGACCAACGCGAATTAGTAGCACATATTCCCCAGACAGAAAACAGAGAGTGTAATAAATAAGAATTTGTAATTTAGTAATTTATGCAACCAAACAAAATGCATTACTGTTAGTGACAAGGCAGATAACTAAAAATCATGCCAAATTCTTTCATAATCTTAGTGTTTAAAAGCACCCTGTGCATTGCCTTCATGTGATAAATCTGCCTCTTTCAGTCACAAGATTTGTTCATCTCCTCTTTTTCTGGATTGATACCCTCATGTGTTACTTCACAATAAGCTAGCATAAATGCTGATTTATTTTAATGAAAGTGAGCCTTTCCATATTTTTGGTGGATAGACATGTTATTTTACCACATACAATTGCTCCAGCTATGCTGTAAAATGTTTATGATAAGACACTGGTAGGTAGGACAAGGCAGACAGTCTGTTGGTCAGATTACTGGATGGTGAAGTTCTCATTCAGCTCCCTCCTTGGTAGTCCTTCCCCTGTTGAGATGGTCCGCTACCACCCTCTGAAGGGCTGTCCCTGGAGGGACTGTTGGCAGTGTTGGATTTTTCTGGTGTGAGTACTGTGTGTGCAGCAGGGGTGGGTGAGGTGGAGATAGCCTATAATAGTGCTTTTTCCTGACACCTTGAAAAAGAGGCTGGTGAAGCCCTTTCTGTAGAAACCATCACGTGACCCTGACATCTTGATGAATTATTGATATATCTCCAAACTCCCATTTCTGGGGAAGGTTGTTAAGAAAGTGGTGGCCTTGTAGCTTGAAGCACACCTTGCGGCCTTTGTCATCTATGAGTCATTTCAGTCTGGATTTAGGTTGAGGCATAGTACTGCAATGCCATTGGTCGGGTGAAAAATTATCTCCTCAGGGCAAGAGATAGGGGAGAATAATCAATTCTCATTCTCCCCGATCTCTTCACAGCTTTTGACACCTTGAATCATGTGGTGCTGCTGGATCACCCTGGAGAGATCTATGGACTTACCAGTACTGTCATCAACTGGTTTGTTCCCTTTCTTATGGGCAGGATGCAACAGGTAGTGATGGGGAATTTCTCCTCCTGCCCAAAGCTACTGCCCTGTGGAGTTTCTCATGGTTCAATCTTGTAGACTATGTTGTTTGTGGTGTGTATGCTTCCCGGGTGAGATCATTCAGTGTTACAGTCTGGGTTTTCACTGCTATGCAGATGATACACAGCTGTATATGTCCTTTGCATCTGGGAAAGTGATGCCATGAAGGTGCTTAATAAATGTCAAGTGGAGATCTAAGACTGGATGTCCTCTACCTGGCTGAGACTCAGCCCCAACAAGACAGGTACTAGTGATTGAGCCTGGTCGCCAGTGTGGTGTGGTCACCACTGGGTCAGGAACAGGGTTATTCATGAGTACCACCCCATTGGTAGCTTTCTCCAAGGTGAGAAATCTGGGTGTCATCCTTGATGGTGGCTTGACACTTGAAGTTCAGGTGTCATCCGTCATCTGGAGTGGTTTTTACCACTTAAGGAATGTTGCACGAATTGAGTCCTTAATTCCACCTGGTGACCTGCCCTTGTTGGTACATGAATTTATTACATTGAGGCTTGACTACTGTAATGCTCTTTACTTCTGGGTTAGTAGAGGTAATCTTTGTCAACTGCAACTGGTGCACAATATAGCTGCCAGGTTGTTGACAGGCCTTCCCAGGTCCTGTCATATAACCCCAGTCCTGCATGAGCTGCACTGGCTATCTGTTAGATGGAGGATTTCCTTCAAGGTGGGCTTGCTCACCTATAATGCCTTTACAGTTTAGGCCCTGGCTACCTGACTGACCTCCTGACCCCTGTTCACCCTGTGCATTCTCTCTGCTCCCCCACCGAGGGCCTCCTAGTGCTTCCGAGCACCAGGCTGAAAACCTCACTAGAGCATGCATTTGAAGTGGCAGGCCCGGCCCTCATGAACTCTCTCCAAAGACCTTTGAGGGAGGCCCCATTGGTAAAGGCCTTTAAGTGAGTCTAAAAGTACATCTCTTTAGACAGGCATTTGGGACACAACTATAGTTGCTTTTATTAATTATTATTTACTTCTATTTATTTTCTGACTTCTGAACTGTGTTAATTGTCTGACCCATGTTTTAATTATGTATTGTTATTTTTTACACCTCTTCTTTTGTGAAGTGCCCAGAGCCACTGGGATTGGGTGCTACAGAAATAAAATGTTACTTACTTACTTACTAACTTACTTACTTACTTACAATTCTTTTTACTTAGAAATTTTTTTTAAAAATCACATGAATTCTGCAAAATGTCATATAATTTTGTGACATTTTGGAAGATTCTTTGTTTGATCATAACTTAGCCACTCTAGCAGTTAGGGGTATGTTATATTGTATTCTTACTTCTTTCAATGAGTTCTAAAAATTTGCCAAGTTTTCTGGTATTTGGAGGAGTAGTTTTGAACTTATAGGGACTCAAAACCTGGCAATTAATTTTTTGCAAATCAAACTTTTCTGAAAATATGTCTCTGCTTATAGCTCAGCCACCTTTGGAGCGAGATGCCTGAGTTCCTTAAATTCAGTCAGTCTAAATCTGACCTCTCCATTATAAATACTGGTGTTCCTGAAGGCTCCATTTTGAGCCTGCTGCTTTTTACCTTCTTTATCCATAACTTGTCCAGTGCCTCAGCTTCCTGCTCCAACCTGATTTGTGCAGATTATATGGTGCTATATACCAGCCCTCAGTAAACTACTATTATTAACTTGCAGCTTAATGCAGATTTTGAGAGTGTTTATTCTTGAGTAACTCAAAATAGGATTCTCCTGAACTCAGAAAAAAAAAAAAACACTCCATACTCTTTGGTTTGGCACCAAAGCTAAAGGTTTGTTCAACTGCCTTAGATATCCACTGCTCTGATGGCTCCCCCCTTACTGCTGTTGACTCCTTTGAATACCTTGGTTTAACTCTTAACCCTGCCCATGACTTTGGCCTGCACAAAGCTAATGCCTGCAGTCTGCTAATTCAAAGCTTGGCCTTGCCCAGGAGGTCAGACATGCCCTGACTCCTGCTGCCAGGCTTGTTATTGCTCAGGGGGTTTTGCTGCCTTGTCTTAGTTACTGTCTTATATTGTACCTTATTCTGAGGTGAAGAAATGCATTATAAATAAATGGAATACCATTTATAACCACTTTTGCTTCTTTGTCTTTTCTTGCTCAGGCTAACTCACCACTGCTCTCTTTACTTGAGCCTAGGATAACTTTCCTTGGTATACCATCAAGGTGTCATTAGAATTTCTGCACAGTGAAAATCGCACTAACAAAATAGCATGAGTCAAAACAGATACATGGACAATAACAGCAGTGACATTATAGCGCTGCTGTACATGCAGCTGTTTTAACTCACACTATGTAGTTTAAGTCCAGGACTGTGTGCTGCCTGACCATGCTGGCAGCATACCATGGAGTTTAGGGTCAGGAGCTGTGAATGAGCTTGCTACAGTCAGAAGACATGGGTTCAAGCCTGATGGGTTCTACTTTTTTTTTCCATCACACCCACCATTGCGCCACCACCCTCCCAAGTTGCATCACCCCTGGAGCTGGATACTAAATCTTCCCTCACTCCCAACTCCCCCCAAAATTGCATCCCCCCCCCCAGAGTAGGAATAATTAATCTTCCCCCTGACTTTCTCTGCCCTCCCCGAGGTGTGTCCCTCTCAGAGTAGGAATAATTAATCTTCCCACACACCCTGACATCCTCCTCTGCCCCAAGTTGCATCCTCCCTCCCAGAGTTGGAATATTTAATCCTCCCCATCCCAAGTTTATTCTTCCCTCTGATTTTTGCCCCCCCCTCTCCCCGGTCGCGCTATGTGTGTCTTGTGGCATTTAGTCATAGTGCAAATGTCCATTTCGCTGTTTATCATGCACAGTTTTCAACCACACTGTTTTATTTTGCTATTTTGTGGGTGAACCACTTTCCTGAACCTCACATTGTCTACATACCGTTGGGTGTATCATACACCAAATTATTAGAACAGATAAAACTAGAGCTTTGGATGATATGTCACTAATATTGACCAGCTTACTTCCTGAGATCTAATAATTTTTCACTTTTGTCTGTAGTCAAATGCACAAGAAATACAGGTGAGCAAACTTTTTCCATCTTTACCCATAAGCTCTGGAACTTACTTCTGCCTAACCTCAGGGTCCCTCAGACACATCTAGTTTTGAAAAATGAGCTTCATGAGTTTGTACAGACATCTGACAAGTGCTCTTGTCCTTGATGCTTTGTGCCACTACATTTGTGTCTTTTTGTTTGATTTTTTTGTTGTACTCTGGATATACCCAGCTCTTACCTCAGTTTGCCTGGGCAGACATTATGTTTCTAGATTAAGCAATGGAAAGCTTGGGCTTCAAAAGGTAATCCAGTTACATAGAAACATAAAATTTGATGGCAGATAAGGACCACTTGGCCCACCCAGTCTGCCCATTTCCTCACCTAGTGGATAAGCTGCAGATCCTAATTAACCAGCAGCCTACTTCTTCCTACCCCCACCCCCTAGAATTGCCTTATGACTGTCTCATGCATGCTTGAATTCCACCACTGTTTTTGACTCCACAACCTCCTCCGGAAGGCCGTTCCATGCATCCACAACCATCTCTGTGAAAAAATACTTCCTTAAATTACCTCTGAGCCGCCCTCCCTCTATCTTCAAATTGTGCCCCCTTGTTCTTGCACACCTCTTCCTTTGAAAGATGCTACCCTCTTGGACTTTGTTGATTCCCTTGAGGTACTTGAAAGTTTCTATCATGTCCCTCTCTCCTTCCTTTCCTCGAGGCTATACATATTAAGCTCCTTAAGTCTCTCTTCATATGTCTTCCGGTGCAGACCCTGCACCATTTTAGTTGCCCTCCTCTGGACAGCTTCCATCCTGTCTATGTCTTTGCGGAGACTGGGTCTCCAGAACTGCACGCAGTACTCTAGATGGGGTCTCACCAGCTGTCTGTACAGAGGGATAATAACTTCCTGTTTTCTACTGGTGATGTCTCTTCCTATGCATCCCAGTATCCCTCCAGCCCTCCTTGATGCCCTCTCACATTGCTTGCCTATCTTTAGGTCATCTGATATGACTACCCCCAGGTCCCTTTCCATTTTTGTTGTTGTTAGTATCTCACCCCCCATTGTGTACTCTTCCCTGGGTTTTGTTTCCAGGTGCATTACCTGCACTTCTTAGCATTGAATCTAAGCTGCCATACATTTGACCATTCCTCTAACCTTGACAAGTCCCTTCTCATCCTTTCCACCATACCCTGTGCATCAACTCTGTTGCAGATCTTTGTGTCATCTGCAAAGAGACATACTTTTCCTTCCAGTCCCTCTGCAATGTCACTTATAAAGACGTTGAAGAAGGCCGGTCCTAATACTGAACCCTGCGGTACCCCACTAGTAACCCCCCTTTCTTCAGAGTGGACTCCATTTACTATTACTCTCTGTCATATTCTCCAGCCAATTCTTTACCCAGGCTGTCATCTTGGGACCCACTCCCAGGCTGGCTAACTTGTATATTAATCTTTTGTGTGGGTCTGTGTCAAATGCCTTGCTAAAGTATAGGTAGGCCATGTCCACAGCCCTCCTGATCTACTACTTTGGTCACCCAGTCAAATAAATCTATCAGATTTGTCTGGCATGACCTTCCTGCTGTGAATCCATGCTGCCTTGGGTCCTGTGCCCCTCTGGCCTCCTAGATACTCAACAATTCTTTCCTTCAGAGTGATTCCATCATTTTCCCTATCACTGAGGTTAAACTAACAGGTCTGTAGTTTCCTGCTTCTGCCTTGCTTCCACTTTTGTGAAGGGGAATCACATCTGCCCTCCTCCAGTCCTCGGGTACCACCCCATCCTCCCATGATTTGTTAAAGAGGGTAGTCAGTGGTGTCACTAGTTCTACCCTTAGTTCGTTTAGAATTCTGGGATGAATCCCATCAGTCCCCATTGCTTTGTCCACATTCAGTTTTAAGAGTTCTTTCAGAACCCTTTCTTCTGTTAATGGGCTGGTATCAACTTCTATATCCAGAGTGTTTCTACTGTTTGTTTTAGGTACCTCCTCCTCTTCCTTTGTAAATACTGAGCAAAAATACTTGTTTAGTATCTCTGCCTTTTCACAGTTAGTAAAGGAATAAGTTTGTGGACTTCCGTACTGTTTGACTTCTGCTGCAGATGTATATAAGATTGTCCTGTACCCTTGTACCACTGTGTTACTGTTATTTATTGTTGTACTCTCCCGAGTTGTGCCTAAAAACATGCATTGTATTGTCTAGTTCACCTACCAGGTAAATTAAACCTAACTAACTGGCTACAAATTCTTATGTATAGTTTTCATTGAACGGTCTCAGAAGCTGCTATTGTGGAGTGATTTGGTTAAGTTAATTGTAAGTTACAGGGGGTTCATGATTTCACAGTTTAAATTATTTGTGAAGCTATGCGAAACTTTTTCAAATAATTGGGTGTTTGTACCTCCCCTGCTATTGCAGGTATTCACCCACAATTTGGACTACTTCCACCCTATCAATGGGTCCTGGAATATAACGAGGCTGGAGAAATTGGATTTATTAGTTTAAAAATTACAGTAGAACTACAGCACATTCATAATTGGCTAAATATCTTCAAATATTCATGGACTTGTAGTAGAAAATGTTACTAGAATTCCATTTATGGAATTGAACTTTTGTAAAGCACTTATCAATCCTGAATCCATTTAGCAGTGTTGAACTAAGCTATTTGCAGTCATGTAATTCCTTTCTGGGTGATTATTTTGTCCCCCAGCCTGCTTTTTTGTTAGAGCTTGACCAGATGGACTCAGTGGAACTGCTTTTCACACTGGATTCCTCAATGTTCTTCACAGACATCCTTCCATTGAAAGAGAGTTAGCTACCTACTCATTTTCTTATGACCTATCCCAGTGGACTATCCAGAATGTCTCCTCATGGTGCCCGACTTATTGTCTTTTCCTTTAGGTCTCTGTGAGTCTGTCTAAATCCCCGGACTTCCAAGTGCATTTGATTCTCAGGCAAGTTAGTTTTGATGGGTGTGATTCTCATATTAGCTGCTGTCAAGTACAAACTGTCCCTGTATGATTCCTTGCTCTAGCTGGAGGACAACTATACTTTTGCTGCTCAGCACTGCTGCCCTTCTGTTTATAAACCCATGCATCTAACTTCTGCCACTGATAAACCCTACACTGTTTACAACCCCTATTCTGTTTAAATCAATCAGACTTCCCTTTCCATTGACCTTGCCAAACCCCTTCCCTCTTGGCAGAACTGCAATCAGTCTTGGCTTGATTATGAATCACATGGTGTGCTGTCAACACAGTGATGCCATTATGGTGATGGCCATGGATGCGCTGGAGTTCGACACTCACAGTGTCGAACTGGCTTTCAGAGCGCGGTGCACCCACTGTGATGTACAGGTGTGTCCCTTCCTCCCCGGTAACCCCCCCCAAAGTGATTATTTAATATTTTGGGGGGTGCGGGTGTCAAAACCCTCCCACAAACAGCCTAGATGTGCCCTGGTGCATTGGGCACCACTGTGGTTGGATTGCACAACTGCCGGGTGACAAAGTCACCATCAGTGTTTAGGTATCGCTGTAATGTTGGTCACACATCTGGTTTTTGAACCGACATGGTGGAACCCGGATCACATATATTTGACTTGTACTGCAGGCAGACAAGTCACCATTCCTATATTAGCATCAGAGTCCTACAAACACTCCCAATACAGTGATGCCCAGCAATACATTCCATCATGACTAAAGATATTTGAGTTCTTCTATTACAGTGGTCTCATCTAGTTGTAAGCTTGGTATGACTCAGTGTCACTGGTTTCAAATGCTTAAAATAAACATTTTTATTTGCAGGGTTGCTAAAGACTTAGCATGTGGCATTGCAAAGAATTGTGCATTTGCCTCCGTACGCCATTGAATATCTGAAATCTAGTAGTTAGCCGGCAGACAGTAAGAAGACAGATTGTGGAAAGTGATAGCCTTGACAATTTTGATTGTTCTTCATTTGAGATACTAATTGTCATGTGAGTACTTGATGCTAGGCACCACTGTACCTTTACTGTGGAGCCCCTATGAATGCTACCTTATTAACTCTCTAGCCAACCTTTTACTCCCTCCTTCCTCATAGCTCAGAAGTTTGAATGGGCAAAATGTATGGATATGGCTTCCACAAAATCATCACAAAACACCACAATTTTTACAAAAGCCAAAAAAATTTCTCTTTAATTAGTGATACTATTTTGCAATTTTTGGCTGCTTTTAACTTAGTCATACTTTAAGCAAGAAATTAGATAGTTAATACACACAGCCTTATTGTAAGGATCAGTGAATCTTCTAAACCTGGAGACATTGTGTTATCTAGTTCTAAAGTTATAGTGGCTTACAATTTAGCAGTTTATGTACATTCAAAAATTAATTAAAACATTTAAAAATGCTTAGCTGCTTATATCTCAACCTTTTTATGTTTGCTTGTGCGCATGCACAAGAAACGTGTTGTGACAACTTGCTGGAGTAGCAGGTTGTGAAGGTGTGGCCGTGTTGTGGCCAGTGCTGCCACTGCTTTTTAGGGCTTGTCTGTGTGGCACCAATGAATGAGCATGCTGTCTATGACAGCAGCTCAAAAGCATGCCACCAACTTGAAACAATTTCGCCGCTGCAATGAGTGAGTGACATGTCATTGCAGGGCGTGCCTTGCTTAGTGTAACATTTCAATAAACATGGCGGTGGCTGTTGCTGTCCACCTCTCTCATAGTCCCTCCTGAAAGCTGATGTTGGGGGTGCCCAATCCCCATGTCGGCATGTCCCTCCCCAGTTCATTTGCTGATGGGGATCCCAATCCCTGTCTGCATGATGTTCCTGTAGTTTAACTTGTATGCTGAGGGGGTGCCCAATTCCCCTCAACATCATGCCCCCCCAAAACACAGACCCATTTTCTTTGCTTATGGGGTGCCCAATCCCCGTCAGCACCAGTAGACTCAAAACACCCAGGTGGCACACTGGGAGTCCACCCCAGCGTGCCAAATGTACCTGTAAAAATGAAAACCTTTCCACAAAGTTTTTTTTTTAACCTATAAACAAGAAAATGGTCCCTCATTGTCTGCAATGCCCCTCTTCCAAACTGCACCCAGTCTCTGTGCACCCCACCTCCCCTGCATCCCCTTCACCCCATACTTACCTCTGGAGCCTGGTGCGATGATCTTCGGTGGTGCAGGAACACGTCTGCACTCTTCAAAGCCGACTGCGAACTGAAGAAATGAAGGTAAGCTGTATAATGGCATAAATCGAGGGGTGTTAACTTAGGTGGATATCGCAGCCATTTTTGTGACTTTTGGCACCACATTTTCAACATGGGGTTCTTGGGACCCCACCTCATGAACATGAAAGGTGATTTTGTGGTCACTGCATGGAATCACCTTCTGGAACTGATTAACAAAATGACAGTTCATGAGGTGAACTCCCAAAAACCCCATGTTGCAAATTTGGTGAAAAAATTCCAAAAATGACTGTGTTGCGAGCATGCATTGTGCAGTTACCATGCTTACTCGTAACTTAGAGAATTTTTAAAATTTTCACTCCAGATTTTAAACATTGCCATTTTTCCACACCTCCTTATCAATCAATCAATCAATCAAAGTCTTTATTTATCCAGGCGGTCACCATTGAGCAATGCTCATTTGCAAGATGGACCTGGTTAGAACATGTATACATAGTTAAAACATTCCACACAATGATAGTACATTCACAATATGGGCAGAGCTCCGAGATAATATTACACATGAGTAAGAAAATACAGATAATACAAACATAGATAATATAATGCAAGGGTTCATATGAGTGCGGGATAGCATCAGCATAGCAAATACAAGGTACAATGCACATATACGTGCTGAGCGACGACTGCAGCAGCAGGCTAGGTAAGAAATAAGATGACACAGAGGAGGAAGGAGAGGAATTAAGGGGAGTAAGAAGGAGGTGTGTAATGCTGGCAGGGTGGCAGGGTGCAAGTGGTAGAGGTGGGAACATTGAAAAGGTATCTCAATCCAGAGTGCCAGGGGAGCTCCAGTCAAAAAGGAAGACTGGGGGGGGGTGGATTATACTGAAAATGTCAAAAGCAGGGAAGATACTACAGGAAGCTGGGGAAGGCAAAACAGTGGAGGCAGCTATGAGTGGGTTCAAGCCGGAGGGCAGAAAAAGGTGGATTTGGATGCCGGTACTGGGCGAGCGAAGCAGTTGCAAACTTCTTCTTGATTGTGCGGGAGTATAATGCCTTGAAGGTAGGTAAGGAGACAAGGGCACTCAGTTTAAGGGTTCTTTGTAAGTTATTCCATAGGGTGGGTTGCGTAAAGCTAATTGCCGCTCTACCGAAGCGAGATTTTGCTTTGGGTGTTTTGAGAGAGATGTATGAATGGCTTCTAAGCACATAGTTTCCTATTGCACTTAAAGGTAGGCAGCCATAGATGTAGGGGGGTAATATTTTTGTGAGAGCATGGTAGGTCCAGAGTGCAGCATTTTTGTGGTGCCTAATTTTAATGGAGGTCCACCCCACAGCAGCATACAGTGCGCAGTGGTGAGTAGCAATGGGAAGACCTGTGATGAACCTCAAGGCTCGGTGGTACAGCATATCCAGTTTTGCTAAATGAGAGCTGGGGCACTGGCTGTATAGGAAATCAGCATAATCGACCAGTGATAAGAAGGTAGATTGGACCAGTTGTATCTTTGCATCTATGGTAAGGAATTGGTTGATTCTGAAAGTCCTCGATATGTTCAGTGAAGGAGAGTCTGTTGTCAATCCATACTCCCAGATATTTGAACTTTGTGACAAATTCCAGCTTTTCACTTAGGATTGTGGTTAATTTGGGAATAGACTCACAGGCTGCTGGGTTGATTACATGGGCGAGCGGAGGAAGAGCATCGCTTTTGTTTTTTTAGCATTCAGAAGTAACTTTTTGTGAATTAGTTGGCTTTGCAGGAGGTTGAATTCGGCTTGGAGATCATTGCAGGCAGCATCTGGGTAGGCCTACTAACATAGAGAACGGTAACCTCTGTGAACAAGTGGATGTTGGTGTTTTTTATGCAATTGTCGATATTATTAATGTAGATTGCAAATAAGAGAGGGCCTAGAATAGATCCCTGTGGTACCCCTCTTAGAAGGGGCTTGAAAGAGGACAGTTCACCTTCTGCATTGACTTGCAGAAGTCGCCCTGAGAGGTAGTCAGTGAACCAGTGCAGCGAGGAGGAGTCCACTCCTATGGTTTGTAAGGAGGACAGGAGGAGGCTGTGGTCAACTGTGTCAAAGGCCTTTATTAGGTCCAGAAAGACCACACCGGTGAAGTTTCTGGAGTCAAGGGCTCTCAGCCAGTCATCAGTTACTTTAGTCAGTGCTGAGATGGTGCTGTGTTGGGCTCTGAATCCCGACTGCATAGGATTTAATAGATTTGTTGTCTCTAGGCAGCACCTTAATTGCACATTCGCAGTTTTCTCAAGGAGTTTTGATAACACTGGGAAGAGGGAAATGGGCCTATAATTATTGAGGTCGCATGGGTCACCTGATTTGAAGAGAGGGATGACATGAGCATCTTCCAAACAGGTGGCAGGATACCCTGGGACAAGGATAAATTTGAATAGGTGGGTGATGGGAACAGCTAGGACACGGTAGGCGATTTTAAAAAAGTATGGGTCTAGTGAGTCAGCGCCTGCACTTTTTCTGGTGTCCAGTTGAAGTAATACATCTTCAGCCTCTTTTATGGAAGCAGGTTGAAGCGTAAATAGAGAAGAGGTAGCTGTGGGTGTTGAAGAGAAGTTGTCTGTCAGGGAGCGTATCTTACATGCTGGAGAGTTGTCAAACGCCAGGCCAGTGGTTGCAAAGTGGTTATTGAAAGTGTCTAGGATCTCCATCTTTTTGTTGAATGTAGTATTGCCGGAGATGATCTTGTTCAGAAGGGAATTACCTGAGGAGTGGCCCAACAGATCTTTGATAGTGCTCCAGAACTTGGATGGGCTCTTGGAGGCAGAGTCAAGTTCTGAGCAGAAGAAAGAAGCCTTGGCTTCTTTAATTGACTTAGTGCATATGTTTCGTGTCTTTCTGAACAGATTCCAGACATTGGGCATGTTCAGTTTATGTACCTTTTCCCAAAGCTTATCCCTTTCGAAAAGCAATAACCTGATCTCAGGGGAGAACCATTTGCAGGATTTATTCTTGGCTCGGACTTTAGTCAGGGGAGCATGCTTGCTGAGAGCCCCTGACAGTATGTCATGGAAGATGTTGTAGGCGGCAGTGAATGTTTTGGCTAAATAAAACTCCTGCCAGTGCACAGAGAGTTTCAGTTCATTAAGATAGGTGGCTAGATCAAAGTTGCGTCTGGATCTCTTCAGGGAAAATTTTGATGTAACCGTCGGTTTGTTGGTTGATCTTACTCCTCCGATAAAGCAGTGGTCGCTGACATCCGAGAAAAAGGTGCCAGCATGGGAGAAAAGGTGGGGTTTGCTCACTAATGGCACATCCAGTGTAGTGCTTTTATTAGGGTTTTTTTGTGTTAGGGTGCTTTGGGTCAGTAATAAGCTGAGTCAACCCATGAACATCACAAAATGATACAAGAGGGCAGATGCATTGGAGAGCCTGTTGAGATTAAAGTCACCAAGGATAATGGTTTCAAGCAAGCTTTCTCCCAGGATGTCACTTAGATGGGATTGAAGCTGTAAACCAGCAGACGGGGGCCTGTAACATCCTATTAGATGAAGAACACTTGTCTGGGAAATTTCCACTTTGAGGGCTAGGCATTCATCTTCGTTGGCAACAGAAGATGAGGCAGTCCAAGAGGCAGTGAATTTATCTTTGACATATATTGCCACTACACCTCCTCTAGTTTACCTATCCGCTCTGAACAAGGCATAGCTGGGGATATTTATTTCCGCATCAGTGGTTGCTGGTCTAAGCCATGATTCAGAGGTCACTAGTACATTGGGGGAGATATGAGACACCCAAGCTTGGAGCAGGGTGAGTTTTTTTAATAAGCTGCATTCGTTGATGTGCAACAAGCTCATGCCTTTTAGAGAGGCTAGGTCTGAGGATGAAGAGATTGGTGCAGGTGGGCCAGGATTAAGCTCTACATTACCTGATCACAGTAAGAGGGAGGAGAAGTATTTCCTAAGTGTGGCAGAGGAGAGTTTGAGATTCCTGGTCTTATCCCATTTGTCATACTTGGTGACTTTAAGGAGTAGGTTGTTACCATTGTAAATGATGCCGCCTGTGATTGCGGCTACTAGTACTCTGGTTGTGAGGTACCTAGGAGAGTAGGTAGGCTGTGTGGTGGGAAACGTACCTTGCAGTCGAGGTATCAGGTATGTACTGCTTGAATGAGTTAGCCAAAGGTAGGGTGCAGTCGAGTAGCCATGAACTCGCAGGGGCATGCTGGTGAAATAGTACCAGATATCGTAAGGCACATGAAAGGATTGTATTCCATGCATGGTATCGGCCCATTTGGCTGGTGAAGACCAGCCGGTACTCCAAATAGAAGAGGCAATAAGCAAGGCCATATGAGTCCTGACATGATGAAGCTTGGTGGTAAGGTATAGAACTCTAATAGCTTGGAGATCCACTCAGCCAGGACTGCTTTCTACAGTGGCTGGGTCAGGGAGACAGAGCCTGAAGTCAGGTCGAGATGAGCCTATCGGGGTCTTCTAGCCTAGAGTAGCACAGCCCTATAGAATTAGGCACTGGAGCAGTGCAGGCCAATAGAGGTCACGGAAGAATATGATTGAAAGACCACAGATCCAGGGGGCGTCACCAGGGAAGGGGCGGGATGCAAACATATTTAATAAGTGGTGGGGGTGAGAGAGGGGGGGTAGGTGTAAAATTTGCGGCAGTTGCTGTACCTTTTGGAGTCAAGAATCCAGGGCTATGGTCTCGAGTGGCAGCTGAGGTGGTGCCGGCCGCCCCCTGACCAGAAGTCCCGCGGCTTTGATGCAGGGAGCCAGAGAGAGTGATCCTCAGCTGGGGAGAGAGAGGAGAGCAGGAGTTTATATCAGGCCATGGACAAAAGGGCAGACAGAACAGCAGGGGGTCCAATTTAGAGCACAAAGAGGATGAGTATTCTTTTGGCACCCAAAAGCCTAGGGCCAGTGCAAAAGAGCAGAGGAGAGCTGTAATTCACAATTCACACAGGCTTAACACTTTACAAGAAGTCAAAATGTGCAATTGGCAAGCATAAACAGCATTAAAACATATTTTTCTTGGGTAATTACAGTCTAAAAGAGAGATTTTTCAGGGCAAAGAGCTTTCACCAAGGACCAATACAGACGCAGCCTGCAAAGGCACTCGCATTCCGATTGGTTGCAGCAGTTGCCATACCCTTTGGAGCCAAGAGTCCGGGGCTATGGTCTCGATCAGCGACTGAGGTGGTGCCAGCCACCCACTAGCCGGGAGTCCTGTGGCTTCGATGCAGAGAGCCAGAGAGAGTGATCCTCGGCTTTTGGAGCCAAGAGTCCGGGGCTATGGTCTCGATCAGCGACTGAGGTGATGCCAGCCACCCACTAGCCGGGAGTCCTGCGGCCTCGATGCAGGGAGCCAGAGAGAGTGATCCTCGGCTTTTGGAGCCAAGAGTCCGGGGCTATGGTCTCGAGCGGTGGCTGAGGTGGCGCTGGCTGCCCGATGGCTGGGAGTCCCATGGCTTCAATGCAGGGAGCCAGAGAGAGTGATCCTTGGCTTTTGGACTTAAGAACAGTACAGCTCTCAGTTTTCACATCCTATCCAAAATGTGGATGGTGGGTGGGCAGAGAGTGATAGTCAAAAAGCAGGGATACTGAATGAATACTTCTGTTCAGTATTCACAAAAGAGGAAGTGGCGGAGGTGCCTAATCCAATTAACAGAAGCACTCTGGAGAGGGGGGTCAATCCCAGTCCTTTCACAGAAGAAAGGGTTCTGAAAGAACTCCTAAAATTGAAGGTGGACAAAGCAATGGGGCCAGATGGAATTCACCCCAGAATTCTAAAAGAATTAAGCAGAGAACTAGTGACACCACTGACTACCCTTTTTAACAAATCATGGGAGGATGGTGTGGTACCTGAGGACTGGAAGAAGGCTGATGTGATTCCCTTCACAAAAGTGGGACCAAGACAGAGGCAGGAAACTACAGACTTGTCAGTTTGACCTCTGTGGTAGGGAAAGTGATGGAATGACTTCTGAAGGAAAGAATAGTTGAGTACCTAGAGGCCAGTGGGGCACAGGACCCAAGGCAGCATGGGTTAACAGTGGGAAGTTCATATAAGACGAATCTAATTGATTTCTTTGACTGGGTGACCAAAGTAGTAGACCTGGGAGGGGCTGTGGGCATGGCCTAGCTAGACTTTAGCAAGGCATTTGACACAGTCCCACACAAAAGATTAGTAGTCAAATTAACCAGCCTGGGAGTGGGTCCCAAGATGGTAGCATGGGTAAAACATTGGCTGAACAACAGGACACAGAAGGTAATTGTAAATGGAGTCCACTCTGAAGAAAGAGGGGTTACTAGTGGGGTACCGCAGGGTTCAGTACTGGGTCCAGTCCTTTTTAATGTCTTTATAAGTGACATTGCAGAGGGATTGGAAAGAAAAGTATACCTCTTTGCAGATGACACAAAGATCTGCCACATGGTTGATAAACAAAGTGGTGCAGAAAGGATGAAAAGGGACTTGGCAAGGTTGGAGTAATGCTCAGAAATATGGCAGCTTGGATTCAATGCAAAGAAGTGCAAAATAATGCACTTGGGAAACAAAAACCCAAGGGAAGATTACACTATGGGGAGGAGGTAGTAACAACAACAAAAATGGAAAGGGACCTGGGGGTTATCACATCAGATGACCTTAAGGTTGGCAAGCAATGTGAGAAGGTAGTGGGGGGGGCTGGGAGGATACTGGGATGTATAGGGAGAGGCATCATCAGCAGAAAACAGGAAGTTCTTATCCCTCTGTACAGACGGTTGGTGAGACCCCATCTGGAGTACTGTGTCCAGTTCTGGAGACCCCATCTCCGCAAGAACATAGACAGGATGGAGGCAGTTCAGAGGAGGGCAACTAAAATTGTGCAGGGTCTGCAAGAGAAGCCATATGAGGAGAGACTAAAGGAGCTTAATATGTATACCCTTGAGGAAAGGAGGGAGGGGGGCATGATAGAAACATTTAAGTCCCTCAGTGGAATCAACAATGTCCAAGAGGGTGGCATCTTTCAGAAAAAGAGATGTGCAAGAACAAGGAGACACAATTTGAAGATAGAGGGGGGACAGCTCAGGGGCAATGTGAGGAAGTATTTTTTCACAGAGAGGGTGGTGGACACATGGAACAGCCTTCCTGAGGAGGTTGTGGGGTCTAAAACTGTGGGAGAATTCAAGAATGCATGGGACAGGCATAAGGCAATTTTTGTGAGCGGTGGGAAGAAATAGGCTGTTGGTTAAATAGGATCTGCAACTTATCCTCTAGTCAGGAAATGGGCAGATTAGGTGGGCCAAGCGGTCCTATCTGCCCTCAAAGTCTATGTTTCTATGTTTTATATAGCATGTATAATTTGCAGCTGCTTTCAAAGTAAATCAATGTTCAGGACAGATTAATAAAATCAAATGACAGTGATCATAAGGAGAGGTCTCCAAAAGCCCATGTTGCAAATTTGATAAACAAATTCCAAAAAACGACTGCTTTACCAGCTTGCATTGTGCAGTTTCAACGCATGCTCGTAACTTTACCAATTTTTTATATTTGTACTCCAGATTTTCAACATTGACATTTTTGCACACCACCTTATGAACAGTACAGCTGTCATTTTTCACATGCTGCCAGGAACATGTTTTCACACCTGTGGCATACAATGGGTGCGGTCACTGTGCAAAATCAACGTTTGGGACAGATTAAGAAAATCGCAGTGCCACCGTTCATGAGTGAAGGTCCTAAAATGCCTATGTTGAAAATCTGGTGTTAAAAATTCCCCAAATAATTGCATTCCGGGTGTGCATTGAGCAGTTTCTATGCACACTCGTGACTTCATTTTTTTAATATTTTCACTCCAGATTTTCAACATTACCATTTTTTACACCTCTTCATGAACAGTACAGCTGTCATTTTTCACATCCTGTTTGAAATGTGTTTTCACACCTGTGGCTCCAAATGGCACAGTCGCTGTGCAAAATCACCTTTTAGCTAATGAACTGATAGTGTCACTGTGCATGTGGTGCAGTCACAAAAAGCCCATGTTGAAAACTTGGCATGAAAATACCATGAAACACCCAGGGCATTAGGGTTTCTGACCATAATGCCCTAACCTGTAGGGACTGACAGGCATCAGGGGTGTGACTTGGGATTGTCGACAGTAATGCTCAGGCCATTCCACCCCCCACCACCACCACAGCCAGTGACAGGCATTGAGGTGTACCTTGAACACTTCAGCCCAAAAGTTCACCCAGTTCTTCTATATTGCACCCATTTGAGCATATTTTCTTATGGAATGGGGGGAGTACAAAGCCCGAACACTCCAAGGCACACCTTGACACTTGTAGGTGTCTGCAGGCTAGGGTGAGGTGAAATGGCATCAGTGTTATGGGTGATGACCCAAAGGCACACCCCAATGTCTGTCCATCTCTGCAGGGAGGGGGTGGGGTTGGTGTCAGTTCAATACTTCACTGCCATTCCTATTCTGCATCTGTCTAACTCCTGCACTTCCAATGCTAATGCCAGCAAGCAAACATTCATCATTGACAAATGCTTGTTTAAAGCTTGTGATTTGAAACCTGGTACACATTTCTGTGAGGCAGAGAACTTTAAACATACCAACTTTGGTGCAGTGTGGACTGGTAGCATTAAAATTAGGTGGGAATAACTGAAATTGAAATTCTGATAAAATATTGCAGAATGTTCATTGACATTTCATGAAATTCTATGGATAAAATCAGGAGGACCAAGAGAGAGGAAGACAGGAGGGATTACCTGAAGATGGCTAGCATAGCAGGTAAGGTAGTCTGGTGGTCTAAGGCTCAGAAGGAACTTTAGTTAGCTGAGAGAATTAAGAAGGGGGAAAATGCCTTTTTTCACTATGTCAGCGAGAAAGGGAACAAGAAAGATGGTATTGTTAGGCTCAGGAAAGGGTCAGGTGGGTAGAAGAGAATGGGGCAAGGCAGAGGTACTGAATGAGTACTTCTGTCTTCACAAGGGAGAAAGATGGAATGGTGACACTAAGGGGAAGAAGAGGAGCAGGTTTGGCAGGGAGCATGGATGATTTTATTTATTTAGAAAAGTTTTACCAGGAAAGGGAACAAGAGCTGTGAACAGCTCATTTCCAGAAGCGTCCTGGGGGAGAGGGTTACATAGAGGGTGGAGAGCAAAAAAAAACAAATACAATAAATCAATGTACAAGGCAAATTACACACATTGCAGGCCAAGTCAGTGTAACATAGAATGTTTTAGATACAATGCTGAACAGTGTGAATAGAAAAAACGTAATGGAGGAACAGAATTTTCAGGACACAGCATATACACCATTGATACTTGATGAAAATAACTGCATAAGTACAAGAATAAGTGCAAAGGTGGGGCTATAGGCTAGGTAGTACTGGTTGGAGACTTCAATATTCCAGACATGGACTGGAGCATCCCAGCAGCAGCATCAACTAGGAGCAGATTTATCCTGGACTCCCTTCAGGGTGCCTTCCTCAAGCAACTGGTCATGGAACCAACTCGGCAGAAGGCAATACTGGACCTTGTGCTCACAAACAGGGACAGTGTGATGGGGGTAACAGTGGGGGAGCACCTGGGGAACAGTGACCACCAGTCATTGTGGTTTGAAATCACAGAAAGAGCAGAACCAAACCACACAAAAACACGTATCCTGGATTTTAGGGGGGCAGACTTTGGGAAAATGGGGATATATTTGAAAGAGGCATTAAGGGGAATTGGGCAGGAATCAGGGGTTGAGGAACAATGGGCAGTATTTAAAATGGGGATTACAAGAGCAACAGAATTATGCATTAAGCAGGTTAGCAAGAAAAAAAGGAAGAGGAGATCATTATGGTTTTCCAAAGAGGTAGCAAAGAAAGTGAAAGCCAAAAGATTGCATTCAGACAATACAAAAAGACACAGGCAGAAGGGGATAGGGAGTATCCAGGAGAAGCAAAGGAGGCAGGGAGGTCAGTAAGGGAAGCCAAAGCTCAGACAGAACACATTGCAAAATCAGTGGCTAGAGGGACAAAACCTTTTACAGGTACATAAGTGAAAAAAGAAAGGCAAAGGTAGGGATAGTGAGACTGAAGGGGGAGGATGGGGGCTGCGTGGAGGATGACAACAGTAAAGCTGACATATTGAACAGGTACTTCTGCTCTGTCTTTACTGAGGAAGAGGAGGGTAATGGGTCTGAAGGGAGTACAATGGGTGAGAATGGTGCAGAAATGGACACATGTCCCTTTACACAAGAAAGGGTCCTGAAGGAACTGGAAGTAATAAGAGTTGATAAAGCAATGGGGCCAGATGGGTGCACCCAGGGTCCTTAAAGAACTAAGAGAGGTGGCTGAACCTCTGGCTATCCTGTTTAGCCAATCACTGGAAACAGGGAGGTACCCAAAGACTGGCAGACAGCAGATGTAGTCCCCTTATACAAAAGTGGGAACAAAGAGGAAGCAGGGAACTACAGACCAGTCAGCCTCACCTCGGTAGTGGGGAAGATCATGGAATCACTACTGAAAGAGAGATTGGTGGAACATCTGGTTGTCAATGGACTACAGGACCCAAGGCAGCATGGTTTCACCAGGGGGAGGCCATGTCAGACCAACCTGGTTGAATTTTTTGACTGGGTGACTAGAGAGGTGGATCAGGGGAAGGCAGTGGACATGGCCTATCTGGACTTCAGCAAGGCTTTTGACACTGTGCCACATAGAAGACTATTACACAAACTGGGGAATATGGTTTAGGCAGGACAGTAGTGGCAGTGGGGTGGACATCACAGAAGTTCAGGCGCCGCAGAAACGCCGCTCTCCGGACCTATAGAGCCATCTCTAATAAGCTGACTTACTATATCTCCTGCTGTCTTCCCCGGGTATTATTGGGAAATACGCGTTAAGAAGTTACTCAGCTATTACACTTAAAGTACCCAAATCAAAATCCCGCTTCGGCAGGGCAGCCAAGCTTCAGACACCTATGGAACCATCTACAAAACCTCAAATTAAGCACTCTAATCGGTATAAATTCCTTCAAGATGCTTTATTTCCATACAATCAGAGAAGTATGTAACTGCTTCACCCACTCAGACCCAGTACCGATGTCTGCACTGGTATATAGCCACGCCTAGACCCAATTTTAGTACTGACCCCCCAGCTTGCTCCTTACCAGCCTAATTGTTCTCTCTCTCTTATCCCCCTGTCTTATCAACACTAGGCCCGTCCATCCCCTTATTCTTCCTTTCCCAACCTCGGATAGGAGCTCACTACCCTGGGCTGTGACATCCTACCATGCCCCGTACTTTATAGCATTCAATACCGGGGCTCACACATACTCCTTTTCTCCATCCACCTTCTCTACATCCCATTTTACCAATTCCTTTCTGTGCACCATGCCCTCCTAGCCTTTCTCTCCCTACCTCCCTCCTTTCCCCCCTACCTTCACCTCTACCTGGTGTATATTTTTGGTTTTTTCCTTCCGTTACTTCCTCCTGCAACCTTAGATAACCTGCCTTATCTTCCTATAGACACTTCTATTTATGTAAATACCGTGTAATCTGTACAATATCTATATAATTCTATGTACATATGAACTTCTTTTTCTTCCTCTCTGTAAAGAGTATTATCTGCATTGCCTTGTAAATACCTGTGTTGACCTGTATATACAATTGTTCATGCTCCACCCAGGTCCATCTTGAAAATGAGCTTCTGCTCAAGGATGAACACCTGGTTAAATAAAGACTTGATTGATTGATTGATTGAGTAGTGTGGTGGGTAGGTAACTGGCTGGGTGGCAGGACACAGAGGGTGGTGGTAAATGGCTGTCACTCCACAGAGGGAAGAGTGACCAGTGGGGTACCACAGGAATCAGTGCTGAGACCGGTCCTATTCAACATCTTCATCAGTGACATTGCACAGGACCTAGAAGGCAGAATTTCACTGTTCGCTGATGACACAAAGCTCTGTAACAGAGTAGACACATCAGAGGGTGTAGACAGAATGAGAAGGGACCTGCAGAAACTTGAAGAATGGTCAGGGGTTTGGCAGTTGAAATTTAGTGCAAAGAAGTGCAAGATAATGCATATGGGGCACAAAACCCTGGCACAATATATCAGTTGGGGGTGAGGATATAGCATGCACCAAGCAAGAAAGGGATCTTGGGGTTATCATCTCTGATGACCTCAAGGTAGGGAAACAGTTTGACAAGGCAGCAGGTAAAGCAAATAGGATGCTGGGATGCATAGGCAGGGGCATCACCAGCAGGAAAAGGGAGGTCATAATTCCACTATACAAGACGCTAGTGAGGCCCCACCTAGAGTACAGTGTACAGTTCTGGAGACCTTACCTATGTAAGGACATAGACAGAGTAGAGAAGATTCAGAGAAGGGCAACAAAGATGGTACATGGATTGCATCACAAGTCCTATGAGGACAGGTTGAAGGAACTGAACATGTACTCCCTGGAGGAGAGGAGGGAGAGAGGGGATATGATAGAGACATACAAGTATCTTACAGGGAGGAACAAGTGTTTTGACTCATTTATTTATTTATTGGTTTATTTTCTTTTTTTTAAAAGATAAGTATCTGAGGATCAGTGGCAGGATTTTTAGGACAGTAAATTAATAAAAAGGTAACTAGGAGAACTTCAGTAGCAGACAAGTAATAGAATAGCAGTATAATTGCAGTATAATGTGGGGAGTGGTGCAATGCAGTGGCTGTGGGGCAGCCATATTCAGGCAGACCTTCTGGGCACTGAGGTGCTGCCCTATCTGCATGCATCTCTCTGGACTGCGGGATGAGGTAGCCAGTCTCAGAGCGGAAGTAAACTGGGTCAGGAGTCCGTCACCCCTATCCAGAGACCACCCAGTCCAATGCAACTGACTCAAAGGATGCCAAGAACGAGGAGCACTTAGATGACAGTGGGCTCAGGGAGGGTTAGAGTGGTCAGGCAGAGGCACATCCCAGATCCTATTCTACTCAGAAACTCATATGCCACACTGGCAAACAGGGACAACCAAATAGAGGTACCCAGAGAAGTGGAAGGAAAGGATGTGGAGGTTAGCCAAGGAGGTGACCTCAGCGGGGAGAGCAGTGGACCCCAGAGGAGGAGGAGGAGGAAGTGAGTCCTGGTGGGGGACTCCATCATAAGAGGGATCCAGCAAGGAACACAGGAGGGGGAGGACAGGGAGGTGAGGTGCCTACCAGGTGCCATGGCATGGAGGGATGGAATGAAGATCCTGGGGATCACTGGGAAGGCAAGAAGGGAGAGTGAGCTGGATGTCATTATCCACCTAGGTACTAATGACCTGGGAAATGGGGAGCCAAAGGAAGTTCAGGAAGAGTTTGGGAGTGGGGAGGGTCCTCAAGCAAGTAGCTACTTCAGTCACTTTCTCAAGTACTACCTCTCAGAGAGGCAAGGGAGGCATGTAAGGCGCATGCACCGGAACTTTAACTCATGGTTGAAGAACTGGTGCTGTGAGGAAGGGTTTGGATTCATTGGTGACTGGGGACCCACCTGGAGGGATGGAGGTTTGTTCAAGCCTGACGGCCTGCATCCATCCTGGAGGGGAATCCAAGCACTCAATGATAAGTTTAAATGCTACATTGACAAGCATTTAAACTAGCAAAGCGGGGTGGCAGGCCAGCAAGGAGGGTACCTACTTGCTCACTCCCCACAGCTAGCAGTGGAACCAGTGAACCGGAGGAGTGGCTATCTCTAGAAAGCAGTGTGCAAAAGATGGAGATTAGCACCCAAGAGCTGGATAGGCAGAAAAGGGGCAAAATTCAGCAGAAGGGCAGACAGCAAGGAGAACCAGAGATAAAGGACAACCAAGGAAGGTGCTGGAGTAGAACAGCGAAACAGTCTAGGGAGGTCAAATCATGGAAAGCCATGTGTGCCAATGCCAGGAGCCTTATCAACAAGATGGAAGATCTGGAGGCTGTCATGGTGCAGTCATACCTGGACATTGTGGCCATCACTGAAACCTAGTGTAATGATAACCACGACTGTGAGATGGCCACAACTGGCTACAACATATTTAGAAGAGACAAGGCAGGAAGGAAGGGAGGAGGAGTGGCACTGTATATGAAAAATGACATAAGGGCCACAGAGATCCAGAAGGAACAAAATCGGGGAGAGATACTGTGGTTAAAGCTGGAAAGGAAAATGGGACCAGCCATCAGCACAGGTATGGTCTACAGACCACCAGCCCAGGAGGAAGAAACAGATGGGGAGCTGATGCTAGCCATCCAAAGGATGGCAGACAAGGGTGAGGTAGTATTGGTTGGAGACTTCAATATTCCAGACATGGACTGGAGCATCCCAGCAGCAGCATCAACTAGGAGCAGATTTATCCTGGACTCCCTTCGGGGTGCCTTCCTCAAGCAACTTGTCATGGAACCAGCTCGGCAGAAGGCAATACTGGACCTTGTGCTCACAAACAGGGACAGTGTGATGGGGGTAACAGTGGGGGAGCACCTGGGGAACAGTGACCACCAGTCATTGTGGTTTGAAATCACAGAAAGAGCAGAACCAAACCACACAAAAACATGTATCCTGGATTTTAGGGGGGCAGACTTTGGGAAAATGGAGAGATACTTGAAAGAAGCATTAAGGGGAATGGGACAGGAATCAGGGGTTGAGGAACAGTAGGAGGTATTTAAAATGGGGATTACAAGAGCAACAAAATTATGCATTAAGCAGGATAACAAGAGGAAGAGGAGACCATTATGGTTTTCCAAAGAGGTAGCAAAGAAAGTGAAAACCAAAAAGATTGCATTCAGACAATACAAAAAGACACAGGCAGTAGAGGATAGGGAGAAGTACCAGGAGAAGCAAAGGGAAGCAGGGAGGTCAGTAAGGGAAGCCAAAGCTCAGACAGAAGAACACATTGCAAAATCAGTCTGTAGAGGGGACAAAACCTTTTACAGGTACATAAGTGAAAAAAGAAAGGCAAAGTGAGACTAAAGGGGGAAGATGGGGGCCACGTGGAGGATGACAACAGTAAAGCTGACATATTGAACAGGTATTTCTGCTCTGTCTTTACTGAGGAAGAAGAGGGTAATGGGTCTGATGGGAGTACAAGGGGTGAGAATGGTGCAGAATTGAACACAAGTCCCTTTACATGAGAAAGGGTCCTGAAGGAACTGGAAGTAATACGAGTTTATAAAGCAATGTGGCTATATGGGGTGCAAACCAGGGTCCTTAAAGAACTAAGAGAGGTGGTGGCTGAACCTCTGACTATCCTGTTTAGCCAATCACTGGAAACAGGGGAGGTACCCAAAGACTGGAGGACAGCAGATGTAGTCCCCTTATACAAAAGTGGGAACAAAGAGGAAGCGGGGAACTACAGACCAGTCAGTCTCACCTCGGTAGTGGGGAAGATCATGGAAGCACTACTGAAGGAGAGATTGGTGGAACATCTGTTTGTCAATGGACTACAGGACCCAAGGCAGCATGGTTTCACCAGGGGGAGGTCATGTCAGACCAACCTCATTGAATTTTTTGACTGGGTGACTAGGGAGATGGATCAGGGGAAGGCAGTGGACATGGCCTATCTGGACTTCAGCAAGGCTTTTGACACTGTGCAGCATAGAACACTATTACACAAACTGGGGAATATGGTTTAGGCAGGACAGTAGTGTGGTGGGTAGGTAACTGGCTGGGCAGCAGGACACAGAGGGTGGTGGTAATTGGCTGTCACTCCACAGAGGGAAGAGTGACCAGTGGGGTACCACAGGGATCAGTTCTGGTACCGGTCCTATTCAACATCTTCATCAGTGACATTGCACAGGACCTAGAAGGCAGAATATCACTGTTCGCTGATGACAAAAGCTCTGTAACAGAGTAGACACACCAGAGGGTGTAGACAGAATGAGAAGGACCTGCAGAACTTGAAGAATGGTCAGGGGTTTGGCAGTTGAAATTCAGTGCAAAGAAGTGCAAGATAATGCATATGGGGCACAAAAACCCTGGCACAATATATCAGTTGGGGGGTGAGGATATAACATTGCCTGTTGCCCAGAACCTATCTCCCCACTTTCCCATTTGCAGGTTATACCTGCTGGCCACTAGAGGGACCTCTGCCCCCTCAATACTTCCTTCTCCTACCTATACAGCACTACTTCCCTGGGATCTTGCTGACCACAATGTATTGGCCCTGCCTCATGCTCTGCCTGTGCCTATCCCCACTAGCAGTGCACTTACCCACTTACCCATCTGCTAGTCCACACTGTGCCCCAGCACCCTCCTCCCTTTGCTCCTGAACCTCCTCTCCTGTCCCTTGGGACCTCTGTGTCCCGTCCCCTGCCCTCCCCTAGCTTCTCTTCACCTCAGGCACATCTGGGTGTCTTCTTATTCTTGCTTTCCCTCCTGTACCTCCCTGCCCACCCCTGCTCCCTTAGCCTCCCTCCTCTCATGTCAATCATGGAAAACCTCTCACCATCTCCCAGCCAGGTGTTAGTCATGCTACTACTCCTGTCAGGAACATTCATCCAAACCCTGCCCGGTTCCCAAGAGCTCCCCAACTCGCACCACAGGCCTATGCATAGTCTCCATGAATATCTGTAGCCTCCTAAAAAGTTTGACTCACTACAATGCCTGGTCACATCAATTAACCCTGATGTCATCACCCTGGTTGAGACTTGGCTGTCAAAATCCTCCCCTGACTCCTAGTCTCCCTTCCTGGTTTCACCCTTTTCAGTCCGACCGTGTTGGGAGGCCAGGCGGCGACTCGCTATTTATGTCAAGGAATCTCTCCTGTACTAGACCTGCCCTCCCATCCTTGACTCCAGGGCCCAGGTGCTTACGCTGAAACTAACCCCTGACCCTTTAAAGGGACCCCTTTATCTGACTACTGCATCGTACCCCCAGGGACAAACGCAGGCCATTGCCTCTCTTTCAGAATACCTTACCTCTCTACCTCCTTCCGCTGATCAAATTCTGGTGGGTGACTTAAATGTCAACTGGCTAGCCCTCCTCCTCTTCTACCCAGACTCCTTTTCTGCAATAGACCTAACGCAACTAGTTACCCACCCTACCAGGACTAACCCCAAGAGAGGCTCCAGTACCCTGCTTGATGTGGTACTCACCAACCGCCCTAATCGGATCCCCAATGTACAAGTCCTCCCAGACTCTCTCAGCGATCACTCCCATTCTATTCCACTGGTCAACCTCAGTCCCCAAACCCATAGCACAGTCCACATGCAGCAGTCTAATACATGGTGGACTGATAAAACTAAGAACTTCTGTCCCAAACTGACTGGTCTCCCATACAGGCAACTCCTGACATCGACACAGCCTCTCCTTCTTTACCCAAACTTTTAATAATGCCTGTGATATCTTTGCCCCAGTGTTGACCGCCCGTTCTAAAAGGAAGAATGCCTAGGTTACCCCAGCTTTGATCCACCAGCTCAAACATAGGGACAACCTATGGCACCGTGCCATTGAGACTGGCTGACCCAATGACAAGCGGTTATATACTGCCGCCCGAAACAAGTGCACTGGGCCATCAGAAAGGCCAAGTCTGAGCACTATCGGTCCTCACTCACTGCCTCATGGGGAGATCCAGAACCTTCTGGGATAACATTAAACAGTTAAATGGGAGTGCACTCCCCCACCCACCAGATCAACATTAATGGTGTGATCTCCTCAGACCTAGCCCTCATGGCCAACCACCTCAATACCTCATTCACTGACCTTAGCCCTATCCTCCCTACAAATTTTTTGACCCTCCTCCCCCCAGCACCTGCCGTAAATCTTTCTCGCCCTTATTTTCTCCTCCGCCCTGTTTCTGCCCAAGAACTTAGGCCGCACCTTGTCACTGCCCTCAAGAGTAATAGTACAGGCAGTGACACCCTAGATCTGTGTATCCTACGGCTGGTCTTAGACACAGTCCTTACCCCGATCACATGCCTCATCAACCACTCTCTTTGCCTGGGGAAGGTTCCAACTGCCTGGAAAGTCACCACTGTCACCCCTATCTTTAAAGGTGGTGATAGGACTGTGGCTGGAAACTATCGACCGATCTCCATTCTCTCTCTCCTCTCTCCAAGGCCTTGGAAAAAGTGGTGGCCTCTCAAATCTCTGACTACCTCTCCACCTACAATGTCCTTTGTCCTGAGCAGCATGGCTTCTGAGCGGGCCACAGTACCAACACAGCCCTCCTAGAGTTCTCCAACTTTCTCACTCCTCCTTAGACACTGGTTCTCTGGCTGGTGCTGTCTTCATTGACCTCTCGAAAGCTTTCGACACTGTCTCCCACCCCCTCCTTCTTGATGCCCTTAGTCTCTCTGGTTTTGCTGCTGGGCCTATCTCCTGGTGCACCAGTTATCTGTCTGACCGCTCACAGCGTGTAAAAATTAATGGGACCTATTCAGACATCTGTCCCATTTTTTCTGGAGTTTCCCAGGGCTCCATTCTGGGCCCCTTACTATTCTCCCTTTACCTTAACACCCTTCCACTCTCTTGCTCGGGGAACATTCTATTGTACGCTGATGATGCAGTCATCTTTGTCTCAAATCGTAACCCTACTGCCCCCCAGGACTCGCTGCAGAAGTCCTTCACTGAAGCCGAGGGCTGGTTCAAGGAACATAGATTGGTGATAAATCTTAAAAACAAAAACCATGTTCTTCACTCATCCCAAAACAAGTCCTGCAACTTCAGACTCCTCATTCACTCTGGGTCCTCATTCCACTCGAACAAGTTTGCTCCTATAAATACCTAGGGATCCATTTTGACCCTCCCTCCTTCCATGGACACATCGCTGCCCTAGCCACTGCCACTAATATCCGATTGGGCATCTTACCCGATATAAACACTGCCTCCCGAGAGGCTCTTGACCTGCAGTCACCTCCTCTATCCTGTCCCTAGTGGACTATGGACTGCCGTGTATGGTGCTGCTGATCAGACCGCACTCCATAAAATTAGCACTACTCTGAATAAGGCCTGCAGGTTAATTACTGGAGCACCTAGGATGACACACACTGTCTACTGTATGCTAAAAGCGCTGGTACCTGATCTCAACAGGCGCCTCAAATATCTTACCTGTACCCTTACAAAAGGACCCTCCTTGGGCTTTCCCACCAGGATTGACCACCACCATCGCCCCTCTGTCCCACTAGTTCACTCAGACCTCTGGGAAAACCTCTCTTGTTATCCATAGAGCTAGGACCTCTCACGGCCAAACAGCCTTCAGCTTTAGGGCCCCCTCCTGGTTCAACACACTGCCCCCCTCCATCTCCGAAGCTCCAACTATATCGTGCTTCAAAACTTCCTTACGTAACCACCTTATTAACACCCGATGCTGTAACTGCCACTAGTCAAAGCCATACTCAATACTTATGACAAAGCTTATTACTACGCTGCTAAGGACGACATAACTCTGGTATTGTTTGCATCCATCCTACCTGTACCAGCTTGTTTGTATCTATGTCTTAATTTTACTGTTATACTTATGTGTTGTACTGCTATACTGTGTATTTTGGTTTGTCTTACTGTGACAAGGTACCTTTGTAAATGAGCCTATGGCTCAAAGGTTTTCCAAACTGCTGTTTAAATAAAATAAAAAAAATAAATAAAACATGCACTAAGCAGGGAAGTGATCTTGGGGTTATCATCTCTGATGACCTCAAGGTAGGGAAACAGTGCGACAAGGCAGCAAGTAAAGCAAATAGGATGCTGGGATGCATAGGCAGGGTATCACCAGCAGGAAAAGGGAGGTCATAATTCCACTATACAAGACACTAGTGAGGCCCCACCAGGAGTACAGTGTTCAGTTCTGGAGACCTTACCTACGTAAGGACATAGACAGGGTAGAGAAGGTTCAGAGGAGGGCAACAAAGATGGTACATGGATTGCATCACAAGTCCTATGAGGACAGGTTGAAGGAACTGAACATGTACTCCCTGGAGGAGAGGAGGGAGAGAGGGGATATGATAGAGACGTACAAGTATCTTACAGGGAGGAACAGGGTGCAGGAATACACTATTTTTAAGTGAAAAAAATGTTCCAGGACTAGAAGGCATGGGATGAAGTTGGAGGAAGGACGATTCAGAGGGAACGTGAGAAAGAATTTCTTCACAGAACGGGTCATGGACAAGTGGAACACCCCGCCAGAGGAAGTGGTGGAGGCTGAAACAATCATGGGATTTAAGAATGCATGGGATAGACATAAAAGAATTCTGAAAGTCAGGGGTAAGGGGGAACAGACTTCTTGGAAAACATAAACTGAACTTACAAGCTTAAATGGGCAGACTGGGTGGGCCATAGGCCCTTATCTGCCGACACTGTCTATGTATCTATGTATCTACAGTATATAGGAGTGTACAAGGCTGAGTACAGGAGGGTGAGGCAGGAAGACATACAAGAATTTGCAAATGGGTGCCAAGTGCTAAGATAGCAGGGGAAGGAAAAATGAAATAAGTGCAATTTGAGGTGAATGGGGAGGCAAACGAGCAGGGTGGACTGATAAGGGAGTCAAAAGAACAGGGTGGACAGAATAGGGAGGAGCAAGAAAGAGTTGCAAAAAAAACCTATGCTCCTTCAGGATGCTGAGAACCCTGCAAGGGGATGGACAACTGCCAGGATGAAGGAGAGAGGGGAATAGTGGGGTAGATCAAGCAGTAGGTTGGAGGGAAGGGAAGGGGGTAGTTGGGGGGGAGGTGAAGAAAGGTAGTAATAGAGCTACTCCCCCTCAGGGTGCTGAGAACCCTGCAAGGGGATGGGGACTGGCAAGATGAAAGAGAGAAGGATGTAGAAGGGGACAGGTAGCAGTGGGGTGTGTAAGAATATGAGGGGCAGAGGTAGCAGCAGTAGGATGGAAGAAGGGTGAATGGAAGGGAAGAGTAAGGGGGTGAGTATGGTGAGGGGGGAAGGAAGGTAGCCAAAAACATACTCCCCCTCAGGATGCTGAGAACCCTGTAAGGGAATGAGAACTGCAAGGTGTTGGGGAAAGGGCAGTGAAGGGGGTAGAGTGGCAGTGGGGTGGGAAGATTGGGGAGAGGTATCGGGGTGGGGTGGGAGGAAAGTGGGTGGAAGGGTAGAGAGGAGGCAAGGAGAGCAGTTGGAGTGAGGGGGTAAATATGGGGCAATGGGGAAATGGAGAAGTGTTATGGAAACAGAGAAAGAGGTTGACAGAAAGGATAATAAGAGGGATTACTAGGTAAGGGTAGATGGAACAAAAAAGAAAGGTGAGTAAATAAGGGTGATTAGCAGGGGTTAATTGCAGGTGAAGAGTGAGCAGTGTATTGCGGAGAAGGAGCCGAAAGAGAACAGCAAGATTGGGCAGAATGAATTTCTAGGGGGAGAGAGTTCCAGATGTTAGGGAATTAGTACGAGAAGGCGGCACGGCCTGACAATGTACACCGAGGAGGGAGGGAGGGCAAGCATTCTGTGTCTGGAGGATCATAGGGTATAGCAGGAGGGAGGGGGGACCGATAGAAGTGAGGACAAGTAACAAGGCAAAGAGATGAGCCAGTACTTACCTACTAGATTAGGTGTGTGTGAAAGCCATCTGGCTAAGAGGGATGGGAATGAAAGTGAGGTATAGAGAATGCAGTGGTGGGTGAGAGGAGGGCAGCCAATATGAAGTGGCAGAAGGATTTGAAAAGTGTCCAGCCTGGATAGTGTGGTCTTGGGGCAGAATTGATGTGATAGAGGTGAATAGGGTACAGAGCTGCTAACATTGAGGGTGGACAGTTCCCCAGGCCTGGATGGCATACACCCAAGGGTGCTGAGGGAACTGGTGAAGAAGCTTGCATATCCATTGTTTGGCCTATTCAGTAGTTCACTGGAGTCAAGCATGGTACCACAGGACTGGAGAATAGGTACATGTAGTGCCCCTCCATAGGATGAGTCTCAAGAATGACCCAGTGAATTACAGACCAGTAACTCTGATCTCAATCATGTACAAGCTCATGGAAACCATACTTAAGGAAAGGTGGGAGGATTATCTAGATGAACATGGTCTCCAGGATGTGAGGCAGCACAGGCTTATGAAAAGCAGTGCGTGTCAAACAAATCTGATTGACTTCTATGACTGGGTCACTAAAACAGTGGACAGGAGCCAAGCAGAGGACATATTTTACCTGAATTTCAGAAAGGTCTTTGATTCTGTGTCCTACACATCACTGAGTTGGCAGATCCTGGGGCTGGAGAAAAGCTGACCAGATAGGTTGAAATCTAGCGGAGAGACAGGACCCAGACAGTGGTGGCGGTGGTGGTGGTGGTGGTGGTGGGGGATGATATATATATAACACCAGGGAGATCACCAGTGGGGTCCCACAGGGCTTGGTGCTGTGACAAGTCGTGTTCAATGTTTTCATCAATGATATTGGGGATGGCATTAAGAGCCAAATGTACCTATTCATGGATGACAAAAAGCTATGTGGGAGGTTGGACACAGCAGAAAGGATTCAAAACCTAAAGGAGGATTTGGAAAAGCAAAGAAGTAGTCTGAGATTTGGCAGCTTAGCTTCAATGCAAAGAAATGCAAAGTTGTTACATTGAATTAAGAACCCCAGGACTGAGCACAGCCTGGGGGTGGGGGTCTGGGTATCTGAATCAGAGAAGAAGAAGTATTTGAGAGTGATGAACACTAGTGACCTGAAGCACTCCATGCAGTGCAAGAAAGCAGCAGCAAAAGAAATATAATGTTGGGCTGCATTGAAAGATGGATCAGCAGCAGGTGAGAGGGGGGGTATTATTGCCCTTGTACATGTCAATAGTGAGGCTGCATCTGGAACACAGTTTACAGTACTGGTGCTCATACCTTAAGAATGACATTAATATGCTGGAACCAGTCCAAAGAAGAGCAATGAAGATGATCATCGGCCAGCCAAGTAGGACATATAAGGAGAGATTGGAGGCCTTGCACATGTACTCCCTCTAGGCGAGAAGAGAGAGGAGAGGGGGGGGCCATGATTGAGATCTTCAAGTCTTTGAAAGGAATAAACAGGGTGGATAAGGAGGGTCTATTTAAGATTAGTGGAAACCAAAACACAAGGGGACACAGTCTCAAGTTGGATGGATGGTTGGAGGTTTAGGAGGGAGGTAAGGAGGCATTTATTCATGGACAGGGTGGTGGCAAGTTGGAATGTGCTTCCAGAGGAGGTGGTTTCATTGAAGACAGTGGACAGCTTAAAGAGTTGCTGGGGTAGTGTTAGGGGGTAAATAAGTTTCAAAGGAGGAGCAGAAGGAGGGGAATGACGGACTGAGGAGGGGGGCAAGATCAGTACCTTAAGCTGAAGACCCTGAAATATGAGCAGGCTAGATAGACCAAATGGCTTTATTCTGCTGGTGTCTTCATATGTTCATAAGTGGAATCACAATTTCTTCTGATTCTTCAGTGTACACTGTGGAATATTAATCTGCAGTTTACATTCAGCAGTCAGTGTAAACTATAGAAAACTAGTGAGCAGTTTATGTGAACCATGGAAATCAAATTGTGGTTTATGTTAACTGTAGAAAATTAATTCATGCTTTGATATGAAGAACACAAAATTCTTTCAGAGTTCTGCAGAATTCATCAAAAATTCCAAAACGTATTTTGGAAGTGGAATTGCTACACTGCCTAAATTTCACCATTGGAATTCTGCATTTTGTAGAAATGTAGGTAGTGTGTTCACACCGACTTTGCAGGCTTAGTATCATCAGTAGCCTCATACTGCTCATGAAATTTCTCCAGCTGTTTATGCAGAATGCACAAGACAGGGATGGCCTGGCTTAGTAAAGAATCATCCCCACTAACCTGTTGTGTGCAGTACACAAATGGTGTTATCATCTCGGTCACCTTTTCAGTAAGACATCACTGCTCTGGAGAGGGAGACATGCCTTCCCCATCTGCTATATAATGTAGTCATTGTTTGGCCTGTAGTATTCATACAAGTGCTGGAACATGTGCAGAGCAGAATCCAATCGGTTGCTACCTCCTCTATCAACTGATGTCATGGTGCATGACTTTTTACTTTTGAGTCTATTAAAGTATGGCAGGCTTTAAACCATTATCTGGAATGTGATGGTAATTTAGTTTTCTGTTTATAGCAGTTCCTCAACATTCATCTCATGATGCAAATAATCCTTCACTACACCAATCAAAATGTCCTCATATGGGCCCCACCCAAATTTATTGGTCTATATAACTATGCACGCACTGCATATAAAACTACATCATGTGGAATATTAGTATATAGTGACTCAGTGTCTATCAAGACAAGGAGCTACTCTGAAATCATTTGGGCATCCCCATGATGAGTAATATTTCAGTGGTGTCTCTCACACACGAAGGCAGGGTCATAATTATATCCTTAATATAGGCATCCATGCACTGTGAAAGCAATTATGTTAGAGACCCAATACCTGCCACAACTGGGCATCAAGGGGTGTGTACCAAATGGTGTACCAAATGTTTATGTACTTTGTGCAATACATACATAGTGGTTCTCACCTAGTGGTCCACCCTTAGGAAATCAAAGGTATTTTGGGGGATGATACCATTTTTCCACTGCTGCTTCAAGGAAGATGTCAGTATCCCTTTTATAATCCTGGACTGGAACAAGGGTGTAGAGAGGCAAACTCACTGTAAACATTTGTGTACAGTTTTGTTGAGTGCCTGTCACAAACCATATGCCTTTCTGTTAACATTTTCATTCTAATCTGTAGTATTTGGGTTAGTGCAGGCCACTGAGGAGTGTCTCTGTTTAAACTTCAGTTGTTTTATTTATTTATTTGTAAAATCAGTTTACAACCTTTGAGCCAGAGGCTCGTTTCCAAAGGTACTTCGTCACATAAAGACATACATAGTGTTTTTGGTTACATAGCATAGGTTTGCAAAACAATAGGAGTTCAACAGAGGCGCTACGTCACATTGTGGCCAGACAAATACATTTAGGTTACAGGGTACATGTAATTGAGAACAGGTGTTACACAAGTTGGTATCAATAGTGAGCAATCTAATAGATAAACACTGAAACAGCTGGCACTGGCCAGGTTCTAGGTGGAGAGCCGCCCGGAGGGCGTTGTCATGAGAAGTAGAGGTGGAGGCTACTTTCAGAGACAGGAGCAGTTACGAGTGTTGACGATGTGGTTTCGAGAGGTGGTTTTGAACTTGGAGATGGTGGTGGCATTGGTGATGGGGGCAGGGAGAGAGTTAAACCAGGTTGGTTTAGGAGACAGATACAAATATAATCTCTTAGAGATTAGAGGAATCATCTGACAACAATTTGACTTGTTTAGAAGGGGGTAACATGGAGAGGATGTGTACATTTTTTTATGGGGGGAGTGTAACTGTCGGAGATTGTGTACAAAAAGAAAATTTCTGGTTACATCCCTGGACTGGATCACTTCAGAGAAATTTACTGAAGGCGATATTTTGTAACTGATGAAGGACTTTATTAATGTAGTTCACCATGCTGAGAACCACCACAAATCCCCTTTTGTCCACCAGTTGTACTGTTAAATCAGCACTGTTCTCCAAATCTTCCAGCACTTTTCTTTCTTCAGTAGCAATGTTGATAAAAGGGCAATCTCTATTTGTATCAAATAAGCATCAACATCTTTAAGGCATGCCCTTTCAAATACTGCATCTGTATTATTGTTGGGTGGGTTGGGGGGAGGAAGTTTTAAATATGGATGATAGTTTAAAGTTACTATCCTTCCCTGATGTAACTTGGGATTTATGCTCACACGTTTCCCCATCAGCAGATGTTATAACTGTATTGTTATATCTGTGTTTACACATTTGTTGGTGATTGAAGAATGACTTAATGTTCAGTTTCCTAGTACATTTTTTGAGATCTAGGAACTAGTCAAACTTGTTAGGTTTAAATATTGGAATGGAGCTGAAGCTCTTGTTCAGAACATCAGCCTTGCTAAAACTGTATGTGAAACATGAGTAATGTAAGAAAGACTAGGAAAGAAAGATCATAGCTATGATGACTCTTGGAAAACTAGAGTCACTGGATTGTGTAATAACCTTTACAGGACCAAAGTACAGTGGGCCATAAAGGCACTTGATAAAATACTTTTTTACCATTTAATGTTTCTAAAACTTAAACTCTCTTAACTGAGATATCGTGTGACAGATGGTAATCACAACTGGAGATACACCAGGCTCCCCAGTGCTTTGTGGCTCCTTCCTGCTTCATCAGGGGTGGTATTTGGCTACTGTGTGTGATTTTAAATACTCTGCTTGTTAATATAACAGGCACCATTCATATTGCTGTTATTCAAAATTAATAAATGCTGCAATCCACTAACACATGGCTGTGTTCATAATCTATTAAAACTTGAATCATATTTTGCATGCTACATAAAATAACTGACTTACAGTAGAAGCAGTAATTGAGGTAACTTTAGGAACAATCTCAATTAATTACTGAGACACAGAATGACACTTATCAAATAGGGTAAAAAACGATATGTGATTAAAAAATAATTGTGCCCAGTAGAAGTAGTGGTAGTAGAAATCTTTATCTTTTGGACAGGATAAAACTGATAGCGCCACCATGGTCATATTTTCAGTTACCCTGTGTTGAGTTGTAGTGCATTAGTTACAGCAGTAACAGTTTCAATATAAACAGGCAAGGTGCATTACATTGGTTACAGCAGTTACAGTAACAGTACAAATATAAACATACATTAGTTAATGCAGTTTACAGTGGCAACGTAAACAGTATGTACATTTACACTTTCAGGCATGTACTGGTGCTGTTAGCCTGGATGGGTTTTGCACCGGAGGAGACGCTGCACCATCAATTTAATAACAGTCACAGGACTCTGTGAGCTCTGACAGTAGAGTACTGTAGTTTTAAATTCAGCCAGGGATATAGGGAACACATAAATAATGGATTGTGGTGGAATAACACATTTATATTCACTTTTGAGTGGTAAGACACACATAACTCATGAGTGGTGAAACCAGAGTTAGTTATATAGGTCTCATCACTCATGTGTGGAGATAAATTTGTTATTCTACTGCGACTCATTATGTATTTGATATATGGTATACCACACCATTTGTAATGCTTTTATTGGGTTTTGCCTTGTTTCAACTTAAAACTGCGTTTCTTTCTATTGTAAATTCTGTATCTAGGCCACTGTTCTATGTTTTCTATTTCTGGATTCTAAGTGGAAATAACATGTTGTAAGTGAAACAAATTATATTGTAAGGGAAAAAATTGTGTTCTAAGTGAAATAAATGGAGTCCTAAGTGACACATTAGATATGGGCAAGGAAGGAGTGGAATCTGGCACAAGAGTGCTGGACTTCAGGAGGGCTGACTTTGGGAGGATGGGGGAGGTGGTAAAAGGGTACCTGGCCAGAATTCAATCAAGTATGGATACTAACCAGAGATGGGAGCTCATCAAGCTAGGGATAGTGGAGGCAACAAAACCTGCTGCAAAGCCCAGAGCAAGAAAGCTAGGGCTAAGAAACCGAGCTGGTTGAGCAAGGAGGTCATGGAAAAGGTAGGAGGAAAAGAGGCTGCCTTTAGGAGGTACAAGAAAACAGGGAGGGGGAGGACAGAGAGGAGTACTTGACAGAATCGGAAGGAGGTGACAAGGGCAGTAAGGGAGCCAAAGCATCTACGGAACTCAGGCTGGCACAAGGCATTAGAAAGGGAGAAGGACTTCTTTAAGTACATCAGGGAGAAAAGGAGCTGTAAGGACCACATAGTAAGGATTAGGAAGGAGGGGTTGGTGGAAGCAGGAGTGCGATAAGTTGGAAGCACTAAATGAGTACTTCTGCTCAGTATTTACTAAAGAGAAGAGGGGGGTGACACCCAAGGTGGGAGAAATGGCAGACGCAGGGGGGGAAGTGGTGACAGATGGGGAAATCATGGAGGGCAGAGTTTGAGAGGGTTTGAAGGCACTGAGGGTGGACAAGGCACCAGGCCCAGATGGCATCCACCCTAGGGTACTGAAGGAGCTGGCAGAGGTCCTTGCAGGACCTTTGGCAGACCAATTTAATGCCTCACTACATTCGGGGTGTGTACCTCCGGACTGGAGGATGGCTCATGTGGTGCCCCTCCACAAGAGTGGCCCCAAGGATGAACAGGGAAACTACAGACCAGTGAGCCTCACATCCATCATTGGTAAGCTAATGGAGACTATCCTGAAGGAGAGGCTGGTGGCCCTCCTAGAGGCCAAAGGACTACAGGACAGCAGACAGCATGGCTTCATACATGGCAGATCCTGCCAAACCAACCTGGTTGAGTTCTATGACTGGGTAACTAGGCAACTGGACAGGGGCCATGCAGTGGATGTTTTGTATCTGGACTTCAGTAAGGCATTTGACTTGGTGCCACATGGAAGGCTGGGAAGGAAGTTAGTAGGCACAGGGGCGGGTGCAAAGCTGATGAGATGGGTAGGAAACTGGCTGCAGGGAAGGCAACAGAGGGTGGTGGTGGGTGGGGAGCTCTCACACCCAAGGGCAGTGACGAGCAGTGTCCCACAGAGGCTCGGTGTTGGGACCAGTGTTGTTTGGGATATTCATTGCAGACATATCATGGGACATCAAGAGCAAAATCAGTCTGTTTGCTGATGATACCAAGGTTGGCGCAGTGGTGGATGACCTAGGGGTTGGCAGGGGTTGCAGGATGATCTGTGAAAGCTTGAAACCTGGTCAGACACCTGGCAACTGAGCTTTAATGTCAAAAAGTGCAAGGTACTGCATTTTGGGATGAAGAACCCAAGGATGACTTACCAGCTAGGGGAAGTGCAGCTAGCCCAGACAGAGGAGGAGAAGGATCTGGGGGTGCTCATTACAGGGTCAATGAACAACTCAGCACAGTGTAGGAAGGCAGCTGCAAAGGCCAACAAAATGCTGGGTTGTATTGCAAGGGGTATATCCTCGAGGAGGGAGGAGGTGATTCTGCCACTGTATAGGTCATTAGTTAGACCACACCTGGAGTACTGAGTGCAGTACTGGCGTCCGTATTCTGAAGAGTGACATTAAGTTACTGGAGGGGTGCAGCATAGGGCGACAAAGATGATCAAGGGTCTGGGGACTTATCATATGAGAGGAGGTTGAAGGAGTTGAACATGTACTCACTGGAGGAGAGGAGAGACAGGGTGACATGATTGAAACCTTTAAATACATGAAAGGAATAAACAAGATGGGTACAGAGGGATGTTCAAAATGAGGGAGGAGGCCACCAGGGGCCGTGATATGAGACTGGAGCGAGGAAGGTTCAGGAGGGAGATGAGGAGACACTTTTACAGAGGGGTGGTGGCTGGGTGGAATCGTTACCTGCAGAAGTGGTATACAGTAGAACAGTGGACTGCTTCAAATGAGGATGGGACAGGACAAGGGGGAGGGTTAATGAAGGGGAAGGGTGGAAGGGAGGGGCAGCTGCAGAATAAGGGGTGCTAGCTGCACATTCGAGCAGACTTGATAGACCTCTAGGCCTTTATCTGCTGGAAAATTTCGTATGTTCGTAAACATTTATCCTGAGATGTAACATGATTTACTTACCCACTTTATTCACCACAAGTGTGGTGTGTGTGTATATATATATATATATATATATATACATACACCCTCTGGATTTTGGGGACAGGAGATTCCAGGTCTTGTGAATGAGGTAACGTAGGCTCATTTCCCCATAGCTGGTTCAGACCCTAGATACACAGATGTCTCCTTTTTTGACATCTCACATATTGTGTATGTCATTAGAAAAATTGTTTGCTAGTCCCGGATAGAAGTGGGTGAAGTGCCCAAAATTCACTATGCATAGTATTTTGCATAGAACCCAAATTTCACATAATTTTCAGCACAGCGAAGTGAATAACTTTGCATCTTGAAGTAAGTAGTAAGAAGTAGTAGTAGTAGTAAAATATTTTTATTCATATAATGCATATGAATAGGGATTAACTCAATTGAGTAAAGCCCATTTTCAATGAGATCCACAGTACAATAAACCTCTCAAAAACATAACTTTTACAAAATATACATTACAATCGATTCTAATAAAATATTAAAACAAAGTCTAAAATATTTATCATGGGTAGCCTGTGACTAATAAAGTAATCACAGAGCAAACAGTAAAATGCAACATTATTATTGTCCCAGGCTGAAGTCATAACCAATCAATTTTGTGTCCTGACTTCAGAAATATACTGCCCACCCCTATTCTAATCACACAGTGTACAACATTTTCTTGAGTCTTTCGACTCTTTCCTTATCCATAGTTTCACTTCAGGTCAGATTTTATTCACAGCACCCATTCTCAACTGTACTGGGATTTTGTTCTAAAGATACATGCCCCTATAATAAACTGACGGGTCCCTATTTCCATGTTACATCTGGGTAGCACTAGGTCTGGGGCAGAAAATGTTCTAAGGGTATCTGGCTTCTTCCTAAATTTTAAGTTGGCTGATACATATGCTGAGATTTTTCCCAGAAGGTCCTTATTTATAAAGGGTCAGTAAATACTCTTGACTTTTTTCACTTAGATATTGCCAGCCCAGTTGGTTATATAGGCTACACTTGTGGATTTGGTGGGGAGCTCCCAGTATGCATCTGGTGAGACCACCATGACAGGCTTCTACTTTTCTAAGATCACCTTTTCTTCCCCCAGACTAGAGAATGTCTCCATAGTCAAACATAGGGATAATAATGGAGTTTATTACCCTTCTCCTTACTTCAAAATTCAATAGTAGTCTGCCCGATATAATGCTCCCAGTTTTTTTCCCACATTTGTAATCAGGTTACTAATATGTATACTCCAGTTTAAGGATTCATCCACCAATAGACCTAAATATTTGTAGCATTTCACTCGTTGGATCAGGGACACCCCACGGGTGACCAACATCAGCACCAAATTTTCCTGCCTATTTGACATAGATCGAAACACCATGGACTGCGTCCTTTTAGCATTCAACATTAATTTACTATTTTGAAAAAAAAACTTGTCACTCATTGAATGCTCTTTGAAGTTTCATCTGCATGCCATCTAAAGTGCAGTCCAATGTGTAAATGATGGTGTCATCTGCATAAAGATGAAATGACACTGATGAATCCAAAAGGCACAGTCCATTTTTGTGTATATTAAACAAAAGTGGCCCCTAAAATGGAACCCTGGGGGACCCCCAATCCAACAGGCAAAACACTAGAGGTTCATTCGCCAAATGAAACCATCTAGCACCTCCCTATGAATTATGATGCCAACCATCTCAGTGCCATACCCACAAACCCTAATGATACTGCCCTGGACAGGAAGACACCATGGTCCAAGGAATCAAATGCCTTTGATAGAGCTATAAATAAGGCACCCACCTGTGTCCTCCTGTCCAGGGCCACCTGAACATCCCCTACCACATTAACCAAGGCTGAGGTGGTATTGTGGCATTTATGAAAGCCTGATTATCTATTATTTATTAGACCCTTAGAATCCAAATATTTCCTGAATTGGGCTGCCACTAATCTTTCAAATAACTTATATGTCTGGGACAAGAGAGATATTGGGTGATAATTGCACATTTTGGTCTTATTGGTTTCAAGTCATCTGAGTGACAATTAATGGGCAATTTCAATTTGAATGAATAATAATGAGTGACTGCAATTACATTGACTGTTCAGTAGTGCAAATTCAATTTGAGCCACAGGTGCACCCTTGTCACGCAGGGGAGCTATGCACCCATACCCCCCATCTCTAGGATTACAACACCATGGCACAATTGGACACAGGGGGTAGGATAAGAATTTGTTTGCCCAAATGTCAGTTTGCTGTATTTGTGTAGTCACCCAATTGTGTGTCGCTCATTCTGAATCGTTTAAATGACTTTGCCCAAATTACTGCGCTTAATTGATGTGATACCAGTTTTATTGTCCCCCCTTGTAAACTGGTATCACCTTTGACATTTTCCACACCATGGGATACTCTTCTGTGCTAAGGGATAAATTAAACATATATGTCAAGGGGTAAGTTATGATTGGTGTTGCATACTTCAACATCTTTGTGAGTATACCATCTAGGCCAATGTCCTTTGCTGAATTCATATTTAAGAGTTCTTTAATAGCCAACTCAACCATTGTCAATGCAACTATGAAGGTTCTGGAATCCCTTGCTGTGCCTCCTGATTAACACCAGGGATATCAGATGAACTCAGGATATTTGACACCCCCATTTTACTGAAGTAATAATTCAGCCGGTCAGCTACCAGTTGTGACGCTGGGGTCAACTGTCCATATCACATTGACAGAATTATTTCCTGATCCTTTCAGTAATGTGTTAATCATTTTCCAGAAGTTCTTTGGGTGATGAGTACAATTTTTATTCGACAGATAAGAATAGTGTCTTTGTTTGGCTTGTCTAACCTCCCTAACATAGAAATTACAAAGTCTTTTGTAATTTTCCCATTCCTGCTTGTACCCACTTTTGTTTTGCCTTACCCCATGCTCTATCTCTAGATTTTGTATGCTTTCTGAGTTCATTTGTATATCAAAGGGTGTTGCTTTGTTTCAGGGCCCTAGTCTTCAAGGAGCATGCTTGTTACAAACTGCCATGAACTCACTCAGGAGTATTCCCATACACCATCTATATCGGGTGTTAACTGAATACAATCCCAAGTTATGTTGCCCAGGTCTGTCATAAAATTAATATAGTCAAATGTGTTGAAGCTATGTCATGTAATGATTATATTTTTTCTAACTTTACTGCTTTATCCCTGGAGCTAAAAATGAACTGTTGATCTGAGATTGAATCTGACAACATACCACTGTTTGTTATATTAGATATAGTGTTTATAAAAATTAAGTCCAAAGTTGTAGGGGAAGCATTTGAAACCATATTAATTCTTGTTGGCTCATATAGCAACTGTGTGAGTTCCAGATTTTCTGTAGTTCTACTGTACGAGTGGATGGGCTTCATTAATAAACAGCCAATCTGAATTAAAATCACCAGCCATCAAAATTCCATGGCTATTGTTATAATTAAACAATATGTCCTGCAAAGAATCAAAGACATGATGATTTACCTTAGGTGGACAGTAAACTCCTACTACCAGGATTTTCTTATCATAAAGCAACCTTAATTCCAATACTAATAGCTCCAATCCACCCAGATCTTTATTTATAGCTATCTGAGTAAAAATTAACCTTGATTGTCCATAAATCAGGAACCCCCCAACCCTTTTAGTTCTATCTTTTTGCCACAAATTGTACTGAGATATATTCAATAAGGAATCCTCCATTGTAACACTTATCCAGGTTTCATTTATTACGACAATTTCTGGATTATGATCCATTATCCGTCTACTGATTAGGTCCATTTTCTTGAGCATACTTCTAGCATTGAAGTGAACTACTGTATGTTGAATCCCATCCCCAATTCAGTAGTAGCACCCAGAGTGTGATTTACTTAAGACTGAACACAAAACTTCTGACTTTGTAGTAAATTACTCTTAGGTCATAGGTTTGGGTGATCATCACCATAAATCATCAAGCACACCAGAAATAGACCCCTAAAAATTCTTCTATATCTGTTTGTTATTGTATGGCATTCTCCAACCCTATGCAAAAGACTATACATTATCCCATAATTCAAAACAGGGCCAGATTTTATCCAAGTGGAAAAAAGGGCTGCTTAATAAAGGGCACTACACAGACCATTTATTAGTAGGCTTGCTGTAATTAAAATGGTTTGTTGCCTGCCATGCATTGGGCTAGATAAGGTAATGTGTATATTAAGATTATGCTCCTGTAACCCCTTTTTCATCTCTATGTTATCATCTTCCTCACCCATGGTCTGAGAGTCCCTAGTTAAAAGAATTAGGCCCACCAACACAATTTTAAGGAGCTTTTTCCAAGCTCTACTATTGATGCCGGTAACCAAATACATGTTAAGGTTAACTTTTAGGCCAATCACACAGCCTACACTAAACGTGTTACCTCCCCTACCTTAGATACTCGTAACAAGACTGAATGTCTTTTAGGTTTCAGGGGCCTTGTTGATGTTAACAAATGAAGACTATCAACTTTTCTGGGACCAAGTGGCACTCACAACACTCATGTTGCTCATGCCATGGCACTTGTGCCATGCAGTGCAGGGCTTTGAAGCTGTCTGGGCATCCCGCCTCCTCCGCAGCTTGGGCACTGTTTGGTCTGCCGCTGAACCCCCTCCAGCCAATGTAACACAGTAAGTTACCACACACTAGCAGCAACGTTCAAAATCTGGTCAGAAGCAGTGCAGGATTCAAGTTCAACAATAAAGTGCAGCAACTGTTGGATAGTGCAGTTTTTAGATAATACTGTTTGTTTCTTCAGGACAACAGTCCTCTTCACCAACAGCAGCTCCCACCTCTGGCAGCTATGATGTTCTATGTGCATTGTCTTCCTAGTCCATGTGTAATAACACGAAGTTCCCATTATTCTCTATGGACTATGCATTACTTCACCTTGTGTTTTGCTCTATAAGGTGAATTTTGCAGTGATTCATTGGATTTAAGGTCACAAGGGCTCTATAATGTTTTGCATAGCCTCAGTTCAGTGTAGTGTGTGTAGTGGAAATCTGGAAATAGTTTGCTCTCAGAGGTCTGAGATTCAAACCATCAAAAAGCATTTAAAAACACATTTTTGCCACAACATTTTGTGTCAGAATTTAGCACATTGATTGTAGAAAACCCTTATGTGTTTACATCATAGAGCATTTATTGATTTTGTGTGAATATTTAATGTTAATTCAGTACAGTCAGTTTCTGTACTGACAGACACTGTAGAAGTGTGCTTCGGGGGAGGGGTGGATCTGTGGTTTGGAAGGGAGAGTAGTGAGAAAGGCATTTTTTCCAACTTATGTTGGCTGTTTTTTTATTATTTGTGTGTTCAGGTACACACAGTACAACTTCACTTAATTATTTATAGGTTGTTTCTGTTTGCTGGGCATTTTTTCAGTCATTTTAAAAGACTGTCTCTATTGTAGTTTACCGAACAGTTAATGTTTCTGTGCCTGACCTGAAACCTGACCATTTTTATGGCTTAATTTAGTTTATTTTTACATGACAGAGGGACGGCAAAATGGTGAATGCTGCGTGCTTTCATTACAGGTGAAACTGTGGTGCAGCAAAGCACAATGAAATAAAAGTATCCTTAAAAGGGAATTTTCGCACCACAATTTCAAATGAAATGAAAGCGCGGAATGTACACAAAGTTATCAACAACATGACTTATTACTTAAAATAAAGTAAGGAGTAAGAACATAAACATTTCTACTGCAGAAAGCAGAATGGAGTGGGGGGCATTTGGGGTAGGTGGGGAATCAAGAAATACAGGATTAACAAAATTATCATAAGGAAGAAAACATTAATTGAACATAGATTACATACTTAGGCTGTAATAAAAACATATTACTTATAAAAAAGTAAAAGCAGAGGACAGGTTTTGGGGGGAAGATTTGTGACACAATATTTTTTTTACTGGTCCTGTGTGGGCTGGGGCTAACCACCAATAATTGTTGTTAACATTCTAATTATCTCTGCATTTTGTCCCTCAATGTGGTTGAGTTGCTGCACTTCGCCCTCAACAACATTTTTCATGGCTTCAACCTTTGCTTGCAGCACAGCAAGGTCAACCTGTGTGGCAGGCTGTTGTGAGGAGTTGCACTTGCGGCGGGAAACTGTGGGAGCCACCATTTCTGATGCACTGGCCATCTGTCTGCGATGTCGAACAGGCGGACACTCTATCACTTCAGCTTCGGCTGCAGGAGTGGCTGGTACCTCCTGCAGATTTGCTTCTCACTCTGCACAGTAATGCCCCAAAAGGTGTATTCACTGACCACCTGTGCCCAAGTGGCCTCCCTTGCACCCCCGACATACCAGTGCATCACACAGCTAATGTCTGACTACTATCGGGTTGCCAGGGAGGCAGATAAAAAGCTGCCAGATGGGAGAGCTACAGGGAGAACCAGGCACTGGTGGTGGGAGGGGCACCAAATAATACCACCTGCTCTGCTGCTGTTGGTGAGGGGGCCACAACAAGCTGCTGCTGCTGGGTTTGCTGCTGCTGTTCTGCTTACTGCTGCTGCAGTTCCTGCAGCTGTTCCACTTCTGCAGGGCTGGCAGTGGTTGAAACACTAGCAGCAGCTGCTGCTGCTACTTCTGGCACCACCTGGCCACTATTGTGCTGCTGTGCCTGTGAAGGACCACTTGCAGTCAAAAGAGGACCATGGTTAAGGCAAAATTGTGCATTTGGGGCCCCCGTTGCCCACCACTTTGGCCACCTCTCTCCATGCTAAGTAAAACTCAACACAAATTAAATCTCAAACAAAATATATTAGTAGAAATATTAGCAAAAAAACTACACTAACTAAAACTAAGTGACCAAATTAAACAGCCTTTTTTAACTAAATTAAGTTTTAAAATAAACTCAAAATTCCTGCAAAACTTTACCAACACAAAACAAAAACTTAAAAGCACAAAAAAAGCTCAAGATCTTAAAGATTTTAGCCAAAAAAAGCATACTGTTCACAGACTCCACACAATACTAATAATCAGCTCCTTCTCAGAGAGAAAATGAAAGTAATTCACTAACTTCCTGCCTAATTAACTGCCTGCCTGCATCACCTAACATAGCTGAGCTTACAGCTTGGGTGGCCCATTACAACCCTGATATTATGAGGGTCTCGGAAACCTGGCTGAAGCCACACATCCCGGACTTTGCATGTGCCCTCCCGGGCTACAACCTCCTTAGGCAGGACAGAGTCAGAAGCAAGAGAGGGGGTGGGGTGCTCCTTTCTGCAAGTCTCACTTAAATGTATCTGTTATAGGGCACTCCACTCTCCCTTCCCATTTCTGTTGAGTCCTTATATGATCTACTCCTGCTTGGCAATACCAACAAGATACACTTAGTATGTGCTTATAATCCACCCAAGGAGGGTGTGCTAGGGCTCTCCTCTCTCCTTAATAGTCTCAGTCCCACTGTTGGCTCTAACAAGCTGTTAGTCCTAGGTGATTTCAACCTAAACTGGGTGGGCCACAACGTCCAGCAATATGAGCCCTCAGCCAACTCATTAAGGAACCCACGAGGTGACAAGGGATCCCATATTGATTGGGTGCTGAGCAACAGACCCGACAGAATTGTCTCCAGCAGCACCCTCCCTGATGTCATCTCGGATCACTCTCCCATCTATTGCATTTGGGGTATCTTCACTCCTAAAATTCCCTGCAAAGTAATCCAAATGAGGGACTTCTCCAAACTTAATGAGGAAGACTACCTCTCAGACCTGCCACAAACAGATTGGTCTCATGTCACTGCTGCAAATGACCCCTCTGTGGCCCTTGACAATTTTCTTGCTGTCATTACCCCCCCCGCAAAGCAAGCATGTGCCCCTTACAAAAAGGAGGGTAAGGGGGACAGTCACAAAGTGGCTTCATGGCGATCTTTTCTCTCTCATGAAGTACAGGGACAAATGTTGGGCTCGCTACAAGGCCTCCCTCTCCCAGTACTGACCTCCAAGAGTACAGACGAGTGAGAAACCCTTGCAAAAGAGCCATCCGCTCTGCCAAGAGTGAATATTGTCAATCTGCCCTACTCTCCTCAGCCAAAAACTCAAGGAGCTCCTGGCAGAACATCAAAAACTTGGTTGGTGGGTCCGCTAGGGCCCAGGTCTCCGACATGCACATTGGCGGGGTAAACTGCAATAATCCCCTTATAATTGCCAATGCTTTCAACTCCCTGTTCACCGATCTGCCTGCTCTCTCCTTCCTCCCCCACATCTCCAAAACTTGGGACTCTACCCCCATTGGTGCAATCCTTCGACCTCCCTTCTACCTCAGGTTTATCTCTGTCCTGGAGACCCAGAAGCTTCTTGATAGTCTCCCCCCCCTCACACTGGTGCTGGGCGTGACAGCCTTGAACCTAATCTACTCAGACTTGGGGCTCCTATACTAGCCCGCCCTATCACCCACATCTTCAACAGATCCCTTCTGCCTGGCACCATCCCTGACACTTGGAAGGTGTCCAAAGTCATCCCTGTTCACAAACAGGGTGACCCCAAGGATCTCAGGAACAATCGACCGATGCGATACTGTCAGCGATCAGCAAGGTTCTCGAAAGGGTGGTAGCCTTGCAGGTCTCCCATTACCTGCAGACCTATGATTTACTCTCCCTTGCACAACACAGCTTCTGGAAAGAGCATAATACTTCCACTGCCCTAGCGGTTGTCTCCTCTGAGATCAGATCTGCTGCTGATCAAGGCAAACTGACTGGAGCCATCTTCATGGACCTCTCAAAAGCCTTCAACCGTGTTGACCACTCATTCCTGTGTTCCTCTCTCCAGTCTCTGGGCTTCTCTTACCCCACCCTTGCCTGGATCAGTAGCTACCTCTTGGGCAGACAGCAGTACACCTTGTTCAACAAGGCCCTGTCAAAGCCTGTCCCGGTCAACTGTGGGGTCCCTCAGGGCTCTGTCCTGGGGCTCCTCCTATTTTCCCTCTTTATTAATCAGCTGCCCTCAGCCCTGGCCCACGGGCGTTCTACTCTGTATGCTGATGACTTAGTCATTCTGCTCAGCTCCCAGGACAGCTCGGACATCAACGCCAAGCTCAGCTCTGACTTCAGCCAAATCCAAACCTGACTGGAGGCCCACAAGCTTGCTATCAACTTGCAGAAAACTCAAACCACGCTCTTCAGCTCCACAGCCAAATTAAAAGTGGTCCCTTCCCCTCTAAGGATCTCATGTGCTGATGGATCATTCCTACAAGATGCTGAATCTGTCAAGTACCTGGGGGTGACACTTGATCCACAACTGGACTGCACTCTGCATATTTGCAATGCCTGCAAGGCCTCAAACAGTAAGTTGGGCCTTGCGTACAGAGCAAAAAGTTGCCTCACCCCGGCAGCACGTCTCGCCCTAGCCAGAGGAGTCCTCCTGCCCATGCTCTGCTATGGCCTTGTCTCCTTTGCCCTTTCTACAAAAAACAATCTCTCCAAATGAGATATGGCATACAATAATGAATGTCACTTTGCACTCTCAGCCTTCCGCCTCACCCACTGCTGCCAGCTCTATTCCCAGCTGGAGTGGCTTCCACCAGAAAAGCACTGGTCCTTCGTCCTAGGCAACTTCATTGCCAATGTTATCAGAACGGCCACCCCTTCTGCCCTTGCCGCAACCCTCAAACCCCCTTCCTCCTCCTACCACCTAAGGTCCAGTGACTCCCATGTCCTCCTGGTTCCTAAAATATGCACCCAAATGGGTGACCAGGCCTTCACTACTCTTGCCCCTAGGCTATGGAACTCCTTCCCAGTGAGCACCAGCTCCTCCACCTCCCATTCCTGCTTTAAAGCTTCCTCTGGGGCTTCCTCAAATCTGCCACTACCTGCCTCTGCACTTAATGTACCTCTGCCGTATGTCACTCTGTTTTCTGACTGCTTTAGGGTGTTGGATCTCCTGACCTTCCCTACCAGTGAAACATACTGTGATCAAAGAACCAATTGTGATGGATCCTTCCTGGCTCTACTCTTTCAATTTATGCATATGCCATGTGTTCTATTCATCTGGGTTATTTACTGGCCTCTCCTATCCTCCCTTTGAAAACTGCCGACGTACTTTACAACCCCTAGCCTGAAAAGCTTTTTTGCTTGTTAAACTCAGCTTGCTGCCTGCCTCCTTGTACTGTGATTTATCTTTCTCCCACTGGCTAGGTAAATGTCCTCTGATGTTTGCTGCATTGACCATGCTTATGACTGTTGCCTTTACTTATACCTGCTCTTATTGTTTGCCTGTTGTACTTGATTGTATCTTTGTAATCTTGAAAGTATCTTTGTAATTCTCCCGGGTCACACCTGAAAATAGGCACTTGGTTGTCTAGTGTGCTTATCTGGTAAACAAAAACAAATAAATAAATAAATGTGACCTGCAGACAGTTAGACATGTGATCTGTGGGCTGTTTCTTGCCAACTTCGGCTTCTCAAACTGCAACATGAAGTGAACTCAAAATGCACAAAGCGAAGTCCACTAAAGGCAAATTTCGACCTTTGAATGGAAATTTCATGTAGTGCTACACGAATTCGAAGTTGCCCACTTCAGGTTAACTTCGCAGGTGAATTTAAACTTCACTGCATCTCTGGTCCCGGATATCCAGTAATCATATCCTTGATGATTTTGTAGACTATGACAGCGATGGATTTCTCTCATCTTGAATTAAGAGAATCCCAGTTTAGTGTTTTGAGCATACCCAAATAATACCCAAAGAGTTAAATATTGTTCTTCTGTAAAAAGGATAAAAAGTTTAGTGCAAGAAAAGAGAATAACAGGACCAGTACAGGTGAAGTTTATTTATTATACCCTAGCTTATTTAGTTTGTTTTGCATATTAAATATTCAGAGTACCAGCTTCAGTGAAGACCCATTCAATTCACTGTAGCGACACTAAAGAGTTGAAAAATAAAGAAATACATTACAAATACCCTTAAATTGCAAAGTATCATTAGAAAATATGTGAAATCATCATGAAATAATGCATACTAATAGTTCTGCTTTAAGTAGGTGCTTAAGGTGACAAACCACCTCTCATACTATACAATTTGCAAAGGCTGGAAACAGAAAACTGTCTAAAAGAAAAAATAAACTTTTGTTTTCAGCCTTTGCAGATTGTCTTAGTGGCCATTTGGCACCATACTTTAGTGATTAAAGTAACATCAGTTGAAATGATTTCACCATGATCTGCATCTATTCCCAATGATGCTTTGCATTACGAGGGCTTGTGTAATTGTGTATTTCTTTGAAATGTGACTTTATAATGTATAGTAGAGTGTTGTTCTCTATAGCATTCCATCCCTTTCAAAATGCTGCTGTACCACAGTTCAAAGGTCATGGAATGTTTTTGTACCCTTCTGTGATACAGCAGCATTCTGAAACCCTATAGACTACACAAGTCAAATTCTGAAAGCGAAAGTACTGCTGTGTGCACATTTCTCACAATGGAAAATTGACATTGGGTGAGGTAACTGAGGTGGGAGGACCGAGAAATCAGCAACCTGACAGCATTGCAGTTCGCACAAAGACAAAGAGAAGCTGCAAACAGGAAGAGAAAGGAACAGCAGGAGGGATTTTCTTTTTACTACACACTACAAGAAATACAGGATGAGCAACTTTATGCACAAGCAGTGTGTTCTTCCAGCTTGGGATTCTGATTCCCATGGATCTCTCAGGTTTTGCCGTCAAGGACAGAGGGAATCAGAGCCTCTCAGTGGCAGAACACACTGGTTGTGCATAGTTTCCCTTCCAGTATTCTCTATATAGGGCCAATACCCTTCTCAGTTAACCTTTGCTTCAATATTTTTGTGTTAAGGTTCTTAGGCCCAGATATTCAAATCTTTGAGCAGTGCACAAACTGCTTGCATGGGTTTAGCACGGGATTAGTTCAGGCCTGCTATATTCAAAAGGCCAAATAGTGTGCGCAAATCACATTAGCGCTGGGAAAACTATAATTATATCTAAGGCGAACACAGAACATGAATATAGGTGCTATGGGATATTCAGCGGCTAGCGCTGTGCTAAGGTGTTTAGCACGACTTAGTGTGACCTTTGCACGGTGCAAATTACTACCCAGGAAAAGCTGGTTTTAACTCCGGGCAAACAGCTTTGTGTGACCTTGTGGCCTTGCTCGGCATTAGCGTGGCTTTAGCGTGGCCTTGTGTGACCCTAACATATGACTATGACACAGAGATAAGGCCAGACATGAAGGAAACATGCTGCTCACTGATGGCAGCACAATGATGCCAACTGCTGCCACCAGTCCCAGCTATGCCAGGCAGTATGTGATGACCTGGCCTCTGGGGGGCCACCCTCATAGAGTGGCCATGCAGCACACACCTGCAGACCATGCATGTGTGGTGACCAACAGATGCCAGCACACACATGCAACACTGTGGGTGGGCAAGGTGTGTGCTGAGGTGAGGGTGTACAGGTGGCCAGGTCTCACCACAAACTAGGTGTGGTCACAAGGCTGGTACACAGCATGCAGTGCACATGGGCCAGTATTGGGAATACCTCAATACCAGTGTGCCTTTCCGATCGTACATGCCCCCCCCAGTCACATACCACACAGCTGTACATACACCACAGCACACACAGCCGTCCATGTCTATGTCACTATGAGCATCACATGCCAGAGGTGCAGCATCTGTGGGTCACACAACAGTGTGACAGAAATGTCCACTGGCAGTACACACCTGCAAGATGGGCTTGTCACTGTGTACAGGGCAGTGGTCATCACTGCCTTACATACCATTGGCATTGCTGTGTCCCTCACGCTACTGGCCCCTTGCCACTGTAGTGTCTGCTGTGCACTGTAGCATGGCCTACAGTGTGACGGTTGCATGCAGCACCACCACCACTGCCTATGCCTACGCTGTGTTGTCTTCTGGGGCACACAATACTATGCTGTACTGCATACATGTAGCCTGCAGCAACCATCATGCACTGTCAGACCTACAAGTGGAGCTGCGGCCCGATCTGGCCAGTCTCAGTACTTCCAGACTTACCTACAGGTAGAGCTGTGGGACCCTGCAGTAACACTGGGAAAACTGCATGCAAATCAGGGTATAATGAGGTACTAATCTGGATGTTTGCCCAGAGACTACCTAAGTAGGCTCATTTGCATGTCACTTTTGAATATGGCAAAGTTTAGCACCAGGCAAATGTGTTTGCACCGTGCAAACGGCTTAGCTCCATGCTAAAGCTGTGCAAATGTGTGAGCGTGGTGCTAATGGCTCGGGGAATATTATACAGTTGTGAACAGTGTTCTTTCACATCCGCTGTTGCCTGCAGCTGTACTGGGTCCACACATCTGCTGTCACACACATTGGCCACATAGTTCATCTCTACCTACCTTCATGTCACTGTGCACTTTGTTGTTGTTGTGGGTTGCCCTTCCTGGTTGCTATATTCACAGCTGTCTTATTTGTCGTACTTTTATTATTGTACACCTCAGGTTAGATTTTCCAAAACCCCCAAAACTGGCACAGATGCAGGAAAAACTGGCGACAGTGGGGTCTTCATTTGTGGAGCCACAATGTTTCATGCATGTGCTGGAATTTTGAAAGATGGAGCCATTTTATGACTGGCTCCACAATTCACAGCAGCTTGTGGATGTTTTTTTGGTGCAGCTGTACCAAAATATTGTGCATGGCTTGGCCAGGCAAACCATCTTCCATAGCTGTGCCTGCTACTCATGCTGTCAGCAGGGGTAGAGATTGTGTACCACACTAGTGACTGGAGAGTAGGACTTAGTCCCAGACATGCTGAAAATTTCAACCCTTGTCTGTATCTTAAAAAGGTTACATTTAGCTGCATGTACCTCAACTATACCTTACAAACTTAAAATATAACTGTGTGCACCTCAGCTGCACATTACCTTAGCAGTAAGCGGTATACACCTCATCTGCACCTGTAAACTGTAACTTTCAGCAGTATATACTGCAATTACAGCTTTACCTTGAAGCCATCCTTTTTGGCCCTGAAGAGATATCATTGACAAGTCTGATTTCAGAACTCCCCTGCAGTATTTCCTGGTTACTAACAGTTTGGTCTCAGGCAGCAGATGGAGCCCCATGTATTTAGCTTGGCAGTGATGACAAGATGTCCTATCTTTTTCAGAGTTTTTTAATTTATTTAAACAGTTTGTTAATATTGTAGAAAGTGACAAGCTCCACCATCGGCGTATCTTGTCCTTCCCTTTACTTCTAACTCCCCCCACTCTACTGAATCTCACATTTTCTCTGTTCTATGGGTCAAAACCACTGCAGATCAGTCTGTCATTTCATGCGGACTGCCTCCTCTGTGGTCAAACCTTCCCTGCTCTATCTGATCTGATTCCTGCTTCTCTTCCCTGAAAGTGCTACTCCAGGACCTCACCTCCCACGTCTGCTCCTGCACCTGTTCCTCCAGCAATACATCATGCCCTTGCTGTCTACACATATAGTATACAATTATTGGGGGTTTATGGGTAGTTTTTATTAACTGGCATAGTAGTTGATGTAACTGGTTTGGTAAGTATTGTATGTTAATTGTAGTGTTGATTGGTTATTTGATTTAGTCATTTCTTGCAATTTGTGTGGCAGTATAAGTTTTTTTTGGAAATTGTAACTAGTTTCAATTGGTGTGGTACAGTATATATGTTTAATTGATAGGTATATGGGGAAATAGTTTTGGGAAAAGACCCATCCATGTATATCAACATACAGTCTGCAAGGAATATATGATTTAAGGCACTATTAAACAGTAATAAGATATATCTAATTCATATAATTAGCAGAGAACAAGTAATGGTATCATTCCTGAAAAAGAGAGACCAGCACCCCATAGTACACTGTCTAAACACTGCTATAAATAGAAAGACCAGACAGTAATGTTTAGTTTTTGCCTAATCTGCCGCCACAGAGGAGGATAACACAGTGTCTTGCCAGTGCTGCTGGATCCCTGCAGACCTCAGTAGTGCTAATCAGTGCTATAAGTCAGTTCTGCATGAAAAAGTACACCCACAGTGAGCTCGTATGGGTAAGACAGGTCAATAGCTTGGCTTGTCTACTGCACAGCAGGAGCAGAACCTTAAGCAGGTGTTTTATGGCCATGCAGTGATTCCTAATGGCCTCGATGTAACTGCTGACAATTCTTTCTCCAAAGGCACCTTCACAAAGTGAAACTGGAGTTCAGGATAAGGAAGGTAACTTTCTGTTTGTCAATATTTAGTACATTACAGGTTTCCAAGCTTGCAATAAAATGATAACAATAAAGATAGCAACTCGATTTAAACAACAGTTAGCTAGAGATAATGGGCCAATATTCAAACGTGGACAACTGAACCATGCAAAGCATAGCACAGCATGCTAATTAGTGCACTGCTAACAGAAAATCATATTCATACATGCATAATGTCCTCTCCAGTGTGTGCTGCATTTATAAATAATAGACTGTGGTAGTGCTGTGGAAAGTGTAGATGCACAGTGTACTACAATACTCTCAAGCAACAGACACTCAGGAGCAAAGGTGGACAGTGTATCCGAAATGGATGAATACCTTTGCTTCTGAGTGCCATAGACAAAGGTCAGCATGATTATGATCACAGCAGGATGCATAGTACTATGGGTCCATTTTGCATACTATTGTGTGGCCAGTAGCAGCTCTGCATAATGCCTCCATGCCTTTGTGTGCTTGATCCCCAAATGCAAAACATACCACATCACTGGTAGTCCAGTGGTACCCTCCTCCCTCATCCTCACCTGATCCCCAAAGCTGCACATACCATATCCCTGGTGCTGTACTCCAGTGGTGCTCTCTCTGTTACCCAGTCATCGGTGTAGCATAGGAACATATGGAAACATAGGAATATTCAGACAAGAAGAGGTACAGACCCATCTAGCTTGTCTGCAATTTTTCAACGGGAATAAACACTGACGTCCATAACTTGTCAGATATTTACAGTATCCAGACATACCTTAAAACTGTTACCTGTATTACATTTCATTGTGGGTAAACTATTCCAGATTCTCACCACTGTCTGAGAGAACCATGCTCTCCTCCTTTCAATCATGAAATGCATACCTCATATTTGAGAATTATGACCTCTAGTTGCTCTTTTATTGTTTAAATTCAATATTCAGATTTGTTCTCATGTCTTCGTTAGTTATGGCTTCAGACATTAATATTATATATCCCCTGAGTCTTCCAATCTCCAGTTTGTACAATCTAAATTACTGTACCTCTCCTCATAATCTAGTTCTTCCATTTTCCTAATAATAGTAAGTAAGTAAGTTAGTAAGTAAGCAAAGGATTATCTAGCTAAGCATGCAATCCTGGAGGCTCTAGGTGCTGTACAAGTGGATAGGAAACATATACATCAAGAAATAACATGAAACACATAATAAAATAACCAAGTTTAAATTAATATAAATAAAATATTGTAGCAGTTTACTTATTATATGTCTAAAAAATATTTCCTAAAAAGATGATCCTTTAGTCCCCACTTCACTGCCTCCACTGATGGGCCTCCCTCAAAGATTTTGGTAGTGAGTTTCACAACAGTGGGCTCACCATCTCAAACGAGCAGTCTCCAGATGAGTTTAGGCAGGCCCTGGGAACCACTAGAAGGCTGTCAAAAGAGAAGCTGAATGAGCATCCAGGATGGGCAGGAATCAGGAGATCATTCAGATACCTAGGGCCCGATCCATGTAGGGCTTTAAAGGTGAGCAAGCCCACCTTGAAGGTGATTCTCCACCTAACTGGCAGCCAATGCAGCTTATGCAAAACCAGGGACAAATGACAGGACCTTGAGTGGCCCTTCAGTAACCTGGCTGCCACATTCTGCACCAGCTGTAGTTGCCGGAGAACACCTCTGGTGACCCTGAGATAAACGGTGTTGCAGTAGTCAAGCCGCGATGTCACAAATGCATGTACTAGTGATGGCAGGTCATCAGGGAGAATCAAGGCTTTGATTTGGGCTTTGATCTTTGTAGTTTTCCTTTGTACTCTTTCCAGCTTATCTGTATTTTCTTTGTTTGATGGTCTCCATAGTGGACCACATTATTCCAGAAGTGGATGAATCAGTAACTTGTACAATGGGAAAACCACCTCTTGCTCCCTTTTGACACAATTTCATCACAGTGTTTGGAATTTTCTTAACCTGTTACCTACCATAACTCCCATATTTTTCTCACAGTCTGAAGCTCTTAGCTCTTTCCCATCCATATAATACTTTGCCTGCATATTATTATTATCAAAGTGAATTACCACACATTAGTCAGGGATAAAGTTCATTTTGCTCTTTAATGACCATGGCCCAGATATTCAAAAGGGTTGCACCATGCGCAATAGGGTTGCTCCAGCGCAAATCCAAAAATGTGCCATTCTGCGATATTCAGCGGGAGGCAGATGCACACCCCAAATCACACTGCGCAAGAGCGCAATGATAATGAATGCATGCGCAACTGAAGGGGGAGGAACCATGCATAAATGGTGCAGTGTGATATTCAACAACATGCGCCATGTGCAATAAGGGAGCAAGCAGAAGTTGCGCGATAGCGGAAATGAGCCAAAATAAAAAGGAACAAGGGAGAGGCGCAAGAATGCTACAGGAAGGCACATGTTGCTGAACTATAGCCAGCCACACAGGCAACACAGACGCACAGGGCAGGACAGAGAAAGGGCACCTGGAACCCACAGGCACAGGGAAGGTGTGGGGAGCCACAGCCACAGCCACAGTGCAGAAGGGGGAAGTGCCACACAGCACTGAGGCCACCAGAGGAAGGTGTTCCCGGTGGAGGGGAAGTAGCAGCCAGGACAGTGGGGGGAACACAGAAACAGCTGCTGGGGGGGGACACAAGCCAGGGACATGGCCAGTGCCACCATCCAAATGGAGGCAGTAATGAGGGGGTGAGAAGGCAGGCAGCAGGGGGGTGCGGCCATGGAAGGGCAGGTCGGCGATATGCCCCCAACAGGCAGTACCGAGCCCACACCAGCTTTGAGCTGTACATGGATACTGAGATCGTGGGCAGGTACCACCTGAACCAGGCGATTCTGAGGTGGCTCTGAGAACTGTACAGTGATGTGATGCAGGCACCCACATGACGGAGCCATGGTCTGTCAGTGGAGACAAAAGTGACAGCTTGCATGTACCTGCTCACCACGGGTACCTTCCAGAGACCAACAGGGGACACCACAGGCATAACCCAGTCAGCCACATCATGCCACCTCACCCAGTTCCTCAGCGCACTGCTGCCACATGCTGCAGAGTACATCCATTTCCCCAGCACACTGGCGGAGCGCACAGCAAAGATACAGGAGTTCCACAGGGTAGCACGTATGCCTGGCATGCTAGGGGCAATAGACTGCACCCATGTGGCCATCTGCACATAACATGGCCCTGAATGGGCCTCATATATAAATCGGAAGGGCTGTGCAAGCATCAGCTGCCAGGTGGTGTGCGATGCCAGGGGGCACATAATCAATGTCTGTGTCACGCATCCTAGGGGAGCACATGATGCCTTCATCTAGCACCAGTCAGTACTGTGCCACAGATTCGAGAGTGGGGACATCCCAACTGGCCACTTAGTGGGTGAGTATGCAAACCACTTGGAAAAACATAGAGGTTGGGAGGGGCATAGTCAGAGGTGACATGGGTATTGGTCTAGATGGCCCAAGGCAGAGCGACGCTGATCACCAAACTAACCTCCACCCTCTACACACAGGTGACAGTGGATACCCACTCCATCCCTGGCAGCTCACACAATACCAGCAGCCCGCGACCCCATCACAGCAATGCTACAATGAGGCACATGCCACCACATGCAATATCATCGAGTGGGTGTTCGGGATGCTGAAGGCACATTTCTGTTGCCTGGACATGTCTGGCGGTGCCCTACAGTACAGCCCCTCAAAGGCCTGTGGGCTATTCCTGGCCTGTTGCATCCTGCACAACATGGCCAATGACTGTGGGATAGCTGTACAGGTTGAAGAGGGGGACAGAGATAGGGACGATGAGGACATGGTGAAGATGGTGATGAGCAGCACCCCCTTGGATGACGGGACTCCCAACTGATCCGGCTGGCACAGCTGCACTGGAACACCATCACAGAGGAGCACTTCAGCCAACCCAGGTAAGTCATGGGGCCATGTGCAGCCACCAGTGGTAAAGGCACATACCCACAAACACGCATGGTCAAACACCAGGAGTGCATGCTGTCAAGGGAAGTGGCCGAGCATAGCACCGCACACACCGCCAGGGATGGGCAAAGTCTAACATGGCACGCAGTCATACACACACATGCACACACACCCCACAAGACATGCACAAATGTTAGGAGGCACGCCGACCCAGACCACCACCCCTAGCCACTGACACATCCACAGACCACCACGCCCACTGCCTGTCATTGTGCATGTGTCAGAAGCTGGGCACCATTGCACAGTGGCGGACAGTGCAATACAGGCATCATCATGCACATGCCACAGCGGACAGCAGTCGGGAGGGTGTGCAGATGGAACGTGTGTGTGCGTGCAGTGCCGGGTACCCCACCCATGCATTGCATGCTGAACAACACAATGCACACAGGGCAGCATCAGACAGTAGCCATGCTGGGAGACAGGTCAGTCAATGCCACAGTGTCATGGCCACCATGGATGTGTGGGTGGCCCCGCTGAGAACCGCCAGCAGTGACAGGCTGACCAATGGCCTCATGGGGTGGTACTGACGGTCCCCCAGGGTTTCACTGCGTGAATGCAACCGTGCTCGCACAGGGGTCTGCAACACACCGAACATGCCTGCATCAGCCATGCTCAAGATGCCCACAGCTGATCCCAGTGTTGACAAGGAGGGTGTCACACGACGCTGGTAATGGGGGGTGGACATTGCACTGCGCGGTGTCTGTGATGCATGGGCAAATAACTGTGTGCCCATTGTGGCCATGACAGCTGTAAATGCCTGTGTCTGCCTGTCAATGGCAGCAGTCACATCCTCCCGCAACTGGTCCATCCCTGCCATGAGCAGAGCGATGTCTCTGCTGCGCCACTCCTCTACCTGGTGCAGAGCCACACTGAATGCATCCACCGCCGTGACAAGCCGCATCTGCTGACTGACTGATGCTTGTAGTATGTGGGTGTGCTCATCTAAGAGGTCATCTGCCTGATCAGCATGCTGTCCCTCATGGTGTTTCAGCCCTGATGGTCATCACCCCTTGAGGGTGGGCACTGCATACCAAGGCCAGGCCTGGGCATGTCCACAGGTGGTGCACTGATGCTGCCCCTGACACTGTACCCCCATGGCCATTGGCCAACTGCTGATACTGCCCCTCTGGCTGCTGCTGTCCAGGGCTCAATGGTGCCGCTGCAGTGGCTGCAATAGCCCCACTGTCCTGGACACACACCAGTGCTGCCCACTGGTGCAGACAGGCACAGGCTAGGACTGTGATGTCATGCAGACCCCCATGGTGGCACCACCCACAGCCATGGCCATGATGTCACCTGCTGTGTGGCCATCCTGTGGCCCACACTTCTCACTGCCCATGACGTTAGCTCCATCATCATCAGTGACAGATCCGGCACCAGCCCGAGTCTCAGCATGCTGGCATCCATGGACACTGGCATGCTGGGACACGGGCAGAGCCTCCTCCGCACCTGCTCCACCAACATCAGTCTGGACATCCAGGCGGGCCCATCATTGCTCTGACCCCCGTATGCCTGTGGAGGTGGATGGGCCCTTCTCCATCTCCATGCTACTGCCCTCAGTGGAGAAGCCCACCACTGCTGACCCATGTAGATGCTCAGGAGCTGTAAGGGAAAAACAGTAGCATTAATGTATGTGACCTACCCTGCCCCCCCCATTGACAGACCAGGACCTACCATGCAGTGATGGGCTACCACCTATCTGGAATCTACCACCCGGAACACCCTCAATGGCGCAACACTACATGCTGCCAGCAACCCGCTTTTCTTGTGGGGTCAGGCATTGCACCTCTGGCTGTCCCCCACCGGTCACAAACCATGCTGCCCTGATGGCAGCCACCTTCTCTTTAATTCTTCACCTGTCCGTGCCCATCTTCTTTTTGCACTCCTGCACAGAGTGCTGGTGGCTGCCATGCAGGTTGACAGCATGCGCCACCTCTTCCCATGCAGCAGCATGGGCCTGTGGTGTTCCCTGGCATCCACTGAGCAGCGGCTCCTGGTCGAGGTAGGCCTCAAACAGGGCATTTGTCTCTGCCTTTGTGAAGTTCGGCCTCCTCTTCCTCCCATGTCTCTGTTCCTCTTCCTCCACCTCACGATCGGTCTTGATTCCTCCTGTGAGAATGACAGGTGTTACCTGTGACTGTGCAGTCCCATGCATGTCCCAAACACCACAGTCCACACTCCCAAACAGCATGCAACTCACCGCAATAGACTGCAGTAACCAACTATGGCCAGTGCAGACCAATGTCGCATTTTTATAGCGCAATGCATACAAATGAGGTGAGGTGCATTTTTAAGTGGATGCAAATGCAGTGACTGCATCATTGAATGGCTGATTAGCTGATTTGCATATGCCGACTGAATATCGTGCTGTTGCGCATTGCGCAATTGTGTTGAACGTGCTGAGCCAAGGGAGCAGTTCTGTGACATGTGCAGTACACACCTAACTGTGCATGCCTGGGTTGATGACACAGGTGCCTGCCACGCTGCTGATGTGCTGAGCATGGGGAGGCAATGCAGGGCATGGCCACCATTGTGCCAGTGGCGCTATTGCGCTGTTCACATATATGGTGCTTTGGCAATGGGGCATCATAGGCGCACTGGGGCAACAGCGCTGTAGGCCACTACAGGAGGTAGCACACAGGCACCCAATCACACTACACACATTGGGTTCCAATCACGCTGTGGCTGTCCATGCGCCAGAGACCCTTGACCCTGTGCCCAACCTTTGCCCCCTAGGCACCATGTGTCAGGCATGGGTGCACCACTATTGCGCTGTTCGGTGACAGCACGTTAGAGAATGGCAGCGCTGTACCACGCAACATCTGCACGTGGCAGGACCGCACTGCTGAGCACCATTTTGACTCCCCCACATTGCTGAGATGGTGCAGAGAAGGGCAGTGATGTGGAGCCAGGTGGAGCTTGCCAACCTGGTGGCAATTGTAGAGCCCCATGCTGGGGCTTTGTATGGGTGATGCACCCCTGGACAGGGCCAGGACTGCAGTGTGGCAGGAGGTGACCAATGGTCTCGAGGAGGCCACTGGTAAAGGGTGCACGGTGAAGCAGTGTTGTCACCATTACGGGGACCTCAGGCACAGGGACCCAGACCTGCTTGCCCACCTGCGGGCACGTGCCAGAAGGGGCATGGTGCCACGGCCAGGTAGATGCCCCATCCATACACTGTTATCGTCCAAACGGGTATCATGGTTGCATGTGTCCGGCACATGGGGGGGCCATCCAGTGTTGGCTGTGGTGGTGGTATCGGGGTGTGGGATGGATGGGTATGGCTGTGTGGGATTGCACACACATGGGGGCAGGGGGACTTTGCTACCAGATTGTACTGATGTTCCTCTCTCCATGTTTGCACCTTAGGGCCAGAAGAACGCAGACAGGTGAGGGAGCAGAGGCACCACCTGGAGGAGCAGCAGGGCAGGCGGGCTGAAGGTGTGCAGCAGCACGTGGACCAGCCTGATGATGGTGAGCACCTTACATCCATGATTACTATTGCATGCTGTATAACTGGGTGGGCAGCAGGGCATGGCCACCATCCAGTGACACCACTGCCATGCACGCAACTTGTTACAGTCAGCACTGTTCAGTGGCACTGCATGTCTGGGAGTGTGTCAATGGTGGTCTCTGCATGCACTGGGCACATGACTGTGGCACTGCCTTCACACTGCATAGCCAAGTCACTGTACGGCCACTGTGGTGCTGTGCAGGATATGGGCGGTGGGTGTGTGCAGTGGTCCACATGGCTGTGGGTGCCTGGGTAGGCAGGTCTTGTGGACACGGTCACTGTGGGTGGTCACACACCATCACAGGGGTGTGGCACATGGCTGTATGCCATGCATAATGGGTGGGCTGCAGGGGGCTGGATAGTCACACTTATTGACTCTGCTCCCTCGTCCTAGGTGGACCATGACTCCAGGTGCTGGAAAGATGTGTGTGCAGGAGCTACTCCAGGTGGCAAGTGTGACCCTGGAGCTCTTGCAGAGGATGTACCACCATGGGGTAAGGAGGAGGAGACGACATAGGTACCATGTGAAGGAGGAACGGGGCACACGATGAAAACTCCATGCCCCTACTAACACCTTCCCCCCTTGGACCCACCCTCACACCCCTTCTTCCCTCTCCCATATGTTCACCCCTGCCCCTTACCCGCCCCCACCTTGTATGTGGCCCTTCCCCCCCTTGTAAATACTTGTACACAGTTTTTTGTTACTTCTTTTGAATATATGCATTTTGTTATGACAACTGTGGTAGTCTCTGATTTGCTGCAGGCTACAGGTGTTCAGCTGCAGTGGTGTGCATGGTGTCGGGGTGGTGCATGCATGGGCGCATGTGTGTGTGTGTGTGTGTGTGTGTGTGTGTGTGTGTGTGTGTGTGCAGAGGTGAACCGCCTATGGTGTGGGCAGGGGGGATCAGTCACTGTCTGTGGTTTGTGTGTTGTACTCTGTGCACTGGATGCCTGTGTGCAGTGGTCCATGGGGCCTGCACTGTGTGCATGGCACCCCTGTCAGACCATCCATGGCCTGTGCAGCTGACACCCTTGCATGTCTGTGATATGCACAGTCTGCTGGCATGTCAGTGGTGGCTGTCCATGCCAGATAACAACTGTACCCGGCACAATGCCAGGTTGCCTTCCATCACCAGTATGGTGCACGTCTACCTCCCGGTGGCACTGTGGCCTCTGCTGTTGTCATTCCCCCTCCATGCTGTCACTTGTGTCTGTTGCAGGGGCTGTGCTCCAGTGTCTGTCACCTGTGCTCTGGCAGCATGCTGGTGACATACAGCTTCATGGTGCCTGCGCAGGGTGGCTGGCACAACTGTGCAATGTAGGAGTGCTAGCCATGTGTACACATCAGCAGTGGCCACATGCCAGTGGCTTGGTTGACCCGCTACTGTGTTCCTGTGTTGGTGTGCCCTTGGGTATGGGTGGGTGTTTGTCGATTCACTGTGTTGCATCCTGTGTGGTGCATGCCTCCATGCAACACTGCGCGTGTCTGTGCTGGTTGTTGTGGCCAGTGCTGGGATGGGATGTGTCCTTGGGAGGGTTTGCAGGGTGCTGTACCACTGGGGGTGGGGTTCAGGGCATGCCCTGTCATGTGTGGGGTACCTTGTGTGGCAACGCATGGTCGGTCTCTCAGCTGTACCTCGGTGGGGACATGCAGGGTGGCACTGTGTATGCTGTTGTTGCATTGCTGTCTGCTGCTTCCCACAGTAGGGTGCACATGGTGGGGCTGCCTTGCATGGCTCCGTGGTGCCCAGGGTTGCATTGTCACAGTGGGAGTGGTGGCATGCATAGGGTGTCCTGCACTGTTGGGCACTACTCCTCGGAAGGGTGTATGGTGATTGTGATGCAGGGTGTGCTCTGCATTGGTGGGATGGTGTGGCACGGGGTGGTCAGCCCTTCTTGTGTGCCAGTCACAGCTTGCCAGGGGGTGTGCTGGGGCACCATGGCCTGGCTGTGGGTTGGTTGCTGGTATCCATGGACACTGGTTATTCCAGCTCTCCCTCGGTTGTGCAGTGCATGGGGTGTGGGGGACGATGTCTGTTCTGCTGTGTGCTCCTCTGCCCATCTGTGGCATGGGTGGTGGCCCCTGCATCCCTGGCTGTGCTGCTACATTGCTGCCCTGCTGCAGGGGGCATCCCTGGTTGCACTATGGTGCTTCTGGACTGCTCCGCTGAGCATCCCTTGTTGTGCTATGGCGCATCAAATATGAGCAACTTCACATCCCTGGTTGCGCTATGGCGCAAGTGGTGCAATATTCAGTCATCTGCCGTAGGCGCATCTTGGCCTGTGCAGTTTTTGAATATCACACTTCTTGCTCATGGGCACAGTGGACTTGTGCTTGCTCCTGCTGTTGCACACATTTTGGGTGCAGTTTGAATATCTGGGCCCAAGTGTATAAATTATTTGGATCATCATGTAGTGAGGTAATACCCTGCTCAATGTCCACAATATGGCCCACTATAGCATCTTCCACAAACTTTGCTAGCTATATTGAATATTGAATTGGGATGGCCCCAAAACTGACCCCTGGGAAACCCAATTAGTTACTTTGATTTCTGATGACTAATAACATTTAGTTTAACGGTCTGCTCCCTGTAATTCAGCCAATAGTTAGTCTGTTTTACTAACCATGGGTTAAAACTATTACTCATAATTTTCTTTATTAGTTCAGCATGCAGAACTTTAGCAAAGGCCATTAAAATTACATTGTCTGGCTTTCCTTGGTCAAGTGCCTTACCAACTTTTCAAAAAATAGTCCATAACATTTGTTATACATGTCCGACCCTGCCTAAACCATGTGTTTCATTCCATATATCATTCTCATCCATGAATCTGTTGATTTGATCTAACAAAATTTTTTCAACGAGTTTCCCTAACATCGAATTCAAGCTCACAGGCCTTTAATTAGTTTTATCACTCTTTTCCCCTTTTAGGGCTGCCATGGGCAAAGCCATGCAGACCTCTTGTGATCGAAAAAGGGAGATTGTTTCCAACTGAACAACAGTGTGGAATTGCCTCACAGTCCATGAAGCACTCTGCGCTCTCCATTAGCAGTCATACAGCACTATTTTTCTGCAGTTGGCGGTCATGGTGGAACACAGCACAGTCTGCCATTTCCAAGATGGTGTACAACCTATATTGCACATGCATGACTACTCACAATGACAGTCCCAACACCCAACCTCCCCACTCAGCACCCACCATTCTATACTCCCTTAAGCCCTTACTTACCCATTGGGGGTCCAATGCCGTAATGTTCTCTGGACTGCAGACATGTCTTCACTCTTCAAAGCCAGACTGCAAACTGAAGAAACAGGTATGTATTTCAGTGGTGTTTTGAAATTAGTGGAGTAACATGGGCATTTTTATATATTTTTGACCCAAATTTCCAGCATGCCTTTTTCGGGGACCCTGCCTCATTAACAATTGCTTTGACATTAGGCAAATCTGCCCTGAAAGGGAACACAAAATCACCTTTTAGGCAGGAGTTGAATGTTTTCTCTGCCTTTGCTCATGTGGTGAGGTTATATGAAGGCTATGTTGAAAATTTAGTATAAAAATATTAAAAAACAACGAAGTTATGAGCCTACGTTGAATTTTGTTAATGCAGGCTTGTAACTTTGGTCATTTTCAATATTTTTATCCCAAATTTACAACATAGTCATATCTTTACAACATCTCATGAATGTGATGGCTATCATTTTTCAAATCCAGGCCAACATGTTTTTTTTTTTTACATCTTAAAAGGCAATTTTGTGGTCCCTGCACAAAATCGCCTTTCAGACAGAAGTTGAAAATTTTCTTTGCCCTTGTTCATCAGGTGGGGTCATAAGAAGGCTATGTTTTAAATTTGGGCCCAGATATTCAAAAGGGTTGTGCATGGCACAACAGTGTTGCACCATGCACAACCCACTGATGCGCCCCGGTGCGATATTCAAAAGGGAAAAGTGCACTACACAATCGCGCCGCCGAGCCAGTCGGTGGTATTGTATGCACAGGTAGGGGGCATGCCGATGCATAACCTGCACAGCTCGATATTCAGCCCAGGATATGCAGAGTCATGCATGTGCAACCCCTACCTGCGCCTGCACAAAGTTACGCCAGGAAAAAATGGAACAAGTGATGGCCACCCACAGGTGAGCTGCCGCAGTGCAGGGTGCAACACAGCAGCTGCCACTTGTGGGTGGCCACCCGAGTTCCTGCTGCACCTGGTGGCATCCCCCCATACTCCATGGGGGGCATCTGTAATCACACCCCCAGTCCATATCCCTGGTGGTCTGATGCCCCCACCCCACCCACCCACTGGAGCTCCACCGCCTGCTCCCTCCATCAGCGGTGAGGCGCTGCACGCTACCCACCTGCTGCCTTGCCACCCAGCTGACTGACAGCTCAGTAGGGCTGCACACCCATTGGTTCACAGCATGAGCCATGGGCGTGCAGCCATACTCATTCTACTCCAGTCCAGATATGTGAATTCATTCATATCTGGACTAAAAGAATAGTAGGAGCTGCAGCCCATTGGCTCATGCCGAACCAATGGGCGGCAGCCCTACCCAGCTGTCAGTCGGTGGAGGCGGGGGCAGGTGGGGTGCTGCCACCCACTGGCTGATGGGGGAGCGGGGTGGTGGGGCTCATTGGGAGGGTGGGGTGGGGTACACTAGACTACCAGGGATATTGGACTTGGGGGCGATTATAGATGCCCGTGATCAGGCTCAGTGCAGTCCACTGGACCACCAGGGATATTGGATGGCTTTTCTTTTATCTTACAGGAATTCCCATGATTGGGCAGCAGGGGGCGTCAGTCCCTGATAGCTGCTGCCTGGCAGGGCGTCAGGTGCAAGTCATCGGGGATCAGCGCACCTGCATGCTAATGGCATGCAAATATGGCTGTAATGAGATGCAAATGACCCCCTGTGTGCCTTGCATAACTTATGGCCCTATTTGCATGCCCCGTTTAAATATCGCAGGTGCTGTGCATGGCGCAATGGCACTTGCACCACCGCACCTCCATGCTCCACTCTGGCCACTTGCGCTGGCGCAGTGCCACTGTGCCATGCATAGTAGGGGTGGCCAAGGTGCGATATTCAAAGCTGCTGCGCCATAGCACAGCTCCATTGAATATCACCCAGGCCACACCCCTGCGCAACAAAATTGAGCTGCACCCAGGCTTGTGCCACAGCCTGGCACAGTTTGAATATCCGGGCCATGGTGTAAAAATATATTTTTTTTAAAAACAAAGTTATGAGGCTATGTTGAATTTTGCAAACACAGGCTCATAGGTTTGGTAATATTCAATATTTTACCCCAAATTTTCAACGTAGCCATTTCTTTACAGCATCTCATGAATGTGACAGCTTTCTTTTTTCCAACTCCTGCCCAAAATGTGTTTTTGTTTCCCAAAAGGTGATTTCATAGTCCCTGTACGAAATCACCTTAAGGACAGGAGATGAAAATTTTCTCTGCCCTTTTTCATGACACAGGGTCATAACAAGACTATGTTGAACATTTGCTGTAAAAATATTAAATAACAGATCTGTGAGCCTACATTACATTGTGCGAATGAAGGCTTGTAACCTTGGTAATTTTCAATATTTTTACCCCAAATTCCTCGGCTGCAGCCTTATCAGTTCTGACCAGAATTAGTTTGAAAACTGGTATAACAATTGTTCTCCTCCACTCTACCAGGGCTAGCCCCATTTCCAAGGTTGTATTAAATATTTTCATTGCTGGATCAGCCAGCAACAGTCCCCATTCCTTCAACATCCTGGGGCGCAAATCATCAGGAACTCAAACTTTATTCACATTTATGATTTACTGCAAGCTTAAAACTTCATCCTTCTCTATTCTACATGTATTATTAATTTCAGGAATGACTGCCTTGAATAACTCTGTGTCCTGGAATACAGATCTAAAAAATGTATTTAGGATGCATACAATATGTCCTTCATCCTCAGACTTCATCTCATTTTCCATTAGTGATCCTGCTGTTCAATTACCACCTCATTTAGATCTCACGTAGGCCTCAAAAGCTTTTGTATTATTTTTAGAGCTGTGTGCCATATCTAGTTCTTTCTTCCTTTTGGCATCTCTAATTTCTTTTTTACTGTTTTTAGCCATACACTTAAACTACCCCCACAGCTCTGGGTCATTTGCTATTTTTGCCCTTTTAAACAATATCCTCTTTTTATTTATTTGCATTGACAGGCTTTTCCTTATCTGTATTGGTATCCTTCCCGTCCTATTATATTTTGCGATGACAGGCATAAACCTCTCCTTGAGTGATTTTGTTTTGCCAGATACCGTCCATATCCTTCCCTTCCATCGCTTTTCACCATTCTCAAGTTTGCAATTCCATTTTCATAGCTCCATAGTTAGCCCTATTGTAACATTTCCTTTTTGATAATCCCACATTTCTTTCTATCTCTCTTTTTATGTTGAAAGGCACCATAGAATGTCCACTGTCACCCAGCAGTTCATGAACATTACATTTATACAGATCATCTCCAAGACCACTCAGGTCCACATCCAAGATACTATTACCTCTTGCATTTTGTTATACATATTGTTCTAGGCTCAAGTTTAACAAGCTTCTAGCTAATTGTGTATTCTGGTTACTGCCCCCTTCTGCTGACTTCCAGTCTACACCTGGGATGTTTAAATCTCCCATTAAAACAATATTGTTCCTCCCCATAAGTTCCCCAACCACATCAATTAATAGTTTGTCTGAGCTAGCTTTCTGGTTAGGTGGCCTGTAGTCAGGGCCCCTGGTGTTCTGCGGCAGAATTTTCTGATTTCTACGGCAGGGCCCCTGGTGTTCTACAGCAGAATTTTTCTGATTTCTACGGCAGGGCTCCTTGGCTTCTGTAGCAGCATTTTCTGATTTCTGCAGCATGATTTATTCATTTCTGTGGCAGAATGCAGCACTGTCATTGGCTAACTATGATGTGATGTCATTGATGACACCGTATGCTGCGCATAGAGGAGGGGCTTCAGGATAAATGAGATGGGAAAGAAAGCCTGACACTATGGAAAAACAGTATATTTATAAGAAAATTCACCAAAAACAATGAATTCTGTGGCACTATATATATTTTGCAGCATGATGTAAATTCTGCGGCAAATTCCACAACCGCAGAACCGCAGAATTCCAGGGGCCGTGCCTGTAGTTTAAGCCTATAATTATATAACTTGAACTGTTTTTCCCCACTGTAGCCCAAATGGACTCAGTATCATCATGATCAGGTTGATTAATTTCCTCTGCCCATAGGTAGTTGGCTATATACACCGCAACACCACCACCTTTCTGTCCCCTTCTATCCCTTATAAATAAATTGTACCCATTTATTTCCTTGCTCCATGCATCGTCTGCTGACCACTATGTTTCTGTGATATCAATTGCATCTGGTTTTTCCTTGCATAACACCTCCTCTAGCTCACCAAACTTATTTCTAAGGTGTCCTGCACTTATCAAAAGACATTCCCATTCTTTTTTACTTATTCCTCCATTTTTAATTAAAATTACCTTCCTTTGCCTAGGTGTACTATGATTGCAATGCTTAGTCTTGATGCCTCTCCATGCCCCTCACCAATCACATTAAACACCTATCCATACATTTATATACAATAGGCAGCCTCCAACAGTACGGTCCAATACCTATTTAGAGGCAGTCCATCCCTTCTGCACAGTTCTAATTCATTGTAGAATTTGTACCAGTTGTCAGTAAAATCAAATCCTTCCTTCTTATCCAAGTTCTCAGCAAATTATTTATTTTCATAATTGCCCTTGTTCTTCCAGCCCCTGCTTCAGGAATGAGCAACATTTCTGAAATTATGACTCTGCTCCCTTTCGCCTTTAACCTGTCTCCTATGTTTTCAAAATCTTGCTTAATGTCATCATCAAGTCTATTCCTGATGTCATTTACACCCACATGTACAGTAATGCCACTATAGAATTAACCCCTGATCCTTTCAGTAAGCCATCTAAGTTATCTTTTATATTGGCAACTTCTGCTCCAGGTAGGCAGCTCACTGTTGCCTTGTCTTTCCTCCCTTTGCAGATGATTACGCCTGTGTATCTTAGTATAGAATCCGCTATAACCACAATTTCTGTGATCAGTTTCCCCCAGTAACTACTTTTTCTAAATACTCTGTTTGTCTCTGGGACTAGGACTCTGCTAGTGGCTGAAATCTGTTATCCAATTCAATTGGACTATGTGCCTCAGCTCTCCTTCTCCTCTTCCTGGGTCATCTCCTTCTCAACATTGTCCAGGATGGTAACTCCCCCAGTTCCTTCTCTCTCTGTCAATATCTCTTGAAATTATTTTCTGTTTTTTCATCCATGCCTTCACCAGTACTGCCTTGGCTGCTAACTTTTATAGATTCACCCACACTGCATTCCCTACCTGTCACCTGTCTAAATAACAACCTCCACTTGCATACTGTGTGACTTTGAGCAAGTCACTTAACCACCCAGTGCTCCCAGGTCGCCTCTGAAAACAGGAACTTGTGCTTAATGGGTCTTACCTGGTTAGCAAAGACTAAAAAAAAAAAAAAATGTTTTTAAGAAATGCTTCCAAATTCTGAATACTTTCATTTACAGTCTTTATTTATTTATTTATTTATTTATTTATTTTAAGAATCAGTTTACAACCTTTGAGCCAGAGGCTCGTTTCCAAAGGTACTTCGTCACATAAAGACATACATTGTGTTTTTGGTTACATAGCAAAGATTTGCAAAACAATCAGCGTTCAACAGAGGCGCCACGTCACATTGTGGTCAGACAAATACAACTGGGTACAGGGTACATGTAATTGATAACAGGTGTTACACAAGTCGGTATTTCTCTTAATCCTCTCATTGCTTCCTCCAGTACTTTTTATGCTAATGCAGATAAAGCCCTCATTTTCCTCACTACCCAACTCCAGATAAACATCCTCCACTTAATGCATTCTGTGAGAACTATAGCTATAACACTGGGCTCCATAACGTCTTCCTCTGACCTAATTATACCTTTATTTGCCTCTAATGTTTACCAAAATGTATGAAATACAGACAGGTAGTTGAGCTAGTTTTTTTTCCTGAAAGATTTTAAATTCCTGGTGCCTGTTCTGGCTGTTACAGCTGACATGGTAGACACTTACCTCTACTGCATCTACCCTTGCTTGCCAATACTCTCAGGGACCCCTTGGTATATAGTTGGTAACCCAGAAGTATAGCTTTGGGGTTACAATCAGCCGTCTACCACAACATGTGCAATACAACAATTTTTTAACACACACTCACTGCCTGAGCCATTAATATACCCTGATCTTGCCAATCCTTGCAGGGAAAAGAAAAAAAAACAGCTTGATCTACACAATTATCCTTTTCAAGCCACCCTGAGCTGTAGTTCACCATATTGCTTTGTGACCTACAGCTCCCAGCAACCTCTGGCTCCCGATGCCTCCCACAGGAATAAAATAAATCCATAAAAAAAAAATACCTTACTTTAAGTAAGAGATTTTTATGACTACACAGACAGGCACTATAGATGGTTGAATATTATGTTAAAGGGAACCTGAAAAATGTATGTGCTAAATTCAGGTCTTCATCCCTGATTAAGCTGATACAGGTGAAATGGGCTCCACTATAAGGATCTCATTTTGAATCACATTACAAATAAAACACTTGGGAATATGTTTTTTTTTTTTTGTTATGGCTGTCCATTTTATTTGCTGTTTCTGAACTTTCTCTTGATACAGTCCGCATCTAAGATGTTTGTTCTTTAATACCAGAGCAGGGTATCCACCTAGGACTTTCACTGAAGTAAGACAAGTTATGTCATATACAAAAGACAACATAATTTCATACATGAATTATTTGAAATATTATTAAACATTAATATAATATAAAATTGTCATATAACATTTGTTAAAACCATGCTTATTATATATCACCATCTATGCCCCTAATAAGGTTTCAATAGTCATTTAATTTAATTGTTTCTGGATGTATATCTTAATTCACTTTATCCAATCTTAAGTGCAATTCATATTTTTCTACCACTTTCAAAAATGAAATGGCACTCTCTAATATTCTTATTGAAGTTGAATTCAATACACAATTTGTTGATTCTTGTGGATTCATATATATTTGCCTTAGTATTCCTCCTAGTATTTTGAACCCTGACAGTGAGCACAACCACACAGGAGACTGTAATGTGTTCAAAAATGTATTATGGAAATAATAATGATTAGCAATAAAGATAGTAATCACTGGATAGTTTGATACCTTTATTGGACCAACATATGTCTTGTACAAAAATAGTACAGCACACAAACATTTGGTGCCTGACAGGTCCCTTCTTCAGGTGAATAGTAAACTAAGCAAAACAAAAAGTGGCATTTATATACACTGTGATGCATTGCTTCAAAATAATTTATGACAGGATAGTGAAAAGGCTTACAAGGAAGGGTAAGAAGAACTTAATAGGAAGGAAGAGTGGGCAATGAATAGGGACAGATCTATAGCTGTGAGGGGATGAATAGCAGGACGTGCTAAGATAGTCATAAAAGGCTGAATAGATGTATTGAAGTGTTAATTTGAAAGGTATTGTGACAGGAATACAGAATAATACAGACCACAGATACAGTAAACAGTGTGTGTGTGTGTGTGGGGGAGGGTGGGGACAGTGGGAGGTGGTATCAAAGAAAGAAAAAACATTATTTGTAAAAAGTAACATACAGTACTAAAATTCTCCATAATAGGTCCTGATTAAGCCCATTACATTTCAAATTAAATTGTTTGCTATATTTTATTTTATTTCCCATGTCTTTCTCTCCTGTGTGTTTTTGAAGTTGCCTCTTAAATATTAGGATAGACTGATCTGGGAAGGAATGGTCTGGTTGGGAAAAATGTCCTACTGGTGTGCTGATAATTTGGTTTATTATTGTGTGCCAGTGGTGGGTCATCCTGGTTTGTAGTGGTTGCCTTGTTTCTTCTATATAGCATCCATTTGTGCACTTTGTGCATTGAATTAGGTAAACCACACTGACTGATTGACATGTGTATCATTGACATGTGTAGGATCTAGGGATGGGAGAATCAATTCAGGAAAAACCTGAACTTCCAAAACCAACAATATTAAAGTTAGTCAAGCCACATCCAGACTTTTTCTTTAGTTTGGATTGGTTTGAATACCACTATATTAAATTTCCTGGTGTCTACCACCCCCTCATCCCTGAGAGCACCCATATATTAATTAATTTCCCTGGTGTCTACTGGACCCCCCCTCCTTATCCCTGAATCTGTATAATAAGTTCCCTAGTATCTGGCGGACTCCCCATCCCAGAGCACCCTCATTAAAATCAAACAGGTTTTCCCTGGTGTCTATCTGACCCCCTCTTTCCCCCACCCTGGTAGATAGTGCTCCACCAACCTGCTCCCCCCTCCCCATCCCTGAGCCAGTGACTGGCACTGCCCTCTATTATGGCTGGCTGATAGACTGAGTTCTGTCAATAAATGAGCATGTACTGGTACAAGTACACACTCATTTATTGACAGAGCACAGCCCAGTGGCTGACTATAGTGGAGGGCTGTGCTGGTTGCTGGATTGGTGATGGGGAGGAGTGGAATGGTGGGGCACTACCTACTGGAGTGGGAGGGTCAGCTAGACATCAGGGAAAACCTGTTTGATTTTAATGGGGGCACTCAGGGATAGGGGACCACTAGACACCAGGGATCTTTATATATGGACTCGGGGAAAGGGAGGAGGCTACACTAGACACCAGGGAAATTAATTAATATATGATCTCTTTCTGGAATGTGTGGGTTTGCTGGACACCAGGGAAATTTAATATACAATACAGGCACTCTCAGGGTTGGGGGTGCTAGACACAAGGGAAATTATTATGTGAGTGCTCTTGGGCATGGGGGCCACTAGACATTAGGGGAATGAATATAGGGGCCCTCTCAGGGATAGGGAGAAGGTCCACTAAACATATAAAAGGAACAGGAAACAGCTTTTTTTTTATTTTTTTAACAGTTACCCTAATGTTTATAGGATTTAAAAAGTTCAGATAAGGTTTATATAACCATCTGAATCTTTTGTTGCTTATCAGAACCTTTTAGAACCTCTGAACCTTTTGAGGTTTACCCATCCTTAGCAGGATTCATTTATTTTTATTGTGCTGTTCTGGCCTGTTTTGATGGTGGTCTGTGTGCATATATGGGTGCAGGTCTTACATCTTGCATTGTGTCATGATGTCATTCCTCTCATTCCATAGTTATTTTGATCTGCTGGGAGTTTGCTCTGAATTGTTGTGTTAGATAGGTTAGGGGACTGCTTATATACAATGACAGATGATACAGAGAAAATGTCTCCAAGTCTTTCATCTTCACGCAGCATGGGTTGCAGTCCTTTTATCATTTGCTGAAAGGGTGTTAGCATGGATCTGTATGTAACAAGTGGTGTATAATCAGTTTTTTTGTCTGTATTCAAGTAGCTTTTTTGTGGTATTTGTATAGCACATTACATTTCTCTGTCAACTTATATTGGAAGTGGCCTTGTGGTATGAAAGAGTTCTGAAGTGAGGTGAGCTTGTTATCTCATCTGAGCAGATCTGATAGTACTGAATTGTCAGACTGCAGATCACAGTTTGTTTGTTTTTTGTGACTTGGGTGGAGGCTGAAATTATGCAGGTATTGGTGTCCATCAATGGGTTTTCTGTAAACAGCAGTTTGTATATGTCCATCATTAATGATTCTGGCTGGTATCCAGTACCGGTGTCTGCACTGGTATATAGCCACGCCTAGACCCAATTTTTAGTACTGACCTCCAGCTTGCTCCTCACCAGCCTAATTGTTCTCTCTCTTATTCCCCTGTCTTATCAACACTAGGCCCATCCATCCCCTTATTCTTCCTTTCCCAACCTCGGATAGGAGCTCACTACCCTGGGTTGTGACATCCTACCATGCCCCGTACTTTATAGCATTCAATCCCGGGGCTCACACATACTCCTTTTCTCCATCCACCTTCTCTACATCCCATTTTACCAACTCCTTTCTGTGCACCATGCCCCCCTAGCCTTTCTACCCCTACCTCCCTCCCATCCCCCTACCTTCACCTCTGCCTGGTGTATATTTTTATTTTTTTTCTTCCGTTACTTCCTCCTGCAACCTTAGATAACCTGCTTTATCTTCCTATAGACACTTCTATGTATGTAAATACCATGTAATCTGTACAATATCTGTATAATTCTATGCACATATGAACTTCTTTTTCTTCCTCTCTAAAGAGTATTATCTGTATTGTCTTGTAAATACCTGTGTTGACCTGTATATACAATTGTTCATGCTCCACCCAGGTCCATCTTGCAAATGAGCTTCTACTCAACGATGAACGCCTGGTTAAATAAAGACTTGATTGATTGATCCAGAAACATTATGGTGATGGTGGACTACACAATGGTGAGTGTTACAGAAGCAGAATTTGATGGACCACTTCAATCATCCAGTCTGCCATTTCCAAGGTATATGCTTCAAGGTACTGCTGCAGTACATTCTTGAACTCCCACTGTTTTCACCCCCATGACCTTCACTGGAAGGCTGTTCCAGGAATCCACCATTGTTTTTAAATACAGTGGTATGCTTTATTAAAAGATTATAAAGAACAACAGCAACTATGCCAGCACAGTGGCATGGAGGGCTGAGGCACAGGACACCTTACCTCCTGCCTTGCCAGTGGCTCATGTTTGAGAGTGAACGCAGGTCATCAGATGTCAGCCAGGGAGGGATAGGATCCAGTGTCTGAAGGACTGCTCTCTTCTCCTGGGGTGGGTGGTTCTTCACTATTGCCAAAAGACTGCCACTTGGTGGAGGCCTGGTAGTAGTGTGGGACTGAGGGTGACCAAGAATGAAGGGTGCTGCAGGACTGCAGTGTGTGCACAACTCCAGAAATGCATGCTGACATGTGCATCATCAAGGGAAATGGAGAAAAAGGAAAAGGAGCTAGCAGACTCCATGAAGCCCTGGATGCACTCCCAACTCTGGTGTCCCCTGGGCAATCTGGATCGTGCTCGGGGGGGGGTGGCCTTCCCCTCCCTGGTCCTAGCATGGGGGGGGAAGAATCCATGAGGGAACCTGCCCCAGTGTGGGGGCTGGAAAAGGAGGCATGCCAAGGGATCAATCAAGCCTTCTGAGAATGGACCAGAGCCTGACTGCTAGCCCCAGTGGAAAAAATATATATATATATATATATATATATATATATATATATATATATATATATATATATATATATATATAACAACAGCAGCAATATAAAACAAACTGTACAAGATGTAAATGGCATGACTCTCTCCGCTAACATTCAGGGAGGGACAGGGCTGCAGTTGGTTATACACCGAAAAATAACAAAGTAGAGAAGATCAAATGAACACAACAGCTAATGCATAAAATAGCAAAGAATTACTAAAATTCTGAGAACATTTAAGTAATTAAAATAAGGTCATCCAGTGTTCCCCACCTTTGCTGATAGGCCCTTGTCAGGTTGTGTAATGAGTATATCATTTTCTCTATTCAATGGGCTTCCAACATGGCATTGTGCCATTTGAGAAATGTGGGGACATCCTCATGTAGCAAGTGTTTCAATATTAGCCTCTCGTCAATGACTGAGATGAGGGAAATATGACATTTCCTGGTTCAAATTAGCTGATCAAGATTTAGTCCTAACAAGCATATCTGTGGGGTAAAAGCTGTGTCTAACACTAGAAGAGGGTCTAAACCTCTCTGTATATTGTCCCAAAGTGGTTTAGATTTTGTGCAATCCCAAGGTATACAAGTATGCTTCAAGGTACTGCTCTCCTATTTACATTTAGTGTAAGTGTCGGATTGCAGGTGGCCTATCTTGTGTAATTTAAATGGCAAAAAATAGAGACTGTGGGCCACACTGTATTGCATGAGCCTTAGGCCATCAAGTTTAATACATTTATAAAGACTGGTCCACATTTTAGCTCTAATTTTGGGGTCCCATAATTCGGTAAATTCAGATTGCCACTAGGAGCACCTGTCGCTCTCTTCTGGGGTGGCTATTGTGAGCAGCTTTTTATTTTATTTTATTTTTTGCAATTTAATAAACTTTATTGAATTTTACAAAATGTCAGTCAACAATACAACAACAAACATAACCCACAATGTATAACTAGAACAATAATATAACCAGATAACAACATTAAACAAGTAAAACCAATAATAACAAATCAAAAAAAAAAATATCCCAACCCTTCCCAAGAAACATACCTCCCATGTGGACACACAGAAACATCACCCATTGGTACCAAAGCTTAAAATAAAAATAAAGAATAATAGCAAGTATGGAAACAGCCCAAAGGGGAAAAAAGCAAAAAACCCATAATAGACATTGAGGTATAAGTGAGACCCTCAGGTTTCCATCAGTGCTATTGCATTGTGATAAGTAATGCATGTAAACTTTCCCAATGTGTTTTGAAGGTTGGTAAAGTATGAAATAAACATGTAATATATCTTTCAGTGTTCAAAGCAAATAGGATTTCTTGGACACATTTTTCTCTTGTGGGAGGGGACTCATCTTTTCAGTGTTGAAAAATGAATAACTCCGCCACTGTGGAAATCAAGGCCATATACACCTTCCTAGGTCCCCACAGTCCCTTAATATACACATTTCAGGAGCAAAAGATTCTGATGAGCCTAGAATGGGGTCCAAACTATTCTGAATAGAATCCTAAAAGGCTGCATCTTGGGGCATTGCCAGAAAAGGTGGAATAAAGTACCGTCTGTACAACTGCACATAGGACAGGTGGGCGAGGGAACTCCTCCCATGCTAAAAAGACACGTAGGAGAGTAATACAAACTATAAAGAATATTGAACTGAATGAGGCACAACCGATCTTGCTTTATATACTTATAGATGCCTGACCAAATCTTAGAGCAATAGGAATCCAGTTTATCAATACCAAAAGCATTTTTCCAATAAAAGGCAAAAGGAAGAGTGTTATCCCACAAAAGCTGATTAATATATTTATAAAGATATGAAATGGGGTGGGACTGTTGGGCAAAAGCAGATAAGGTGTCAAAATGTGTGCTAGCCTCATTTGCCCAAGGGGGGTGACCTAAAAACTGTAGGATGCAGTGTTTTAACTGATAATATTTAAAACAAAATGAAGGCTGGAGACCAAATTTGTTTCAAGAAGCTTCAAAGAAAATAAGGTAGTGTCCAACAGCAAGTCAGCTAGACGACGAACAGGGATTCCCTGCCAGTACTGAGTAACCAATGGGATATGGGCATTACAAAAATTAGGATTACCAAACAAGGGTTGGGAAATGTCCTTAGTATATGAAATTTTAATGTGTCTGCAAAACTGATCATAAACCTGAATGGACCTGGCTACAGGGGAGTCCTGAAGGTCAAGGAATCAGAGAACAGACCGCGATGCTCCTGCAAACACAATGGGTGCAGTTCAGGGGCAGCAACCCCAAATGTAAACACAAAACCAAGGAAAACTGCACTCCGTAGCTAGAAAATGAGGCACACCCCAAGCATTGTTGATTTTTGAAGTTTTAATGTTCAACATAGAGTGTGCTTAGTCAAGTGAGGCCACAGACACCACTTGCCCCAGTGCTTCAGGTCCTAGCCCTTCATCAAGGGGCATGGCAAAATGAAAAAGACAGAAGACTTTAATACCTCCACCTGTAGTTAGCTGTGACACAACACAGCTGGTTTAAATTAAATATTTTATAAATCATATAACAAAACATAACACCATTGAAATTATCACACTTTTGAAGAATAAAAAAATGATAATTCTAACAAATCACTTACAGCAGAACTGCTAAAATATTGACACTCTATACTGAGCATTAAAGCTTCAAAAATCAACTTTGTTTGGAGTGTGCCTCATTTTCTGGCCACAGAGTACAGTTTTCCTTAGTTTTGAGTCCTGAAGGTCTACAAGTAATTTGGACAGGGGAATAAAAAGCAGCAAAGAAAGAGAAAGAGAAAGATTATGTTGGGCCCAAACCCCTGTTCAGGATTCAACCAAGACGATATGTATTTGTCCTCATCTGGATCCTCTGCCACAATATTCCAATGAAAATATTTGGCCGCATGGAGGTCAAAGTGACATTTTTGAAACTACCGAAGAGACAGCCCCCCCCCCCCAAGTTCCTATGCCTCACTAATTTGGAATATGCTCTCCTAGGATGTTTTTCCAACCATAAACATTGAGACAAGACAGCATGCAGTTTATAAAACCAAGAATTAGGGAGAAAAATATTCAACATACCGAGGGGGTAAAGTAATCTTGGTAAGATATTTATATTCATTCATTCATTCATTTTGAAATTGTTTTTATTTTTAACCAAGGCAAAAGTTCTCTTGCCTGCATTTGATTGTACAAGGGGCAAAACCAGTTTAAACTTTGCAGATGATTATGATTCTTAAACAGAAGAATATTTGGTAAGTGAATTTTGTAATGTGACTGGAATGCCATTATTTATTATTTTAAATGTAAAATGGGACATTGTAAATCTGTAATTCTTCTGTACAGAAAACCAATTGAGTTGCTTTAATATTTGGTAGCGGTGTGTGTGATGGGGACCCATGAGTGCAAATTCCCCTATTTTTTTGCAGTAATGTTTCTTTTTTAGATGTAGTACAAGTAGGAGCAGTATCAATAACCAACAATGCATCATTCAATACTGGGAGGAGATTTTGTTGTGCAACAGCAAGACATGTTTCGTTTGTTAAAAAATGTCATAATGGGTATAATGTTTCTATCTTTGCATGTATCATGGAAGTGATTTTGTCCATGTGAACACTGAATTTTAGGGATGGGTCCAAAGTAATATCTAGATTTATTTTTTAACTCTATTTATTCTCCAAACACATGGTGAGGAGGTGACACTGAGCCCCCTATCCACTCTCATGCAGGCTCTCAGCACACCGTACCAACCGGCCTCTGCCATGGCTGCAGGGTGGGGAGGATCATGGTTTACCCCCCATGGAGGGGTTCCCTATTCTGGCAACAGAGGAGAGACCAACATCACCCTGGCACTCCTGCCCTGGCTTATACTGGGCTTTGTTTGGATCAGAGATGTGGTAGCCTGTTGGGGGTATCGTGCTGCACATGTATGTGGAGCTTTTGTACTTAGTGCCCCAAGAGGAGGATGTGCAATGAAGCCTGCAGGTCAGGACCCATGCTCCCATGTGTCCTACATAAGCCTCCACCTCCTCCAAACCCTCTTGAGATGCTCCTGGCTGCAATAGCTGCCAGCCACCACCAGGTGCCACTGGAATGCTGGGAAGCACAGGAACCCACCCCGGGAGAGGAGAACTTGCCAACAGCAGCTCAATCCTTCACCCTCCCTTCCCCCCAGCCAACCACTGGTGACTAGATATCCATTCCAGAATCTGGGTCACCAGCGTAACACGAAGTGTGGCTTCCAACACCTCAACCCGCAGTGCCACTGGGCTGCCTAGGAATACCTAGATATTTAAACAAATCTACAGTCTCAACTGGACTTCCCCCGTGAACAAACTATAAAGTCACTTTAGTATTTTTTTTATTATTTATTATCAGATCTAAACAACATGGCTTTAGTTTTTATTTTATTTATTACCAGATTGTTTTGACAAGACCAATCTTCTATTTTAGCAAACTGACTGCTTAGTGTTGAATTGACTTCTAGAATAGATGTACTTTGAGACACCAGTGCTGCATCATCTGTGTAAAGTATTAAATCGCAGTTGTGTGGTACTTGTGAGATAGGGTTAATAATGAGAATAAAAAGTAAAGGGCCCAGTATGGAGCCCTGAGGGACTCCACACTAGACCCTGCAGAATGTAGAAAAAAAAATATTGAATTGAACGCACTGGAACCTATTGTCAAGGTAATCCCTAAACCAATTGATAGCTTGGGTTCCAAATCCCACGTGCTCAAGACATTTCAATAAGATGGTATGATCTACCGAATTGAATGCCTTGGTTAGATCCACAAACACATCCCCTGTTAGGCTACCAGTTTTGATAACCCTATGGACAGTGTCCGTGAACCCAAATATTTAATAATATTGACCCTCACCCACAACTTTCAAAGGCAGTGATTTCCACCACTGCAAGTCCTGTTCAATCCATTGTAAGAGAGGGTCAAGATTGAAGGATTTCAAAAGACTAGTCTCTTTAATGATTTGCATACCCAAATACTTAAACGAATGTGAAGCCCACTGAAAATGTAAGTCAGAAAAATTATGTCTAGAGCTATGCAGAGAATGTAGATAAACAAACATCTGCAAAAAAGCCATCCGCTCTGCTAAAAGCGAATACTGCCAATCCGCCTTGCTCTCCTCAGCCACTAACCCGAGGAGTTTCTGGCAAAATATCAGAAGTGCTGTTGGTGGGTCTGCCAGAGTGCAAGTCTCAGACCTACTTATTGATGGGGTCAGCTGTAACAACCCCCTCACCATCTCTAATACCTTTAACTCCCTGTTCTCCGAACCTCCGGCCCCCCCCTCCCCGGTGCACTGCCCGTAAGCCCCCTGACCCCCTACCTCCTGGTTCTAACTCCCATCCTCCACTCTTCCTCCAACAAGTGTCTGCTCACGAGACCCAGAAGCTCCTTGCCAGCCTATCCCCTCACAGTGGGGCAGGTCATGACTGCCTCGAGCCTAAACTGCTCAGGCTAAGGGCCTATCTTCTTTCTAGGCTTCTCACGCACATTTTCAATTCCTCCCTCAGGTCTGGGCTAATCCTGGATATCTGGAAGGTGGCCAAGGTGGTCCCAGTCCTAAAACAAGGCAACGTCAAGGTCCCCCAGAACTATCGTCCTATTGCGATACTATCTGCTGCCTCCAAGATCCTTGAGAAAATCGTGGCCTCCCAGCTATCCCTCTACATTCAGAACCATAATCTCCTCTCACCGGCTCAACATGGATTCAGAAAAGGGCACAGCACATCCACTGCCCTCACTGTTGTCACCTCGACTATCAGAACTGCTGCTGACCAGGGGAACCTCACTGGTGCCATCTTCGTGGATCTCTCCAAAGTGTTCGACAAAGTTGACCACTATCTTCTCTGCTCCACCCTCCAATCCTTTAGTTTCTCCCCCTCTGCCCTTGCGTGGTTCCTCAACTATCTCTCTGGCAGACAGCAGTACACCAACTTCAATCGTACCCACTCCTCCCCCTCTCCGGTCCACTGTGGGGTCCCCCAGGGTTCCGTCCTCGGTCTGACCCTCTTCTCCCTCTTTATCAATGAACTTCCATCCACCACCATCCACGGGCACACTACTCTATATGCAGATGACTTGGTCATTTTGACCTGTGCCCGTGATATTGCCATCATAAACTCCCAGCTGAACACGGACTTCCATCTCATTCAATCCTGGCTAGTGGATCACAGACTCACCATTACCCTCAAAAAAAACCAAGCTATGCTGTTTGGCTCATGGCATAAGGTAAAGTCCTGCTCCTCCCCCCTCCAAATTTTTGATACTGACGGCTCTCCCCTACAGACTGCGACCTCAATCAAGTACCTGGGCATCACTCTGGACCCACAGCTCGATTTTACCCTGCAAATTCGTAATGTCTGCAGGGCTACAAATTATAAGCTTGGCCTTGCCTACAAAGCTAAAAACTGCCTAACCCCGGCAGCTCGTTTGGCGCTTGCCAGAGGGGTCCTCCTCCCTTCTCTCTGCTACGGACTGGTTTCCTTTGCCCCCGTACCCCCATCCAGCCTTCAGAAATGGGACACCGCCTACAATAACATCTGCCGCTTTGCCCTTTCTGCTCCGCCCCTCACTCACCGATGTGACCTCTACTCCCGACTGGAGTGGCTCCCTCCTGAAAAGCATCGTACCTTTGTTCTTGGTAATTTCATTGACAACATTATTAGATTGACCACTCCCTCTGCCCTCATCCCCCCCCCAAATCCTGGCCCCCCATCCTATCAGCTGAGATCAAGAGAGGCCCTCGATCGTATTGTCCCAAGAACTCGCTCCCTCATGGGGGATCAAGCCTTCTCCTCTTTCGCTCTAAAACTCTGGAACTTGTTCCCAGTCCTTACCCGGTCCTCTCCCTCACATTCCCACTTCAAATCTTCACTCTGGCACTTCCTGTACCCCTCCGCCGCTTGCTCCTGTACCCCCTAGCTTCACCCTACCTTCTCAAGTACCTTGAGCTCCCAGGGTCCCACTGCTCCCTACCCCCTCTGAACTCAGTTCAGACCCTTCACCCCCTCTCCATCCTCTCCCCTCACTCCTCCCTCCCCACTTGCCCTGTCCTGTTTTCTCCACCCAGTCCCTCCCTCATCCCCACCCCTTTTCCTCCCATGCACTTACTCTGATAGCACTAACTTAGCTCATTAATGTGTACCTAATTTCGCCTTTTTTTCGCTTAAGCTCTACTCCATAATAGTAGCATCGTGTCCCCCAACCTTTACTCCAATTGCTGCCTTGCTTCCTCTTTCCATCAGGTTATGTCTGTTGTTTTATTGCTTGCTACTGTTGCACTTTACTGCTAGCTGCCTATCCATTACCTATTAATCCTGTTTTTGCTCAACTGTATGTAAACTATTAATCCTGTTGTTGCTCAACTGTATGTAATTGTCTCCTGTCTGCTACTACCTATGTAACCCTCCTGGGTCACACCTGAAAATAGGCACTTGGTTGTCTAGTGTGCCCTACCTGGTTAACAAAAACAAATAAATAATAAATAATAACCTAAAAACCTCCCAAATGTTTGAATCATGAAACACTGCAGGAATAGAAACCAAAGGGTTAGAAAGATGAAGCAAAATGTCATCTGCAAACACAGAGATTTTCCAGTCTCGACCCCCCAATGGAATACCCAAAATGTGAGGAGAAGAATTTTTTTGAGTCAGTGGTTCTATATATAAATTGAACAGAAAGGGAGAAAGGGGACTACCCTGATGAGTGCCATGTATCAGAAGAAAAGGACCAGAGTGAACCCCATTACAAAAAATCTTAACAGTGTGTGAAGAATATAAAACACACAACCCATTAAGATATGGAGCAGGGATACCATAAAGGGGTGGAAGAGAAAAAAAATAGGACTGTGGAACCCTATCAAAAGCTTTTTCTGCATCCATAGAGACAAGATCTGCATCTGGACCCCTTTCCCTGGATGCAGAAATCAAGTGAAAAAGCTTCCTAACATGGCCACTAACAAGCCAACCCACCATGATACCAGTTCTTTTCCAGACCAACTAACCTAGTCCAGACCCTACCCAACCATGCAGTCAAGACTTTAGCCAAGATTTTTGTATCAACATTTATAAGAGAAATTAGTCTATAGCTGACTGGGTAGGCAGGATCTTTCCCCGGTTTGGGGAGCAATATAATTCTAGCTTCTAGCAAAGAGACATCTCAAAAATCATGGTCTTGTAAATATTTAAATAGGTGAGGTAAAATATGGATGAGATCCTCTACAAATAACTGATAAAACACGGATGGAAAACCATCTGGTCCCAGGGCTTTGTCCAAGGTGAGGGAAGAGATACCTGCCCTGACTTCTTGCACCCTAATAGGTGCAGAAAGCAGTTCTCTTTGGATTTCCAAAAGTTGTAGAAAAGTAATATCAGCCAGAAAATTGTTCATAGCCAGTTCACTATCCTGAGACAGAATAGGGGCAGTATAAAGAGAAGAAAAATAAGTCTTGAAAAAAGCAGCAATTTGGCGAGGATCAGTAATCATAGCAGATGAAGAGGGATCCAGAAGAGATGAAACCCAATAAGAGGCCCATTGCTCCCTGGGAGAGAAAGTCAGCAATTTTCTTGCTTTTTCATCCTGACCAGCATAGGTGACTCTAGTCATGAGAATGGCTCTTTGAGCTTTATCAAGCAAAATTGCAGTGTATTGAGTTTTCAATTGAGAAAGCCTTAATCCGCTTCAGAGGAAGCTGGAGACAGATGCTTTTCCAAGGTGCAGATGTTATGCAAGAATTGATTCATCTGGTAATCTTGAGATTTCTTCTTATTAGAAGTTAGGCAAATTAACTCTCCCCACCAAATACTTTTTAAAGAATCCCAAACAACATCAAGAGCAGGATGGGATTAGCTGCTGGAGGAATGCGCAGAACTGATCAGTGAGGCTAGTATTCCACAGAAGCTGGGTGTTTAAAGACCAGGTGTGATCATGGTCACTCCTAGTAAGGATGTCCAGCATAATCAAAGCCAGAGTATGATCAGAAATAACAACTGTATCAATATGACCAGAATGTAATGTCGACAATAACTGAGAACTAATAAGAAAATAGTCTAAGTGAGAGTAAGAACTGTGAGGGGGGAGTAGAATGTGTAAGCATGGTTGGACAGGTAAAGTGCCCTTCAAGGTCCCATAAGCCCCAGCTGGTCAATACATTCTCTCAAAGCATGTTGGATAGGCAAAATACCAGTCATGGGTCTGTAAGTCCCATCTAGATCATTATTACAAAACAAATTTTAATCCCCATCAAGTACCAATGGAAAATGAGCAAAAGGAGCTAAAGCTGTAGCTAATGTCGGGGAAAAAGGAAGAACTGTCAATGTTCAAGCCATTGATAGACCCCAGGATGACCTCAGGGGAACCCAACCAGCCATGCACAAACATTTATCTGCCATTGGGGACACCCACCTCATTCAAAAAAGCAAAGGAAACCTGTCTATCTATAAGTAAAATGACTCCCCTTTGACTGGTATTATTCCCTGAACCATAAACCTGCCCAACCCAAACATTCCTAAAAATATTAATTTGCTGAGTAGGTATGTGAGTCTCTTGAAGAAAAGAAATATGGACATGTAACTTTTTCAAATGTTTAAGGATACAATACCTCTTAGATTTGGACTGTCCACCCTTAATATTCCAAGTTACTATTTTCCATCAGTCAGACTTGAATAATGGGCACAAAAGAGGGATAAAATAGTAAAAGCCACAATAAAGGTAAACAAATCACAACTGCATGTCCACTCAGCCCTCCCTGCCTCACTCCCCCATGATACAACCCCCCAAATACTAAGTACAAGAACTAACAACAATAAAAAAAAAAGTCAATAAAAGAGTCTAGATCCAGGCCCAGAGAAACCCCTCTCCTACCTTAATGGTCTGTGCCTGACTGAGAGGTGGAGACCTTTTGGCTGTCCTCCAAAAAAGTGTACAGTACATTCAAGCTGACCCTTTTCTCAAAAACCTCTCCCCAAATCATGCTTGAATAATAATACAGAGAAGCAAAAGTGATATTTACCCAAGAAGTAGAAGCTAAGGGGGATGTGGTATGTAGGGGTGAGCATCCAAAAGAGGAAACCACTCAAAAGCACTAGAAAAACAAAATGCAAAACAGAGACGTGGGGGGGGCATTTAAAGATAAAAATAGAAAAGAACAGTCTTCTAAAAGGGAAAAAGGAACACCAAAAATGAAAACTAAAGAAACAGGGGCCCCTAGAGAAAAGAAAGGAGAACACATTGCAAGGGGAGATGAGCAACATTAAGATACTGAACTATTACCCTTCGCTGCACAAAAAAACATAAGTGAATAAGGGGTAAGAAGAAAAATGAAGAAAAGAGTAACAGGACCAAAGAAGAACAAAAACTTAAGCAAAGAGAGACAGATATCAGTAAACCACTAACATAAACAGAATAAGTAGATGACGTCAGAAGCTCAGCTCCATTCAGCAAACCACCTAAGCTGTAGAGATGCCTGCCGAAAGCAGTCGTATCATAGTCAGAGCCCCTGGTGTTCTGCGGCAGAATTTTCTGATTTCTGTGGCAGGGCTCTTTGACTTCTGTGGCAGCATTTTCTGATTTCTGCGGCATGATTTATTCATTTCTCTGGCAGAATGCAGTCCTGTCATTTGCTAAATATGATGTGATGTCATCGATGACATCATATGCTGAGCATAGAGGAGGGACTTCAGGATAAACGAGGTGGGAAAGAAAGCCTGACACTATGGAAAAACCATATATTTATATGAAAATTCAACAAAAACAATGAATTCTATGGCACTATATATATTCTACAGCATGATGCAAATTCTGCGTCAAATTCAGCAACCGCAGAACTGCAGAATTCCAGGGGTCTTGATCATAGTAAACAAAAAAAACATTATTAGATTACACGAAGCCCCCCCTCCAATAAAAAAATAATAAAAAGGAGGCCAATATGAAGAGATTAGGAGTGACTCTTCCCTTAGTACCGGTCACCCAACCCTCCAGTTAAACAGCAATTTAATCCCCCCAATCCAGAAAAGAAAAAATACAGTGCACTCCATTTATACCACCCACGGTTAAAATGGGCAATCAGCTACAGCTGGCAAAAGTCTAAAATCAGTTGCCAATTACAATAGAATCCCACGCTAAAGCAGCCAGTTACATCTTTCATTGTCTGCCTGCTGTAGCAGGCAGATTCTGCCAGGTGTTGAGGGTTTTCACACCAATAATTGGTTAGCAATTACAGTGTTAATCGTTAAGCTACCACAATGCAGTTTTTTTATTGCTATGTAAAAGAGGTATTACAGTACCTTAGGAATGCTCAGAGTGTCTCTGGACTGCTGTTACAATGGCTGGCAAAAGATAAGCGATGTCGCTCAGCCAAACAATTGATATCTAGAAAAAGATTGATAAGCTGCCCATGATGAGCCAGTGAGACTTGGCTCAACACCTGAGTCTCCCCAAATCAACCATGACAGACCTACTGAGGCAAATAGAGCAGCTATTTACAGAATGGAATAAGAATTAGAATCCCAACCGCAAAAAGGAAGTGGGAGAGCAAAGATGGGGAGGTTGAAGCAGCCCTCCTCCACTGGCTTCAAAATGCCAGTGGTCAGGATGCACTAATCAGCAGCCCGTTGCTAGCTCAAAAAGCCCAGCAGCTAACCACAGCCCTCAGTCAAGAGGACTTCAACCATACTGAAGGCTGGCTTCAATGATGGAAAGCCATGAATAATATTGGCCTCAGAAGGACACACGGTGAAAAATTAAACTCCAACACAGCTAGTGCAGAGCATTGTCTAGTGAATGTTCTCCCAATGATCCTGGAGGGATATGAGCCCCAAAATATCTTTAACTGTGATGAAACTGGGCTTTTCTATTGATCATTTGGTTATGGGACCTTAGCTTTTAAAAGTGAGCCTCTGCTGGGATCTAAAAAACAAAAGGAGAGAATTTCTGTTCTTCTTTGTTGCAACATGGATGGCTCAGAGAAGCTCAAGCCAGTGGTTGTGGGCAAGTCTCAAAACCCACAATGCTTCTGTGGAATTCACCACTTGTCAGTTCTGTACCATGCCAACAATCCTTCGTGGATGGCTGGCAACATGTTCACCAACTGGGTGAAGACATAGGATCACAAATGGAGGCAGAGCGAAATGGTCCTTCTACTGGACAGTTTTTCTGGGCATCCACATGTTGCTGGAATGAGAAACATAAGACTGGTGTTTTTGCCACCAAACACCTGCCTCATACAGCCACTTGACATGGGCATAATTTATAGCCTCAAACAGCACTATGTCCATGCCATGTGTGAAAACATTTTGGATACTCTAGATGTCCACCCAGAAATGAATGCATCTCTGTGTGTGAAGCAGTTCACACTGTTGGATGCTATGAGGCTTCAAAGAAATTCATGGGACATGGTGTCTGAGGTGACGATCCAGCGCTGTTCTAAGAAGGCTGGATCTGTGCTGCCTGATGCCTTCCCTGTCCAATGAGCCTGACCTAGTTGCCCTCGAAATGCTGTAAATAGAAAATGTACCTATTCCCGATGGACTGTCTGAAGAACAGTTTCAGGAGCTGTGTCACCTAGGCGATAATGAAGCTCCACCTGAAGTAGAACTGGATAACATCCATAAGGCGATTGAAGTGCTTAAAGGTGACATCAATGCTGAGGAGGAGGATGAGGACCCAGGAGAAAACAGGGCAGAAGAGGAGGTAATGGTTACCACTGTCAATGTTCGCTCAGCCCTATTGACATTGCATCGGACCATGGAACAGAATGCTGAGTATGAGCCGAACTGGGATATGCTACACAAACAGAAGAAACCTGGTGTCCCTACTGCTACAAACAGACTATCCAGACTCAGATTACTGAGTTCTTCCCAAGACCCAAGTAGGCATAGCACCACAGTTCTGTGACGCGATTGTAATTACTGTGCTTTTCTGTGCTTTATAAAGTTTCTGAGTCATTTAGTTTTACATTTTTTAAAACAGTTAAATAAAGTTTGCAGACAGTACTTAATATGCTTTATATGCTTTATTGAGTGTGTTTGACCACATGTTGGTAACTACAGCATAACACCATTAACTATCAGAGTTCAGACTTCCTATAGAAGCCTGCAGTTGGTTACATTGTCCATCTCGTGCACCAGGCAAATTGGCGTCATACAAACTTGTCCATTATAAGCAGTGGCCACTGTGTCAGATTATTTGAAATGATCAGCTCCTGCTCATGAAAACTGTTTGAAAATGAGGTAAGAAACCAGAATCCTTAATGAAAAATGGCCCATACAGCAAATGCATAACAAATATTACCAAATTGGGAATAGTAAATTGCGGCAGTCCCAATGATGAACAAACAGAAACCAGCCCAGTTACTCAAAGGCAGTACATCAAGGGCCATATAATACAAGAAAACGTTTTATATATCATACAACTTGGATGGGGGGGGGGGTAAGAAGACAAACTATATTAACGTCTCATGAAGAGCCCTGAAACATAATCAAGAATAGATGATATACTCTACATGTCACATTAAACTGTTCCTCCAACTCACTGGTTTAGCATTTTGCAATGAGTTGCTTAATGCGTGTGCAGTTTTCACTGCAATTAATTAAATAAATGTTTCCTAATGGTTTGCTTCTAGCTGATAGTCAGTTTCAGCTTACTTATCAATACAGTACAACTCATTAAGCAACCCATAAAAAAACTGAACCAGAGTTGGAACCAAATTTCACTACTGCAGTGTTCAGTACAACTTGATTTACATGTCATTCTACCCAGTCCCATGAAGAAGCTCTCACCAAGTTTGCGCCAATAGCTATCCTGCATTAAGATTTAAAATCCCATCCCCTCTGCCATGCTGTTTTTCCGATTTCTGAGGACTCCACTCACTGCTGTTTTTTCATTCAGTTTAGAATATTGCATGTTATTTCTACCCTTTTGTTCCTTTATCCCCAAAATGCCACTATTTCTGGCTCGACTCTGCAGTTATCTGCCCTGAGATCGCGTTTTACAAAAACTGCCATGTGTGTGATAGCGCAATATAGTAGTGGGATTGGGATTTCAGGATAAAATAACTAGGCAGACAAGAGCTATAGTGCGTAAAATTGCCAGGTGGCATTTATCATTTCATTTTCAATGCATAAAATGATTAGCAGTTTGAACAGAATTTAAGAAAATAATGGTTAGTTCAGCAAATTATAGCAAAGAACACTGCTGAGCCCATCAGCACACAAACAGCTTAGTTCAGTGTGTAGGCACACACACTTACATCTGAGGTTTTACACATCTGTCTGTCAGCTCTCCATTGACACTCTATCTGAATCAATGCCTCTAGTGGCAGGCTTTTATAAAGTTTGGTGGAGTCACCTGACTGGCAATTAACTCATAATACAGAAAGGAAACTCTCTGGGTTAGTCTAGCTTCATTTTGTGACCCACCATACATGTATCTTTTGACACCCCACATCCTTCTAAACCTTTTTTTTCCTATAAGTTAAACATAAGGCTACTAAAGCCAAAATAGAGTTAATTACATAGCAACCAAAAAAGAACCCTCCTTAGTTACTCTTGATTGACAGGTGGAGTGGTATAAGAAGGGGACAGCAGAGGGCACTGCTCCATTAAGAAAATCCCACATGCATTCCTGCAGTCAGGTAAGACACTAGGGGCAGGATTCTCAAAGCTCACAGAAGATGCAATACCTTCCCTAAGTCCCCAAAACTCCCTCAACTACGGAAAAAAAGGGGAATTTGCTCCAAGTGCTATTCACAAAAAAACCCACAGCTGTGGGAAAAACCACTATGGACTGTGGAAAAAAGTGCAGCTGCAGAACTCCCTCAGGACAAAAAGGTGTGAGATAACTAAGGCACAGCCTCTGAAAGGCTGTTCACAGCCAGGTTTTTCCCACAGCTGAGGAAAGAATGTTACACACAGTGGAATGAGGTGTAACTCTACCTCAGCACACTGCAGTAGTGCCCCAGCAATTGGAATCAATTAAGGTGGAGGAGTACCACAGGTAATAGCATCTCAGACAGTATAGCAGTGGCTGATGTTACAGCACTGAAAGCACACATTGCCGTGCTATGGCAACAGGCGTCAACCACTAGACCCAGTGCAGTCCATGACAGAGCCCCACAAGCAGTAGAGTCTGACCAGAGAGCAGCGAGTGCTTCTCCCCCCCCCCCGCAGGCTACAGGAACACCCCAGGAAGAGATGGCCAGCAGGGACAGTCAGCAACTGTGGTGTCAAGGTATCACAGGTACCTGTGGTGCTGCTGTGGTCCCAGCTGGGGACTGGTTGCTGGTCTCTGTGTGTGCTGTCAGCTTCATATTATAGCAGCACTGTTACAGTATGCTGCTTCAGCTACTGAGGTTCCCTATTGCTGTGCCTTCACAGCCTCTGCAGCTGCAGATTCACAGCACTTGCGCAAGTCCTACGGCAACTATATTGCCGCACCTGCGGCACTTTTTACGGAAATCTGCAGCTGAGCTGGTTTTCTTTGAGAATATAGCACAGCTGTGTTTCCGCACTGCAGCAAGCCTTTTTCCCGTAGCTGCGGGAATTTCGGCTTTCTTTGTGAATCTTGCCCTAAGCTTTTGGTTTCCTTCCTGTGTTAGTTACAGTTTACCAGCTTACTCAGAAGGATTCTTCAAACAAAAGGTATTAATCTCTTGTTTTAATAGGAAGGGCTAGGCTGCTTATGTCTATTCATGCAGCATTCAGCACTTTATCTTTATTTGTTCAAAAGTGCTCTTTATGTTTGTTTACAATAAACAGCCCTCCAAACACTTCTTACAGGGCTTACTGCAAAGGGAAGGGCACCATAGAGACTTTTAGTATCTCTATTTATATTTTATAACCTCAAAATGTGTTTTACTCATTTAGAAACCACACAGTCCAAAGGCCTTATCTCAAATAGCAAACCCTATTATTTTCTTCTGTGCTGCCATATAGACAAGCTGCAGGGCACAACTATTGTGTTCTCAAATGCAGACTTATCTTGACCGAAGGCTGAAATGTCAGCCCATCGGCTTCACTTTTCGTTTTGGCCCATTTTTCTTTGGGGCTTTTATTAGCCCTACACTTTTTCCTCAAATCCCCAAAACACTTTATTTTGAAAGGGGAACCCTGCTTTAGGGCTTTCTTGTTCTAGAGCCCCTTCTTTCATTTTTAAAAGGACTACAGGGGGCCCTTTATTTTGAATGAAAAACAAGGCGGCAAAGCCGGTGAATACATTCCATAGTGGCTTTCCTTTTTATTTCAGTGCCACTGAATAGGGAACAGCAGGGAAAGGGGCACAGGAATAAAGAAGAAGTTGCTGCTCCTATTTACCTCCTATTTTTACTTAGCCCCCTGAGTTAAACACAGCAACACTTTTACAGGCATTTTAATGCCATAACTTGCATTCTTTCCTGTACCTAATACAGTCTCATAGGCACTTTATTATTTCTTGGGGGGGGGGTGTAGGAACATCAGGGCACCCATCCATGTCAGGGGTCTCCCTGTCACAAATACATGTTACATTTAATGGCTATCATGCAAACGGTAACTTTTGCACAATTAGCACTGTACTATAGCAGCTGAAGAAAACTGCTGCTGTTTGCTGTAATCAGGACAAAAAGTAAAAATAAAAAGAGGAAACAACATATAGGGCCAGATATTCAAACTGTGCTTTTTTGTGGCGCAAGCCCTTGCACTGCACAAAATAGTTGCACAGGGGTGTGGCCAGAGGGATATTCAAAAGAGTTGCTCCCTTGAGCAACTCCTTTGAATATCACCCCCCTGGCCACAGCCACTGTGCATGGCGCAGTGGAACTTGTGCCACCGCAAGTGGTCAGAGTGGTGCATTCAACTTGTGGTGGCACAAGTACCATTGTGCCATGAGCAAATTTCTGATATTCAAAAGGTGACATGTAAATGGGGCCATAATTCATGCAAGGCACGGGAGGGGGCATTTGCATCTGTTTATGGCCCCATTTGCATGCCATTAGCATGCAGGTGCGCCGATCCCCGAGGACTTATGCCTGGTGCCCTGCCAGGCAGCAGCCATCAGGGACCGACGCCCCCTGCAGCCCGATCATGGGAAAAAGAGTAAAAAATTCCCCCATCCCCCCACTGGCCCGATCGCGGGCAAAAGCATTAAACTCCCCCCTTCCCTCGACTGGCCCGATCGTGGGCAAATGCTGAAATAATCCCCCACACCAGCCCGATCGCGGGAAGCAAAGTGTCCCGTCCCCGAACATATCCCTGGTGGTCCAGTGGACCACTAAGCCCGATGACGGGCTGGGAATGTTTAAACACCCCGAACATATCCCTGGTGGTCCAGTGGACCGATAAGCCCGATCGGGCTGCAGAGCTTTAAACCCCCTCCGAACATATCCCTGGTGGTCCAGTGGACCGATAAGCCCAATCACGGGCTGCATTGAGTGTCACGACCCCCAAGACCACATCCCTGGTGATCTAGTGTCCCCCACCCACCCACCCGAAGCCCACCACCGCTCCCCCGAAGCCAGCGGGCGGCAGCATCCCATCCGCCTGCCGCCCGCCGCCTCCAACTGACTTCCGGTGAGACTGCGCATGCCCATTGATGCAGAGCAAGAGCCAATGGGTGTCCAGCCCATACCGTACAAAACATCCAGATTTGTGAATGAATGAATTTGTGAATGAACTCATTCATTCACAAATCTGGACTGCTATGCGGTATGGCTGCATGCCCATTGGCTCTTGCTCTGCACCAATGGACGTGCAGCCCACCGGGCAGTCAGTCAGCGGCGCAGGGGCAGGAGGGTGGGATGCTGCCACCTGCCGCTGTGGGGGGGAGGGGTGGTGGGGCTTCATGGGTGGGGTGTAGGGACACTAGATCACCAGGGATGTAGTCTGGGGGTCGTGAACTAATGCAGCCCATGATCGGGCTTATCGTCCACTGGACCACCAGGATATGTTCAGGGGGACACTTTGCTGCCCGCGATTGGGCTGGTGGAGGGGTGTTTAGCTTATGCCCATGATCCGGGCCAGTCGGGAGGGGTCTTTTCTGCTTTTGCCTGCGATCAGGCCAGTGGGGGGTGGGGGGACTTTTTACACTTTTGCCCGCGATCGAGCTGCAGGGGGGGCACAGGGAGTGGGTTGAGGACCAGCCACAGGTGGCAGCTGCTGTGTTGCACCCTGCAATGTGGCAGCTCACCTGTGGGTGGCCCTCGACTTGATCCTTTTTTTTTTGGCTCAAAGTTGTGCAGGCACAGGTTGGGGGTTGCGCCTGCACAACTCTGCACAGCCCGGCTGAATATTGGGCTGTGCAGTTTATGCATGGTTCCTTTCCCTCCAGTTCAGCATGCATTCATTTGCATTGCGCTGTTGCTCAGCTTGTTTTCAGTGGTGCAACTGCCTCTTGCTGAATATCGCAGAATGGCGCAAGTTCGGACTTGAGCAGGCGCAACCCTATTGCGCATGGCACAACCGTTTTGAATATCTGGCCCATAAGGTACAAAATGGTACTGGAATTAATTAATTCCAATATAAAATGACAAGTACTGTACTGTAGCCCAGCAGCTGAGGCTGCTGAGAGATGTAGTTTTCTGCTGCACTGGAGGACTGTATAAGGGAGCTGAAAGTGAACTGCTTCTGAGCTGATGGATGGTTGAAATAGAGTTTGTATTTTGAGCATTTAGAGTTGCCACTGCATTGTCAGCATATAAAAACAATGCCAGAGCAGTGAGCTGGAGGAAGAGTTTAATCTGACTTGTACTGTAGGCGATAGAGTGACAGACCGACTAGCCCAGATTACATCATTACCCTAAATTTTAACTATGCCATCAAGATGAGGGGAACAACAAATATACTGATCAGTTAGTTAACTCCCCATCTAAATTTAAATCCCGCACATTGATAGTATACCTTGCCAAGATAAATAACAAACAGAAATAAGATAAAAGCACTAGCCTAAAAAAGAAAGAAATGATTTGTACTAAAGCAACAAAATGGGAACTTTCTGGAAGGGGGGTGGGTAATGAACAATAACAAAGAATCTTAGCCATTCTATAGTGATTGTCCTAACACGTATTATAAAAGAGGACAAAAAAAAGATAACAGAAAACACAAAAAGAAATATAAATAACTGCAACCGGGAATAAAAAGAACTCAAAATAACTGGTAATAAAACCAAAGCCTCAAGAACACACGTTAAGTTAAGAAAATCATTATTTAGTCCTTAATGTCCCACTGGCTAGATCATGCAGTGGTACTGGGCAACCACAAGTCCTGAAATAAATCATTATATATTGAAGGGAAGTCGTTGGCAGCCTGAGCTGCAGTCAAATCTCTTCTGGCAGGTCAGGTTAGAAACTTCTAAACAGGACAGATAGAAAAGATGATGCTTGATCTGAGCAGCACATAACATTAAAAGAGTAGGACGAAGTGAACGAATAAGGTCACAAAAGCATGGGGGAGTGGATTAATAGACCTGTACCTAGTAGATAGCTGGAGGACAGCAAACCCAGGAACTAGGAAATACACCTTTCACTCTTTGCCCCATGACTCGTGGTCCAGTCTTGAATATGTATTTCTTCCTAGCACACTATATGAAGGGATGATGGATGTATCTCATGGCCTAATATGTATCTCCAATCACTCCATAGTGCAGTTAGTATTAAAATTAGGAACTATGGAGCCAAATAGAGGTAGCTGGCATTTTCCTACATATTTATTAGTTAAGAAAGAATTTAGGAATTACTGAAGGGACCAGTGGGAAAATTACATCACAGTGAACAAAGGGACAGTAGAATCACAGGGGATCTTATGGGAGGTATGTAAAGCATACATGAGAGGAGTCATCATTAGTTACATGGCTAAAATTTAAATGGAAAGATGCAGAAGAAGTGAGGATTTGGAAAGAATGGTTAAAGATCTAGAACAAAATGTAGACAAGAGTGGAGGAGAGGAGAAGTGACAGCTGAAGTTGGCCAGAAAATCCTTAAATGAGTGCCATACAGGAGAGGCCCAGGCCAGACTTCTTTTCACCAAACAGAATATACGAATAGGGTAACAAACCAGGCCCATTATTAAAAAAACTCATCAAGGATGGAAGGGTCCCATGTAAGGTAGAAGCAGTCAAGAACCAACAGGGGAAGGTAGTGCATGATAGCCAAAGCATTTAAGAGTGCTTTAAGAAATTTTACAGTGCCTTATATCAAGCAGAATGCAAGGGCACAAACGATCTTGCACAAAACTTCTTGAAGAATATGAATATTCCTAGTTTAAATGAGGCACAGAGACGCATGCTTGGGGTAGGAATCACCACTTCAGAAGTTATAAAGGCAATAGGTAGCTGCAAACCAGGTAAGGCAGGGGGCCCAGATGGATTTGGGGCAGAATATTATAAAGTTTTAAAAGGAGCCCTTGTGGAACAGCTAAGGGCACTCATGGAGGAGGCTAGAGGGGAGATGGGGCTCCCTAGGACATGCCTGGAGGCAAACATGTGTGTTGCCAAAGCCTGGCAAGGATGGCACAGAATGTGCATCATACAGATCCATCTCTCTACTCAGTTATGACTGCAAAATCATGGTTAAGGTGCTAGCTCTTCACCTGGAATGGGTGCTACCTGTTGTGGTGCACCCCGACCAGATGGGGTTCATGAAAGGTAGGCTTTCCTACCATAATATGAGAAGATTATTTAATGTTGTGGTGTGGGGCACTCGATGCCCTGGTCAGGCTTGCATGCTGACTATGGATGCTGAGAAAACATTCGATAGAATCGAGTAGGATTGCTTGTTCAAAGCCATCTGCAGGTTTGGGATGGGAGATGAGTTTGTTGCCCCAGTAAAAATTTTATATGTGGAACTAAGGGCAAAGGTATTAGTAAACGGCATGCTCTCTGCGGAATTTAAACTGTTCAGGAGTACTAGGCAGGGGTGCCCCTCTCCCCTCTTCTTTTTGTCATACCTATAGAACCATTGGCTATCAAAATACGGGAGAGTAAGGAAATACAGTGGATCCCAGGGAATAAGGGTGGCTAGCAATGACTAACATTACTGTATATGCAGATGACCTGTTGTTTTTTGTTACAAGCCCAAGGGAATCAATACAATCTTTTTGAATTAGTGATGGATTTGCTTGTTTCTCTGGATATAACTTAGTATAGATGAAGAGAAGAAGGCCAAGGCCCATTGAGACTGTTCCCCGCACGTTTTGGGACTTTTAGAGGTATTAATAATTTTCTCTACTCCAGTCAACTAGTTTGTTTATAAAGCTGGTTATATTTTCTACTTCAATTGAATCCTGTGGTAGAGTATTCCATATTTTCGGTCCCCTAATAGTAAAAAAAATACCCCTTTTATTGGTTTTGTAGGGCTTCACCTCAAGTTGTCTATTATGAAACCTTGGAACTAATCTTCTATTGGTGTGTGAAAGTCCACACCGCTTCATAAGGTCCGGTGCTTGAAGTAATTTGTAGAGTAAAAGCATATCACCTCTTGTTCTTCTGCTTTGGAGTGAGTAGAGCTCAGTGGCTTTATGTCTTGAGGTATAATCAAGGCTTGCTAACCTGGGTACCATTTCAGTGGCTCTCCTCTGGACCTGCTCCAACTGAGCTGTATCATCTCTTAGACCTGGGTTCCATAAGGTGGACTCATAATCCAGGTACAATCTAATATACGCTCTATACAGGGGAATGACACGTTGTTCAGAACGGTTTACAAATACTCGTTTGATTTGCCTCAAAAGGCTATTTATTATGTTGGAGGTTTTAATACAGTGATCCCTTGGTGTAAGTTTATTGTTGATAAGTATGTCCACATCCCTTTCACATTTAGATGTTGTAAGTGGTAAATTATTGAGATAATAAACATTGTTTCAATTATTTTTACCAAAGTGGAGAACCACACACTCATCCTAAATAAAATACTTAATCTCCAATAATCAGAGATAATGTTTCTTGGAAAAGAAATGGAGGGGGGCCCTAACCATGTATGAGGTCTAAAAAGGTGAAGGACAACTTTCCCTACCTGGGGATCAAGGTGGGAGGGGCATTGACAAGCTTTATGAATGGATCTATACCCCCCTATTTGATGCAATTATAGCGTACCTTGCAAGATGGAGGGCCCTTCCAATATCGTGGCTGGTCACATTAGCCTACTAAAAATGAATGTGCTACCAAGAATACTCTATACCATGCAGATGTTCCCAATTTGCAACATGGCCTGAGATCTTCACAGGTTAGAAAAAGGGTTTGTGGACTTTATTTGGAGAGGGGAAAAGGCCTAGAATGAAGTTAGAAAGGCTAAAGGCCACTAAAGAAAGGGGAGGACTTGATTTTCCAGACATAAGAGTTTTTTTTTGGCTATCCAGTATCGATACCTACATAACTGGGTCAATAGAGGGGAGGTGGCCTCCTGGCTGGAATTCGAGGAAGAAGGCTGTCCAGGTAGGATAACTGCATATCTGACTAGAACTGGGCACAGGGCATACAGACAGCTCCCCAACCCGAATCCTTTAGTGTTGTCAGTGCTGGATGCCTAAGAGGCAATTAAGGGGAGGAGGAGAGCAGGCAACCATGGAAAAGTCCCAAATAGCAGCAATGGAACAGGAAATACTGAAAGCAAGGTCACATGAAAAGGGCTTGCTAGGGGGAGCTGCTAGGTTGGACAGAGTATACTTCCCTGACCATTCCAAGAAAACCAGATCTCAGTGGGAAGCAGATTTAGGGATCATCATAACAGATGAAAATTGGCATACAATAATCTCATCCCACATGAGCCTACTACTATGTAACAGGTTCAAGGAAACACAATATTTTATTTATTTATTTTATTTAGTTTTTGTTGACTGGGTAAGTGCACTAGACAAATCCTGCCTATTTTCAGGCACGACCTGGGGGAGGAGGATATAGATGAATGGCAACTGACCTTGAACCAGATGAAGCTGTTGGTGGTATTTTTAGTGAATGAGGGAAATTTGGCCAGGACACCGGGGAAATTCCCCTACTCTTCAGAGGGGGAACCTCTGTCCAAGATGACAGATGCACCCTTGCCTTCTGAGGAGGGAGCTATGGAGGTGGGAGATTTGGTCTCTGCTCCTACCTCTGAACAAATGGAGACCACGATGCTAACAACTGATGTTTTGCCTATCGCTGTTCCTACTTCAACTTTAAGTTCTGCTGCTTATACTAAGGCAGCTATACCTAGCCCTCTGCTTACTTTTTATGGAAATGACTTGCTGTCCTGTGTGCCTACCATCGACTTACTGGAGGATTTTACTTCATCTTATTCTGAAAACCACTGTTTGACAACACAAGAGATCCAGGAGCATTTTGCAACGGTGGAGCGCCGTTTTGCTAGTGCAAAACTGAAAATGCACAAAGATATGCAATGCCTGAGAGCCGACAGCACAGATGCATATTCCACTCAGGTGGAAGTTCTTGAAGATTCTCCTGACTTGTCTCCTTTACTGCCTGTTGCTGTGACAGGCTCTGACCCGACTAGTGCATCGGGAGCAGAAGCCCTACTGCCTGCTCCCCAGCCGCCTGCAGTACAAACGGATTTGGTTTCCTTTTCACAACCTGCTTCCATTACATCACAGTGTTCCTCACATATACAAGACTTATCTACAGTAAATGCTCCCCTGCTACCTGCAGTACAAGCAGATTCATTTTCCTTTTCACTACCTGCTTCTATTTCATCACAGAGCTCCCTACATGTACAAGAATCATCTACAGTAAATATTAATACAGAACATACCTGGACTGTTGAATCGGCGCTGAGAGGAGCTGGCTGGGTCCAGGGTACTGTCCCAGAAAGTTGGAAGTCTGGTCCGTCTCCAATTCGGCCCCCCTCACCCTGAAGATTTTCCAGAGCTACAGAGCAAGATAGATGCTTCAAATGTCACTACTGACCCCTTGTGTCTCCCTCATGAACTGGAGCTTACACAGAACCCTGTGTTGGATTATCTGAAGGGTTCTTCACTTCAGATTCCTCTTTCTACTATTTCTGTAGAGGCTCTGGCTCCCCCTCCACCACAGCCCCCCCCAAAAAATTTCGGGACTGAGCCGCTCATATTCTTTTTTCTTTAAAGTTCCAATCCAGGCTGCTAAGAGACACAACGCTGTTCGCTTGGCATATCGGGGGTGGGGTTACCTGAGCCACCTGATCAGGTCTATATGGCACATACGCTGCTAAAGGATTCTTTAAAACTTTTTTCCCATGAAATATATGCCTTAATTCATATCTCTGGTGAAACCACGTTTGACATTAGTTTCCAAACATCTAGGGGACTGGAGTGTTTTTGGTCAAGTATAACTCTCTGAGGACTACTGCATTATGGACCCCATTTCAGGCTATTCCTCTTTCTAAACCCACTTTTAAGGTGATCATTATTCTGTTTCATAATGAGGGAGTTGAGGTGGAGGATGTTGTGTATTGGCTGAAACAGCGTTGTGACGTCCAGGGACAGCCTGAAACCATTTTGGATACCGAGAACATTTGGACTGGGGGCTGGAAGTTTAAAGTCTTGTTACGATCTAATGATTCTGGGGTTGTACATCCACCTAACTCTTTTTTCAGAGGCCGAGATAGGGGGGTCTTGTTCTACCCGGGTCAGCCAAAGGCTTGCTATCGGTGTGGTGACCCTGCACATCTTAGTAATGTGATAAAATGAAATGCAATGTCTGTGGGGAATTGGGCCATGTAGGGGCACACTGTTTGAATGAATGTAGATGTAACCTATGTGACGAACAGGGGCATACCTTTCAGAATTGTAAATGGGCTGCATATAACTAGGAATTTCATGATGGTGGTGTGGATCAGCGCTTTATTATTACACAGGCACAGAAGGCCCACCTCCGGACCACCTTGGCTGTACCTCCCCCTAGGGCAGCCCAGCCCTTACTGCAGGCTTCAGTGCCTGTTGTATCCTCTGAGGTCGTACCTCAGATGGTTTCCTTCATGGATGACCCTTTGCCTGAGATTTCTTCTATCCCTGATCATGCCCAGTCTAATTTTCCTGTTCTGGACCCGGTCCCAGGTCCAAGTACTATGCCCCCCCCCCCAGTGCTTACAAATGTTATAAGTAGAAGGTCACAGAGAAATAACCCTCGGGTTGCACCATCTCCTGTGAGTGGTCCAGAACCTCCCCCAGTGCCCTTATCTAATTCTTTGAACTTCTCCAACCCCTTTCTGATGGCGCTGGAGGTGAGTCGGACTCTTCCTCCTAGCTTCTTCTCTCCTGACGGTACCACTGACCCTGAGCTGCACTTGGCACTGGCCTTTCTCAGAAGCGAAAGGCCAGAGTAAAACTTAAAGGGAAGAAGGTGGTTGGGAAAAGGAAATTGTAAAATGTATTTTTTGTCTGTTTTCCTTTTTTTGTTGCTATGTTTCACTTTGTTTGCCATGCTATTAATGTAAATAGTATGAAGCGTATGGCTAAAAGGAGATTGATTTTTTCCTTTCTATGGCTTTTGCCTTTGGGATTAATTTTATTACAGGATACAAGATTTCATACTACACATGAGATCTGACAAGCACAACAGGACTGGTTACTAGGTCCTTCTTTTTGGTCGATTGGTCAGGATTCTTGTTCGGGACTGGGAATATTAATTAATATCCCAGACTTCCGTTTGTTAAAATTGTTTGATGTAGCCCCTGGTAGGGCGCTTATTACAGATTTTGTTATTGGGTCCTGTCCTTCCCTGGTGATAAACATTTATGCCCCTCAAATCAAAACTGAACCCATAGCTTTATTTGCTTTGCTTTGTCCTTATTTGCATACTTCCTTTCAGGTATTGTTTGCTGGTGACTTTAATTGTGGCCTGAGTCTTCAGGATAAGAGCTCCTTTGCTGCTACAAAGAAACTGTTTTGTGATTCCCACGAATTGGGTAAATTGGTTCGAGTCGCCCACTTAACAGACTCTTATCTCTCCTTTACTACACAACACACCCCTACCTTCCAAAAGGGTAAACTAGCCACACGTATTGATTATGTGTTTTCTTCTCCCACAGTACCAATTATTTCTGCCAAAGTTCGAGCAGTTGAGTTTTCTGATCATAAGCTGCTTTCTGTTGGTTTTGGTTCTGTTGTCTCTTCCCATAAAAGTCCAGGTATTTGGAAATCCAACACATCTTTGTTGCAGATTCTGATGTTTATGCAGTCCCTCCTGTCCTTCATACAAGCCCGTAAATCTGTTTTTATTTGTTATGAAGATCCTGTTTCAGTGGTGGTTAGACACGAAACATGATCAGATCACTTTTTTAAAAACTTACAGTCGTTTAAAATGTAGGAGGGAATACCTAGACTATTTGCAGAAGAGGGTACATTTTCAGTCATTATTAACCATAGCATACACGACAGGGCAAGACCTTACTCAACAAATAAAAACCTTACAGAATGATATGTTGACTTTCCAATTACAGCAAACACAACAACTTTATAACCAAAATAAATTCTGTACTGTTGGAACACGTGATGTTATTTGTCCTTTTGAATATAATTCCTGTCAGCCCGCCCGAAAAAATATGATGTGTCTTCTAAATTCAGAAGGCACCTTGTGTTCCTCACAAACTGAGATTTGTCATATTGTAACAAAGTATACTACAGTCCTTTTTTCTCCTCTCCCTGCTGTGGCTGGTAACAGTGCGACTTTGTATAGTGGCCTTGATATCCCAGCCCCCTCACAGCTATGTCAGGACCAGGCTTGTTCTCCTATCACGGAGCAGGATTTGACACTGGCTATTTCTTCATTACCTGTACAGAGAACTCCTGGTCCGGATGGTCTCCCTGCTGGCTTATATAAGGTGCTGGGTGACCATTTAGCCTCAGAACTTGCATCTGTGTTTAATTCTCTGTTAACATGTGAATCTCTCCCTTTGGAATTTACTAAGGGTACTTTGATTTACATTTATAAACAGAAAGGTGATATCTATTCTCTAGAGAATGGCGACCTTTATGTATGTTGAACACCGAATTTAAGCTCTTAACGAAAATTATTGTGAAGCGTTTGGTGAGGATAGCAGAGGTGGTTTTGCATCCCGCTCAATCCTGTATTGTGCCTCAAAGGAGAATTTCTGATCATTTGATCCTCTTACAGAATTATTTTCTGGCTATGCAGGTCTGGCTTCGGGACTTGTTGTTTTCGTAGATCAGAAGGCTGCTTTTGATACGGTTAGGCACAATTTTTTATGGGAAGCACTTCGTTTTCTGCATGTACCTGATGTTATGGTACGCTGGATTCGTGCTTTCTATAGAACAGTGACTGTTGTGCCTGTAGTGAATGGATGGATAGGACCCATGATCCCCATAAAATGGGGGGTTCGTCAGGGCTGTCCTTTAAGCCCGTTGTTATATGTATTTTTTTCTTGATGTTTGGCTCCGTCGGCTGAATACTAATTCTCAGATTCAGTCTGTTTCTAGTTGTGCCTTATGCTTGCCTTATAAGGCAACTGCATATACAGATGATGTTTGTTTTCTTGTAGCTGATGCAGCCTCAGTGGTTCATTCTCTCCATGAGTGCTCTATTTTTGGAAACTTCTCTAGTGCTGTTTTAAATTACACTGAAAGTTTGGTTATTCGGGTCGGTTCAGCAACCTCCCCCTTGGACCGTATTGGCCCATTACGTTTAGTTGAGGGCCCTATTCACATTTTGGGAATTTTTTTTTGGGACACAGGACTCAGATTTGTTTAACTGGAATGTTAAACTGCAACAAGGTAAACTTCAGGTTGCCTCCTGGAACCGGGGGCAGATAGGAAAAAAAAACGTGTTTTCTTAATTAAAAACTATTTGATCTCTACTTTCCTTTTTCTGAGTTATGTATTCCCTATTCCACGACAGCTAGAAACTGCTGTCTTTAGCCTGTTTTTTCAGGCTCTTTGGGGTAGTAGGTTAAACCCGATAAAGCGGAATATCACTTATTTATCTATCTCTGAGGGTGGTGTTTGTATGGTTAACCCTTTATTTTTTTCTTGTATTTTTTTCACTGCAAACCTTAGGCCTTTATTGACTCATGCCAAAAGGGGATGGGAACCTTGGTTTTATGACTCTTGCAGGATTTGGTTTCATCAATGGGAAACTAATTCCTTAACTGTGTTAAGACAAACTGTTGGTATACCAACTTATGTAAAACATATGTTTTTACGTCTCAAACAATGGAAGGTGTCTGTTCAGATGTTATTAAATCATTCACATAAAGTTTTATATAAGAAATTACTCCTGACAGTTTGTGCTGTATCAATACCCTTTGATAAGTGTCCTGGTCAACACCTCCTTCCTTTTGTTATTGTGGAAATGTAAGAGGTTCCAGCCAAATGTGGATTTTCATTGGCTTTCATGCCATGAAAAGATTAATGTAAAATCAAATCACAAAGATAAGCAGTCCTAAGATAGAATGTGTTCTCGATATTATGTATTCCAGAACTTGAAACTATCCCTCATTTATTTTTTGACTGTTCCTTTATCAAAAATTGGTGGTCCTTTTTGGCACATGCATGGGATACCCCATTGCTTCAGTCGGTTACTTATTTGAATCTTGTATACGGGTTTTTTTCTCGCCAGTGGTCAAAATGGCATCAGGACACTTTAAACCTTGTTTTTGTCTGCATTAAATGGAATATTTGGATGGTGCATTGCATGTTTTCTTTGCAGCAAAAGGATTGCTCCTATTTGGAGCTCGAAAAAAAGATTGTACAAGATTTAAAAGAAATTTATGAGCATGAATGTACTCTATACTCAGATACGACACTTTTGGAACTTTGGACAGCTCTTCCTTGGATCACTGACTCTGATTTTGCAGTTACCTGAATGATTGTATAATACTTATCCTGTGTTTCCTTTGTTTTGTATTATGCTTTGTGTACTATTGTACGATTTTTGTCTCAATAAAACTTTTCCTACTCTTTTCAATAAGTGCCATGGGATCTTTAACATCCACCTGAACTACCACCAATCCATGCAGATGGGACCTCGGTTTAACATCTCATCTGAAAGACGGCACCTCAGAAGTGCAGCACCACTCTAATGCTGCACTACAGTGTCAGTACTGGGATATTAACCCAAGTGCCAGATGTGGGAACTGAACCCACAGCCCTCTGATCTCCCGGCCTCAGAGGCGAGTGTGCTACCTACTGAGCCACTGACACTGCTAAATATAAATATATCAATAGGCTGTATTACCCACTGAGTGTGGTACACAAGTTTTATACAGGGGTTTCAGATAGGTGTGGGAGGTGTATAACGGCTACAGGCACATATTTTCGTTATTTTTGGGTGTGCCTGAAATTACTGTCCTGCTGGAGAGACATCACACAAGTGATTTCTCAGATCTGGAATGGGGGGTGGAATTTTCACCCATCTCTCTCCTTTTTGGGTTGGAGGTTGGAAGGAAGAGGGAGTGGGACCTTTATTCAAGATGGCTGAGGGTGACCCTAGTAGTGGTCAGGCAGATAATTCTCAGTAGTTGGGTCTCGGGCACATCACCCACAGCTCAAATGTGGAAGGACTCATTGGTGGCCACTCTAGCTACGGTCAGGCTCACGTATGCTTTAAAAGGTAAGGAAGAAAGATTTCTGACAGAATGGGTGGGATTTATCATATAGAAACATAGAATTTGACGGCAGATAAGGACTGCTTGGCCCACCCAGTCTGACCATTTCCCTACCAAATGGATAAGCTGCAAATCCTAGTTAAGCAGCAGCCTACTTCTTCCTACCCCCACCCCTTAGAATTGCCTTATGACTGTCCCATGCATGCATGAATTCCACCACTGTTTTTGACTCCACAGCCTCCTCCGGAAGGCTGTTCCATGCATCCACAAACCTCTCTGTGAAAAATACTTCCTAAATTACCTCTGGCTGCCCCCCTCTATTTTCAAATTGTGCCTCCTTGTTCTTGCACACCTCTTTTTTTGAAAGATGCTACCCTCTTGGACTTTGTTGATTCCCTTGAGGTACGTGAAAGTTTCTATCATGTCCCCCCTCTCCCTCCTTTCCTCGAGGCTATACATATTAAGCTCCTTAAGTCTCTCTTCATAAGTTTTCTGGTGCAGACCCTGCACCATTTTAGTTGCCCTCCTCTGGACAGCTTCCATCCTTTCTGTGTCTTTGCAGAGATTGGGTCTCCAGAACTGCAGGCAGTACTCCAGATGGGGTCTCACCAGCTGTCTGTACAGAGGGATAATAACTTCCTGTGTTCTACTGGTGATGCCTCTCCCTATGCATCCCAGTATCCCCCAGCCCTCCTTGCTGCCCTTTCACATTGCTTGCCCACATTTAGGTCATATGATATGACTACCCCCAGGTCCCTTTCCATTTTTGTTGTTGTTAGTATCTCACCCCCCATTGTGTACTCTTCCCCTGGGTTTTTGTTTCCCAGGTGCATTACCTTGCACTTCTTAGCATTGAATCTAAGCTGCCATACATTTGACCATTCCTCTAACCTTGCCAAGTCCCTTCTCATCCTTTCCACCCCACCTTGTGCATCAACTCTGATGCAGATATTTGTGTCATCTGCAAAGAGACATACTTTTCCCTTCCAGTCCCTCTGCAATGTCGCTTATAAAGACTTGAAGAGGACCGGTCCTAATACTGAACCTTGCGGTACCCCACTAGTAACCCCCTTTCTTCAGAGTGGACTCCATTTACTATTACTTTCTGTGTCCTATTCTCCAGCCAATTCTTTACCCAGGCTGTCATCTTGGGACCCACTCCCAGGCTGGCTAACTTGTATATCATTGCATACAAATAGGCACCCACACAGCTTAAGCAGCACAGACAAAAGCTATAATAATATAATAGCGTTTAATATCAATCGTGCATTTAAATAACCATTCAGTCATTGAATACAATGAACATCTAAAAATGAGTGTCTGTAAGTTCATTCTTTTTACTTTTTTGTGCCTATGGCCATAATGGCAATTGGTTTAGGAAGGCAATAGAATAGATGCTTAGTAAAATAGATATTTACAATAATGTGATGCATATAACGGCTGTTATAGGTTGTATTGCAGATAGGGCCAATAAGCAATCTGTTTTGAATTTACTGTATAGTACAATTTGTATGTATATTTTGTATAGAATCGTACTATTTTTAGAAAATTATGTGTTTGATATTATATAAATGTTATAATTGGATTAGGAAGTCGATTATGAAATAGTTAATGAATGAATTTAGTGTTATTTGTTATGGTGATTGGCTTATTTATGTCACATGGTTATATATGAAGTTGTATCTATTTATTTTATTTATTTATTTATTTAGTTAAGCATCAGTTTAGAAACCTTTGAGCCAGAGGCTCATTTACAAAGGTACTTCATCACAAAGAGGACATCAGAACAGTAGTACAAGGGACACAGTACTTACAAACAAAAAAGTTACAGTTCAATTACAATTTTGTTACAATAGAATACAATTTCCAATGAAGCAAAAGATAACAAAAGGTGCAAAACTTATGGTCGGGGGAGAGCTGGTGGGAGTAGAAGGGAGGGAGATAGGGGAGGAGGAATTAGTAGGGAAAGGAAGGGGGGAAGCGCCAGTGAGCATTGTCAAACAGAGTATATATATATATTTTTTTTACACTAGGCTAGCGGCAGTTGCATTTGATGAGCTAAGCAGGAAGTTTCTGAGCCTGGGCTTAAAGCAAGCTAAGGTTAGTGAGTTTGAGACACTGGCAGGGAGGAGTTATACCAGTGGGGCGCAGTAGGGGAATGCCCTCTGACCTTGAGAGGTCCTGGCTCTCGGAATAACTAGGGTAGCTCTTGACGGAGCTCTGCAGCGTGATCAGGAGTCGGTGCAGTACAGCGAATGGAGTTGGATAGGGCCTATGGGGGATAGGCCATGCAGGGCTTTAAAGGTGAGCTGGCATGTCTGATACATGAGTCGCCCTCTTCCAGGTTGGAGTAGGGTAGCCAGGGTGTACAGCCTACGTGTGTGAGTGAGTCTGGGAGAACCAGTGATAAGTCTGCAGGCCTTATTAACTGTGGAGGCGAACCTTTGTTGAGGGCAGTCTGATCTGCTGAGCCATAGACCGGAAGGCCATAGTCAATGAGAGACATGACAGAGGAGGTGACAGCCAGCAGGAGGGCATCAGGAGGGAGGCATTTCTTGTGCCGGTAAAGAATGCCTAGCCGTGAGTTGGCGACAGAATTTAGGGCAGATATATGTCCATGGAATGAAAGTGGAGGTCAAAGGTTATACCAAGATATTTATAGGACTGCACCTGGTCAATGACAGATTGGGTGTGGAGGGACAGCTAAGGAAACTTGGTGTACTTATTTTGGGGTGGGAGAAGAGCATCGTTTTTGTTTTCTTAAGGTTGATAACAAGTTGGTGCTCAGTGAACCAGGTAGCTGCAGAGTCAAAGACTAGTTGGAGGGAGTTCTGTAGCAGCATGGGGTCATTGTGGGAGGCAACGAGAACAGCATCATCAGCATAGAGAAGCATCTTACCCGTACAACTGCTGGGTAGGGAGTTAAGAAAGAGTGAGAATAGTAGGGGTCCAAGAATTGAGCCCTGCGGCACCCCAGAGCGAATGGGGCATGTTTCAGAGAGAGTACCGTTGACTTTCACACATTGGGAGCAGGCGGAGAGATAGCTGGTGCACCAGGAAACAGGTCCTGAGGCAAAGCCTATTAGGTCGAGGGTGGAGAGCAAAAGAGGATGCAAATGGTATCGAATGCTTTAGACAGGTCAATGAATATAGCACCAGCCAGGGCACCAGAGTCCAAGGAGGCATGGAGGAAGTTGGAAAATTCCAGGAGTGCTGTATTGGTACTATGACCTGCTCTGAACCTGTTGTTCAGGGCAGAGAACATTGTACTTACAGAGGTAGTCAGAGACTTGGGACCTTACAATTTTCTCTAACGCCTTAGAGAGGGGAGAGGATTGAGATGGTCGGTAATTACCCGAAGAGTCCTGTCACCACCTTTATGGACAGGGGTAACTGTGGCAATCTTCCAGGCAGAGGGGAATTGTCCGAGACAGAGAGATTTGTTGAAAATGCACGTAATAGGTGAGAGGACCTGATCCAGGACCTGACGTAAAAGGCAGGGATCAAGTGAGTCATTACCGATGGTGTTACCTTTTAGGGCTTTTAGCAAGTAAGGCCTAGCTTCTTGCATGGTGACACGACGCAGGTGGAAAGAGGGGTGGGCAATGGGTGGTGGTACAGATGGAGGAGGTGGACTGAAAAAGTTACCAGAAGTACTGAGCTAAGGTCGGTAAAGGAGTTATTGAGGTGGGTGGCAATGAGGGCAGGGTCAGAGGAGACGGTACCATTGATGTTGAGAAGAGAAGGAGAGGGGGACTGGGAGTGACCATTCAGTTGCTTGATGTTGTTCCAGAAGCACCTGGGGTTCCCCCAGGAGGAGGTAAGAGAGGCTTGGTAGTATTCCGCCTTTGCTTTGCGGATGGCCCAGGTGCACCTGGCAAGAGGCGGGCAGTATAGGACTGCCTGTCAGCTGAATGGCTAGTAGCAACAGCAAGGTGCCAAAGATTGATCACGTTGCTTGGCTGCCACAGTAGGGCAGGGTGATCCAAGGGCATGTTTCACTTTGGACGTCCTAGCAGTTATGGGAGCAAAGATACACAGGCAAAGTTGAAAGTGCTTACAAAGAAGGCCAGGGCCAAGTCAATGTTGGTTACCCTCGTCAGAGGGGACCAATCAGTGTGGGCAAGGAAGCACTTAAGGCCTATGAGTCCCCCAGGCCTAAGCCGCCTTCGAGAGGTGGTTTTGACCGGGGATGAGGGCCGAGGGGTTTCCCAGTTGAAAAGCACAGGGGAGTGGTCACTGAGGCAGTCAGGGAGGATTTGGATGTTGTGGATGCGGATTGGCCTGTTGGTGAGGACCACATCCAGGAGGGTGCTTGTCCCCAGGGTTTTTCTAGTAGACTGTGTGACCAGTTGAGTTGGGTCAATTGAATCGAAGCCTCACGTGGGAGGAGGACGAGGGGCAGAGCCAGTTTATATTCTAGCTGCCTACCAAGATTTGGTCCGACGAGTTGGGTAGGGAGGTGAGGTAGTCAATTAGTGGGCCCAGGGCCTGGGATTGGTTCTTGGGGGCATGTAGGCCAGTGGTTAGGAATAATGGGCCTCTAGCTGGGTCAGGGGACAGCTTTAGAGTAAGTGCCTGGGCCTTATGGTCGAGGTCAGGCGGGGGGAGTGGTAGCCCCATGAGAGAATCCTTCAAATAGAAGACACAGCCCCCACCTCTCCTGCCGACATGATCCAACCGGTGGAGAGTGTAGCCGGGGAGAGAGACAGGAGAGTTAGGAGTGGAGGGAGACAGCCAGGTTTCAACCAGGGCAACAACATCAGGTTTATGAAGCGTCACCCAGCAGTGTAGAGAGTCCAGTTTTTTCAGGAGGCTACAGATGTTCATAGAAGCAATGCACAGCCCAGGAGATTTCAGGGGGAGGACCAGTGCTGCCAGGCCCGGGATTGGGGTGGACATTACCTGACAGGAGCAGGAGGAGGAGGGCTGATCTGGGGAGTGCACAATGGCGGGATAGCTTTCGACGATTGGAGAGGGGGTGATGAGGGAGTGATGAGGGGGAGATCACCAAGTGAAAACAGCTACTAGAGAGCAGTAAAATGTGACAAGTGAGGTATTGGGAGCAAATTGTTCAAACTTAATCAGGCTCCCTCTAGTGGCAAAACAATATAAGGAGCTAATGGAGAAGTTGGTATTTAAATGGTATGGAACAAAGGCACTGTTTTATTCTGATGAAGCCTAGCAAAGTCTAGGTGAAACGTTAATCTGTTCGTTTTAGCCTCCGTTTGTATTCTTGTTGCAGGTTTGATATTAAACACTATTATATTATTATAGTGTTTGTCTGTGCTGCTCAAGCTGTGTGGGTGCTTATTTGTATGCAGTGATTGTTTTGAATATACAGCACCACACAATCCTGGTGCTCCTATCCTTTTCAGTTTATGTTCTAACTTGTATATTAAACTTTTGTGTGGGATTGTGTCAAATGCCCTGCTAAAGTCTAGGTAGATAATAATAAATAAAGTTTATAATATATAATTTATAATAAGATAATAAAGGGGGGGGAGGTGGGCAGAGGGTGACTGTGAAAAGGCAGAGATACTAAATAAATATTTTTCCTCAGTATTTACAAAGAAAGAGGGGGAGGTACCTAAAACAAACAATAGAAACACTCTGGATACAGAAGTTGATACCAGACCATTTATAGAAGAAAGGGTTCTGAAATAACTCTTAAAACTGAAGGTGGACAAAGCAAAGTGGCCTGATGGGATTCATCCCAGAATTCTAAAAGAACTAAGGGTAGAGCTAGTTACACCACTGACTACCCTCTTTAACAAATCATGGGAGGATGGGGTGGTATCTGAGGACTGGAGGAGGGCAGATGTGATTCACCTTCACAAAAGTGGGAGCAAGGCAGAAGCAGGAAACTACAGACCTGTTAGTTTAACCTCAGTGATAGGGAAAATAATGGAATCACATCTGAAAGAAAGAATTGTCGAGTATCTAGAGGCCAGAGGGGCACAGGACCCTAGGCAGCATGGATTCACAGCGGGAAGGTCATGCCAGACGAATCTGATAGATTTCTTTGACTGGGTGACCAAAGTAGTAGATCAGGGAGGGGCTGTGGACATGGCCTACCTAGACTTTAGCAAGGCATTTGACACAGTCCCACACAAAGATTAATATACAAGTTAGCCAGCCTGGGAGTGGGTCCCAAGATGACAGCCTGGGTAAAGAATTGGCTGGAGAATAGGACACAGAGAGTAATAGTAAATGGAGTCCACTCAGAAGAAAGGAGGGTTACTAGTGGGGTACCGCAGGGTTCAGTATTAGGACCGGTCCTCTTCAATGTCTTTATAAGCGACATTGCAGAGGGACTGAAAGGAAAAGTATGTCTCTTTGCAGATAACACAAAGATCTGCAAAAGAGTTGATGCACAGGGTGGGGTGGAAAGGATGAGAAGGGACTTGGCAAGGTTAGAGGAATGGTCAATTGTATGGCAGCTTAGATTCAATGCTAAGAAGTGCAAGGTAATGCACCTGGGAAACAAAAACCCAGGGGAAGAGTACACAATGGGGGGTGAGATACTAACAACAACAAAAATGGAAAGGGACCTGGGGGTAGTCATATCAGATGACCTAAAGGTGGGCAAGCAATGTGAGAGGGCAGCAAGGAGGGCTGGGGGGATACTGGGATGCATAGGGAGAGGCATCACCAGTAGAAAACAGGAAGTTATTATCCCTCTGTGCAGACAGCTGGTGAGACCCCATCTGGAGTACTGTGTGCAGTTCTGGAGACCCAATCTCCAGAAAGACATAGACAGGATCGAAGCTGTCCAGAGGAGGGCAACTAAAATGGTGCAGGGTCTGCACCGGAAGACATATGAAGAGAGACTAAAGGAGCTTAATATGTATAGCCTCAAGGAAAGGAGGGAGGGGGGTACATGATAGAAACGTTCAAGTACCTCAAGGGAATCAACAAAGTCCAAGAGGGTAGCATCTTTCAAAAAAAGAGGTGTGCAAGAACAAGAGGGCACAATTTGAAGATAGAGGGGGGGCAGCTCAGAGGTAATTTAAGGAAGTATTTTTTCACAGAGAGGGTTGTGGATGCATGGAACAGCCTTCCAGAGGAGGTTGTGGAGTCAAAATCAGTAGTGGAATTCAAGCATGCATGGGACAGTCATAAGGCCATTCTAGGGGGTGGGGGTAGGAAGAAGTAGGCTGCTGGTTAACTAGGATCTGCAGCTTATCCAGTAGGTAGGGAAATGGGCAGACTGGGTGGGCCAAGCGGTCCTTATCTGCCATGAAATTCTATGTTTCTATGTTTCTATGAATTGCTGTGGTATGGCCGTTCAGGTTTCAGAGATAAGGACTGCAGTTCCTGGGATTATGAAGTGTCCCATTAGGAATGAGTGACCTTGTCAAAAGCATAAGCAGGAATGGACATTGCCGGCCACTTGGTAGAAGGTACTGTAAGTAAACCAAAAGATCTCCTGTAACACCAGAAGAGTATGGTAGGAAAAGGAAAAAATGGTATAAATTAGAGGGACTGATGGAGCTCACTCCCAAAGCTGTTAACCTGACAGCTGCATCATGTGACTCAGTGAGAAGCTTTTTATTATAGTAGTGAGGTAGAGTGCCTCTGTATAGCTAGATCTGAGAGTTTATCCCACACGGAGAGTTGTGTGAAGGGCCAAAGCCTAGGATCAAAGGTGGAAGTCAGCATATGTTGAAGCTGATGGAAAGGAAAGGTGACTATACACAGGTTAGGGTATCCTTAAAGGTGTACTGTGTTCTGGATTTTGAAATTAGGGTTGTCAGCTAGGAGTTGTTCTAGTGTAATAAAGGGTTTGTTTCCTGGAACCTGTGTAGTTATTTGCTTGAAAGCACTGAGAAACCAAAACAGTTTGCTTTATTGTGGGGGTCAGCTTGCTGTAAGAATGTATAAGTGGGCTCTGACTCTGATTCAGGCTTGATGGCACAGATCCTGTTCCATTTGCTGCTGTTGAGGGGAGAAAGTCGTGGGTGTGTTTGGCTCAACAGCATTTTCCCATCATAGAAATGTCCCTGCTTAAAGGGCTATGCAACAGAGTATAAAATCAGAAAGTTGAAGGCTCCCTTGGTCTTTGAAGGAATTGAGTTTATGATAGGCTCTGCATGGGTTCTTGTGGTTTCATAGAAAAGTGAACAGAATGGTTTTCAAATTAATGTTCCAGTGGTTAGGAATTATAGCACCTGGCATCCCTAGGGGATAGAGTAGCCTTGGTAGGACATTCATTTTGATGATGTCAATATGTGCCCATAGTGTGAGAGGAAGTGCCCGTCATCTATTTAGATTCTACTTGATATTGGCGAGAAGGGTGCCTAAGTTTTCTGAAAACATTAGACTTTTTTGGGTGGTGATGTGTATGCCTAAGTATGTAAGTGTATTTGGCTGATAAGATCTGCCCCATCATAAGGATTGCTGTTTGATAGCCCAATGGTTGAGGGACATAATGAAGATCTTATCCATATTTCTAGTGAGACAGGTCACCGAGCTCCGTCAGGAGGCCCAGCACCACAGGAATTGACTGGGATGGATCTTTCAGGTACAAGAGAATACAGTATCATTGACATGAGTCAAAATGTCATAGTGACTGTATCTTATCTGGATTCCTCTGATGCTTTCATTTAACATTATCCTTCTAGTTAGGGGTTCTAGAAGCAGGTTAAATAGATATGGGGAGAGCGGGCATCCTTGTTGGGTGCCTTTGTGTAAAAAGAAGGAGTGCAACCGTACCCCGTTACACATGAGGGAGGTGAAGGGATGAGAGTATAAGAGTTTAACCCAATCAATTAAGGTTTTGGGGACTACAAAATGTTCCAGAGTAAGGCAGAGGAATGGCCATAAGACTCTATCAAAGGCTTTCTCCATGTCCAGAGACATCAAGAATACTGGCTGTTTAGAGTCTTTGGACACAGAGACAGGGTGGGCTATTTTACAGAGATGATCCTTTGACAGACACCCTTGCATAAAACCCACCTGTTCTGGGCCAGGTAGTGAGTCCCTGACTACCTGCACTCTGGTTGACAATACTTTAGCCATTAATTTAATATGTATGTTCAAAAGGCAACTCGGTCTATAGCTGGACATCAATTCTGGGTCTTTGCCTGGCTTAGGTAGAAAGTTAATAATGGCCTCTCGTAACATTGAGTCAAGACAGTTACTATCCTTGGCAGACTTTGAAGAGGGAAACCAGGAGATTGGCTAGTTGGTAGGCTAAGGCTTTGTGTAGGTTTGGAGAAAACCCATCTGTGCATGGAGCCTTATGTATCAAAGAGAAGTGATGACTTTTACTACCTCAAGTTTGGTGATTTTGGGCAAAACTTATCTAAAGTGGCATAAGTGAGTTTGAGCAAATTTGTAGCAGTGAGGAATGGTGGATAGAAGCTTCTGCTGTGGGAGACTCTGCTGAATAGAGTTCTTGGTAAAAGTATGCCAAAGTTGACACTATTTCTCTGGGCTTAGATAATAAGTTAGGAGATACCCCTATACCTTTTATAACTCTAGAGGTTTCTTGCTGGTTGAATCTGAGGGCTAGGAGTCTCCTGCCTTTTCCCCTTGGTCAACACAATGAATTTTAAAGTGGAAGATGGAAAACTGCCTGTTCCCTCACCAGTTCACCATGTGTAGCCCTAACTTGAATTGAGTTGCATCCATTTGTGCAAGCACGTAGATTGAGAAAGGTTTCTTTCTCTGCTTTGAATCATTTCCAGCAATTTACAACTCTCCTCTTCCCTCTACTTTTTTTGACAGAGGTCAACTGTATAAGTTCTCCTTCGAAAGTGCACTTAAAAGCCCCCCCTCATAAATGAGCATAGGTGTCAAGCATTCCTGTGTTCTCTTGAAAAAAAGTTTACTACACATGTTTTGATTTATTCTAGAGTTTGAAGGTCTTTGATGAAGTTATTGTTTGCTCTCCTGATCTGATCCCTGTAATCCTGGCCTGGAGGAATGAAGGAGGGCAACACAGGGGTATGATCTCAGGCCACCTATAGCAGAATTTCATACTGAGTAGTAGTGGTAAAGATATCAGAGGTAGCAAAGAGGTAGTCTAGTCTGGATGAAGTATTATGGTTGGTGGACCAGAAAGTGTAACTTTTGTCCTCAGGATATAATATTTGCCAGGGTTCAACCAGGCATAGTTAGTCCTGGAGTTTGTGACTGGCAAACTGGTTGGAGGAGAGACCTCCCTGTCTTGGACAGAGTCTGTCTAGCAGTGTATCTTGGATGATATTCCAGTCACCTGCTTGAATCATTGGGAGGGGATTGAATTTAGTGAGCTTCATAAGAATTTAGGTGAAGACCTGAGGGTCTTCTTTTTTGGGGCTGTAGACAGAAACAAACACTAGATCTGTGTGCTCAAGGGTCCCTTTGAGAATAATGTATCTCCCTGCAGGGTTGATGACCTGTTCCAGGAGTTGGAAGGGAATGTTGCAGTATTCTAAACTTATAAGCTCTGCTTTTTTATTGTCTATACCTGTTGTATAGGCTTGCCCAAACACTCCCTGTGTCAGGGTTATTTTGTGTGGTTACAGTGTGAGTCTCCTGTAAGAAGATGATTCTAGCACTGAGGCATTTTAGAGTAATCAAAATCTGATGCCTTTTTTCTTTTGTTTGTGCACCCTTGATATTCCATGTGACCAATTTGTAGCTCACATTCATCATGTTAGTGTGTGGATAGAATGGGGAACATTCAAGATACATGGCTTTACAGGATCATGGGAGGAAAGGATATGGTTAGGCCAAATCTGAGTATTCTGGGATAATGCCTAGTAGCAAAAGCAATTGTGGTACAAACAGAGTACACTGGTCTGACTGCTCAAAGAAGTGAAGAACAATGCATAAAGAGTTATCATTGTGTAACAAGTAGCATTTACTAGCAACACAAAACACAAACTGTTAAAAGTATAATGTAAAACACAACACATGAACATAGCAGTAAAGAGGTAAATCACAATCCACAGCAGTTCTATGTGATAAAGGTGAGTCTTTTATCTTGCTGAACAAAAAGAGAAAACACAAATGTGCCCAAAACAAAAAGGCGAGAAACCTTCCACTGACCATGACAAACAGCGACAGTCACTTACTCCCTGAAACATGCAAGCAAAATGAAATGGGGGGAGTGGACTTAGAGGAAAGATAAAAAATAAAAATCCAGAAAAAATCTCTCCCACAGCTAGACCCGAACCCAGGTCCACCAGTTCAAGCAGTGGTGGCTCTAGCCACTACACCAAATGGTCAGCTCAGCAGAGCCTGCCCAAACAAATGCATATATCCTGTTCCAACGATTGCAGCTCACAGCTACACTGGCTGTAATCTGCTGATCGGTATTTTTTCCCACTCGCTCTCAGTATGAGCCATATTATTGGGTAACTTAAATTGAGACATTCAGTAATACTCACTCACACCACTGTACACCACTACAGGGGATGGCCTCATTGGAGCTGGCAGTCAACCTGCCATCTGGTAGACTGTCTGAACAGCAAGGGCAAAGGGCCAAGTCTATTAGTCTGATCAAAACTCATATGAGGGTAGTCCTCTGTCCATGAACCATGAGAATGCTTGAAATGGAATTATAATCTGATACAGTATGACTCATATTTTGTCTGCACTGGTGGACCCCCACCCCCACCCCAAGCAGTAAGAATCGAGCATTCCGGGGAGAAACAGAGCAGGAGAAGACTCAGAAAAATGAGTAGTAACAGGTCCCCTTATGACAATTCCACCCCCCCTGTGCAAGTTCAAGGACAAAAAATTGAAGTCCCAGCAGTACTAGTGTCTTTGCACCCCATTAACTGTGCCTCAAGTCCATGAAGCTAGTCCTTGAGAAAGAATGAGCAGGTGCTCCTCAAGGAGCAGCAGAAAGGATTAAACTTTTACAGGTGGGGGCCATTCCACTTGGTCTGCTAATACTCATACATGCAAAAGGTTCAAAAGACATGATGTAGCAAAAGAAAGAGGTATACAGCATAAATTGTATCTCTGATTTGCTTCCATATCTAGCACTGTTACTTTCCTGTCCTTGGTGAGGCAGGCTTGGTGAGGAAGACTTCACGGTCATATGACTGAATGTTCATTATCCTTGTTCCTTCTCAAGGACAGCAGTGTATGCTGGCTGCATGCTGACATTGGACATCAGTCTGGGCAAGGGAGCGTATAGGCTGGGTGGTTGTAATTAGAAGCCAGTGATGAAAACAATCGCTTCACATCTGGAGGCAGGGAAATTCCAGAGTAGCAGATAGAGCAGAATGACAGCTACTGCCAGTGGAGGACCAGTATCAGCACACAGTAGACATTTATGTGGCAGCAAAACTGGGTGGGTGAAGGGGACAATGTGGCTAACAAAAGTGGAAATGCCATCTTGGCTTATGTTCACCATATGAGTGAAGCCCCAAGAAAGTTGTCAGAGATTGTTAAGTCCTGAGTGCATAGTAGGAAATGCCATTATCACGTAGATGCTGGAACCCTCAAAATACAAACATGCCCAAAGGAATAGCAGAATAAGCGGGGGGGGGGGGGCAGATGTCAAAAGACAGGGCATCACTCACTGCACACAAGTGACCTTATTTTATTTATTTATTTTATTTTATTTAAAAAGTTGATAACCAGGAAAAGCACTAATGAGCCAAGCCTCGTTTCCAGTTGCGACCCAGGGAAAGAATACATGGGAAAATAGTACATTTACATATGACAAAAAAACACATCAGTAACAAGAAACAAGGGTCACAGTTTCAAGATCCATAACAAATGGTAGGTAACATCAAGATACAGGAGTACAACATTAAAGCAAAAAAAAGTTTATCCACAGGTAACACCACAGTCTAGTTGCAGGACAGGCCGTTACATAATAATTAATGGGTCAGGGCAAAAAGAAATACAGAGAGCAAAGCACAAAATACAACAGTGGGATTCCTACTGGACAAGGAAATATGGCTGTCAGGGGTTTGCAACTGTAGGTGATTGCTTAACTAATGCTAAGGAGGTGGGGGTAGGGTACAAAGGGAGCACTGTGAGTGAGGTAGGAGTCTGAGAAGCCCTTTAAGTGAGAAGGGGAGGTGGATAGTCTGAGGTCAGAGGGGGAGTTTATTCCAGAGAGAAGGGAAATGCAAGGAGAAAGCAGATTGGCCAGATGCAGAGAGGTGGCATGTGATGGCAAAAGTACGCAGATCCTGGTGATGAAGGGAGTGGGTAGCAGGAACAACTTGGGAGAGAAGGGTAGAGAGGTCAGTAGGTAGGGAGGGTTCCAAACCCGAATTTTGCAACAAAGTGTGAAAAAAAAAGATATGTGATCTCACATTAGGTATCACCAGAAAAGGTGATATCAGTCGTTTCATAATGGCTGAATTGCTAGATTGCTTGTGCACTTGAAGAAAAAACATTGGGCCGTAGTCTGTGTAGTTCTTTGCATGCAGCATACACATTTGAAAACTTATGGATGCCCATTGGAGTAGTAATTAATAGGTGAGCCAAGTGTAAAGCATGCAAAATTGGATGTGGGCAGCATGAATGGATTTCTTTGTATCTTTGTAACCCTCTGGCGGTCTAGTACTGCTGAAGTGACATCGCTAGATAGGTGAGTGGTGGCCATTCCAGGAGAAGGCCCCTTTTTTACGTGCCTGAGCATGAATATAAACTTTATCTTGGAAGTTTAGACAGCACAGGATTATGGCTCATGACTTGCCACCTGGAGGAGGTTGTGGACAGAAAGATCTGTAAGCTTTTTAGATAGTATATACAGTGCCAGTCAGTGGGGGTCCAGCAACTTCTTGCAGAAGCTTCTGTACAAATAGTAGTGTATTGTTCCTTCTGCCTGTTCAGGAATACCAAAGAGGACCAGCTTATTTTGCCAACTTCTTCCTTCCTGGTCCTGGATGCGATCTTCAAGTTTGGTTACTTTTTGCATAGAAACATAGAAGTTGATGGCAGATAAGGACCGCAAGGCCCATCCAGTCTGCCCATTTCTTTTTCTACCTTATAAATGTGCCATTGGCCTTTGCTCTGTCAGAGGCCTATCTATTCATAGTTATTTGTATTGCTCCCTTATGCTTATCCCATGCCTGTTTGAAGCCCTGCACTGTATTCATAGCCACCACTTCTTGTGGTAAGCCATTCCATGCATCCACCACCCTTTCTGTGAAAAAAGAATTTCCTCACATTCCCCTTAATTGGCCCCCTCTAATCTCATGCTGTGTCCTCTTGTCCTGCTATTTTCTTATATTTAAACATGTTAGACTCTTTCACCTTGTTAATGCCCTTAAGGTGTTTGAATGCCTCGATCATATCACCTTTCTCCTCCTTTGCTCAAGGGTATACATATTGAGCTCCGTTAATCTGTCCTCATATGTCTTCTGATGCAGTCCCTGCACCATTTTGGTTGCCCTTCTCTGGACTGCCTCAATTTGGTTAATGTCCTTGTGAAGGTGTGGCCTCCAATACTGCATGTGTACTCCAGATGGGGCCTAACTAGTGTCTTGTAAAGAGGATTATTACCTCTCTTACGACTTGTGATAATTCTACTAATACACCCTAACACCCCCTAGCCTTACCTACTGCTTTAGAGGTCTGCTTGATGGTTTCAGGTCATCAGTGATGATGATGCCCAAGTCTCTTTCTTCCTTTGTGACTGCTAGCAACTCCCCTCCCAGCCTATAGGTGGCTTCAGGGTTTCTCTTCCCTATGTGCATGATCTTGTACTTATTTGCGTTAAATCCCAGTTGCCACTCTTCTGACCATTTTGCCAGTTTATCCAGATCTCTTCTCATTCTGCCCACCCCATCTGGATCATCTACTCTGTTGCAGATCTTGGTATCATCAGCAAACAGACAAGCCTTACCCTCTAGTCCATCTGCAAGGTCACTAATGAAGATGTTGAAGAGGACTGGCCCCAGAACTGAACCCTGAGGTACCCCACTTGTGACTTGCATCTCTTCTGACTGTATACCATTTACCACCACTCTGTTTTCTGCCTGTCAACCAGTTTGCCACCCAGTTGGACCAACTTGACCCACCCTGAGCCTACCCAGCTTATTTATCAATCTTCTATGTGGAACAGTGTCAAAAGCTTTGCTGAAGTCAAGGTAGGCGACATCAACTGCTCCCCTGGTCCACCACTCTGGTTACCCAGTCAAAGAAATCTATGAGATTAGTTTGACAGGACCTTCCTTTGTAAATCCATGCTGTCTTGGATCCTGTGCCCCTATGGATTCCAGGTGTTGCACTATCCTTTTCTTAAGGAGTGCCTCCATAATCTTGCCCACTACTGAGGTAAGACTGACTGGTCTGTAGTTTCCGCCTCTCCCTGCTACACTTTTGTGGAGCGGGATCACATGAGCCCTTCTCCAGTCTTCTGGGACCTCTCCTGTGCTCAGAGACTCATTAAACAGTTCTGCTAATGGCTCTGCTAGTTCCACCTTTAGCTCCTTAGTACCCTGGGATGTATGCCATCAGGTCCCATTGCCTTATCCACCCTGAGCTTAGCAAGCTCTTGTAGGACCCTTTCTTTTGTGAAGGAGTAGTGCTCACCTCCCTCCCCCTGTGTCCATGATGCTGAGCTGTGGGCCCTGCCCTACCTTCTCTTCAGTAAATACTGAGCAAAGTATCTATTTAGGATAGATGCCTTTACAGGGTCCTCCTCCTCACATGCTCCCTTTCTCCATTAAGCTTAGCAATACCCCTCTGGACTTTCTCCTTTCACTAATGCATCTATAGAAAGTCTTGTCACCTTCTTTACTGTTCATGCTAGTGTTTCCTCAGTTTGGGACTTTGACTGCCTTACTGCCTTCCTGCTTCCCTTAGGGCAGTTTGGTATGCCTCCCTATCTTCATCTCGCTGTGTTCCTTATATTTCCTGAAGGCCAGCCTTTTGGCTCTGACCTTTTCTGCTACTGTATTTGAGAACCAAAGTGGTTTCCTTCTTCTTTTGCACTTCCTTTTTTGTCTAACACAATGGGATGTTGCTTCATGTATTGCATCCTTAATGCTTGCCCACTTTACCTGTACCCCCTCACCTGTGTTTCTTTTTGCCAGGGCTAGCTTAACTCTGTTGGCCATCTTATCAAAGTCAGCTCCTCTGAAGTCCCATATCTTTGCCATGGAATGGGATGATTTAGATGTAGTAGCCAAATTGAACCATACCATGTGATGGTCACTGGCCCCCAGGTGACCTTCTACCTGGAGATCTGTGATCCCTTCCTTGTTAGTCAGTACTAGATCTAGGATAGCCCTGTCTCTTGTGGGTTGCTGTATCAGTTGTTTGAGGCCACTATGTGTCTAGTTCTGGCAGATGTTCCTGCTGGTATTGACCAATTTGTATCCGGCATGTTGAAGTCTCCCATTATCAGAACCTCCCCTTTAGCTGTCATGTTTTGTATATCTTCTAACAGTAATGTGTCTATGTCCTCCCCCTGGTCTGGGGGCCTGTAGACAACCCCAGTTCTTATGGCTGTCCCATTTTCTGTTTCAGGGTGACCCACAGTTCTTCTGGCTCCTTATGTGTATTCCTGAATTTCTGCAGCTTTGATATTTTCATTGACATACAGGGCCACCCCCCTCCTTTTGCACCTCAGTCTCTTCTGAACAATACATAGCCAGGTACTGAAGTCTCCTACGTGTGGTTACTGGTAAACCACGTCTCACCAATTGCTACTATGTCCAGTTTAGCCTCTGACATTATTGCCTGCAGGTCTGGGATCTTATTTCCCAGGCTTTGAGCATTTGTGTACATGATTTTCCATTGGCCAGATTTTGGTGTGTTAATTGTTGGGTGAGGTTTGGCATTACCCCTCGCGTCGTATAGGGAGACAAACCTTTTTCTTACCTGGTGATGCAAATGAACTGCAAACATGCTGAATCCTGTTTGACCACTAGCTGAGGGGAGGGGTGTTCTTCCATTCGACGATGGGGTGCTGTACCCTCTCCCCATTTGCTAGTTTAAATATTCTGCAAAGACGTCAAACTTGCCCCAATGCACTGACTCCTCCTTAGTCAGATGCAGTCCATCAAATTTAAAGAACTTTCACTCCCAGAACTGTTGCCAGTTCCCTACAAATCTGTGTCCTTTTTCCTGGCACCAGCCCTTGAGCCACGTGTTTAGCTCCCCTATCTCCCCTTCTCTGACCTTCCGTCCATCTACTCCCCTCTCCCAGACTGGCAGGATCTCAGAGAAGGAGATGCCAGATGAAATAGATGATAGTTTGTCGCCCAGCCTGGTCAGGTGTTCCTTGGTCTCCACAACTGACCGGATAGTGAGATCATTAGTCCCTATGTGTACTAGGACATCAATGTTTTCTCCTGCTTTGTGAACAGTTTTAGCAATGCGGTCAGTGTCTCTCCATGCTGATGTACCTGGGAGACATCTGACCATTACCCCTGGCTGGAGATGGTTATCAACTCCCCGAATCATGGAGTCTCCTATGATCAGAAGTTTTTTGGATTTCCTTTTTGCTTTTTTTGTTTTGGTTCCTGATTTGGGTGAGCTTTGTTGTGCTAGCTCCTGTGCTGCAGTGTCCTGCTCTGCAGTGTCTTCTGCCTCTTTGTTTGATTTCAGAGATAGAGGCAGATACCTGTTTGTAGTGTTTATATGGTTTTTGGAGGTAATATGTTGGAGAGGAGAGTGATGGGGCACCGATTTGCCCTCCTAACCACCTGCCAACCTCCTGGACCAACTACCCTCTGCGGTCGAGGTTTTTCTGTTGGATGCTGGGGAAATGGCGGGTGGTTCTTATAATGTATTTCCTCTTGAATATGAAATTTGAGGCATGCAATCTCTGCCCATGCTGCCTCGAGCTGAGCCCTAAGATCTCCAAAGGCTCAGCATGTAGACAGTGTCCTAAATCCTTTAAGACTGTCCTTCTGAAAATTGTTCCACAGTACCTGCAGTTAATGATATCCATTCCAGATAAGTTGCTGGGTTTATAACCTAGTCAGAGTAATTAGAAGGAAAAAAAAGGAAAAAAAATGCAAGTAGTGGTTTGATTGTGTTTTGTTTAACTTGTTATAACAAGTTAAATTACTAGTGCCCCTGTAAATGAGCTCACCTTGTGGAGGCCCCACTGATCCACCCCTTCCTGCTCTGCCACAGGAAATGTCACAACTGCAGTACTCTATAAAAGGAGTGTAGTGTGGGGTGGTTGGGGATGGAGGTGGGTGGCTGGGCCCTTCCTCTGCCGAAAAAGAACCATCATGGATGAAAGAACAAGGAGGTAAGAGCAGAAACAATCAGTCAACAACAAATGCAGTAACCCTGAAAGCTTATCCTAATGTTAGATAAAACTGTAAAACCTGTAAAGCACCACCTGTAATAATTTCAGAGAAGGTATACGCTGTAAGAAACACTTTGCTACAGAGAAAAATAAAGCAATGAAATGTTAGCAACAAACATTAGCAATCCCTGTGAGTAAAAAAATTAAAACACCACCACACAGTAAATCTGCTTAGCCAAAATAAGTCTTAATCCTTTTCCCTTGCTCTGGTAAGTTTCTCTACTCTGCCTTTCAAGCAGTCTTAGAAGGAAAGAGCTCAGGTGAAGCTAGGTGCCTTGGTCAGCAAACCAAGTCTTCTACCTCAAGTTGATGGGTTTCTGGCTTCCCATTCTTCAAAAGAACTGATTCATGCTTCGGCATCAGTGACCCTTGTCGTCAGAGTTTTGAGGGCTAGTTTAACTATGTTGAAAAACATTGACCAGTTCAAATAATGTGAGCTTGATGGTAGCCAGCTCACTGAAGAATTTGTGCGATCTTCATGCGGTGGGGCATCTGGCGAAGAATATAGTGGGTAGCCAAACTTATGGCACTTAGGAGCCTGGATGTGAAGAAGAATTGGCGGCAGATCAGATAGATCCATTTTCTGATGCTTGTGAGTATCCATAACAGCTGAAAAATAACAAAGTTTGTTAGCAGGCGAATTCAACTAATGAAAAAGAGTGATCAAAAAGAGCATTGAAAAGCAATAATTTGACGAGAGAAACTGAACTTAGCAGGTTATAGCCACTTTTATTTTTACTGGGTTCACAATAAAGTAAAGCAAGTAGCACTGTAAGGAAGGTTGCCTTTCACACCAAACACATCATGTGACACTCCAGAAATCCACCACTCTTTCTGTGAAGAAGTATTTCCTCATATCTCTCCTGAATCTACCCCCTCCAGCTTCATGGCACGTTCCCATGTTTTTGAGCTCTTTTTTTTCTGAAAAATACCTTCTTCCTGTATCTTATTTACACCTGCGTGGTATTTAAGGTCTCCATCATATCCCCCCTCTCTGCTCTTTTCCAGGGTGCACATATTGAGGTCCTTTAGTATCTTATCATAGGGCTTTTGACGCAGACCGTGCACCATTTTAGTTGCCCTCCTCTGGACCGGCTCTACTCTGTATATGTAATTTCAGAGATGTGATCTCCATAACTGGACACGGTATTTCAGGTGGGGTCTTACCAGCAGTCTATACAGAGGCAACACCACATCCGTCTTTCTCCAGTGATATTCCTCCATATGCACCCTAGCATCCCACTAGCCCTCCCTACTGTCTTGTTACACTGCTTGGCCACCATTTGGTCAATCGATATGATAACTCCCAGGTCTCTTTCCTGTTTATTGGTGGTTAATACCACTCATCCCATTTTATACTCTGTTCCTGGGTTTCTGAGTTCTAAGTGGATTAGTTTGCACTTTTTCACATTAGGTTCAGCTGCCATACCCAAGACCACTCCTCTAGTTTTTGCAAGATCTCTGTTCGTACTGCCACCCACCCCCCCAATCCCTGAGTTTACACCCTATTGCAGATTTTGGTGTCATCCACAAAGAGACAAACCTTCCCTTTAGCTCCCCTGCAACTTTTCTTATGAAGACATTGAAGAGGATCAGTCCCAGCACTGATCCCTGAGGCACTCCACTGGTCACCCTCCCTTCCTCAGCGTGAAGACTGTTTACCACCAAACTCTGTCACCTATCCCCTAACCAGTTTCTTATCCAGTTTACCACCTTTAGCGCCCATGTTTTTTTTTATTTTTATTTAGTTGTTTAATCAGGAGTGACCTGGGAGCACAGGGAAGTTAAGTGACTTGCTCAGGGTCACACAGTATGTAAGCGGAAGCTGTGGGATTCAAACCCAGGTCTAGTCTGCTGGATGTCACCAGGTTTGCAGCTCAGAGCCTTAAACCACTCTACTATACTGCCTCCAAGCTTCTACTTCTAAGCTGTCCAGTTTGCTTACTGGTCTCCTATGTGGAACAGTGTCAAAAGCCTTACTGAAATCTTGGTAGGCCACATCCACTATGCCACCCTGATCTAGTTCCTTGGTCACCCAGTCAAAGAAATCTATCAGATTCATTTGATATGATTTCCTCTATGTGAAACCATGCTGATTCGCATCTTGTAACCCACTGGCTTCATGATATTCTACAGTCCTTTCCTTCAGCAGAGATTCCATTAACTTTCCCACCACCGATGGCAGGCTGACTTGCCTATGATTGCCAGACTTCTCCCCATGACCACTATTTTGTAGTGGACTACATCCACTCTTCTCTAGTCCTCCGGAATCACTCCAATTTCCAATAAGATGTTAAACAGAACTGTGACAGTTGCAGCCAGTTTTTCCCTGTTCTCCCTGAGTTGTGAAAGTTGGAAAAAGCTGTTGAAATCTTCATGGAACTTTTAAAGGGACTGTTCACCATCTGTCCAAATGAGGAATATATCATCTGTACATCATAGGAAGAATTATGGTTAACAGTTGTGGTGTTTTAAAATAATCTTCTCCTATACTGGCTATGAAAAGACTGGCATATTATGGTGCAATTTTTGTGCCTATTGCTGTCCCCATGACCTACGAAAAGTGCCTGGCATTAAATGTAAAGTTGTGCGTAAAAATGAATTTTACTAGGGTGCTGCTGGTGGTTTCTGGAATGTCTCTTTTGGAAGTTTTGTCCTTCACAAATCTCCGACATGCTGATATGCCATCTTCATGTGGGATATTAATGTAGAGTACATTGGCATCCATTAGCGTAGAGAGTGCTGACATCCATTTAGGCTAAGATAGGTTGGGGTGGTACAGTACTTGTTTTATTTGCTTCAGTTTCCTAAGAAAATCTGTGGTGTCTAGATAGGGGGATTAAAAGGACCTGAACAAAAATATTAGACCTTCCAGTTGGGGGGACATGCGTAATATGGGGGTCATAAGGTGGCCCATGTGAGATAGGGCTGGGGGGAATATGTACCCTTGGTATGTCTAGTTCTACCTGCACAGGGATGTATGCTGCACAACCACTGTATCTGAGAGGGTAGCAGAGGTCATCCTTCACATGGCTATAGCCTTGCAGGGTACTAAACCTGCTGAATGGCAAGCCATGGCCAGGAATGCACAGTCTCCTGGGCATCCTGGGAATTCTAGATACCTGCAATGCAGGAGGTGGGATGATGCCAAGATGTCCACCATGGGGTGACAGACCCCCACTGTACTATCTGGGGATTCAGCCAGCCTCTGTGATGCCTGAGACTGCAGTTACAGCCTTGCACACTGGTTGTTGTCCTGCAGTATGTGCCATATGTGGATCTGTTCAGTCTGAACTTTCTCCTGAGCCTCCATTGCTGACTGCAGCAGCTGTCTGTTGGCATCCTCCCTCTATTTCTGTGGACTGTTGTGAGGAACAGGATCAGCTTACACCCAGGGCCATTGTATGGCCCAGGTATGCACCATGGTTGGTGCCGCATGCTGCTGTTATGACCAGGGTGGCAGTGGCTTGGCCAGTACCATTGACCTGGAAAGCAGGGCAGTGGCAGCACCAGTGGTGGTGTCCTAGGGTGGTACAGCAGTAGCTGGGTTAGTGGGATTGGCCTGAGGTAGCAAAGCAATGGCTGTGCCAGTGGCGTTGGGGGTTGAAACAAAATAAGGTGTCATCCCGGCATGAGGGTATTAAAGGGGGCTGAACAACAAAATATGACCCACCCACCTTTGATAAACAGAAGTAACAGGCCATCCAGGTAGGTGTGTTAAAGGGAGCACCAAAAATATCAGGCCATCCAGGTGGCGGTAGGTAAAAGGGGCTGAACAGAAATCAAGCCATTCCGGCAGGGCAGTTAAAGAGTGATCAGAGAAAACCCCAGTTGCTACAGACAGGCAGGCAGGGTTGCTGCAACCACAAAATGGGAGCAAACACCAACGACAGAAAATGTGGTGCGCAAGAAGTAACAAAAGCACAATGGAACACAGTGCAAATGCAAGATGCCATTTTATTTGAGCCCCTAGGAAGGACACAAAACACCTTCACAGTGCTTCATATCCCACGGATTCTTTCAAGGGGGTGAGTTAACAGTGCAGCAACACCCTTTATAACGGGACAGTGGGGGTGGGCTGTCCAGGCCCTTTGGGCTAAGGATGCAGCCCTAGAACAGAGTGCCCAATCAGTGGGCAAGCAGCTGAGTGGGCTGGCAAAGACTTCCCTGGTAGAGGGATAAACTGTAATAAATGCAAAAGTGCAATGCTGAATGTGAATTTAAGAATACCAAAATACTCCACTGGATCTTGAGAGACTCAGGAATATTGGTGCTAAAAATAAGTAATAAGCTAAGCAACCCGCAAGGAGGGCTGGGGGGGTACTGGGATGCATAGGGAGAGGCATCACCAGTAGAAAACAGGAAGTTATTATCCCTCTGTACACACAGCTGGTGAGACCCCCATCTGGAGTACTGCATGCAGTTCTGGAGACCCAGTGTCCGCAAAGACATAGACAGAATGGAAGCTGTCCAGTGGAGGGCAACTAAAATGGTGCAGGGTCAGCACCAGAAGACATATGAAGAGGGACTTAAAGAGCTTAATATGTATAGCCTCGAGGAAAGGAGGGAGAGGAGGGACATGATAGAATCTTTCAAGTACCTCAAGGGAATCAACAAAGTCCAAGAGGGTAGCATCTTTCAAAAAAAAAGGTGTGCAAGAACAAGGGGGCACAATTTAAAGATGGGGGGCCTCAGAGGTAATGTAAGGAAGTATTTTTTCACAGAGAAGGTTGTGGATGCATGGAATGGCCTTCCGGAGGAGGCTGTGGAGTCAAAAACAGTGGTGGAATTCAAGCATGCATGGGACAGTCATAAGGCAATTCTAGGGGGTTGGGGTAGGAAGAAGTAGGCTGCTGGTTAACTAGGATCTGCAGCTTATCCAGTAGGTAGGAAAGTGGGCAGACTGGGTGGGCCAAGTGGTCCTTATCTGCCATCAAATTCTATGTTTCTATGTTTCTATGTAACCCACAGGGTTAACAGTAAGTTATTTAGAAAAATGTACTGTACTTAGATGGGAGCATACACTCATCTATATAGATATCTAAGTGATTTAGTGAATTATATTTTAATTCAATGAAAAACTTAAATTCTTCATAGCTTGCTTAGAAGGATGAAAGTTTCAAGTGGGCAACATTCCAGATGGTACATACCTAGGGGGAGAGAGATACAACAAGAATAATGTTGATATATAATTCAGAAAAGATAAACACATAAAACTGTTTTATAATCAATACAGTAACACAGAAGCAGAAACTGTAACAAAGGACACTGAATGAAACTTGCAGTCAGAAGTTATAAGAAATGAGAAATGTCTCAATTATTATTTAGGCACTGGTGTGAACAGGCCCCTAACTTAAAAATAAGTCAAATAATTCAACAAATTATATAATTGATAATGTGTTTGGGTGTGTGTATCGTATATGATTTATGTGTATGAGTACGTTGTATGGGAGTGTATATTTTTTATATTTTACTTTATTTCTATATTTTATTTATATGCGTGTGAGTATGTAAATTGTATATGTGTACATAGTCTTTCTGGATGACAAGTGCTACCTGCATTATCTATACCACAATATCTTTGGTTAGTTTTATGTGTTAGGTTGCATGTCCAAGCTTTGCTCTATGTATATATACTTTGATTTAGTGGTGGGTGAAGTGGGCTAAATTCAGTCCACGAAGTGATACGCAGAGTAACGCGGAATCCGCAAAGTACTCGGCAATGCGAAGCAGAGTACTTCACGTTATAATGGGGAATGCAAAGTCCATTGAATACAATGACTTCGTGTTACTCCTCCTTCCCCAAACCACCTCTCCACCAATTCTAAGGTGAAATAACACTGAAATCAATGTATTTCGCATCACTTCTCCTTGTTATTGAGTTCCAAAACGAATTTGTAGTGCTTCATGGGATTGCAGGTCACATGGGCTCTAGATTGTTCTGCACAGCCTCAGTTCTGTGTAGTGTGTGTGTAGTGGAAGGTGGTGACAATTTCCTCTCAGAGCTCTGCCATTCAAATCCTCTAAAAGCTGTTAAAAAAAGCCTTTCTGAGCCATTTTGTTTAGTCTAAATTTAGTACATCGATTGTAAGGAAACCCTTCTGTGCTCATATCATCGAGTGCTTATTGTTTGTGTGTTGATTTTTAATGTTAATTTAGAACACTCAGTCTGTGTGCTGTGAAGTGTGCTTTGGGGGAGGGGCATATCTGTGGTGTAGGTAGATTAACTAGGAGAAAAAGGCAGTCTTTCTGTTTTGGTTATATTTTTCTTGTATAACTGTGTGAATGTACACACAGTAACATTTTTAGTAATTCTTGGCATTTTTTTCTGATTGTTGTGCAGCAGTGAATAATTTCGGTTTATTTAAAACATTTGGTTGTATTACTAAAGGTTTTCTGTTTGCTACGCATTACTTGCAGTGTGTGTGTGTGTGTGTGTGTGTGGCGCATGTGTATGCGTATGGTGCCATGCATGCGTGCCATTAAATCAGATGCCATTTATTGTGCCTCAGAGTAATTGCAGCAGTGTGAACTTGCTATCCACCGCACCTGCATGAATTTTTTGTACTGCTTGTGGTATCTTTACTCGTAGTAATGGACTATACCTCTCAACTGTACCACATTATGAGGAACTTTCCTCATTTTACTTCACAAAAGCTCCCTGTTCCACATTGTGAGGACTTGTCCCACATTCAGTTTTAACATTTTAAAGCAAAAATCTATAGTAAATGATGCAAAACATATATTATCCAATTAATAATAGACTTTCTGAACATAAATGCAAACATTTTAACAGTGTTCTGAGCTTCTTAGGTAAAGATTTGATTAAGTGTTCCACATTTTGATCATTTGTTCCACATTATGAGAGGCAATGTTCCACATTTGGGGGACAAAAGGTTGAGAGGTATGTAGTGGACTGTTAATGCTGTGCACTACCCCTTCCCCCAATGGCAAAAGGTGTTATTTTCCAAATTTGGATTTCTGATGGTGAGCACTGGTTAGGTGGTGTTGTTGTGCCTTTGTGTCTGCATCTCTTTAGTGCACAGTTCAATCTTAATCTGTCTGTGCATTTGCATCTCTTTAGGGCCCAATCTCCATCTGTTACTTAAATCACAGTTGTTTCTTTGGCTTCCCTGCAGAATACTGGTGTGGTGCACACAATTCAAGATCATGTCATGAATCACAAAATTAATGTTTTGTAGTATCTCTCCAGGCTTCACCACTGTACCCATTGATTATTTTTTATATTTTCTTTGTATGTCCCCTCTCTCATCACCAAACTCCTGCTCCTTCTGGAGTCTCCATCGGCCTGGTTCATCCCCGCTCCTACTAGCAGTGTCAGTGCAATCCATCCGCCCCCACACGGGCCTTGGTTCTACCCCCAGGCGGGTACAGGGGTGGGGCCCTTACACCCCGACGTTACTGAGTTTCGTAGGGGGATGCTGGTACTGGCGTCGGTAGGGGCATTGGGGATTGTGGCCAGGAGCTCCGTCTACCAGGAGTCTGGTGGGGTATTTCCTGGTTTTCTTCCCTGCCCTCAGGACGTCGCACACTAGGGGAGCCTAGGGGTGGAGCACATCATGACGTGCCTGATGTTCCGGCTCCCGGTAGACGTCCTTCCCTCCCTGCTATGTGCAGTCTCGCTGCACCTCCACCTGTGGTCACCCAGGTGGTGGTGTCGCAGCGGGATTTGCATCCCCACCCACCCCCCTTGAGGAGGAGAGCAGCCGTTGGATGCTCAATCCTCCTCCCCCAGCCGGCCCTCCAGCTACCCGAGTCCGTTCCCCAACCCGGGTCGCTGGCGTCGCAAGCAGAAATCCAACTGCTGTGCCAGCGGGCTGACCACTGTACCCATTGATGAGTTTTCAAGCTGGTGAGTTTTGTGAACAGCCAGGTCATCACGGAAGTATAGCCATAGGCATTTGCGTTCCCAATGCGCACATCAGCTCTAAGTCCGAGAAAAATAAATTCATATTTCACGGTCACGAATGCAGTCATGATTCCCGATCACATCACGAATCACAAAATTAATTTTTTACTAGTTACTTGCATCATGTAAGCCTGTTTTGTAGTACCTCTCCAGACTTCACCACTGTACTCACTGATAAGAGTATTAAAATCGGGGAGTTTTGTGATACAGGTAATTGTCATCAGGGAACTACTGCTGTAGGCATTCGTGTTCCTGTATAGCATGTGAGTTACAGTACTGTAGGCCATGTGATGTGTGGAGGCTCAGGGGCTGCCAATATTTTTGTCTCTCCTCCTTACTTCAGGTTAAGGTGGAATGACAACGAGAAGTCACAATCACAATAACGAGGTGAAGTGGGAATTTCATGCTGGCCACTCTGGTAGCGGAGTGACAACACAAAGTGCCCACTTCACAGGCACTTCACCAGTGGAATTTTAATTCACTGCATCTTTAAGATGGGAGACTTTTCATGTCTTGTTACACTCTCATTTAACTTTGTCAGCAGGGGGGAATTTTCTGGACACAAGACAGTAGCATTTTGGGGGTGAACATTAATTCTGGTGACTTTGTCTGACAACTGCCCTGATGATGAGTGTGCCATTAATTGTGGGAGACTTTGCATTTCTTGTCACTCTCTCATTTCACTTCAACAGCACTGGGGAATTTTCTGGAGGCAAGATGACAGTAGCATTTTGGGGATGCACATTAATTCTAGCGACTGTGTGTGGGGGGCTGCCAATATTGTTGTCCTCCGCCTTACGCCATATGGGTGAAATGACAATGTGAAGTAATAATAGCAAGGCGAAGTGGGAATTTCATGCTGACCACTCCGCAAAGCGGAGTGCCAACGCAAAGTATCCACTTCACATTCACTTCGCAGGTGGAATTTAAATTTGCTGTATCTCTACTTTGATTTCTTATTCAAATGTATTTCCCTCTCCCCTTCCCCCAGGACACATCTGGAAATGAGCTATTGTATGTCTTTCCTGGTGAATCTTTTTCAAATAAATAAATAAGTCTGTGTTCCACCTGAAGTATGTTTCTGGTTCCATCCCCCCCTCTGAGTTGTGTGGGGTCATGATCTATTCCCATAAAGTTAAAGGTACAGAGATCCAAATTGTAGATCTACAGCCGGTGTTTGCCTACTGGCACATTGCTCTTTTCATTCACATAAGAATAAGCATGTTTTTGAATGCGCTTCTCAAGGGAATGTAATATCCAACCTACAGAGAGCTTGGAGCAGGGGCTGCAAAAAGTGTTGATCACATTGAAAGTTCTGCATTTAATTAGTTGTTTAACCTTGTGGTTCAACAGGTTTGTGTGGTTGGTAAAGGTACGCCCCTGTGATTATACTTACAGACGCTATAATTTCCGCAGTCATGGGAACCTCCTGGGTGGTTTCCAGTGCTGCTGGTGTCTGCACTCCCATCCTTAAAATGGTTATAGACCACCCTATCTTTGATGTTGGTGCCCCTCCTGTACACTACCCTCAGACCCTCCTAAACAACAGGGCCAAGATCTTCATCAGCTTTTAGGACATGGTTTGGATGCTAGTGGTGTCAGCTCTGCATCACCAGTGGCTACTAACCCCTCACCATAGACCAAGGAGCAGTAGCAGAAACAACAACAGCAGCAGTAGGAACAACAACAGCAGCAGCAGGTTGTTCTGTCACCCCAACTGCAGAGCAGTCTACTACATCCGGGGCCCACCACTGCCTGTGTCTGACCCTCCACTTAGCTCACCAGTGTGGCAGTTTTTCACCACACTGACAGGTGACCCAACTGTTGTAAGATGCAACATCTGTGGCATGATGGTGTGTCATGGTCACAAGGGCAGCACTTGGGCATGGGTGGGCAAAGAACCCATCTGTTAGTGCATCGTCAAGCCTAGTGGGAGGCCAAGGTACAGAAACTAGCAACCACTCCTGCAATGGAGGGTGCAGAAGAAGTGAGAGGCAGTACGGCGACTGCCTGAGCATCATCCAATCTGCAACAGAAGGGAGAGGGCTGAACAAGTGGTGGCTTCCATAACTACAGCCAACCCAGCAGAAATGCCAGCCACATAGGCAGATCTCGCTGTCCTGTGGAGTGAGGCTGACCACCTTCTTAACATCGTTGACCAAACTTTCCAGCAGTTGGACTGAATGGAGGCTCAGCAATTATAAATCATTAGTATGCTATGCATGCTAATTGGTCATCCCCAGTTCCAGTAACCTTATATCATTGTCTTTGTCTTCTGTCTTACCATGTAGTTCTGTCTTTAACACTGCCCCCCCAAAAAAACAAAATATGAAAAATGCACCCAAAAAACGATAAAAGGTAAAACAAAATTCCTGTCCTCTGCTTTTCCTTCTTTTCCTACTTCATCTCTTTACATACAGAATAAGTATGTATTTTTTTTTCCATTCTTGTTTCTTCCTTTTGTATGTTAAAGCAGCAGTGCAATAATCTGGTGACAATTTTGACCTATGCTGTTGTATTCTATTTTTGATTGGCCTTTGTCTACAGACTCATATGATATCCTTCTTTTCACAGTTTATTTGTTTCTGCATTACTCCTTTTTTTACATCTGAACTAATAAAATTAGTGCTCCTTTTAATATTGCTCAGACCTGGTTTCTATCAGTATTCCCAGCTGTTTTTGAACACCTACTGCTCCTTATGGTCATGAAGCACTGCCTGCTGCATGCTAGTTAATTTTAGTCACAAAAGAAATTATTTTAAATAATAGATGTACAAAGACAGGCAAGAATACTGCTGAAAACCTGGTGCAAGTCAGATCAAAAGGAGCGTTCTGTTTATTATTTCAGATGTGAAAAAAGTACTACAGCAGACGTAAATTGTGGAAAGAATGGTATCATATACACAAGTCATTAGATAAGTGTCAATCGAAAACAGAATACAAAAATACAGTATATGTCAAAATTGTCATCTGATTATTGCACTGCTGCTCTATTTGTCATGCTATATTACTTTTTGGTTACTGTTGACTGTGTTAAATTTTCATAGTGCACTCACAACTACAATCAAAATATCCTAAAATAATCTACAATTACAGTCACCCCCCCCACAAATTTCCTATCTTATATCAATGTAGCCTGCTTATGCTGCTATCTTGCTACATCATTCAGCATGTGGTATTAGTGTCCCCATGAAGAATAATCACATAAAAAACTGTTCAGAAAAGTCGCAAGTATTTCTTGATGCAGTTCTTAAAATGTACAAAGAGAACCAGGACTGTTCATCAGTGTCCCAAGTGAGAAAATTGCTTGCTGACTCCTGCTTCTGCTGTTGTCCTGCTTTTTTAATTTCATGAAAAGTCCCGATGGAAGAATAATCACACGAAAATCTGTTCAGAAATGTTACAAATAATGTATTTATTGATACAGTGCTTAAAATATACAAAGAAAGCTAGAACTGTGTATCAGTGTCCAAAGTGAAAACAATTGCTTGCTGACACCTGTGCTGCAGGTGGATGGTGGATGGTGGTTATGTACAGTGTGTTCCTGAATGATGATAGCCACAGATGACCACGGGTTGAAGCATAATCTGATGTTCCTGAAATGTCTTCTGCTGTGTTGACTGAAACGTGCTGCCTGATGTTTGTGCATTCATACCACCAATGGTAAGTTATTACACGTGTCAATGTCTTGTTTGTTGAGACACACTGCCACTTAATTTGTATTGAATCTTGTTGTTTGTAGTAAGCAGTCCATCATGATGTTCCTTTGCAGGGACTCATCATCATACATATTGAATGTTTCCCCTTCACTGGTGTGTTGGCCATGATCACATTCACATTCACAAGGCGTACATACTGTATGTGCTGCCCTTTTAACGTGGTACTGTAAAATTTATTTTTGGGGTGATTGTTACTGTTGTGGGTAAGTTAGAACCTTTTCTCATTACTGTTCTTTTCTTTTTCACTTTCAGGTCGTATCACCCAGATTCACAACCATATTGAGGAAACCATGCTGCTGCAGCAGATGGGTTCTACATGTGTCTGATTGTTGGCTTTGGCAATACTACAACTGCAAGTCATGAAAGATAAGTCATTTTTTGGGGGATGGGGGTTCTTCTTTGGAAAACAATGCTCATTAATATTTTTGTCTTCTTTCCAGGTCTTCACTGTATCTCAAAGGTTGTCTGTCCTGAGATTGGAACATACGGCAGGTCCACAGCACCTTGATGCTGCCTGCAAACAGATGAAGCAGAAAGTATTCAGAGTTCATTCTAGTACTCTTACAGCACCCAGTATCCTGCTCTTTGTTAAATCCAGCTTCAAATACATAGTTATTACTAAATGCCTGTGAATAAACTTAGCAAGCTTAGTGACACACACTGGACCAGTGACTTACAGTCCCAACCAGGAATACACATTTAAGATTCCTTACATACTGAAGTATGCCTGTTACATCTGAGTAGAAAAAGAGATATTATCTGGCATGTATTTTATCGACATTGAATACTTCGCCCCTGTGAAAAACAAGAAAAAAAAAGAAAGGAAAACTAAAAAAAAGCGGAAATCAAACTGATACTTACCTATACATAACATAATGTAGTTGGCTGCACTGCAATGACGTCATTGGTGCACTTACAGTACTTTGTATCATTTTTGTCCTATGACTGTATGATTGCTAGTTAAAACAGTCACCTGTGGAGAAAAACTGAAAATAGCTGGCATGTATTTGACCATAGTGGCACAGTGTGTACCTATATAACAAATTCTTGTGAGATCCACCACGGTTGCATAATGAAGTTTGTGAAGAAAATGGGCAGACTGATTTTTTTAAAATTTTAAACTGGGTTGAGCTATGAGCTGATACCCGCCCCCCCAATGCGCTGGTGTGCTGCATACCATGGCGTGCCAGACGTATTGGTAGCTGTGCCCTTGCTGTTAAGGGGAAGGGAGAGAAATGGCAGTGATGCAGAAATGTACAAAAAAAAGGGCCATAAAAAAAAAAAATGCCCACTGTGATATAGTTCAATGCTGCAGTCCATAGGGACAACATGGGTGGATTGCTTCTTGAGGGAGGGTCAGGCAGAGGAAAAACAGTTCCACAGACAGAAAACATGACATCAGCCCTTTTCTAAAAGCAAAATGTCTGCAGGACTCCGCCCATGCAGCCGTAAAAAAGGACAAGGGACCCACCAAGGATCACACACAGCAATTGACATTAGAAAACTTTTATTACATCAGAAAAAAGTGCATGTACAAACTTTTGAGCAGCAGAATGCCGTTACTGCATACCGGCACTAGTGAAAGACGTTCTGCCAGGGGGACCCTGGCATCATCAGATTCAATCAGTGGCAATACCTAGTGCCCTTAAATACCCAATTCATTAATCATAAGCACCTGTATGTGTTACTTAAAAAATCAATAACATGAACAGCTAAGTGACAGGTCTTCAATGTTTGCCTGTATTACCTCACTAAGCTGTCAGGCACACAGTTACAAATTTATATAATTACACTTGCTATGGAAAGGTAAACCCATCTAGCAGTGATCAATTAAAACACCAATATGCATATTTAAGTATCATTCATGCAGAAATATTTCATGCAGATCATGCCAATATAAACATTGTTTCTTGTATATATAATATATATATATATATATATATATATATATATATATGTGTATATATATATATATATATATATATATATATATATATATATATACAGTATATATATATATATACACCCACCCCAACTTTGCTTTATTTCTAACCTAAAATAATATATACTGCTTCCCAACTTCGTTTTTGATTTTGTTGCTGATTACACATTGTGTCATTATTAAATTTGACCACGGCAATTTTATAGGGATGACTAAAATAGGTGGTTCAAGTATTTATGCAACACATTTTCATCATTATCCATGTGCATAGTTTGACTTCACCATACTTTAAACATGAAGCATACTGTATCGAGGACTGTGCTACTATATCTACTTATTCAAGAAAAGCTACTTTAAGCACATCTTGAAAAAAATGTTATCTCGTCAATTTTGTAAGAAACACTGCAAGATCAGTACTGTCATTCAGCCCATTGTTACTTCTGGCTCCTAAATGACATATCCACCAACTTTCCCGTTGGCCAATTTTTTGTTCTGAATCTTCACCTCTTATACCACAGGTTACCTTTTCAATCCCCAAAAGATTAATTTCATGCTTTACATGCAGATCTGTGGTCATGTGCTTTATGGCATAACTCATGTCCTTTCTCTGTATTGATCTTAAGTGTTCGCCAACCCTAGTTTTGAATGCACAGGTGGGGCGACCCACGTAAGAGCTACCACCACCACAACTGAGCAAATATACTACCTCTTCAGTTGTACATGCAATAAAGTCACTGTCCTTGACTATCTCTTCCATTTTTGGGTTGAGAAAAGTTTTTCACTGTTTTACATATGAGCAATACATGCATCTAGCACATCTAAAGGTACGGGGGGGTGACCAAGTTGTCCTCATTTTATCAGCTACATCAGGTGCACTCAGTGATACAGCATTTTTTATAGTTTTCATCTTCTAAATGCAAAAGTGGGACCTGTTTTAACTAAAGTGCAAAGTTTGGTTTCCACTGACAACATCTGTCAATTGTTCCGTATGATGTCAGCAACCAAATAAGCTCTAGTTGAGTAGTTAGTAACACATTTACAACTATCCAAGGAGGTATGTGTTTTGACCCCAGGAAACAAAGTCTCTTCCCTAGAGATGTTTTCTGCTTGTGTAAAACATTTCTTAACCCAAAAACTGGAGAGATAGGCATGAAATTAATGTTTGGAGGATTAAAGAGGTGGAGATTCGGAACAAAAAATTGGCCAACGAGAAAGTTGGTGGATATATCATTTAGGAGCCAGAAGTGACAATGGGTTAAATGATAGTACTGATCTTGCAGCATTTCTTACAAAATTGACGAGATAACATTCTTTCAAGATTTGCTTAAAGTAGCTTTCCTTGAATAAGTATATATAGTAGCACAATACTCGCTATAGTATGCTTCATGTTTAAAGTATGGCGAAGTCGAACTAGTCACATGGATAATGACAAAAACATTTGACCTGCATGAAAGCTTCCCCCAACACAAAAGAGGTAGGCACTGGGGTTTACTGTTACATGGGGGTATAGCTCAGTATTTTTGTATCTTGGAAGCAGTCTAGAGTTTATTAGCCAAAGACCCTCTCATTTTGAAATATTGCAATGTTTTCCCCATTGTGCTGAAACCTCCAATGATTCGCTTTAAATAAAGCAGTAAAACCTAAAGCCGCTACATCCCCCCTCCATATTCACTTAGAGAGGTCAATGCCCTGTTATTTGTGACTGTAATTACAGATTCATTTTTGCTGAGGTGAGCACAGACTAACTGGAAACATTGGCCGTTTCTTGTGAGGAGGCAGGCGGGAGAGTGTGAGACAAGTTCTCTCAGTAGGCTATTCCGTTGGATTCTTGGCTTCCATCATAGGAAATTGCTCTTGTATTTCATGTGTATGTGTTAGCGCGAGCGAGCGAAGGACGCATCAGCAGTAGGCTCTCCTTAAGTTGTGATCCAGAAGGATCCATTGCCTTTCATGGCATGCCAGACATATCGGTAGCTATGCCCTTGCTGTTAAGGGGAGGGGACAGAAATGGCAGGGATGCAGAAATGTACAAAAAAAATGCCCATAAAAAAAAAAGCCCACTGTGATACAGTACAGTGCTGCAGTCCATAGGGGAAACATGGGTGGACTGCTTCTTGGGGGAGGGTCAGGTGGAGGAAAGGCAGTTCCAAGGACAGAAAACATGACGTCAGCCCTTTTCTACATGCAAAATGTCTGCAGGGCTCCACCTATGCAGCCGTAAAAGGGGAAAAAAGATTAACATCACAATTCAAGTCAAAAGCACAGGAAGTAAGATTCATACTTACTGTAAATTACTGATGTTTTTGATGAGTGTAATGTTAACCCTTACAGGGCCGCAGATTGATATATCCATCCAGAACTCCAATATGTTCAAATTCTCTTGGCAATCTATGGGTTAACTGTGTGGTGGTGCTTTGCTGGCTGTAGCCATACTTGCAGTGCAAAACCTTCACAGAAACAACCACAAATAAAAACCAGCATTAGAAATTCTTGCTCAGTGTGGCACAAGTATTTTGTTGTTACTTGTTCTCATATCATCTTGTACTGATCATGCAGATATATTTGAAAAAAAAATATATAATACAACAAATTAACTTTATTAAAAGAACAGTCCATCATAATTGAATTGTGGAATCCCTATTAATGCACAATAAATGATTTAGAATGACCAGATTTAAAACAACAGTGCTAAATTTGGAGATATAATTTAAGGAACATGCGGATATTCCTGCTAATAATGGTGATGGCACTAGAAACCACATTTCTGGAAAAAAGACTATAGTACTGAAGTGGGACAAAAAGAAATAAATTAATGCATATTCATAGGAAATGAACTCACCATTGCATCACAAAACAAGTTTTATCTTGGAAGCCAGTACTGCAAGTGGCATGAGCAGTACAAGCCAGCTGGTAGTTTCTTGATGAATGTCACTTGTAGCATGTGCAACTGATGTCCAATCATGCTGCCTGGATGTGGGTTCTTACATTGGGCTAAGGCACAAGGTCTGTTTCTCTCTCTCTCTCTCTGTCTCTCTCACTCAAGAAGCAGGGTGGCTGTAGGTTCTTTTAATGGGCTAAGGCACAAGGCCTCTCCATCTCTCTCTCTCAAGAAGAAAGGCAGTTGTGGCTGGTTGTGGGTTCTTATAATGGGCAAAGGCACAAGGTCTGTCTCTCTCCCTCTCTCTCTCTCTCTCTCTCTCTCTCTCAAGAAGCAGGGTGGCTGTGGCTGGCTGCGGGTTCTTAAAATGGGCTAAAGCACAATGTCTGTCTCTCTCTGTCTCTGTCTCTCTCTGTCTCTATCTGTCTCTGTTTCTCTCAAGAAGCAGGGTGTCTGTGGCTCGCTGCAGGTTCTTATTCTGGACTAAGGCACAAGGTCTGTCTTCTCTCTTTCTCTCTCTCTCTCTCTCAAGAAGCAGGGTGGCTGTGGCTGGCTGTGGGTTCTTATAATATGCTTAGGCACAAGGTCTACCTCTCTTTCTCTCTCTCTCTCAAGAAGCAGGGAGGCTGTGGCTGGCTGTGGATTCCTATAATTGGCTAAGTCACAAGGCCTGTCTGTCTGTCTGCTATTCTCTCTCTTTCTCTCTCTCTCAAGAAGCAGGGTGGCTATGGCTGGCTGCGGATTCTTATAATGGGCTAAAGCACAAGGTCTGTCTCTCTCTCTCTCTCTCTCTCTCAAGAAGCAGGTTGGCTGTGGCTGGCTGCTGGTTCTTATAATGTGTCATCCATCTTCTGGATGAGACATAAAACCGAGGCCCTATCTGCCTGTTCTGGTGTTAATTCAGGTGAATTTTAACGATCTGATGGCACTTCTCAAAAAGAGATAGGGAATTTTTTATTAAAACAAAAATAAGCAATAACCAAACAACAAAAAATATACATATAGCATAAACCAACAAATGTTAAACATAGGTCTTCTAATCTTCATATTTAACACATTCTATACAGTTTTCTCATTATGTTATTGGAGCATCATTATCAGTAATCCATGGCATTGTTTTCCACAAATCTTGTAATGCTTCCCCTGATTTTTCCCTCTTCTCTTTTAAATATATCTTCTTTATATATATTTCAATTCTATTTAGCAATTCAACATAACTCCTTTTTTTGTGCTGCAAGGTGAATGCACACCTTGCTAGCCAAATGTGCCACTTAAGCACCACCATTATAACCTGTAGGGTACTCACATTCCATTTTGCCTGTGTTCTACTGAATCTCCCATACATTATGTTTGCAAAGCTCAGCTGTTTGAAGACATCTTCTCTCCATGTTCTTGCTAAAAAAAAATCCAACCCCCCTTGATAAATGAACATGAAAAAAGAAGATGCTCTATTGTTTCTATTTGCAAAATGCAATTTGGTCTCACACACATTCTCTCGGCCTGTTACTTGTGTTTCTGGTTAGATTTTGTGTTAATTTTTTCGTGGTATGATAGCCACTGTATGTCCCACATAGTCTCTGGGATTCTTTAATTATTTATAAATGATAATAAAGTAGCTCTATCAGTATCTGGACATTTTCCAAAAACTATCTCTACTGAGCACATTCTTGCCTCTATTAGATGATAAAATTGTTTTCTGTTTTGCTGCAAGATTTGCTGCACTGTTACCTGCCACTGTTTTAACCATAAAAAAAGTATTTCTCTTACATACTCTGGGATCACCGCAGATTTCTTAAAGACTTTTGAATTATTATGTTCCCATTGATCCATCCAGGATTTACAAGTCTCTGAAAACATGGGTTCCCACCCCCCCATTCTGGCCTGTCAATAATGGTTTTAAATTAGCATATAGAAATAAACTATTAAATAATATTATAGGGTTGACCATTTGTAGTCCTCCTTGTTTTATTGAGAGGTATAAGATATTTCTTTTCATAGGGTTTAAGCGGCTTCCCCAAATGGCCTGAAAAAATAAACTCAGGAGAGCTGTTTTCTATTTTCTTTGGAGGTGGAAATATATAGCAAATAAAGAGGAACACTAGAATCAAGAAAGTTTTAATCAAGTACACCCGTTTCTTTTTACTTATCTTCCCTTTATTCCATCAAGCTACCGTCTGCTTACCTATTCTCATTTTTTTGTTCCCAGTTGCATTCTTCCATCTCCCCCCTCTTTAAAATTCTATCCTGAGTATGTTAATATTTTCTGGTTTTATGCAAATACCTTCTATCACTTTTTTTTATTTAAAGTGTGTTTTAAGCATTGTCCCACACATTTTGCTGTGTTTAAGGCAGCCCCAGAAAAAGTACCAACTATTTTACAAACTCTAATAATCTCTCTCAGTGATTCTTCATCTTTCACTAAAACAGTCATATCATCTGCAAATGTTAACACTTTATATGGAAACACTTGTCCTGAGATCTCCACAACTTTTATTCTTTTAGATATATTGATTTTCCTTAATAATGGGTCAATAAAAAAGACATAAAATTGGGCTCGGAGGGCAGCCTTGTCTAACTCCCCTCTGTAACTGTATTATTGGTCCCTTCCACCCTGTACTGTGGTTTTTACGGTAGCTGTTCTGTAAATACTTTACAGCCATCCAATAAAGCTACTAGGTAACCAATAGAATTCCAGAATCTTACATAGATATCCATGATTTATCCTGTCAAAGGACTTTTCCTGGTCAAGCAAGGCCAAATATCCATCAATTAAGCCATGTTTCTCCCCTCTCTATTATTTCCCTTATGGATAGCAAATGCTGCTGTATTTGCCTTCCTGGTATCACATATGTTTGAGCTTGTGATATGAGGTCTTGATCTATTCTAGATAATCTATTTGCTAGCACTTTCATTAAAATCTTGAAGTCCATGTTTAGGAGGCTTATAGGCCTCCAGTTTTTTTAATTTGATTTATCACCTTTCTTATATATATAGGTTAACAAGCCCATATTCATATAGAGAGGAATCTCAGATGTGTCAAGGATAGCATTAAATACTGTAGTTATCTCTTCAGTTACTGTAATTCTACACCTATAATCTTGAAGATTTCATTGGGTAACCCATTCAGACCTGGAGATTTTCCCCCTTTTAGCCCTAATATCACTTTCTGGACTTCTCCCACCTCCAAGGGCCTTATCAGCTGCTCAATTTGTTCCTCCTTTATTTTAGGGATTTTCATCTCTTGTAAAAATTATTTCAAACTGGTTAAATCTGTTGCTAGTGGTGTCTACATATTATTAGTACAATTTGATACTATTCTCAACATTTCTTCTTTAGTTTTACCTATGTTCCCCTGTTCATCCCTTATACCTGACATATTCCTTCCCATAAATAAGCTTAAAATGGACATGCTATTTCTGCTTTTCCTGAGCTGTCAAATTGGTGTTGGAAATATGAAGCTTTTGCTTTATCCGTATGATATTCTATCAGCTTCTGTCTGGTTTCTTTGATCTGTGTTTCTAAGGTTTGTCCTGTCTCATGTGTTAATGATAACAGTTGCTGAAGCTGCTTCCTCTGCTGTAAATACTGCATATATTTATATTTGCTATTTTTCCTACACAAATCCTTGCATAACTTGCATAAGTACTGTCTTAGTGTCTTCCCACCACCTTACTGGATTGTCATGAAGTATGTATACAGATTTCTTAGCTAACAGGCATTGTTTTATAGCTTCCAATATTCGATTATTCTGTAACAATGAATTATTAAGTTTCCAGGTACCTGGTTCTTTCTGGCAAGTACTTTGGGGACCAATCTGTAACTCCAGTAAATCATGATCTGAAAATTCCATAATTTGATGTTTTACTGCCTCTATTCTTAAATCTTCTGAAGTAAAAAAATAATTTATCCTTGTTGCTAAGCTACCTGTGTGGAAAGTTGGTGTGTGTTTTTTGTTTAACCGAAAAAAGATATCCTGTAACTTAGCTTGGTGAATAATTTGTAAAAGTGTACTTGAATCACTATACTGTTTTGCTGTTCTTGGCATAATTGAACAATTAAAGTATCCTGCCAAGATTATATGGTATGATATACACATAAATGGCTATATTAATTTAAATAAATCACTTCTTAACGCCTTTGTTTGTAGAGCGTATACATTTATCAACCTATAAGGTGTTTAAGTACTACATTCATTAGTAGTACCCTCCCAGGAACCAAATCCAGCAGTTTAAGCACCTGAATGCTATGTTGTTTGAACAGAATTCCCACCCCTGAGCATGTCTCCTGGCCTATCCACCAGAAGGATTTCCCTAAATACCAGTCTCTGGCTGACACCCTGTGTTTCTTTTAAGGTGTGTAGCCTCACATCCTGCAGAAATATTAACCCAAACTGTAAGCAAGATAGGAAGGAAAAAAAGCTTTTTTTTTAGAGGCTGTCTTAATACTGTTAACATTTACAGTATACACCAAGAAGGAATCAGCCATCCCTGTTTATTATTTAAATTTCCCTTTCCTTGTAGTGTGTTCTTTACTTTTTATTTTCTTTTTAGCTTTCCTTTTCTTAGGACCACTAGACTCTAAATGGATCTCTGAGTCTGTAGTGACTTCTGGTAGTGAGGATGAAATGGAGGAAGACTCTAAGTCTTCCCCTGAATTTTCTGACTGCAAAATCTCATATCTATTAGATACTGGGGTTGTTTTCTGTGTGTCTGACTTCTTTAGGGGTATTTTACCCTTTTGCCTGGTAACCCTCTGAAATTCTTCTTTCTCTGGGATTGGGGGTGGGGGCATTTCTGTCTGCTGCTGGGTGTTATTTGGTTCTTCTAAATTCTCCCTTTCTTGTCTATCCTGACTATCCTCTAACTGTTTGGGGTGCGGTTCTCCCTGTTTGGTCTGTGCTGTTAAAACCTTTGGCCCTACCCTTTGGGGGGTTCTACTCCTGTTTCTGAGGTATCCGGTTTTTGCCCCAGTTTATTTTTTTGAGTTAAAGGGATAATCAGTCTCTGTTCTTCCTAAGCTGCATAGTCTCTATCATTGTGTGCTGCCCACTTGCAATTTTGAAAAGTATGACCCTGTTCATCACAAAGATTGCACTTACACTCATTCATGCCCTGGTTCCTCACATAAGGTACATTTTGCTGTGTCACATACATTACTTAAATGTTCCCTATAACCACATTTATAGCATGATTTAGGCTGACCTGGGTAGAATAAAATACCCCAGTCTCATCCCAAAAAGAAGGAATTAAGCAGATGTAATACACCAGTTTCTGTTGTTTTCAAAAATACCTTCACCCTCCATCCCCCAGTCCAAATGTTCTCTATATCCATTATGGCTTCTGGGTCTTCCATCAAAGTACACCTTTGTTTCAGCCAATAGATAAGGTCATGCAAGCTAACCCCTTCTCTTCTGAATAACACAGTGGTAGTTTTTTTGAGCTGGTTTCATCAGGGGGATTGCCAGAAAATGGGACCAAACAGATGATTTTTTAAGTGCACTATATTTGGTCCAGAATCTCTCTAGGCCTGCCATGGTCTTAAAGCTTGTATTGAATGTTGATTCTCCCAATATATGTATGAGAGCGTATATTTCATTTGCAAAAAATGTCATACTGTCTCTTAACAAAGTTCCGGCTACAAAGAGTCTGTCTGGAGGCTGAGCTTAACCTCCTGTATATGAAAGCCTCACAGGGTTATACATTTTTGCTGACAGAACTGGTAGCTTAAATAATGAGGCAAAAGTTTTTCCTGAGTTTTTCCTACTGAGCAAGAGAGGCTTTTGAGGTATATTCAAGCTTTGTTCGGGATGTCCCCCTATTTGTTCTATAGCTAGTACCTCCATTCTCGCTGTGTTATTATTTAACTGCAATTGGGAATTCTGAGTTAACTCTAGCTCCAAGGGAAGTTCTAAGCCCTCCTCAGCCCAGTCCATGTTTACAGCTCTTTTATTTATTTGCACATTTTGCTCATTAAAAATTGCAATCAGGGAACTTCCCAATTCCCACTGACCTGAAGTGTCATTTTGTTGCCAGCCCACTGCTGTGAGTGCTGAATCCACTGACCTCACCAATTTCTTTGCATTCTGCCCTTCTTCTCCTGGTCTTAGGCCTGGTTCTTGCTGTTCCAGTATTGCCATTCATGACCTTGTGGTAGGAGAAAATGTTTCTAGAGGCATTTTACTGGGTCCCGGCACCACTGCTCCAAAGTTCGTTGTAGACGCTCGCTCCATTCCACCTCTGCTGCCCAGTTGACTGGTGGCTCTTTTGATGATCCTGCATCACTCCTTTGCAACTGGACTTGTTTGACAGCTTTTACCTTGCTGTCAGAGCGTAAATACCTTAGGTTCTGCTGAAATGTCATTTTTTTACCATAAATGCTCATTCCTCTTTCTCAAACTGCTTTTCTAGCTCTGTTGCCTCAGGACTGTTCTTTATGTACCTCATCTCATGTTTTTTCCTACTGGGTTCACTTTCCACATCACAGTTCTCTATCCCTCTAATGTTCAAATTTTCTGTTTCAGATCCCATCACTGTATCACTGCTGAACTCCTCTTTTTCTCCTCCTGTTTCCATGTTTTGTTCCATAATAGTAATTTCTTCTGTTGCTTCTGTTTGGGTCTCCAGAAATGTTAAGGTGGGAGAGGAGACCCTCTCCCCCACCTCCATTCTCTCCATTTCCTCCTCCTCCTTCTCTCAGGTGGCCATCTTGGCAGCAAGCCAAGAGGACAAGGTTTCCTCCTACAGCAGAGTAGGGGAACTTTTTATTCAAAAACTTCACACAAAACATACAACAGTGTATTAAGTCATACAAATCATAGGAAGAGAAGTCAAAAACAGAAAGCAGTATCACAATATACATAAAAAACTCAAAAAGAAAACAGTCCTGAAGTATTTTTTTTATTTTATTTTAAATTTGTTAACCAGGTAAGGATACTGGGCAAAACCCTTTTTCACGTCCAACTCAAAGAAAAAATCAACAATGACAAACATGAAACTAAACTATACAAAAACAAGGCATAGTACATACAAAGAAAAAATAAAATAGAATCCATAAAAAACAAAGGTGAAAAACAGCAACTCGGCACTCAACAAGAAAAATAAAAAAATAAAAAGCAGAAATCAACTTGGCAAGAAAAACAAAACAACATATTCAGGGAAAAATCCATGAACACAAATCCCAGTAGTGCTGAAAAAACCCAGGTGATACTGAGGTTTTCTTGGAACAATAAGCAGTGTGCAAACCCTGTAAAATCTGAGAGACTATCTGAGTAGGACTACATACTTTCTGTTGCAGCCAAAATGCACATCTGGTCTGCCACAAATAGAAGCGACAAAATGCAAAAATCAAATGTAGAGTGCTGGGATGATAATGACTCAGACCAGGGGGATAAATACCGTAAACCAAAATATCATAAGTATGGGTTGGAAGTGCCTTTTCCTTCCACTTATGGAGGAGAAGGGTTCATACTGGTTGTGTATAGGGGCATCCATTAAAAAAATGCAACACAGTTGCAGGAATAGAAGGGCATGAATCACAAGGACAAGTTCTCTCCTCCTGAGCCTTATGTTTCAGGTTATCACAAACATTAAGCCTTCTGTGACAGGATAACCAGGTAACATCTCAAACCAACTGAGGAATGCGGGGATCAGTCAATTGGATAAAAACACTGGAGTAGTCCAAAATAGTACCAAGGGAATCCTGTAACACAGGAAGGTCCAAAAAGGACAACCCCAAAATAGACTGATATAAATGCTTCCTCGAGGAAGAGAGGATCATTATGGGGTTTAAGGACCACTGATAAATCTTCAAAAAAGTGGGGATGATATAATGGGGGAGGTTATATTTATGAAAGTTTCAAGGAATCTCCATAGGAAGAATGTACCAGGCAGTGTACAATGGAGCAACACGATGATGAAGAAGAGATAACCAATAGACTGGCAGGGTATGCTAAAGGTAGGGAATAGTAAATTTTAGAAACACACAGTGAAAAAACACCGAAGGGCTCAACATCCGAACTCTGCCATGGCAATAATCAGGATATGTGTAATTTTGCTTAACTGGATTCAAACGACTGCCCAAGAAACCCTGAAAGAAAACATTATGTAAACGGGCTTCCAAGGAAAGGGGGACTGGAAAAACTGAAGTTAAATGAAGAAACAAGGAAAGAAAAAAGTCTTCAACAACAAAACCCATTTCCTTTTCACTATAGTATGACCCTTCCAGGAAGCAACCATGTAGAAAGCCTTATCCAGGACAACAGTCCAATTGGAGAGGGCATGGTGGTGCCAAAGGTCAATCCTAAAACTTTGATTGAGGTGAAGTGCAAAGGTACCCTAGCAATATGGCGAAGAGGATCAGGGGGTGGTGACATTGGGAGGTACAATGCTGAGCTTTTACCGTAATTCAACTTAGAACCAGACAACTGTTCAAAATCTGTAAGAAGGAGGAACAAATCCATCTCCTGAAGTTGAGGAGTGGAGTGTGTAATCTTATGATGTAAACCTGTTCCTAATCATTGTGATTTGTAATCTTACCTTGTAGTCTCATGTTATGTAACCTGCACCTAATTAGGTACCATGCTGTCCCAAGTGTCTAAGCATGTTATTTCCTGCACTGTCCTGGGTCATACCTGAAAACAGGCAATTTGTCTTATCTAGTGTACTTACCTGGTTAACAAAAGCTAAATAAATAAATAAATGCAGTGGTCATCCGTATAAGCCAATACCATAGGAATGGGGCACCCAGAAGGAAAAGAGAGATGAGGAATAGATGGATGGTGTAAAATCCTATGAAGCAAGGGATCAATATAAAAACATAAAGAAGAGGACTTAGGAGGCAGCCTTGCCAAACCCTAGTCTGACTCAAAAAGGGAAGACAAGGGGCACCATTCACATAAGGCTGGATCCAAGCAGTAGAACAGAGTAATCTAATCCACTGGATGAAATGCTGTGAAATACTGTAGTGAGAGAGGACATGAAAGAGGTAGTCATGATTCACCCTATCAAACGCTTTCTCTTGATCCAGAGAAAGGAGGGAGAAGAAGAAGAGCTGAAGGCAGAGATATCCCTTAGAAGGGAAAGATTTGAAACAATAGTGCGACGAGGAATAGCATAAGTCTGAACATCTGAAATAACATGGGATGCAACACTAAGGAGTCGGTGAAGTAGGACGGATGCAAACATTTTATAGTCCACATTCAAGAGACTCAAAGGCCTCCAATTCTGAATGTCTGACCTATCCCCTTTCTTAAACAACAGAAATACGATAGCATCTGAAAAATTATGAGGAACAGAATGAGTATCAATGATAGTATTAAAGCGCAAGGTAAGAATGGGAGAAAAAAGGTCAGAAAATGCTTGGTAAAGCTCCACCATAAGGCCATCCTGCCCCAGAGAAGTACACTGTTTCTGCTTCTTGATGGCCGCCTGCACCTCTAACAAGGAAATCAGGGCAGTCAACCAGGTGCAGAGATCTAGAGGGAGAGAAGGGATCTGGAAATCAAAAAAAGGAAGCAACAGTTGGCAAGGTCACTGTAGCAGTCCCGAAGACACTGGCCAGGTGGGAAAAAACCTTTTGCTGGAGAGATGCCATAGTGTCATAGACCATTAAGGAGTCAGTGTCAGTAAGACATTTGATGTGCGTGGCTGTCACCCTGTCAGAACATAGCTTATAGATGTCAAAAGAGGCCTTAGAGGAACGGGTGCCACAAAAAGCCTCAAGATGCAAGGAGCGAGCCTTGTTATATAGATGCTCTTCCATCTGGGTCTTCAAAGAAGCAATAAGAGGGGAGTAATCATGTCCAGACTCACATGCCCTGGAGATAGTATCCCATAGATGCTGCATCAGAAGCAAATACTGATGATAAGAGGAGGCAGATTTTCTCCTAGCATGCCTGAGAAAAAAGCATTTAAGATCCAATTTGGTGTCCTCCCACAAATGTAAGGGGGAGGCATAAGCATCCAGAACCGAAATACGGGCCAACAAAAATTCTCGACAATCCCTAACAATGCAATCATCAGACAACAAGGAGCTATTCAACTGCCAGTGAGAAGAAACTACAACAGGATGGGAAGCCATGGAAGGATAACAAAGCAATGAAATGGCCATGTGATCTGAGGTTTCACAAGGAATAACCTTTGCCTGCTGAACCATAACATTTTGGGAAAGGAAGAAAAAATCAATACGAGTGGCTAGAAGGCCTCTGTGATAGGTCTTCACTCCCTTGGGATGCACCTCACAGTAGCCATCCTTAAGAGAAGCAGTCTGAAGAATAGTCCGTAATGCAGTAGAGTACCCGAAAAGCTTCTGAGTGTAGCCCCCTCTGTCAGCCAGGGTAAGACCACAATTGAAATCCCCCCATGTAAAGATGCCAGGAGGTGTACAAATAAGGTTGCAACAACTGAAACAAGTCCGAATGAGCAGCAATACCTTCAGGAGCATAAATATTGAGAATCCAGAGATTCAGGTGATGAAAAGTACAGTCAAGCAGTAAGGCGCAGCCAGGGACAATATCAATCAGTCTCGTGACAGCACAGTCAAAATCAGAAAACAAAATACCCAAGTCATCACATTTATCCTCACCAGAGGACCAATAGAAAGGGCCTTCGGTCCACCCGGCAGAAGCCCGGGACAGCGCATAGCGAGTCTTCAACCTTGTATCCTGGATCAAGTAGATATCATGTGGGAGATCCAAAAGATACTGCAAGAAGGTAAGAAGTTTCCTGTGGGATTTCATGCTGCACACATTAACCATGAAGCAGTGGAGGCTCAGACCCACAGGCATAAAGAAAATGGAGAAGATGGAAAAAACATACGAAGAAACAGGGAAAAACTAAACAAGAATGTGTCAAGTAACCGCAGATTGCTGCCTGGGGGAGGGATCCTGTTGGGAATCAGAGGAGTAGTCCATATAGAGAGAAGAGGCCTGAAAGGATTCAGAATCATTTTCCTCATCCATTATGTCATTCCACTGCTTCTGCTTCGTCAAGGCCTGATAACGATTCCTGGTCAGAATGGACTGCCTTGGGAGGGGACAGGGAGCCTTCAGCTTACCTTTAGGCTTACCCCGCTTGCCTTGAGAAACCTCCTCAAAGGGGTCCTGGTCTACAGGGGGAGGGGGCATGGGGTCAGAGGGGGAAACAACCTCCAGGGATGAGTAGGCACAGGGGGGGATCTGATTCTGCAGTATAGGACCATCTACCCGAATAATGAGAGGAGAAGTCGGGATAACGTCACTTGAAGGGGGGGTACCACTTCCTGGTGTTCTCCTTCACTCTGGTGAAGTACCTGAGTTTGAGAGTCAGATATAAGGACCACCTGGTCCTGAGGGGGGGTGATCCAGCTGATTATGGCCTGCCCATGGACACTGGTGGTAGGTATGACAAGATTCATCACAGAGATTACATTTCTGTGGGCTAGGGCAACTAAGGCTAACATGACCATAGGCTAAGCAAATAGAGCACTGTGACTTGCCACAGGTATGACTGAGGTGTGTCCGGGCACATCATTTATGGCAAGTACGGGGCTGACCAGGGTAAAAGCATAAACCCCTGTCTCTACCTATATAAAAACTACAGGGCAAATGTGTAATACCCTGGTCAGTCTGCCTTAATGGCACCATAATCTTCCAGCCCCCTCTCCAGATGAGGTCCTCAGCCAAAATAGGATGAGGAGCCTTGGAAATATCACAGTGCTGCTTAAGCCAGTATTGGACGACTGCTATGATCACTCCTTCATTACAAAAAAGAAGGGTAATAATTTTTACTGTAGGTTTAGTAAGGGGAATGAGCATAAAGGCTGTGCCTTCACCATTTCATATTTGGTCCAAAATCTTTCCAAAGTATAAACATTCTAAAAGCTTAAATCATATATAGACTCCCCTTTAACATGTATGAAGGCAAACAGTTCACTAGAGGAAATACCCAGAGAGTCTCGCAACATAGAATGCAATATTGTTTTCCTACCAGGTGCAGTAGTAAGATCACCAAAAAACTTTAAAAAAATAGCATTCCTATGCTGAGCTGGTGCACCCAAGTTTTGAAGAAGGTCCCTGAGGTGAAATGACTGGTCCTTTGAAGTCTCACCTGCTGGTAGAGAAGGCAAGGCAGGGTCATCCATACAGTGCTGGGAATCATCATCTAAGAAGGAGTGCACAGAAATGGAAGGTTGTGGTACCAAGGAAAAATTCTACATGAGCCCAGTGTCTGTAGAGTGTGTAGTCAATGGTTGGCCAACTATAGAGACCTGGGAGGGAGCCAAGGACCCAAGGTGTAATGCCACCAGAGGATGCTGAACTGGCAAGGGAGTAGCAGCAGTGGGCAAAACAGGAACCAAGTTGTCCAGCATGATGTCTCGGGCACTGACTGCATAAGGAGACATCCATGGTGTCCCAGAAAGTTGCTGTGTCCAACCCACAGCTCAGAGAGTGGAAGCCGGGGATCAGACATAATCAGGAGAGGAGGTACCTCCATGGATGGTCATGGGAGTGAGTGAACCAGGAGCAGGCAAGGCTGAACAGGTAGGAGCAGTAAACAATTCTTGTGAGTCAACATGTGGTTGCACAGCTTGTAAAGCAGTTGGAGAAGAGATAGGTGGCAGGTCAGTGCGTAAGGCATCTTCCTTCAGCACAAATTGCCTCATAAGGGAGTGATGTTGGTCATAGAGCTGGTGCAAATGTGAGGAGGACAAGGAAATAGTGCAGGTCCAAGGAGTAGCAACTGGAAAGTGATCCAAATTCAGTGTTTCAGTATTCAGAACAATGGAAGCAGTAGGAGATGAGAGCACCTCTGATGGAGATTCCAAGCTAGACACAGAGTCAGAAAGACTATTACTGTAGACACTTGGCTGAACAATAGAATGAGAATCAGGAACAGATACCTGGGGATAGAAAGCAGCATCACCACCACCTCCACCTGGGTCCAGGATGGCAGCCATCTTGGCAAGCAACCAAAACAGCCAAAGGGTCTCCCTGCTGTAGAGTAAGGGAATTTCCCTGGTGCCCTAGCCAAATATCCCCCATTCACTAAAAAATACCACCAACAGTTTAATCTAGTTCAATGTCAGTTGGCATTCATCTGTATCCCCCTTCCCTGGGTAGTGCCTAAAAAATAAGCAGAATTTGTCTAGTGCACTTACCCGGTCAACAAAAACTAAATAAATAATGGGCTAAGTCACAAGGACTGTCTGTCTCTCTCGCTCTCTCTCTCTCAAGAAACAGGGTGACTGGCTGGGGTGTCTTATGTATTTCAGTGTCACGATCTCTGTCATTCAATCAGCAGGTTTTCAGTGACCACTGCCTACTAGTTGACATGTATTTCGATGACTGCAGGTAATAATGACTGCACACATTCTGAGAAATGTACTAACAAAGGCAAGGATAGTGAAGACAAACTCTGATGACATGTCATTTTGAAACACAGAACAAGAAGAAGTATTTTAATGCCATTTTTTTCTTTATTCACTTCCACTAATGTCCTCATCTTCATCAATGAGGAAGCAGTCCTCACAATCCTCAATGCTGGAGTTGTCCCCACTTGGAAATTATTTTTCTATGAGTGCATCATCGACCGCAGTGGAACACTGTTTGACACTACCACCAGGATGGTCTGCTTCACCCTCATTATCACCACCATTATCATGACTGGGTACAAACATAGATGTGCTTGTGCTACTTGGAATGTGATCTTCATTCATCTTGATAAATGTCAGCATGCTGACATTTGTAGGTGATCAGTTAGTACGATGGTCATGCACAATGCCCCCCACAGAACTACTGTAAATACCTTCTCCACACTTACACTAGAGGGTGGGCAGGTCAGGTAATTCAGGGGTCTTGATGTCAGCACTGGCCATTCATTGACCTTGCCACGCCAGTATACCAGAGGATCATCCAACATTGTCAGATGCCTGTTTTCTGACAGATAGGCCTCAGTCATGCTCTGTGGTGTGCGCAGTCCTGATGAGCCATCCAACATTTCACCCCCTTCCTCTAGATCACAAATTCCAATTTGGAACAAGACACTCCAAAGTGGGTTTATTTATTTATTCAGATCTTGGATTACAACCTTTGAGCTAGTAGGTCTTTGGCAAAGGTTCCATGCTATGAAGGTTGAAATACATAAAGGATACATACAGTCAAGGAAGAGATACATAGGTAAATCATAGCTAGATAGAGTAAGATCATAAATCTGGTAAACAAGCATCAGGGCTATCAAATCAAGATACAGACATAGGTAACTATTGATTTCTAATAGAGAAGACATACAGTAGGTCGAACTTAGAAAGTCTGTAGGGTATAACGTTTATGCCAAAAATAAAGTGCTAGTTAAAAAGAGGAGCGAGGAAAGAGACTGGTAAGATTCAGGGCAGGGAACTGGGGAAATCAAGCTTCCTTTTGTCAGTTGAAAACGAGAGGTTCAGACAGGGAACTGGAGGAACCAACGTTTCCTTTGTCAGTAATGAGGGTGAAGTGAGGGGGGGAGTTTGAAGATTAGCAGATATAGTTGATGAAGACTTGGGTCTATGACGGGGTAGGGGTAGTGTGGAAGAAATAGGTTAGGGTGAGAGCAGGAGGAGAGGGAAAGTAGAGGGGTAGGGAGATTAGCAGATACAGTTGATATAGGTGGAGTCTATGTGAGGGAGGAAGCAGGAGTGAGGAAGAATGGGGAAGCAGAGGGAGAGATAATGTAGAGGGAAGGGTGGAGACAAGGTGATGAAAATGGTGGCAGGGGCACCTTTGGGGGGAGGGAGATAGGAGGTAGGAAGTAAGAAGCATGTTTGGCAAAAGTGGGAGCGGGAGAGGGAGGACAGTTGACAATCAAGGGTCATAGTACTGGTCAGGTAGATTCAGTGTCCTAGGCCAGTACCTTATTAATATTGGGAGCATGAGCAAACCATGTGGCCAAAGAGGTGGGAACAAAGTTTTTGCTTGAAAGGCCCTAATTGGGGTTCAGCATGGAGGTCAGCCAGGGGTGTGTTTAGCCACTTTGTTCCATGGTAGCCAAAGGACTGCTGCCCTTGGGTCATATGGCAGAATGGGACTTTGTATTGAATATGGAGAGAGCTACTAGTCAGCCTGGAGGGGGCTGATTGGTATAGCATAGAGTGGACTCCTGGTGGGTTAAGACCAAGTGTGACTTTCTTAGCCAGGAGGCAGAGTTGGTATTGGATGTAGGTGTCCAGGTTCAGCCAGCCTGTATGTGTGTTAGATCTAGTACTGACTAACAGGGAAAGGATCGCAGATCTCCAGGTAGAAGGTTACCTGGGTACCAGTGACCATCACATGATATGGTTCAATTTGGCCACTAGAACAAAATCATCCCATTCCAAGGCAAAAATATGGGACTTCAGAGGAGCTGACTTTGATAAGATGGTCAACAGAGTTAAGCTAGCCCTGGCAAAAAGAAATACAGGTAAGGGGTTACAGGCAAAGTGTGAAAGCATTAAAGATGCAATACTTGAAAGCAACATCCCATTGTGTTAGTGAGAAAAGGAAGTGCAAAAGAAGAAGGAAACCACTTTGGTTCTCAAACACAGTAGCAGAAAAGGTCAGATCCAAAAGGCTGGCCTTCAGGCAATATTAATGGAACACAGCAGGATGAAGACAGGGAGGCATACCAAACTTCCCTAAGGGAAGCAGGGAAGGCAGTAAGGCAGGCAAAGGCCCAAATTGAGGAAACACTAGCACAAACAGTAAAATAAGGTGACAAGAGTTTCTATAGATAAATTAGTGAAAGAAGAAAGTCTAGATGGGATATTGCTAAGATCAAAGGGGATAAGGGAGCGTGTGAGGAGGAGGACTATGTAAAAGCATTTATCCTAAATAGATACTTCTGCTCAGTATTTACTGAAGAGAAGGTAGGGCAGGGCCCACAGCTCAGCACCATGGACACAGGGGGGAGGGGAGGGAAGTGTGCACTAGTCCCTTCACAAAAGAAAGGGTCCTACAAGACCTCAATAAGCTCAGGGTGGACAAGGCAATGGGACCTGATGGCATGCATCCCAGAGTACTAAAGGAGCTAAGGGTGGAACTAGCAGAGCCATTATCAGAACTGTTTAGTGAGTCTCTGAGCACAGAAGAGGTCCTAGAAGACTGGAGAAGGGCTCATGTGATCCAGCTCCACAAGAGTGGTAGCAGGGAGGAGGCAGGAAACTACAGACCAGTCAGTCTTACCTCAGTAGTGGGCAAGATTATGGATACACTCCTTAAGGTAAGGATAGTGCAACACCTGGAATCCATAGGAGCACAGGATCCAAGACAGCATGGGTTTACAAAAGAAAAGTCCTGTCAAACTAATCTCATAGATTTCTTTGACTGGGTAACCAGAGTGGTGGACCAAGGGGGGAGCAGTTGATGTTGCCTACCTTGACTTCAGCAAAGCTTTCGATACTGTTCCACATAGAAGATTGATTAATAAGCTGGGTAGGCTTGGGGTCGGTCAGACGTTGCTGGCAGTCGCAAGGGAAGAAAGAGACTCGGGTGTAATCATCACCAATGACCTGATATCAACCAAGCAGACCACTAAAGCAGTAGGTAAGGCTAGAGGGATGTTGGGGTGTATTAGTAGGGGTATCACAAGTCAGAAGAGGGAGGTAATAATCCCTCTTTATAAGACACTGGTTTGGCCCCATATGGAGTACTGCATGCAGTACTAGAGGCCACATCATCACAAGAACTTTAACCAAATTGAGGCAGTCCAGAGAAGGGCAATCAAAATGGTGCAGGGACTGCATCAGAAGACATATGAGGACAGATTAACTGAGCTCAATATGTATACCCTAGAGCAAAGGAGGGAGAGAGGTGATATGATTGAAACATTCAAACACCTTAAGGGCATTGACAAGGTGAAAGAGTCTAACATGTTTCAATATAAGAAAAATAGCAGGACAAGAGGACACAGCATAAGATTAGACAGTGGCCAATTAAGGGGTAATGTGAGGAAGTTCTTTTTCACAGAAAGAATGGTGAATGCATGCAATGGCCTACCTCAGGAAGTGATGTATGAATACAGTGCAGAGCTTCAAACAGGCATGGGATAGGCATAAGGGAGCAATACAGATAAGTATGACTGGATAAGCCATTGACAAAGCAAAGGCCAATTGCACATTCATAAGGTAGAAAAAGAAATGGGCAGACTGGATGGGCCTTGCGGTCCTTATCTGCCGTCAACTTCTATGTTTCTATGTTTCTATGTCACAAGTGTGGGTTAGTAGAGGGACCCCTGGGACTAGCTGGCAAGAACTGTGTAGGGCAAGGACAATTCTTTTCATGATTAATGGGCAAATGTGTAGCTGACACCAGTCCTTGTTGTCCACCTTACAGGAGGCAGTGAGACCACAACGGCCTTCAGCCTGATTATGTGGTGGGTTGTAGAACTTTGCATGTGACATATGTGCCCCATGAACCAATCTGACCAGCTGTTCAGTGAGATTTTGAACCTGATCATGCTCACGCTCCTGTATGGATGCAGCGTCATGTTTGTAGCATGGGTCCAGCATTGTTGCTATTCCAAATTCTGGAGATTGTTGAATGGTGGCGGTGAGTCTATTTCTGTTGAGGATTGTAATCATATGTTTGAGTAATGTACAATTTGAGCTATCTCCAGCCACATCAAGACTACGCTGCAGATTCAACAGTGCCTGCCCCATCACTGTAGCAGTGGAATGGCTTGATTAATGGAAGCAGTGTCACCACTCACTGCCTGTGTGGCATGTTCAAACTGCCTCAAAATTAGTATGACTGAATCCATGAGTCACCACTGCTCAGTTGTCAGAGACATTGATGCCTTGGAACTGTCATGGCTTGTGTGTATCACAAGGTACTCTGAGATTGCTTTGTACTGCACATAGAAGCACTCTGCCATGTAAAGTGTGGAGTTCCATCTTGTGACAACTTCAAGCTTGAGGCGGTGCTGAGGGAGGCTGTTTTGGATCTGCAGCTGCCTAACTTAGTCATGGGCCTTTCCAGAATGTACAAAGTGGGCACAGATGTGGTGTGCAACTGTCAGCATTTGCTTAAATTCAGAGTACTGCAGAAACTGCTGTACCACAAGATTTAAACAGTGGGCCATACAGGGAACCCTCACAAACCCACCATTGCTGATACATTTAACAGCATTTATTTATTTACGAGATTTACCAGGAAAAGCGTACTGAGCTAAAAGATCGATTCCAGATGCGACCTGGGGTCCGAGACCCATAATTACAATACATGGATATATACAATAAACAGAAACATTTTGGGAAGTCAAGGCTTTCCTATAAACATTTGTTTAGAGAATACAGACTGGGGTTCATATATACATTTGACCCATTATCACTTGCAATGAAGCCAGCATTTAGGGACAGGGGTATAGCCATTCATCTGTTTCTGTCAGTAGCAAGTCTAGCAAGTTTTCACCTGTATGTGACCCTGTTACACTCTGCATCGCAAGTGTGGAATGCTGTTGAATGCCATGAAGGTTGCTAACACCACAGCCTGACTCATTATAGTGCTTTGCCATCCCACCATCACAGACAAGTTCAACCCCAGGTAACTCTGCCCAATGTGCAGTATACATAGATAAGAACTACCCGTGATTTTGCCACTTGTCCACATATCCATACTTGAGTGAGTGTATGGTGATGAGAAATACTGAAGGGCATGTCTTACAGACTCTGTTAGAGTCTGATATAATTCAGGGACTGCACAGGTGGCAAAATATGTCCTGGATGAGATCTTCCATTTGGGGCATGCTCGTGCCACAAAGCGCTGGAATCTCACATTCTCCTGAAAGGAGAACGGCAACAGGTCAACTGCAAGCATTTCTGCTACAGCAGCACTGAGTTCATGTGAAACAGTATGATTTGTTGGGTACTTACTGTGCTACTCAAAAAGATTATGCAACATGGGTTGCATTGTTCAGTGTTTTGCCTGGGGCATTCCAATCATCTCTCTGCTCTGTGAACTGTCATGGATAAGGTGACTTAGACATAGAGTGGCAGGTGCACAGGTGACAAGTCAATAAAAGCTGTTTTTGTATCTGTTTCAAGTACAGGGGTGATATAGCAGAATGACTGCATGGACCACCACTGCTACTCTGACCAGTATTGGAACATTCAAAGTCATCTTCCTCCTCATGCCTGTAGTAATCCTCTGGTGTTAATTCACAGCTTTTACCTACATGTCTACCTACACTGACTTGGGAAAGGGATGTCTTGCTCAGTAAGATTGATGAGGGTGAATGCCCCACTATGGCATCATGCTGCCCTCTGGTGCCAAGTCCACAGTGCCATGTGCCTGCTTTTGAGATCAGTATGCTGTCCCCCAGTGCCAAGGTGACTACCCTTTTTCCCATGCTTTACACACACTTGGCAAAGCTGGCAGACTGCCACTGTTTCATCTTTTTCATCTAGTATGAAAAAATCCTAAACTAGGGATTTGGTCACCCTACATTTGACATGATGCTGCTGATGCTGCATTTGGGACTGTCATTTTTGGAGAGGTGAAATGGTGGGTGTGCTGCATAATTTCTTGTGTGATGCAAACCTGGACATTGATCAAACGTCTTCACAATCTATTAATATGACTTTAGGTCACCTACAGACACAACTCCATCAGAAGAACTTTGAGCAGAGGGGGGATTTACTAAGAGACTGCTTACCTATGGAAACCTTAACTTTATTTTTGTCTGGCAGGGTCACTAGCATCATCCACAAATTCACTTTGAATGCTGTCCTGTGGAGATATTACAACCTCAGCCTTACTATGATCATCCACACTTGTTTCCTCAGCATGATCCGATTCTTTGGGTGGCCCAACGTGAGGATCTGTGAAAAAATGAGACTGTGACTCATGATGATTAGGATCATGTTCAGTTTCAATGGGGAGTAGGACATCAGCTTCCCTCAAGTCTTCTGACTCAACAACATTTTTCTGACCTGATAACATTTCCTGGGTTGTAGCAATATGCATGCTGTTATCCACAGTGCTGTTACTCACTTTACTACTAGTGCCACCAGCTTCTCAGATTAGCATTGATGCCACTGATTTAGACATGTTAGCCTCAACCAATGGGTGGATTGAATGTCACCCACGTAAATGGTGGGGGAAGAGGGAAAAGAGGGATATTACAGGAAACCAGGAACGTAAGAGTGGCTCCATAAATTTCATTCAGAAAATGTATAATAGCAAAAGGGTTAGATCTAATCCAATCACTTTAATTAGAACTGCTGCTATTTCAAGAATGGCACCACATCTAAGTGATCATTCAGCCCCAGTAAGTTTAATGCTCCCATCTGGTACATCAAAAACGTCTCTCAGTGGAGGATTTTGGCATCTAAGTCTCCACTCTAGGCAAATAGTCACCTTCTCAAGTCCACAAAAAGTAAAGCAGTGATTTGCTCACTCATAACCATCCTTTAGGTGTTTCATTTATTTATTTAATTTTGTTTACTGGGTAAGGTACACTAGGCAAGTACATGCCTATTTTCAGGCATGACCCGGGAGAACACAGCAGTATGAATAAACGCATAAGATGAAACGTTGTACAAAAAATAGCCTGGGGTCAGGCAAAACAACATACAACAAGAGCAAAAAACAGCTCACAAAATCTATATACATGATAGTTATTCATTTCAAATGTTGCTAATGTTGCTCACTGGGAAAGGCACACTGAGCCAAGGCTCATTTCCAGATGTGATTCAGGTAAGGGGGAAGAGATTACAGACATGAAGAAAGATAGATAGATAGATAGATAGATAGATAGATAGATAGATAGATAGATAGATAGATAGATGGATGGATAACATATATATTTTTCAATAGGATAAAACTGTTAGGACTTATTACAGCCCTGTTTACAAAGTTATCCTGCTAATGTTGCAATGGAGGTATACAAACTTAGCTGAATTGTACAATACTACACAAATACACATTACAACACTTCCAGTGGAAAATAAATAAGTTTACAAAGAAGAAAAATTAGTCATATTACATAGTTTTGCATTTATACATATCACCACACACAATGCACCATACATGGGTTACTACAGGTAGTAACAGCATTTAGAAACAAGTGCAAAATGTCTACTAAATTCCTGTTTATCATAGATTTAAACATATTTAATGCTGAAGCTTTACTAATCTCTGGAAGTAAAGCACTCCGTTCTTTTGTTACCTGCCAATTAGTTCTCATCATCCCATGAGTACTATATAGTCTGGGAATCATACACCCTCTATTCTTTACTTTCCTCAAGTTATGAGTATATATAGGAATTTAATTATTTTCTTATTCAAGGTCCTTAATAATTCCCTTATTTAATTTAAAAGCTGTTACTGCTCTTTATGTTTTTCTCCTAAGTTCTAAGGAGTCCAATTTTAGGTCTCTACACATCAGACAGCAATGTTGATCATGGGCACATCTTAATACAAATCTTGTTAACTTATTGTATGTTACATTTAGCTTATTTAATGCTGTAGAATTTGTATGCTGGAAGACAATATTTCCATACATAAAGGATGGCCATAAAAGTTGTACAACTAGTGATTTCCTCGTTTCTTTGGGAATAAAAAATGTTATCCTTCAAAATGCTTCCAATCGTCCATTCACCTTTTTAACAATATTGTTAATAAATGAATCAAATTTTAATGAATCATCTTTTATCACTTCCAAATATTTGTACTCTCTTACATTTGTTAATATCTGCCCATTAAATGTTTCAATATTTAAGTTTATTGCACCCTTGTTTTTGTTCCTAGTTTGCCTAAACAACATCACCTTTGTTTTCATTGCACTCAATACCATTTTTGATCTCAAAAACCATTCCTGAACTATATTAAAATGATGCTGCAAAATGTTTTCTAATCCAGTTTGAGATGGCACTTTTCCTTTTAAAACTGCATTATCTGCTTAAAGTGTACTTGAGTTTTATTTATATACTTTGGCAAATCATTTACATGTATCAGAAACAATAGGGATCCTAAAATAGACCTTTATGGGACACCTCTGGTTAAAGTTTGTGAATTTGAAAATATGCCATTTATCATAACTGCTGTTTCCTATTATAAAGGGATGATTGGAATCAAATATTAGCCCTTTTTGACATCCCTACCTGTTTAAGCCTATTTAGCAATAGTGTATGGTCTACCAGATCAAACACTTTAGAGAGTCAACATACAATGCACCCATGGAGTCCCACTTGTCTAATCCTGTTGTTACTATATTAATATAGTCCATGAGTAATGGGGATTAGCAGACTCAATGAGCCAGGATGGTCCTTTTCTACAGACAAATATTTATGAATATATGAGTGCAGTACACATCAACCTCCCTTCCCTAAAGCTAGATTGATGTTTGGCAAGTAAGTCATATTTGTCCAGGTATTTATTAACCTGTTTCCTGACTAACTTTTCAAAAATCTTTGATACAATGGGTAATAATTCCACTGGTCAGTAATTAGATGGATTATTACAATCTCCTCCTTTAAAAATAGGTACTACCTTGGCTGATTTCCAAACTTCTGGATAAATTCCTTCTACTAAACATTTGTTAAGGATTTTTGTCAAGACCAGGGTTATAATCTCAATTAAATATTTTAAAAAATGTGTCTCAATCTGATCCAGGCCACATGATTTTCCAGAGTTCAACCTTTTTATTTCTTTCCATAACTCATATTGCTTAATTACTGTAAAATAAAACCCAGGACATCTTGGATTATTTGCCTCACTGCATACCATCTCGTTACTGGATTCAATTAATGTTGACCCAGAGTCTGATATTTTTACATAATGGAACATGCAAAAGTAACAATTTAACTGATCTTTGTTATGTAATTAGTTGCTTCCCCTTCTCATCTCTAAAACTTTGTTTTGGTTAGGTTTAATTTTCAGTAATATAATGGGTCTATGCTTTCTTCTATCCTTGTTTTATAGAAACATTGTTTAGCTTTTCTAATCTGATCCATACATTTGTTTCCTAGTTTCTTAAAAGCATCTCAGTCATCTTTGTTTAAAGTATTACTGGCCTCTTCCAACTTCTATCTTTTATTCTGATTAATTTGATTATTGATTCAATTATCCATGGCACATGTTTAGGTCATTCCTTCCTTTCCTTTAAAGAGGCATGTTTATTTTAAACCTCAAGAATGTTTCAGAGAAATCCATTACCACTAAATTAATGTCTGGTATTAAGTTGTCTTTCTCATTTAATTTGTAATAAGTCCCTATTGAAATCTGCTATGCCAAAATTTTTAAAAGTTTTTCTTTTCAAGGGGAAGCAATGTTTACCCTTTCAATGGTTCTTTTCATCAAACATACACTAGGACTGGGGTCACTTAAGTTCGGGGCATCCGCTTTCACATACATTAGCACTATGACTGCTGATGTAAATATGAAATCTAGTATATCACCTACACTTTGAAAAGAACCCTTTCTCCTAGGGGATTTTACATTTTGGGTCAGGCCCAGGGAAAATAAACTATCTGCTGAGTTGTCTCCCCTGAGTCCTCCACATGCAGCATTAAAACCACCTATAACTGTCAACTCCTTCCCCTTTGAGTGCTTCAATATATTTATTTATTTATTTATTGAATTTTGATGACTGGGTAGGCCCGCTGGGCCCTAAGAGGTCCCTTTTTCAGGGGCGACCCGGGTGAAACAACAACATACAGGTAACAGATCAGTACAGTCTGGAGAATGGATAGTTTTTAACAGTATGAGTACATATGTTTACAGGCACCAGGTAGTGGAAGACATACAGGCTGTAAGGACATAGAGGTTACAAATAATGAGTACATTAAACATTAAGCAACACTAGTTGTTGATTAGATACAAAGTGCTCTGGAATAGCGAGCAGCACCTATAGTCCTAGGGTTAGCTGCTATGTCTGCAGGATTGGACGGGGATAAATTAGGGACATAACTGCACCCCGTCTGTAAGAGGAGGACCGTTATACTGCCTGGGTAGAGGTTGGGAGGTCAAATGAGCTGCCCAGGAGGCTGAACGTGATCAGGTACTGTGGCATAGACATATACTCCTATTGAGCAGGTGTCCCTTAAGCATAGTCCGGAAGCTGGAAACAGTCTCAGCCTCCCGGACCTCCAAGGGGAGGTTGTTCCAGGAGGAAGGGGCGGTGTACGCAAAGGACCTAGACCCGGCTTTAGTCCTCATCTTGGGAACCTCGAGGAGAGATTGGCCTGATGAGCGCAGGCACTGTGGGTTGGGTTTCGCCCTGATGAGCCCAACCAGGCTAGGGGGAGGTGAGGGTCCCAGTATCTTATATGTAAGGCAGAGGGTTGGGTAGGCGAGGCGAGCATCAAGAGACGGCTACCTGAGACTGGATTGGGCCTCACAGTGGTGAGTCCTCGGGTGAGACAGGGTGGCAAAGTGGACTATCTTATTGTACAGGGTCTGCAGCCTTCCTAATTCCATCGCGGCCACGCCCTGGAGGATCGGGGCCTCGTATGTGAGCTTTGGGAGGAGCACACTTGTGGCAATGGCTACCCTAGCTTCCGGGATGATCTGGTCCTTTAGTCTATAAAGGATGCCTAGTTTCCCATGGATGGCTTTGGTGATTTGATCTACATGATTCTTTAGTGTGAAACCTTGGTCCAGGGTAAGGCCATTGGTGGAGGTGACCACCTCAAGTTTTACACCCCCCCTGGACTGGAGTTGTAGGTGATGTGACCTCTCTGTTCCCAGGGATCTAGGACCAAAGAGCATTACCTTCATTTTGCTAGTGTTTAGAACCATTTTGTTCAGAGACAGCCAGTCCTCCATCAGGTGGCTGTCCTCTTGAATGGCTGTCTGCAACTCAGGTAAATTAGGGAAGGCTCTATAAATGACTGCATCATCCGCGTACTGAATGGTGCTGCTACTCCCGCAGTGTTTGTGCAGATCATTAATGAACAGTGTAAAGAGAAGGGGGCCGAGGATTGACCCTTGGGGTACCCCTTCTTTGAGTGGAGCTAGCTTAGAGACTTTATCCTCCCACTTAACCCTCTGGGTGTGTTCGGTGACATAACTCTTGAACCATCCCAGTGAGTGAGTATCAAGGCCAAGAGAGCACATTTTTTGTAGAAGGAGGTTGTGGTTTACCAGGTCGAAAGCTTTAGATAGGTCAATGAAGACCGCCCCTGTGCTGACCCCTCCATCATTATTGCTCAGTACTTCAGCTGAGAATTTAGTTAGCGCAGTGTCAGTTCCATGCTTAGCCCTGACCCCGTGCTGAGATGGGGAGATTACCCGGTGGGTTTCTAGATAGTCCCGGAGTTGGGAGTAGACTAGCTTCTCCTGTACTTTAGCTATGGAACACAACAAGGAGATAGGCCTGTAGTTCTCGATGGGCTCTGCTGATCCTCCCTTGTGTATGGGAATCACTAGTGCTTGTTTCCAGAGCTTGGGTACTGATCCCTCTGTTATGGACTGGTTGATCAGCCAGGTTAGGGGTTTAGCTAAAGCTGGGGCTCCCTCCTTTAGGATTCTAGTTTGGATCCCATCAGGGCCCCCAGATCCTCTTGAGTGTAGGGATTTAAGGGTGGTAAGGACCTCCTTTTCCCTGACCAGCCTCAGGTGAAACAGAGGGCGATCAAGGTCCTGGGGCAGTTGTGAAACCGCTACTACTCATGTCAGGGGTCCCCGCTATGCATCCAGGTTCGTGAAGTAAGTGTTAAGGGTCTCAGCAATGAGAGATCCCTCATAGATTAGTTGCCCATTAGCCAGGATTGGGCTGGGTGAAGTTTTAATGCTCCTTTGAGGAGTTCATTAATGTGCATCCAGAAAAGCCTTGGATTGCCAAGGTTAGTTTTTGAGGTTGGTGATATAGGCTTTCTTAGCTTAATGGCCTTTTTACATTGGTTTCTAAGGGCCCTGTAGGCAGCTAAGTCCCCAGTTGCTTTGAATTCTCTGTACTTTTCCAGGCCTTGTCCCGGGTGGACATCAGGCTTTTAGAGGAGGCAAGATCCACTTGTAGCAGCTTCTCTTTACTCTGTGGGTTTTCAAAGGGGCTAAAAAGTCCATAATTCTTGTGAGGGATGTCTGGAAGAATTTAACGGCATCCTCCAGACTGGGAAGGTGTCTTATATTGCTCCAGTCGATACCATTTAAATACCGAATGAATTGGTCAGGGCTGAAGTTAGAGTAGTCCTTAGAGGTAATAATCCTGGGCGGGACTTTATTCAGCACAATTCTTCCAGATGGCGAATACAGGTGAGTGGTCACTCAAGGCATCTGCCAAGGTCCCTGCCATTTTTACATTGTTAGGTGGAAGTCAGGACCCAGTCAATTATGGTATGCCTTCCTGTAGCATGGTTCATTCTGGTTGGTAGGAGATGACTTGGGTGAGGTGGGAGTCGTTTAGTTTAGCATTGATGGCAGATTTCACCTCAAGGGCCCAGTTTAGGTTGAAGTCACCCAGTAGGATGACCTCTGAAGCAGATTCTACTGCTGGGTTCTTCAGAGGGCATCCAGAGAACCGAGCTATTAGTAGGGAGGGCTATAAGCGCAGCCTATTGTGAGGTGCTTAGCCCTCCTAGAGTGAGCCAATGAGGATTGCTTCTATGTCCAGGGTCTGGCCTTGTGGCATACTAACAAGGAGGAAGTAATTGTGTCCCTACATATATCAGGACCCCACCCCTCTTCTCGAGGGTCTGTCCTTTCTGTAGAAGGCATATCCAGCGGCAGCTACCTCATGGTCCAGAATGTGGGCTTTAACCAGGTCTTCGAGACTGCTAGTATGTCTGGTTTGTAGGCAGCTAGCCATGCTTGGACTTTGTGGATCTTAGGTCTCAGGCTGCAGATGTTCATGTGAACCAGCCTCAGGCCCTTGGCAGCATCCCAGGCCTTATCTGATGGGGAAGAAATAGAGACATTAGGTGCCCCAGGACCAGGGTTAGGCTGGATGTCTCCTGCCAGTAGCATCAGCGCTGCAAGCAATCGCCAAGAGAGAGGGTTAGAGGGGGTAAAACCATTGCAGATGGAAGTAGGGTTGATTCCCAGGTAAGGAGAAGGGATCGATAGAGGATCCCTTTCCTAGAGAATTCATACGCCACTAAGAGAAGGATATTGGTCCTGGTAGAGGGGCATCTGTAGTGACATGCCGTATGTACTCCCGATCCCCCCCTGGCATGAGGGGGGCAGTTGGCACTGCTCATGAGCCAGTCCGTCCCAAGTTGGGCCAGTATATAGACTGTAGCCCAGAGGATCCCCTTATTCCAATTCCCAGGGTACATCTTAAAGCTTTTTAGGGCCACCCACAAGGGTCACAGGAGCATATCCTAGTGGGTCAAGGAACCTGGAACTGGCCTCTATCTCAGCAATTGTAGGTCTGTACGGCAGCGCCAGCTGAGGGTTTTAGAGCAGGTCAACACCAGCCTAGATAAGATTGGCAAGCTCAGCTCACTACCTTTGGGATTGAGGTACTCTGTCAATCCACAGTCAACTGTCGCAATTAACTATGAGAGAGGACAACAAAACAGTTAAGCAGAGATTCAGTTGGAGTAGCCTAGTAAGACAAGTAGTAATGCAAGGATCCCTGCCAGACTCAGGGTGCGAGGCTGATTATTAGCTACTTATTAATTAGCAGTTATCTGAGCAAACACATTACCTAGTATAATCTGAGTGAGCCCATTACCTATTAATTATAACTATCAAGTCACTATACCTATGGTTAAATATGAGCTAGCCATAAACCATTTGTCTAAGTGAGTAAAGCTTCACAAACACCCTTTTTTTTTTTTTTTACATTACGGTAGTCTAGCGGTGCATAGAGCCAGTTGCTGTGCGGTGCTGTTAGCAGAGGTGTCAGAGACTAACTAGGTAGCAGCCGAAGTCAATAGTAAATAGTTTCAGAGTCATAGGCGAGTGCCAAGGGTGACAGTCAAACTCAAGATTTAGGCAGCGTAAGTTAATGGAATCTTCCCAGGGAAGGGAAGGGCGCTCAGTGGTGAGAGCGGCAGGAACAGTTAAAGAGGGAGGCTGGCATCCCTGCGGCAGTGGCTTAGTCCTGCTGGTCATAGTTTAGGGGCAAGCCAGGCTGCAGCTGCCACCAGGGAGCTCCTCCTAAGGTGGTATTCCTTAGGATGATGATAGGAGGATGTCGTAAGAATGGGCATGGCTTCAGCCCAAATCAGCGCATATAGCTCCACACTGCCTCAGGGCAGGTGGGCGGGAAAAACAAAAGCGACAACGGACCCCTGTGGCTCTCCGCCTGAAGAACTGGATCCGCACACCGATGGTCCGCGGGAGGTCCGCCCGGCTGGGACATGCTGCGCGCCTGACCGGAGACAAATCACTCCGTTGCTTTGTGGGGTCCGAGTGAGCAAGTCGCCTCCCGCCCCAGTCCGCGTTCAGAGACTCTCAGTAGTGTGGGGAAGCCTTTTAAAGGCTCAGCTGAATCGGCGACCAATCCCTGTGTCCTCGGCAAGCGCCAAATTCAAAAACAAAAGCGACAATGGACCCCTGTGGCTCTCCGCCTGAAGAACTGGATCCGCACACGATGGTCCGGGACCGCCGGCTGGGACAGCTGCGGCGCCTCGACCGGAGACAAATCACTCCATTGCTTTGTGGGGGGGGGGGTCCGAGTGAGCAAGTCGCCCTCCCGCCCCCAGTCCGTCGTTCAGGAGACTCTCAATATACACTAAGCCAGTTTATCAAAATGTTCTGTTTTTGTTCTTGGAGGCAAGTACAGTACCTCAATACACATATTTAATGTATAGGCATACAATATTACCATTTGCATTCCTTCAATACTTCCTGCATAAGTTAGCTCTATTTGACCTAAATTCTCATTTAAATACAGTAATACACCTCACCCCCTTTTTTGGTTAATCACATCTAAACTGGACAAAACCTTCCATGCATATTTCTGAATCCATTATATTCCTTGTTAACCAGGTTTCAGTTAAGATGATAAGGTCATAATCCTATGCATTAACTTATATTTTTAATTGGCCCCCTTTTTTACCATACTTCTTGCATTATCATGTGCTACTCTTTTGATTATTTCCATAGGCCCAGGATTCAGTTCTATACAGTGGTGCAAGTGGTAGACAAGAAGTACAGGAACTCGGACATTGGCAAATATGAGATGCAGAATGAAGATCCTCAATCTGAAGGATAGCTGTGTCAAGACACATCTATCTGTTTCGACACTAGTAGATTCAATTAGAGATACTGAAGTATTTCTAGGAAAATAGCATTGTTGTACACTTTAAATATTGTTACGGAAACCCTGATTTCAGGTCACAGGCTCAGAAACTATCATTATGTTGCTGGTTTAAGAATTTCAGTTCCAGTGTCAGTGGGAAGAAGTACAGGAACTCTGTTCCTGCTGCAAAAAAGGTACAGGAACTGAGTTCCTGTGCGTTCCTGTTCACTTTCATCACTGGTTCTATATCTCCACTATCATCATTAACATTTTTGCAATGGCTTCCTGATGAAAATTCATCAGTTTGGCATCATAAATATATGTTATTCTGGGCGTAGTTTAGCCTTACACTGAGATGGCAGCTTAAGTGCCCAGCTCCCTAACAGTGGGACTATATCCTTAATCATCCAACATTGGGGGGTGGGGCTCTTCATACCTCCTATCTCTGCAGAAATTTAAAGAGGGACTTACCTGCTGCAATTTGGAGTCCTTATTTTCTTCAACTAAAGGAGATACAGCTTAAATTTTGGAATCCTCCTCCGCTCTGTGGCCTGTGAGATGGCTTCCTTCATCCCAGCCACAACAGACTCTGCAAAAATGGAACACGTTTAACCAGTTGCTAGCCCAGATGACTATTGCTACGAACAATAACACTCAAATGCTGCAAGCCATCGAAGCCCACCTCTTTCACACAGAACAACACCTAAAGACCCATGACTCTGCTCTCCAGGACCTTACTGCAACTATTAGGGAACAGGCCCACTTAATCCACATGCTGCAAGATAAAGTGGATGATTTAGAAATCTGTGGCTGCCGTAACAGCCTGAGGTTCATCAGCTTCCTGGAAGGGGGGGGGCTGAGCAATGGGACACCATCGCTTTTCTTCAGGAGGTGCTGCCTAAAATTCTTGGCCTACCACTCACTCCCATGCTAAACTTCGAGTGGGCTCACCGTACACTTGCTTACCCACCTAAACCAGGGGAACACATGCCCCCTATCCTGGTCCAATTCCTAGATTTTAGACAAAAATAAATGATCACCGCCATGGCCAGGGACAAGGGCTCACTCTCCTGGAATGGGCAAATAATCCAAATATATCAAGACTACTCTCGGGAGCTGTCAGAGAGATGAAAAGCCTACTCTGACTGTCAGAAAATCTTCCACATGCACCATGTCCGTTTTTCTCTTCGTTAACCGGTGACAATGCAGGTGATTGTGAATGGGACTCCTACCCTCATCTCCACCCTCAAAGGCTTGATAGACTACCTGTGTTGGGAGTTTCTGAAAGATTTCCAGGACCTGGGTCTCTTTAGTGCATTCAGAGGCCCCCCGATACAGTGCATGACATGGAGGACAAGCCCAGGTCACCCACACAGTAATTGGGGACACAAGTTCATCTATTCAAGGCCTCTCTCCCTCCCCAGAACAGAAAGCACCACATGCTGTACCAGCATGAAAAGTGCCAGCACCCAGTCGACAGACAAAGTGTGGGGGTGCACTCCAAACAGGATGCTGATTGCCTAACTCAGTTTCAGTCACTCAACAAGTTTACCCCACTGCTAAATTTACCAGATGGCACCTTGGAGGAAGGAGCTCAGTCAGCCCCTCATCTACTACAGAACAAGCAGAAATCCTGAGCCACAGTGGTGGTGGATGAGGCCCCTCAAGTGCACAGAGCGAAGAAGCTCCTAGACCCTCTCAGCCCTCCTCCAAAGCAGACGCAAGATTGTGAGGCCCTGAAAAGTCTTCCCCTCTCACAGGAGATGGACATGCCTCCCTGAAGAGCCAGATAAGAGGAGTGTTTGTGGACTTTTCTTATTTAAAGGGCTAAATGAGGGGTTTTGGTGTTAGCGACTGTCTGACCCCCCCACCCACTTTCAATCACTTTCCTCCTGCTCGTGGGTGCCTCTTTCTTACTTGGTGTAAAACTCAGTGACCCTGTTGTGCTTTAATGATTTCTCTACAAGGCATTTGGGAGCAAAATATGGAGTGCTCCAAATACAATATGCTGCAAACTTCTGAACCTAATTACTCTGTCTCTGGCCCACAGACTGATTTGCAGTTCCCACCCGAGAGGCTGACGGTAGCCAAAGCCAGAGTGTTATAGCGGGGCCTCCAACCTAAACCAGGTACTATTAGACACTCGCCCCTCTGGGGCCTTGCTGGCTATGTTTTTCTTATTCACTCCTCCTGCCTAGCAGCTTTTAAGTTCTGCACAGATACCAACTGTATAACAAAGTCCAAGGAGCAAGTTGCTTCACTCAAAGCTACGAAGGAGTGGCATACATAGGGGGACAGACCCTTCATTAAAGCATTTCACAAATCCAAACCTGTATGCAGTCCTTAGGAGAAAGGCCAAAAATCCATTATTCAAACAAGCAGTTGATTTATTTAGCACCACTGTGGAAGCCCCTAGTTCCTCAGCAATGTGCCTTCATAGGGGGCTTGTTACAATCTGCCATAAGCATTTTATTCTTTAAATAGTAATCAAAAAGTGACATCATACATCCATTTACCATTCAATGAACCACTTATGGGTTTAAAATTACATAGTCAAACCACTTTAACCAATGATCAAGGAGCCACTGAGGATTCAAAAAATTAAACAATCGACTCACTTTAGAAAAAAAAAGAATTAAGATACATATTTTCATAGTTCACATTACAACTTGGAAATAGATAAGGAACTATGTGTAAAGCACAGTTATTTAACCAGGACTCTAAGTTTTAGATGAATAAGTGCACAACTGAAACATTTCTTTTGGTAAATCTTGCTACAGGGTTCACCTGTTGGTTTAGGGATACACCAACAATTGCTTTTTATCCAAATAACATCAGTTATGTACCTTTAGCCAGTACCTTATTACTTCTAAATGACTCACTATCTTACACAGTCCTTTTTAGTGCTGAATAGAAAAGGAGAAGCACACCAAGAAGCTGCTTCATGGCCCATCTGTACCGGAAACAATATGTCCATAGGAGATACTACAGAGTGCAGCAAAAGAAAAGAAAAGAAAAAACACACACATTATCTTTCAGTATAAATTCAATAAACATTCCCAGCATTATATAGTGGCTATTGCTATTTATGAACCACTCACACATTATGGTAAAAGAGAGAAAGAATGAAGACAAGGAGATAGGCATCGAAGAGTGGGGTAGAAGGGGCAGGGGGGCAAGAGGAGGGGAAGAGTAGGAATGCAAATAGCAAAAATGAAGATCCTAAGAAAAAGACAGAGACCCAGATATTCAAACTGAGCCCAAAATGTGTGCAATAGCAGGAGCAAGCACAAGTCCATTGCGCACATGCGCAATAGACGCGATATTCAAACATGGAGCAAGCCAAATTGCGCAACCAGCCAACGTCTGAATATCACACAACCTGCGCCACAGCACAACCAGGAAGGGGAAGCTGAGCAGATACGATGCACTATAGCACAACAAGGGCAGTCCAGCTGAGCAGTCCAGAGGTGCCATAGCGCAAGCAGGGAACCCCTCAGCAGCAGAACAATGGAACTGCACAACCAGGGAGGTAGGCAGGGGCCCACCACCCATGCCACAGATGGGCACAGGAACACACTGCAGAACTGACAATGCACCCCCGCACCCCAAGCACAGCATAACTGGGGGAGGGACGGAATATCCACCAGCCCATGGGGACAAGCAAACAAAGCACAGCCAGGCCATGTTGCCCAAGCACACCCACTGGCAAGCTGAGACTGCCACACAAAGGAGGCAGACCACCCCAGTGTACAGCAGCCCCCCCTTGTGCACAGCACACCCTGCACTGTGACCCCAAGACACCCCCCATGAGCAGTGACCATCACTGCAGGAATCCCCGTGCATCCCCCCGTCACAATACAACCTCGTGTACCACAGAACCATACAAGCCAGACCCACCATGAGCACCCAGCAGTGGGTGGCAGCACATGGCAATACCGACTGAAAAGCCACTCCCACACCAGAGAAATCTTCCCACGCACACACACACATACCCATGACTATACTACCCCAGATGCCATGCACACCACTGCAACTAAGCACCTATAGCCAGCTGCGAATCAGAGACCACCACAGTATTCATATCAAAATATATGTATTTCAAACATAACAAGAATAAGAAGAAGAACAACAACAATAACTATTTACAAATTTACAAAACAGGGGTGGGGGTATGGGTACAAGGTAGGGGTGGGTAAGGGGCAGGGATGAACAACTGGGAGAGGGAAGGCAGGGTGTGAGGGATAGGTAAAGGGGGGGGAGGTGATGGGCAGTTACTGCCTGCCAGCCTGCTCTCCTGCTGCCTGGTGCCAGTCCAGGGCCTCCTCCTGCATCTCAGACCATGTTGGTGTAGGTCCTGCAGGATGGCGAGCGAGTCCATCGCCACCTGTAGAAGCTGCTGCATCGACCTTTCAATCCGGTGCAGGATCCGGACACCTAGGACAAGGTATCAGAGTCAATGGCTGTGACTGTCCATATCTCTGAAGCCCACCCATCATGCATGGCATACAGCCAAGTGCCCCTCTCCTGTGATGTACTGCACCCACCCACAGTGACCGTGCACAAGACATGCCCAACCAGGCAGCAACAGCCATGTGTTCCACTGCACACACACACCGCCCATGTCCAGCACAGCACAACCAAGGCTGTACAGTAACGTGGCTATGCGGTGGGCAGGCATTGCCACAGCCATGTGCCCAGTGCATGCATGGACCACCATTGATGCACTCCCAGACATGCAGTGCCACTGGACAGTGCTGACTGTCATATGCTGCATGCATGACAGTGGTGTCCATGGATGGTGGCCATGGATAGTGGCCATGCCCCTGCCCCCCACCCTGTCACACAGCATGCTATAGAATTCATGACGTCATGGCACTCACCCTTATCGGGCTGCTGATGCTGCTGCTGTCGTGGTTCACCACCACCACCACGCTCAGCCACTGCTGGCACCATTCCCTGCACCTCAGCCCTGGCCGTCCTCCACCATGCCTGTGGGAAACAAAAGGTGAGAAACACATCAGTGCAATCCCAAAGCAGATTCCCCCTGCCTCAATGAGTGTGCCCACCCACCCAGCCAGACCCATACATCACATATCCTGTTAACACCGCCACAGCCAACCCTAGACCAACCCTCCCCCATGTGCTGGACCAAATAGACAGTTTTACCCATATGGACCATACAGGTGCATAGACGGATCACCCACCTGGCTGAGGGTACCACGCCCCTCCTGGCACGTGACCACAGACATGCCAGTAGTGCCGGCTCCCTCCTCCGCAGGTCCCCGTACCAGTTCCTGCACTGCTCCGCAGACCTCCGCTGGCCAGTGGCCTCCTCTAGCTCAGTGGCCACCTGCTGCCACACATGTGTCCTGGCCATGTTAAGGGGATCATCCCCAATTAGTGGGCCATAGTGAGGCTCCACTATGGCCACCAAGTTTGTGAGCTCAAGGGAACTCCACTGGGGGCTCTTCTGCGTGCCATCCCTGGATGTATAGTAGGCAATATGGCGCTCCGCAGCACGGCAACCCCACATGGAACTGTTGAGCAATACAACGCCGCTATTCCCTATCATGCTGTTGGTACAGCACCACCAATCCCTATCGTGCTGTTACCGAACAGCGCGATAGAGCTGCAGACATGCCATACATACAGCGCCAAGGGGGCAAAGGTTGGGCACAGGGTCATAGGTCTCTGGTGCATGGCCACGCACAGCGCCATTGGACGTCTATGCATCCAGTGTGATTGGTCGCCTGTGTGCCATTGGCACAGCAGACTATTGCGCAGTTGTGCCACAACGCCATGTAGTGACTGTCGCTGTAGCGCCACTGGCACAATGGTGGCCGTGCCCTGAATTGCCTACCATGCACAGCACGTCATCAGCGCAGCAGACGCCTGCGTAAGCTACCTGGGCATGTGCAGTGTGGTGTACTACACAGTCACAGAACTGCGCCATTGGCTCAGCCCATTCAACCGTATTGCGCAAAGCGCAACAGCGCGATATTCAGCCGTCATATGCAAATCATCGATCAGCCATTCAATGGTGCAGCAGCGCAATTTGCATTTCATTAAAGTTGCTCCAGTCCTAATTTGCATGGATTGCGCTATAAATATGTGACACTGTTCTGCAGTGGCCATATTCATTACTGCAGTTGATAGGTGAGTTGCATACATTGTGATGTTCTGGACTATGGCCTCAGAGAATTGCTGTGTACTGCACAGTTACAGGTGACCACTCTCACCCATACAGGCTGTGAAATGACCGAGCAAGGACTGGGTGAGGAGGATGATGGTGGGCGGAAGAGGAGGCCTAACTTTATGAAGGCTGAGACAGAGGCACTGTTTGAGGCCTACCTGGATGAGGAGCCACTTCTCAGTGGACAGTGGGGCAACCCTCAGGCTCATGTTGCCGCATGGGAGGGGGGGCATGTGCCATCAACCTGCATGGCAGCCACCAGTGCTCTGTGCAGGAGTGTAAAAAGAAGATGGGAACCGACAGGAGAAGAGTGAAGGAGAAGGTTGCAGCCATCAGGGCGGCACATGCTGCAACAGGCGGGGGCCAGCCGGAGGTGGTGCAGCTGACTCCAGCAGAGGACATGCTCGCTGCAAGCATGCAGCGCAGTGCCATTGAGGGTGTTCCTGGAGGTGGCTTCCAGACAGGTGGTAGCCCATCACTGCATGGTATGTCATGGTCGGGTGGGAAGGTAGATCACATGCACTAGCGTGTCCTTCCTTTCTGTTACAGATCCTGTGCATCTGCAGGGGTCAGCGGTGGAGGGCCTGTCCACTGTGGACAGCCATCCGAGTTGGAGGAGGGACCATCCTCCTCCGCAGGTTGCCGGCATGCACTGCGCCAGTGTGCACGCCTGGCTACCATCACTGATGTCATTGAGACAGGTGTGGGGGTGCCCTTCCTGTGTCTCAGCGGTCTGGCATGCAAGCATGCCAGCACATTGCGGCTGTGGCTGTGGCACAGACCTGCACCATTGATGATGCACTGACCACTATGGGCATTGACATGTGTGTGTCACAGAATGGACACACAGCAGGACAGCTCACGCCCATGGACCTAGCTGGTTCTGACATGTGTTCCAGCATGTGAGCACAGTCCCAGGCTGTGCCTGTCAGCACCGGTGGCTGTGCATGTCACTGGCACTGTTGCGGCCACAGCAGCGGAACAACTGATCCCTTGGGCACAGCAGTCGGAGGGGCAGCAGCAACAGTCACCCACCGGGACTGGGGGTACAGGGCTCAGCGGTGATGTAGGTGCACCGCCTGTGGACATGCCCATACTTGGTCCTGGTGAGCAGCGCCCACCCTCAAGGTGTGCTGTACATCAGGCCCTTTCATACCCTAAGGGACAGGTTGCCGATGTGGCAGACGACCTCTTTGACAAGCACACCCGCCTGCTGCAGGCATAAGTACAGCAGCAGATGCGGGTTGCAATGTCCATGGAGGCACTGTGTGTGGCTCTGCAGTGGCACAGCAGGGACAATGAGAGGATCCTGTCCCGGATTGACCATTTGCGGGTGGAAGCGGCTGCCGCCATCGACAGGTGAGACACAGGCATTGGTTGCTATCATTGGCCACATTAAGCACACAGTCAGGTGCCCTGCACTCACACACACTGTGCAGTCGCTATCCACTCCCCATTCCCGGCATCATCGACACCCACTCTGTTGGCCTGGCGGGTTCCAGCTGCAGCATCCCGAGCACCCTGGTGCAGGTATGCTAGGTATGCTGCAGACCCCTGTGCGGACAAGGTCGAGTTCACACAGTGGAATCCCTGGTGGTCCCTCAGTGCCACCCCATGAAGCCCGTGCTCAGCCTGGCAGTGCTGCTGGGTCTCAGTGGGGCCACCCACGCATCCAAGGTGGCCGTGGCACTGTGTCGCATGACTGAGCTGTCTCCCAGTGCGGGCCCTGTCTGGTGCTGCCCTGTGTGCAATGTGTGTTTCAGTGGGCAGTGCACCAGTGGGTGCCCTGCCCTACACACAGACACACAGACCACCTGTACACCCTCCAGACTGCTGTCCACAGGTGTGTGTGCATGATGATGCCTGCATTGTGCTGTACACCAAAGTGCGAAGGTGCCCAGCATCTGACACACGTACATGGACAGTAAATGGAGGTAGTGGCCTGTGGACATGTGTGTTTTTAGTGTCTGTGTTCATGCTCTGTAGTGCACCTGACCCCTGTGCACTTTGTGCCTATTGTGTGTGTGTGTGTGTATGTGTGTGTCTGTCCATGTGGCATGTTACTGTTCACCCCTCCCTGATTGTATGTGTGTGCTTCTGTGCCCTGCCACTTTCCTTGCCACCATGCACCCCTGGTGTGTTTCCCTGTGTGTATGTGGGTTGTGCCCTAGCCACTGTTGGTTGCACATGGCCCCATGACTTACCTGTGTTGGGTGACGTGCTCCTCTTTGATGGTGTCCCGGTGCAGCTGGGCCAGCCGATCAGTTGAGGGTCACGTCATCCAAGAGGGGGCTGCTCATCCCCATTATCACTGGCATCACCGTCGTCCCCATCGCTGTCCCCCTCTTCGACCTGTACGGCTATCCCACAGTCTTTGGCCATGCTGTGCAGGATACAACAGGCCAGGAATATCCCACAGGCCTTTGAGGTGCTATACTGTAGGGCACCGCCGGAGATGTCTAGGCATCGGAAACGCACCTTCAGCATCCCAAACACCCGCTCGATGATGTTGCAATGTGGCGGCGTGTGCCTCATTGAAGCATTGCTGCGATGAGGTCGTGGGCCGCTGGTAGGGTGTGAGCAGCCAGGGATGGAGTGGGTATCCACTGTCACCTGTGTGGAGATAGTGGAGGTTAGTGTCTTGTTCAGGCTCATATTGTCCCTAACCCTGTGTGCCATACCCATGGCACCTGTGGCTTACCCACCCTTTCCCCCGATTTGCCAATCCTACATGCATACTCACCCACTAGATGTCCTGTGGGGATGTCCCCACTCTCGAATCAATGGCACAGTGCTGACTGGTACCACATGAATGAATTGTGTGCTCCGCGAGGGTGTGTGGCACAGACATTGATGATGTGCCCACTGGCATCACACACCACTTGGCAGTTGACACTAGCATATCCTTTCCGATTCCTATAGGCAGCCCCATCGGGGCCAGGTGGCATGCGAATGGCCACATGGGTGCAGTCTATCGCCCCTAGCATGCCAGGCATACGTGCTACCCTTTGGAATTCCTGTATGTTTGCTGTGCGCTCCACCATGGTGCTGGGGAAATGGATGTACTCCACAGCATGTGGCAGCAGTGCGCTGAGGAATTGGGTGAGGATACATGACAAGGCCGACTGTGTTATGCCTGTGGTGTTCCCTGTTGGTCTATGAAAGGTACCCATGGCGAGCAAGCACATGCAGGCTGTTACCTTTGTCTCCACTGACAGTGCGTGACTCCGTCATGAGGGTGCCTGCATCACATCACTGCACAGCTCACAGAGCCGCCTCAGTATTGCCCTGTGCAGGCGGTACCAGCCCACAATCTCAACATCTGAATAGAGCTCAAAGCTGATGCGGGCTCGGTACTGCCTGTTGGGGGCGTACCGCAGATGGGCCCTTCCATGACCATGTCCCCCTGCAGCATGCCTTCTCACCCCCTCATTACAGCTTCCATGTTGAGGCAGGCATGTCCATGTCCTGGCTTGTGTCCCCCCTGACTGTTGTTGCTCTTCCCCGCTGTCCTGACTGCTACCTCCACTGCACTGGGTACACCTACTGGCCTCTGCACTCTGTGGCCCCACACACCTTCCCTTGCCCCTATTCTGTCCTGTGCTCTCCCTGGCCTGCACTCTTTCTCCCTCTGGCCTTGTCTGTCTCCCTGCCTCATGTGGCTTCCCTGTAGCGTTCTTGCGCCTCTTCCTTGAGCCTTTTTTATTTTGGCTCATTTCCGCTATGGGGCAACTTCCGCCTGATCCACTGTTGCGCATTGCGCAAGCCTTTGAATATCGCATTGCACACATTATGCATGGTTCCACCCCCTTCGGTTGTGCATGCCTTAATTAGCATTGCGCTGTTGCTCAGCATGTTTTCAGTGGCACAACTGCCTCCTGCTGAATATCGCGGAATGGCGCAATTTTGGACTTGCGCTGGCGCAACCCTATTGCGCATGGCGCAATCCTTTTGAATATCCCACCCAGAATATTTTATATTTTAGAAAGATTGTGAGGAATCATTCCTTCTTTTGAGGTTCTTTTTCAGGAACTAGTTCCCCTAATCTCAATTTTTTTGTATTATTTCTCTCTCAAAAAAGGTTTGAGTTTCCACCTGTCATTTAAACCTTTGGGAGAAAACCGTGTTAGCTTTAAATATTCATGCACTTTCTTTCTGTAGCAGTTTATTCGGTCTGTCACTACCCCTTTGCTCACTTTTAACATGTTCGATCCCCAAAAATTTAAAGTGGGACACATCTCCTTCATGCACACAAGTAAAATGTCTCCCTACTGGTGTGTCCATTTTTTTGTTAATTATTGACCTTGGTTGTTCTTGAATTCTTTCTTTCAATGGCCTCACAATCTTCCCTATATAGTGCAAACTACAAGTGCACCATAGAATATACACCACAAAAGAAGTTGTACAAGTGATGAATTATCTCACTTCAATCTGTGTGCCATTAGGTAGGTTGCAAATCAGTTCCATGTTCATGTATTTACATACATTGCACCTCCCACATGTATGGTTGCTCTTAGGACTTGGAGGTAACCACATTCTATTTGGTTCCTTTTTACGAAAGAATTGACTTCTTCCTAATTTGTCCTGCAAATTAACCATACGTCTGAATGTGATTTTAGGTGTTTCAGATAGTACAGTGCCTACTGCTATGTCACTCTTTAAAGCATCCCAGTGATTCCAAATGATGCTACCCACTTGGCCAGCTATTGCAGTGTACTATAAGGAATATGTTATGGTATTATTTTTTTTTCTTTGTTCTTATCTTTATATTTAATAAATTCCATTTTCATTTTGTTCCTTATTTTTGTCAATGCCCTTTCCAAGACTGCATCTTGATATCCTCTCTCTTTCAATGTTCTCAATAGTTCTGCTGCCTGTCTTTCAAATTCCAAATCAGAAGTGCAGTTACCAGCTTGCTGGTGAGGTTTTACATGCCCCTACTGATCAGTAAATGGTGAGTAGGTCCCTTCACTCGGTAGGGCACAGTAGGACACCATGTGGGAACTCGGAGCCAGGCGAGGGGGTGACACCCCCCATGTGTAGGTCCCTGGTCCCAGGAATTTAGAGAGAGTTCTCGACCTGGGGAAAGAGAGACTATGGGTGCCCTTTGGCTTTGAATAGCCCTCCTGTTCAGTGAGAGTTTTGCTACATATTCTATTTCCCCTCTTCTGTCCCCCCCCCCCACAGATGTTATTTCCACAGGGGGACGAGGTGTGGCAGGCTGCCTGCATTAACAAATCACTAATGCTTGGTCCAACCTGGTTTGCCTGCTTTCTCCTCTCACTCAACCCGAAGAAAGGAGATAGATGGCATTGGCAATGCATCTGCCAGTCCTGCTATCTCCCTCCGTATATAGGATTCTCTATGTTGTTTGATGTTAATGTAAATAGTTGGAAGTTGACCCGAGCTGTTTGCCCAGTTAAAGTTAGGTTTTCTTGCAGAGACCAGGTATTGTATTGGTGCACCATTTCCCATGATTTTGCATGGTATGTCTGTTCTAATCAGCAGGGACTTAGTGGGAGTTTCTTGTGAGAGAGGGCAGCCAACCCATCAGCCTTGCCCCCGCATGATGTCACAGCACTCTTCTGCACTTTTTTCACCCCCCAAGACCATGGGTAACCTTCATGCCTACACCTGGAATGTGCGGGTCCTGAACACCCCAGTAAAACACAAACAGATGTTATCCCATCTGAAACGGCTGAGGATTATGAAGGCCTTCCTACAAGAAACAAAATTAACTGAACAGGCCACACTAAACTGGCTAGAGACTGGGTGGGAGAAGTGTTCTCCTCCTCCCCTCCCTCTAGGAAAAGAGGGGTTGCTATACTTCTCCATAAGTTGCTTGCCTGGTCCCCCACCCAAGTCTGAGTGGACCCTAAAGAAGATGGGTCCTAGCCCTGAAGACCACCCCTGATGGCCCCCTGATTTTAGGCTGTATATATGCCCCTAATGAGGGCACCACTACCTTTTTCCATAAAGTGGCCCAAGAACTAAGCTCCCTCACCCCCGTCTCCACACTGACTATTCCAGGAGGAGGTTTCAACTTTGCCCTCATGCCTCAACTAGACCACAGCTCATCTAGCCCTACAGCAGCTAATGACTGAGCTGGAACTGACCGACATCTGGAGAACCTTTCACCCTAGGGAGAGGGATTACTCCTTTACGTCACTGGTACATGGATCATGCAGCCATCTCGACTTTTGCCTGGCATCAGCAGAGATCTGACAGAGTGCAGTCGATTCAGAGATCATGCCCAAGATTATCTCTGACCATGCCCCTGTCCACCTGCACATTCTATGGGGCCCTCACCCTCCAAAGTCTACTTCTTAGAAGCTGGACCCTCTCCTTCTTAAGGACCCTGATTTTGTGCAATGGGTATCATCTGAGACAGCCCTCTTCTTGGCAGAGAACCTCCCCCCCCAGGACACCTCTCTGGGCACCAGGTGGGAGGTGCTTAAAGGCACCTTACGAGGGGCAATAATTGGGTTTGCATCTAAGTATCAGAAACAGTGTGAGCATCTCCTAAGCTCCTTAGAAACACAGCTGAAGACCTTAGAGTCCCAAGCCAAGCAGGCCCCTAATCTGCAACCAAACTCTGCACTAAGCAACGCAATGCTTAAGACCTGTATAGAGATTAATGACTTGCTGTCTTGCAAAGCAGAGGTTGCTTAACTGAGGCTGCACCACCAATACTGGGAGGGAAGGGGAAAAGCCAGCAAACTGCTGGCTTACCGCTTATGCAAGCAGCAGGCCAACTGCCATATCCCTGGCTTAAGGGACCAGTTGGGCCTATTCTGAACAGACCCTCAAGTAATTAACTCTATTATGAAACAGTTTTACTTAGAACTTTACTCCTCTACCAAGGGGTAGGATGCTGGAACAGCTCAAACTTTCCTCCCCTCTCTCCAATTTCTCATTCTTCAGCCCTCCCAAGTCAAGGACGTAGGTAGACTCATCTCGCTATCTGAGGTGACAGCTGCCATTGGAGCCCTAAACTCTGGTAAGACCCTGGGGAGGTGATGGCTTCCCTATAGAGCTCTGGCAACTCCTTTCCTCCCAAATTGCTCCTCTTTTCTCTGTTTACAATGAAGCCCTGGACAGCCATATCTTCCCCCTACCCTGCAAGAAACGGTCATTACCATTTTTCCCAGAAAGGTAAAGATCCCATGCTCCCTTCCGACCAATATTGCTTATCAATACAGATAGCAACATTTTTGCCAAGGTTCTGGCCTCCAGACTAAACACACTCTTTTCCTCTCTTATTCACCCTTCACAAGTGGGCTTTGTCCCTGGTCGTCTTAACCGAGATCATATCAGGTCTCTGATCAACATTATCCACCATGCCCAGACTCTCCCTACCCCAGCTGTGGCCATGGACATACACTTCAAAAAACCTTTGATTCCCTAGAATGGGACTATCTGGGACTGGTGCTGCAACAGTTTGGATTCGGGGCCTGATTTTGGAGCTGGATACAAACACTTTACCAGCAGCCTATGGCCAGTATTCAGACTAATGTGGTGACCTCTAGCCATTTTCAACTGGGTAGAGGCACCTGATAAGAGTGCCCCCATCCCCCCTCCTTTTCATCCTAGCAGTAGAGTCACTATCAGGCAGCACCCCATTATCTGAGGAATTCCAATAGAGATGCACACATACGCCACTTTTATGTATGTGGATGACCTGGTCCCAGTGGAAGATGTGACTGTGTCTCCTGGTGCTCCTCTCTCTTCTAGTGGACTTTGCAGATATGTTGGGCCTCATAATGAACAAATCCAAAAGTGAAGTGTTCCCCTTCAACTCTAGGTGTATCCAGAATATAGTGGTCCCCTAAGGTTTAAATGGACCTCAGGGTTGCTGGTCCAACTTGGTATTCATATCTCCCCATATCTCACCAAAATATGGGATCTTAATATACAACTGCTAGTTGCTGACCTCAGAACAGAAATGGACAGGAGGAAAATGCTTCACCTTAACTTAGCAGGCAAAATATCTGCCCTTAAAATGATCTCATCCTCCAAACTCCTGTACCCTCTCTCCCATATCCCCCTGCCCCCCCAACAAGTGGCTCCACACCATTGACACAACCATAGGGAACTTTCCTTGGGAAAACAAAAAGCCCTGATACAGCAGGAACAAGTTACAATCCCATTAGAAAGCTGGCGGATGAGGTCTATCATGGCTTGAAGGACATGAGTGGGCCTACTCCCTAGCACAATCCCTGAAATGGTTTTCTGCACTATCCTTTGAGTCACTGCAGTGGCTATATATGGAAAAATCAATGGTCCAAGTGCACAACCTCTCTCTCCTACTGTACAATCCCTTGCCTAAGGCCCTGCAGAGTCATCCTATGATTACCCCTGTGGTCCAAATATGGAATACTGTGCACACCAGAATTAAGGCCAATCCCAGACCTCTCTCCCGCACTCCCATTTTTAATAATAAGCTTATTCTGGTTGACAATAAGCCTTTTTTATGGCCTCAATGGGAGCTTGAAAACATAAAAATACTGGCTGACGTTATGGATGAGTCTGGGCAAAGGATTCAATCTTTTCAAGATCTCGCCAAGGTAAAAGGGTTAGGGAGGGAAGGCTTCTGGAGATATCTGCAGTTATGCAGTTCCCTGACTGAATATCTTAAATGTCACCCACTCAGTATAGCCAGCTCTCAAAAATTGCCTGGCTGACTTCAGCTCTCCAAGGGCCAAGCCAGTAAGATATACATTGACATACAAGAGAGCATTCCTTCACAGTCTGAAGAGCCAAGGCATAAGTGGGAAAGAGCTCTAAGTTTGAAATTAGATGAGGCCCGCTGGACCCTATGCTGGAAGCTCACACATTTGAGTTACCCAGATATGTGAAGTAGACTTATTCAAAACAAAATATTACACCACTAGTATAGAACACCAGATGTGCTATACAAAGCCAGATTCATGGACTGCAATCTCTGCCACTAAAGGAGCTTAGTATGTATAGCCTCGAGGAAAGAAGGGAGAGGGGGGACATGATAGAAATGTTCAAGTACCTCAAGGGAATCAACAAAGTCCAAGAGGGTACCATCTTTCAAAAAAAGAGGTGTGCAAGAACAAGGGGACACAATTTGAAGATGGGGGGGCGGCTCAGAGGCAATTTAAGGAAGTATTTTTTCACAGAGGAGGTTGTGGATGCATGGAACGGCCTTCCAGAGGAGGTTGTGGAGTCAAAAACAGTGGTGGAATTCAAGCATGCAGGGGACAGTCATAAGGCCATTTTAGGGGGTGGGGTTAGGAAGAAGTTGGCTGCTGGTTAACTAGGATCTGCAGCTTATCCAGTAGGTAGGGAAATGGGCAGACTAGGTGGGCCAAGCAGTCTTTATCTGCCATCAAATTCTATGTTTCTATGTTGCTATCTGGTAATAACTCTGTATCAACTGTATTGTATCAACTACTTATGTATACCCGGTCCTTATTTTTTGTGTTGACAATACTACTATGGAGCAGAGAGTCTACCCCCTGCCGCCCTTTCTCTCAGGCAGTGAGCAATGGCCTTTAAGGTATTTTGCCTTGTCTAGTCCATACCTATGCTCACTTGGGCCCCCCATTCATAAGCATGGTTTCTCTCATTTCATGTGTAAACTGCTGTCTACAGATCAGTGGCTGTATCCTTATAATGATCCTTCCCTGCTATCATATATCTATGACTGGTTTCTGTATTATTGTATGTTATGTGAAAAAAAACAATAAAAGTGACTAACTATAAAAAAACTATCTGTCATTCCTGCTTTCAGTGATGTTCCATAGTCCATCTGTTAGTGAACACATTTCTTCTATTATGTTTGTAAATCTAATTTACTGGCGCTTTGATAGCAGTTTGAATTTCAATTAATTTACATGTGTGGTCTAATCTATTCATCCAAGTGCCTTGGTCTGCAGTAAATAGCCTAACTGTTTGCAACATAATCAAGAGTAACTAAGCATTATGGTGTTATTTAGTTTCTTAATCTTTAAGTAAGCTATAATTCTTTTAGTCTCAAAATGTGTGTTTCTTTCACATCTATGCACCTCCTAGAGTGTCAAGAAGTTCTAAATACCACAGGACAAACTTTGAAGAAGTGCTACTACTTCATTTAAAAACCATTAATAAACTACCTCCCTCAACCGCAAATCAGTTGTCTGCATCCACTTCACTTCCCACCCCTTCCTAAAAATGCAGTGTAGTAACTTTACTAGGCAGAAATTTAGATTTCAGAAGGGATTCTTACTGCCTCATTAAAACCAATGGCAAACTATTGTGTTCTTCCAACCACAAGAGATACTTTCTAGCTGTTCAATGTCTCACCTTCCCAGGATATTAAAATACTTTATCTTGCATGAAAAACTGAAGACGGCACTGACTATTATTAAAAACTATGCAAAAATGCCTCTTGTCGATGTGACATTCCAAACATCAGTAAAGCTGTGAAGAATTTTCTTCCTGAGAAGTGCTTGCTTAAAATAAATTATGTCACATGCAAAAATTCAAACTTAAGCAAATGCTAACTGTTTCAATGTGTGTGGCAAGGCAAGGCAAGACAAATTGAATTTTTAGGTGCCCAATTCCAGAGGATCTGGGCACCATACAGATAAAAACACAGAATAAACAGCAGATAAAATCAAACACAATAATAAATAAGGCAAAACAATACTAAATAAATACAAATAACAATTATCTATGACTCAATATGGCATTCCAAATATTGAAGGGAATAAAATTGTTTACACTCATGATGGCGGATGGCATGGGCTTTATTCTCTGCAACCCCCCCCCCAACAACTATGGTGCTCAATCACTGGCTAACCTCCGAGCCACCCCTTGCCAACTGAGCAAAGTCAATAGCAGCAATTGACTGAGTACCAGCACTGTTCTTACATTGGCTGCTTGTTAAATGTGTGAATCATAGATGAAGTCACACTGAGCTTTTCAGCGCTCAGATAGAAGAGCGATTACAAACATCCAAAGTGCATATGCAAAATTCATTGGCAGTAGAGACAAGGTGAAAATAAGTGGGGATCCCCCACTTGACCTAGCAACAGCATGGTATCTAGCTTTGAAAAAAGGTCAGTGCATGGGTTCCTTACATGGTTACAATAAACAAAGCATGCAAGAGTGCTAAAGATTATGAACCTCACTGATTAGAGAGCAGATTGAGGGCCAAAAGCACAGGCTGCCCTGTCAGGGGAAATAGGTGGGGGGACCAGGGGAGGCTGGGAGAGAAGAGGAAAGTCAGGAGGTTTGAGAGGGGGAGTAACTAGTACAGGGTGAACAGTATTGTGCCTTAGCATGTGTCTTAAGGCATGGAAAGAGGGGTTGAGCTGAAGAGAAGAGGGGAGTACAGTCCAGAGTGAGTGGAGAAAATAGGAGAAGGCAGCTTGCCCAAAACATAAGTGAGGATGGGGAATGATGAAAGTACAAGAATCCCTGGAGCACAATGAGTAAGAGGAGGAGAAGGTAGGGGAAAGAAATGAAGAGAGGAAGAAGGGAAGGGAGTCAAACCAGTATTTAATAATGAAGGAGGTACAATGGGACTGGTAAGGTAAATGTAGAGGAAGAATGGAAAGGAAGGAATAAAGAGAGCAGTGCTGAGTGCAGAGTGGAGAGTTGGTGGTGAAGAGACAGAAGGCATTGCAGAGGGTACTCAGTTTGGCAACAGAAGAGGAGGGAGCAGTGCCGTAGACCACATCCACATAGTCAAAAACTTTGAGGATAATTTTGGTTATCACTCCCAGTGAACCTTGAAGGAGATGCAATTCTTTTTATGGTACAGGTCAGCAAGTTTGAGGTGAAGTTTGGTGTGGATGGCATCAATACAGCCAAACTCTCAGATACTCAAAGGTGGGAAAATCCTCGGGGAAGGTGCCATTCATAGTGTAGAAGATAGGGGAAGACTAGAACCTTGCCTATTTCTGGCTGGAGCAGAAGGTCATGGACACAGTCTTCTTGGAGTTAACTCTGAGCTGGTTGATTTGGAACCAGCACAGCACATTGTGGAAGTCATGCTGGAGTGGGACCTCAATAGCTGGGGTTGTAGGCCAAAAGTGTAGATGACAGTGTCATCCATACACATGTGGATGTGTAAAGATACATAGGCAAAGGGGAGGTCATTTAGAAAAATTGAGAATAGAACCAGACCCAGGATGAAGCCCTGTGGGATGCCTGATGGATGGGGAGACAGAACACCACCAACCTGAACAAACTGTTGACAGTGTATAAGGTATGAATGAAACCAGCCTACAGTGGATGATGACAGACCAGCAGAGTTCAGCATATGCAGTAGGAGTGAGTGGGATACCAATTCAAAAGATTTGGCTAGAATTATGAAAATTAATGTGGTGATGTGTCCTTGATTAATCCCAGAGAGGATAGAATCAGTTACACACAGCAGGGATGAGACAGTACAGTGGTTCTTCCTAAAGCCAGATTGGAATATTGAGAGGAGGTCTGAGGAGGAAACAAAGTCTGCAAGCCTAGATTAGACAATGGATTCTTGAAGCTTAGCAAGAGAGAGGGGAGGAGTGAAATTGTTTGGTAGTTACTTGGAGAGGAAGGATTGTCCCTTTGTACAGGTGCAGAACCTTGGTGACTTTCCAGACCTAAGGAACAGCTCTGAGGGAAAAGGAGAGCTTCAGAAAGTGAGACAGTGGAGAAGCAATGGCTGGTGCAGAGATTTGAAGAAGTTTGGGGTCCAAAGCATCAGGGCCAGACTTAGAGGAGTTAAGTGGCAATATAATGAGGAAGATTTCCTGGGATGGGGGGACAGGATGGAATTGGAAGCCTTCTGAAAACTGGGGTGAAAGTGAGACTGTAGGATGTGGAGGTGAATGACAGGATGGAGCGCTTTGTGAAGAATTTGTTAAAGTGAGCAATAATAGAGGTGTGGTCAGAGACCAGTGAGACATGGGGTTGGAGACCAGTGAGTCATCCACCAGGAGGATGAGTTGAGTGGACTGGGCAAGGGAATCGAATAAGAAGTGGAAAACCCTCCAATAATTTGAGGGGGAATTTAGACTGGACTGGATGTTAGCCTTGAAATAGTTGGCTTCTGTGGTGTTTACAACCATTGTACAGGTGTTCCTGAGTGATCTGTAGTTTTGGAGGTCAGACAGAGATTGGGAAAATTTGAAGCATGACCACACAAGGTCCCGGGAGTTACACAAATCAATAAGGTTGGCTGTAATCCAGCAGTTGTGGGAGTGTTTTACCCTGGCCTTTTTAATGGGGGCAGGGATATTCTAAATCTTCTTAAAGAGGGACTCTAGCCAAAAGTGCTACTTTGCAGAATTGGAAAAAGCTTATCCCCAACAAATCTCATACCAACAATTAGGTTTCTACATTACTTCATTTTAAAGTTATAAGTTATTTTGTAACCCTGATTTCACTACCTGTTCAAAAAAGCCAGTGTCAGTGACGAGCTGCTGATGATGTCATTTCCTGAACTGACAGCCTAGTCCTACCTGTCAGCAAGCTTATAGGACCTGTTTCTCCAAGTTTAAAGATCATGTGAAATGCTTTTCACAAGTAAAACAGGCAACAACATTCAAAGAATGTTGTGGCAGGTTGGCTTAGAAGCAGGGGAGAACCACATTAAGTTGAAGTTCCCAAGGAGGATGAGCTCACAGGAGGCAGCATGAAAGATATGAGATGAGAGAGAGAGAGAGAGTTGACAAGGGAGGAGGGAAAGATCTCTGGAGTGGCATTGACAACACTGACAAAGATAGGGAGGGTGGAAGGGAAGGATAGCTTTGCTAGCAGGAGTTCATGAGAGGAAGTGAGTGACTCACTGAGGGAGATAGAGCATGAGAGGGTTTGATGGACATAGAGGGATACCCCACCTCCATTCTTACCTTGGCCCTTATGATAGAAGTGGAAGTCAGGGAGAGCTAAACTGGAGTCAGATGCCCTGGATGACAGTTGGGTTGCAATGAGGCAGAAGAGGTTGGGAGAGTGCTGTGAGATCCACACTTTAGGGAGTTAAGTTTGGGTAGGAGACTCCTTGCATTAAGGCAGGAGAAACTGAAGCCTTTGGGTAGTGGAGGAGGAGAGGAAGAAAAGGGAATTGGGTTAGGTTCTACATTACCAGCTAGAAGGAGGAGAAGGAAAAGGAGAATGTTGTGAGAGTTCTGCACTTTTGAATGGGGGATATGTGGGGGAAGTGGAAAGTGGAGAAGTGAGGCAAGCACAATGAAAAAAATTAAGACTAAGTGAAGGAGTAAGTAGAAATCCAGGGTGGATTGAGGGGTTGGGGAGAGGAGGGGAGAGAGTGAAGGAAGGAATTGAGAAAAGAGTGAGGTTGGGAAGGAGATGGAGAGATGAGTGAGGGGGGATAGGGGAAGATAGTTAAATGAGGAGGCCAGAAGGAGAGGAGGGGATCAGAGATAGAAGGGTGAGAAAGTGAGGTTGTGGGGTCTAAAACTGTGGGAGAATTCAAGAATGCATGGGACAGACATAAGGCAATTCTTGTGGGGGGGGGTAGGAAGAAATAGGCTGTTGGTTAACTAGGATCTGCAGCCTATCCTGTAGGTAAGGAAATGGGCAGACTAGATGGGCCAAGCGGTCCTTATCTGCCGTCAAAGTCTATGTTTCTGTGTTTCTATGTAAAAGAAAAGGGAATGGTGTAGATCATGGTGAGAAGGATTGTAACTAAATTAAAAAAGGCAGTTGCTAATAGTGGAGTGGGTAGATGTGACAATTAACAATTTAGTCCCTGATATGCAGGGCTAGAAAAAAATAACAGACCATCTCAGAAAATCAAGTGACTAGAACTGGCACAGTTGATTGAATGCAATGGCAGGTGAGCTTAAACATAGTGAGCTAAGAAGTAGTTTGATTAGGTTATGGATAAGCAAGCACAATTGACTAGCACTGGCAGTGTAGACTAAAACAATGGCTAGCTCACTTAATCACAGTGAGCTATACAGTTGCTTGTTAAGGCAACAAATAGGCAAATACAATGATAAATGTCGGTACCATTGACTGAAACAGTTGCTAGTAAGTTAAACACAGCGAGCTACAAAACTAAAACAGTGGCTAGTATGTTTAAATACTGTGAACTATGAAATTACTTGGTAAGGCTATGGATAAGCACATACAAATGGTAATGTATATTGAACAATGGCTAGTAAGCTTAAGCACAGTGAGCCAGAAGCAGTTTATTCAGAATATTGATAAACACAAATGCAGGGAGACACAAGCAAGCAGTAGGCAGTATGCCATAGGTCTGGCAGAGGTATTTGGTTTATAGAACAGAATGTGAACAGTAAGCAAAAATCAAGACTAGTGACATAACAGAGCAATAACTTAATGTATGTCAACTAGGGATACACAAAGCAACTGCTTGAGAACCACCACTGATTCCCCCATTTGTTAGCCAGTTTTATTGTTAATCAACAATGTTCTCCAAATCTTCCAGTGCTTTTCTTTCTTCTATAGTGATACTGATAAAATGCCAATTTCCATAGGTCTCAAATAAAGCATCAAAGTCATTAAGGCATGCCCTTTCAAACACTGCAACAGTATTATTGGTGGGTGGTGCCTGGTGGTGGGGTTAAATATGGAGGTTGGTTAAAAGTTACTGTCCCCCCCTTTTTGTATCTTGGAAAGTATGCTCACATGTCTCCCTATCAGCAGATGTTGTAACTGTATCATTAAATCTGTTTAAAAAATTTTTGGTGATTAAAGAATGACTTAATGTTCGGTTCCCTTGTAAATTTTCTGAGATCTAGGAACAAGTCAAACTTATTAGGTTTGAACATCGGAATAAAGCTGAAGCCCTTATTCATAATTTCAACCTTGCTAATACTGTATGTGGAAAATGTGTGATATAAGAAAGACAAGAAAGAATGGTCATAGATATAATGGCCCTTGGAAAACTAAAGTAACTGGATTTTGCAATAACTTTTGTTAGACCAAAGTACAGTAGACCATAAGGGCACTTGATAAAAGGTTTTTTTTACCATTTAAAAATTTCCTCAAACTTAAGCTCTCTTAAATGAGTTATTGTGTGCCAGATAGTAAATCGTAACTGGAGGTACATCAAAGTCCCCAATGCTTCGTGGCTCCTTCCTGCTTCATCAGGAGTGGTATTTGGCTACAGTGTATAACTTTCAATACTCTGCTTGTCAATATGACAGGCACCGTCTACATTATTATAGTGTATGATGGAATTTTGTTTCCAATAAAAATCTATATCTTTCTAAACACTGATATGCTGTAGTAGCTACGTCATCGTAGTTGTTATGCTGCTCTAGCTGCATAGCTACTACAGAATAACAACATCAAACAGCTAGTGCATTCGTGTTACACATCCATGAAGCAGTCATGGTAAAAAGGAGAGCAAAGAAAAGTGGCACAGAGGGAGTAAAAGCAGTAGGACTCTTAACTGTGACTCGAATTCTGTCTCATTGTGATTACTAAAATAACTTACTGCTTGGGGGGGCATCATACACTATAAAAAAACAATAGATAGTTACCTCTCAGCAACAAGAAGTGTTAATGTGTTTTAAGGTTGCCAATGGTGTCCAAACCTCTTGAGATTCAATTTCGAGGTTTATGCGGTCACCATGCCAACATCTTGATGCACTGACCAGCTTTTTATTGATAGGTAACTATCCATTATTCTTTGTATTATACAAATTCAATAAATACTGCAATCCAGTAATACCTGCTGTCTCCACAATCTAGTAAAATATGAGCCATATTTACTGTGCTACATAATATAATTGTCTTACAGTAGATGTAGTAATAGAGGTAGCATTAGAAACAATCTCAGTTACTGAGGCATAGAGTTACACCAATCAAATACGGTAAAAAAACAATATGTGATTAAAAAATAATTGTGCCCAGTAGTAGTAGTGGCAGTAGAAATCTTTATTTCTGTTTACAGAATTAAACTGGTAGGGCCATCATGGCCCTATTTTCAAAGTTGCCCTGTGTTGAGTAGTAGTGCATTAGTTACAGCAGTGACAGTTTCATTATAAACAGGCAAGGTGCATTACAGCAGTCAAAGCAGTTACAGTAACAGTGTAAGTACAAAGGTACATTCGTCAATGCAGTTGACAATGGCAATATAAACAGTATGGGCAGGTACAGTACTGGTGCTGTTAGCCTGGAGGGGTTTTGCACCTGAGGAGAGGCTGCACCATTAGTTTAGAAACAGACACAGGATTCTGTGAATTCTGACACTAGAGCACTGTAGTTTGAAATTCAGCCAGGGATATAGGGGATGCACAATGGCCAGACTCTGAATATACCATTTATCATCATAAGTGAGGGGGCAGGACTATAGCTCACAAGTGACAGAGCCATGAGTGAGTTATGAAAGCCCTGTCCCCTCACAAGTCATAATAAATGTCATATTCTGAGTGAGGCTGTTGTGTTTCTAATTTCTGCAATGTATTTTAAATTGCAAATCTTTTAGGTTCATTCCTTTATTTAAGAATAAACTGTTTCTTTTTATTTCACTGCTCTGTTTTGAGTACAGCAGAGGTTATTGTGATGTCATCAGGCATTATTCAAGCTGTTCTCACACTGGTTAGGAGCTCCTTTGTGACAAACCTCAAGAGATAAATATGCAATAATACCCAACACGGTGGGTGTTTTTGGGATATAACAGACCGCCAAGGGGTGTAATGAGGTCTGATGTTTCAGGCATAGGGTCTTTTCACTCTGGAAGGTCCATTATATCCCATAACACCCACCCTGTTGGGTATTATTGTGCTTATAAAATGGGCACCATTAAAAAAATAGATTCGATAAAAAAATTAACGAAAAAAATTAGATTAAGTTTTGTAATTAAATAGTTCTTCCACCTGTATTGGGCTGAAGGACTTTTGTACTGATGGAGACTCCTTAGATAAAAAAAAGCTGCTGGAATGCAGTTTGTGTCCTATAGGAGACTGTTACTGTTTGTTCACTGATGAAATTTGTTTTCTCCTGTTCATTCCCATTTTTTCCGAAAGAGGTAACATTCTGACCTTTACATTTAAAATTAGCAGTTGTGGTCTCTTCTACTTCATAGTGACTGGATAGAAGCAGGAGGGTGGAGTACTGAACGGGTCAGCTCACTGTGAGGAAGGATTAATGGTGGTATGGTTAGTGAGAGGAACGGTACTAAGAAACTACCATTCCTCTCATGCATCCTAGAGGTGCTATACGGAGCACTGTGTGTGTCACTTGTGAGCGTTTCTGCAAGATTAGGAGCTTGACAGTGATTTTTTAACTGAAGCACTGTGAATTTATTTGAAACTTTTACTGTGCCTTTTCAGGGAGTTGTAGTGAGAAAAGCAGAGATGGGGTAGGCCACTAGTTCCAGGCTCGCTTACCAAGCTAGAATAAATGGCAGCAGTGAAGTTTGAAAGTCATGGCGGCCCCAGGAGATCCTAAGTAATGGGGAATCCCAAAGTGGCACTCAATATTTAGCAGGCAGTATTAAAAAATAAATGCATGGCTGTGTAGGCTTTTAGCTAATCAACATGCTTTATTTTTCAAGCCCATTTTCTAAATAGTGATGACCCACTTTAAGTGGGAACTATGACACCAGTTTGACAACTATGTTGTCGACCAGCATCACAGTGACAGACTCCATGTTGACCGCGATTTGTAGTTGGCAGGGAGCCATGCACATTGGACACTGTTTTTTTCTGCTGGGGGCTTTGCCCCCAACCCCCCCATGTGGGGGGCTCTGCCCCCACACCTCCCATACTTATGGATTCCAACTCTGAGTCTGAGTTGGTTCAGGGAGGGAGTGCAGGACGAGGGAAAGTGTTGCTGGAACCCGCACTGACCTCTACAGTGACATGTTGATGTTGTCGGCATCAATGTATGTCACTGTAGAAGTGTTACTATGTGGGAGGCATACCCTTCAAGTGATGATACATAGTTTATCATCATCTAGGTCCTACTGCCATGTAAATATTTCATTTATCTGTACATTTATGTCTCATCCACATCATATAAATAGAGAATACATAATGGATTGCATTGGAAAAACACATCTTCACTTTTGAGAGGGAAGACCCATTACTCATGAGTAGTTAAGCCACAATTTAGTTATAAAATCTTACCACTTATGTGTGGAGATCAATGTGTTATTCTACTACAACCCATTATGTGTTTGATGTACTGTATATCACACCATTTGTAATGCTTTTACTAGGTTTTGCCTTGTTTTAACTTAAAATTGCATTTCTTTCTGTTCTGAACTCCATCTAAGCCACTGTCTTCTGTGTTCTAGTTGTAGATTCTAAGTGGAAATAGCATGTTCTAAATGAAATAAATTGTATTCTAAGGGAAATAAACTGTGTTCGAAGTGAAATAAATTGAGTGCTAAATGAAAATAAATATTTACCCCCAAAATATCATAATTAATTTACCCAATTTAGTTACTACTGGTGTGGTATATATACAGCCTCTGAATATTGGTGACAGGGAAATCCAGGTCATGAGAATGAGGTAATGTAGGCTACTTTTCCCATAGTTGGGTCAGACCCTAGTCACACAGAGACCTCTTTTTTGATGTCTCAAATGTTATATGTGTTATTAGGGAAATTGTTTGCTAGTCCCTGATAGCCAGTATTCATGTCCTTGATGATTTTGAAGGCTGTGACTGCCCTGGACCACTCTCTTCTTAATCTGAAGGAATCCCAGTCTAGTATTTTGAGTATGCTCAATTCAAAATGTATTAAATGTTGTGCTTCCATAAAAGGGTAAAATCTTTGGTGCAAGAAGAAAGAACAAGACCAGTACAGGTAAAGTTACTTTGCTATATCCCAGCTTATTTAGTTTGTTCCACATATTAAAAATCCAAAGTACCAGATTCAGTGAAGACCTGTTCATTATACTGTAGCAACACTAACAAGTTAAAAAAATTAAAATAAATACAAAATTACACATATCCCAAAATTACAACATAGCATGGGAATTATGTGCAAATCATCATGAAACAATACATACTGGTTCTGCATTAAGCAGGTGATTAAGGTGACAAATCACCTCACATACTTCATAATTTGCAAATGCTGAAAACAGAAAACTGTTTAAAAATCCTTCTGTTTTCAGCCTTTGTAGATTGTGTTACAGGCTTTTTGGTGCCATACTGTACTTTAATGCTTAAAGTAAAATTAGTCTAAATGATTTCACAGTGATTTGCATTTATTTCCTATGGTGCTTTGCATTATGCGGGTTTGTATAATATGGTATTGCTATGAAATGTGGCTTTATTGCCAATACCCTTCCCAGTTAACCCTTGCTTCAGTGTTTTTGTGATAAGGTTGTTATTCTTTTAGGTTACAAATGAAGAAGTAGAACTTACATTTTCTAGAATTAGAACTTATTTCCAAAGAAAGGGTAGCCTGGAGCCATACTGTGCATCAATACACTACTGCTCATTTGCCGTAAGTTTCTGGAAATTGATGACTCCCAGTATAACATCCCAGTAGGGAGGCAAGTTAATAGAATATTACAGCAAGAATGGGGAATAAGGAATACATCTCATTACTCTAGGATGTTAATCATGGATGAAATGAAGTGTATACACTGTGTACACCTCAACTATAATAGATACATTGTGAAATATCTGGAAATATCTGAAGGTATCTATGGCTGCAATTATATTTTCTTATCACCTCACAAATACTGTGCACCTCAACTACATCTTACAGACTTGTGATTTTATTAATATACATCTCGGGATGGATTTGCAAAACACACAGAAATTGGTGCAGGTGTGGGGAAAAACTGGCAGAGGTGGCTCTTCATTTGTGGAGTGGCAGTGTTTCCCACATGTACCATATTTTCAAAGATGGATCCATTTTACATAGAACCATAGAAACAGAGAAACATAGAATCTGATGGCAGATAAGGACCGCTTGGCCCATCTAGTCTGCTCATTTCCCTACCTAACAGATAAGCTGCAGATCCTAGTAAACCAACAGCCTACTTCCTCCTACCCCCCCCACTAGAATTGCCTTATGTCTGTCCCATGCATTCTTGAATTCCTCCACTGTTTTTGACTCTATGACCTCCTCAGGAAGGCTGTTCCATGTATCCATAACCCTCTGTGAAGAAATACTTCCTCCACATTACCTCTAGAGGCGTCCCCCATCTTCAAATTATGCCCCCTTGTTTTTGCACATCTCTTTTTCTGAAAGATGCTACCCTCTTGGACTTTGTTGATTCCCTTGAGGTATTTGAAAATTTCTGTCATGTCCCCCCCCACCTCCTTTCCTCAAGGCTATACATCTTTAGTTCCTTTAGTCTTTCTTCATATGTCTTCTGATGCAGACCCTGCATCATTTTGGTTGCCCTCCTCTGGACAGCCTCCACCCTGTCTATGTCTTTGTGGAGATGGGGTCTCCAGAACTGTACACAGTACTCCAGATGTGGTCTTACCAACTGTCTGTACAGAGGGCCAACAACTTTCTGTTTTCTACTGGTGATGCCTCTCCCTATGCATCCCAGTATCCCCCCAGCCCTCCTTACTGCCTTCTCACATTGCTGGCCCACCTTTAGGTCATCTGATATGACTACCCCCAGGTCCCTTTCCATTTTTGTTGTTGTCAGTATCTCATCCCCCATTGTGTACTCTTCTCCTGGGTTTTGTTTCCCAGGTGCATTAATTTGCACTTTTTTGCATTGAATCTAAGCTGCCAAACATTTGACCATTCTTCCAACCTTGCCAAGTCCCTTTTCATTCTTTCCACCCCACCTTGTGTATCAACTCTGTTGCAGATCTTTGTGTCATCTGCAAAGAGATATATTTTCCCTTCCAGTCCCTCAGCAATGTTACTTATAAAGACATTAAAAAGGACTGGCCCCAGTACTGACCCCTGCGGTACCCCACTAGTAACCCTTCTTTCTTCACTGTGGACTCCATTTACTATTACCCGCTGTGTCCTGTTGTCCAACCAGTGTTTTACCCAGGCTACCACCCTTGGACCCACTCCCAGGCTGGCTGTTGTGCAGGACTGTGTCAAATGCCTTGCTAAAGTCTAGGTAGGCCATGTCCACAGCCTCTCCCTGGTCTACTGCTTTGGTCACCCAGTCAAAGAAATAAATTAGATTTGTCTGACATGACCTTCCCACTGTGAATCCATGCTGTCTTGGGTCCTGTGCCCCACTGGCCTCTAGGTACTCAACAATTCTTTCCTTCATAAGTGATTCCATCATTTTCCCTACCACTGAGGTCAAACTGACAGGTCTGTAGTTTTCTGCCTCTGTCTTGCTCCCCACTTTTGTGAAGGGGAATCACATCCGCCCTCCTCCAGTCCTCAGGTACCACCCCATCCTCCTATGATTTATTAAAAAAGGGTAGTCAGTGGTGTTACTAGTTCTTCCCTTAGTTCTTTTAAAATTCTGGGGTGAATCCCATCAGGCCCCATTGCTTTATCCACCTTCAGTTTTAAGAGTTCTTTCAGAACCCTTTCTTCTGTGAAAGGACTAATATCAACCCCCCCCTATCCAGAGTGCTTCTATTGACCAGATTAGGTATTTCCCCCTGCTTTCCCATTGTGAATACTGAGCAGAAGTATTTGTTCAGTATCCCTGCTTTTTCACTGTCGATGTCTGCCCAATCACCTTACTCTTTGTTCAGCCTCAGTATCCCTGCTTTAGTCTTTTTTTGCTCCTTTAAGTATCCCTGCCTTAGTCTTACAGCTGACTTCACAATTTATGGCAGCTGTGGCTATTTTATGGTGCAGCTGCAGCAAAATGTTTTGTCTAGCCTGATCAGGTGAACAGTCCTCTGAAACTGCACCTGCCACCCATGAAGAGCATGGGATGAAGATCAGAATGTCCACAGATGGAGATTTGTACCACACCAGTGAATGCAGAGTGAGACGTAGTCCAAGAATGACTGAAAATTTCAGCTCTTGTCTCTACAATACCTTCATAGGATTCATAGGATGTACAGAGCTTATTTAGAGAATGTCTCCATTATGCTCATAACTTAAATGGCAGTATATTCTCAGAAAAAATATATCCTTCAATTTGTAATGACTATCCAAGTTGTTTTGAAACATAGTCATAGAGAAACTCACTACCACTTCCAGTGGCAGTGAATTCTATAATCTACCATTCTTTGGGTATACCATTTTTCTCTTTTTACAAGATTACACTTCTTTGCTTTCAATTGTAGGGAATGAGCCCTTGTGTTATAGATCTGTACTCTGAATTCTAATCCCAGATTTTCCCAGAGAGTATGGTCAGTGAGGGACTTACACAGCAAGCGCATGTCCCCTCTGACCCTTCTGTATTCCAATCAGAACAAGTTTAACTTTTCTAATCTATCCTTGTAAGGGACGCTCTCCAACCCCCTCACCATCTTGGTTGCCCTCCTCTGAATCTTCTCTATTTTCTGGATTTCTCCCCTCTTGTAAGGAGCCCAAACCTGGGAGCAATACTCCAGTTGTGGGCTCACCAATGACCTATAGAGTGGCATCAACACCTCCCTTTTTCTACTAGCAATGTGTCTAATGATGCCGTTTAGTGTCTGCTTTGCTTTCTGCACAATTTTGCTAATTTGTGTTTTGAACTGTAAATCTTTGGAAATGGTAGTCTCGAAATACTTTTCCTCAGTTACACATTTTAGCTGGTATTGTTTTAAATTATATTTAAATTCTGGATTTTTTGTCCCCATGTGCATAATAATGCATTCATCTATGTTTACTGGTAGTTTATGGTTTATAGTCCAGGTTTCAATATAATCTATTGCTTATTGGAGCATCTCTCTGTCTTCTTCAAATTGTATGACAGCCTCCAGTCTGCAGTCATCTGCAAATTTTGTAATCTATACCCTGTTGTGGGAATACTGTATTGATGACATGTAAATGTTAAAGAGACAGGTGCCCAATACTGATTCCTGAGGGGCCCCACTGGTCACCTCTACCCAGTCAGATAGAACCCCATTTATACTAACCCTCTGCCTCCTACCACTCAGCCAAGCATGTATCCAGTTCACAATATTATCTATTTCTAACTTTGACAGTGCAATTTCTAGTTCTAGATGTAGTAATTTATTAAAAGCCTTGGAGAAGTCGAACAATATTACATCTACTGACTCTCCTCTAGTCAAGGTTTGACTGGCTCTTTCGTAGAACTGTAACATATTAGTTTGGCATGATCTAGCTTTTGTGAAGCCATATTGAGTTGGATCTAATAAATCTGCTTCTTCTAAATAGTGTTGGATATGGTCCTTAAGTATGCCTTCCAATGCTTTACCCATTATCAAAGTCAAACTAACTGGCCTATAGTTTTCAGGATTTTTGAACCTTTCTTAAATAAAGGGATTACAGTTTACTCCTTCCAACATAGAAACATAGAATTTGATGGCAGATAAGGACAGCTTGGCCCACCCAGTCTGCCCATTTCCCTACCTACTGGATAAGCTGCAGATCCTAGATAACCAGCAGCCAACTTCTTCCTACCCCCACTCCCTAGAATGGCCTTATGACTGTCCCATGCATGCTTGAATTCCACCACTGTTTTTGACTCCACAACCTCCTCCGGAAGGCCGTTCCATGCATCCACAACCCTCTCTGTGAAAAAATACTTCCTTAAATTACCTCTGAGCTGCCCCCTCTATCTTCAAATTGTGCCCCCTTGTTCTTGCACACCTCTTTTTTTGAAAGATGCTACCCTCTTGGACAATGTTGATTCCCTTGAGGTACTTGAACGTTTCTATCATGTCCCCCCTCTCCCTCCTTTCCTCGAGGCTATACATATTAAGCTCCTTTAGTCCCTCTTCATATGTCTTCTGGTGCAGACCCTGCACCATTTTAGTTGCCCTCCTCTGGACAGCTTCCATCCTGTCTATGTCTTTGTGGTGATTGGGTCTCCAGAACTGCACTCAGTACTCCAGATGGGGTCTCACCAGCTGTCTGTACAGAGGGATAATAACTCCCAGTTATCTACTGGTGATGCCTCTCCCTGTGCATCCCAGTATCCCTCCAGCCCTCCTTGCTGCCCTCTCATATTGCTTGTCCACCTTTAGGTAATCTGACATGACTACCCCCAGGTCCCTTTCCATTTTTGTTGTTGTTAGTATCTCACCCTCCATTGTGTACTCTTCCCCTGGGTTTTTGTTTGCCAGGTGCATTACCTTGCACTTCTTAGCATTGAATCTAAGCTGCCATACATTTAACCATTCATCTAACCTTGCCAAGTCCCTTCTCATCCTTTCCACCATACCCTGTGCATCAACTCTGTTGCAGATCTTTGTGTCATCTGCAAAGAGATATACTTTTCCTTCCCAGTCCCTCTGCAAAGTTGCTTATTGTAGCGTTGTGAAAAAATTACAGTTAGTAAATTATCTATTACAAATACTTAGAAAGGAGACGAACGGAGACGAGACTGAAGGCGGAAGAATTTAATGATTATAACAATAATCACAGCGAGAGATTAAAAGTGGTACATCCTTCATTCTTCAAACTAACAGTGTGTGCTGGCTTGCTTATATAGTGGAAGACAGCGCCATCATTTCCTATGGTTGTCTATGATTGGTTCAAAACATATACAAACATCAACTTAAAAGGCAATTCTCTTATTAGTATATATATGAGCTCATTTTTTTGGTCAGCACAAATGTATAGATAGTGTAAATTATATTACTATATATGGCTAGTAATAGTTGTCACTACCAGTTACCAAGGTCTAGGAGGGAGAAAAAGATTTGGACTTAAGAATGTGCATACAAGCATTTTGGCCTGTCCTAATAATAATAGTCAGAAGGGTAATTTAAACTCTGTCTCTGTATTTCTGCCTTACAGACACTTAAGACACCTGATTTCTATTACTCACATAGGCAGTACAAATATCAAAAGGCACTTTAATATTGCAACTTGTGACTTATTTTGTCTTGTGGCTTTACAAGTTTTATATGATCCAATTATAAAGGCCAACATTAGTTACACAAACACATTATGTTTTAGACCAAAATGAGGTTAGCCTGAAACATGGGGACACACTTCTTTATCCCTTGTTACAAGCCCCCCTTGGCCCTATGTTTCCTAATTATTATTTGTGCAACAATGCAGCTCCTTGGAGCATGTATATCTCATTACGTACTTTACGAATAGTAAGTCTTAAGCGACACAGGCCTATAATTACCAAGAACACTAAGACCACTTGCAACACAAGTAAAACTTTAAAAGACAGGACTCCTAAGGGTCCTCCTGCATAGCTATAAATCAAGTGCTCATTATCACTCTCACTGAGCAATTCATTTACAACTACTTGTGCCTTATGAGCAGTATTTTGGATTTGTATCAAATGAGTATCTTTTCGATTTAAAAGTGACTGCACGTTAAGAGACAGGAGAGGTATTACAGCTCCAAATGATGGCGCATAATTGTTAATATCATATGCTTGGTGTGGGGTATCAAATGTCACATTATAATTCTCATCCTCCAGGTTGGTAATAGGGTGCAACACCTTGTCACCAATATATACATTATGTTTGGGAATAATACAAAAGTTTGTGAATAGTACACATTTGTCCTTCATAAAATAAGATTGGTGTATTTGTAACAACACAGTATTGGTTAGTACCATTATAGGTTACAACTACTTGTGGGGTATACCATCGTTTTAACTGGATAGGGCACAAGGCAATATTATTTTCAGCTTAACCCATGGGAATTTCCCCACAGATGAGTTGCGTTTGTGACATGACGTCACACTGGCATATCCATTGACCATTTATTTCCTCACAGCAATGTAAGTTTGGCGCTACCCAGGACCCATCATTGCTGCGTATTAGGATCTCTGGGGGCGAGACTCGATATGCATAATACTGGCCTTGTAAATACCCTACAGAGTGTACTTTTACTATTTGGGAGTACATCTCCTTGTTATACTCAACTTGAGGTAGTCTTACCACGAGGGACACCCTCATGGTGCTACTAAGCGTACTGTTAGGTCTAAACACTCATGATTTAACATATACTTTGGTTACCTTACGAATCCACCACATAGGTGGGGCTCGAACTTTAATACAAAAAGTTATACACTTACTATCATTAACATTAGCACAATCTGGACAATACCACAATTTTAGCTGTGCATCAGAAATTTGATTAGGTAATTGATTATGAGTAATTTCCTGTAACAATTGACTAACTTGAGTTAAAACATAAGATCCATAAGCACTACACACTATAGCTTTATTTATGCTATTATTAAAAACTTCTTCATTATGTTCAACCACAACTTCATTAATTTTGTGCTCTACCTCTTTAAACAAACGGCCCACCTCATGTATGCTGTACACAGATAAATGCTCTTCCATTGCTAAACCTTGCTGGCCTACTGTAAGTGGTAGCAAGACCCTCTCTCCTGTGTTAGTATTAAACTGGTCTTGGTACCCCTTAATGGCCTCAAGGTCTGCCCTATTCCATATGCTCATTCCTGATCCAAAAAGTTCAGCCAGGCCTCCCCACAGATCTCGTTTCTTTCTTTGTGGTGATCCAGTCTTGAGCTCTGATGCACAGATGGACCAGCTATTAAAAATGTCCACACACTAGTTTGTAGATATGAAAGTACGGTTGTTTTTAGTCCAGGTGGCTTTCCATGCTCGTGTCGTGTAGGTGTTTGTATCAACAGGGTCCCAGTTCCAACTGATTAACAGTGTAATGGACTGTTCATACTCACACGTGACATTAGTCTGTTCCATATTAATGTTTAGGCTGGGGATTATAGAAAATCTTATGGCTGTCACCAAGCCGATGATAATGATGCCTTGTGTCTTCATGGTTATAAACATCAAGTGTAGTATTTTAATTTTCAACCAGCTTTGTTTGACACTTTTTTACACTGATCAACATGTACCCAGAATTCTTGTTTCCTTCCTCCAGCCCCTTTCTTGCCACTTACTTTAACCACGTATACCATATTCTCACCTAACCGTTTGCACACTTGGTACGGTCCTAACCAATTAGCATCCTTCCAAGGATTTTTCTGTTCCCAATTTCACACCATCACTACATGTCCCTCCTCTATAGGTAGCCCCCATCCTGCTACCAGCTGTCTACCTTGCTTATTTTGCTCATGTGCCACAGCCATGTTCCTGGCTGCAAAGGTTAAATATTTGTCTAGTTGATACTGTATTGCCTTTAAAAACTGCTCATGTTTAACCTTATCTTGGTAGCTGAGCTTGGTGGGGGTACATCCTGTGGGTGAACCAACCTCATTTTTCTTCCTGTCATCAATTCATAAGGGGTTAATCCTGTACTAGCTTGGACTGTCCCTCTACTGGCCATCAAAATCCCTGGGAGGAGTGCAACCCAGTCCTTTCCTTCATCCAACACTGCCTTTATAAGGGCATTTTTCAAGGTCCGATTCAATCTTTTCACCATCACTGAGGCCTGAGGCCTATATGGCAAATATAGTCACTGTTGAACTCCCATTATCTTACTCATTTCCTGCATCACTTGGTTTACAAAATGAGTTCCTCTGTCTGATTCTATGATATTAGGAAATCCCCACCTAGCACAAACTTGCGTATATAAAATTCGAGCTGTTGTTATAGAATTGGCACTCTTAACTGGAAATGCTTCTACCCATTTTGAGAACATATTTATCACTACCAGCATATACTTATATCCCCCCTTTGCGGTGGGCAACGGCACAACGTAATCAATTTGTAATGCATCCCATGGTCTTTCTGCTAAAGGTAATCGCTGTAGGGGGTATTTTTCTCGCTTGGGGTCCTACTGGAGGCATATTAAACATGTCTGTAAAACTGATCGGACAGTTTTAGATATGTCGGGCAAGTAATATTTACCTTTGATAATTTGGCAGGTTTTATCATGTCCTGGGTGTCCCGCCCACTGATGGTTTTCTAGTACAATGTTCTTTTGTAAAGAGTCGGGCACTATCCACTTTGGGATTTTGTCTTCCCCCTTTGATATAAAACATTATCTATTATTTTGAAGGCCCCATGGACCTTCGGATCCATTTGCACTTGTTTTATTTTCTCTTGTATCCACTGGTCCTGTTTTTGGAGCACCTGTAAGTTAGGCGGAGTATCCACCCTTTTAACCTCACTAACACTACTTGAGCCTTGCCTGTCCTGTGGTCTGATGCCATTCCAAGGGTCCCCTTCCTTAGCAGCGATTTTAGCCCACTTATCTGCTTTCTCATTTCCTCATTCCTCGAAGGTTCCGTACTTACTGGTAGTGTGAGCTTTTGCTTTAACTAAAGCTATTCTCCCTGGGAGCTTCTCCCCTTCCTTTAAAATTGATTTTAAAAGCTGTCTATGTCGCACATGCTCCCCTGTAGCTGTTTTCATATCCCTTCTAGCCCATATGGGCAACCATGTGGTTAACGAGCCTATAGCAAACTGTGAGTCAGTACAAATTGTGATGCGCCCGTATGGGACTGCCTTTAGTGCCTCATATATGGCTACCGATTCTGCATACTGAGACGAATCTCCTGGTGATAATTTAATGAGCAACCGCTGCTGATCTAGGGGCCTCATTTCATCATCATGCCCAGTATTAAAATACACAGCTGCCCCAGTATAGGCATTTCCTTTTTCCCAGTATCGTGATCCATCAACACACAACATTGTATGACCTTTATCATCTCCATGTCTTTCTACAAAGGGGGACAAATATGCCTCCTGTTGCATGAGTTCCCCACAATCGTGGGGTTCTCCTTGGTAGTCCAAGTACTGCATTATGTGGGGCTTATTGAGTTTTTGTACTGTAACTTGTTTATCCTGTAGTGCTAGCAGCCACTTAGCCTGCCTGCTATGGCTGACTCCTTTGCCTTTCCTTCCACTAACAATTTAATGGGTGTGTGAGTTGTTTGGATAATTATAGGGCTAAATCCAACTGTTTCTTAGAGCTTGTACTGCCACGCTATATCCAATACTGTTTTTCACACTGGCTAAAACCTTGTTCCACTTTAGACAACTGTCGATTTAAGTATGTTATTGGGACCAAATTATCCCAACATTTTGTAATAGTACTTGCACTGCTAATATGGTGTAGTCTGTTACTACAGCTTCGTATTTTTAAATGGCTTTGCATGATCTGGGATGGCTAAAGCTGGAGCTTGCATTAGCAGCTTGCTTTAATTTTTTAAAACACTGCAACTCTTCCCTTCCCATATTAGCTTGTCCTCTTTTGTGGGTTATCTCGAGAAGAAGCATATGCGTAGTGATCTCAGAATACCCTTCAATATAATCTCTGCAAAATTGGTCATTCCTAACAGTTTCCTAAGCCCTGTTACAGTTGTTGGTAAAGGTAACTTTTGTATAAGGGTAGCCCTGGCAGGGTCAACACGCCTACCCTTTTCTGATACTATGGTTCCTAAAAATGTCACTTCCGAACTAGCAATTTGTACATTCTCTGGATTAATTTTAAGACCTCTTTAGCTAGGGCTTTAAGCACTCGGTCTAATAATTGGGCATGCTCCACCATATTTCTGCTTTGCAACAACAAATCATCCATGTATTGAATTACCTCATGTTCCAACCCCTCCTCTTGGAGTACTTGTTGCACATAGTGATGAAATAACGTTGGGGAAGAGTGGAACCCCTGGGGCAAATGAGTAAAGGTTTATTGTTGATTTTTAAAAGTAAAAGCAAACTTATACTGGTCTTGTCGGCTGAGGGGCAGGGACCAAAATCCGTTTGCCAGGTCGAGGACCGAAAAAACTTTACTTGTAGGTTTAAGTTTGTTAAACATTTCAATTGCCATACTTATAATGGGGCTAACCTGAGGAGTTACTTTATTTAATTTTCTGTAATCTATAGTTAGTCGATACTTTCCATTGGGTTTTTTAACGAGCCATATAGGGCTATTTGCTGATGAGCAAATAGTTCACAATACCCTTTGGGACAATAAATCATTAATTACTGGTTCTATTCCTGTTACTTCCTCCTGTGGGATGGGGTACTGTTTAGTATGTCCAGGGTCGGGGCCCTCCACTGCTATTTCTGTGTCACTGACTGTCCCACAATCAGTGCCAGACACTGCCCAGACACTGGAGTAGTTGTCTATTATTTGTTGTAACTCTGTTTGCTTACCTCGGGCCAATTATATGCTTTATTGGAATTAACTGAAGCCCAAATATAACTCTCAGGTACTATTGTAATACTATACCCTTTAACTGTTACTTGCCGCAAGCACTTGTTGACTAGGTCAATAATTAGGTGGTATTTCTTTAAAAAGTCACTTCCTTTTATATTTTGCTTTGTGAGGCTTCCCTCCATTACTATGAATCTACCCTCCCCAACTACCTTGGTTCCTAAAACAACTATTTGTGGGTGAGTCACGTACCCTTGTACTGTGTGTCCTGTGCAGCCCTCTATTTGTAAGAGAGGTTTTTCTGGATCCAGTGGTATGTGCATAGTAGAAAGTGAGACGGCTGTCCCAGTATCAACTAAAGCCATCACCCATTTTTTTCCCATTTTAAATGGCATGGTTGGTCGCCCCTGGTTATCAAATGTTAGCGCACATACCCATCGTGAGACAGGGGAACCGGGGCCTCCGCATCCCTATTCTTCAGCCAACTGTTTGATCGCTGCCAGCCGCTTGATGATGTCTTCTTCATCATCAAATTCTTGGGGCGGTGCGGTTGGTTTTTTTCGTTCCACTGCATCTAATATTGTTTTTATCTGATCCAACAAATCCTGTGCACTATCACCCTCTCGTCCTGGTTTATCTCTTTCATCTTGCCTTTTTTGCCCACGGCCCCTTCCCATTTGCCCAGGTCCTTGTCCTTCCTTACCTCCCCCCTTTGCCCAGCATTCACTTATTACATGCCCAGGCTTTTTACAATTAAAGCACGTTCTAGTTTCTTTTTGTGGTCCTTCATTTGTCCATGTCACAGCGGCAAGTTCTGCCTTTCGCTGTTTTTCATTAAGATAAGTCTCTAGGAGGGTGATTTGCTCCTTCTGAGTTGGAGCCAGTTTTACAACTGTTCTTAGGGTGGGGTCTAAATCATATGCCCTAATCCATAAGTCTCGGAAGGTAGTATCATCTTCCGAGGGGCAATCCTGCCCTCCTTACCTCAGATAGACCTCAAAAAGCCGAGGGATAAAGACCCGTGGTCCCTCTCCCGACTGCGGCTTTATTTGCAGTATTCTGTCCCAGTCAGCTTCTTGCTTTGCAGATTCCCCTCTTGCTGTTCTGATAGCCTCAACTACTTCATTATAGTCTGCCCATGAATTTATGTTTTGCATGGCCCCTTTGTGTGTCCCCTGGACCTCCTCGGGCATAGCTTCCGCTAGGGTGGGGGACAATTTAAATATAACCAACCTACATATGTCTTGGTTGGTTAAGTGGAGGGTGGTTGTTAACTGCTTTAATTTCTGCCGCAAATCAGGTAGGTTGATTTTGTGATCAATTGGACCTAGCATTTGGCCCAAATTGGTCATTTCCTCTATAGTCAGATCCTTGACTATAGGGCTTTTATCTTCCTTTTTAATGGTTATTGGTGATTGTGGGGCTCTCGTACCACCTTACTTGTCTCTACCACTTTACCTCCCACTGCCTTCCACTCTTCTCCATCTTTCTCCATTTCCTGCGTTTCCTCCCTTTCTACCCATTCCTCTTTTTTATCTCCTAGTGAGGAGGTAGTAGGCCCTTCTTCATCACTTTCTCTGCCCATAGCCTGATGTGCCTCATCATCCTCTCTCAAAGTATCTCTTACTTTTGCATACTTTTTATCATAGCTATCTTCTTGCTTTTTATGTCTTTCTGCCTCTTCCTTGTTTCCCATTTTTTCAGTGTATTCCCTTTTTAATCCATGTTTAGCACACTTGTTTTGCCACTCTAAAGCATATTGTTCTTGCTGATACCTTGTGGCAGCAGACATAGGTCCGCCAGTGGCCATCATTCCCCGTGTTTGCACCGGTGCCACTTTAACATTTACCACCCCTTCTCCTATATTACTTAACTCTTGAATCTTCTCCGTTGCATCCGGTAGCTCTGTATACAGTTGCCTGATTTCACTAGCCTGCTCTTCTGACTGTTGGTCTAGCTTAATCTGTAGAAGGGCATGATCCCTATTTAACAGACACAAATCCCTTTGTGCTTTTATTAGCTGTGTCCTAAAATTAATACACTGCTGCTCTAACTCTTGGTGTTGATCTATTGGGATGCTATCTTTATACATCAATGTTAATTCTTCTAGTTGTTTAGCATTTTGATCCCTTTCATCCCTCATCTGGGCTACTTCTTTATTCTGGCGACACACAATAGTCTGATTATGCTGCCACAGCCCTTGCAATGCATTTGCAAATATTTCCTTTTCATTTTTTACTCCCTCATTATGAAGCGACGCTTGCTGAGTAAAATACAATTGTGCCTGTTGATCATCAGGCACTGGTTCACATGCTTCCCCCTTTAGGTGTTTTCCTAGAAAACGGCCTATTATTGTTTTCATACTCATTCTTTTTATCTTTTTCTTGCCTGCCTAGCCTTTACAGCTGGGTGCACCCGTGCACTGGTGCCCTGGTCTGTCTAGCTATGTCTTATGGCTCCCTTGTGAGGTCCGGCTTGCAAGTCCCAGCACCTTCACTTACCTACTCTGCCCCATGTGTTCCTACAGAGTTAAGCATTACTTTATATTTAAAACAATTTGGGAAGCATACAAAGCATACATCACCTGATTGTCAAGTAGCTGTGACTGTCTGTGTGTACCCTCTTCTCTCGCATAAAGCCAGCAGCACCACGTCTCCGAGCGTCATCAGCTTCTTATTAGGGCTCACAGACTAACCAACCAGCAGTTAGGCTGCCTCCTCACATGCAGCAACAGCGATCTGAGTCTTTAAGGCACCAATTTTAGCGTTGTGAAAAAATTACAGTTAGTAAATTATCTATTACAAATACTTAGAAAGGAGACGAACGGAGACGAGACTGAAGGCGGAAGAATTTAATGATTATAACAATAATCACAGCAAGAGATTACAAGTGGTACATCCTTCATTCTTCAAACTAACAGTGTGTGCTGGCTTGCTTATATAGTGGAAGACAGCACCATCACTTCCTATGGTTGTCTATGATTGGTTCAAAACATATACAAACATCAACTTAAAAGGCAATTCTCTTTTTAGTGTATGTATGAGCTCATCTTTTGGTCAGCACAAATGTATAGATAGTGTAAATTATATTTACTATATATGGCTAGTAATAGTTGTCACTCACCAGTTACCAAGGTCTGAGGGAGAAAGTAGATTTGGACTTAAGAATGTGCATACAAGCATTTTAGCCTGTCCTAATAATAATAGTCAGTATGGGTCATTTAAACTCTATCTCTAGTATTTCTGCCTTACAGACACTTAAGACACCTGATTTCTATTACTCACATGGTCAGTACAAATATAAAAGGCACTTTAATATTGCAACTTGTGGCTTATTTTGTCTTGTGGCTTTACAAGTTTTATATTATCCAATTATAAAGGCCAACATTAGTTACACAAACACATTATGTTTTTGACCAAAATGAGGTTAGCCTGAAACATAGGGACACACTTCTTTATCCCTTGTTACAAGCTCCCCTTGGCCCTATGTTTCCTAATTATTATTTGTGCAACAATGCAGCTCCTCGGAGCATGTATATCTCATTACGTACTTTACGAATAGTAAGTCTTAAAGCGACACAGGCCTATAATTACCAAGAACACTAAGACCACTTGCAACACAAGTAAAACTTTAAAAGACAGGACTCCTAAGGGTCCTCCTGCATAGCAATAAATCAAGTGCTCATTATCACTGTCACTGAGCAATTCATTTACAACTACTTGTGCCTTATGAGCAGTATTTTGGATTTGTATCAAATGAGTAACTTTTTGATTTAAAAGTGACTGCACGTTAAGAGACAGGAGAGGTATTACAGCTCCAAATGATGGCGCATACTTGTTAATATCATATGCTTGTTGTGGGGTATCAAATGTCACATTATAATTCTCATCCTCCAGGTTGGTAATAGAGTGCAACACCTTGTCACCAATATATACATTATGTTTGGGAATAATACAAAAGTTTGGGTTGTGAATAGTACACATTTGTCCTTCATAAAATAAGATTGGTGTATTTGTAACAACACAGTATTGGTTAGTACCATTATAGGTTACAACTACTTCTGGGGTATACCATCATTTTAACTGGATAGGGCACAAGGCAGTATTATTTTCAGCTTGACCCATGGGAATTTCCCCACAGATGGGTTGCGTTTGTGACATGACGTCACACTGGCATATCCATTGACCATTTATTTCCTCACAGCAATGTAAGTTTGGCGCTACCCAGTACCCATCATTGCTGCATACTAGGATCTCTGGGGGCGAGACTCGATATGCATGATACTGGCCTTGTAAATACCCTACAGAGTTTACTTTTACTATTTGGGAGCACACCTTGTTATACTCAACTTGAGGTAGTCTTACCACGAGGACACCCCCTCATGGTGCTAGTAAGCGTGCTCTTGGGTCTAAACACCGTGGTTTAACATATACTTTGTTGCCTTACGAATCCACCATAGGTGGGTCTCGAGCTTTAATACAAAAAGTTATACACTTACTATCATTAACATTAACGCAATCTGGACAAAACCCCAATTTTAGCTGTGCATCAGAAATTTGATTAGGCAATTGATTATGAGTAATTTCCTGTAACAATTGACTAACTTGAGTTAAAACATAAGATCCATAAACACTACACACTATAGCTTTATTTATGGTATTATTAAAAACTTCTTCATTACGTTCAACCACAACTTCATTATTTTTTTGCTCTACCTCTATAAACAAACGGCCCACCTCATGTATACTGTACACAGATAAACGCTCTTCCATTGCTAAACCTTGCTGGCCTACTGTAAGTGGTAGCAAGACCCTCTCTCCTGTGTTAGTATTAAACTGGTCTTGGTACCCGTTAATTGCTTCAAGGTCTGCCCTATTCCATATGCTCATTCCTGATCCAAAAAGTTCAGCCAGGTCTCCCCACAGATCTTGTTTCTTTCTAGTATTATTAACCCTTTCTTTACTAATAAGAGGGGCCATTATGCTCCCTGTTTTGGCATGGAAGGCACTTAACATGTCAATTAACATGGTGGCATAAAACTTTAAAAAACCCGTGTCAGCACAACTACTGTTAACATTTATATTCCAACCAGAAAAATCTAAGTTTATTTGCACTCTACTGTACTTTACATTATTTGAAAGCATTTGATCAATAGGTGTAGATGTAAGCCCACTCTCTGGCCCTTTCGTCACATTTGGGCATTCGGTTGGTGTTACAGTTAAGTATATGGCATCTGAGACTACAAAACGTAATGAGTTGTTTACACCAGCATAGTTGCAAACACTATTATCACCCCAAAGACAGTAGGACAGAGTTAACACATAAACACCATTGTCCTTTGGTGTGGCTCAGTTTATAACAAGAGACCCATTTTTCTGTTCCCAGTCCATGTAACTGCTTGATGATCCAGTCTTGAGCTCTGATGCACAGCTGGACCAGCTATTAAAATGTCCACACCAGTTTGTAGAATGAATAATACGGTTGTTTTAGTCAGGTGGCTTTCCATGCTCGTGTCGTGTAGGTGTTTGTATCAACAGGGTCCCAGTTCAACTGATTAACAGTGTAATGGACTGTTCATACTCACCGTGACATTAGTCTGTTTCATATTAATGTTTAGGCTGGGGATTATAGAAAATCTTATGGCTGTCACCAAGCTGATGATAATGATGCCTTGTGTCTTCATGGCTATAAACATCAAGTGTAGTATTTTAATTTTCAACCAGCTTTGTTTGACACTTTTTTACACTGATCAACATGTACCCAGAATTCTTGTTTCCTTCCTGCAGCCCCTTTCTTGCCACTTACTTTAACCACATATACCATACTCTCACCTAACCGTTTGCACACTTGGTACGGTCCTAACCAATTAGCATCCTTCCAAGGATTTTTCTGTTCCCAATTTCGCACCATAACTACATATCCCTCCTCTATAGGTAGCCCCCATCCTGCTACCAGCTGTCTACCTTGCGTATTTTGCTCATGTGCCACAGCCATGTTCCTGGCTGCAAATGTTAAATATTGGTCTAGTTGATACTGTATTGCCTTTAAAAACTGCTCATGTTTAACCTTATCTTGGGTAGCTGAGCCTGGGGGGTACATCCTGTGGGTGAACCAACCTCATTTTTCTTCCTGTCATCAATTCATATGGGGTTAATCCTGTACTAGCTTGGACTGTCCCTCTACTGGCCATCAAAATCCCGGGGAGGTGTGTAACCCAGTCCTTTCCTTCAACCAACACTGCCTTTTTAAGGGCATTTTTCAAGGTCCGATTCAATCTTTCCACCATCCCTGAGGCCTGAGGCCTATATGGCAAATGTAGTCACTGTTGAACTCCCATTATCTTACACATTTTCTGCATCACTTGGTTTACAAAATGAGTTCCTCTGTCTGATTCTATGATATTAGGAAATCCCCTCCTAGCACAAACTTGCGTATATAAAATTCGAGCTGTTGTTATAACATTGGCACTCTTAACTGGAATGCTTCTACCCATTTTGAGAAAATATCTATCACTACCAGCATATACTTATATCCCCCCTTTGTGGTGGGCAACGTCCCAATGTAATCAATTTGTAATGCATCCCATGGTCCTTCTGCTAAAGGTAATTGCTGTAGGGGGTATTTTTCTTGCTTGGGGTCCTACTGGAAGCATATTAAACATGTCTGTAATACTGATCGGACAGTTTTAGATATGTCGGGCCAGTAATATTTACCTTTGATAATTTGGCAGGTTTTATCATGTCCTGGGTGTCCCGCCCACCGATGATTTTCTAGTACAATGTCCTTTTGTAAGGAGTCGGGCACTACCCACTTTGGGATTTTGTCTTCCCCCTTTGATATAAAACATTATCTATTATTGTGAAGGCCCCATGGACCTTCGGATCCATTTGCACTTGTTTTATTTTCTCTTGTATCCACTGGTCCTGTTTTTGGAGCACCTGTAAGTTAGGCGGAGTATCCACCCTTTTAACCTCACTAACACTACTTGAGCCTTGCCTGTCCTGTGGTCTGATGCCCTTCCAAGGGTCCCCTTCCTTGGCAGCGATTTTAGCCCACTTATCTGCTTTCTCATTTCCCCATTCCTCGAAGGTTCCGTACTTACTGGTAGTGTGAGCTTTTGCTTTAACTAAAGCAATTCTCCCTGGGAGCTTCTCCCCTTCCTTTAAAATTGATTTTAAAGGCTGTCTATGTAGCACATGCTCCCCTGTAGCTGTTTTCATATTTCTTCTAGCCCATATGGGCAACCATGTGGTTAACGAGCCTATAGCGAACTGTGAGTCAGTACAAATTGTGATGCGCCCGTATGGGACTGCCTTTATTGCCTCATATATGGCTACCGATTCTGCGTACTGAGACGAATCTCCTGGTGATAATTTAATGAGCAACCGCTGCTGATCTAGGGGCCTCATTTTATCATCATCCCCAGTATTAAAATACACAGCCACCCCAGTATAGGCATTTCCTTTTTCCCAGTATCGCGATCCATCAACACACAACATTGTATGACCTTTATCATCTCCATGTCTTTCTACAAAGGGGGACAAATATGCCTCCTGTTGCATGAGTTCCCCACAATCGTGGGGTTCTCCTTGGTAGTCCAAGTACTGCATTATGTGGGGCTTATTGAATTTTTGTACTGTAACTTGTTTATCCTGTAGTGCTAGCAGCCACTTAGCCTGCCTGCTATGGCTGACTCCCTTTGCCTTTCCTTCCACTAACAATTTTAATGAAACGTGTGAGTTGTTTGGATAATTATAGGGCTAAATCCAACTATTTCTTCGCAGGCTTGTACTGCCAACGCTATTGCCAATAATGTTTTTTCACACTGGCTAAAACCTTGTTCCACTTTAGACAACTGTCGATTTAAGTATGTTATTGGGACCAAATTATCACAACGATTTTGTAATAGTACTGCTATTATGGTGTCGTCTGTTACTACAGCTTGTATTATAAATGGCTTTGCGTGATCTGAGATGGCTAAAGCTGGAGCTTGCATTAACGCTTGCTTTAATTTTTTAAAACACTGCAACTCTTCCCCTTCCCATATTAGCTTGTCCTCTTTTTGTGGGTTATCTCGAAGTAACGCATACAATGGCTTAGTGATCTCAGAATACCCTTCAATATAATCTCTGCAAAAATTGGTAATTCCTAACAGTTTCCTAAGCCCTGTTACAGTTGTTAGTAAAGGTAACTTTTGTATAAGGGTAGCCCTGGCAGGGTCAACACGCCTACCCTTTTCTGACACTATGGTTCCTAAAAATGTCACTTCCGGCCTAGCAATTTGTACCTTCACTGGATTAATTTTAAGACCTCTTTTAGCTAGGGCTTTAAGCACTCGGTCTAATAATTGGGCGTGCTCCGCCATATTTCTGCTTTGCAACAACAAATCATCCACATATTGAATTACCTCATGTTCCAACCCCTCCTACTTGGAGTACTTGTTGCACATAGCGATGAAATAACGTTGGGGAAGAGTGGAACCCCTGGGGCAAATAAGTAAAGGTGTATTGTTGATTTTTAAAAGTAAAAGCAAACTTATACTGGTCTTGTCGGCTGAGGGGCAGGGACCAAAATCCGTTTGCCAGATTCGAGTACCGAAAAAACTTTACTTGTAGGTTTAAGTTTGTTAAACATTTCATTTGCCTTACTTATAATGGGGCTAACCTGAGGAGTTACTTTATTTAATTTTCTGTAATCTCTAGTTAGTCGATACTTTCCATTGGGTTTTTAACAATATAGGGCTATTTGCTGTTGAGCAAATAGGTGTAATAACCCTTGGGACAATAAATCATTAATTACTGGTTCTATTCCTGTTACTGCCTCCTGTGGGATGGGGTACTGTTTAGTATGTCCAGGGTCGGGGCCTTCCACTGCTATTTCTGTGTCACTGACTGTCCCACAATCAGTGCCAGACACCGCCCAGAGACTGGGGTATTTATCTATTATTTGTTGTAACTCTGTTTGGCTTACCTTGGGCCAATTATATGCTTTATTGGATTTAACTGAAGCCCAAATATAACTCTCAGGTACTATTGTAATACTATACCCTTTAACTGTTACTTGCCGCAAGCACTTGTTGACTAGATCAATAATTAGGCGGTGTTTCTTTAAGAAGTCACTTCCTATTATATTTTGCTTTGTGAGGCTTCCCTCCATTACTATGAATCTTCCCTCCCCAACTACCTTGGTTCCTAAAACAACTATTTGTGGGTGAGTCACGTACTCTTGTACTGTGTGTCCTGTGCAGCCCTCTATTTGTAAGGGAGGTTTTTCTGGATCCAGTGGTATGTGCAAAGTAGAAAGTGAGACGGCTGCCCTGGTATCAACTAAAGCCATCACCCGTTTTTTTCCCATTTTAAGTGGCACGGTTGGTCGCCCCTGGTTAGCAAATCTTAGCGCACATACCCATCGTGAGTCAGGGGCCCCGGGGCCTCCGCATCCCTATTCTTCAGCCAACTGTTTGATCACTGCCAGCCGCTTGATGATGTCTTCATCATCAAATTTTTGGGGCGGTGCGGTTGGTTTTTTTCATTCCACTGCATCTAATATTGTTTTTATCTGATCCAACAAATCCTGTGCACTATCACCCTCTCGTCCTGGTTTATCTCTTGCATCTTGCCTTTTTTGCCCACGGCCCCTTCCCATTTGCCCAGGTCCTTGTCCTTCCTTACCTCCCCCCTTTGCCCAGCAATCACTTATTACATGCCCAGGCCTTTTACAATTAAAGCACATTCAAGTTTCTTTTTGTGGTCTTTCATTTGTCCATGTCACAGTGGCAACTTCTGCCTTTCGCTGTTTTTCATTAAGATAAGTCTCTAGGAGGGTGATTCGCTCCTCCTGGGTTGGAGCCAGTTTTACAACTGTTCTTAGGGTGGGGTCTAAATCATATGCCCTAATCCATAAGTCTCAGAAGGTAGTATCATCTTCCGAGGGGCAATCCTGCCCTCCGTACCTCTGATAGACCTCAAAGAGCTGAGGGATAAAGACCCGTGGTCCCTCTCCCGATTGCGGCTTTATTTGCAGTATTCTGTCCCAGTCAACTTCTTGCTTTGCAGATTCCCCTCTTGCTGTTCTGATAGCCTCAACTACTTCATTATAGTCTGCCCATGAATTTATGTTTTGCATGGCCCCTTTGTGTGTCCCCTGGACCTCCTCGGGCATAGCTTCCGCTAGGGCGGGGGACAATTTAAATATAACCAACCTACATACGTCTTGGTTGGTTAAGCGGAGGGTGGTTGTTCACTGCTTTAATTTCTGCCGCAATTCAGGTAGGTTGATTTTGTGATCAATTGGACCTAGCATTTGGCCCAAATTGGTCATTTCCTCTATAGCCAGATCCTTGACTATAGGGCTTTTATCTTCCTTTTTAATGGTTATTGGTGATTGCGGGGGCTCTCGTACCACCTTTCTTGTCTTTACCACTTTACCTCCCACTGCCTTCCACTCTTCTCCATCTTTCTCCATTTCCTGCGTTTACTCCCTTTCTACCCATTCCTCTTTTTTAGCTCCTAGTGGGGAGGTAGTAGGCCCTTCTTCATCACTTTCTCTGCCCATAACCTGACATGCCTCATTATCCTCTCTCAAAGTATCTCTTACTTTTGCATACTTTTTATTATATATATCTTCTTGCTTTTTATGTCTTTCTGCCTCTTCCTTGTTTCCCATTTTTTCAGTGTATTCCCTTTTTAATCCATGTTTAGCACACTTGTTTGCAGCTCTAAAGCATATTGTTCTTGCTGATACCTTGTGGCAGCAGACATAGGTCCGCCAGTGGCCATCATTCCCCGTGTTTGCACCGGTGCCACTTTAACCTTTACCACCCCTTCTCCTATATTACTTAATTCTTGAATCTTCTCCATTGCATCCTGTAGTTCTGTATACAGTTGCCTGGTTTCACTAGCCTGCTCTTCTGACTGTTGGTCTAGCTTAATCTGTGGAAGGGCATGATCCCTATTTAACAGACACAAATCCCTGTGTGCTTTTATTAGCTGTGTCCTAAAATTAATACACTGCTGCTCTAACTCTTGGTGTTGATCTATTGGGATGCTATCTTTATACAGCAATGTTAATTCTTCTAGTTGTTTAGCATTTTGATCCCTTTCATCCCTCATCTGAGCTACTTCTTTATTCTGGTGACACACAATAGTCTGATTATGCTGCCACAGCCCTTGCAATGCATTTGCAAAGATTTCATTTTCATTTTTTACTCCCTCATTACGAAGCGACACTTGCTGAGTAAAATACAATTGTGCCTGTTGATCATCAGGCACTGGTTCATATGCTTCCCCCTTTAGGTGTTTTCCTAGAAAACGGCCTATTTTTGTTTTCATACTCATTCTTTTTATCTTTTTCTTGCCTGCCTAGCCTTTACAGCCGGGTGCTCCCATGCACTGGTGCCCTGGTCTGTCTAGCTATGTCTTATGGCTCCCTTGTGAGGTCCAGCTGGCAAGTCCCAGCACCTTCACTTACCTACTCTGCCCCATGAGTTCCTACAGAGTTAAGCATTACATTATATTTAAAACAATTTGGGAAGCATACAAAGCATACATCACCTGATTGTCAAGTAGCTGTGACTGTCTGTGTGTACCCTCTTCTCTCGCTTAAAGCCAGCAGCACCACATCTCCGAGCGTCATCACCTTCTTATTAGGGCTCACAGACTAACCAACTAGCAGTTAGGCTGCCTCCTCACATGCAGCACCAGCGATCTGAGTCTTTAAGGCACCAATTGTAGCGTTGTGAAAAAATTACAGTTAGTAAATTATCTATTACAAATACTTAGAAAGGAGATGAACGGAGACGAGACTGAAGGTGGAAGAATTTAATAATTATAACAATAATCACAGCAAGAGATTACAAGTGGTACATCCTTCATTCTTCAAACTAACAGTGTGTGCTGGCTTGCTTATATAGTGGAAGACAGCACCATCACTTCCTATGGTTGTCTATGATTGGTTCAAAACATATACAAACATCAACTTAAAAGGCAATTCTCTTTTTAGTATATGTATTAGCTCATATTTTGGTCAACACAAATGTACTGATACTGTAAATTATATTACTATATATTGCTAGTAATAGTTGTCACTACCAGTTACCAAGGTCTAAGAGGAAGAAATAGATTTGGACTTAAGAATGTGCATACAAGCTTTTTGGCCTGTCCTAATAATAATAGTCAGAAGGGTAATTTAAACTCTATCCCTGTATTTCTGCCTTTCAGACACTTAAGACACCTGTTTTCTATTACTCACATGGTCAGTACAAATATCAAAAGGCACTTTAATATTGCAACTTGTGGCTTATTTTGTCTTGTAGCTTTACAAGTTTTTTATGATCCAATTATAAAGGCCAACATTAGTTACATGAACACATTATGTTTTAGACCAAAATGAGGTTAGCCTGAAACATGGGGACACACTTCTTTATCCCTTGTTACACTTATAAAGACATTGAAGAGGACCGGTCCTAATACTGAACCCCGCGGTACTCCACTAGTAACCCCCCTTTCTTCTGAGTGGACTCCATTTACTATTACTCTCTGTGTCCTGTTCTCTAGCCAATTCTTTACCCAGGCTGTCATCTTGGGACCCACTCCCAGGCTGGCTAACTTGTATATTAATCTTTTGTGTGGTACTGTGTCAAATGCCTTGCTAAAGTCTAGGTAGGCCATGTCCACAGCCCCTCCCTGATCTACTACTTTGTCAGGTCACCCAGTCAAAGAAATCTATCAGATTCATCTGGCATGACCTTCCCACTGTGAATCCATGCTGTCTAGGGTCCTGTGCCCCTCTGGCCTCTAGATACTCAACAATTCTTTCCTTCAGGCGAGATTCCATCATTTTCCCTATCACTGAGGTTAAACTAACAGGTCTGTAGTTTTCTGCTTCTGCCTTGCTCCCACTTTTGTGTAGGAGAATCACATCTGCCCTTCTCCAGTCCTCAGGTACCACCCCATCCTCCCATGATTTGTTAAAGAGGGAAGTCAGTGGTGTCACTAGTTCTACCTTTAGTTCTTTTAGAATTCTGGGATGTGTCCCATCAGGCCCCATTGCTTTGTCCACCTTCAATTTTAAGAGTTCTTTCAGAATCCTTTCTTCTGTAAATGGGTTGGTATCAACTTCTGTATCCAGAGTGTTTCTACTGTTTGTTTTAGGTACCTCCCCCTCTTCATTTGTAAATACTGAGCAAAAATATTTGTTTAGTATCTCTGCCTTTTCACAGTCTCTCTCTGCCCACCCTCCTGCCCCTTTATTATGCCTCACTATCCCTCCCTTGGTCTTCTTTCGCTCCCTGATGTACCTAGAAAAGGTTTTCTCCCCCTTCTTAATTGGCTATCTTTTCCTTGGTTTGGGCCTTTGCTGTTCTGACTGCCTTCCCAGCCTCCTTTTGCTTTAACTGATACAGTTCTCTGTCCTGCTCCTTCTGCGATTTCTTGTACTTCCTGAATGCTTTCTTTTTCTCTTGAACCTTCTCTGCCACTTCCTTTGAGAACCATAGTGGTTTCTTACATCGTTTTGTTGTATCACTTCTCCCAAATTTAGTTATAGCCGAAAGACAGCTTTTAGTGGTGGTACTATTTGAATAGCTAACTCGGATAATACCCTTGGGGTAATGATTTTCCAGTCCAGAAGATTCATTTATGCTTAGCGTAGTTAGTCTATCCTCCACATCTTTAATGGATATGATAATTTTCACTGTAGTAGGTTTTTCAAGATGATCAGTGTTTAGGCTAGCTAATTTACTATTAAAAACTGATGCAAAAAATCAATTTTGTATATTTGAATGGTAGAACAGAGATAAAACCATGTTTAAAGAAATGATGAGGTGTGTTGAAAACATTTTTGTAAATATCAATATAGCTATAGAATTAAACAAAATATTCTGTTTTTTGTTCACAGATATGTACCGGTCACCTTAAGTGATGGTAATATGGATACCTGCATGTCACTGAGTTTCCATCACCTGGTTTGATATATTTTATTTTTAAACACCAGGAGTAGGTGCCTTGGCCTGGCCTCATAGAGCACGCCTGTTTTTAAATGGAGATAAAAAAATGTACTTTTGACTGAATGCTTTCAGTTAAAAAATAAGCATGACCAGTAAAGAGAAGTACTGTTCATTATGAAATTGATGCCATTAATGTGAATACTGTTAATCTGAAATAACACTGCTAAATTGCACATTTCTTTTGTAAATAAGAAATATACAAGAAATATGAAAACATGGTTTGAATAGGTGCACACATCAGTGTACATGCAAGGTATAAGCACTTTATGTGAGTTTTGCACACTGTGTCTTTAAGGAATCTCCCTATTTAGGTAGGGTCTACCAGAATGACGTGATCACCTTTGAGAAAGCTATGATTGGTGAAACACGTCAGGTGACTGATGTCATACATAGGGAGCAGGTGGAGGAATGAGGAAGTAACCTAGGCACTGCCTGGCTTGTTGTGTTCTCATGGATTTTATGGATTTTATGGATTTTGCTATTTTTTAATAAAGTGCCACTTATTGAGACTGAAGAGCAGTTGGGTGAGTCCTTTACCTCCAAGTTATACTCATTTACTAAGAAACACAAAGCGTATTCAGAACCCTTGGCAGGTGCCAATCGCTTGTGGCACCACAAACTTTTTCTGATTTTTAAAAGGTCCAACAGTTTTTGATATTTTGCTTTTGCTGTTAATGCACGAGTAAAATGATTTGTAATTGTCCTTTATTTTCTTCGCCAAATGGAGCTCATGATTAGATTTGGCTAATCTTAATTCTTTTTTAGCCCTATTAACCATGCCTCTATATTTAATAGCCCTAGTATCATTTTGTTTTCCTTTTATTTTTTTGTATAATTTATTTTTTGGGTTTATCAGCTTTTAGATTTTTGGTGTTACCCAATTTGTGATTCTTCCTTTTCTGTCATATTTCTTTTTGAGAGGTATGTTTTTATTTATCTCATACTGTAGTTGAGATGATAATTCATCCCATATTTCATTAACCATTTTATTTTTAAAGGCCTCACTCCAATTCTATTTTGACATCCCTTCTCTCATGACTCCAAAGTTAGCTTTCCCAAAGTGCAGGATTTGAGTTATTCCTTCTCGTTATGGACTAAACAAACTTCATAGTAGTGTAACACAATTTGCATGTAACAAATTCAAAAAGTTATTTTTACTTCGGCATTTTCTTTTTAGCAGGACATATTTAAATAGTGAACTGGTACGACATAAATAAAAACATAAATTGCAACCAAAAAAATCATACAAATCACTGGGAATACATGGCCAGAAAGGGCTAGCCATCCCAAGTGTTCTGCTTTAATACCTGGGAGCAATGCTCAGAGCTCCCTGCTGGAGGATGTCCCCAGACCCAACACCTACCTGAAGTAGCTTGCAGTAACAGCCCTTATATACTTGCTTACAAACCTATGTGACTCTGACCCCACCCATATAGTATTTCAAACTTTTATTTACACAATACAAACTGTTTTTACTTCTATCTTCATTTAACAGTATGGTTCTAACATTTGTATCACATAACACTGGAAATAAATACTTTTTAATTCATATTTCAAAAGAAAAACCAAAAGGCTTCATATATAATTAATGAGCTCCACCTCCATTCAAACAGTCCTACCTTGAACTGTATAAAAATAGTGGCTGCAGGCCAGCAGGCTCCTAAAGGAATCCTGAATTTACACAGGGAAGAGCAGACCAGTGAGAGGGGTAAGTGGAGTTCCTTTCCCTTAGGACCATTGTTTCACCTAACTGTAAATGTTCAAACAAGCAGTAACAAAACTCACTTGCTTCAGTTTCTTTGTGTAGTTTCTATGTCAGCATTTTAAAGTTCTTTAAGTAAATTACACACAGATGGGGAACTAAGAAACAATCCTCCCCACAGCATTCTAACCAAGCCCCAGTCAGAAAACTAATAGTAAGTGCAAATACAGCAATTTTATTCCCAATGCCTTTTATTTTCTGTGCAGAAAAAAGAGGAAATGTAAAAGATATATCTTTAAACTATTTTTCAGTCTAACCTTAACACTGCTATGCCTTGTAACCCTTTTACAGCATAGTTAAATAGTAATGTCCATGAAGGACGAGGAAGGGCAGCTCCTGACCTGAGAAACCACATTTGCTTGCAGCACCCTACAAGAAATAATTACCTAGGAAGTGCAAACCAACCCCCCAGTAGCATTATCGCCAGCTACACAAATGTGCCTAAAGTCATGGCGGTCTGCCACACCCAGCACGGAAGGGAAGGTAAGTAGTCAGGAATCAGAACACACAACACACCAAGCTGCACTGCCATGGAGCAACTGCACCATATCCTTGCAGTTATCTGGGCAGAGGCCTTACTACTCCCAACCCTGCGTTCTCTCACCAAAGTCTTGTCAACACAGGCAAATGCTTGAGAAGCTAAAGAAACGCAGCCTGCATAAAAAGATAGGTGGCTCAAACCCCTGGCACCAACTTTCCCCAAAGGCTATACATGAGTTTTGCTCGGGGGGGAAAAGAACATCATACAACTAACAACAGTCTACCTTTCCCTATTCAAATATTTACCCCACATAGTGCTAAAACAGTGCTAAACTGTGTATTTACATAGAAACATAGATTTTGACTGCAGATAAGGACCGCTTGGCCAACCCAGTCTGCCCATTTCCCTACCTAATGGATAAGCTGCAGATCCTAGTTAACCAGCAGCCAACTTCTTCCTACCCCCAACCCCTAGAATTGCCTTATGACTGTCCCAAACATGCTTGAATTCCACCACTGTTTTTGACTCCACAACCTCCTCCGGAAGGCCGTTCCATGCATCCACAACCCTCTCTGTGGAAAAATACTTCTTTAAATTACCTCTGAGCTGCCCCCTTCTATCTTCAAATTGTGCCCCCTTGTTCTTGCACACATCTTTTTTTGAAAGATGCTACCCTCTTGGACTTTATTGATTCCCTTGAGATACTTGAAAGTTTCTATCATGTCCTCTCTCTCCCTCGTTTCCTCGAGGCTATACATATTCAGCTCCTTAAGTCTTTCTTCATATGTCTTCTGGTGCAGACCCTGCACCATTTTAGTTGCCCCTCTGGACAGCCTCCATCCTGTCTATGTCCTTGCAGATTGGGTCTCCAGAACTGCACACAGTACTCAGGCAGGGTCTCACCAACTGTCTGTACAGAGGATAATAACTTCCTGTTTTCTACTGGTGATGCCTCTCCCTATGCATCCCAGTATCCCTAACCCTCCTTGCTGCCCTCTCATATTGCTTGCCCACCTTTAGGTCATCTGATATGACTACCCCCAGGTCCCTTTCCATTTTTGTTGTTGTTAGTATCTCACCCCCCATTGTGTACTCTTCCCCTGGGTTTTTGTTTCCCAGGTGCATTACCTTGCACTTCTTAGCATTGAATCTAAGCTGCCATACATTTGACCATTCCTCTAACCTTGTCAAGTCCCTTCTCATCCTTCCCACCCCACCTTGTGCATCAACTCTGTTGCAGGTCTTTGTGTCATCTGCAAAGAGACATATTTTTCCTTCCAGTCCCTCTGCAATGTCGCTTATAAAGACATTGAAGAGGACCGGTTCTAATACTGAACCCTGTGGTACCCCACTAGTAACCCCCCTTTCTTCAGAGTGGACAGAGTCTACTATTACTCTCTGCGTCCTAATCTCCAGCCAATTCTTTACCCAGGCCATCATCTTGGGACCCACTCCCAGGCTGGCTAACTTGTAAATTAATCTTTTGTGTGGGACTGTGTCAAATGCCTTGCTAAAGTCTAGGTAGGCCATCACTCGGGGTATATAACTCTATAAGTGCACAATATGACTGCAAAGCATTGAGCTGGAATGTGTCCATGAACAAGACAGAAAAACAAGAAAGAGACAGAGAGAGACTGGGCATTCAGTAGGGCCAGCAGTTACAGCTTAAGGGCAAATGTGTACTACTACTAGTACTACGACAACTTTGCCTTGCCCGACTACAATGAAAACTAAGAAAAAAAGCACCTTAAGAAAATTAAAGTATCTGTTTCTGTCTGAGTGAATGCCACTCTCACAGGTGCGTAGTATAGTGGTGCTAGTTGTAAGGTAGGCTTGTGAAACAGGAACAGTCAGGTACTCACCAACTTGTAGTGAAAGGACTCAGGCTCCAAATAAAAAATCCTTTGTTTTCATTTTATTAAAGACATTTCATTGCAAACAAAACACCAGCATACACATAATACTCGCCTGACATGTTTTAGAATCACCATTCCTTTACCAAAGGCTAGGGGATACTGATACACACAAACAGAACATAGGTGAATAAATATGATGTCTTGATGGAAATAGAAGGAACATTTCAAATTCATTGGACAAATGTTAACTACAGATATTGAGTTCAGCTGTCCGGCCTTGAGGTGTCACAGGCCAAGGAACTCCATCTTTGAAACTGGGAAAAAACAGAAAAGAAACAAAAAAAAAAACAAAAGGGGGGGTTGGGGTTTTGGTGTTAAGAAGAAACAAATACGTATGACTCTTGGTGAGGGAAATAAAACAAGGAAAGGAAAAAGGTGCATAAGCTTTTAAAACGTATAGTGCAAAAAAGTATGTATTATCTCGCATAAAAACCAGGCACCATAAATATCATATTGTGAAATTATACATACATCAAAAAAAATCATAGAAAGATAGAAACACAGAATTTGACAGCAGATAAGGACCACTTGGCCCACCCAGTCTGCCCATTTCCCTACCTGATGGATATGCTGCAGATTCTAGTTAATCAACAGATTACTTCGTCCTGCCCCCCACTAGAATTGCCTTATGCCTGTCCAATGCATTCTTGAATTCTCCCACTGTTTCTGACTCCACAACCTCCTCAGGAAGGCTGTTCAATGCCTCCACAACTCTCTCTGTGAAAAAATACTTTCTAACATTACCTCTGAGCCATCCCCCCTCTATCTTCAAACTGTGCCCCCTTGTTCTTGCACATCTCTTCTTCTGAAAGATACTACCCTCTTGTACCTTGTTAATTCCCTTAAGATACTCGAAAGTTTCTCTCGTGTCCACCCTCTCCCACCTTTCCTCAAGGGTATACATATTAAGCTGCTTTATTCTCTCCTCGTATGTCTTCTGATGCAGACATTGCACCATTTTGGTTGCCCTCCTCTGAACAGCCTCCACTCGGTCTATGTCTTTGTGGAGATGGGGTCTCCAGAATTGTGCGCAGTACTCCAGATGGGGTCTCACTAACTGTCTGTAGAGAGGGATAACAGCTTCCTGTTTCTATGGTTGATGCCTCTCCCTATGCATCCCAATATCCCCCCAGCCCTCCTTACTGCCTTCTCACATTGCTTCCCCACCTTTTGGTCATCTGATATAATTACTCCTCGGTCTCTTTCAATTTTTGTTGTTGTTATTAACTCACCCCCCATTGTGTACTCTTCCCCTGGGTTTTTGTTTCCCAGATGCATTACCTTGCACTTCTTTGCATTGAATCTGAGCTGCCACATATCTGACTGTTCCTCCAACCTTGCCAAGTCCCCTTTCATTCTTTCCACACCACCTTGTGTATCAACCCTGTTGCAGATCTTTGTGTCATCTGCAAAGATGCATAGCTTTCCTTCCAGGTGCTCTCCAATGTCACTTATAAAGATATTAAAGAGGACCAGTCCCAGAACCAAACCTAGTAGTACACCGCTAGTTACCCTCCTTTCTTCACTAATGGACTCTGTTTACTATTACCTTTTGTGTCCTGTTGTCCAGTCAGTTTTTTATCCAGGCTACTACCTTGGGACCCACTCCAAGGCTGGCTAACTTGTTTATTAATCTTTGGTGTTAGACTGTGTCAAATGCCTTGCTAAAATCTAGTTAGGCCATATCCACAGTTCCTCCCTGGTCTACTACTTTGGTCACCCAGTCAAAGAAATCTATTAGGTTCATCTGACATGACCGTCCTGCTGAGATAGGAGGGTCCATGAGACAGGCAGGGAATAGCTTAAGCACAGTTACACAATGCTGACGTGAATCTGGTGAGGAATGCAGTTCTGCTAGACTGCCAGTGATGGCACAGATAGGAAGGGCTCCTATGTGGGAGTGGCTGAGGCTCTGTAAATACCTCCTACATTTGTGCATGGATGCAGTGAGCTGAGTTACTAAAGGCTACATAATAGAAACATAGAAACACAGACAATGATGGCAAAAAAGACCAATGGTCCATCTGGTCTGCTGGTGGTTCCTGTCTAGCCCCTGGACTTAATGTCCATCCTGGGTCTTAGTCATTCCTATCCACCTGGCCTGTTTGCTAGTGCTTTTCTGAAGCATGCTCCCATTTTGCCAAAGTCAGCCCTCCTAAAGTCCAGTACCCTTGCTTTTGTATGGCTTGAATCTATGATTGTGCTTATCTAAACCATGCTATTTGGTGGTCACTTGTTTCCAGATGTCTACCCACCTTTAAATCTGAGATCCTCTCTCCATCCCCATTTGAGAGTACCAAGTCTAAGACTGCTCCCTCCTGAGTGGGTTCCAACACTAGCTGTCTGAGGTATACCCCCTGTAGGGCATCGGGAATGACCCTGCTCTTGGATGTGGCTGTAGCAAAGGTGCTCCAGTTAACATCTGACATATTCAGGTCCCCCATTAACAACATCTACCCTTTTTCTGACATTCTAAGGATGCCTTCTATCATTTCTTTGTCCATTTCCTTCCCTGATATGGATATCTGTATACAATCTTTTGCAGATTGTGGTGTCATTTCCTGTCTCCAGGGTGACACACAGTGCCTCCTCTCCTCCCTGTTTACCCTTTAGTTCTATTGCTTTGATCCCTTCCCTTATGTAGAGAGCTACTCCTCCTCTTTTACACTCTTTGTCCTTCCTGAAGATTGTGTAGCTTGGTATGTTGATATCCCAGTCATGGTTCCCTGTGTTTCATGTTTCTGTGACTGCCACGATATCCAGGCGTCCCACTTTCATCAAGGCCATTAGTTCAGGGAGCTTGTTACCCAGACTACAGGCATTGGAAGTCATCACCCTTCATATTTTGATGGCCTTACCCTATTTAGCCCCCTCCCTGTCCTTACTGCCTCTTTCTCCATTTACCCCTTTCCTGCTCCCTATCGACTTCTCTACCTTGGTGTTTACCTTGCTAACTACCCTGTTTTGTGGGGGGTGGCTGGGATTTTCCTGGTCCTCTTCATTATCTCCTCCCCAGCTAGTTTAAATGCTTGCTAATGAAGCATTTAAACCTATCACCTAGGATCCTGGTTCCCCGCCCAGACAGATGCAGACCATAGTGCCAGTATAGGCCTGCATCCCTCCAGGTGGACCCCCAGTCTCCAAAGAAGTCAAAATTCTGAGCTCTGCACCAGTTTTTCAACCATTCATTGAAACCCATGGTGCAGAGTACCCGAGCTTCACCCATGCCATAGACAGGCAGCACCTCCGAAAAGGTTACCGTCTCTGCTGCTTGTCTATGGCCCCTCCCCAACTTCACAAACCTCTCTGGCATTGCTCTGATCCCATTCCCAGAAAGGTAATTTGTCCAGAGGTGGACAATGACATCCAGCTCCCTCTCCCACGCAGCTGCTCCCACAATCCTGAGGATTCACTTCCTGTCCCTCCCAGGCATGACACCTGGAAAGCACCTTAACTCCCTCTCCCTTCCAACCCCCAGTTCTACCCTCCTATTGACTGAGTCTCCCACCAGGAGTTGTTTCCTTCACCATGGGTTCTCATGCCACCCTCCTCTGGGTCTCAGTTGTGTGGGTTCCCAGCACCCTCTTTGTTCTCCACTGCAAGTGTCTGCATAGAGGAACCATGCTTCACCAGAATGGTGTATGAATTGTGGAGAGGTACAACTGGAGTGATGCACCTCCAATCCACTACCATCACCCTCCTTAAGCCCACCGTGGTCCAACCACTCCGATTTCTTGGCAACCTCTGAGGCAGAAGCAGTGGCTCTGGTGGTCCCTGGCTGGGGGAGGAGGTTTTCTGAATCGTCGCCAGGTCAGTCTGGAGACATGCAGCCTTCTCCCTCAGATCAGAGAGGTGCCTACAAATAAGGTAGCATTGCAGCCTCCAGAACATCTCCTGGAAGACTGCCTCCCCACAGCCAGTGCTTTGCACCACTCCCCATGTCTCTCTCCCTTCCTGTTTTTTTTTCTTTGTTAGTGTGCGAGAGTGTGTGCATGCATTTACCCCCTATTCATTGTGCTGGGCTATTAAGGTTATGACAGGTTTATGTCCTTCGCCCTTATTGGGACAATTATGTCAGAACCCCTGGTATAAAAGAAATGCTGCACTTGGGTGGGTGGGTGGGTGGCACTAAGCCCATGCCCTCTAGAAACCATCAGCTACAGCTCTGACCCACCACCCTGGTGAGTGTTTTCCTTCCTTTCAGCAAGACAACCTGCACAACAATTTAACAGAAAATATATCTTGCAAAAAACATTTAGAATCAGTGAAAAATAAAACAGTAATCTGGAAGCGCAAAACAGTATCAACCTGTAAGCATGCCCTGTAACAATTTAGCAGAAAATATACTTTGCAAAAAACAATTTCAATCAGAGAAAAATAAAGCAGTAAACTGTAAAGCCTGTAAGCACAACACAGTAACAAAAACCTGTAGGCACAATCTATAACAATTTAACAGAAAGTATACCCTGCAAACAGTTTGAATCAGAGAAAATAAAGCAGTAACCTGTATGCACCAAACAGTAACAAACCTGTATCCACACCCTGTAACAACTTAGCAGAAAATATACCCTGCAAAAAAACAATTTGAATCAGAGAACAATAAAGCAGTAATCTGTAAGCAAAAACAGTAACAAAACCTGTAAGCACAACCTGTAAGCACAAAACAAAATAGTAACATAATAGTAAATCTGCTTTGCCAAAAGAAGCCTTAATGTTTTTCCTTGCTCTGAAAATGTTGCTCCTTGCTCTGTCCTTTCAAGCAAACCTAGAAGAAAAGAGCTCAGGTGAAGCTAGGTGCTTTTTTGCCAGCAAATCTAGTCTTCCATTCTAAATAAAGCAAAGAAAAAAAAATAAACACCAAAGAAAATTAGTTTCCCCAGTAGGTGTTACAGTGCTACTGGATGTATAGGGGTAGACAAGGGGAGGGCAAAGCAGTAGTTATAAGAAATATTACAAGGAGCAGAAGAACAAGTGCTATTCTACAAAAAAAGAAAAAAAGGCACCAAAGAAAATTAGTTACCACTGATAGATGGAGCAGTGTTGCTGGGTGTAAGGTAGGCTCAGGGGAGGGCAAAGCAGCAATTATTTAAAAAATAATTACAAGTAGGATGAGAACAAATAGTGTTCAACATTGACAAAAAAAGAAACAAGCATCAAAGAAAATTAGTTGCCACTGACAGGTGGCACAGTGCTGCAGGCTGTAGGAGTGGGCCAACAGGAGGGCAAAGCAAGCAAGCATCAGGCAATCTGCTATTGTGTTGCTGCAAAAATAAAAATAAAAGATCTATGAAATGTTTAAAAAAGCAGAGAAAGAACAGAATTAGAAAGCATAGACAACAGAAACAGAACAGAGAGACTACTTGGTATCCAGTTAAAACAGTGCTCCCTTAACAGCACATGTTAAGAACAGCGCTGTAAGGAGAGTGAATCAAGGACAACGACAGGGGTATACAGTGAATGGCAGCTACTGCTACCCCTGTAGCTGTCACATCACAGGGGAGTGACTGCAGGAATGTGAGAAAATCAAGGAAATGTTGGTGCCTGCCAAGCTGCTCCCATGGTGGAAAGGGCTAAGGCATAAGCAACTCGGCCAGTGTGAATCTGGAGACCAGGGTTCTGTTCTTGGTCTCCAAGGTTTTGTCTGTGAGACATGTGAAACATAGAAACATAGAAAATATAGTATTTCTTTTACAGACATTCTTCCAAGCCTATTTTTGTTCATCTCCCTTGACTGCATAATTAATAAAGACTCACAGCACTGTGCTTAAACACTTTTATCTCCCAAAACGCAGCCTGCATAATCATGAAATTTGAGAAGCCCCACCACCATGAGGAAAAGCCTTTATCTACCACCTTCAAGTCCCCGAGTGGCGGTTTCCGCTTATTACCTTCACTATTTACTTTTACTATTCAAGCACTCCTGCTTCCCACTATAAATATAGGGACAAATAGCAGAGTGCTGCACAATTCAAAGCACCGTTTTGTGACCTCTTGCTTACTAGCATCTGTTATTATTCTAATACATTCCAGAAGCAGCAGGGAATTCTAACTCAGGCAATCACTACTTCATAGTGTCCTCAGGACACCAGTAATTCCTATTAGGAAAACAAATTCCCCAAGGAACCTCAAGCAAATATTGTCCAGCCCCTTTCATTACAAAGCTGTATCCATTCTGTACTATAAATAACTAAATCACCTAAGCACTTTATATCCTATACAGGAAGGGAGGGTGACATTTTTTTCTAATACCCTCACTCATCACAGGTCACCCTGTGACATTCCTCCCCATCTAAGAGGGCAACCACCTCTTGGCTGTCCAAAACCTATACTTCTTAAAGGGGGGGGGGTTATTGAAGCATCGGCCCACCCACCCCAAAGAGCTCCACCCCAGGGTCCCTTTTTTTCAATGGCAACACATCATCAACATTTCTATAAAAGAAATATCCTGTCATCAATTACCCTGGGGCTCATGTATTAGTCTCCCTGACCTCTTTTAACAGGTCAGACCTTTTTATACCTGATGATATGCTCACAGGAACTGTATTAAGAACCTTTATATCAAGTCATGAACAACATAGGCAATCTGAACAATGTTCCCAACAGATATTTCTGGAGTGTACCTACTGACAGTAAACCTCGAAAACAACATATATACTTGTGACCAGAAACAGAAAGAAAAGAAGACTAGAAAAAATGAGACAGTTCAGAAAGAAAGGAAACAACTGAAGGCGGCCAACCCCTCAGCCCAAAAAGAGTAGCTAGAAAAACTAAGCAGTGTAAAAGGGGAAACATAAGACAAGTAAATCTTAATGCTGCAGCATATTCACATGCACCCCTTCGAAGCCATCAGAAACGTTTTAGAATCGCAAGGCATATGCAAATTCAAAATCACATTTAATAATACACACAATATGCAAACATTTCTCAAGCAATATTATAACATTGTGTGTAACTGAGTTAACTTCTTTATAACACTCCACCTATCAATCTTTCATTTTTCATAACTATTTGAGGAATATACTCTGTGCTCAGTTTATGAGACACATTTTATAACTTTTTGAAAAGACTTCCATAACCATAGATAGCACAGTGACAATCTCTCACATTCCACCCGGGAGGGAGGTTAAAGCCATTGTCCTTCCTTATGACCAAAGTCTACCCCAGGGAAGCATACACCTTTCTGCCATAACCCTAGAACTGTACTAAATAACACCTCAAGAGATTTTTTCTGTTACCCCAGGAATGTCATTAACCCATACCCTGACCTGGGTTACATGTATCAATATATTCCTATAACATGTAACCACAACTTTATTATTTTCTTGTAAGGGTAAATCCTATAACCAGGCCATTTCTACCATATTTCTGAACAGCTGTCTACCATCTGGAACCCATTACTCTATGTGTAGACCTCCCCTTTTTCCCCGGATGCTACTGTTTGTGAACTTCCACCCTCTGGGCTACTCCCCCATGTTCTGTAATCTCCCTACGATGGTTAACAGTCCTGCCCCTTATATATGTCACTACCTGGCAATATATTCCTGGCCAATAAAAGTGTGGTGTAAGGTGTCCCAACACCTCCTCATGATCTAGGGGTTGAACATCCCTGCATACTCTCTATAACAGTTCCCTTCTGTAAGCCCCAGGTACCACCACCCTTGCTTCAATCTGCTGAGTGCAGTGGTTAGGCCTCATGTGGCATAATATCCCATTCCTGAATTCATATCTCAACATGTTCCCTTTACTGTTCCCTATTTTGTTGGTAGTCGACATACTAAGCTTACCCACTTCAATATCTCCTGCTTGTAACTGTTTCCAATTAACACAAGACAACTTATTATTAGCACATTTAAATGTCTCTTCAGCAGTTACTGCTTCTTCTTTCTTCATGGTCGACTCTACCCTGTCTGCAGACTTCACCCCAGAACACATAAAGTCCAGACCAGTTTCGCCTGGGGACTTCTTTAAAGTCTCAGTTCCATGTTCTCCCATCCAATCCATCCCAGGAAACATAGGCAGCACAGGCATCTCCTCATTAACACACTCCATTCCAGGAAACATAGGTAGCACATGTATCTCCTCATTAACACACTCCATCCCAGGGAACATAGGTAGCATAGGCATCTCTACTTCCACCTTCTCAGGCCCATTTTTCCTGTATGACTCACCAATGTCTGACCTCTGGATCCATATCTCCACATACCTCTGCTCAGCCTCTCTCCTTTGATTCTCAGCCTCCACCCATCACTCGAACAGGTAGTGTACCAGACTCATCTGGGTCATTCACTGATACTGCTCATCCAGGTCACCATCAGCACTTGGTATCATCATCATCACTAGTGCCATATTCACAAGTCATACCTCCAGTCTCATTCCAACCAACATCCAGGGGGATATGGACTTCATAGCACCCCCATGGACCCACTGTTCTGTCCAGCAACACCACAGTCCACTGGGCCTTGGTCAGGCCAGCCGCAATATCCCACCACTACCACCATGTGTCGTAGGCTGCAGGTGACTTTATGGACTGAACAAACTGCACAGCAGTTGTAGTGGGTCCATGGAAGAAATGCACAGACAACAAGTAGGTGCAAACACACACGAGTGTGTAAATTTATTTGCAAAGCAAAGAGAATAAAGGCTTTCTGCAAAATAAAACAAAATCAAGTTAACATTACACAGCTAGGACTTAGCTTCAGTCCCACCCTCTGTGCTTCCTCAACCTGTTCCAAGGTTGAACTGATCTGCTGTTAGACTGGAGAGTGATTCTTTTATGCAAAATTGTCACATGATCATTAGGCTCCACCTCCTAGTCTAATACAAATTGTTTTTTAAGCTAAGGAAAATAGTAATACACATAATATAATGAATAACAGCAATAATACTTTATACTGGTGGTATTTCATATGAACAATAAAGCAACTGAACAGTTTTAGCAGCATTTCAACACTTGTAGCTCCACCCACCTACTGTGGGTGACAGTTTACCCAGAAGAAAAAACAGTAGCACAAAGGGGCGTTGGCCCCTAAGAGGAGACCTACAGAGAGAACACCCAGGTGAGCTACCAGAACTACAGACTAAAGAAAAATTTGTTTGTAAGGAATTTCTAGGCAATATTTACAGAATTGCAGTCCCTACTACAGCTTCAGAAAGAAAAAGAAAACAACTGCAAGACTTTCTAATTTACAGCTGAGCTTTTCTGTTGTTGAAATACACATAGGACTCTTTTTTGCAGAGGAAACATATTTTAAAACAGGCAGAGTGAGCCGAGTAGTCACAGAGGAGTTCTCATGCTTGCAGTACTTTTAGCATGAAAAACCCTTCGTTGCACTGCTTGCTAAAGATGGTGTTAACATAATTTTGCTCTGCAAACCTGTGAGTGTTTTTGGTGCCAAAAAAACACTGGCAGGGAAAAAGTGACAGAAACAAACAGGAAAGAGCTCCTGTTCTTTTTAATATCATGTGTGGAATTTTGAAAAGCTTTTGCACTAATTTGGAGGCACTTTCAAGGCTTTTAGAAAGAAAATAGCAATTGTCAGCATCTGCCTAAAACACAGCTCTCGGGGCAGAGCTTAAACTTGCAGTGCAGTGCTACAAGCAGCAGGCTATAGCACAGAAAAACTCTTTTCTTTAGGTTTTGTATACTTATTTGTGAGTCAGACTCTTAGGCTAAAGGAAACCAATGGCTAATTCTGAGAGAAAAGAGCAGGGATGATTAAAAATGACTTCCTCTCTCCGTACAGGGGTTTTACAAGGGTTTTAAACAAGAGTTTGCCTAAGAGCTCTGTTTCTTTCCCAATTTCAGCAGTTCTGCTATGGGGGAAAACAGTCACCTTTTTACAATATTTACAGCGTTTACTCAGATAAAACAAAACAAGGAAATGTCTGTGGAAGCTGTTTTAAGTTATTAAAGCTGCTCTTTATCTTATGGCAGCTGCACAGCACTGCTATCCTGCACATGTTCATGCAGGAAAGCACAATGGCGCTTTATGGGAGCTGCGTCTGCAGCACTGCAATAAAAATGTTCTTCTCTTTTAGTACTGGCATGACAGCCATCTGAATGCAGGAAAACCTGGCAATAGCCTGCTGTGCATTCCCCAAGGCAGGGAGAGTGAGAGAGAGAGAGAAACAGAAAGGGAAAAAGGCAAAAGAAGAAGAGAAGCACAGGTGGCCAGCCTACAGGACAGCAAAGGGCAGGATAGAATAAGGGTGTTGTTGCGCGCAACAGTCTTTCAGTATGGAAGAAAGATGACAGTACACAGTCTCATCTCTCAGACTTGCCTCCTAAGCTGGGGGGGCACAGTGCTACCACACGCCTTTCTGCCCAGAAGGAAACCAGGGGTACAACTGTCTGGTTTCTTAAATAAGGAATAAGGAATCCCCATGAACAACCCAAGGGGGTTTTTGGGACTTCCACCCACCCTCTCTAGAAGTCCCACCCAATTTGACACAATTTACAGGTAAAACATTTTCAAATTTATTTTTACTTCAACATCTTTCTTCTTTTTAGCAGGGCATATTTAAACAGTGAACTGGTATGACATAAATAAAAACATAAATGGCAACAAAAAAAATCATACAAATCACTGGGAATACATGGCTAGAAAGGGCTAGCCATCCCAAGTGTTCTGCTTTAATACCTGGGAGCAATGCTCAGAGCTCTCTGCTGGAGTCTGTCTCCAGACCCAATACCTATCTGAAGTAGCTTGCAGTAACAGCCCTTATAAGCTTGCTTACAAACCCATGTTACTCTGAGCCTGCCCCATCTAGTATTTTAAACTTTTATTTGCACAATACAAACTGTTTTTACTTCTATCTTCATTTAACAGTATTATTCTAACATTTGTATCATATAACACTGGAAATAAATACTATTTAATTCATATTTCAAAAGAAAAACCAAAAGACTTCATATATAATTAATGAGTTCCACCTCCATTTAAACGGTCCTGCCTTAAACTGTATAAAAATAATGGCTGCAGGCCAGCAGGCTCCTAAAGGAGTCCTGAATTTACACAGGGAAGAACAGACCAGTGAGAGGGGTAAGTGGAGTTCTTTTCCCTTAGGGTCCATTGTCTCACCTAACTGTAAACATTTGAACAAGCAGTAACAAAACTCACTTGTTTCAGTTTCTTTGGGCAGTTTATATGACAGCATTTTAAAGCCCTTTAAGTAAATTACACACAGGTGAAGGGGAAACAGGAAACAGGAAACAATCCTCCCCACAGCATTCTAACCAAGCCCCAGGCAGAAAACCAACAGTAAGTGCAAATACAGCAATTTTATTTCCAATACCTTTTATTTTCTGTGCTGAGAAAAGACGAAATGAAAAAGATACATTCTTAAACTATTTTTCAGCCTAACCTTAACACTGCTATGCCTTGTAACCCTTTTACAGCATAGTTAAATGGTAATGTCCATGAAGGATGAGGAAGGGCAGCTCCTGACCTGAGAAACCACATTTGCTTGCAGCACCCTACAAGAAATAATTACCTAGGAAGTGCAAACCAACCCCCCAGTAGCATTATCGCCAGCTACACAAATGTGCCTAAAGTCATGGCGGTTCGTCACACCCAGCACCGAGGTGAAAGAAACTAGTCAGGAATCAGAACACACAACACACCAAGCTGCACTGCCATGGAGCTACTGCACCATGTCCTTGCAGTTATCTGGGCAGCGGCTTTACTACTCCTGACCCCGTGCTCCCTCACCAAAGTATCGACAACACAGGCAAATGCTCGAGAAGCTAAAGAAACACAGCCTCCCCAAAAAGATAGGCAGCTCAAACCTCTTGCACCAACTTTCCCCAAAGTCTATCCATCATTTTCGCTCTAAGGGGGGGGAGAAGAACATCATAAAACTCACAACAGTCTACCTTTCCCCATTCAAATATTTACCCCACGTAGTGCAAAAACAGAACTAAACTGTGTGTTTCTTTTACAGACATTCTTTTAAGCCTATTTTTGTCCATCTCCCTGGACTGCATAATTAATAAAGACTCACAGCACTGTGCTTAAACCCTTTTATCTCCAAAAACACAGCCTACATAAGCACGAAATTAGAGACACCCCACCACCATGAGGAAAAGCCTTTATCTACCACCTGCAAGTCCCCGAGTAGTGACTTCCACTAATTACCTTCACTATTTACTTTTACTATTCAGGCACTCCTGCTTCCCACTATAAATATAGAGACAAATAGCAGAGCACTGAACAATTCAAAGCACCATTTTGTGCACTATTGCATACTAGCATCTGCTATTATTCAAATCTTTATTTTTATTTATTTAGTTTTTGTTTACCGGGTAGGTGCGCTAGCCAAACAGGTGACCATTTTCAGGCACGACCCGGGAGGTACAGTAACAATACAGAGTTCATTTACATAATACGGGGAAGCAGTAACAGTACAGAGAACAGTTTTCAGTAAAAGGCAATAAAGGAGTACAGCTTCAGTGACAATCAACAGGTCAAGAGAAAAACAGCAGATTTACAGTGTACAGGTAGCATTTAGTGAGCGGCTAAAGGTATACAGGGCAGATCCAAAGGACAGGTGGGTCAGGGGAAGGGGAGAGAACGGAGGAGGGGGAACTGGGTGAGCAGGAAAAGGGGGATGCGGAAGGCAACCTTGCGGCTAAGTGGTTAAGGTGGCAGCAGAGATGAAGGAGGCAGGATGGGGGTCTGGGTGTGGGGCGGTGAATGGATGGTGGCGGTACATGGTCGAGGTGGGGGGAGAGAGTAGGTCAAGCAGAGCTGAGGCAGGGGAGACACCACCTGCAGTGGGGCTATAGAGGGGTAAAGGCACAAAACAGGGCAGGAAAGAACATGATAGACATCGGAGGACAGAGGAGGAGTGAAGCGGGGGAACATTTGGACAGGGCAGGGGGCTTACAGTATACGTCTGGGGGAGGGGGATATGGTGGCATAAGCGGTAGGAGGCTATGGGAAGAGACCGAGTCCATGGAACCGTGCGGCGGTAGAGAGAGCTGCAGGGGAGGGGATCGGAGGTGAAGACGGCCACAGGGCCGCTTTAGCGGCAGAACCACTCAAGAGGAGCCCGGGTTCATGGAACTGAAGTTGGCAGGGGAGAGTTAGGATGGCGGGGTTCGGGGTGAGGTACGGCAGGGGAGCAGCATCAGCGGCTGGAAGGTGCGGCAAGTACCCGGGGTTGTGGTACTGTTCCCGGGCAGGGCAGTCGGTGCTCAGTCGGGGTAGTTGGGGGGGCTGCAGAGGTTAAGAGCAAATGGGTCTAACTGGGGGGTGTAGAAGCGAAAAGTCAGTGTTAGGGGAATATGACGGGAATGGCGGCAGGGGGCTGAGGGATGAGACCGTGTCCATGGAAACCGTACACAGGCTGGACAGATCTATGAGTGTGAGAATACGGGGGTGAAAGCAGCGAGTGAGCAGTTTTAGCAGCAGGAGCCTACTAGAGGAGCCCAGTATCGTGGAGCCATAGGCCAGCGGGGAGGCTAAAGATAGCGGGGGTTCGGGGTAAGGTACGGCGGGTGAGTGGTTTCAGCGGCTGATGGTGTGGCTAATGTCCGGGGTGGTGGAACTGTATCCGGGCAGGGGAAACAGTGTTCAGGTGGGGGGGCTGTGGAGGTCCAGGGGCAATAGGAGTAGAGGAACGGGTCCATTGGGAGGCGCTTAGGCATTGGCTGCGCCAGTACCTGGTACCTCTAGATCATCAGTACAAACATTCCAGTAAGCAGCAGTAACACGTAGAGCAGTGCAGACAGCAATAACAGGTTAACAATGCAGTAGTCAAGGCGCAGTAACTTACAGCAAAATTACACACTCTAGACAAGTGCAAGTAGAGAGAAGTACCCTGAAACGGGTCCGTTGGGGGATGCTTAGGCATTGGCTACGCCAGTACCTGGTATCCATAGATCATCAGTACAAACATTACAGTAAGCAGCAGTAACAGGTACAATAGTGCAAACAGCAATAACAGGTAAACAATGCAGTAGTCAAGGTGCAGTAACTTACAACAAAATTACATACTTTAGACAAGTGCAAGTAGGCTTCGAGGTCGGAGTTTTGAACTGGAAATGAAGTGCATATGGGCAGAGACATATATCACAGTGTTAATGTTGTAAGTAAAATAGGGTAAGGAGTAGGAAGGAGGGAGTGGTGGGGCAAGAGAGAGAGGTTTGCAGGACAAGTTCAGGTAGGGTCATAACAGGCACACTGGTCCGTGGAAAGCAGGTGTTCACGTAGCTTGTGCTTAAAGAGATCGTGGGAAGATGTCAATCTAAGGTCGAGTGGCAGGAGGTTCCACACTTGAGGGGCTGTGTACCCGAATGCTCCAGACCCTTTGGAGGTGTGGCAGCGGGGGAATTTTAGTAGGGATTTGTCCGAGGATCTCAGCTCACGTGGAGGGAGGGCTGGCTGAAGCAGTTCAGTTAGGGAGGCTGGTCTGTTGAGTCTAATGATGGAGTCACAAAGGCAGCCCAGGCAGTATAGTCTGGTGGCAGAGGGGGAGAGCCAGCCGAGGTCTTTATACAGTTGGCAGTGATGTTTAAGTCTGGGTGCTTTTGAGGCATACCTGCATATATTGAGTGACATCCCATTTTTGTAGTGTGGATTTATGCGCCATGGGTAGGATGGGAGCACAGTAGGTCAGAGCTGGTAGGAGGAGACCCCTGGCAATGGCTAGTTTGGCTGCAGGTATGAGCATGTAGCTGGATCTGTAGGCAGCACCCAGTTTGAAGTTCATAGATTTACATGTTTCTTGGATGTGCAGGTTTAGGTCCAGAGATTGGTCTAGCAGGATGCCCAGATAACGGAAGGAGGTAACCACCTCAAGGTGGGTCCCATCCAGGTAAAGGACTTTTAAAGGAGAGTGGCAGGACCTTATCTTGTGGGCAGTGCTCAGAAGCATCAGTTTGGTTTTGCTGGAGTTCAGTATAAGGCGGTGGGTGTTTAGCCAGAGTTGGACAGCGTGGAAAGCAGATGTCAGTGCCACGTTAAGTTGGTCTACATTATTACAGCTAACATAGATAACCAGGTCATCTGCGTAGAGTAGAGAGTCACAGGACGCAATGCTGTATGGCAGGTTATTTATGAATAATGAAAATAGGAGGGGACCCAGTATTGATCCTTGTGGCACTCCAATGTTGATGGTAGTACAGTCAGAGATTGATGAGTTAAGTTTGACTGCTTGGGTCCTGTTGGTTAAGTAACTCCTGAATCAACTTATGACAATGGGTGAAAAGCCAAATTTATGAAGGGTGGATAGGAGTAGGGGGTGGTCCACGAGGTCAGAAGCAGCAGGAAACTCTAACTCGGGAGTTCACTACTTCTTAGCATCCTCAGGACACATATAATTCCTATTATGAAAACAAATCCCCAAAGGAACCTCAAACAAATATTTTCCAGCCCCTTTCATTACAAAGCTGCATCCATACCTGTGCTATAAATAACTTAATCACCTAAGCACTTTATATCCTATACAGGAAGGGGGGTGACATTTTTTTCTAATTTCTGAGCACAGAAGAGGTCCCAGAAGACTGGAGAAGGGCTCATGTGATCCCGCTTCACAAGACTGGTAGCAGGGAGGAGGCAGGGAACTACAGACCAGTCAGTCTTACCTTAGTAGTGGGCAAGATTATGGAGGCACTCCTTAAGGTAAGGATAGTGCAACACCTGGAATCCATAGGAGCACAGGATCCAAGACAGCATGGGTTTACAAAAGGAAGGTCCTGTCAAACTAATCTAATACATTTATTTGACTGGGTAACCAGAGTGGGGCACCAAGGGGGAGCAGTTGATGTCACCTACCTTGACTTCAGCAAAGCTTTCAAGACTGTTCCACATAGAAGATTGATTAATAAGCTTGGTAGGCTCGGGTGGGTCAGATGTTTGTCAACTGGATGGCAAACTGATTGAAAGGCAGAAAACAGAGAGTGGTGGTAAATGGTATGCAGTCAGAAGAGATGCAAGTCACAAGTGGGGTACCTCTGGGATCAGTCCTGGGGCCAGTCCTCTTCAATATCTTAATCAGTGACATTGCAGATGGACTGGAGGGTAAAGTTTGATGTTTGCAGGTGACACCAAGATCTGCAACAGAGTAGATGATCCAGATGGAGTGGGCAGAATGAGAAGAGATCTGGATAAACCAGCAAAATGGTCGGAAAAATGGCAACTGGGGTTTAATGCAAAGAAGTGCAAAATCATGCACATAGGGAAGAGAAACCCTGAAGCCACGTCTAGGCAGGGAGGAGAGTTGCTGGCAGTCACAAGGGAAGAAAGAGACTTGGACATCATCATCACTGATGACCTGAAATCATCCAAGCAGACCACTAAAGCAGTAGGTAAGGCTAGGGGGGTGTTAGGGTGTATTGGTAGGGGTATCACAAGTCAGAAGAGGGAGGTAATAATCCCTCTTTACAAGACACTGGTTAGGCCCCATCTGGAGTACTGCATGCAGTACTGGAGGCCACACCTTCACAAGGAAATTAACCAAATTAAGGCAGTCCAGAGAAGATCAACCAAAATGGTGCAGGGACTGCATCTGAAAACATATGAGGACAGATTAACGAAGCTCAATATATATACCCTAGAGCAAAGGAGGGAGAGAGGTGATATGATTAAAACATTCAAACACCTTAAGGGCATCAACAAGGTGAAAGAGTCTAACATGTTTCAATATAAGAAAAATAGCAAGACAAAAGGACACAGCATGAAATTAGAGGGAGGCCGATTAAGGGGTAATGTGAGGAAGTTCTTTTTCACAGAAAGGGTAGTGGATACATGGAACGGCCTACCTCAGGAAGTGGTGGATATAAATAGAGTGCAGGGCTTCAAACAGGTATGGGATAGGCATAAGGGAGCAATACAGATGAGTATAATAGATAGGCCATTGACAGAGCAAAGGCCGATGGCACATTTATAAGGTAGAAAAAGAAATGGGCAGACTGGATGGGCCTTGCGGTCCTTATCTGCCATCATCTTCTATGTTTCTATGTTACCCTCACTCATCACAGGTCACCCTGTGACATTTCTGTTTTAATGTTTTTCTCCTTTATATCAAACAAGACCGCTTGATGGTCACTATTTCCTAGTGGGGCAGATGTCCTAACATTATTAACTGTTCTTGCATGTTTGTTAAGATTAGGCTGAGGGTATTTTTTGTGTTGTTTCATGGATTTCCTGTTTCAGACCTAGCTGATCAAATACTTCTAAGTATTCCCTCTTGTTTTGTCTTTCCTTCATGCAATTCCCAGTTGATACTAGTCTCCCATTAAGATATTTTTTTCTACTGAGTTTAGTTGCTCAGTCTTTTGTCTTAATAATAGATCTTTTTCTGGGGTAATTGAGGATGGTCTAATAATGGCTCCTGGTATAATTTTAGCAGAGTTCTGTGGTAGTATTTTTAACCAGATAACCTCAAATTCCTCACTATCCAGGTCACATTCTTTGCATTGCATGGAGTTATAGATGTATGCTGCTACCCCCCTCCTCTACGGTAAGTCTGCGAGACACTGAATAGGTTAAAACCATCTCTATTTCTATCCCAATTGTCATTTGTTTCCCATCAAGTTTCAGTGACCACTGCTATCTGTATGTCTTGCTGTTGTAAAAGTCAGGGTCAGATTAAGGTAACATGGGGCCCTAGGCTCAAGACAAATCTGAGGCCCCCCACCACACCAGTGCCCCTTCACTGTGGCCACAGTCCTTGGTCATTGCATATCAGTTACTGAATTAAACATATCTTCTTACCATTCCTAAAAAGTGGCATCAAACCTAAAAAAAACTAACGTATGCTTCAAAATGAATTAAACTAATAATATTACTATGAAAAAAACATTGATCCTAGTTTTGATCATTTAGAGCAAGTAATTTTCTAACTGGACTGGTACAAATATTTTTTGGTTATGAAATGTCTTGGTTGCACTGACTTCCAAAACAGCCGCATGTACACTTGCAGTCTGGGTGTTACATTTTGTCCTGTCAGGTAGTATGAACCAGGATTTGGGAGTTTTATTGGGTAGGGTAGGGCCCATCTCTGAAAAAGCATAGGTCGCTGGTGGTGAAGGAGTTGAACTGGTGCTTTACTAAAGGAGTCATGATGAATTATAGAGATTACGTTGCAAAGTGAATGACTGTTAGAAGAAATAATTTCAGGGATCAAACATTTATGTTATTGATGATAAGCCAGGATCAAATAGCAGCAAGATTTGTTGATGGGATGCTGGAAGTATATTCAGTGGTTCATCCTGAAAACAAAACTACATCAGTGCCAGAACTTCAAAATGAGTGGGATGAGGGAATAAAAAAAAGATTACAATTTTCTAATAGCACAATTGAAACACATTGGAGATTTCTTGATTTTAGAAGTGAGATTAGAGTTACTGACACAGCTGAGACAACTTTGAAAAAATCTAACATTCGGGCATAGATGTAGCTTATATTTTGTATTCTATTACTAAGGGTATTTGCAAGTATACAGTATCTTTGCCCTTTTTAGCTCTGGCTGCCTGTCTATACATGACATCATAACTGTGACACTGAAATAGGTTGCTGTGAAGATAGTTGTGTTATCACAAATAGAGGCTTGTGATGCAATAGGTAGAGACGTAGTCAGAGTAGATATAGTGCCTAGTCTGACAATTTCTATACTCTGTAACGTATTTTCAAGGTTTTGCTCTGTAAATATTGTAATTGTCATGTATTAATTGAACATTATTTAACCTATATTATTTATGTGCTAGTACTATATGTATTTTACTTGCCTTGTATCTGTATATTTTCCTGATATATGTTCTCAGGACCTCCGTGTGAATGAACCTGCTCAGTGGAGTTATTCCTGCAATAAACTTGAACCGGTCTACTGGATAGAGATCTTGTTTTCGTGCAGCTGTTTTCAGTCATAAAGAAATTGTGAATTAATTGTGGAAACTATATGAAGTAATAAAGAATGACCCTCCCTGCCTCTCACTGGGGGGGAGGTAACTTTGCACACTGCCCACCAAACTGGAGGTGGGTATACCTGGTAGCTGGGCCACCATGCCCCTGGTGAATGGTGGCTCAGAATGGCTACCAGGAACAGGCCAATCTCAGGGGCCCCTACAACTTGGGGGGGGTTTGGCCTGAGCTTCCGGGGAAGGGGTGTTGGGGGGGTTAAGGACAATGCAGAGAAGGATTCCCCCTTCTCTGGACCTTCCCTTGACCTTCGGACATTACCCTGCTCTACAGGTATGTGTTTTTTGTGCTTTGTTTTACCTCAGGCCTGGACCTGTTTGTTTAGAGCTGGGGGCTGTGAGGCAGCCCTGATCATTCAAGCGTGTGCGCGTTGGACTGTGGTTATAGGGTTCCTGCAGGTATGGGCTTAATTCTTCCCTGGGGGGGAGCAACTGTTTTTTCACCTAGGTCGACCACAGTGTGGTTATCCGTGGCTGCCTGACAGGAGGGCTGGCACACCGGCCGTGTGGCGGCTTCTCCACTTGGTGTGTCTACCCCCTGCCTTGCTAATAGGTGTCTGCTCAGTCAGGCCGTTTTTTATTTTTAAGAGCCATGCGGCTCCTGTGGCCGGGTGGATGGGCCAAATTGTTTGCTGCTCTACACCGATTCCGGCTGTGTTTCAGCCTTATTTCAATAGGTTTTGGATGGGTCGGTCACTCTGTTTTTTCCCGTGTTGGCCTGTCTTGGGGCCTGGTGCTCTAGCCACGTGGCAGCTTCCCCGCTCAACCCCTCCAACTTTCTACAAGGCGTCTGCCCAGTCAGGCTGTTTGTTGAAATAGGAACCATGCGGCTCCTGCAGCCTGGTGGATGGGACATTTTTTCCACTGCTCTGCCCCATTTCTGGCTGTTTTTTCAACCTTATTGCTGTAGTTTTCTGGATGGGTCAGCCCCTTTGTTGCTTCCTGTGGCCTGTCTTGAGGCCCGGTGCTCTGGCAGTGTGGCAGCTTCTCTGCTTGGTGTTCCTCAACCCCCACCCCAGCCTTTCTACAAGACATCCACCCAGTCAGGCCACTTGTTAATTTAAGAGCCACCTAGCCCCCGTGGCCTGGTGGAAGGGCCATTTTTTGCACTGCTTTTCCCCAATTCTGGCTGTGTTTCAGCCATTTTTTCTGGAAGTTATAGCACTCGGCCACGTGGCAGGCCCCATTGTTTCAAGGACCTGGAGCTTGGTAGGGAGGGCTTGCAGCTGCATGGGGATCATGCTGAAGGATTTCTAGGGCCAGGAGCTTTATTTAAGATTATTTGACCTGCTCCAAAATACGGGGTCCAGCAGCATAGCAGGGGCCGGGTTCCCAAGCAAGCTGCTCAGCCCCTGATGGGGGGTGTTCTTACTAGGATATGGGGCCTGGTCGCCAGCTGGGCAGAATCTTGAGTGGGGGTAATGTGTGCTGTCTGGGGCCGGCTAATAGAGGGTTTAAGGAGCCCTTCTGGTTTTGTACATGGTTTTGTCCATATGAGGCCTGCAAAAAGAAACCTAGGCAATTACAGAAGATATTAATGTTATAGATTGTATGGGTTGGTTTATACAAGTGACTAATCAGATTCCTCATACAGGCCCTTATGTATTTATTTATATATATATATATATATCTATATCTATATATAAATATAAATAAAACCTGCCCATCTGCAGTATTAGGGAATACGCTGTCAAAGCAATATATATGGGGACCAGGGATACACTGATATAGATCCTCCTGGTAGCTTTTTCTAATAAGGGGGGGTGGCATACATTCCAATAGCTAATAGAACTTTTTTAAAGGGGGGGGCCAACTAGACCGGGTAACAGTACTTCTTTTAAGTAAAATGTACATGCAGCTGGTGGGGATGTAAAATGTGTATTGTCTTGTCTCTTCCACATAGCCTAGGTTGTAATCCATGGTTCATTACCTTGTCCCTAACTTCCACTAACCTAATATGGCAGCTGGTGGGATGACCCTAGAGCTGGCCTCACAAGCCATGGCTGGTCCCAGCTCACAGCAGTGTGAGAGTCCTGACAGAGCCTTCAGGGAAGTCTTTCAGAGGATGAAGGAACTGTGAGGTCCCAATTGGTGGGAGGCAGCGGCCAGGCTGGATCCATCACTGCAGGTGACAGCCCCCATCACAAAAACCCCATAGGCATGTGATGCAGGGCCTGGCATGAGTGGCGATACCTCGGCTGGTGGACAAGAAGTGGTGTCAGGTAGGCATCCTGTACGGCAGAGATAGCCATCCACACACTTTTTGGAAGCAGTAGCCCAGTCGCCTACAGGTCGGAATGAGGGATGAGGTAAAAGGACATCAGCGGCGGAGTGGCAAGCAAGAACCGAAAAGGTCAGAGGTCAACAGCAAATGACAGAACAGCCAGCAGGGAATGGAGCAACACAGGGAGGAACACTCCCTATGCCAGGAGAGCAAGCAGAACCGATGCTCAAGGGACATGATGGACTTGAACCCACGGGTGAGTCAAGGGGTTTAGTTGCAGAGGGCTCACCCCACACTTCAGAGGTGGAGGAGCTGACATAGGGATAGGAGGACCAAGAAGGAAGTGACACATCCTCAATAGTGATACAATCACCCGTGAGGCTGAGGACATGGTGGTCCATTGAAGAAAGAGAGGGTCTTGCTCTGGACCATACCCTACAGTCTGGTGAAGTGCCATGGGGGGGGTGTTACATGGGGCCAACAGGCACCAAAATGAGCCCATCACCGTTTACGGGTGGGATTTTCCCCACCGTAGGCCCCCGTAGCCCACCATCTCACAGGGACTCTGCAGTAACTAGGGATGGCCCATATGGGCAGGGCGATTTGGGAAGGGGCACAGATGGCTGTGTCCCAGAAACTGGATGTGGGGGCCAGCAGCAGGTCCCAGCACAGGCCCATGACCGAGTACATCATACAACAGTGGGCACGACAGCCACGTCTGGAATTTGCTAGGGTCAGGCACAACTGGAAGTGGATGTTCATGCAACTCCATGGGCCCCCTTTCCATGAGGACCCCTTTGGGCACAAGGCCCTCCCCTTTGGCCGGCATACGCTTGGGGAGTAGGTGGCCCCATGGGCCTGAACCCTTGGGGATGGTGGGGAACCCCACATCAGATGGAACCTAGGGTCACAATGCAACAAGGGATGGGACAAGAGGGGGGGGGTCAGGAGTGTCTCCTGAAACACTAATTAGTGCCTCCCCAATACCACCCATGGGAACATTATCTCCTATGGATCCAAGGGTGAGCTCAGGGCAACAGGTAGTTGTAGGGCAGGAAACAACATGAGTCTGGACGGGGAGATATCACCCAGGATGGAGCCAGCATGCAAGGGGGTGGCAGCGGGGACCCCCCTGCTTTGGCCCCGCTGAGAGAGCAAGGGAATAACACCGCTGAACAACAGAAAGGTCCAAGTGGGGCAGCAGGGTCCTCTGGGGCCTTGACAGCACCTCAGCCGAGTCCCACTCCACCGACTCCCCCCTGCCCCAGTGCCCAATGACAACAACTGGGCATATGCAGGATTGGAGGATTCCTTAGGGAACCATTTATCAGACAATGTGAGGGAGAAAATATGGATGGGAGATTATATTGACATTTTCTCCCTGCTACACAGGGAACTTCTGGAGGAGGAGAATGAAAAAAAAGGAAAGAGCGGGAGGGGTGGAGGCCAAAGGTTCCCTTCACCTTTGAAAATTGGACTGTGGCCTTCGACATTTTCATGTCACTCTATGGGATGAAGCACCTGGATAAGTTGCTGCCCTTACTTAAGTACAGGGACACCATTAAGTTTGCTCACCTGTCATTTGATGGGTTGGCCTGGTTAAAATATGACAAGCAGTTTTGTCTTAAATTGGCTCAACAACCCAGTTTGAAATGGGAAAATATGCATCTCGACCTATGGGCCAGGTACATGACCAGGGGCAGACCTAATTCAGTAACTTACACGCTGACAGTGGGCATGTGATCACCGACCCAGTTCAAGTGACAAAAGAGATTTCAAAAAAGGGGACAAGAAAGCTTGTTATGGTTACAATAAAGGGAAGTGCTTTCAGAGCCATTGTAAATTCCATCATGTCTGCAGGTCCTGTGGAGGAAGTCACTGGGTTGCCGATTGCAAGAAAGCCACATACGGAACTTCTGGTCCACCCCATTCTGACAAGTCCAAGTCTGGGGCCGGCTAAGCTGGCAAACACTCTGGTAGACTTACAAACAATGTTGAATTGGTTTGCCCAGTATCCTGACCAATGAGCAGCACACTTTTTGCAGGCTTGTTTTAGCACAGGATTTGAAATCCCTTACAGGGGTCCTCACATTGCTATGGCAGCCCACAACCCAAAGTCTGCTATTGCTCTGCCGAAAATGTTGGCACACAAGATCAAAAAAGAAGTACAAACGGGATGGGTTGCAAGCCCTTTTGGCCAGCCTCCTTTCCCGACACTCTGAGTATCTCCACTTGGCCTTCTTCCAAAAAAAGAACAAAGGGGAATACCAGCTGATCCACCACCTTTCATACATGAAAGGAGGATCAGTAAATGACCACATAGCACCAGAAGACATGTCAGTCAATTATGCATCCTTGGATGCTGCGATCGAGGTGGTGTGGTGCTTTGGCACCAGCACCTTGATGGTAAAGAGTGACATAAAGTCAGCATTTTGCTTGTTACCAGTATGACCAAAGGACTACGATAGGGGAGCTAAACATGTGGCTCAAGGGCTGCTGCCAGGAAAAAGGTCACAGATTTGTAGGGAACTGGCAACAGTTCTGGGAGCGAAAGTTCTTTAAATTTGATGGACTGCATCTGACTAAGGAGGGAGTCAGTGCATTGGGGCAGAAGTTTGATGTCTTTGCAGAATATTTAAACTAGCAAATGGGGAGAGGGGTGCAGCACCCCATACGTCGAATGGGAAGAACACCCCTCCCCCCTCAGCTAGTGGTCAAACAGGGATTCAGCATATTTGCAGTTCATTTGCATCACCAGGTAAGAAAAAAGGTTTGTCTCCCCATACGACGCACAGGGGTAATGCCAAACCTCACCCAACAACTATTACACCAAACTCTGGCCAATGGAAAATCATGTACACAAATGCTCACAGCCTGGGAAATAAGATCCCAGACCTGCAGGCAATAATGTCAGAGGCTAAACTGGACATAGTAGCAATTAGTGAGACGTGGTTTACCAGTAAACACACTTGGGAGACTTCAGTACCTGGCTATGTATTGTTCAGAAGAGACCGAGGTGCAAAAAGGGGGGGAGGAGTGGCCCTGTATGTCAATGAAAATATCAGAGCTACAGAAATTCAGAATACACATAAGGAGCCAGAAGAACTGTGGGTCACCCTGGAAACAGAAATGGGACAGCCATAAGAACTGGGGTTGTCTACAGGCCCCCAGACCAGGGGGAGGACATAGACACATTACTGTTAGAAGATATACAAAACATGACAGCTAAAGGGGAGGTTCTGATAATGGGAGACTTCAACTTGCTGGATACAGATTGGTCAATACCAGCAGGAACATCTGCCAGAACTAGACACATAGTGGATTCCCTGCAGGGGGAGGGCCTCAAACAACTGGTACAGCAACCCACAAGAGACAGGGCTATCCTAGATCTAGTACTGACTAACAAGGAAGGGATCACAGATCTCCAGGTAGAAGGTCACCTGGGGGCCAGTGACCATCACGTGGTATGGTTCAATTTGGCTACTACATCTAAATCATCCCATTCCAATGCAAAAATATGGCACTTCAGAGGAGCTGACTTTGATAAGATGGCCAACAGAGTTAAGTTAGCCCTGGCAAAAAGAAACACAGGTGAGGGGGTACAGGCAAAGTGGGCAAGCATTAAGGATGCAATACTTGAAGCAACATCCCATTGTGTTAGACAGAAAAGGAAGTGCAAAGGAGAAGGAAACCACTTTGGTTCTCAAATACAGTAGCAGAAAAGGTCAGAGCCAAAAGGCTGGCCTTCAGGGAATATAAGGAACACAGCGGGATGAAGATAGGGAGGCATACCAAACTGCCCTAAGGGAAGCAGGGAAGGCAGTAAGGCAGGCAAAGTCCCAAGCTGAGGAAACACTAGCACGAACAGTAAAAGAAAGTGACAAGACTTTCTATAGATATATTAGTGAAAGGAGAAAGTCCAGAGGGGGTATTGCTAAGCTTAATGGAGAAAAGGGAGCATGTGAAGAGGAGGACCCTGTAAAAGTATCTATCCTAAATAGATACTTTTGTTCAGTATTTACTGAAGAGTAGATAGGGCAGGGCCCACAGCTGAGTATCATGGACACAGGGGGGAGGGAGGTGAGCACTACTCCCTTCACAAAAGAAAGGGTCCTACACGAGCTTGCTAAGCTCAGGGTGGATAAGGCAATGGGACCTGATGGCATACATCCCAGGGTACTTAAGGAGCTAAAGATGGAACTAGCAGAGCCATTAGCAGAACTGTTTAGTGAGTCTCTGAGCACAGGAGAGGTCCCAGAAGACTGGAGAAGGGCTCATGTGATCCCACTCCACAAAAGTGGTAGCAGGGAGGAGGCGGGGAACTACAGACCAGTCAGTCTTACCTCAGTAGTGGGCAAGATTATGGATGCACTCCTTAAGGAAAGGATAGTGCAACACCTGGAATCCATAGGGGCACAGGATCCAAGACAGCATGGGTTTACAAAGGAAGGTCCTGTCAAACTAATCTCATAGATTTCTTTGACTGGGTAACCAGAGTGGTGGACCAAGGGAGTGCAGTTGATGTTGCCTACCTTGACTTCAGCAAAGCTTTTGACACTGTTCCACATAGAAGATTGATAAATAAGCTGGGTAGGCTCAGGGTGGGTCAGAAGTTGGTCAACTGGGTGGCAAACTGGTTGACGGGCAGAAAACAGAGAGTGGTGGTAAATGTTATACAGTCAGAAGAGATGCAAGTCACAAGTGGGGTACCTCAGGGATCAGTCCTGTGGCCAGTCCTCTTCAACATCTTCATTAGTGACCTTGCAGATGGACTAGAGGGTAAGGCTTGTCTGTTTGCAGATGACACCAAGATCTGCAACAGGGTAGATGATCCAGATGGGGTGGGCAGAATGAGAAGAGATCTGGATAAACTAGCAAAATGGTCAGAAGAGTGGCAACTGGGATTTAATGCAAGAAGTGCAAAATCATGCACATAGGAAGAGAAACCCTGAAGCCACCTATAGGCTGGGAGGGAGTTGCTAGCAGTCACAAAGGAAGAAAGAGACTTGGGCATCATCATCACTGATGACCTGAAATCATCCAAGCAGACCTCTAAAGCAATAGGTAAGGCTAGGGGGGTGTTAGGGTGTATTAGTAGGGGTATCACAAGTCGTAGGAGGGAGGTAATAATCCCTCTTTACAAGATACTGGTTAGGCCCCATCTGGAGTACCGCGTGCAGTATTGGAGGCCACACCTTCACAAGGACAAATTGAGGCAGTCCAGAGAAGGGCAACCAAAATGGTGCAGGGACTGCATCAGAAGACATATGAGGACAGATTAACAGAGCTCAATATGTATACCCTTGAGCAAAGGAGGGAGAGAGGTGATATGATCGAGGCATTCAGACACCTTAAGGGCATTAACAAGGTGAAAGAGTCTAACATGTTTAAATATAAGAAAAATAGCAGGACAAGAGGACACAGCATGAGATTAGAGGGGGGCCGATTAAGGGGGAATGTGAGGAAATTCTTTTTCACAGAAAGGGTGGTGGATGCATGGAATGGTTTACCACAAGAAGTGGTGGCTATGAATACAGTGCAGGGCTTCAAACAGGCATGGGATAGGCATAAGGGAGCAATACAAATGACTATGAATAGATAGGCCACTGACAGAACAAAGGCCGATGGCACATTTATAAGGCAGAAAAAGAAATGGGCAGACTGGATGGGCCTTGTGGTCCTTATCTGCCGTCAACTTCTATGTTTCTATCTCCTGGGTTTTACATTCCAAGGACAATGGTACTATGACATGGCAATGCCCTTGGGATGCTCGATTAGCTGTGCAGCATTTGTGGTATTCTCTACCTTCTTAGAATGGGCCACCAAGGTTTTTATGGGGAACATTGCGATCATTCATTATCTTGATGACTTTTTATTCGCAGGTCCCAAGGATTCAGGTAAGTGCCAAGACACTCTGAGTGGTTTTCAGTCTTTGATGAAAAAATTTGGTGTACCACTGGCATTAGAAAAAACAGAGGGTCCTACCACGTGCATCTCATTCTTGGGTATTGAGCTGGACTCCATGGCTATGGTGTCATGGTTATCTCTGGACAAAGTAAAAAAAACTTTGACAGTTGCTGGGTGAGGTTATTGGAGCAAAAAAAGGCCACCTTAGTGCAATTGCAGTCCCTGCTATGCCATCTCAACTTTGCATGCCGGGCAGTGAGCCCTGGGTGCCCATTCCTCAGGAGACTGGCAGCAGCAATGTTTGGCCCCACAAAACTCTGTCACCATATACAATTATCGAGGGGCCTCAAGGCCGAATTGCAGTTTTGGGACTCCTTTCTAACCGATTTTAATGGATTAAGCATGTGGCAAGAAAAAGAACACCACCACCACGGGTTGGACATGGTGACGGATGCATCTAGAGGCATAGGTTTTGGGGCATATTTTCAAAGGTCCTGGTTTGCAGGAATGTCGCCACAGAATTGGGTGGAGCAGGGGTTAACAAAAAACATGACACTGCTGGATCTGTTCCCAATCATGGTAGCAGTCCAGGTGTGGGGACATGGGCTGGAGAACCAGGCAATGCTGTTCTTCTCGGACAACAGGGCAGTGGTGGATATCATCAATTCACAATCTTCCAAGTCAGAGGATGTAATGAGGGTATTACAAGTGTTTGTGTTACGCTATCTATCTTGGAACATCACATTCTGGGCAAAACATGTGTCTGAGAAGGATTATGTAATCGCTGATGCCTTGTCTTGGTTGAAGTTCGAACGCTTCAGACAGCTGCGCCACACACGGAAACAGCCCCAACACTGATCCCGGACTCACTCTAGCAACTTGGGAGTCAGGAAAGCTTCGATGGGTTCAACTTGCTGTTGCTCCGTCGACCTGGAAGAAATACTCAGGTAGCTTCACAGCATTTGCCTGTTTTTGCGGACAGAAGGTAAGCAAGATCCCCACATGAAATCCAACAACAGGTACAACAATACGTGCTCCACCTTATTCAGTTGCTTTGGGCCCCATCTGCTATCTGAGCACACTTGTCTGGAATTGCCTTTATTTGGCAAGCATTGGGCCACCCAGACCCAACCAGCAACTTCACAACTCGCAAGAAGCTGGAGGGGTGGAAAAAATCCAGAGGGAAGAAGCCAGACCCCAGGAAGCCAATAGGCCTGGGTGACTTGACCAACATACTGACAGCATTAGGTGCAGTATGTAGCACATGGTATGAGGCCCAATTATTCAGGTCCTTGTTTACATGTGCATTTTATGGGGCTTTCAGGGTTTCGGAGCTGGTGCAGGACTCAAAAACAGCTGTGGGGGGTTCCAACATCCAGTTAGAGGATGTCTTCTGGATGCCCGACAGAGTATGTCTATTGCTCAGAAGTTCAAAAACAAATCAGTTGGGTCCCCCAGCAATCATCACAATACATCGTTCAAGCACCAGTGAGTCCTTCCCTTACACCTGCTTACAGGCTTTCTTGGCAGATAGACCCGTGGGGTGGCATTTGTTTGTGCATAAGGATGGATCCCCGGTAATCAAACTAGGAAAGAACATTTATTGTAATATTCAGAAAAGACCTTTGAGTCAGAGACTCATTTACAAAGGTTCCACGTCATACATAAAATGTACATTGACAGCACATGAAGTACAGGTTACAGATCAATAACGAATAACATTCAAGAGGTTATATAGTTGTTCAGTAGGTGGCTAACAAAAGCTTTGGTACATTAGCACAGCCGGAACAGTTACACAGAGCTCTGTATAAGGCTGCTAGTCATATAGTTTCATGGGGGCTTTTTTAGTTACAGAGACCCGCTAATAGTTTGTTAGAGAGCAGCAAAGTCAGAAACAGGTGCTAGGGGCAGTAACATCAGTTTGAGGCCTGTAGGTATTCCCTTAGCTTGGATTTATAAGGGCCAAGCCTAATTTCATCAGTTATATGGCTAGGGAGGGCGTTTGTCCAGGAGGGGGCTCTGAATTTGAAAGTGCGTTGGTATTGGGAGGTCCGACCATGGGGGACCTATAGTAGCCGCTTGCTTGTACTACGTGTTGTTTTGCCTGGGGGTGTTGGGAGGATAATTTGGTCTGGGGTAGGTAGGGTGAGACCTAGCAATATCTTTTTGGTCATAAGGCAGATGTGGTACCTGATTCTGCTATCCAGGTTTAGCTAGTTAGTGCTACTGTAAAGGGAACAAGAGTGTGTCAAACGATCACATCTGAGGATGAGATGGCAGGCTTTGTTTAGCATGAGTCAGAGTCTATTTAGGGATGTGGGTGGTGCGGCACTGTATATTAGGATGCCGTAATCTAGCAAGGAGAGGATAGAGAAGTTTATGATGAGTTGTAATGCTTCAGGGCTGAGGCAGTGTTTGTACCGGTAAAGTACGCCTAGTCTGGGGCTAAGGGCAGCTGATAGGTGTAGGATATGTTGATTAAAGCTGAGGGCGGGGTCTAATGTAATCCCTAGGTATTTAAAACTACTTACTTGCTCTAAGGGGGTTTGATTGGCAGTGAGAAATTGGGGGCAGAGGTTCTTGTGTAGGTTCTGAGGGTGGGCAAAGATCATGACTTTAGTTTTATTATAGTTGATAATAAAACACTGGTTGGTGAGCCAGTTTTCAATTTCACGGAAAGAGTGCTGGAGAGATTGGTGGAGTTTGAGGGGTGCTGGGTCAGATGTGAACAAGACCGCATCATCTGCATAGAGGAGCAGGTTTCTGGGGCATGAAGATGGGAGGGAGTTGAGGTATAGACTGTAAAGTAGGGGGACCAATATGGAGCCCTGTGGGACACCAGAGCAGTTCGGGAGGCTGGGTGACAGGACAGAGCCTACCTTGATTATCTGCGTTCTATTGGAGAGATAGCTGGTGAATCAGTTTAGGGTGTCATTGGAGAAACCCGTGTAGGCCAGGGTGTTCAGTAAGAGGGCATGGTTTACAGTATTGAAAGCATTAGATAGGTCCACGAGGATGTCGCCTGTGAGGTGGCCATGGTCCAGGGCTGAGTGGATATGGGAGGTGAATTCAAGGAGGGCGGTAGTGGTGCTATGGCCCTTGCGAAAACAGTGCTGATGTCTGGATAGTAGGTTATATTTATTTAGGTGGTCAGTGAGTTGGTCGGCGACTATGCGTTCTAGCTCCTTAGACAAGGGGGGTAGGATAGAGATGGGGCAATAGTTATTTGTGGATGTGCGGTCACCACTTTTATGTATAGGTGTGATGTAGGCCGATTTCCAGTTGGTGTGGAATTTCCCATGGCAGAGGGAGCGACTGAGAATGTGGGTGAGTGGGGCCAGGACTTCCTGGAGGGTGAGGCGGAGAAGTCTGAGGTCCAGGGAATCGTGACTATAGTGATTTTTGCTGATAGCCTTGGTGAGGTAGGGTTTGGCTGTCTCTGGGGTAAGGATTCGTAGGTAGAAGGGTGGAGCAAGGGGAGGATGGGAGGGTGATACGGGCAGGCGGGGGATTGAAGAAATTAGGGAGTAGCACATGTGAGAGATCAGTGAAGGTGGTATTTAGGGCCGAAGCTATCTTGAAAGGGTCGGTAGAGAGGTTACCATCTATTAGTATTTGGTCAGGTGGAAGGTTTGGGCCTTTGCCACAGAGTTCCTTTATGTTATCCCAGAACTTGCATCCCGTGCCCCAAGTGGTGGTTAAGGTGGCCTTGTAGTAGGTCACTTTGGCAGTGCGTATGCCCAGGTGCACTTGTTTCGGGCCTCCCGATAGCAATGTCTGTCCTGAGGGCATTGGGTCTCATTTGCAAGGTGCATAGCACATCACGCTGATGTAGTAGGCCTTGGAGGTGATCTGAGAACCAAGGGTTCCCTTTAGTCATAGTTTTGGTGAGGGGGGCGAAATAGTCACAGGCTGTGTTAAAGGTGTTTATAAACAGTTCAATGGCTTGGTCTGGGTCGAGGGTATTGGTTAAGGGTGTCCAGTCCCATTCTCTGAGGTGGGCTTTGAGATGGGCTAGCTTACCAGGCCACAGTTTGTGTCAGGCAGTAACTTTGGGAGCGGCTTTGAGGGGGTACCAGACCAGCTGCAGAGTACTGGGGAGTGGTCACTTAGGGTGTCAGGGAGGAGTTGGGTGCTTGTTATTTTGTGGGGGTGGTTGGTGAAAACTAGGTCTAGTAGGGAGGATGTCCCTGTGCGGGCATGTAGCCGGGTGGGGGTTTTGATGACCAGTGTGAGATCGAGGGCAGCAGCCTTGTTGATGTAAGGGGCTGCTGTTTTGGACAGCCAATTTATGTTGAAATCCCCCAGTAGAATTTTTTCATGTTTGGGGGTAGGGTGGAGAGGTAGGACATGACGGCTTGGAAGGCTGGCTTCTGGTCCCTGGGAGAGACATAGGCCGTGATGAGGAGGAGATGGGATGCAGATTTACCTAGAGTTAGTTTTAGGGTGAGGACCTGTGCCCTGGTTGTTAGTATGGGCAGAGGGAATAGGTGGCCAGTGAGGGAGTCCTTGAGGTAGACAGCACAGCCACCTTCTCGCTTTCCCACTCAGTCGGAGAGATAGAGGTAGTATCCTAGGAGGTTGACAGCCGAGTCGGGGACAGAGGGGGAAAGCCAGGTCTCACTTAGGGCAATGATGTCTGGGTCATGCTGAAGTACCCAACCTTGAAACGAGTCCCATTTTTTTTGTATGCTGCAAATGTTTAGTGAGGCAATGCGCAGGCCATTTCCAGGAGATGAGTGGGATGGTGGTGAGGTGAGGGGGCCAGGGTTTGGGTGGACATTGCTTGTCAGTAGAAGAAAAAGTATGAGGGACCTGAGGCAGTAGCAGTTTGTATGGGTATCAGGTCTTTGGCATTTATGCTGTGTGTGGCTGATGGTGGGTATTGGTAGTTTCAGGGTGAGGGGGCAGATAGGAGGAGTAAACAGGGGATGGGTCTTTGCTGTGTTGGGGTGTGGAAGGAGGCTGGCAAGATAAAGGGGAGCTCCAGTGGGTTACATGCCATGGGAGATGGCATCCATGGGTGAGGGTGGAGGTGTCTATGTCAGTGTTGTACTGGGGGGGAGGTTGTTGGTGTTTTTTCATTCTGGGTTTGTAGAGGCTTGGCGTTCATGTGCAGCAGGGAGAGAGGGCAGGGCTGGGAGTGCCAGTCAACAGGTTGGTAGAAGGATTAATTTTTCTCCCTATTTTAGTGTTATGGGTGTGAGGTGGAGGTGCCTGAGGGAATTGCAGGAGTAGAGTGATGAGGGTAAGTGGCAGCATGGTGGTGTTGATAGTTCAGAAGTAAAAAGACAGGACAGGAGGAAAGGGAAAGAGTGAGAAAAAAAAGTAGGGGGCCTCTAGTAGCGGCAAAAGATAAACTGCAGATGGAAAAGTGGCTTGATCGGTTATTTCGTGATCACGTGATCCGAAATCAACCTATATATTGTGATGCCGACCAAGGGTGGTGGTGGGGGCGGTGGGGAGCCGAACACGTAATATTTAGCGGGGCAAAGCCAGTGTCCAGCACAAATGGTCACGATCCAGCGAGCTGCTTCCACATCGAGGTTAAGTACCTGGGCAGTGATTCCTGTGGCTGGGCTCCAGATTCAGGAGGTGGGGGAGAGCAATGCCGTGCAGCTCTTTCGACCACTGGTAAGCTGTGGAGGAGAGAGGAGAACAGAGGCAGTTAATATAGGCTCCGGGGGAAGATTTTATTGCTGGGGGCAGGGGCAGGGTAGTATCGGGATACCGGACAGAAAGAAAATGCAGATTTCAAAGGTCGAGTTTTAGGCAACTTAACAATGCAGTTTCACTACTTTCATGCAGTAAGGCAAACAGATTTTATGAGTAACATCTAAAATAGCTTGAAAATGTTCCTTTAAGATGCAGCTGGTGCAGCACTTTAACTAATTTCATTTAGTAAAGGCAGCAGAAATGTTCCTTTAAAGGGCAGTTGGTATGCAGGGCAAAAAAAAAAATATATATCAAGGCTGAGGCAACACAGTAAAGGCAACAGTTTTTTACAAAAGAGCATCTTAAAGGGCTTGGTAGTTCTTTAAAGGCAGTCGGTATGCAGAGGCAAATATTATTGCTAAGCTAGGCTGCATATACTAAGGTGAATAGTCTATCTCCACTGTTGGGCAGATGGAATTACAGACGCTAATTTGCAGCAATCCTACGCAAGAGTTTGTGGTTCATGGGTAGGGACCCAAAGGTTTTCGGCACCCACTCATTTTGAATCGGGGCAGCCATGGATGCCTCGAGATTGGGTCTGGGGGAGGCACAGATCAGATCAAGGTCTTCAGGAGCCATTAAGGGATATATCAGACCACAACAGAGCTCAGAGGTAGTGCAAGAGTAAAGAAGTCACACTGGCAAGAAGCAGTTAGGATGAAGAATAATGACTCTCTTTTTTGTTTACCTTCTAGCAGAGCGAAGGATACCAGTGGATATATGGGTCATCAGCCATTCATACATCCGGGGAGCCCACAGTCGAGCATTTGTCCACCCATATGGAATACAGCTGGGGGTCCCGAAAGAACATGCAAGGCTTCAATGGGCTGGAAAAGGGGGGATGCATTGGGGACAGCTAAAGGACATAGTGATAAGGTTGGTGTTGGACAAAAAAACACCCTTGGCACTGGTGGCGCACTTGGGGGGAAATGACTTAGTACAGCCTGGGGCCCCAAAACTGCAGGGAAATCAGATGGGTCTTGGCCTAGCTTCAGGCCCTGCTCCCGACAACCAGGCTGGCCTGGTCTCGGATCATCTCTCGATGACAGTGGAGAGGTGTCTGCAGCATCAAGGGCATTGAGAAAGCCAGGAGAGAGGTTAATCGGGAGGTGTCCCAGTTTGCCTCTCTCCATGGAATAACCATCTTGTGTCACTACCTAGTACCCAGGACATGTGACGCTATGTATAGCGGGGATGGGGTACATCTGTCAGGGATAAGGAATGACATTCTCAATGCCACAATTCAGGAATTTTGTGAGTTAGCAGTAAGGCAGGGGAGACCTCTGAGGCATTAAGGGGAAAATGCTCTACGCACGTTGCAGTGGAGTAAATTCAGGGTGGAGAGGTAAATTAAGCATTCTTAATATTGGATGACCCAGGCCCCTGGTGGTGTGACCCTGGGAGGGTACGCTACTGGGAAAAAGGGGCACCCAAGAACACGATGGGCATCGTAGGGGTTCATGGCTGAAGGGCGGGGACGGTGGCCCTGGGAGGGCAGCAGCCATGCTCAATTGTCATGATACCCCAAAATGTAATTGAGTTAGGGGGAACTGACCAAGGGAGAGGCATGGCCCTGTGCAGGTCTGCTCGACTCAAGGGCCAGATTCCCCCCTTTGGAAGCACCACACCACCTGAATCCGCTGCCCCAGGGGTCTCTTACATGGATATAATTGTGTTGTACATTGAGATTTTGATTTACTGTAAATAAAATGTTTGATATTTAGTAAAGCTGTGGCCTTGTATGCCAAAATGGAAACCTTGTGTGTGTGTACAGTTATTATGGGTCCGACTGGGCAATGACACCCCCCCCGGACTCTCACTTGGGGGGGTAGCTTTGCACATGGCCCAGCAAACTGGAATTGGGTATACCTGGTAGCTGGGCCACCACACCCCTGGTGAACGGTGGCCCAGAATGGCTACCAGGAACAGGCCAATCGCAGGCGACCCCACAACTGGGGGGAGGTGCAGCCCGAGCTTCCGGGGGAGGGGCGTGGGTGGGGTTTAAGGGTGGTGCAGAGAAGCATTCCCCCTTCTCTGGACATGCCCTTGATCTTAAGACATCCCACCCAGCCACCTATTTTTTGTGGTTTCAATCAGCTGTGGAAATTGTTGGGGATAGCAAGTTGAATAGCCCTCACAGGCCCGCAAGTTTGAAGTCGCAGCAAGTTTTCATGAAAGGGGAGTTAATTCAGGGTGGAGAGGTAAATTAAGGGTTCATGGAATTGGGTGACCCAGGCCCCTGGTGGCTTGACCCTGGGCGGGTACGCTACTGGGAAAAAGGGACACCCAAGAACATGGTGGGTATCGTAGGGGTTCATGGCTGGAGGGCAGGGAAGGCAGCCCTGGGTGGGCACCAGCCCTACTCAATTATCATGATACCCCAAAACGCAATTAAGTGGGGGGGAGAGACTGTCCGAGGGAGAGGCATGACCCAGGGCAGGTCTGCTCGACTTAAGGGCCAGAGTTCCCCCCATTGGAAGCACCATACCACCTGAATTTGCTGCTCCAGGGGTCTCTTACATGGATATAATTGTGTTGTACATTGAGATTTTGATTTGCTGTAAATAAAATGTTTGATGTTTAGTAAAGCTGCGGCCTTTTATGCCAAAACTGAAACCTTGTGTTTGTGTGTACAGTTATTGTGGGTCCGATTGGGCAAAACGGAATGGAGCTTTTATAGGTACATCAGGGAGTGAAGGAAGACCAAGGGAGGGATAGTGAGGCTTAATAAAGGGGATGGGGGTGGGCAGAGGGTGATTGTGAAAAGGCAGAGATACTAAACAAATATTTTTGCTCAGTATTCACAAATGAAGAGGGGGAGGTACCTAAACCAAACAATAGAAACACTCTGGATACAGGAGTTGATACCAGCCCATTCACAGAAGAAAGGGTTCTGAAAGAACTCTTAAAACTGAAGGTGGGCAAAGCAATGGGGCCTGATGGGATTCATCACAGAATTCTAAAAGAACTAAGGGTAGAACTAGTGACACCACTGCCTACCCTCTTTAACAAATCATGGGAGAATGGGGTGGTACCTGAGGACTGGAGAAGGGCAGATGTTATTCCACTTCACAAAAGTGGGAGCAGGGCAGAAGCAGGAAACTACAGACCTGTTAGTTTAACCTCAGTGATAGGGAAAATGATGTAATCACTTCTGAAGGAAAGAATTGTTGAGTACCTGGAGGCCAGAGGGGCACAGGACCCAAGGCAGCATGGATCCACAGCAGGAAGGTCATGTCAGATGAATCTAATAGATTTCTTTGACTGGGTGACCAAAGTAGTAGATCAGGGAGGGGCTTTGGACATGGCCTACCTAGACTTTAGCAAGGCACTTGACACAGCCCCACACAAAAGATTAATATACAAGTTAGCCAGCTTGGAAGTGGGTCCCAAGATGGTAGCCTGGGTAAAGAATTGGCTGGAGAACAGGACACAGTGGGTAATAGTAAACAGAGTCCACTCTGAAGAAAGGGGGGTTACTAATGGGGTACTGCCGGGTTCAGTACTAGGACCGGTCCTCTTCAATGTCTTTATAAGAGACATTGCAGAGGGACTGGAAGGAAAAGTATGTCACTTTGCAGACAACACAAAGATCTGCAACAGTGATGATACGCAAGGTAAGGTAGAAAGGATGAGAAGGGACTTGGCAAGGTTGGAGGAATGGTCAAATGTATGGCAGCTTAGATTCAATGCTAAGAAGTGCAAGGTAATGCACCTGGGAAACAAAAACCCAGGGGAAGAGTACACAATGGGAGGTGAGATACTAAAAACAACAAAAATGGAAAAGGACTTGGGGGTAGTCATATCAGATAACCTAAAGGTGGGCAAGCAATGTGAGAGGACAGTAAGGAGGGCTGGGGGGATACTGGGATGCATAGGGAGAGGCATCACCAGTAGAAAACAAGAAGTTGTTATCCCTCTGTATTGACAGCTGGTGAGACCCCATCTGGAGTACTGTGTGCAGTTCTGGAGACCCAATCTATTCAAAGACATAAACAGGATGGAGGCAGTCCAGAGGAGGGCAACTAAAATGGTGCAGGGTCTGCACCAGAAGACATATGAAAAGAGAGAGACTTAAGGAGCTTAACATGTATAGCCTCAAGGAAAGGAGGGATGGGGGGGACATGATAGAAACTATCAAGTACCTCAAGGGAATCAACAAAGTTCAAGAGGGTGGCATCTTTCAGAAAAAGAGGTGTGCAAGAATAATGGGGCACAATTTGAAGATGGAGGGACGGCTCAGAAGTCATGTAATGAAGTATTTTTTCACAAAGAGGGTTGTGGATGCATGAAACAGCCTTCCGGAGGAGGTTGTGGAGTCAAAAACAGTAGTGGAATTCAAGAATGCATGAGACAGTCATAAGGCAATTCAAGGGGTGGGGTAGGAAGAAGTATGCTGTTGGTTAACTAGGATCTGCAGCTTATCCATTAGGTAGGGAAATGGGCAGACTCAGTGGGCCAAGCAGTCCTTATCTGCTGTCAAATTCTATGTTTCTGTAAATCTTACTTTTTTTTAAGTTTTTCAAATGTTCTCAGGGGCTCTTTCAATATAAAGCATACACATTGAATTGCACTGTTAATCACAAGAGTAAGACTTGATAAGTGAAGATTCTAAGTGGGAGGGAGAGACAAAGCAAAGGAAATGGGCATGTTCACACCTTACAGGTCAGCCTGGCCATGGGCCCCTGAAGCGATCAGCTGCATTTAACACCTAATTAGGTGAGAACATGTCACAGTTCAGTCCTTGCCTTGCTCAGGATATCTAGCAGTTGAATCCATTAAAAAAATGCATCTCAGGCAGAAGAAAATATAGTAAATATATGTTGGAGATTGCTGTAGGCCCCCTGGCAGGCAGGGCCCCAAGGCACATGCCTATGTTGCCTATGCCTTAATCTGGCCCTGGTAATAGTAACTTAAATTCATCAAATTTGCTCCCCAGACTATGAGTATTTATTAGCAATCTTGTCCAGCCATTCTAAATGCTAAGGTTTGGTTCATTTATGGGTTCCTTTGGTTCTTTATTTATATTTACATTCCCCCCCACCCTTTGGGAAGTTTAAATGGCTAGCAATGACCTCGTTTAGTGTTTTAGCTAATACCTTCAAAGGTTTACATTTATTTCCATGCACCTCTACTACATTTTATAAACTTACTGTGTAGCCATATGCACCTCAACTGCACCTTACCTTAGCAGTAAGCAGTATATTTTTTATTTTACTTTATTAAACTCTCAGATTACAAGTACCTTTGAGCAGGAGCTGCTCATTTACAAAGGTTCCATGTCAAAGTAATGGGAAACATACATACAAAGGTTGACAATGGTAAACAGGTATAGTATAGACAGCTGCAGAATAAAGGGTGCTAGCTGCACATTCGAGCAGACTAGGCCATTATCTGCTGGCAAATTTCGTATGTTCGTATGTTCATATAGACAAGGTTGACAATTCTTAGCAGCTGAGAGTTACTTTAGAGATAAAGGATATTAGTAGGGAGCAATGAAGGTGAGCAGATAGAAGATATAACAGAATAAGGGAATCAAAAGGAAAGGGAGACAAGCGGTCTGATAGTTGCAAGATAGATGAGGCCGGCTGAGGGGCCTTTGTCATGTAGGGGAGAAAGAAGGTGGGTGGGGATCAGAACTGGGGAAAAGGTGGGGTTAGAACAGTGGAAGAGGAGTGTAGAGGGGACAGGGAAGGAGGGAGGAATGATGGCTGAGGGAAAAGGAGCACAGGAAGACATGTGCCAGTGGGAGTAGTGTTAGGAGGGGATGCAGGGCACAGGTCAAAGATCTTCTGGTTAGAGAAAGGACCAGTCAGTTTGGAGAAGCAGTCACATTTGGAGGTAGAGGTGAGGTAAAGTCAGAGATTCCTTTTAAAGGGTCCAATTGTAGGGGAGGAAAGTGCTTCTTTGTTGAGGGTATTAAACCAATAAGGAGCCCTATAGTAGAATGACCGCTGACCCAAAGGGGTACGGCATCTAGGAACCTGAAAGGTTTGAGATTGGGCACTACGCGTTTGCTGTGTACCTCATCTGCACCTCTCAGCTGTAACTTTTAGAAGTATATACTGCAACTGCAGTATGACTTCTAAGCTGTCCTTTTTGGCCCTAAAAGGACGCCATTAACAAGTTTGATTTTTGAACTCCCCTGCAGTGTTTTCTGGTTACCAAAATTTGATTTGGTCTCAGGCAGCAGATAGAGTCCCATGTATTTAGCTGGGCAGTGATGTCAAGATATCCAATATTTTTCTGAATATGACAATTTCTTTAAACAGCTTGTTTATATTGTACAAAGTGACGAGCTCCACCAATCATTCGCCTGTCTTGCCCATCCCTCTACTTCCCACTCCATCCACTCTACTGAATCTCAATTTTTCTCTGTTCTGTGGGCCAAAACCACTGCAGATCAGTCTGTCTTCTCATTCAGACTGCCTGCTCTGTGGTCTAACCTCCCCCTCTTGATCTGATATGATTCCTATTCCTCCCTGAAATCCTTAGTCCAGGACCTCACCTCCCATGTCTACTCCTGCACCTTCTCCCCTTGTTTCATATCCCTGCTGTCCACATACATAGTATCAATTATTTGGGGTTTTGTGGATAGTTCATGTTAGTTTGTGTAGTAATTGATGCAAGTGGTTTGATAAGTATTGTATGTTAATAACTGTGTTGCTTGGTTATTAGATTTGGTAATTCCTTATACTTTGTGTGGCAGTGTAAATTTTTTAGATGCTTTGACTGAATAGTTTTAATTGGTATAGTATATTTATTTTAATTAATAGGTAAACGAGGAAATAGTTTTGGGAAATGGGACCCATCTATATATATTAACATATAATCTGCAAGGGATATATGATTTCAGGCACTATTAAGTAGTAATAAGAGATATGTAATTTCTATAATCAGCAGAGAACACAGAATGGTATAATTCCTCAAAAAGAGAGTCCAGTACCCCAGAGAACACTGCCTAAGCACTGCTGTAAATACAGACACCAGAAAGTAATGTTTAGTTTTTGCCTGATTTGCAGCTACGGAGGAGGATGATAACACAATTGCTCTGCCCATGATGCTGGAACCCTGCAGACCTTAGCACAGCTAATCAGTGCTGTAAGTCAGTTCTGCATGAGAAAGTACACCCACAATGAACTGTTATGGGTAAGACAGGTCAATAGCTTGGCTTGCCTGCTGCACAGCTGGAACAGAACATTAAGCAGGTGTTTCATTGCCATGCAGATTCCTAATGGCCTTGATGTAACTGCTAACAATTATTTCTCCAAAGGCACCTTTATAAAGTGGAACTGGAGTTCAGGATAAGGAAGATAACTTTCTATTTGTCAAAATGTAGGACTTTGCAGGTTTCCCATGTTACAATAAAATGGAACAATAAAGGCAGCAACTAGATTTAAACAAGAATTAGCTAGAAATAATTGGCCCCATATTCAAAAGTGGACAACTGCACCATTCAAAACAAAGCACAGCATGCTAATTAGTGCACTACTGTTAGGAAGTCATATTCATACATGCATAGTGCCCTGTCCAATGTGCACTGCAAGTATGACTATTGAGTTGTGGGAGGACTGTGAAAAGCATAGATGCACAGTGTACCACAACTCTCTGCCAGCAACACCCTGGAGCAAAGGGGCATCCCAAAGGAGTGAATACCTTTGCTCCTGAGTGTCATAACTAAAGGTCAGCATGATAATGCCCATACAAGGATGCAAGGTGCTAAAGGTCAATTTGCATACTATTGTGTGGCCAGTAGTAGCTCTGCACAATGCCTTCATGCCTTTGTATATCTGATCCCTAATATAGAACATACCACATGCCTGGTAAGTCAGTGGTAGCCACCTCCCTTACCCAATCCCTAGAGCTACACATACCACATCCTGGGTACTGTAGACCAGTGGTGCTCCCTCTATTACCTGATCACCAATGTACCACATACTTTAATCTTGGAAGTCCAGTGCCCCCCTCACCCGATCCCCAATGTAGAACATACCTTATCCCTGATAGTCCAGTGATACCCCTCTCACTTATCCAATCCCCTGTGTAGCAAATAACATGTTCCAAGTGTCCAGTGGTCCCTTACATATCTGATAGCCTCAGACACCCCAATATGAATAACCCCCATGTATCCACAAGCACATAGCCACTGCTCTTCTCCCTGTCTAGCTGCTGTCTACCCATTTTCCAGTGATATACAAAACTGTCTCAAAATACACTGAGTTGGCAAGAGCAATACAGCACATGAATAAATACTTAGTTTATTTTCTACGAATTACGACTGGATCCTGTAACTTGGCCACATTTAAAACTTCTGTCACCAAATTATAGTGGCAGCATTTGGACCATAGTTGTCTAAAGTCTGTCATGTAAGTTTGGAGCAAAAGCATTAAACTTGGTCAAGTTGCATGCAGTGGAAACAGTTTGTAGGATCTGAACTAATTCTGTGTTCAAGCATGGTAGTGTTTTTGGTGACAGTGCATTTTCAATCAAGTCATGTAGTGATAACAATCTGTGGCAGGGAGGAGAGGAGTAAGTGCCAGCCGATGGTAGGGTAGGTGGATGTGTTGGCATGGGGTTGTTGAAGGCTCCCAGGAGGGGATAGGGACAAATGGACACCAGTGATATATTATTTGCTGCTCCATGGACTGAATGAGGAAGAGGGGGTACCACAGGACTACCAGGGATGTGGTACAGTATGGGCAACATTGAGGAGTGGGTAAGGAGGTACCACTGGACTATATGAGATATAGCATGTGACACATTGGGGATTGGGTAAGGGAGGGTGTACCACTGTACCAGCATGGATATGGAATTTGCTTCTTAGGGGAATGTTTATTATGGTTTAAACAGGTACCAGTGCTATGGGGGGGGGGATTATACACCACAGTGCATACTGTTAAGGCTTTTGAAAGTGCTAAACATCACTGGCACAGCATCCTTTAAGTGCTTCCACAACCTTTTACAATATCGGCGCCCCCCTCCAGCTCAGCACCCTGACAGCTACACTTGAAAACAGTCACTGTAATGGTCTATTTTTGAGTGATACTTTCTCCCAGTGTTCAGCCCTGTCCCAGAACAACTCCAACCAGGAGCTGATTAAATAAAAATCCTGGGGGTGGGGGGCAGAGCACTAGTTTTTTGGATGGCACAATACCATGGTCAGTATTGTGCCATCACTGTAGGGGAGGTTGGCAATTTTATTGTCGACCTTCAGTGGTGCTTCCTTTCAACATACCACTGCACCCTATATTCAAGAGGGTCACCTCATTTGCATAGTCTCAGTGGTGTATTTAGTGTGACTATACTAACCACTTAAAGACAAGCTTTGTGTAGCTTTTAGTATCGCAGTGGCTGCACTAACAGGCTGCCGGAAACTTTATGTTCCATAAGAGTGGTACTAAGCCTCTTCATGCCAAGTTACTTGCATGAATATGAGGCCCTATGTGCTTGCATCACTTGCATATGATCCATACACACCTGAGCACAGACACATGCATGCACAAACATATCAACACAAATGAAAACACATACTGACCCAAACACAGTATGTACATTATGCAGAAATACAGGCCTGCACAAAAATGTAAACATTGAGCATACAACTGTGTAGTTAGCTGGGCCTTTCATGGCCTGAAGGGTGGAAGAATCAGCAGTAATGATCATCAGGGAAACTGGACTACTTTCTTTAAGGTCAGTGTTCCTCCACCATAACTACATTCTGGTAGATCAAACTGAGGCACACAATGTAAAATATTATTTTAAGAAGTGAGAGGCAGAGCTGTGTGCATCTGCTTACCTATCCCACAGTAAATGATACAAGGACACAGTGGAGAGATGTGGAGTATCTTCAAGGCCTGCACCTATCCTTTTCCTCACAGACAGATAATGTTAAGATAGCAGCAGAGAAACAGTGGTTAGATTTGAGATCTGTGCATTCAACTCCCATGAAATTTCACTAAAAAAAAAAATACCACCAACAGCTTAATCTGGTTCAAGGTCAGTTGGCATTCATCTGTATTCTCCCTCCCCCGGGTCGTGCCTGAAAATAGGCAGGATTTGTCTAGTGCACTTACCCAGTCAACAAAAAAAAATGAAATCCCTGGTCACACAGTTCATGATGCATGTGCTTAAAAAACCTCAATCAGAAAAGAGAAGGTAGAGTGAGTTTCATTACCTTTGTTGTGGATAATAATGTCATATTGGTCAGATGTGCACATGGATAGGTCTGTAAGCTCTGGCTTTTGTTCTACATCAAATAAATGTGCTGGGTGTATGGGCACTGCTTCCATAGGGATGTGCAGATGTTTCATTAAATGATTTGCCAGATAATCTAACTATCCTGCACACTATTTGTAATATATTTATCATATGTTCATTGGGGATTATAACAAATTAGGCCCCCATAGTCAAAAGGTTTGTGACTGGCTCAAACAAATTGGGCTAGTGCTGCCCATTTTCTGCGCATGTTTGCCACATTCAGCTGGTAGCGCTGAACTTGTTATTAGAGCTAGCACACAAGTGCAAACTTAATGTATGCAGCACCAAAAAGGAGTGGGTGATAATGTGCATATTTGGTGCAGAGCTATATTCAATTTAATAGTGCTGCACTAGAGGAATAGCACAGCAGCATAGCACAGTGAAAAATAAGCAAGCAATAAGACATGACAAGGTGTGGGTTATGGCCTGATAACAGCATGCTTAGGTGCATTATGAGCGTGAGGCACTTGTGCCAAGTGCCTTTTGCACCTGGGCATGCTCGAATCAGGCCATAACCCACACCTCAGTGTCTTATTGCACTTATAAAATGGGCCCAACAAGTAAATTATTCAACAAAAAATAAATAAATAAACTTGTAGAATATAAGATTAAAAAAACAGGTTTTAATACCTGAAATAATAAGAAGTAGTCCCTGTATTCAAGTGGTATCATAAGTGTTTCACTCCCTCCCCCTAGGTATCATAAGTGTTTCACCCCCTCCCCCCAACCAGCACCACAAGCAACTACACAGATATTGGCTATTGTATTTCCTATTACTGTTTTTTTTTCTTTTAATTGATATAGCTGCTGCTTTAACAGACTGACCGCATGCAGTGTTATTTTGTGCCTGCCTCTTTTTTGCCAGTAAGCGTGTCTGTTAGGAGCTGCCCCCCCCCACACACACACACACAAGCAGCCACACAGAACTAAGCTATTTTATTTTGTGTTACTAGTTTTTTTTTAATTTATGTTAAATGTGCTACTTCAACAAACATTGACAGCATATAGTTATCCTGTGCCTCCTGACGGCTTTTTCTGCAGCGAGCGTGTCCCTCAGGAGCCACCGTAATGGTCCTCTCGCATTTAACTTCCTGGTAATAATCAGCCATTAAACTTTTGTGCCAATGGAGGAGTGGATCTCTGGCTGTGCTTTTTACAGTATTGGAGGAGTAGATGTTTCTTTTGATATTTAAAATTTTGTGGCAGCGAACGAGCGAGACTCTTCTGTGGTTTTCATCATGCCACCCGCTATGGCGCATTTGTTTATTGTGGTTTGTGGGGCCGTTTGCTTTCTACCGAAATTGTGAAGGTTTGACTTTCACTTTACAAGGTTTTTTTTTGGTATGGTATTATGGTGAACACTTGCAGGAAGGAGTGTGTTGGGCATTTGCCACATCAGACAACTGTGGTCCTAGAGTGGTGGCTGGAGTAGGTTTTCGAAGGCTTGTGATGGTGGCACAGTGATACCTTGCTGTTCTTATTGATTTATTTATTGAAATGTTTCACCAGGAAGGAACACTGAATAACAAGTTTCTCGTCTCCTTGTGTGACCTGTTGGGGGGGAGGGTACAATTGGATGGAGAATTAGACATACAGTTTACCATTTGACATATCTGTGAAATTAAACATTCAGTTTCACTTGTAACAAGACATACAGTTAAAAAATATCATAAATAATCATAGAATTGCATTTGTGACATAGCATACAGTTAAATATATCATATCTGTGGAATATGCATGTAATTACATGTGGCATATCTGAGAAACATAGTACAGAAGTTTAATACAGTCCTGAAGTAAACTCCTTGAAGGAATGGATCACAGTTAAGAGGCAGATCATTTTGCAATTATTGAATGAATGAGGTGCAGTGAAGGAACATCAAGGAGAGTAGAGAGGTAGACAGGGGAAACCAGCTTGGGGAAGGAGAGGAAAACAATGGGGGGAACCCTTTGGGAGAGGGAGGACCACCGCTTGTTTCCAGGATGAAGGGACAAATGAGGATAAGAAGGAGAGATTTAGGGTTAAGGAGAGAGGGTATGCTACAGCAGAAACTGAAAGTTAGAGGAGTTTAGGGTCAAGGTTACCAGGTGATGAGCCTTTAGAAGTATTAAGAGAGAGAGAAGGGCTGTTAGTGTTTTCTCTGTGGAGACAGCAGAAAAGGAGAAGGAAGGGTGGGCATGGAGAGGTTGAGTGCTGGGTGTGGGAGGATGAGGAGGGGGAGGTTAGAGTGGAGGGACATTAGAAGTGCTGTGGCGTAGGAGGTATAGTAGGAGTTAAACTCTTGAGCCACTGCGCATGGTTAGAAGACCAATGAGTTGTTTATTTTAAGCAATGGGGGAGGTAGATGTGAAGGGGAGAAAATAGGGCATGGACCACTTTCCAGAATTTGGAAGGGGAATTGATGTTTTTGAGTAAAGATTATTTAAAATACTCAGACTTGGCAAGTCTGATAGCTTTTGTGCAGGCATTTCTTAACATGCGATATCTGGCATAGTCTGGGGGAAGCTGGGATGCCTTATGTTTCCTCCAAGCTTTCTCTCATTCCCTGAGACAGGTCAGTACTTGGGGAGGCCCAGGGATGATGGTTGCCCTGAACTCTGGTGCATTTGAGTTGAGCATAGGAGTTTCATGTAGTTAGAAATTTATCTTTAAAATAAGCAAGGGCTCGGTCAATGGAAGGAGCAAAGGCAAAAGGGGACCAATCAGAGTTGGCCAGTTCATTAAGAAGGGGATTAAGTTTTAAGGAGCTGAAGGATCAGAGTTGCAGAAATTTTGTGTGGCAGTTTTGGTCTAAGGACTTTCCTGACTACAAAGATTGGGTGATGATCACTGAGGGCATCTGAAAGGATGCCTGATTTAATGACTTGGTGGGGGTGAGAGGTGAGAGCCTAGTCTATCAGGGAGTAGTTAAGTGTTTTATTATTTAGGTGGGTGGGCTCCAGGATGAGTTGGGAAAGATTAAGGGCCATGATGTCATTACTTGTCTTGGCAGTTGTTGGTGATAGCCAGTTTATGTTTTCATTAGCCAGGATGTATAGCACACCTTTATCTGAGAGGGAGGTTATGGAAGTAATGAGATCGAAAGTATCAGATGCCTTTGAACCAGATCAACAGTAGATGCCAGCTTTGAAGATAGGGGAGGAAAAAGGCAAGGTAATGTTTACTACAGATGCTTCATAGGTGGAGGCAGGGTAATGAGGATGATAGAATGGTTGTGAACTGAAGTAAGGACAGGATATACATGGATACTCCGCCACCGCTGCCAGTCCTATCCTTCCTGATTATGGAATAACCTGGGATATTAATTGGCGAGATCCAGTATTATAGCGTTTAACCAAGTTTCCATTAAAATTATAATATCAGGTGTGAGAGAGATTACCATAGGATGTAAAAGGTCAATTTTTGAGATGAGACTGCAGATGCTTAAGTGGAGGATTTTCAGGCCTTTGGGGAGGGCAAAAGGGATGCGGGAAGTTGTTACGTTAGTGAAATAATTGCAACTACCAGAGGTGGGTGTAGTGGGGCCAGGATTGGGATGAACATTTCCTGATGCAAGTAAGAGGAGTGCTATTAAGAGGCAGTGGAGTTTAGGGCATTTGTGATGAGCCGAGGATTTGGGAAAGATGTAGGGGGTGGGGGCTAGGGGAGATGAAGATAAGGAGGTGAAGGAAAGCTAGGTGGCTAGGTGCTGAGAACAGAGTAGCAGAGGGGAGGTGAGGGAAGTGAGATCAGAGTATTTAAAGGGATGTAGGAGTTATGCGAAGGATAAAGGTGGGGGCTATGAGAGCGGAGGGGAAAGGTGAGAAAGGTTTATTAGACTGAGGAGAGTGTGGAGCAGAGGTAGATAAAATTGACCGAAGAACTAGAAGGAGGGGAAGTGGTGATGGAAGGGTGGGCATATTGTATGGATCGGGGGAGCAAGAATAGATCAGGGTATACTAATCAGAAGTAGGAAGTAGATCAGTGGCACTGGCAGAAGTAAAGTGACTGTGAGTAGCGGTGGACAGTAACAGTTGCCAACAGCAGGAAGTTACTTGAGTTGATTGCCATCTAGTGGCATTGCAGTGTAATTTGCAAATGGGAAAGTAGACATGGGGGAAAAAAGAAAGAAATATCAAAGCAAAGCAAAGGACAGAGATAGGCAGCAGTGCTAAAATGCAGGACACTAATTCAGATAGTAGAAATTAAGGAGAAGATATAGGGTGCCATAGAGCGCTTAGCTCTACTCCGCTGGTTCAGGCAGGGTTACAGGGTGGAAAGGAGCATACAAACTATGGGCCAGATATTCAAAACTTTGCTCCTTGGCTAAGTTAACACTGCCCAGAGGCCAAACGTAGCCCGGAGCACAAAGCAAGCTAAATTCAAAAGGAATAGCCCAGGGCAAACAGCTTCTGAATATAGCATTGGAAAATGGCCATGCAAACTGGGCTGGGAATGCAGGGCAAACATAACCCTGTAATAAGACAGCACTGAATATAGCAACCAGGAAGTGCAAACCACAACAACAACACTGTGCACAGCGACGTGAGGGCAGGTAGAGATGAACTATGTGGCTAATGTATGTGCCAGCAAATGCGTGGACCCAGTACAGCTGCAGGCAGAAGCAGATGTGAAAGAACAGCGATCAAAACTGTATAATAATCCCCTAACTGTTAGCGCCATGCTAACACGTTAGCGCAGCTTTAGCGCAGAACTAAGCTGTTTGCCCAGCGCTAAGATATGCCATATTCCAAAGTGACATACAAATGAGCCTACTTAAGTAGTCTCTGGGCAAACAGCCAAATTAACATCTCATTATTCCATGATTTGCATGCAGTTAACTTAGCATTACTGCAGGATCCCACAGCTCCACCTGTAGGTCAGTCTGGAAGTACAGGAGCTGGCCAGGTCTGAAACTTAAGTTTATTGATTTTAACATAATAAGAATAAACAAACCATTATTCAGACATGACCAATAATCATATATGGTATAAATGAGGAAAAGGAAAAGGAAAACCCCCCCTCACAAATCCCACCCATCCCCTCCTCTCCCCTCCAGAACTACCCACCCATTCACCCCTTACCACTCATAACACACCCACCCCCACCCTACAAACACCATCCTAGAGTGCGCAAAATTAATGCATAACTAAATCTGTTGGCTATACCACCACTACATACTAGTCTAGTCACATAGGCAAATTAGAAGGAGCAAGTGGAGAACAGAAAAAAAAGGGCGAGAGAAAAAAGAGCAGAGAAAGGGAAGCCTTGTTGGGCACCAGGAGGCATCAAGAGATCACTGATGATAAATATAGAGTATACATTTTACCCCATCTTTATGGAACAGATCCATACGGTTGCGAAAACCGGCCATAAGTCTTTCCATATTGAAACACATTGAGAGTTCAGTCAGCCATTCAGAATAGGTCAGGATCAGCTGATCGGTCCAATGCTTGAGGACCAACCTTTTGACCACAATGGACACCAAGGCCATGTAATATCTAAGTTTCAGGCAATCTATGCTGAAGTAGTCACCTATAATACAGATATCAGGCGTTAAAAGGTTGGTAAGACCAAGCATCGGATCAAGTTTGTCCTGAATAGAGGTCCACAAGGGGGCAACTTTAGGACAATGCCAGAAGATATGGAATGAATTCCCCTCACTGTGTGAACACGTAGAGCAGAGAGAGAGGGAGAGTTTACTGAAGCGGAATAATTTACTTGGGGTATGATACATATTATTTAGTATATAGTATTGGGTGAGCCTAAATCTGTCCTGGGTGTGGTATCTATGTAGGTCTCTCCAAATTCGAGTCCAGTTAGGGGTGGAATCTGGGAGTAGGGACGACTCGATGCAGGAGCCCTCAAGCGGTTCCGGGAATTTGTAGTCCAGTAAATATGAGTAAATTGATGAGACGGAATGTGGTTTAGAGGCAAGAGAGAAGACGTGGGAAAGGAAAGGGCTGACCTTGGATTCGTGAAACTCTGACCTGAATTTAGTAACTATAAGATGTCTTACTTGGTATATCTTGAAGATCTTATTATTTGGAATATCAAACTTAGTTAATATATTTGGAGATGAAAGGAGGGAGCCTTGGTCATAATAGTGTTCTAGAGTAGTTTCCTTGATTTGTGGGAGCCACTCAGGAGTAATTATCGAATTACCTAACTTAATGTTGGGATTGAGAGTGAGGGGTTGTGCAAGGTCCATTCTAGGTGTGATTTTGAGGAAATATAAGCATTGGAAGAGAGACCTGAGAGATGTGATAATTGTTTGATCAGACAACCAGGGTGTAAGTGCTGAGATGGGAGCATAGAAAACTGCTTGGGGATTTATTTTAGTCTCAGAGAGGACTTTCCTCTCGATTTGGAGCCAGATCGGAGGAGGAGCTCCCAAATAAATTTAGAGAAAATTGTATGGAATTGACGGAGGTAAGAGAGCGGTAACCAGAGGCCCAATAAGTTAAGGGGATAGAAAATACGGGGAAGAATATTCATCTTGATGATGTTAATCCTACCCCACAGAGAGATGGGGAGATTAGACCATCTTTGTAGGTCTGATTGTATATGGACTTTAAGGTCATCTAGGTTGAGCTTCCTAAGCAAGAGAGGATCTGAAGCGAAGTGGATGCCAAGATACTTAATCGACTTGGGGGACCATCTCATATCAAATTTAGCGAGGTCATGTTTATATGTAAGGGGATTCAGTGGGAAGATCTCGGATTTTGATATATTTAGCTTGTAGTAAGATAACTTGCCGTATTGAGCAATGAGGTGAAGTGCATGCCCTAATGAAGTGGCAGGGTGAGTGACATGGAGTAATATATCATCAGCGGAAGCTGAGAGGACTAATTCCTGTTGACGTACCAGACAGCCTTGGATAAATGGAGAGGATTTAAGTTTCAGAAGAAGGGGTTCAAGATATAGATTAAACAGGAAGGGTGAAAGGGGGCAACCTTGTCTGGTACCAGTGTGAAGATGAAAGAGGGAGGAAAAAACACCGTTACAGTATATCTTGGCCTAAGGGATTATATAAACCTGGATCCATTTGATGAAAGAGGGAGGAAGTCCATTTTGGCTAGCGTGGCTCTAAAGAAAGGACCAATTGACCCTGTCAAATGCTTTTCCATGCCTAGCGAGATCAGCCATTGGGGAGGGGGATAATTGGGCGGCTTGAGAGATATGGGAAAGGATTCTAAGATGGTCTGCTGGGGAGCGGAATTGAACAAATCCAATTTGTTCTGGGCTAAGGAGATGAATCCAGACTTTTTTAATCCTCTCGGCCAGAATCTTTGAAAGGATCTTCATATCGCAGTTTAGGAGAGAGATGGGTCGATAATTTGCTGGGTCCATAGGAATTTTATCGGGTTTGAGAATTAGAACAATAGTAACCTGTAGGAGTGCGGGGTCTAAAATGTCAGCAGTAAAAATGTAGTAGTATAGCTTAAGAAGCAAAGGGGCAAGTTCCTTGGAAAACACCTTAAAGAAATTTGAGGGAAAGCCATCTGGACCTGGTGTTTTGTCCGGGGCCATGGAGGCAATAGCTTCTTCTACTTGGGAAAGAGAAATAGGAGAAGTCAGGATTTCTTTGAGCGAGACCGAAAGTTGGGGAATGTTAAGGTCTGCTAGATAGGTTGCTATATCTGAGAGAGATGCGGGAGAAGAAGGATTACTATAAAGGGTTCTATAGAAGTCTTCAAAGACCTGCGTAATTTCTCTGGGAGATGTTTTAATGAGACCGTCAGGGGCTTGCAGGGCCGAGATTAATCTGGAGCTCTCCAATGTGCGCAGTCTTAGGGCCAAGAGTCTGCCAGCCTTTTCCCCTTGCTCGATATATTTAGTTTGGGTTTTAATTAGGCTATACTCAGCTTTTTCTTTGATGAGCTCTGTATATTCATTCTTGGCCACTAAGAGGGTTTCAAGGGATGACAGGGGGGAAGAGGTGGAGTAGGAGCTTTCTAGCTCTTTGATTTTGGCCATTAATAAGGAGGCATGGGCTGGTCTGAATTTTTTCCTTGTCGAGGCTAGATTTATCAGAATGCCTCTTAAGTAACACTTCAGAGAGCTCCAGATAATATCAAACCGCGGGGTAGAGTTAATATTATTCTCGAGAAAGCTAGAAATGGAGGTTTTAATATGCGTCACCACTTGGGGATCCTTTAAGAGCTGAGTGTTAAGCTTTTCCAAATGGTGTCTCGTTGAAAGTTGGGGTCAGGAGAGATCTTTGTCCATACTATAGCATGGTCGGAGAGCACAATTGGTTCAATACCGGATTGAGAAAGACCAGGGAGGAGAGTTTTACTGACCAGGATGTTGTCAGTTCTTGACCAGGAACCATGAGGCTGGGAATAAAAGGAAAAGGACCTAAGGGAGGGATTAGATAAGCGCCAGGGATCACACAGCCCTAACATGTGCAAAAAATCTGACAGGCATCTTTGAATCGGAGTAGGTGGGCGAGTTGAATCCGGGGCTTTATCTAGGAGGTGAGACGGTGAGATATTCCAATCTCCTCCTAATATAAGTTGGGAGGGGAGAAGAGAGCTAATCTTATCTGCCAGAGTCATTAGGAATTCAGAACTACCTCCTACAGGGCCATAAATAGAACCAAGAACAGTAATACAACTATTGAGGGAGCCTTTGACTAAGATGAATCTTCCCTCTGGGTCCACTACAGTAGTGTCTATCAGGAATGTAACATAATTTTTAATAAGAATGGCTATACCCCTACTCGATCCTGACCCATTCGCGGTAAACACATGTGAGAAGCCAGATCTGAACAGCCATTTAGTCTCAGAGCTGAGTAGATGGGTTTCTTGTAGCAATAAGATGTCGGTTTGAATGAGGTCACAGTGATTAAAGACTTGGGTTCTCTAGATTTTCTCCCTGAGTCCACGTACATTCCACGATGCGATTTTAACAGAATTTATAACCATTTCAAGAACAGGAGAGTATAGGAGCAGTCAACAGAACATGTAACTATAATCCAGCAAAAAAAGCAGACTCTAGTCCCAAAACCCCAATCTGTTGTAAGCTGCCAAATGATGCATATCAAGTAGTGACTTGCCAGATACAAAAAATGTAGATCAAGACTACTTTGGAACATATGGATTGATAGGCAGCCCAACCACCCCAACCCCCCTCCCATTTCATAATCCCCTACTAATTTTATCCCACTATGTACACCCTGGTACCAGGCCATATAGCAAGAATCGGAACAAGAATCTGGGAACCAGGACCCCATTATAAGCCCAGCATGTAGCTTGTTATCAACATTTTTTACATCGGAGGGTCTCCGAGGGTCTAAGCAGAGCGATATGAAATTGAACCAGATAAACCTAGTGCAAGTAATCCCCTCATGCGAGTCTGGGCTTACATACTCCCCATCTATAGGCTCATGAAGCAACTCTGCTTGCAGCTATGAACGTCCCAGGAGCTCACCCCCCCCAGCCTCGATCAAGGGTGTTATATCAGGGATTGCGATTATAAAGGGTGACATCCAGCTGCTTAGATAGGGGAAAGCCTAAAAAAAAGGGGAAATGACTCACCCTCTTATCAGAACTATGGCAGGTTTCTGGAAGGTGGCAGGGCATGTCAAGAGGAAGGAGTGTTGCCATGCCATTACCGATGATGTTTCCCCAGGGAGCGATTATGCCGCTGGACCAAACTAGACCCACACTAAAAATAGACCGGCATAACTTTGCACCCATTACCATTTAGTTCCGGGTAGATGCAAGGACCGGAGACAACGCGGCCTACCCCGGCCTCCACCTGGGCCGCCGAGAATTCTCCACTAACAGGAACAAATCTGAAACCGGCCATCAAGGTAAGCACAACACTTAAACTACTGAAAACAGGCTAAAACATCACCATGGCTAGGAAATTGAGAACGAAGAGATCAGGTAGTAGCTCTAAAGAGATTAGGAAGTTTGATAGACAGGTCCTTAAGAGCAGAGTCAGGGGTATCATAGTTCACGAAGGTGTCTCCAATTTTGACCTTGAGGGTAGCAGGATATGACATCCTGAACGGAATGCCCGCCGCGATAAGCTTCTGGACAGTGGAATGGAATGCAGTCCTCTTCATTCTGGTCTCCTTAGGCAGATCTTGAGCTATTCGAAGTTTGGCAGATCCCAACATAATCGATTGGAGCTCACGGGTCTTAATAAGAACGTGTTGCTTTTCCAGATAACTGAGGGATTTCATGATCAGCGGTCGCGGAGGAGAATCTGGGGGAGGCCTGGGTCTCAGGGACCTGTGCGCTCTTTCCAGGAGGAAGTGGGGGTTTAGAGGTGAAGGGCCCACTATTTTGACCAGGAATTTTTGGAGAAAGGTAATGGGGTCAGATCCCTCTTCCAGCTCAGGTAAACCCAGGATAAGTAGATTGTTTCTCCTACTGCGGCCTTCTAGATCTTCCGTTTTTAAATGCAGCTTTTTTGACCTGTTGCTTTAATGCCACTAATTCGGATTCTGCCATAGACTTCCATTGTTCCAGGGAATGAAGTCTAGCTTCTGAGTCGGACACCCTCGTGGCAAGAGAGGAAAGGTCACCCCGGATAGATTTGAGCTCCGTGGTAATATCTTGCAGCACGTCCTTCAGAGGTGTTAATTCCTTTAGGAACTTTTCTTTGGTCAGAAGATTAGTCGAGGCTACCTTATCGCCCGTTTTCTCCGGGTTGGAGCTGGGTTGATTCCTCGCTTTTTTAGGTAGCTTCTCAGGAGAAGCTGGTGGTGTATGCCGGATTGCGGCCTGCTTTTTCTCCGCCTCCATCCTAGTTATTTTAAAAGGATGCGAAATCAGAATGCCCTAAGGCCAAAAGGCAGAGTAAAACTGGTCAGATGTTACAAGTATTATTGAATTTGCTTTTCAAAAATCGCAGATAAAAGCTAATAAGACTGGAGGGAGTTGGGAGCTCCAAGACACTGCTGCTGCTCAGAGGGTTAGCATCACATGACCTCCTGGCCAGGTCTGGCCCAGCTTCACCTGTAGGTCAGTCTGACAGTACATGATGGTTGCTGCAGACTACATGTAAGCAGTACAGCATAGTATTGTGTGCCCCAGGGGACAACACAGCATAGGCACAGGCAGTGGTGGTGGTGGTGCTGCATGCAACTGTTACACTGTAGGCCATGCTACAGTGTACAGCAGACACTACAGTAACAAGGGGGCCGGTAGTGTGAGGGACACAGCAATGCCTATGGTATGTAGGGCAGTGATGACCACTGCACTGTACACAGTGACAGGCCCAACTTGCAGGTGATTACTGACAGTGGACAGTACTGTTTCATTTTTGTGTGCTCCACAGATGCTGCATCTGTGGCATGGGATGCTCACAGTGACATATACATGGCCAGCTGTGTTTGCTGTGGCATCTGTACAGTTGTGCGGTATGTGGCTGGGGGGGCATGTAATATCTGACAGGCACACAGGTGGTGGGGTATTCCACTACTGGCCCATATGCACTGCGTGATGTGTCCCAGCCTTATGGCCACACCTGGGCTGTGGTGAGGTCTGGCCACCCATAGACCCTCCCCTCAATTGACACCATGCCCACAGTGCTGCATGTGTATGCTGGCATCAGTTTGTCACCACAGATGTATGGTCTGCAGGTGTGTGCTGTATGGCCACACTATAATGATGTCCCCTGTGGGTTGGATCACCCCTTACTGTCCGTGCTTGGCTGGGACTGGTGGCAGCTGTTGGCATCATGGTGGTGCCATCAGTGAGCAGCATGTGTCCTCCATGTCTGGCAATTTCTAAGTGTCATGGTCATATGTTAGGGTCACGCAAGCCAAGCTAATCCCTCGCTAACACCATGCAAAGCACCAATGTCGTGCAAAGCTGTTTGCCCAGGGTTAAGACCAGCTTTTCCTGGGCAGTAATTTGTACCACACTAAGGGTTGCACTATGTTACGCTAAACACCTTAGCATGGAACTAGTCGCTGAATATCTCTTAATGCCTGTATTCATGTTCATTTTGCCCCTTGCATATAATTATAGTTTGCCCAGCACTAATGCAGTTTGTGTGCTCTCTTTGGCCTTTTAAATATGGCAGACCCACGCTAATCCCGTGCTAAACCAGTGCAAATGGTTTGCGCACTGCACAAAGCTTTGAATATCTGGCCCTATATCTGTAACAATATTTGGCAACTTATTTATTTATTTTTAGTCTTTGGTAACTGGGCAAGGCCCACTAGGCACAAGTGCCTGTTTTCAGGGGTGACCTGGGAGCATTGGGAAGTTAAGTGACTTGCTCAGAGTCACACAGTTTGCAAGTGGAAGTTGTGAGAATCAAACCCAGGTCTGGTCTGCTGAATGTACCAAGCTCATTCACAGTTCATTACTCTAACCTCTACGCTATACTGTCAGCCATAAAATATATAATGTAAAATATATATATATGTATATAAAATATAAAATATATATCACAGTACAGTAGACACTAAGCAAATACAAACAAAATAAAATGCTGAATTCAACAAAGTATACAAAGCAGTAAATATAACCCAGCAATATAAACGTTTGTGCAAACTAAGCAGCTTAGGGAGATGAAAGCAGCAGTGAATAAGAGGGCAGGAGAACATTGAAGAGTCCAATGAAGGCTGAGGAACTGAGATACAGAACCAAATCAGTGGACCGAACGGAGCCCGATCACGGGCGTGCATTCCTCCCCAAGTCCGAAATCCCTGGTGATCTAGTGGACCCCCACCCCACCCGCCCAGGGAGCCTCATCACCCGCCTTCTCTAGCCGGGCGGGCGGCAGCACCTTACCCGCCTGCCACCCCGCCGGGCCAGCTGACTGACAGCTGTATGGCTGCATGCCCATTGGTTCAGAGCATGAGCCAATAGGCATGCAGCCCGCACTGCATTACTCAGTCCAGATATGTGAATGAAAATGTGAATGGACCACCAGGGATATTGGGCTTTGGGTGATACTGATGTCCATGATTGACCAATGGGGAGTAAAGTTATGCCCACGATCGGGCTACTCGGGTGGGGGTTGGATAACACTATGCCCATGATCGGGCTACTTGGGGGGGTTGGATAACATTATGCCCACAATCAGGCTACTCGGTTGGGGGTTGGATAATGTTATGCCCGTGATCTGGCTGCAGGGAGCGTCAGTCCCCAATGGCTGCTGCCTGGCAGGGGCCAGGTGCAAGTCGTCGGAGATCGGCGCACCTGCATGCTAATGGCATGCAAATGGGGCTGTAATCAGATGGTCCCCGTGTGCCTTGCATAAATTATGGCCCCATTTGCATGTCACCCTTTGAATATCACAGGTGCTGTGCATGGCGCAATGGAACTTGTGCCACAGCATCTCAATGCTCCACTCTGACTACTTGCGCTGGCACAGTTCCATTGCGCCATGCACAGTGGGGGTGGCCAGGGGGCGATATTCAAAGCAGTTGCGCCATAGCATAACTCCATTGAATATTGCCCTGGCCACACCCCTGCACAACTATTTTGAGTGGTGCACAGGCTTGCGCCACAAACTGGCACAGTTTGAATATCTGGGCCAGTGTGTATGCCTGCGAACACCCTTGATGGTATATTGTCAGCACTCACGATGCCTTCATATGGCAAAACTCATCCTGTACCACAGGTTTGAAGGTGGGAATATACCTAGCAGGAACCTCTTGGTGAGTATACAGCTGAGTCTCCAACCACTTGGCACCAGTGATGTCATTAATCAATCTATCAATCAATCAATCAAATCTTTATTTTACCAGGTGAAGCACCATTGAGAAAAAAACTCATTTACAAGTTGGACCTTGGAGGGTCAAAGTAAACACAGTGAAGTAACATAATAGCTTGACTATACATATTTACATGTGAGGGTTTGCTTATTTACATATGAGCATACTTACATAAGAGCAGTTTAGTATTCACTGAGTCACTGTGGGGAGAAGACTTAGAGTACTTTAGAGTTGCAGATATATGACACTTTAGAGCTGCAAACCACAAGCTAATACATATATATATACTTGTGTGTGTGTATATATATATAGATATATAGATAGATATATAGATATATGTAGTGGCACAGTAGTGCCACTATAGTTAGGGTTGAGTACCCCATTTAAGGTTAAAGTGTGAAATTTTGCAGCTTAATATCTTTGCAACCATATGACATATTTCCTGAAATTTGGCAGGCACGGAGTGGTGCCATAGATCTCTGGATCTGCCAAGTTTTGTACCAGTCGGATATATGGTTGAGGAGCTATAAAGCGCCATTCCATGTTGCATTTATGCTTTTTTGTGCATTCTTTGCTCACACCTACAGGTTACACAATTTAAATAACCAGTCTGAAACCTTCAGGGAACATGTGTCCAGGGTCCCCGATGTGCCTTTTGAAGATTTCATGAACAAATATTAAATTGTTCAAAAGTTATTCAAAAAACAATTTCCCCATTATAGTCAATGGGAAAAGTTAACAAAAAGTTCGACAGTGTCGCAAATGCAGTTTTTAGTGTCGCAAATGACCCCTGTAGTGTCGTAAGTCAGACATTTTTTTTTCAGTTACTGGTCACAGAGATGCTTGGCATTTAAATTTGGGACCCTTTAGGGATGCAATTATTTCTCTGTTCACCTAGTTGAGCCCTGAGAATGCCAGCCCTGTCTTTTTGGGGGGGTTAAACACCCCAGAAATATGTTTTTGACATTTTTGTAAACTGTAGTGTCACACTTGCAACACTTTCATGATTTTTTTTGCGAAAGTGTCGTGATTTGTGACACTGCTTTGCGACGCTATGCCCCAAATAACAGGAATTCTTTGCCACCCTGCTGCAAAAGAACGGTTTGGTCTTTTGGGCTGAAATTTGGAGGGATAAAAGCCAACATCCCACAGATGTGCCTTTTGTGGTTTGGTGACAGAAAAATTACAGGGATGCAAAGTTATGGTCCTCTGAAGCTGACACATTTTCCCATAGACTAACATTACGGCGTCTTTCGGGGCCCGTATCTCGGAAACGCTCTGAGATATGGACTTTTCGTGGAAAAAATGCTTAGCCCCCTGCTAGGTGGCTGCATGCAAAACTAGCCAGGAAAGTCATAAATTATATGAAATTTAAATTTTTTCTACGTCATACAGTAGAAAAAATGTAGTATTCCAACTGCTCATTTTCCACTCTGAGGCCCATTATTATGCATACATTCTTTGTATTCACTGTGTTTCTCTGTGCAGCTTTTGGAGGAAAAAAAGGTGCTTTCTGTTACTGTTACAGTTAGCATTTCCACTTATGCTTCCATAACCGCTTGCATTAGCATTCCTGTGAACGCCTGTGTACCTCTTTGTGTTTTCATTTGTGCTTGCATTTGCGTTACTGTTATCTTTTGCAATTCCATTATTGTTTCTGTTTGCATTTCATTTTGCGTCACCATGTGCATTACCATTTGCATTTGCATACGCTCTTCCATTTGCGTTCGCATTTGTGTTTCTGTTTCCTTTGCCATCATCGTTGCTGTTACCATTACCATTTGTTTTCCAGTTGCGGTATCAAGACCATGCATTTTACCATTTGCGTTTCCGTACTCATATGCATTTGTGTTTCTCTTTGTGTTACTCTTCACTTTGGCATCATTGTTGCTCTTGCTGTAACTGTTTGCGTTTCCAATTGCATTACCGTTACTGTTTGCGTCTTTGTCACCATTTGCATTTCTGTTGCCCTTAGTATTTGTGGTTTCGTTGCATTTCCATTGTCGATTGCGTTACTGTGTCCTTCTGCAGTGCTGTTGCCTTAACCATTTTCATTTCTATTTGCATTTCCGTTTGCGTTATCATTTACATTAGCGTCATCATGTGCGTTACCGTTTGCGCTTGCATTTGCATTGCCGTTACTTCACAATTTACACTGCACATTCTCAAAAAGAAGGGAAATTCATGGCAAAAAACTCTGTTTAATGCATCAGTTAGGGTTGTTCCACAGTGATAAAAGTGAGGAAATTTAATGTTAGGGTTTCCACCCCCCTTGCACTTCATTTTCACTCAACAGGCATCGGGAGTGCTAGTTGTTGGTTCTAAATCTCACCCCATTCTCCTATACTGTACCACCTCAGCTTGTTTACACATGGGATGGGGTGAGAGTTAGGTCAGATGATCCCAACGCACACCCTGATGCCTGTTGGTGTGCGGGTGGGGGGGGGGGTGAAATCCTAACATCGAATTTCTCACTTTTGTCACTGTGGAACAACCCTAGCTGATGCATGAAACTGAGTTTTTGCCATGAATATATGTATATATATTATATATGTATGTATATACATATATATATGTGTGTGTGTGTGTGTGTGTGTGTGTGTGTGTATATATATATATATTCATGGCAGAAAACCCATTTAATGCATCAGTTAGGTTGTTCTACTTGACAAAAGTGAGGAAATTCAGTGTTAGGGTTGACACCCCTTGCACCCCACAACCACCCCAACCCCACCAACAGGCATCGAGGTGTGCGTTGGGGTCATCGGCCCTAACTCTCACCTCATTCCTTGTGTGAATAAGCTGAGGTGGTGCAGTATAGGAGATTGGGGTGAGAGTTAGGAACGATGACCCCAACACACCCCCCAATACCTGTTGGTGGGGGTTGGGTGGGCATGGGGTGCAAGGGATGGCAATCCTAACACCGAATATCCTTACTTTTGTCACTGTGGAACAACCCTAACTGATGCATTAAATGAAGTTTTTTTGTCATTAATATGTATAGATATATATATATATATATATACATACAGACATACACACACACACACAAATACATACATATACATACATACACACACATATATACATACATATATGGAGAATGCCACATGAGTTTGAGTTTCAGCAGCTTATACAGATAGTTTTATAACTAATACAAGTTACGGGGTGACAGTGCAGTGCAGTCAGAGGTTAAGGCACAGTGAGAGTAGTTAGGGTGGAACAGTGGAGAGGAACAGTAACTCTAGGTGTGCTACTCACTCAAACAACATGTCACTAGCGAGGACATTTGGACATCTCTTTGACAGAGCAATCGAGAAGGGTTTTAAAGAAGGATATCTTCACAGGAATTGCAAGTTTTAAGGGATTTTTGAGTGGTGTTCCAGAGGGCAGGAAGGGTGTAACTTATTGCATATTTACCAAAGTAAGGTCTGACCTTAGGGGTGACAAAAGAGATACAGGACAGACTTCTCAGTGGATAGCTATCCACAAAATTAGGGGATAAACAATCCGAGATACATTGAGGGAGCATGATGATGATAGCTCTATAAGTCCATAGAACTGAGTTCCTTTGGCGTATAAAGCTCAGTGAGCTCCAGCCTATGGCCAAATAAAGGGAGCAGTGATGAGTGGAATAGGGCACACCCGTAATGAATCTAAGTGTACTAAGGTATAATGTGTCAAGCTTGGACAACACTGTTTTGGGGCCTTGCCCATACAGGAAGTCAGCATAGTCCAACAATGACAGAAAGGTTGTTTGGACCAGCCCAGTTTTAGCTTCCAAAGTTAGCAGGTGCCTGATCCTAAAAAGAGACCAAGCCTTTCCCTAAGCTTCTTTAAGAGCTCCTCAATGTGGTCGACTAATGAGAGTTTATAGTCTATCCAGACTCCTAGATAGTTAAACTTATTGACATGTTCTAATGGCTCACCTAAAAGCATTGTTATATATAATGCTTTGCCATGGTTATGGTTACTGGGTGTACTGACTACTGGGGAAAAGTGCATAGTCTTAATTTGTTTGGCATTTAGAAGTAACTTTAGATTAAACAAATTTTTCTGCAGTAGATTAATTCCATCTGGAAATCATTAAATGCTAGTACTAGGGAGGGCCTATCTATATAAATGACAGTATCATCAGCAAACAAATGAATGTTTGCTGATTTAATACATAGATACATAGATACATAGACAGTGTCAGCAGATAAGGGCCTATGGCCCACCCAGTCTGCCCATTTAAGTCTGTAAGTTCAGTTTATGTTTTCCAGGAAGTCTGTTGCCCCTTACCCCTGACCTCCAGAATTCCTTTATGTCTATCCCATGCATTCTTAAATCCCGTGATTGTTTCAGCCCCCACCACTTCCTCTGGCAGGGTGTTCCACTTGTCCACCACCCGTTCTGTGAAGAAATTCTTCCTCACGATTTCCTCTGAATCGTCCTCCCTCCAACTTCATCCCATGCCCTCTAGTCCTGGAACATCTTTTTGCTTAAAAATAGTGCATTCCTGCACCCTGTTCCTCCCTGTAAGATACTTGTATGTCTCTATCATATCCCCTCTCTCTCTCCTCTCCTCCAGGGAGTACATGTTCAGTGCCTTCAACCTGTCCTCATAGGACTTGTGATGCAATCCATGCACCATCTTTGTTGCCCTCCTCTGAACCTTCTCTACCCTGTCTATGTCCTTACGTAGGTAAGGTCTCCAGAACTGCACAGTGTACTCCAGGTGCGGCCTCACTAGTGTCTTGTATAGTGGAATTATGACCTCCTTTTCCTGCTGGTGATGCCCCTGCCTATGCATCCCAGCATCCTATTTGCTTTACCTGCTGCCTTGTCACACTGTTTCCCTGCCTTGAGGTCATCAGAGATGATAACTCCAGATCCCTTTCCTGCTTGGTGCATGCTATATCCTCACCCCGAACTGATATATTGTGCCAGGGTTTTTGTGCCCCATATGCATTATCTTGCACTTCCTTGCATTGAATTTCAACTGCCAAACCCCTGACCATTCTTCAAGTTTCTGCAGGTCCCTTCTCATTCTGTCTACACCCTCTGGTGTGTCTACTCTGTTACAGAGCTTTGTGTCATCAGCGAACAGTGAAATTCTGCCTTCTAGGTCCTGCACAATGTCACTGATGAAGATATTGAATAGTACCGGTCCCAGCACTGATCCCTGTGGTACCCCACTGGTCACTCTTCCCTCTGTGGAGTGACAGCCATTTACCACCACCCTCTGTGTCCTGCTGCCCAGCCAATTACCTACCCACCGCACTACTGTCCTGCCCACACCCATATTCCCCAGTTTGTGCAATAGTCTTCTATGTGGCACAATGTCAAAGGCCTTGCTGAAGTCCAGATAGGCCATGTCCACTGCCCTCCCCTGATCCACCTCCCTAGTCACCCAGTCAAAAAATTCAATGAGGTTGGTCTGACATGACCTTCCCCTGGTGAAACCATGCTGCCTTGGGTCCTGTAGTCCATTGACAACCAGATGTTCCACCAATCTCTCCTTCAGTAGTGCTTCCTTGATCTTCCCCACTACCGAGGTGAGGCTGACCAGTCTGTAGTTCCCCGCTTCCTCTTTGTTCCCACTTTTGTATAAGGGGACTACATCTGCTATCCTCCAGTCTTTGGGTACCTCCCCTGTTTCTAGTGATCGGCTAAACAGGATAGCAAGAGGTTCAGCCACCACCTCTCTTAGTTCTTTAAGGACCCTGGGGTGCACCCCATCTGGCCCTATTGCTTTATCAACTCTTATTACTTCCAGTTCCTTCAGGACCCTTTCTCGTGTAAAGGGACTTGTGTCCATTTCTGCACCATTCTCACCCCTTGTACTCCATTCAGACCCATTACCCTCCTCTTCCTCAGTAAAGACTGAGCAGAAATACCTGTTCAATATGTCAGCTTTACTGTTGTCATCCTCCACACAGCCCCCATCCTCCCCCTTCGGTCACACTATCCCTCCCTTTGCCTTTCTTTTTTCACTTATGTACCTGTAAAAGGTTTTGTGCCCTCTATCCACTGATTTTGCAATGTGTTCTTCTGTCTGAGCTTTGGCTTCCCTTACTGACCTCCCTGCCTCCCTTTGCTTCTCCTGGTACTTCTCCCTATCCCCTTCGGCATGTGTCTTTTTGTATTGCCTGAATGCAATCTTTTGGCTTTCACTTTCTTTTGCATCCTTTGGAAAACCATAATGGTCTCCTCTTCCTTTTCCTCTTGCTAACCTGCTTAATACATAATTCTTTGCTCTTGTAATCCCCATTTTAAATACTTCCCACTGTTCCTCAACCCCTGATTCCTGCCCCATTCCCTTAATGCCTCTTTCAAGTATCTCCCCATTTTCTCAAAGTTTGCCCCTAAAATCCAGGATACGTGTTTTGTGTGGTTTGGTTCTCTCTTTCTATGATTTCAAACCACAGTGACTGGTGGTCACTGTTCCCCAGGTGCTCCCCACTCTTACCCCCATCACACTGTCCCTGCTTGTGAGCACAAGGTCCAGTATTGCCTTCTGCCGAGTTGGTTCCATGACCAGTTGCTTGAGGAAGGCACCCTGAAGGGAGTTCAGGATAAATCTGCTCCTAGTTGATGCTGCTGCTGGGATGCTCCAGTCCACGTCTGGAATAGTGACGTCTCCAACCAGTACTACCTCACCCTTGTCTGCCATCCTCTGGATGGCTAGCATCAGCTCCCTATCTGTTTCTTCCTCCTGGGCTGGTGGTCTATAGACCATGCCTGTGCGGATGTCTGGCCCCATTTTCCTTTCCAGCTTAACCCACAGTATCTCTCCCCCATTTTGTTCCTCCTGGATCTCTGTGGCCCTTATGTCATTTTTCACATACAGTGCCACTCCTCCTTCCTTCCTGCCTGCCCTGTCTCTTCTGAATATGTTGTAGCCAGGTATGGCCAACTCCCAGTTGTCCTTTATCCCTGGTTCACCTTGCTGTCTGCCCTTCTGCTGAATTTTGCCCCTATTCTGCCTATCCACCTCCTGGGCGCTAATCTCCATCTTTTGCACTTGGCTTACCTCCACATCCTTTCCTTCCATTTCTCTGGGTACCTCTATTTGGTTGCCCCTGTTTGGCAGTGTGGCATATGAGTTCTTGAGTGGAATAGGATCTGGGATGTGCCTCTGCCTGACTGGTCTAACCCTCCCTGAGCCCACTGTCATCCAAGTACTCCTCGTTCTCTGCATCCTTTGAGGCAGCTGCATTGGACTGAGTGGTCTCTGGATAGGGGTGATGGTACTCCTGACCCAGTTTACTTCCACCTGAGTCTGGCTACCTCATCCCGAGTCCAGAAAGATGCATGCAGATAGGGCAGCACCTCAGTGTCCAGAAGATTCTGCCTGAATATGGCTGCTCCCACAGCCACTGCATTGCACCACTCACCACATTATACTGCAATTATACTGCTATTCCTCTACTTGTCTGCTACTGAAGCTCTCCTAGTTCCCTTTTATTAATTTACTGTCCTAAAAATCCTGCCACTGTTCCTCTATAATATTTGAAAATACATACACTTCTATCTCACCTCTTTATCCTTACCATCAAAAGGTAACTACAATCACAATAATCTACCTCTACTAATACAGATTTTATCACAGAATCAGAGCACAATGCAAAACATCTGCTACTTAGCAACAACAAACAGGTGACAATCAAACTAAGTTGATGTAGCTTTTAAAATAGAAAAAATGTAGTCGTTTAAACCAATAGAAATCAGCAGTTCCAAAAGCACTTTGAACTACAAGAAAGAACACAGTACCACACCTCTGCCACAATAACTAAACAGTTCTAAAACATTGGAGAAAGAAGAGAAAAATCAGAGACTGAGCAAAAAGATACAATGTACTATAAAGTATTAGGCAATAGGTATACTTTGTTTAACAGAGAAAATAAAGTACCTACCAAAACAGACAGGATACCCACAATTGACACTTAGGTTCTCAATATCAGACACCACCAAAGGCACATACAGAAAGGGTTTAAACTATAGTATTAAAATTAACCACATCAGAGTAGAAAGATCACACTAAATAAATGTGTTGATCCTTCTGACTTCCAACAAATATCTACCACACAAATTTTATATCTTCCTGGAGCCTACAGGGTTGTCTTTCACAATCACCTAACTTTACATAAAACAAAACAATTTTTAAACTGAAAATTATATCAAAAAGCACTTAGCTTTGGGAGCTCTTCTCAAACACAGCCAGTCAGTTCAGAGTTCTAGAATCAGAACCTAGAATCAGAATACCTGCATTGATGTTATTAATATAGATAGCTAAAAGTAGAGGTCCTAGAATAGACCCTTGTGGCACTCCCCTCTCTAGTGTTGTTAATGGAGAGAGTTCCCCTTTAGCCTTAATTTGCTGATAGCCCCTGATTAGGTAGTTTGTAAACCAGTTTAAAGCCATGCAGTCCAGTCCAGAATTTTTTAGTATAGCTAGCAGCAGGTGGGTAATTGGGGCTGCTAGAATATAATAGCCTAGTTTTAGATAGAAGGGCTCGATATATCAGAACCCACACTTTTCTTTGTATCCAAGGCCAAAAGAAGATCCTCTACCTCCTTAAACATGATAAGGCAGAATGAAAAGCCAGGTGTACGCCCAGGTGTGTGTAACACTATGTAGTTTGAGTCCTGGGTACACATTTGTTCCTGAAGGTTACTGGCTGGAGAGGTGTTGAATGCTAGCTCTGCGGTAGCAAAATGTTCATTAAGTAGGTTCAGTATCTTAGGCTTATCGGTAAAGCATGAACCAACTGAAGAAATTTTGGGCAGAAGTGCACTGGTGGAGTGGTGGCCTTCAATGTTTTTTAGGGTTTTCCAGAATTTGGCAGCATAGTTAAGTGATTAAGCTCTGTGTGAAAATAACTAGCTTTTTCCACCCTCACTTGCCTAGTGCAATGATTTCTCTTGGCTCTGTAAGCTGTCCAATTGGACTGTGGCTTAGTTTTCCCTTGTTTTCTTCCATAGAGCATCTCTATGGAGTAATGCAGTTTTGAGACTAGCTGTGAACCAAGGACAGGATCTCTTTTTGGTATGTACTTTCACTAAAGGCGCATGTCTGTTGATAGTGTCCATGACTATATTTTGGAATAGCTCATATGCTTGGTCTACTGTAGGGGCAAGATAGAAGTCCTGCCAGTTTAGGGTTTAAAGGTCAGTAAGAAAGGCATTTGGGTCGAAGTACCACCGACATCTCTCAAGGATATGTCTAGAGGTGGAGATAACTTTTTTCACTGACCTCATGCAAGCTATTGCACAATGGTCATTAATATCACTCAAGAAGGTGGCAGAGTGTGAATAGAGGACAGGCCTATTAACTAGGATTATGTCCAGTAAGGTGCTATGGGACAGGTTTTGGGGGTTTGTCATCCGTGACCAGCTGTGTAAACCCAAAGGAGTCACAAATGTCTTTTAATGGCTGAGATGCAGGAGAAAGCCAGTCCAGATTAAAGTCATCCAAGATGATTATTTCTACGGAGGTAATGCCTAGCATGTTGCGCAAATGCTCCAGCACTTTGAGCCCTGCAGATGGGGGTCTATAGCACCCCATTATACAGAGAGAGTTGGCTTGCAAGAGTTGGACCTTTAGTGTAACACACTCAAATTCTTTGGCCACAGTAGTAGCTTCGATTAGGGATGCATGAAACTTGTTTTGAGTGTAAACTGCTACCCCTCCACACCATGTAAGTCAGTCAGATCCAAACAGATATGAGAAAATATTTACCTTGTGATCCTTGGTGGATGATTTTAACCATGATTCGGTAACTACAAGGACATCTGGACTAACATAATTGGTCCAGGCCTGGATAACGTTGAGTTTCTTTAGCAGACTACATGCATTAATGTGAAGAAAACTCATTCCCTTTGGTAGGGGCAGATCTGAAGGTGCAGAAATGGACTAGGGAAGGACGGTGTTGAGCTCAACATTGCCTGCTCATATTAGCAGCAACAGAATTATATTTTTAGTGTGTTTAGTAGTAGTTTAAGTAGGTGAGTCCTTTTTCTTTTATGTGGACTGGTTGGGACAGGTGACAAGTTTGTGGGACCTGGTCCAAAGAAACCCAAGGCGACGTACAACAGCAACCTGACCAAGTAAACAAGAGGTCTCGTGAAAGGAGAGGTGGACAATTTTTGACAAAAGTAGCCTCCATAGAATGTGCTTTGTGCAGAACTAGGTAAGCAGTGCATGGCAGAGGTCCCTGATCAGTCAAATGGGACATATGCTGGAAGTAGGGAACAAGCTGTAAAAAATACTGAGGTACCGGGAGGTATAGCAGTTGTAGGCATGGTTAGGAGGTGGAGAAGGCAAAACTTCACAGCTACTAGGTATCCTACTATGGTAGATAAATGTAGCATTTTCCAAGTTAGGTTGGGGCTAGAGAGTGAACTAGTAGGCTAGTTGTTGCTTTAGATTCGAGCCCATAGAACAGAAAACCATCTATTGATATCAGCCAATAAGGGGAAGATAAATGGGTGGGGAGGGGCAACTGAGTATTTAATAGTGGACAGGACTGGAAACCCTACAACTCGGGTCCAAAATAAGCACAAGAGAGCTTGCAAAATACATAATAATATATGGAAGGACTAACTAACAGCCAAACTTCTACCATTAAACACTTCAAAATATAGTATAACTAAAACAATAAATTCTACCATTGAATATTTAAAATTATGCTATTACTGCTATTCAGAGCAGCAGTGTAAAGCCCAGAACAGGAGATCCCAAAGCAAGTCCTGCCCAAGCCGAGTATCTAGACCACGGTCTCCAAGAGTGAAGCCGTACGGACCTCTGGCTAAAAGATAAACAGCTAATAGCAGGAGCAGTAGAGGAGCTGGTGACCAATCACGGGCAAAGTCATACAGCCATGAGCCAATTGTTCAGCTGGGATTCAGTCCTGGTTGGCTTATCTGAAAGCCGAGTTTTAGGAGTCAGCAGGTGTGTTGGTCTTGGAGCGGCCAGCCGCCAGAGGGCCGAATCACAAGCCGCAGGTCAGCTGTGATGCCCAGTCGATGGTATTACCTGAAAGCCGGGTTTTAGGAGTCAGCATGTGGGTTGGTCCCAGAACAGCCAGCTGCAGGAGGGCTGAACCACAAGCAGAGGGTCAGCTGTGATGCCCAGTCGATAGCGCTACCTGAATACTGGGTTTTAGGAGTCAGCAGACGGGTTGTTCTTGAAGTGGTACTCAATACCCTTTACCTACACAGGGGACAATGTATGTCCTCTGTGCCCCTGTCTCCTAATAACTGTCCTATGACCCACATCCATTGCTGAGAACAGAAACAATGTGGCACATACACATGCAAAGTCTTTGGCATGCTCAAAATAGGTATCTTGTGAAACCAGCAATCGCAAAAGGGTAACAAACAAAAACAACAATGACAAAACAGCTCTTGCCATTTTGGTGACTTATGGCTTCCCCCCTCATTGAGTTGTGCCCCCAAGAGTTGGTTATTTATAGTAAGTGGGCTGGGGAGCAATGCCTTCCATAAAGGGCTGTGTGAGGGGCGTAGCCACCCATAAAAGTGACTCACTGTATGTGCCACACTGTTTTGGCATTGCTGTTTCTGTGCCACTTTTTGCACTCACTGTTATGACATGTAACCCTCAAGATACAGTTCAGGTGCAGTGTCCATTCCTGTGGTGTCCTCTAATACTCCCCTCAGAAGGCCTGTGCAATATTTCTTAGCTGTTGAATGCTACATTACATGGCATGCAACCCTTTATAAAGGTCCGCAGGCTTCATAACTATGTCAGGCATTCCTCTCACTTCCTCTAAGGCAACATTCTTCTTTGCTGGGAGGATAGGATTCCAGTTGTGCTGCACTTTTATGGTATTGCTGACCTTCGCTGTGACCAGCCACAGAGAGAAACACTGCAGTGGATGCAGAGCAAGTGGACCAGGGGATGCAGGAACAACTCAACAGGTGTAGCCCCAGGATGGCCAGACGGTCAAGGGAGTATAGATCTTGCCTCATCACAGACCTCTTTGAACCCTGACAGTGAGTACAAGCCACACAGAAGACTGTAATGTGTTTAAAATATATATTGTGGAAATGTTTAGGAAAAAAGATAGAAGTCGCTGGATAGTTTGATACTTTTCATTGGATCAACATGTCTTCTACAAAGATTACAGAGTACACAAGCTTTTGGGGACCAACAGGTCCCTTCTTCAGGTTAATAGCAAACAAAGCAAAGAAAAAGTGTCATTTATATACACTATAATGTATGGTTTCAAGATAATTTATGACAGGATAGTGAAAAGACTTGCAAGGAAGGGTGAAAAGAACTTAACAGGAAGGGTGGGTGGGCTCCGAATATGAACAGATCTATAGCTGTGAGGGGATGATTAGCATAGTGTGCTAAGATATTTGTAAGAATGGCAGAATAGATGCCTTGGAGTGTTAATTTGAAATGTATTGACCAGAATAATAAAGACATGAGATACACAGTGTGCAGGGGGTGGAGTTACAGAAAGGAAAAAATTATATTAGTAAAAGGTAAGATACAGTATTAAAGTTTTCACTATTATATCATAAATAGGGGATACGTGATGGCCGGCTGTAGAATACACTATTTATCTGAATGAGCTGAGAATGACCTCGGATAACCTCACGAGTGGCGGAGCATAGTGGAGCCATGAGTGACACTCCTACCAAGTGCTGATTATTAGTATATTCTATGGCCAGCCATCATGTATTCGATATAAGCAATAGGCCGGTTATTGTTGTGTTTTAATTTATTTTTAACGTTTTTTTCTTATTTTTCATAAATACATGGGATATTTTTTGTGCTTCTCCTCAGATTGGTGCTGGTTGCTAGGGTTGCTAGCATTGTTGTCATGGATCTGATGTAGTAGTATTGAGATCGTGTATCCTGACTGGTTCAGTTTTGTATGTGTGAGGGCCGGAGACTTCTGATAACATGGCGGTCGGTTTCTCACTTAGTGAGTCTTAAAAGGATCTGATTTTTTGTTTGTCATTTTTTTTACCTAGTTTTTATAGCTTACTATATAAATGAGGAAATATATCTGGTTGATCCTGCTTCTAGTGTCCAGTTGTCTGTTTTGTGGAGTGGTGTGGAAAGCAAACCGAATGGGCATCGTGATCTGGTACCAAGAACAATGTTCAGGAAGAGAGTTGTGTGCAGCTTGGGAGTAACTTAAAGAAAAAATAAATATTTTTTTTAAACCACAGCTCCAGTATTGTTATTAGTTTTAATGTGGAAAAGCTCCTTCTGGTGAAAGTGATGTTCTGGATTGTCCTTATCCCAACTGCAGTAGCCACTCTTCAAAAGTTATTGCTCTGTTCTGGGAAGAGGCATGCATTTCCCTGAACTTTCTCCCCTATGTCACAAATAAATGTCAAAGAGAACTGGTCCTAGAACAAATCGCTGAACCAATTCCTGGGGCACATTGCTCATGACTTCCCTTTCCCCTGCTGGTTCTTCATTTAAGACTTCCCATCCAGCCAATTTTTCAAAAACACCAGAAGTTTGTCCCCTACTCCCAGGTCACCCAACTTCTTTTCGGTCTCCTTTGTGGGACTAACTTGAAGGCTTTGTTGAAATCTAGTACAAGACATCAGTTGTCTGACCTCTACCCATGATCTTTGTCGCTTAATCAAAGAATTCAATCAGTTTCATTTAGCATGGCCTCCCACTGGTTAATCCATATTGTCTGGAATCCTGCAGGCTATTAACTTCCAGGAACTCCACTGCCCTTTCCTTAATTATATAGCCTCTAGTAGTTTCCTCATTCTTGGCATCAGACTGAGTGGTCTGTAGTTTCCTGGCTCCTCCCATCTCCCACTTTTATGTAGGGGTTCAACATTTGCTGCCTTCTAATCCTCTGGCACTTCCCCATCTCCAAACAGCAGTTGAAGAGATCCATTAGCAGATGTGCCAGGGCCTGCACCACCTCTCTTAACACCTTCGAGTGCAGCTCATCTGGAATCAGTGATTTATTCACACTCAGTGCTTGCAGTCCCTTCATTACTCTCACTTCCATTATGAGCTCATCATTGTCACCTACTAGTAGTCCCCTTCTGGCTGCCATGCTGCAGTCTGGAAGGGGGCCCCTTTCCCCACTGTGAATAGTGAAGATAAATATTCATTTAGTAAATTCACCTTACACTTATCATCTATACCCATTCCTACTTATTTTGTCTTATCATTCCTCCCATGGTTTTGCATTGCTCTTGTACATGGTGACAAAATGCTTCATCACTGCCCCTAATTCTTTCTGCTGCAACAGTTCTGCCTCTGCCTTTCCCTGTCTCACTGCTCTATTTGCCACTATCATGTTCTTTCATTATGTCAGCCTGTCTTCTTCCATTTGACTGCTTTTTCATCTAATAGTGACCTTCCTTTTTCACTTACTGCCTCTGCAAGTGTTCTTTGAGAACCATGGTGTTTTCTTTTACCACCTACCCTTCACCACCATTTTTGCATAGATACCTGTTGCTTCCAGTAATTCTGTTTTAGCCAGATCCCATTTTCTCGCTATTCCTACCGCCACCTACATTTTTTGTAGTTCTATCCCCCACACCTCCCACTTCTTGCCAAAATTTTCCCTTCAAATGTCCAAGGCCTTAGGAGTGAACCTTCTTGACTTTAAGCTTGATCTCACCACACAGGTTCTGTGATCACTTGAACTCAGGGGTTCCCACACTGTCACTTCATCTATGCTGTCCCTGTTTGCCAGAACTAGATCATTGTCTGGGTCAAGTGATTGTATTGTATTGTGTCATTCTATTGGCCGCTTCACCTGTATATGGTCTTTAGTGTTGCCCATTATGTGCCATCTTGATGGCCTGAGTCATGCCTGAAAATGGTCCCTCAGACCAGTGCACTCACCCTGTTAACAAGTTTAAATAAATATATTCAATCAAGCAAGCAATCCATTATACCCTCCTCTATGTGTACCAGAAGATATGTAGAACATATAAGAGGAAAAAGTACTACAATTTGTCATTTTCCTATCAATACAAACTCCATAGAAACAAGAATCGTATCATCAGTTCAGCCTGCTAGACATGCTATGTCCTCCTATAGGCTTCATACATTTATGCTTTGTCATACATTTTGGAGAATTTACATTCTGCATCATTTATTTTTGTTTTTCCTCTCTAAGCTAACCTGACTTGGTGATTCTGCTTAGCAAACAACAGGACTGAACATAAACATTCTGTCTGCTTTCACTATACCCTGTTACTCTAGAAAGTGGAAGTATGTAATTAACTTTGTAGATTACAAACCTTCTAAAATAACTCTAGAAAGTAAGTTCAGAAAATTCAGTGCACCTAACAATGCAATAACCTAAAAGGAATCGATCATGTATGATAATAAAACGTAATAATGAGACTGGGGTGATGAGCTGATGGTTGCTTTCCGTGGGATTTAGCACCCCAAGGGAAAACAACTTTTGAGTAATCACTAGAGTTTCACATTTGCAGTATGAAATGGAGATGTTGGAGCCTAATAAACAAAATGATAGATATATTTATGCATCTAATGATTTCATATATATTCATGTGGAACATTTTCAGCTTTTGTGTTGTAAAAATCATCAGCTGATTGGCATAGATTGAATCCTTTTCCTATGCAATTTATAATTTCTTTTAGTAGAGTATTTATCTTCTGCATGGTCTGACAACTCTGTAACTGTTGCTGTCTAGAACTGTACATACTTATTTTTTTTTTTGAAGCTACTCTTATTGCTGTCCTGGCACTAGCGGCTTACATCTCTGAACCCCCAGCCCCATCCACCGCTCGCAGCTTACCTCTCGGTATTTCCCCATGGCTATGCCCCCCATGGCAGGGTGGCTGGACCCCCTCTGCCATCTCTCTCGAATCCGGAGCCGAGGGTTACTGCCTACCGTGAAGGCGGTGCCTGCGAGGATCAGATAATTCTGCCCGTTAGTGACTGCAATTTTTCCTCCATGTTTTACCCCCAAGATGCAACGTTCAATGACGCCAAGGCATGAACATGCACACTACCACACGTGCTCCTCTAAGCATCTGCTGCAACTACTGCTCTTCTTGAGCCTTGGTGCGCCAGCCCCCAGCCTCCGCTAGGGGCTAGTCATGCACCGAGAGCTGATGCCCCCCTTCCTGGAGAAGGAGAGCAGTCCTTGGATGCTCAATCCTTCTCCTTCCCTGCCGACCCCTGATGACCTGTGCTCATTCCCAAACACAGGTCGATGGTGTGGTGCGAGGTAAGGCATCCAGCGCCTCAGCCCTCAGCACCACCGGGCCGGCGGAACTGTACATATTTCAAAAAAACTCATGTCTTCTGTGTTACTTAGGCAGCAAGGTAGCAGCAGACATTTAGAGTCAGTACCCAACTGAAATGTAAAGACTGGGCTCAGTGCTATAGTTGTGACACCACTAAACTGAATGATGAGTTCTGATTGGGGATCCCAATATTGTTTGTCTACCTTGTGGCAATGCATGACGAGTTAAATTATGTTTGAGCTGTGTATGCATATTATAAGTGAAATAACATGCCAAAGTGTATTGTGTGCTTTAATAAATATCCACACTGCTCAGGTAGTTAAAAAGACCCTTGGCTATGCCTCCTGTTTCTCAATCAACACAGGGTGTGTTGTATTACAAATCACTGTGCACTGCTGTATGTTATTCCCTATGGAATCTCACCAGTGAGGGCATTCCAAAGCATGAAATAAACTGAGTAGCTTTTGCCCCTTATGGATAGAGTACCTGAACATAACATAAGCCATGCAGTGCAATGCTATACTACAGGACATATTAATTTTTCATTTGTAAGATGTCATTATTTACATTAGAAGAAAATAAATGCAAAGCTTATTTTTATAATACTGTATTTTCACTTCTAAAACAAAAACAGTGTTAACTCAAATTAAAGTGACCTGTTACACTGGACACATTACATCTTCTGTATTTTATTTATGATGGTCTCAAAAGCCTCTTTATTAAGCATGCACTTCTCCTAAATATTAATTCCTAAATGCCAAGAATAATGAAGTATGTATTACTCAGGACTAAATAATGTTTAAAAAGTGGGGAAGAGAAACTACTACCTGTGAGTGCTCAGATGTAATTACATGACAATGTTTATTCCAGAAAAACAGCACAAGGCAAAATAATTAATGTTCTAAGCTTCAGTACTCCATTTTTTAAATACAAATCAATGAAATCATTTTACAGTCACTATAAAGCAATCCAGGATGTGTGTAATTAAGGAATAATAGCACTTCTTGGCTGCATAAGGCACTCAGAATTGTCTTGTGCCTCTTTTCCTGACTCATACCATTATTCCACAGTAGCACACACCCTGTCATGCATATTGCATAAGTATTTTTCACTATTCATGGTATTATTAATCTCAAAGTAAATAAAAAAAAAAAAAAAACAAGAAAAAAAAGAACTCTTCCCCAGGTGGACAGGACTTGGCCCTTAGCAATGGGTTGGAAGGTGGTAAATGACTGGGATTATTATCTTTCACAGAAACTTCTTTGAAAGGAAGTTTGCAAAATTAGCAGCAGTTACACAAGAATTCGGTCTCAAGTTAAATGTAGAGTAGCGGAGTGTTTTGTTACCAGCAATGAGCAACAAGATGCAGAAAGATGTACAGTACTGTGCCAATGCACAGATTTATTTAACATGATATAATGCAAGTGGAAATCTACAAGCCATGCAAACAGGGAGCTTAACAACAAAGTCCCAGTAGTTACAGTACATGTGACTGTCCTCATGGTACACTGTTCAACATCATCCCTCCCCCGATGTAAAAGATAAATGACTCACCAGAAGTCAATCATTATGTTTTTACAGCAGATTATTTCTTAATTGTAAAATACCTTGTTAATAAACTTTAAACCAAGCTGCAAAGCCATAAATAAGAAACACATAGGGTATCCCCAATACTGGATTATAACATTTCCCCTGCTAAAAAGGAAATGAATAATTATACACTCCAGTGTTTTATTTAGAAAATAAACCTTCAGTATACTAAATATACACATTTATAAAACACTATCAGTATAGAATCAAGTGCAGAGAAAGGATACATTAATACTATTATAAAATATGTAAGCTTTTTTCATAATATGCTGTACTAAAGTCAATACAAGGAATCCTAGAATGGTAATAACCCCCCAAAATATTAAGAAAAAATCCATAATTTCTTACAATTATTTATGTCAATAACTTTTCACCCTAGATATTAATCAGTTCATCTTAGGCTATATATCCCATCAGTATGGTACAGATGGAAAAAACTAATTTAAATCCAAAAATTACAATACATTTCAAATGAAAAGTATAACTACACAAATGGTTTAAAGTCCAAGATTTTATTTAATCCTTTGGGAGCATACTGTCCATTGTAAAAAGCGATCTCATGTCTAGCTGTAAAAGTCTTTTAACTCGATGATCCACACAGAGTTGAGGCATTGCAGACCAGAGTTATGCTTTTCATAAAAACGTAATCCCACAATTGGATCCAATTTCTTATTTAAGATGGAGCTCAAATGAATGCTGTTGGAGTCTTTCTTTTACTTTCTGTACAGTGGGACCTACATAAACAAGAGAACACAGGTACCATATCAGAGAGCTTACACCTCAGACGTAGAGACTTGGGCTTCCCAAGGATGCCCTAGAGAGATCCCCGGTGAGTGGCACAGACAAATAGGTTTGTGCCATTTGGGACACAGGGCACCTCTAGGGGTCCTAATTATGGTGGCATATGGGTAAGGCTGTAGTTTTTGTAGTTTTTCAGGTTGGCACCTAAACTAACAAATGGGAGCACCAAAACTGTGACTGACAGCTCACTTAGCCAACTGGACTGCAGGAAAAAATGGACTAGTCTGAGAACTGAGAGAAAAGCAATTCAGTTTGTTTCTGGAGTACTGAGATCAAGCCACTTGAGCCATTGAGAAGCAGCTCCTGAGAAGAGCTGAAAAGAAATGACAGGGGAAGGCCTGACTTGCCTCCCTGTTGTATTTACAGTAAAGCATCAGACTACCTAAAAGCAGGAAAGAGACTTCAGTGAATGTGGCATTTGAGTTTGAGACTTCCACAAACTGGAACTTGTTTTTTGCAGTGATGAGTTTTCCACAGGAGGAACCTGCCTTGTGTTTTATTGTTCAGTTCGGTCTCATGTGGGGATTGATTCCAGAAACTGCCTTGCAGACTGTGAGGTTGCTTGGCAAGTCAGCTGAGATTGCAAGTGGCAGGAGAACTGAAAGAGAAGAAAATAGAGTCTAGTGTTTCTTCAGTTAAATGTGCTGAGGCCTGCTGTGTTAGAAGAGACTGTAAGTCAAAGACTCCTGATTTCCAGAAAGGAGCAAGCCCTACACAGCAACTGGAGGTTCCACCAGCAAAATGAACTGCACCATTCTAGAGACATTTTCTGCATGTGGGCCCATGCCATTTCAACCCATGCCATTTATTCCTGTGCCAACTACAGCTTTCCAGCAAAAGACCAGCTTTGGGGATCCAGCCCCTGTGCAGCAAATCATCACAGGTTATGTCCACCTACAGGGAAAGGCCGTGAAGTGGAGGTGAGTCATATCAGCTCAGTTTCCCCATGTGAAGCAACTTCAAGCCACAGGTCTTCATTTTGCCAGGCCTTCATCCATCTTCTGGTACAGTGAGTAATTCCACGGTAGCTCCCTGCAACAAGTATTTTGATTGCCTTGTGGTACCATCTGATAGCCTTCATTTAAATTACAAGAGTTTCAATGGACTATGCCAGCTGGCCGCAGATAAAACTAGTCCAAAGTCTTTGCTTGCATATGTTTAATTATTTTCTTTCTTTCAAGGGCCCCAACAATAGCTGCAATTCCGGCAACCCAGGGCACCAATTCTGGCCAGCGAGCATTACAGTCTGGGTATCCAATAGTTGTGAGACTGTTTAACAAAGGGATTAAATTGATTGGATGCTAAGTAACCTGGTACAAACCAGAACAACAATCATTTGCTTAAATTCATGCCCCCTCCTTGTTCACGTTCCCTTAATAAACCAGATTTGCTGTTTACTCTTACGCTGGCTCGTGAGCATATCATTGTTTGGTTTAAACTTTCTGTGGCCTGTTTAAAAGCATTGGAAGGTGAACGCTTGCATTTAATATTGTTTTACAGGGGGTTCCAGGGCATTTGTCAGAAGATCAAACCCTAGTGGCAAGTGCAAGGCACGTGAGCATATTATTAATGCCTATTGCAAGCTGTCTATTGAATGCTGCTAATGGTTATTCTTCATTCATTGGTACTTGGTCACTAGGTGGGATTGTGGGTGGTTATAGCTTACCAGAGGGCTGTACCAGTCTAGATAGATACTCACACAAACCGTACTCTGGGTGGAGGCACCAATCCATTGTTTACTAAGGGTAGGGGTACCTCGGTATTTGCTAATTTGGAACCCAGGCCCCTCAACCTGTTGTTAGGAAGACAGACAGGGGTAGAAACCCTTGGAATAGTGCCACCTAGGGGTTACATCTTGGAAGCACAGCTGTGATTAGCACCCACTAGTGGCCAACATACAAAATTGCAGCTGTTTGTTACTTTACCGCCAGACCGAAAATGGAGAACATTGCTAATGTTAAACTTGAGATTCCTCCTCACAAAATGGCTGTGCACCACCTGTTGGGGTGGAGTGAAACTGGAAGAGACTGATCCTCACATTCTTTAACGTTATTGGACATACCATTGGGGGCGACCAAAGCAGCTACAGAGGAAGCAGTGAGTCAAGTTAAGTTTCTGGGTAAAATCACAGTATGGGGGCCAAATGGTGATTTATTTTCTCAGACTATAAAGGCTCTTATTTTGTTTAGTGCCCCCATAGACCCAGAACCTGTGCCCCCCGTTATTATGCATGAGGGATCCCAGGTGGGATGGAGAATTATCATTATGCATTGTGGAGCGCCTTCTCCTGGGGGGCACCTATAGTGGAAGGGTTAAAACAGAAGCTGGGAAAACTGCTAGTAGCTGAGGGTCAGGCTTTTGTTGATCTAAAAAGGGCCATTGAGAGTCCTGGGGGGGTCTTCTCCAGTAAATTCTTCCCTGGCGCCTACGCCTCTGCCTGTGCCTTACCCCCTTGCAGTGTTCCTCATAGTGATGCCCACAGTGTATTTGGACTCCTATTGCAGGTTCAGACTGTTTTCGGGCACTGTTCCCACCCCGGTGGGGGAAGATGACTTAGAGACATGGATGGACTATGCATCCCCTCTGTTCCAAGAGTCGCAATGCTCTGAGGGGGAGAAGTGTAACAGTCTTATGAAGAGTTTAAGGTGCCCTGCACTTGAAGCTATTGGTTTCTACATTCCACAAACCTGAATGCTACTGCTAACGAATATCTCTCTGCCTTAGAAGGAGTCTTTGGGAGTACTGAGTCAGGGGAGGACTTAATGTGGAAATTCAGGTCCACCAAACAGTGGAAAAATGAATGTTTGTCTGCATATGTGACTTGAGTAGAGAGAGGTCTTCAAAGAACACACTGCAAGGGTGGTATATTGGCCTGTGATCTAAACCATGTGAGACTACAGCACATTCTCAAGTCAGCCCGCTATTCTAGAATGCTTATGCGAAAACTAATGTTACAGGATTGCAAGGATAATCCCCCTGCACATTGCTGGTTAATGAGAGGAATTAGAGAAGCCAAGATGGAGGATGACTGTTGGGACCCTTGTGCAGGCATTGCCAGGACTGTCCCTGCCTCTGAGAAGCCCAGTGAAAGAGACAATGCCCTTGATTCTCAGCAAATCAGTGACCTGTTAAAAGAATTAAAAGAGTTGCGAGCTAGTGCACAGACTGCTGCAGATATGGTAAAAAGCCACATCACTACTGTGTCACCAATACTGAGGTTACCCATGATGCCCAGTCTGCTGTAAATAAGGCTAGTGCCCAAGTTCCTGAGAGCTGAGTAGACTCTAACGTAATGGAAGAAATTAGAGAGCTTCGAGCTATGGTGAGAGACCTCATTCACTCATCCCTACTGCCTGTTCCCTGGAGAAACTATGGCAGAGCTGAGTCTGAGTTTAGGCCCAAGGAAGAGTACCACTCTGTTCTTTCTGACAACCATAAACAGCAGAGAAGACTCTGCTCAACCTCCTGATCCCCATCCTCAAATATTCTGTTATCATTATGGGGAAGATAGACACGCTAAGAAAATTTACTGTTCTCCCAAAGGTTTGCACAGAGTATCGGCCAAGCTGCTTAACCAGATCAGGCAAAGTAATGTAAAGCCTCAATCTGGGCCTCCTCACAAGTCTTTTGCATCTAAGACAACTGTCCAGTGACCCACAAATACTATGCCTCCTGACTGGTCTGAGATGGTAGGTCCTTCAATGGAAACTACAGTGCATATCGACAGTATCCCAGTCCATGCCGTATTGGATAGCGGATCTTAAGTCACTATAATATTTAAAGACTGGTATGACCAGCATCTGTTGGACCACCCCCTACAACCCCTAGATGGACTGCATGTGTAGGATTTAAGTGATAAATCTTACCTGTACCTTAGTTACTTAAGAGTATGGTTCTCTTTCCTATCTACTGTAGCAGGCATGGATGAACCTGTAGAGACATTGGCTTTGGTTTGCCCTCCAACTGGATTATGTGAAGGAATTCCTTTGTTAATCGGCACTAATAAACACACGTTTGGCTGTCTAGCACAGATGTGTCGAGAGTGGCAAGCCCAGAAAACTAGATGAGCTTTATACATGCATGCAATGATGCAAAAATCTTATGAAATGCAAATGCAGAGCAAAGAAAATGATAAGGACGAGCCCCTAGGATATAGAAACATAGAAACATAGATTTTGACAGCAGATAAGGACTGCTTGGTCCACCTAGTCTGCCCATTTCCCTACCTAGAGGATAAGCTGCAGATCCTAGTTAACCAACAGCCTATTTCTTCCTACCCCCCCACAAAAATTGTCTTATGTCTGTCCCATGCATTCTTGAATTCCTCCCAGTTTTAGACCCCACAACATCCTCAGGAAGGCTGTTCCATGCATCCACTACCCTCTCTGTGAAAAAATACTTCCTCACATTGCCCCTGAGCCATCCCCTCTCTATCTTTAAATTGCGTCTCCTTGTTCTTGCACATCTCTTTTTCTGAAAGATGCTACTGTTTTGGACTTTGTTGATTCCACTGAGGTACTTAAATGTTTCTGTCATGTCCCCCACCCTCCTTTCCTCAAGGGTATACATATTAAGCTCCTTTAGTATCTTCTCAGATGGCTTCTCTTGCAGACCCTGCACCATTTTAGTTGCCGTCCTCTGAACTGCCTCCATCCTGTCTATGTCCATGCGGAGACAGGGTCTCCAGAACCGGACGCAGTACTCCAGATGGGGTCTTACCAACTATCTGTACAGGGGGATAACAACTTCCTGTTTTCTGCTGGTGATGCCTCTCCCTATACATCCCAGTATCCCCCCAGCCCTCCTACCGCCTTCTAACATTGCCTGCCAACCTTAAGGTCATCTGATATGATTACCCCATGTCCCTTTCTATTTTTGTTGTTGTTACTACCCCCCCATTGCGTAATCTTCCCCTGGGTTTTTGTTTCCCAGGTGCATTATTTTGCACTTCTTTGCATTGAATCCAAGCTGCCATACTTCTGACCATTCCTCCAACCTTGCCAAGTCCCTTCTCATCCTTTCCATGCCTCCTTGTGTATCAACCCTGTTGTAGATCTTTGTGTCATCTTTGACAGGGATGAACATCCATCTGGTGAGACTGTGAATCGCCTAGCTGATTGCCTGGGACCTACAGATACCTGTGTCCCTGCAACTTACTGTATTGCAGCATTAGATTTGAGTACCTTCCCTCGACTTACTCCAGCAGACATCCAAAGAGAACAGTATCACAATCCCATGCTTAGACTTGTGCTGATTGCTAGGAACAAAGGGAAAGATGTTTTCAAGCTATGAGCCAAAGACAAAAGAAATGCTTTACTGTTTCAGGAGGGACCCAGACTTAAGCTCTGAGAAAAACCACTATACTGAGAACTAACAAATAGCCAGGGAGAAGTAGTGAGAAAACAACTGGTGTTACCTTCAAAATTTAAGCATGTGGTCATGAAAGCCTACCATGACCAAATGGGACATTTGGGCAGAGATAGAACTGCAAACTTATTTTGAGCCCATTTCTAGTGGCCCAAGGTGAGTGTGGATGTTGACCAATATATCAAAACTTGCAGCAGATGCCTTCAAAAAAGGCCCAGCCACAAAGGGCAGCACCTTTGATTAACACTGCCACTAGTGCACCAGTGGAGCTTGTGTGCCTAGACTTTTTGAGTCTGCAGCCTGATGCCAAAAACTTAGGAAATGCACTTGTAGTAACAAATCATTTTGCCAGATAGGCACAGGCTTATCCAACAAAAAAATCAAAAGGCCACAACAGCAGCCAAGGTTGTTGTTGAGAAATTCTTCGTACATTATGGTGCTCCACAGCAGATACATTTCGACCAATGAAGGGACTTTGAAAGTCAACTAATCAAAGAAATGCTATCTCTGTGGCATGAGAGAAAGTCAAGGACCGCTCTTTATCAACCACAAGGGGATCCACAAGGCAAACAATTTAATAGGATGTTGCTGGACATCCTTCACCCAAAAGGCAAGCCAAGATGGAGTCAGCAGATAAGTACCTTAGTGCACGCCTATAATAGCACCAAAAATGATGCAACTGGTTTCTCACCTTATCAGTTAATGTTTGGTCACGAAGCACGTCTCCCGGTGAACGTTTGCTTTGGAGAGTAACCAGAAAGAATTCAATCTGATAACTATTTGCAATATGTAAAAAACTTGAAGCCCAGCTTGATCTCACTTATCAACTTGCCCACTCTATGGCTGCCAAGAAAAATCTAGCAAATAAAGTCAGACATGTTAAAGAGTCAAAGCTCAAGAACTACAACTAGGAAACTGTGTTCTGAAGAGAATTTTGGGATTCCAGGGGAAGCATAAGGTAGCTGATCAATGGAGTCACACTCCCTACATAGTCATCAGTAAGTTGGATGATCTCCCAGTTTACTAAGCATGGTCAGAAGGAGATTCTGAGTTGTGAAAACAATTCTCTGGAATCACCTCCTGCCAATTGTGTAAATTGTCATCGATACAGTACTACAAAATGTTGCCCCAACTGGGTCGGTTACTCGATCTGCCTCTCAAAAGAAACAGTCAAGTCAGCCTCCTGGTACCCAGCAGACCAAGCCTTCCACAAGCAGTGCTGCTATTAATGATGACACTAATTCTGACTCTAGTGAGAGTGAATATGTAGGTGGGTATTATCCTTCCTTTGAGCTAGCCCAGCTGTGCCAAGGAGTTCCTTCCTGCAATGTTGGACAAAATACTGAGGACCAAGAAATGTCAGATGATCTTGCCCTTTCACCTACTCCAATTCCACTGGAAGGTGAAGTGCAAAGTGTGACCACTGAGGCAGCTGATTATTTGTGCCTTGTGGAACAGTTTGAAATTGAAATGGCTAGTTCTGACCAAGAAAAAGAGGAACACACTGGTGAACCGTTATGTGAAGCTGAAATAAGTGGGCCTAGTAAACCAAATCTCATATCAGAGAGTGTCACTGTCTCTGAGAGTGCTAACAGTAAACTGGATGACTTAAATTTTGTTGAAGTACTCCTTACTGATGAACCAGAGTCTACAGAACCAGAAGGTTTAAGTGCTACTAAAAATATAAGTAATACACCCAACTCTGAAACTAAAGGGAGAGCAGAGGCGCACATTTCATCAAAAGCTGTCTTTTTGCTGAACAATGAACCAGGATTGATCACCCGAAATGAAAATGTTAAAAGAAATGTGCCATTGCCTCCTACGCCAAGAAGAACAGAAAGAATTGTAAAGCCAGTAGTATGCCTTACTTAAGACTCCCCAGGAAAGCCTATGGTCTCACCAATGAATTAAGTTCATAAAGGTGTATACATCACAGCTAACTCCCTTCCTAAAATAGGGTTCACTGCATTTTCCAATCTAATAATCAGGCCCTCTTTCCACTATGTTAGGCGTCACCCTTGCAAAGTAAAAAAAAAGTCAGGTGAAAAGGTATAACGTATTTACAAGCTAGTGGAACTGCTCAAAAGGTTTCTGAAACAAAGGTAATGCATGTGAGTAATGGTGTGACACAATGTGGAAAAAGTAAGCTTAACATGTCAAGCTAAAAAATGCCATTAACTAAATAATGCAATTGCTTAAAGAAATGCATTTAAAGTAAAGCATGCTATATTGTATATATTGATAGAAGAACTGTGCAGATAATGTATATAGTAGTATATGGTTGCAACCTGTATATAGTACAGTATAATGTGTTAGTAATGATTGTTGATTATATGTTAGACTTGACGTGGATGCCAAGTTTCCTAGGCAGGAGAGAGTGTAACCCCCCAGATCAGGGGGCTTACCTTAAGTGTCTCCTGGGGCTCCACTGATGCCCACTGATAGGCAGCCAGCCTGCAACGATGATAAATCCATGACCGTGATGTCCTCCTATTAATCTGTATAAGAGTGCCATTGTGTGTCTCTCTGCTCATGTCTCTTTAAGGCCACATCTCTCTGTGTATACTGTAAACGGCCTGGGCTGGGTCTGAGTGTTCCAGAGCTTGTAACCAGCCAGGCATTTCCCTTATCTGCCCGACTCTACTGTCACTAATAGAGCAGATGGAGCCCTACATTGTACTGTAAATAGTTGCTTTTAATTCATTGCTGTATTTAAAATTGAGACTATTGTCTAACTTGCCTTCTTTGCAACATACTTTTCCAAATAGGAGCCACCATGTTTGGTCTGAGACTTCCCAGTTTGGGCCAACTGGAACACAGAGGACCTTGAGGGGTCCTAACTGTGGTAGTTTATGGGTAAGACTGTAGTTTTGTAGTTTTTCAGGTTGGCACCAAACTGACAAATGGGAGCACCAAAACTGTGACTGACAACTCACTTAGCAAACCGGATTGCAGGAAAAACTAGACTAGTGTAAGAACTGATAGAAAAACAGTTCAGTTTGTTTCTGGAGTGCTGAGACTAAGCAGCTTGAGCCATCAAGAAGCAGCTCCTAATTAGAGCTGAAGAGAAACAACAGAGGAAAGCCTGACTTGCATACCAGTTGTATTTAAAGCATCAGCTTGCCTAAAAGCAGGACTGAGACTTCAGTAAAAGTGGCATTTCATTTTGAGACTTCCACAAACAGATCTTGTGTTTTGCAACTGTGAGTTTTCCACAGGGTGAGCCTGCCTTGTCCTTTATGGTTCAGTTCAGTCCCACTCGAGGACTGATTCCAGAAACTGCCTTCCTGCTGATTGTGAGGTTGCACAGTGAGTCAGCTGAGATTGCAACTAGCAAGAGAACCGAAAGAGAAGAAAATAGAGAGTCTAGTGTTTCTTCAGTTAAGTGTGCTGAGGTCTGCTCTGTTAGAAGAGACTGTAAGCCAGAGACTCCTGACTGCTAGAAAGGAGCCAGCCCTACACTGCAATTGACTGGCCCACCAGCTGGAGGTTCCACCACAAAATGAACTGCACCATTCTAGGAACATTTTCTACACGGGTCTGCCCATGCCATTTTGGCCCATGCCGTTTATTCCTGTGCCAACTACAGCTTTCTGGTGAGAGACCAACTTCGTAGAACCAGCACCGGTGCAGTAAACCATTGCAGGCTGTGGCCACCTACAGGGAAAATCCATGAAGTGGAGGTGAGTCATATCAGGCCAGTTTCCCCATGTGCAGCAACTTCATGTCACAGGTCTTCATTTCACCAGACCTTCATCCATCTTCTGGTACAGTGAGTAATTCCAGGGTAGCTCCCTGCAACAAGTATTTTAGTTGTCGTGTGGTACCACTTGATTGCCATCAGTTAAATTATAAGGGGTTCAATGGATTAGGCCAGCCGGCCATGGATACAACTAGTCTAAAGTCTTTGCTTGCTGATATTTAATTATTTTCTTTCCTTCAAGGGCCCCAACAACAGCTGCAATGCCAACAACTCTGGGCACCAGTTCTGGCCAGCCAGCATTACAATCTGGGTACCCAGTAGTTGCGTGACTGTTTAACAAAGGGACTAAATTGATTGCATGCAAAAATCATGGTGCAAACCACAACAGTAATCATTTACTTAAATTCACATGTCCTCCTTGTTCACGTTCTCTTAATAAATCAGATTTGCTGTTTACTGTTAAGCTGGCTCTTGAGCACATCATTGTTTGGTTTAAACTTTCTGTGGCCTGGCTAAAGGCACTGGATGATGTATGCTTGCATTTAATATTGTTTTACAGGGGGTTCCGGGGGGTTGTCAGAAGACCAAACTCTGATGGTAAGTGCAAGGTGTGTGAGCATATTATTAATGCCTATTGCAAACTGTCTATTAAATGCTGCTAATGGTTATTGTCAGATCAAAGGTACTTGGTCACTAGGTGGGATTGTGTGTGGTTATAGCTTTCCAGAGGGCTGTATTAGCCTAGATAGATAGCCACACATACCGTACTTTGGGCAGAGGCATCAATTAATTATGTATACTGAGGGTAGAGGTACCCCGATATTTGCTAATTTGGAATCCAGGCCCCTCGACTTGTTGTTGGAAAGACAGGCAGGGGTAGTAGCCCTTGAAGTAGCACCACCTAGGGGTTACAGAAAACTGTAGACTCCCAAAAATGTGCATTGAATATGCTTATATGGATGATCAAAATGAACATCAATTCCTACAACTAGATTTTAATGCAAAAGCCTTATGCATTGTGGGATTAGGCCAGCTTTGACTATAAAATCAATATATGGAATCAAGGAGCACTGTACAGTTGATCATAACCAGATAAGGGACATTTCAATGCAAAGCAAACTGACCTTAATTAAGCAGAGGATGGTAACCAAGGTGACCCAAAGACAACAAGAAGGAACATAAGAGGAGAGGTTAGTAGATCTGTACATGTACATGCTTGAAGTGTAAAGAAGGGAAACAAGTATATGATTGAAAAGTGCAACTACCTACACAGGTTAAATAAAGTGGTGTTAATGGGGTTTGACACATAGTGCTCAAACTGACTCTCTCTATTTTCTTCATCAGAAACTTCATCAGTCATGACACTACTGCCCATATCTTCCATCCTCTTTTGTGACTGATGTCTTGTCTCCTCTTCCACACACTCCTCATGCAGAACCTAGATTTGACAATAAAGGCCTGATCCACAAATCTGACCTGGCCCTTCTGCATCTGAGGATAGCCAGGTAAAGTTATGGAGTGTTCCCATCATGCACAATGTGCACTTGTGGTGAACTGTGTAGTATTCTGGTAGCTGGTTGTGAGCCCCATCAGCACCTGATCCTGTGCTGGGCATGCAGCTACAGTACATCAGCAGCTGGGATGGGGGAGGGCAAGGGGCATGACAGGCATACACCATATCCTGAGAGAGGATTCTCTAGTGTGGAATGCCAGCAGAGGGGGGCGTATGCCGGTGTTGTTCAAATTGCTCCCTGCATGCCAGATCTGGCCCACAATGGCCTTCCTTTTGGCCAGCCAGTAATGCAATGTAAGCAAAGTACTACAAAATATGCAAGTTAGAGAGAAAATCAATGGGAAATGCATAGAGAGTGTTATAGAGTGAGACACAGACACACCTCACACTGCAGTAAATTAGCAGAACAAGGCACCGTTTATTCATGGCATGTACAACAGCAGATTGCTAGGCAACAGGCAACAGTAACTTGCAATGAAACAAACACTCCATTTTTGCAGCAATAATAGCTGTCATTGAACTCAGCTGAACAAAAGCAGCTTGTGGTGCTTAAACTAAGCATTGGTGGGCAACATTAACTGTCATTTTAAGCATGCAAGTGAGCCACTCTAATATTCTACAATCTGCAGCACTATTACGCAGCTGTCATTGAACTTTGCTGCAGAAAGCAACTTACAGTGCTGAGACAAGGCATTGCCAGGCAACACTGAACATAATGCTAAGGAAACTGAACCACTCAAAGCAAGTAATACTCTGCAGCTGTTGTTACTAGTGATCAAAGTGGCACTTCTTGCTCTGTGCCAGCTTGTTAAAATGTGGCTTCACTTAAGTGCTGTATGAAGGCAACACTCCAGAGGTTTGTCCATCAGTCTGTTTCAAGCATCACTCTTGATGACATTCATAACTGAAAAATGTTATTCACAGGTTTACATTGATCCAAACATTGATAGCACCAGGAGGAGCAGTTTCTTCAGGTTTGGATACTGATCTGTGTCCAGACAGCGTATTCAGAAGCCAATGATGTTGTTTTTTTTTAATTCAGTGTTCAGCACATCCAGGGTCTGCAGGTCCTCTAGTTCCAGCTGAAGTGCACCCTCATCTATGATGGGGAGTACATCTTGGGCATGAGATGTGAAGTCACCCTCAGTTACTATTGCAAAAGGCCCATGCATGAAACCAATGACATCCTTTGGCATGCCAAAGTCTCCAAGTCAGGTGCTGAAGTTCTCCCTTAACAGTTGCAAGTAGCTTGTCATGAGGGGACTGATCACATCAGCTGCCTCCAGTGCTAATTGGTGGTTTCAGAGCTAAGCAAAGTGAAACAGCTTCCCAGAGTTGAAACCATATGTCCAACTTCTTCTGAAAAGCTTCCAGCTTCTCGACAAGGTCACTGATTGTCTTATCACTTCCTTGCAGTTATAGATTTAGGGTGTTCAGGTGGCCAAATATATCAAACTGAAATGCTACTTTGGCCATGAAATCATCATCTTCAAGAAGGGCCAGATATTCAGCTGCCTTTCTGTGGGTGCTCTACTGAATGAACTCAACAACGTGAGCCTTCAACTCAAAGAAGTGTGCCAGCGATGCACCTTTGCTCAGCCAGCAGATGTCACTGATGAGCAGAAGATCATCATGACTTGCAGAGGGCTCTGTGACCAGCTTCTGAAATAGTCTATGCAGCATATTTGAGGACAATCTGATGAAACTTATTATTTTCATGACAGTCTTCATTAAGTCTTTCAGTTCCCCACTCAACCTCACACACAGCACACTTTTGTGGACAATGCAGTGCAGGGCTGTCATTTGTGGTGCTACTTCAGTCAGTTGTGCCACAAGGCCTCTCTGCCTGCCCAGCATTGAAGGGGCCCCATCTGTCACCAGAAAGGTAATCTTACTTATCGGGAGTCCCTGTTTAGGAAACACTGCACTGATTTTGTCAAATGTGATGTCTCCTGTGATGTGTGTTTCCAAAGGAATCAAACACAAGAGCTCCTCTCTCAATATTTGGCCATCAAAATATCTGACATACAAACACAGCTACACTATGTCAGTGTTGTCCATTGATTCATTAACAGCCAGGGACACAAACTCAGTACCTGTCAGTCCATTCACCAATAACTGGAGCACTCCTTCATTCAGTGTCTGAACTTGGCATAATATGGTGGTATTTTACAGGGGAACTTGTTTGACAGCGTTCATGATGGCTGTCTTTGCTTCTCATAAGGTACCACCTACTCAAGAACTGCCAGTATACATTCCTTCACAAATTCTGACTCAGTGAAGGGCTTCTTCTGTCATACCAGAATCCAAGCCACATGTAGGGAAGCTGGCATAGCCTTCTCTTGCTGTGATGCAGAACTAGTGAGAATTCAACTGCCATAGTTGTAAGCTGCAATCAGGGAGTCAACCTTCAATTGCCTTGCCTCAGACTGCAGTGGATAATTGCTGTTGAAACTTTGGTGGTTAGTCTGAAAGTGCAGTTTCAGGTTACATTCCTTGATGATAGAAACACACTCATTGCACAAGAGTCACATTGGCTTAGCTTTGGGTACATTTGGGAAATTAAATAAGTATTCCTGCATCCATTCTTCCTTAAACTGTTTTCTGCATCAATTTTATGTTTTTTGGCTGACACAGCCATTGATGCAACTAATTGCAGCTGACTCAATGCGGGGCAGACTTACTGCAGGACAGAAAACATCAAGGAGAATGTGCCACTCTTCACAATAACCATCAGGGATTGGAAAGTGGTGCACAGGTACAGTCTAATCAGGAGGCACTTATCGGGATGTACTTCCATTTTTCCATCAGTTTACCTGCTATCATGCCATGTTATTACAATAATTTCAGAGTATTATTTTCTTGAAAACATTGCAGTTCAGCACTTCATCCTTGTGTTTTTTGGAAGAATGGAGGCAGCACTTTGAGGTGAGCTACACAACTTCCAAGGACCATTATCCATCCTTTCCTGACATCAAACAATACCTTTTTTTGATAAGTACAGTATAAAAGGTTTAATCAGGCACCTCATTAGATGGTTATTATGGCTGCAACATAACAGGGTCAGTAATAGACCTGCTGGTGCTGGTAACCTGAATGCACACTTCCCTGTAGTGTTCCTGTACTTTCCCAGTGGACAATACAAATGGCTGAGCATGTGCAAAAAGTTGGTCCATGAAAGTTTGGACATGGCCTTATGTGGCCCGCCAGAAAATATAATTAAATATCCCTGATGTATGCTATGTCATCCTAGTGGCAGTAATAGCAGTTGTGTACCTTCTTACCACCCCTGCCACCACTTGCTCCAACACATGGCTCTGCACTAACGAAGAAGGGCTTGGGTGGCTGCAGATGCCATCTGGTGTGGATGGACATGAGGCCATACAGCCATAGCCAGAGTACACTCAATGTGAATATATCCCAGCCATTTATATGGATTAGCCTTTATTCAGTAGTCCAGTGGAATATGTTCTTTATTCATTTTGAAGAAGGTTAACATTTTCACATTCTTTTGTGACATGCAATTTCTCTGATCACTTATGATGACCCTTTCCATATTAATGACTCTCTCTGAACTTACACTGGGTACTGGGCAGGATAGGTACTCAACAGTAATTGAAGCCAGTGCAGGTCACCTGTCAAACTTACTTTCTAAAACAGCAATGGTTCATCATTGGTCTCAAGCTGTTCTGGGTCATCCATGTATGCCTGAACAATGGAAGCAACACACATACCTCTCTCTGGATCTGAGGGAATCAACTTTTGCTGGACATACCCAAATTAGAAAGAACAGCCCCTAGAGGATTCACATCAGTTTATCTGGTTGGCCATTGACTAGTACCTATGAAGGAGATGGAGAGTGGTGATGACTTTATGTTTGTGATGGTGGTTGATACAGCAAACAAAGTATCTTTTGCAGCACGTTGCTGCTTGCTTTTCTTTCCTTCCTGAAGTGTCACCAAATGAGTGTGTACAAGGCCTGTCAATACCCAAATGTGCCTATCCAGTTTACTGTGAGAAAATAATATGTGTCTATAGATATTAAATTTCTCTAATAGCCTCTTACAAATAGCAGTCAATTTCATTTTAACATTTTTCAGCAGGACTAAAATTTAGTGCTTTATATAATGTCTCATCTGATAATTGTCTCAAGATCTCTAGATTACACTTATCTTTGTCATCAGGACAATTGCACTGCCCTTTTCTGTGGGCCTGATGATAATTTCACTGCTTTCTTGTAGTGTCCTGATGATTTGCTGTTTCTCTATTGTAGAATTGAAGAAGCACAGCTGTGTCCTGTTTTCAAGTAGTACTTTAGTTCAAGATTCTTTTCACAGGCCCTTTCAAATGTCAGTACCATAGGATTTGTCAGTGAGATGAAGGTAGATTTTTGTCTCACTATTCCTTTCACCCCTTCTCAGTCATAATTTATGACAGCATCATCTTGATTGTGGCCCATGCTGTCTCCAGTGACAATCAGTGGGTTCTCCTTTATCGAAAATGTGTATGCGTTACATCTGATCTTGGAATCCCTGTAGTAGTGGGCATATAAGTTTAGCTTTGAGTACATTTCTTTAGATCCATAAAAGCTTCAAACTCCTTGATACTGTTAGTCAGTATGAATAATAGCCCTTTTTCACAGACTCTCTTCTCATATTCAGTCTGCAGGTGTTTAGGAATGTTAATCACTACTTATTTATCTAATGGCGGCCTCTCCCCTACTGATTTTGGCTATTTTCCCCTCATTCTCTCTCACTGATGCTCTGGATGTCATAAGGGTTGGTATCTGTTTTTCTGATTGTCCCTTCTTGTATGGCCTGTCCCATCCTTTTGTGTACCTTCATGTGCATCTTTACTGAACCCATGTGAACTGCGGTGAAGGGGGCATTGAGTGGGTGATAGTTGTGGTGGTTCTGCTCATAGGCCCATTGGTTTGGAGGTAGGGAAAGAATGCCCTAACTGCTGCCTAAAAAAACATGCTTGTTAGCTCTAGTGTTGCTATCCAAGTCTGAGTCCCTGGTGTTATGTACCTTGCTGCTCCCTGGGGACCATTTCAGAATTGAGTGCAATGATTTTAGAGTTATGTCCCCAATCGAATATTGTGCCTTCAAGGTAGTCAAGTCTGTCCCATTTGAATTTATGTTGCTTGACTCGTTTAATATGAACACTATCCAGTCAGATGGTGTCCTTAGTTTTTGTGGTATTACAGATAATCAGCTCATGTATTGAAGGTTTGCACTAGTGTCTCTTTTTCGATGAGCTGTTGCCTGACTCTAGTTAAAATTTTTGAGTCATCACATTTATGAGTCTAATCAGACCTGCTGGTGACTCCAATAAGAACAACTGGCAATAGGGGAGGAAGTGGTCTTTCTCAGTCCTGAAAGCATGTTATTTAACCAATGTCAGACCTTTCAGGACATGATTAATGCTCATCTAGGCCTTGAGTGTTGCTTTTTGCCATTAACGTCTCTCTGCCAGGGTGTCACCCTCTTCAATTGTACAAAAGCCTCACTTATATTGCATACTCATTCTTGTGCTGCTGAGTTGGTGAAACTTGGAACAATCTCTAACATTTTTTGTGTAACAATAATGGATTTTTCCCACCTTCTTTATGAAGTGAGATAATAAAGGTTTTAGTAATGCTGATGCATGGGATTCCTTTATTACTCTTGCTGCCTGTTGGCTGTGAGGAAGACATTATCCAGTATCCTCCCTCCATGACAACCATGATGAAGTTGACAGGAGGGAAAGACTGGAGCCGTGACATGATGCACTTAACTTTCAGAAAGCTCAGCTCGTAGTCGCAGACAAACGAAAACTTGTAGATCAGTTGCATAATAATGAAAATAGTAATTAAAGTTCACAGTGAACAACTGAAGCTCCCAGTTACAGGCTACATTAAATACATATGCACTTTGTCAAGGCTGATGTCATTACCCAGTGAATCTTGTATTTGCTATGATTTAAAGTGAAGGTGCAAAGGTAGTTTAATAAAGACTGTGTAAAACCTGTCCTCTCCTTGCATACTACTAAGTATTGTGTTTAGATAGGTGTTGATACAGGTTTTCAAGAGTCATTATGTGTAGTCTTTTCACCAGGTTAGTCAAGTTTTACACAGTCCTTATTAAAAAGCAGCTGACGCCTTTGGGAAAACTTTAGAAAACATAATATTTAGACACAAGACAGCTTGTATTTTATATACCTTGTACCAATTTTTCCTCTATTATTTATTACTGAAGAAATTCACTCACAAACAAGCTCTTTATCCCTTAGATTAATTCAACCTTTGTAAGCCTTTACTAACCAATCATACTGCAGCATGGTATAAATCATAACATCCATATCACAAATGTCATCATTCTCCTAAATTAAGTTGGGTATCAGGGGTTATGAAACCATGCTGCCTCCCATTTTAGAACTAGCTCACTTCCAGAAAAGAATGCCAATGCTCCTTAATGATAGTTTTCAGGAGCTTCCTGAATATACAGGTCAAGCTAACCAGCCTGTAGTTTCCTGGGTCTTCCCTGGTTCTGCCTTTGTGCAGGTGGATCACATCCACCCTCCTCCAATGCACTGGGACTACCACAGTCTCAAGGAAGCAGTTGAACAAGTCCCATTGAGGCCCTGTAAGGTCTTGCCGCAAGTCACTTGGCACTCTGGGATGTAACCCATCTAGTTCCTGAGGCTTATTCACCCTTTGAGCCATTATACTGATTAGCAGTGGTCCCAATTCCAGTTCTATTTGTGCTTCTCCTTCAGCCTATACTCCACAATCAGGGAAACAAATCTCTACTTCCATCATAAAGACTAAGCAAAAGTACTCATTTAGAATGTCAGCCATCTTCCTATTATCATCTACCAAATAATTTCACAATATTATAATCACTATATGCTCTTTGGTTTTCCTCTTCTCCTTGATGTACCTAAAGAAGACCTTGTCATTTTCCTTTACTCCCTCAGATTTCCTCATTTTCATCTCTGGTTTTGTCTTCCTTATGATTTCCTTCTTCAGTTTCATTAACTAGACAGTATCTATCTCCCTGTTAACCTTGGATTTTTTCCCCCAATAATATTTGAATGTAGTCCTGTTTGCTCCATCTCTCCCACTAGCCTGGAAAATCACATTTGTGTGTGCATGTTTGTCCTCTCTAACCTGTTTCAGATAGGTTTTAGTGACCTTCAATATACAGTATTCTCATTAACGAGTTCCTCCAGCTTTTTTTTTATTTAATATGCTTTATCCCTTGGTCACCCACCTGACCCTATCAGCCTTATCTCCCCCAGCCCCATCACCCTGCCATCTCTGGGACTTACCTGATCAACCCTTGCAGTGCCTCACAGTTTACCTACAGTGGTGGAGCCCCCTAACATTCCCCAAGCCCAGGAAGAGTTTAGCTTGGTTGTGGGTTGGCATGCCCAATGGGCAAGTGTGGGGCCTGCAAGGGGAGGAAGCTTCATCCTGCAGGCTGTTTTTTTTCCTAGTTTTCTGTTCCACACCTCTTGGACACTCCATAGGAATGGCGGCTTGACATATGCTCATCAATAGGCATACTGACATCTTCCTCTAGGTGCATCAACCAGAACTGCTGCTCCTAACCTGTGCCACCACCAATGGTCACTTTGGTGGTGGTATCTCAGTGAAGCAGGTTACCGTCCCTCCCCAGAGGAGGACAGGATATATTGGAACACTCAAGCAACCTCCCCATGGCCTATCTGCGAGTGGTCCAGGCTCATTCCCAAATCCGGGTCACTGGCATGGCAACAGATGAGGCATGGATGCCTCAGCTCTCCATGCCACTGGACTGGCTATTCCTCCAGCTTGCTAAGCTGTACCATCCAGACATCTAAATTATAGAAACATAGAAAGCTACTGGCAGAAAGCCTTATTATTTATCTAGTCTGCCCTGTAAGTTTGTAACTGAAATGTGTCCTTCCCCTGCACCCCAATCCTTTGATAAGCATTTCATGACTATCCCACCTTCTCTTAGAGTTCTCAGCCATTTTTTCACTTACCAGTGCCTACATACATGCATTACGTCACAGAAAGGATAATAGACAGGTGGAAAAAACTACTGTACTGTATTTTGTTCCTCCCCTCTATGATCCTTTCTGTAATGTAATGCATCCTTGCATCCATTGTGAACCTTCAACCAACATGTTTCATACTATTCCCCTAGATATTCATATGTGGCTGGTCATCAACAGTCCTCTGTATTTCACTTTGTTAATACCGCACATACACTTAATGGTCTCAGTCATGTCCTACCTTCCTCTTAAGGCCTCAAATGAGTACATGTAGAGGCACTTCAGTCTTTGTTTGTATGTTGTCCTCTCTTTCTGCTTCTAAATCATTTTGGACACCTGCTTCTGCCATGTCTCTAGTTAATATCCTTTTCTTGGCTCCAGAACTGTACAAAGTACTCCAGGTGCAGTTGCACCAGAGTCCTGTACAGAGGTAATATAACCTTCTTTTTTCTGCTGCCAAACTCCCTACCAATGGGTCCTCACTTCCTGTTTGCCCTCCCTATTGCCTCATTGAATTATGCTGGTGATTTAAGGCTGTTGGAGATCATAACCCCCAGATCCCTTTCCTTGTCTTTCAGAGTAACTGTCATCCACCCCAACCTATGTTCTGTCCTTTGGTTTTTGTTTTCTACATGCATGACCTTGCACTGTTTCACATTGAAGCTCAGCTGCCAGAATTTTGGCAACCTCTTGAGCCTCCTTAGGTCTTCCTTTAACTCACGGACACCTTCTTCAGTGTCTACCCTGCCACAGAGCTTGGTATCATCTGCAAATAGGCAGATTTTTCCCTCTGATGCTTTACCCTACAGTACGTCAACATTGCTAATGAAGATGTTAAAAAGCAATAGAGCCAAGTTAGAGGAGGACAGACATAACTGGTTTGGCTCAGTGAGCTGTATTGGTATTGCATCTATGAAAAAACATATTTTCTCCTTTTTTCCTGAGTTTAATGGGAATCATTATTGTTCCTTGACTAATTCTGGCTATAGATAATTTTATTATCAGTTTTATTATTTAGTTGTTGAACTTGACCTAGTACTTCTGCTGTTGTATTCTGTGACTCAGCATATACTGGGATCAGAGCATGCTGAATGGTGGTGGTGGTAGTAAAGTATTTGGGTAGGTTATCAGGGGTGATGTGGTACTTGTGGTGCTAAACTAGGAGATTCGGGGGAACTCATGTGTAATAGTGAGCAATTTTAGCATAGGAATTTTATTAGAACAATACTGAACTTATCTTGTGCCATAAATAATTAAAAATATTGAAATTTGCCACTGACTTTATAGTGAAACAGGATGAGTGAGTCAGAGGCTTCAGTACTGCAGACAGTGATGCACACAAGAGTGGGTTGCTATAGTTCAGTATTGTTTTAAATATGAGTCCACAGGAAACTGCACTCCCAAAACTTTACCACACCACAAATGTAGACAAATCCAAAATAGAGTTCTATTGTGGTACACAACAAAGACATTGCCCACTACCGCAGTGCTCCAGCTACTGCCTTTGTCAGGGGTAGTGGGCAATGACTTTGCTGTGTACCACAATAAGATTCTGTTTTGGATTTATCTACTCTACATGTGTGGTGTGATATAGTTTTGAAGTGCAGCTTCCTGTGGGCTCTTGTCATTTTTAGGTCTGGCAGACCCAACACTGCACCCTCCTCGACTGCTGTTTGCAGTAGGACTTTAGAATTCCATTTGTTTTAAATATAGCAAAAGGGAGTGATCTAAACATGTTTTAAGCTCATTTCACAAATGGACAGTTGCTCATTCTGGTTCATTAAAAGTGAAAGTACAAAACTCAGAAGCAAGGGGACAAAACAAATGGCAGTATCAGCCAGATAAGTGATGAATTTACATAACAGTTGTCTCTTGGGGGTTGAAATATGTCTTGGGCACACACATAGGGAAGAAAAGGATTTTATGCTTGTATTCACTTTTTTAAGGTGCGGTTTGTGTGTAGGAAGTATGGAGTGATTTCCTGGTCTGAACAGGCAGTGAGCATGTTCTTGGGGGCTAGAAAGAAGTGCTGGTGTGTAGTCATTGTGGAATAATGCATGGTCTTATAGTGAAATTTTTAACCCATATGCAATATCTATAAATCTATTTATATATATATATATATATATATATATATATATATATATATATATAGTATGTACATTATATGCACAATGCACCCTTGTAAAAAAAAATCGATTATCTGTACCCCTTCAGGTTGTGCATTAGAGAAAGAGTAAGGTCCTTGTGGGAGTCCCAGGTTTCCAGTTGCCTTGGTGATGCACCTGACAGCACAATATAATTGTATTCATAACATCATGTGTTTAAATCCCAGCTAAGGCACTTATTTCTTTCTCTTTTCCATTTGTGAAATGAATATTCATTGCTGATCTCAAGGCTTTTTTTAACCTTATTTATACAGTAGTAGCAATTTCCACAAACAATTACAGTGTGCTACCAAAGAGTCTGATATTGCCCGATACTGGAAAAGATCTCCTGATTTCATATATTTATGTATGTATGAATGTATGTATTTATTTACTTACTTACTTATTTTGTTTTACCGGGAGGTGAGCTGGGGAATTTATTCCCCTTTGTTTAGGTCTGCCTGACAATTAAAATATACACAATCCATAACTTAGAAGACATCAGAGTTAAACATACAAGAGGTGACCTTGTTTAGGTCCTTCGTCAGACCTCATCTTGAGTATGCATCGCAGTTATGGTGTCCATTTAAAAAATCTGATAGTAGTACCCTTGAAAAAGTACAGAGAAAGTACACTAAAAAAATATCTTGTCTTCAATTTGCATCCTATGAACACAGGCTAGACACTCTAAAACTTATGCCTCTTACTATTAGATGCTTGAGAGGCGACCTTCTATTTCTATATGATGTTGTCCATGATCCGTATGTCATGACAAAGTTAGGTCTTACATTCAGGTCATCTGTATATAATGCTAGAGGTCATCCTCTTCAGCTGGTTGGCAAATCATTTAAGCATAATAATCAGAAGTTTTTCTTTACCTTGAGAACCATTGGACCGTGGAACAAACTTCCATCTGCTGTAATTAAAGTGACACTAAGGATACTTTTAAACATCATCCTGACAAGTTAATTATTTCTGGGTACAATTTATCATACTATCCTTTGGCCTAGCATAAGAGCATTATGGGTCTTGCCCTACTAGCTCTTTTTCTTTACCTTAGTATGAACTGCGAAAATCATTCCCCCTTTTTTAGGTCTGCATGTCAATTAACCAATACCCAATCCTTTATTTACATGACATCAAAGTTAAACATACAGTATGTAAAAGTTCATTTTCATCCATTTTTAGTTATTTGTATATACTGTACACATAGATTACATATAATTTCATTCATAAAATATACATTTTATTCATCACTGTACTTTAAAACTTATTTTTTCGTAGAAACATAGAAGTTGACAGCAGAAGGAGACCACCGGGTCCATCTAGTCTGCCCATTGTCTTTTAGCCTAGCCTTCTAACTGCCCTTGGGTTTGAGGGCTCCCTTGTATCTGTCCCAAGCATTCTTGAAACCTACCACTGTGCTTGTCACCACCACCTCTGCAGACAGGCTGTTCCAAGCATCCACCACTCTTTCTGTGAAGAAACATTTCCTGGTGTTGGTAGAGAACCGTCCTCCTTGCAGCCTTAAATCATGTCCCATGGTTCTTCTGCCCTTCTTAAATTGGAAGAGATCATCTATCTGCACCTGGTTTATGCCTTTTATGTACTTGAATGTTTTGATCAGGTCACCCTTCTCTCTTCTCTGTTTCAGGGAATACTGTACATGTTCAGTCCTTTCAGTCTATCCCCATAGGACATCTCGCGCAGTCCTTGAATAATTTTTGTTGCCCTTCTCTGCACTGTCTCCACTCAGTCAATGTCCTTTTTGAGGTGGGGCCTCCAGAACTGACACTGTACTCCAAGTGAGGCCTAACTAGTGATATGTACAGTGGCAGGATCACTTCCTTATTCCTGCTTGTGTTTCCCCTCTCAATGCATCTTAGCATACCACTGGCCTTTAATGCTGCCTTCTCACACTGTTTATCTACCTTGAAGTTGTCTGAGATAATGATTCCCAAATTGCCCTCTTGGGTTGAGGCAGCTAGTCTTTCTCCTTCAGAGTAATATGCCTTATTTGGATTTCTTTTTCCTATGTGCATGACTTTGCACTTTTTGGTGTTGAATCTCTACTGCCATGCTCCAGACAATTCTTCTAGTTTATTGAGGTCAGCTTCCATCTTGTCCACTCCCTGCTGGGTGTTGACCCTGTTGCATATTTTGGTGTCATCTACAAACAGACACACCTTTCCCTGTAGTCCATTAGCTATGTCTGATATGAAAATATTGAAGAGCAAGGGCCCCAGTACTGAACCCTGGGGCACACCGCTGGTTACTGTACCTCCTGATGACAGTGCTCTGTTGACCTATACTTTCTGGGTTCTGCCCTGTAACCGGCTTTTAACCCATCTAACTACTTCTGATCCAACTCCTGTGCGGTCTAGCTTCTTTACTAGCCTTCCATGTGGAACTGAGTCAAAGGCCTTGCTGAAGTCTAAGTAGACCACATCTACTACCCCACCATCATCAATAGCCTTTGTAACACAGTCAAAAAACTCAATCAGATTTGTCTGACATGACCTACCTACTGTGAAACCATGCTGCTTGGGGTCCTGATGGCCACTAGCCTCCAGGAATGCCATGATCTTCTGTTTGAGTAGTGTCCCCATTAACATCCCTTACTATGGATATGAGGCTTATGAGCCCGAAATTTCAAGAGTCCTCGCTGCTTCCCAATTTGTGGAGCAGGACCATGATTGTCTGTTTCCAATCTTCATGTACCTCTCCACTCTTTAAGAATTTGGTGAATAGTTTAGCCAGTGGGGCAGCCAACTCTAATCTCAGTTCTTTTAATATCCTGAGGAGCATTTCATCTGGCCCCATGGCCTTGTCAACTTGCAGTTTATTTAGTGCCTCCAGTACTTCGGTCTCTGTGAAGGGGCTAGTATCAATCATCTGTCCAAGGGTGGAACACTTTGCCATCTCTGGGCCATTCCCTGGGTCCTCCTCAGTAAATACTGAGCAGAAGTACTTGTTCAGGATTTCTACTTTTTCTGGGTCATCTTCTGTTGTTTTCTCTTCCTGAGTAATAATCTTGACTATACCCCCTTTTGACTTCCTTCTTTCCCAAATGTATCTAAAGAAGGATTTGTCTCCTCTCTTTGCCTTCTCTGCTATACTGGCTTCTGTCTGCACTTTTGCCTTCCTTATTTTTTGCTGGCTTCTTTCATTTTCTCCTTCTGTGACACCCAATCTTCTTCCTTGTTTGTTCCCTGGTATAGCTTGAACGCCTTCCATTTTTCTTTCACTATTTTATCCACTTCCTTTGAAAACCATAAGGGGTTTCATTTTCTTTTCGCTTTGGCAACCCTTCTGATGCATTGGTCAGTGACTGTCTGGATTGCTTTCTTAAGTTTCCACCACATGACACTGACCTCATCCACTTGTAGATCAATTAAATTGTTTCTAATGTTGGTCCTCATTTGATTGAAGTCCACCTTTTTAAAATCTAGTACTTTTATTTTTGAGTGGCACGTATCCTCAGTTATGTTCACCTTGAAACTAACCATACAATGGTCACTGTTACACATATAGCATCCCACTTTGAGTTTCTTGACCCTCTCAGTGTTTATGAGGACCAGGTCAAGTATGGCATCTCCTCTTGTTGGTGTTTTGATCAGTTGACTTAGTCCTGCTCCCTGTAGTGCCAATAAGAAATCCTTGTTTCTTGTTGTTGCCACTGTTAGTATACTACAGTTTATATCTGGAAGGTTGAAGTAGCCCAATGGTATCACATATCCCCTCTGAATCATTTTGTGTATTTCTTCTACCAGATCTTTGTCCCCTTTCTGTCCTTGATTTGGAGGTCTGCATATGATGCCAATCCTGAAGGTTTTTCCCATTTCCTGTATCTATAGTAAGTCACAGTGACTTGGTGTCCCCAGCATGACTCTGCACCTCTTTGGCTTTTATGTCTTCTAAAATGTAAATGGCTACTCTTCCTCCTTTTTGCCTCTGCCTATCCTTTCTGAACAGACTGTATCTGGGTATAGCCATGTCTCATCCGTGGTTTTCCGTGAACCATCTTTCTGTCACAGAGACCCAGTCCAGTCTTTCTACTGCATTCATGGCTGTGAGTGCAGGTAGTTTGGTTGCAAGGCTGCTAGCATTTGCAACCATCACCTTCCAGGAATGTGCACCCCCCTTTGGTATGGGGCTGCACCCTCTTCTTGGACAGTGCCAACTTGCTGTTTCAACTTGAGGGATTTTTCAGGTTGCCATCTTGTTGCAGAATGCTAATTGAGACCTCTGAGGTCAAGATGCCCAGGTTCTGAATTTCTCTTTCTGGGTGTGTATATGCTTTCTTGGATTTACGGGGCATGGTGACAAGCCCACTGATGGTGAAGGTGTGAGCTGTCATCATAGCCTTCTAATCACGGACTCCTCCCTCTGCTATAACCTCAGTACCATCCCCCTTTTCTGTGTCCACCCCTCCTGTACTTTACATGAGGTGCCTCCTTTTTTACCTATGGCCACTCCTTCTCATGACCATGCCTGTTCCTTTAGTCCAATAATCAGGAGTCTCCTTCCATTCATCGATACCCTGACTTTTGTATCTTTCTAGTGCATCCTCATTTAGGTTTTCTTCTCTGTGCTATAGAGCTCCCAGTTTAAACTCTCCAAGAATACCTCCAACTTCTGCCTTAGTGCTCTTGCTTCTTCTTTGGTGAGATGCAGACCATCATGCTTGAAGAGCTTCCTGTCCCAGAAAGTTGCCCAGTCTCCAATGTAGTGGATCCCATTTTCTGCGCAGCAATCCTGCAGCCACAGGTTGAATTCCCTGATCTATTTGTTTCTGATCTTGTCCTCACTTCTGCCCTTCCTCCAAACTGGTAACACCTCCAAGAAGGCCAGATGTGTTGTGCACTCCTTTGGACTCTACCCTAGGGTATTCATGTCTGCCTTGGCTTCTTCCACAGTCCTATTTGCTATGTCATTTGTCCCAAGATGGACAATGATCCCTGCAAAATCCTGTATCACCAGCCATCCTATTCTATCCTTCACTGTCCTTGCATGCATTTCACTGTGGTTTCAGCTTCTTTTACATTGATGGACTGTGCCTCCACTTCTCACCACATAAAGTCTCCCATGACAAGAATCCTCCTGCAGCTCTGTACATTCTTCCTCTTCTTCTGTGTACCACCTTCTTGCTTTCTTGTGTCAGGTTTGTCCAGCTCAACTCTTCCTTTTTTCTCATTTGGTTTCTGTCCCCTGGTTAGGGGGTGAAATAATTCTGCATGAGGATAGCATGTGGCTGGAAGTGACCCATCTTAGCTCTAGGTGCTCTGCTTCCCCCACTCACCACCCTCCATCCCCCAAGGCCCATTGGCCTTTGGGGGAGTGGGTGCGTAAGAGGGGTGGTGAGCATCCCAATCTAGTTTCCTCTGCAGCCTTGTGATCTCTTCTCTTGCCTGCCATAGCTCCCTCTGTGGTTCCCCAACTGTCCTGCAGAAGGGGCACTCCAGTCTCCATAGTGTCTGCCTCACTATCAGCCCTCCACAGCTCTGGCAGATCTGGATGTCCATGTCTGTTTTCCTCCTGACCTGTTGGTGTTAATGTTTATTTCACCCGTCACTACATCGTCTCTATCCTCTCTTCCTGTTCTCACAGGTATCTTCCTTTGGGAGCCCTGCAGAAGTTCCCTTAGGGCTTTTATAAATGGAGAAAGAACCTGGGTGGTTGGGATGGGGTGGGGAGGGTGGGTAGAATATTACCACCACTTAGCAGTGCTGTTAGCAGTTCAGTGATGGGGAGGGAGGTTTAGCTGACTCTATCTTCCTCTCCAAAATGAGATATTCTTAAAACAAAATGCTAACTCTCTTTCAGTTGCTAGCTTCCTTCTCCAAAATGAGATGATTTTAAAAATAAATGCTAGCTCCCTTTCAGCTGCTAGCTAGCTGCTGCTTCTAAAAGCTGAACCACAATGGAGCTGGAGCACAACTGGCTCTGCTATTCACAGGTCATGTGCCTCTCCCAATTAGCACTAGCTGTTAGTAATTAAGTGAAGGGGGAGAGAGAGATTTAGCTGACTCCCCTCTTCCTCTCCAAAATGAGGTACTCTTAAAAGCAAATGCCAGCTCCCTTTTAGTTGCTAGTGTACCTCTGAAAATGAGGTGCTTTTAAAAGTAAATGCTAGCTCCCTTTCAGCTGCTAATGGCTGCTTCTAAAAGCTGAAGCAAACGTAAAGGCTAGCTGCCTTTTAGCTGCTAGCTGCCGCTTCTAAAAGCTGAATCAAAATGGAGCTGGGGCACAAATGACTCTGTTATTCACATGTCACAGGCCCCTCCCACTTAGCAGTAGCTGTTAGCAGTTGAGTGATGGGGGGAAGGGGAGATTTAGCTGACCCTTCTCTTCCTCTCCAAAATAAGGTATTCTTAAAACAAAATGCCAGCTCCCTTTTAGTTGCTAGTGTACCTCTGCAAAATGAGGAGCATTTAAAAGTAAATGCTAGCTCCCTTTCAGCTGCTAGCTGCTACTTCTAAAAGCTGAACCAAAATGGATCTGGAGCACAACTGACTCTGCTATTCACAGGTCACATGCCCCTCCCACTTAGCAGCACCTGTTAGTAATTAAATGATGGGAGAGGAGGAGATTTAGCTGATTCCCCTCTTCCTCTACAAAATGAGGTACTCTTCAAAGCAAATGCTAGCCCCCTTTCAGTTGCTAGCTTACCTCTACAAAATTAGGTGCTTTTAAAAGTAAATGCTAGGTCCCTTTCAGCAGCTAGCTGCTGCTTCTAAAAGCTGAAGGAAAAGTTAAGGCTAGCTCCCTTTCAGCTGCTAGTTGCTGCTTCTAAAAGCTGAAGCAAAATGGATCTGGGGCACAACTGACTCTGCTCTTCATAGGTCTCAGGCCCTCCAACTTAGTACTAGCTGTTAGCAGTTAAGTGACGGGGGAAGGAGAGATTTAGCTGACTCTCCTCTTCCTCTCCAAAATGAGGAACTCATAAAAGCAAATGCTTGCTCCTGTTTAGTTGCTATCTTTCCTGTCAAAAATAAGATGCTTTTAAAAGTAAATTCCAGCTGCCTTTCAGCTACTAACTGATGCTTCTAAAAGCTGGAGCAAAAGTAAAGGCTACCTCCCTTTCAGCTGCTGGCCACTGTTCAAAGAGCTGAATCACAATGGAGCTGGAGCACAACTGACTCTGCTATTCTCAGGTTGCAGGCCCCTCCCTCTTAGCAGTAGCTGTTAGCAGTTGAGTGATGGCAAGGAAGAGATTTAGCTGACTCCCCTCTTCTTCTCCAAAATGAGGAACTCTTAAAAGCAAATGCTTGCTTCTTTTTAGTTGTTAGTTTCCCTCTCAAAAACGGAGTGCTTTTAAAAGTAAATTCCAGCTGCCTTTCAGCCAATAGCTGCTGATTCTAAAAGCTGAATCAAAATGGAGGTGGGACACAACTGACTCTATTCTCAGGTCACAGATCTTCCCACTTAACAGTAGCTGTTAGCAGTTAAGTGATGGGGGATGGGGAGATTTAGCTGACTCTCCTCTTCCTCTCCAAAATGAGGAACTCTTAAAAGCAAATGCTAGCTCCCTTTTAGTTGCTAGCTTCCCTCTCAAAAATGAGGTGCTTTAAAAAGTAAATTCCAGTTGCCTTTCAGCTACTAGCTGCTGCTTCTAAAAGCTGAAGCAAAAGTAAAGGTTAGCTTTCTTTCAGCTGCTAGCTGCTGCTTCAAAAAGCTGAATCAAAATGGAGCTGGGGCACAAATGACTCTGTTATTCACAGGTCACAGGCCCCTCCCACTTAGCAGTAGCTGTTAGCAGTTAAGTGATGGGGAGTGGGAGATTTAGTTGACTCCCCTCTTTCTCTCCAAAATGAGGTGCTTTTAAAAGTAAAGGCTAGCTCCCTTTCAGCTGCTAGCTGCTGCTTCTAAAAGTTGAGGTATAGAACTGGGGGGAGCTGGGAAAAATGAAGTAAGGTGCCTGCCTGGTGCCATGGCTTGGAGGGACAGGAAGCGCATCCTCAGGATCACGAGAACAGCTGCAAGGGATTCCGAGCTGGATGTAATTGTCCACATAGGGACAAATGACTTGGCTCATCATGAGATCAGAGCAGTGCAGGAGGACATTGCAGAGTTGGGGAGGGACCTAAGACGAGTAGCACACACAGTATGCTTCTCACAGGTGCTACCTGTCAAAAGCATGGGGGAGGCGAGGGCAATTGGCACCATGCAGTTTAATGAATGGTTGAAAAAATGGTGTGGAGCACAGGGGTTTGGTTTCATTGGGGACTGGGGTTCCACCTGGAGGGACACCAGCCTATACTGGCAGGATGGTCTGCATCTGTCCAGGAAGGGAACAAGTCTTTTGAGCAATCGGTTTAAATGCTTCATTGGCAAGCTTTTAAACTAGTCAAAGGGGGAGGCACTGACAAGCAGCAGGAAAATCCCAGCCTCTCCCTACAAAACAGGGTACTAAATGAGAAAAAGACTGAGGTAGAGCGGTCAGTGGGGATGCTGCAACAGAAGGTAAAGCCATCAAAAATTGAGAAATGAGTACTAATGCCGTAGTCTGGGTAACAAGCTTCCTGAATTAGTGGCCTTGATGGAGGAGGAACATCTGGATATCGTGGCAGTCACAGAAACATGGTACACACAAAACCATGACTGGGACATAAACATACCAGGATACACTGTCTACAGGAGGGACAGGGAGGGTTAAAGAGGAGGAGGAGTAGTTCTTTACATAAGGGAAGGAATAAAGACAACAGAACAAAAGGGTAAACAGGGAGGAGAAGAAGCACTGTGGGTAAATTTGGAGACAGGCAATGGCACCACAATACGCAGGGGTTGTATACAGACCCCCTTCTCAGGGGGAGGAAATGGACAAGGAAATGATAGAAAGTATACTTAGAATGGCAGAAAAAGGGGAGATATTGCTGATGGGTGATCTGAATATGCCAGATGTTAACTGGAGTGCAGTTGCAGCTGCCACTTCGAAGAGTGAAGTTATTCTAGATGCCCTACAGGGGCATGCCTTGAGACAACTAGTACTGGAGTCCACTAGAGAGGAGCAATATTAGACTTGATTCTCTCAAATGGAGATGGAGAGAGGATCACAGATGTAGAAGTGGGTAGCCATCTGGGAACTAGCGACCATCAAACAGTATGGTTCACAATAAACACAGCAATGAGTCAAACCATACAAAGACAAAAGTACTGGACTTTAGGAGGCTGACTTTTGCCAAAATAGGTGAGTGCCTAAGGAATGCACTAGCAAATGGGCAGGAAGGAGGGTGGAAGAACAATGGGGAATAATAAAACTGCCATCACAGAGGTAACGAGCCTTTGTGTGAAGCAAATAAACAAAACAAGGATGTAAGAAACCACTATGGATCTCAAAGAGTGGCAGTGAAGGTTCAAGAGAAAAGAAAGCATTCAGGAAGTACAAGGAATCGCAGAAGGAGCAGGACAGAGAACTGTATCAGTTAAAGCAAAAGGAGGCTGGAAGGCAGTCAGAACAGCAAAGGCCCAAAACCGAGGAAAAGATAGCCAACTCAGTTAAGAAGGGGATAAAACCTTTTATAGGTACATCAGGGAGCGAAGGAAGACCAAGGGAGGGATAGTGAGGCTTAATAAAGGGGAGGGAGGGTGGGCAGAGGGAGACTGTGAAAAGGCAGAGATACTAAACAAATATTTTTGCTCAGCATTTACAAAGAAAGAGGGGGAGGTACATAAAACAAACAGTAGTAACACGCTGGATACAGAAGTTGATACCGGCCCATTTACAGAAGAAAGGGTTCTGAAAGAACTCTTAAAACTGAAGGTGGACAAAGCAATGGGGCCTGATGGGATTCATCCCAGAATTCTAAAAGAACTAAGGGTAGAACTAGTGACACCACTGACTACCCTTTTTAACAAATCATGGGAGGATGGGGTGATACCCGAGGACTGGAGGAGGGCAGATGTGATTTCCCTTCACAAAAGTGGGAGCAAGGCAGAAGCAGGAAACTATAGACCTGTTAGTTTAACCTCAATGATAGGGAAAATGATGGAATCACTTCTAAAGGAAAGAATTGTCGAGTATCTAGAGGCCAGAGGGGCACAGGACCCTAGGCAGCATGGATTCACAAGTGGGAGGAATCATGCCAGACCGAATCTGATAGATTTCTTTGTCTGGGTAACCAAAGCAGTAGATCAGGGAGGGCTGTGGACATGGCCTACCTAGACTTTAGCAAGGCATTTGACACAGTCCCACACAGATTAATATACAAGTTAGCCAGCCTGGAGTGGGTCCCAAGATGACAGCCTGGGTAAAGAATTGGCTGGAGAATAGGACACAGAGTAATAGTAATGGAGTCCACAGTAGAAGAAAGGAGGGTTACTAGTGGGGTACCCATGAGGTTCAGTATGGACGGTCCTCTTCAATGTCTTTATAGCGACATTGCAGAAGGACTGGAAGGAAAAGTATGTCTCTTTGCAGATGACACTAAGATCTGCAACAGAGTTGATGCACAGGGTGGGGTGGAAAGGATGAGAAGGGACTTGGCAAGGTTAGAGGAATGGTCAAATGTATGGCAGCTTAGATTCAATGCTAAGTGTAAGGTAATGCACCTGGGAAACAAAACCCAGGGAAGACTACATAATGGGGGTGAGATACTAACAACAACAAAATGGAGAGGGACCTGGGGTAGTCATATCAGATGACCTAAAGATGGGCAAGCAATGTGAGAGGGCAGCAAGGAGGGCTGGGGGGATACTGGGATGCATAGGGAGAGGCATCACCAGTAGAAAACAGGAAGTTATTATCCCTCTGTACAGACAGGTGGTGAGACCCCATCTGGAGTACTGTGTGCAGTTCTGGAGACCCAATCTCTGCAAAGACATAGACAGGATGGAAGCTGTCCAGAGGAGGGCAACTAAAATGGTGCAGGGTCTGCACAGAAGATATATGAAGAGAGACTTAAGGAGCTTAATATGTATAGCCTCGGGAAAGGAGGGAGAGGGGGACATGATAGAAACTTTCAAGTACCTCAGGGAATCAATAAAGTCCAAGAGGGTAGCATCTTTCAAAAAGAGGTGTGCAAGAACAAGAGGTCACAATTTGAAGATGAGGGGCAGCTCAGAGGTAATTTAAGGAAGTATTTTTCACAGAGGGTAGTGGATGCATGGAGCGGCCTTCCGGAGGAGGTTGTGGAGTCAAAATCAGTGGTGGAATTCAAGCATACATGGGATAGTCATAAGGCAGTTCTGGGGGGTTGGGGTAGGAAGAAGTAGGCTGCTGGTTAACTAGGATATGCAGCTTATCCAGTAGGTAGGGAAATGGGCAGACTGGGTGGGCCAAGCGGTCCTTATCTGCCGTCAAATTCTATGTTTCTATGTTTGTTCCCATTCAGCTGCTAGCCGATGTTTCTAAAAGCTGAATCAAAGTGGAGCTGCGGCACAAATGACTCTGCTATTCATAGGTCACAGGCCCCTCCAACTTAGTACTAGCTGTTAGCAGTTAAGTGATTGGGGAGGGAGAGATTTAGCTAACTCCCCTCTTCCTCTCCAAAATAAGGAACTCTTAAAAGCAAATGCTTGCTCCTTTTTAGTTGCTAGTTTCCCTCTCAAAAATGAGATGCTTCTAAAAGTAAATTCCAGATGCCTTTCAGCTGCTAGCTGCTGCTTCTAAAAGCTAAACCAAAATGGAGCTGGAGCACAACTGAGTCTGCTATTCTCAGATCACAGGCCCCTCCCACTTAATGGTAGCTGTTAGCAGTTAAGTGACGGGGGAGGGGGAGATTTAGCTGACACCCCTCTTTCTCTCCAAAATGAGGTAATCTTAAAACAAAATGTTAGCTCCCTTTTAGTTGCTAGCTTCCCTCTCCAAAGTGAGGTGCTTTTAAAAGCAAATGCTAGCTCCCTTTCAGCTGCTAGAAGCTGCTTCTAAAAGCTGTATCAGAAACCACAGTACCACAGGGCCTTCATTTACTGTGTGTGTTTAACTGAGCATAAGATTTTAGAGATTAATTTTACATTTTTGTGACCAACGTTATAGATGTTCTGAAGTTTTATTTCACCAGCTAAGTTCTTGCAAGATGTGAAATGTTATTTATGAATAACTTCACAAATTGCCCACTTTGCCATATTGCCACTTTGCATTGAGTTTTCCTGAAAAGATGATACTTTTTCAAATGAAGTCAGACGAAGTTATGGTTACATTACAACTTTGCCAGTGAATTTGCATAACTTCACCTGACAAAGTACAACTTTGCCTGCAAAAAACTTTGGAATGTCAGCACTTCACAAATTTGGCAAAGTTCACAAATTATTTTGGAGAGTAAAATCAGACAGCTTTGCACGTCTCTAACTGGCATAGGTACACTAAGTTAAAACTTGTTTCAGTTGTGGCTTGAATGACAAGATAGAACAGGAAGTGAAACAGGAATGATCATAACCACAATAAAAGCAAGGTACTGTACAAGTAACAAATTTCAGCAAAAGAAAAAAAAATGTAAAAAGTACACAAAATGCATTGTTATTGGTGTAGCCAGCTAGACAACTAGCGAAGCACACCACCAAAGTATGGTAAGATATTTGTAACAGAATCAAGGTGGTTCAAAAATTCATATTACACTGAGTTTTGAGCTATACAACAAGGTTAAAGGAAATGAGTAAAAAGTTGGGGTGGATAGGGCATGTGTTGTAATGTGTGAGAAGAGGAAGAGGGCTGGCTGCAGATGTGTGAAGGGCTAGACACAGACCCTGACAGCTGTGAACAGGAATAACTCCTTCTCTGAGTCTGATAATTTATATTGTTTCTGTGTGTGTGAGGGGTGGATGGCAGATGGTGTTAGAAGAGAAAGGATGAAAGTTAAAATGGGCATCATCAGAAAGACTCCCTGTAAAATAGGAAGACTTGGCAGGTACATATATGAAAAGAAAGCCACAGAAATCTGCAACACTTTTTTAAAAATAATTGCAGATGGCTTTCAAAATCTGATAATGATTCTTGGAAATTCACATGAAGGCAGGGGTGTAGCAGGGATTTTAGATCTGCACACCAAAGTGGACTCCTACTACCCCCTCCTTTAGGGTGAGCTACCCCCCCCCCCGTGTAGTCAGACAATATACAAATGAACACCAGGACCATGTTTGTTGCCTCATTTGGCACAATAAATGCAACTTTTGTATCTCATGACAGTGGTTGTTGCCATGCATGGGTGAATACAAATGCCACGCATTGTTCCCTAAGACACCATCATACCAGACCAGAGCCTGTAAAGTTGTATTGTTCTTGGGATGCAAACAGAGTATTAGTGACCAGTCCTTCTAGTTTCGACTCCTATGAATAAAATTACAGAAAGGTCCAGTATTTTCTTTGTTAGTTTTCCTGGAAAAAGGAAGCAGTTCAGAGCCTATTTGCTACCCCACTTAAATAAAATTGCACACCATGGAGTGCTTGGATTATGCCTGCCTACACCCATGCATGAAGGAGGTATATCATGAGTGAATAGTGCACTTATCAATAATTTAATGCAGATCTTCAGGGAGATTAGATTTTGTATAGTTGTTTCTTTGTTTCAGAATCTATTTGTCAAATCTGTAAAGGGGAAATCGTTTTTTATTTTTTTTTTTATTTTAAGAAGCATGAATCAGAAGCTCTAATTACTATGCATCTTTCACTTTTATGAACCTTAAAAATGAATGTTTCTTAGTGACGTAAAACCATTATTTCAGACTGCATGATGTGATCTTTGCCCTGTCTTGCTGAGGCTAATCTGGTAAAATGACTATTCTATGGTGTACATGACGTGTCTGATGGGTTGACATAAGTCTCATCTGTTTATCTTCTGCTCATATGCAGTGAACAGAATTATGCAGGCTTCATAAAATAACACTCAGCCGCGTTCTGTACTGGCACATTTTATAAATACCTAAAGATGTAGAATGTAGTATGAAAGGAGTTTATATAATATATGTGTCATAAAATACAGTGATAACACGGTGGATCTTGACATATAACATAAAATGACCTTTAGATGACATGTTATCTTGAGGCCAGCTATATCACAAACATGTGATCTTGACAATTCTAATGTTAATTAGCTGCCTGGGGCTAGGTAAAAGAAAATGTCTGAATTCACCAGGCATTAATCTCAAATCTTAAACAAGAGGCTTGTGAGTGTGCTCATTTCATCCAGAAATGTGCATCCATCAGTAATATCCCATGTTTAGTACTTTAAAAGTGCTTAATCATGAGTGGTGAGAGTGCCCCCACTGGCCTACTCTGGGAACACTCTCACCTCTCTTGACAAATAACTTTAATGTGAAACTTGTGTATAGCATAACATACATTTAACAGCAGCATTTAGTTTCACATAGTGCCTAGTAGAATATGTACCGTGCACAATTACTTTATTTCATACAGCTTTAATGAGACACTACTTAAAACAGTATACATATCCCAGACATGTACCATGCTTTGTGCAATTCCAAGTATGCATCCTAAAGAAAGAAAGTTACAAGTGTGCAATATGGATAGTACTGACAAATCTGTAACAAGTCTGCTTCATTTTTATTCTTTTTAAACACCAGACCTGCATATCATGACTCCAGACCAGTAGCTTGTCCTGGGTCACAAGGGTTGGTGATGGGGTGGTGATTAGGGTTGCTATTTACAACTTTTGAATATGTTGGCTCTGTTTGAGGGACCACACCATTGATGCATTTCCCTATACCTGTAGCTTAGTGTTGGGTAAAAGGGGAAGGGAAGGGAGGTATGGGAGTTAGGCTTAACAATCCTAACAGAACATTTCCAAGCTCTGTGGGCACTGGACTGAAAACTATAATAGCACATTCTCAGACAATGAGTGTTTGAGTTTTGTGTTGTTTTGACCCTAATCTGCATTAACATCATTTTTTTTTTGCAATTAATTTCCTTTGTTTTCCAGACAGTAGCATGGTAATTTGCTTTCTGAAGGGCCCTTAAGGCCCTGTTCAGAGAAGGTGAATGGTAACTTTCTTTGTCCCTCCTAACTTTCTTTGCACAGGCCAAGATGCCCAGGGCACTTTGGTTCCTGTGCATGAGTTCTAACGCTCTTTGTGCATGACCCTACATTATGGCAGAATAGCAGAACTCATTATCTTTTCATCTAGTAGTATCCAAAGACAGCAATGATGACTGTGTGAACATGGAGTCTGAACACCATTTAGTGCAGACTACTATTAATTCTGGTGAGGGTATCAGCGATCTCCAGGAGGGAGTGATGCTCTTAAGGGACTACCCTCAAGAGAACTCTCTGGTGGTCTTTTGATGCTCAGAGGATTTCGTCAAAGTGGGTGTTTTCACTTTGGGGGCAAATATTGGGCCTGTCTGTGATCAAGAGATGCTGTCAGCTGTGTTGAAGGTGCTGAGCTATCTATTGCCAAAGACAGAGTTGCTGAAACAGTTAAAAAATGGGCATACTGTTTGAATGGAAATCCCAAGCTGGTGTAGATACAGGCAATGTTGCCTCTGTCAGAGGGGCTGGAGAGATTGCCAGTCACTGTCAGAGGGTAGGCTCCTGCACATTGTAGCAGTGTATGTTGCCCCTGTTAATGTATAAGTATAATAACAGCTAGTATGTGACCATCCCCCCAATTAGGAATTATTCTTTTTCATTCTGTTCTATACTCTCTACTTTTCTTCTTTTTCTCTATTCATTTCTCTGTTAGGGTGGCTAACCTGACAGAATTCTATCCCTTTATTCTCCCTATTTCAATAACAAAAACAATCTCCCTGTTGTTGGCGCGAGCCGCACCTTTAATGTTAAACTCCTGAGTGGGAGATAGGAATGAAAGTGTGAGCCCCACTTGTGTAAATAAAGAAGAAGTACACAGTGACCTGAAGAAATACATGGTGCCCAGCAGAAATGGAGTGCTTTGAAAAAGATTATACCCCTATAAAAAGAAAGAAGAAGCTTTGGTGAGCACACAAGGAGCACACCGCTCCTGCGGTGTGAGAGCTTGTTTTAAAGAATGTTGCAACATGCAGCTTATGCTCAAAACAAAAGGTTCAGGAGCAGACTATGGCTCCGAACATAGCTGCCAGCCACAAGATAAGGCTGAAGATTTAATAATGCTGGAAGAGTTTTGTTTCTTCTGTGTCAGAGCAAAAGAAGCTCTGAAACACTGTAGCAGATGCACAAAGCAGCTTAGAATAAATAGCATTCATTTGCAGGATGGTGCTCTGTGTGCCGCACCAGGCAGCAAGAGCTATAAAGTATAATGGACACTATGTGCATAGGTTATATTAGCCCTGTAGCATCTGCAATTATAGGAAACAGCCCAGAAGGTTATTATGGGCTATTAGAAAAACAAGAGCTAAAGCTATTATAAGGCTCAAATGAAAATAAACCTGGTGGCTGATATCTCAGCCATCAGAAACAATACAAGGGAGCTATTAAAATGAATAAATTAATTCACTGCAAGAGAAGTCAAGAAAAATGGCTATAATGAATAAGACCTTGTAGGCATAAGGAAAACAAAGCTATTAAATGCATGAATGTGAATATGTATAAAGAGTTAAAAAAGACAGGAATAAATAAATAAATTCTGAAACTCAGTTTGGATTTCCGGGTTGGAGGGAGAAGGGAGAAGGGAGAAGTGGAGTGCATCCTCATTCTCCCATTCCCCTTACCAACCCAGAAATACCCTTACTATAAAAAGCTATAATAAAACACTGCTCATGAAATAAAAATGTTTTTTTTGTTGTTAAACATTTTTTTTATTTTGTTGTTCTTAGGCAGAGCACACACACAAAGGCAGTCTTACACATAGAGATTCGACACATACCGCAACATTAGGTATGGCCAGTTGATGCAATTGACAACACATTCTGTCAGTTAGCTACAACCTTGCAGGATATAACTTAACATATTCTTCATATTACAAATCTGGTAGCCAGAGGATGATTGAACTAATGTAATGTCGCTTCCCTCCAAACGGAGGGGAGCCTAAAACACTATAAGTAGATTACACAATAAAGAAGGATGTAACAAAGAGAAGTCAGTAATATTTGGTTACTCTACCAAGTGTATGTCCTATTCCCATGCAAATTATAATATCAACTATATACAGCTATGGCAATCTTTCCTTTTTTTTATTTCAAAAAATATAAATAAGATCAGGATGGAGAAGGGGAAAAAGGGGAAGACTTACAAAAAAAGAACTATCCAGACCTTTAAAATGAAGGGGAGGAGTCTAGGGGGTGGAACTGGAAGATGTATTATGGCAGTACTTGGACCTTAAATAAGGTTGCCAACATTGGTCATACCGGGTTAGAGAGCCTTGGGCAAAGCAGGAGATCGTCTCAAATGCGGACCCTTGGGCTAAAGCCAAAAGGAACTGATGAAAAGTAGGAATATCAGAGGTTCTCCATCTCGTCAATATAAGTCTTTTGGCCAATGCCCTGGCCATAGTGACCCATTGTGCCTCAGGACTACACTTGGACATCTTAGGACTGCCGCAACCAAGAAGGAGTAGGGCGGGACCTGGAACAACATCAGGGAATAGTTGTTGACACATGCCCTGAATGGCTTGCCAGAACTGTTGAAGGTTGGGACAGTCCCAGAGTATATGATACAGATGAGCCCCTGGTTGCCACATCTCCAGCAAGCGTCAGTCGGGATAAGTCCCATCTTAACTAGTTTCGCGGTCTCTATACCATCTATGGAGGTCTTATTCATGATAAGTCTTGTCGCCGTCGGCAAGCCAAATGGATACGTGCTCACCCATGCTCCCATTGTTGTTCTGAGATCGAGATCTGTAGTTCTTTTCCCATTGCAGTCTAGCTTTCTGGGTAGGGTCTGGGGTGGAGTCTCTGAGGGCATGATTTATGTTACTAGCTTTGTTCTTAGTAACTTTACTCCATGAACAAATGGGATGAGTCTTTTTTTGTAATGAGTCACTATGGGGAGATTTTGGGAGATGAGATATAGCATCTCTTAACTGAAGGTATCTTCAAAAATGAGAGGCAGGGAGATGATATCTTGCCCTTAGGGATTCAAAGGAATCGATAACAGTAGTCCTCGGGAGTAGGAGATCTTGTATTAGGGAGATACCCTGTCCCTTCCATACTTTCCAGTGCAGGGTGGATTCCACTATTTTCAGGGTCTGATTATCCCATAAAGGCATATATTCCCAAGGGGCCAGGTAATGGCCCAGCAGAGTCATTGCTTGTTTCCAGTATTTAACTGAAAGTAATATGGGAGGAGAAAGGACCGCGGGCAGTTTCTTCCTACCATATAGGATGGCCGCCGGAGCAGCAGTGTGAGTTAGGGAAGCTTCTAACTGGAGCCATTGCAGAGAGCCCTGTCCAATTTTAGAAAACCATCTAAGAGTCTGAGCCAACATAAAGGACATATTATACCACTGCAACCAGGGGAGTCCCCAACCCCTCCTTTTCCAGTGCTGCCGGAGTTTGAGTTTGCTATATCGGGGGGGGGTGCACCCTCCCATAGAAAATTACCCATTAGGGTCTCCAATTTCTGAAACCCACTTCTGGGGTATAGGCAGGGGTAGATGGGCCAATAAGTAAAGCATCTTGGGAGCAGCCATCATTTTGATCGAATCAATTTTCCCAGCCAATGAAAGCTTCAGTGCTTGCCATCTTCCTATGTCTACCCTGAGTGAGTCAATCAGAGAATTGAAACTGGCCACAAACATTTTAAGCGGATCTGGGTGTAGGATGATACCCAGATATTTAATGCCCTGAGGGGACCATTTTAGCCGAGAGGCGATAAAATCTGCTCCAGAAGCTGAGGAATTTAAAGGGGAGAATTTCAGTTTTGGACTGATTTAATTTTAGCCCCGATATCTTAGTAAACTCAGTCAAGGTTCTAAAAATTGTCTGAATCCCCAGTTGAGAATGTTCAGTAGTAATAAGCAGATCATCTGCGTATAGGAATGTCTTATAGTTGACATCCCCCACCTGAATCCCAGGGATAGTGCTGGAGGACCTAAGTGCAATGGCCAGAGGCTCCATCACTAAAATAAATAAAAGGGGAGAAAGATGGCATCCTTGTCTCGTGCCCTTCTGTAACTGGAAGGGCCGAGACATGGTGCCATTAGTCAACACTGAGGCTAGGGGTGCAGTGTATAGCAGACTTATCCAGGCAATATAGTCCAGGCCAAAACCCATAATGGAAAGAGTATGAAATAGAAAGGCCCATTCGACTGAATCGAAGGCTTTTTCGAAGTCGAAGGCCATAGCTACTGAAGGGATTGGTGAGAGTTTGACAGAGTGCATTAAAGACCCTAGAGTTCTGTGATGGTCAGACCCCAGACGGCCCTTGACAAAGCCCACTTGGGAAGGACTAACCAAATCTTGCAAAAGGGGTTCAAGCCGGCCAGCAAGAACCTTAGCCAGTATCTTGGCATCTGCATTAATTAGAGAAACAGGGCAATAACTGCCTGGAGACAGTGGGTCTTTCCCTTTCTTGGGAAGCACTGTAATAACGGCTTCTCTCATGGAGGGGGGGTAGCTGTCCATTAAGTAAGGAATGTTGGAATACCCAACCAAGTAAGGGGCCAGATTAACATCCGGGAGTCTATACAATTCAATAGGCAGTCCATCCTTCCCTGGGGTTTTATGTGGATTCAGAGCGTGGATCGCCTGGTTAACTTCCTCAATTGTAATTGGGGTCTCTAACAATTTGGTATCATGACCAGAGATTCTGGGAATGGGTAGCGAGGATAAGAAAGCTTGGATCTTGGCTGGATCAGGGGGACTTGGAGAAGCATATAGATTTTCATAAAATTGGGACATGATTAAATTTATCCCTGAGTTTGTACGACAGGGGTTCCCAGTTGAATCTACCAATGCATGTATCACCTTAGAAGCTTGCTGACACTTAAGACGATAGGCCAATAACTTAATGACCTTTTCTCCCCCTTCCCAATAAGCATGGCGCATGCGTCTAAGGTTTAGCTCAGCCTGCCAAGATGGATGAGAGTTGAGAGAGATTCGGGTGCTGGCTAATTGCGCTAGTAGAACTGGTGAAGGGGGTTGGTTACCCAGGGCTTTGTATTGGGCTTCCAAATTGTATAGTTGCTTCTCCAAGACCCTCTGATCGGCTGCCTGGCGGTGTCTCCTGGCTGCAGCAAAAGCTATTATCCTGCCACGAATAGTAGCTTTAAAGGCCTCCCATAAGGTTGAGTCGGATACCTCACCATTATCATTGTCTGTCCAGTATTCTGATACAGCCTGGCCAATCCAGTCTAGAAAAGTTTTATCTTCTAGCAAAAGTGGGTCTAACCACCAGGCATGAGACTGGTGGGGATCATGTCCCCTCTTGAAAACTAATTCAAGGGGGGCATGGTCAGAAACATAAATTGGGTGAATCAAAGCCCCAACCACCTTTTCATATAACCCAGAGGATATGAGCCAAAGATCTATCCTGCTGGAAGAGCTGTGGGTTGGGGAAAAACATGAATAATCATGCACTCCTGGGTGTAATGCCCTCCAGGCATCCAATAGTCCAAGTTCAGACATTAATTTCTCCACTGCTTTCCTAGCCTGTCGATGGGGTTCAGGGGATTTATTGCTTCTATCTGTAGTATGATCTAATGTTAAATTAAAATCCCCTCCTAAAAGTATTGGGGCTCTGTTTTTGTTGAAGTCCAGGATGGCCTGGTTAACCATGTGAAAAAATTGCGGGCAGTCCTGGTTAGGAGCGTATATATTGGCCAAGACCAGGGGGCCCTCAGGGGTTTCAACTTCCGCAATAATCCATCTCCCTTCTTGATCTTGTATGAAGTCCTTGACTTTCCATCCCAGATTTTTATGAAAGAGTATGGAGACCCCCCTTTTATGGGTGGGAGCCACACTATGGAGTTCTTCAATCACCCAAGCTTGCTTAAGCTTTGTGGCTTCCTTAGAAGAAAGTTTAGTCTCTTGTAAGAAAGCCACCATAGGGGCTAGTTTTTTTAAGTGAATTAGAACTTTCTTCCGTTTGATGGGTGAGTTAAGCCCCCTCACATTCCATGAAATTAGCTTAGGCTCCACTCAAACCATCAGTAAAACATATCAGCAGGAGTATATGGTTGGAAACGTTATGGAGTGAGCCTAAATCTACCACCTTACTCCTTCTTAGTTCCCCATCTACCATTAGCGGGGCACCTCCTTGCCCCACTAGAAAGATTGCCATAAAAGAGTTAACACAACACCATAATACCAACATTTTAACCTGATAGAGACAGATACTAACATGTACAATCCCTAATAACTGAAGGAGATTTAACCCATTTTATTAGCAAAACCCAACCCCACCCCCTCGTTACTTTGCAATCCCACATACGACCAGCATCCACTGAGTGTGTCGGCTAAAAACCAAAAAAGCCCAGACACCAGTAGAGGTCGCTGGGAGGTAGGTGACCCCAAGAACCCATCTTATACACAGTAAAACAGTTCTCCTTGTAACCCCTGATAAGGAGAGATGTACAGGAAAGGAGAAGGAAAAAAAAAATCTTCCAGACAACAATGGCCAGGTTGGCTGTCATCCAATAAAATAGTAGGGTACCATTGTGAGAACTGAGCTTAGTCCATCTATATGTTTCGAGGTAATGCCTAGGGCTGATATACCGGTATGCTGAGCCCAGAATTAAACTATAGGCAGCACCTTGCTTGTCCCCAATTATTCAGGCATCACAGCCAGAGCAAGCACATAGAGAGCCTGATCGGCACCTTGAGTGACAGGGAACAGCAAGTGCCAGAGTAGCTACTCAGGTATGAACCTAAGGGCCCATCATAACTATCCTCTGAAGGGGAGGGTCCCCTTTATTTTGGGACTCATCCCTAATCAGAGCAATGCCTGTTAATCCACAGACAAGCAAAGCATTAAAAACCAAAAAAAGATATGATAATAGCAGTCAGCCAACTGATTCAGCAGCAGCAGTGGAAGTAGCCATGCTGCTTGAAATTGGTTCCAAAGCCGGTCCAGCTGCCATGGTCCCAGAGTCCTCCGTAGAGGTACCAGCTGCTTCTTTGGCCCAAAGAAGATGTTTAGCAGCTGAGGATTTCGAGCCAGCCGAGCAGGAGCGTCTAGGTGGTAGAGGTAGGTCGCCGGGAATGTCTTCGGTAGGGAGATCCATCAGTACTTTGTATTGATTATTGCTCATATCCAGAGTTAGAGACTCATGAGAGGCACTGGGATCTGAGCTACCACTTCTGCTTCTACTTCTGGAGCGGAGCCGTGGGGTTTTATCTATGTGCCCTCCTTCAATCCTCATCCTTCTTCTATTCTTTTTCCTGCTACATGAGGATTTTTGAGGAGATGACCGAATGGGAGTCAGAAGTTTTTCAGCTGAATGAGAAAGGCGAGGCTGCCACGGCATTAGAATGTCCGTCTGTGTCCATCGGGCAGAGTGAGCATTGAGTGCCCTGGGGCTGTGGGATACACGCAGTTTGCCCCAGTTCAATTTAGGAGCCTGTGATGCTATAAAGTCCTCAGCAGATGCTGGGTTGTCAAAGACCGTGGTGATCCATTAATCTGATCGGAGAGATGCAGGGTAACGCAGAGAATATTCGAGACCCAGTTCAGCACACACCCTCCGAACTGCTGTAAAGGCCTTCCACCTGTTAGTAACCTCCAACGAGTAGTCAGCAAATATTTGAATTTTGTGCCCTTTCCAGAACAGCTCTTTCTTCTGCCGTGCCAGCTGAGTGATCCGTTCTTGATCTTGAAACCGGAGGAATCGGGCTAAAATAGTACGAGAGCGCCCACCGAGGGGCAGCCGTGGGGCCAGGGTTCTATGTGCTCTGTCCAACTTTCACGGGGTCTCACACTGACAGTCCAACAATGAGGGTAGCACTTGTTGTAAAAAAAGTATAGCATCATTCCCCTCGCAGCCTTCAGGGAACCCAACAAACCTGAGGTTGTTCCGGCGGCTGCGATTTTCAAGATCCTCCACCCGGGCCCAAAGATGCTGAATTAGCTGCCCCGATCATGTACCTTAGCCCCAGCCTTACACCAGCCATCTTCCACCTCAGCTAGCTTATGTTCAAAGATACAGGCCCTTTGCGACAAATCAACAATATCCTCGGTGTTCTTCCTTGTAGCTACATCCATTTTATCCATGCGATGCAGTATTTCGGCAAACATTTGCCATATTTCTAGTAGATTGCTTTTGGTTGCTGCCGGGGATGGTGTAGGGATGGACTCCATGTTGCAACAAGTCTTTCTGGGCCAGTAGCAGAGCGGGGCTGAGCAACACAGCAGAAAACCGAAAAAACACACCCGATGTTTAATGCGCCGGTCCGGATACAAATATCGGGACGACCACCGGTAAGTTCTACATCGAAATTTTATGCCATTGTATAGGAACAGATCGGTGAATGCAGGATTTCGGGGGGTTACATTCGGGAGCAAGCCGTTTAGGCATCCATTCGGTTCAGCTGTTGGCCACACCCCCTCGAAATAAAAATGTTTTAGCTGGGAAGTTATATGGATGCTGCTACATAGGGCTGGCAGCCAGAAACTGAATGGTTATATAGAAACTGTGGCTGATGATGTCATCAAAGTAGTACAGGCTTCACCCCTTTATGAGCACCCTTATGGTGAGAAGAGGTAAATATGCATTTAGAAGTCTACTACTTATGATGTGACATATTGTATATTAAGTTATGGTCATTACTTGTCTATAGCAAACACTATTTGATATGTATTGCATTTAGTAAAGAAGTATATCAGGATAAAGTTTAAGTACCTAATCACATGACCTCTGATGTCATGAGTAGCAGAGTATATAAACCAATCACCATGGGTATAGAAGAGAGAGGTGAGCCTGTGTGTAGCTGGCCACAGAGAGAGGAGGGGTGTGTGTTTTCACACCGTTCTGAGTTAAAAAACAAAGTTAAGACCTGAGTTAAGAAGCATAATAGCTGGAGCAAGCTAATTCTGAGCTACTAGGTCTGCTGTACTAACACCCATTTTTCTTTCTGTATGTAAGTATTTTTTTATTATTTTGTTTTTTATTTTGAGGTTTAAAGAAAATAAAAATAAAAAAAACACTTGTGCATTATGCACTGTATTCCTGCCCGAAGTATTTGTTTTATACCTACACCGTAACAATTGGCCTTAGAAGTGGGATTACTGGTATCACGGAGGCTGCTTGGAAGGCGTTACCAGTGGGTACTGTAACTAGTACCCAGGCATATACAAGAAAGGTAGGAGGTCGAGGAGGAGACCAAGTCTATTCATCTGACACGAGTGATGACAGAGAAAACCAGAGTGTGGCCTAGACCTAATTTAGAATTTTGGAACCAAGTCAAAGCTCACCAGGAGGAAAGATGATGAATCAGAGGAATAGGAAGAGAAGGATCCCAAGATGGAGAAAGCACCGGATTACCCCAGTGAGCTTCTGAGGTTGTTCTGGCTTCACCAACTCGAAATGGACCAGAAGCGAGATGAGGACAGGTGACAGATGAAGATTGATGGATAGAGGAAGAGGCCCAGAAACAACAGGACAAGAAGTGGGCAGACACTATCAGGGCCCTCCAGACTCTAGCCCCAGGACAGCCAGACTGAACGGTCCCCAGAGACATTAAGCTTATTAAGCTTACTAAAGTGGATGACACTGAGGTCTATCGGACCACATTTCAGCTGATCGCTCAAATCTGTACTTTGCCACAAGACCAATGGGTGTTCAGACTAGTGTCATATCTATCTGGAAGGGCCCAATTTGTGTACAGCCAGCTGAAGGGACAGGATTCCATAAACTACACCTGACTGAAGGAACAGATCTTGCAGAGGTACAAAATCAGCACCAAGACCTACAGGCAGCATTTTAGATCCCAGAAGATGATCACCTATGATACACCCAGGAAGATGTATGCCCGATTGAAGGACTATTGTTGCAAATGCTTCAACCATTGACTAAGACATTAGACCAGATCATGGAATTGACCATCATCAAACAATTCATTCAGGTTTTCCCTCAGGATGTACAAGTCTGGGTGAAAGAACACAGGCCAGAATCAGCTGAGAATACAATCAAGTTCGCTGAAGACTATTTGGCAGCCCGACCAACCAGACCAAGAGGTAACCAAAGAGCTACATTCCTCACTACAGATCGGGTAAGAACTTTTGAATATACCCCACAGAGACAGTCAAGTTATGGAAGAAGGGATAAAGGGGGAATAATGCCTTTATCAGAGGTCATTTGCCATTGTTGTTTGGGAAAAGGTCATATTGCACATAACTGCCCCAACAATAGAACTGAACCAGCTCATCTGGCTTTAGCAGTTTTGGGGTATGTGGCTTCCGTAGGGGTTGGCCAACAGTGGACATTGGGTCTACTGGATTCTGGTAGCAAACAGACTTTATTAAGGGCAGACCTAGTACCAATTCCTGACCCTGTCCAGTCTGATACTACTGTAATATGTGTCCATGATGATATTCATCAACACCATATGACAGTAGTAGACTTGGTAATTAATGAGGAACAGCATCGAATGACTGTGGGCTGGTACCTAGACTACCTGTACCAGTTATCATAGGACAGGATTTTCCCCATTTTGAAGAACTGTTGAAAACACAAAAGTCCTGTCATGATTTAGTGACTGCAACTACCAGGTCACAAGCTAAGTTAATCCAATCTGCCCCAGAGTTTTCCTTTGATAAGGACATATTTGGAAGTCCCTGAAATCTTGAAAATCCCGAAAATAAAAAAGGGGAGAGAAACAGCAATGGCAGGTAATGAAAGGACAGAATGTCCTGTATGTGGTCACAGGTTTATCTGAAGAGGACATTAAGAAAGAACAAATATTTGACATTACTTTAAAACCAGTTTTTGAACAGGTTCACCAGGCTGTGAAAGACGGATAGACTCATTTTATAGTGAAAATGATATATTGTACCATGTTTTCTTTAATCCTGCTACCAAATTAAGTGTTGAGAAACTAATAGTACCCAAGTTATATAGGGATACATTGATTCACCTTGCACATGACCTTCCGATGGCTGGTATTGAAGGAAGGGACTGTACAATGAGCAGGTTATCACAGAGGCTTAACTGGCCAGGTATTCACCAGGATGTACAGTAGCTGAGTACTGTCATGCTTGTGCTGAATGCCAACTAGTGGCACAATGGGGTAAGAAAGATCGAGTGCCCCTACAACCCATCCCATATGTCACTACTCCTTTTGAATGAGTTGTCATGGACATTGTTGGGCCACGTACCACCAGCTCAAAGGGTAATTGATTCATTTTAGTGGTCAGCAATTATGCAACAAGATACCCTGAGGCTATACCTCTACACACTGCAAAAGCTTCTCACATCACTGAGGAGCTGGCCAGAATCTTCAGTCAGATGGGTATACTGCAAAAAAATTCTTACAGACAGAAGTAGCAATTTTACCTCATAAATGTTAAGAGAATTGTATAAACTCCTAGAGGTATCTTCAATAAGGACCTCTCCATACCACCCTCAAACTGATGGTCTGGTGGAATGCTTTAATAAAACACTTAAAACCATGTTTAAAAAGTATGTGGCAGAGGAAGGTAGAGATTGGAACAGGTATCTCCCTTATCTCCTGTTCTCATAACAAGAGGTACCTCAGGCCACCACTGTTTTTCCCCACTTTGTACTATTTTATGGAAGGAACCCTATAAGTCCCTTTGATGTTGTTAAAGAACACTGGGAGGACAGAAAGAATGTAGGGCATACAAACATATTAGACTATATGTCCACCTTAAGAAAAAGATTAATATTTTTATTTTTTATTTTCGTATTTAGCCTCCTCTCCTCCCCTCAGCTCTGGTCTCCTTGGGAGCACCAAGGAGTCATCCCTCTGTGGTCTGCCCTACCTGGACAGTCCTCCGTCATTCATGTAGCCTCAGTTTACCCCCCAGGTGGGGATAAGGTGGGCCCCTAACACCCTGAGCAGTCCGTAGCATCTGTTGGCAGGGTGCCAGGTGGGCGGCCGCAGATCAAGGGCAAGCTCCAGTGCTCCATCTCCGCCAGAGCTGAAGGGCGTTTTTCCTGTTTTCTTGGGGAGTGGCTGGCACCCTGATGTCAAGGCATGGAACTGACATGTGTCACTCCCCCACCTCTTCTCTCTACATCGTCAGCGCTTGCTACATCTCTGGCCTCCACCAGGGGCAGTCGTGCACCAACTTGGGACCCCTGTCCCTTCCCAGCAGAGGAGAGCTGTCCTCTGGATACTCAATCCTTTCCCTCCCCTGCTGACCCCCAGCAACCCGGGCTCGTTCCTGAACCTAGGTTGCCGGCATGGAGCGAGGTGTGGCGTCCAGTGCCTCAACCCTCAGTGCCACCGGGCTGGCCCAAAGAAAACGATTAATATAATTTGTGACTATGGCACACAAGGATGTAACCCATAAACAACAAGAACAGAAAGGGGTTAATGATGTTGGACACAAAGAAAAATGCTTTACACCAGCAGAACAGGTTTTGTTGCTTTTATCTTCTACTGAAAACAAGCTCCTCCTGAAATAGCAATGTCCCTTTAAAGTGGTGAGACAGACCAGAGTAGTTAACTTTGAAATAAAGATGTCTAGGAGGACACCCATAAAAAGGATTTACTATGCTAACATACTCTGCAAGAGAGTAGAAAAGTCTCCCCCCCCCATCCCTGTTTGTACACCCTGAGCAGTCAGACACAGATTTAGACGTTGCCTATGGGAGTCTGGACATCTCCAAAGAGGAACTGAACATTTAGATTAATTCTGGGCTGGAGGCAGGCAGAGACTTGAGATAGATCAGTTGCTAGAACACTATAAGGAAACTTCTACCAGTACTTCAGGGACAGCAGAAGGGGTGGTTCACAACATAAGGATGACACAGAGTAAGCCGATACATGAAGAACCTGTTTGGTTGCCTGACAAAATCAGACAAAAGGTGACAGAGGAGGTACATTAAAAATGGAACGGTTAGGAGTCATTGTGCCCTCCAAGAGTGCCTGGTCCTCCCTGGTGGTAGTGGTACACAAGAAGGAGGGAGTTTTGAGGTTGTGTTTAGATTTTAGCAAAATAAGCACCATTTCCACCTTCAACAGGTACCCCATGCCCTGTATTGACTTCCTCCTGGACAAGATGGGCAATGCCAGATACATCAGTACTTTAGACTTAACTAAAGGATATTGGCAGTTCCCCCTAGCTCTAGATGCCCAACAATTGACTGATTTTTTCACACCCAATGGACTTTATCAGTTCAAGACCATGCCCTTTGGCCTGCATGGTGTCCCAGCCACATTTCAAGGATACATGGATCATGTCTTTAGGTCACAAACATCATACAGTGCCGCATATCTGGATGGTGTTATTATTTTCAGTCCAGATTGGCAAACACACTTGGTATATCTTAGCTCAGTCATCCAAGCCATTAAAGATGCATATCTTACAATCAGTCCTTCCAAATGTGCCATAGCTAAGACAGAAACAAGATATCTGTGGTTCATAATAGGCCATGGGATGGTGAAACCATAAATGAGCAAAGTAGAAGCAGTTGCTAATAGCCCTATCCCCAGCACCAAGAAACATGCCCGATCATTTCTGGGGTTGGCTAGCTATTACAGACATTTAATTCTGGACTTTTCTACTATTGCAACTCCTTTGACAGAGTTAACAAATAATAAGTACCCCAACAAAGTTAAACTGATACTGTACATGACTACGAAGAGGCATTCCGGAGTATAAAGGCCATCTTATGCTCTGCACCTGTTCTAGTTAGCACAGGCTTTCATTCTCCCTTTGAAGTCCATACAGGCACCTCTGACACAGGCATGGGGCAGTATTGACCTAACATGACAAAAATGGAGAGCATCCAGTCATATATATATATATATATATATATATATGTGTGTGTGTATATATATATATATATATATATATACATATATATATATATATATATATATATATATATATATATATATAAGTACCAATATATGCTACTCGAGAGACAAAGTGTGACAATCAGGTTCCAAAATTTATTTGGGCCAATTGTAATAACCATATCATATTTACATTGGGTGCATGTGGTAGTATTTCAGTCCCCAACATAACGATAGTTTGTAGTTCAGAGGTGCTAAAAAATGGGATTAAAAGGGGCAAAGTAATGTGAGTAACATCGTGTCCTTGACAGCAAATTTGTCATATTATCAAACACATATTTTTTTATATTAGTATGTCTATGGTATCTATTTAGGTAGCATAATATCTAACTTTTCAGTTTTTTATCATAAACTTAACTTGTTGGTAATTATGCCACAATATGTTTACTTATCACAGCATGCCCAAATTTGGACATGTTTAAGTTTGGCTACCACAGTCATGTCCTTGATTTTCTATCCCATTTTTTTTTTTTGCACAACTATATTACCCTCATAGGAAAAGACAGAAATCACTTAATTTTCAGAAAGTGAATTATACTTTATTTACAAGGTTTTTTCCCACAGGATGTCATGTGAGTAACTCAGACTACACAGGACGTCACGCGAGTAACTGAGACACAACACAAGAAGTCACATGAGTAACATGGACACCAGAACAGTAGTATCAGTATCATACCAAGTGTCTCACTAAGTCATGCCAACAGTTATTGCTAATGTTCAACCAAAAAAATGATTGTCATACTATGGATATTTGGTATAACATTTTTTGAGCATTTTGAAGATTGTACTGAAGTCACAACATTATATTAACTTAAGATATTCACAAATGTTTTATGTTACAGTGAAGTGTGGACTGAATCTCACCTGGTCTATCAATTACATATACCAGCTGGTCCCAAGCCTACAATAAGAGAGAGGGAAACCAACAATATATTTATGAGATGAATGGGGATGTTTGAGATTAATGCATGCCCTTGCTGCTTGTGATAGTCAAGACTGAAGGCAAAACAATGCAAGTGTATTAGTGACTTATAACATGGGGTAGATAAAGGCAGGTGAGTGGTAAACAACCATCAGGTTACCATTGCTTACTCCACAACATATGACAGCTATTGGTGAACCATCCCTCTGAGAGATCAGCCTGTGTTTCTCTTCTGATCTTGTTATAGTGCAAAGTTGCAATCTGTGGAGCAGCCATTACTATCCCTGCTTAGTGAGTGAGAGCCGAGGCCTGCCATGTAGTCCCAGGCAGCGCAGCAACAGTAGCTGTAGTGTTCAAAGTATGTAGTCTTGCTTCTTACCCAAGCTTGTTCCCAGAGTGAAGTGTGTGGTCCCCATGGTCATTTTTCTGTTGCACAGCCAGATTGACAGGTAAATCCCATAGTTGTGGCATAAAGTCAAATGGAACAGTGTGAAGGGAGGGAGACCCCCCCCCAATGATGTCATGATCTGAAAGTGAGCTTTATGCTGGTGGACAGAGAAGCAGAGTTCCAGAAAGACCTGCAAGCTCTGAGTCCCATTAGTTGCCATTTCTTAATTGGTAGAATATAGTCTGGTAGACTGTTGACTGCACTGCTGGGAAAATGTTTACTGCTTGCCATGCATTAGTGTAACCACAGACAGAGAGACAGAGCAGCTAAGCCAGTGGAGGTATAGACACCGTGTCTGTACCCTAGCGGCAACTCCATATTTTGCACTTCAGAGCTACTGTGCTGTCTCAGAAGACATATCATGCACAACAAATGTCAGAGAAAGCATAGCAACACTTTCCTTCTGACATCTATATGTGCATGACAGCCATTTTGTTGGGGACTAATTTTTTAGGCAGCAGAATACAGTAATTTGCATGTCTTTTATAAAAGGAGAAAAAACATATATATTGCTTTCTCCTTGTTTTGTAGTGCACCCTCTGTTATAAGTGTAATAGCCCACTCGGTTATTGGGGATTAAGCAACACACTGGGTGTTGTGAGGACACTCAGCCAGCAGCCTCATGCTTCATAATGCACTCAGAGTATTGATTAATCCCTAATAACTGCACACCCTGGAGTGGGTTACTTCCTACTAATAGAACTATGCCCTTGAGTGGGTTGCTTCAATCTTAAAATGTGTTTTAAGAAATGAAAATGAAATTAAAAACAGACTTCAGGGGCCAGATCTTCAAAAGCTTGCCCATGTGCAAAACCTAGTTTTTCTGCACAAACCCAGATTTGCGCAGATGTCTGTATTCCAAAGCCCTGTTATGGGCAAACGAGGTTTGTGTCCAGGAGATTTTCTGAGGTTGGCACAATACAAATGGAAAATCATGGACCTGAAATCTGGTGAAGTCCTGTAATCACATCGTGCAAAGTAATTTTGCATGGTCCCCTTGTATGGTGCAGATATACACAATTATCCCTGTTACTAATGATGCCATCCCACAGATCTCAGCCACAACTGAAGACACAGCACCTTCCTGTTGTCAAATGGACCCCTCCATGGTACCGTCATTCACTGTGTCCACAGCATGGTCCTGCAGGTGCATATGGCAACCAGTGCATTTTGGGAGAGGGTGCACTTTTAGGTTTCTTCAGCTATTGTAGTTAATGTCAGTAATTGTTTGATATGCCATGCTAGGCCCTCAGCCTATCATGCAGCACATGGCACACCAAACTATTACTGTGATTCACTGCAACAGCAAAGTAAGCCTAAAAGTGCACAAAAAAAAAACGGAATAAAAAAAAAAACAGAACAAAGGGTAACACTTTAACAGTCACTGACCGCAATCATCCCAGTAAGGAAAAAACAGTATTTTTCTTCACTTGTACTGTCATGGAAGCCATTTAAGGCATACCATGTAGCACATAGCCCAGTTACTGAGATACACTGCAACAACAGCCAAATGAGCCTAAAACTGCACAAAAACAGGGTTGATGTTTTTGGTGAATGCAACCCGGTTAGCATCAATTACAGTCATTTTGCATCCATTTTTGGTGTTTATGCCCTTTTAGGCTCATTTTACTGTTGCAGTGAATCTCAATAATTGTTTAATGTGCCATGCTAGACTCTTGGCCTAACATGCAGCACATGGCACACCTAATGATCACAAACCGTATTGCTGAAATGTAAATGGTTCTGTGCTGGTGTTTGGGTGCTCAGTGTTGAGTCGGTGGGTGCAATATTTTTTTTTAAAGTTGCTATCTTATAGACTCCTGTGGATCTGAGAAATTTGTGGATTTCCCAACGCTTTGTTTACTGCTGCTGTTATTTGCTGTTATTTGCTTTACTGCTGCTAAATGGCTTTGATGCACTTGCACATAAAATAAATAAGTACTGTGAGTACGTTTGGAGTGCTGACCATTTTTCTGTTCTACAGAAGTGTTTTTACAAAAATAAATATGATATTAACCAGGATTTCTTTTTTAAGTTTAGCAGATAAGCAGGTAGTTTAAAAGTAGTTCTGGTGTTCTGATGCCTCCAACACAATATAAGCCCTAAAGAGATCAGATCTACACAAACTGAGCACCTGCAGAGACCAGGTCCTATTCATTTACTCCCTAATACAACATGTATTTTATTTCTCATTACAGAACTCTCCAAACTGTAGATATGGTGTTCTGATGCCTAATACAAAATGAACCCTAGCACTAACCAGGTCCATTTGATATACTCCCCAAAAGTGCACTTTTTTTGCCCAGTACAGAACAAACTATTTAGCAGCAGTAACATTAAAGGTGCCCCTGATAGAGAATAAGATCACACAGAATGCCTCCCCCACAGGAACCAGGCCACACAGAATGATCCCCATGTAGAGACTTGGTCTACAGAATAGGTAAATATGTGTAACCATTTAATCTAGGAAACCTGCAGTTGTTCAACTTTAAAATGCTTTATAATCAACTCTCTCTGCCCCTACCACACCCTTCATACCCTGAGCTCAGCATCTTGGGACCATGAGGCAAGGTCCGACTACATGTCTCTGTGTTTCCCAAAAAGCAAATGTGTACCTTAACAATCTGCAGACATCTGACACACCGGGGAACAAAAGAGCTCCTGACATGCAGAGAGAATAGCCCACTGTAGTGCCGGTAATGTGCATAACTCCAAACTTCAGGAGGACACCATGTATTGTCCAGAATGTAGGTGGCAGTACAAAGAATACAGACCCACCAGGTCCACAGATTTAAAGAGCCATGGGGTAATGACTGAAGGTGTCAGCATGCATTTCTGGTTCTGAACATTCTGGGCCAGTGGAGGAACCAATAGTAACGTGGGTAACAAAAGGACATGAAAATAACACGCCATGGAAAAAGGGAATTTTCTAAATAAATGAGTTATAACAAACTGCAAGGTTTTGGCAGCATGTCAGTAACAAAAAGAAGGTCACCAGACACAATAATGTTTTTGGACCACAGTTCATGCAAATTAAAGGCACAGTCTGCTTAGGATGAGGTACTAGATGGACAGTACATGTAATGAACGTTACAGCTGTATAAAATGATTAAATAAAAGGCAAAAACTTGTATTCTGTACAGGGAGTTCTTGGGGGAGGCTTAAATGAAATAATTAGATAACACATTAACAACAGTTGGGTTTCTAAGGCACAATAAAGGGCTGTATTTAAATACTTAAATTGGGAATAGAAGCAATGTCACAAAATGGAACCCTATTTGAAGGCCTAAATCGATGTTTGTGATAAAACTGAAAGAGCACAGTGGAACCAAACTGGGCCATGTTATGTCTAATATCTCTCCTAATGTGGGACTACAAATTAGGTGTGTCATGTGAACCTTTTAACAATTCAGCAAAACTTTACAGGGTGTCAATGTGCAGTAGGTATGAGTCTCTCGAATACTGTATTCATGCCTATATATATATATATATCAGTCAGAAACTCTATGAAAGGGAGAGGAAATATTCTACCATTGAAAAGGAGTGCCTAGCCATTAGATGGCCATAGAGGCCCTAAAATACTAGCTCTGGGGAAATTAATTTACCATTAATACTGATAATAATGTGTTATGCTGGTTGAACCAGATAAAAGAAAAAAATAATTGGATTATGAGTTAGTACCTGGCTTTACAGCCATATTGATTTGTTGTTAAGCACCGAGCAAGGGCACAACACAAACTGCAGACTTTATGTTCAGATATAAGGCAGACGGTGTCCCAACGGGAAAGAAAAATGTAATAATTTGAAAACTGAAATTGTTATGATTATGATGTTTTATGATGTTTAATGCTAAAACAGGTTGATTAAGTAGAATCGTTTTGGACAACCTGGATACTACAATCTCAGGGAATAGATGGTATGCAGATGTTAACACATCAGAAAAGACATGCCATATGCATTATTAAGGGTCCCTGAGGGGAGCTTCTGAGACTGGGTGGGTGGAAGTTCCAACCCTTCTAGGGTGAAGGGTCTTTTGTCAACAGTCCTGACTGTTGCCTTCTTGTGTTAGGAGGTATGTAACAGGGTATGTTGCCCCTATTAAAGTATAAGTATAACAACATCTAGAATGTGAAAGTCCCCATTAAGAATTATTCTTTTTCATTCTGTTCTATACTCTCTACTTTTTTTCCTTTTCTCTATTCATTTCTCTGTCAGGGTGGCCAACCTGACAGTATTCTATCCCTTTACTGTCCCTTTTTTGATAACAAAAACAATCTCCCTGTTGCTGGTGTGAGCCATGCCTTTAATGCTAAACTCCCAAGAGGGAGATAGAAATGAAAGAGTGAGTCATGCTTGCATAAATAAAACAGAAGTACATGGCACCCTGAAGAAATACATGGTACCCAGCAGAATGGAGTGCTTTGAAAAAGATTATGACCCTATAAAGAGAAAGAAGAAGATTCAGTGAGCACACAAGGAGCACACTGCTCCTGTGGTGTGGGAGCTTGTTTTAAAGAATGCTGCAACATGCAGCTTATGCTCAAAACAAAAGGTTCAGGAGCAGACTATGGCTCCGAACACAGCCGCCAGCCACAAGATGAGGCTGAAGATTTAATAATGCTGAAAGAGCTTTGTTTCTTCTGTGTCGGAGCAAAGGAAGCTCTGAAACACTGTAGCAGCTGCACAAAGCAGCTTAGAATAAATAGCATTCATTTGCAGGATGGTGCTCTGTTTAAATGTGTGCCGCACCAGGAAGCAAGAGCTACAAAGTGTAATGGACACTATACGCATAGGTTATATTAGCCATGCAGTGTCTGCAGTTATAGAAAACAGCCCAGAAGGTTATGATGGGCTATTAGAAAAACAAGAGCTAAAGCTATTATAAGGCTCAAATGAAAATAAACCCAGTGGCTGATATCTCAGCCGTCAGAAACAAAACAAGGGAGCTGTTAAAATGAATAAATGTGGCTTATGAATGGTGATGAGGATTGAGGCTTTGGATGCCACACCTCATGCCATGCTGGCTATCTGGGCTTGGGAATGGACTCAGGTCATCGGGGTTGGGAGCGGAGGGAATGGAAGGGATTGGGTGTCTGGAGGACTGTTTTCCCTTCCTGGGGTGGGTACTGCAGTAAGCCTTGCTCCATAGTGGCACCTGGTGGTGACCAGGTGACCCTGCAGGTAGTGAGGCTCTACAGAATGTTGGCAGAAGGAGTGGTGGCAGACATGTGCATGCTAGGTGTGCTGACGTCATGGCATGCATGAACTCCAGGGGTGAAACACACACAGAAAAACCCTGTCAGCCAGTGGAGATGAAGGGGACCCCAGAGACGTGCCCATATCTCGTTGCCAGACCTGCCTCAGTGGATCTCCTGATCCTCACTCCAGGCCCATGGTGGTCCCTCTAATTCCAGGAAGGCTGCCAAGAGCAGGCAGGCCCTCCCCCAGGGGTGATCTGGGGGCTGGATAAGCCATGGAGACTGGGTGGGAGACCATGTGGGGAGGTTTCAGGTTGGGAGTAGAGGCAACCATTGACAGGGTACCCTGTAAAGATGCCCTGGTGTAGTCAGAGAAGAACAATAATAAAAAAAAAATAAACAAAATGACATGAGGCTAATGATCAAAACAAAAGGTTCAGGAGCAGACTACGGCTCCCAACATAGCTGTCAGCCGCAAGATGCGGCTAAAGATTTAAAAATGCTGAAAGAGCTTTGTTTCTTCTGTTTCAAAGCAAAGGAAGCTCTGAAACACTGTAGCAGCTGCACAAAGCAGCTTAGGGTAAATAGTATTCATTTGCAGGATGGTGCTCTGTTTAAATGTGTGCCACACCAGTGGCAAAAGCTTTAAAGTATAACAGACACTATGGGCATAGAAACATAGAAACATAGAATTTGATGGCAGATAAGGACCGCTTGACCCACCCAGTCTGCCCATTTCCTTACCTAGTGGATGAGCTGCAGATCCTAGTTAACCAGCAGCCTACTTCTTCCTACCCCCAACCCCTTGAATTGCCTTATGACTGTCCCATGCATGCTTGAATTCCACCACTGTTTTTGACTCCACAACCTCCTCCGGAAGGCCGTTCCATGCATCCACAACCCTCTCTGTGAAAAAATACTTCCTTAAATTACCTCTAAGCTGCCCCCCCCATCTTCAAATTGTGACCTCTTGTTCTTGCACACCTCTTTTTTTGAAAGATACTACCCTCTTGGACTTTGTTGATTCCCTTGAGGTATTTGAAAGTTTCTAGCATGTCTCCCCTCTCCCTCCTTTCCTCGAGGCTATACATATTAAGCTCCTTAAGTCTCTCTTCATATGTCTTCCACTGCAGACCCTGCACCATTTTAGTTGCCCTCCTCTGGACAGCTTCCATCTTGTCTATGTCTTTGCGGAGACTGGGTCTCCAGAACTGGACACAGTACTCCAGATGGGGTCTCACCACCTGTCTGTACAGAGGGCCTATGAACAGAGGGATAATAACTTCCTATTTTCTACTGATGATGCCTCTCCCTATGCATCCCAGTATCCCCCCAGCCCTCCTTGTTGCCCTCTCACATTGCTTGCCCACCTTTTGGTCATCTGATATGACTACCACCAGGTCCCTTTCCATTTTTGTTGTTGTTAGTATCTCACCCCCCCCCCATTGTGTACTCTTCCCCTGGGTTTTTGTTTCCCAGGTGCATTACCTTGCACTTCTTAGCATTAAATCTAAGCTGCCATACATTTGACCATTCCTCTAACCTGCCAAGTCCCTTCTCATCCTTTCCACCCCACCTTGTGCATCAACTCTGTTGCAGATCTTTGTGTCATCTGCAAAGAGACATCCTTTCCTTCAGTCCTTCTGCAATGTAGCTTATAAAGACATTGAAGAGGACCGTCCTATACTGACCCTGCGGTACCCCACTAGTAACCCCTTTCTTCAGAGTGGACTCCATTTACTATTACTCTCTGTGTCCTATTCTCCAGCCAATTCTTTACCCAGGCTGTCATCTTGGGACCCACTCCCAGGCTGGCTAACTTGTATATTACTCTTTAATGTGGGACTGTGTCAAATGCCTTGCTAAAGTCTAGGTAGGCCATGTCCACAGCCCCTCCCTGATCTACTGCTTTGGTCACCCAGTCAAAGAAATCTATCAGATTTGTCTGGCATGACCTTCCTGCTGTGAATCCATGCTGCCTTGGGTCCTGTGCCCCTCTGGCCTCTAAATACTCGACAATTCTTTCCTTCAGAAGTGATTCCATCATTTTCCCTACCACTGAGGTTAAACTAACAGGTCTGTAGTTTCCTGCTTCTGCCTTGCTCCTACTTTTGTGAAGGGGAATCACATCTGCCCTCCTCCAGTCCTTGGGTACCACCCCATCCTCCCATGATTTGTTAAAGAGGGTAGTCAGTGGTGTCACTAGTTCTACCCTTAGTTCTTTTAGAATTCTGGGAGGAATCCCTTCAGGCCCCATTGCTTTGTCCACCTTCAGTTTTAAGAGTTCTTTCAGAACCCTTTCTTCTGGAAATGGACTAGTATCAACTTCTGTATCCAGAGTGTTTCTACTGTTTGTTTTAGGTACCTCCCCCTCTTCCTTTGTAAATACTGAGCAAAAATATTTGTTTAGTATCTCTGCCTTTTTACAGTCACCCTCTGCCCACCATCCCTCCCCTTTATTAAGCCTCACTATCCCTTCCTTGGTCTTCCTTCACTCTCTGATGTACCTATAAAAGGTTTTATCCCCCTTCTTAACTGAGTAGGCTATCTTTTCCTCGGTTTGGGCCTTTGCTGTTCTGACTGCCTTCCCAGCTTCCTTTTGCTTTAACTGATACAGTTCTCTGTCCTGCTCCTTCTGTGATTCCTTGTACTTCCTGAATGCTTTCTTTTTCTCTTGAACCTTCACTGCCACTTCCTTTGAGAACCAAAGTGGTTTCTTACACCATTTCGTTTTGTTTATTTGCTTCACACAAAGGCTTGTTACCTCTGTGATGGCAGTTTTTATTATTCCCCATTGTTCTTCCACCCTCCTTCCTGCCCATTTGCTAGTGCATTCCTTAGACACTCACCCATTTTGGCAAAGTCAGCCCTCCTAAAGTCCAGTACTTTTGCCTTTGAATGGCTTGACTCTTTTGCTGTGTTTATTGTGAACCATACTGTTCGATGGTCGCTAGTTCCCAGATGGCTACCCACTTCTACATCTGTGATCCTCTCTTCATCTCCATTTGAGAGAACCAGGTCTAAGATTGCTCTCTCTTGAGTGGGCTCCAATACTAGTTGTCTAAGGCATGCCCCCTGTAGGGCATCTAGAATAACCCCACTCTTTGAAGTGGCTGCTGCAACTGCACTCCAGCATAGGTTATATTAGTTCCACAGTGTCTGCAATTATAGGAAACAGCCAGGAAGGTTATTACGGGCTATTAGAAAAACAAGGGCTAAAGCTATTAAAAGGCCTAAATGAAACTGAACCTGGTGGCTGCTATTTCAGCCATCATAAATAAATCAAGGGAGTTACTAAAATAAATAAATAGCTCCACTGTAGGAGGAGCACAGATATAGGGCTATAATGTATAAGACCTTGTAGGCATAAGGAAAACAAAGCAATTAAATGCATGTATGTGAATATGTATAAAGAGTTTAAAAAGACAGGAATAAATAAATATTGAAAATTCATTTTGGACTTCTGGGTTGGAGGGAGAAGAGAGAAGAGGAGTGGTCCCTCATTCTCCCATTCCCCTTACCAACCTAGAAATACCCTTACTATAAAAAGCTATAATAAAACACAGTTTATGAAATAAGAATGTTTTACCTGGAAAGTTGTATGAGTGTTGCTATGCAAGCAATAAAACCCGACATGGTGGGCAGTATTGGGCAATACCGGACCACCCAGTGGCGAAATGAGGCCTAACGCTGCAGGTGGAGGGCTTTATAGCCTCTGGAAGGTCCAGTATTGCCCAACACCACCCATCCTGAAGGGTATTATTGCACTTAGAAAATGGGCACTGTGAAAAAAAAATTGTATAATAAAAAGAACTTTTTTTCAAAATTAGATTAAAATTAGTTTAGTAATAAAATAGTTCCTCTACCTGTATTGGAATGATGTGCCATTTCTTTTACTTGGTTCTCATGGTTCCCACCACACACACACACACACACACACACACACACACACATCATGATTCCAGTTTCTTTAGAGAAAGCTGAATGCCCCCAACTCACAGATAAATGACATACAGGTTGTGATTCTTTTTTGTACCCTGACATTGGTCCATGGTCCCCCCCAGCCCCGTGTGTGTTGAATCTCATCCAACTGGCACGAAAGAGTGATGGTGATCATCCCCCCGCTCACCGAACAGACACTCTCAGGAACTTTTTCTTAATTCATTTTTTAAACTGCAGGCTTGACAGCAGGTGGCTACATAGTGGAGGTTGGGCGCAAGATGTCAAAGGACTTGTAAGACTTGAGCAGCAGCTATCATATTCCACGGAAATGCAGGATTGTTGTATTCAGGAGAGATACCAGCAATGCCAACTACACTTGTATGGCGGTTTTGATTTTTTTTGTGAAAAAGTGAATCTCACAGAAATTTAAGTAGTGGTCAGCAATGGGGAGGGGAGCGGAGATGGAGGAGAGCTACGACTGAGCAAGTGGCTTTGAAAAGGAGCAATCCTCACAGAAGCTGCAACACTGCTACATTAGAGAAAAGTAAATACAAGTTTTGTCAGTGCTGTGTAGCTGACAGTCGTTTGCAATTACCTGCTTGCATGAGTTTGTGGTGGGCTCACTCTGTCTTGCTAACTGGTAAACAAAATGGCAGTAGTTTTAAATTTTGTGCCCACTGCTTCAGCCAGTGAAGTAGTAGGCTGGGCACAATCATACTCTTGGATGGGCATGAGGCAGGTTTGGGCTGGGACTTTTTATTTGATGGGCATCTATTGTCTGATAGATGCCCACCTAAATAAGTGTCTCCGACAATCAGAAGAGAGAATTGTCTTTGCCCAGATTTCTAACTAGGGCTGGCAGCCTCAAACTGAATGGTTATATAGAAACTGTGGCTAATGATGTCATCAAAGTAGGAGGGGCTTTGCCCCATAATGAGCACCCTTATGGTGAGAAGAGGTTTATATGTATTTAGAAGTCGGCTACATATGATGTGATATTTTGTATGTTAAGCCAAGATCATTACTTCTCTGTAACAAACACTATTTGATATGTATTGCATTTAGTAAAGAAATATATTAGGATGAAGCTTAAGGCCGGGATATTCAAACTGTGCCAGGCTGTGGCACAAGCCTGGGTGCAGCTCAACTTTGTTGTGCAGGGGTGTGACCCAGGCGATATTCAACTGAGCTGTGCTATGGTGCAGCAGCTTTGAATATCGCATCCTGGCCACCCCCACTGTGCATGGTGCAGTGGCACTGCACCAGTGCAAGTGGCCAGAGTGGAGCATGGAGATGCGTAGGCACAAGTGCCATTGCACCATGCACAGCACCTACAATATTGAAAAGGGGACATGCAAATGGGGCCATAATATATGCAAGGCACACAGGGGGCCATTTTCATCTCATTACGGCCCCATTTGCATGCCAGGCAGCAGCCGTCAGGGACTGACACCCCCTGCAGCCCGATCACGGGCATTCCTGTAATATAAAGAAAGTCCAATATCCCTAGTGATCCAGTGGACCTCTATGTGCCCTGATCATGGGCATCACTATAGCCCTCCCACCGCAAGTCCAATATCCCTGGTGTTCGATGTACTTCCCACCCACCCACTGAGCCCCACTGCCCGCTCCCCCGTCAGCGGTGGGCAGCAGCACCCACCCGTCTGCCACCCGCCACCTGCCGACTGACAGCTTGGTAGGGCTACACACCTATTGGTTCTGGCACGAGCCAATGGGCGTGCAGCCCATACCATATTCTCAAGCCAGATATGAATGAATTCATTCCACATGTCTGGACAAGTATAATGGTATGGGCTGCATAGCTCATGCTATGACAATAAGCGTGCAGCCACCAGCAATGTCGGTCGGCCAGCGAGGCGGCAGGTAACGGAGTGCTGTCGCCTGCCGTGCGGCGGAGTCAAGTGGTGAGAAATGAGAGATGAGCCACTAGATCACCAGGATAACTGAAGGGTCTAATAATGATGCCAGCGATCGGGCTCAGTGCGAGACCACTGGATCTGAGAGATGTTGGACTTGGGAGGGCTATGGTGATGCCGGTGATCGAGGGCATGAGGGGCCTCCAGTGCAGCCAGGAACAAGTGATGGCCACCCACAGGTAGCAGCTGCAGTGTTGTGCCCTGCACGTGTGGCAGCTCACCTGTGGGTGGCCATCACTTCTTCCTTTTGTAGGTAACTTTGTGCAGGTGCAGGTAGGGAGTTCGCATGCATGACTCTGCACATATTGGGCTGAATATCGGGCTGTGCAGGTTATGCGTAAATACCCCCACCTGTGCCTGCATACATACTGATGTGCTCAGCACATTGGTATTTGTCTGTGCCTTTTCCACACAGAATATCACACGGGTCACATCAGTGGGTTGTACATGGTGCAACACTGTTGCGCCATGTGCAACCCTTTTGAATATCTGGGCCTAAGTACCTAATCACATGACCTTTGATGTCATGAGTAGGAGAGTATATAAACCCATCACCAGGGGGTACAGAAGAGAGAGGTGAGCCTGTGTGTAGCTGGCCACAGAGAGAGAGGAGGTGTGTGTGTGTGTTTTCACACCATTCTAAGTTAAAAAGCAAAGTTAAGACCTGAGTGAAGAAGTGGAATAGTTGGAGCAAGTTAATTTCAGGCTGGTAGGTGCACTGTACTAACATTCATTTTTCTTTCTGTACATAAGTATGTTTTTATTCTTTTTTTTTATTTTGAGATTTAAAGAAAATAAAAATTAAAAACGCACAAATGCATTTGTTTATGCACTGTACTCCTATCTGAAGTGTCTATTTTATACCCACATCTTAACACACATCAGCTAAACTGATGCTGCATTGTAATTGTAGTGAATGAAAAATGAAGGAACCTAAAGTGTGTAGCAAGGCGGGAGCTCTGGTACATTCAGAAGGCAGTATAGAAAAGGTGGAAAATTGCAAGAAATAAGACGAGTTATGGGGCGCATGTAAGAGTTGTGTAAAGGGTAAAATATTTTGAAGGAATGTAAAGCTTTGACTTATGTCCAGGATCAGAATGGAGCCTGTCTTGCAGTTTTGACAATGACAAGTTATTTTTAGGGCTTTCTTCCCACATGTACACTGTAAATGTGTTAGTAAACATGACAACAACCCATCATGTGGCAGAGTGATTTATTTCTGACATGACAAAAGGGACACTGAGCAAAACTTGTCAAGTAATAAATGGAAATCCCGTACCTAGAGACTGAATGTACCCAATTGAAACTGGTGAGCAATTACCACATACGTTAGAAAAGTAGAGTACCCCAGGAGCTATGAACACCCCTATTCTCTGCCTGATGCCAAGACAGTAATATCATATAGTACTGTACCAGCCCATCCCTGAAAGAACAGGGACAGTAACCACAGCTGAAAGATATTCTTGGACTGCATGCTACACAGTGATCTATTACCAACTTTTTTCTAAGAAGCAGCGTGTGGCAACTTGGGTGGGAATTAGATGACATACTATCTAGGGTCTGCAGCAGCTAACTAGTACATTTTTAGCAAGTGCTGCCTTGTTGGCATTCTTGACATTTATTTATTTAGTTTTTGTTTACCAGGTAAGGTGCACTAGCCATAGCAATGACTATTTTCAGGCATGACCCAGGAGAATAAAAGAACAAAACATTTTTACAATAGACTTGAACAGATAATATAGATAGAGAAGTAAAATACAATATATAAATACAGTGTAAGTAATGGGAACAGGTTGATACAAAGTAGAACAAACAGGTTTACAATAACAAAAATAGGGCAATAATAAAATTAAGGGTGGGCAGGCAGAGTAACAATTATAAACAATGTGGTAGAAAACATCAGTTAAGCTAAGTGAGCATGTCAGCAGGTAGTCAAGGGAGATGGAAAGCAAAAGAAAAAAGGGATAATCGAAGTAGGGGGAGGTGTAAGGGAATGAAAGGGAGAAAAAGGGGGTGAGATGGGGATTAATAGATTAAGATAAAGAGTTATGATTGTAACAAGCTAGGAGACAGGATAGTACTGAGATAAGTCAGTTGAGACAGGGAACAGAAAGGAGGCTTTTGGGTAGGGGAAAAAGTGAAAAAACAAGTGCTGTGCTGGGGGGTTTGAAATGGGGGCAAGAGAGTGGGACAGCAAGATGATCATGCAGCAAGTGTATGAAAGAGGCATGAGAGGATGCCTGACAGATGGTTAGAGGCAGGGTGTTCCATTTTTTGGGGACATTGCAGGAGAAAGCGCTCTCCCCTTTGGAGGAGTGGTGTCTAGGGATGACGACATGGACTTTGGCAGCAGAGCATAGTTCATAGCTGGGCAACTGATTAAGGAAGAATTCTGCCAAGGATTTAAGCATTTGATTCTGGATGATGCTGTCTATGAAGGAGCAGAGTGCATAATCTCAGAAGGCTGCTGGAGAAAGCTATCCAAGCTCAGAGTAGAGGAGGCAGTGGTGTTTTAGCCGATTAGAGGAAGATGCATACCTAGTGATATTATTGAATGTAACATCCCACTTCTGAAAGTTAGTCTTACATGATGAGGCATAAGCTGCCACCCCATATGTGAGTGATGGCAGTAGTAAGCCATGGGCTATGGCAAGCAGAGTGAGTACATAGCTGGAGCGGTAGGCCATGCCAAGTTTCATATTAGTCAGCTTGCATGTCTGTTGGATATGAAGATCAAAGGTGAGAGTAGGATCAAGTGTGATACCCAGATACTTAAAAGAGGGTACAACCATGAGGCAGAGCCTTTTTTTTGGTGGAGATATGGAAAGTGGGCTGGGCAAGTTTACATTTAGCATAGGAGCCAAATAGCATGGCTTGGGTCTTTGAGACATTCAGGACAAGCCTCTTTTTTACCAGCCATCTTCTAGTTGTGTAAAATCTTGGGAGAGTTGCAAATTTATGTCAGAAATGTTCTTAGAACTGGTGTTCAAGACGTTATCGTCAACATAAAGTATTGGGGGTAGTTGAGGTAATATAATTAATAAAGAGGGAGAAAAGCAGGGGACCAAGGATAGAACCTTGTGGAACACCTATATTAATGGTAGTATAATCTGATAGGTAGAGTTAAAATTAACAAATTGTTTACGGTCTGTCAGACAGCTGTCAAACCAGGGAGTCACACCCTGTGAGAAACCTAAAGATCTTAGTGTGCAGAGATGAACAGGGTGATCTATAAGGTCGAATGCTTTGGTCATGTCTATGAAAATTGCCCCTGTAAGGAGACCTGAGTCCACGGCTGCTATGGTATCAGAGGTAAACTTGAGTAAGGCAGTGGTGGTGCTATGACCCTTGTGGAAACCATGTTGTGCTGATGAGAGAAGGTTTAATTTCTGCAGATAGTCAATAGTTTGGTTGGTGATGAGCTTCTCAATGATTTTGCTTAGAGCAGGTAATATGGCAATGGGCCTATAGTTAGAGGGATTTTTTGGGTCACCTTTTTTGAAGACAGGGGTAATCCTGGCAGTCTTCCAGATTTCAGGGACATAGACATGACAGAGGGAGAGGGAAAACATTTTTTCAAGAGGTGCAGCTATATAAGAGGCTGCTAGCTTTAGGAGTTTAGGCTCAAGTTAATCTGACCCAGCAGCAGTGAAGTCAGAGATACTACTGAGCAGCCTTAGAACTTCAATGCGAGTGACAGATTTGAACAGAAATTTGGGCCCAGCATCAGAACTCTGGTCATAAGATCAAAGTCTGGGAGGTAAAGCAGAGGAATAGTTAGTGAGGTCAGTGAACTGGGTATTGAGAAAGTTAGCTATAGTGGAGGGATTATTACAATGGACCCCATTTAGGGACATATCGGTAGGAGTGGGGGCAGGAGTAGATCCTAGGAAACATTTTATATGTGACCAGAGTTTTTTGGGGTCTCCATAAGATTTAAGTAAGAGATCTTTGCAATATGCACTTTTGGCCCTTTTGATTTCCTTCTTACAAGAGTTTCTGAGGGCTCTGTAGGAGTTAAAGTCAGCAAGGAGTCCCGTGCTTTTATAGTAGCGCTAGGATTTGTCCCTCTGTCTCAGTTTGGTGAGAAGGTCGGACTTTAGCCATTGAATATGTTTATTTTTTACACAACGGGTAATAAGGGGGTAATGCTTGTCCTGGACTACCAGAAAGTGAGACAGGAAAATGTTTAGAGCAGTCTGTGGGTCATTGGAGTTAAAATGGGGGTCCAGTCAACAGCGGCAATGTCCAGCAGGAAAGATTGTGGGTTCAGATTGGAGTAGCTACAAAAAGTAATAAAATGGGGCTGTGAGGGGGAGTGTCTAGGTTTGCCCCATATACAAAAAGTGGGGGAGTGGTCAGTGATTGCGTCAGCTAGAACACCAGAGGAGATAATGTTTTCTGGGTGGTTGGTCATTATCCAGTCCAACAGAGAACTAGAGTTGGAGTGAGGGGCAGTCCTAGTGGGTTCACTAATCACCTGGTGAAGGTTGAAACTTTGAATCTTGGCCTGCAGGGCATGAAGAGATATACCTAGCCAGTTTAGATTGAGATCATCAAGTAGAAGAACCTCAATTTTTCCAGAAAGAAGAGAGGTCTGATCAAACAGTTCTTCTAGTCCTTTCTAGCCACTGGATGGGGGATTGTATGCACATACAATATGTAGTTTTTTGGGGCCTAGTGTAAGGAGGACATGAAGAGCTTTGCAGTTTTTTAAGGGAGATGAAGGGATAAGGGAGAGTTGTAGATGATCTTTAAAATAAATGGTGGTACCACTGCCTCTTTTGGGAGTAGGTCTATCAAGTCTCAGGAGATTGTAGGAGGGGAATGAGCACTGTGAGTCAATGACGTGAGGTTTAAGCCAGGTTTCAGTGAGGCAGATGATTTCCTGTTTGTATAGGACGACCCAGGTTTGTAGCTCAGCATAGTTATGAATTAAGCTCCTGATGTTATGGTGAACAACAGTAAGGCCCTTGGCACAGGGGAGGGAATTATGTATGTTTGTGCTAGGACAAGGATTTGAGTGTATATCTCCTGAGAGCAGCAGGGCTAGTAAGATGAGATACCACAGTTTATGTCGCAGGAAAGGACATAGGGTCTTTGAGTTCAGAGGACATTGCTTAAGTACATAGGCAATGAGCTGGAGCCAGGGCTTGTTTAATAGCATTGGAATTTGGTCACACTGGAGAGAGGGCAGCTGGAGAAGGTTGGAGAAAATGTAGTCGTGGGCAAGAATAGTGGGGTAGACATGGGGGGCAGGAGTAGACCCTGGAGTCAGTTTAAAAACCAATTATGACCGACTTGCTTTACATTATGACTGATTTTTTCAACTAGTTTAAAATTTCTGACTTCAACTAACTGAAGAAAATCCAACCAATTTTTTCAATCTTCACCATCGTTGAATTTTATTTTGTAGTAGTTTGACGTTCTTTTTTAACTTAGTATATTTTTTTAATTACAATTTTGACTATAAAAGTTATTAAAACATATGGAAAAGCTCCCCCCCCCCTTGAAATCAATGGGCTGCATGCACACACAGCCTTCACCTTCTGATATCACAAAATGGGGCTGCATGTGCCTACGTGGGGGCGTGTTGGTGGGTTAAGGTCAGGAAGCAGCTCCGTTTTTAGCATTTGGGATTTAGCAGCATTATAACTTTATAAATGGGCAATGACAAAAGGGAATTTTTATGCCCCTCAACTGTGGGGCAGGTGAGGTGTTGCATAACTTGGAGGGAGCAGCAACTAGTCAGCAGCAGCTAAGAAGCTGGCTGCTCTTTAAAATGCAAATACGAAGTGCAGTGAAACAAATCTACACACCGTAGGGACCCACTAAAACACAATAACCAGTCAAAAGAACAACAAAATATACTAAGTCCCTGAAAGTAACATGTTGAAGCAGGGCAGTAAAACAGTATACTGAATAGAAAAATAAACAGCAGTAATACTAGTTTCTTAGACAATGAACTGTGAGTCCAAGATACAATATAGGTAGGGACTCTAAACACCCCACAGAAGCTAGAAGGTACCCTTTTACAAACAGAGCTAACCATTAATATATGTTAGTTTACTAGTAGTCGTAGAATCTGTGAGACTAAAAACAGTTTAAGGGACGACCCCTAGAAATACCTCCTGTATGGTATACCAGAACTGAGATGTATCCATAATTTAAAGCTAAAAAAACTCACGCATATTAAAAAAAATTCTGGCACAGTTTCTGAACTTGTTTTGGCTTTCAGCATGCACACTAATGTGTTTTTTAAAATTGTATTCATCTTGCCGTGAGGACTTTAATATTTAGTCTATCTGATTCCTACAGTGGCAAACAGCAAACATTTTGTCCATTGGACCCAACTGACCATGCTCCACGCTCTGGCTTCCTATGGGTCTGGGAACTCACCAACCGACCACCTGCACCTGGCCTGCTCCATGTCCTCGTGGGGAGTCTGACTAACTCACAATGCTGCCACAGTCAGAGAAAGAGCCCAGCTAGGCCACAGGCAGTAGATTGATGAAGATCAATCACCTTGGCTTTTCAAGTTCGGCCCCCTGGGCCCCACAGCCCCCAATCCCTCAACCAACCAGACAAGTCATCCCAGCATGCAGCAGAGACACAGACAGACTGAGTAGTCTGTGAGAGACCATCCTCTTCCTCCTTCCTACTGCCCACTGCCCAGCTCTGGTGGATCTTACATACACATCCCATACAGTATCTTGTTCACTGTAGTAGCCTGTTGCCAGTTCGGTCAGGTGACGATTTGGTCGGTGTTGGCGGGTGGTTCCAGGGCTCAGGCTGCCACTGCAGCTCTACTTGGTGATCGTGCTAGTGTTTTTTTGGAGCTGTGTGCTCCCTCCTCCCAATCCACACAGTCAGTCCGCAACCCAGACTCATGTGCCCACTCCAGTACTCCATACAGTGGAACTAGTGCACCTACCACTCCTCCTCCTCACCGACTCTGATGACCTGACCAAGACTAAATGAGAGTCGCCCGAGGATCCTGGCTGACTGGGTCACAGGCTGATCCTGACCATGACCAGATTACTGACATGCTGCCTTCACACAATTGCTGCCTGGCTTTGCTGGGGGACTGACTGGGATCTGCACAGCCGCACACTGGTCTCTCTCCAGGCACTGGACACATCAGGACAGTGGACACAGTTAACTTTTTTTTAAATTAAAGGCCGAATCGCCAGACTTCATCCCTGCAGAAAAATGCTGCTTACTCTGTTGCCCACACAACAACACAGATGCCTTCTCTCCTGACAGTCTCCTCTCCTACCTAGGCATGCTCTTCCCATCACCTCGTGCAGTCAGTCACAGACACTCTCAAGCTCCTGACTCCTCCTCCTTCTAGCTCTCCTATTTGGTGGATGCTTCATGTCTAAGAGACAGGGGTGCATTTTACTGGCTGTAAGGCTTAGTGCCAGCAGTTGAGGACCGTTAGATATTCATGGCTCCCCCGGCCCCCCTCCACCCCACCCGGAAAGAAAAAAAGAAAAACAAATCTGCAGTGTACCACAGAACCATCAACTGCAGTGGATTTCAGCTCCACTGTTTTATGACTGCAATCCAATTCAATTGCAACTGATTGCAACTGCATTGAATTGAAACTGACTATTTCAACTGCCGACGACTGCTCTGGGGTCTCGGCAGGAGGAACAGAGGGCAATGATAGGTGAAGCAGACAAATGGAGGGTATAATAAGAGACAGTAACATTTTTAGTTTTATGGTAAATATAGAGTTTGAGGTATTTGCTAGAAAAAAGCTGGGCCAGGACTGAGACAAATGGAAGTGAGCAACCACAGAACGATGGTGGTAAGAAAGAAAAGGGGCTAGGAATAGAGGGTTATGTGAAACAGTTGCAGAGAGAGGGCATTATGAGACAGACAGTAAAATGAGAGAGGAGCTTCAGAATGCTAGAGGAATGGGATAGGAGAGATGTACAGTGTAGGTGGAGCGATTGCGTATTTAATGGAGGCCTGGGAGGGGGTGGAGGGAAGAAAATTCACACAGCAGGTAACAGCACTGACTAGCAGATTTGGCACTGGCTCTAGGAGATCCAAGAAGCAGCTAGCCCCAGTCACAGGGAATCATGCAAAAGGCCCTAGTAAAAGGCGCACCAATCCGAAGGGCTGAGTGGCTGAGAGCAGGCGGGAGCAAGGATAAGGTGTGAGTGGTCAGCTGGCAACAGGCTGACAGCAGGTAGTGGGGAACAGATTTCAAAAACAATGGGAACAGTAATTTAGGAGAGACAAAGTGCAGAGACTGAGGGTATGTACACAGTAGAGCAAAAACAAGCTGGGCTAAACCTAGAGTCACCAGACAGTAGTTATGAAAAATAGTTCAACAGAAGAAAGTCATCTAGATACAAAAACAGTAGCTAAACTCTAGGCAGTTTGAAAAGGCACACAGAGCAATCTAAAGACAAAATCTAAGCATCAGTAACAGGTATAGAATTAGGCATGTAATTAATGAGTAAAAGACAGTAGGTTGCAAAATTCACACAGCAGGAAACAGCACTGACTAGCAGATTTAGCACCAGCTCCAGGAAATCCGAGCAGCGGCTAGGCCCAGTCCCAGGGAATCGTGCAAAAGGCCCTAGTAAAAGGCACACCAATCCGGAGAGCTGGGTTGCCGAGAGTGGGCCAATGAGGATCTTCCTTTAGAAAGGCGCACCAATCAGTGGTGTCGGCGGCTGAGAAACAGTTTGCGGCAGTACCTGGAAACTGAGTTGAATCCGAGGACCTCGAGAGCTGTCAAATGTAGTCCTTTGATTTGGGTCGGCAGCGGCCTGAGGCGGCAGGTGACCAGGCTCACAAACTGGGAACGCCGCTTCTGGTGTTGATCCCAGTGGAGGAAAGAGGTAGAGAAATCTGCCATAAGTAGGGGAGCAGAGAAAAGGCGTGGGTGGTCGGCTGGCAATAGGCCAACAGCAGGGTTGGGGAACAAATTTCAAAAACAATGAGAACAGTAATTTAGAAGAGACAAAGATTAAACAGAAGGGTTGAGAAAACCAAGAACAGAGGGGATGAGAACAGTCTAGCGGTGGAGGGTTTAGCAATCAGAGAGACAGTGGGTTTGAGTGAAGAGATTGGGGGATTAGATTTGAAGAGAAAAATAAGAAAGAGTGCAGAGATTGAAGGTATGTACACAGTAGTGCAAAAACAGGCTGGGGTAAACCTACAGTCACCAGACAGTAGTTATGCAAATGAGTTGAACAGATGGAAATCATCTAGGTACAAAAACAGTAGGTAAACTCTAGTCAGTTTGGTTGGGCACACAGAGCAATCTAAAGACAAAATCTAAGCATCAGTAACAGGTATAGAATTAGACATGTAATTAACGAGTAAAAGACAGTAGATTGCAACATTCACACAGCCGGTAACAGCACCGACTAGCAGATTTGGCACCAGCTTGAGGAGATCCGAGCATCGACTAGCCCCAGTCCCAGGGAATTGTGCAAAACGCCCTAGTGAAAGGTGCACCAATCTGGAGTGCAGGGAGGCCGAGAGCATGCCAATGAGGATCCTCCAGTAGAAAGGTGCACCAATCAGTGGCATCGGCACCTGAGAAACAGATTGCGGGCCATACCCAGAAATCGAGCTGTATCTGAGGACCACGAGGGTGGTCAGATCTTGTCCTCTGAGTTGGGCGGCCATAGTTGGCAGGCAGCCCACCTCACAAACTGGGAGTGCCACTTCTGGCGCTGATTCCTGTGGAGGAAAGAGATAGAGAAAGCATCTATAAGTAGGGGAGCAGAGAAAAGGCATGGGCGGTCGGCTGGTGACAGGCTGACAGCAGGGGGTTTGGAACAGATTTCAAAATACAATGGGAACGGTAATTTAGGAGAGACAAAGGTTAAACAGGAGGGTGGAGAAAACCACGAGCAGAGGGGATAAGAACAGTCTAGTGGGGGAGGGTTTAGGAATCAGAGAGACAGTGGCTTTGAGTGTAGAGATAGGTGGATTGGGTTTGAAGGGAAAAATAGGAAAATTGGCAGAGATTGAGGATATGTACACAGTAGTGCAAAAACAGGCTGGGCTAAACCTAGAGTCACCACACAGTAGTTATTCAAAAGAGTTCAATAGAAGAAAGTCATGTAGGTACAAAAAGAGTAGCTAAACTATAGGCAGTTTGGTAGGGCACACAGAGCAATCAAAAGACAAAATATAAGCATCAGTAACGGGTATAGAATTAGGCATGTAATTAGCGAGTAAAAGACAGTAGGTTGCAAAATTCACACAGCAGGAAACAGCACCAACTAGCAGATTTGGCACCGGCTCGAGGAGATCAGAGCAGCGGCTAACCCCAGTCCCAGAGAATCATGCAAAAGGGCCTAGCAAAAGGCGCACCAATCCAGAGGGCTGGGTGGCCGAGAGCGGGCCAATGAGGATCCTCCCGTAGAAAGGCGCACTAATCAGTGGCATCGGTGCCTGAGAAACAGTTTGCGGCTGTACCTGGAAATCGAGCCTAATCCGAGGACCGCGAGGGCGGTCAGATGTTGTCCTTTGAGTCAGGGCGGCAGTGGCCGGAAGCGGCAGGTGGCCCTCCTCACAAACTGGGTGCGCCGCTTCTGGCACTGATCCCTGGAAATCGAGCCAAATCTGAGGACCGTGAGGGCGGTCAGATGTTGTCCTTTGAGTCGGGGCCACGGCGGTCGGAGGCGGCAGGTGGCACTTCTAACAAACTGGGAGCACCGCTTCTGGTGCTGATCCCTGTGGAAGAAAGAGGTTGAGAAAGCAGCTACAAGTAGGAGAACAGAGAAAAGGTGTGGGCGGTCAGCTGGCGACAGGCCGACAGCAGGAGGTGGGGAACAGATTTCAAAAACTATGGGAACAGTAATTTAGGAGAGGCAAATGTTAAACAGGAGGGTGGAGAAAACCAAGAGCAGAGGGGATGAGAACAGTCTAGTGGGGGAGGGTTTAGCAATCAGAGAGACAGTGGATTTTAGTGTAGAGATAGGGGATTAGGTTTGAAGGGAAAAATAGGAAAAAGAGCAGAGATTGAGGGTATGTATACAGTAGTGCAAAAACAGGCTGGGGTAAACCTACAGTCACCAGACAGTAGTTATGCAAATGAGTTCAACAGACAGAAATCATCTAGGTACAAAAACAGTAGATAAACTCTAGTCAGTTTGGTAGGGCACACAGAGCAATCTAAAGACAAAATCTAAGCATTAGTAACAGGTATAGAGTTAGGCAATGTAATTAACGAGTAAAAGACATTCAGTTGCAAAATTCACACAGCATGTAACAGCACCAACTAGCAGATTTGGCACTGGCTCCAGGAAATCCAAGCAGTGACTAGCCCCAGTCCCACGGAATTGTGCAAATGGCCCTAGTAAAAGGCACACCATTCCGGAGTGCTGGGTGGCCGAGAGTGGGCCAATGAGGATCCTCCAGTAGAAAGGAGCACCAATCAGAGGCATTGGCACCTGAGAAACAGTTTGTGGCCATACCTGGAAATCAAGCTGAATCCAAGGACCGCAAGGGCAGTCGGATGTTGTCCTTTGAGTCAAGGCGTCGGCGGCTGGAGGCGGCAGGTGGCACTTCTAACAAACTGGGAACACTGCTTTTGGCGCTGATCCCTGGAAATCAAGCCGAATCTGAGGACGTGAGGGCTGTCAGATGTAGTCCTTACATCCAGTCTATAGTGTCTAGTAAATGTGTGTATTGATGACCAAGTTACAGCTGCGCAAATCTCCTGCATGGAGGCATCGTTGTGCTCCTCCTGCGAGGTTACCACAGCTCTGTTTGATTGTCCTCTGATGCCTTTTGGGGGGAACCAGGCCCTGCAACTTGTAGGACTGATTAATAGTTTGTTTAATCCATCTTGCCTCTGTAGAATTTGCTGCAACTTGTCCTTTTCTGGGGCTGTTTGGTATTATAAATAATCTTTCAGATAATCTAAAGTCTTTGGTTTGCTCCAAGTATATTAATAGTAATAATATTTATTGGTACTGCGTCTTTCTAAAAAGCAAGGTGCTTTAACAGAAGCATGATCATTTTCATGTCCCAGAGTGTGAGCTCTTCTTCCTGGCCATGGGGTGTCTGGTTATTCCAGGTTGTAAGTTCTATGATCTGTGCTATATGGAATTGTGTGGGAACCTTCGTGGTGAAAGTCGTAGCTATATGCATGGTGACTCCATCATTATGGATTGTCAAGAAGAGTGGCTTGCAGGAGAGAGCCCTAAGCTTTCTGATGCCCTGTGCTGAGCATACTGTGACCAGAAAAATTGTTTTATGGATGGGAGAATGTTGTAAGGTGATGCAATATGCAATGAGGAGACCAAAAGGAGAGCCAAAGTAGAAAGGGGGTGGGGGTTACACATACATTTTGAAAGCTGCCTCACAGCATGTTGCTTTTGAAAGCTGTTGCACAGTTTGTAGATTTCTAAAACCTTCATGATGGAGTTTTGTGTGAACATTTTGTGAAAACCCTTATGCAGTATACAAATTTCAAAAACTATTGTGTAGCATGTAGATTTTAAAAATCATTGTGCAGTATGCATATTTTGAAAACTGTCATTAAGAGTTTGAAAACCAGAACATAGATTTTGAAAATGTTCATGCAGCATGCAGATTTTTATAAAATTTGTGAAGGATTTCTCTACAACTGTTTTGATTTTTAATTAAAGATAACTAATTACTAATTACACCCTAGGGTACTCCGGGAACTGAGGGAGGAGCTGACGGCACCTCGGGCAAGGCTGTTTAACTTGTCCCTGGATACTGGATGGGTGCCAAGTGACTGGAAGATGGTGGATATGGTGCCACTGCATAAGGGGTGCAGCAGGGAGGAAACAGGAAACTATCACCCAGTCAGCCTCACATCAGTGGTGGGGAATATGATGGGACTGCTATTAAAGGAGACAGCTGACTACTGATTGACAGGCAGCATGGCTTCACAACTGGGAGGTCATGTCAGATGAACCTAATGAAGTTCTTTGATTGGGTGATGGAGGTGGTTGATTGGGGAGGGGCAGTGGATGTGACCTATCTGGACTTTAGGAAGGCCTTAGACTCCATCCTTCACATAAGGCTGGTAAATAAGCTGTAAAGCTTAGGGGTGGGACATAAAATAACTAGGTGGGTGGAAAACTGGTTGAAAGACAGAAGGCAGAGGGTGTTGGTTAACGGGGTACATTCCTGGGAGATGGGGGTGACAAGTGTGGTGCTCCAGGGGATGGTACTGGGATCCCTCCTTTTAAATATTTATATCAGTGACATAGCAGATGGACTGGAAGGGAGGGTCTGCCTATTTACAGGTAATATGAAGATCTGCAATATGGAGACCATGAGGGCAGACTTGAAGATTCTGGAATGGTGGTTGGAAACTTGACAACTGAAATTCAATGCCAAAATGTGTGCAGTGATGCACATAGGGTGTAAAAACCTGCAAGCAGCTTACATTCTGGGTGGGGAGGTAATTAAGTCAACAGAGCAGGAGAGGGATCTGAGGATTATAGTATCAAGCAAACTTAAGGTAGGTAATCAATGCAGCAAAGCAGTGGGAAAGGCAAATAGAATTGTGGCGTGCATTGGGGGAGCATAACTACCACAAGGAGGGAGGTACTGATGCCTCTTTATAAAACCATGGTGAGGCCACACCTGGAGTACGGGGTCCAGTTCTGAAGACTACGCCTCTGCAAGGACATAGATGGGATTGAGAAGGTGCAGAGAAGGGCAACCAAGATGGTGCATGGTATGCATCTGATGCCATATGAGGAGAGGTTGAGGGAATTAGATCTGTATTCACTGGAGACTAGAAGGGAGAGGGGGGACATGATAGAGACATTTAAGTATGTGAAGGGGATCAATAAAGTGAGGGAGCGGAGGTTATTTAAAAGGACGGTGGGGGTTAAAACTAGAGGGCATAGTCTAATATTAGAAGGAAGAAGATTTTGAGTCAATGTGAGGGGGCATTACTTCACAGAGAGGGTGGTGGAGGCCTGGAATAGACTACTGGAGGAAGTGGTGGGGACAGAAATGGTGGAGGGATTCAAGAGGGCATGGGACAGACATAAGGGGTTGGCCAGTGGGGGGAAGGAGAGGTCCCGTGACATAGGTGATGGGGTGGTGGGGCACTCTTGATGGACCAGAGGGTTCTTTTCTGCCATCAGATTTCTATGATTCTATGAATTAATTAAAAAACTGCTTCAATTAAATGCTGCCCAATAAAGCACTTGGCTGCCATGGAGCAATATTCAGATAACGAGCATGCCCTGTCCATCCTGTTATGCCTGCCTCAAAATTTGGCATTTATAGCAAGCAAGCAAATTTTATTTGATATAGTGCCTCATGCCAAAGACTTGAAGCTCTGTACATGAAATTTCATTTAATCGATTAAATTAATTAATTAAAAACATTTAAAACATTTATAAAATCAAATAACAAGCACAACAAAATCCCTCTCATTCCTGACATATTTAAAGAGAGTCCTCAAATGACAAGGGAAAAACGGGTGTTAAGAACCCTTTTAAAAACTTTAACAGATGAGATTTGGCAAAGCTGATTTGGTAAGGTATTCCAGATGAGCAGGGTGACCACAGAAAAGGCCCTTTCACTGAGGATTCCCAAAGGACACAGGAAACCACCAGCAACCCTGTTGAGTGGAGCAGCCAAACTGCAATAATGGGAGCAAGAGGTTTTTTGCTTTTTTAGTTTACATTGTCAAGTCCCAGCTGCTACAAGAGACACGTATGGTGCACATGTGCAGCCTCTGCTGGCAACAGACTTCCAGGGGTAAAGTGACATGGCCCATCTGAAATGGAATAGTACCATCACTTTTGAGAGTCATATTCCGTGGCGGGAATTTTAAAGAACATATACTTAAGGCATGTATGGTGCTAAGGAGCAATTTTCATGACATTGGAGTGACAACAAAGAGCCCACAAAGGGGATGGAGATGATGCAGGCAGTATTTACAAGTGAAAAGATCCAGAAAGGGCTAGCAGTCCTTCAAATAACTAAGACCCCGGGAATGGATGGAATGCATCTGAGGGTGCTCAGAGAATTGGCAGCAGAACTGACTGAACCCCTGGTAGGACTGTTCAGTAGCTCATTACAGATGGAGGATGGTTCTGAAGGACTGCAGAATGGCAGACATATTTCTGCTCCATAAGGGGTAAGGGGACAAGGAACAAGCAGAGAACTACAGACCAGTGTTACCTTGGTTGTAGAGAAGCTGATGGAGTAACTGATCAAAGAGAACTTTGTGGACTACCTGGAGGGCAATGGTGTCTGGGATAGTAAACAGCACAGGTTTATGACGGGGAGGAGGGGGTCTTGTCAGACTAACCTGATAAGTTTCTTTGACTGGGTGATGAGGACATTGGATAGGGGCCATGCTGTGGATTTACTCCAACTTTAGCAAAGTGTTTGACCCGGTTCTTCACAGACAATCATCATGAGTGGTATACCACAGGGTTCTGTCTTGGGCCTGGTCCTCTTCAATGTGTTCAACAATGACACTGGAGAAGGAATCTGGGGCATGTTGTGTTTCTTTGCTGATGACACTAAGCTCTGTGGGAGGGTGGATAGCAACAAGGGAATCAATGAAATGCAGTGTGACCTGTAAAGGCTAGAGAGGTGTTCTAAGGTTTGCAGTTGAAATTCATACCAAAAAGCTTAAGGTGATGCACCTATGAACAAGAACCCCAGGACAGAGTACTGGATGGATAGGGTAAGACTTGGCACTATGGCTGAGGAATGGGACCTAGGAATTGTCATCAGTAATGCCTCAAAAAATGAAGCCAGTGCAACAAGGCCTATAGTAAGGAAACAGGATGCTAGGGTGTTTCAGGAGGGATCTTGACAGCAGAAGGAAAAAGATAATATTACCCCTTTATAGATCTTTGGTGAGGCCACACCTGGAAAACTGTGCCTAATTATGGAATCCTCACTTAAGAAAAGATAAGGACAGGCTGGATACTGTGCATTGAATGGTGACAAAGAAGGCTCAGGGACAACATGGCAGGTCTTATGAGGAACACCTTAAGGCACTGAACATGTACTTGCTGTAGGCCAGAAGGCAGAGGAAAGATATGATAGAGATCTTCAAGTTTCTGAAAGGAATAAACAAGGTGAACAGTGGGGAATTATTTATCATAAGGAACAGCTGAAGGTCACAAGGGATGAGTGGAAACTGACAGTAGGGAGGTTTGTGAGGGACATGAGGAAGTGTTATTTTGCAGAAAGGGTGGTGGAACCATGTAACAGTCTTTTAGCTGAGGTGCTGGGCACTAAAACCATTGGTGGTTTAAAGCACAGTTGCAGCAGATTAAAGGGTATAGTGGTTACTCTGAGTGACAGAAACCTGGGAGGGGGGATGGGGGTGGATAGGGGTGGCTAAGTCTCAGGATGGACATTATGTCCAGGGGCTAGACAGGGAACCATTGGCAGACTAGATGGACCATTGGTCTTTTCTGCCATCATTGTCTGTGTTTCTATGTTTCTATTATGTAGCATTTAGTAGCTCAGCTCACTGCGTCCATGCACCAATGTAGGAGGTATTTACAGAGCCTTAGCCACCCCCACATAGGAGCCCTACCTATCTATGCCATCACTGGCAGCCTAGCAGAACCCCATTCCTCTCCAGATTCATGTCAGCATTGCGTAACTGTACTAAAGCCATTCCCTGCCTGTCTTGTGGACCCTCCTATCTCACTCAATCCATTTTTGTTTTGTGGAACCTTACCCCTTAAACACCCTTTGTTAAAACTCCCTACCCAGCCCACCCACTGAGTAACCACAACCCCCAGCCCCTGTCAGTCCAAAACACACCCATCCATCCATAGGTGATCCGCCATCAGGTCCTCAGACACTGAATGGGCACAGAAGTCCCTGCTCACCACCTCGGTCATCGTCCATCTAACTGATAGGTAGTGAGTGTGCGCATACTGCTGCAAGGTATACCGTCGACTCCCCGATGGCGAAGACCATCACAGAGAAGGATTTGGCCAAAATCTGCATGTCACTGTGATGGTCTCTGCACAGCCAGGGGAGTGCCTCTCAGGCTGTTTTGTCCCCAATGGAAACACGGAGGCATCCCTGACACTGCATTGCTGACACTAGGCAATGTGGCTGTCACTGTCTGGGACATCTCCATAACTGCTGTCGCTGCAGTAAGGTAAAACCCTGTTGAAACAGTTGTTTATGCAGTATGCTTGTGTTCACTCCTTGTCAGTCAAACAGTGGCCATCCAACGTGGTGACAGGGTCTGTGCCAGTTGTCATCTGAAGACCAGATCATGGCTCACCTATGGAGAGCTGGGTGAGTAGGGAGTCGACAGGGAATATGGGTGATAGGTGCTCAGTGGGTGAGCCAGGGAAGGGGTGCTTAGAATGTCAGCCATTGGGGATAACACAAGATTGTTAGGGATGGGCTTCAGTACATTTCCTCAATATGGTATTGGGTGAAGGAGGGGGTTCCCTTGCCTGCCAAGAAAGGTTTTTGTACAGTTTCAAAATACTGACAGGATCAGATGAGGAAAGGGAGGTCACTAGGCTGCAAGAGAAGGGCTTTAATACAGTTCCACAGTACTGAAAGGGTTCAATTAAGGGAAGGAGTCCACTAGACTGCCAGGCAAGGGCTAAAGCACAGTTCCACAGTACTGTCAGGGATTTGGTGAGTGAGGGGTGTCAATTAGACACTCAGGGGTCAGATCATTAATTTTGCACAGTACTAACAGCAGTTGGGGGTGGGGGAACCACTAGACTGCCAGAACTGGGATCTGCAATATGGCTCTGTACTAACAGGGGCAACGGGGTGGAAGAGAGGGGTCACCAACACCAGTGCTGCTGGAGGGGCAGGGGTCACACACCAGTGTGCTCATTGATAAAATCAGAGTTTCATATGCATTAATTAAGCCTGCCTCAGCTGCCTGTTACTACTTACCAAACTCTATGAATTTACCATTGCATCTTATATGCAAAAGAGCACCCAAATTTGCAAGGTCGCAGTGGTGTAGTCTGTGTATCAGCACTATCCACTATTCATACGGCCAAGTAACCATTTGGATATGGTCTTCACCCTACCAAGATGTACTGAGGCTGGTTAGCTTGGCAGTATGCTTGTTAACACTGTACTAAGCTTTATAATAGAGGGGTCACTGTATGTCTCATTCTACTTCACCCTCACAAACACTAAAGTAGCACTCATAACATTAATGTATTTAATAAGTTATCTTACCTTAAAGTTGTTAGTCATGTTGAACTTAAACACTTACTAAAAACCTTCACTCAGGTATATTTTTAAAACCTTCATGCAGGATTTCTGTTTTGTGAAAGAAAGTAGGTTTGGAAATGATCATGCAGCACAAAGATTTTGGAAACCGTCCTGCAGCACATAAATTTGGAAACCATACTGCTGCATGAATATTTTAAAAACATTGTGTACCTGTAGATGTTTAAAATATTTGTGCAGCAGGTCGATCTTCCCCTAAAGATGTAAAGGATTTCTGTGCAAACATTGTGATTTTTAACTAAAGATATCTAATTACAGGCTGGCCCAGTGGTACAGCTGTAGAGCTACTGTCTGCTACACTGATGATCTGAAATTTGGAGTGCTCTCAGTTTGCTGGGGGTGAGCTGGGGAGAGTACTGAGCATGTAACTGACTGCTCTCCTCTCCCAGGGAGGGACCATAGGTGCTGGAACCGGGGGGGGGGGTGAAGGGGCGGTAGCCACTCCACTTTTTATTTCTGTATGGCAAAAAATAGTATAGAAAAAGTGCCCTTTGTACCCTCATAAGTGCCCTTTTGATTCTCAGCCCCCTCATCTTCCGGCACCCTTGGGAGGGAGTGAGGGCTTGCCAGCTCCACTGCAAGACTGCCAAGAGATAAAGGCCTAGTGGCACTGTAGTTCTGGTGTGGCATGAAGTGAAGGAGCCCTGGGAGTCTGTGGCATACCCCTGGGAGTCTATGGCACCCCTGGGAGTCTGTGACACACCCCTGGGAGTCTGTGGCACACTCCTGGGAGTCTGTGGCACCCCTGGGAGTCTGTGGCACACCCCTGGGAGTCTGTGGCACCCATGGGAGTCTGTGGCACACCCCTGGGAGTCTGTGGCACCCCTGGGAGTCTGTGGCACCCCTGGGAGTCTGTGGCACACCACTGGGAGTCTGTGACACATGGTGCCTCCATATGCATATACTGATGAGTGTATTCCAGCTATGGGGAATGGAGAAAAAAAATGGAGGAAAACAGGTGGAGGGGCAGTTGTACATGAAGTTTGGTATGTTAGCCCCTCACCACTCCACCACCTGGACCCTGTGGGCAACAACTGGATGACGATCTCCAGGGGGAGGATTGCCCTGCACATCCTGGCCTGCCATGGGGAACAATCCATCGGGGAACATGGGTGACAGGTGAGTCCTGGGGAGGTAGTTGCCGTAGGTGGGGAGCAGGGACACAGCTCAAGGAAGTCAGCATGCCCTGGCCAAGGAGAATTAATACCTTTACAGGAAAAAAAAAAAAATGAATTAGGGCTGGGTGGGCTGTTCCATGACTAATCAGACCCCCTCTTGTTCCAGTGCTTACTCACGGATTCTGATAAATACAGACTTTGCTGAAAAAGTCTGATTCAGGGTTCATGGGTTGGCATTAGGCTGTATCATTGATTTTCACATTTTTTTTCTCACTGTCCACTGTCTGCAGCTGTGCCCTAGTCTTACCTCCCAACTGACATCCTATTCCTTTGACTCCTCCTCAATTTACATTCAGTGGAGAGGTTGGTATTAGATTGGGTGGAGGGTGGTGTCACACTAGCTAACCTCATCACAGCACATTGAGGTCAGGATTCTTTCCCACCTGGCTGCATTGCTGAGTGCACTGCTGAATCGCTGCTAGATGCCTGCTAAGATGCTGTTGGCATGCCACACTCCACATAGAGAATCAGCACAGGCAGCCAGCAGCATCCAGTCAGGAAGAAATAGAAACAGGTGTCATGTGACACCAGACACTCAGGGTATATAACTCTATAACTGCACAACATGACTGCAAAGGAGTGTGAGCAGGCATTGAGCTGGAATGTGTCCATTAACAAGACAGAAATACAGAGAGAGAGAGAGAGAGAGAGAGAGACTGGGCATTCAGGAGGGCCAGCAGTTACAACTTTAGGGCAAATGTGTACTACTACTAGTACTAGAATGACAACTTTGCCTTGCCTGACTACAATGAAAAATAAGAAAAAAAGCACCTTAAGAAAATTAAAGTGTCTGTTTCTGTCTGAGTGAATGCCACTCTGACAGGCACGTAGTACAGCGGTGCTAGTTGTAAGGTAGGCTTGTAAAACAGGAACAGTCAGGCACTCACCACCTTGTAGTGAAAGGACTCAGGCTCCAAATAAAAAATCCTTTGTTTTCATTTTATTAAAGACATTTCATATCAAACAAAACACCAGCATACACATAATACTCGCCTGACACGTTTTGGAATCACCATTCCTTTACCAAAGGCTAGAACATGCTGATACACACAAACAGACAATAGGTGAATAAATATGATGTCTTGATGACAACAGAAGGAACATTTCAAATGCATTGGATGCATGTTAACTACAGACATTGAGTTCAGCTGTCCTGCCTTGAGGTGTCACAGGCCAAGGAACTCCATCTTTGAAACTGGGAAAAAAACAGACAAGAAACAAAAAAGACAAAAGCAATGGGGGGAGTTGGGGTTTTGGTGATGAGAAGAAACAAATACGTATGACACTTGGTGAGGGAAACAAAACAAGGGAAGGAAAAAGGTGCATAGGCTTTTAAAAATGTATAGTGCAAAAAGGTATGTATTATCCAGCATAAAAAACAGGCACCATAAGTATCATATTGTAAAATTACACATACATCATAAAAACAATCATCATCATTGTTAATAAAAACATAATTCCCAGACATAAATAGAATCGATTGCCATATCCACCTAAAAGGGGGATAATTATTAAAAATGAAACTCTTAAAATGGCCCATCATTGAACTGTAAACTAAGGTTCATCTAGGCTTCAAGAATGGTTTAATATTGAAACCCATATTGCGCCCTTTTTTTCTTATTTGTCTCATGGCTGATGATCCAGAAGTAGAAACAGTAACAATGGGGCACTCAGGATACTTTGCCAGTGCTCACCAAGGATATGATTCCCAAGTCTCACAAATAGACAGACAGATGGCACTCAAAAAAGAAAAACTTTGATGCTCAAGAATGCAAAAGAGAGCAAGTGAGTTTATTTAGAGTAGGACACTAGACACTGAACAATGGTCCCGGCACTTTGACCACATGGGTCTTCCTCAGGGGACGTATCCATACAGATGTACAGACAGACTCCACTTATAAAGTACTTCCTTAAATGTGCAAGTCACATATAATCAATGTGCAATATATAAAAACTGTGCAAAACACATATCCCTTTAACAAGATTATATGTGACTTGCACCTTTAAGAATGCACTTTATAAGGAGTCATCTGTCTGTGTGAACATGCCCTTGAGAAAGACCCATGTGGTCAAACTGCTGGACGACGTTCTTCATGCCTTGTGTCCTAAATAAACTCACTTGGTCTCTTTTGCATATTTGAGGATCAAAGTTTTCCTTTTTTGAGTGCCACCCATTTTCCTGTTTGTAATGATCCAGAAGGACTCCTGCTGTAGGACCAGATTGTTAAAATTACCTCTCTGAGGTTTTGGATTCACTTTATCGATGGTTTGAAATTTAAAATGATGATCCCTCCCATCCGTCATATCTGAAACATACAGTGCTGTGGAGTATGTTATATTCCCTCCCTCAATTGCTTGGATATGTTCACCTATTCTTATTTGAAAGAAAAACCAAAAACTCCCACTTCCCCCCATCCTTTTGTTTCTTGTTTCTTGTCCATTTTTCCCACTTCCAAAGAGGGAGTTCCTTTTGCCAGTGAAATCTCATACAATGACAGCTGAACTCAAGGTCTATAGTTAACATTTTTCCAATGAATTTGAAATGTTCCTTCTATTGTCATCATGACGTCATATTTATTCACCTATTTTATGTGTGTGTGTGTGTTTTTATCAGTGTGCTTTAGCCTTTGATAATGGAATGATGATTCCAAAATGCATTCGGTAAGCATCATGAGTATGCTAGTGTTTTGTTTGACATGATTGTCTTTAATAGAATGACAACTAAGCATTTTTTTTAATTGGAGCCTGAGTCCTTCCACTACGTGGTGGTGAGTGCCTGACTTTTCCTGTTTCACAAGTTTGAACTCTGTCATAGAGCACCACCAGATCAGTGCAGCTTTTTTAAGTTGGAGCAAGTAGTAGTGTAAGCTCAGGGGAAGGCAAAGCAACAGTTATTAAAAAATATGGAGGACAAGAGCAAATACTGTTCTACAACAACAACAAGAAAATAGAAACAGAGAAACATAGACTTTGACTGCAGATAAGGTCCGCTTGGCCCACCCAGTCTGCCCATTTCCCTATCTATAGAATAAGCTGCAGATTTTAGTTAACCAAGAGCCTACTTCCTCCTACCCCCCCACCAGAATTGCTTTATGTCTGTCCAATGCATTCTTGAATTCCCCCACTGTTTTTGACTCTACGACCTCCTCAGGAAGGCCATTCCATGCATCCACCACCCTCTCCATGAAAATACTTCCTCACGTTGCCCCTGCATCATCCCCCCATCTTCAAATTGTGCCCCATTTTTCTTGCACATCTCATTTTCTGAAATGTGCTATCCTCTTGGACTTTGTTGATTCCCTTGAGGTACTTGAAAGTTTCTATCATGTCCCCCCTCTCCCTCCTTTTCTCAAGGGTATACATATAAAGCTCCTTTAGTCTCTCTTCATATGGCTTCTGGTGCAGACCCTGCACCATTTTAGTTGCCATCCTCTGGACCGCCTCCATCCTGTCTATGTCCTTGTGGAGATGGGGTCTCAAGAACTGCATACAGTACTCCAGATGGGATCTCACCAACTGTCTGTACAGAGGGATAACAACCTCCTGTTTTCTACTGGTAATTCCTCTTCCTATGCATCCCAGTATCCCCCCAGCCCTCCTTACTACCTTCTCACATTGCTTGCCTACCATTAGGTCATCTAATATGACTACCCCCAGGTCCCTTTCCATTTTTGTTGTTGGTAGTACCTCCACCCCCATTGTGTACCCTTCCTCTGGGTTTTTGTTTCCCAGGTGCATTCATTTGCACTTCTTTGCATTGAATCTAAACTGCCATACTTTTGACCATTCCAACAACCTTGGCCAGTTCGTTCTCATCCTTTCCACCCCCTCTTGTGTATCAGCCCTGTTTCAGATCTTTGTGTCATCTGCAAAGTGGCATACTTTTCCTTCCAGTCCCTCTGAAATGTCACTTACAATGACATTAATGAGGACCGGTCCCAATACTGAACCCTGCAGTACCCCACTAGTAAACCCCCTTTTTTTGGAGTGGACACTGTTTACAGTTATCCTCTGTGTCCTATTGTCCAGCCAATTTTTCACCCAGGCTATCACCCTGGGACCACTCCCAGGCAGGCTAACTTGTTTATTAATCTTTGGTGTGGGACTGTGTCAAATGCCTTGCTAAGGTCTAGGTAGGCCATGTCCACAGCCCCTCTCTAATCTACTATTTTGGTCCCCAGTCAAAGAAATCTATGAGATTCATCTGAGATGACCTTCCCTCTGTGAATCCATGCTGCTTTGGGTTCTATGCCCCGCTGGCCTCTAGGTACTCAACAATTTTTTCTTTCAGAAGTGATTCCATCATTTTCCCCATACTGAGGTCAAACTAACAGGTCTGTAGTTTCCTGCCTCTGCCTTGCTCCCACTTTTGTGAAGGGAAATCACATCTGCCCTCTTCCAGTCCTCAGGTACCACACCATCCTCCCATGATTTGTTAAAAATGGTAGTCAGTGGTGTCACTAGTTCTCCCTTAATTCTTTTAGAATTCTGGGGTGAATCCTGTCAGACCCTCTTGCCTTGTTGATTTTCAGTTTTAGGAGTTATTTCAGGACCCTTTCTTCTGTGAATGGGAAGGGAAAGGGAACATCATTTAACCAAGAGTAACACATTAAGCCAAAGCATGTTTCCAGATGCAACCTGGGAGCACAAGGAAGTTAAGTTACTTGCTCAGAATCACACAGTATGCACCTAGGCGGCTGTGGTATTCAAGCCCTGGTCTCCAGATCTGCAGCTCAGAGCCTTAACACACTGCACTATATTGCCTCCTAAATGGGATAGCATCAACCCCCCCTATCCAGAGTGCTTCTATTGACTGGTTTAGGTACCCCCCCTCTTTTGTGAATGCTGAGGAGAAATATTCATTCAGTATCCCTGCTTTATCACTGTAACCCTCTGCCCACCCCCTCCCCTTTATTAAGCCTCACTATCCCTCCCTTGGTCTTTTATTGATCTAGAATGTACTGATGAAAGGTTTTATCCCCCCTCTTAACTGAGCTGGCTATCTTTTCCTCAATTTGAGCCTTTGCTGTTCTGACTGCCTTCCCCGCTTCCTTCTGCTTTAACTGGTACAGTTATCTGTCCTGCCTCTTCTGTGTTTCCTTATGCTTCCTGGTTGCTGTCTTTTTCTCACCAACCTTCCCCGCCACCTCTTTTGAGAATCATAGTGGTTTTTTTTCCCTTCATTTTGATTTGTTTATTTGCTTCACACAAAGGCTAGTTGCCTCTGTGATGGCAGTTTTGATTTTTCCCCATTGTTCTTCCACCCCACTTTCTTGCCTATTTGCTAGTGCTTTTCTGAGGCATGCTCTCAGTTTGCCAAAGTCAGCCCTCCTAAAGTCCAGTACCCTTGCTTTTGTAAGGCTTGACTCTATGATTGTGCTTATCTAAACCATGCTATTTGGTGGTCACTTGTTCCCAGATGTCTACCCACCTTTAAATCTGAGATCCTCTCTCCATCCCCATTTGAGAGTAGCAAGTCTAAGACTGCTCCCTCCTGAGTGAGTTCCAACACTAGCTGTCTGAGGTATGCCCCCTGTAGGGCATCGAGAATGACCCTGCTCTTGGATGTGGCTGCAGCAAAGGTGCTCCAGTTAACATCTGGCATATTCAGGTCCCCATTAACAATATTTACCCTTTTTCTGCCATTCTAAGGATGCCTTCTATCATTTCTTTGTCCATTTCCCCCCCCGATATGGGGGTCTGTATACAACCCTGTGCAGATTATGGTGTCATTTTCTGTCTCCAGGGTGACACACAGTGCCTCCTCTCCTTTTCTGTTTACCCTTTAGTTCTATTGCTTTGATCCCTTCCCTTATGTAGAGAGCTACTCCTCCTCCTCTTTTACACTCTTTGTCCCTCCTTTAGATTGTGTACCTTGGTATGTTGACATCCCAGTCATGGTTCCCTGTGTTTCATGTTTCTGTGACGGCCACAATTTCCAGGCATCCCCCTTTCATCTAGGCCTTTAGTTCAGGGAGCTTGGTATCCAGACTACAGGCATTGGTAGTCAGCACCTTTCATATTTTGATGGCCTTACCCCATTTAGCCCCCTCCCTGTCCTTACTGCCTCTTTCTCCATTTACCCCTGTCCTGCTCCCTATCAGCTTCTTTACGTTGGTGTTTACCTTGCTAACTACCCTGCTTTGTGGGGTATGGCTGGGATTTCCCTGGTCCTCTTCAGTGCCTCTCCCCTGGCTAGTTTAAATGCTTGCTAATGAAGCATTTAAACCTATCACCTAGGATCCTGGTTCCCCGCCCAGACAGATGCAACCCATCATGCCAGTATAGGCCTGCATCCCTCCAGGTGAACCCCCAGTCTCCAAAGGAGCCAACATTCTGAGCTCTGCACCAGTTTTTCAACTATTCATTGAATACCATGTTGCAGAGTTCCCAAGCTTCACCCATGCCATAGAGAGGCAGAACCTCTGAAAAGGTTACCGTGCTTGCTACTTGTCTAAGGCCCCTTCCCAACTTCACAAACCTCTCTGGCATTGCTCTGGTCCCATTCCCAGAAAGGTAATTTGTCCCGAGGTGGACAATGACATCCAGCTCCCTCTCCCATGCAGCTGCTCCCACAATCCTAAAGATTCACTTCCTGTCCCTCCCAGGCATGACACCTGGAAAGCACCTTACCTCCCTCTCCCTTCCAACCCCCAGTTCTACCCTCCTATTGACTGAGTCTCCCACCAGGAGTTGTTTCCTTCCCCATGGGTTCTCATGCCACCCTCCTCTGGGTATCCTCTGTGGAGGTTCCCAGCATCCTCTTTGTTCTCCACTGCAAGTGTCTGCATAGAGGAACCATGCTCCACCAGAATGGTGTATGACTTGTGGAGCGGTACTACTGGAGTGATGCACCTCCAATCCACCACCCTCACCCTTGTTAAGCCCACCGTGGTCTAATCACTCCTCTTTCTTGGCAACCTCTGAGGCAGAAGCAGTGGCTCTGGTGGTCCCTGGCTGGGGGAGGAGGTTTTCTGAATCATCGCCAGGTCAGTCTGGACACATGCAACCTTCTCCCTCAGACCAGAGAGGTGCCTACAAATAAGGTAGCACTGCAGCCTCTGCACTGCAGCCTCCAGAACATCTCCTGGAAGACTGCCTCCCCACAGCCAGTGCTTTGCATCACTCCCCACATGTCTCTCTCCCTTCCTTTTTTTTTTTGTTAGTGTGCGAGAGTGTGTGCATGCGTTTACCCCTTATGCAGTGTGCTGGGCTATTAAGGTTATGACAGGTGTATGTCCTTTGCCCTTATTGGGGAAGTTATGTCAGAACCCCTGGTATAAAGGAAATGCTGCACTTGAGGTGGGTGGGACTAAGCCCATGCCCTCTAGAAACAATCGGCTACAGCTCTGACCCACCACCCTAGTGAGTATTTTCCTTCCTTTCAGCTAGACAACCTGCACAACAATTTAACAGAAAATATACCTTGCAAAAAAAACTTTGAATCAGCGAAAAATAAAGCAGTAATCTATAAGCACAAAACAGTATCAACCTGTAAGCATGCCCTGTAACAATTTATCAGAAAATAAACCCTGCAAAAAACAATTTCAATCAGAGAAAAATAAAGCATAAACTGTAAAGCCTGTAAGCACAACACAGTAACAAAAACCTGTAGGCACAACCTGTAAGCACAAAACAAAATAGTAACATGATAGTAAATCAGCTTAGACAAAAGAAGCCTTAATGTTTCTCCTTGCTCTGATAATGTTGCTTCTTGCTCTGTCCTTTCAAGAAAACCTAGAAGAAAAGAGCTCAGGTGAAGCTAGGTGCTTTTTGCCAGCAAACCTAGTCTTCCATTATAAATAAAAGCAAAGAAAAAAAAATAAACACCAAAGAAAATTAGTTTCCCCAGTAGTTGTTACAGTGCTACTGGCTGTATAGGGGTAGACAAGGGGAGGGCAAAGCAGTAGTTATAAAAAATATTACAAGGAGCAGAAGAACAAGTGCTATTCTACAAAAGAAAGAAAAAAGGCACCAAAGAAAATTAGTTACCACTGATAGATGGAGCAGTGTTGCTGGGTGTAAGGCAGGCTCAGGGGAGGGCAAAGCAGCAGTTATTTAAAAAATAATTACAAGGAGGACGAGAACAAATACTGTTCTACACTGACAAAAAAAGAAACAAGCATCAAAGAAAATTAGTTGCCACTGACAGGTGGCACAGTGCTGCAGGCTGTAGGAGTGGGCCAACAGGAGGGCAAAGCAAGCAAGCATCAGGCAATCTGCTATCATGTTGCTGCAAAAATAAAAATAAAAGATCTATGAAATGTTTAAAAAGCAGAGAAAGAACAGAATTAGAAAGCATATACAACAAAATAGAACAGAGAGACTACTGGGTATCCAATTAAAACAGTGCTCCCTTAACAGCACATGTTAAGAACAGCGCTGTAAGGAGAGTGAATCAAGGACAACGAGAGGGGTATATAGTGAATGGCAGCTACCGCTACCCCTGTAGCTGTCACGTCACAGGGATTGACTGCAGGAAGGTGAGAAAATCAAGGGAATGTTGGTGCCTGCCAAGCTGTTCCCATGGCGGAAAGGGCTAAGGCATAAGCAGCTTGGCCAGTGTGAATCTGGAGACCAGGGTTCTGTTCCTGGTCTCCAAGGTTTTGTCTGTGAGACATGCGCATATTTTACTAAGTCCAATCTCACAGATCCTCCCCCCAACAAGCTTCAATTTTCCTCCTTGATCCAACTCCCACTCTGAGTTGATTAATTCAGAGATGGCGGATGTGGGTGGCAGAGCCCCCATGCAAAACCAAGATTTCATGTTGTGCTTTGTGGCCATAGTAGTTGTCCGCGGTGTGCTTTTATAGACATTGTTGTTGTAGACACCATTGTTGCTGTGCTTTTCTGGGCAGCACTATTCTTGTATTCACGCTTGTAATCTAGTGTCTTACAGTACACAGAGATATACTGATTGGCGGTGGCTGCTGACTGGTGCAAATATACTTATTATTATTTTTTTTTTTCATACAAGTGTTTCTCTCTCCCTGGAGGGTCAGCAGCATTTGTCAGCTGCCCATACCAGACTGCGCTCTTTTAAGGCCTTTCCCAACATCACCTCAGCAGAATCACCAGATCTGGCCTGTGGGCATCATCCAGCCACAACTCCCACTTGTTTTTCACATTTTTCTCCCTCTTAACCCTCCCAGAGCCCCGGACTAGGATGGGCATGTGCGTCGCGGTGCACACACACATACACACCATGGCCCAGCTGACTCTGCTCCACCAACCCCTGTCCTGGTGCCTAGCTCCCTCTCTGCCTGCACCATCATCATGCCTCCATGTGGTGGGGTCTAAGGTGGAGACAGCCAACCTTCCTGATCCGAGAGAGGAGAGCTGCCTGGCAGCCCCCTTATCTTCTCCCAGCCATCCCCCCCCCTTGGCCGACCCCTGGCAACCTGTTTTCATTCCCAAACATGGGTCGGCGGAGTGGTAAAAGGTAAGGCACCCAGCGCCTTAGCTCTCTATGCCACTGGGCCGACTTACATACTAAAAACTTTTAATTAATCTACCAGATCAGATTGAATGTGAAGGCAGCACTACGAAAAGAAATGGGATGGTCATTAAAGGAAAAAGTAAGCAGAGACATTGAGTATGGGAAGGGAAAAGAGTTCAGATTTTGAGGTTGTGCCTGGCTCTCATGAAAAAAAATACACCATAGCATAGAAAAAGCTATCTTATTGATTTAAAAACAAATAACCCTTGACATAAAAGGGCTTCTGGCTGCTGAGCAACAAAGGAGAGAGAGAGAGAGAGAGAGAGAGAGGAGAGGAGAGAGGAGAGAGAGAGAGAGAGGAGAGAGGGGAGAGAGGGAGAGGAGAGAGAGAGAGGGGGAGAGAGGGAGAGGAGAGAGAGCAGGAGAGGGAGGAGAGGGAGAGGAAGAGAGAGAGACAGAGAGAAAGAGTGTGTGTGTGTGTGTGTGAGAGAGACCGGAGAGAGAGAGAGAGAGAGAGAAAACAAGCCTGTGCCTGGTATCCAAATGAATAGAGAAGTACAGTGATGCCAGACTGGACCTGCCAGCAGGCTGAAGAAAGTAACAAAAAATACAGATTTGGCAACACATTGAGAAAACAAGAGCCATACAGGGTGTTTTTTGACATTCATTAATTTATTGAAATGACTGCAACTGTAGACTACACACTGCCTAATAGAGTAAAGTATAAAAGAAGTGTTATCATCTGTCATTATCATTATTCCTTATTTTGATAATCATTACTGTACCACAATTCCAGTGTGCTCTGGGCATCTGCATTCCAAGGCTTTAGTAACATAACACTGATGAGTTTCTGAATACAGTGAGTCACTGAACAGTAACATTAGGGGCCTTATTTTCAAAAGTTGATGAAGGCTTGTGTCAAGCCTTGCATTAACCCTGATGTTTGACGCAACTGTGCCAAACACATTGCCACAACTTGCACCAAATTTTAGTATGTTTGGTGCAGTTGTGACATTTTCCACGCTTCATGCAGCTTGCGCCAAATGTTTGGCACAGACCCAATAAAAAGGGTCCCCAAATGGCACAAAGTTAGACCGGGGGAGCTGGTCTAACTTGCGACATTTGGTGCACCTGATGGAAAATCACGATCTGTGTCAAAGGAATACCACAAGCCCCCTGTGCCATATGTTTGGCGCACCAGTGACTTGCAGCATCCTCAAGTGCTTTTAAAATTGAACCCTAACAATCACTCTACTGAACTAAGCTTAGAAGGAAGTGGTGGAGGGGCTGACCAAGTGGCATGGAGGGCTGAGGTGCCTAGCGCCTCCTTACCTCCTGCCACATTGGTGACCTGGGTTTGAAAATAGATGTGGGTCATTTGAGGGCTGGCCAGGAGGGAGGACCAAGAGACTCAATGGGTAGTACTCCTCCATCAGGGGGAGGGGGGCAGTGTGACCCGCTGCTTGACTTCCACCTGGAAGTGTCCAGGTGGTAGCACAGTCTGGGTGCACAAGAGAAAAACCAACCATGGGTGTCTGAGGACTTCTCTGTGGAGACAGAGCTTGTTCATGTACGGTTTCAGAGGCAACAAAAATCCAGATGAAAAAAAAACTGGCTGCAGGATGATGTCCAGGCCCTTGTAGGCCCCACAATGGTGACTGGGCACCTGCCAAGAGTCCTGCAAGCTGAGGATGCCAGGCATGAAGGTATGTCCTGGGGAAGTCAGGTAATGGGGCTGAGGGAAATGGACAAAAGTAGGCTGGTGAGAGAAGACAAGGGGGATATATTACTAGTGAAGCAAAAAAAAAAAGATGAAAGTAGTGGTGGACATTGTTGTGTGCTGTGTGTATTAATACAAAATTTGTACCTTTATGGTGTAGGAGTCTGGACACTAGGGAATAAAGAGGAATATTGTTTACAATAGAAAATTAAAAATACAAAAAAAAAAGATTAAAGTGTTCAGGTGAATTCTGAGTCTCTGGTAGGTACTGCTGCTTTAGGCAACTACAACAGATTGCCAAAGGGCAGGTTAAGCAGTCATCCTGCACAGGGCCAAAAAAATTATACCAGGAAAAAGTGATTCTGATAAATTGAAAGTTTAATCTTCCAAGCAAATACCTGAATCCAAAAAAGGTGCATCACAGAACGAGTGGTGGATTCTTGGAACAGCCTTCCAGAGGAGGTTGTGGGGGCAAAAATAGTGGTGAGGTTCAGCAATACATGGGATAAGGGCTGGCACAGTAGTAGCTGTACTGCCTGTGGTGCTGTCAACCCACATTTGGGAACAATTGTGGGGCATGAGAGGGTCGACCGTGGGGAAGTAGGATGAGCATCCCACAGACAGATCTCTTTCTCCTCCTCCTCCTCCTTAGTGGAGGGTTGTGGCTTTCCTTTGTATCAGTGACACCCAGTAGACACTGGATGTGCAACAGCCAGGCCACTTTTCAGGGGCTGGATGACAGCGGACGTCTGTAGGTTGAGTGTGGGAGTGTCCACACCTCCAGGGAAACTTACAAGGAAAACCGCTGGGCCAGCTGCACCATGAATGACATTCCAGGCACAAGCCTCGGCTGGGGTCTTGGGTAGATCTCGGTTCCTGCTCTCAGGGAGCCTTGTCAAATTGGGAAAGCTGCAGGACTTACAGTCTGGGCAGCCTGAGGGAATGCCAGCTGTGAGGTCTAAATGCTGAAGAGTTGGTGCATCCCTCACACTGAGTCAAGGCACTAAAACAGAATTGCAAAAAAAATAAATAAATAAATGCATTGGATAAACACAATAAAATTGTAGTTTTGGGACTTCATTGAATATGAGCTCAACTCGGTTGAGTTATTTCACTTTCATGGTTTTGCATAAAATGTACTACTACTACTACATAGTGGAATGGAAGATGGGGAGGGAGAAGGAACTATAGATTGGGCATGGTCTGTGGTAATAGCCTAGGTAGGGAAAAATAGGCAGGCTGGATGGGCCAAGTGGTGCTTATCTACTGTCAAATTCTATGTTTCTGTCAGATCAGTCTAGATTAAAATCAAAGGTTCTTTATCTAAAACTAAAGGGTTGGTGGGTACCACCTGCAGAGGTACTCTCAGATATGGAACAGTTGTGTACTGCGCTAGTATTAGTCCCCCACAGCCTACACAGTCAGAATAGTGCTACACTAATAGCGCATGCTGGAAGGGTGGAATATGAATGCCGCCATCTATTTATGTCACAGGATTATTCGGCCAGGCTTTTGAAAAGAAGAAGGCATTCAATAGCATTATGCAGAAACTGCATGATCTGAAAGTGGAAAACTTCCTGATTTACCCAGCTACTTTAAAAATAAAGTATGAAGGCGCTACATATTCATTTTGGGAAGTAGAAAAAGCAGAGGAGTTTGTGAGGAGCCTGAGACAAAAGCTGCACTGAGACCTGTATGGAGAACTGGGACAGGGAGCCGAGGGCTCTCTAATGAGATTTGAGAGATGAGGCACAGATGTAAATGAGGAAGATCGTTCACTTATATTTGGTTCTGGAGATATTGTTTTGATGTTAAAGTTCGTTCTGGTGAAGATGGGAGACTCTGAGAGGATGAGGACATTGCCATATATAAAAAAAGATCTGGGGGACTTGGAATTGGACAAAAAATGGTGGAATGCGCAGAAAATGGTGGAGAGAGACATGGAGGAAATGGACAGAGGCAGAGAACAAGGATATGGTGAGAGGAGGAACTGGACTTAGTGGTGGAGTTATTTGGATGCAAGAGAGACTGCCATAAGCCCAGTGATGGAAGGAACTGTCTCGAATAATGTCTGGGTGCAGGTAGGAGGGCGGGTGGGGAGAAGTGCTTAGCGCTGTGTTTTTTTAGTGCGGCCTGCTTTCCCTGCTAGCCCTTGCTGATACCCTCAACTGTATGGAGCAATTTGTGTGGCGTTAACTAAAAGGGGGGGGAATAAGGCAGGGAAATGGGGAAATTGAAAACGAAGGATCTGAAGGGGAATAGGATGGAGAAAAATGAACTGGGGGGTTAGGAGAAGAGACACACGGGATATGGATAGGGATGGTTATTATGGGGCACAAAGGTTAAGTGGCCGTGGGGCGGAGAGTGTGGAAGCACCTGTTACAGCACCTGGGGATGAGGCAGACACTTGAGTCAGGGAGGCTTTTAGTGTCTAAGGACTGAGGAGAGTGCAGGGGTGGGAAGGTAAGGACTGAACTGGGGTGGATATTTCAAGGTGAAAAGGAAGATGGGGAGCATGGGGAGGAAGGAGGGTGGTAAGAACAAAAGAAGCAGCGTTAAATGGAAGAGGAGGAGTTCACTTGGAAGATGGAGGGAAAGAAATCAATAAAGGAGAAATGAAGGGGGGACATGGTGGGGGGAATAACGGGTCAGAGAGGGAAGAAAGGGATCAGGATGTGTGTATATAGTTATCTGTTTAATATGTTACTGAAAGTGTGTGTGCTGTTATTACAGTTTCTTGTTTTTTATAAACAAAGTGCAACCAAAGAAGTTAGATATATAAACCTTCATGTTAATGATGGAAAGATGATGATGAAAGGGAAAAGCGGAGTATACAAGGATGGCAATTAGTAAAAATGTTAATGTAATTACCTGGAATGTCAGGGGTATTACAAATCCAGTAAATAGGTCTATGTTGCTGACAGCCCTTAAAAGAGGGGGAGCCCATATAGCTTTGCTACAAGAAATGCACCTAACAGAAGTAGAGCATGCTAAATTGGCTAGGGGATGGGTGAGGAAATGCTAAGCGGCTTCGGCCTCAGTGCGTCAAAGGGGGGAGGCAATATTAACACATAAGGAGCTGAACCTAGAAGTACAGAGAATAATCAGGGACACAAAGGAAGGGAGATATATTTTTATTGTGGGGACCCTGGATGGGGAGCAGATCACTCTGGGATCAGTATATGCCCCAGCGGTATTTGAATACCAGTTTTATGCCTCTTTGCTGGATTTATTGGTGCAGGAGCAATTCCCAGAGCTAATAATGGGGGGAGATTTGAACTGAGCCATGGACCCAAAAATGGATCACTCCGAGGGGAAGGGGAGAAGTTCAGGGGCAATGCAACAATGGCAAGAGGGAATGGCAGAATTGGAAATGGTGGATGTATGGTGAACAGCAAACCCGGGAGTGAGAGTCTATACTTTTTTTTGAACCCCCATAATATATGGATGCAGATAGATTATATATATGCTACAAGGCAGTGGTATGCATGGGTGGGGGAGGTACAGCACAGCCCAATACATGTTTCAGACCATGCTATGGTGATGGTGAAAATACAAGGTAGGGAAAGAAGGGGGACACCCCCTGCATGGAAATTCCCCACTTACCTGGCTCAGAATGAGGAATTTAGAAAGCACCTTGAGGATAGTTGAGATCTCTTCATGGCTACAAATGATAAGGAGGGCACCTCAAATAACATTTTATGGGAAACTGGAAAGGTATTTATGAGGGGAGCAATTATTGAATATGTATCCCGTATAAAGAAAAAAAGATGTGCACAGAAAAAGGAGCTAGAAAGTAAACTAAAGGAATTAGAGAAGAGAGTGGCCTGAGAGGAAAAGGGGGAGGCCATTCAGACACTGGGAGTAATTCAGGAGGCTCAGAATGTGCACCTAATTTCAGAAGCGGGGAGAACTAATCTGTTTAACAGAAGATACATATTTGAGTGGGGAAATAAACCAGGTCCAATGGTGGTTAACCTTATGAAGGGACACAGAAGGATGAATAGAATTATGTGAGCGAGGGATGAAAAGGGCACCCTATAGAGTAAAGAAAAGGAGATAGGGAATGCCTTCAGGGCCTTCTTTCAAAAGTTGTACCATGCAGAGGATGAGGGAACAAAGGAAAGGATGACAGAATTTTTAAAGAAAATAAAAGTCCTGAAAGCCACACAGGCGTAGAGAGAAAGGCTAGAAAAACCAATAATGGAGGGGGAGGTGTTGAGAGCTATTCAAAAGTTGCAGAAAGGGAAAGCGAGTGGCCCAGATGGGTATCCTGTGGAATATTACACGTTGCTGGGGACCCAAGTTGCAAAGGTATTGTGCAGAGTGTTTCAACAGGGAGAAGGGATATTTCATTTCATTTTTATTTTTTATACTTGTAAATCCAAATGAGCAAACTGCCCATTTTCATTGGAGACAAGTTTAAAACTAAAAATCACACAAAATATTAACAAACACAATGCAAACAAAACATTCAATCAATAAAATACAATACATAAAAATACATCATGTTTCCAAAGATAGCCACTGTTTTAACTGTGTCTTAGAACCCTGACAGGTGTTATTATTAAAACTTCTGAAGAATTCATATGAACCTGAAAAGAACTATTCTAAACAATTTCTAATGGAATTCTACTAAAAAAATAGGTGCTCTAAATAATAAGGATCTTTGCCCAAAAGTAGTCTTAAAAAATGGTATTTTAAATTTACAATTGTGCTGGGACCTAGTAAATAACGCATTAACTAATCTATGAAACATTAAAGAAATAGAATATGGAGAAAAATTACATTTAACTTTAAATAAGAAAATACCCATCTTATAAAGTACTCCATTTTCAAAAGATAAGGAAGATGACTGATTGTACAGATCAGAGCAATGGGTTTGAAAGGGTAAATTTAGCCAAAACCTCAGAGCTGGATAGTAAATTACTTTAAGAGGACTCAAAACATTAGTACATGAGGATGTATAAATCAGTATGCCATAATCGAGTATGGAGAACAGAAAGCTATGAACTAAGAGCTTTCTGGATTCCAAAGTCAAAAAAGATTTAACTCGATAAAGCATACCCAACCTCTGATGAGGATTTTTCTAAGATTCTGAATGTGAGGTTCAAAAGAAAAATGTGTGTCCAACGTAATACCTAAGTATTAAAAATAGATACATTTTCAATTATGTTTCCTGTCCTATCAGAAATTGGAAGCAAATCAATTGGTACATTTTTCTTCTTAGAAAACACCATTACTTTGGTTTTCTGGGAATTCAAAACCAAGTGACTTAAGGATAACCAATCCTGCAGGAAATTAAAATCAGTTTGAAGACAGGAAAGGGTGACATTGGGTCTGGGATCTGAACAAAAAGGAACAGCGTCGTCTGTGTAAAGAATCATTTTAGTTTTTGTATATATATCAAATACGGAATTCATAAATAAGGAAAAAAATAAGTGGTCCCAGAATGGAACCCTGGGGCACACCACAAACTAAGGGAAAAGAATGGGATAAAGATGAACCAATAATAGTTTTAAATGATCTTTCAGACAAAAAGTTTCGATACCACATATTTACTTCATCAGAAAAATGAAGACCTTGAAGTACACCAGGAAGAAGATCAAATTCAACCAAATCAAAAGCCTTGGTGAGGTCCACCAACAGTGCCGCACATGAAAGTCCACTATCAAGTGCTCTATGGACACTGCCCGTGAATCCCAGCAAGGCTGTTTCAGTGTTATATCCTGGCTTAAAGCCATGTTGGTTCTCTGATAACAAAGAATACCTCCCAAGAAAATTCAAGGTTTGGTCCATGACAATCCTTTCCAGAATTTTTGAAATAGGCGATAAAAGGGAAATAGGACGATAATTAGTAACTAAAGAAGGATTTCCATTCTTTAGGATGGGTTTTATAACTGCTCATTTCCAGCTACTCGGAAAAACATTATGATATAAGGAAAAGTTAAAGATATGAACTAATGGATAAACAAAACAATCAATACCCATTCTAATTATCCTAACATCAACACCATCCTGGCCCTGAAAAGGTATTGGATTATTTTTCAAAAAGTATTTTTTTTACTAAGGAAGTGGAAAGAGACTTAAAATAAAACTTTGGATTAGTGTAATTGTAAATATCATTGTTATCAGATACATCATCCAAATCTATGGGAGTTCTATAGGGGCCTAAGTTCCCCAAATGACTATTGAAAATATTATATACCCTAAGATGATCAGTTATACTTTGTCCAGTATGATGAAGAATAGGAACGGAATCTACTTTACCCTGTCCCAAAATTTTATTTAAGGAACTCCAAGGCTTTTAGGATTGGCCTGGAATTCCTTGTCCATTTAAACAATAGCGACCCTAGCTTTCTAATTTCAGATTTACACTTATTTCTAAGTGTCTTATACTCTTGAAGAGCAATCAGGGTTCTAGAAAGAGTATAAGATTTCCAACACTTGTCACATTTTCTCATTGAGTGAATGAGGTCTCTTGTAACCCATTCTTGTCTGGATGATCTAATTCTTATTTTCTTTAAGGGAGAGATAATATTTGCAATTGCATGATAAGCTATGCAAAAAAATTCCCACATTTCATCTATGTTAGTGCTAATTACCAAAAGGGACCAGTCAATTTTATTATATAAATCTTGGATTCCCTGGGGGGTAAACTTAGCCAAATTTCGACATTCAATATATCTGGGAGGACTTTTTAATAATTTTATGGACCACTCACATTTGACAGGACAATGGTCACTCATGGTGTCGGCCATAACCTCAGATTTAAAAATTCTATCAACATGAGTGACAATGATCCAATCAAGGATGGTCCCTACACCTGTTTTATAATTGAGTCTGGTAGTTTCCTTAATTAATTGTGTTACACCCAGATTAACCAAAGTCTCTCTGATTCCACACTTCAAACTTTTATCCCAACTGCAATTAAAGTCATAATCATAGTCATAGGATAGAAGAGGTTAGCTTGCCAGATACATGTTATGATGCTAGTACATGCCTCATACCAAAGGAGGGAAAGGACCCTGCCCTGTGTGCCTCGTACCGGACAATATCATGGTTGAATTGTGATTTGAAGATAATGGCTAAAGTTTTGGCCAGTAGATTAGAGGAAATCCTACCGGGGCTGGTTCACCTGCACCAAACAGGGTTTATTAAAGGATGACAGTCGTATCATAATATGAGGTGGCTACTTAATGTGCTTTGGAGGGCAGGAAGGGGGAAGGAAGATATCGGGAACCTCTCGATGGACATGGAAAAAGCGCTTGATAGAGTGGAATGGAATAATTTGTTTGAAATATTGGGGGAGGTATGGTCTGGGTGAACCATTCCTAGGGTGCGTAAAGGTGATGTATAGAAAGCCCAGGGCGCAGATAATTGTATATGGGGGCAGGTCAGTGAGTTTTAACTTGGAGAGAGGTACGAGACAGGGCTGCCCGCTCTCCCCACTATTGTTTGCACTTGCTATACAGCCTCTGGCAGTGGCAATTAGAGAAAGTAAGGACATACAGGGGGCAGGAGGAGATGGTAGCTAGCAGCAGAGGCTGGCACTATACGTGGACGATATGCTGTTGTTTATGTAGAATCCTAGGAGTTCGGTTCCTGCTCTCTTGGCCTTGATTGAGAAGTTTGGGAAATTTTCGGGGTGCAAAGTTAATCTGGGAAAGTCAGAAGTTATGTGGCTTAACGGATCGGGTGAGGAGATTAAACATTGGGGACTCAAAGTGGTGGGGGAGAGCATGACATATTTGTGGGTGCAGGTGGGTAGATCTTTGGGGTCACTGTACAACTTAAACTTTACCAAATTGATAAAAATTATAGAAGCAGATCTAAGAAGATGGGAGCATCTGCCCGTATCATGGCTGGGTAGAATTAATATAATAAAAATGAATGTGCTGCCTAGGATCCTGTATCCCTTACAAATGATACACCTGGGCCGGTCCAAGGAGGATGTGAATAGGTTGGAGAAGGCCTTTACTGCTTTTATTTGGAAAGGGAAGCATCCGAGGTTGAGTTTAGGGAAGTTAAAAGCAGATAAGGAAAAAGGGGGTTTAAACTTTCCAGACTTGGAGAACTACTTTCTGGCCATACAACAAAGATATGTGGCAGACTGGGTGCATAAACCTGAAGTGGCCAGATGGGTGGAATTGGAACAGGGAGAGGTACATGGGAAATTAACAGCATATCTCCACAGTAGAGGGCTAACGGCATTTAAGATGGGAAAAGAAGTGAATCCCGTGGTGGTACAGGTACTGGTGGGTTGGAAAGTGTTAAAGAGAAAAGGATGGATACAAGGGAAAGAGACACTCTTGTTGCTGGTGGCGGGGAATCCCTACTTCTTGCCAGGAATGGAGGACAGCATCTGTTGGTGAACGGGCGGTTCTGCTCATTACAGGAGTTGCAAGAAGTGGTAGGAAGGGATAAGAGGGATATGTTCCGATACTTCCAGACCAGGGAATATATGGGAAGTTTGAGAAAATAAAATAAAGGGCTGTACAAAGTGGACCCGGTAGAGGGGATGATGTATGCAGCTAAAAATCAGGAAAAGGGGTTTATAGTCAGGGCTGCTAAGAGAGGAAAGGCTATATTACCAGACAGGACAGTAAGGACTAGGAAATTGTGAGAGAGGGACCTTGGGAGGGAGATATCGGACCAGAACTGGATATTACTGCTACATATGCACACTGGAATAATGATAGGCAACAAATATAAGGAGGTTTACTTTAAGTTCATACACAGAGCATGCCTACCACCAGTAATTTTACATAAGGAGCACCATGAAGTGTCGTCCTTATGTGGAAGGTGTGGCTCGGAAAGGGGAACAAATGTGTACTGCTTTTGGGAATGCCCGATACTACAGAGATATTGGAGGGAGGTAGTGGATAGAGTGGGAAAAATAACTGGAAGGGAGTTGCCAATGGACCCTTTGGGATGTTTATTTGGAGTGGAGAATGGGGAGGAGGAGGAATGGGTACTGCTTCCCAGTTGGATTAGGGTGCTGTTCATCCTGGCTCGACACAGGATTCAGAATACATGGCTTTCGCAGACAGCACCAACAGTGCATGGGTGATGGAGGATGGTGTTACAGACACTGGGGCTTGAGATGTTGACGTATGCGATGAGAGGAAGAGAAGAGGGATTTGAAAGACACTGGGCCCCTTTCTTGGCATCCCTAATGGAGGAAGAAAGTTGGATGTTATGGGAGGGTACAGGAGGATAAGTAAGGAAAGGAGGAAGTGAAGAGAGGTATGTGAAAGTAGTAAAGATGAAGTGGTGAAGGTGAGGGTAATGAGTATGGGAAGGAAGGTGAAGAGAGTGAATAAAGTGAATGACAGAAAAGTGTGGAAAAGATTGGATGGAACAGAAGACTGAAGGTACTTGGCAAGAGAATAATGGTTACACTTTGTTTTGATTTGTTCTGATTTGATCTGATTGGATTTTATTTAATCATTTTATAATATATTATCTGATATAATTTTAAACCAGTATAATCCAATGTATTGCAACTCTGTAGAAATCAACTGCAACACTGTGTGGAATGAAGTGAAGAGATTGATCTCTACGGCATATAATGGTGGTAACTGGATGAATAAGTTATGTATTTGATTGTATGTAGTAGCTTAATGTAAAAGCAAATAAAAATATTACACACAAAAAAAATAGCGCATGCTACTGCAACACAGTCTATACCGCGCTACCCCTGACTGTGTCAGGGGAATTACAGTGCCATGCAGTAAGCACTACCCTGGTCACTGTCCAGGGTACTAGTAGCTGGGATAAGAGCCAGGGAATGGAGGAGGCTGGATGAGCTGCTCCCATGGCATGGAGTGGTACTGCAGGAGCAGCTCGGCGGAAAGGTGGTGGTGACCCCTCACAGACATCATCCAATTCCTCTAAGGCTAACCCTACTGAGGGTAAAGAGAAAGATGATGAAAGCAGTGATAGGGCACAAGGTTTACTGGAGAAGATAGAAATTACAAATGAGAAAGAAGTAGAAACAAATGCTTCTATGGTTGAGGAGGAGGACAGAGGATTAAAGGAAGAGAAAAAAGCACAACAGGATCAGGCCCACGAAAAATATGGAAAATAAAATATGAAAAGGTGACTGAGCTGTAGTGCCAACCCCCTGTCAAAAAAACTACTGTTAAAATATATCATCTTTTGTTTGGTCACACTTCTGTTTTAATCAATCAATCAAAATCTTTATTTAACCAGGCAAACATCATTGAGCAAGCACATTTTCAAGATGGACCTGGAAAGGAGAGGTTAACAATACATACAAAGGACTACTCAGTTACATCATAATTGGGTAAATAATATATACAAAATGAATTCACACTTACATAGCATTTACACAGAGCAGTAATTATTCACAGGACGTTTATAATACATACAAAACAGAGTATTAAAAAGAGCCATTAAGTTAAGACCATGAAGAGTATGCAGCTAAAAAGTAAAGCAACTGCAGTACAGTATATACAGGTTAAACGTATGCAACTATAAATACAGTGTGTATTTGAAGCATCCTTGAACATAATTAATGATTGAAGGAGCTTGGTGGGGCATGGGAGGGGCGGGGAGGGGGATGCAAGAGGGTGAGTAAGGAGAGGTACGCAGTACATGTCCACAAGGACATGCAGTGATTGCAGGGGTAAGGGTGGCAACAGTTAGGGAGTGGAAAGCAAAACACCATGATGGTGTCAAGGGGGGTAAGCCAAGAGTGTAGGCGGGAGCCAGGGTGATATGGAAAAAGAACTGACGATAAGGAAAAAAACACAGGATCGGGAAGGAAAGAGCAGTCAGGTAAGTTTTTATAGGCTGTAACATTGCCCAAGAGGGGTGGGAAAGAAGCACCAGTAAAGGGATGCACTGGAGCAGAAGGAGCTAAGGCTAGGGGAAGGTGGCACCAGGGGAAGCAGTTACAGGATTCTTTGAAAGAGTGAGAATAAAATGCTTTGAAGGCTGATAGTTTGTTTGGGTAAGCCAACTTCAGGGTTTTTTGAAAGCTGTTCCAAAAAGAGGGTAAAGCGTGAGATATGGCAGACCTGCCAAAGCGTTACTTGAACTTTGGTACAGCAAGGTAGATAACGAAAGACCTCCTTAAGGCATATTTACCTATCATATCTAGAGGAAGACAATCCAAGATGTACTGAGACAACATCTTCATGATGGCCCTAAATGTCCAGAGAGCTGCATTCCTTAGTCTCCTGTAGTTAAGGGATGACCAACCTACTGCAGCGTAAAGGAAGCAGTGATGTGTGGTGTACGTGAGACCAGTTATGAACTTCAAGGCCCGAAGGTAACGTGTGTCTAATTTAGCCAGGGCAGACACAGGGCCTTGGCTGTAAAGGAAGTCTGCATAGTCCAATAAGCTAAGAAATGTGGTTTGATGTGTAAACTGCCCCCCCCCCACCAATTAACTCCCCGACTTATTCTTAGTAAGGGGTAACATAAGTGGTGTAAGCATCCAGTTAGGTTATTATCTAGGTTAGATGACAATATAGAATGAATCTGGATTTGGCACTATCTTAGGAATGATTTATGATATTATTGCATATATTTGATGTTAAGTGTTTATCCAACTCCTTATGTACGGATGGATAGACTATGTGTGGCAACCTTAAGTTGTCTTAAAACTCAATAAAATATACGATAAAAAAAGAAATGTGGTTTGGACCAGTCTCTTCCTGGCATCCAGTGTTAGAACATTTTTGATCCTATAGAAGAGGCCAAGTCTCTGCCTAAGCTTCTTTAAGAGATCCTCAATGTGATCGCAAAAGGAAAGCTTTTGGTCAATCCACACCCCCAGGTATTTGAATTTAGTAACATATTCCAGTGATTCACCAAGGAGTGTGTGGATCTAAGGAATATTACCTTGAGCTGTGGGGTTATTGACATATGTAAAGGGAGAAAAAACATCACCTTTGTTTTTTGGTATTCAGGAGCAGTTTCTGGTGCAGTAGGTGAAATTGTAGAAAATTAAATTCCCATTGTAGATCCCTACAAGCTGCTTCCAGAGAGGGTCTTCTGAAATAAAGTACCATGTCATCCGCAAATAGGTGGATGTTATCAGAATTGATGTCAGCATCAATATTGTTAATGTAAATTGCAAAAAGCAATGGACCCAGTACAGAGACTTGCGGTACACCCATTTAATTTATTTTTTTTGGAACTCAAATACTTCCATGAGTCAAAATCCAGAAGTCATTCCAATTTTGGGGAAGTCAAAATACTTCCCAGATCCCACAATTTGAAAGCCAGTATTCTTAGAAGGATTGATTTATTGATGGCAATACGAATATTAGTGGTAAATTACAATTTCTTTTAGAAAAATCCATAATTTCTGAGCTTCTGTGCCTTCAGTTTGGGAAGTCATCCAGTTTTATTTTTTACATTTGAAAGTCATTGACTTCCTCCCCCTTTATTTTGGAAGTTTTTGCCTTATTTTTGGGAGTCAAATACTCCCAAAATGGAGTTAACTGAAACCCTGGATGTGCCCCTCTGTAGAGGTTTCAGGGATGAAAATTCCCCTTCACCCTTGACCTGCTGCTGTCGCACTGTTAGACAGTTCAAGAACCACCTCAGCAATAAGGGGTCACAGCCAATGTTTCTGAGGGAGACATGGAGCAGCTCATGATCAACCGTTTCGAATGTCTTTCTTAAGTCTAGAAATACTGCGTAAATGATGTTCTTCGAATCCAAGGCACACTGCCAGTCATTGGTGACCTTTGCAAGGGCTAAAAAATTACTGTGATGAGGCCTAAATCCAGACTGATAAGGATTGAGCAGGTTCCCACTTTTGAGGTACTTCCTGAGCTGCACACTCACTGTTCTCTCTAACAGTTTGAAAGTGGTGGGAAGCAGGGAGATCGGGCTATAGATATTCAGGTTGCTGGGGTCTCCAAATTTAAAAAGGGGGGCAGGCTGGCCCGGTGGTGCTGAGGGTTAAGATGCTGGACGCCACACCGGCGATCCTGGTTTGGGAATGAACCCGGGACGCTGGGGGTCAGCAGTAGGGAAGAGATTGAGTGTCCACAAGACTGCTCTCTCTTCGTGGGGAGTTTGTGGGGAAGTGATTGCTCCTGGAGCAGCCTCTGGCCTTGTTGGAGGTGCCCAAGCATGGCAATGCAGCGGAAGCATGGGGCGGAGTTGTGGCATAATGTTGCCGTGTCAGGCCGCACTCCAGGAGGGGAAGGAAGACATCCATATAAGAAAAACACCTTCTCTGTCTACAGAGTGATGGCCCCTGATGGATGACCTACCCCACTTGGGCCAAACAAAGCCTGGTAATAGGAGACGAGGACTCAGGGTAATGTGGTCTCCTCTCCCGGTTCCCCACCTCCCGGGGGGCCCCGCCGTAGGGGGTACACTGCGGTCCTCCTCACTCTGACTGTCATGGCACAGGCTGGTTTCCACCTAGGGATCAGTTGAGCATCTGAGCACAGGGCTCAGTGGGGGGTAAGTATAACCCCACAGCAGTGCAAGTATAAAGAAACTTGAAAAAAAAAGATGGATTACATGAGACATTTTCCTTATGGGAGAAATATCGCCCTGTGAAAAAGAGAGGCTAAAAAGGTACATTATGGGCACAGCCAGGACATGAAGACTAAGCTTCAGGAAGAATGGGTCCAATTGGTCTGCCCTGCACACTTCCTGGTATCCAACTGTTGGAGGAGATCCTCAACTTCTCTCAGGGTGGCAGGCTGGAGGGAGAAGGTCACACTTGTGACTGATCTGGTAAGTCTGGTGCTCCAAGACTGGAGCAGAGGTTATTGGCAGGGGAAGCATTGAAAGCAAGACCTGCAGTAGCAAAATGGTTATTAAAAGTGTAGGGGATAGTTGGTTTATCTGACACTGAAGCTGTGCCAATGGTGATTTTTGTGGGTAAGTTGCTTATAGCCACGTGCCCTTGAATATCCCTGATGGTTTTCCAGAAGTTTGCTGAGCACTTGGTGGAAATGTCCAGTTCTTTGTGAAAATAGCTAGCCTTAGCCTCCCTAACCAGATTGGTACAGTGGTTTCTAGCTTTTCTGAATGATGTCCAGTCATCTGAAAGTTTTGATTTCGAAGCTTTTTTCCAAAGCCAGTCTCTGTGCCACAGGGAGGCCTTTTACTGGGCCATAAACCAAGGACATGGTTTATTTTTAGAATGAATTTGGACCAATGGTGCATGTTTATCCAGTGCCCCTAACACAACTTCCTGGAAGATATAATAGGCTGCAGGCGCTGAGTTGGCCAAGTAAAAATCTTGCCCTCTCAAGGAATATTGCAAGTCAGAGAGGAATGCATAGATGTCAAAATTATGCTGTTCCCTCTTGAGTGACAATTTGGAAAAGGATGGTAGTTTTGGGGCGGATCTTACACCTGCTATATTACAGTGGTCGCTGAATTCTGAGAAGAACACTCCTGAATGTGAAAACAGAAGGGGTTTGCTTACTAAAATGAGATCTAGAAGTGTGCTATTTTAGGGCACCTTTTGTTTGAATGTGTTGCTTCAGAAATTAGTTGGGAAAGACCAAAGGAGTCGCAAATAGTCTTTAGGGGTAAGGAACTGTTGGAGTTCCAGTCCATATTGAGGTCCCCTAATATAATAATCTCCGATTGAAGGGATCCCATTGTACTAGTTATATGATCCAGAAATTGTAGCCCCCCAGATGGATGACTATTGCATCCTAGGACATATATTGAATCAGAGGAAGAGAGCTTTACATTGAGAGTCAGGCTCTCAAATTCCTTTAGGAGTGAGCACGAATCTACTGTATAACTGATGGAGACAATTTCTCCTTGACATAGCTGGCAACTCCTCCTCCTCCTCTGATGAGCCTTTCAATTCTGAACAGGGTATAAGACGGGATATTCACCTCACTATCTGGGGTACCAGGTCTGAGCCAAGTCTCAGTGACCACGAGTATATCAGGCATTGTATGGGAAGTCCGTGCTTGAATAGAGGCAAACTTTTTAGTAGGTTGAGCACATTAATATGCATAAAGCTCAATCCTTTGATACTGGCTAGTTCGGCAGGTAAAGAGATTGCTGCAGGAGGACCAGGGTTGATTTTAACATTACCAGAACACAACAATAACAGCAGCAAGATTTTCTTGATAGCTTCAAGAAGTTTGTGAGCTTTAGGTGAAACTTGCTTAGGGTTGCTATTACATAGCTTCAGGGAGTCCCTGAGCTGTGCCTAGGGGGTCAAGCAACATAAAAAGAGGAACCCTGGCTGTAAAAAGCAAGATATTCTGGACGAGCAATGCAGAGGTGAGCAGGATGCTACACTCTGTTACCCTCATGGAAGAAGTACCAATTTGCTATGGAGGCTGGAAAGGAGGGTCTTAAATTAGGTAACATAAAAGCCAGTATGTGAGAATACATAGTGCTTTTAATGAGTTGGTGGCAACATGTGCTATTTGTAAATGGGCAATCAGGAGGGCTAAAAAGCTTTGGCACTGAAAAGATGCCATAACATTAATGAGCAATCCATTTTGGAGAACAGAAGAGAAAGTAACAATGATGATATCCACTACACTCAGGGGTAACTCCGATAGATGATAGCAGTGGCAGTCCCTGTAACAATGCAGAAATACTTCCAGTACTTCCTTCCATTCAAATAACTCCTGAGTTCTAGTATGACAGATAGTGGCTATGTGTTGAAAAGCCCCATCATCCTTCAAAGAAACAGCTTACCATCTCAGAAACATACAAATGTAAAGTCAAAGATCCCTCAACCAACCCTGTTGCTGTTACAATAATAAAGAACATTACAGAGATGATAGCCTTTGGCTCGTTATCATATAACATGGTTGAACATGTACAGTATGATTCAGGTGGCTGCTTGAGTACGTTGAACCACACCATAATACATAATAGAGAAATACTTTTCCTCAGCAGGGATCCAGATACTTATGATTTCATATGTAAAAACTCAAGGTGTTTTTTGGCCAATGCTGTTGGGAGGATGGTGCATCTTACAACAGATATCTGGACACACTGTCAGCCTGAACACTTTATGTCTGTCACTGCACATTGAGCATGGTTTGATAATTCTTGCGGGGACAGTGAAACACCGTTTGCTGTTCTAAGAATGTTTTATTTTCCATCTGAACATGACTCATACAACATCAATGAGACAACCAATACAGCAATGGCTCATGGCACAGGGACTATCAGTTGGCTGCACAGTAACAGATAATGGGTCCAACATAAGGAAGACGTCAGAGTAGAGGGACTTTGTTGACTTCTTCTGCTGTGCAAATTGCTTGAATTTAATAAGTCACATTTTTTTTTGATGAGGAAAGGGACACTAAGGATCCAGTTAGCCCTGCTAAAAGATTCTGCCCTCATTTCAATCCCTCAAGCAAAGTCTATCACTTGATTGAACAAATGCAGGAGAAGCACAGATGCCCTTTGCACAGAATGTTCCGATACATAGCAGTGTCAGTGGCTCAGTAGGTAGCACACTCGCCTCTGAGGCCGGGAGATCAGAGGGCTGTGGGTTCAGTTCCCACATCTGGCACTTGGGTTAATATCCCAGTACTGACACTGTAGTGCAGCATGAGAGGGGTGCTGCACTTCTGAGGTGCCGTCCTTCAGATAAGACGTTAAACCGAGGTCCCATCTGCCTGGATTGGTGGTAGTTCAGGTGGATGTTAAAGATCCCATGGCACTTATCGAAAAGAGTAGGGGAATTTCCCCGGCGTCCTGGCCAAATTTCCCTCATTCACTAAAAATACCACCAACAGCTTAATCTGGTTCAAGGTCAGTTGGCATTCATCTGTATCCCCCTCCCCCGGGTCGTGCCTGAAAATAGGCAGGATTTGTCTAGTGCACTTACCCGGTCAACAAAAGCTAAATTAAATTAATTAAAATTTCCACAAGGTAGAGTTTGACCTTTCTTATGTTCCAAAGGTTGCTGGAACAAAATTAAGTTGTCACACAGTACACCTTGGAAAATAAAATTTGTGACACAGGCATCTATATTACTCCACCGTAGTGGGCCATGCTGGAGTTTGTAATTTTTTCTCCTCCAGCCATTTGAGGAAATCTCCAGAGAGGTGAGTGCAAATGCAACAACTCTGAGCCAGGTGATATTCTTAATAAAAAAAATTTTATTCAGATTGAATCTGATTTGGGAAAAATTAGAGAATTCCACAAAAGAAAGCCGCTACTGGAAAACAGTTTGGTCAAAAAAATGAATATACTGTTATTAGGTAGAGACCCTGCTCTGTGTCACAGAGGAAAGTAAACTCCCAAATCTTAAGTCTTTTGAGATATAAAAACATATTTTTATTGCACAATATAAAAGCACAGGTGTTGGACTATAACACCTTCTCACAAATCTATCATACATGTCATCTGCTCTTCTTTCAAAATCCTTATTCTGTTTACAAACTACCCATAACAGAGACGGGGTGACACGCACACAATCTGCAAAAGGGAGCTGCAGCAAACAAATAGTACAATGATGTGGAAAACAAGATGGAACAGATGGAATTTAATGGACCAAAATCAAGGACTTAATATAAGTATAATTATAAAAAAGGACTTTATTGGCAGCTGCTAAATTAGAAATGGGAGAATTCCCTAGAGCCTGATTGAATGCTTATCTAGAATACTTGTTGTACTGTGAGACTTAGATAGGCATTAAATTAATTCAATTAATTTTTAACTTCTGTGTAATAATGGGTAGATTTTCACATTTTTGAGATTGTGTGTATAAATAGTGGTGTGTTTGTATAAAGAACAGATTCCTTGAAAAAGCACACAAAGGAGTGCAAAACGATCCTCAGGCATTCTTTTGTTTCACTCAGGTGGTGATGTACATGTGCTTTTGTACTGTGCAATAAAAACATGTTTTTATGTCTAGAAAAGACTTAAGACTTGTGAGTTTGCTTTCCTCTGTGACATAGAACAGGGTCTCTACCTAATAAAAATTAAAGAATCCAAACAATTCCATCACGCATGCTGCCAGTGGTGCTGACACAAGCAGGTTGTCCACCTGAATACAAAAAGATATAACCAGACTTATGATAAAAAAATGTTGATGAATTTGAAAAACTGTGTAAAATGCTTCAGTCTGACCATTATATAAAAGCAACAATCTTGGGCCCACAATACAAATAAAAGCAACTGTTGAGTGATGATGGCACTTATTTTGAGGCAAACAAGAAATGATTGATGAATTGCATGCTATTATGGAATGCAGTAATGCATCAGATTCAGAATCTTATTCACAACACAGCATCAGGTGGCCCCTCCGCTGGTGTTCCAGCATTTTTCCCCCTTCCTCTTTGGCTACTGTAGCAGGATCTTCTTCAACACCATCCCAAAATAGCACTGTCTCACAATCACATAGGTCAGTTTCTGGTCTCTGGAGTCACTTATAAGATGTCATTGTAACATCTTCATCCACTTTTTCTAAAACAGCCTCAGCTAGGACCATTGTTGAGATGTACCTGGTTGAGACCACTATGATTTGGAATATTGTTCCTTTGAAATACTGGACATCCAAACAGAATATATGACCTGATTCAGTACAAACTGCAGTGAAGTACATGGATTGCCTTCTGACTAGCATCTATTCAGAAACAATTGCTTAGTTCTGCTGGCAACATTATTATGACACAAGATCATGTTTGACATCTCAAAATGATAAGCGTTTGACAATTCTGAAAGTAAACATTCCTAACTTTAACTTCAAATATGGTATCTGAATGAAACATTTACATACTGACTCTGAACAGGTCCTATCCATGAAATAGTTTCTCCCATTATTTCTGTGGTAAAAATCTTTTGTGAATAGGGTCTACTAATTTATAAATGAGGCACGCATAACATAGTGGAAGCAAGTCAGCTCAGGAGAGGCCAGGGTAGGATTACTTGAATGAACACAATGAGCATAGAAAATGAAAAAATAAAGAAAGTCCCGACTTCATATAATACAGCAAGAAATTGCATTTCATGTCTCAGACTTTACTGGTAGTATTACTGGTAGTATCTTCTAGATCTAGAAGGTAGGGTACAGCTGCCTACTACTATTACTACCTATCAGCAACTGTATAAAATATAATTTTACCACCTGAATGTACTCTATTCTGATGTTAATATTATAGTTGCTGTTTTCATTTTTTTAAAACAGATGGCTTAACTGAAGCCTGAATGCTGATCTTTGGATAATATATTTTTTCACATCCTTTCATAATCTTATTTGGCTTCAATTACTTTACAGAGAAAAATGTTACTAAATTCATTCATTCACTGTTTGTAGTGTGATGTAATACTATATCTCAGTTACAGCAACTGTCTGGCTGAGATTGTATTTTAATATATGGATACCCAATTGTAAAACTATTGTGAAGCACACATAAAATTATCAGTAACACCAGTGCTCACAGAGTGATAATAGCACAGTCCATGAGTGAAAATACTATTGTTCAGCTGTGGTAATAGCATAGTTTGGGACCTTAATGATAGTATTATCATCAAAAGACAACAGCACAAGCACTAGTCTACCTCCTGACATCTTCCAAAGTGCACCTTCTGATTGGCTACTTTTCTTGTGTGGGTGGGCAGAACAACTTTTGAAACATGGGGGCTCTCTTTTGCGTAGCGAGAGAAATATCCTCAGGGCTAGGAACAGGGTTTTTCTTTTTTAGTATAACATTAACTATCTGGTTGATCCTACCTTCAGTCATCTCATTGCTAAAGTCATCTCACCACTAAAGAAAAGACTTGGAGCAAGTGGCTCAGCAGTGCAGAGCTCCTGTCTCCTGTAAGCAGTCTGTAGAGTAGATGTCGGACTCCCATAGTGAGTATTACAGTGAAGTAGTCGAGCACCCATTTTCGATCCAATAAGATTTTAAAATCAGATCCATATATTTAAAAACATAATGGACAGGTTAGTGTGCATTAGTGGGGTGTCATACCATCTCGAGGTTCTGGGCACTTTGGAACTTCTCGAGCTTTGCTCTCCAGGTTCCTATGTGTCCAGAACCCCTCAATGGTATTACTCCAGGGTAACACACATTAAATTATACATTATTCAATTTTCTATAGAGACATTAACTACAGAGCAAGGAAAAGTATTGGAAGAGATACAGACTTTTCTAGAATAAAATGAAAGAAACCACTGAAACTGCAAATTTAAAAATACCTTTGGAAAAAATAGAAAAGTCTTTAATAGACTATGATAACCATATATGAAGTATAAAAATCAGTAAATTTAAAAGGGATATAAATGACTATAAAGATGGTAAAGTATACTCATGGAAAAAATCTGAATATCAAACAAAATTATACAATTTGGAAGACACAGTGACATCATCAGGAACATCAGACTCTGAAAGTATTGAACAAAAACCTATAAGGGGTAGAAACTTGAGAAGGTTCTATCCCAGACTTTATAGAGGATCAAATTTTAACAGATTCTTTAGGAGGGCCCCCTACAGAGAGAGAGAGGTGGCATTATTATTATGACCAACAATATTATGATCCTTATGGCTCTGAGTGGCAACAAAAAGAAAGACAATAACAGAAGGAGTTTCACAGGGATTCCCAGGAAGCTGGCATTTCAGGTGTAAGGAGAAAAGAAAGAGAAAGAGGAAAAGATACAGGAGGAGGAGAAAAAGAAAAGGACCAGGTCCACGAGCTGAGATCCAGGGCACAACAGAATAGACAAAATGTAATTTATCCCAAAGAGAGCTAACTACAACTAAAGAAAACGTTCTAAATAAGGGACTGCCATTTAGTCTAACAGAGAAATTGAACCTTTTTGAGCTGAAATTAGACCTTGACAAGTTTTTTGGTAAAATCAGACTAAAACTTTTTTTTGGCACAAAAGAACCATCAAGTAAACATCCAACAAAACAAAAAGAAAGATACTTTTTAAGGCAAACCCTGGGTACAAGATCCCATTTTGGTCCACTCCACCTTATATAACCACATACATAGGAAAAGTAAGCAAAGACATAGAAAGAAAAATGGAAGACAGTGAAAGAAGAAGACCAAATTATAACATAACCAAGGAGGAAAAAGAAGCACTGGACAATTTAGGAAAAGATAACTCCATCATAATTAAGCCTGCTGACAAGGGTGGGGGAATTGTCATTCAGGACAAAGTAAATATTGAGAAGAATGTCTAAGGCAGCTGAATGATGAACACACATAGGAGAAAGTACATAGAATTCCATTATAAGAGTTAAAAGCACACATAACTGAGAGAGTGACAGAGGCCACAGACAGAGGCATAATCGAACAATGGATCAAACAGGAACTAATAAACAGAAAGTCAAAAATATGTTTATTATACTGCCTTCCAAAAATCCATAAAAATCAAACAGAACCACAAGGAAGACCCATCGCATTGGGCAGTGGATCTATTACGAAACCTCTTTCAATATATGTTGATTATTATTGTAAAACCTTGGTCCCAAATATGTCATCATACTTAAAAGACAACAAGCATTGTATTCAAATAATAAAGAATTTTAATTCTGCTGTAGATAATTTGGATGACAGTTTGTTGCTTACTTTGGATGTGAAAAGCCTTTACACAAGTACATCTCATGAAGATGGAGTTGTGGCTCATGAACATTTTTTATTACAAAGGGAAAAAATGGACCAGACAAGAATTTCATATTAAAACTTACAGAGCTTGTACTGAAAATAATTACTTTGATTTTGAAGACCAGCACTTTCTGCAAAAAAATGGGTACAGCAATGGGGACATCACTAGCTCTAACATATGTGAACCTCTGTATGGCTCAGTTTGAGAAGAAATATATACCATCAAATAACAACAGATACAGATCAAAATTATTATTATACAAAAGATTTATTGATGACATATTAATAATATGAAATGGAACATCACAGGAATTGGAACAGTTCTATGAATACACTACATAGAAGGGGTGACTGAAAATCTTTTCTTCACCATGGAATATTGTGATACAAGTATAGCTTTCCTGGATTTAAAGCTTATTAAGAAAAATGGCAAAACTGTTACTGATTTACATAGAAAAGAAATAGCAAACAATACTGTATTGCACGCCAGAAGCTTTCATCCTAAAAATCTTAAAGAAATTATTCCCTACAGTCAGATGTTGAGGGTCAAAAGAAACAGTGGATCTGAAGAAAGATGCAGAAAAAATATGTCAGACTTAACATCAGAATTTGAAGCAAGGGTTTACAGAAAATAAATATTACAAACTGCAAGAGAAAAAGCTGAATCAAAAAATAAGGCAGATCTTTTAAAAGACAAAGATCCCATACAATGTGTCATCAGAAAAAATCACAATGTCCACACAGTTCTCAGAACACTTTGGAAAAATAAAAAATGTAGTATTGAAAAATTGGAGTATACTACAGTCAAGTGAGATTGGAGCAACTATTTTCTCACAGAAACCTTGGGTAACTGCTAAGAAAACTAAGACAGTACGGAATAAAATATCAAAGACACAACATTGGAGTCCAGAGCAACCAACTGTTACATGGTTACAGAGAGATGTAAAAGGGTTCTACACATGTGGTAATTGTGTGCATTGCAATAACAGCATAAAAAATAAATACATGAAGAGTACATGTAATGATAACAAGTATGACATTAATGACTTTATCACCTGCATCTCTGACTATGTGGTCTTCTGTATTGTAAGACTGTGTTCTTTATATTATATAGGCCAGACAACCAGGCCTTTGAAACAATGAATCACTTAACACAAAAGCAACATAAGAAGGGAAGATATTAGGTCCACAATAGCCAGACATTTTCAAGAGTTTAGATATCAGTTATCAGCCCTCAAGTTTTTGAATTTAGAGAGAGTTATGGAACCAATAAGAGGTGTGACAGAGAATCTGCCCTACTGAGGAGAGAGGTGCGGTGTATTTTTATGTTGAGAACGTACAAGAGAAAATATGGATTAAATGAAAATCTGATATGGACTACTCTTGAATGATAATGTGGGAGAAAGCTGGATATTTCCAAGAACTGAAATCTTAGGAACTGAAATTTGTAGAATGAATAATAATTACTGGATTTTACCAGTTAATAATCATTGTTGTTCCTCGCCCTTCTCCCTCCCCCTCCCCTCCCCTTCCCCCTCTCCTCCACTCCTATTTCCCCAAGCACCTTTTCAATTTCTGTAATAGTTGAAATATTGTGGTTATATAACAAATGGAGCGGTTTCAATACAGTAGTCCCTATAGGTAGTTTCCCCATATATCGAGGATTTCAGTCCAAAAGAATTTATCTATTCCATTGTAGCCAAATCCTAAGAATTTAGGTCTTTGACCTCTTGCAAGATGATCTGCCCTTCCACCTGACATCTAAAAGGAGCTGTGGCACACCATGTAATAAAATAGTTTCTATCCACATTATTCCCATCCTCCACTCCCTCCCCACCAAAAAATTAATTAAAATAAACATTAACAATAACTGCAATAATCTAAATACTGGTGGTTTCAATTATAAAAATATGATGTCACTGGCTTTTGCCTTTGTAAATGGGGTAGTTTCCATAATCCTTCTCACATATCCAGGATTTATATTACAATTTAAATTATTTATCCACTTTATTGTAGCCGTAACTCAAGAAGGTAGGTCTTTGACCTTTTGCAAGACAAGTTGACCTTCAATTTAACATCTGAATACTGTTATGGCACACAAAGTATAAATAAACCTCCACCATCTTAACTGCATCCACCACCCTTAGAAAAAAGCATCAGACCTCTGAAAGAAAGAAGAATTAATAATAAAGTTATTTAAATGAAATAAAGCAGTAAGCCCTCCTGCCATGTCCATTTAAATGGGAGGTCCTGCCCCTTGCCAGTTTAGCTTCCCCTTTTCCCCACCAAATTACCTGGTCTGTAATCTCCCTACATCCTCCTATGTAATTATATATTAAGAATTGATCTGGTTCTCTTGAATTGTTGCCTATTTTAAAAGTGTCCATACAAATGTTAGTAGCATAGCAAAACCACTTAAGGAAGGGGGATTCCTCAGCATACAGGTGATAGCCTGGAGGGATTTCTTCACAGACCAGGCCGCCCAGGGTGAAATATAGAAACATAGACTTTGATGGCAGATAAGGACTACTTGGCCCACCTAGTCTGCCCATTTCCCTGCCTACAGGATAAGTGGCAGATCCTAGTTAACCAACAGCCTATTTCTTCCTAGCCACCACAAAACATGTCTTATGTCTGTCGCATGCATTCTTGAATTGTCCCACAGGTTTAGACCCCACAACCTCCTCAGAAAGGCTGTTCCATGTGTCCAGCACCATCTCTGTGAAAAAATACTTACTCACATTGCCCCTGAACCACCCTCCTCTATCTTCAAATTGTGTCTCCTGGTTCTTGCACATCTGTTTTTCTGAAAGATGTTACCCTCTTGGACTTTGTTGATTCCACTGAGGTACTTAAAAATTTCTATCATGTCCCCCCTCTCTCTCTATTCCTCAAGGGTATACATATTAAGCTCCTTTAGTCTCTCCTCATATGGCTTCTCTTGCAGACCCTGCACCATTTTAGTTGCCTTCTGCTGGACTGCCTCTATCCTGTCTATGTAGTTGCAGAGATGGGGTTTCCAGAACTGGATGCAGTACTCAAGATGGGGTCTCTCTGTCTGTACAGAGGGATAATAACTTCCTGTTTTCTGCTGGTGATGCCTCTCCCTATACATCCCAGTATTCCCCAGCCCTCCCTACTGCCTTATCACATTGCTTGCTAACCTTAAGGTCATCTGATATGATTACCCCCCAGGTCCCTTTCCATTTTTGTTGTTGTTACTACCTCCCCCCCATTGTGTAATCTTCCCCCTGGGTTTTTGTTTCCCAGGTGCATTATTTTGCACCTCTTTACATTGAATCCAAGCTGCCATACTTCTGACCATTCCTCCAACCTTGCCAAATCCATTCTCATCTTTTCCATGCCTCCTTGTGTCAACCCTATTGCAGATCTTTGTGTCATCTGCAAAGAGGCATACTTTTCCTTCAAGTCTCTTGCAATGTCACTTATAAAGACATTTAAAAGGACTGGACCCAGTACTGAACCCTGCGGTACCCCACTAGTAACCCCCTCTTTCTTCAGAGTGGACTCCATTTACAGTTACCTTCTGTGTCCTTTTGTCCAGCCAATGTTTTATGCAGGCTACCACCTTGGGACCCACTCCCAGGCTGATTAATTTGACTATTAGTCTTTTGTATGGGACTGTGTCAAATATGTTGCTAAAGTCTAGGTAGGCCATGTCCACAGCCCCTCCCATGTCTACTACTTTGGTCACCTAGTCAAAGAAATCAATTAGATTCATTTGAAATTACCTTCCCGGTGTGAACCTTTGCTGCCTTGGATCCTGTGCCCCACTGACCTCTAGGTACTCAACAATTCTTTCCTTCAGAAGTGATTCCATCACTTCCCTACCACAGAGGTCAAACTGACAGGTCTGTAGTTTCTTGACTCTGTCTTGGTCCTACTTTTGTGAAAGGGAATTACATCCACCTTCCTCTAGTCCTCAGGTACCACACCATCCTCCCATGATTTGTTAAAAAGGGTAGTCTGTGGTTTCACTAGTTCTCCCCTAAATTCTTTTAGAATTCTGGAGTGAATTTCATCAGGCCCCATTGCTTTGTCCACCTTCAGTTTTAGGAGTTCTTTCAGAACCCTTTCATCTGTGAAAGGACTGGGATTGACCTCTCTATCCAGAGTGCTTCTATTAATTGGATTAGGTACTTTCTCCTCCTCCTCTTTTGTGAATACTGAGCAGAAATATTTGTTCAGTATCCCTGCTTTTTCACTGTCCCTCTCTGCCCACCCACCGTCCATTCTATTCAGCCTCACTATCCCTCCCTTTGTCTTTATACGCTCCCTGATGTACCTATAAAAGGTTTAATCCCCCTTCTTAACTGAGTTGGCTATCTTTTCCTCAGTTTGGACCTTTGCTATTCTGACTTCCCTCCCTGCTTCCTTCTGCCTTAACTGGTACAGCTCTCTGTCCTGCTCCTTCTGTGTTTCCTTATACTTCCTGAATGCTATATTTTTCTTCCTGACCTTCCCCGCCACCTCTTTTGAGAACCATTGTGGCTTTTACTTTCACTTTGATTTGTTTATTTGCTTCACACAAAGGCTTGTTGCGTCTGTGATGGCAGTTTTGATGTTTCTCCATTGTTGCTCCACCCCTCCTTCTAGCCTGTTTGATAGTGATTTTCTAAGGCACTCTCCCACTTTGACAAAGTCAGCCCTCCTGAAGTTCAGTACCCTCACTTTTGTATGGCTTGACTCTGTAGCTGAGTTTATCATGGACCACACTGCTTGGTGGTCACTTGTTCCCAGATGGCTACTCACTTCTAGATCTGAGATCCTCTCACTGTCCCCATTTGAGAGTAAGAGGTCTAAGATTGCTCCCTCATGAGTAGGTTCCAAAACTAGCTGTCTAAGGCATATCACCTGCAGGGCATCGAGAATGGCCCTGCTCTTGGATGTGGCTGCAGCAAATGTGCTCCAGCTAACATCTGGCATATTCAGGTCTCCCATCAACAGTATTTCCCCTTTCTCTGTCAACCTAAGAATGCCTTCTATCATATCCTTGTCCATTCCCTCCCTCTGACATGGGGATCTGTATACCACCCCTGTCCGGATTGTGCTTCCATTTCCAGTCTCTAAGGTGACCCACAGTGCCTCCTCTCCTCCTTGTTTACTCTTTTGTTCAGTTGCTTTTATCCCTTCCCTTACATAGACAGCTACACCTCCCCCCTCTTCTCCCCTCCCTGTCTCTCCTGTGGGTTGTGTACTCTGGTATGTTAACATCCCAGTCATGGTTATCTGTGTACCATGTTTCTGTGACTGTTACAATATCCAGGCATCCCTCTTCCATCAAGGCCACCAGTTCAGTTAGCTTGTTGCCCAGACTATGGGCATTGGTACTCATTACCCTCCATTTCCTGATGGCCTTACCCCTTTTTGCCCCATCCCTGTCCTTATTGCCTTTGCCACTTTCTCCATTTACCTCTATCCTTCTCCCTATCAACATCTCTATCTTGGTGTTTACCTCACATACTACCCTGATTTTTTTTGGGGGGGGGCTAGGATTTCCCTGCTCCTTTCCAGTGCCTCCTCTCTTGAATAGTTTAAATGCTTGCCAATGAAACATTTTACCCTATCACCTAGGATCCTGGTTCCCCTCCTGGACAGATGCAGATCATCAAGCAAGTATAGGCCTGCATCACTCTAGGTGGACTCCCAGTCCCCAGTGAAGCCAAATCCCTGAACTCTGTACCAGTTTTTCAACAACTGATTAATTCCCATGGTGTGGGGTACCCTAGCTTCACCTACGCCATAGACAGGCAGTACCTCTGAGAAGGTTACTGTGCAGGTTGCTTGTCTAAGGCCCCTCCCCAACTCCACAAACTCATCCTGCACTGCTCTGATCCCTTTCTTAGCCAGGTCATTTATCTCTAGGTGGACAATGACATCCCGCTCCCTCCCCGGTGCAGCTGCTCTGGTGATCCTGAGGATTCACTCCCTGTCCCTCCAAGCCATGGTACCAGGCAGGCACCTTACCTCCCTCTCCCCCTTCCTCCCCCAGTTCCACCTTCCTAACAATGAAGTCCCCCACCAGGAGTTGTTTCCTTCCCCTGTGGAGTCCCATGCCACCCTCCTTTTGGGTCTCCTTTGTGGAGGTTCCCAGCATCCTCCTTGATCTCCACTGTGGGTGCCTCCATAGAGGAACCACACTTTGCCAGAATGGCATATGAATTGTGGAGAGGTCCAACTAGAGGGATGCACCTCTGTTCCACCACCCTTACCCTTCCTGATCCCACTGTGGTCCAACTACTTCTGTTTCTTGGCAACCTCTGAGGCAATGGCAGTGGCTCTGGTGGTCCCTGGATGGGAGTGGAGGTCCCACAAATCCTGGCCAACTCAATCTGCAGATGAGCAACCTCCTCCCTCAGCCCAGAAAGGTGCCTGCAGATGGGACAATACTGCATCCTCTAGAACATCTCCTGGAAGACTGCTGCTCCATAGCCACTGCACTGCACCACTCCCGTCATGTCTTATTTCAGGCCCCTTCACTGTTGTTTGGAATACTTACTCTTTCCTCTCTTTATTTGTTTTTTTTTCTCCTTACTTACTTACTGCCTCTGTACCCTTTAAGCTTCTGATCTTCCTGTTTTCAGACAAGAAGATCCTATATTTCTTGGTAGTTTCCTTTCTTGCTCAGAGGCAGACCTCCAGCAGCTAGGGGGTACTGGAGAGCTACTCTGTCACAAAATGATGTAATCACGCCAATGGGCATGCTCACCCTGCAGCCTGTCCACTTCTTCATCCATTTACAAAGAAGGTTAGCTTGCAGTTAAAACAGGATAATAGCAATATGGCAGCGGGTGTCAAAATGGGTGTGTTGTACGTCGCTTTATCTCGGACTACCAGACCTAACTGAGAAGGTAATTAAACAAATTCATCCTTGTTTTAGAAATAAAGATCAAAAATAAAGCAACAGAGCTTTATTAAAAATAAGAAGAAGGGTTAAAAAGAATGTTTAAAAGCAAGTTTTCCCTTCTCTCTGGTTGCAGGATTGTTTATACTGTGAGGCATCAGCCAAACATTCAGCATTTGCAGATAGGACAATTGAGGTCCTGAGGTACATAAAAAGAGTTCATGAAATGCTTTCTAATTTATTTGAGAAAAGAAAAAAGAAGTTTTATTTGGGCAGTGTAAGAATGGATGTATTTTTTCCTTGTAGGTCATTTTGGAAAGATTGACTGCAAGTCACATCTACCCCACCCCCATTCATGGAAGTTTTTCAGTAAAACCAATCAAAGTACATATTTTTTCGGAAAAACAATGAGCATGTAAGCATTCAGGTTGTTCCACCTGCTTTATTGAATATATTTGAATTAATTTTACCTTTTATGGAGCTTATTTTATTACATATAAAAAAGTCAACACAGAGAAAAGTGTTAATAATCATTTATTTCTTTATGTCATTACAGCTGGAAATGTTAAGAAATGAATTAATTTCCATTTATTAAAAAGAGAAGAATATCACATACAAGCACAGATAATAATGCTCACAGTCTAATGAAAGAACTTTATGTTCTGAAATGTTACTTTAAAGAAGAAATATAAAAGAGCAAAAATAAAAATAAAAAGTATTTTGATGCTATTCTAACTCCTTTTGGATAATCTGGGTTGAGAGAGAAAAATTGTGTGTTTCTTTGATTCTGCCATCCAGAGTTTCCTCCTCCCCTAATGTTGGCTCCTTAAGAAAAGAAAATAAATAATAATTCACAACAAAAACTTTAAAAGGAACCTTGGGAGACATACAGTGGCATTGTAGATGATTCTGCCTTCAGTCATCTTACTGCTAAAGTTATCTTGTCACTAAAGGTAAGACTTGGAGCAAGCAACCCAGCAGTGCAGTGCTCCTGTCTCCTGTAAATAATCTGCAGAGTAGATGTCAGGCACCCATAGCGAGTATTACAGTGAAGTAGTCGGGCACCCATTTTTGATCCGACAAAATTTTCTAATTGGATCCATATATTAAAAAACATAATGGATAGGTTAGTGTGCATTAGTAGGGAGTCCTACCATCTTGAGGTTCTGAACCTTTTGGAACCTATCGAGCTTAGCTCTCGAGGTTCCTATGTGTCCAGAACCTCTAGATGGTATAGCTCCCCAGTAATGCACATGAAACCATTCATTATTCTATTTTTATATTATATAGAGATGGGTGAAGTGGATGAAATTCACTTCACAAATTAGCAAAGTTAAAGAAATTCATGAAGTGCCGACTACACAAAGTTCTTACAAGGAAAAGTTGCCCTTTTTCTAGGTGAATTGACTTAAATTCGCCTAACTTTGCCACTTTTCTAGGCAAAGTTAGACAAAATTTTAGCAAAGTTGTGAAGTGGGAACTTCATGAAGTAATTTATAAAAGTGAATTTCACAACTTCTTCAGAATTTCACTGGCGAAGTATAATGTTTCAAGATCTCTAATTATATACTTAAAGTACTTGGCACTGGCAGCAACTGTTTCTTAGAACTAGGAAGGATGTATTATGTGTTTTATCAGGTGCGCACAGCAATTGCAAGGTATTTATTTTAGTATTGACTGTACCTGACTGTTGTGTAGAGATGTTGCAAAGTTTTAATTTGCAGGCATTGTTATGACGAAGTCACCAAATTCACCTTTGTGGATCATTTTGTGAATTTTTTCTATTTAATAGGTAATTCATTATTAGTAACTTCACCTTGTAACTTCACCTGTAACCTTTCCTTGGGGTACACATAACCGAAGTTAGGTCAAAATGATTTCCACCAACTGCTTTTGGTTTTTTCTTTTAGGCATAACTTAGTCACATTTTGTTGAATTTGTCTGCAACTTGATATGGTTGTAGTCCAAGAGGAGGTGCATATTGGGTGCATTTTTGATGATTACCAGCCTTAAATTGTGGCTTTTGCACCATGGTTAACTTTGGAGGTTATTTGTTGGTGTTGTGCACACCCCATGAATATTTCCAAGGATATTATGTGTTACTATTGTAGTACACATTAAGACCCTTCATTTGGATGTATAGTGTGCCCCTTAACTCCAAAGAATGGTGGAATTTGGTTTGTTAAAGTTGCAGTGTTATCCTGTGGGACATTAGAGTTAGGGTTAGTGTGGTCACTTGCAACTAATGCAATAAACCTGTCCCCTAGGGCAAGTAGAGGTCTCACATGGGTACTGGTGGTCAGAGAACCCATCTCATGGCAAATTACTTGGCCAAATAGGAAAAGCAGAGGGAAGTGGTGAATAAGGTGGTGGAGGTTGTGGTTCATCTGTGCCAGCAGCAGTTCACAGAGGGCACAAGGGAGGTGTCATGGTAGGGTGGTGGGCACACCCTGTGGAAGCAGCAGTACCCTCTGTTGAAGTTCAAGATACTCATGAACTAGAATCACTATGTACTCTCACCTGCTGCAGAAATATTCCTGTACTTGCTGCAGTTTATTGGCTGCATTTTTAACCCTACTGCTGCTCCTTGCACACCCATTTCCACCACAGCTTAATATGTCACCACTACATTCTTTTTTAATTACTTACTTTACCAATGGCTGCTATAGTGATTTACTGTACCTAGATTGTCTATGACTTTTGTTATTTCCTCAGAGTGTACCAGCTCCCTTGTATTTAATTTGCTGTCTTTTGATGTGTATTTCTGTATACTGTATTTTACTTGTAACATATTTTTCCCTTTACCCCTTTCCTGGGTCACACCTGGAAATGAGCCCTGGCTCAATGTGTCTTTTCTGGTTACCAGCTTTTTAAATAAATGAACCACCAGCAGCACCATCCTCTTGACAATGCATGCAAGTGCAAAATGTTGAGGGTTTTGCTGGGCAAGTGTTCATGTTTGTTATGCTGGAGATGTCTTTTAAACTTTAAAATAAATCTTGCACACTCAATCTGCATTGGCAAGTGACATCTTTTCACTTGGGGAAGTGGTGAGTGCCATGGTTTTCTGTTGATGATCAATTTATTTACCTAAGGAACCTCTGAGATTGAGAGCAGCTATTATCCTCTATATAAATCACAAGCAGCACCCACACTGCCACCTGTTCTTTTTCTTTTCTTTTTTAATTTTACACAAACAATACACAACAAAGATTTCTGGGACTAAGGGGAACACACAAGCTGCAATAACTTAGGTAATTATATTGTCTACACAAAAAAAACACTAACTTCACTCAATAAACATAAACTAAATCAATACAGTCAAACTACAGAGACAAAAATAATTCAGTAAAACACACCTAGCTGTTCTACAGAACTTAAATTACAAACTAAAGAAAACAGAAAAACAAATTCACACAAAACACTGACTACAAAAGTACTAGTACTGCTGAGACAGAAAACACTGCCTAACCTGCCTTTTTCTTTCTGGAAGTTGCTGCAGCTAAACTACCCTCCCCCCAACAGTACTGCTTCACTACACAATACAAAAAAAATACAACTTTAAAACTAACTAAATCACAAAAAAATACCCCAAATAATTGTGAACCAGAGGCACAAGGCACAACAGACACTTAATGGAGTGATTTGTTAGAAATAAACTGCCTGTTTTAAATGCTTTCCAAATGTTTTAGGCACAGAAATACAAAGCACACTTAACATCAATTGTCTTTTCCTCATACTGCACTAAATTCAGCCTATGCATGGCAATATAGCTCACTGCAGCACCATGTGACCTCCAATCCCATGGATCCTTGCAAACTTCACCTTAGAAACAAAACTTGCAGGTGAAATTCACAATTTTACCATTCATGAAGATCTCCTTTAAGATGAATCCCTAATGATGCTTGCAGACAACACCAAGATTACTCTGATGAAGCCTGGCAGGGGTCAGGAGAAATGTTAGGGCCATGTCTGATTTCTAACTGTTTCTGCTGCTGCCTATTTTTGAACCTGTATGGAATAAAAGACCAGTTTGTTTACTTATACTGTGTCTTGACTGATGGTGTGTCTGCAATGGGTGCTGCTTTTTTGTTCTGTGATTCCTAATTGTTATGAACAGCACCACTGCCTTGTATCCTGATGCTCATTCACCTGCTCTGACTTTTTTTTAACAGGAAAAAGTTTTGCATACTGTGGCCTAGTGGGTACACTCTGAGACAAGATACTGTATGTGAAAAAGTGCTTGCACTCAATTTAAAATCTGTTTAAATGTGTTAAATTAGTATACATATTGTGGGCATTTTTTTCTAGTGGGGAAAAGGGGACTGGGCCTAAGAGATAGTTTTCAGATATTTTCAAAATGAACATTTAATGTGCTATTCTAGATCATACCTATGGACTGGTGAACAGCAGCATAGTATCCCTGCATAAGATTGTGGAAAAGATGAGTCAGAGATCAACAGGTCAGGTAGTTTGAAATCAGAGCAGAAAAATTCTTCAAATACATAACTGAAGGCTAGTGGAGTTTATAAAATGCAAAAAGGGGGTTGCAATCCAAATACTATGTTTTAAAATGTGATTCCTCTTCACAAAAGTGGGAGCAGGACAGAGGCAGGAAACTACAAACCAGTTAGTTTGACCTCAGTGGTAGGGAAAATGATGGAATCACTTCTGAAGGAAAGAATTGTTGAGTACCTAGAGGTCAGTGGGGCATAGGACCCAAGGCAGCATGGATTCATGATGGGAAGGTCATGTCAGAAGAATCTAATAGAGTTCTTTGACTGGGTGACCAAAGTAGTAGACCAGGGAGGGGCTGTGGACATGGCCTACCTAGATTTTAACAAGGCATTTGATACAGTTCCACACAAAAGATTAATATACAAGTTAGCCAGCCTTGGAGTGGGTCCCAAGGTGGTAGCCTGGATAAAAAATTGGCAAGACAACAGGACACAAAGGGTCATAGTAAAGGGAGTACACAGTGAAGAAAGGAGGGTTACTAGCGGGGTACCGCAGGGTTCAGTACTGGGACCGTTCCTTTTTAATGTCTTTATAAGTGACATTGCAGAGGAACTGGAAGGAAAAGTATGTCTCTTTGCAGATGACACAAAGATCTGCAACAGGTTGATACACAAGATGGAGTGGAAAGGATGAGAAGGGACTTGGCAAGGTTAGAGGAATGGTCAAATGTATGGCAGCTCAGATTCAATGCAAAGAGTGCAAGGTAATGCACATGAGAAACAAAAACCCAGAGGAAGCGTACACCATGGGGGGTGAGATACTGACAACAGTAAAAATGGAAAGGGACCTGGGGTAATTATATCAGATGACCTAAAGGTGGGCAAGCAATGTGAGACAGCAGTAAGGAAGGCTGGGTGGATACTGGGATGCATTGGAAGAGGCATCAATAGTAGAAAACAGGAAGTTGTATAGATAGTTGGTGAGACCCCATCTGGAGTACTGGGTGCAGTTCTGGAGACCCCATCTCCTCAAAGACATAGACTAGAGGCTGTCCAGAGGAAGGCAACCAAAATGCTGCAGGGTCTATACAAGAAGACATATGAAGAAAGACTAAAGGAGCTTAATATGTATACCCTTGAGGAGAGAAGGGAGAGAGGGGACAAGATAGAAACTTTCAAGTACCTCAAGGGAATCAACAAAGTCCAAGAGGGTAGCATCTTTCAGAAAAAGAGATGTTCAAGAACAAGGGGGCACAATTTTAAGATAGAGGGGGACAGCTCAGAGGTAATATGAGGAAGTATTTTTTTACAGAGAGGGTTGTGGATGCATGGAACAGCCTCCCTGAGGAGGTCATGGAGTCAAGAACTGTGGGGGAATTCAAGAATGCATGGGACAGACATAAGGCAGTCCTAGTGGGGGGGTAGGAGGAAGTAAGCTGTTGGTTAACTAGGATCTGCAGCTTATCTGTTAGGTAGGAAAATGGGCAGACTAGGTGGGCCAAGCGGTCCTTATCTGCCATCAAATTCTATGTTTCTATGTTTCTATGTAAAATGATGAGACAGTGTATAGTTGCAAACAACACAGTGTTTTTTTTAAACAGGCAGTGCTATTGCTATGCTTGAGGCTGTGACCCCCTCCAAGGGCATTAGTTTTGCCAGTTAAATAAACATTGATGTTGTTTGCAACTCTATACTGTCTCAGCAGTTTAATTTATAGTGCTTTGAGTGTGAACCCCTTTTTATGGCTGCAGGGTGGAGCTCTGCATGTTGTCTTGCTGTCACAGAGAGTTAGCAAGTACTTCACATACCAAGGAAGCACACACAATTTTGGAGATGAAGCACAATCCCTCCACTACTTGAAGCACTCCACTGAGAGGGAAGAAGAGAGGGCAAGCAAGAGAAAGAGAAAGAGAAAGAGAAAGAGAGAGTTTGTTTCATACATTCCTGTAAGCAGCATACTCATGCCAGTTCAAATTACAATCAATGGATGCCTTAGTGTAAATATCACATGGGGAAGCTTACTAAACTAAGCATCAGTCACCTGAGAAATTCCTCCCTACTGTCTTTTTAGTTCAGTCTTAAAGGAATGGGGGTGAATGCTCCCTGGATTCCAGTAGTTGACACTCCATAACATAGTAAAAGGCTGTGAAGGATTTCTGTCACTATGATAAGTGTGTGTGTGTGTGTGTGTGTGTGTGTATGTGCTATCATTGGGGAGGAGAGATTCCCAAGAAAATATATGTCCCTGATGAGGCTGAAGCCTGTGTAAGATAGAGGGGGTCACTTTTCCACAGTTCAGTAGGTTTAGTAGAACATATAAAGTTGTCTTATGTACCAGATCCACAGCAAAGGGAAATAAAAATTGAAATTTATAATTTTTCATATGCTGCATTTATATACTGAGTATTGTAGTTTCCCTGTGTGTTAATATTACTGTAAGCTGAGTGAGTGAGTGAGTGAGTTAGTGGGGAGTAAATGGAATGCTTAATGATGAGATGGTGACTCCTTTCTGGTTACTGAATTTTTAGTAAGGCAGAGGGGATCTCTCTTTGACATTTCAGTGGCTGCAGTACAACATGTAATATTTTATTATGTATCAGATCCACAGCAAAGAGAAATAATTATGAGACACATGGCAATCATAATGAGACAAGTTATCGGCAGCCTTATACAGTAGTGTGGTGATTATGGATTGTTCGAATGCAGGGACCAGCCAGCATTAAAATAATATTTCATTGTAGTAATAGTGATTTGAGCTGGCTAGTCAATCGGCTCAATTAGTCACACTGTAGCAATGTGTTCACAACATGTAAGCAATGTTTTTGCAACATGCAATGTTTGCAGAATTATGTTTCAGTCCACTGTCTGCAACTGATTTAAAAAGGTTAGCTGTCTCCCATACATTCACACTTTCTGCCTGTTTTTACTGTGACAACTGTAAATTGTATGTTATTAGTAAGGTAAAATGTGTCTGTAATGAGATAACTGCTAAAGAATGGTATTTACTCACCTGGCAAATGTGATTATACCTGAAACCTTTATAGTGCTCAGAATTCCTCTCCAATGGTAATCCTCCATCCATCCTATTTGCTGAATCACAATTGTAAATTTTTAGTCTGCAGGAGTCCAAGCTCCCAGCCAGGATTACACTGTCCAGTGAGATTCTTCCCTAGCAGACAGAACAAACTCTGGCCAGAGCCGATAGGGCTGCAGGTGAGGAATTAGGGCCAGATTGGTTCCAGTGTAGGATGATGGTCCCTAGGGAAACGCCACAAAAAGCAAGTTTCCAAACCTGAGCCATAGGAAAAAGAACAAAGCCAGAGATCAAGTAGGGTCTGTGGTTTCTGCAGCAGGTAGAGAAAATGGGCAGACTGGGAGGACCTAGTGGTCCTTATCTGCTGTAAATTTCTATTTTTAAAGTGTGGCTCTTGTGATATGTGAAATGCAATGATCCTGATAAAAAAGTGAGATGCAATCATATGGTTAAGTCTGCTTGTGAGACTATAACTGAAAGCAAACGTAATGCATAAAAATTGGATTAAACAGTACTATCCAAGAGCCTGCTTTGTAAAGCAAAGCAAAATAATAAAGGACTTATTCTCAAAATATTCTTTTTCTCACAACTTTGAGGCTATATGTTTAAGGGTCTTAAGGGAGACTCTGTTATGCAATCCTCAGGATGGATGGATTGTTTACAGCTTAAACTCCCTTCTACAAGGGACGTGTGAGGCGGGAATGCAGCAGTTGGTGTTCATCATCTTCAAATATTTTCTATGGCAAGCACAGTACCAAGTATCTCTTGTACTAACCCGGAGGTGGCACCTGAAATCATGATTGGACAAATTTAAGTCTCAATTAGGTTGTTGTATTAGAAGGAATTGCTAATAATGGAGACTGAAGCTTTCCATAACTAATGGGAAAACCTTTTGATACCCCCTTAATGATGTCACTAGAAATCCTGTGTAGCAGAAATTGTATAAAAGAAATTCATATAATAAGGGAGTGGGTCGTAGGGGTAGAGAATAATGACATGATATATTTATGAATATTGTATTATAATTTGCTAACTGATTTTAAAATAAAATGTTATTTGACATTTGCATTAAGTTTCATGGGATCTTTAACTTTCACCTGGACAACCAGAAAAGATGGACAGAAGGGACATTGGTTTTATATCTTATACAAAGGCTAGCATTGTAACATCAGTATAGTATATCCCATACCCAGGTGTTACACTACAGTATCAATACTGGATATTAGCCCAATTTTCTGGTGTGGGGCACCAGCCTATGTCTTTCTGACCTGCCAGCCCCAGAGGCAAGCATGCAACCTATTGACCCAATAACACTAAATATCTAACAGGTTCACTGAACTAAAAAAAATTGATATTGACAATGATTGGATGGCCCCTCAAGGCCCTTCCCGTTCACTAATCCAAAGCCAGTGTTCATTATCTCTGCATAGTTGAGATTAATGACTATTAACCGTTCGCTCCAGAGCAAGAAACAAATTCAAGTTGCAAAAGAAGAGTTTCATTGTACCTCTATTAAGGGCCTTGATCACAGCCATGAAAGGAAAGGGAGGAGTGGAGGCACTGAGGCATGGCATTGGATTACAGAGCTATGATTTGAGTCTGCCTCAAATTAGTAAGTGTCTAAAATGTGTATTTTCTTGATTTTTATTATGAATGTAATGTCTGTGAAAGAGATCAGATTGACAGCACCAAAGCATTGAAAGGTCATTGAGTACAAATGGCCCCCTCAACCACTAGAGGTGGTATCTCTCACAAAAGATTAAAATCTGGCACCAGAATCTGGGCTACTGGAGGTATCTGACTGAATGGCAGCTGGTGGTGGCTACAGGATGGTGGGTGGTGTCTACTTACTGCAAGCTTCTTGTACATGGATCATCAATCCTCCCTCACCCTGCCAGCCCCTGAGCAACCTGAGTGCATTGCCAACCCTGGGTTGCCGGTGTGGCAGGAGAAAGGTACCCAGTGCCTCAGCCCTCCATGCCACTGGTCTAGCATGCTAGTTGCACCTTGAGGAACATCAACCTTAAGCTTGATTGAGAGATGGACTACACGTAATCCAGGATGCTATCCACAGACAAGACAGGGGGTCAAGTTCCCTGCCCTGACACCAAATGGAAAAAAATGCTCCCATTTGAAGGCATAGCACTGACAAATTGACCCTTCTGAGAGGCCTCTACAACATGGAGGACCTTGTCAGAGAGACCCAAAGGCTGGAACTCAAGCCACCCAGGAAGCAGTACAAATGGCAAAAATGGCAGACCAGTAATTACAAAAGATGCAAATCATGTGATATACTGGTATTATCACTGTTGTGTTCCTTTGTTGTCAATAACAAAGAAAAACTAATGATATTTTGTGTGTATGTTCTCTTTAACTAAATTAAATCTGTTTTAATGTGGCTTTGCAATTTGCAAGCTATAGTAAATCGTGGCACTCACTATCAAAACAAAAGGGGTTACATAGAAACATAGAAACTGTCTGCAGATAAGGACCGCTAGGCCCATCTAGTTTGCCCATAGGCCCTATTCATTGTATGTGGCAACTGACCCTATGTGATTAATGGCTTTTCAACACTCCCTCCCCTCTCGGGCTTCTCTTGTGCCTGTCCCAGGCATGCTTAAACCCCTCCACTGTGCTTGCCCCAACTATCTCCTTTGGCAGACTTTACCAAGCATCAACTACCCTTTATGTGTAGAAAAACTTCCACATATTACCTCTTAATCTACCACCTTCCAATTTCTTATTGTGCCTCCTTGTTCTAGTATTTTTTCTACATTGGAAAAGGTCCCCTATCTGTACCTTGTTTATGCCCTTGAGACTCTTGAAAGTTTCAATCATGTCCCCCCGCTGTCTCCTCTCCTCCAGTGAGTACATATTGTGGTCCCTTAGTCTCTCCTCATATGTTTTGTGGTGCAAGCCCTGCACCATCTTTGTCACCCTATTCTGCATAGTCTTCACCTTATCTATGTCCTTGCCCAAGTGTGGCCTCCAGAACTGCATGCAGTACTCCAGCTGAGGCCTTACCAATGTTTTATGCAATGGCATCACCACCTCCCACCTCCTGCTAGTGATACCCCTGCCAATGCACCCCAGCATGCCACTGGCCCTCCCTGCTGCCTTTGTACACTGCTTTGATACCTTAAGGTCATCAGAGATGATAACCCCTAGGTCCCATTCCTCCTTGGTGACAGTCAGTTCCCCCCCAACCTGTAGTTTTCCTCAGGGTTCTCTCTACCCAGGTGCATTATTTTGCACTTCTTTACATTGAACCTCAGTTGCCACATCTCTGACCATCTTTCAAGCTTCTCCTGGTCTCTCTTCATTTTCTGCACCCCTTCTGGAGTATCCACCCTGTTGCAGATCTTGATGTCATCTGCAAACAGGCAGACCTTATCTTCCAGCCCCTCTGCAATGTCACTAATGAAGACATTGAACAGGACTCATCCTAGTACTGATCCCTATGGTACCCCACTGGTCACCCCCTCTCCCCAGATTGTACCCCATTTACCACCACCCTCTGTCTCCTGTCTGTTAACTAGTTCCTAATCTAGTTCTCTGCCTTGTCTCCCATGCCCAGACTGCCCATCTTGTTAATCAGCCTTCTATGTGGGACAGTGTCTAAGACTTTGCTGAAATCTAGGTAGGTGACATCTACTGCCCCTCCCAGATTTAGTTCCCTTGTCACCCAATCAAAAAAATCTACTAGAATCCTTTAACATGACCATCCTGCTGTGAATCCATATTACCTCAGATCCTGAGCACTGCTGGATTCCATATATGCCACTATCCTTTCTTTCAGTAGTGTCTCCATGATCTTTCCCACCACTGAGGTGAGGCTGACTGCCCTGTAGTTTCCTGCCTCCTTCCTACTGCTCCTTTTATGCAGTGGTACTACACATGCCCTCCTCCTCTGGATTGACACTTATGTTGAATGACTCTGTGAACAGGGCCACCATAGGCACTGCTAGTTCCCTCCGCAGCTCCTTTAATATCCTCAGGTGGATGCCATCTACATCCATGGCCTTATCCACCTTCAGCTTTGTGAGTTCTTCCAGAACTCTCTCCACAGTGAATGGACTGGTGTCCACCTCCCCCTCCCATTGCCTCTGCATCCCAAATGTGGTCCTTGACCATCACCCTCCTTAATGAATACTGAGCAAAAGTATTTATTCAGTATTTCTGCATTGTCCAGATACAACTTCTTACAATCTCCCTTCTCCCCTTTGAGCCTCACAACCCCTCCCCCGGGTTTTTCTTCTTTCACTGATGTACCTATAAAATGCCTTATCCCCTTTGTTTACATATTGTGCTAAGCCCTCTTCTGTCTGCACTTTTGCCCTCCTAACAGCCTTCCTTGCTTCCCTTAGACATTCAAGGTACACCTCCTTGTCCTCCTCCCTTTGGCTCCCTTTATATTTCCTGAAACTCAGCATTTAGCTGTGACTTTGTCCTCCGCATCTTTGGAGAACCATAGTGGTTTCCTTCTTCTTTTCCCTTTGACAACTATCCTAACACATTGGTTTGTTATCTCCACTATGGCTCCTTTCAATTTCTCCCATTGTTCTTCCACCCCCCTCTATTACCTCTCCCTTCCCCAGGACTGCTTGTATACATCTACCCATTTCAATGAAATCCACCCTCCTGAAATCTAATACCCTTGCCCTTGTGTGGTTATTTATTTATTTATTGAAATGTTTCACCAGGAAGGGCACAATAAACAAGTTGCTGATCTCACGGTGTGTCCTGGGGGAGAGGGGAGAGAGATACATACATGCAATACAGAAACATTTTTACAGAGTGTCAAGTCAATGTGTCAGATAGGAACACCAGTAATATACATATAACACATAAGAAGTGCAATTACAGATCATAAACAGCAATAGTGCAAAAAGGAGGATAACAGAGATCTGTCAGTTGGGGTACAACTTACTATCAGGAGGTGGCCAAAGGGGGAGGCAGTTGGGATAGGTGGTAGAAAGGGGGCTAGAGGGCAAGGGAAGGAAAAGGAGTGAGGCAGTGGGGGAAAGAACCAGGAGGATGGAGGCACAGGAAAATTTGATAGACACTTGATGAGGCTAGTACAGGTTAAATTTGATAAGGGGGAGTGGTAGGGGTTAAGCACAGGTACAGTTTACCAAGTAGAGGTTGTGCAGAGCAGATTAAACATAGTACGGGGAGGAAGAGTGCTGAATTCGGTGGGGAAGGGCATTCCATAACTTAGGGAGGAGATGAGAGAAGGCAGTCTGACTAATCACAGATGAGTGGCAGAGAACTATCAGTAGATGGGAGTCAAAAGAACAGAGGGAGTAAGCAGGAGTGGGAAGGATAGTGAGGGAGGAGGAAATATTGGGGGGAGTGAGCCAAACCAGAATTTGGTCACAAATTTGGTGCTGTGAAAGTAGCGGCTGTTTTCTAGTGAGGGAAATGCCAGAGAGTGTTAAAGATCACAGTGATGGGTGGCAGGGGGAGCATCTTGAGTGAAGCAACAGAAGAAGTTAAACAGGATGTCCAATATGGATAGGGAAGACTTGGGAGCAGCACTGTAGACTTCATCACAGTAGTTGAATATAAGTAGTATCATCTTCTGGACAATTTCATGTCGGGCCAGTAGCGGAAGGCAGCTATGGTTCCTGTATAATGAGCGTAGTTTTGGGTGTAGCTTTTTCAGGATGGCATCTACATGTCTGGAGAAACTGAGGTGCTGGTCAAGCCACACCCCAAGGTACCTAAAACATGAAATGTCCTCAAGGACCATCCCATCAAGGGTATGGTAGGGAGGGGATCTGAGCGAGTCTCTGCCTAGTGCCAAAGGTCATTGATACTGTCTTCTTGGCATTGAGGGATAGTTGGTGAGAGATAACCAGTGCTGGACATTATTGAATTCCTGCTGAAGCCTTCTAGCCACATCATCAGGGGACTGGCCAGAGGTGAAGATGGCAGTGTCATAAGCATACTTGTGGATGGAGGTGAGGGAACAGGCTGATGGAAGATCATTTAAAAAAATAGAGAAAAAGACAGGGCCCATGCCAGAGCCCCGAGGAACACCAGTTTTAATGGGGAGAGGAGGGGAAATAGTATTGGCTATTTTGATGGACTGGGTTGTTATATGAGGTCCCTGCACCCTTATTTGTACCCTCAGAGGTACACCATAGACAGCTAGTGCTTAGGCATATGCTATACTAACATATAGGGCTAAGGGCATCTACCGTATAAGAGAAGATGTCAGGATATGTGCGCATGTTGTTGTAATACAGTTTGCTTGCTAATACTCATATATTCTTCTATGTATTTTCTGTGTATTTCTTACTTATAAGATGTTAGTACACCTGTGTCCTTGGAATAATTATGATATGTAAGTCAGCATTGCCACCTTTTGGTGATTTGAGTTATGTAAGACTCTGTATAAGAACTCTTTTGTTTCACAAACTGATAGCTACTACAAATTGTATAATGTTATCTTGGACCATGGAGCCTCCTGTAATTTAGCCAATAGGACTCATCTCTGTAACTAGAAATGTTTCTATCTTACATTAACCATAGTAATTATCATAGGTATATAATGTGATACACTAAGTCTTGTACCTTGGAGATCCCAAGAGACACAAAGAAACCTTGAGGTATAGGGAACGCTTAGCACTGGCTCCCAGTTTGTATTGGTAAGAACCGATTTGGGCAACTGTGATTTTATCCTTTTTGGTATAATAAACAAGTTTATTACTTTTATGCAATGTGTCTATGACTACTTGCATTCCCAATATTGCCAAGAACCTGAAAGTGAGGTTTAGATCGCCTGACAATTGATGACTGCGTGTAGGCAATATTTGGTGTTTGTAAATTTTCACTAGTTGCTATTAACCTTTCCCTTTTCCATGGGCACAATAGGTGTACATTCCTGTATCACCTCTCCCATTTTAAAACCAGTTTGTAGTTACTTACAAAGTCTGGATGTTTTCTTTTCGGGTGTGGTCGATGCTGACTCGACTCACTCCATAACAGCTTTGAATTGTAAGCCTACAAATTTTACAGTAGCCCGACTGTGCATAAAGTGCTCCTGCTGTGGATCGATACATAGCATGGCACCTCTTTCACGGTTGAATTTTTCATTCCCTCACACACAATAGCCACCATATCAAATATCTGCACAGAACTGAGACTTGATGTCTCAATCTTCCTTGCCTCCCACGGTGGATGGGCTGACTTTGCACGGGACGCAAGTCAATCCGACAACCCTATACTGGGGATTTCAACCCAGTACACAGAGATGAGACAATCAACCAATAAGCCTCAAACTAAAGGGCTGATGGTTGCGACTCTCTACGCTGCTCTGAAAGCCTCCGAAGCAAGGTTTCGAACCCTTGATCTGCAAATTTCGTCTCTTAAGCAACAGATGGGTTTGCAGGAAACAGAATGTGTTAGACTGCAGCAGAATTTGGAGTCTGAACTTCAGACTCTGCGGAATGAAAAGGATTCACTTTTGCATCATTCAGCTCAAGCTGGAGAACAGAAACTTTGTATGTTGAAGCAGGAGTGTGAAAGTTTGAGACAGGCATTGCATATGAATGACTTGTTAAGTACTGCGAATGCTCAATTGAGTGAGGAGATGGAAGAGTTACAGGATGAGATAAACCAGGTACGTAATGACTTAGAAGTGTCTTCTAGGGACAATCGCAAATTGAGCACCACATATAGAGTGCTGCAGAAGAAAATGCAGGACAATGTTGATATGGATCTTGCAACAGTTAGTCATGCTGAATGTAAAACTAAGATGGCGAAACTGCGCCATCAGCGGGAGGTTCTGGCTGGACATGTTAAGGCAATAGGAGGCGTAGCCCTCACCTTACACATGTCATCTGAAGGGGCATACTATGGCCCAGAAACCCCATCCAGCCATCCACAACATGGCGGGTCCCCACTCCACCCACACCATGTCATACATCGTCGATGTCGTGACGCCCACCATGGAAGACGCTAACATAGTGGGGGAGCAGGCCAATAGCCATTATTAATGTGGAAGACAGGCAAGAGATAGAAATGATGGTTACATAGAAACATAGAAGTTGACGGCAGATAAGGACCGAAAGGCCCATCCAGTCTGCCCATTTCTTTTTCTACCTTATAAATGTGCCATCGGCCTTTGCTCTGTCAGTGGCCTATCTATTCATAGTCATTTGTATTGCTCCCTTATGCCTATCCCATGCCTGTTTGAAGCCCTGCACTGTATTCATAGCCACCACTTCTTGTGGTAAGCCATTCCATGCATCCACCACCCTTTCTGTGAAAAAGAATTTCCTCACATTCCACCTTAATCAGCCCCCCTCTAATCTCATGCTGTGTCCTCTTGTCCTGCTATTTTTCTTATATTTAAACATGTTAGACTCTTTCTCCGTGTTTATGCCCTTAAGGTGTTTGATTGCCTCGATCATATCACCTCTCTCCCTCCTTTGCTCAAGGGAATACATATTGATTGATGATTGAAACTGCAAAAGGTAATGTACCTCTTCCTGAGAGATGTAAACAGGCCATTAAAACCTAAATTAGGCAGGTTCTACAAGAGGCTAGAACTCAGGATGTTATTGTTCGTACTGCGGCCAAGGCTGCAGCTTGGGCCACCCTAGACTGCGCCCGAGACAATCTACCTCTGCCTGATCGACCCAATAATCCCCTATAAATGGCCTACTCTGTTCAGAAAATAGCTGACAGTATTGGTCGGATGAACCAGTCTGACAATCTCAGCTGTCACTTAGAAAAGATGCATTCTAAATGTGAGATGCTTAGCCTTGCTGCAGAATATCAGGTCCAGATACTATGCCAAACCATCGATCCTAGTTTGTGGGCCAAACTCCCCGATGTCATCCGCCAGGATGGGAATGCCACCTTTGATGAGGTTGCAGCTGAGCTCATTTCTGCTCACAGCCCAGGTGTAGTAGGAGTGATGCTTGCATACCCTGTAAAACAGAATGCAAAGGAAAGTCCAGTGACTTAACACCAGAGACTTTGGATGGCCTACTGAGCAGAAAACCACCTGGCACAAGAAGCTGCAGATGTAGATCTTATTGAGTATAAGACCCTGTTCCTTAGGAACATGATTCCTACAGTACGAGAAAAGGTAGAGCCAACCACCTACCCCAATACAGACAGGTTTTCCGACATTCTTCAGAAAACCGAGAGAGTTTACCAACTCTACATCCGTGATCTGGGATCTGGTTCCAAGAAAGTAGCCACCGTGGAGCCTAGTTCTGAGGCTGCAATGCATTACACTGTGGAAGGGGCAGGCCCAACACCAACAGACTCAACACCAACAGACCCTCCCAGCTGATAACCAACACCCCCAACAGGCCCAACACCAACAACAACAACCACAACAGCAACAGCAGCAATGGGGTGGGAACAGGAACTAGCATAAAAATAAAAAGCACAAGAATAAGGGCAAACAACAACAACAAAGAACGGGCCCTTCATATAGGGAGATAGTTGAGGAAAATCGGAAATTCAGAGAGTTACTGGGACAAGTATGCTCTGTGGTGGATGCAGTTTCCACTCAGGCCCTTGCGGCTGTACAACCAGCCACTCAGACCCCAGCGGGCTATAGTGATACTGGAGGTGCAGGCCTCCAAGCCCACACAGGCATGCACCCAGAAGCCCCTCCCTATACAGCATTGGTACAGCACGGTGAAGTGATTCAAAGAAGTCAGACCAAGCCTCTCCATGCTTCCAGCAGTACAGATTGACAATTACAGGCCCCAGTCTGGATTGTAAGCAAGCTGATCTTGGATACAAATGGAAGGCCCTGCACAAGGCCGAGGTCGGGGGCTGCCTACTTGTAGTCTTGCTAGATAGAGGTGCGGCTGTGTCTGTATTACATGATGAACACCCAGACACATCTCCTTGGTCCACTCGATGGAGGATCAACATGTCAGGAGTAGATGGTACTAGGATACCTGCATACCGGTCTCTACCCTTGCCGGTAGAGCTAGGCCATTTAAAGGCCTCACACACCTTTCAACTAATGGTAATGAATGATCATAGGAATTGATTTTCTTGCACCACATGGCTGTGTGGTAGATCTAGCTAACATGCTGTTGATACAGATTCAGGGTCAATACCACACCATTTTGATCCCCGATTCACACGTTGTGGAGACAATTTCTGCTAACAACAAAGAGTATGACATCATAGATTTGTTCAAAGACCACAAGCTTTTTCTGAAGCTTCTCCCAATTTTGCAGTGACATTTGGAAGTGTTTGCAATCAATAAACATGACTGTGGCAGAATGCACGCTGTCATCGAAGTGCCAGACCCAGCACATGAGAGGTAAAGGCAAAATCCTTTTCCAACTGAGGCCTTGCCTTCTCTCAGAGAAACAATCAAGTCACTTCTCAAGCAAGGAGTAATCAGAACTTGCTTTTCTACTGCTAAATCCCCAGTGTGTCCCGTGAAAAAAACCCCAGGCGCCTGGAAACTTACTATTGCTACAGGAAATTGAGCCAGGTTACCCCCAGTTGTTCCCCCAACTGTGGCATCAGCACCCGATGTGCTACGACTTTTGACCCCTGACCTAAAATGTTTCAGTGCCCTGGATATCTCCAATGGTTTTTGGTCATTACCATTGGTCCCCAAGAGTCAATATAAGTTTGCATTCTCCTTTGAAGGAAGACAGTATAAGTGGACTTACTTACCACAGGGATTCCATAACAGCCCGTCCCTCTTCCATCTGCATATGATGGACGCCCTTGAGGGTTTCTCTACTCCCCAATGTCTCTTGCAGTATGTGGATGACCTGTTGCTGGCAACTGCCACACAGGAACAACACCTGGATCTCTTGGACAAACTACTGACTCTCATTCAGAGAGCAGGTCTGAAATGCAATCCAGCAAAAGCACAATTATGTCAGAAAGAAGTACTCTTTCTGGGTCTAAAAATAACTGACCAAGGTCAAAGCCCTACCTGGAAGAAGATACAAGGATTGCAAGACTTGCCATTGCCTACCAGTGTGGCAACTCTTAGAAGGTTTCTAGATATGGTAAATTATTCAAGAGATTTTATTTGTGATTTTGCTCAGAAAGCTGCTCCTCTGTATGAGCTACTGAAAAAGGACACCCCATGGACTTGGGGCCCTATACATACCCAGACTGTGATGTCACTGAAGCAGCCTTGGCCTCCGCTCCAGCTCTGGTCAACCCCAATCCATCACTACCGTTCCATCTGGAATGTGCCACCTCTGGCATTGCTGTCAGCAGTACTGGCTCAGAAGGTTCATGGCACAGTGAGACCTATTGCATATGCATCACAGCTCTTGACCCCAGTGGAACAGAAGTACAGCCTTTGTGAAAGGAACCTTCTGGCCACCTACTGGGCTATCAAGCACTTTCTGCATATCATTGGGTAGTCTCCATTGATTATCAACATCAATCACACACCAACTACTTTTCTGCTCTCACATAGAGTGAAGGATGGGTCAGTCTCTAACACCAGGCTGACACACTGGTCACTTCTTCTCCAGGACAGAGACACACAGGTGCACCCAATTAAACTTTTCCAAGGAGAACACCATGACTGTATACTGCAGTCACCTGATCTTCCAGATCCAGGTCCTTTCCTCCCTGCCACGCCACAAATACTTGACAACACCTCTTTGTGTCATATCTTTACTGATGGTTCAGCATCTTACTATCAGGGAGAGAAAATTGCAGGGATATGAATACTAGTGATTTACCCCATGGGAACACTGTTAAGATATCTAAGCATTGCAGTGTAACATCATCACAGTATTCAGAGATGGCAGTGGTGGCCTGTGCCCTCGAGTTCATCCAGCATGGCACCAATGATACCATCATCTTTACAGACTCTAATTGGGTTGGTTGTTCTCTTACAGAATTCTTTCCTTTTTGGCAGAAAAACTTCTTCCTCTCTTCTGATGGCAGCCCAGTGAAGTACAAGGAATTGGCAATATACATACATTCACTGGAACAAAAATTTGCACACAAACTCTATGTACACAAAGTCAAAGCTCACTCCCTTCATGATCCCTATCATGCCTTCAGTGACACAGCAGACACCCTTGCCAAGAAAGGGGCCGAGGGGGACACCTGGATGATGGACCATCCAGAGGCCAATGCGGCCGTATATATTGTAGCATTCAGGAAAACACCTGAACCCTTTTCCCCCTTGGACCTCTCAACAGCCCAACATGTTGATACTAAACTCAAAGAAGTGTTCAGATTCCTTGACAAGAGTACTGAAGAGAAACTTCCCATACATAACCCCTACCGGAGGCATGAATGTAAGTTACACTTGTCACCAGATGACAAGCTCATCTGGTACCAGCCAGATGATTCCACCACCAAGTTGTGGGTGTTCCCCAGACTCCTTAGGTTTGAATTTTTGCACCAAGTGCATGATACACCCATTGGTGGGCACAAGGGAGTGGAAAACACCCTCCAGAGGCTTAAGACCACTGCCTGGTGGCCTGGTGTCACCAAAGATGTCAAACAGTACATAGATAACTGCCTTGTTTGTGCGCAAAACAACCCCATCCCCACCAAACGAAATGCCAAGCTCTTACCACAATGACATTCTGGCCCTTGGCATGCCATACAGATTGATTTTATTGGTCCTTTGACCAACACCAGCAGAAATAACAAGTATGCTCTTGTGGTAACTGATCTCTTCTCTAAGTGGGTTGAAGCTTTCCCCAATAAAATATGCACTGCTAAAACCACTGCCAAAATCCTGGTGGAACAGATTTTCTCCAGGTGGGGCCTACCTCTTAAGGTAGACTCTGACAAAGGAACCAGTTTTACAGGTGAGTTAATGAAAGAATCTCTTGAACTCCTTCGAGTTCAGCAAAAGTTCCACATACCCTACTACCCCCAATCTTCAGGCCAAGTAGAGAGATCCAACAGACGGATTAAGCAAATGCTTTCCAGATTTATTGAGGACAATCCCAAAACCTGGGATTCCCTACTGCCGTTACTCCTAATGGCAATTAGGGGCACACCCTCAGCCACTACCTAGCTCACACCCTTTGAAGTGATGACTGGAAGACAAATGAGATTACCTGAACACCTTTTGTTTGACCTGCACACTCCCACTGCAGACCGTGTGTCTATAGATCAATATGTAGAAAAACTCAGAAAAGACCTCATACACACATATTTGTATGCTGCCAACTGCATGGGTAAAGCCCAGCAACAATCCAAAATACAGTTTTACAAACATGCACAAGAAGTGGATTGGCAGGTTGGAGATCAGGTAATGGCCCTCTGATTTGCACATCCCACCCATTCCTTCTCCAATAAATGGGAAGACCCCTACCCCATTGTCAACTAGCTCAGTCTAGCAGTCTATCAAGTCAGACTCCTGCACAATAATAAACTGACTGACAAATGGTTACATGCAAACCAACTGAAACTGTATAAAGGAGCTTAATTACTTTTTCTCACCCCATTGGGTGGAATAGAACTGACTTACTAATGTTTGATTTTGCTTTTCAGATACACTGACAAGATGGCAATCTTGTTCCATTATCTCCTCATCTCAGGAGTTATCCCCTGCATCCAAGGCACGGTACTGAACCTCCTACCACACCTTGATCATCCAGCATCTCCTTCAGAGGGAGTATCCATCAATATACCCGATAGTCTGATTACTGTATAGGAAGGTTCCAATGCTTACCTCACTGCCTCGGTTGTTACTTCTGATAAATCTACCCTACAAATTGAGTGGCAAACCACATCGCAAGGACAAATTCTCCCTGTGGCCAAACTCTTCAAAGAAACTTTCCAGGGTTGGCCCAATGCTAAATTATCCCCAAATGGTTCTCTGTCCTTGCTACAAACTGCTCTTAGATATTCTGGTTTGTACAATATTACTGCCTTAATTGATCCTTTGTACTGTAATTCTTTGTCTAAGTATTCTGCTAGAAAATGTTGTGCTGTACACCACATGGCTTCTGCTGCCATGTATCTCTCTGTGTTACCACCTACTGATAAACTGCTTTTGGAATGTCCAAAGCATACCCCTGGTCCCCGTAGTGGTCTAACAGCCACTGCTCTCCCTGGTTTATTGATTAATACTTTACAATTTATGCATATACCTGTTTTGTTTAATCTTACTTACTGGAATATGAAAGAATTTGGTATGTGTCACAATACTAATACATCAGCATTTTATAGTACGTTACTGCCTGATAGTTTAGCTGCATTTCACATTCATACTCAAGACCCTATTGCTGGGGTCCATACTACTGAACATAGAGGCAACTTCAGGAGAAAACCTAATCCTGATGATCAAAGTCATAAATGTAATACATGTGAAGTTGACAGTTCTGATGTCACAGGTGCAACAGGAACTGTAGCAGACCTTTTTGGTATGGTTATGTCTATTTGGAATAAAGCAGACATTGCTTCTATCAAATCTCATTCTGCCAATTTTTGACTGGTTTGGTCAATAATATACTACCCCCATTATTGCATGGTGTGGATGGCCTTAGGAAGAACGATACACTGTATACAACATGCACGACATTGCTAAGGCATTCACAGACTCTAAAGACAAGATTAATGCCCTAATTGCACAGAACAACAAAGAAGCAGATAAACAATACATTGTTAGAGAAATCCTCTGCTCTCCCTATGGCTCATACATTATCACTACCATCAACAATCTCTTCCGTGATCTAGAATCTGGAAGAATCCCTGATATCATACATGATAGACACATTTCCAAATGGTATTGTCCACGATGTAAAACCCCTAACTGTATTACTATGTGTATGCAACAATCTCTAACCATTCCTCTTTCTACAGCTAGAAACCTGGGGTTTGTGACCAGACACCCTAACACTGGTCCTTGTTTCACTGCTAAGAAATGTTCTATAAGAGATACAATGTTTGTTTCTTTTACTGTCTCTTTACCATGCTTTGATCCCACTACAACTTTGTTCAACAAGCTTGCACTTTGTACATTCCATTGAGCACCTCGATGAAGACATCTACAGAGAACACCTGGATCTACCGCCTCTACTGGTTTTCCATCCTTTCCTGGACACCTGGGTGGCTCTGCACATGGATTGTTGTGTGAAGGAGCAATACATTTACTTGTGTCAATGTGATGTATTTGATGTTATTCAACCTGTCTGTGGTTATTCTCCAGACAGCATTGATTAGACTTTTACCATGGATGATGACATCACCACTAATTGCATGGATTTCTTGGATTCTGCTTTGGCTCCGGATAAACTCTATCAGTCATATCGTGAGAAGGTTCATTGCCTGTCAACATGAATTTCGAAGATGACCTACACCTGCCCAGTACTGTTGCAAAAGTGGAGACTCCCTACTGTTTGCTCTCAGTACAATTCTGATGGGGAGTACTGTGTGGTAACTAACTTTAAAAGCTATACTTATGGATCTGTGACTTGTGTTATTGAAGCCCCTAATTTCTGTTTTGCCCACAAGAAGACTGTCTTTGGACATACCATTATAACCCCCATCCTCCTTGTGGATGCAGACATCATTGATTGGAACTCCAATTATCTGCTCACATTTTCTGAATATTTACCATATTTTAATGTACACATAGACCCACTCACACTTACATTAAAATCACTTTTAGACAGGAAAGACACACACCTCATCCACATCAGCAATAATATAACCAAGGCCAATGAAGCTATCCTTTTGTTGATTAATGACGGTGATATGAATGATGCATTGACTAACGTCTGGTTAGAAATTACTTTTAAAGGTTTTGTTATTATATAAGCATTTTTGATATTTGTCTTGATTATCATGCTATGCTGCCTATGGCTCACACTGTGCCAACACTGTGAGCAGCTCGAGTTCCTTTACAAAGCTTGCATGTCTGGTTTGTAAATGACCACTGCTCCCTGACCTTTCCCGAGATTTGCCTGCGTTGCCCTTGGAGGCAACAAGGGGGGTAATACTACACGCAGTCCCTGCACCCTTATTGGTATCCTCAGAGGTACACCATAGACAGCTAGTGCTTAGGCATATGTTATACTAACATATAGGGCTCAGTGCATCTACCGTATAAGAGTAGATGTCAGGATACGTGCACATATTGTTGTAATACACTTTGCTTGCTCATACACATATATTCTTCTATGTATTTTCTGTGTATTTCTTACTTATAAGATGTTAGGACATGTGTCCTTGTAATAATTATGATATGTAAGTCAGCATTGCCACCTTTTGGTGATTTGTACTACTACACTGAGTTATGGAAGACTCTGTATAAGAACTCTTTTGTTTCACAAACAGATGACTACTACAAAATTGTATAATGTTATCTTGGACCATGAAGCCTCCTCTAATTTAGCCAATAGGGCTCATCTCTGTAACTAGAAATGTTTTTATCTCACAGTAACCATAGTAATTATCATAGGTATATAATGTGATACACTAAGTCTTGTACCTCAGAGATCCCAAGAGATACAAAGAAACCTTGAGGTATAGGGAATGCTTAGCACTGGCTCCCGGTTCGTATTGGTAAGAACTGCTTAGGGAAACTGTGATTTTATCCTTTTTGGTAGTAATAAACATGTTTATTACTCTTATGCAATGTGTCTGTGATTACTTGCATTCTCAATATTGCCAAGAACCTGAAAGTGAGGTTTAGATCTCCTGACAGGGTCCTACCCACCAGGTAGGCTCTGAACCAGTTTTTGGCAGAGGTGGATAAGCCAGTCACAGAAAGGGAGTTCAAAAGAAGTGTATGGGAAACAGTGTTGAATGCCTTCACCAGGTCAACAAAAATAGAGAATGTGATTTGGCCTCTGTCCATCCCAGAGAGGATAGAGTCACTTAGCCTAATCAGAGAGGTGGTGGTGGAATGGTTCTTCAGGAACCTAGATTGGAATGGAGTGAAGAAGTTAGAGTCAGACAGGTAAGAAGAGAGTTGTGAGTGAATCAGGTGTTCTTGCAGCTTAGCCAGGGTTGGTAGGAGAGAGATATTGCGGTAGTTTGCAGGGGTAGAGGAAACATCACCCTTTAGCAGTGGGAGTACAATGGCATGCTTCCATCCCGTGGGGATGGTGGAGGTTGAAAGGGAGAGGTTAAGTAAGACAGAAAGTGGACCAGAGATAGCCGCAGTAGACAGAGAAAGATAAAGTTTCATTGAATCCATGTCTCTATGCCGAACCACACCATGTGGTGGTCACTGGACCCCAGCTGTCCTTCCACCTGTATTTTTTCAGCTCTGTTCCCATTGGTCCATACCAGGTCCAGAATTGATTTGTCCCTGGTTGGCTCATGTACCAACTGCCTGAGTTCAACCCCCTGCATAGATTCAAGGGTGGCTGTGCTTCTGGCTCAAGCAGCCATCTGGGTGGCCCAATCCATATCCGGCATATTGAAATCCCCCAGTAGCAGGATTTCGCCTTTAGCTACCATGTCATATATGTTCTCCACTAGTTCCTTGTCTACTTCCTCCCTCTGTGCAGGAGGTCTGTAGATCACCCCTGTGCATACTGTTGTTCTATTCCCTGACTCCAGGGTGACCCACATTACCTCAGCCTCCCCCTGTCTTCCCTAAACTTATGTAGCCTTTATACCATCTCTGATGTACAGGGCCACAGGGTTACAAATGCTTACATCTTCTGTTATTGCCTGCTTGGTGTTTTCATCTGTGCTAGCTACTCCTCCACCCTTATGCATTTAATAGAGGTCAGGCTGGAGTGGGAGGTGGAGGCCGGGGTGGGAGGGTGAGACAAACAACCCACTTTCCACCAACTCTGGTGGCCTGTTCCATGGCAGCCGCTCTGGGTGGTCTCTCTTCCCGATGCTTCCCTGCTCCTGATCTGATCATGGCTATGGCCACAGGTCTCTCTCTCCCTGATGCTCCCTAACAGTTCTTTACTGAGAGTGGTGGCCCACAGTCCTAATAAAGCCAGCTGCACTCTCAAATCTGGCACGTCTTCTTTGGATTGTTTCCTCCAGGAGCCACATAATCACAGCTCCAACAGTGGATTGGTGCTGGGTCCCCCTGCCCTATTGGCTCCTCCAGGATCCAGCCCAGGCTGTTTTGCTTCAAACAACCTTCTCTCTACCAACTCTGGTGGCCTTTTCCACAGCTGCTGCTCTGGGAAGTCTCTTTCCCTGATGTTCCCCTGCTCCTAATCTGATCGCAGTTATAGCCACCAGACTCTCTCCCTGATGTTTCCCTGCAGTTCTTTAATGTGACATGTCTCTTGACTGTATTAGTGTCAAATCAAATTGGTTTTATTCTAGTTATACTAACGATTGTTGGTGTGTATTTTCCCTTCAACTGAATTAGCTATTTTAATGTGGCACTGTAATTTGCAAGCTGTAGTAAATCATAGCAATCACCATCAGAACAAAATGGGTTATAAACACTTTTTACATCTTCTGTCACTACAAATCCTAGAATCTCCTTCAGTTGGCCTTAGAACAGTATGAAGCAATGAGAGGTTCAGTAGCCTGCATTGTATTTTAGAGTTTATATAAGTTCTGATGTTTCCTTTGCCGGTCCTGTCATCCTCCCTGGGTCATGTACAGTAACACATGGCTGATCTAACAAAAGCTCTGTCATGCACTATTGGCTGTTGAAAGGGAATCTTGTTTAACCAGGAGTAGCACACTAAGCTGAAACTTGTTTCCAGATGTGACCTGGGAGCGCAAGGAAGTTAAGTGACTTGCTTAGGATCACACAGTATATACCTAGATGGCTGTGGGATTCAAACTCAAGTCTCTAGATCTGCAGCTCAGAGCCTTAACCCACTGCACTATTCTGTCTCCTAAGAGAAACTGTTGAATTTCCCACTGCTGCCTACTGTTCTGATGTCAGCTGCAGGGGATTCTGGAATTGATAGTAACAGAAGTTGCCAACACAGAACTAAAGAAAATTAGATTGACACAATGTACTATGCTACATTAAACAGTAAACAGTAAGGCCCTGTCAAAACTAGCAATGAGCTGTAAAAATGTTTTTTAAAACATTACCGTTCAATCTATTTGTGTGCGTCCACATTTAAGAGCTGGATCGGTTTTTAAACCGTTACTCTGCATCCACATTGGTATTCTTTCTCCATTTTCAGGTAACATTTTGAAAAGTGTTACAGTCCTCTGGAGGCTGCCCCTACCCACCCATATCCCAGCAATCAGCGCTGCACTACACGCTGCAATGCACAGTCCCATAAGGCATTGTGGCGTCTCCATGTAAACAGACCACTGACATGGAATTGCCTGATTTAAACACTGCTGTTTTGCTCTGCCTGAATCGCTGGTTCATGAAGAGGCAGCTAGTGATGAGGGAGAGACAACATTGTCCGGTAGTACGCCACTTGCAGGCACATAGATTTCAACAGATGCAGCAGCATACTATTGCTGCTGTGAGCGACCTGCTTCTCTCAATAACACTGAACACTGTGACAGTCGACAAAGTAGTGTGGAGACATCCAAGGTCCACTGACTGGTGGGAGCAGATAGTGCTTTCTTCTTGGACTGATGAGCAATGGCTCAGTAATTTCCACATGTCTAAACAGACTTTTACAGCTTTGTGCACAGAACTGAGCCAACACATATAGTGGTCTGACACAGTACTGCGCAAAGCAGTTGTAGCACAGTGATGGGTTGCCATTACCTTGTGGTGCCTTGCCACCAATGTGGAATATCGAACCCTTGGGCACCTGTTCGGGGTTGGCAGATCTATTGTTGGGGAGATAGTAATCGATGTGTGCAAGGCCATTGTCTGTGTCATACTACCCAAGGTGATCCAAATACATAAGTTGCCAGACATCATACAGGGGTTCAAGAGTGAGTAGGATTTCCCCAATTGTGGGGGAGGGGCAATTGATGGGACCCACTTCTCAATTCTGTCACCTCCTGGTAATGTCTGTGAATTCTACAACAGGAAATCCTACTATTCTGTAGTGATGCAGGCTCTGGTTGACCATAAATTTCATTTTCATTAACTTTGGATGGCCTGGCAAGGTTCATGATGCTCGGGTGCTCAGGAATAGTAAATTATACAAGCTAGGACAGAGTGGTCAGCTATTCCCTTCTATGCCTCAAGACATCAACTGGGTCAGTGTACCAGTTGTGATATTGGTAGACTCAGCCTATCCTTTTCTGCGTTGGCTCATGAAGCCCTATTCTGATTTTGGAAATGACCTTCGTCGTAATTTTAACTACCGTCTGAGCAGGGCTCGAATGGTAGTGGAATGTGCCTTCAGCAGATTAAAAGGCTGTTGGAGATGTCTACTCAAGAGAAATGAATATGCCGTTCAGAATGTCCCTTATGTGATAGGAGCCTGCTGTGCATTGCACAACCTTCGTGAGGATAAGTCAGAGGCCTTCTGGCAAGTTGGGTCTCAGAAGTCGAGTGCTGCCAGTTCCCTCAACCAGCTGACCAAGACTGGGTTCCCCCAGGTGAATTATCTGTGGCAGCCATGAATCCCCAGGCCACTAATATATGGGATGCACCAGCAGAATATATCAACAACCATTAATGTGTGTGACAGTACTGGCAGTTGTATCTGTGAGCCACTACGCAGCACAGCATAGAAGTGGTACATTATATATATTTGTGAAGTTAAAGCAGAACAAGCTGTAGATGTTAACATGCTTTTTTTATTACAACTGTCATGAGAAACTACTCAGATAGAAACAGAAAAGGAAGCACACTTGTAATAACATATACATAGTTAGTTAAAACTTATAAAGTTAATTGGAAAAATAATTGTTTCAACAGTTAATATTTTGAAATGTGTATATTGTTGCATGACATTTATAATGTATTTGAAATGTATGTAACCTTATTGAACAACAAATATGTCCTAAAACTGTAGTGTTTTTAACACTGGAATTGCTAATTAAGCATTTTAATAACCTGTACTGTACAACAGCATAACGGTTAAAATGTAGTTTAAATGTTAAACTTTTGACTACGAAACTCATGGTTCTGTTTCTGAATGTGCACTGCACAATATGTATTAAAACCATAGATACCACCTACAAATGTGTGTCATCATTATTACTGCAGTACTGCAATGACAACACCACACAGCAGTAACACAGTAACTAGCATTAACAGTGGAAAGTTAGCCATGTATTCTGACTGATTGCTCAAAAGCAGTACTTGTCAGTAGTGCCAGAACAAGAAGGTGATGTATATCAATCATCATGTGGTCAGAGGCACACATGTGGTCAGAACCTTATTACCGTACTGACAGACACCCATACCTACAAGGTTGTCCAAGTAACATCTTCACCCATTAAGGCCAGTGTGAAACCGCCATGGAAAAAAGTACCAGTATGATGAAGGCTATTGTTGTAATGTCCCATGTCACTGTGTGTAGATTGTGACACAGCATCACATATACTGGCAGCTTGTCCAACACGTGAAACCACTATACCAGCAGCATTCATGTTGTTCACTGATGCAGTACTGACCACCTGCATGGGAGCAGTACTCAGTGATGCCTGTGCTGATGATAATGGGGTGGGATTACCAAATGTGGGTACCGGTACACTTGCTATATAAGGAAAGGTCAATGCACTGCCACCACACTGTGGAGCGGGAGCAATACCACCTGTTATTCCAGCTTCATGGCTATGACTTGCAGTAGTTTCATCCTGTGTAGGTGTACCTGTTTGTGCATTTTGTGCTGCCACACTAGGAGGCCGATAATGGCCAGACAGTAGCACTAACATATTTCTGAAAAACTCTGCATTCTGCTCTGCCTCCTGCCTATGTAACCTTTCTTCCATCTCCCTCTCCTCCCTGACCCTCTCTCTCTCCATGGCCATCACTCTTTATGTTGCTCCATCAGCATTTTCCTAGTGGGCTCGAAGACTACTTCAGCAAGCTCCTGCATCCAACTGACCTTCTTCTTCTTTTTGAGGTTGCATAGTGGCTCACTGTTGGATGTATGCTTGTGCCGAACAGCATTCACATCAGAGGATGCAGTGCTGCTGCCAGATGTTCCACATGGGCTTGATGTGCCCTCACCAGCAAACTCACTATCTAAGCTGACGGATGACTGGGCAGCCTGATCAACATCTGCAATAAATAAGGTTAGCACATGTTAAGTTGGTATGCTGTTGGGGAGAGAGGGTTGGAAGGCATACATAATGGAGCAAATGGCAACACACCTGATTCTGGAAGCTCAGTGAAAGGGCAGTCATCTACATCAAGTTCGGGGTCCGGAGGGTCCACCTCTGTTTCAGTGTCACTGCTTTCAAGGACATGCAGTGGATCAGATGTGAGTTTTGTGCCCAATATGCAATCAAACTGGTCAAAAAATGGACATACAACCCGACGACTGCCAGATCGGCGATTGCTGTCCTTCACCTTATGATACCAGACCTTTAGCTGCTTTATTTTATCTCAGTGCTGTTTGGCTGACCGATCAATTCCGTTTTCAAATAAATACTCAGCCACCTTCTGGTATACTACAGTATTTCTCCTGAAACTACTTAACTCCTCTTGTATGCACTCCTGTGACCAAAAATCGAGTAGGAGTTTAGTGGCCTCTTCAGGACAACATGCTCTGCTATCACTCATTGCTGCCGTGCATACTGCTACTCAACTGCACAGAGGAGGGTATTTAAACTTTCCCACTCAGTGCTGTTGACACTGTGTGAGTACTTCCTGGTAAGCACCATGCGCACATGCCACAACACTGCACTATGCTCTGGAAAGGTAAAGCAGTGCATTGTGGATCACTGGAGAACACATTTCACAACAACTCTTCATTCACCCATCCGCACTACTCATCAGAATGAAGAAAAATAAGGTAATGTTTCAGTAACCGTGCTAAAGACCTGCTCATTGGTGGTTTAAAAAATGGTTTAGGGAATGCTTCTTAAAACATTACAGGTATGGACGCTACCATTTTTAGACCAAGCGGTAACGTTACAGGACACCAGTAACGTTACCAAACCACTAGTCTGGACAGGGCCTAACATGTTGTAATTTTTAGTTTAAAAAGAGGCCTAGTTAAACATTGTATCATTAAAAACATATAAATATGTTTATTTTTTACACTTTTTTTTTACCCAGCATAGTCCAGCTGAGAAGCAGCATCTCATTTCCAGGGGGTCCTGCTTTTATCCATTTCCACAGCTGGGTTGATAGAGCAGCATGGGGTTTAGAATACTTTTGAATGTTTTGTTTGTATGAAGATTTAACTATTTCTCTTTGATTTCAGCTGTTGGCTGCATTGGTGCACATGGTTATTGTTATGAAAAAGATGCTCTCTAATAAGTTCAGTACTTCATTGTGGTAGAATCAACTTCTAAATATCAGCTGTGGCATTCCTCACAATGCAAGATATGGTGTGTCATGACATCTTGCAAAGTAGGTCTAAAATGCTAGGTATTTTTTTTCTCTACATCTTTTATATAAATTGATATCCCACTCCTCTGGACCATTAATCTCTACATTTGGAGAAAATGTACAACAGACCATTGGATTTGTTTATGTCTATTCTATAACTGTGGAGTTATACTTTGTAGCGATAGCTAACTTTGGGCATAAGCACTGATTCATTAATTTGAGTAGGTGGCTGCACTGTTGAACATCTTTATAAATCAGATATCAGGCCAGATCTTGAATTCAAACATGTTGTAATTTTTATTTTAAAAGGAGGCACGGTTAAACAGTGTATCATTAAGAACAGATAAAGCATGCTTATTTTTTTTTTACATTTTTTTACCCAGCATAGCCCATCGGAGAAACAGCATCTCATTTCCAGGGGGTGGGGGTGGGGGTCCTCCTTTTATCCATTTCCACAGTTGGGTTGACGGAGCACTGTGGGGTTTAGAATGCTTTTAAAAATATTATTATGGGGATTCACTCCATTACTGTTATGCTTCAGCAGTGTTTAATAATGTGATACATCTCCTGGCTATATTAAAGTCAAATCAAATGGTTTTATTCTAGTTTTACTAGTGTTAGTTAGTGTGTATGTTCCCTTTAACTGAATTATCTCTGTTTTAATGTGACTCTGTAATTTGCAAGCTGTAGTAAATCATACTTCATTGTGATGTAATCAGCTTTCCTAAATATCAGCTGTGGCATTCCTCACAATGCAAGATACAGTATCCTGACATCTTGCAAAGTGAGTCTAAAAATACTAGATTTTTTTCACCCTACACCTTTTATATAAATTGATTCTCCACCGCTCTAGATCAGTAAATCTCTACATTAGAAAAATGTACAACAGACCGAAAGATTTTTCCCTGCCTATTCATTAACTGTGGAATTTTACTTTGTAGAGATAGCTAACTTTGGGCATAATCACCAATTCATTAATTTGATTGGCAGTCTGCATTTCTAAATAACTTTATAAATCAGTTTGCAGGCACAGATCTCGAACTCTAACATGACTTCTTTCCTGCCTGGCTTGAAATGCGTCTTCACATTAATTCAGTGGGAAACTGAAGTAAAAGTCCAAAAAGGTGTTTTTTTTTTTATCATTCAGAACATTTTTGTTTTTAACATATTTAGTTCATTTTTTTCTGTTGAGTGTTCCCCACCTTCATAAACTGTATGGATTTTAGCTTTCAAATCACCCCAAAATGTATGTTTGCAGCGCATATATGGCAAACTAGATTGTAGATAGAGTAGATGGAAGATGGCTGCCATGCTGGGCCAGCCGTCGAAATAGCAGCTCACTAATTTGGTTTTTAGTGTGTTTTTAATGTGTTAAGTTTTTTTATGTACTTTGTTTAAATTAGTTTTTGCATTTGTGTTCTTTTCTTATATTTATTTTGTGATTAGTTTTGCTCATTTTAATTAATTGCTTTAAGCAGCAGTAGTGCGGTGATGCAGTAGCACCAATTACTTCTTATTTTTCTGCAGCTGAAGTGTTCTGTTTCTCTCCAGCTTATTGGATTTTAAACCGGACTTCAAACTAGCTTCATTTTTAGCTAAAATTATGATAATATTAAGTTCCCGTGTTACCTGTGGTACTTTTGTATGGGAATCCTGCTGTAGAAACTGTTCCTGAGGTCCTTGTTGGTTGACAAACTGAGGAGGAGGCAGATGAGCACTGGTTGGTGATGAACTGTTGGTCCCGAACCCAAGACTGTGCTGATGGATGGAGAAGGAGGTTGGGGGAGCACTGGCTAATGGTAAATTGTGGACCTGACTCCAGGACTGCGTTTCTGCCAAATGGAGTTGAGCCGGGCCTGCTAGTTGGTCATGTTCCGTGGTGAACTAGAGCCAGTGGTTGGGAACTTGATTCTGCCTCAGTCTGGGAGGTCCAATGTCATCTGAGGGGAGCTGTTGCTGGAAAGGACTAGCTGTGTGCACGCTGGTCTGTAGGGGTCAGGAAGGTCACCTGGTGTGGGGCGCTTGGTCGGGGTTTCCCCCCTGGGGGTTCAAACTGTGCTGGCTGGAGGGTTGGTGCTTTCTGAGCTGCCCTTGGGCCACTGAAGTTACTGGACAGAGGTCAGGATACTGGTGGCTCTGAGTAGGGGGGGGAGTATCCTGCATTGGGGAGGCCTGACTGTCTCTGTAGTCTATGGCAATGGCAATGGCAGTAAGAGTACTGTTGTAAAAAGTTCATTTTCCCAGGGAGTGCCATCTGTGGATCCCAGAACAGAAGACTGAGGAGGACTGGTAAAATCTTTCACATTATTACAGCAAGGTCTGGTAAACCGAGACATCATACCCTTGAACTCTGTGAACTTGTAACTGTATACTTATTTTATTTATTTATTTATAAAAAATTGTTAGTTTACAAACCCTTGAGTCAGGGACTCTTTTACAAAGGTTCTTCATCAAAAACAGTGCTGGTAAGAACAAACAGTGCAATAACAAAATATAATAAGGAGATAGGATAAGTTACAATCATTGTGGTAACAATACAGCAGTGCATCAGTACAAAATAAGATACAAACAAACAGTATGATGAAACACAACTAATGAAGGAAAATAAATCAGGAAATACAAAAGTAATGATATAAAACATAAGAGAGACTGTGGAAGGATATAAGATATATAGATAAAACAGGGGCAGAAGTCAGATTTAGAGGAGAGCAAGAATAAAGATAGGGCATGGGGGACTGAGACACAGGACTGGGGAACGGCTCTGCTGCAGCAGTGTATGAGTAGAGTAGGCAGTCCAATAGGACATTGTCAGAGAGCCTGAGTGTGGGGGGAAATGCAAGATGGTAAGGAGGGAAAAAGCCCTAAGGGGAAAAAGGTCAGGCAAAGGAAAGAAGGGAGGGGGGGGTATGGAGGTAGAGGGACGGGGGGATGGAGGTAGGAAGGGGGAGGAGGACAGCCAGATCAAAGGTAGAGAGAGGAGGTAAATAGCAAGAAGAGTATCTGGAGGACCTGGAATGGGTAAAGGTGAAAAGTGGCACTAAGAACAGTCACAGAAGTTTTTAGAGAGGAGATGCTCTTATTGTATAAAATTGATTGGAAGAGGCAGTGAGAGGGCCTCTTTATATTTTTAAAACTGCGCCTGCATTAAGTGTAATAAACTGTGGCAGTGGCAGTGAGAGGGCCACTGCAGCTGGACAACTTTGATATTTGTGGAAGCAGGGGTGGTGAAAGCCCCCCTCTCCGCCACTTGAACATTATTTGGGCAGTTTTTCAAAGCTGTGGTTAGTAGTTGTAATTTGGTGTTATTGTTGTTTTGTATTACTGACTGCTTTGTGAGGTTTGCTTTTGTGATGGTTTTCACTTTTTATTTTGGTTTTAGAGTTGGTTTGTGTGTAGTTTATTTCAACTGTGAGAAAGGGAGTGTGAGAGAGAGAGAGAGAGAGGTTGTATGAGTGAGAGAGTGGGTGTGTAGGATTTTATATAAACTTGGTGGCTGCTGGGTTTGGACAGCACTATGTACTGGCAGAAGGCTTCGGTGGTTGGGTACTACTCCCCTGCTGAGTTCTGGGTCCTCTGCCCTTTTGATTGTCCCCCACTACCGGTAGAAGTATATAGGTGCTGCCGTGCCTTGGGCGTAGTGAGGAGGCGATGGGGGGGCTCGTGGGCTTGGTGGGGGAGGAAAGGGGCAGTTGGATTGGTGTGATGGTGTCAATAATATGCCCTGGGGTGAAATGGAGCCAGGAGAGGGGTTCATCCTGCCTGGTATCCATATCCAAGGGTTCCACTGTTGGTGGGCAAATAGTGTGTTCGACCTCGACTGCCCATCCAATTTGGGAGGTATTATTCAATGCTAGGTCAATTAAAAACAAGATGGCATTGACTGCCAATCTTGTTGGAACATCTGACCTGGCATGCATCACCGAGATCTGGATGGACAAAAACGCAGGCCCCATATTGGAGTCAGCAATTCCAGTTGGGTATTTGGTGATACACTGCCTGAGATTGGACCATAGGGGTGGGCGAGTAGCCATTTGTTTTAAAACAAATCTGGGCCTTTTAGATGTGCCAGTTGAGCCAACTAGATCCTTTGACTGTATTGTGGGTGCAGGTGTGGGTCTCAGGATACTACTCATCTAGTGTCTACCGAGGGTGAGAAGTCACAGACTTCATCAATGACATGGTGTTGGAGTCTCCCAAATGGTTGGTTCTGAGGGACTTCAATGGCTGGGTCAATGATGAACTCTGACATTTTGGTCAGGGCTTCCTCCAGCTGATGACTTTGCTGGGCTTCACACAGGTGATTACCGCTGCAACCCACATGCAAGGTCACTCATTGGATCTGGTATTCCATCTGGGGATGGAGATCTCCGATGTGGTGATGGAACCAGTCAGATGGTCTGATCATCACATTATAGGGTTCAGTTTCAAGGCTCCACTTAATAGACCTGCCCCCATGGAGATGGTCCAGTACCACCCTTTATGTGGTTTGACCCCTGATGGTCTTTGGGTGGTGCTGGACCTATTGAGCAGTTTGAGTGTAAGTTCAGGTCCAGAGGAGCTGCTACTAACCTATAATAAGGTGGTGACAGCTGTCCTGGATTACATAGCTCCTGTCCACATTCACCCCCTCACTCTCTGACCTCAGTCCCCCTGGTTTGATGGGCAGTTTAGGGAGTTGAGATGAGTGGGTCAAAGGTTGAAACGCTGCTGGAGGAAATCTGGACTGATGGAGGGCAAGCTTAATTTGATGGCTCATTATAGGAGCTATTAATTGGCTATCTCTCGTAAGAAGGCAGAGTTCCTGTCCAGGGAGATCACCACTATGCAAAATCGACTGGATCAGCTCTTCTGTACTGTGGAGAGACTGTGCAATCCAGTCTGTCTCCAGCATCAGGGAGCCTTTTCACAAGATAAATGTGACGAGTTTGCTTGCTTTTTCACAGATAAGATTGCCACCATCAGGTCAAGTATCTGTACAGCTCATTTAAATGGGCAGAACAATGATCGGTGTGGGGTTGGAGATGCCCAGTTTGTCTGGTCCAGCTTTGACCAGCTGACGGTCATGAATGTCATGAAGATTGTCCAGGGCTTGCAGCCGACTTACTGTAGTTTGGACCTGGGTCCAATGCTCATCCTGGTAGGGTGCGTGGAGGTTATTGGACCAGTCCTGGCTGAGATTGTTGGGTGTTCTTTGAAGACTGGGGTGTTTCCAGACACCCAGAAGGAGGCGGTTGTCTGCCCATTCTGAAAAAAATCTCTCAACCCTGATTGTCTCGTAAACTACAGGGCTGTCTCTAACATGCCCTTCATGAGCAAGGGTATTGAGAAGGCAGTCATGCTGCAGCTCGAAGACCATCTTACCACTCATGGTATCTATGATCCTCTCCAGTTTGGTTTCCGAAACAGGCATAGCACCAAGATGGCGCTGGTTGGAGCACTTAATGATCTCCTAATAGGGAGAGATCGAATGACCCATTCAGTCTTGGTCCTTCTTGATCTCTCTGTGGCATTTGATATCATAGACCATGATGTGTTGTTGGAGCGCCTGAGGGCGATCTGTGGTCTGTCTGGGACAGTCCTTAGATGGTTCCATTCTTTCCTCACAGGCAGGATACAGAGAGTGGAGTCGGGTTTTTTCCTTGGCCCCTTTCCCCCTGTCTTGTGGGGTGCCACATGGCTCTTCACTTTCACCCGTGTTGTTTGTGGTGTATATGCTGCCATTAGAAGGCATTATAAAGTGGTATGGGCTGAGTCTTCACTGCTATGCAGATGATACTCAGATATATAAGGTAGCCATTGACAATAGCTAGTTGCTAACAGCTACTGAAAGTACAGCACATGTAAAATGCAAACTGCAAACATGCAGACACGTACATGTGGCTGAATGTTGCGCTACTGCTATTCTGCATAACACAGCACCATCATGTGAATGACTGGGTTAATTAGTGACTGGCAGGATAGCGATTGTGTATTTCAGCAACTGTGCAAAACTACGTCTACCGAAATAGCGACTGTGCATGAGAGCGGGCACACACATTAATACACAACACGTAGAACACAGCAATGCCCTGCAGCCTGTGGAGCATGACTGCCCAGCCCATGGGTAGCCAGTGCAGTCAACCGCTCCCCACAGGCACATGGGGGCACATCCACACAGAGCATGGACAGACCCCCACCACATCCAATGAGGCATTCATCCACCTGGCAGCCCTGGGGCTGCAGGGGTGGCACATGACCACCCACCACTCCAATGGTGGAAGCAGAAAGCCACTAACAAACTGCACACAGGTGGCCAATCCACCTTCACCCCCCAACTCCCCATTGTAGCACAGGCTGTAATGTGCATACAGCGCAGGAGTGCTTGGTCAGGTGCATACAGATTTCGAATCCCCAGTGCGGCACATACACCTAGCACACAACCAGCACAGCTCCATAGCAGAGTGTTCAGTAGACAGGGATGCAATGTATTGGTGGGGCAGGCAGGTACAGTGAAATGGCAAGCAGCCTACTCACCCGTGTCTGTCGAATGGGCAGTGTACATCTGTGCCACACTGCACACACAACTTCGTTGACGCCAATGACGGACATCCACAGAACCATGCAGACATTGAGCCACACTCGCTAGTGAGCCCGTTTTTATTACAGGTGCACTGTGCATGTGGGCGTGGCCATGCACTCATCCCACTGATGGCTCACTACAAAAGGGGCACAATGAGGAAGTACAGCCACCTGCAAAGACGGCAACAAATGGGGCCAGAAACACCGACATTTATTATGAGCCAAAAGGAGAAACCTGTGCTAAGCCTCTCTGGGTACATATACCTCAGGGACAAGGAAGTTAAGGGCAAGGTTTACTGGAGGTGCACCCAGTGCCACAAATTCCAGTGTCCTGCAAGGATACATACAGTGGCAGACCATGTAGTACATCATGGGCACCCCCACAATCATGTGCCTGACAAAGGTGAGGTTGGCATCAGGGTTGTGGTGGGAGACATCAGACAATGTGCCCACACCAGTATGGGGACCACCTCCCAAGTGGTGGTGGTGCAGTGCACCTCAGGGGTGCCAGATTCAATAGCTGGCACACTGATGGCCATGCCCCTGTTGAAGCACACCATTCAGGGTGTCCAGCAGGTGGCTAGGGGATGTACAGCAGCACCGTCAAGTGTGGAGGACCTGTCCATACCACCAGAGTATGCTACCACAGGGTAGGGAAGCCATTCCTCCTGCATGATAGTGGTCCATCCACCAACAGGATGATGGTGTTTTCAATGCAGTGGTCTCTGCCCTTTCTAGGGGAGAGCAGGGACTGGTCTTTGCTTGGAACATTTCACACAAATCCGCCCCTATTCGGGCAAATGTGCACCATCCACGGGGTCCACTCAGACTTCGTCATGCCCACAGTGTACATCCTGATGTGCACCTGCAGGGAGCAGTCCTATGTGCAAACATTCACAGAGCTCCATCAGCTGTTAGGGGACATGCAGCCAAAGACGGTACTCCTGGACTGTGTGAGGGCAGCGTGGCGGTCACTTAGTGTGGTGTTCACTGGGGTGGTCATCCATGGCTGCTTCTTCCACTTTTACCAGGTAGTGTGGTGCAGTGTACAACAGTGTCCAATGTTGCTTGCCAGCTATAACACAGAGGAGGAGGTCACCCTCCAGGTGCAGATGCTGCTGTCCCTGGTAATCATGCCTGTGGCAGACATACTCACTGTGTATGGAGAGCTACTGGACAGCATGTTCTATAGGGACCATGACGCCATGCTGCAGCCCATCCTCGACTACGTCGAGGACACCTGGATTAGCAGACTCACTGGCCGGTCTGGCAGACATAGACCCACATTCCAGCTGGAGGCCTGGAACATGTATGAGGCCATTTGTGCTGGCCTCATACGTACGAACAACATGGTGGAGGGCTGGCACAAGGGCTTTGATGTACAGCTGGGTGTCATCCATCCCAATGTGTGGAGGTTCCTGAATTACCTCTAGGAGGAGCAGCAAAGGAGTGAGCAACATATGGAGTAACTTGTCTCTGGGGCAGCCACTGTGGGCAAATGCAGGCATTACAAGGACCTCACGCACTGCATTGAGAACATTATTGGGGAGTATGAGGAGAGCAGCATGGCAGGCTACCTCTGTGGCCTAGCCTACAATTTCCAGCTCCAAGTATAGCCTGCTGCTGCTCTCCCCCCAAACCAACCTTCCTTTGACAGCATGTCACCTACCTGCCACTGTAGTCATGTCTGCCTACAGAGCTGACTCTACCACCCTGTCGCACCTGTCAGCCAGACAACAGAACATCTCCAGGGATCGTGGCACCTGCATGCCCTCCTGTCACATCTCTTACCTGCCATGACACTGTGCACTCCCTGCCTCTACCATGCACTCCTTCCCAGGGCACTGCCCACTGCCTGCACTGCTGTGGCATCACAGTCCACCATGACTCCTTGCTCCACCATCCATGTGCTCTTGCACTCCCCTGCCCTTTGTAGCTACATCCACGAGCACTGTGGCCCCCTCCCATTCTTGGCTCCATTTGGTGCTCAGTGGTCTTTGGTTGTCTGTGGCCCCCTGACCATCATGCACATCCCCTCCCTCATGACCATGAGCTCTGTACCCTTCCATGTCCTGCACCGGACCCCATCCCCTGTTTGCATCCGTTCTCCATTGGTGGTGGTGTTGTTACAGTTTTTTTTTAATCCTTGCAGTCACTATTACATACATACATAGATATATAGACAGTGTCAGCAGATAAGGGCCTATGGTCCACCCAATCTGCCCATTTGAGCTTGTAAGTTCAGTTTATGTTTTCCTAGAAGTCTGTTGCCCCTTACCCCTGACCTCCAGAATTCCTTTATGTCTATCCCATGAATTCTTAAATCCCATGATTGTTTCAGTCCCCACCACTTCCTCTGGCAGGGTGTTCCACTTGCCCTCCACCCGTTCTGTGAAGAAATTCTTCCTCACGTTTCCTCTGAATTGTTCTCCCTCCAACTTCATCCCATGCCCTCTAGTCCTGGAACATCTTTTTCACTTAAAGATAATGTATTCCTGCACCCTGTTCCTCCCTGTAAGATACTTGTATGTATCTATCATGCCCCCTCTCTCCCTCCTCTCCTTCAGGGAGTACATATTCAATTCCTTCAACCTGTCCTCATAGGACTTGTTATGCAATCCATGTACCATCTTTGTTGCTCTCCTCTGAACCTTCTCTACCCTGTCTATGTTCTTACGTAGGTAAGGTCTCCAGAACTGTACACTGTACTCCAGGTGGGGCCTCACTAGTGTCTTGTATAGTGGAATTATGACCTCCTTTTCCTGCTGGTGATGCCCCTGCCTATGCATCCCAGCATCCTATTTGCTTTACCTGCCCTTGTCACACTGTTTCCTAGCTTGAGGTCATCAGAGATGATAACCCCAAGATGCCTTTCCTGCTTGGTGCATGCTATATCCTCACCCCCCAAATAAAATATTGTGCCAGGGTTTTTGTGCCCCATATGCATTATCTTGCACTTCTTTGCATTGAATTTCAACTGTCAAACCCCTGACCATTCTTCAAGTTTCTGCAGGTCTCTTCTCATTCTGTCTACAATTATTGTATTGTGACCGTATTGTGACGGTCACCGTGCATTGTTAGTGGCCATCTTTGCTGTCACCGTGCAGCCTACTCCATTTTTCAGGTCACTGTTCCCACATCGCTAACCTCACATGGAACCACTTTACTGTACATGTCCTTTGTGCCCGAGCATGGTGACACTATCTCGGTGTTTAATAACTGCCTATCTGAGAATCAGGACTGGATGAGTGCCAATTGGCTGGGGCTGAACCCAGATAAGACTGAGGTGTTGGTTATGAACCCAGGTCATTAGGTAGGGGGGTAGTCTACTGGGCAGCCATCCAGGCTTTGTCTGTGGGGCAGCTAGTTAGTGACCTCTGATCAGGTGCAAAATCTGGGCATTATCTTTGACAATGGTCTGACACTTAAGCCTCAGTTGTCTGCTGTCATCAAGATCTAATTTTTCCATCTGAAGGACACACACACACATATCACAAAGGCATCCACAGCAGTTGTTTTACGATCAGTATACTTGTTAGAAGAGTTACTTCAAAGAAGCAGGACTTGATTCTGTGTTTTTTGTTCCCCTTTCTACTTATTCAATGCCAATTGAAATGAATGGGAAAAGAGTCATATTTCAAGTAAGGCAGTCAGGCACAGTGGGCAGAACAGTGGGTGGAAACTTAGGAAATATATGCAGACCTTTGCACAATTCAAACAAGGCAGTCAGACACAATGGGTGGAACAGTGGGTGGAAACTTAGGAAATGGGCAGGACAGTGGGTGGAAACTTAGGAAATGTATGCAGACCTATAGTCATCCTAAAAGGTCTGCAAAGCTACGCCCACTGCAGCCCTAAAAACAGAGTGAAAACACAAGCTCAATGACAAGAATGACCAGCAAACAGTTAAGTCAATGCTGAGGTCATTTACTGCAGAGGTCAGGAATATTCTCACAGCAATAATAGGTACATGAAAATCTTCAAAATACATAATGAAGACAAAATATAACCCCATTCTAGGAAATATACAGTCGACCAATCCTCCCCAAGTGGCTGGGGAGGACCTCCAAATGGTTCTGACCACACAGGTTCCTTTGTCATCAGAAAATGGGAGGGTCCTGGCCCGGTGGCACAGAGGGCTGAGGCACTGGTGCCTTACCTCGCACCATGCTGATGACCAAGGTTTGGCAACGGACTTGGGCATCAGAGAGTTGGCAGGGGAAGGAGTAGGACTGAGCATCCGTAGGGCAGCTCTCATCTTATAGGGTGGGTTGGGGAATGGCGTTGCTTCTGTAGCGGCTCCCAGTGGAAACCAGGGGAAGCTCAGTTGTGACTCGAGTAGAGGAATCAGAGGAAAAACAAGAAAATGGAATCTCCTCCTACCGGATGACGGCCACCCGGAGCAGTGCCTCCCTGAGCTCCATGACAGCCGACCCAGCTGCAGCAGCACTCAGGGCCAAAGCCTAGGCTGTTAGGCTGTGTCTCCTCAGAAGAGGAGGACCCACCCTAAGAAGGGTCATGTCAGGTTACCCTGAGGTGGCTGCGATGTGGGGTTGAGATTGGAGGTGGAGACGGGAGAGGAGAGCGTCATTGTGGCAATTGATCTGAAGGAGAGGTAGGTGAGGGTCGCAGGGGAGATAAACAGATAAAGCAAAAAAAAAAAAAAGAAAATGGGAAGGGCTCTGAGCACTATAAAGGTAGCATGTATAATCAATCACCTTTACCAGTGCAACCTTTCTAGTGTTCAGAATTCCTCACCAATGAAACTTTTGTAGCAGTACCAGAATTACCAGTGGGGAAGATGAGAACTATGTAAGTTGGAACCTGAAACTGTCTGAAGCATTCCCCTACAGAATATAGCTGATGCTACATCAACTCTGTAATGGTGGACAAAGGTAGGGACATTAGACCAGGTAGCAGCTGCGCAGATGTCCTGAACTGAAGCTCCTCCTCTCTCTACCCAAGAAGCTAACACTGCTCTAGTGGAATGTGCCTTAATGCCCAAGGGGAAATCCAAAGTCACCCTGTGGTAGACCGCTACAATATCTGCCCATATCCACCTAGCCATTGTGTCTTAGAGGCAGTCTGACCTACTTTCCTACCTGAAGTGAAAAATGAATAGCCTATCTGACTTACAGAAAGTTTCAGACATGAGTAACTGCTCCCTTATCCGAGAGACCCTGTCAAGAGGATGAGGAGCCCTAATAAAGCCACCTCATTCTGTGAGCATGGCTGGTAGGGTAATTTCATGTTCCATGTGGAACAGTGATATTATCTTTGGAGTGAAGGATGAAACCACCCTGTGCAAGACCCTGTTATTATGGAAGGTGAGGAAAGGCTTCCGGAGGACCATGCCTGTAACTTGCTCAGTCTTCTGGCTGAGCACATAGCCATCAGAAAGACATGTTCTTTAGGTCATCCAGTATAAGGAATCAGGTAGGAAAGGATGCTCGTGGTGTCCGTTCCACATTGGGTTAAGTTGTCATGGAGGGCATGATGGTCTAGTACGAGGAGATGTAATCTGTACCACCTGCAGTAGCCGGACTACATCTGGGTGCAATTCTACCTGCCCTACCCCTGGAAGTCAGCCTTTCACTCCTGAGATAAACAAAGCCTGTACTCTTAGAGAAGAATAAGTGAGCCCTTTGTCCACCTTATCATTGAGAAAAAAATCTAAAATTTGTGGAAGGCCCACCACTGAAGGGGACAAGCCCTTGCAAAAGATTTGCCCATGTCTATAAGTTTCATTGGTTGATTGTCTTCTGAATTGCAGAAGCCAGTTGACTACTCTGGGAAGGTACTCCTCATTCATTGGGGCCGAAACCAGCCTGAAAGGGAGGCATGTGAATTGAAAATGTTGGCAGCTGACATTGAACCTGAGAAACTTTTGATAATTGGGGTGAATTGGGATGTGGAGTTAGGCGTCCTTTAGGTCAATTAAGGTGAGGAAGTTGCCATGTTGTATGTCTAACAAGATGGACCTAAGTGTCTCCATCTTGAATTTCTTTTAGGCAATGTACACATTGAGGAATTTAAGGTCCAACATCAGTCAGAGCCTGCCTGTCCTCTTGTGGACCATAAAGAACATAGAGTATATTCACATGTCCTGTTCATCCTGTGGTACTGGAACAATGGCTCTATTATTGGTAAGACTGAGCAGGAATTGCTGGGCTGCCTCAGTTTTGTCATAGCAAAGAAGTATGGGGACACCAGGGGCCTGTGTGAAATTGTCTCTTGTGTGGGTTCTATGGTATATCATTAAGGCACCAGTTCCTGGACCCATCTGTCCATTGTGGTCTGGGCCCATTGCTTGGAAAACAGTTGGAGATAATGCCCCATCGGAGGGTTGTCCACCAGTGCCCACCTCGTCTCATTGTCTTTTGCTGGTGGAGCCCCCTTTTGATTTATTGGTGTGTGAGCCATACTTTCTGCCGGCGCCACCTTTGCTTCAAAACTGTGATAAACAAGACTGGAATTGGGGCTTTGATAATGAAGCTCATGACATTAGATTGTTGTGAAACTTAGGCCTTAGGAGCTCTTGAACCTGGGATGAAATGGCCATCCTAATGGAAGGTAAGGATCCTTATTTTCCGCCATCTGTTTTGCCCCTGATCTATCCCTGAGGAACAGAGTGGCTGTGTCTCTGAATTGGTGTCCCACTTGGAATAGGAGCTTGAGAAGCATGTTTTTTGGATTCACCATCTGCAGGCCACAGCTTCAGTCATTTAAGGTCTCCTGGCCCAGTTGGCAAGGACTGTGGCTTTGGTGACACATGTCAATATGTCCAATGATGCATCTACTATGTAGCACGTAGCCTGGATGGTGCAGTCAGCATTGCCTGTTATTAGAAATGAGTTGGGAATGGTATCCACAATGGACTCTGCCCAGTGAAGAAGGGCCCTGCTGGCATGCCACCCTGTAGTATCCACTGATAGAACCATCCCAGCAAACATATGCATCTTTTTTAGGTGCTCCTCTACCTTCTTGTCCATGGGGTCTTTTAGGGCTGCTGTGTTTTACATTGGGATGATGATCCTCTTAGAGAGGGCCAAGATGGGTGGGTAGACCTTAGGATCTGCAATCCTGACTGTCTTATGAACCTTTGTGAGTGGGTAGGATTTTTCAATGGCCCACTTCTCTGGGATTCTGTTTGGCTCCAGAGCCTCATGCTCATTATTTAAAATGATTTCAAGGGCTTGGCAGGTGGGAAAGTAAGACTCCATGGAATTCTGGTGTGCTGTGAGGAGGGGATCTGTTGAGGTCTGTAGCCTCTCCAGCTCATCTGCAATCCTGAGCAACCCTTATCACCCGAACAAATTCATATATGTTTTTCCTGGGGCACAACCTTCCTGAAGAGGGCTTGGGTTTCTGGTCTGACCTGTCATCTGTGTTTCACTTGGTTGCCTTTTCTGCCTGCCTTCATTGTCACATCAGTGGGTGTGGCAACTGGGCTTCCTCTGTTCAGTTACATGGGGAAGCAGGCCATGAACCTTCCAGGTGCTGGGGCTGTAGCCTTTCCAGCAGTTGGAACAGCAGCCTAGCCTGCATGGCATTTAGCGTATGTGGCACCATAGGAGGAAACTGGTGGCTACAAAATCAATGCCAGTGACTTGGGAGGGTCCATCCTCAGAAACTGTGCAGACTGCACACAGTGCCTCCCCTACATGAGTGTCTGACAGCTTCGTGCCATATTCCAGGCTGGCAGGCATGGTGGGGAGTCAGTTGTTACTCAGCAATTTATAGGGGACAGGTAGAAAAACTGGTTCAGAAACATGTCCCTCATAAGCAACTAAGCTCCATTTGGGCAGGGATCTCTCCAATGGGTCAATATCTGTCCTGCAGTGGTTGGCCTTGTCTGAGCAGAGGCACTGCTATTGCCTTGGGCGGATTTTCAGCCAGTTGAGATGACTGAGGTCATTGGAGTTATTTAGAAGCTGCAGCCCACATGCTGTGAACTGGACCCTGGTCTAACTCATCTCCTAGTGGGAGGAGTCGAGGTCATTGGTCCAATGTGCACCAGGATAGTCCTGTGCTTGGTTTCAGATAGGTGCTTCCACACCCCTTTGAAGAATGCATTGGTGAAGCCTCTTGTGAAGAAATCATCGTTCACCCCTGATGTCCTGGTGAATTATAGACCTATCTCCAACTTCCCATTTTTAGGGAAGGTTGTCGAGAAAGTAGTGGCTCTGCAGCTCGAGGCACACCTTTTGGCCTTTGACATCTATGAGCCTTTCCAATCCAGTGTCAGAGTTAGGCATAACACAGAGACAGCACTAGTTTGGTTGCAAAATGACCTCCACAGGACGAGAGATAGAGGAGAATGGTCAGTACTCGTCCTTCGTGATCTCTCATCAGCGTTTGACAATGTGGACCACATCATTCTATTGGATCACCTTAGAGAGTATGTGGACTCACTGGAACAGTCATCAAGTGGTTTGAGTCCTATCTCTCCGACAGGAGGCAACTAGTGGTGATGGGGAATTTCTCTTCCTTCTTGAAGCCCCTGCCATTTGGAGTGCCTCAAGGCTTGATCCTCTTGCTGATGTTGTTCATGATGTACATGCTGCCACTGGGAGAGCTAATTAGATGATATAGTCTGGGTTTTCAACACTATGCAGATGATACCCAGTTGTATAAGTCAGTTGCCCCTGGAGCTGAAGGTGACATTGAAGTGTTTAACAAATGTCTGGTCAAGATTCAGGACTGGATGTCCTCAAACTGGCTGAGGCTGAATCTCGACAAGATGGAGGTGCTAGTGATCAAGCCTGGTCGACAGTGTGATGGGAACGCCTCTGGAGTGGCAGCTGGGTTGGTCCTGGGGTCCACTCCATTGATGGTTTCTCCCAGGGTGAGACATTTGGGCATCATCCTTGATGACAGGCTGACCCTAGAAGTCCAGGTGTTGTCTGTTGTCAAAAATGGGTTTTATTATTTAAGGAATGTCACTCGAATTAAACCCCTGATTCTGCCAGAAGATTTGCCATCACTGGTACATGCTTTTGTGACATCCAGGCTGGACTATTGTAAAGCTCTGTACTTCAGAGTCAATAGAGGGATCCTCTGCCAACTGCAGCTAGTACAGAATGCTGTGGCCAGGCTGCTGGCAGGTCTTCCAAGGTCCTGCAATGTGACCTTGGTCCTGTGTGATCTGCACTGGCTGCCTGCCAGGTGGATGATCATCTTCAAGGTGGGCTTGCTCACCTATAAGGCCCTATATGGCCTGAGCCCTGGTTACCTGTCAGACCTTTATACTCCAGCCATGCTGGTATGTTCCCTCTGCTCCTCCACTGAGGCCTCCTGGCACTTCCAAGGGCCCAGCTGAAAACCTTGGTGGATTGTTCCTTTGAGGTGGCCAGCCCTGCCCTTTGAAACATGCTGCTGAAATTCTTGAGGGAGGTCCCAATGGTGGAGGCATTTAAAGGGGTCCTGAAGACCTACCTTTTTAACAAGATGTTCTCTGATAGTTTTTAAATCTGATTCTATGTATGTTATTGTTTAACTGATTAAATTGTGTTGGTGACCCTGCCTTAACCTTGCTTTTATCTGTAATGGCACCCAGAGCCTCAGGGATTGGGCACCAAAATATAAATAATGCTGTACTTTCTTACTTACTTATTTACTAAGTAATGCTGATTGTGTAACAGCCACAGGTAAGTGAGGAGACAAATAGAAACAAATTCTGGCCAGAGCTGATAGGGCTGCAGCTGAGGAATTTGGAAATACAAATATTGAACATTTGTTTTTTTAATATCTTTACACCAAATTTTCAAAATACAGTAGCTTTGTTGTGACCCTGCCTCATGAAGAAGGGCAGAAAATATGTTCATCTCCTGGCCTAAAGGTGATTTTGCACAGGGACCGCAAAATCAGCTTTCAGGATGCAAAAACACATATTAGGTAGGAGTTGAAAAATGACAGCTGTCACATTCATGAGGTGCTGTAAAGAAGTGGCTATGTTGAAAATTTGTGGTAAAAATATTGAATATAACCAAAGTTATGAGCCTGTGTTTGCAAAATTCAACATAGCCTCATAACTTTGTTTTTTTAAATATTTTTACATCAGATTTAAAATATAGCTTTTGTATGACCCACCCCATGAATAAGGTCAGAGAAAATGTTCAACTCCTGTTCAAAAGGTGATTTCGTACAGGGACTGCAAAATCACCTTTCAGGATGTAAAAACATTTTGAGCTGGATTTGAAAAATGACAGATGTCACATTCATGAGGTGCTGTAAAGATATGGTAGTGTTGTAAATTTGGGGTAAAAATATTGAAAATTACCAAAGTTACGAGCCTGTGTTCATAAAATTCAATGTGAGCTCATAAATAAATTTTTTTTTATATTTTTGCACAAGATTTTCAAAGTAACTTTCTTATGACCCCGCCTCATGAACAATGATGCAGAAAATGTTCAACTCCTACCCCAAAGGCAATTTTGGCAGGGACCACCACATCACCTTTCAGGATGTAAAAACACATTTTGGCCAGGATGTAAAAAAATGACAGCTATCACATTTATGAGGTGCTGTAAAGATATGGCAATGTTGTAAATTTGGGAGTAAAAATATTGAAAATACAGAGGTTATGAGCCTGCATTCACAAAATCATTATAGGCTCAACTTTATTGTTTTTTAAACTATTTTTACACCAGATTTTCAACATAGAATTCTTATGACCCCACCTCATGTACAACGGCAGAGAACATTTTCAACTCCTGCTCAAAAGGTGATTTTGCCCAGGGACTGTAAAATCACCTTTTGGGACAGATTTGTCTCATGTCAGTGCAATTGTTCATGATGCAGGATCCCAAAAAAGGCATGTTGAAAACTTGGGTCAGAAATATGCAAAAATGCCCAAGTTATGCCACTAAGTACAAACCCCCCTTGAAATACTATACAGTGAACCGTATGTCTGTTTCTTCAGTTTGTGGTCTGACTTTGAAGAGTGAAAATATATCTGTGGTCCAGACAGGATTACGACATTGGACCCTCAGTGGGTAATAAGGGCTTGGGGGGTGCGGGGTGGTGGGTGCTGAGTGGGAGGGACAGGAGGGGGTGAGGAATGGCAGCAGAAGACATTAATGGATGGTTTTCTTTTAACAGGTGTAAGGAATGGCTGCAAAAGACACTGATGGGCAGTTTTCTTTTATCAGATGAAAAACCAAAAACCCAACTGAGGATTACCGATCATGACACTGGGAGGTTGGGCACCCCCAGTGTCACTGTTTCTGGGAGGGTGGGTGCCAAGAAGGAGAGTTGGGTGGTGGAAGAAAAATGATATATTTAAAAAAAAAAAGGTCCAACGGAACATGATCATGACACTGGGGGATTGGGAACCCCCAGTGTCATTGTTATGCTTCTGGGAGGGGGGTGCTGAGAGAGAGGGTCGAGTGGGGGAGATATCCATAATTATTTTAAAAAAAGAAAATCGGCAGTCACAGCAGAACATGGCACATTCCACCATGTCCAAGATGGCTGTTGCTCTCTACTGCATATGCGCAATATAGTTTGGAAGCCATCTTGGACACAGCAGAGTGTGCAGTGCTCTGCCGTGACTGCTGATAAAGAAAAATAGTGCAGTGTGACTGCCAGTGGAAACAGCGAGCTAAATGCTTCACATATGCGGAGGCAACTGTGTTCCAACTCCAACACATTGTTCAGATGAAAGGAGTGCAGTGAGTCCTTTTCTGATAACAAGAGGTCTGCAGGGCTGCACCCACTGTAGCTCTAAAAAGGGACAGTAGGGATGGGTGAAAGTTGCAAATTTTGCCTTGGTTAACCTTTAGTGGAATTTTGGAAATTTTGCAAAAGTTTTTGCACTTTCGCCTATGGTGAGATCTGAAACTTCCACCCATTTTCTGTGGATTTTCGCTGTTTTCCATGGAATTTTTTGGTTGAACTGCACAATAATATTATTCAGTGATACAGCCCTGCCAATCACTGGCCCCTGGTTTCTTGTGCCCACCCCACCCCACTGATCGCCAGCCCCATATCAGCCCTTCATATAAAAAATAATGTGCTCATTCCCTGGTAGTTATTGACCCCCACAGCCACTGATGGCCAGTCCCATAAAAAAAAAAAAAAAAATGTTAGCATCCATCCAGTCCCCCCACCCACCCACCAATTGCTCCTCCATATCAAAAATAAAATACCCTCACTCCCTGATGTCTAGTGCCCCCCACCTGCCAATCACTGGCCCCATAGAAAAATAAAATGTTAGTGTCCAGCTGTCAGTCCCCCTTCCCCTACCTGCCATTTACCCCTCCATAAAAAATATTACTATTGTGTCCTAATTCCCTGGTATCTTGTGGACCCACCACCCAGGCAGGTAATCTATCACTACCCCACTCCCCCATCCCAACCCTGAGCTGGTGACCAGCACAGCCCTCCTCTCTCTTCTGTGGCTGGCCACCCACTGAGCTGAATGAATGAAAGCTTGCAAGTGTTTGAGGACTGGATGGACACTAAAACATTTTTTGTATGGGGCTGGCGATCGGTGGGTGAGAGCACCACTAGTCACCAGGGAATGAGCATATTATTTTTAATATGGAGGGGCAATATGGAGCCAGTGATCAGCGTGGGGGGGCATAAGACACCAGATGCTAGGAGCCAGCAACTGGTGGGGAGGTTAATGAATTAAACTGTGGGGGAAAAAAGCCACAGAGCTGAACACTGACAGTGATCAGTTCTGCGGAATATTTCCCCTGCAGTTTGATACATTAACATGTAGGTCTTACATTTATTCTTAAGTTTTTCAGCAGAATTTCCACAAAAGTTGGCAAAATTATTTCTGAACTTTCGTGAAAGAAAAAGTCCAACTTTTGCCAAAATTCTGCAAGCAGATTTTAGCACAGTTGGAACTGGTGAGATGCGCTTTGCTTGTTTTTAGGTGTGGAAGGGCATTCTGGGATCCCCTCCTGGTGTTCTTTGGGCGCCAAAGGAACTGGCACCCTTCTAGTGAGATTATGCCATTCAACATGGTGGCAGTGAATTCACGGGTGCTTGTGAGGGGTGCGAGGTGGGGTGGCTGCCTGTGCCAAGGGAGGATGTTCCCATCATGGTAATGGGCATCTATTCTGAATTCCACCATGGGAAGCATGGGAAGTAATGTTTTATGAGCAACAGGGCACCCTATGCTCCCTCAAAAAATGGGAGTTCTAATTTATCCATGGGAGCCTACTCCAACACCAATGGTAGGAATCCATTCTGGAAGCTGGGGCCTAGCAGTGGGCACTGGTATGTGAGTAATTTATTTCATCTTTAGCCTGAGCCACAGTTGTAAGTGTTTTTTGGTTGCTTTGAGGCACAGTGATCTTGAGTTGGGTGCCTCTACCTGACTATGAAGTGGGCACTGCAGAGGGGTCCAGTCCCTCAGATAGTTATTAGATGGGGACACCACAGGGGTATACCGTTGTAGCAGTGATGCTCTTACAGTGATGCTGTTACAGCAAAAGCAACCCACCGACACCTGCAGTGTTGACAGGGTTGCTGGAGTGATGCGGTAGTTAGCGACTCCAGAGTTTGGTAGCTCTCCCAGATCCACCCCGAGTTGGAATCTTTAAGTTTGGGAGGGCCGGGGGCACAGCCTCCCCACATGAACACTGATAGTGTGTTGGTACATTTTCCAGTTGGGGACCTGAGTCGGCAGTGTCAGGGATGTCAGCGACCCTGTGTCGATGTAGGAGAGGTCACTGACATTCCTGTCACCATGGCAACATGGAACCCGCTGCAAGATGGTCCCAAACAGGCCAATGAGGTACAGTGATCTTGCAGGAGGTCTTGATCCTCAGATAGCTGTTAGGTGGGGACACTGTAGGATGGTCCTGTCCAGGCCAATGAGGTGCAGTGATGTTGTGTGTAGTGGTGGCCATTAGATGACTATGGAGTGAATGCTGCAGGAGAGTCCAGGTCCTCAGGTAGCTGTTAGGTGGGGATGCTGCAGGAGGTTCCCTACCAGGCCAGTGGGGTGCAAGCCTGGGTGCTACTGGAGGGCCCAGCTTGTCTTGTACCTCTGGAGTTTTGTGCACTATAAGATAGCTATTTAAAGCCCCGTGATTCTCATACTGATACTCATAGTAAAGTAATTATCATGTGGTGAATTGACATGGGCATATAAAAAATTGTTAAAGAGACCCTGATGTTAGTCTCACTCTGAAAAATATTGATGTAGTGTAATATGAGTCAAAAAGTAAAGTACAAAATAAAATTAATTGGTTTACCCTAAACTACAAAGTAAATACTGGAAGTCTGACTTCCAGTATTTACTTTGTAATTTAGCGTAAGCCAATATTGGCAATTATCCTCTCCCCAGAACAGAAACTAATATACTTTTTTTTTGAAAAACTTTTTTTGAAGTACTGGCTGCACTGGGAAAGTGTTTTTCTTCTAAAATTAATTGGTATAACTACCTGAAATCTTGGGAGCGGTCAGAGATCATGACCAGCCTCTAGAGATGCACAAAGTAAACTGGACACTGTAATCCTGGCTGGATGCTTGGCCTCAGACAGTCCAAAAATCTATGACCATACATCAATCAGTAGGATGGATGGAAAATCACCACTTGTGAGGAATTCTGAGCACTAGAATGGTTGCAGGGGATAAACTGCAATTACAGACTTTCATAATTGCAAGGCAGTATAAGTACTGGATCTTGCAAATCTGTGTTTGTTGGGCTTGCCAATTAGGTAGGAAACAGTCACTGGAAGTTTAAGGTCAGAATTAATGAGCAGTTGTGTGCTGTGAAGCATACTCAACTGGAAAATGCCTTCAGTCAGCACCTCATGGAACTACTGTAGGTGTAACTGACACCCCTCGGTGGTATAGCTATTATGAGGTGCTCCATGGAAGGAGAAAAGTGGTCATGGTGTAACACAGTCAAATGTCCAGAAAAACACAAGCACAGAGGTATGATGGAGGGGCATCATTGAATGGACAAATACAATGGGTCCTCTAGCGCATACTTTGCACATGAAGCCCACAGTCTCATATTTGTCTCAGATCACCTTCAGCATTTTAGCACTGTATGTAGCTAAAAAAGAGTACAGTTTTAGCAGCATCACTATGTCATGTACTTCCTTTTTTTTGTAACTGTCTTTCTCTCCTCTGTGACTAGGGGGATATACTCTCTCAGTTTCCTTATATGAGTTATCCCAGGCCCATCACTACCTAGCCACCAGGACATGCCCTCTACTGTCACATAGCAGGTTCTATCATACCTGGAGGGGAACAGCCTGTTAACAGAGCAACAACATGATTTCAGGAGGAAGCAGGGCACAGAGACAGCTCTGGTAAGCTTCACCTCTGATATCTATATAGCCCTAGGTCAAGGTCAGCTACTTGGTGCACTCTTCATTGACCTCACCAAGGCCTTTGACCTAGAGTACCATCAGCTGCTTGCAGGGCACCTGAAACCCCTGGGACTAGATGAACTAGCTTCACGGTGGTTTACTGACTATCTCCATGGTAGGACACAAGTTTTCCATTGACAGGGTGCTAGATCTGATGAGCACCAGATAATTGATGGGGTTCCACAGGACTACATTTTGGGCCCATTACTATTTTCACTGTTTGTGAACAGCTTACCACATGACTGTGGTGGGGCCAAGGTCACAATGTACACAGAAGATGCCATGTTGTACAGAATCTCTAGTGACTCAGTATCCCTGAACCTATCACTGAGCCAGGATCTGTTAATCCTTGAGCAGTAGTTCCACAATAACAGACTAGTATTGAACAGCAAAAAAACCAAGGGCAAGCTTTTTGGCCCTATGAAGCTGGGGGCTAATAGATCCAACCTGCTATCTCTTTCATTCTCAAACATGTCAAAAATTGATGTGGTTGACTGCCTAAGGTATCTGGGAATGTTTCTAGACCAAGAAATTACTTTTAGATGCCACATTGATCACCTGACCAAAGTGGTCAATCAAAAACTTGGCCTCCTGTACAGGCTTAGCTGTTTCCTAACCAAGGAATCAAAACGTATTGTCAGTAATGGAACTATCCTTCCTACTTTAGTTTATAAAGCCATGCTGCTGCAATCATAGAAGACTACAGAAATGCGGCATCTGTGAACACTATACTACCAAGTCAGTCATTTTGCTTTTGGAGCACATCATATCTAGCATCAATGCATAGTACTGGGTACCATTAATTGGCCACTCCTAGAAAATAAGCTAGCATTCCCAGTGCTCTGTTTGGCATACAAGCTAAAGCAGCCAGATGCTCCCCAAAGTCCAGTGAACCTATTGAACCTCAAACTGGGTAGCAGAGATCTCAGATCTTCAAGTCGCAAACTTCTTCAGCTTCCCAGGGCTAGGTCCTTCCATGGAAAGAGATCTTTTTTTTTTTAACCAGGAGAGACACACTAAGCTAAAAGCTTGTTTACAGGTGCGACCTGGGAGCAAAAGAAAGTTAAGTGACTTGCTCAGGGTCACACAGTATGCAAGTGGGGGCTGTGGGATTCAAACCTATGACTCCAGGTTTGCAACTCAGAGCCTTAAACTACTGCACTATACTGGCTCCTCAGATGTGCTAGAACAATTTTCCCCAGAATCTGGAATAAAATCCCTGAAGAATTGCATGATTGTGAATCTCTTACTGGTTTCAAGTCAGGACTGAAGTCACAGGCCAGGTGGCACTGAGGATTGAGGCGCTGGATGCCACACTTCACTTCACGCCGGCGACCTGGGTTCGGGAATGAGCCTGGGCCATCGGGGGTTGGCAGGGGAGGGAAGGAGGGAAAGGATTGAGCATCCAAGGACAGCTCTCCTCTCCCAGCAGGGAGGGGGGTACCTGCTCAACGCCTGACTGGCCTCTGTCAGAAGCTGGAGGCATAACAGGCACATGAGCATACACAGAGGGTTGGGAGTGGTGGATGTCAGCGGAGATGCCTTGACGTCAGGGCATAAGCCACTCCCCTAGAACATAGGAAAAAGACCCTGCAGTGCTCCCGGAAGATGGAGCACCAGGCCCCAATCTCCAGTGCCCCACCTGACCTGGTACCAGCATACCGACAAGACCAAGAAGGACATCAGGGGACGCCCCCACCCCATACCCACCTGTGGGATACAGCTGCAGCTACATGGGTGATGGACTGCACCAGGCTCCAGGTAAGAGGGTGGAGACTACAAGGCCCTAGGTGTCTCTCAAAGAGTGGGAGGGAGTATGAACAGTAAGTAAAAAAAAGGACTGAAGTCACACCTGACTAAACTGACAACCTGTTCCTGCTACCGGTGACCCAGTACTCAGAATCTAGGGGGTGCTGTCTACACAGCTTCATGCTAGGCATAGTCTCCCAATGTTTGAGCACATCTTGGGTACCTAAAATACTGACACATAAATTCAGACCTTGTGCTTGTGGCCTTATCTTGTATCTGCTAACACACTTTGTCATGCAGTCATGTACTTGTCAACTTGGTATAATTCTTAATTGTATGTGTTGAACTTTTATTTTTCCCTCTAGGTACATGTAACTAATCCCAGGTCGCCCCTGAAAAAGGAACTGTCACAGTCTCAGTGGGCTCACCCAGTTACCAAAACTTAAATAAATAAACTATTTACACTCCGTGGCTTTCCACCATGGCAGGGCCCTCAGAAATTGGCCCCAGATCCCAAAGGGACAAGAGGGGAAGGTGGAGAGAACTGATCTTCAATCAAAAAATCTTTATTTATTCAGGCGAACATCATTGAGCAAAGCTCATTTACAAGATGGACCTGAGTGGTCATACAAATGAGGATACAAGTATTATTACATAGACAAGAATAGCATAAATAGCAATACAATGGCATGAAATGATTATATACAACAATTTACATATATACAAGGAACAGTAGAACCATTTAGCCTGTAAGAAAAAAGGGGACAAAGGGTATAGCAGGCATAAAATATAAATTATAGGGTCTAACTAGTTTTTATGAGAATATAATAGGTGATTCGGAAGATAGATATTAAATTAATATAATGGACGGAAAAAGGAAGGTGGGTCAGATAGGGTAGGGGATTAGGCTTTATAAAAGCAATTGCAGAGCTCTGGAAAAAGGGCGGAGAACAATCTTTTGAAAGATGCCAGAGGTAGTAGGCTATCTAGCTTCATGGATTTTTGGAGAGAGTTCCATGCAACTGCTAAGGTATACTGAGCAGCCCTCCCATACCAGGTGCAGGCATTGGGGACCTTTAATATGATGAGTTTACTGATCCTTAAGGTGTATGGCCTAGTTGTAATTTGGGTAAAGCAATCAGTGATATAGGTAGGTAGTTTGCCTGTTAACGCTTTGAATATCCAGATAACAACATTCCTATTTCTTCTGTGATGTAATGATGTCCAGTTGACTGCCATATAAAGCGAGCAATGATGGGTGCTGGAGGGAAGGTCAGTAATAAATCTTATGGACCTGTGATACAGGGTGTCCAGTTTATGTAAGAGATGACGTGAACAATGGCAGTAGAGAAAATCAGCATAATCAATGAGGGATAGGAATGAGGCCTGAATTAACCTTTTTGGAATCACTGTTTAGGTAATGTTTTATTCTAAAAATAGTCCAAGCCTCTGTCTTAGCTTTTAAGTAGCTCTTCAATATGGACAGAATAGTCAAGCCTGTTATCTATCCAGACTCCAAGGTATTTGAAGTTATCAACAAATTCAAGTTTCTCTCCAAGTAAGGTGGATAAATGTAGGGTGGTGGATGCTGGGGTAGTGGTAGAGCAACTCTTTGTGGTAAAGAACATAGCTTTTGTTTTTTGCATTCAGAGTAGTTTTTTGTCAAGTAGATTGTGCTGCAGAATGGAGAATTGGATTGTAACAGTTCACAGGCTTTGGAAGGTGAGGATTTCTGACATATAATACAGTATCATCAGCAAACAGATGAATGTTAGATTGAGTGAGATTGGCATCAATATTGTTTATATAAATGGCAAAGAGGATAGGGCCAAGAATAGAGCCTTGTGGTCGCCCCTTAGCAGTGGTTTTGAGGTGGATAGGTAATTCCATTTTAACCAGTTATGACCTATCTGAAAGGTAATCCTTAAACCAGTTGAGTGATAGGGAATCCAGGCCTAGTGAGTTAAGGGAGGTGATTAATAAGTCATGATCCACTGTGTCAAAGCGCTTTACTCAAATCCAGAAACACAGCACAGGTACAATTTTTCTTGTCCAAGGTAGTCTGCCAATCGTTGGTTACCTTGGCTAAGGCAGTAATGGTGTTATGCTTTGATCTAAATCCAGACTGTGCAGAATTTAGAAGGTTATTGTTATCCAGATAGTCCCTTAACTGAGAGTTTACTAGTTTTTCGAGCATCTTGGATAGTACTGGTAGGATGGAGATAGGTCTGTAATTGTTGAGATCCTAGTATCACCAGATTTGAGTAATGGAACTACTTGAGCTGTTTTCCAAGTAGAGGAATGGATCCAGTAGTTAGGAAAGATTGAAGAGATGAGTGAGGGGCAGATAAGACATGTGAAGCAATTTTCAGGAAAAAAGGATCAGGAGTCTGCACCTGCACTCTTAGTAGTGTCTAAAATAGAGAGAGATCTTCCACTTCTTTCACGGATATTGGGATGAAGGAAAAAGTTGAAGTGGCCATTTGTCCCACAGTAGTTTGCAGGTTCAAGGAAGATCTCAGGATATTTGCAGGTGATGAGTCAAATGCTAGGCCAGCTGTGGTGAAGTGAACATTGAAGGTATTTAAGATTTCTTGTTTATCTGTAATTTCTGTATCATTTAGTAGCAGTTTGGAGGTTAAGGCAGGAGTAGAATTTTGGCCCAGAAGTCCTTTTATTGTACCCCAGAGTCTGGATGGGTTATTGTAGGAGGCATCCAATTCAGCTGTATAGTAGGCAGTTTGGCAGTTCTTATTTTTTTGTTCATGAATTCCTTGCTTTTCTGAAATTTAGCCAATCTCTGGTGTCCTTTGTTTTTCTTGCCTTTTCCACAGTTTGTCTCTGGTTCTCAAGGCTGCTTTAAGCTCAGAGGTGAACCAAGGCAGGATTTACCTTAGTTCTGATACTGGTGATAGGTGCATGAATATTGAGAGCATTAGTGATAATATCCTTTAAAGTCTGGAGAGCTGTTTCAACAGAGGTTGTAAGATAGAAATCTTGCCAATATATTGTATTACTCAGGTCATGGAGGTAACCTGAGATATTGAAATTCTTTTTGACCTTTGAGGACAAATTCTGCAGGATTTGGTGGTTTGAGTGTGGATCTTATGCCAGCTATAGGGTAATGGTCACCACATCACTCGGCAGTACTCCTGCATGTGAATATAAGTGAGGCTTGTTTACCAACATAATATCCAGGAGTGAGCTGTTGCTGGAATTTTTAGGTTGATCCTAGTTGGGTCTTTAATTAGCTGTGTGAATCCATAGGTGTCACAAAAGGTTATCAAAGGTGCAGATACATTAGACAGCCAGTTTAAATTCAAATCACCAAGGATGATGGTATCTTCAGGGCCTAGGTTGAGAATTGACCCTAGGTGAGAAAGCAGTTTAAGGCCTGCAGAGGGGGGCCTATAGCATCCAATCAGTTTAAATGAAGACGAATTGGGAAGGGATATTTTGATTGATAAACATTCAAATTCATTTGGCTCGGATGTGTTGATGAGGCAGGTTGCAGAGATGGTGTCCTTAATGTATATGGCCACCCCACCACCCCTGGAAGTGCGATCTGCTCTGAAGAGCTGATAGTTGGGAAGGTTTACAACACTGTCTTTTGTTGTAGGCCTGAGCCAAGATTCAGAGATGACCAGGAAATCTGGAAGAGTATGTGCCACCCAAGCCTGTATTAAGATGAACTTTTTTAGGAGGCTGCAAGCATTGAAGTGTATGAAGCTTAGGCCTTTTACGGAAGTCAGATCAGCAGGGGAAGATAAACTTACAATGGGGCCAGGATTAATCTCAATAGTGCCAATGCAGAAAAGGAGGTAGAAGATTAATTTGAGTAGAGCACCAAAGGTTAGGGATAGAGAGTGATCAGAGCGTTTCCTCTTAGTCCTAGATGCCCATTGTGTAGTGGGAGATGGTCCTGTTATATAGGTGTGTCTTTATCATAACATAGGAGTCTGATGGACAGGCATAGTGGGTTATTATAAAGCCAGGATACATGTAAGGGGCTAGGGAGTGCTGGATTGTTAGAGAGGCTTTATGTGGGATACCCCAGGGTTGCAGTGTAAGAGTGGTTCAAAGTGAATAAGGAATAGATGGTTGTACATAGTGGATGGCAGTGGAGAGCAGAACATACTCATTAACTTATTCGTCATGACAGGGGTATAATATGATTATCATAATGGATTGGGGAGATGAGAGGCTAAGGAGCAAAAAGGAAGCAAGTTAGCATTGTCCAGGGTAGGTATGGGTTAATAAAGAAGGGAAATAGATGTGGGCGTGGATTAGAGAAATGGCGGGAAAGAGTGTATAAATACAATCAACCAAGAGGGGGGAGGGGGGGCAAAATTTAGCGGCTTTGCCCGTACCTTTCACACTGCTTCTCCCGGCCTCCTGGATCTCTTGGTCGGCTGGAGGTTGCCGCCGGCCCGCTGGCGGCTCGGAGCCCCTTCTGTGGCTGGAGCTGGAGGGCTGTGCCGACTGCAAGGCAGTGGACAGAGGAGAAGGCAGTGAGAAGGCTACTTTAGTGCAGGCAATCTGCAAATTAGGTGCAAGGATCAAAAATCTGCACAACAAAGACTGGGAGGGTTTGGGGGGTTAGGCGCCTAGCGTCTAGCCCACACAGATCACCAGAAAAGGCTGAATCACTAGCAAACATCACATCAATACAATGTTTAAATTGCAAACAATTTTAAGTTAAAACAGCTCTTTTAAGATTAATTAATAAAAGTTACAGCTAAGCAGAAAATCCCATCCAGAATAGTGTTGCAGAGTCCAGCTAAAGTCAATGGGAAAGGCGCACCAATCGGAAGCAAGGCAGAGACAACGGTCGCTTCCCGATTGGTTGCGGCTTTGCCCGTACCTTTCACACTGCTTCTCCCGGCCTCCTGGATCTCTTGGTCGGCTGGAGGTCGCCGCCGGCCCGCTGGTGGCTCGGAGCCCCTTCTGTGGCTGGAGCTGGAGGGCTGTGCCGGCTTTCACACTGCTTCTCCCGGCCTCCTGGATCTCTTGGTCGGCTGGAGGTCACCGCCGCCCACTGGCGCTCGGAGCCCTTCTGTGGCTGGAGCTGGAGGGCTGTGCCGGCTTTCACACTGCTTCTCCCGGCCTCCTGGATCTCTTAGTCGGCTGGAGGTCGCCGCCGGCCCGCTGGTGGCTCGGAGCCCCTTCTGTGGCTGGAGCTGGAGGGCTGTGCCGGCTTTCACACTGCTTCTCCCGGCCTCCTGGATCTCTTGGTCGGCTGGAGGTCACCGCCGGCCCGCTGGCGGCTCGGAGCCCCTTCTGTGGCTGGAGCTGGAGGGCTGTGCCGGCTTTCACACTGCTTCTCCCGGCCTTCTGGATCTCTTGGTCGGCTGGAGGTCGCCGCCGGCCTGCTGGCGGCTCAGAGCCCCTTCTGTGGCTGGAGCTGGAGGGCTGTGGCTTAGGTGAGTGTGTGTAGGTGGACCCTGGTCATTATTCTGCATGGAGAAAGAGCTTTCCCCTTCATTACAGCCTTACCCTGAGGATGGCATCATTTTGTGAGACAGCATCGCATGTATCCCTTGCTGGAAGTGAACGTGGGAGAAGCACTTTATGTAGGGACAAAAGAGTACAGTTTCAGGGCATTGCAGTGTAATGTACTTCCTGTGTGTTTTTTCTTTTTTTTTTTTCTTTACTTTCTGCTTTCTGTACTCTCATCTCAGGCTGTGGGCATATACTGTATGAGTTCTCTCTCTCAGTAACTGTTCAAGCCCAGTCACCCCCCCATCCCTTGGGAAGCACCTTTAAAGTCTGAAACTGCCCCCCCCGGTGGAGCCCCCACAGACTGGCCCTTGATCTCAAAGTGACATGAGGGGAATTTGGAGAAAGCCGCCCTTTGCTTGGAGGGTGCAGGATTTGCTAGTGGCCCCAGGTCATTATTCTGCATGAAGGAAGGGTTTTCTCCTTCCGTACAGCCTGTATCCTAAGGATGCCACCATTTCATGACCCACCATTGCATTTATCCCTTTGGTGGAATTGAACATGGGACCCTGAATCCACTATTGTCACATTTTACCCCAACAAGAAAGAACTTCTGAGTGCAGACTGGAGACATTTCTTGCTACTGCCTTCTTAATTCACTTTTAAAGTAAAGGAGTTGATGATTTTTTTTGTTGTTCTTGCTGTACTTTTGGAAAAGAAAAATTCCCATTTTAAAAAGAAGATGAAAGCAGGGATGTTCGAGTTTTCTTCTCCAGTGCTGCAGCTGGTACATTGCAGATTGAAATGTATTATTATGGACATTTGTGTGAAGTTAAGATCCTGCTTCGAAATCTGGACAGCTATAATTGCAGGACATTTGCACGTATTAAGGATCGTATCACAAGGCTCTTCAGAAGATCCGGGATACACAGATACATATCATGACAAGCTAATGAGCAGAACTGTAAAATGGCAGTAGTACCGAGGAGTACATAAGGAACCAATACTGAAATGTTGATAAATAGGTGTCCCAAAAAGTTTTATCCAGTCTGACACCCTACAAATAACCCAATGTTCAAAATAGAATTCTCAAGTTATGTAAATGAAGCCAGCCTGGTGGTGCAGAGGGTTGAGGTGCTGGATGCCACACCTCACACCACACTGGTGACCTGGGTTTGGGAATGGACTTGGGACGTTGGGGGTCGACGGCGGAGAGGGCGGGGACTTGGATCGAATGGCTGTCTGGCAGCTCTTCTTCCCCGGGGAAGGTAGAGCATGCACTGCACAGCTTTGGTGTCCCCAGTGGTCAGGGGCTTGGCCAAACACTGCACGCAGTATGGGATATGGTGGATGTGGCTGACGTCCTGCAGGCATGTGTGGGAGTGTGCCTGCACTGCGCTAGATGTCCTTGCACATCTGATTCTTCAGGAACAGTAACAAGAAAACCCCTCCTGCCATTGATAGGCGATGGTAGGTCCTGAGGACATGACCCCTCATCCGCACCGGGCACCAGGATGCTTGATCCGGACCCTCCTGCAGCTCACTAGCCTTCAACACTATTAGATAATGTGCCAGAGGAGCATGGTAGTCCCTCCCCGGGGGACTCAGATCTGGAGGTCAGGCTAGTTGGGCTGGGTAAAGGAGAGCACCCCCACCAGAGAAGGAGTTGCCAATGCTTCAGGCAGATGGGAGAGTTGCAGCACCATGTGTCCATGCCGGAGAGAGGCCAAGGTAGGAGGTGAATAAAAAGAGTTTAAAAAAAAGAGTTATTCAAATGTAAAACAGTTATAAATGTCCAGATTTCGGCCCATCCATGCAGTGGTTGCATTTCCGCTTTTGACACCAGCAACCCAGGTTCTGGAATGGACCCAGGTCACTGAAAGGCCGGCCGAGGAGAGAAGGCTTGTGCACCCAATGACTTCTCGCCTTCTCCAGAGGGGAGGGAGGGTCTGTGGCCTGGCACTTGTTGAATCCTGGTGGAGGCCAGGGGAATGGCAATGCATCAGGCCCCAGCCACATAGGGAGCATGATGGATGTCAGCATGTGCCTTAATGTCAGTGGCATGCTACACTCCCTGGGGGAGAAAAAGGGAAAAATGGAGCTCTCTGGCTGACCAGATGATGGTTGCTGGCCCTGCCGCCTCAAAGTCCCAGACAGCCCAGATCACCTCAGCAGCACCCTGAGCTGAAGGTAAGAGTGTGGTGGCAGGCCACCCACTGGTGCTCTTCCCCCTCAGATGGAGGGCCCGTCTGGCAAATGGTTATGCTAGGCTACCCAGGGAGGGCTGTGATGTGAGGTGGTGGTTGGTGGTAGGGACAAGTGCCGGAGGAGTCCTTGATGACCTGAAGGAGTGGCCAACCAGGAGGACAGGGAGGAGCAAAAAATGTAAAAACAAAAAAAAGTCTAGATTTCAAAGCAGGATCCTAAATTAATGCACACATCCATAATAAGTTAAATGTCCTAAATATGTGCAATATCCAGCAAATGTAAGATATGTCCAAAATGTACAGCAGGATGCAAAATACATGCAAATGTCCATGACAATAGGTGAGACTCAAAATCTATTATTCTCAGTATGATTATTTCCATCCCCCACACAACCACCATCTTTGTTTTCTCTATTCTATCACTGAACTGCACCTAAATGAAATGATAGTTTAAACAAATGATGTCTTATTATAAAATGGGTAGGGATAGTTCTCAACTCTGATTGGCTGGCACCCCCTTGCCAGCCATATGTTTTATTTAAGTTATACCATACTAAAAAACAAGTCCCCCAAAATGGCAAACACCCTCCAAAACATATCCTTGTGCAGGTGGCACAACCTTCTTCACATGACTGAAAACCGCCATCTTGTTTTTTCGGTAATTCACCAGTAGTTCCTCCTTTTTGTCTGGCAGAAAGTGATACCGTCCGCACTTTCATGAAGACCCAGCTAGTTTGTATAACAGCAGTACAATACAATGGGTGGTGTGGTTCAGTATACTAGATTTGATTTTATTGCCAGCATTTTGTTCCCGAACCGAGTGGCTTCACTAAATTATGCAATCAGTGGTTATGTTCTGCGAGGCTTATTTTTTTTGGGGGGGGGGAGAAAATGTCATGAAAATAAAATTGAATGCAGGAGCGATAGATAGAATCACTGTTTGTGTGTGTGTGGGGAGGGGAGGGGAGCTGGGTTATGTTGAATCATGCAAGAAAAATATTCCCATCCATCAGAATTCCTGTCACCTTCTGGAAACACCTGTTAATGAAACTTCCAGCTGCCAGACTCATGACTTTAAATGTTGAGACAAAGTGTTCGTCAATTTTGGGACGTCTTGTTAAATTTTGTAATTTCCTTCCTTTTTCTCCATTTTATACACACCAAGGGGCTTCAAATGACATTGCCTTATCAGCATTCTAGTATTAATTTCAAGTTCTCTACCCTGCACATGGGTTTCAAAGGTTTCTCTCAATGCATCGAAGGGACTATTTTACTTCAAAACAGAAAAACTGTCTATATTTGTCAATTTAAAAAAAAGTTACAATATGTGCCAACATATACCCATTTTATAAGCACAATAACACACTCCAGGGTGTGGTTTATTAAAGGAATAATGCCTGACAGGATGGGTGTAATGCTGGGATAACATCCCACTTCAGGTGGTTGGGCCTTAGGCCACTGGCCGAGGGTATCTAGCACCCGGGAAGGATGTTATCCCAGCATAACACCCAGACTGGAGGGCATTATTCCTGTTATACAATGGCTTGTTATATACAGAATAAAAAAAGAATTTTAAAGAATATTTTTGTTAGTCTGAGAAAATATTTTTGTTTCTTAAGAGAAGATGGATAATGACGCTAGAGTAGCTCCAACAAACTATTAGCAGGAATGTTATGCCAATATAAAATCTCTGCTGTGATGGCCAACTGACCAATCAGAAGCCAGGATTCTTTCTTGCCATTGTATAATCTGGATTAAACCACACCCTGTGGTGTATTATTGCTTACATGATGTCCTGTTAAAAAAGAAAGTGTTGATGTTAGTTACGTATTGGTCCCATCATGATTATTATTAATCTGTGAAGCATTACATGTAATGGTTTTGCAGGATTTAAGATAAAAGAGTGAATCAGATTTATAGTAGTGACACTTTCTTTTGTACAAACCACTGTAAATGGTGCAGTATATTTATTTATTTCAAATTGTTAATCAGAAAACTTATATATGATGAAAATAACCCACCTTTCCACAAGTATTGTATGTTGGGTATCCCTTGGAATGTAATCTTATATTTTATATACTACTCAGTGTACTGCTAATCAATCTTTCTATCTCTATCTATCTATCTATCTATCTATCCTCTCTCTCTGTCTCTCTCTCTCTCCCTCTACACAGATACATATCAGGACAGGGTAATGAGTAGAACTGTAAAATTACATATGTAGTACCAAACAGTACAAAAAGAACCCATAGTGAAATGCTGATAAATTAGTGTCCCAAATGTTATATTCAAACAGAAAGCCCATAAATATCCCCATGTTCAAAATAGAATTGTAAAGATATGCAAATGTACCACAATTATAAATTTTCAGTTTTCAAAGCAGGATCCTAAATTCTTGCAAATGTCCATAATAATAGTGTAAATGTCATAAATACATTCATATATCCAGCAACTATAACAAATTACCAAAATGTACAGCAGGATGCAAACACATGCAAATGTCCATGACAACAGGCAAAAGTTAATATGTAGATTATATTCCTCTGCCCTCAGCTGCACCCACTGTCTTTGTTTTCTCCCCTTCATTACTGAACTGCACTTAATTGAAATTACAGTTTAAAATAATTATGTATTAATAATGCTAGGTCTTACATCGTAAACCATGGATGCCATTACTGATGTTGTCCACCAAATGGAAACATTACTTCTTACATGCTTTAGCTAAAGTAATCTCTCAGTTACTAATGCCACGGAGTGCATTATTATGGACATTTGCATGAATTTTGGATCCTGCTTTGAAATCGGGACATTTATAATTGCAAGACATTTCCACATACTTGGGATCCTATTAAAAGGATGTCCACAGATGAACTATAACTTCAGTAAATCACAACAACTTTTAACTGGTTCAGCCATCATTTCTCTACTACATCTTCTCTACACACCTCTCACTGCCATCACTAAAATTATGTTGCAGCTGTATTGGCTCTGAACAGAGTTTCTTGCATTTTGTGATTTGTTTAGGGCCATCCACTCTGGGTTCTGCACCAATTCCTTTGTAGAATAGAGCTACTTTGTGGATGGTTTGTTGGAGTTTATAGCAGCAAATGGGCTGCAAGATGGTAGGTAGCATGAATTTGTCACAGGAAAGTCATGATAAAAATGTGATTATCGGAGTCCACTTCCTGATTTTCAAAAGGGATTTCTTGGTTTTCAGATGTCAGCTGAGGCAAGTGTCAGATTCTGCAGGAGATGGCCTGACAGTAAAACACCACCAAAGCAGATGTACAGAAAATCAGTTTTATTTATCCCCAGTAATAATGCAAAGACAGAAGCATAAGTTAAATCTTACCAACTAGAACACAAAAACAGTCATACACCTGGTATGGAAGCTGGGTGCTTCCAGGGATCCCAAAAGGGTTTGGCCATGTACTAAGATTATATACTGCAGATAAGAATGTCCTGTTATTGGAGTAACAAGCTTATAGACATCAGTGTGCTTCGGTACTCAGTGCTCCATTGAACAAGTTATGGGTGTCTTGCACCCAGGATGCTACTTTTTGTAGCAGCTTCAGCAATGTGCTGACTAACTAGTTATGAGAATGATAGACTGCCTCTCATATAATCTACTAAATAAGCATGATGACTTTAGAACATAGGTGGTGCTGCAGACCACAGACTATATTACATTATTATATAATTATAATACCTACCTACTCCTAACAGTTCCTCCCTCCCAGGTACCAAACCTTGCAACAGGACTCGCAGCTATACCTGCAAATTTATTTCCAGTGTGACTGAGATTCGGGGACCTACAGGTGTTTTTCACATCACCAAGGAGTTCTCTTGCACCTTCACTAATGTGGTGTATTGTATTCTTTGCAGGAAGTGTACAGCTATTTACATCGGAGAAAGTGGTAGGCGTCTTGCTGACCATTTCAGGGAACATTACAGAGCAGTCAGGAATGGTGAAACTGCTAAACCCAATGTATCCCACTTTATCTCCAGGGACCACAATGTCGATGACCTTTCTGTTTGTGTCCTTCAGCAGGGCTTCTGGGATCCTGACCATAGAAAAAACATGGAAGCCAAGCTGATCATCCACCTTGGCTCCCAGCAGCCTTCTGGTTTAAATGATAGACTTATTTTCCACTAACATCTTTTAGCCATCCCTTTTTTCTCCCTAAAGTCTATTTGTTTTTGTACTCATTTAATTCATTTTTTATTTTTCATTTTCACCATAAGTCTCCATTTCTGTCTCCTTCCCACACATTTGCCACCTTTCAGCCTTCTTACTAGGCCCTGTTAATTAGTCCCAACCTGGTAATTTCCCCAGCTCTTTCACTCCCATTATGCTTTATCTTTCCCATCATCACCTTTTTGTTTCACAGATTCTGTCTTAATCTTACCATTTATCACTTCTTCTCCCTGAGCCTCCCCTTTCTTCTTTCTCCACATATATATCTCTCTCGTTTTACCTCTCCTCTACACTAACTTGTTTTTTTTTTTTCTCTTTTAGATATTTCCTGAAGAAGACCTAAGGTCGAAATGTAGATTTTTAACTCTATTTTCTATTTTCAGCATGCATTTAATATAACCATTTTGTTTTGCTTTTAGACCACATGCTGACTCAGCGCCTTGTTTTTGGTTTTTACAAATTATATAATTATGTCATATTAGGTTGCTAATATTACAATTGCCAGTATAACTCATTAGAAGCCTCAAATATATTTCTACAGTAAATGTTTGGCTAAACAGGAGATTTGTGAAAAGGCTCTAATACAGCAAAATTGTCAGTGCATTAGTAAACTATTAGTATACAGTATTATATTATTATCCCCTGTCTGTTATGATAGCAATGATGGTCGACATATGGGACAGCAGGTAAGACAGATCCAACATACCCCCCCCTTGTTGCCTGGATACAAAGGCAACATTAACTAGGTGGGTAGGTAGGTTATTTTGTTACTGAACACGATTCATAGAGAAATGTTAATTGATTTCTATGCTGTGTTAGAGTTTTACATAAACAGAGCAGGATAATAATAATAAGAAAAATAATGAGAAACTCTTGAATAACAACAAAGTTTTTGAATGTGAGCTCCAACCATGTGTTGGATAATGCAATGCTGAGATTACCATTATGAGCTAGAGCATTTAATGAGTTCCCTGTCTTGGTGACATTGTTACTCATGTGAACTAAATGTGTATCCTTTCCATCTAGTAGAGACTTCAAATTCAGAGTACAGTAAGTGGATCAATATGCACATTAAATACTGGTAAACACTGTGCTAGAGCATACAGTTAGTCAGGGTCACTATCAATATGATCACATTCTGAGGTGGGAACTGGTGATATCTGTATAGCCTATGATAGAGCATTCCTAGGGCACAAAGCAGAAGTTTGGAAAGGGTATATCACAAGTTAAAGTTCCATAGGAGAATGTCTGATGATTGGAGAGAACACAGCATTGTCCATCAGCATTGTAGGTCACATGATCTTGAGGAAGGTGTCATTTAGTGAGCTGGATAGGGCAGGCAATGGAAGTATTTGTGATGCTGATGATATGGATGTTGCCTTGAGATGCATTTCTGGAAGCTGTGCTGGAGGCGATGAAGCTGGGTTGCGCTTGACTTGAAGAGAGTCTTTCTTGATCCATAAAAAGTGTTAGAAAGCTGAAGAAAGTTCATTTAGGTCATCATTAAACTGTAATGACCAGTCCATTGTATCAGAGGAGTAACCACAAACTGCGCAGTTACATCAAAGACAGCACATCTGCATAGGTAGTGATAACCCATTTTAGCACAATAGTCTGTATGCAGAGCAACCCAAGAGTCGAAGTGATGATAAACCACCAGCAGAGGTGGTAGATTAATACATTCTCTGTAGATGCTGCCCTCAAGATGGCCCATGGAGTGGATAATGGCAAGCTTGTCAGACTGAAGAATCCTTGTCGAAAACTGGAAGAGATACTGTAAATGTGACATACATGGTGTCCTTAGTGCTACAATGATTGGCTGTGTAGCAAGGTCCTTGATTTGAGTGTGGTGTCATGTAACCCAAATTTCATGCAGTAGCCAGGGAAAAAGGATACAGTCTTATTCATGCACTTCACAGTATAGGAAAGGCAATTGCAGTGGGGGCAATACCATTTAGCCATATGCTTATGTTGGATCAAATCTGGGATCTACCCTGATTCCAGATCCTGGAAGAAATTAGTGATAGTGTTAAGTGCAAAATCATCATAGGTTGAACATATTATCTCCCTGCCTATGTGCTGCTCATGCAATTCTTTATTATTTAAAGCAATCAACGGGTTAATTTTATTATGAGTTTCATGAACTAAACATGCTACATCATGCATATTGTAAACTGTAAAATGTTCTTCTTTGGTGAGACCATCTATACCATGTAAAATTGGTGTGCCCACATTTTCTGCTAATTTAGAATTGAAGAGATTGTTATGTCTCTGAATTTTGGCCAAATCAGCATGGTTCCAATATGACATTCCTGAGCCAAATAAACCAATAACAGTTCCAGCTATCCCAGTCACTGTACTTAATGACTGCTTATGACGTTGAGGCTGGAACACTCCCCGGTTTTCCATTGTGTGGTGCCCTATTGCAGGGTCTTGTGCCCTAACTTGATAGGCTGCCATTAAATCTAAGAACATTATAGAATGAAAATTAGAAACATTTGTAGAAACACATTGTCCAAAGTCTGCCAGTGGGAGAGGTTCAGTACCACTGGTACGTGCATGTGCTGCACATTGTTAATTAAAGTTTCAGTTATCAATGTTGCTACAAGGCCACTCTCTGGGCCAGACTCCAAGGTGGGACATTGAAAAGGAGAGTTTTTATTAACTAAAGTCACTGTGAGTAAAAAAGAAATGGAAGCAATTGTGTGGTTATAGCATATATTTCATACAGTTATATTGTGAAAACACGTGCAAAAGTCTTTATTAATCGTTGCTGTGAGATTGTAAAGTCCTGTATTTTTCTGTGTAACTTGGCAGATGCACAAAGTTCCACTAGGGAAAATACAGGTATTAGGCCAACCTTTAAAATTTCCTTTGGCAAGGCTGGCAACTGGAAGTTGTCCATCAAGATTATCAGTTTTCCAGTTCATTTTTAAAGTGGACAATGGTGGTGCAATAGAAAGAGTGCAGAGGTATGCACCCAGCCTGCTTGAACTGAAATATGAGTAGAGGGTAAATCAATGGTTATACCTATACCAGGAAGAGGGGTAAAATCTGGAAGAGGGGAGTAAGCCAGGTCATTGGGGTTCATGGCATGAAGAAAGGTATGGTAGTGGGCTTGGTATGCCTTGGTCTGCTGGAGCTTCTTATGGCAGGCCTCACTCTGCAGGAGCTTATTGGGAGGAGTCAAGTAGATGGATGCCAGGTCTCTTGGCCATAAATCTAAGAACAACAGAAATAACAGGAACCTCAGTCTGGAATTTGAGTTTACAGGAGCTAAGAAAAGGAGAGGAGAAGAAGGGGACACAAAAGTATTGTTAGTGCATGGTGCTCCTTCATCCGGCGGCAGAGGAAGGAGTGTCTTCACATTAGCTTTTCTCCACCATTTGTCATCTGGTATGAATCAACAATCTTCAAATCACTTGGCTTTTATGGCAGCTAAGAACAGAAAGCAAAATAAATCAGTTAAGTTTACAACACCCGTCCTCCTGGGGATGGAGGAAGAAATACCCTCACTGTGGAGACTGTGAAATTGCCAATCACCTTTGAACAGCTAGAGCTGATTTGTGTGGTACCACTTATCAAGTGTCTTTCTTCTGCCATCAATGATTTGGACTTGGTACACAGCTGGACTCAATTTGTTGATGATATCAAATGGACCTGACCATTTGTTTACCAAGGCATGTGCTGGTGAGACAAATTTCAGAATCATGAGTCTGTTGCCTACTTGCCAGTCGACTTCTTTGACTTGTTTATCAATGTACTTTTTGGATTGCAATTGGAATTGACTCAAATTGTTTACAGCAAACACGTGGATTTTAGTTAGGTTGTTTTTCAGTTGGGTGACATAGTTGTCTACTGACACTTTGTCTGCAGTAAGAGCATTGAGATCAATTATCAAATGTTCTGGTAATCTGATTTGTCTACCGGTCATTACCCCAAAAGGGGTGCATTGAGTAGATGCTGATGGGGTAGCTCTAATTGCCATTAGGAGTAAGGGCAATAAAGTATCCCAAGTTTTTCCAGTATCATTAGCAAATTTACATAACATTACTTTTATGTGTCTGTTTGCTCTTTCTACTTGTCCTGATGACTGAGAATGGTAAGCTATGCAAAATTTCTGACTAACTCCCAATAATGTCATAGTTTTATGCATGAGTTTACCTGTGAAAGTTGACCCTTTGTCTGAATCTACCTTGAGAGGTAGGCCCCATCTGGTAAATACTTGTTCTACCAGGATTCTGGGAGTGGATTTTGCAGTTTGGGCCTTGCACAGGAAGGTTTCAACCCATTTGGAAAATAGGTCAGTGATCATGTGTGCAAATTTGTTGTTTCTAGGGATACGAGGCAGTGGTCCAATGAAGTCAATTGGATATCATTTCAAGGGCCAGAGTGTCTCTGAGGCAGAAGTTTGGCTTTCTTCTTGCCTGGAGTTGGGTTGTTCTATGCACAGGTGAGACAATTGCCCACATAATGCTGGACATTTAGTGTTATACCAGGCCATCAGCCCACTGTTTTCACTCTCTGGACTGTCTTGTCCACTACTTGGTGTCCATCTGTAGGGGTGTCATGAACCTGATGGGTGACTTCAGAATTAAGTAATTTGGGAATTACCCAGAATTGCTTATCACCTGAGTGATAGAAAATCAACGTGTGATCCTGGGACAGATAGAGTTTGTCTGCATGTCTTTTGAATGGATTATTCATAGACATTTCTTTTTCTGTGTCATTGGAGAGGTATTGATATACCTCTTTTATCTTTGGGTCAGCTAGCTGTAGTTCAATCAAATCAAGAGGGGTTTAAGGAGGCATTTTCCATATTCCCCGTCTTCCTCCATTGAGCTTCCTCTTTGGCTAAAGGGTTCGCTCTGTCATTGTAGTGGTGGAAGGGTTCAGCTTAGGAGTGGGCCTTCACTTTGTGGATAAACAGTTTGAATATACATTGAGTAGCCAGGATGATAATGTATTTGAACAAGTCTCTGTGCTTGTCTAGGGTACCTTCAGAGGAGGTAAAATCATGGGCCTTCCAAAAGTGAAGACATTTTGTCAAAGAGTTGCACACCCAAGATAAGTCAGAAAAGATGATGGTATACTCATTTCCTTTCCAATCTATGATCTCTAAGGCACAGGCAACAGCTGCAAGTTCTGCATACTGTGATAACTTGACACAGCACTTTACTGACAACTCAGAGGTGACACCTGTGGGGAGCAGGACCAAGACCCCAAATCCTACATTTTGAACCCCCTCATCATATGAGGAAGGACCATCTGTGAAGACACAATGCATGGTAGTGTCATTCAATGTGTTTTCTGTTGCTGGGAGAAATGGGCCTGGTTCAGGTAGAACTGGTGACTCTAGGCCACACCCATGTGGTTCTCCTTGGTATAGGAGACCATATGCCAAGATGGATAGCTTTTTGGTGGGAAGCACAGTGAGGTCTCTCTCTTGAAGTAGTAGAGACCAATGTGTGAGTCTGGTGTTTGACACATTGCCATCTTTGATCCTATCATTCAATAGGAAGCTGGTAGAGGTGTGGTTGGTGTGTAATATAATAGGGCAAAGCCCTATTATGTAAGCAAAGTGTTTGACAGCCCAAAAGGCAGCCAGCAGGTTTATTTCATATCGGGAATACTTCACCTCAATGATGGAGAGCATTTGGGAAACATAAGCAATAGACCACAGGGTATCTATTGGCCTTTTGAGCAAGGACTGCTAACATACCTGCTTCAGATGTTGCAGTTTCCAAATGGAATAGAAGTTCTGGGTTTGGATTGACCAGTGCTGGAGCAGAGGTCAGGGTTTGTTTCAGGGAGGTGGCAACATCAGTGTGCTCAGGACCCCATTTCCATGGGACTTCTTTCTTCAGGAGTTCATACAGATGGGCGGCCTTCTGTGCAAAATTGCAAATAAAATCCCTGGAGCAGTCGACTATACTCAGGAAATGTCTGAGGGTTGCCACATTGGTGAGTAATGGCAAATCCTGTAGGCCCCAAATATTGTTTGCTGCAGGTCTCCTCCCTTCACCAGCTATGCGCAGGCCCAGAAATAACACTTCTGGCTGGCACAATTGTACCTTTGCAGGATTGTACTTGAGGCCTGCTTTCTGTAGCAGTGTGAGGATCTCATCTAGGAGTTCCAGGTGTTTTTCCATGTCCATTGTGGCTAGGAGAAGGTCATCCACATGTTGTAAGAGGCATTCAGAGGTGGAAAAACAGCTGATTGCATCCTTCATGTGGATGTGAAACAGTGAAGGGATATTACTGAACCTTTAAAGAAGGCAGTTCCAAGTGAACTGACATCCTACAAATGTGAAGGCAAATTTGTACTGGCTCTTCTGGGCCAAGAGTAGAGACAAAAATCTATTGGAGATGTCCAGTGTACTGAACCACTGGCATTCAGGTTTGAGAAGGTTGAACACATCAGGTGCAGAAGCCACAGTTAGGGTGCAGCAGGGGTTCACCTGATTAAGTCTGAGATAATCAATGGTGAGTCTCCAACTATTGTTGGGTTTCTTCACTGGCCAGATGGGTGAATTGACTGTTGATACACAAGGCCTCATAAATCTCTATTGGACAATTGAGTCAATGGTGGCCTTCAATGAGGGTAAGGCTTCAATTGGGAATGGGTATTGCTATTGGTGGGCTGGATCCTCCACAGTGATCTGGATGAGGATATCCATCCTTCCAGTCATGTTTGTTCTTTGGAAAGGCCTGTTGGTGCATTTCCAGGATTGGTTGGATCTGAGGTAGCAGCTTGTGATGACGTTGCATGATGATGATGTCATACTCTTTTTTTATTTAGGATCACAGCTGCCACCACATGTGAGTCAGAGATGAGTACCATGTGGAGGTGTCCTCATATTTGGAATAACAGCCTGTTGGTTAAATCCACAATACATCCATTTTGTGACGGGAAATCAATTCCCAAGATACTTTGGTGATAACGTAAGACCATTAGGTCAAAACAATGTCCCACTGCCAAGGCACCAATGATGACTGGTATGGGTTTGGATCAGTAGGTGATAACCACAGTCCCCTTGATGGTCTGGGCAGAGGTAGCTCTCCCTGTGGACTATCAAGATTGTTTTGGGTCATCTTGGTGTAGCACTGAGACAACAGCTCCCATGTCTAGAAGCAGTTCCTGTTGGTGGCCCCTGCCGATGCTTCTATACATGGTCATCTGGTTTCATCCATCACCAGAGTGGTGATGATGTATACTGGGGCTCGACACCATCATTCACAGTCATCATTCTCAGAAAGAGTCAGGGCCTGTGAATCCTGAAGCATCTAGGTACATTCACGATAGGGAGATTCTTGGGTCTCCTGGGCCTCCTCCAGATCTTCCTGGTACAGATATGCAGATGGGACACTTGAAGGGCAGAGAGCTGCAATCAGATTTTGGGCAAGGCTTGTAACTTTGGATTTTACCCTAGCTTCGAACTCTCGGAGCCGGTTGTTCTCCTCCTGCAATTCTTTGTATGTAGTGCCTGGTCGGTTTTGGTTCTGGCCCTGGTAGTGGTTCCAGTTATCTCACTTCTGTTTTGGTTTACCAGGTCTCTTGGGGTGGTAGTCCTGGGTCTGGGCCTTTTAGTTACCTTCCACTACATACTTTGTAATGGGCTCGGAGCTAGGCTGCACCGCAGCCACCTTGGCCTTCTGTCTGGTGTTCTGATCTCGTACATACAGCTGGTATGCACACTCCATTTTTTCCATAATCTCGATGAAAAGGTCTTCTCTTTGGATGATAGAAGCCTCCATCTTGTCCTGGATGGTCAGTAACATGTTTTTCAATAACAAGTTTTTTTCTCTAGTGATTCCCCATCTGAGGCCTCATTCACGGCTCCCTTTCCAGTATGATATGACAGCCAAAGCCAATTTTCATACTGGTTGGGGGTTTCCTTTGCAAACTGTTTGACTTTGTAGGCCATAGACATGCCCACTTCGTCAGGCTAGTGCGCGAGCTTTAGGCCTGCTGTGATGTCATCAAACCTCTCCTGGGCAAACTTACATAGCACCTTTGGCAGTTTGGCCCAGAGCATATTCTCTACTATCTGTTTCAAAACCTGTACTTGCTGCTCGGCCGGCAGGCTAAGCATTTCAAACTGGCTTTTTACTTTTTCCAAATGAACACTCAGATTATTGCTAGGCCCCATTCGGCCTACTGTGTTTAAAATATTAGCAATGGCTTGGGCCAACTAGAGGATGTTAGGGACTCACTCCAGTTGGGCAGTGAATGTTTTCACCACAGTGTCAGCTGTTGTATCGGTCACACCCTGAATGAGGCTGTTTTAGCCTACCGCATCGTGGACTAGGTCAGCCATGGCCTGCAAAACTGTTGGGATTCCGACCCTCTATATCGCATCATTGACCAGGCACTCTACCTTGTGCTGGTCACTGGGTCATAAGATGACTGTTAGAGGCGGCTTAGGCTGTTGCCCTCTGAAGTCCCATGGACCGCTATCGTGGATGTCACTGTCATCCTCATCATCCCCAACATCACTGGGCAATGGCATCAGGTCGATGAGTTGAGTAAAGAGTAATGCCTTGATGTGCCCCTTCAGGATATCAAACTGCTGACATAACTGTGCATACCTCTGCCTGCACTTTGCATGTTTTTTTTTAACACCTACATGCTGTCCTACTCCTGTACTAAGATGTTTCTGTAAAACTCTATACGCAGCAGTAACTTCTTGATTCTTATTACTCTCCCTCTCCAAATCCATCTGACACATCCATTTCTCTCAACAAATCATTTGCATTCTTTAATTCATCATTTGCATCAGCATCAGTCAACATACCATTCATCTGCAAAGCCTACTTCTTATCTTGATACATTCTATCACAATCCTTTCTCAACCTAGCAATCTGTCTTTCTCTAGCAGAGTGTTACACACTTCTGTCTGCATCACATGCCTGTGACTTTCCATCTCCCTCTCCCTAAACTTCTGTTGCTTGCCCGTCTCTCATAGTGTGAATTCCAGCTCTGTTTCCAAAGCTGACTCCCTCACTTCCACTGCCTGCAGGACAGCGTACAAGGCTGCAATCATTGCACCCTTATGGATATACTTTTTTTTTTTTTGTAAATATCATTTTTATTAGAGAAGATCCTTACAATTTCTGTTCCATTTGACAGTCAAGTCCATTATACATATTAAAAACTTTACATCCACCATACATAGATACAGGTCTATTAACAGAATTTCACTTCATTATTTTAGTAGTCCCACTGAATCAATACCTGATGTATAAGTAGCCTTAAGCCCACTATCCCAGAATTATATTGATCAGCATTTCCTTGCTACTCAAATCCCTAAGTTCTCCCAAACCCCCAAACCCGGCTCCAATTAACTGATTCTGGTTGTGCCCGGTTACGTACAGGCTGGGACCAAAGGTCCTAATTCCATGGACTGAGCAGTCAAGCCAGAGAGGTATAATCTTAGGGTACGAAATGTGGGTCCTTAGTCATAATATATATGACCCATCTCCTCCATTTTAAGGTATTCAGCTCCGCTTGGTTATTTAAATTATGAGTTATTTTTTCTGATCTATATATAGAATGCACTATCTCTCTCCAGCATGAAAGAGTCAGCAGTTCCACTGAGAGCCAGCATTTAGTAATAGCTTTTTTTGCTGCATGGAGAAGGATATTCAATAGGTAATGGGTATAGGGGTCTCGGAACCCAGGAGGGAAGCAATGCAGGATAAAAAATTCACCATTGTAAGGAAGTCTAGCACCAAAGAGGTCCTCCAACTCCTTAAATAAAGCCATCAAAAAGGGCTGCAATTTTGGGCAGAACCAAAAAATATGAGAATGGTGGGCTGCAATCACACCACACAGGTGCCAACATGCTGCCAAATGGGTAGCGCCATAGTGCGATGTTATTACCTGGGTACGGAAAAACCTCACCAATAATTGCCATGCGAATAACCTCCAAGAATGAGAGCATGTGGTTTTCGATACCATACGCCAAAGAATTTCCCACTGTTGGGATGTGATTTAGTATCCCAGTTCCTCGTTCCACTTTTCCCTTATCCATGATGTGTCCCCCCCTATTGTTTCCATCATGGACTTATATAACACTGAGACCAGATGTGGTACTCCCCAAGAATTTACTATTTGCTGAAGCACTCAGATCACCTGAGGATATGCCTCCGGGGTACGGACATCAAGGGGGAGGGATTCAAAGTAATGTCATAACTGCAGGTATCAGAAAAAAATCCGCTGGACACAGTTGAAATTCCCAGCTAATCTCCCCAAATTCTTTAAAATAGTGACCCACCTGTAGCTGCGAAGCCGTCGAAGGTGGGTATGCGCCAATTCCGGAAAGCATGGTCCATAAAAGCAGGGGGGAAATCCTCTAACAAATCTATTGGGCAAAGAATTGCTAAGAAGGAGGTAATTCCCAAAGTCTTTCACATCTTACCCCAGACCTGTGTCTGGTACATAACCCACAGATCTCGAATAGGTCGACCAAGTGTGGGTGGATTCTTGTGTAGAATCACTTTGTGATATTCCCGATCGGGGAGCACACTCTCCTCAGTCTCCATCCACCAGGCTGGGATCACCCCAATCAAGCGATGTGATATGAAGGAGAGATGGGATGCTCAATAATACAGATTTAGGTTGGGAAGGGCTAGGCCTCCCTTCTCCTTGGGAAGGTGGAGGGTCCCCAGCTTCATTCTAGGACATCTGCCCATCCACACAAATCTCATCAGGGCCTTATTCCAAGCCTTAATGAGCCTATCTGGCAGATTAATAGGCACATTCTGAAATAAATAGAGAGCCGTCGGGAGAGTGACCATCTGTGTCACCTCAATGCGCTGAAGGATATTCAGTGGGAGGATGTTTCATCTCTCAAAGTCTTGCTTCATCTGAGATGTAAAGGGGTGGTAGTTATTATCCAATGCATCCTCTGCCTGGTGCAAAAGATAGATCCCCAAGAATTTCATCTTGGTGAGCCCCCAGCAAAAAGGGTACCTCTCCTTTAACGTTCCAGAGGGAGCGAAGTGAAAGGTGAGGACATCCATCTTATTGGTATTCAACGTGTAGCCTGAATGTGAACCGAATTCTTCCAAAAGACGGAAAATGGAGGGTATTGATCATTCGGGTTTAGTAAGGAAGAGCAGGACATCATCCACATAGAGAGCTACATAGAGTTCTATCCCATCTATACTCACTCCCGAAATATCAGGCGACCCTCTAATTGCTTAGGCTAGAGGCTCAATAAAAATGGCGAAAAGGCCTGGGGACAAGGGGCAGCCCTGATGCGTTCCCCTAAAAAGGGGAAAATATTCAGAGTGGTGTCCAGATGTTTTGACACATGCCTTTGGGGATGCATAGATTTTCTGAAGAATAGCTATGAAGGACCCCGGGAAGCCCATAGCGATCACTGTGGTAAACAAAAATGACCACGAAACCTGATCAAAGGCCTTCTCAGCATCTAAGCTGAGAAGGTTCGAAGATTTCCCTTGGGATTGCATCTCGTGTACCAAGTGCAGCACTCTTCGGGTGTTATCGGAGGTTGATCTGGAGCTTACAAATCCAGTTTGGTCCAGAGCAATCAGGGTCGGCAAGATGGGTTCCATTCGACCAGCCAGGATGGACATAAATTATTTATAGTCCGAGTTCAGGACCGATATCGGTCTATATGAGCCACAGTGTATTGGGTCCTTAACCGGTTTGGGAATGATGGAGATTGTGGCGTATGCCCAGCTGGGCGGGGGGGGGGTCACCTGCGAGGACTTCATTAAATGCTGCCAGAAGAAGCCCACTGAATGACTGACTCAAGCTTTTATAAAACTCGAACCCATAACCATCCGGGGCGGGGGCTTTCTGAGTCTTGGCCTTAGAAATGACCGACACTAGCTCCTCCAGTGAGACTGGCCTCATCAGGAGGTTCTGCTGTTCGAGGCCCAGTGTGGGTAGTCCCAAGGCCATTAGGAAAGACTCAGTGCACCCCGGGTCTGTCACGTGGTCCGGTGTATACAGGTTCTCATAATATTGACAGAAGGCTTGAGTGATATTTTTGAATTTCGTATGACACTCTCCTGTCATGGGGTCCTTTATCATTGCAATTGTGAACATTTTATGATGTTTACGAGCCGGTATGCCAACAACTGAGAAGCTCGAGGTCCAATCTCACCATATCTCTGCCTGAGATACGCAAAGGCCACCTCAGTTTGCTGAAGGCACAAGGAATCTAAATTACTCTTGGTCTGTTTTATCTGAGGAAGGACTGAATCATCACCTTGCTGATGAGCTAGCTGTAGGAACTGAAGTGTCTGTTCCAGCTGTAGCTGTCTTTCCTTCCGTGCCTTCACTAGCCCAGCTGAATACTTTATTAAATGGCCTCTTAAAACTGCTTTCAAAGTGTCCCACTTAATAGTTGCTGAAATCTCCTGGTTAGAATTATCCCAAATAATTTCAGCAATCTTATCACTGAGGAACTCCTTGAACTGTTCACTTTTTAGATGTATAGGGTTAAATCTCCACCCAGTGTTGCGCCTCTCCAAACCCAGTTTCCACTGAGTGATAAGTGGCGCATGATCTGAGTGGGCTATAGGACCCATTGTAGCCTCGACCAAAGAGTCGAGCTGTTCCTTCTGCATATAACAATGATTAATTCTTGTATATGTCCCGTGGACTGCAGAATAAAAAGAGTAGCCCCTGTCTCTAGGGTGTAAAAACCGCCATGTATCTAGCCATCCCACTCCCTCTACAAATCATTTAAAAAATTTATGTGAGGCCTGTTGTGTACCAAGCCGGGTCTTGGTGGTATCCAAAGCTGGATTTGGAGCAATGTTAAAATCCCCTGCCAAGATCAGAAACCCCCTCGCCATCTCCATCACTTTATCCATCAAATGATGGATCGCCTGCGAATTCGAGGCCGGGGGGAAGTAGATGTTAGCCAGCGTCACTTCCTGCTCACATAAAATCCCCTGGACTATCACCAGCCTACCTGCCGGATTAATCCGATCTTTAATTTTCCAAAATGGAAGAAGTGAGGAGACCAGGATGACCACTCCCCTTTTCCTGCCCTCTGGCAGAGCCGAGGTAAAGACCTGTGAATAGCCCCTACCTCGGAGCTTCCCATGCTCCTTTGTAGTTAAGTGGGTTTCCTGCCAATAAATTATATCAGCCTTTGACTTCCTAGCTAACGTTATCATTCTGGACCTCTTAACCGGACTGCTCAGACCATTTACATTCAGTGAGTATACTTTTAAGTGCTGATGCGCCATCTATTTTTCCAGACAATCTCTACCTCTGTGCTTAACAATAAATATTCCTGATAGAGTACTAGTATCTCTGTTGTATTTGTCAAAAAGTCATGACTGTCTCTTTCCCTTTGGATCTTATTCTTTTCTATTATATATATTAACCATAATGTATCATAACAAATGCCGGTAAAATAAACCTGTGGGCTGAACTGTAGAATTTTATCTATGCCAACTTTAAACAAGGCTAGGTCTTTCCCAGCCAAACTACCCCAGGAACTCCTCCATCTCCCAGGACCACCCCGGGAACAAAGGAGCCTCAGACTCAGCCTGTACCATCTAGGCTCCCCAGTAGTACCGGAGAAATGGAGGAGTCCAGGGGAGACGTACCTACCACCCTGTACGAATTCAGGTGGGGATATTTGAAGCATTGAAAAAATCTGTGTTACATTCCACAGAACTTCAAATAACACATTAACTATATACAAGACCCAGAACCCCGTCTGGGCATTCCAAGGCAGTAAGGAGGGGAGCATCCAGATTACATAAGCTGGGTGCTCCTCTCCCTGAATACTGTGTTTTAAGTGACTTCCAAGGGCTGCTGACAGTGATTGTGCAGCAGTGAGGCAACTGCCAAAATGCAGTATGGGGAGGGTCTCCCTCCTGTTGTGAAGGGGAAGGTCCCCTCGGCTCTAGGGTAAAATCCCTATATCAAGCTTACCTTGAGGTCAGCGGAGAAATATCTAGGCTGCCCTACTCTTAGGAGGCCCCAGCCAGGCCAACATAGATGTCATTACAACTGTCATTACCTTAATAATATAATACAACTATATCTTAGGAGTTGCCAGCTCAGGGTGTATCATTAGGCTTGAATGCTTGGGGGCTTGCCCAAGTGTGGGGGGGATCCCCGCCCGCAAATGGGTCTAAACAGGAGACCCCGCATCAGCCAGGTCCCGACCATTCCAGTATGAAAAGCATAGACCCCTATTAGATAAGACCCCCTTCCTAGGGTCCCCCTCTCGCCAGGACCCACGAAAGGGTCTCAGCGGGGAACCACCAGACCCAAACAGAAACTGGGGGTGCATGCCCTCCTCCATCCCCTCTGGACCAACAATACCTAGACCCGAGAAGGAAGGAGGGACACCTCCCCGATGGACAGACATAAAGTAACCAACCACCCTTCGCCATGGGGAGCAGCCAGAGAGCACCCACAGAGTCCCGCCCAGCTCAGCTATACAGGAGGGTGCCAGGGGCCATGCCCGGCAATAAGCAAGGTCTTCTCCCCCTGCCATGATCCCACACCATGGTCCCCGCTAGCATCCCCCACCCGACTCACTCATTCCAATAGCGAGGCCCAGCTCATCCCATAGCCATTCTGGGCTGCATTAATATTTCCCAGCTGAGAGCCCCAACCCCCTGTCATTAATATGAAACACCCCAACATACATAATAGGGATAGGGGGATATGTTACGCATTCAGTCCAGAGCCATGCACCCCCTCCCCCCCAAATCAAGGTCTAGTGCATGAGGGCCAGAACCACCCTGTCTGGAGAATGCAGGGGCCAGTCTATCAGATGCAGGGAAGGAGAGAAGCGCCTCTTGAATTCCTCCCAGAGGGACAATTGTTGCTAGGGGAAATACAAACCAATGGCCCATCCCATACTATCTCAGGGTGTAGCCCCGTCAACACTCCCCAACAGACCAGGTCATCGCATGTCCCTGCAAAGGTTTAAACCACCCTCACACAGCCCAGGAGCCGTGTCCGTTGCCAACCTCCCACCCTTTTTTTTTTTCCTTCCCAAACTTCTCCCCTTCCTCTCACACACCCAAAAGGTTTACTAACAACATGCCTTACCAAGTGCCTAAGGACATACTAATATTAATTACATACTTAAAAAGGGAGTAGTTCAGTTGCATCTAGAGGCCCTAGTGCATCGGGTTGGAAAGAAGAAGAGAGAAAAAAAAAGTGGGGGTACGTTATCCTGGTGGAGGGAAGGCAAGGGGAGGAGAAGAGGGTCTCCCAAAAGAGCAGCAAAGGGACATCCATTAAGTTCTCATGTATTCGCTAAGTCTGGTTGTACATCCCTTGAGCAGCTCCCTGCACATCCTCCTGTAGATGCGCCACCTTCCTATCCATCCTAGAGGGGTCATCATATCTTCTCAGCAGGGCTGACACATCTGCTCGCAAGTTCGTGCATGAGGACCTCTGTGACAAACCAGGCCTGGAAGCCCCGCTCTGTGATACAGACCACGCTGAAGCGAGTAAGTCTTTCTCTAGTCTTTCCTTAATGAGAGGGGGGGAGGTAATCCCCAGGGAACCCAGGAACGAAGTGGCAGCCAGTAGATCCGGGAAAACTTGTGAGCCAACTTCTGAGATCACCTTCAGCCTTGCTGGATACAGAATCTGCGCTTTAATTCCTTTAGCCCGAAGTTGTTTAATGAATGGCCATAGGGCTCTCCTCAACTCCTGGACTGCTGTGGTATGGTCATTGTCCAGTGAAATTTGGGATCTGGAGTAGCTCAACTGGCCCCTCTGCCAGGCTCTCCACAGTAACTCCTCCTTAACCTTAGAGGATGTTAGTTTGGCCACAATCGAGCGCGGTCTTATATCTGGGCTATTGGGTTTGGGAACAAGAGCTCTGTGCGCCCGATCCATCTCTATAGCAAACTCTTTAGGTAATTCAAGAATTTCCCGTAAAAAGCCTTGAAGGAAAGCCATCATTGTAGGGTACTTGTCTTCCGAACCCTCAGGGACCCCATAGACCCGAAAGTTCTGCCACCGACTCCTGCATTCCAGATCGTCCAGATGGTGGGTGAGCTCATGGTCCCGCACTAACAGATAGAGAATCAGGTGGTCCTGGTGGTCTGATTGTTCGGTGACCTGGGTGGCACATAACTCCAGCTGATCAGTTTTGTGGCTAAAATTGTTAATATCTGCTTTAAGATCAGCCAAGGATTGATCAATTTTATTGACTGTGAGCGCCGTTTGTTTGATTGTGGCCACTAGATCTGCATGCAAGCCCTCCTTGTGTGAGTCAGCCTGAAATAAGTCAAAAGGTGCCTCTGACAAATCCGATGCATCTTCTTGCTCCACCCGAACCAGAGCTCTCAGTGTTTGGGCTTGAGTGAGCTGGGGTCGCCCTGTTCTGTTTTTCTTGCTTTTGGCCAGCGAAGACATTCTGCTTGCGGTGATTTTTTCGGTTTTATTACCGGCTGGGGCACGGAGCTCCAGGGCTAAGCAACCATCATTACGTTGACGTCACTGGAAGTCCCCCACAGATATACTTTTAAACTATTAGTTTTGTTTCTGAGTACAGTGAACACACATACTGTATAGGATGATCATCAGATGCTGCACTTCATGTAAAATCACCCCACCCTTAACGTGGGGGGTGTGGTCTGGCTACCAGCGTGATAGCTGCCTAATCTCAGAGCTCTCTCCAGGCTTTGGCAGCAGGGTCCCGGAACACCCAGACCCCCGATGCACTTAAATGTAGGGTAACATGCCCTCTAACAGCCGATGCTTATTTTAGCAGACTCAACCGTGATTTACTGCCACTAGTAGCATTGGTATCCATGAGTCATCCCGCATTCTAGGCCACATAGGCCCTCTCTTAGCTGTGGCCTTCTACCTGCATTCAGCTCTGGGCACAGCGAGTTTTGCTACACACCCTGCAGGGAAAGACGCACTTCAGCCTGTCATCTTTGCTCTGGCACCCCATCCCTCTTACTGCTGTGGTGCCACCATGTCAGCTCAAGGTTCTTCTAATCCACTGATTCAAGGCATGCAGTCACCCACTCAACCCACCTCAGTAGGCGACTTGCTCCAATACATAATGAGGATGCTGGAAGCAGTCCTCACCAGGGTAGAAGACATCAATACCACTTTGTCGGGGACTGCAGCTGATGTGCGACAATTGCAAGACCACATGAATGTGGCTGAACAGCGGGTGGACATCTGTGAGCAACAGCATCTTAAACTGTATCAGTGCCTACAACTACATGAGGAACAACTGCACTTGAAAGATCTCATTCCCGTCACATGGCCTTGAACCTCCCTTCATCCTGGATGTATCTCCAAAACTATGATGTCAACTTTCTGTTGCTGTCTTAATTCACTACTAATTGATGTGTAACCTGACGTCATGTATTGCTAATAAGAGCTTGAATGTGAACCTGATTCTACCCCTGTAACCTGTTTCTAATGTATATTTGTGTAACTATTGTAACTACTGTAAATTGGTAGTATGTATCTGTATCTGTAACTAATTCCGGGTCGCCCCTGAAAAAGGGATCTCTGGTCTCAGTGGGCTTACCCGGTTATCAAAATCCAAATAAATAAATAGCCACCCTCTGGAACAGAATTGAGGATCAGGAAAACCATGCCAGATGGAATAATCTGTGGATAATAGGGATTCCTGAAGGAGCTGAGGTTTTTGGATGATAACCTCCACATAATGCTGGGGGATGCTAGAGAGGTTCTATGGATGTGAAAAGAGCTCACAGGGTGGTAGGGTGCAAGAACAGGCAGTTGTCCTCACCTAGACCCATTATTGCTTACTCCCTATGATATACAACCAAAGAAAGAATTTTAAGAGCAGCTCGTGACATGGGGGAAGTTAGATGGCAAGGGGCCACAGTGTCTTTTTACAGAGACTTTGTCCAAGAGACTGCTTTCAGGAGATCTTTTGGCCCCCTGAAAAAATTCCTTTATCTACACAACTTCCAGTTCAAATTCAGAGGGCTTACCAGTCTCCTTGTTTTTAAAGAGGCAGGGAACTCCTTGCTGACCATCCAACTGACATTGAAAGGTGGCTTGAAATGTTTAGGCCTGATTTCCCCATCCCGACTACAACCCCCAGAAGGCTTTGGGATCCTAACCAGGACTCTGTCTCTAAGTGGAACCAAAATGCTGGTAGCAGTGCTCCGGAGGACACCTTTGCAGCTGGAAGTATGATGCTGCTATGCAGTCCCCCTGTCCTGTTTGGCCTTCTGACTCGCAGCCACACCAACAATGCCCCTGCCTCTCAAGAGATAGCCATATCTTCACTGCCCCCATGTTCCTCAGGGTCATCTCACCACCAGCGACAATGGGCCAGAAGTGGCTCCCAACCCACACAAGATCCATGGATGTCTGCTCCTCCTGCAAAAGTCTGTAAGGAGGACAGAAGTCATTTTTCTTCTTGTGACCAACTTGCCTCACCTGAACCTCTGGACATGGATACTGCTACAGTGCCAGCATGGGCTGACCTTCCTGATGACTCACTAGTGGAGGTGGTGGACACTTTCACCCCTGAGAGATCTGGCCTCATCTCCTATGCTGCCGCAGTAGCCACTGAGACTTCCCAGGCTGCAGCACCCACCCCCAGTACACACTGGGTGGGCCGAAGGACCATTTGGCTAACTCTGGACACTCTAAGTTATCTTTACTTGCAGCTGATTGTTCAGTTATTGATTTAGAGGTGCCACTTCAGTTGACTATGTGTCCCCTCGCTTGACTCCTACCAGGCTGTTGTGCAGCACCGCAATGGTGCCTATGCTGTCTGCCTTATGGTCCCTAGCCCACTTGGAAATCTCTACAACAAGATGCTTATGGCAAGGTCAGAGGGATAATTGCTCCTTTGCTGCAGTCCACCTATCAGGGTGCTGTGCCCGCCTACTGGAGAACTTTTACATAGCATGGTTTATAGCGTGTACGCATACCTTTATTTGTCTGTTTTGCACCATAATGAGAGGGCCTATAATAAGATTGGTAAGAGGAGTTACCCCTCACCCTCCTCTTCCTCATCCTCCCTTTCTTGCACCCTAACCCTCCTTCCCCCATCCCCCCCCAAAGGTCCTGGTGCCCGACCTTACACCTACTCCCTGCTGGGAGGACTCATACTTGGTTGGTTGCAGTTACCTCACCGGTATTTGGTTCGTGAGTCTGCAAAGCTGAGGATAGCCTTACCCGGCTACCTTCTTTTGCCCAATCTCTGAGCCTATAGCGCGGATTCACTTTCCTTTTTTTCGATATAAAGTGACTTGTGCAGTGTTAATTCTCTCTCTGTTTAGGGCAGTCATTTTCTTGCCTTCTGGTTACTATAACGTTACTGTGATTTCAATTTTTTTAAGTGTTTAACTTTGCATTTCTCATAGCCTCTTGTTGTTTGTTTCTTTGCAGCTCATCTGAACGGTGGGTGTACCCATTTCTTCTCTTCTCAGCCACTGTTATCCTAAATGAGCACCACAGGCTAGGTTAGCTGGGGTCTTGCAAGTCCTGTACAATTACATATTCCCTAATTGCTTCCCTCCGTTCCTCAGGCCTGAGTAAATACCACTCTCTTTATTTCCTCCTCATACTGTGTCAAAATGTCAAATTCCCACACCTCAGAGTCTGTGCTAGTGTCTTGGAATGTAAAAGGTCTCAACCATCCTATAAAGCGCACAAAGGTGCTACAACACTTTTGATCTCTTCATGCACATATAGCCCTGATCCAGGAGACTCATCTGCTGAGCAGATCAGTGTCATGGATGAAGAAGTCCTAGGTGAGCATTATCTGTGCTAGTTTGGCCTCCTCTAAAATCAAAGGGGCGGCCATACTGATCCATCGCTCCTCCCCATGGGTTGTAGAGGACTCATGTCATGACTCATAAGGTAGATGGGTAGCTGTGAAACTGACATCCTCAGGAGGAAAATTACTCATTTGTAATCTGTATGCCCCTAATGCTGATCATACTTAGTTTTTTCCCGCGATTAGCCAGGCCCTTTCCTCCCTATCCCCTGTGGGATCCTCTATTCCCACTATTACAGGAGGGGACTTTAACTTGGTCCCTGACATTTTTCTGGATAAATCTAAGCCAACCCCCCCAGGCCAGACCTAAAGCTGTACTGGCACTCCATGACATGCAAGCAGAGTGGGGACTAGCAGATGTCTGGCGCAGGGACAACCCCACTGGGCTCAACTACACTTACTATTCCCCTGTACACCTCACACACAGTCGAATAGACTTTTGGCTGGCTAACACAAAGCTGCACAGAGTCTCTCCCATACTAAAATTGGTAACATCTTGATATCTTATCATGCCCCCCATCCTAGCCACGTACTCTCCTACAGGACAACTCCCTTCTGGCACTTGGAGATGCAATCTGCTGTTACTAAAAGATCTGGACTTCGGTCAGACCATCTCCCAAGCCACGAGAGACTACTTCTCTGTCAATGCAAACTGTGGAGTGTCCCCAGGCACTGTCCGGGAAACCTTCAAGCCAGTGCTTAGGGGTCGCATCATTGCCTTCACCGCTTCCAAAAACAAAGCTAGGCACGCCACACTAACAAAATTGCAGGCCGAATTAAAGGAGTTGGAGAAACGGTTCAAATCCCGCAACTTCTCCAGCTGGGACAGCAACATGCAGCAGCAGATAGTAGGCCTGAAGTATCAGATTAATAAAATTCTTCACCAGAAGGCTGAATGGCTGCTCCAGCATGCCAAACATGCTTATTGGGAGGGGGGAGGGGGAGAGTGGCTGATTTACTTGCCTATAGGCTCCAGAAACAGCAAGCTGTCTCCAGAATTCACGCCCTTAGGGACAGTGTGGGCAAGGTAGTTCATGACCCCCAACAGATTAACTCATTGCCTCCACAGGCTCACTCTGAGATTTTACCACTTGCCTCCAGAATCTCCTGTATACTTTTAACAGTGAATCCTGGGCCTTTCTAAGCAAAATCAAGCCATAGTCAGCATGTCGCAAACAAATGCTAATAGCTCAATAACTGTACATGCTAGACACAAAGTATGAGTGGCAGAGTTATTTAGCACAAAATTGCCTTTACAATGGTGGTATGCATGTAATAATAAGTAATTTTGGTTTTTTTTCTATGCTGGTCGAAAGAGCAAACTAAATATGTTTTTCACTAAAAAAGGGCAACATAAGCCATTTTTTGTTGGAAAATATGTAAAATATCAACACCAAATTAAGCATACAGACATTTGATGGTGTTTTAATATGTTTGTTAAAAAAAATATATTTTTACTATAAAATGTGATTTTTCCCCATTTTAGTCAAGGTGCTTTGATGAGATTTGAGGGCTAAATCTCAACCACACACACCATATCATAAACAAATGCGTATAACTCCAAAAGTATACATGATACACACAAAGTATCAGCATGAAAGTGGATGAGCACAAAAATGCCTTTCCAATGGTGCTATGCAACCAATTGTAATCAATACGGTATTTATTTGATACCTGCTGAAGTGCCAAAAAAGTGAATTTTATTCAAGCTGCTTAGGTGAATCTTGATGGAAAACATGTCAGCCATACACACCATACCATAAACAAATGCAAATAACTCCTAAACTATACATGATATACACAAAATATCAGTGACAAAGTTGTTCAGCATAAAATTATCTTTCCAACAGTGCTATGCAGTCAAATATATATTATATTCTGTTATACTATATATTAAAATATATAAGTGACTTCTCCAGACGTTGCAAGGGCACACTGGGAGTCAGTAGCCGACTTCTGCAGACGTCCTCAGGACACACCAGTGTTTTTTTACTGATGACTACAGGCGTCTGCTAGGAGACAATGAGTTAATGATACCATAAAGTTCATTTATCAGACTATCAATCACATTCTTCTCGATCTCTACTACAGCTGGGGAAAAAGCTGGATAATTTCACCAAATGCTTCAAGAAACCTGGCCTTACCCCAGACCAAGAGACTCAGCTGGACTGTCCGATCACAACAGAGGAGGTCACACAAGCACTGTCTCACATGGCAAAAGGCAAAGCCCCCAGCCCCAATAGGATGTCTGTCAAGCTATACCAAGCACTCGGCAGTGATATAACTTAGCCATTGCTCCAGACTCTCCAAGAGGCTTATATGGTGGGCTCTTTCCCACAGATCATGCGGGAAGCCCTGATAACTGTTCTACCGGAGAAATCCAATGACCCATTAGATTGTGCCAACTTCCGTCCCATCTCTTTACTTTCTGTTGACACCAAGATCCTAAGTAAAATTTTGGCTTCTAGGATGCTGAAGGTACTACCTTCTATAATTCACCCGGCTCAAGCTGGTTTTATGAGAGGCAAATCTGGGTTGGACAATACCTTAAATGGCTAGCTTCTCACTCCACTCTCCCCATGGCCGCCTAGCCATAGATTTTACCAAAGCCTTCAAATCCATTGAGTGGGATTACTTACATAAGGTCCTCCAAATATATGGGTTTGGCCCCCCCCTTTCATCAGTGGGTGACTACGCTTTATAGGTCTCCAACGGCCAGAATCCTAATGAATATCACCATCTCAGCTCCCTTCCCTCTGCATAGAGGAACCCGGCAGAGCTGCCCCCTATTCCCCCTCCTTTACTAGTGGCCCTGGATCCTCTCATCTGAGCATTTATTGCCTTGGAGGAAGTTACTGGCATCAACGTAGCCAGCACATCTTACCTAGTTGCTGCCTACGTGGACAATCTACTGCTAACTCTGTCCAACCCACAATGGGCTTTGCCTGCAGTGTTATCCCTCCTACAGTCCTTTGCTACCCTTTCAGGACTACAGGCCAACCAAAAGAAAACTATACTTGCCCCTTTCAATGCAGCATGCTCTAGAAGTTGCCTGGATGGAACGGAGCTTAAATGAGCAGGCCAGGGGTTCTCATATCTTGGCATATATATTCCCACAAAGTGGTCAGAACTAGAGGTGATGAACTTCTCTCCCCTTCTGACACAGCTATCTTCTGAAATAGAGCACTGGCAGAAGCTCCAAGTATCTCTACCTGTGAAGGTGGCTGCAGTACACATGCTTCTCTCCCAAAGGCTATGTACCTTTTTAAAAATTTGCTAATACGCCTCTCTTCTAAATTGTTCACCTCATTGGAAACTCTGATGTCTTGCTTCTTATGAGAGAGAAAGCAGCCCAGGTGGAGCAAACACAATTGAGAATGCACTGGTCGAAGGGTGGATTGGGATCCCCTTGGTTTCAGGGATAAAATCTAGCATGCATGACAGCCATCGCCATTAGGTGGTTTGTTCCTTCTCCCCTGGCCCTGGCACCTTGGTTCCACCTTGAAACAAGTCTAGTAAAAGGCCATACTCTACACGCACTCCTGGACCTCGGAATCAAGGGCTTGCATGACTTACCCCCCCATAATGACCTAAACTAGGAGAGCATGGCGTTCTCTCATGGCATTGTCTTTGACACCTCATACAGCTAGGTCCCCCCCTTGGCGTTACACCCCTCTATGGCACAATAAACTCGTCACAGTGGGAGGGAGCCCCATTCAGTGGCTACATGAGAGGCACGGGGTATTCGTTATGCTCAAGACCTCTGCACAACAGGTTCTCACTTGCTACTATCCTTTGAGCAACTACACAAGAAGTTCCACATTCCTAACACAGACTTCTGGAAGTATCTCCAAATCTGCAGTGCACTGCAGGCCATAATACCCTGGGATTGTATGGATAACAAGTGGTCTTGGCTGTCCCTTCTCCATAAATCCCCTTACTCCAATGGAATAGTGGGACACTTCTACTGGACTTGATGTGATGCCCAACCGGACCCCTCGACCTTCAGTAGACAAAAATGGGCAGCTGACCTCAACACTGCACTCTCTGAGGACTCCTGGGATTGGTGTATTAGGGAGGCACATACTGGCCACAGAGATATGAAAAGCCGCTTTTTACAGTTAAAAATGTTGCTTTTTTGGCACCGTACACTGACTGCCCTGTATGCTCATGGTATTTTAGGGCATTCAAACTGCTGGTGATGCCACTAACCTGAGGCAAATCTGCTACATGTTCTTATGACATGTCCTCAGATAGTCTCCTTCTGGTCTTTTGTGGCCTGCCAATGTGTTCAAGTACTTGGCTCACAGGTCTTGCTAGCAGATGCCAGACTTCTCCTGGGAGTCACCACTTCTCTAACTGCCCTCAGCAGACCTCTTCACCTCTGGGTGGCATTGTCCTTCTTAGAGGCCAAAAGACTTCTGTTAATGCACTGACATCAAGCAACCCTACCTACTCGAGCAGCCTGGAATGCCACCCTAGCCCATCTTTCCCTTCTAGAGCACCTTTCTTATACACCCCAGGGATGACTGGATCACTACCTTGCTAAATGGGAAGCTTTCTTGCACTCTCCTCTCTTCAAGGTCCCCACCCCTCATGCTAACCCTCCAACTTAAATCACCTGTGATATCTACCTCTCTGTAGCTTTCCTGAAGGCTCTGCTTTGCTTGCTCTTTACTACATATTGATGGTCCCATTTGTCTTTTCTATGTGTTTGGTACTCCCACTGGTGCTCCACTGTAAAGTACTTATGCATTACAGTTTTGCTTGATGAGTCTTGTTATTGCTGTAATTATGCTTTGGATACCTAGCTGTATGAGTAATATTCTGCTAGAGCTGCTTCTTACATGTTTGTTATTTACTGTAACTATGAGCTGCTGTATGGTTCACAAAGGAAAACAAATATCACTAAAAATTGTTCTATGATAAAAAAAATCACCCCACTCGCCGTGGGATGTTAGAAAGTTCATGACATCTAGTTTTAACTCAGCACTGATTGACATTTTGACTGTCCTGACCCTTTTTCTGTACAAGCTGAAAAGCCCAGAGTGGTCTGTATCACCCTGTCCTTTCCCTGCTAGACAATTACACTTCAGGAGTCACAGAGCCCCTCAGACAAAGCCATTGGGTTGTTCCATGCAAATAAATGAAGGGGAGGTCTCAAGGGTTTTAACACTTAATCATCAAGGGCTCAACATTTATAACAGAAGCAAGCAATCATCAGTTTTCACAAAGTACTCTTGAGAAAGAGGGGTTCAATCTGCCTTGGCTGTGAGCTGTTTTTCACAGCTGCTGAAAAGACCTTGAAGTAAAGCCAAAAGCAAGTAAGGCAGAAGTTTGCCACTGCCAGCATGCAACATGAACACTTCTCTGGTTGATAAAACATCTCTTCCCTTGAAAACCTCTTTATTCCTATTCCCAAAATTCACACACAGCTGTAAATTACTTAAGCGGTCTTTGTTCTGTCACAATCAGGTCCTACTAGCATGGTTACCACTTGTAAGATTCTGCAGGAGATGGCCAGACGATAAAACACTACCAAATCAGATGTGCAGAAAATCAGTTTATTTCAATATATTTCTCCCCAGTAATAATACAAAGACAGAAGCATAAGGTAAATCTTACCAACTGGAACACAGAGACAGTCACACACCAGGTGTTGAAGCTGGGTGCTTCTGGGGATCCCAAAGAGGTTTGGCCATGTACTAAGGTTATATACTGCAGATAAGAATGTCCCATTAATGGAGCAATGAGCTTATAGACATCAGTGTGCTTCTATACTTGGTGTTCCATTGGACAGAAATGAGCGTCTTGCACCCAGGATGCTACTTTTTGTAGCAGCTTCAGCAATGTGATGACTAGTTATGAGAACAATAGACTGCCTCTCATATAATCTACTAAATAAGCATGATGACTTCAGAACATAGATGGCACTGCAGACCACATAATATATTATATGATTTTATAATTATGTCGTGTTAGGTTGCTAATATTGCAGTTACCAGTAGAAACCATTAGAAACCACAAATATATTTCTACAGTAAATGTTTGGCTAAAGAGGAGATTCCTGAACAGGCCCTAATATAGCAAAACTGTCAGTGCATTAGTAAACCATTAGTATAGAGTATGTGATGGTCATTATATGGGATGGCAGGTCCAATACAAGAAATGAGCCAAGCCATGGAGTAACAAATGTGAGTTAAAAAACAAACAAAAAAATGAAAGAAATGCAGGTTCTTCTGAGCAGCTGGGGGCTCTGGACTCAATAGATATTTTGATGTAGACCACAAACCAGGAGCATAAACCTAAAAGATGCTGGAACATACTAGAAATGTGATTTGAATTTGAGTGAGCAGGTATACAACTTGCTAAACTCTGATGTGAAAACACATTTGACTGAAATTTTCAACTGGGTAACTAGGGCTGTTGAGAGAGATTCAGCAGCTGACATACTGTATCTGGACTTTAGCAAGGACTTCAACTCTGTTCCACATAAAATGCTAATCAGGAAGCTGGGTGATCTTGACATGGGGACAAGGTTGATAGGGAACTGGCTGGGAGAGGGTAGTGATTAACTGGAAATCACTTCTGGTATGGTTGATCACTAGTGGGGTTCCACAGGGATCACTGCTCAAACCAGTATTTTTGAACATCTTTATTAGTGACATTTGTGTCAATATCAGGGGGAAAGTATTGCCTTTTTGCAAACAACACCAAGCTCTGTTGTAGGGATGACTCTGAGTAAGGGATCCAAGACATAAGAGAGGATCTGAAAAGACTTGAGAGGTGGTACTAGATCTGGCAGCTGGGCTTTAATGCCAGAAAGTGCAAAGTTATGCACATGAGATGCAAAAATCCAGAGGTAAAGTACATACTACCAGAAGTGACAGTCACGGTGACTGAGGAGAAAAGGGATTTGGGGTGGTGATTTCAAGCAACCTTAAAGCATTTGTGCTACTGTACATAGTAAAACAGTGAGGAAGGCAAACAGAATGCTGAGATGCACAGGAAGAGGGTTCAGCAGTAGGAAAAAAAGGAGGTTATCTCGCCTCTGTAAAGAACCCTGTTTAGGCCACACCCAAAGTACTTTGTGCAATTTTGGCTCAGTCATCTAAATAAGGACATTAGCAGGCAGGAATCAGTGCCAAGGAGGGTGACCAAGATGATACGGGCCAGCAAGGAAAGACATACTGTACAAAGAGAGGATGGGAGGGCTCAACATGAAGTCACTAGAGACTAGGGCTACTGGGGGTGGATATCCATTGCTTTCAGCTAGTGCAGAACACGACAGCCAGGTCGTTGACTGGAACCACTAGATCCAGTCATATAACCCTGTGCTGCGTGAACTGCACTGGCTGCCAATACAGTGGCGGATCACCTTCAAGGTCACATTGTTGACCTATAAGTCCCTACATGAGCAGGGACCCCACTACCTGTAAGAACTCTTGTATTCCTACTGCCCCCCCCCCACCCCCACTCTGATCCTCTGGCAAGGGATTGTTAAAGATTCCAAGGGTATCCCTGAAAACATCGGGTGGAAAATCTTTTGCCTTTATGGCACCTACCCAGTGGAATTCTCTACCTTGCCAGATATAAGAAAGCCTGACTGTGGAAGGATTTAAAAAATCCTTGAAAACACACCAATTTAACCAGGCATTTGCAGGGACTCATTGACCAACTGTAAATGTTTACCTGTTTTATATGTAATGTTGACATTTTTGTAATGTTTATTGTTAAGGCGCCCTGCGCTCTGGAAGGGAGCCTCATACAAATAAGATTTTACTTACTTACTTACAGAAAGAAGAAGGAAGGGGAATGACTGAAACATTTAAATACATGAAGGGTATTAATGTGGACTTAAGTATGCCATTCAAGGTTAGTAGTAACAAGACTACTGGAGGAACAGGTAGAAAACTAGTTGAGGTAAATTCAAGAAGGATTTTATAAAGTATTGTTTTACAGAAAGGGAGGTGGAGGGGGGAACAAGCTTCCTGAGGTGCTGGTCATTATAAAAACAATGGATAGCTTTATGAGAGGGTGGATAGACTCAGGGGCTGGCGAAGGGAGCAGTGCAGGATGAGATGGGGTTGATGGGCATAAATCCTTACAGGGCATGCACCTCAAAACAGGGCATACAATATAGACTACCAGGCCTTTTTTAGCCAGCAATTGTGCATGTTTTATTCATTTGTTTTTTTAATTTGTTTACTTCAAAAGTTTCACCAGGAAGACATACTGAGCTGGTAGCAATTCATTTCCAGATGTGACCTGGAGTAAGCGGAAAGGGGAGACAGCAATAGTGCATTTATCAAATAATACAATAATAATATGTACGCAAGTACAACAAAATGAGCAAATCCATAGGCAGTGCTTCTGAGTAATAAAAATATACAATACAATAAAGTGCAGTGATGCAGTAAGCAGTGTGCAACAATGAAGTACTGAGTATACAGTGGGGGAAGGTTGAACCTGTGGGTGGGGGTGAGAGGGCTGTACTGGCATCAGTGCAGGGAGCATGGATTGCAGGGCAGCAGTCAAAAGCCCAGGTCAAGGGCAACTGCAAGACTGACTTGTGAAATTGTGTAGTAGAGATTTCAGAGCATGAAGCAAAGGAGCTCAGCAGATGGAAAGGGGAAGGAGAACTCCTGAGTTTAGAGAAGTGGAAGAAGAAGGCAGCTTACCCAGCAGAGGATTTCATTGTGGGGAGAGCAAAGGAGTGAGACCCCAAAGCATAAAAGGAGTAAGAGGTAGTGTGGGGGGGACATAAGAAGGGAGACAAGATAAGAGGGGATGATGCAAACCAGAATTTAGATATGAAGGAGGCACAGTGAGCAAGGTGTCTGCCATCAAGGGAGGGGCTGGAGAGGGAGGTGTACAAAGAACAATGGTGAGTGCAAAGGGCACTATCCATGGCAAAATAAAAGAAGGGGTGAAAAAGGCAGTCCAGTCTGGCTAAGGGGACTTGGAAGCAACACTGTAAACAATGGCACCAAAGTAGAAGATGGGGAGAATCATTGTCTAGACAATCTCTCTGGGCTGACAGGAAGTGGGATACACCCCTTATTTGTATAAAGGTGCACTAAAATAGATTGTGTTTAACTAATGTATTAACATTTTACAAAAAAAGTGAACTATAATATTAATAATAATATTCCAGTTGACGTCATCTATTTGGATTTTTGGATAGGTTTCAACATCGTACAATATGATATTTTATTTGATAAATTAAAAAAATAAAGGATACAATAACAAGATAACAACCTGAATAAAACAGCAACTGAGCAACAGAGTCCAAGAATTAAGAATTAAGGGTAAAATGTTGAGGGTATGCCACATGGTTAAGTGTTGGGACCAGTGCTATTTACTCTTTTTATATCTGATGAAAAAGTAGAAGTCTGGGCATCAAAGTTCACTAATGGCACCAAAACTGGGGGAAATATTGACACTGCAGAAAATAGGAGTAAAATATATAATGACATTGAAGAAATAAAAAAATGGGCTTACAACAGTAGGATGCAATTCAATACGAACAAATCTGTTTTGCTTTATATGTAAAATCAAATCCACAATAAAAATGTATACCGAATGGTGCAGAAATTAAAACAGTTAATGCAGAGAAAGACCTAGGAATATTAATTGACAAGGAACTTAACTTCACAAAACACTAATAAATTAGCTACTACTGCAAATTGGCTATTGAAAAATATTAATAGGACTTTTGTAACTAAAACTGTACAGTGCATAATCCCAGTCTATAAAGCGTACATCAGACCCCATCTGGATTATTGCTCACAGTTATGGAATCCTTACAAAAGGAGGGATATTGATTTGGCAGAGAGGATGCAGAGAAGGGCTACAAGGATGGTACCAAGACTGAGTAGTGTGCCATATGGGGAGAGATTAAACAAACTCAAGTTGTTTTATCTGGAAGAGAGGAAAATGCAGGGAGATATTCTGGAAATGTACAAAATCAATAATGATATAGAACTTTGTAACAAAATGAATTTAGAAAGTCATCACAAGGAGTTCAATCATAGATCTCATAACCAACAGGTCAAACTTGATACAAATACTAGAAATAGTAGAAGAAGCACATTCACCCAGAGGGTTGGTAGACTATGGAACACTCTTCCAGAAGAAATAGTGGAATCAGACATGTTACTGAATTTCAAAAATAAATTAAACCAACATATTATATATAAAAAGAATGGATGCTGATCACACTAAATAGTGGGAGACAGGCTAGAAGGCCAGAATGCCTCTTTCCTGTCGGTGCAGCAGTAGGATTTCCACTTGCACCGCCAGTGACCCGCGTTCTGGAAAGGATCCGGGTTGTCGGAGGGCTGGCCAGGGGAAAAGGATTGAGTTCCCAGGACTGTTCTCCTTCTCCATGGGGAGGGGGGGACCGATTGTTCGTGCAGTGGTGACACCCGGTGGAGGCTGGGTTCACCACTACACACTGACACCACTTAGAATCCAGGGCAGGGTGGATGCTGGTCATGATTGCACATCCCTGCCCCTGCTTACAGGGGGGAAAAAACAGGTAGAGCCTCTGTCTCTATGAAGCCCTCCCCAGGCTTCAATTAGCCTCCATTGCTGGCTCTCCCAACAAGTTACTGGTACTGTGGGCTGGTTAAGCAGGGGACCAGTCCTCTGGCCCTCCCTCTGGGGGGAAACCCAGGGGTGACCGGGAGAGTGATGGCAGGGACAGCAGGTGGAAGTCTGGGGGCTGTGACCAGGGCAGAATCTGATGGAGGCCATGCCAAGAAAAATATAGTAAATAAAAAAGATGTCTCTCTCCTGCCTTATCACCCAGTATAAGATTAAATACCTTATGGGTAAACCCCCCAAAAATCCCCTGCAATGCTTGTGGTGAATGGTGTTACCACACAAGACTACAAACTATTAGCAGATGCTTTCAATGATGCTTTTATCAATCTTAGTGGAATACTCCCCCCCCCGCAACTTCTTTGACAAGCCTGACAAGACTGATAAAGCTGGCTCAGCTGGCTCTCTTCCCAATATCCCTCCCTTCTACTATAGGTGAGTCACACTCACTGAATCCAAAAGATACCTTCAAAAGGTTCTTGGTAAATCCAGCTTCAGCAGTCACTCCCTAGAACTTAAACTCCTTAACTTCTCCCTCAATGTTGTCCTTAAACCTCTTTCCAAACTCTTACATTTATCTCTCTCCCTTAGGCAATTCCCCCATCAATGGAAAGCGGACATTATCAAGCCTGTTCACAAAAGTGGTGACAGGTCACAACACAACAATTTTCACTCCATATCCATTCTTCCCCACCTCTCTAAAGCCCTTGAATGTATTGTCTTAGACCAGATGATGGATCACCAAGACAAATATAACATTTAATTCCCACAACAGCAAAGCTTTAGAAGAGCACACAGCACAACCATCACCCTTCTTGAGTATACTGACCACATTTACAAGGCCCTGTATTGAGGCCACTTAGTTGGGTCAATTTACATAGATCTAAGGCCTTCAGCACCGTTAACCACTCCCTCCTGCTTCACTCTTTCCTTGCCGTTGGCCTCTCAAATAAGGTCTCCAGCTGGTTTTAGAGCTACCTTGAGGGTAGAACTCAGCAAGTGAAAATTTGTGATACCTTCTCCAGTAGCCTTTTTGTGCACTCATGGGTCCTGTAAGGGTCCATCCTTGGACCGTTACTTTTTAGTCTATTCATCAATAACCTCTCAAAAGCTTGTAACAATAATATGGTCCTACATGCAGACAATGCTGTCCTTTTCTCAAGTCACACTGATCTACTCCCTCTCTCCAGAGACCTACAATCCAACTTTTACTCACTGAAGACCTGGTTTGATCAACACAAACTACTCATGAACTACAAAATAAAAACACAAAGTCATGCTTTTCTCCAGCCCTCACAGTAAACACAAAACTGCTAGCTTAACTATGCATAATAACCATAACCAGCCTCTTGAACAAGTCCAGGAATTTAAATACTTCAGTATAACACTTGATACCACTCTATCCTACAGTTTGCATGTCAACCAAATTTCCAGAGCTATTAACTCTAGGATTGGGTTCCTTTATTGTTATCACCACTGTATGACCTCCGAGGCTTTGAGACTGGCTGTAACCAGCTCAATCCTATCAGTAATAGACTAGACTAGTCATTTATGGAGCTGATTCTGACACCACTCTTAAAAGATTAACAATTGAGCTGAATAAGTCCTGTTAACTTGTATCCGGGGCTGACAAATGCACCCATACCTGTGAACTTTACGAACGGACCAACTGGCTCCACCTAAAGGGCAGGGTCTCCTACCAGACATGCTTACTCACGAAAAAGATCATCCTTGGCCTGATTCCTCCTTTCACTAAAACTCTCCTAATGCAGATACCTAACCTACTCTGCATGCATAGTACCTCCAAACTGAAGTACCTCGCCTCTTTCTGCCGGACCTCACAGGCACAGCAGACTTACAGTTATAGAGTGACTACTGTAAATGGCTCAATGGCCTCACACCTAACATCCCTGCTGAGTTAAAGCTTAGTCCTTTCAAACTCAAACTGCACCAGCACATCCTTGCACTAAGTAGCTATGATTGTACCACCTAGCTGCTGATTCAAAGCTTGGCCCTTTCTAACTCAAACTGTGCTGACAGCTCCTTGAACTAAGTAGCTGTGATAGTATCACCTAGTAGGTAACCCACTTCTGTCTTCCCTAACATCTCTTAAAACTGACCCCATTGCTTCCCTGCCTTCTCCATGACCCTGTCTTCTCCTTCCCCCTCTCTGTCCTCTTCAACTCCTCCCCCACCCTCCCCTTTCCCTGCCCTTTCTACACCATCCCTCTTCCCTTCCCTTCCCCATTTTCTTTTCTTTTTACCCCCTTCCTAGCCTCACATTACCTTCTCTGAGGCTTTTCATGCTCCAGTCTTTCCTCTGCCCCTCTTCTCCCTTTCTCTTTTCCCCACTCTTCCAGCCTTCAATCTATCCAGCTCCACAATACGCTATTAGCATTTATATTGACCATGTCAATTTCTGACTGCTATATAACCTGCACTGGCTGCATTCTCATGCCTGCCTTCTGTTGGATACCACTTGTAACTATGTTTGTTTTGAAATCATATTGCATTGTAACCTCCCTGAGTTGTAACCTCTGTTTTTTTATTGTACCCATCTTTGACCCAGAACCTTTGTAAAATAACCCCTGGTTCAAAGGTATTTGTATCCAAGCTATCAATAAATAAAAATAAATAAATAAGTCTCAGTATAGGTTTGGGGTAAGGCTTCTGGTGGGTGGCATCCACATGAGCAGAGAAATCAAAGTGATAGTGCAGCAGGACCCCAAGGTATTGAAGGAGGATGCATCCTCAATGATTGCACCATCATGGGTAAAGAAGGAAGGGAGAGGGTGAGTTTAGAAAGCCTCTACTTAGTGCCAAAAGTCATAGAGAGCATTTTCTTGGCATTGAGGGACAGCTAGTTGGCTAGGGACCAGTGCTGGATGTCTTTTTTTTTTCATAATAATTTGTATTGATTTTCAACACAATAACCAATTACAAACAATCAGTGTCGAACGAAAAGTTGCATAATACAGCATGAAAACAAAGATTATATGTACAAGAAAAGATAATACAGTCATATTAACTTAAGGAGCAAATTAAAGGCATTCCCAATACAACAAGAGTAGCATATATTCCTAACACTCAGCCTAGAACTTAGTGCTGGGTGTTGTTCAAGACCAGTTGGAGCTGGCCATGAGATTGGGGACAGAGGAGCCAGAGGCAAAGAGACCTGTGTCATCTGCATGCATGTGAATGGATGCAGAGGAGCAGGCAGTGGGTAGGTCATTCAAAAAATGGAGAAAAGGGCTGAACCAAGGATTGAGCCTCGGGGGACATCTGAGCAGATTGGGAGTGGGGTGGGAGGTGGAATTTCAAATTCAGACAGCTTGCAATCTGCCCTTAAGGTAGGAGTGGAACCACCCAACTGAGAAAGCAATGAGTCTGGCTGCCTTAAGCTTGTCCAGGAGGATGGAGTGGGCATGTGTACTGAAGGCTTTGGTCATGTCGACAAAGATAGTAGAGTTATTTGTAACATTTCTAGTTTTCTACTGTATGTTATATACAGTGCAGCCTCTATTATCTACCAACTTTGGTGCACCACCTTTTTGGCAGATAATAGAGGTGTGTTATGTTTCATTGGTAAAATAAAGAAAATTAGCACAGGACTACATTTTTGTATTAACTATTCAGTGTCTTTATTTGTTACATGCTAACAAAAATACTTAAAAAACACATTATGACCATTAAAATTTAATTTATTTCATTTCGCTCAAATCAACTTTAGAGTAATTAGTGATGGACATCTGTTTACCTTCATTTTTTGTTATTATTAATTTAATTTTAGCATCCAATTCCTCTTTTCTCATTGGCCTGCAGTGGTGTCCAGGGAAAGTATAGAGCTGGTAGTTTGGGAAGGGAGATGGAGTGACTATGGGGAGGCTGGGATAAAATCCACCACCTGCATGGCAGACACTATATACCTCTAAACATTTTGTCACTGAAATATTAGGAATGAAACTTAAAATGTAGAAAAATGAGGGATACTGGCATTAATAATGTGGGACACATGAACACTTAACATTAACAGCACTCCACTTTTGATCACAGCTTGGACACTAAGTCTTTTGTGGGGTCCCCACCTTGCACTGCCAGGTACCAGTTAATTGCAGTTCTTCAAGAGTTGTTAATCATACAGTGGTAATTGTGCAAAAGTTAACCGGTACCATGTGTTGCGTGTCATTGCCCGGTTCTGCTATTCATGTTATTCAATGGGTACTGCACTTGAGCACTGCTTGGTATACCTCACTACTGGTCAACTTTTGCATGACTACCACTGCACCTGGTCATCTGAAACATGAGGTAGATTAGCAGGAGGACTATAGCCTGTTAAAGTAGGGACCTTTTTAACTTCATTTGCTGTACTGCCGTGGAAGACATGCACTAGTCCAGATGGACAAGTAGAGGGTTAGCTGCACTAGTCCATTCCCCAGATAAGCAAAACAATGTTGAAATACATCCTTCCTTCTGATATGAAATCTTCCTTCTCTTTAATTTTGACAGTTTCAATAATCTCTTCATCAATGATGTTGTTAAAAATCTCACACCAGTCCTCAAAGGTAACATAGTCCTCAGCAATGCACTATAAAACATTTCTGAAGATATTTACAACAACCAAAAAATCAGGACCATAATGCAGTGCATCAGTGCCAGTGACATGGAAGATGATAGAGGGAGAACAACATAAAAAAGGTATAGCCTGTACACCAGAAAATGCTGGCAATTGGCAGATGGGGGGTGAGGTGGATAATAGAGGAGATTTCCATAGAGAGAGAATGGTACATGAGGTCAGGCTGCTGGATAAGGAGGATGGTAGATAACAGAGGGCAAACTGTACTGCTGCAGCATTCCACAGTGAATGAGAGCTAATAGGACCTCTGAAGGGGAGAAAGACTAGGATCAGTAAAGTACCAGGAGTTAAATTGTGCTGAATTTTGAAGTGTTTAGAAGGGGCTACACAGCCCATATTAGAGAGTTTGGGCAGCTAGATGGGATAGAGCAATCCAGAGGAGAGCAGTACTGCCATGATTATGGTAGGGGTTGGGGGTCTAGGGCACTAGCCATCATTAAAGTAATGTACCTAGGAGCCAAGGGATCATATGTAACTCAGAGAAGGATCAGTAAGGCAGTGAGTAAGACCAAAGAAAGGTTATCTATTGTCTGCTGCATTGAGGAGCTTGTTTTGGTGCTGCATTTTCCAGAAAGAAGATTCAGCATACAGTCTCCAGTGAGTACATATTCAGGTCAACCAGCTGTTCTTCATATGATCTGCCTTGTTGGCCTGGATCATTTTGGTGATGATCCTCTGTACTGACTCCAGCCTGTCTGTGTCTTTTCTCAGGTAAAGTCTCCAATACTGGGCACAGTATTCCACGTGAGGCTTCACCAGAGAACTGTGCAAGAGCATTATGATTTCACTTTGACCACCTTTCCAGCTTCTCTAGGTCCTTCTGAAATTCATTCACCCCTTCCTCACTGTCTACCCTGACAGCTTTCTGTCATCAGCAAAGAAACACATCTTTCACAGGATACCCTGCCATGTCACTACTGAACATACTGAATTGCACAGGTCCCAGGACAGTCCCATTATCTTCAGCTGTGAATACTGAGCAGAAGTACTTCTTTAGGTCATTGGCCATCTGTTCGTCATTTTCTACCACCTCCCACTCTCAGCTAGCCTGTAACCCTCACCAGCTTTCCCTTTTTCCCTAATATAACTAGGGAATTATTTTTCACTTCCCTTCACACCCTCAGCAATCCCTAGTTTTATGTTTGCCTTTGCCCTCCTGACTACCCCCTTACCTCATTTAGCCTGGTCTGGTATTCCTCCCATTTTCCTTCCCCTAATACCCCTTTTACCTTATAAAGGCCCTTGTTTCAAAATCACAGCTTCCCTTACTTCCTTCAAAAACCAGATTTGCCTTTTATACTTGTTTTTGGTGAACTTTCTTGCACAAGAGTTGATTGCCTCCTGAATTGCCCATTCGAGCTGGCAGTATAGCCTAGAGGTTGCAGTAACAAGCTGTGTGTCCAGCAGACAGACCTGGGTTTGATTCCGACAACCTCCACTCGCATACTGTGTGACTCTGAGCAAGCCACTTAACCTCCTCAGTGCTCCCAGGTTACCCCTGAAAACAGCCACCTGTGCCTAGTGCCTTACCTGGTTAACAAAGAATAAAAATGAAAAATAAATTAAACTCCAGCTATAATTCATCAGTCATCACTGGACTGTGTTATTTATTCTTGAATTAAAAAAAGAATAATTTAGTTTAAAGAGGAACATTGCCAAAAGGACTCATTGATCAAGGGACGTGGGGGAGTCACTCGTCCTTAGGAATAACTGTTGTCCAAAGTAAATGCAATTTTGTGACTGCACATACTGCAAGAAACTTCCAAGGTAATTAGTATACAGTACATTTTATTACTGTACTGCTGGATATCCAGGTGGGTTATCTGGTAAAGAGGTATTAAGTGGGCTGGTTGTATTTGTCCCAGAAGCCACTACATGCCTACTGTATAAAGCACTGTGGTCTGACTGAGGTCCAGGGAGGCCTAGTGGCCACAAGGGAGGGCTGAGGAGGTTTAAGCCTACAGTAAGACATCTCACAAACTCCTGCATGTCAAAAAGGCTTAATTCCCAATTAAATGCATTATCCCCTGTGGCACTTCTGCAGAAAAACTGCAAAGTACTGTGTTGCATCTCGACTGACTCCACTGTATATTCATTCACAGTCAAAAGGTAGGACAGAAGAGATTTGGGCCCAAGTCACTCAGGTTACATTGCAAGCAGAGACCTGGAAAAGCAAGAAAGGGGAATATTATTTTAAGTGTTATTCATAAGTACCTTGGGGGACCAGATAATTTATTCAATATCAGTCAATTAAATCTGCTTTTCTCTTAAAAGGGCAATGCCTTCATGGTCCCTAGCACTGGTAGGCATTGTTTCACTCTTTCTCTACTTTTTGCCACTTTAACCTCCTTATGTGTGCTCCTACTTCCATTCTTTCCCTCTCCAGTTCTCTTGCCCTCTTTATTCCCTTCTCTAAACTGCTGAGGTATTATGCTTTATTTGTTGAGTGCTTACCTCCCTTTCTGCTTCGTGTATCTTTACTCTAACTCTTTGTGTCTGCTGCCCTTGTATTTTCCAGACAGGAGCCTCCAATGCCAGATGCCAGACACCCCCTACTGTGGTTGACTTAGCCTGCTCCTTAGCCCTACCAGGATAGGCTGGTTTCCTTGCTTTGCATCTAACTAGCCCCAGGCTTATCCAGGACATACCTGCCTACTGGGGACCCCTCATCTGTTTGCCTATTCTTAGGCACCATTACCCTGAACCCCCTTCCGACACATTGCCTTTTCTCTTTCCCTGGCTTTCAGAGACTCCTGACTTAGGGATGTAACACAAAGCATTAGCTCTGGTACCCTGATGTATTATTATACAGTGTATATTGATATCCCTGTCATCCTGCCATATGGCTTCCAATGTTACCATTCTGCAACTTCTTAAATATTTGGAATTCTGTTGATTCCTTCCCCTTTATACCCTGCCATTCACACCCACTACTTCGCCTATGTATTTTTACTGTCATCTGTCTTATTTGTGTGGCACTTTCTACAATACTGAAGGATATTTTTCTCCTCATCTTCCTCCTATTCCAATTGGAGCTCCCCTTCCCACTCTAACCTTTTGCTTTGCTAGATCATTGGCCTCTTTCCCTTTCTTCCTTCCTTTGTGTCTTTCTTTCAGCTTTAACTCTTGGGTACTGATTGGGGGAGGGGAAGGGAGAAGTGCGAAGCACGCCCTGGACCTATCACTGCTGCTTAGATGGAAGACCTGCCACCTCATGTCATAAAGGGATTTGGCCCTTTTTGGACATTCAAATTACAACCCTCTGAGTGGTTGTAGTAAGGCATTCTTATATCATCAGATGTTTTTATTGTTGTTTGCTGTAGTTATTGTACATACTGTATGTATATATATATATATATATATATATATATATATATATATATATATTCTTTGCAAAAAAATGCATTCATGCAACAGTTAGGGGTTTTTCACAGTGACAAAGCAAGGAAATTCACAGTTAGGGTTACCACCCCTTGTACCCCACAACCACCTCGCCCCCACCAACAGGCATCAGGGTTTGTGTTGGGGTTGTCAGTCCTAACTCCCACCCCATTCCATGAGTAAATAAGCTGAGGTGGTGCAGTATAGGAGAATGGGGTGAGGTTAGGACTGACCACTAACACACACCCAATGCCAGTTGGTGAGGCAAGATGTCATGTGGTGCAAGGGGTAGTAATATGATAATTCCTTACCCTTGTCATAATAAAAAAACTAACTGTTAAATGTCTGATTTTTAAAAGTTCCTTCCTTTTGAGAGAAGCATAGTAAGTTACAATGTCACTAAGCTGTGGGAGCGTGGGGCCTTTGAGCTCCACGCATTCCACCAACTTGAAACAAACCAAATTTTCATTCATCAGTTGGCATAATTCTGCACCTGTTTATATTTTACACACCTAACCACTGAAAAGTACCTCTGTGGCAGTAAGGCTAGCTACCCTATACATTTTAAGCCACTACCACAATGAAGAATGCTATCCAGAAAACATAAACTGCATTACACAATATCTCCACAGCAGATACATTTTATGACACCTAATCACCATAATTCACATCTACAGGACATCCCCTCAACACCCTCCAAATTTCAAGTTAAAAGACCAAACCGTTTACGAGATATTTAATTTTAAAGTTTTTGTACCTTTAAAAATTCTTTGATTGTGAGAATCAGCCGCGACCTCATGATCAAAGATCATCTTTGTTTGTGAGGGGACATCTGGCAATGAAAATTGGGCAATCTGGTCCCTCCCAGAGACATATGGTCCAGAAAACATCTGGTTATCTCGTCCCACCCTTACAAACGAAGCTCTCGATTAAAGAAATGTTGTGACCAAAGAATTTGCAGGCTCGCAATCAAAGAATTTAAAAAAGTTAAAACTCCACTTTTTGACACAACTACATTAAACCACTGGCATGGCTCGATAGAAGGAAGCTCCCTGAGCAAAACCCATCTTAGTTTTACTTCACAAGTCACCCCTGGGCTGAGATATTTGTTTTTTTCCAACCCAAAAATCTGGCCATCTCGTACCTCCCTTGCAAATGAAGATCTTGATCAAAGAATCTCAAGATCAAAGAATTTTCATTCTCACGATCAAAGATCGTTAGCGTGCTGCGATCAAAGAATTTAAAAGTTTAAAACTCCATTTTTTTACACAACTACATTAAACCACATGCATGGATCGATAGAGGGATGCCTCCTGAGCAAAACCCATCCAAGTTTTACTTCAGAAGTCACCCCTGAGCTGAGATATTTGTTTTTTTCCAACCCCAAACTGAAAACAAGATGGAAGCCATCGTGATCGATAAATTTCTCGCGATTAAAGAATCTTTGATCTCGAGCCTGCAAATACTTTGATCATGAGGAGTGACCAGATGGCCAAAACCCCATTCTTCTTTCACAAAACAATCATATAAATCTTTCCATAGACTTATAATGGGAGCTAAAAAGTTTAATAACTTTTGAATGGATTAATATTTTTTCACCAAAAAAAAAAGTCCCATGTTCCTTGACCCATGCTCTTTCAACATGCCAAGTTTCATACCAGCATGCTACATGGTGGCCGTGCAGCGCCACAGACAAAATCCAGAAAACTACCCTCAAAACTGGCTAAAAGTGCACTTTTCCGTGATTCACTGTGCAAACACTGTAAGCCTGACCGAAACGTAATTTGGCAGATCAAGAGATCTACTACGCCCCACCACACATACCACTTGTCATGCAAATCTGTTAAATGGGTCCAAAGTTATTAACTTGCAAAATTTCAAGTTCAACAATAAAGTGCCTTCATAACCCTAACTATAGGGGTGCGACCACTCCCCTTTAATATCTATCTATCTATCTATCTATCTATCTATCTATCTATCTATCTATCTATCTATCTATCTATCTAGCTATATATATAAAGTATATATAGTGTGGTTACCATTCTCTGGACTAAGTATTCTAATTGCTTACTTGACCTAATATGGGTTGGTCTCCTTGTGGTTCTAGCCTCTTGTCACCCATTACTTCTATCTTCTCTATCCCAGATGGAATGGGTTTTGGGTATTCTGCCACTCCTGCTTAACCTACCTGCACCCATGAGCACCTATATTCCCTGTATCAATTACTGACTTACACAGCATCTCATGAAAACTTAAAGGGCTTAATTCTCTTCCCCAATCAAGCATAAAAAGGAGCTCGCTCATCTTAAGAAACTTCATGTGCAGGTGGCTTTTCTGCAGGATACCAAACTATCCACTGAGGAAGCCCCTAAACTTAAATTAGATTACGTAGGTCAAGAGGTACACTGCACTGCTTCCGTCTGCTAAACGAGATGTCTCATTTTTGGTACTGAAATCTCTCAGATGGTCATGTACTGCAGCTAATGCTGACTCCAATGACAGATGGGTTACAGCCAGATTTGACACTCAGGAAGATCCCCTGACACTATTCAATGTTTATGAACCCAACTCAGATCACCCCCTCTTTTTTGCTAAGTTTTCTGAGGAAATTTCCCTTTTCAATAACCCTCCTGCTCCCCTTCTCATAAGAGGGGACATCAACCTCTCCCTAGATCCCATCATAGATTGATCCCACACCTCCCATGAACCTAACCATAAAGTTGTCGCTGTCCTCCATGAGTTAGTACAGGAATTATCTCTTACAGATATTTGGAAACTCCACTTCACCTCTGTAAGAGATTATACCTTTCATTCACAGGTCCACCACTCTTTCAGCCTGCACTGATATTTGGCTTACCTCCCCTCATCTAACACAGAGCATGGCAGCAGCCCACATTCATCCTATAATTATTTCTAATCATGCCACTGTATTGTTCATTCTTTTCTGGGCCCCCAACTCTCCATGTGCTTCTTCTTGGAGACTGGACCCACTCCTCCTTAAAAACACTGCCTTTGCCCCTGAGGTCAGACAATAAATTCAGTTCTTCCTCCATACAAATGGTAATGGCTCTGTACCAGACAATATTCTGTGGGACACCCTTAAGCCTACCAAAGGGCATGCATAATCAATTTTGTTATTCACAGATATAAAACAAGGGCAAATGAGGCAAAGGAACTTGAGACCAAGCTTAAAGACTAACAACAGAAACATAAATCCTTCTGGTAACTCCTCAGAGTTGATCAAAATGTGAGTTGCACTTAACTCCCTTTATACAAGAAAGGCAGTATTAGCCCTCATCCACACTAATTGGAAGGCTTGGCCTGTAGTTCAATGGACAAGCGGCAAGCCACTCCCACTTTCCTGAGCTATATAAGCAGTTCCTCTCAACCTTCTTCTGAAGCACTTTTTTCTTTGCTGGCCGGAGGCTCTGTCTGTCCTCTGCAGCTGGCTGAGGCCTACACTGCCTTGCTGCTTCTGTTTGTCTCTTCTGGACTTCTGTGTTTGTTTTCCTGCTTCTGGTTTGTATTTTGCCTCTGGCTGTGTGCTTCTTTCTGTCATTACTCCTTGTTTTCTGTGTTTGTGTATCCTTGTTTTGGGCCTTGTTCCCTGTTCTCCATGATTGTGTGTTTTGGTTTTGTCTTTTGGTGCTTTGTTTCTAAGCTTCTAGCATATTGCTACTCCAGAGCTCATATTACTTGCTGTCAGTCACTCAGACCTCTCAAATTACTTGCAATGCAACTGCAACACTTATCTGTGTGTTTCAGCTTAACAAATAGCTGCTCTTCATGCTGCACTTAATTGTTTCCACCTGATTCAGGCTCACTCTGAACCCTAGCTATGCAGCTCAATCATGGTCTCTCAACTCATTTTATTTACCTCATTGCTGCAGTTTCATTGCACTGCCAGGTGATAGCTGCTTCAGAGCATGGTGTCTCCTTTCTTTCTATGTTTACTGAAGTTTACAACTCAGTGTACGCAATACAGGTGCTGCTTCTATGTTTGCACACTCTGTTATACTCTGAGATCAGCTAAGCTACTGCTGATACTGTCAACTAGTTTCAATACCTGCATGTGGGTCTTGGCCCTTCCATCACTTTCTTGTTTTTCCTATGGCGGGGACTTGGAGGTGTTTGGAGAGTCATGGACCTTTGTGGCTAATTACTTATGTTCTAAATCATGTCTCTGCCGCCAACAAATCCTCAAAGTATGTGTCACCTTTACTGGCTTTTTGAATGACTGACTTGCTTACCCCACTATTCATAGTGCTATTTCATTGCTTCTATGTTTTGCAGACCTACGTGCAGGTCCAACTATTGCTACACTGTTACTGAACTATGTGCTGGCTCACTCTTGCTTATGCAATCTTTGCTTCATGCCTACCACCATACCCTTGGATTCAGCCTCTGAGATGTCTGCTGCGCTCACTACTGCATCCGACCTTTGCAAGGTCTCAGCACTTAATGCTCATTCAGCTCCTTATCAGTTCTGGGGCATGCCAGCCATACCATTCTGGCACAGAGTTTCCCTGCAGCCAACGGTCTCACTCTGTATTCTAAGTCTGCATCTTGAGCATGCCTGACTTGAGGTGGGGTCCTTCTCACCTGACCCATAGCTGGGAATGTTCTTGCTCCGGGTTTGGCTTTAGCTGTTCACTGATGTGACAGCAGCTTCTAGTGTATAATTTAAGACTAGCTGTGAAGGGTGGTTACTCCAATCTCCTTTGGCTCTAGTGGTTCCACTACAATGGTTATCCATTGGCTTTAATGGTTTCCCTAGCAAGGCACCTTCACCACATACTCCCTATGACTGCCTCTGGTTCTCCTGGTTTGTATTTAGGGTGAGTAGGCCAGGTGAGTGCCTCAGCAGTCATTGTGCTCCTCTTCCCACCTTGGTTGCCCCCGATGTTGCAGAGCTCTCTCACAACCTTCCATGGCATTCCTGCCAGAGGGATTGAGAGAGAGCTTTCCACCAAATTAGAATATTTTCCACCTCCCTTTAATTGGGTTTCCAAATCGCAGCTGCAGAGCTGTCACTAAATAAAATATTGCAACCTGGAGGGAAGGCGACCTAGGCCTTGGATACCCAGAGATTTCCTCCTCAGACATTTTTTTTTCTCCTCCGTGCCTCAGGTCAGAAAAGTTAGTTATCTGCAGTTAGTGTTTCCTAGATCTATTAGGTAGGTTACGCTGTTGGATGAAGGTGGATGGTGTCCCTACTTGCCATTCTCTCTCTCCTTAAGAGGTCCCCTCATTCTCTAGTGCTACCCACCAAACTCATGCTATTGCTAACCTGTGCATCTCATTATGTTATCAAGGCATCTTATTATGTTATCAAGCTGCCTGATGCTTTATCTACTACTACGTCACAGCTACTGCTTGCTTATGTGCTTTGTACTACTTCATTCTTTTTGGGGATCCTTCCTAAGGTACCTTTAGCCACATGAATCATCCCACGGCACCTCTAGGGGTGGAACCCTCTTTGAGGGTTCCTTACCTTTGGTACCCCTACATGGTGGTAATTTCTTTGGAATAGAGAGTGCAGATGGCCAAAACCAAACTAACACAGTTGCACAAGCATAACACTATACTGGCTATGTAGGCCATTGAATTGGAAGGCTTGGCCTGTAGTTCAATGGACAAGCAGCCAGCCACTCCCACTTTCCTGAGCTATATAAGCAGTTCCTGTCACCATCCTTCTGAAGCATTGTTTTTGCTTTGCCCCACCATCCTCCCCTCCTCCTCCAGCGGCAGCACTTCTCTCCTTGGGATCCCTCCGAAGGTACCTTTAGCCACAGAGTCATCCCACGGCACCTCTAAGGGGTGGAACCCTCTTGGAGGGTTCCTTTCATTTTGTACCCCTACATGGTGGTAATTCCTCTTGAATGGAGAGTGTGAATGGCCAAAACCAAACTAACACAGTTGCACAAGCATAACATTATACTGGTTGCATAGGCCATTGAATTACAAACACTGGGAAGGTAGAGAAAAAGACAAATGAGATCCTAGCATACTAACTATGCAAACAACAGGCCAAACGCCACATTACAGGACTCCACAACTCTGCTGGTCAGACTTGCTCTGACCTTTCCCAGATCAACACCATCATGAGACAGTTCTATACTGTGCTCTATTACTAGCAAGTTCAACCCACCCCTGAACAGCTAGCTACTTTTTTAAGACCCTTTGGATCTGCCACATCTCTGTCTTCACAACAACAGCAGTTGGAACAACATATTACTAAAGAAGAGATTGCCACTGCACTGATGGCTTTAAAGAAAACCAAATCTCTGGGCAGTAACAGTTTCCCCATCCACTTTGATCAAACCTTTTTGGATAACCTCTCACCACTCCTTCTCAGAACCTTCACCCATACTGCACAGTATCACCTTTTACCTGCCATGTCTAGGGAAGCCACCATCACTGTCCTTCCCAAAAAGAGGGGAAAGACCCTCTTTCCCTTGGCAGCTACAGGCTGATATCCCTTATTAACTCTGATGCCAAAATTGTGGCCCAAATTTTAGCTACAAGTATAGAGAAACTCTTACATAGATACTGTCATCAGATAAGGGCCTATGGCCCACCTTGTCTGCCCATTTGAGCTCGTAGGATCACTTTAAGATTTTCTAAAAATCTGTTGCCACTTATCCCTGACTTCCAGGATTCCCTCATGTCTATCCCATGCATTTTTAAATCCCATGATTGTTTCAGCCCCTACCACTTCCTCAGGCAGGGTGTTCCACTTGTCCACCTTTCTGTGAAGAAATTCTTCCTCACATTTCCTCTGAATCACCCTCCCTCCAACTTCATCCCAAGCCTTCTAGTCCTGGAACATAATTTATTTGCTGGAAACTAGTGTTTTCCTGCACCCTGTTCCTTCCTGTAAGGTACTTGTATGTCTCTATTTTATCCCCTCTCTCCCTTCTCTCCTCCAGGGAGTACATATTGAAGTCCTTCAGTCTGTCCTCATAGGACTTGTAATGCAATCCCTGCACCATATTTGTTGCCCTCCTCTGAACCTTCTCCACCCTGTCTATGTCCTTACATATATAAGGTCTCCAGAACTGGACACTGTAGTCCAGGTGGGGCCTCACTACTGTCTTGTATAGTGGAATTATGACCTCCCTTTTTCTGCTGGTGATGTCCTGCCTATGCATCCCAGCATCCTATTTGCTTTACCTGCCACCTTGTCACACTGTTTCCTTATTTTGAGGTCATCAGAGATGATAACCCCAAGGTACCTTTCTTGCTTGGTGCATTCTATATCCTCACCCCCCCCCAACTGATATGTTGTTCCAGGGTTTTTGTACCCCATATTGGCTGGCAGTATAGCCTAGAGGTTAGAGGAACGAGGCGTGACCCAGCTTGGTATATCCAGCAGACCAGAACTGAGTTTGATTCTCACAACCTCCACTTGCATGCTGTGTGACTCTGAGCAAGTCACTTAACCGCCCAGTGCTCCCAGGTCACCCCTGAAAAGAAGGCACTTGTGCCTAGTGGGCCTTACCTGGTTACCAAAGACTAAAAAAAATAAAAATAAAATAATATGCATTATTTTGCACTTCTTTTGCATTAAATTTCATCTGCCAAACCCTTGACAATTCTTCAAGCTTCTGCCGGTCCCTCCTTATTCTGTCTACACCCTCTGGTGTGTCCACTCTATTGCAGAGCTTCATGTCATCTGCAAACAGGGAAATTCTGCCTTCTAGGTCCTGTGCAATGTCACTGAGTAATATGTTGAATAGGATCGGTCCCAGCACTGATCCCTGCGGCACCCACGGGTCACTCTGCCCTCTGTGGAGTGACAGCCATTTACCACCACCCTCTTTATCCTGCCACCCAGCCAATTACCCACTCACCACACTACTGTCCTGCCCAGTCTTATGTTCCCCAGTTTTACAGCCTTCTGTGTGTGGCACAGTCTCAAAGGCCTTGCTGAAGTTCAAATAGGCCACATCCACTGCTCTCATCTGAACCACCTCCCTTGTCATCCAGTCGAAAAGTTCAATAAGGCTGGTCTGGCATGACCTTCCTCCACTGAAACCATGCTGCCTTGAGTCCTGTAGTCCACTGGCAACCAGATGTTCCAACAATCTCTCCTTTCAGTAGTGCTTCCATGATCTTCCCCACTACCAAGGTCAGACTGACTGGTCTGTAGTTCCCCGCTTCCTTTTTGTTCCTGCTTTTGGATAAGGGTACTACATCTGCTGTCCTCCAGTCTTTGGGTACCTCCCCTGTTTCCAGTAATTGATTGAACAGGATTGCCAGAGGTTCAGCCACCCTTACCCTCCCAAATAAATCCATCTCAAGCAGGACTTTTCAAAGGCCAACTCAAGTTCTGATCATCTTTGTACTCTTTTCAACATTCACCATATGGCCAAATTGATCCCTACGCTGGCTGCTGCCCTCACTATTGATTTCAAAATGGCCTTTGACTCCATTACACGGGCCTTCCTCTTTGAAGTCTTGAGATGTATGGGTTTTGTCCCTTACTTTCTGTTAGCGATTCAAACACTCTATCACTGCCCTGTCTGTGTCAGCGTGGCTCAGTTGGTAGCACATCCGCCTCTGGACCAGAAGGTCGTGGGTTCTCGTCCCACACTGGGATTGGACTTGCACCTAAAAATGGCTGGCATCCGAGTGCAGTATTGGGGGGTGCTGTACTGCTGGGGTGTGCCATCCTTTGGATGAGACATTAAACCGAGGTCCCTTCTGCCCATCCTGGTGTTGTCCTGGTGGGTGTCCAGGTGGAAGTAAAAGAACCCAGGGCACTCTTCGCAAAAGAGTAGGGAACATTCCCGGTGTCCTGGCCAACATTCCCCTTCCCATAAACCGGTTCATGCAATTATCCAGGCTGTGTGTGGGTGATGATGTGCGATATGGCCGACACCACACATTCAGTCACTTCACTACCAGTCTAGCATTGCTTGTAAAGCGCTTTGGATGTATGAAAAGCGCTATATAAATGCTGATTATTCTTCTTCTTCTGCCTGTATTTTAATTAACAGCCTCTTACCACCATCCATTTTCACTACATTGGGGTGCCTGCCAAGGCTGTCAACCTTCTCACCTACTTTTCTTACTGGCCATCAAACCCTTGTCCATTGCCCTCAAAACCTCATTGATCACTGGATTCAAAACTACCCACTTGGAGTATAAGTGCTTATTATATGTTAATGATTTACTTAGCCTACTTACCAATGCCCCCTCGCCCATCTCTCCATTGAAACTCCTCCTAGCCTCATGCTCCTCCATTTCTGACCTTAAGGTTAATTATACCAAATCTGAAATTATCCCCCTCAATTACCACTGCCAATGCACACTTTCTCAATACTGAATAAAAATGGTCAGAAGAAGGAATCACCTACCTGGGATCACCCCTTCTCTCCAACACATTTGTCAAATGAACTTTACTCCCCTACTAGAATCCCTCACCACTGACATCACATGCTGTAAAATGCTCTACTTATCCTTTTCAAGGAAAATCAATGCAATAAAAATGATGTTTGCCTCTAAAGTCCTACACTGTCTAGCCCACCTCCCTATAGCTATACCAAGTGCATATTTCACCAAATCAACCATCTGGTGGGGAGTTTCATATGGGATGGGGCAGTACCAAGAATTAGTCACTCCAAACTGCAAAGACACTGGTCCAAAGGAGGGTGCGGCCTTCCTCACCTCAAAAACTGTCATAAATCCTTTATATGCACCCACGTGCTCAACTGTTTTCACTTTTTCCACCGACATGCTCCTCTATGGGTTGGCTTGGTAGGCTTTGCCCTCCAGGCCTCTTCCCCACTACTGGCTTTCTATCTGCCTAAGCAGCTAGTGCCACTACAACACCCAGCTCTGGTTACCTCCCTTAAATACTAGAAATTATTCACCTTTGCTGTAAATATGAATCCCCTTCCTCCAATTACACCCCCATCTGGAATAATCTGCAGATATGCACTGGCCATTGATCTATCTACTGGCCACAATGGAAGCAAGCTGGCATACCCCAACTCTACCATCTATGCAACCTTGATCCTAATACTCCAGCCTTCTTTAAAGATATCCAAACCAAATACCAGATTCCTCAAAATGATTTGAGGAGATACTTAGAACTCTGTTTGGCCCTCCTGCCTCCCATTAAAGCTTGTCATACTCCCACCTTAGATTTCCCCATACACAAATGGCTATCTCTTCCCAAAGATAAGACAAGCAAGTTTTATGCTATACTATGGGACATATGTCCAGACCCCACTGAGGCCTTCAAGCTGAAATGGGTCACTGAACTCAATACTTTTATTTCCCTACAAGCCTGAGATGCCTGCTGGTTTTGAGTTCACACAGCTTGCCACAACATCACAGCCCAATTAATAAAAAAAAAGTGATATTACATTTATGGTACAGAACTCCACAGTTCCTACATGCACGCAGAATTTTACATCATGATAGATGTTGGCACTGCAACCAGCAGGAGGGATCTCTCTCCAACTTCCTATGGTATTGCTCTCTTATCCACCTCTTTTGGGATCGAGTGCTGGACTTTTGCAGGGCCATTAGTTTAAGCTGCATCTGCCTCGATGGCCCTTTTATATTGCAGGGCCTCTCCCCCCAGCCTACCTCAGTCAGACCCACATGTTAAATGGGCCATAGCTATCACTCTAGTGGCCACGCGGCCAATCCTCTGCAAATGGCAGACTACAGATATGCCCTCCATAAATGAATGGCTACTCAGGATAGGTCAGCATGTATTGCATGAACAGCTGTCTCACATTGCTCTCTCTAAAAAATCCACCTACAATGAGATCTAGGCCCCTTAGCTTGCATATCTGGCCAACCATACCCATCATTCTTCCCCCTCAAGTACCTCATACAATTCAATTTAAAGAGCAACATCCAGGTGCTCTTCCCCAGGACCATGACAAAACCTTACTTGGCTCTTAATGAAATGGTGTTAATCGTTTTACTTAGATGTGCCCCATTTTAGGAAGGGAAGGGATCATAATTTTGCTCCATGGAGCTAAGCCACGCTGATCCCTTCCACTTCCATGTACCCTCTTGGACAGTGATCTACCCCCAATCCACTCCCGTGCTAGAGTGTTTTGTGATGTCACTATATGGGTAGCACAGGGGTACGATCCATAGAAATCAATGGGGATGTTATTTGAATTTGAATTTTACTAGTTTAGCTGGCTGTTCAGAACAGATGATGGCCGCTGCTTAACTAGCAAGGACATGTTAGTTAATCGGTGGCCATGATCTGTTCCAAACAGCCAGCTAAACTACTAAACTTCAAGTTTAAATAACAGCCCCATTGATTTTATGAATTGTGCCTTGCTCCCTATAGTGACATCACAAAACGTGCTTGTGCGAGGGCACATTGGGAGCGGATTACTGTTCGAGAGGGTACATGAAAGTGGAAGGGATCAGTGTGGCTCGGCTCCAAAATTACAATCCCTTCCCTTCCTAAAATGGGGCACATTTAAGTAAAAAGATTAACACCATTTTATTCAGAGCCAGGTAAGGGTTTGTTATGCTTCTGGTGGGGGGGATTTGAAAACTAGCTAGGTACTGTAGCTGCTCTTTAATCCTTTATTTCTTCTGCTCTTATTGTTTACCCAAATAGGACTTACCACCACTGGGCTCCCTATGTCTTAACGGTTACTACTATGGTCTGAGCTGTATCACTAACTTACTACTTCCAGAGTTTTTGCTATGTTTATTGCAGTATGTAAGTTCATTTGGAGTGTTAATGGCATTGTTATTGCTCTTATGTGTGTTCTTGTTCTTAATAAAATACTTAACATTAAAAAATGATTTGCCCTAATATGTTATGTCCAGTTAAGGATATAAACAGGATGTCAGTGAGGTACTTACAGGGGTGGCAATATAGCCTAGAGGTTAGACTAACAAACTGTTAATGAGCTTGGTATATCTGGCAGACCTGGGTTTCATTCCCACTGTCTTCAGGAAGTCATGTAACCATCCCAGTACTTCTGGGTCACCCCTGAAAACAGGCACTTGTGGCTCATGGGCCTTACTGGTTACCAAAAGAATAAAATTTAAATATAAAAACTAAGCTCCTACAATAATGCCTATTGGCATCATTCATAATACTCTAAATACACATATAGGATATACTTATTTTGAAGCTGCTCTTGTTTTGTAGCCACCCTCAAACTGAAGTCACAGCTGCTTTGGTAGTTCTTCATAAAAGCTGTACCCATTTTGAAGCCGGATGGTCTGATCACTACCAGCGAAAATGTTGGCTAGTTCATATGTTCATATGAGCAGCTCAGCCATGGACTTGAGAGAAAGAAAGAGAGAAACTCTGGTCTGCTGTGGCAGCATGGAGCAGCCGAATGATTGTGCATATACAGGTTACAGCATATAAGATAGTTATAGAATGTTTCCAGTTAAAATAAAAAAAAATTCCCTGTCTCACTGCTGCTGTCTCTCTCACAGCAAGTGACAGCAAAGACTCAGAGAGCTAAATACGATGCTGCTAGAGAGGGTTTATAAATCAGCAGGGAAATTGCAGCAAGGGATCAGCAGGGGTGTCCTCAGAGGTTCACAGAATTAGGCAAATAAATCAGGTAGCGGCAACAAGGACACTCAGTTGGTGCTGTAAATATAAGCTGCCCCTGTTTTGAAGCCGCAGCTGAAAGTGTAAAAATCTAATAGAAGCTGTGGCTTCAAAATGAGGAAATATGTTGTGTCTGTTTTGTATAGCTTGGTTTCTTTTATATTTAAGTATTTTTTTTTGTTCTGTATGTATTTTTTAATAGTAAGAATGACTGTTTGGCATGTTTTAGTTTTTGTTGGGTTTTGTTTGTTATTTTTATTTTCAGCCATCCAACTCTGTACCTTTAATTGTGAAAGTACACATGTCTAGAAACAGTATGGTAACCTCAATATTTTTATTGCTATATTTACTACCACATTCTATATCTAACAAAATTGTTTCATGCAGATTATATGGGATTTGTTTGATTTACACCTAAAAACATACATGAACGTCCCTGTTTTGGAGTGTTAGTAAAAGTGAGGCATCCTGACATTAATGCCAAAGCACTGGTCATTTAAAATCACTAGTGCATTTTACTCTGTTTATCCTGTTAACTTACACAATCATCTGCTTAATTATGATCATTGTAACTGGTTCTGTTCTTACTTTTTATTGGAATTACCTTCCTGCTTGAAGCCACAATCAGTTACCTGTTCTGGATACTTGAAGATTCCTGGATATGTTTTCTCTCATTGACGGAGGTCCAATAGCAATAGGAGGTGGCTGCTGTCATCGAAGGAGGTCCGATAGCATTGAGGAGTGCTGCTGACTGTACCACTTTTATGAGGAAAGTCAGATTGACCTGTAGTGTTTATGGACCTGTTCTGTTGAGTTCACAGTTCCTAGAGGCCAGTTGCTGATCTTTACTGGGGCCCTGTCATCTCAACCAGGAAGCTGCAATCCAGCCTTGGCTGTCCTGGGTAGTGGCAGCAGGGAATACCTGCCGTAGGGCTGGTGCTCCTGTCTACTGGTGGGGGCCCATTGGAGGAGTATTTTACTTCTGGGGGCCCTGGTCCATGGGAGGGCTGGGGAGGGGGCATTTCAACCAGATTCAGGACTTGGAGGCTCCAGGCTTGATGAGGAGCTGAGATCCCTGAAAGAGCTCTGCAGGGATTAATGGAAGTGGACTGCTGTAGCTGTCTCATTTTTGGCCCACAGTGCTGGATTGGTGGTGGCCTGGGGTGGGTGACCTCTTGGATGGGCATTGAGGAACACTGACTGGATGGTGATGTGTCCTGAGATATCCTGGAGGTCTCCTCAGGATGGATGTTAGAGGGCCTACGTTTCTTGGAACCCTAATTCTGGGAGTTATTTGCCTTGGGCTGTCCATTCTTTGGAGGAAGCATTTTTGTGGCTGTGCGAGACTGGGAGTCATTGGAGCATTTATTGCCAGTGGTGACTATAGCTAAGGACTTCCTGGAACTGCCCAGATGGTATTGTGGCTTGAACAATTTGAAGGTTTTAGCTGTTGAACTGGGGAGGTGGTGAAAGATCCTCCAAACTGAACACTTTATTTTTATGGATAATTCTGCTTTGACTGCTATAGTGTGAGTACAGCAGAGAGGACACAAATTCTTCATTGGCTGGATGGGGCTGAGAGCTCCATCTCTTCCTATTTCTAACTTGGAGCTCTGACATACTTTGTTAATTCTGTATAGCGACTCCAATGGTTCATTGGACCTGGACCTTACTTTATTCCAAGTGACTATTTTCTTCTGGAGGTATTGTGGATATTGTCTGTTATATTTGTGCATGTGGATTAGTTTATTTATTGTATAGTTTTGTGATCATTGTTTGATTGCTCCATTAGGCTTGTGTAGTTATGTGCTGGCAGAGATCGCTCCTGACCAGGCGCTACTCTCTATCTCTGAGCTCCCGGGCCTCCAACCCTTCAACTGTTCACCATTGCCCACTGAGGTCAATGGTCAGTGTTGGGCTATGGGGATAGTGGGGAGGAGGTTTGGAGGGGGGCCCTGGACCTGAAGGAAGAGTAGAGCTAGGTGGGTGGATTGGGGTAGTGAGGACTAGAAGACACCCTGTGGTGAAATGGGTCCTGGAAAGGGGTCTTTCCTGTCTAGTTCCCATACCCAAAGGCTCCACCACAAGTGGGCAGGTGACACGGCCGGCCTCGGTGTCCCATCCAACTTAGGCAGTGTTATGCAACTTCAGGTCTATTAAAAACAAGACTGCTATGATTGCTGATCTTGTTGGGTCATCTGACCTGGCTTGCATCACCAAGACCTGGCTGGATGAAAATGCTGGCCCAGTTCTTGAGGCAGCTATTCTGGCTGGGTTCTCGATGATACACCACCTGAGGTTGGATAGTAGGGGTGGGAGTGTAGCCATGTGTTTTAGATTGGAATGGAGCCTTGTAGATATGCGAGTTGGGGAGACCAGATCCTTTGAGTGCATTGGGGGTGCAGCTGTGGGGTGCAGGATTCTTCTTGTGTACAGCCCACCTGGGGGCAAGTAGCAATTCCTGCATGAAGTCATGGACTTTGTCATCGACACAGTGCTGGAGTCCCCCAGATGGATGGTGCTGGGGGACTTCAGTGCTTGGGTCAATGACAAACTCTCCCAATTTGGACAGGACTTCATCCAACTTATGAACTCATTTGGCTTCACACAGGTGATTACCTCTGTGACCAATAATCACAGTCACTCGTTAGATCTGGTCATTCTGTTGGGCATGGAGACCTCCGACTTGGTGGTGGAACCATTTGGATGGTATGACCTCCGCACTATAAGGTTCAGTTTCCAGGCTCCCCCCATAGGCCTACCCCTACAGAGATGATTTGGTACTGCCCTTTAAGGGGTTTGGCCCCAGATGGCCTAGCGGTGGTGCTGGACCTATCGGGTTTTCCAGTGTAAGTTTGGATACAGACAAACATAGAAATATAGAAACATAGAATTTGACAACAGATACGGACCTCTTGGCCCACCCAGTCTCAAACAGTAACAGATTTATAATAGGGCTGTGACTGAGGCTCTGGATTACATAGCTCCTGTCTGCATTTTCCCCTTCACCCTTCGCCCTCTGTCCCCCTGGTTCAATGGGACCTTTAGGGAGTTGAGAAGAGTGGGACGAAGGATGGAGCAGTGCTGGTGGATATCGGGCCTTGATGCTGACAGACTTAGACTGATGGCCCATTATAAGGACTATCAATCAGCTGTCTCCCATAAGAAGGCAGAGTTCCTGTCCAGGGAGATTGCAGCTGCTTAGTATCGACCAGCCCAGCTCTTCTGAACTGTCCACAAACTGTGCAATCCAGCCTGTCTGCAGTCTTGGAGAGTGTTGTCACAAGATAAGTGTGATGAGCTTGCTCAATTCTTTGCACATAAGGTTGCTGACATCAGGTCTGAGATAAGTGCAATTCACTCCCATGAGTGTGGTGGTGGTCGGAGAGAGGTTACAGCTCCTTCTTTTTTGTCTGGTCTGATTTTGATGAGGTGGCGGTTGTGGATGTCATGAGGATTATCCAGAGTATGCGGTCAACTTGCTGTGGTCCAACCCACCTCCTTGTGGGGTGTGTTGAGGTCATTGGCCCAGTCCTAGTAGAGATAGTCTGGTGTTTGTTAGAGACAGGTGTGTTTCCTGGCAGCCTGAAGGAGGCAGTGGTGACACCTCTACTTAAGAAATCTTCTCGACTCAGACTGTCTTGCCAACTACAGATCTGTCTCTAACCTCCCTTTTGTGGGCAAGGTTATTGAGAAGGTCATCATGCTGCAGCTGGAGGATCATCTTACCAGCTACAACATGTACAACCCTCTCCAGTCTAGATTTTGGAAGAGGCACAGTACCGAGACGGCTCTAGTTTGGGTACTCAGTTATCTCCTGATAGCGAGAAATCAGAAGACCCGTTCCATCTTGGTCCTCCTTGATATCTCTGAAGCATTTGAAACTGTGGACCTTGGTGTGTTAATGGAGCACTTGTGGCTGATCTGTGGACTGTATGGTACAATCCTCAGACAGTTTCATTATTTCCTCATTGGCAGGTTTCAGAGAGTGGTGTTGGGGATTTATTCTTCTAACCCATTCTCCCTGTTGTGAGGGGTGTTGCAGGGCTCCATTTTGTCACCCATGCTGGTTGCATTGCATATGCTGCTGTTGGGAGATATTGTGAGGCAGTATGTGCTGAGTTTTCACTGCTCTGCAGATAATACTAAGCTACACATGTCCTTTGTGCCTGAGCATAATGGAACTGTCTCAGTCTTTAATAACTGCCTCACTGGGATCAAATACTGGATGACTGGCAACTGGTTAAAGTTGAATGTGGGCAAGACTGAGGTTTTGGATGTGGACCCAGGTCATCAGGTAGAGGGTCTTTTAGCTGGCCAGCCTTCCAGGTTTTGGTTTGGTGGTAGCCAGCTGATCATATCTGAACAGGAGCGAAATCTGGTCATTATTTTTGGTGAGGAGCGACTGATGCTTAGATCTCAGGTTTCATCCATCATCAAGACTTTGTTTTACCATCTGAGGAATATCGCATGGATTAAACATCTGGTTCCACCTAATGATCTTCCAACACTGGTCCATGCCTTTGTGACCTCCCGCCTTGACTACTGCAAATCCCTGTACCTAGGGCTTCTGGGGGTTGATATCTGCAGCTTGCAGCTGGTGCAGAATGCTGTGGCCTGGTTGTTGACAGGGCTTCCTCAATCTTGCCATGTCACACCTGTGCTGCATGGCCTGCACTTGCTGCCTATCCAGTGGTGGATCACCTTCAAGGTCAGTTTGCTGACCTATAAAGCCCTACACGGACAGGGACCATGTTACCTGCAAGAGCTTCTGTGCCCTTACTGCCCCCTCCACCCACTCTGCTCTGCCAACAAGGGATTGCTAGAGATTCCCAGGGTGCGTTTGAAAACTTCTGGGGCCTAGGCATTTACATTTGTGTCCCCTACTCTGTGGATTTCTCTACCCCATTGAATAAGGGGGTGCCTGACCGTGGAGAGTTCAAAATCTGCACTGAAAACTTATCTTTTTAACCTTGCTTTCTTTGAATTTGTTTGAATGATTGCTGTTGACTTGTTTTAATTATTTATGGTTATTTTAGCTTATATTTTATGAACACTGTACAAGTGCCCTGATCACTTGCAAATAGCGATTTGTAAAAATAACATTTTGATTGATTTTTTTATAATGATTTGCACAGTAATGTTACATTAGTGGTCAAACTAAAGCAATTATCATGAAAATGTGGTGTCCTTGTCTTACTTGTGGTTTAACACTCATGTTGATGTCCAATGAACTGATGTTTTTACTAATGAAAATAATGCCTAATACTTATACAAATGTGTACAGTACCAGATTAAGTGTCGCAATGTAACTCTGAGACAAGCATTGCAATCCATGGTTCATTTTGATAACTTTGAGGTTTAGACACAATACAAGGTAAAAGACAGATAGAGGAGGTTAATCCTATTGGGTCTGTCAATACTCCTATATGTGAGTATACCTTTTAGTCCCTCTAGTAGCTGAGAAACTATACAACTCTTTCTTGAATGTTCCCACATTAATGACCTCTACTAGTTCTGAGGATACACTATTTCAGATCCTAACCATAATTGTAACATGGCTCTGGACACAGGAGTGAAATAGAGCATACCGATTGGTGGAAATGGGTCAGCTGAGCGAGTCCCAGTGGTGATTAAGCCAGGAGCAGAGCCCGCTAGACTAGTACCCACACTGTCCACAGAAGCAGAACTCATTAGAGCCTGCTCGGTTAGTACTGAGAGCTGCCACGTCCTGCTGCGTTAAGAGGGACACACCGAGTCGCTGAAGCAGTGAAGACGCTCGGTATCAGGATCTCGCAAAATAAAGAGTAGAACTGAAACAGTCAGTCTGTGGTGTCATCTTGTCTATCTGAGTGTGTGTGGTGTAGATAGCACACATAAACCAATACAATGGCCAGAAGACAGAATTGGGAGCGTGCCGGGTAGGGGAGTCACAAACAGAAATAGTAGCTGTGTCTCTGATCAGTGAGATTGCTATGGTAATGACACACACACCTGATCGCCGGGACAATCAGGCCGAGGCAGCGATGGAGTGGGTTGATGGGTGAGACATCACAGCAGCCGTGCAAGCCGTCCAGCAACCCAGATACATATCTAGCCAGCACCTGTCATAGCGGACAAGCGAGGTAACACACATCTACCCCCATCAGTCTGACAAGATGGTCCAGCATCAGAACATATGTTTCCCAGAGTGCACTCCTCTGTTCCGTGATCGGCAGACAGCACTGAACGGGAGTGGATACAAACGGGCGGTAGGAATCGGCATATTAGTGTACTACTGTATGTGTCTCGCAGTAATCTTCTCCTGGTGTCGAGTCACTAATACCCAACAGTATATAAAAGAATGATAGTGTGCGCCGTGAACGCGCATGTCCTCACAACAGCAGACTCAGTTCAAAATAGCCAAATATCACATACTTAACCAGCGAACATTCTCACTGTCGGGAAGCACTGCATATTACTAACCAAACCAGTAGTCCGACAATACTAGCGTCGCGCTTGCCATGTTACAAGTGCATTAATCTCCTTCAGCGTCGGGCTCTACCAGGGATTAATGCCCGCTGGGTGGTTGGAAGCCCTCAGCCTTCGGCCTCGTGCACCAACAACCCCCCCCAGCAGGGCATTGATCCACCTGTAGAGCCCTCCTCTGTTGGTGATTAATGCTTACTTATAATGTACTAGGCAAAAAAGATAAATTTTATATGAGTGTAGAAACACCAGGGAATATCCTTGAAACACTGCACAGAAAGTCATCAGTCAGACGTCTTGTACAATTTGATAAGATTTGTTAAATCAAAAATCAGGAGAATATTTCTTAAAAAGCATATCTGCCTTGAGTCCACATTTATCATGTAATGTAAAAAAATTAAAGCTGAAGTATAATTACTTTGCATACTGTATTTCCTCTTAGGATTTAGTCACATTTTAAAGCAACACTGGAGGAGTCTGTCTCAATGTTCTATGGATCCTGGCTCTGTCACTTGTGCACGTTAAATAAAAGCAGTTCTGTAGAATTGCATCTGAAATACATCCAGATGTGTGTGAGTAGTTTTTTGTAATGATTTTTCTAATCTGAATTAACCTGGGGCCAGTGCTAGCTGTGCCTTTATGTCATAAGAGCACGTCTCCTCTTCTCTTTTCACAATATAGCCTTAAACATGCCTTTCATCTATAATGATCTGAAAAGGAAATTGATCAAAGATAGCGTAGGACTGTTTCCACTCTATTTTAATATATTCCTTTTTTATGGAAGGGGAATATCCTGACTCTTTCATACTGTATATTTAAGTAGAATATGCCACAAGCTATGCAAGAAGATCAAAGTGAAAGAAAAATCACATTTTACATTGGAAGCATTATCTGTTATATTGCATTGTGAAATTGCAAACAGAGAAGAATACTTGGCTACAGCAAATAATATGCTTAAAAGCAAATTTTCAGGGAAAGTAACTTTGCTAAAAGCCAAAGACAATCACCGAAATCAGACTTCAAGTTAAATAAAGCCAGAGTGAAAGAGAGAAAATGAACTTTGACATTGGAGCTGTCAGCAGCCGAGGAGTTAGAAGGTTATAATTCCTTAGGGGACAGTTTAGCATTGTGGCTAGAACTGTGTTCCTGGGCTCCCTCATTTGAATATCCAGGGTGTGATTCATGAATGGGGACACAGGGCCTGAGTCAAGCCCAGCGTCAAACCCATTTTTTGGTGCAGTGGCGCCAAACATTTTGCTGCAACTGGGCCTGATTCAAGAAGATAGGGTGCAGCTGCAACAGTTTTCCTGGCTTTTTGCAGCTTCTGCCAAAGATTTGGTGCAAGCACCATAAAAGGGATAGTGAAGAATGTCACGAGCTAGACCAGGGAAAAGCTGGTCTAACTTGTGGCACTCGACACTAGATTTTGAGGGTTTTGTAACCCTCATACTGTACTTGGCTGAATTAAAGAAAGCACTAGGCTACCACCAAGGGACAGTCTCAAGCAGCATAACACATACAGTATTACAATTACTATAGTATGCATCAGAGTAACAGGCATGTTATTCAGCCTCAGGTTCCCAACAGTTTCTACAACTAGCAGTTTTCCAGTCCCTAGTGTCAAGTCCATAATATTTACTGGTACCACTTGTCTTTATTGTTTGTAAACCTGTTCATATCACAAGGAGAGGGGCTTTTGGAGGCTTGGCCATCCTTAATCTATCATAGGCCTGTAAACATCACTGTCTGCCCAATCTTCATCTACTCTCTGCCAGCTTTTTTGCACTACTAAATCTCTGTAGAGAGTATTTAGTCAATCAGTAGCTGGTAAATGAAAAATGGAAGCAGTGTTTATGTGTTACATTAATGTTTCTACTAGTAATGTTTGTTTTGCTTTGTGCATTACTCTTATGGTAATGATGAGTGGCTTGTTTCTTAGTTATTTGGGACTGGCATAGGTGCCACATGTTTTGCAAGTTGTTGTGGGTGCCAGTTTTTAAATGCCAACACTGGGACCCCATCTCTGATATCAGCTTTCACTTTTTTTTAATTTACATTTTTTTGTGTGTTTTATCCGTGGTTTTCTCCCCGATCCTGGGACCCCGGCAGACACGGCTGTGCATGCCCATAGAGGCTTGCATGCACATCGGGTACTGGTTTGGCCCCTTCCACACCACCCCATGGCTGTCATCAGGCTCCCCATTGCCTGAACTGCAAGCTGTCCTCCACCAGGTGTGAGTCAAGGGCTGGGGAAAACCCCTCATTCTTCCCCGGGAGAGGAGAGCCACCTCGAGGCAACTCAATCCCACTCCTCACCCTCCGTCCGCTGACCCCTGACAACCTGAGTTTGTTTCAGAACCTGAGTCACTGGCGTGACACAAGGTGTGGTGTCAAGATCCTCAACCCTCAGCACCACTGGGCTGGCTGTCGGCTTTCACTGTTTTTAAAATGCTGACACTGGGGGCCCCATCTCCATTGTTGGTGCTCAGTTTGTTTTAGTACTAACATCAGAAACTCTCCGGTGTCAGGCTTCACATGTTTTAGTTTTTGAATACCAATACTGGGAGATCATTTCCTGTGACAGCTTTCCATTTTTTTGAATGCTGACACCAGGAGCCCATCTGCTTTTAATTATAAGTGGTTGCTGACCCACTGATTCAGAAAGGATCATTAGATATAGCCTAACAGGGCTGATCAACCATGGCACAGTGTCATAATGTCGCAGTCAAAACTGGGCACTGCCACAATGCTGCATGTAAAACAGCATGCAGCAAAACAATGTCAGTACAATATGCTGAACAGCACATGCCGCTGCAACAACTTTGTTTTTGTGGTGTGCTTCCTGCACCACTCAACATGGGGGACTTCGTCCCCCCACACCTCTGACTAATTATAATCAACTCAGGGGGGTTGTGGATGTTGGGGGGTAAGAAAAAAACTCACCTCCAGTAAAATTCTTGTTTTCAGCAAAAAAAAAGCCACAGCATAGTGGGACCTGGAGAGAACCCAACCACAGTACCAAGTCCCTGACACCACCAGAGGCAGGTGCTCTAGCCACTCCACCATGGGAGCAGCTCAGCAAGGCACCACCCAGATAGCATCCTTAACCTCCCCCACTGGCAGCCTACAGCAACAGGGGTAGTGGTTTCTACCGCATGCTCTAAAATTCCCTGTCACTGTAGAACCATTAGCGCTTTGTTCAGCACTGTTTTTCATGCATGGTTTTATCCACTCTGTCTTAACCCAGTACCGTCAACCACTAGGGTGGGATCACTAAAGACAGTCATTTGTCTTTTTTATAGGGACTGTGCAGTCACTAATGGTTTCTGACTGCAGCATGAATTACAGCCCAACTCACTAAGGGCTGCTCAGGCTACTACAAATCTCCAGTCCCAGCATACTCGCAGGTAGTAGAGTTTTGTCACCAGTATCACTGCCCCCCACCACCACCAAATTATCTCATTCCTGCTGCTGCCACAATTGGACTCAACCATGGCCCCCGAACAAACCCTTACTACCACTGCTGTACCCAGACCTATCTCTGGCCACCAAATGATCTACCTCATGTTGCTCTGAACACCCCACTCAATCCATCTCTGGCCTCTAATCAAATTCCTTCACATTACTGCCACTGCACAACTCACCATTTGCCCCAGAGAACCTCCCTAAAGCTGCTGCCTCCCCAAGGAGTGCTCAGGTTGCTACTGTACATCTACTGCATATTTGCACAGAGGGAAGGTTGCAGACAAAATGCTGGTGTGGCTTTGGTGTTCAAGGAGTCAATGATGTAGTATCCTGGCATATGCTTGAACAAATAGAAAAAATGTTTTAAACAAACTTACATCTGTGCTAAATGAGAGTACTAACTGGAAAAAAAGGCCAGTGCTGTCATTAAGCACATATATTGGTTTGTTTAAAACATTTTTGTATTTCAACCCAACATTCATGAGTGCACTTCATCTTTGACTTATGGAAGATGGATGTTGTGGTTTGTGGATTATCAGGTGTGCTGCTGCTAGCTTGAGGGTTTCAGCCCATATTGACATTTTAAAGCCTTCTTTGTTTTTTACCAAGTTAAAGTTTTTCGGTGTCATATTATATTATTTATTTAAAATTTGGTAACCAGGAAAGGCACACTGAGTGGAGGCTCATTTCCCGGTGCAACCCAGGGGAATGTTATATAGTTTTGTTAGGACATTGTTAGTGAGATATTTCAGGGCAGTGTTTTGTTTTTGTTTGTTTTTTTAGATAGTGAGGTCCTGATCGAGTCAGCATCCTGCACATTTCTGCACATACTTTGCTCTGCCTGACTTAGCAATCAGTCAGCAAGTAAGCTGCCTGCCCAATGGTGTGTTAATATTTGCTGCTGTGGGATACTGAAAATATCATACATTTGCAGCCCCGACTTTGCCCATCTGGGGTCATTATTCCATTTTAAACTTATACTGTATTTTTGGTTGCAAACCTTTCCCGGAAGAAAACTGATGCTTCTGGCATCTTGGAGTTGGTGGCCTGTGGACAAATTGTTCAGCTCACTCAGGTGTCTGTGCTGAAGTCACACTCTTCATTGCAGAAGACATTGCATGCTGAGTGGCTGGTGCATGGCTGTGGAGATGAGGATTGAGTGAACTGGTGCTGAAGTGAGCCAGCTTTCCTTTCTGAGTGCTGTCTCAATTCTGAAACAGAGTAACTGGTCAATAGAGTGCTGATACAGCATCTCAGTTTTGGCTGGTGGACCCTGTCATGACCTTTCCCCATCAGATATTGGTGAGAGAGGAGTGATGGGGTCCTGTCAAAAGAGGACTTGACCTATGGGACTGAATCAAGTGCCATCTTGCAGGCAGCTGGTATGAGATATGTGAGACTGGTTGTTTCTTCCCCCTCTTCTTCAGGAATGCTGTTGCTGGTGGTGTGTGATGGATTACTTCCAACAGGGCCTTCATACTAACTAGCTATAGGACTTGTATTGATCAAAAGTTTGGTTTTGGGTGGACTAAGAAAACACAGACTAATGACTTCTTCTGTGTGTACTTCACCTGGTGGCAGTAAGTAAAGTATGATGCATTGTAAACTGCTCAAGCAATTGTAATTCACATTGCTATGCCCGTGCAGGACTCCTTCTCTTCATCCTCTGTCTTTTTTATTTAAAAAAAATATTTTGCGGTTTTGTTAGGTATGTGTTAAGAGAAAAGCAGTAGGGGTTTCTGGATGTATTTATTAAATGAGTTGGGCGTGTGTGTTTTCAGGGAGTGGATGGTTGGTTTAGTTGTTAATCTTTTTTAGTAATCAGAAAAAATATGCATTGGTAAGTGCCCTGGGAAGCATGTTTATTCCATGGACCATTTCAGCATCTCTTCTTCTTTGAAGGATACTCTGTAGGATTGTTGTACTCTGTATGATTCCCACCCTGAGGATCATCAGGAAGTGGAGCAAGTGCTGGGGTTTAGGTAAAGGGGGTGACATCAGGGAGGGTGGGATTGAAAAAGGGTGGTCTAATGGATGCCAGGGAAATGTTGTGGTCAGGATAGGGGTACTTCCTACCTGACCCCGATACATAGGACTCTGCTGCAAAAGAACAGGCAGGAGATAGTCAGATCGGCTAACTCTGCCCTCCCCTTAAGGTCATTGTTTGTGACACTAAGTCTCTCAGGAATAAAACCACAGTGAAAGAAAGTTTCTTTGCAAACTCCTTAACTGACCTACATTGTATCACAGAAATCTGGCTGGGTGATGACTCTGCCCTGTGCTGGGGCATCTATCCTGGACAGGTATTCAGTGTTACTTTGCCCAAGGTGGGAGCACAGAGGGGTTGGGGTGGCCATCTGTTTTAGATCAACTTTGGGACTCATGGCATGCTCCACATTCATGATTGGGTCCTTTGAATGTGTGGATGTTAGAGTGGGCCAGTTGTAGGCTGCTAAATCATTGTCATGCACCGAATCATGGGCACAAGAGTGAGTTCCTGCATCAGCTGCTAGCTTTTGGCAGAGAGCAATCTTGTTATCAGAGCAAGGAGGCAGCTGACTAATGAACTGGAACTTTATTTGCTAGAACACTTCTTTTTGTTATTTTTTTATTTATAGATTTTATGGTATTACAGCATAATACTGTAGCTCACATCAAAGAAGAAATGAGGTATGCAGACCTCCACATCACATGTACAGGAATACAATAACTTAATTCTGTAAGGTTTCTAAGTCCAAGCAATGTGAGGAATACCAACAGATTATTTATTTATTTTTATTTAGTTTTTGTTAACCAGATAAGGTGCGCTAGCCAAAGTTGACTATTTTCAGGCACGACCCGGGAGAATACGTGCATAAAATGAGATGAGATTATACAATACATAATATATAGTATAGGTACATACTATATCGTACAGGTAAATTAGCATACAGATCAAGTCAGACAGTACTTGAGATAATACATGTAGCTATGCAGAGATGACAAAAGTGACATTAGTATATGCAAATAACTGAAACTGGGCTAAGTGGCAGCTATAAAGACATTTTATAGCAAAGCTTGTTTGGAAGTGCAGCAGTGTCTTCGGCGAAAAAGGGTGATTAGCTGTGAGGTATTAAGTGGGATCAAAGCATGTGCAGGGGTCCTGGGATAGGTGGCAATATAGTTCTTTTTTGAAGATTGGGTGGGAGTCAGCCTGCCTCAGGGCAGGAGGGAGGGAGGGAGTTCCAGGTGGCTGGGGCGGTGCAGTGAAATGCTCTAGAGCCTTTCGAAGTAAGACACCTGGGTACGGTAAGTAGAAATTTGTTTGGCGAGCGTAGTCCATGGGCAGGAATCTGTGGTACAAGTAGAGCTGCAAGGGAGGAGGTGGGTTTGGTTATGGTTACAGAGTCTGTTAAGGTCCTAGGGAGTACAGGTGGTAGGCAGTTGGGGAGAGCCAGCCTAGGTCACTCTACAGTATGCAGTGGGGCTTGAGGCGATGGGAAGAAGAGGCATACTGACACATGTTGTTATGCGTGACATCCCATTTATGGAAAGCAGTCTTACGGGCATTAGTAAAGGTAGGGACACCATATGTCAGTGCTGGAAGTGGAATACCCTTGGCAATTGCCAATTTGGCAGATGGTGTTAGCAGGTGACAAGTCTTATAGGCAATTTCAAGTTTGGCATTTGTTGCTTTACAGGTTGACTGGATGTGCAGAATGAAATTAAGGGATTTATCAAGGAGGACTCCCAGGTATTTGAAGGATGTGACACCGTCGATGAGAGATCCCCCAGAGTCATGGAATAGGAGGGGTTCCTTACAGGTCCTGAGTTTGGGGGCAGTGACAAATAGCATGGCTTGGGTCATTTTTTGTGTTAAGGATGAGCTTATTAGCATTTAGCCATGTTTTCACATTCCTGAAATCCGAGGAGACGTTTTTGCTAATGATGTTAACTTTGTCAGCACTGGAGTAGAGGACAAGATCATCAGCATATAAGATAGCTGAGCAGGAGAGTATGGTATAATCTATGTTGTTGATGTATAGCAAGAAAAGAAGGTGTCCAGCATGGAGCCCTGGGGTACTCCAATGTCAGTGCTGGTCACATCTGAGACAGCGGAGTTGAATTTAACAAGTTGTAATCTGTTTGATAGGTAGTTGTTAAACCAGTCAACTATTGAGGGTGAGAATTTAAGTTTATGCAGGGTTGAGAGAAGCAGGGGATGATCAACAAGATTGAAAGCTTTGGTAAGATCGATAAATATTGGTCCAGTGAGTAGGCCTTTGTCCATGTTGCACAGTACATCGGTGGAAAATTTGAGAAGAGCAGTTGAGGTACTGTGCCCTTTTCTGAAACCATGCTCAGTGTCTGACATAAGGTTGTTCTTTATGAGATAGTCAATGCTTTGGGTTGCAACAAGCTTCTCCAATAGCTTGCTTAGCACAAAGAGGATGGCTATGGGCCTGTAGTTGTTGATATCCTTTGGGTCTCCTTTTTTAAGGATAGGCATAACTCAGGCAGTCTTCCAGAGATCTGGGACAATACTGAGAGAGAGAGAGACAGAGTGAAAATCTTGGCCAGTGGCGAGGCAATCAATGGTGCCGCTAGCTTCAGGAGTCATGGCTCGAGTGAATCTGAGCCGGGGCTAGTGTTGTCAGATATGTTTTGCAATAGCCTTTGGACCTTAGATCTAGATATAACTTTAAAGCAGGGGGGGTAGTAGTTAGTTGGCAATGGTCAGCAGCAGATGCAGATCTCTGGGGTGTGCAGTAAGGCTGAGATGCTATGGGAGGTGAAGCAAAGGACGAGGTGTGCTGAGACAGGTCCGTCTGTTAAAGGCATTCACTGTAGTGTTCGAGTTGTTGCAATGCACACCATTTTGGATCATATCTCCTGGGGTTGATGACTGGGTAGCCCCAAGAAAGGTCTTGATGTGTGTCCAGAATTTTCTAGGGTCACCAGCAGAGTTTGTGAGCAGTTCCTTGCAGTAGATGCTCTTTGCTGTTCTGATTTGTTTTTTACAGGTGCTCTGAGAGGCCCTGTAGGTCTTGTAATCCTCCGGTAGTCTGGACACTTTATACTTCTTCCAGAGTTTGTCCCATGTGCACAGGTTAGCCAGCAGATCCTTGTGTAGCCATCTTGTTTGTTTACCCCTGACCCTTCTGGCGACCTTCGGGGTATGTTTATCCTGAAGTGCTGTGAAATTATCAATGAAGATATCAAGGGCTATTTGAACATCATGGGAGTGATAGATGTGAGATACAGGATACATCATAGAGGAAAGCTTCCATGTCCAGTTTGGCAAAGTTGGTAATTGTGAAGTAGCATGGAAGGAGTGGGGGAGCAGTCTCCAGGCTCCATAAACAGAAAGTGGGAGAGTGGTCTGTGATAGCATCTACCAAGATGCCTGCTGTTTGCACATGGTCAAGGTGATTCACCAGTACCCAGTCTATGAGGGTGGAGGTAGTTAGAGAAGGGGTGGTTCTAGTGGGTTCAGTTAAGATCTGGTGCAAGTTATAGGTCTGCATTAGTGTCAGCAGTGTGCTGTGAGTTAGTCCCAGCCAGTTTAGGTTAAAGTCACCTAAGATTATGACCCTGTTTTGCTTGGCGTTTGTGACGATTTGATTAAGTAAATCCTGAAGACCTGTGATACCTCCAGTGGGTGGGTTGTTGGTGCAGATAATGTGGAGTTTTTTTGTGCCAAGGACAATGGTTGTGTGTAGGGACTCACAGACTGAGGGTGAGCCAGTGGGTGGGCAGACCATAACATCAAGATGGTTGTTATAGTGGAGAGCACCCCCACTCCACGTTTTGGGGAAGGCCTATCTCTCCGTATCAAGGAGTAATTGGGCAAGGAACATAAGGAGTCCAGAATGTGAGGCTTGAGCCATGTTTCATATAGGGAGAGTAGGTCAGGATTGTACACTTTCATCCATGCCTCGAGATCAGCAAAGTGCCTGGTAGTGCTCCTAATATTCAAATAGGCAATGAGAAGCACTTTTCCTGAGAGGCAGAGTGGTGGAAAGAGGGGCCAGGGTTAAGTTTTATGTCCCCTGACAATAGGATGATGAGGAGTAGGAGAAACCACAGTTTAATAGTGTGGAAAGGGAGATGAACCATTTGTGTCATTTTGTATTTTCTGAGCATATGAAATGAGTTGTAGGTACAACCCTTCAGAAGGATAAGGGTGGTGTAGGCATGCACATGTTGTGCATGCCTACAACATGTGCATGCACAACATGTGCATGCACATGTTGTGTTTCGGCAAGTTGGTTGGAGAAAGTAAAGTCATTGTGTTGTGAGGTATTTTCTCCATGGTAGTTGTTGATTGGAACAGAAGTAGATACCCCATGTAAGCATAATAGTGGTATCAGAGGCAGGATTCATCTTCCCAATCTATGAGTTGCCAGTTTTGGCAGGAGACTGCAAATGTTTACTGTGGCAAGAGTGAGTGTTCCTGAGTGACTCATGGTGAGCTACTGTGGACCAGAAAACTGATTGTTACTGTAGATCAAAGACCCAGAAAGTGTTAAATTCCTGAAGGTGATGAACATTGGCTTAGGGCATGTGCAGGATGTAAAAGTTCTTTGTTAGAATCTTCCCTTTGTTCTCCAAAACAGTTGTGAATATACCTCAAAGACAAGCACACATCCTTTAAGAAAGTCAGATGGAAATATGGATTCAATGCAGCACTCCACAACTCAGAAGCCTGTATAAAAGATTTATTGTCCTCACTTTTGCTTTTTGATGTCTTCCAAAAAAGTTGATTTATGATGAGAATGCCAAACCCTGGTGGTGATGTTTTGTAGTTTTAGTCCAGGAAATGTTCATAGATGTTATGTCCAAGAATGGTCCAGTTCCTCCAAGAAGAAACACATGAAAAACCACAAAAGCTAAACCACTGACAGAGACAAGCACAAACAGCCAGCTACTAGCGGTGGCAAGAGCAAGAAAAATTAACTATATTAACATAGGAATGAAGGCCGATTGAACAGCCTGTAGAGCATTGCCACTCTCACCACAAATTGGTATGATCTGTCCATATAATCAGGCAGACAGTTCCCATGTAGGACTTATTCATGGGGGGAGAAAGTGGCTTAGTTATCTATAGACAGGCACTTATTTATTTTATTTTATTTAGCTTTTGTTAACCGGGTAAGTGCACGAGCCATCAAATGACTATTTTCAGGCACGGCCCGGGAGAGTACAGACATGCAGAAACTTAACAGGATAACAATTTATAAGTGCTTTACATACAATGAATTAAAGAGGATACAATATATCAGAATACACAAAGTAAAGCGCTTTACATACAGTGAGTTAAAGTGGATACAATATATCTGAGACATAGAGAGTAGACCATTCATAAGTTCATAGGTGCCTACCTATGCAATGAATAGAGAGGACCTTGGACAATAAATTATCAGGTGACATATCACATGAGCAGAACAAGGTACACAAAAACAAAAACAGGTAATACAAAAGGAAGAAATAACCATTGACAGCAGGGGGTGTCATTAAGGAAAAGGTCAGTAAGTGAGAAAGAGGAGAGCAAGCCATGAAATTAGATTATATGAGTGTATATAAGTGTAAGGGAGATGCCTGTAGTGCAAGATTGTATATGGGCAGGGAAAGGGAGCCAGGACAGGCTGAGGCAGTAAGAAGGTAATATAGAGGTGAGGAAATACTATTGTATGGCCAGATACATCAGTCATTAGGTAGGGTGAAAGCAAGAACAGGTATCAGCAATCATCAGATTCAAGTGCAATTTTCTCTTAAAGCATGTGTGGGAGCTAGAAAGTCTAATTTCGAGGGAAAGGGAATTCCACAGCTGTGGAGTTGCATGCTCAAATGCAACAGTTCCTTTCCTAGTGCGGCACCTCGGCAAATTCAGAAAGGATTTATTAGCTGATCGTAGACCATGGAGTGTGTCCTGAAAAACAAGCATAGCTGCAAGACACCTAGGGGTTTGATTTTGAATTATCGAATCAATAAGAGATCCAAGGTAGTATTTCCTACTAGGTAATGGAGGTAGCCAAACAAGATCATTATAAATTTGACAGTGGTGTTTAAGCCGAGGAGCAGCAATGGCATAGTGACATATGTTGTTTTACGTAATATCATCTGAGTAGGTCAGTTTTACGAGCAGCCCCAAATAAGGGAACCTCATTGGTTAGGGTGGGGAAAAGAATCCCCCTTGCAATGACCATTTTAGCCGATGGCATGAGCATATAACTAGTCTTATATGCAACGCCCAGTTTGGAGTTGACAGCTCTACAAACAGACTGTACATGAAGATTAAGATCAAAAGACTGATCTAGCAGGATGCCCAGGTACTTAGAAGAGGTCACACATTCCAGTAATTGACCTTCTAAGTCCTGCATTGTCAGTGCTGTTGTGCAAGCCTGGAGCTTTGGGGCCAGTCCAAGCAGCATGGCTTTAATTTTGCCAGTGTTGCGAGCCAGTTTGTGGTCATATAGCCAGTTTTGGAAATTGTTAAAGTCAGAGGAAAGGGTTGTATTGATAGTGTCTATATTAGTAGAACTTGTATGGATAACAAGATCACCAGCATATAGAATAGCAGAGTAGGATTTTAGAGCAGCTGCAACTTAAACAGATGGCCTGGTCTCAATTAAGTTGAATTGGGAACCCATAGGCTATTGCATGGCATGGTGACCTGCCCTATGTATACAGTAGATTTTTAAAGAAATTAACTGCAGCTCACAAACTGATAGGTGTGCTATGCACCAACATATTACTATCTACTGACTAAGCTTAACAAAATGCATAACTAAAAAAAATGTTATATTGGAGCAGCATATATACACTTGCAAAAGTAGACTATAACATCTGTTATTCAGCATAGACAAGACGTAGCCATGTAACAACCCTATTAACAAGGGATATACAGAAAACCTGCTGAAAAATACCCTAAGTGCAGATAGTTTAGCATTAAGAATGTCAAAGCTTGAACCAAGCTTCCTTCCTTATTACTGCATGGGCGCTTCACATATGCCCCCACTGCAGTTTATTGTACCTCAGCCCGCTTCATCTGAAATGTGTGCTGGGGGGTTTAAGGATTCAGTATGTTTTTCAGCAAATGTAGGGGCTGCCACAGAATCCACAAAGACATGGGGTTTTGAGCTATGTCTGATCTGTAGCTGAGCTGGAAAATTAAGGAGTGCCTCGATGCCATGTTGTAGTAACTCCTCCTTCACAATCTGCAACTCCTTCTTTCTGGTTTGTGTTTGTGACGGCAGGTGAGGGAAAAAGGAATGGCAATTGCCCTACCACATTATTTCTCCCCGTGAATGAGAGGCCTGAAAGAGAGCTATTCAAGCTTTCGATGCAGACAGTGTGGCAGTGGCCACATATGGTTGTTGCTGTGAGCCACTTCATGCTCTGGGGTACTGGGAGATGATGAATATTTTCAGGATCTTGACCCCAGAATCTACAGACAGCAATTGTAAGTCCTGGAAAATTAATCTGTTTACAGAAGGTAGTATATTCACAGCTCCCGTGTACTTTGAGGGGAATCCCCACGATTCGAATGTTGGCTTGCCTTTGTGTATTTTCCAGGGTTTCTATTTTTGATTTCAGCAGGGTAAGATCTCGGACAAAGGCCGCATTACATTCCGACTGTTGTTCCTTGCCCTCCAATAGATCTTTAATTGCAACAAGCCTTTGTGTAAGGTAAGTAAGCAAAACAAAGAGAAAGAAAAAAACACTATGGTTCTCAAAGGACATGGCTGGGATGGTAGGAGAGAAAAGTCTAGCTTTCAGGAGGCACAAGGAAACACAGACTGGGAAGACTGGGAGCTCTATCTGGAAAAGAAGAGGGGAGGCAGGGAAAGAAGTCAGGAGCGCAAAGGTGCAAACAGAGGAAACAATAGCCTAGGCAATTAAGAAAGGAGACAAGACCTTTTCAGGTACATTAGTAATAGAAAAAAGACCGGGGAGGGATTTTGAGGTAAAAAAATGAGGAAGGGGTGTGCGGGGGAGATCTAGAACAAGCAACAATCCTGAACAAAAATATTTTTGTTCAGTATTCAGAGAAGAAGAGGGAGAAGGACCACTATTGGGGGATAGGAGCAGCAATGGGAAAGAGGTGGACACTAGCACATTTATGGAAGAAAGATTATTAAAGGAACTTGAGAATCTGAAAAAGGACAAGGCTATTGGGCTGGATAGGATACATCCCAGAATATTAAAAGAACTTAGAGAGATGCTGGCAGTACCACTAACAGCCATATTCAGTAAACTGATAGAGACGGGGTGGGTCAAGGGGACTGGAAGAGGGCAAATGTAGTCCCTCTTCACAAAAGTGGGAAGAGAGAGGAGGCTGGCAACTACAGGCCAGTCAGCCTTACCTCAGTGGGGGGGAAATTAATGGAATCACTGCTAAAGGAAAGAATTGTGATATATCTTGAATCCAGTGGAGTACAGGATCCAAGATGGCATGGATTCACAAAGGAAAGATATTGTCTAACACGTCTGAAAGATTTCTTTGACTGGGTGACCAGAGAGGAAGATAGGAGAGGGGTGGTGGATGTGTGCTACCTAGATTTCAGCAAGGCCTGTGACACCGCCCATATAGGAGGTTGATAAATAAGTTGGGAAACTTGGGAGTGGGCCCTAAGGTGGTCAACTGGGTCAGAAACTGGTTGAGTGACAGGACACAGAGGGTGGTGGTAAATGGCGTTCAATCTGAGGAGAGGGGGGTGACCAGCGGGGTGCCACAGGGATTCATGCTGGGGCCACTCCTCTTTAATGTCTTCATAAGCAACATAGCAGGGTAGCTTCAGGGGAAGGAATACCTCTTTGCAGATGACCCTAAGATCTGCAACAGGGTTGACACTCAGTGGGGTTGTGGAAAAATGAGAAAGGACCTAAACGTGCTTGAGGATTGGTCAAGAGTGTGGCAGCTAAGATTCAATGCAAAGAAGTGAAAAATCATGCACTTGGGGTGCAGAAATCCAAGGGGTGAGTATAAGATTGGGAGTGAGGTACTGATGGCCACCAGTCAAGGAAGGGACCTGGGAGTAATCATATCTGATGACCTAAAGGTAACCAGACAATGTGAGAAGGCTGTGGGGATTGCCAGTGGGATGCTAGGGTGCACAGGGAGAGGTATCACAAGCAGAAGCAAGTTCTAGCCAGAGCTGATACGGCTGTGATGAGTTGCCAAATGACCAAAGTTACACGTGTGCATAGAAAATTTTGAATTCCTGGGTGTAACTTGGCCATTTTTGGAGTTGTTGCACCAAATTTTCAACATGGGCTTTTGGAGACCCCACCTCATAAAGAGTGCCACTGTCATTTCATTCACTTGTCGTGAAAGGTGATTTTGCAGAGCGACCAAGCCATTCTGTACCACAGGTAGGAAAACATATTTCAGGCAGGATGTGAAATATTACAGCTATATTGTTAATAAGGAGGTGTGCAAAAATGGCAATGTTTAAAATCTGGAGTGAAAATATTAAAAACTGGCAAAGTTAGGAGTGTGCATAGAAACTGTGCAATGCATGCTCATAATACAGCCATTTTTGGGAATTTTTTCAACAAATTTGGAACATGGGCTTTTTGGGACCTTTCCTCATGAGCAGTGGCACTATTGTTTCATTAATTGGTCCCAAAAGGTGATTCTGCACAGCGACCACAAAATCACCTTTCAGGACTAAATAATGAAATTACAGTGACAGTGTTCATGAGGTGAGGCCCCAAGAACCCCATGTTAAAAATTTGGGGCCAAAATTCCAAAAAATGGCTGATTTATCAACATAAGTTGAAAACCCTTTTGACTGTCATTATACCACACTTACCTTTGATTCTTCAGTTTGTGGTTCGGCTTTGAAGAGTGCAGATGTGTCCCGATCCAGAGAAGATGACAGTGCCAACCTCCAGACATAAATATGGGGTAATGGGGGGTAAGGGGAGATGGATGCTCAGTGGGAGGGTGGAGATGGGAGAGTGGGGACTGGGATGATGACGAGGGACCGTATTCTTTTTTACAGCTAAAAAAAACACGTCAGGGGATGGTTTTCTTTATTTACAGGAAAAAAGGGCATAAATTTGGTACACTGGGGTTGGATCCCAGTATGCCACATAAGTGGCGGGTACATGATGCTGACATTGGGATTGGGCACCCCGATGTCAGTGTGGGAAAAAAAAGGAACAAAATATACATTTGGGCACACTGAGTTGGGCTCCCAGTGTGCCACATGAGTTGGAGGGTACATGATACCGACACGGAGGTTGGGCAGTCCGATGTCATCACAGGGAACATAAATTTGGGCACACTGGGGTGTGCTCCCAGTGTGCCATATGAGTTGGGGAGTGCATAATGCTGACACAGGGATTGGGTACCCCAGTGTCAGTGCAGGGATGGAGAATGAAGGGAGAAGGGAGGACAGCAGCAGTGGGATGGTTTGGGAGGGTTTTCTTTTCTGCCAGTGTTGTGAGAGAGCGGGGAGGACAGGAGCTGTGGGAGGCAGCAGGAGGAGTCCCATTCGAAAGATGGTGGCGGCGATGCAACTGAGCATGCGCGGCACTCACGCATTCACAAGACAGTGACACCAGTGAGTTCTTGCCCCGTAATGCAGAAGTAACAGCCAAAATAGTGCGGCTGTTACTCCATAGCAGCAGATCGTGGCAGAGTGTTTCAAGTTCTGTTGGACTTTTGGAAGGATACTTCCAAAAGTCCAATGGAAGGTGCCATGATCGGCAGTTTTAAGGCAAGATATGCCAAAATGGCAGTAGGCTCCACCCACAGCTGTAAAAAGGAGGTGGTCATGCCACTGTACAGATCACTAGTGAGACTTCATCTGGAGTACTGTGTCCAGTTCTGGAGACCACATCTATGAAAGGACATAGACATAATAGAGGCAGTCCAGAGAAGGGCAACAAAAATGGTACAAGAACTGCACCAAAAGTCATATGAATAAAAACTAGGGGACCTCAATATGTATTCCCTGGAGGAGGGGGTATGATAGAGACATTCAAGTTCATCAGGGGTATAAAACAAGGTACAGGAGGGTAGCATCTTTCAGAAGATAAGGTGTACAAGAACAAAGGGGAATGATATGCGGCTAGAGGGGGGGTGGTATCAGGGGCAATGTAAGGAACTGCTTTTTCACTGAAAGAGTAGTGGATGCTTGGAACAGCCTCCCTGCAGAGGTGGTGGGGAAAAAACAGTAGGGGAATTCAAGGGACAATAGGGAGGAGAGGAGGGAAGATATCAACTACGGTCAGCGGTAACGCATTAGGTAGAGAAAAGGGGCAGAATAGGGGGGCCATACGGTCCTTATCTGCAATCACCTTCTGTGTATCTGTGTAACTGATGGACCTCATCAGTGACATGGTGTTGGAGACCCCAAGACTGATTGTTCTCAAAGACTTCAATGCCTGGGTCAAAGACGAAGCCATGTCTTTTGGTCAGCAGTTAGAAACACAGAAACATAGAATGTGATAGCAGATAAAGGCTGTTGGGCCAACCCACTCTCCTCATCTTTTCTTCATTTTTTTGCTGCCTGGAGCAGTCTTGCAGCAGAAACATTGTAGTGGGGGTGAAAACAGTTGTGGGATTCATAAATGTCTGGCACAGGTACAAGAGAACCATAGGGGTATGGAAAGGAGAGGAAGCAATGGTGCCATACATCAAGTAAGGTCTGCAGCAAAAAAATGAAGTTTTTTTTTTTCTGTTGAGAAGTGCAATGGGTTTATAAGTTCTTTTCTCCAAGGTGTCCTCCATTCAAAATGGGATCTCTTCAAGCAGCCTATCATGGGCCAGCAGTACTAGTCCTAAAATGGGCCACGGTGTTTGGCTATCCTGGTTAGAGCTTTTCCCAGTTTTGGAAGACACGGTTCTCGAGGTGATCATTGGATTGTGTCCCACCTGCTGTCAACTGGACTAGAGCCCACCCAGAAACTTACTGGCTGTGTGTGTGTGTGTGGGGGGGGGGGTCTAGGTCTGATTATTTCAGAGATCATCAGGTCATCTCTGAGGGAGGGCATTTACCTTGCCACTCTTGGAGTAGGTAATTGATAAGATAGTGATGATGCAGTTGTAGGCTCACATGGAAAGTTATGACATCTATGAGCTTCTCCCGTCAGGATTTCAGCCTCAATGCAGCACAGTGAGACAGCACTTGTCAAGGTGTTCAATGATGTCCTCATTATGAAAGGCAGAGGGCATTGTTCCATTCTTGACCTCATTGACCTCTTGTTGGCTTTGGCACAATCAACCACAGGGTGCTTTTGGAATGAAGGAAGCAATATGTGGGTCTCATCAGCACTGTTTTGTGTGGGTTAGAATCCTACTGGTCTGGAAGGACACAGAAGGTCATTTTGGATAATTCCATCTCTGAGACAACTGCTTTGTACTGTGATGTGCCTCAGGGTTTGATCCTGGCTGCTGTGCTGTTTGCTTTGACATAATGCCCTTGGGTAACCTCATTAGGCAGTATGAGTTGCACGTTCACTGTTACGCAGATGACAACCAACTAAACCTGTCATGTGTACCAGATGGGGTAAATGTGGGTTCTGTGCTGTGCTGTTGCCTTAAGGAGATCAGTTACTGGATGACCTCCAACTGGTTAAGTCTCCACTCAGGCAAGACTGAGGTGATGGTTATTGAGCCAGGTTGCCGAGGGTCGACAATGACATGGAGTGAAACTTGATTGCCAGCTTTAAATAGTGATGTCCTTAGAGCTACGGATGTGGTTAAGAATCTATGGATCACAATGGACTTTAAGCAGACTCTGGATAATTAGTTGCTGGCATTTGTACATAATGGCTTTTTCCATCTTTGAAACATCACCTGGATCAAATAATTTCTAGTGCTGATGACTTGATTGCAACATTCCATGCCTTTGTTACCTCCAGGATGGATTGCTATAATGCTCTCTACCTATGGATATCTGGGAGTCTGATGCATCACCTGCAGCTGGTCCAGGATGCTGCAGCAAGTTTGATCTCCAGGACTTCCCACAGAGGTCACATTATCTGGTGCTGCAGAAACTGTACTGGCTACCCATTCAGTGCTATGCCAGCTTCAATATATGCTTGTTGCTATACAGGGCTCTACATGGTCTGTGTGCTGGCCATCTAAAAGAGCTCTGGACTCTATTTACCTCTGTCTGCCCTCTCTGCTCCACCAATGCTGGTTTATTGCTGTTCCCACAGTGTAGGCTAAAGCATGTTGGGGAAAGGTAATAAGATAGCTATGCCTATATTATGGAATGCATTGCCTGGCAATGTTAGATCTGCCAGCCTGGTGGTGGCCTTCAAAAGGGCCCTGAAATTGCATCCATTTAATTTTGCTTATTACCTAACCTAACTTTACTTATTTATTAGTTAAATCTTTAGTTATGACCAAAGTAGCTTGCAAGAAGATATGTGGTACTTGTTGAAACAATTTGTTATTTATGTTGAAATCATTATTTTTATGTTCTGTTTTTTGTGATTAGTGTGTCTGGTGCCCTATGCCCAGGAAAGGCACCAAAGAAATAAAATAACCTTGCCTTGGCAACTGTGTGACATCTTCTGGCTTATGACAGAGCTCGGCTAGTAGAATTTTCAGTCCCTGAAGTAACCCCCTCTCATTGCTTCCACAATGGGAACCATCCCAGTCCTTGGACAATATCCCTCCCATGTTGTTGCAGCTGTACCCATCCCCATCTCCTGAACAATTTCTCACCCACTGCTGCAAACTGCCCATACCCAGCTATGAATAATTTGCCACAAATTGACTCATCCCCACTATGATCAATCTCCCCTCATGCTGCTGCTGCAGCTTGAACAATTCTCTAGCCCCAAGCAATCCCCCCCCCCCGCAATACTGCTACAAGGTCTGTCACACTGCTGTGTCACCACAGCTGCTGGGGCCCATTCACTAGCCCCTGAGTAATCTCCCCTTACTGCCACCACCATCTGAATGATTCCCCAGCTCCCAAACAGACTCCATCACCACAACCACTGGATCAGTGAATCAGACAGAGACAATAGCAGAGCATAAAGGTAAGAAATAAAATTACATGTGTGTATCTGTTTGTATTCATTCCTGTGAGTTTGTGTTCATGTATGCATCCATGTCACAGTGCAAGTGTTTATTAGTCAGTGGGTGTACATAAGCACATGTATTGCTGTGTATGTGTACATGTCAGTGTAGTGTGGTGTATGTGTTTCATGAGTATACATCTGTGTATGAGTACATTTCTGTTCTCTGTATTTTTTTAGTAGTGGTGAGTACAATGTGACTGTGTCACTGCAAGTATGCATGTATGTATGTACAGTATGTGTCAGTCTGTATGCACATCTGTGTTTTGTAGTGTGTGTGCATGTTTCTACACTTGGTGTGTGATGTTGTGTTTTCATCTCCTTCTGCACACCCCACTGCTTTTAGCTTCTCAAGCCCTGCTGCCCACTATAGCTACCTTCCTTTGCAGCTTGTAATCTTTAGACACCTCAGGTCCTCTGACATCTGAATGTCAGAAGTAGCCAACTCCCGCTCATAGCCAGGGATAGGGAGAATAATCTAGGTATCCTCCTTGACCACAAGTTGACACTGGGATGTCAGGTGTCGGTGGTGATCCATGGAGATTTCTTTCACCTTAGGAACATAATCCAGATTGAGCCATTTCTCTGCCCTTATGATGTGAAGACACTGGTGCATGCTTCCGTAATATCCAGATTGGACTGTTATAATGATCTGTACAGGCAGTTGGTAAGACCACATCTGGAGTACTGTGTACAGTTCTGGAGACCCCATCTCCTCAAAGACATAGACAAGGTGGAGGCTGTCCAGAGGAGGGCAACCAAAATGATGCAGGGTCTGCGTCAGAAGACATATGAAGAAAGACTAAAGGAACTAAAAATGCATAGCCTTGAAGAAAGGAGGGAGAGGGGGGACATGATAGAAACTTTCAAATACCTCAAGGGAATCAACAAAGTCCAAGAGGGTAGCATCTTTCAGAAAAAGAGATGGGCAAAAACAAGGGGGCACAATTTGAAGATGGGGGGATGGCTCAGAGGTAATGTGAGGAAGTATTTCTTAACAGAGAGGGTTGTGGATACATGGAACAGTCTTCCTGAGGAGGTCGTAGAGTCAGAAACAGTGGAGGAATTCAAGAATGTATGGGACAGACATAAGGCAATTCTAGTGAGGGGTAGGAGGAAGTAGGCTGTTGGTTAACTAGGATCGGCAGCTTATCTGTTAGGTAGGGAAATGGGCAGACTAGGTGGGCCAAGAGGTCCTTATCTGCTGTCAAATTCTATATTTCTATGTTTCTATCTCAGGCTATATGAAGGTTTTATGCATTACTTGTAACTGGTGCAGAATGCCACAGCTCAATTGATTGACAGAGTTTCTCACTCTAATCATGTCTCTCCTGCTTTGAAGATGTTGCACTAGCTGTCAGTGAGTTGGCATATCTCCTTCAAAATAGGTTTAACATATGAAGCCCTACAAAATCTTTCTGGATACAGGCTACCTAAAAGATATTATGTGTCTATATGCTTCTGACACTCCCTCTGTTCCTCAGAGGTGGGCCTCCTGAAAGTCATTAGACTACACTTGCAGCTGTTTGTGGACTGTGCTTTCATGGTGGCAGCTCCAGTTCTCTGGATTCAACTGCCATACAAGCTTAGAAAGGCCCCCTCAGTTGAATCTTTTAAATGGAGTTAAAACATTATTTCTTTTTAATGGCTTACTCTCATACCCCACTGACACCTATGCACTTTACCTGTGGTAATTTTATGTTTAGTATCAAATTTATTGTGCTGCTGGATTTGTATTTATATATGCTTTGTAAGTCATCCACAGCCTGTGGAATTGGGATGCCTAAGGACAAAGAACTACTACTACTACTACTACTACCACCATCTGGGGAGGAAGAATCTTACTGTCTGCCAGCTAGAGAAGGCACAGTATTAGAGATGATAAAGTACTGGGCTGTGAATGTGAAGAGAGCATAGTGCTGGGCTGTGAAGTACCACATGTGACCTGAAGTGCAGCGTGTTATGTTACAGTGACAGGAAGGGCATGACATCAGTCCACAGGGTAGTAAGGAGCAATATTTTGGGTTTAGTAGCATACTAAGGGTTCCCCCAAACATTTTGCATCACTGCCTCCTCTTTCTTGGTTCCTGCCAGTTGTTCCTATCTATACACCAGCAAAACAGTCCCATCTTGGCCTCTGGCTGTGTGATATCCCAGGTCTTGGGCAGAGCACATGGGGACACATTACACTACTGGCTATGTCCAGCTGCCATGTAAACACAATGAGAGAGACATATTTTACAAATTGCCAAGACTGTCTCCCTTACTGTGATTATAAACTGTAGCTGGATGCAAGTTTTTGCAGCATGCTCTAGTTCCCATCTTAAGTTATGCAGACCACAAATCACTAAAAAGGGGGTGCCACAGTGGAAGTTATGTTCCACAGACTTGGGAGCCCAGCTCTCTAGATATGCTGCATTGGTTCCAAAGTGCCTGTTTTTTTCAGAAAAACACACACATATACTATAGAATATGTTTCAGGGAATCTCTTGAAAAATAAGGTTTGAGGATCCATTTTAAGGTGCACTCAGTCAAATAAAGTAGCAGTTTTACACTATACATTTACTGGTATGCACGTAATGCATTTTCCAAAAGTTCATTATTAGAGCTACAGGTTTGGCTCTGCAAAACAATCAAACACCTCAAACTTCAGATGTTCCTTTCCTTCGGACTGCAGTGAACTTCTGAGGCAAAAACGCAGGCATTGGTTTGACTAGTTCCCCTTGGTCTGCATAGTACAGATCAATCATACCAGTTGATTGCTAAACTGTAGTCCATACCTGAAAGAGTTAACTAGGAAGTGTGCATCAATCCCTTCATTATCACATCAGACTCAACTTGATGCCACAGTGCAGTAAAAAAGCTCACTTGTATGCTTGGCATCAGGCTGATAGATAATTTAGGAAGGGCACATGAGAGAATTTAGCTAGATAACCAGAATATTTCTGTTTAATTAAGTATATTTTATTGAGAATATTAGGGAAAAGAACAATGATACTTGGCAATTGAGCAACCATATGAGTTATGAAAAGCCAACAACTTTCACCTTTGTTCAGAAACATCACACAGACATACCTCTACAACAGCAGAGCACAGGATAGTTCTTACTTTATTTAGCAAGAGGAAAAGCAAGAGAAAAAAAAGCAGGCAATGAAAAAGCAGGACAGAAGAAAGCATATGCAGGAGAGGAACAGGATAAAGGTTATGAGATTACACATGTGCTGTCAGTTACACAATGCAAGTTCTGATGATGTGAAACAGGGGAGTTGAGGAAATCTTGGGAGAAGCTGCCCAAATTAAAATAATAATGCAAAAAGAGGAAAGCAAGAAAGCACTGTAAGTTTGTTAGGCAGTGAAATCTGAAGACCAGGTCCACCCACAGCCCTAAGATGATCAGTCTCATAATAACCCTCATGCTACTGCTTCCAGTGATGCAGAAACACTGGCTCCTCACACAAGGAACTAAGGGCAGTTCTTGCAGGATAAAACAAACTCAGGGAAACAGCAAACAAAAATAAAAGTTTTCTTGTACCACACTTCTCCGGCACTCATTAATAAATCTGTAGGTTCTTCTACTGCAAGTAGTTTCAGTTATTTTGTCCAGTGAAGCACGGTCCTTTGTGTTTGCAGCCACCATTTCTGCCTTCCAGGGCATTCAGACCAGTCACACTATTCCACAGTGGTAGAGAAAAAGATAACCAAAGAGCTCTGCAATGTGGGAGTATTTTAAAATTGACCCACAAATCCGTTAACAGCATGTTGCAATCTGTGTGACAGAAAGTTCAGCCAGGGTCAGTCTACTTGGACTACAGGACTAGAGATGTGCAAAGTTAGGGGAAATCACTTTGTGATGTACTTTAAAATGTTCCCCCAACTTCTCTTCACTGGGAGCCCCATTTGTGTAGATTTTATCTAGCGAAGATTCCACCTTAGCCAAGTAAAACTACATGTAATGGTACTTCGCCTGTAAAGGTACTGGTGAACTGCTATCATACATAGATTATATAGGCAAAGTAGCACTTCACCAGCAAACACTACACAAAGTATTTTTGTTTTCCTTTTTCTTAAATAAACTGCTTTCAACATGGAATGCACCCCTATCCTACCCACTGTATACAAAATTCATGCCCCCTTCAAACCACTTAGACCACTAGAAATATTATACCACTTCCTGCTATCCTCTAGCATCCTGTCCCCCGCAATCATGGTGAAGATTTTTATTATACACCATATTGATGTAGTACAGTATAATAATCCCTTCCCCCACCTGAGACAAATCATATAATTTTAATGCACCCACCTCCCCACCCATCATTATACATTGAATTCATGCGTCAACTCCCACCCTACACATGCTCTAGTACTCGACCTCTCTACTCCCCATCCCACGGTGGAGCGATGGTGCTTCTCAGTCTTCAGTGTTTCATGTAGTGTGGATGAATGATGAAGTCCTCTTACAGAAGCAACACAGAAACACAGAATTTGTAGACAGAAAAGGACTGCTTGGCCAACCCAGTTTTCACAGATGTTTCCTTCATAATCTGTATCAGCGGACTGTGTCTGGCCTCCGGTGACTGTCCCAACTCATTGCCTCTTTCCTAATTTGCCCCGCTGTCTATCCCACACATGCTTGAAGCCCCCCACTGTTTAAGCCTCCACCACATCCACTAGCAGTCTGTTCCAGGCATCTATCACGCTTTCAGTGAAGAAACATATCCTCACATCACTTGAATGTTCCCATTCCAGCTTCTTCACATGCCCCCTGGACTTGGTGCTCTTTCTCATTTGAAAGAAGCTCACCCCAGCACCCTGTTCACACCCATGAGGTACTTGTAGGTCTCTATCATGTCTCCCCCCCCTCTCTCTCCTGACTTTCAGGATGTACATGTTGAGATCCCTTAGTCTCTCCTCCTATGGCTTTTCATGCAATTCCTGCACCATTTTAATTGCCCTCCTCTGAACTGCCTCAACCCTGACTATGTCCTTACTGAGATGCGGTCTTCAAAGCTAGACAGGGTACACAAGGTGGGGTGTCTCCATTGAATGATAGTGTAGCAACACCACCTTCCTTCTCTTGATGGAAATCCCCCTCCCTATTCAATGCAGCATCCAAGCAGCACTCCCATTGCTTTGTCACATTGGCCTGCCACTTTGAGGTCCTCAGATACAAAACTCCAAAATCCCTTTCTTGACTAGTTACTGTCATTACCGCCCCCCATCCTATATTCTGCTCCTAGGTTCCTGTGCCCTAGGTGCATGCTTTTGCACTTTTTGGCATTGAATCCCAAGTCGGGCACTTATCTACCAATCAGATGTTACTACAATATGAGGATATTACTGTCCATTTGCTCTATGCAGGACACTGAAAACTGAACATCATCATTTATTTATTTATTGAAGTCTTGGAATTACAACCCTTTGGGTCAAAGACTCTTATGCAAAGGATCCACGTCAGAGTTACAAACAGGTTACAAAAAAAAAATTACAGGAGATTAATACAGTACATAATAACAGTACATAACACGTAGGATAGGAGTATACAAATAATACAGTACATTATACATAAGTGCTTCATAAATGAGGGCAAAGTGCATGGCAAAGAAACAACATGGTGAGTAGATTTAAAACAGGCAGGGTATGAAACATTACAGGAAATTAACACAGTACATAATACATATGATAACAGTATACAAGTAATGCAGTGCTTTATACATAAGTGCATCATAACTGAGGGTGGAGTACATAATAATGAAACAAACATGGTACAGGCAGTGCTAGCTAACTATGCAAATAGATAAGAAATTAAAAAAATAGAAAGGGAGACCAGAAGGAAGTCAGTTAAGGAGATTTGTGAGACAGCTTGGGGGGGGAAGGGTTGTAGGGAGAAAAGTTGAGTAGAGGGGTGTAAGGTGTAGAGAAGGAGGAGTAGAAAAGGGTGCATGTAAAGGATGAGTAAAGGGCAGGAGGGGAACAGAGTGGGGAGGGAGAATTTAGACAAAGATAAGGTGGGGGGGAGGAGTAGGGGGAAATTGAGAGACAAGCCATGAGCAGTCCCAGATTGACCAGTAAAAGCTAGGAGAAGTCACAATTATTCACATAGAGTAGGTGCTGGCAAAGTTTATTTTTAAAGGGGCTCAATTTAACTGCGGAGGAAACCAGAGGAGGCAGGCCATTGAGCAGGACAGGGGCCCTGTGGAAGAATGGTCGTATCATTGCTCCACCATAGACAGTTTTCTATTTTTATAGGTTTTTAATGGTATCCTTTATACTTTGTGGGTTTGAGGGGAGGCAGGAGGTTAAGTGCAAGAGGACGGATAGGGTGGGGGTTGAGTTACAAACTCGAGGTATTTTGCTGGGGTGGTGACAGTGGGTGGTGAACATTGGCATGGGTGGGGGAAGGGATTATTATACCTTTGGCCCTATAATTATGAAACTTCATCATGACTGAGGGGAAGGGGGAGGATGGTGATAGAGGATGGCAGGGTGTGGGGGCAATAAGTTTAAAGATCTAGAGGTTTTAAGGGAGTGGGAGTCAAAGACACAGTAAGTTGGGAATTACATAGTTTTATTCAATTTCCTCTGAGCATAAACCTTGCAGCCATCATTCCAGTGGTGTAACATAGGTAGTCACAACTTTGAATTTGTGTCCCTACATCCATATGCACTAGGCTTCTCCTTGACTTGAACATTTTTCAATGCCTAAGTAAACCTATACCACTTTGTAAGATATATACTGTATCTAGCACTGTTTAAGTCTGTAACATTTTCACTTGCCATCAGAAATTTTCCCTAACAGGGCACCATTGTGAAAAAGCTTTGCTGAATGGTATTTTATCCTAAATAAAATTGAAGTGAATTACTTGTTTAAAATGTGTGGTTAAAAAAACAAGCATTTGTCAGTGCCGAATGTTGTCTCGCTGGCATTGGCATTGGTAGTGCCGGAGTTAGTTAGAGACGTATAATAAGAATGGCAGTGAAGTATTGAAGTGATGCCAACACCACCCCCACCTTGTAGAGACTGACAGGTATGGGGTGTGCCTTTGGGTTGTCAGCTATAATGCTCATGGCCATTGTACCTCACCCCTACCCTGTAGACACTGACAAGTGTAAGTAAAGCTTTGGAGGTCTTTGGAATTGTACGACCCCATTCCAGAATGAAATATGCTGAGGTGGGTGCAGTATAGGAGAATGGGGTGAACTTTGTGGCCGAACAGTGCAAGGCACTTCATAATGCCTGTCACTGGCTGCAGGGTGTGGGTGGAATGGCATGAGCATTATAGCCGATGATCCCAAGTCACACCCCTGATGCCTGTCAGTCTCTACAGGGTGAGGTGCTACATGTTGGAAACCCTAACACCATAGGCATGTGTTGGCATTTTCCCTCCATATTTTCAACATGGCTTTTGTAAGCCCACCTCATGAAAAGTGGCACAATCAGTTTGTAAGCTGAAAGGTGGTTTTGCACAGTGGCTATGCCATTTGGCAACACAGGAACAAAAACACATTTTGGGCAGGATGTGGAAAATGACAACTGTATTGTTCATGAGGAGGCGTAAAAAAATGGCAACATTGAAAATCTATTATGAAACTATGAAAAATTGGTGAAGTCATGACCATGCATAGAAACTGCACAACACACGTCCGTAACTCAATTATTTTTGGGAGTTTGTTAGCTACATTTTTAACATAGGCATTTTGGGACTTCTCGTCATGAACAGTGTCACTGTTTTGTTCAAACTGTCCCAAAAGCTGATTTGCACAGTGACCACGCCATTCTGCGCACAGGACATGGAAACACATTTGGCCAGGATATGTAAAATGACAGCTGTACTGTTCATCAGGAGGTGTGGAAAAATGGCAATTTTGAAAATCTGGAGTGAAAATATTACAAATTCATGAAGTTACGAGTGTGCATGGAAACAGCACAATGCACACTCTTAAAACAGACATTTTTTTGATTTCTCCCACCAAATTTGCAACATAGGCTTTTCGAGAGCCCCCCTCATGAACAGTGGCTTTGTCATTTTGTTAATCAGTCCCGAAAGGTGATTCCGTGCAGTGACTGCAAAATCACCTTTCAGGGCCGATTAACACCATGATAGTGCCAGAATTCATGAGGAGGGGTCCCAAAAACTCCATGATGAAAATTTGTTGCCAAAATTCCCCAAAATGCCTGAGATATGGATCAAAGTTGAACAAACCGTATTTATTCCATTATACAGCTTACCGACATTTCCTCAGTTCACGGTCAGCTTTGAAGTGTGCAGATGTGTTCCCGGTCCACGGAGATCATCAGCGCTGGACTCTGGAGAAGTTGGGGTGAGGGGTGTGGGGAGGCAGGGTGCAGAGTGGGTGGGCATGGGTTTTGGGAGGGTGGCAGGGAGACCCATGAGGACAGTTTCTTTTATAGGTTAAAAAAAATCAGAGTTTTTTTTGCAGGGCTTTTGGCATGCTGGGTGGGTTCCTAGCATGCCACCTAAATGTTTTGTGGGGGGATGCTGTAGCTCACAGGGGGTTTGGGCACCCCATTGGCACACAATGAAAGCGGGGGCAAGAGCCTAGGGGATTGGGCACCCCCCTCGGCACATAACAAATGGGGGGGATGCATTATGCTGGTGGGGAGTGGGTTCCCCTGTTGGCACATACATTGGGACAGGGCATGCTGACAGGGGTACTGGGCACCCCTGAAGTTGGCAGTATGGCAGGCAGTGTACCACCATGTTCATTTTTGGTTTTCAACACCAGGAAAAGCACGTCTGGAGGTCTGCTGCGTATGGTGAGCTTAGCTCACATTGAAGCAGATCTTTTGTTTGATCTCATCACAACAATAAGTATGCAGGGTGTGGTGCTAGCATGCAGGCTGATTGGAGAATGAGGGACATACCTACTGATGCATGCCCTGCATTCGCCCAACAGTAACCGTGCCTCCAAATCTGCTACTACCGCAATATGTTGGCTGTGCATGCATGAGCCAACATAAAAAGGATGTCATTGTGCAAAGTTCAGTGAACTTGGGATAATTTAGGCTCTCTACATATAGCACAAAGTTACTGACTTTACATCAACCTTGCTGGAAATAGAAAAACTGCATCCCAGTGTTCTGTCTGATTATCTGAAGCATGAAATTGGCATCTTCTAAACAGTCAGATTAATTCCTAATCCCCACTCAGGTCATACAGGCCAGCAGAAGCAGGGACAGGTAGGCATGAATGGTAGGATAAAATAATTTGTTCGACTTATGCAGCCACCATGGCAACAGCAGCCACAGTAGCCAACTGTTGTAAGTATTGTGACTAGTTCAAAAGCACCCCCCACGCCCCCCCAAACAGGCCCAGTAGTCTATGCACAAGCAGCAGCACTAATCCAGAATTTGTTGCAATGAAACAAACTGCAGTGCCGAAGTCATTACATGGCAGCACAAATCTGACACCAACTCACTTAAACTTTGTCTGAATCACACAATGATTTGGAGATGGCGGCCCTTGATCATCAGCCTTTCTCCATTGTAGAGAAGAGGGCTACATCAGTTGTAGACTGTTGCATGAACTGAAGCTCAAATATAACATTCCATCATACTTCACAGTTTCAGATATGTTCTCTCTAGTATGAACAATTCAGTAGACATGCACATGGTGATACTTTTGAGGATGCAGAGGGGGGTTTATGTGCATTTTCGTTGCAATATCTGAAGCAGTATTGACAACCAAAGCTTCCTATGGATTTTCCCATAATGGTGCAGATTTCAAGGGGCCAAGGTAAGAGTGAATCCATTTATGGATTTTACCCCAGGTAATGACAGAAGTTAGTATTTTAGGATGTATATGGACCCTCCCCCTTAAGTAATGATGCATAAAGGAAGCTTGCTGGTGATTTATCCACTCCCTCAGCTGTCTCCATTTGGACCCATTGTGGTGATGGGGATGCCCCAGTCACAAACCATTGCAGTAATTGTGCTCCATGGTATGTCCAGTAGTTAAGAAAATGACCACACTCCTCAACTGGGTATACAAGGCTTTATTACAAAAAGTTTAAAATATACCACCGGACAACATGTATGTACTTTATATGACAGTGCATATCAGTGAATCAAATTTAAAGTGATCAGTGCAATCCATAACTTATACCTCACACAGTACTTAAATTTATAAATTCCATGGCCAACACCAACACTGATATACACTGTCACTTTAAATAATTTCTTATTTAAGCCTGCTATTAGTACCTGAGAATCACCCCATGAAGACAAACTGATGTATGAAACTGGTCGGGATTCTTCAGTAACTGGCCTGTCTACATGTTGTCTAGAGATATGTTTTAAAATTCTTGCAGTAAAGCCTTGTATACCCAGCTGAGGAGTGCAGTCATTCGCTTTTTTCACTGTGAACTTTTATTCTCACTCACCCTCCTTAGTGCAGCTTGAGCTGTATTGTGGTGACTTGCATGTCCAGTAATTACCCTGGAACCATAATAGCCCCATCCCCCTCTGCACCAGTGTGCTTAGAATTAGTTCCAAATATATTGGGAGGTCCTCCTTCTACAAAAAGTTGCCAATTAAGGAGTCTGTCTTGGTGAACCAGAGTGGTGGGAGATTGATAAGAGTTTGGGGGAGAATATGGAAGAGGTTTGGGGCCATGACTATTTTCAAGGCTTCCACCTTTCCTGCCAAGCACAGCTGTAACTGTTTCACTAGTCACATACTATTCTCAGCTCTGCAAGTAAGGGAATCAGGTTGGTGTCACACATTTGCGCTAGATGGGGAATCACTTTGATGCCTGATAAGTTATGTCTTCTGGCACCCATTTCAGCCCCCTGTCCCCTAAAGCAGCATTGCTGCAAAGTTCAGAGTGGAGCACCTCAATCTTGAACTGACTGATCCATAACCCACAGACCTTGGAATATGTATGAAGGAACTGAATGAGAGGAGACTTTGAGGAGGGGATATTCTTCAGGAGGACATGTAGGTCATCTACATATCACATAAACCTGAAGTCATGGGGGGTCACTAGAAATCACTTGCATGTCTGCATGCCCTTGGATAGCTAATGCTAGTAGGGTATGGGGTGATAATGTCGTATGTCAAAACAGCATGGCAGTATACTGTGCTGTCTAAACAGTGACCACAACTACAAATACATAAGTCCTTGTTTTATGGAGGGAGCTCTGCCCCCCACACCCTTCCCCGAACCACCCCTACTAAAATAATCTCCTCCGGGGGGGCTACTTGGGGTGAAGGTGAAACTCGGGTGGGGAGCATCACAAGATAATAAGAAAATAGAATTATTTACCTGATCTGGGAGTGGAAATAGAACCCCGGTCCTCAGCTGCTCCATTGTCCTGCAGTGCCGATGACTCTACTCCCTGATCCATTGCAGCTGCTCAGCAGACCTCCCTTCTGGCAGAGCTCTTACCCACTGTCCTAGAAACAGCTACAGGGTCACGTGCTATGTCCGCTATGCAGCATTGTGTGCCCTGTAGCTGTTTCGACTCGCGTTTTTCCTGTTGCGCAGTTCTGCCCTGCGACATTCTGCTTGTGAGATAGTCACCCAGTACCTACTAGCAGGTCTATGACCAGCACAGAAAGCAAGGGGGAGAGGAACACCCTAGCCTGGTGTCCTGCCAAGCTGAAGGAGGGGATAAGAGCACTGAACTAGAAAGGATTCAGGTAAAGTGGCATGTCTACAGAGTCTTCAACAGGGTGATAAACCTTGGGACAAAACCAATAAACCACAGGACCTTTAGAGGTACTCTAACTCCACTAAATCAAAGGCCTTTTCAAAACTGATGGCCACTACTGCTGCTGGAGTAGGAGTGGATTCGGCTTTGTGGAGGAGGTTACTGAGGGATCTTAGGTGGTCTGAGCTCTGTCAGCCATGCACAACCCCATTTGGAAGAGGTGGACTAGTATATAGAGAAGAGAATCTAATTGCATAGCCAGGGCCTTTGCAAATATCTTGACATCACACTGATTAATGATATTGGCCAATAGTGTGCTTTCTGTGTTGTTTTTTTCTTTTGTGGTGGCCCTTTGCTTGACCTGTTTAAGTCTTGTCTGAAGTCATCTGTTTACATTGAGTTTTGGATCTAGTGCTGCTTTTTCAAATCTTCTCAGTATTTTTAGTATTTATTATTTACTTACAACTTGATATTTTATATTAAATTATTTGTTCTTTTGTATTGCAAGTGCCCAGAGTCCTTGGGATTGGTTGCCATATAAATAAAATTGTCTTCTCCTTTCCTTGCCTTTGGTAGGGAGTACTGTAGTGGTAAGTTTACTTATGGTGGGATGAAGAGTGCTGGAGGAATGATAGTCTGCAAATACCAGTTGCAGAAATAGCCAGACAATAGAGCCAAGATATCTGAAGAATTCTGTGTGGTATCCACCAACCCCCAGGCTTCATGCAAACTGAGCTATAGGAGGGCAGACTCTATCTCTGCCACTCTGAATGGTGCTTTCAGTTTTCCAGATAGGCTCAGTGATATTTTGGAAATAGAGATCGATAAACAAAAGGCATCATCAAAAGAGCATTATTAGCAAGTCTGAGTCTAATACTTTTCTCATTTATAGCCTGATTAGTGGATTGCAGAAAGAAAGATGGAAAGCCCACCTCCTTTCTTGTCAGTAAGTCCTCCAGCTCTGCCAATTCCTGCTCTCATTTCCACCTTCTGGATACTGACTTATCAGTTATTTTACTGTGCATACAAGCCATAAAGGACTCCTATGCAGTGCTTGTGGACACAGCCTGTGTTATGCATGTGGAAATAGTCCTCTGCCTCCTTTTTCACCCATTCTCAAAATTGCCAGTCCTGCATAAGGAGTGAGTTCTGTTTCTGGGAGGAGGTATCAGTATTTGGGGACCCCATAACAGCTGGAGCTTGATAGGGGTGAGATCAGGCAAGATGAGAGGGGCTCAGTAATATTCCATGATCTTCTGGAATATCTGTTGGGAGGTTAACCAGAAATCGGTTCTACTGTATGTTCCATGAGGGGTTGAGTAGCAGGAATAGTCTCTCTTTCTGGAATGCACGAGGTGTCAGATATCTGAAAGAACATGTTATTATATGAGATACTTTGGGGCTGAAGCAGGCCACTTGTGAGCCTCCTGTGTGCCCAGGCTGTGGTCTAGAGGGGTTTCAAGGTGAGATTAAAGTCACCCCTAACAAGAACCATGGCGCCGTTGGCATTAAATTGAGATAGCCTTTTTCTGATATGTCGGAAGAAATCCTAGCAATCTGTGATGGGTCCATAGATGCTGCCCAACATCAGGGACCAGTTGGAGCCTCAAAGTTTGCACCTGTGACCTCCATTCCTTGTCGGACTCTGTCACATAGAAGGAGCAGCACAGAGGCATACTGTATGCACCATGACCAAAACATCAGGTTTTTTTTTGTTTTGTTTTTTATTCTCTATTTACTCCCCTGCCACCAGCTGCCTGGTACCTCAGCCTGGTCATGGACCACAGGCTTCCATCCCCACAATGGCCGTGGCCTGGAAACATCAGTTTTGTTACCAGACCTGTACTGTGAACCTCATGCCCTATGCAGTCCCTTTTCAGCTAAGCAGCCTCCCATAAGGAAAGCTTAGTTTCTTGCTGAAAGGCAAAATGGGTCTTCAGGCATTTTAGGTTGGACACATCAGCTTTGCATTTGATGGGGGACTTAATGGGGGATTTCAGTACCCACATGTTCCTGCAATAACATGACTGCCATCATGTGGTCATATAAGGCCATAGTGCATGTGTACCACATTTCTGATATGGCCCCCTAAGAGGTGAAATGAGTGGGGAAACACACCAGCAACCCTTTGGTCTGCTACTGTCCTGAGAGGACACTCCATGCATAAAATTACCTCATACAAGGAACAGTATCATACAGGCATACGTCCTGAATGTATAACTGAAAAACAGAACTAGAACTTGAAAGTGGGAGGAGACAGTCTCCCTTTGTGACAGATGGTCATGCCCCCTGTGAACCACTTCCATAGCCCCCATATTGATTACTGGGAAAGCCAGACTGAAGCCCTGGTTGTTTGGAAGTCAGGCACCTTGACCATCTGGGAGAAGGAAAAGGTCAGAGCTGTGGAAGTGAACCAAATGAGAAATCACACAGACAGAAGGGGAGCACAAAGTACCCATCCCCTCCAAGAGAAACCTCTCCTCAACTTTTAGACAGGTAGGTAGTTAGATGAAATTTATTTGATCAACATAAGTCATTACAAAGATTAACTTTCACATATCTTCATATGAAATGTTACACAGACTTTGTATAAACATTTTCAAAATTATTAGGTTATTGCACATACAACATAAAACTACATTTCTTTATCACTTGTGCTCTACATATAGTTTGTAGGAATCCTCAAATAGGCAGGCTCATCTACAAGTTTAATGTCTTCAGAAATCTGTATAGTCTGTCAAGTATGTGTGGATCATGGCTATTGAACAAACAAAGTATTAGTTGTTCAGAAGGGAGACCAAGGGTAGATAATATTGGGACCAACCATATTCTTCTCTTTATTTCATATTGTGGACAATGCAGTACCTCGGGTCATACCTGAAAATAGGCAGCTATGCTGTCTAGTGTACCTACCCGGTTAACAAAAACTAAATAAATACAGTATATGTTTGAGGTCATCCACAACCCCCATTTTTCGAACACAGTTTGGATCAGTTATGCCTATTCTTCTTTGGTCATAAAAGATATAGCTTGCTTTATAAAGTTCATACCTATATCTGGTTATGATTCTTATTTCTTCTGGATTTCTGAGAATGGTTAAATATGGTTCTAATTTGTGATCGCCTTTAATTATTTTGTACCATTTAAAATGGTGTAATTTAACAATTATTTCCAAATCTTGGTGGACAATTACATCTCTTAATCTTTTCTTTGCCAATTCTTTAATGTCTGGAAAGTGGACCATTTATATTTCGTACAAAATATTTCCCAGACCCGTGGGAAGAACAGAATCGTGTATGGTTTTAATTATATTTGTGGTAAAACCTATACTGTGATATTTTATCTGCTCTTCGAGACACGTTCTATAAATTCTATCTTCCTGTAAAAGAAATAATCATAATGCAAATATTATTATTCTTTCCATTGCCAAGGTGCTTAAAGGGAACTGACCTAGCTCTCCCCTTAGTACTTCTGGAGGGACTGATTGCTGAACTTTAAGTAAAAATCTATACATTTAGTTTAATTCTATTTCTAAAGATTTAATATTGGATGGGGTCCAAATTTCTGTGGCATGTAAGATCCCAGTCTTTATCTTTGTATTGATTATCATTATTAAACCTTTTATTGAAGTTTGACCCATTCTCCTATGGAATCTTTTAAATGCCATAAAGGATGTTTTAATTTTTGTAACATAGTTTTAATATGTAGAGACCATGACAGACTGTGGGCAAATCTTAACCCTAGTTAGTCGTAACATGTTGTGGTGATAACTTTATTTTTATCGATATATAATGGTATATATGTGGGTTGTTTGCTAGATCTGTTTCCAAATACCACCATATTCATTTTAGTCATATTTATTGACAATTTATCTTTTTTACACAATTACAAAAAATGGGTCACCTTCCTTTGAAGACCTAGCAAAGATGTTGAGATCAATTCCACATCATCTGTGTATGTTAAACATGTCACTGCATAGTTACATACTTTTGAGGAGTGAAATTCAGGGTTATCTAAAGCCTGCAAAATTGTATTTATATATATATATATATATTTAGGCAATAAAACAGCCCTGATGGACTCCCAAATTTATTTTAACGTTAGATGTCAAATCTCCATATTGATTGTATTTGACCCTTAGCCAGGTACCAGCATGAAGTCTTATTAATATATCCAGTAATTCTAGGTCAATATTAAAACGTTCCAACTTTTCCCATAGTATCTTTCTGCTTATAGAATCAAATGCTGTCTTTAAGTCAATGAAACAGCAATACAATTTTGATTTTTTTTGACCATGACATATTTTCATGTAAGATGTTTTAAAATGAAACAATGCTGGATGGTTGATCGATTTGATCTGAATCCATTTTGAAATTTAGATATTAAATTATTAGAATCTGCCCATTGTTGTAAACAATCTAATATGATTCTACCGAAGATCTTTTTAGAGGCATTGAGGAGACTTCTCAGCCTGTACATGGCTGGGTTGTTTGTATTTCCCTTTTTGAAAATAGGTCATATAATACTGCCCTTCCATGATTATGGAAAATGATCAATCTGTATACAGTACTTAAAAAGTGTATATAAGATGGGGGACCACCAATAATTACATGTTTTAAATTTATCTGCCAGGACACTATTCGGCCCTGGAGCCTTATTATTTGATACTTTAAGGCATTAACAGTTTCTGATTCACTTATGTACTGTATATTGCTTTTGGAAGATGTACTGATCTGTTAATTTTATTGGAATACTGTCTATCCTCTTCTACTTGTAAGAAGTAAAGATTTCTAAAATGTTATTCCCACATTTGAGGAGTGATTGCTGCTTCAATCTTATTTACATATTTATCATATCCTTTACTGACAAGAGTCCAAAACTGTTTTGTGTCATTCTTTATAATTGCTATTCTTAGTTTTTCACACATTTTGGTATGACATGTAATAATCTTTCTTTTCAAGTAGTTTTTAATATTCTCTTCCAGCACTGTTTAATATTTTATTGTTAATTTTTGATCCAGTTTTCTAATTCTGACAAATTAAATTATTAAGCTTCCTTTTGGTGTTATAGCATTTATAGTTAAACCAGGTGTTGTTCTTTTTTTTTAATAGAAGTTTGATAGAAAAAATGGTTTTATGTACAAACCTGTATCCTCCCAATACCTAATTATATTACTGCAATTGGTCACTATTAATTTATTTTTAAGGTTATGGAGGTGGTCTGCATTAAGTATTCCAGAAAACTTCAGAATTTCAGTACTTTGCCAATATATTGGTTTGGTATTTATAATCTCCATAACCTGAATAGCCATAGATTAATTTTCTTTATAAGTTCCTCAGGCCCATGTAGTAATTACTGGTAAGTGAGCTCATTCTGTTTTTATTTTTATTTGGAGATCTATTATGACGCCTTTTGCTCCAATATTTCCCCATACCAGGTCTATACATGATAAACCTAATGGGCCTATATAAGTACAGTCTCCCTCTATATCACTATGTGTTCTCCCATTGTATAGACAGAATTTAGATCTTTCATGATCTCTGACAACATTTTCCTATTTTGATTAATTATACTGTCACGTGATTTCCACAGGCTAGACAGATTGTTGTTTATTATGTTGATTCCTTTTATATAATTGATAACTGATGATAACCTTGAGTTACCTTCAAAACATCTAGCATTACAATTCCCCTGTATAACTATTGAAAATTGTCCATAAGTATCATTTTGTTCCTCTAACATTAGCTTAAGCTGCTTTCAGTATTCTTCTCTAATGATCTTCATTTTGGGTGAGACATAAATGTTAACTAATATCAACTTAATATTGTCATTTGTTATTTTAAGCACCTAACAATTTTGTATATGTACCTTAATTGATGTAGTCACACAATTAAGTGTGGTTTTCATGAAAATAAACTTATGGCCAGGGAGAGATGTGTGCAGGGCAATACTCAAGACAAAATTCACTCTGGGAGAATCTTCCCACAGCCTGCTTGCTCCGTAGCCATCTGAAATTATAAACTGTTCCCAGACTCTGTAAATTGTACCTTGCATACATGCCATGGACTCCCTTAACACCCCCCACCACACTCACACACACACACACACTTACTTTAAATAAAAAAACAGAAAAAATATACCAGCATCTGCAGAATTGTCCACTCCACTTCCTGTTTCTAGCCACCAGTCTTGCAACATGCATGCTCACTTGCTGCACTTCATCCCAGCCAGTCAGAACACTTGCTCACTATCACGGATCCAATTCAATCCATAGAATAAAATAAATTCTTCACATCCAAATACCACATAGACACCAGATAAGAAAAGAGTGTGCCTGTGTGTGTGTTTGTGTCTCTCTCTCTGTATAGGTGATGAACCATGGCAACCAGTGCTAAAAGAATACAACTACATGAATCACATTAGATTTCAAGTCCTCAAGTAAAAAAAAAAAATCCAGGTGGAGGAACTACTTTATTTAAAATAGACACAAAAATTAAACTTTTTTACTACTGAATCTTAATAATTTTAATTGTGACATGCATCTGCAATTTGGATGTCCATTTCATAAGTGCAATAAGTCACTCAGAGATGTGCATTAGACAGTTCTAATGCATGGGTAGGGGGTTGGATGCACTTGGCCTGTGGCCTTGTGCATCACTGTTCCCCCTAGTCGTGCACTAGAACTGTGTAACACATGCCTCATCTTGTCTTATTGCTTACGTAGTGCTCCATCCAAAATAGGCTTAGAGCATTTCATAAATCCCACAATTCATAAAATGTTAGACATGATATACAAAAGATACAATAAATATGCAGAGGTACAATAATTAAGAAAGACAGTGCCATGACAAATTTAATGAAAAGCTACAGAAAACAAGTGGATTTTGAACCCATTTTTAAAGGTCTCAACTAATGGAGAACTCCTTAATTATACTGGCAAAACATTCTAATTCAGAGGAAAGGACTCCACTAGGACTATACACACAAATCAAAACAATTTGCACATGTTTTTTGCAAGTTGTGACTGCTATCCTTTTATGTTTTCTGTAAAACCTTTTCTTCAGACCCAGAAAATGAATAGGGCTTGTCACCACGGCAGGAAACAGGCATATAAACAATGAGGGAAATCATATCTCCCCAGTCACATCCACTACTGAAGGGCTGGAACAGCTGCCTGAAAAAGATGTTTCAAGTATGCTTGCTGGCCCCTCAACTTCTCAGACTCATTATACTGTAAAGAACTCTATAATATCTGTCCATCCTTAAACAGGAAAATGCTGAAGGGCCAACAGAGGGCAGGAGCCTGCAAAATGATGTCATGTTGTCTGCTTAAAGTATAAAGAGGGATCGTTCAGTGTGCTCTAGTCTTTTTGTAAAAAAAAAGGGGGCAGCTCTGATATTCATACTTGGCAGCCAATAAACATTTTAAATGTGAATCTAAATATGTTGTCCAAATTCATTTCAGTAGACTGCTGCAAGCAGCAGGCTAAATTGTATCCAAAGCTCAGTCGTGTTCTGCTCCTGGGTGCAACTTATATAACATTTTAATAATTGCCTGGGCAGTCATAAACAGAGTAAAAATTGGGGCCCTGGATGGTTTCCTCCTCTCCTTACAGGAGAGGGTGTTCAACTGCGTTCTCCACACATGCAGTATCTTTATTCAGCTCAAATACGGTGTAGCAGAAATCTTCATAAAATGGATTGAGTTAAGTCACTGAAGCTTTCCTCCATTGTTAAAATGACATCCTTTAGAACATTACTAAAAAAACATACAAGACTCCTACAACTGTTTCAACTAATGACTAGCTCTGGTTAGTAAGTAAGCTGCTTGGCTTGTATGCATTGTCTCTTCCTGCTTCCCCCCTAAACAATAACCCTCAGCCCTACTAATAATTTATCCTTACCACTCATATATTCATCTACCCTTTTTTCCCATGTTTCTCCTCAGGTCTCTTCTCTCACGTATCTCTTATCTCCCTCAACTTGTAGTAACATGTTCTGCCTCCCAAGTGGATTATGATTTGTCTCCTGTGCAGGCTCAACCGTATTATGCTATTTTCAGATGCACTTAGGTACACCTCTAGAGGGTATATTCAAACACAATAAATAAAATGCCTTTTTGTCCTCCTGTTTTTTTTTTTTTTCCTTTTCTATTGAACACAGATGTATATTACATGTATATTCATTTTTCTATTCTGGTTTTGGCAATGACTCTAGTGTGTAATGTTTACTGTCCTTAATTGCTATTTGTGTATAACCTTCTTTTGTGTTGATCAGCACTGTATGGATGTCCAGGTCCACTTTGTAGATGAGTTTTCATTCAAAGGTGTTTCACCTGGTTAAATAAAGATTTGATTGATTGCTATATTGTACTGCTTAAACTGTGCTCATAAAAAACCTTACCTCAGGAAAGTCAGTATCTTTCTGTAAGGGAGTTTGGCAGGGCTCTCTTTTAAGATCATTATTATATATTATTTGTTGAGACTGCTAATTGAGGAAGCTTAAATCCTCTAATACCATTAGAGTGTTAACATTCCAAAAGGATGTTTCTCCTATGATAACACAAACCCATGCTAATGGTATGTGTTTATTTTTAAAAGATGAAGAATCTGGAGAACAGGCAGGTGGAATTTTATAGTATTTTTACAGGTGTGTCAGGTGTTTCAGTGTCCTTGGTAAACTATAATGAAAGTATAGGTTTCAGCTTGGGATGAATGGCAGGGATAGGCAAACGTGACAGCTTCTACCGTGTCTGCTTCAGCCATTACGATTCTAGCAATTAAGTTTAGTAGTGGTGATAGGGTTCTGCTGAACTGGGAAGAAACATTCTGGGAAGTAAAGTCCATCAATGGAAACTGCGGCACCTCTCAATGGAAAAAAAAAGGTTTTGTAAAAACAACATTGTTATTGTAAGTTTTTCTCATTTTAAATTGTTTACTCCCCTCACCCTGCTACAGAAACCTGATATGACAGCATCGTTTTAAGTTACTTTGGACAGCAGGCTGAATCTTGTTGAATGGAATATCACTTATCTCTGATTATAGATGCTGCAAGGTTTTACTTTGCCAGTGGAGTTCCTGAGAAGTTACAATATACACTTTTGTGAATTATTTTGCAAAGTTCCCACTTTACCACTCCATCACTTCAACACTTTCTTATTAAGTTTTACTGGCAAAATGGTATCTACTAAAAAGTCAAGTGAAGTTATGGCAAAGGGCTACTTCGTTGGTGAATTTAGATCAATTCACATAGAAAAAGAGTCACTTCACTTACAGAAAACCTCACTTTACCAATCTCTACTCCCGATCTCAGAAGGGTCTGAATTTGATAAATTCTATGTTCTTTCACAGTATTTTTATTAGTACTGTAGTAATCTACGTTACAACTAATGCAATTTAGGAGTTTCTCCTGAGGGATGCTCCTAGATTGTGGTCATGCTGGTTAAAAGACTACTTTTTACCATTTTTGGACAACTAAAATTAGGTTGCTTAAGAATTCTTAGAAGAATCAAAGTACTGTCACAGAATTCTTAGCACACAGTATGTTCCTTGATTACTATGGTATACACACAAGTCTCTCTTAACAATTAGGGTATAGGGATTCATAGAAACATAGAAACACAGAAACATGGAAACTGTCATCAGATAAGGGCCTCCATCTAGTCTGCCCTAATTTTCCTACCTACCTTCAAACCAGAATGGGTACAGACAAACCTAAGGAACAGATTTATCAACAAATTTTATAAGCTTAGTTTAGAGAGGAATAGGGATTTACCGATTGTCTCATAGGGAAGTTTCAAGAGGTTACTCAGCAGCTGATAGTGCTCAGGGTTTCAGTAAATATGTTGGAAGTTACAGTATATGTCTGAGCTGCCATTTGAGGCTGGGTGTCAGGGACTCCCTTACACATAAGAACCAGGAAAAGAGGTTTTGTCGTAGATTTGCGTGTGTTAGACAACCAGAAATTCTAATCAGTCTATATCTGCTATGTCCTAATATGGTTGAATTTTGGGAATCATTAGCAACTGAATGGGGGGAACCATTATTTGCTTCCCTCACTTATGAAAATTTGGTGTTAGAAATATACTCTAGAGAAGGGGAAAATGTGTAATATTTGCAGTTCTCAAGTTTACATTTCACAGACTCAATTTTGTTTTGTTCTACAACAAACATATGCCTCTCAAACAAATTTCAAAGGGACAATTGTGACTTCCTTTTAGGCTTTTTATCTAGCAGAATATCAATCTCTAAAAAGGCAGAGATTGGTTCGGCTTTGGAAACATTTTCTACATATCACTCATGACTTACTAAGAAAATAATTCTACTTTGTGATATGTATTTTACAGTGGAATTTATTGTTTTATTAAATATGCTATGCAATATATGCTTCAGTTACTTTCACATTTGGAATGTAATATTGTATGATTTGTTGTGTTTTCTTTTTTCAGTAACAGTTCCAGTACTTTTGAAAAAAGTCCCTTGGGTTCCTTTACTTCCTCCTGGACACCCAACAGGACAGCGCCAGAGATGGGCAGAAGGGACTTTGGTTTAATGTCTCATCTAAAGGACAGGACACCCCAAAAGTACAGCATACCAAGTACTGCACTCAGGTGCCAGAGTATATCCTGTAAGCCCAGTTCTGGTGTAGGACTAGACCTTACATGTTTTTAGCTCAGATGTGTTATCAACTGCTCCATGCTGACATCAAGAAACAAAGACAGGTAAACCATCATTGTATAGTCACCACATAAATAATCCTGATAACATGGAGGCCTCTGAAAGAATGTACATCTTAACACTGCCATGGCTGTACTAGTTGACTGCTTTTATAGACCACCAAAGAGGTCTCACGACTTTGATGCCTTTATAGGTTCACTTGGCTTTATTATTGGTAGCTACAACTTTTAAGATGTTCCTGTCTGGTGACTTTAACCTCAACTGGTTGGGAAAGGCCCATCCAAATACAAACATGCTCCTTACAATATAAAACTCTCCCAAAGTTATACAACCCAAGAGACTGAACCATGCCATCAACAACCATTGCCTTCTAGACTAGATTCATGTTATCTACCCTGACAGAAACTCAGCTGTTACTGTTAGTTTTCTTTCTGACAGTTTCAATGCTCATTCCATCACCTTCTGTGTCTGGACAATTTGTCACAAAAAATACCCTCTGAAAATTATTGCTGGTCACGTCTATAGATATTTTTTTGGAAGACTTCTACAAAAACTAGGCTGCCATAAGTTGGGACTGAGTCACCCTTATTCCCTCAGTCACTGATGCTTGGAAATTAATTTCTGGTAAATTTCTCAATGTCTTCAACAAACATACTCCAATAAAACATACAATGGTCATAGGACACCATTAACTAATGGATCTCTAAGGAGATCATTGAATTGTCTTCATGAAGGGATACTGATTGGGGAAGCTTTAAAAAGAGAGATAACTTAATGACAAGCAGTATTAAAGAAAACTTCAGAATTCGATAAATTGTCAGTAGCTAAAGCAAAAGTGGACTACTGTTGCAACTACTGGTAGGAAAACACAATTTATTCCAGCAAATTCTTATCATGGGCTAAAGCTTGTTTGAAATGGATCTTCAGGAGAAAGTTGATCTAATATGGAACTCCCTAAAGCCCTTGTCACCTCTCTTCCAGACATTGTGAATACCTATAACACCCACTTCACTAACCTTAGCATTACCACCAAACTCCAGAATTCCTTGGTGCCATCCTTGTGTAGTCTGTCAACAAGCAGACCAGAGCCTGTCCCTGATCATCTGTAAACTTTAACTTCCTGCAAATCACTATAGTAGAGATTTTCAAAGCAATGTTCAGAGCCTCAGCCCAAGTAAGAGTACCGGTGCTGACTTCATTAACTAAAGCATCTCTGCTTTGTGGCACATCATATCTGTGCCCTAGTTACCATTCTGTTAAACTTCTCCCTCACCTCTGTTAAGACTCCTGCTGTCTGAAAATGTACCAGAATTGCACCCCTCCTCAAAGAAGGAAATAAACAGGATCTGAATAAATACACAGCCATTTTGGTCCTTCCTGCTCTCTCCAAGGTTCTCAAAAATAGTGTTCATTCACAGCTGGCTTATCATCTTACTTTGTACATTCTGCTCTCTTCCATGCAATCTGGCTTCAGGAATGGATATTCCACCATAAATGCATCATTAAAAGCCACCAATGATCTCCAAATAGCCATGGACAATGGTCTTCTCACATGGCCATTATTGTGAACCTTTCTAAGGCCTTTGTGTTGGTGGATCATGCAATAACTTTGTTCAGCTCAAGACACTAGATCTCACCCAACCAGCCATCAAAAGGCTCAAAGACTACATGAGTAACCAAACCCAGCTAGTGTCCATGCAAGGAACTACTTCAGACCGTGTTGTCTTGAATCTTGTGGTTACTCAGTGCTTAGTCCTTGACCCCCTGATGTTCTCTATTTTTGCTCATGACCACCTTGAGGTGTCATCTTCAGATTTACTATATGCAGATAACATCATATTCTACTACAGTGCAATGACAAGGCCCAAGGTTAATTCAGTACTCCATTCTCATTTCAAATCTCTTCCTGGTTCATCAACAACTGTCAGATCCTTTATATAACCAAAACTAAGTCTATGGTGTCTGGATCCCAGAGCATTCTAACTTGTTCAGCTGATCCACTTGCAGTCATATCATAAGATGGTAACCCTCTTGAGCAAGTTAAAGTATTCAAATACTGTATCTAGGAATCTAGCTTAATGTATTACATATAGACAATAGCCACATTTAGGCCCCTGTCACATGTGTGCCATAGATGTGAACTATTGCCTGTTTGCTTCACATTTTGTTATGTGTTTATTAAGAATAACATGACACCAGCTACCAGTACCATCACAGCCACCTGTAGACTATGGGTGTGAGCAACTGCCTTTCTTCCTTGAGGCATTATTTTATGTGGTGTTTATTAACATCTTCATGACTTGCTGCAGGTTTATTATGAACAATATGACAGCAGCTGCCAGTGCCTCCACAGCCACCCATGTGCCATGGGAGTGGACTATTGCCTTGAGTCTCCATACATAGTGCTATTTGTTATTGTCTTCCTGTCTCAACACATGTTTATTATAAACAACATGACATCAGCTGCCAGTGCCACCACAGCCACCTGTGTGCCATGTGTGTGGACTATTGCCTGTCTGCCATTGAATGCACTATATATAGGGATAGCTTTATCATTTTCATGGCTCATCACATATTTATTATAAAAAATCATGAATCCAACTGCCAGTGCCACCACAGCCACCTGTGTGACATGGGAGTGGACTATTATTTGTCTGCACTGGGTCACCATACATAATGCTATTTATTATTGTCTTCATGTCTCATCACATGCTTATTATAAACAACATGATACCAACTGCCAGTGCCAGCACAGCCACCTGTGCACATTGGATATGTGAAATTGCCTATCTGCATAGGGGCAGACAATACATATTTCTATTTATATTCAGCTTCATGACTTGTCACATGTCCATTCAGAAATCATGTTTTCTTGTCATATTAGTAAAAAAATACATAAACCATAATCTACTACAATAAATGTACTTGTCATATCATTCAAGGCATGAGTTCATACTCAACTGCATGTCTCTGCTACTACCAGAAGAAGCACATGGACCAGTACCCTGGCACTCATTCCACAATTCACTGCAAAGCATAACTCTCGAGCTTTAACAATTCTCTGTTGTTGAAGACACTGGCTTTTGAAGACTCTTGCAGGAAGAACTAAAGCACAAATGCAACATTCCATCATGAGTCACATTGTCTACACATGCCAGGTCCACACAGAGAAGGCAATGGTGTGCAGTGAAGGCTTATTCCACTTCTGCAGCCATATGAACAGGCTTCCAAAATGTACAACAATCAACTCTTCCTAGGGCTGTTATTCATGATTTTCTACAAAATCCCAGTAAAGCACATACTTATAATATCACTCTACTATTTTTATTTATATATAAAGACACAATAAATAATTAAATTACATTCAAATAAAAATACAGAAGTTGGGTAGTTCTTCTAAGAATAAAACCTTCATTATGAAATGGATGGCAAAAATGTAAGAAGCTGATTGGCTGGGAGGTATTTGAAGCAGTGATTAAATCCCCATGGCATCATATAACCACCAGCCACTGGCCACCTCACTCACCACAAATCCATCCAAAAGCAACGATCCCCACATCCCTCACTCTGCTTCACAGAAGGCCACCAGAATCATTCCATGTTGTGGAGACAGTCAGAGCTCAAGTGACTGTTGAAAGCAAAAACAAATCATAGCAAATCCTTATGAGCAGGCCCCAATTACACTAATTAAACTGCTGCTGACTGCAGCATATACAAAAGCACCCCATTCTCCACACAAAACTGCCTCAATACCCCACCCAAATTGAGATACTGCAACAGCAGCTCATGAACAAACATTCCCTGCTTCCAGAATGGTCCCTCACAGCCAAACATCTGCTTGCCACTGAAAGCAAACCACAACCTCACCATTCCTGCTGGTGTCCCTCAGCCATGATCCATTTTCTGGGGATGACACCAGCAGTGAAGTAGATTCTCCACAATGGCAGAAGGTCAAATTCACCACAAAAGCCCACAACCTAGGTGCCTTTTAGAAATCGATCCTGCCCATTCCAACCACTGACTGTGACTTCCGGCCACCTCTACCACCAACCACAAACAGCACCACCTACCAACCATAACCATTAAATAAAGGAACTTTTTTAAATGAACATGTACACCCCCCCCAAAAAAAATAATAATTATGATAACCTTTTGGTTTTTATATATCTTTTTTTCATTACTGCACATATGGATACAGTTCATATTAACAATAATACACTCTAGGGTGTGGTATATCACGGGATATCATAACTTCTCAGGTGTATGAGACACTTAGCCTGTGGCCTTGTGCCTCATAATGCACCTGTGATGTGATGATATCCCGTGATATTCCACACATTGTTGTGTATTATTGCTTAATCATAAATAATACTATATTTTTGTTTTTAATTTAGTATGTTTTTTACCAGCATGCTGCCTTACAGCTCAGCCCCTGACAACCCCCTGCCCCCTCCTTGCCCCCTGGAACTGAGCTTCTGTAAATGATACCCACTGGATTGCTCCATAGGGTGGAGACACCTCACCAGCATGAACCCCATGGTGACAGAAGAAGGGTGCTGGCAGAGGCACCCACTGGCATTGCCTCCCTGGCTTTCCCCCCAGAGTGAGATGCAGAGCTGGCCAGTTACAGTGGATGACAGAATAGGTTGTCTTCCTGGACGTAGCATAGCATGCAATCAGGGCCAGGGGGAGTGGGGTGTCATAGAAGGTGGATGCTATGTTTTGCAGATGCTTTCTTCTGAAGGAGGCATGATCTGCAATGATGTTAGCATCCGCATGCCTCCCAAGGACTTCTGAGCACTGGTTGCACTGAACCTCCAGCCTCCACTAGGGGATCAGACTTGTGTCAGACACACAGTCCCCCTCCCCACAGAAAAGAAGAGCTGTCCCTGGGATGCTCAGTCCATCTCCTCCCAGCTGGCCCTCCAACTTCCCGGGTCCATTTCTGAACACGGGATGTCAGCGTCACAGATGGACACCATGTCACTGTGATGACAGGCTGGCCCATTAATCATACTGTCTTGTCATATACATAAACAATATAACATAACAATATAACATCAAAATAAATAAATAAATAATTTTTTTATACCATAATCCATTAATGATCACACAGTATTACTATTTATTATCAAGTATATAAAGCAAATAAGAAAAAGTAATAGATGAGGTAATATAAAATAATAATCATAATATAAAAATATAATTATTAATCCTATTGCACTTTAAAGGAGAATGTAATATACATAGATGCAATTACACAGATGTCACAAAAAGGATCTTGCCCCATCCAGTCTGAACAATGTACTAAACTAATCTGTCTTGCCCTAATGGCAATCCTTCCCTTTTTTACTGTCTCACATTTTTTCTAATCAAACTCAGCTGCCTGTCCATCCCTGACTAAAACACATGCTTAATTTGATTTATATCACTTCTTCTGGCAGCTTATTATGTTTATCCACCACCCTTTCCAAGAAGAAGTGCTTCTGGACATCCTTTTTGAATTCCCCCTCCATCAGCTTTAATAAATTTCCTCTCATCCCAGTATTTAAATTGCATCCCATGCAGGTACTTGTCTGTCACAATCCTTTCACCCCATGCCTCCTTTAATCCAGGGTGTACATGTTTCAGTCCTGCAACCTCTTCTCATATATCAAATCTCCAAGGCCACACACCAACTTAGTTGCCCTGTGCTGTGCTGCTTCCACCTTTTTGTAATCTTTCCTCATGTGTGGGCACCAGTACTGTGTGCAGTATTCCATGTGCAGCCTCACCAGTAACCTTACAGAAAGTGGATCACCTCCCATCTTCTACTGCTTATCCTCCCGTGCATCCAAGCATTCTATTTGCTTTGCTCACTGCCCTTTTGCAGCGGGCAGATGTTTCTAGGGTCTCCAGTATCATCTCCCTCTAAATCCTTTTCTTCTGCAGTCTATACAGTACCACTCCTCTTATTTCATATTACAGTACATCCTTGGGTTCTTTCTCCCAATGTGCATTACTGTACATTTTGTAACCTTAAGGTTCAGCTGCCAAATCTTGCACCAGCTCATCAACCTGCACAGATCCTCCCTTAGTTCCCTTCTCCCTTATTACATGTCTACCCTTCCGCAGATCTTTGTGTCATCTGCAGAGAGATAGATCTTACCATTGATACCTTTACCAGTGTCACAGAACAGCATATTGAAGAGGACCAGTACTAGTACTGATCTTTGAAGCACTCTGCTGGTCACCTCCCTCACCTCTGCAAACTCCCCATTGACTACCACCCTTTGTTTTCTACCCCCCAGCCAGCACTCCATCCAAATCACCAACTTTTCTTCTGCCCTAAGGTCCCTCATCTTTTCGACCAGCCTCCTGTTGGGGATTGAGTCAAAGGCCTTGCTAACAACAAGGTATACTATATCATTTGCTAGTAACTTGTCTGCTGCTGCAGTAACCCATTTGAAGTACTCAACCAGATTTGTCTGGCAAAACTTTCCCCCTCATGAATGCATTCTGCCTGCACTGCAGCCCATTCACTTCTATGAAGTCTAGCAGTTTCTTCCTCAGTAGAGACTCCATGGTTTTCCACATGACAGATGTCAATCTAACTGGCCTGTAGTTGCCCGAGTCATCTCTCTTCCCACTCTTGTGCAGTGAAACACATCCGCTGTCCTCCAGTTCCTAGGGACCACCCCTGTAGTTAGTGAGCTATGGAAAATGTCTGCTAGTGTCCCTGCTATAACTCTTTACCTCATGTAGTATCCACGTGTATAAGCTATCAGGTTGCATAGATTTATTTACTTTCAATCATGCTAGCTTGTCCAACACTCTTTTCGACATTATCTAGACCTTTGCTCCAGTATATTTGCTCCCTCCTTACCTAACCCCACAATCTGGCAGTGGCCCTTCCTTCTCCTTTATAAAAACTGAACAAAAATAAGTATTTAGTATCTCTGCCTTCCCCTTCTCACCCTCTTCACACCCCTTATTTATCTTAAGTCTCACCTTCCCCTTTGACCTTGCTCTTCTCCCAGATGTACAAGAAGAATGCTTTATCTCCATTCTTCACACCCTTTACCAACTGGAACTCTGTCTCCACTTCAGCCTCCCTCACCTTCCTGGTGGTTTCTCTTGTTGCTTTCTTATACTTCACTCTGTCTTCCTCCCTTTCACTGCCCTTCTACTTGGAAAATACCCTTCTTTTGGTTCATACTGCCAATTTTAAATCAGCTGTGAACCACATTGGTCCCTTAGCCCATTTACCCTTGAATACCTTTGGAATGGAGCTATCTGCTGCTTTTATCATAGCCTTTTAAAATGCTGCCTGTTTTTCTTCTGTGCCTTCTACCTTTACTATGTCCTTCATGCAGTTTTCCAGTTTGTTACTCAATTTGCTGAAGTCCACTTATCAAACTCTGACACCCTTATTCCTTTTGCCCTTTTGTCTGCCCCTGTCTGGGCCTCCAATGGTAATGTCCTTTGGTCACTGGAACCAAGGTGTTTCAGGACTGCTATATTCTGAGTCCTCTCACTGTTGGTGATTACCAGATCTAGCCAGACCTCCTCCCTTGTTGGGCTGTGAACTAATTGCTCTAGAAATGCCATCTGGAAGGCATCTACCAGAATCTGATTCCTAGTAGTAGTCATGATTGGAACATTCTAGTCCATTTCTGCCATATTGCAATCCCCACAATATTTGGCATTGGGTAAAGTGGAGTGTGGGAGACTACCGGGGGTATAAGCTCTGAGGCTGGCAATGAATAGTAACTACAGTTTTACTATAGCTCACACTGGGCCTTGCCAGTCTTAATGGGTTTTGCAGGCTCGGTCACATCACCAGAAACATTAATCTATGGCTGATGTATGCCAAAAAGCACCTGCCACAAAAATGCTACAGTAGTTAGTACTCATTGGTGACCTTAAGTGCCCTAAATAAATATTTATACTGCGTTTTACCCTACGCCAGTAACTACATTGAAAGCTGAAATGGCTTAGTCAAATTAATGAACCTAGGGTGAACTTTCATGCCTGAAAATGAAGCCAAACCAAAAGTGGCTCTTGGCCACGTCTCTCACCCTTAGTTACTGCTGGATTCTGTGTGGGGGGGGGGTGAAGGAAATCCAGCTGATTTGAGCTACTATGTCAAAAGGCTTCTCACCAACTGTTTAGAGACTCTGTGCCACATGAAGTAAATGCATGGTACTTGATCTTAGGTGATAGATGTGGTCTGGTTTTGACAGTATGCTATAGAGGTAGGCAGGATAAATACAGTTTGAACATATCTAGTACCGTAATAAGAACATATGGATGAAGCAAGCTCTACCTCTGATCATTCACCAAATTTAAATCATATTCCTTATAAAATCTTATATTTTCTAAGGGTTGTTCATATCAGGAAATCAACAGAATCCAATGCACTCCCCTGTTAGTTGCTCAAAAGAGCCTGCAATTACTTTCTTATTCACTTTTAATTTTCAAAGGGGTTTCTTAGGATCAGATGTCAGCTGAGATGTGAATGAGGACCAATCAGGATGACAAGGCTGGGTACCTACTCTAACATTTAAATTTGTATCTTGCTCAAGCAACATAAGAATTAAAAATGTAGAAAAGGTTAATGATTAAGTAAAAATGTTAAAAGTATAGCTGGCTGTATCGAGCAGATATAGAAGGATTTCACAGGATTCTGTTAATTTCCGGACATTTCTATTAATAATAAATATTAATCTGAGCAGTACCACATCAAAGCAACTCCAGCAGCAGAGCAATGAAGTAATGATAACTATTGCTCATTTTATATACTAGTTATGATGTGTTACGTGACCAGGAGCAGAATGCAAAGACCAGGCAAAGGGGTTCATGAATATACTGTAAGTGTTTTTCTTTGACAAAAAAGAATGCAAAACTAAGCAAATAACAAAAATCTGGCTTCCCAAACTGTGGGCAGAGTAGAAACTGAGAGTCATATACTTTAAGCTGCAGAGCAGCGCTTAAAGAGGAAGTAAAGTTTGCAGGGTTTCTAAAGTGTTAAAAGCCCATGGAAAGCTCTTTGAACTCAGGTATTGTGGTAATCTGTTAGTCTTATCAGTCCAGAGGCATTCATATGTAATCAGCCATACATTAGAACACGTTAGCTGCCATGGAATGTTAAGTTGAGACAGAAAATTATGTCATGACAGGTTTAGCTGGGCTTCAAAAGCAGGTGTTCACATCTGTTAAAGGAACTCTACACCCACACATGTATTGTGAATTTTATCAATTTAGTCATCACCAGAACCAAGGCAGCATGGGGAGTGAGAGAAAGAAACAACAAAGATGGTGACTCAGGTAATGCAGGGGTCAGCAGGAGGTTCTTTTTTGCATTCGCTTGCACCCATGTGCAAGGAACGTCTTGTAACAGTGTGCCTTTTGGAGGTGTGTGACTCTCCTCCCCAATCCAGAGTGCAGTGTAGTAGACGTGACCCTACCAGACCAATACTTGCCGAGCTGTGTATAACAGCAGTTTGGCTGTGCTGGTTTTCACATCAAAGAAAAGGTCTGCTTCAGTCAGCAGTGGTAGTGTGTATGCAGTTAGAATACACGTCAGCTGAACTGCTTCATTCACAGCTCAGCATCAAAGCCCTCCCACTTTCTGCCTCTGCTAATGTCCCCCCCATTTCTCTCTGGCCCCACCTTTTGTGCCAAGGGAGGTGCCCAATCCCCCTTGACTCATGCGCCCCCTTAGCACAGTGTGTGACTGATAGGGGTGCTCAATCCTCCATCAGCTGCAGTCTCCCCCCAAAAAAAGTTGACACACTGGAAGCCCACCCCAGCATGCTTATGCTCCCCCCACACACACACTGTATGGCTGGAGGGGGTGTCTAGTCCCCGCCAGCTCCAGTCCCCCCTCAGCAAATATGTAGGTGGCATGCTGGAAGCCCACCCCAGCATGAAAGCAGTGTCCTTTTTTTGTCCCCACCCACCAACCCATGCCCACCCTCTGGGCTCCCACCTCCACACACCCCCCACCTAGGTGGTATGCTGGAAGCACATCCCAGCATGCCAAAAGCCTCCATTTTCTTTTTTTAATCCTGTAAAACAAGAAAACGGTCCCTTGGTGAGTCCTAGCCTCCCCCACCAGCCCGCACCCACTCTCTGCACACTCACCTTCCCACACCATCCTCACCCCATAATTACCTCTGGAGCCTGACGTGATGATCTTTGGTGGACTGGAAACACGTCTGAGCTCTTCAAAGCCAACTGCAAACTGAAGAAATGCAAGTAAGCTGTATAATGGCATAAATAGTTTTTTTTTTCAACTTTGGTGCATATCTCAGCCATTTTTGGGAATTTTGGCACCAAATTTTCAACATGAGGTTATTGGGGCCCCTCCTCATGAATTCAGTCACTGACATTGCCTTATTCTGTCCTGAAAGGTGATTTCACAGTCACTGTGTGGAATCACCTTTCAGGACTGATTAAGGAAATGACAGTGTTGGTGTTCATGAGGTGGCCTCTCAAAAAGCTTATGTTGCAAATTTGGTGAAAAAATTCCCCAAAAATTACTGTTTTACGAGTGTGCATTGCACAGTTTCCATGCTCACTCGTAAGTTCACGAATTTGTAATATTTTCACTCCAGATTTTCAACATAGGCATATTTTTACACTTCCTTATAAGCAGTGCAGCTGTCATTTTTCACATACTACCCAAAATGTGTTTTCACACTTCCTGCGCAAAATAGTGCAGTCGCTGTTGAAATCAGTGTTCACTACAGAGTAAGACTATCACAGTAACACTGTTCATGAGCAGAGGTCCTAAAATGCCAATGTTGAACATTTGGTGGCAAAAGTCCATGAAAATGGCTGTGTTACGAGCGTGAGTTGCACTGTTTCTACATACACTCATAAGTTTGAGAATTTGTAATATTTCCATTCCAGATTTTCAACATTGCCATTTTCTCACACCTCTTTATAACCAGTACAGCTGTCATTTTTTACATCCTGGGCAAAATGTGATTTCGCACTTCTGGCATGCAATAGCGCAGCCACTATGGGAAATCATGTTAGGTGCATAGTAAGAAAATCACAGTAACACTGTTGATGAGCAGACATCCTAAAATGCCTATGTTGAAAATTTGGTACAAAAATTCCAAACAATGACTGTTTTATGAGTGTGCATTGCACAGTTTCCACGAGCACTTGTGACTTCTTAAATTTGTCATACTTTCACTCCAGATTTCCAACATTTGCATTTTCCTACACCTCCTTATGAACAGTTCAACTGTCATTTTTCACATACTGGCTGAAATGTGTTTTCACACTTCCAATGCAGAATAGCATTGTCGCTGTGGGAAATCAGTGTTCAGTGCACAATAAGAAAATCATAGTGACAGTGTTCATGACCAGAGGTGACAAGATGCCTATGTTGAAAATTTGGTGAAATAATTCCACTGAATGGCTGTTACAAGTGTGGGTTGTGCAGTTTCCACACAGGCTCATTCCCTTGAGCACACCAAGGGCGTTAGGGTTCCTAAGACAGACAATTAAGAAGTATGTGGATGAAATGTTGATCAGGTGCAAGAGAAGTTGCAGAAAGGTACTCTGTTGAGCTATGGATGCTAAAGGGACATGGATACAACTAGGGGGGCTGCATAAATGCCAAACACCAATGCAAATACCTGCAAGCGAATGTTCAGCATTGACAAATGCTTGTTTTTTAATGTACTCACTAGGACCCTGAAAAGGAATCAGAGTTCTTTTTTTTTTTTTTTGCAGGTTGCTGGACTGCAAGTGGTAATACTAAGGAAGTCTGAGGTGTGAGAGCCAGAAACAACAAAGGAGGTGACTCAGGTAATGGAGAAGAGTCCCAGTGAACAGTGAGATCTGAGAGGTTATGAACCACTGCTGAAGGCTGCTGATGCTGATTGGCTAAGGAGAGTCAACCATAAGCTGCTGAGAGGTTTAAAACCAGGGCAGGGCAAGAGCATCTACCCATGAGTACCCTCTAGCATGAGTGCCATGGAGCAGGAGTGTGGCATCTGTCTAGGGGAACCTGCTGGGCATTTACGGGCAAGGCCACAGTTCTGAAGAGAACTCTGCTCCTCAATGACCACAGAGGTAAGTCACTGAAAGAGGGTAAACAGTTAATATCTGCTAATCTTGGTTAGGGTGATATAGTGGATTAGTACAGGGGAGTGGGGCAGGATTTAGAAAAACAGACAGTGCAAGGTAAGAGAGGTATCACCTTCTATGGAGAAGGGTAATATAGAGCAGCAGGTGTGGAATATAAAGGGATTGCTAGCGGAAGGACTATGTCAGATCAGACCATAGGTAGTACAGAGAACAGGTATGATGGGGATATCCAGCTGCAGGGAATCTGTGGTGCTCATCCTCAGGGCTATGTTCTGGAAGGTGGGACACTGCTGCATATGCTCCAGACAAAGCTGGTAGCAGCACAGGATGAGATATCCCTGCAGTGTCACTGGATGAGCTTATATCTGCATGTACACCAAGGGTATGCACCGCCGACAGCAAAAAGTTGACAGCGAGTGTCACTACAGCAACTGCTGTGCCAGGTCACTCTAGTGTGAGTGCTGGGCCCTGGCATTGTATTCTGGGGGTATTACACCTCCTCCCCATATCAGCTCTGACTCAGAGTTGATTATATTTAGTGGGGGATCTGGGTTGAGCACAGCCTCCCATGTGGGGGGTTCGAGGAGAAGCCCCCTGATGAAAAACATGTTTCCAATTCCAAAACCACATGCCAACTGCAAATGTGGTTGACACAATGATTTCACTGTACAGTCGTTTGTCAAAACTTTTGTTGATGACTGGTCATGGTTTCTACACCTAGCACGCTTTTCCTCAAGAGGTTCACAGGCCTGGGGGGAAGGGAGATGGTGGGGAAGTGAAAGAGTTGTGTGAGCTGACATGAAGGTGTATGTCAAGCTCCTCCAGCACTTGCTACAAATTGTTTTACAAACATGAAGGAGGTACAGGTGACTGACTCCCCCAGGGATGCTGTGAGACAATGAGGAAGGGTGAACTGACATACAAGGTGACATCTATGAGTGGGCTCAGGAAGAAGACAGCAAGAAAAGTTATAGCATTAGGGAATAGAATGGTAAGGGGTGGAGAAAGTGGCTGATAGTTGAGGGAAGGGATGATCCAGTACCTTCCAGATGCATCAGCTATTCATGATGTAGACAGGATAAGAAGGATGGTTGAGGGAATGAATGGGAACATTGGTGTGCTGTAACATTTAGGTACTAAAGATCTGGTGAAGCTGTCTCTGGAAGCAGTCAAACTGAACTTCATGAAGCTAGAGGACAGACAAAAAGTTAACATGCCTTCCATGACCTTCTTGGAGGTTGTTCCTGTTTGGGGATAGAGGAAAGACAGGGTAAGAAGGGAGGAAATAGAGGCATTTAACAAATTGTTGAAGTGGTGATGTCAGGAGGAGTGGTACTGTTCTGTGGGTGACTAAAGGGACTTCTGGGAAAGAAGGTTCTTCATTGGTGATGACCTTCACCTGACAAGAGATGGGACCAACCACTAACTGAAACAAAAAGATATCCACATAGGTGGACATTTAAACTGACATGGCGGGAGACTGATGTGGGGGGAGATGACCATTGATATTGGGTGAGCAAGAGAAATCTAGCTCAAGATCCCCCAGAAAAGGAGAATATGAGATGGGAGATGAGAAACAGCATAACGGGGGCTAAAGCTAGTTTTAAGTATGAGTGTCACTGGGAGGGGTTAAAGTAAGTCAGCCAGTAACAGGAACAGTTAGAAGTAAAAAGGGGGGTGGAGGGATCTACAGTAACACAAAATGGATGAGAAATAACATGAACTGGAAGGTAGTGTGCTTAAATGCCAGAAGCCCTGGAAATAAAAGCAGTGAGCTCCAGTCAATGGTGACAGGCACAAGGCTGAACCTGGTGGCCATTACTGAGGCATCAGGTGCCAGAAATAATGACTGGGATCTGGTGATAGCAGGGTATATTCTGTATAGGAGAGATAAGAACAAGTGATAGGGGTGTTAAGGAAGGCATAGAGGCCAAAGAGGATATGTCCATTTTGAAATAGAATGAGGGGAGACAGAATCACTCTGGGTTCAGATGACAACAGACTCAGGGAACAAGTTACATATGGGAGTAAGCTGTAGACCACCACAACAGGGGGTTGAGAAAGGTAGAGAAATTTGGGGAAGAAACTTGAAAGGGGACCGTAAAGAAGGAAGTTCTAGTTGTTTGGGATCTCTGTCTACAAGACATAGAGTGGGATACCACAGCAGCTAGGATCACAAAAAGTTAGACCCTGCATGAAGCACTGCAGGACTGCTTACTAGTACAGTTGGTCAGAGAACCCACAAGTCAAGCTGCCAGTCTCAATGTTGTGCTAACTAGCTCAACAATGATGGGTGATGTGAGGGTTGGGGAACCACTGAGGTCCATTTATCACAATACCATGTGGTTTGAAGTGGCTGTGGACAAGGATAAACCATCATCAATGCTACAGTTCTGGATTTCAGAAGGGCAGAATTTGGACAGATGAGGGAATAATAACATGCAAAATGATAAGGGTGGATAAGAACTGGGAAGTGGAAGATAAGTGGGGAGTAATTAAAGGGGCTTTTCCTTTAGCAACTAACACATGCTTGAGAACTATCACCAAAAACAACAAACACTAGTGGCCAGTCTGGTTCTCTAAGGAGGAAAGGATAGCTACGAGAGAAAAAAAGGTCTTTCAGTAATGACTTGATATACCAAATGGACAAGGAATGGAGGGACTACTAGTATACAGTAAGATGAAGGAGGCTAAGAAAGAAGTCAGGTGAGCAAAAGCAGACACTGTAGAATAAGGATGTAACAGTAGATGGTGCCAATAGATATAGAACACAATATAATAAAGCACATGTGAGTATTGCACATGTTTCAGCTTGAGCAGCAAATGCTCATGTAGTTTTAATAAAGAAGCTGAACAGTAAACAGCCTCCCATGGTTTCTCATGGCATCAGAAGTGCAGAAAAAACTGCAGAAAGAAAAAGGAAGGAAGGAATAGAGCAGTTGAAACCTCCAAACAGTTTGTGTCTAGAAGGCAATTTGGCAGAAAATTGGAGAATATGGATACAGAAATGTGTGTTGTTCATGATGGCAAGTGGAATAGCAAAGAAGTCTGAAAAGGTACAATGCACCAAGTTTTTTGTGTGTAACAGGAAAAAAGTGATAAAGGTATTAAATACTTTTGAATTTACTAATGCAGAGGACAGAGAGAAGATAGCAGTGCTAAAAGCAAATTTTCAACAGTTCTGTGAGCCCAGAAAGACTATGCCGTATATTAGACACACGTTCTTTACCAGAGCGCAAGGCCCTTCAGAAAAGATAGATGCTTATGTGACTGAGCTTAAAAATAAGGCCAAAAGCTGTGAATTTGGGCAGTTTACTGAGTCACTTATAAGGGAGGGAATTGTGTGGGGCATTTCAGATGATCAGGTCAGAGGCAGACTTCTTAGAGAAGTAGATCTTACATTACAAAAAGCAATTGATAGATGTCTTGCAAGTGAGGTTAGTCATAGCCAAATGAAAGTGCTTAATGACGAAGCAGAAATGCAAGTCCACAAACTAAAGAAAGTGAGACCAGACTGCAGTAAATTCAAAAGGAGCATCTTAAGAAAAACAAAAGAAAACACAAAAGATGAAATTAAATGTGGCAGCTGTTGTTCTAAACATGAAAAATGAAAATGTCCTGCCTTATTTGGTCAAACGTGTAAAGCCTGTCACAAGAGAAAACACTTTAAAAAATTTGTGTATAACACAACCTCAGGTTCATCCTAAGAAAATACATGTTTAAATGAGGAAGATGCTGAAGCTGACATGTTTGTTGGAATAATTCAGATAGAAGAAAGTATAGATGAGAGCAACGTGCAGATTGGAGCTATTCATGTTAAAGATGTTACTGAGGTCAAAAAAGACAGGAAAGAAACACTTAAGTAACAAGACAGTTCAATTCAAACTTGACACTGGAGCAGAACGTAATGTCATATCAACACAAATGTTTATGATGCTGAATTTGAAAGATAGATTGAGCAAGTCCAGGTAATTACTTACTTGGTACATCATATGATACCTAAAGGGCAAAAAGAGCTCACCTGTGACTATAAAGGCCAGAAATATGACATTTGGTTCCAAGTAATTGATCAAGATGCACCAGCAATACTGGGCCATGCAACATGCTTTCAGTTAGGCATGCTGAATTTTTTTTTTAATGTGGATTCCAGAGAAAGAGACATACTGGATAACTATGAAGGCTTGCTCACAGGTCTTGGATGCATACCAGGGCAACACCATATCCAGATAGGCCCCACTGTTAAACCTGTTGTTCACCCACCCAGGAAAGTGCCAGTAGTGCTGAAGGATAGAATCAAAGCAGAACTTGAAAGAATGGAACAATTAGACGTTATTGCGAAACAAACTGAGCCTACAAACTGGGTTACCAGCATGGTAACAGTAGTAAAGCCTGATAAGCTCAGGATATGTATTGATCCAAAAGACTTAAACTGTGCAAAAAAAGAGAACACAACCCCCTGTGAACAGTGGAAGAAGTAGTAGCTGGGATGCCAAGTGATAAGGTATTCTCAGTACTGGATGCAAACCAAGTATTTTAGCAAATACAGCTTTATGAAGAGAGCTCCAGATTGTGTACATTTAACACACCATCTGGAAGGTGCAGATTTAAGAGACTCCCATTTGGCATCTCATCTGCATCTGAGGTGTTCCAAAAAAAATTATAGCACAGATCCTGGAAGGCCTAGAAGGAGTAGTGAACATTAATGATCATATACTCATCTGGGGAGAAATTGTGAAGCAACATGATCAGAGATCGATTCAACTACAGGAAATAGCCAGAAGTATAAATCTGAAGCTGAACAAAAATAAGTAAAAATTCAGAGTGACTGAAATAAGCTACATAAGACATGTTCTGAGCTGTGAAGGGTTAAAACAGGACCTGAGAAAGTGAGAGCTATTCAGCAGATACCATAGCCAGAGGATAAACCAGTTTTAATGAGGTTAATGGTTATTATCCAGAATTTAGTGAAATTCCTTCCCAATCTGTCTGAAGTAAGTACACCACTAAGGAAACTGCTGGAGAACATGGTTAAGTGGCACTGGAAACAACAGCACAAAAACAGCTTTCAAGAGCTCAAGAATTTTATAAGTAATGTGCCTGTTCTTAAGTTCTAGGAAGTAAATAAACCAGTTACACTATCTGTGGATGCTAGCTCAGAAGGCTTCGGAGCAGTGATAATGCAAGAGGTAAAGCCAGTAGTCTATAGTTCCAGTGCTCTTACTGACTGCCAGAAGAGATTTGCACAAATTGAAAAAGAACTCCTAGTGATTTTATGCAAAAGGTTAGGCACTCAGACTGGTGGTGCTAATAGGAAAAATGCAATGCACTCAACCAATGTGTGTTTTTTTGAGTAATAAATTGCTTTGCTATAAGCTCTTTTCATAAAGGCATCCTAATTTAAATTCGAAGTGATAAGTGCTGGAATTTTTTGGTTGAGAACGCCTAGTGATTGTCAATGGATGTGAGAAATTCTACCAATAATTGTATGGGAAGTAAGTGCAGGTGGAGTTAGATCATTGTCCATTAGGTGGAATATTCAGGAAACTTTTAATTCAAGCACCGCCAAGACTACAAAGGATGCTTAAGTGGTTGCAAAGGTACAATTTAGAAGTTCATTACAAGCCTGGGAAAGATTGTATATTCCTTGAGCAAAGCATATCTTAGAGAGGAGACTGAAGACTTACTAGATGAAGAACTGGAAGTAAATCAGCTTACTACTCAGCTAACTACAGTAGTTCAGCAGTGAAACTACAAGAGTTCCAGTCAGCCACAAATAAAGATGTGATACTACAACAGCTCAAAGCAGTTGTGCTAACTGGATGGCAAACAGAAGGGGACAAAGTGCTGCTAGAAATCAGAAACTATTGGACTTTTCATGAGGAAATCACTTACTTTGACAACCTGCTGTACAAAGGAGCAAAACTGATAAGTCCTCCACAAATGAGGAAACAGATGCTCCAGAAAATACACAAAGCCCACCTTGGCATTGTAAAGTGTAAACAGAGAGCATGAGATATACTGTACTGGCCTGGTATGTCCAAATAGATTGAAGAAACAGTTTTACAATGTGTTGTTTGCAATGCAAATAGAAGCAATAATCCTAAAGAACCTCTGTTGTCTTGTAAACATACCAGACAGACCTTGGGCTAAAACAGGAGCCGACCTCTTTCAGTTCAATGGAACCGAATATATCCTTAGTATGGAATATTACTCCAAATATCCAGAAATAGCAAAACTCAGTGAGTCTGTAAGCAGGACAATTATCACAGCTATGAAGTCACTATTTGCCAAACATGGCATATGAGATGTGGTGATGTCAGTTAATGATCCACAATTTTCTAGTTCAGAATTCAGAATGTTTGCAGATAGCTGGGAATTTAAACACTCCACATCTAGTCTGGGATTGTCAGAGTCCAGTGGACAAGCAGAAAGGGCTGTGCAGACAGTAAAGAACTTACTGAAAAAAAGTACAAGAAAGTGATGGAGACCCTATCTTGCACTGTTAGAATACAGGAACACACCTATAGAAGAAATTGTATTTTCTCCTGCACAGTTACTTATGGGATGCAGGTTAAAATCTAAGTTTCCAGCATCATCACTGCTTTTAAATCCTGAGCACAAGATTGAGGTGAGAGAAAGCTGAAATTGAGACAAGTTACCCAAAAGTACTACCATGATCATCATGCACAGGACTTGCCAGTTATTCAAAAAAGAAGACCACATAAGAATTAGACAAGCAGATAAGTGAAAACCTGCAGTTGTGGTCACCAAGTATGATTCCCTGTAATCGTATATAGTTCATAAACCTGATGGAAAAATGTGCCAAAGAAACAAGAAACATCTATAAAGACACAGGAGGAAAACTTCCGTGCTGTAATCCCTGATTACTTTGAGGAGTCAAGCCCTACAATATCAGAAAAACATTCAGAGAGTGTGGATCAACCTGATGTGGCAACACCTGCTAAGCTGCCTGATAGCTGCAAGGAAAACACACAGCCAGTTCAAACACCAGAAATGATACCTAGAACAACAAGATCTGGCAGAGAGATCAAAGTTATGAGAAAATACCAAGATTATATGTAGGGCAAGAACAAGAGGCTGCTATTTGGACTGGTGGTAAAGATCAGGTTCCAACATGGTTAAGTGCTAGTTACCTCTGGCCCTAATTGTGGTTGTAAACAACAGCTGGTTTTTTTTTCTGTCTGTTGATTTTGATTAAAGAACTGAACTGAACTGAAGAAAAAAAAGAAAAAAGGGAGATGTAGTATAAGGATGTAACAGTAGATGGTGCCAATATATATAGAAAGCAACATAGCAAAGCACATGTGAGTGACTGTGAGAGTTGTACATGTTTCAGCTTGAGCAACAAATGCTCATGCAGTTTTAATAAAGAAACCGAACAGTAAATAGCATCCCATGGTTTCTTATACTTTACAGATACCGAACTACAAATTGAAGAAGGGATCAAGGGAGAAAATAAATAATTTTTCTGGTACAACAGAGAAAAATTAAAGATGTGGGGTAGTTAGGGTGGCAGAGGGGGAGAGTAAAAAAGGATGATAGGCAGAAGGCAACCATTTTGAACAAGTACTTGTGCTCAGTTTGTTTGGTGGAGGACATGTGCTTGATTCACAAAATGGGCTTGGATCGGCGCAAGCTGTGGCAAATAGCAGCTTGAGCTGAAGCCTGGTGAACAAGGGACCCTGCATCCAATTCACTATCGGGCAGGGTTCCGGCAACTAAGTTTCATGGCTTGCAACAACCATGGCGGTGCTCCAAACAGACGGCGCACCACTAGGGTTAGCTACAAGCTGCAGGGCAGAGGTGTACCACTCTAGTCCCTGTTGGGCTAGTGGCCCCCATCCCCAATCCTCGATGCACAGCTGTACAGATATATGTAAAGTTTTCCCCATTCCCTGGTAGTGTAGTGGCCACCGTCCCTGATCCCTGATGTCCCTGTTAATATAACTATTCAGAAAGCCCCATTGATTGGTGATTCAGTGCCCCCCCATAATCCCCAGTGTCATCATTAATATAACCATTCAGAAAGTCCCGTTCATTGGTGGTCCAGTGCCCCCCTTCCCGATGCCCATGTCATCCGCTATATTGATAAGTAATTACACACCCTTGTCTGGTGGTCTAGTGAACCAGTCCCCCACCCCAGCAGGTAATGCCCACCACCCCACTTCCCCAATCCCAAAACACAGCCGGTGACTGGCACAGCCCATTTCTTACCTTCATGGTTGGCCGCTAACTGATCTGTCACTGAGTGAGTTCTGTAAAGTGTACAATGCTCATTGAGGAGTGCTGTATACTTTACAGAATGCGTGCAGTGACAGTTCAGTCTGCAGCCAGCCGCAGATGTGAAAGGTGGGCTGTGCTGTTTGCCAGCTGTGTTTCATTATTGGGGGGCAGCAGGGTGATGGGCACTACCATCTGGGGTGTGTGGGGAAGGGACCCACTATATCACCAGGCAAAGGCACATAATTTGTTATCAATATAGCAGGCAACATGGGGCATCGCAGAGGAGGGCCACTGGACCACTAATTAATGGGGCTTTTTGAATAGTTATATTAACAGGGACAATGTGGATTGGAGAGGAGGGCCACTGGACCACCAATGAATGGGGTTTTCTGAATATTTATATTAACGGGGACATTGGGGATCAGGGGGGCACTGGATCACCAATGAATGGGGCTTTCTGAATATTTATATTAACAGGGACATCAAGGATCAGGGAGGGGGGCACTGGACCACCAATGAATGGGGACTTCTGAATTGTTATATTAAGCAGTAGGACACTGGGGATCGAGGAAGGGGGACTGCACACTCTAATTCTATTCTTTTATTTAACATTGGTAACCCAGGAAAGCACACTGCACCAGACAGTCACAGGGTGCTGCAAGGTAGTACACTCCCCCAGAGGCATATGTCTAAGTACCCTTAGACCAGCCCTGGCTGGTCTAAGGGTATTTAGAAATTCTTCCGCTGGGTGAGTTTTGTGAATCCCACTTTCCAGGATATGTTAGCCAACATCTGCCACAAGTCCCCTAGCACCATGCCATAGTGCATTTTGTGGGTCAAGGCTGGTGCAAGTCCATTTTGGTGCTTGGAGCCTGCATTTGACACAGGCTGCTTTTGTGAATAGCTCGAGGGCAATTTTTAGATGCAAGGTGCCACTTGTGCCATTTATGTTTGACACTGGCACCTTGCATCCTTCTCAGGGCATTGAGAGTTGAGTCCCATGGCTCTACCAGAAAGTAGAATTAATGCAGACTCACAAGGGATTCATGAAAGGAGGAGGATACATAGAAATTGTAAAAAATGGGCTTGCTGCCTTGAAACAAAGTAGATAAGGCACCAGCATCAGATGGATCACACCTTAGAGTGCTCAGGGAATTGGGATTGGAATTAGCTGATTCCATGGCAGCATTAGTCAATAGCTCATTAAGGAACAGAGTGGCTCCGTGAAACTAGAAGAAAGCAGATTATGTATCTGCCACACAAGAAAAGGGATAGAGTGAATCTGCGAAACTACAGACTAGGAATGTGTAAAGTCAGAAACACTTTGCTTTGCCTGAACTTCACAATGTTTCCTGACTTTGTGAAGCACTTCACATAGATTTTCCTCCAGTGAAATGTGAATGTGACCTGATGAAACTATGCAAAGTGGTCTTTTCTCAAAATAACTACACAGTGTTTCAAACTGAAACTTTCAATACTGAAGGAAACTCTTTTTTTAAGGATTCTGCAAGGTTTACTGGTATACACTGATACCATATTTGTGTCTCTTTACTATGAAGGTGTGGTAGAACTAAGCCATAAAATATAGGGTACTATTATATACAGCTGTGCAGAATATTAAATTCCACCTGTGGAATGCCCATAGAATTATCATTCCAATCCCGTGGAATTTCATGGAATTTACACAAACGTTCCACAGAATTTTACCAAATTTTAAATTTCAATAATTTCATTCTAATTGTAAAAGTATGCATCCACATGATAATAATTTTGGTATGTAGATAGTTAGTTATAGACTACATAAGCATACCATATTTCAAAGCTGTAGGTTTAAAGGGGATAGAGTTATGTGCGGGCAAACATTTAATCAAAATGTAGTTCTCTGTTATTTCAATCTAATTTTAAAATTGTTGATCCAAATTTCTCCAAAGTTTCAGGATTTAGAGACATATTCAGCTTGGGGATGTGTAAAATGTTTTAGGTCTCAAGATTCAAATAGGGCTGAGTTACAGGTAGCCAAACATTTTGCCGAAATTTAGATCTCTGTTATTTTAGTACAATTTTGATAGTATTTATTGAAATGTTCAGTTCAACAGGTATACAGGTTATCTGCATGTACGTATACATAGTTCCTGATTTCTAGCTTCAAATGTGACCGAGTTCTAGCCTGCCAAATAAACATGTTGGCAAAATTAAAATGTTAGATATTTCCCTCTAATTTTAAAACAACATTCCCAAATTTAACCAGATTTGAAACATTTAAACTACTACACCACCTGGTAATTTCTGACAGAGTTCATAATTACAGCTTTAAATTGGACAGAATTAAAAAGTAGATCAGCTTTCGCGACATTTTAAAATTAAATTTTGCAAGAATGTAAATTGCAATTGTATGAACCCCTGCAAATGTTAAACTATAGACTGCAATACCAATGCATTTGGCAGGTTCTTACACCTTACAAGGAGACTGTGTGTGTGTGTGTGTGTGTGTGTGTGTGAATGTTAGTAATTACTTGCTGCCAGAAATTGCAAAATAACATCTGTATTTAAAGTCAGATCCAATTAGCCTTTGTGAAAATTGTCAAATGCATGAAAAATCAAAAAAATTGGGATTTGCTCATTCACTCAGCACTCTTTGGGGGATTCAAATTAAAGGATGGGGGTATGAGAGGCAGGTAGTGCAGGTGGTCACCAGGTTCATGAGTTAGAGCCATTGTTTCATCAGAAATGGACAGCTGAGCTGGGTAGCACACCATTGGTAGACCCCAAGTTGGAGCAAGTAAGCAGAGTGTGTCAAAAATTCCAACCTGAATGCTGGATATTTAAGGATCACATCCAGTAAATTGATGATCCAAGTTGCCTGACATACTGTACAGTATGTGCAAGTCTGGGACTTACAGTAGATGTAATCAAAAAGATGTAGTGGGGGAAGGCAATGTTGAGGGCACCAGGAAGGAAGAATTCTAGTTATTCCAACAGGATAGGTTGATAGGAAAAGAAGTAGGTGACTCTTGTTTTAAATTATTTTGTCAATGTAAAGAACAAAGAGGATATCAGTGGGATCAGTAGTTCTATTGAGTCAATCTGGCTACGCTAACAGAGAAGGGAGTCAAAATAGTCAACCACAGAGCAACAGCAGGACTGCAAAAAGCTTAGCCCAGCATATTAAATAAAGTAGTGATACATGCATTGTTAATGTTAAATTCCACAAAATGAATTCTGGATGCTTCTTCTATAGTCTACCATAAATATTAGAGAAAAAGTTACCAAACATTTTTCCACTGTAAATTTAAACTGCTAAACCAATTTATCCAGTTGTGTTAGACACCAGGATACACTGACATTACATATGCATGTCATATGTTAAGACTGAGCCTGCAAGAGCAGAAACGTTACAAAAATCAACATTTTGGAGTTTTCATAAAATTTTGCAAATATTTACGTAATAAACATTTGAACCCCTGTAACTTATAAATTTCGAATCCAATTCCCTCCATATTTAGATAATTATATAAACATTACAAAAAAGTTATGCTTGCTAATTTACACATGTCTAGCATGAAAGTTACCTGAGTTATATGCAGATAAAATGTTTCATGAAATTTACAGCAACAAATAAAATGACAGACTTTGAGCACATATAATTTTGAGCCAATGCACCCTAATATAATGCAATTTGGAGCATTTTTAGAACAATTGCCATCATGCAATCAATCCAGATTTAAGATATTTGGCCCAATAGACAGCTAAGGGATATGCAGATAAAACATTTCATGAAATTTCCCACAAGAAATTTAAACAACATATTTTAGGCGCCAATAATTTTGAGACATGCCATCCTAATATCATGAAATTTGGCACATTGCTACAACACCAATCCTCAGGTACACATGGCAAATTTAAGATCTCTGGCCCAGTAGACAGCTGAGATATCTGCAGATAAACGTTTTCATAGAATTTCCCAGAAAAGTAAAATGACAGAATTTGAGCACCTATAATTTTGAGACAATCTATCCTAATTCATGATATCTGACATATGATTAGATCTCCTCACAGGAAGTAGGCATGCACAGTTACAGGGCTCTGGCAAAATAGTCAGCTAAGTTATAACAAATTAATAAATGTTAAAGACTTCACAACATTTCAACAAAATTCCACAACATTTTGTGGAATTTCACAAAATTTCATTGAAATTCCTCAAATTATGTATTTTCTCATTCCATACAGCTCTATATGTATTTTAAAGCAGAACCATTTCAGCCAATAATAGAAAATGCCCGGTATTGGATCTGTAGCCTGTTGACATTTAGGACAGTACAACACCACAGGAAAAGTACTGTATATATATTTTCTGAAACCACATGAATAATGGATTTAAACATGGATAACATTGCCTGCTGCCTAAATGTTTGCTACCAATAACCATCCTTTACATTTGGTACAACTATGAATTAATTTGGCACTTTAGGAAATTAGATCTCCATGGTATATAGCTGCTGGTGCACAATACTCATCTTTATAGATTACAGAGACAGTACCCATTACACTGGTATTTCATTTGTGTACCTTTACCACAGAGATGAAGTAGAAATAAACCTTAAACCTATAGGGTGCTAAGTGTATTTTAAAGTGGAAAAATATGGGTTCATAACCCTTACAGAAATATTTGTGCTGTGTACATGCAGAATGTGTGCCTCATGCTTAATTGGGCAATGTTTGCATGTGGTTCACATTCATAAAGTGAACCTAAGCAAACAAGGTCTAAAAAGCAAATCAGGCTCCATGCTATAAGCTTGACATGTGTGCAGCAGGTAAGCTGGTGTGAACATCTTCAAAAAATCACATTAGGTTTATGTGCTGCATGCTTGACATGAGTGCAGCAGGTAAGCTGGTGTGAACATGAAAAAAAATCACATCAAGTTCACATGTTGCACGCTTGCCATGTGTGCAGCAACTAAGCTGGTGCAAATCTCATAAAAAAACACATCAGTTTCTATTTATCATACTACTGCTAACAATTAGAGCCATTAAAATACATTTTTCATTGATTTCCCATTAAAATTAGGTAAACTCTTTAATTCTGATCCTTTTGCAAGTGTTTTAATGGCTGTGGATTTTAGTCATTAAATTGTCAATAATTTGTAAAGTATTGTTTGCTTATTGCATCAAATTCCTAAGATATAGTCAGCCAACACCACTCATTCCAGATATGTGAAGAGGGGCCTCTGTATTGTGAAGCCTGGCCTTTTTGTTTTGGGCCATGCAAATCTCCTTATGCATATTTAGTGCTATAAATGTGTTTCTCCAGGACTGTTTCAGCTCACTTACTTTCCCTTTATCATTCTGTATGGAGCATATACACTATGGCCATGCTCAGTACTTTTTGTGCTGAGTAGGGTCTTTGAAGCATGCGTCATAACTACATTTTATCACTGAAATGAGACATGGACACTCAAAATGAGGGACAATGAGAGACACTAACCCTCATGATGAGCAGGATGCATCCTGAAATATGGAGATACAGCACCTCAGACTATAGTGTAAACCATTGTATTTACTTGTACTGATATTAACACCTGAGAATGAACTTCTACCTTAAAGCAGGGGTGCCATTTAGGTAGGCAGAGGGGGCAGTTGTCTCCCCTCAAATTTGTGCTTAGGTTGTTCTTATGGTGTGGCACTAATGGCATTAAATTTGGATTTAATCTTTTACACAATAAGTGCCCCCCTGGCCTCTGTGTGCTCATGCTGCAGGTGCACTCCTGACTCAACTGTGTCTGTGTTGTGTTGTCCATTCTCTCCACCTATTAGCAGCATCACTATCACATGTGACATGGAGGAGCTACAGCCAAGCAAGAGCACATGAGTCACACCAGTGTGACACTGTGTTTCCTGCCACAGAGTTAGACAGGCTGCACACTACAGCTTGTTGGAGTCAGTGAGCACTGAACTCTCAATAGTAGTGTTGTAGTGGCTTATGTTTATTGGTCTACTGTTAGTGAATCTCCACCCCCCCCAGTGGCTGAATGGGCAGAGGTTGAGCTAGAAGCTGACCCAAGACTAGGCTTCCTACTTACTCTACTAGGCTTGCCTCACAAAAAAAAACAGCACAGGCCCTCCATGGCAGTAAGCTAGGTCTAGCAGCAGTGACAGTGTTGTGGGTAGACTTCATAGACCTTGTTCAGTACAGTGCGGCAGCAGCCAAGCAAGAAGCTAGCAACAGAGGTTGGGTGGGTTTGGTTGGTGAGGTGACTTGGTCATGGACCACGTTGGGGATTAGGGATGGTCAGTTCCAGCATCCAGCTTCTGGCAGAAGGATGGAGGAGGAGGAGTTGACTGAAAACTGGTCTTGTGGCACACTGGGCCAGGCTGAAAGTTTTGGCCAGGTGGCTGGGTAAGTAAAAAGTAAATAATTTTTTTACAGGGGGACAGAAGAAGGAGGAAATTCTAAAATATTGATGTTTTTTTCATGTTTCTGTGTCTTTGGGTGGCTTCATGACCCATTTGGGATGGGCATTGAATTAAATGGAGTTGGGGAAAGAGAAAACGGGACAACTTTTTTTTATTTGGGGGTGTCAAAACTTCAGCCAAGAAAAGAATTGGTTAGTAACTGGGTGGGTTTAAGACCAAATCTGACACACTGCTCTGGGGTATAGACAGATGACTCTTATACATTTGAATTTTTCTTGATTTACATATCACTTTTCAGTCACAACAAGTAAGTTTTACCTTTTAGAGACATTCCAGACATTCTGGAGCTTGCCACCTAGGGTCTAACTAGGACCTGGCCTCCACTGGTTGTTGGCTCCCCCCTGCCGAAATCTGAAATGGGCCTTTGCCATAAAGTCTAAATTTACAGGACATCCTCTGTGTGAGCAGCATGTTTTACTGAGGAATGGATAAGGAACAGACTGATTTTCAGGAGTAAAATGAGGGCTGTCCCTTGCATTCAGGAACAGTTGAGTGGTATGTTATGCACTGACTATTGGAGCCCCATCATAGTCTTGCTTATGCACTCCCCCCATGAAACTAACCTCCACATTCCTACACTCATGCACATTATGATATAGGGCAAGAGAGACTGCAGGGGCATGCACCTTTGGAATAAATGAAGGCATTCTTTTTAATTACAGTACAAGCCATTTAATCAGGACACAGATAATCTGGACATGCACTTTATTGGGATGTTCCCCCAGCGAACTAATTAAGTGGCCATGTATTTCAATGGAGGTGCACTCCTTTTAATAGTGGTGGGGATGATGAATATATAGGACACTTGAGCCCTCCAGCACCTCAATGAGCCAATGATTATCAGTCCCATTAATTCGCTGTTAGTCCTGTAACACGTTAATGAGCAGATGACTATGTACTAATCTGTGTATGTTAAAATATACTGCCTGCTCCAATCTCTCTGTCTCTCACACACAGCTCTCAGTGCTTCTCAACAAGCTCTATCTCTCTCACAAAGCTGCCACCAGTACTCCAGTTTTGTTTTTAGAACTGTCTTCCCCAAAATTGCACTGCCTTACCTGCCTAAACTGTTCAGTGATACAGCCACTTCTTATTCCTATTTAGCTGTTTGCAGATTGGGGGTTTGGTCTCAATAAATCACTAATCACCCAAGCTTTAGTTATGAAATCTCTCCCGCTCTTTCTCTCTCTCTCTCTCACGCACACACTTGCAAATTGCCTGCACCATGCAGAAAGAGAGAGGGAATCTTGTACTGTACGATTTAAAAATAATTTTAAAAGAATAATATAAAAAAGCATAATTCACCATGCAAATGTAAGTTGTGAAATCTCTCCCATTCCCTCTCTCATGCACACAAATTGCCTGCACTGTGCTGTGGGCAGACAGGGAGAGAGAGAGAGAGAGAGAGAGAGAGAGAGAGAGAGAGAGAGAGAGAGAGAGAGAGAGAGATTCACTCCTCAGCATACTCCCCAATTAACCCGGTTGACATCTGTATATCCACACCTGACTGGCTAACTAAAGCAGATGAAAAGATAATGTACAATTATAAACTGACATATTTAAAAAGAATAGACAGTGTTTGTTTTAAAAAAGAGAGTATGGAGAGTAAAAGACAAATAAAAACAGGCAGTAAAATCCACAGTGCAAAACAGGGGAGAAATCAACATTTTAAATGCCTTCTGTTGGCGGTAATGTGATGCAGTGCACCTAGTAACACTCTCCTGTCTTTGCTCCTACCCTCTGCTCCGTTTTAGATTTATTATTTACGTTTTTTACAGTGGCTTTACGTGGTTTTTCCCGGGGTAGCCTGTTGCAAAACCGGTGCTCGTTCTATCGGAATTAAATGGAGGTAGAAATGAAGAAGAATCTGTCCAAGCACACTCCTCCTGCGCCTCCTGAGAAGGCCCCGGAAAAGACCAAGGCCTCTGCTACTATGTCACTGCAACTTACAGGCACTACTAATGCAGATTCAGAGACCCTCACCCTGGCTAGATTCTTGGACGAGTTTCAGCCCTTTAAGCTAGAACTGCAGTCAATCCTGGGTGAAATTAAAGCAGTCTCTAAAACAGTGGAATCCCTGGCTCAGAAGACCTCTGACAATGAGTCCTGCAGATGCTCGTTAGAGTGCAGGCAAGATCAGGCGAGCTCTGAGTTGGTGGCCGTCTGGCAAAGAGTATCCAGGTTGGAAGCTAAAGTTGAGGATTTGGAAGGCAGAAGTCGTCACAACAATGTGGTATTAATCAGCCTCCCAGAGCGCGAAGAAGGAACTGACCAGATTAAATTTGCAAGAAAACTTGTTGCTAAGATTGCTGGCCCTTCCCTGTTTGGCAGTGATTATACCACTGAAAGAGCACATAGGGAACTCCGTCCAACACCGCCTCCAGGAGCTGCCCCTAGATCTTTTATCCTTCATTTCTTGAATTATCAAGAAAAGCAACACTTTTTGATCAAAGCCCGTGAAGCTAAAGAAATCAGTTGGGATGGTGCTAAGGTTAGAGTCACTCAAGATTTACCCTTGTCTGTGTGCCAGAAACGTGCCTCCTACCATCCTGTAGTCGTCATGCTAATAGCAGCAGCTATTAAATTTAGGATGGCTTATCCTGCTAAATTGCAGGTGCTTGTTGCAGGCTCCTGGCGTGCATATGAAGATGCTGAAGCAGCGGTAAGTGGTCTAAAGATTGCCTTTCCAGATCTTTTCGGCACCCCATAAAGCTGGACTCAGAAGTGGTTGATCACTCAAGTCTGTTTAATGGGCTGGATTTGTCTGTAGTGGTTGGAATGGGTTCCCTCATATCCTCGTTATAAAGCTACTGGCAAGGGAAGTGAGAGAGGCTCCCCAGGCTCTATCAATGGTTTGGCTAGTGCTCATTTGCAAGGCTGTACTTACCAGTCATGAAGATATATCTCCAGAGGGTCTGGTTTTCTGGTGATCGCTGTAACCACCTCCAGCAGCCCTGTAAGGGACGACCGAGCAATAGCGGGAGCCTTGATCCCATGGACAACTCATGTCATCTGATGAACGGTTTCCCATTGTTATGGACAGCTTACTTTGGTCCCCCGATTTCTCAGTGGTGACCATCACCTCAGTTATATATAAAGCAGAATATGTTGCTGTAATTATGTTAATCTTTCCTTATAGTATATGCAATGGGGGGCAGCGTTTTCATTTATTTTATAATCTGTTGCTTTACCAACCTGGGTGCTCACTCTATGTAGTAGTGTTAGCTGTTCAACACTAGATGGCTCCAAAGACTGTACATGCTGCCTTCTTATCGACTAGATAATAGGTTTACTCAAGGTACTTAGGTTTGGATTGATTTTGCATGAGGAGAAGCAACCCACTTAAAGAGTAATCTATACTTATTTTATTTGCCTGGCAAGGGATAATGGTTTCTTTATTTACCAATCTGGACTGTTTTCTCTGTTCTCTTCTGGTTTAGCGGCATCCAGATTTTGTGTGTACTTGCCAGAGCAATAGTTGCACTCTAAGACAGGGTTCTTAGATTATGCCTATTTGTCTTATCCTCATGTATGGGGCTTCTCAATGTTATTTCTCAGCATAGGCAGTTAGCCTGGGACTCCGAGATTTTGGACCGAGATATTTTTGGACTTTATATTATTGCCGCATTACTAATTATTGTTACTGTTTTTGTACTGTGTAGTTAAACTAGGGGATCAGTGAGGAGCGACGGGGAAGCTCTGGTAAACTGTACATCATGTACCTAGCAACATGTGGGTGGGTATGGGAGGGGTTGGGGTTTGTTCTTTGTTTTTGGGGTTGTTATTGGGGGGGACTGTTATAGAGGTATGGGGGGTATGGCTGGGTGGCGAGAGGGTGGGGTCAGCACAGATTATACTTAACAAGGGGTGCTAGTGATAGTGTGAAGATATATGGGTGCTTTTTTATGATAGATGGTATTCACATTGCAGCAGATGGCTAGAGCTCTCAAGTGTATTACCTGGAGCATTAAAGAGGCTAGGCATAAAGTTAAGCAATACTCAAATTTAAAATTTCTGAATCACCTCAAGGCAGAAATTATATTTCTGCAAGAGACACATCTTCTAAATGCTGAAGCTATTAAGATGAGGCGTCAGCAGGTGGGGCAAATATTTGTGGCACAGGACAGTACCCAGAGTAGAGGGGTCATGATCTTGGTACACAGATCTATTCCCTTCCAGTCTCTTCATGTGGTTGCTGATCCTGAGGGGAGGTTCCTATTTGTAAGGGGGACACTCTACACACTAGATGCTCTTTTGGTATGGTCTATGGCCCTAACGTAGGTACCCCTGGGTTCTTTGTCAAGCTGCTGGAAGTGGTGCATTGTTTCCCTGACATTCCCATAATAATAGGGGGTGATCTTAACTTGTTGTTTGATCGGGGGTAGATAGATTGGGTAGATCTCAATCTGGCCTTTCACCCACTCAGAGGGCTTTCAGGGAATTTTTGGATTCCGCTGGACTGTGCGATGTGTGGCTAGTGCTTCACCCTAATCAAAGGGATTACACTTTTGTCTCGCAAGTCCATGGAACCTCTTCCTGGATTGATTATATTTTGGTAACTCAAAACCTTTTACCTGGGGTTCTGGATTCCAATATTGTTTTGACCCCACTCTCAGACCATTCAGCTGTCACTTGTCAGCTCTTGTTAACATCTCTGCCCCAGAAGGGTAGCAGATGGAAGCTTAATAACCAAATCTTGTAGGAACCGGATAAGGTTACCTATATAGCCGCTCAAATTCAGCAGTTTGTAGCTATAAATAATAATTCCACGGGTCGACCTGATATAGAGTGGGGGGCCCTCAAAGTGTATGTGAGAGGGATAGTGATTGGAATTACATCTAAAAGGAAAAAGGAGAGGGAAAATAAGGTCGCTCAATTATTGTCCCAGATCAGGAATTTAGAGGCAAGTCTCTCCCCGGCCTCTCCTGAGACCACTAGACAAGAGTTAGTTAAACTTAAAGATGCCTACCTGGACCTACTAAGAGAGCAAGCTGAGTTTGCAATCTTAAAAACAAATGCAGTCTATACAGACCAAAGTGAGAAGGCAGGGCGGATGTTAGCCATGCGGGTGAAACAACAGGAATCCAGTAGGCTCATTGCCGCTGTCCATTCTCTAGATGATAACTCACTTAAAATCTCTCCCCCAGAGATATTAAAGGAATTTTCTACCTATTTTCAGGAATTATGTGGTCCCATGACTGCCCCCTCCTCAGAAGCACATCTACAAGGGTATTTGAAAGATTTACAGCTACCTACTCTCGCTGAGTCTCAGCAAATTGCATTAACCTCCCCTATAACCGAAGTAGAAATAGAAAAGGTAATACAATCCCTTCTGTCAGACAAAACCCCTGGCCCGGACGGGTTTTCCTCCAACTTTTATAAGGTGTTTTCTAAACAATTAGTACCCATTTTGCTTCCTCTTTTCTGCTTTCTTCTCTCAGGTCAAGAAACCGACACTTCTCTTTTTGAAGCGTTGATTATTTCATTGCCCAAACCTGACAAGCCACGTGACCAGGTCTCTAGCTACAGGCCGATTTCCCATCTCAATCAAGATATTAAGATTCTAGCTAAATAAATGGTCACATTTCAGGGGAAGGCACTGTTTAACTATTATTCTCCCTTTGAACAGCAGAAAGAACTTATCTACTGTGATGTTTTGAGACGGGGTGTACATCTGAAAAATCTCTAGCAGGGTGTCAGAATCAGATTGTGTATCAGGTTTGGACAAAACATCACACTCAAGATAAGTGTCACCCTCAGGTAAAGAAAACATTAGACTTGACAAAGAATGTCTGGCTCATGTGAAATATCAGGTCGGGCCTCAGGATCAGATAGGGCATCAAGCCGTAGAGTGCAGAGCACCATGATGATCCATGGCCTAGGGGGAAAGACATATAGGGAGAGGCTGCAGAACCTGAACATGTACACCCTTTAGAAGAGGAAGAAAAGGGGTTACCTGATCGAGACATGCAAGTTCCTGCAGGGTCCAAATAGGGTGGATGCCAAGGAACTGTACTCCTTGAGCTGAAATGCAGAATTGAGGGGGATCTCACTATAACTTGTAGAGGGGAGATTTAAAAAGGGTGTCCTCAAGCACTTTTTCACAGAAAGAGAAGTGGACAAGTAGAATTAGCTGCTAGAGGAGGTGGTACAAGCCAAATCAGTGAGCAGCTTCAAGCAGGGATAGGACAGGCATATGGGATTAGTTAGAAAAAGGGAGTGCATAAACAAATGGGAAGAACACTCAGTAGGGCTAGTGCAGAGTAATTAGATATGGTGGGCAGAGTAATTGGGTCAACTTGCCTTTTTCGGCTGTTATTGCATATGTACCTACGTAAGCTCAAGTAGGGTATCAGAATTGAACAGGTAGTCATGCTCAGACAAGAAGTTATGCAAGCTGTATCAGATTTGAGCAGGATACTAGGTTCTGGCATGGTCATCTTCAGGCAGAGTACCCAGGGTGTCAGACTTAAGCAAATCCTACACTTGCATTTGCAGTTTTTTGGGGGCTGGGACTCTTGCTTTAACTAGGATTCTGTTTCAGGCTGTGGCAAATTCTAGCACTAGTTTCTGCTTTTTATAATGGTCTTTATCCTGCATTGCACTACTATATACAATGCACTACACCAGGAATTTTAACACTTTGTCTTAGTGAGCCTCCCCCTACTACAGAAATAATTTTGGGCCTCTTCATAGTTAGAACAATTATCATACTTTGCTCATTACAGGAAGAATCCAATGAAGTGCATTTGAGTCATTGAGTTTATTCCCATTTTACTGAACTTGTTATTCTCCTTTTGTCCCCCCCAGGTCATCCTACTTGCGCCACACTTCTGACTTTTGGCCCTATTTACCCCTTGTTGCAATACTTCCATGAGTCAGACTGTTTTCTTTGTCAGTTTTACCCTGCTCTTAAACACTTTCTCGGGGACCATTTTGTTCCCTCCTGGCCTTGCTCCTAGTATTTCTGTGCTTAGCCTTTGTATTTGTGCTTTTCTGCAGCCGGAATAATGGGTCAGTTGTTACCTTGTTCCTGTTCATTTGCATTATTTTGCATTTTATTTTGCACAGTTTCCAAGAATTGTATTTCCTCCATACAGCTTTTCCCTATGTCATACCAGGAAACAAGTGTTTGTTAAGCATGTCTTTGCTGGTAACCATTTTGTACATAAATCAGCATGCCATTATTCGCTTTCAGTTTGTTGCATCCTTTCACACAAAACATCCAAAACTTGACATTTAAATATAGTACATTTTAAGGATTGCTTGAGCCTCCCCTGGAACAGGTTTGGGCCTCCCCTGGGAGGCTGGCCTCACCATTTGAGAAACCCTGCTCTACACTATACATATTCATCCAGTAGCAAGTTCATGTTTAACCTGTCTGCAATACCTCACTATCACGTTGTTATTTTAACTTCCCTGTACGGCTAATCTTCTTGCCCCACTGATATGATAGCACCTTGTAATTGTTTTTATGAAAGACACACTATGAAACCAAATATTTGGCCTAGTGGTTAAAGTGCACTGGTGAAAACCTGTAGCCCTAAGTTCAAATCCCATGACTGCCACATTCACATAGAGGTGACTATTACAGTATGTCAGTCTCCCAATTGGATAAACATAGAAAAGTGAACCTGATGCCTTGTTACACTAGTTCCACTTTCTTACTGTTACTCTGTCTACAATGACAGCACTGCTGTCTCTCTCCCCTCTTTTATTTTATTGTACTATTTTGGGCCAGGAAAGGTACACTGAATGGAATCTCAATAACAGATGCTTTGTAGTAGCACAGGGAACTTAAGTGACTTGGTCAGGGTAACACAGTTATGCAAGTGGCAGCTGTGGGATTCAAACCCAGGTCTTCAAGTTTGTAGCTCAATGTTACTCTATGTTCCAAAGCACCGCCCCGACCCCTTCCTCTCCAGCCCCCCATCACCCAACCTCCGGTAGACTTGCCATCACTCTGACTTCTGATGGCTCTCCCTCATAGCGGTGGCAGCGGGGCTCACCCTGCCCACTGCAGATCAGGATCCAAATCCAGAGGGTCAGCATCACTGGTGCTATGGTTGCAAGAGCTTGGGTTCATCATCCTGCTAGGGCTGGGGATTTACAGTGCTTTTTACTGATCCAAGTGAAACCAGAAAGTACAGCACTCACCCATGCTGGACAGTGTGCAGGTATGGGTCTGCTGGCCTCACAAAAATGCTACTTACACAAACCAAAAGTTAGATCTGCACTCTGGGATCATGCAGAGTGTGACAGTATGTGGAAATAACTTATACAATGACCGGAGCCTTACTCTATATATCCAAATCCAAAGTGAGTTTATTTTATGCAAGTGCAAATGACACAGTTCATAACTCACTGTGCTAAACCAAATAGTAGTGGCGTGTAGACTTTTCAAATTCCAGCTGAACGGAATTTCACAGAATTTGTAAAATTCTGTTGCATTTCACTGGAAATGGAATGGCAGATTTCTGCAGAATTTTATTCCGTGGATCTCCCTATTTTCTGCAGAAATGGTTGCGGAATTATTTTCAATTAAAAAAATGCTGTTCTTCCGCGGATCTCATTATTTTCCGAAGAAATAGATGTAGAACAATTTTCCACAGAAAACATGCTGTTTCACGTAATAATATTCTGTGGATCACAGCAGATGGAATTTCACAGGAGAACTAGAGAATTTCTAGTAGAAATGTTGCCAGCAGAATGGCTATTCTGCGCTAATTCCACTGGTGAAATTCCGCACTCCACACAGCACTACCAAATAGCCAGCCACTGGCTGTTAACTAGGTGTCCCAGCTCTTCACTCCATTTAAACTTCCTCAGGGGGTGGCCCTTTTTACTGATCCCCCTGTGACCCAGACTTTCTAGGGGGGTCCAAGCTCATGGATGCAAGTGTATGGAGCATATCACAGCTGGCATTGCCTTCAATTGTATGCCACTCTAGATGCACTGCCACCAGCAGTCACCCAGGTGGCAGCAGTCACCCAGGTGACAGTACAACAGTGGAGCTGACTGCTTTTCCTTTCCAGAGAAGAGTATCCTATGGGATACTCATTCCTCCTACCCTTGGCTGGCCTCTGACAACCAAAGCCAAAGCAAAGTTCTTTTTTTTTGGTTTTGTTAATGGCTGCCAGCCGCCTGAGATCTGCCTGGTCACGGACCCTTACTCCCACCTCCAGATCGGGTGCACCTGTACCTTGAGACCCCCTGGCTTACCACCCAGGGCAAGGCTGTGTAACCGACCCCTCTTAAATGGTTCCGCAATCAACGGGGATAGGGAAAGGCAGGGCCACCCTGGAGGCTGATAGGAGCCAAGGGCTGGCATCATAAAGGCATCCGACAGCTCTGCATTTCTTTCATTTTACCCACTGAGGAGCCACATGTGCAGTGATGTCAGTGTACTAACATGCAGATGTCCGCTGGCTCCTCCCCAATGTAGATGCCTGCACCCTGCTGAACACCCAGCCAGTGCTGGGTGTCACTGCAGCACGGTGCATATCCCTCACCCACCCTGAAGGAAGGAGAGCTGTCACAAGATGCTCAATCCTTCCCTTCCCCTACCAGCCCCTGGCAGCCGGAGTATGTTCTGAACCGGGTCACTGCCAGCGACCAGGCGCTCCAGTGCCTCAACCTCAATGCCACCGGGCCAGCTACCAAAGCTCTTTCAAACTGAGGTCTCCAGTCATGAGTAGTAGCACTACCACTGCGCTGACAGGCTTGCTGCAGCTCAGTGTGCTTAACCTCTATCCTTTAGTGCCTCCCTGGATCTCAAAGTGCCTAAGTTAAATGAAAGGCACTATACAAAGCCAAACTTCCTACAAACACCCCTAAAACAATTTATAACAAGCAATCATCAATGCTAGATGTTTGCTACTGGTATTGCTATGATACTGGGTCTAGGTGCAGACTGCTCTGTAAGATAGACTTTATAACAAGTTCTGCCTACAAGACTCTAGAAAGAGTCATCAGAACTGTTGGCACAAAATACAATGAGTGTCAGATTCATAATTTTACATTTAAATTTTACAGGAATTTAACGTTTCCCTTATTTTTTGTGAACCTTTGTAAAACCTGCATCACTGCTGTTGCTGATCCATCCCACTGGGACCCTCTCACAAATTACAAGCTGTGCCAAAATGGGGCTAGCTGGTATAGTAATCATTAAATGAATGTTTTAACAATAAGCTGTAAATGAATATTTTAGCAATTTACTTATCCAGTTAAACTGGTAGAATATAACATTTTCAGTATTGTCCAAGTTTTACTCAATTTACAAGCTGGAGGACTGCAGTACAAATGACTTGTTTGGGATTCCATAATGAGTGGGACTATGGTGGGATTTGAACCGAGGAACTGCCAGTTCTCATTTCTGTGCGATAACCTCTGAACTGTATGGTTTTCAAGCCTGCATTAATTGTGAGACCCGTAGTGTAGAGTCTTAATATTTATCATTGCCTCCCAGTAATATATTAATATAGAAACAGAATTTGATGGCAGATAAGGACCAATTGGTACATCTAGTCTGCTCATTTCTCCTTACCTACTGTATTACTGCAGACCATGCCCGATCTACAGCTCTTTTTTCCTCCACAACTTCCTTTCCACTATGATTTCCTTGTACTTATCCCATGCATTATTGAACCCTACCACAGTTTTTGCCTCCACCACCTCTGCTGGAAGGCTGCTCCAGAAATCCATCACTCTTTCTGTGAAGAAGTACTTTCTCAAATCTCTCCTTAATCCACCCCCTCCAACTTCATATCATATCATCTTGTTTTTGAGCACATTTTGTTCAGAAAAATACCCCCCCATGCCTTATTTACCACATGAGGTATTTAAATGTCCCTACTATATTCCCCTCTCCCTTATCTGTTCCAAAGTATATATACTGAAGTCCTTTATTCTCTCTTCATAGAATTTTTGATGCAGATTCTGCACCATTTTAGTTGTCCTCCTCTGGACTGCCTCTACTCTATCTATGTCCTTATGGAGACGTGGTCTCCAGAACTGGACACAGTACTCTAGGTGGGGTCTTGCCAGTGATTTATACAGAGGCAATCCACCTCCCACGGTCTGCTGATGATATCCTTCCCTATGAACCCCAGCATTCCGCTAGCCCTCCCTACTGCCTTGTTTCACTGCCTGGCCTCCTTTAGGCCAACTGATATGATTATCCCCAGGTCTATTTCCTGCTTCATGGTTATCAATACTACTTGGCCCATTTAGTAATCTGCCACTGTGTTTCTGTGTCCTAAGTGCATTATTTTGCTTTTTTTTTACATTAAAACCCAGCTGCCATATCCTAGACCTTTCCTTTTGCTTTCTCAAATTTCTTCCCATCCTTTCCACCCTCCTATGTCTGCCCTATTGCAGATTTTAGTGTCACTGCCAAGTAGGCAGACCTTCCTTTCCTGCTCCTCTGCAATGTCATTTATGAAGACATTAAAGAGGACTGGTCCCAGAACTAATCCCCGAGGCACCCCGCTGGTCGTCCTCCCTTCCTTGGAGTGAACTCTTTTTACCACCACCCTCTGTTGCCTATCACCTAACCAATTTCTCATCCAGTTTGCCACCTTTGGACCCACTGCTAAGCTACCCAACTTAATTACTAGTCTCCAATGTGAAATGGTGTCAAAAACCTTACTTGAAATCTAGGTAGGCCATGTCCACTTCTCCACCCTGATCTAATTTCTTGGTCACTCAGTTAAAGAAATATTTCAGATTTGTTTGACATGACCTCTCCACTGTGAATCAATGCTGCTTTGGGTCTTGTAACCCACTGGATTTACAATATTCCACAATCCTTTCCTTCCACAGTTATTCCATTAACATACTCACCACTGATGTCAGACTGTTAAACCAATTATATTACTTTTATAGCTCTAAGATCAAGTTGTTTCCACTCATAAAACAGGCAGTATTTAGCTCAGCATTATAACAATTACTGTTGTATGGCAGGAGGGGCAGGCAAGATGAACCCTACATTCGTTCTGTCATCACGATACTATGTTACAATGAACTGGTGGGGTCACTGTATTACCATAAAGTCCACAGAGCCTGTGAATTTCCATATAATTAACTGTAAAACTATTGTAGTGTTTACCTTCTACGAGGATTTTAGAAAAAGTTTCTCCTATGTGGACTTTGCTGTCCTGTAGGGTCCATCTGGGATTGTCAATTAGCAGTTAGGCTTGTTTGGTTGTTAAAGCTGCCATGTCAAGATTACTGCTTCAGTATTGAGCACTGCTGTAGCTTTTTAAAACAAATGGTCAGCAAATATGTTCTAGGCTTTAAAACATCGTCCTTGCTTGTTTCTCTATCTGTTTAGCTCTAAGGACAATGGGTGTACCTTCATCTTCATAAAAAAACTGGAAAATGAAGGGTTAAGATAAGAAATTATCGAAACAGGCTATTTAAAAAAGTCTGTTTCTGTAATCATGGTAATAGATCATGGAAAGATCAATGAAATGTCTGATTACCTGATAGGCTGATCATTCTGTGACTTGCAGCTGTTGTACTGTCATCAGTCAGACAGGTACAGAATATTATTTTCATTATTTATTATATTTGTTCAGTTCAGATATACAGCTTTGAGCCAGAATAGTTTGTAAAGGTTCCTCCTTATCAGTAGAAATTTAAATCATACATAGCTTACATGACCTTACAATAGATCATAAAATAGCACGAGTTACATGACATTAGAGCAAGAATCTAGGCAGCACACATGCGCCATTGTCAGGACTGTAGAGAGAATATTAAGAATGGGGAAAAATTTCAACTCTTAGAGCATTGTCAGGTGCAGGAGAAGTGGTTCATGCATATTTGGGAGATCAGTGGCAGTCACAGTTGGTGCTGGAGGTACAGTAAGGACGTGTCTTAACATTCTCTTGAACTGGCCAATTTTGTGGAGGCTCAAGAGGAGTTCAGGTGACTCATTCAACCACTGCAGTGCCCTAACAGCAAAAGTTCACAAGGCAAAGGTTGTTCTGCAAAAAGAAACATTAAGAGCATTCCTGGACAAATTTCTGGTGGTGTATCAGTTTATGATTGGATACAGAAGGTTTTATAGCCATGTAGGCATGAAACTCAGCAGAACTTTTTTGCCAAGGAGGCATGTTTGGAATTTAATTCTGTACTTTAGGGGGAGCCAGTTGGTATGGTAGTAGATGGAGCATGTGTGGGTAAGCCTATCTGCACCAAGAACAAAACAACAGGCCTTATTCAGAACTAATTTGACCCAACTGAGGACAGTGTTGGAAGTCGTACCATATACTGTGATTCTGTAGTCTATAATCGGGAGGACAGTACTGGTCACTGCTAAATGCTTGCCTTCCTTGGTGAGATTGTGCCTTTGCCTATATAATGCCCCTAGTTTTTTATTGACTGAACTGATAATATTGTCTACATGGGGCACACATGAAAGGGCATCATCAATGGTGGCACCTAGGTATTTAAAGGTGCTGACTTGTTCCAGAGAGCAGCATTCTTGTTTAAGATAGTAAGAAGATGAGCCTTTTTCCTCATCTGTGGTCCAACAAATAGCATTGTTTCAGTCTTCTTGTAATTCAAAGGTAATTTATTTGGTTTGAACCATTCCTCAAGTGACCTGAAACTATGCTGCAGGTTACTATTGAAAGTGTCCTGGTATGGGCCAAAAAGATAACAGCATCATTCACATAGAGATGGACCCTAGATGCAGGGCAAGCTTCAGAGAGGTTGTTAACAAAGAGGCTGAAGAGGAGGGGAACCAGTATAGACCCCTGAGGCACCCCTATGGTGACATTTTTGGTGTCTGATAGTACTCCACTGATTTTAACACACTGAGTTCTTCCAGTGAGATAACTGCTGAACCAGGACACAGTACTCGGTGAGAGACCAAGACAGCAGAGTTTGGAAAGCAGGATGGAGCGGTTGACTAGATCAAAGGCTTTAGATAGATCAATATAGAGCAAGCCAACAATGTGGCCATTATTGAGGGCTTTATGTAGGTACTGTAGCTGGTGTATTCAATTAAGGCAGTGTTGGTGCTGTGTACCTTATGAAACCTGTACTGCTGTTGGAATTATATGCTATACTTACTGAGGCATGAGACTGGTTGATCTGCCACTATTTTTTCCAGTGCCCTAAACAAGGGAGGGGGACAATAGAATTGGTCCTAAACAATAGAGCAGTCCCCACTTTTATGAACTGGCATGAGAAGTGCCATTTTCCAGATGTTAGAGAATTGGAAATATTGCAGAAAGAGGTTGAAAGGTTTGGTCGGGGGGAGAACAATCTCATCAAGGGACAGAGCAATTCATTTCATTTCCAAGGCATTGCTACCCATTCTGGTTTTGCCCAGAACTCGCTTGACATATCTGGTTGTATCAGCCACTTATGTGGCTTTAAAGTAGAACTTGGGGTAACTAGTTCCACTGGGGGGGGGGGATCAAGGACTGGTCATGGTCCAACAGGACTGCAGGGTCAGGCTCTAGGTCAGGGGGAATATCGCACTGAGATCTGTGAAGGTATTGTTATGTGAGTTTTCTATTTCTTCTTGGGCTAGGGTGACTGAACTGTTAACACTGAATAAAATAGTTTTTTCTCCACTCCCTAGGAGTTCCTTTTTATATGAATCCAGGTCTGCTGGTTTCCCTGGTAATAACATCTTGACATCAGTAAGGGACCAGGCCTCAATGCATGGCTAACCAAACTAGGCCTCAGGTCGTTGGGAGACTAACTGATTAAAGAGACAGCCAACATCAGTGACGCCAACATGTTACAATCAGTAATTGGGTAAGGGGAAGGTCCTTCGGGCCTTCTGTTCTTTTGAACTAAACAGCTTTTGTGACAGACTGTAGTTGAAAGGTTTAAAGAGCTGCTGACACCATCTGGCCAAAAGTGCTACACTGCAGAATTAGAATAAGCACATTCACAGTAAATCTCATACCAAAAAGTAGATTTCTGTGTTACTTCATTTTAAAGTTATTAGCCATTTTGTAACCCTTATTTCACTACCTATTCAAAGAAAGTCTGTTCCAGAGAAGAGCTGCTGGTGATGTCATCTAGTGACCTTACAGTCTAACTTTCCCTGTCAGCAATCTTATAGGACCTGTTTCCCTGAAGTTGTAAAGATCATGTGCAATGGTTTTCATAAGTAAAACAGGCCGCATGAGTTAGTAAACATTGCTTTAAAAATATTGTGTTTCAAGCTTTGTAACAAAACTGACAATATTTTGTCCGGGTGCCTCTTTATTGAGGTCCTTTTGCTGAATGCTCAGTCATAGCACACTGTGAGGTTTGCAGACTGAATAGTTTCTTATGAAAGGCTGAGCTCATTCACACCTATCAGTCAATTGAGGCAACTTCTAAGAATGGCAATTTAAAACAATTATCCCATCTCCTTGTTAATGGGGGTGGGGCAGACTCATCTATGTTCTATTCTAAATTACAATGATCATTTTACCAGAGCTACCACTTCCACCCCAGTAGGAATTAACACATATAATGCCCCTATTAAAACATATTGTAAAGCAGACAATGAAAAACAGCAGTAAAATTAGTAGCACTCTAATTGGCTTTAGCAGTCTAGAGGCATGCTGACTTAGTATCCAGCAACCCTGGAGAAATGGACCACACAAAAACAGCATTAAATAATACAATTTTATCAACTTTGTTACAAAACCTTGACCATATATAGTATTTATAGCAATGTTTACTGACTGGTGCTGTCTGTTTAATTTGTAAAAACCATTGCACATGATCTTTACAACTTTGGAGAAATGGGTCCTATAAGCTTGCTGACAGGGATTACTAGACTTTGAGTTCCCCACACAACATCATCAGCAGCTCTTTACTGACACCTGCTTTTATTGCACAGGTAGTGCAATTAAAGTTACAAAATGGCTAATAACTTTAAAACAAAGTAACGTAAAAATCTAGTTTTTGGTATGAGATTTACTGGGAGTATGCTTATTTGGATTCTGCTATGTAGAACTTGTGGCATCAGTGGCTCTTTAAGTCAGTGATTCATGGGGCTGGAGCAAAAGCCATGCCCTGCCCCCCCACTCCTGTCTGACCTATTTAAACTCTGCCTTCCTACTTCATTCAGAAGCATTTCTTCTTTGAAGCTGGAGGCTCTTTCAGACTCTGCCCTATCCCTTGGGACCTGTGGGGTTTTTCTCTGGCCGGGCAGTTGCCTCCTCCCTTCACTCTTGTGCATTGACTCTGCTTGTTTTGTCCTGGACTTTCTGTTCATTTGTGTGTCCTGCTCTTGGTTAGTATTTTCTGCTTTTCTTGGCTGTCTCATGCTTTGCCTCATGCTACTGTTTGTGCTTCCCCTATTGTTTGTTCTCATGCATGCTGTTCTCCTGTACTTGCATTTTTTCATTTTCCTTTTTATGGCTGCAGTAGATGTAGCCCTGTAGACATCTTGCAATCTCTTTAGAGAAAAGGGAGCCCACTGGATACCGAACTGACATTTTAAATAGAGGAAGTGAACTGCAATCACTGCATGTTCATTGCACTATTTTGCCCATTGGTATTGGCGGAGCACGACACTGTCTGCCGTGTTCAAGATGGTGGGGCAGAGATTTCTGTGCTTGGGCGATCACTCATGCATGTGCAGGAACTCTGGCAACATGGCGGTACAGTCCACTGTGTCCAATATGGCCAATGGAGCCAAGTGTGCATGCACAAGTTTTTGTACATGGCCAGAGAACACTGGTGGCTCTCTTAGATATGGAGGACTAGGCCACCATGTTGCTGGAGTTCACTGCAAATGCATGAGTAATCGTGCACATACGTAAAGCTCCGTACTGCCATCTTTGACATGGTGGCATAGTCTGCCATGTTCCACCAGACCTCAGCTTTCCCGACCTCTGCTGCAGCCATAGTGGTTCTTGCTGTTTCTTGTGAGGGGACTTTCTAGTTTTCCTAGCTTATTTGGGCACATTGTGCTATTCCAGCTTCTATTCCTTTCTCATACTTTAGTACTTCCTCTGCTATTATTCTCTGTCTGCTTCAGCTACACTAGCTGCTCTCCTTGCCTGTAACAGTGTGCACATCCACCTTAATCATTTGCACCTGGCCTGGCTTCATTCAGTGCTGGGTCCACCTAGGCAGCTACCACTCCCAACTTTACAATTCTCAAGTGCTGCTTACACTCATTTTGTGGTTTTCTGCTACAGCTTATCAGAACAAGCTCCCTTAATTCATAGTTTACTACAATATGAATGAAAGCAGTCAAACCAAGTGGAAAAATAGAGCACCTCTACAATTTTTGGGGTTTCCTGCCCTACCATCTGAATTACACTCTACCATAAATTTAATGTTGTCCTAGTCTATGTGCAGGACTTGTATGCATTTGTAATCATAAATCAAATTCTCATTATTCAATCCAAGATATGTCAGTCGGCTTACAGCTGCAGGCATTTAAACAGTATGTTTCTAATTTCTATCTATACTGAAACTTTCGGTCATTAAATTAGCTGCTTAGTCTCATGGTGCTCAGCTTGTGGCTTCCCTGTTATTCCCAATGCTGGGGACTTTGATGTCACAGTGAGGCATCATGTCTCCAAGCAGCAGGAGTGTGCCTTTTTGAAAGTTAAATGAATTTTGCCCTGCTTCTTTTGCCATATTCCTGCATACTCCTCATCAATTTAATTACCAGCTCTAACCTGTGGCCACTGGCTTTGACCAGCCTCCTACTACTGCTCCTGTGCTGCCTAAATGGCATTTAAGGTAATCATGCATAAACCATATCAGTTCAATTACTTAAACCTCATCTATTCAGTTACTGGCATTTGCAGCCTTCTTCTGTCTAACCAATGGCCACTGGCTTTGCCCAGCCTCCTACCACCTACCCACATCAATATTATCTACTGCCATTGAGTATTTTCAAAGTCATCAATATTAGGCTTCCATAAAGGAATTGGTTGGCTTGCTTTCTGCTGGCTTTGCTCCTACTTCTAACCTCCAGGCATTGGCTTTGCCTGGCATCCTCCTACCTATCCTTAGTTGCTGGCTTCACCAGGTCTTCTCTTTACTAAGCACTACCTAACATGGCTTTATCCAGCATCCCAATACCTAAAAGACAGGTGCTGGTTTTGCCTAGGCTCCTCCTATTTAGTGCTTCACAGTTGACTGTATGATCTGATTCATAAACTGGAAGCATGCCAGCCATAACCATTACTTTCTATGGTTCAGGGCCTGCTCTGCAGCTGACGGTCTCACTCTGTGCCCACAAAGTCCATATTTTGATCATGCAAAACTTAGGGAGGAGTCCTTCTCATCTGGCCCATAGTGGGAATGTTGTCGCTCTTTGCGGAGCTTTAATCATGTAGACATATTGATGGCACCTCTTGATGGAGAATTTAAGACTTCAGCTATGAGGGATGGGGCCTTTATGCCCAAGAGGGCTCCTTTAGCTAGTTGAATTGAGTTCAGTGGCGCATTCTATGCTATTCTCTCCACAACCACCTCCAGTGCACCTGGTCTGTTTTTAGTCAGTAGGCCAGCTGAATGCCTCAGTGGCCATTGCTCTCCTCCTCCCACTTTGGGGGTCCTACTCTCACTTCAGAGTATTCCATGTTACAGAGTGCACTCACAACCCTTCATAGCATTCATGTTAGAGGGATCGTGAGAGTTTTCCACCAAACTGGAATATTCCCTTCCCTTGATTGGGTTTCTAAACTGCAGTAACAGAGCCATCACTAAATAAAACATTTCAAGCCTAGAAGGAAGGCAAGCTAGGTCTTGGATGTCCAGTGGTTTCCTCCTCAAAGGGTTTTTTTCCTCTCCTCAGTGCCAAAGATCATAATATCTAGTTACTTTAGTTGCATTTCCCTAGGTTACTTAGGTAGGTTTCCATAGTTATTTAGGTAGGTTTCTGCTGTTGGATGGAGATGGATGGGGGCCCTCTCTTGTCATTCCCTCTTTCCATGAGAAGTCATGCCCTCTCATTATCATTCATTTTACCTATGTTTTTTTTTTGAAATTTAGTAAGTTTTATTGTGTCAACTTGTACACTTACATTAGGCATTACATAGTATGTAAAGACCACACATCTTAGAATTAGTTCACAAGCAATACATACTGTAAATCCCCCTTCCCCTATTAACCCTCCCTCCCTTAAGATACCTAACCTAAAATACAAATAAAATCCATAACTAAAAGGAATTAAAGAGGTTATGCCTCATGGGTATTCAGTAAACTGAGAAGAACTGTTATATGACCTTCCTCTTTTCCATTCAGATTGAAGCCATGTTATATATCCTTATATATTCCTTATCATTAATAACACAAAAGTAGTTACACTGCTAACAAAGCCTCCAGCTTGCCCCATCTCTTGACATATCCCTGAGGCTGATCCCTAAGAGTGGCAATTGTTTTTTCAATCCTTAAATTATACAAAATTTCTTTTAGCCATTCCGAATAAGAGATTTTTTCCTGGTCTAACCAATGACGTAGTACCAGCCTCTTAACCACTAAGGATATTAAGGAAATATGAAACCTTCTTTCCCTAATAGGGATCAGTGAAAGATCCCATACAATACATATTTCAGGGGAAAAAAGCTCCATTAAGCCTAATAGGGGACTAATTGTTGTCTTGATTCTCTCCCATAATGAAACTACCTTATTGCATTCCCATAGAATATGAAATAAAGTGCCTTCTGCAGAAGAACATCTAGAGCACATTGCAGAGGGAAGTTTTCCTATTTTAAATAAATGTCTTGGAGTTAGATATATGTTGTGAAGAATATAGAAATGGGTAAGACGTAACCTATCATTTGTGGAGTATTGATGGAAATCTACCCAGATGCAGTCCCATTCTTTGAGTAACCTGGGAATTGCCACCTTCCAGTACTGGGATTCCCCAGATATTGCTGGATATATATATATGGGAATATAAAATTAACTAAGTTTGACACCGAATGAGGCGATCGGGCGAAGTGTTGTATATGGGAGAGCAAATCCTTTTGATTAATATCCCATGTTCGCATACCAAACCAATCCAACAGCATATGGCGGATCTGATACACCTTAAAAATTCTTGATTTTGGAAGTCCCAGCTCCAGAAGTAATTTGGAGCTTTCAAAAATTCTTCCCTCTTGTATAAGGTCTGAAATACACTTCTCTGGCATTTCTGGACTACAAATAAATACTCCCTGAAGTTTAAAGTTGGGGTTCCCAACTAATGGTTGGGAAATATCTTTTATATTCTCATATTTCATAGACAAACAAAGCTGAATATGTACTGAATGCTTTAATCGTACAGGTAATCTAATTACTGAAACAAAAAACATAGATTCTAAAGAAATTCCCATTGCCCTAATCAGATATCTCTCCAGTTGCAACCAAATAGGTGTATATTGTAGGGGATTCACCTCCCCCGGTTCTATGGTCCATCGGGCATATTAAGAGATATGGCTGGCTAAATAATACAAATAAAAGTTTGGTAGCTTAAGTCCCCCCCAAGAATTTTGGGGCACCCAGTTTAATGTAGGAACAATGAGGGCATTTCTCTTGCCAGATGAAATGGGATATAAGTGCATGAAGCTTTTTAAACCATGCCATAGAGATAAATAAATTGAGCATATGAATGGGATAAAAGATGCAGGGGAGAATATTCATTTTAACCACACTAATTCTAGCCTGCATTGACATCGGAAGTGTTCTCTATCTATTAAGGTCCCTCTCAATAGTTACCGTCAAATTCTCCAGATTCCACCTTTTCCTCAGGGCTACACTCTGTGCAAGAATTATTCCCAAGTGTTCTAGTTTGGTTGATTTCTTCAGCCCTAAATGTACATAGTCTGCTGGGCCTACCTAATTATTTAATGTCAGTAGGGTGGTTTTATCCAGATTTAACTTGTAATGCGAGACCAGTCCAAATTGAGTAATAATTTGCAGTGCAACTGGTAGTGAGGTGGCCGGATGGGAAATATGGAGTAAAAGATCATCGGCATAAGATGAGATTTTTACCTCCAGAGGGCCTAATATGATGCCGTGCACTTGTGGGGCTGAGTTCAGGAGTCTGATTAAGGGCTCAAGATAAATATTAAACAGACATGGGGATAAAGGGCAACCCTGATGAGTCCCCGAGTGAAGAGAGAAACCTTTCGACAGGATGCCATTACAATAAACTTTGGCACTCGGGCTGGTGTATAAAATCTTCACCCATTCAACAAACCTAATGGGCAAACCAAATCTCTCCATTGTTGAAAAAAAGGCTTTCTCCACATCCAGGGATACCAAGACCATTGGGTCCACAGACTCCCTGGATATGGAGAAAATATGTTCTAACTTCCTCAAGTGATCCAGGGAGGATCTCCCCCTCACAAATCCTACCTGTTCAGGCCCTATGAGTCCCTCCCAGACTTGCATTATTCTAGCAGCCAGGATTTTTGCTAGGATTTTAATATCACAGTTCATGACAGATATGGGCTGATAATTGGTAACCTTATCAAGGGGTCTATTGGGTTTAGGTATTACTACTATAAGGGCCTGCAAAAGTGAGGGATCAGAGATACCCTTTTCACAAAGAAAGGAGAACACCTGGGCAAGAATGGGGCCTAAATCAGTTGCCAAGGCCTTATATAAATTAGCAGAAAAGCCATCCAGCCCTGGAGATTTATCTGATGTCAATGCCTGAATAGCAGTTAAAATTTCAATCTGTGATATAGGCCATGTTAAAAAAGTTTGCTGAGCCTGAGATAATTGTGGGAATGGAATCCTTTCCAAATAATCCTGGACATCCTTATTTGAAGGGGTATTTGAGGGAAGAGAGTATAATTGGGAATAGAAATTGTCAAATTCTTGGGCAATCTCTTCTGGGGATGATTTAAGCATACAATCAAGTTGTGAGGATATAGCTTTAACCCAACGGGAGGCTTCTTGTTCTTTGAGTCACATAGCTAACAGATGCCCTGCTTTATCTCCCTGGTCTATATATCTCAACCTCGTCTTAAGTAATACATATTCAGACTTTTCCCTTAGCAAGTCAGCATATTGATGCCATAATTTAGCTAATTCAACTTGCTCTCGTTCAGAGAATTCCAGGGTTGAGCTATGTTCAAGCATTTCTATCTGTCCTAAAAGAGACTGTAGTGAAGCCTCCCGCTTTTCCTTGCGGGTCGAGGAAATCTGACTACACTCCCCCAGAAGGGTACATTTTAATGCCCCCCCATATTTTATCCACACTAGCAATAGATCCTAAATTCGATTGCCAAAAATTTCTGATAAGAGATTGCAGTTTCTCTATGACCCACGGGTCTTTAAGAAGTTGTGTATTTAATTTCCATACTTTATCCCGCTTAATATTCTGGTTTGGATTGTATAAAATCCATACCGGTGAGTGATCTGACAGTACTCTAGAAGCTATGCCAGCGTCTGCAATGTGGATCAGGGCTTCAGTGCTAACTAAAAATAGTCTATCCTAGACAGGGATTTATGTACTGAGGAGTAAAAGGTATATTTTCAAGTAGTTGGGTGGAAAGTTCTCCAAGGATCACATAAACCTCCCATAGTTTTGAATTCTTGGAGAGCTTGCTGTGTCGAGGATGGTCTAATAGACCGACTATTCTATTTGTCTATATTAGAAGTTATGGTGACGTTCCAATCCCCTCTAAAAATTAAAGGGAGGTGTATAAATCTGGATATTACTTTAACTAGCTCAGCAAAAAAGTTAGGAGATGGGATATTTGGACTGTACACACACCCTAGAAGTAATTCTGTCTGGCCCAGAACTCCGTGCAAAAATATATATCAACCTTCTGGATCCACAATAGCTATATTTAACTGAAAATTTAATCCCCTTAAGTGGAGAATAGCAACTCCTCGCTGATTAGTGGAGTTTCTCCCTGTATAGCTGTGTTCCACCCATAAACGTCTAAGAGAAAAATTCTCTGAGGTCAAGAGATGGGTCTCTTGGAGAAAGGCTATTTGGCATTGTAATGTCTGCAAGTGAGCTAATACCTGATGCCTTTTAATAGGAGAGCGCAATCCCTTAAGGTTCCATGAGACGTATTTCATTCTGTATTTTCTTTTTACAATGTGTACTCAGAACTCCCAGAACTAAAGCTACCCATTTACCCCTTCGATTAGGTATCTTACCCTCCCTTACGCCCCCTCCCCAAAACAGAAAGACAAGACCAAAAACCGTCTTATCTAATCCCCCTATCCCCAAAAATAACAACAAATTAAATTTTTTTTCCTTTCTCATTCTGGTTTTGTCACCAGAACACTGTTCAAGTCTGGGTTGTGATGTAACCCTCCCCTAAACACTCCCATAAATCCCCCCAACCCCGCCCCACATTACATCCATTAACTAGGAACATTAAGGTATCTATTAACTTCCTACCTACTACTACAGTCTAACTGGTCATTTTGGGTCTTACCGCCCATACTCATGTTAAATTACTTCAAAGAACTTAACTTCTTATTACATCCAAGTACTCAGTTGATGATTAATTATGTCTCATTCACCTATCCTACCGATTGCCCCCAATAGTGAAGCAAAAGTGAGAGAAGCCAGCTGAAAAGAAAAACACTTGTTAGACTAGCCCTTGAGCTAGCTATTCAACAAAATTAATTAGCACATAAAAACCAAAAACTCGAACCTTTTATCCCCCAGTAATTCTGCCATGCTTTGGTTAACTAGGAGGTAAAAGAAAAAATAGGCCATGGTCAACATATTATATTTGTTCGCCTGTGTACCATCATTCCCCCTAGAGATTTGCCAGTCCCAGAGAACTCTTTAAAATTACAAATTAACATGTCCGTTTCCAAAATAATGATAACAGGACACTGGCTACAGGTTTTTGAGTACTATAGGCTATTATGTCCTTCCTGATACATTTCACTTCAGATTATTAATTTCAGTCTTCACCACATTACAGTCAAGCAATGCTCTCAGTATCCGATTGATCCTTTCTATTTCGTATTTTCATTTAAACCGTTCTGGGTACAGCTTCTGCAGCTTTTCAATGGCTTGGAGATGCAATTCAAAGCTATGCCATTCCTCCATATGGCACGCATGCAATGTAGCTGGGTATTTCATTTTTAAATGGATTTCAGCTGCAATAAGCTTTGTGACTATCTGGTGAAACTCCTTCCTTTTTTGTCTCACAGACTTTGGAAGATCTTGAGTTATCTGTATACTTTTGCCTTCCCAGAGCAGCTCACTGATGTCCCGAATTTTGCCAAGAATATGCTGTTTATCTCTAAAATTTAACAGTCTAAAAATTATAGGACATGGAGGGGCTCCTACTGGAGGAATTGGCCTTAAAGATCGATGGGCCTGCTCGATCACATACTCCGGGCCATTAGGAGATGGGCCTGCCAGCTTGCTGCATAATTTCTGTACAAATAACACCGACGACGTGCCCTCTTCGCCTTCAGGTAGCCCCAATATCAAGAGATTGTTCCTCCTCGACCTTCCCTCTAGATCTTCTACCTTGTTTTCCATTGTCTTAAGTCGATGGCACAGTTGGGACATCTCGGGTTCGATTCTCCCCCTCCAATCATCAAGGGAGGAAATTCTTGCTTCATTGTCTGCTGTGCGCTGAGTTAATACAGCCAGGGAGGAGGTAATACCCTGAATTGAAGCCGTTAATGACTCCAGTGATTCTTTCAGAGGGGCTATTCCCTCCTGGAACTTCCCCTCTGTGAGTGTGGCCTGGGAGTTGGTATCAGCTGTTGCCCCTGTTGGAGTTACCTTTGAGCGCTTGGCTGATTTATTCTGCTTCGGTGTTGTAGGTGGTGTATGGCGTGGTGGATTTTCTCACATTTCTTCCTCCATTATGGGGGGACTCACGGCAGCGATACTCCTTGCGGCTTCTTAAATATAGAGTAAGCCAGTGTTAGTTGGTAAAACTTTGGAATCGACTTTAAACCTTCTTTAATTAGACCGTGGAGCGGGAGCTAGGGAATATGCAACTGTTCAGGCAGCCATAACGTGACCCCATTTTACCTATGTTAAGGTTGTTACACATTTCAGTTACAGTATCTGCTGACCATTTCCATTATCTCTGCTGACCTACAGTATGTGAAGGTCCTCGTACTCAATACCAACTTGTCATTTCTGCAATGCTTTCTGATCTACACTATTTTTGGGCTTTTTGATAAGTTACCTTTAGCCAAAGGGAATCTTTCCTGTGACACCTCTAGAGGCAGAATCCTCCTCCAGGGTTCCTTGCATTCTGCATCCCTACTGGGTGGTATTTCCAAGGCACAGAGAGGTGGACAGCCACAATGAAGTTTATTCAGCAAGTTGATAAGCACAACACCACACTAAGCTGTGTAAGGACATTGCATTGAAAGGCTTAAGCCTGTGGTTCAAAGTGCTGAAGCAAAAGCCATGCCCCCACCTTACCTATTTAAAGTCTGCCCTCTTGCTTCATTCAGAAGCATTCTTTCTCTGCCAACCATTCTCCTCTCCCCCTCCAACAGCAAGCCTCCCTCCTCAGGGCTTTTTCCTAAGTGACCTTTATACTAAGGGAATCCTTCCAGCAGTACCACTTAGTTAGTTAGTTAGTTAATATGTTATTACTTAATATTGCAACCAGGCACAAAAGTACAGGTTGAAGTTCTATACAGCATAAAAAGGGGGGGGGAACTCTTCTCCAGGGTTCCTTGCTTTCGACATCCCTATAGGGTGTTATTCCTGAGACACAGAGAGGTGAACTACCACAACAAAGTTTATTCAGCAAGTTGCATAAGCATGACACCACACCAATTTGTGTAAGAACATTGAATATATATCGGGGCCTAACAGCAACTGTTTTTTAATAGCCAAGCTTATTTATGCTGGTAGTAATTATGATTTACCTATAAGAGCTGGAATGCTGCAAATATCATTTGGATTTAAGGAAAAGTGGCGCAGTTGTTTGAGATGTGGTTTCCAATTATGTAAGCTTTTACTTGATTACAGACACAGAAAATCTCTATAATGCTACTTGAAACAGCCCTGTCTAAAACTCTTTCAGTCTGCAATATACTGTAGGACCCCACTAAAAGGCTAACTCATCCTATTTCTGGTACTGTTGTTATCTTAGCACGAAGAAGATGGAATTCCTTTCTGTTTTGCAGTAGAATTCTTAGACATAGGATTTTAACAGTTAAACCACAAGTCACTTTTAATAAACTCATGTACCAGCAAGGTCTGTACCAGACATCCATATTTCTTTGTTTTTTAAATTGTTGACATTTTATTTAGTAGACCAATGTTCAATGTCAGAGGTTAAGATCATGGGACAGTGAGGAGTTCAGTGATCTAGTGGGCTTAAACATAACCCCTTGGTGGCCTGCAGCTATCATCATGTTGTAAGAGTTATGCTCAGGTTCAATGAGACATAACTGACTTTTACGTGTCCATGGTAACTATTACTTGCCATTCATCAAAGACCTGATTTAAAAGGTAAGTCAGATTGTAACAGGCTGCAGGCTACTTCCAGACTAAAAAAAAACATCAGGCCTCCAGTCAAACAAATATAATTTTAGCCTGCTTAATACAATACATAGTGAACTAATTTAATATGAGAACTTTAATGAGAAAGTCCTTAAAGAACAACTGACACCTTTGAGACAACTTTAACAAAACATAATATTTAGCCACAGTTCAGCTTGTATTTCACTTGTACCATTAGCTGGCTTCAAAAAATCTTATCCAACAATCATTTATGGAGTCCTGCAACTGCTTCCAGCACTGAATCTCTGACTCTCCCTCCTACCTGTCTGTCACCTACCCCTACTAATGACACCTTTTTTCCCCCCTACCCTCCCCCTTACCCTTAGACCTACCGGACCAACTAATGCAGCTATGACAATCCTGACTGTCTTACAATTGCCCCCTCCCACCCCTCCTAACCTCTTCTCCCTCCACTATCCTTGGCACATCCTGTGCCCTCAGTGCCCTTGCTTTATAGTCTTCTCCTAGGCCATGTAATGCTTTGCTGGTCTAGACCTCATCTAATATAATATTGTACCCTACTGTCTATCAGAGAACTGCTTTGCACAGAACTCGCACACATAGCGGTATGCTGACTGCATTTGGTACCATGCCTGTAAATTATGCTGCCTTGTTCTGTTGTCAGTGTCAAGTCTTACATTGCTATTTGTAAATTATTGTACACCACTGTGCCAAGCCACGCCATTCTCACTTGTAACGACTGTACATAGGCTGCTAATGTTGCTATGCCTACACCAAACTGTTATATTGTGACTTGTTGTTGTTTTTGTTGTTGTTTAAACTACCTGGTCCATCTTGTAAATGAGCCCTGCTCAATGGTGTTCCACCTGGCTAAATAAAGATATTGATTAATTGATTGATTTCACATTAGTCCTGTATTCCTCCTACCCATTATTGGTTGCTAGGGTCATCTGCACTTTGCTCCTGAACAGTTTCTCTATTGCTGCTGCTTTCTCCCTACCTGGTATCATAATGCATTGCTTGTGATGTCACAGTTACTCACATGGCAACAGATTGTGATGTTACAACAGAGGCTTATGGTGTGAAGTAGGGAGTAAGCTATGGAAGCAGATGAACTCTAATGGATCTCTGAGGTATAAAGATCATATATCCATGCAAATTTCCTTAGTAATAAATAAAGGGCAAGAAAAATGTGTAGATTATATATGGAATGCAAACAGAATTGTATCTAATTATTAGGTTTTCAAGGTTTTCATAGAAGCATCAGTAGCTCTTTATAAATAGTAATTTCTACTCACTAAAACAACAAGCTACACAGGAGATGAAAAGTTGTAATAAGTAAATATTGGTAAGTTGGTGGGACAGCAGAAGGGCCACATAAGCGGGTGCAGCCAAGGGAAGGAAGTGATGACTGGAGGAGAGTCAGGCACAAGAGCATGACTAAGACTGGGTCAGAGCAAAGATATCAGCCTGTGGAAAGGGGGACTGGACTCATTCAAGGAAAGGAGATTAGCACTGCAAACAGATTCTCAGTGTTGTCTAGTCCAGAAGACCAGGTAGCAGGGTGGAGGAGAGCTACAGTGAAGCAGCAGGGAGAGGACACTACAGGGGAAAAGGTATACAGCAGGGAGGCAGTAGGCAGTACATCAATAAGACACATTGGCAAGGGGGGGCAGCGAAGTGATGGTGAAGCAGTCTTGCCAGAGTGAAAGAAGAAGCAAGGAGACAGGAGGAAGGGGGAAGCAGCAGGCGGCCTGGGGAAGGCTAAGGATATTGAAAGGAGGGAAGTCTGAGTGGGGGAGGGCCACATTTCAGGGAAGGCACAAGGATGTAATAGTAGAGGAGGTGGTAGTGTAATGGACAAAGCAACAAGTCAGTGCAAAGGGGAGGTTCCACAAACAGAAAATAGTTCAGAGGAGGAGGTCAGTAGCCTGGTCATAGGTTGTGAGGCAGGAGAGGTCAGGGCAAAGGTTAGGGGAGACAAAGGGAGGCTGTGACATGGGGGATAAGAGGGCCTCACAAGTTGAGGGCAGGGGAGTGGGGGCAACAAGATGGTGAGAAGGAAAAGTGTCAGAGAGTCATAATTCTAGGGGATTCTATACTTATGGGTATAAGGTGGGGGGATGGGGTGCCAGAAAAAGTAACATCTGGGTAGAGTGCATACCAGGCATGACAGCGAGTAGAGTGGGGCAGCATATGGGTAGATATGTGGGGAAGGTGGGGGGGAATCGCACATTGTGGTGCACCTGGGAATGAATAATCTGGAAGGGAGAAGGATAGAGGAGGTACAAGACAGCTTCAGGGTAGTGGCAAAAGTATGCAGCAAAGAGGAAACAACGGTAGATTTCTCAGAAGTTCTGCCAGTGCCAAGAGCCAGTGCAGGCAGGAAGGGAAGAATCAGTGACTTCAACAAGTGGCTGGGGTGAATGGTGTAGGACCAATGGGTATGGATAGGTGGGGAACTGGGATAGCACATGGGATAACACAGATCTTTATGCAGGGGATAGGTTACACTTCAGTAGGGCAGGTTCACAGGTGTTGAAGCAGAAGCTGGGGGATTTCATCAATGAGAGGTATCATTTAAACTAGGTAGGGGAGGCATTGAAGCTGAAAATCACGAGGAGAGGGGGTCCCATGGACCATCCTCCATCACATGGATAGATATGACCTTAGGCAAAATAGGGGTTGGAGTGAAAGGTAAGGAAGCAGAAAGGATAGGTGCAGCATGGAGAATGGTTTCACTAAATGCTAGAAGAGTGGGGAACAAGTCTGCAGAGTTGCAGACATTGATGACAGAGGGAAAGATGGACATAGCTGCCATTGCTGAGACGTCGGTAAGCAAGCACCATGACTGGGACCTAACCATCCCAGGGTACAAACTTTTCCAGAGGGATAGAGATAAAGGGAAGGCTGGGGGGTTGCAATTTATGTAAGAGACGGGATCAGATGTAATGGGGGAAGGGGAGGAGTGCAGGTTGGAAATAATCTAGCTGCAACTACACAGCCAGAAAGGGACCACAATCTGTCTGGGAGTTGTTTACAGACCTCTGTCCCAAAAGGAGGGCATTGACAGGGAACTGGGGGAGCAGATACAGAGGAATAGTGGCAAAGGGAACACAGTGGTGGTAGGGGACTTTAATCTACCAGGGGTGAATTGGAGCATCCCAGCAACCAATTGTGCCAGGGAGGAGATCCTACTGGAAGTTTTCTGGGATGGCTTCCTTACCCAGAGGGTAATGGAGCCAACGAGGGAGGGAAATATACTAGACCTGGTACTGGAAGATGGGGAACAGGCCAGAGATGTAATGGTGGAGGAACCTCTGGCAAGCAGTGACCACTGCACCATGTGGTTTTCAATCAACCAGGGTAGGGAAGTAGCCACTACAAAAACTAGGGTCCTGTACTTTAAAAGGGCTGACTTTGGCAGGAAGGGAAACATACTGGAAACTCATATGACAAGCATCCACCCAGAAATGGACATGGAACAAAAATGGTCAGTCATCAAGACAGGACTAGCTGAAGCCACTAAAACTTGTGCCAAGAGCCAGAGCAAGAAAGCCAGGACCAAGAAACCCAGTTGGATGAGTAGAGAAGTAGTGGAGAAGGTGAGGGAAAGAGAAAAGCATTTTGGACCTAGAAGCAGTCCAACAGGGCAGAAGACAAAGAAGAATATGTAAAGAGATCCAGAGAAGTGAGCAGAGTGTTAAAGGCAGCAAAGGCGGCTGGGGAATGGAGCTTAGTGCAGGGGATCAAAGGAGGAGAAAAGGATTTCTTCAGATATATCAGAGAAAAGAGAAAGAGCAAGGATCAAATTGTTTGGATCAGGAGGGGAAGTGGGTGGGTAGAAAAGGAGGCTGAGCAGGCAGAAGTACTTAATGAATACTTCTGTTCAGTCTTCACAAAGGAGATGTATGGACCCATATCTGAGAGGACGAGCAAAATGGGAGAGGGTGTGGGAGAAGCAACCATGGATGGGGAAATCATGGTGGAAAGGATGAAGGAGGGCCTTAAGTCTCTGAAGGTGGACAAGGCACCTGGCCCAGAAGAAGTCCACCCCAGGGTGCTGAGAGAGTTGGCAGAGGTACTGGTGGGGCCACTGGTGGACCTGTTTGATACCTCTTTGAACTCAAGGTGCATGCCGAGCAACTGGAGGGAAGCACATGTGGTACGTCTCTAAGAGTGGGCCCAAGGATGAACCAGGAAAGTACAGACTGGTGAGCCTTACTGCAATTGTGGGAAAACTGTTGGAGACAATCCTCAAGGAAAGGCTGGAGCAATTTCTTGAACGATAACAACCTCCAGGACAGCAGGCAGCACGGGGTTTGTCTCAGGCAGATCCTTCCTGATGAACTTGGTTGATTTTTACAACTGGGTTACGAGGGCACTGGACAGGGAAAATGCGGTGGATGTCCTCTACCTGGATTTCAGCAAGGCCTTTGATTCAGTGCCACATGGCAGGCTGACCTGCAAGTTGAAGAGTCTGGGAGCAGGGAAGAAACTGATCAGATGGGTTGAGAACTGGCTGCAGGGTAGACAGCATAAAGTAGTAGTGAGGGGGAGGGGACATCTGAACCCAGGGCAGTAACAAGTGGTGTACCACAGGACTCAGTGCTGGGAACGGTTCTGTTTAACATTTTCATAGCTGGTGTTGCAGTAGGGATTAAGAGCACGATCAGTCTCTTCGCAGATGACACAAAGATCTGTGCCACGGTAGATGGGGGAGGGAGGAAGCAAAAGTACATCAGGAGGATTTGGCAAAACTGGAGGAATGGTCTCACACTTAGCAGCTTGGTTTCAATGCCAAGAAGTGCAAAGTGATGCATTTAGGAGGCAAGAACCCAGGACACAATTACTGAATGGAGAGTGTCCCATTAACAAAATCTAAGGAGGAGAAGGATCTGGGAGTGCTGGTAACCAGGGAGATGAACCACTCTGCTCAGTGCAGGAAGGCAGCAGCAAAGGCAAACAGGATGCTAGGTTGATAGCAAGGGGGGATTACTTCCAGGAGTGGGGAGGTCATCTTGCCCTGTACAGGTCTCTGGTGAGACAGAATGTAGAGTACTACATGCAGTTCTGGTGCCCCTACTTGAAAAGGGACATCAAACTACTGGAGGGGGTATAGCGCAGGGCAACAAAAATGATCCTGGGGTTGGGGGACAGACCACATGAGGAGAGCGTGAGAGAGCTCAATATGTATAGCCTGAAGGAAAGAAGGGAGATAGGGGATATGAGTGAGACCTTCAAGTACCTGAAGGGTCTGAACAGAGTAGACACCAGGTGTATGTTCAGTCTGAAGGGTGGAAGAGAAACAAAGGGACACTCTATGAAGTTGGAAGGGGGCAGGTTCAAGAGGGAACGCAGGAGGCACTATTTCACAGAAAGGGTGGTGGCAGGGTGGAACGCTCTGTCAGAGGAAGTCATATCACTGCAGAGTGTTGGGAGCTTCAAGAGGGGCCATTTTGGTAAACAATGGCATTACTCATGCTGCTTGAAACAGGGAAGGGGAAACCGATCAGCCTTTACTACAAACCAGTGTTCCATCCAAGAGGGAAGCAAGATACACTCACCTGGGGCTGGAGAACACACTTCACATCCTGCAGTCCTTCTTTCAGCACCCCAGGGCCCTCTCCATCTCTCTCTCTGTCTCTGTCTGTCTCTCTCTCTCTCACTTCCTACATTTCTACCCTAGTTTATAAACAGTGCCCAACTGTTGTAATCCCTCCTTGCTCTCCACAGTGACCACATTCAAAGCAGCACTGTCATAACATTGTTTTGGTCTGTCTGAAAAAATGCTGACTGTGTAGTTATATGGGGCAGAGTGGGGGGTAGAAGCCAGCATGGGGATTGGGCATCCCTTTGCCGGAAGACTAATATGGGTTGAGCTTGGGGAAGGGACAATTACGGTGGGGCAGCAACAGACATTGATAGATTGTTTTCTTTTTTACAGCATGTATTTAAACAAGCAAACTGAAAGTTGTGACATGAGGCAGGTTGATTAGGACACCGAGCAGCTGTTTGGTGGTGTCATGCAGATCAAAGGAAAGAACCACCCTATGATTGGGTTGGCTCTTTCTTTTGAAATACATGAAGTTTCCACACAGCAAGCCAAAACTGCATCATGATCAGCCTGGCTGATGATTGGTGTGGCACTAATATGCCCCTTGCAGGCTACTCTGCATTGGACTGACTGTGTCACACCCCTCAAAAGTCACTATCATAGCAAGATGTTCTCTTCATGCATGCATGCAGGGCAAACATAAAATGTAATGGGGGGCCGAAATCAAAGAAGTTCTGCAAAAACAAAAAAAAAAAAACTAACCAAAACATTTAAATGTGCAGTTAAACACAGACTGATAATTTAAAGAAAAGAAAAACAAAATCAACTTTCTAAACTAAACATAATTTATTAAAACTGGACCTAAAGCACTAAAAATGTCTCTTGGGACAAATATTTCTTCAATGTGATACTTTCAGCAACTGTGTATTGCTCTGGAAGAAATCTGCTACACAGCTCTTTACTTTGCTGTCTGCCCTGATATACTGCCTCCAAAAATGTCTGTAGCAGGGCAGAGAAAGTGAAAATAGACAGTCTATGTGTTTGCATTGCTTTCTGCAATCATGTGATCTCTGCTTCACTATGTGCCTGTGGGATCATGAGACTAAGGGTTCATCTCATGATCCCATGGGTCAGATCTAGAAAGTATGCTGGGGATCAGGTACCCTTGTGTCCTTTCCAGTAAGACATACTAGGTATGTTTTCATGGCCGTGCACTTAGAGTGTTCTTTGCCGTATGCTATACGGCACAGGGCACTAAAGTTGTTAATGAGAAACTGCAGATATGCACTTCTTTCAATAAAATATTGCACATTTTATAAGTATACAATAGTAGTCTAAGTTTTATATGTATCTCTCCATGGTACCCACATTGTCCAGATGCAAATGCACATTGAAGCACACATGCAAATCTAGACACTCCTCCATTCCTAGCGACCCCCAACTAGAATTTATTTGGTGACATGAAGGCATGGTAGGTTCCACCCTTGATCACAAATTCATGTTTTTTGAGGGCAGAAAGAGCTCCAAACCTGATAGCCCAGTCATCCTCTTCCATGGTGTGTCCACTCTGTTGTAAGTATTGTGAGAAACAAGAGTGAGCAGATGTGCAATAGGGAGGGACGTGGCACAAAAGTTGCATTACTGATGATGCTAGGCAAGCTGACCAGTCATTCTGCATAGCATCATCAGTGACACTACTGATATGCCCCCTCCTTCTCATTGATGGGACCATTTGCTCACATCTCTGACAATACTTGCAGCAGAACTGTGGGAGGGATACAACTGGGCAAGGCTGGATTAGATATACTACAGCCCTCAAATCATACACATTTGGTCAGGTGGGGGAGCATGTAAACAAATGTGCTGTGGAAGGGGTAACAGGGATAATCAGATATATTAGAGTCAACACTGTCCGCTCTCACTAAAATCATCCACTGTGGCAGAATGTTAACAAAATACAATGTGTGAGGGGGTGACTGGGCACCCATATTGGTACTACTACTGCCACATCACCAAAATCATCCATTTTGGGTCAAGGGAGCACATAGACAAATGCACCATTGGAGGGGATGGCTAAGCAAGATGGCTTGAAGCTACTACTTCCCTCCCAAGTCATCCATCAGAGGTTTATGGAGCAGCATGTACATAAATTAGTGAACAGAGTGCTTAGGCTAGGAAGGGAGTGCAAATAAAAGGATGCCTTCTGCCTTAGCCAGAGTGTTAGGAGCAAGCATAACATAGTTCATAAACAATTGTTTGACAATTATAAAAGGAAGAGGTGGGGTGCAAAAGACTGAGATGGGGAGGGGGTGGCTGAGGCATTAGCACCGGCCACCTGGGAGGATCCAAGGGTTTATTTGACTTTATTTATGTTTAAGAGTGAAACTTCTTCCCTGTCCCTAATCAGCACTTTTTAGGGGTGAGGATAGGGAATACTTCAACATCAGGCTAGCTCAGTAGCTCCCCTTCCTAACCAACATCATGCATTCCAGTCCAATTGACTGATGAAACACTTACCCTACAGGAAAGTAGCAGAGCTGAAAGTTTCATTGCTGACCCAAAGCAGACTAAGCAATCTGCATAGCGTTATCAAAGATGCCAACAGCATCACCCCCTCCCTTCCTCCCAGGCATAGGTTAAGAGTGGGGCAACTGAGGTAGCCTGACAGTCTTCAATTGTCGCCTCAAATCAAAGTTCAGGAGGGGGCCTCTACTTTAAATAAAGGTGTTGGGGTTGGGTTAAGGAGAGGATCTATACAATTATAGCCCACATTTGTGTGTATGTCTCTCCATGGTGGTCTCGGTTCAAATGTGAACTTTCTAGATACACCTATGCAAACCAAGTCTCAGTTTCCTCTCCTTAGCCCAAACTACAAGACACCCACATATCTATTTTGGTAGATGGTACCCACTCCTGACTTTTGATTCATGAATTTGAGGGAAAAGCAATATCCATTCCCAGCTAGCTCAGTCACCACCCTCCAATTCATGTGCTGCATGTCACAATCCAATTATAAGATTGTGTAACTCATGCTTTGGAGAAGTGGATATGCTGTTGGTGGCATTAATGATGCTAGACAAACTGATTGCTCATTTTGCCCTGGTCTATTGCCCCTCAAAGTGTGAATTGCAGGTCAAGAGCAGTACCTCTACCAAAAAATATGTGGAGCTCTTGGGAAGTTCAGCTCAGAGAGAGGAGTTTTTCTCAAACAGTACTATGGGGGGCCTCCAAACAGGTGTTTGGAGGTTTTGTGGGGATGGGGGTAGGGCTAAGGAAGAGAATGTGAGCCTAAGTTTTGTTTTATTGCAATGTATTATCTATTTTTGTTCATACTGTGTATGTTTGTATTCTATTTACATTTTGCACTGTTTTTGACTGCTGCTACTATGGTATTACTGTGTATCTCTTTCCCCTCTCCCCCAGAACATATCTGGAAATAAGCATGTCTGCTCAGCATGTCTTTCCTAGTAAAACATTTAAATAAACAAATGAATAAAATACGTTTTTTATCAGTTCTTCATGGGTATTCAGCTAGTGTTTGTTCTAGTACTTGCCATCTGTGTACTTTTGCAACAAATAAAATAGGTAATCATCTTCTATTTTTTTTACATAAAATCTGGTTAGAAAAAAAAAACTCTTTTGCTAAATCATAACAAAACTTTCAGATGATCAAAAAATCACAAGTTTTATGGCTGGGTCAATGGCAATGACCAGTGGACTGCTCTGGCATGTTGACAAACCCAAGGTTATGCCTGACCTGGCAATAGAGAAAGCCATCTGGGAGGGTGATCTAGTATCTAAATGGACATCACCACCTCCAGATGGAGAGCTGGGCAACACTCTACTTAGGAGTGGCTCCTCGTGGCTGCATGGTGTGGTGTACTTTGTGGCATGGCTATCCATGTGCTGCAATTCAATCTCCAGGGCACTGCAGCGAGATTATGTGTGAAAGGGAGGAGAATAGGCTATGACAAAGGAGAAAAATCTACACCTAGGGAAAAGTCACGCTTGTGCCCAGACACAACCTGTCTAGGGCAAAGAATCAAATGGCTGAGAAGGTCAATGATGATAGGCAGCCGGAAGTTAACATCTGTTCTGGTGATCTGGTTGATGAGTAACCGACATGCAAATGTGCAGCTGATTTGTCCACATTCATTGTAGACCACCATCTTTCTTTCCTTACTTGGTCTATCAGCCTCCTTGCCAGTCCACACTCCTACCATCCAAAGCTGGGGGGGCATGAACCTTCGTCTCCTGCACAAAAGAGTGGTCCCAAACTCTTTGGTGTCATGGAGCTGCCTCAAAATTTGTGATTTTTAATAATCTGTGAGCATTTCACAATATTTTCTTACTATGCCCCTTGAGGAAGAAGTGATTACCTTGAAGTACTGAGGCTTGTCAGCAGTGTTGGTTCAGGTGTTTGCCAGTTATTTTACTCAGCAATTTATGCACAAAGAAATGCACTTTAAACTTGAATTCTTGGAGGGTGAGCTTTTTTTTGGATAATTGCAGCTTATATCTTCTATAACATCTGGTTTCACTTGGTGTTAGCTTAGCCTTTTGTTGAATATTTTCTTACAATCCAGATTTTTTTTGGCAAGAAAAAAAAGGAAGATGATGTTACTGTAATTGAAAAAGTAGTGCTGCCTCTCACAATTTGGCCACACAGTGCTGGTTAAGCCTTTGAAAAAGTGCAAGTAATCAGCACAAAATATCTGGCTGTCAAATGGATCCTGCAGCTGTAGCGTTGTTATTTTTTATACTAATAAATGTAACATATTATTGCACTCAACCTGAGGTAAGCCTTTATTGCTACTATACAGCACTGTATGGTCAAACTTTGAGAGGAAGCACTGTGTACCTGTATGTGGCAACCCTTAAGGTCACTACTGAGCTACCTAGCGAGGTGAATAATTAAAAAAAGTACACAGGCAACATTACAAACAGTGTAAAATGTAACATGGGTTATTAAATAGAGAATAATGCAAAGGCAACTGTGTGTTATTGAGGTTTTTTTACACACCCGAGGTGTGTGATGACCCATAAACTTTGAGAGTGAGCTCAAGAGGTTTATTTGGTCATCACACACAGTAAGAGTGTATAAAACTTCATAGAAACACAGTCATTTATGCTTTATTTTTCTAATTACTGGTGCAAGGAATGAATGCTTTTATTCTGCTTTTTATTCTGTCCTACACACATACACACACTCTCTCTCTCTCTCTCTCTCATTTTCTTTCCCTGTCCAGTATGGGCATTTTTCTGTTTCTTTGTTTTTCTTTTCCTTTTTTTGTTAACTGAGACTGTTGAACTGTGCATACCTAGCGGTATTGGAAGTTAGCCATGGTTCTGTCGCCGATCACACTCTCTGTCTCTGGAACCCAACATACAGCAGGATCAACCCATTATATCTTTTTAAGTTCTAAAGGCAGGAACAACCAGATAAATACTTAAAAAAAATAAAAAGAATGTTGAGAAGGAAAGACTTGGCAGAGGCAAATTATCACTTGTAGTAGCAGCTCATCACTAAGCGACAAAGGGAGCTGCCATGTTTGCAGAACTGTTCAGCCCACCTACACACAGAATGAGAGCCAATGAGGTCACACTACATATAAAAGGGAAATGAGGGTGAAACAAAATGCCATAATAACTGGGTAACCTGGTTACTATGGTGTTTGAAAGGTTTGAAAGAGTGTGTCAGAACCTGCATTAAAGGGGGTCACTGGTAATTATAAGATGTTTCTATTTCTTTTCAAATTCTTGAGCCTCCTTAGCAGTTGGGATGGTCTGATATCACTATACCAGATAGTCTATTGAATCCTTTTTCCCAAAAGTCAGTTCAAATGAATGGCCACACCAGGAACAGGTTTGGCACTAAGTTCAATAGTCAAAGCTGCAAAGTAAAAGAAAGCAACCAAAGCAAGGACCTGAATTTAAAACAGATAGCTTACTTTATTCTCATAAAAGTTCTCCAGTGCTTATAAATCTCAAGATGAAAAAAATCACATATCGTGACCAGTAATGCAACAAAAAACTTATGTTTCGTTTGGTCCACTGCCAAGCTTCATCAGAGTTTAAAATCTGATGAAGCTTGGCAGTGGACCAAGTGAAATGCAAGTTTTTTACTGTGTTACTGGTCACTATATGTGACTTTTCTCAGCCTTGAGATTTATGAGCACTGGAGTACTTTTGTGACAATAAAGTATGCTATCTGTTTTAAACTTAAGTCCTTAGTTTGGGTGCTGTCTTTTTCCTTTAATCCTTTTTACCAGCAGTTTGACCAGTAACGGTGAAAGTTCATTAATTTCATTGCATAAGCAATGAAAGTATTATGCAAATACAATAAAAAGTCTTTAGTAACACCTTAAAACTAACTAAAATGGTCTACTGCCTATTTAATAAATGTGAGCACCTGCTCTTGAAACATAGCAAGTTTTCCTATGACAGCTTTTCCTGTCTCATCTTAACATTACACGGCAGCTGCCTTGTTTTAATTTATGGTTGATTTACATTAGAATATCTCTGGACTGCATGACCTGAAGATAAGCACAATACTTTGATTAAAAGGGTTTTTCAAGGGCTTTTAAATGTTAAGATGACATTCAAGCTTGACATTTCCTTAAAGATGCTACATCTGGACTCGATTTTCAAATCTCCGAGACTGACGCACAGTACTTGCATCAAAATGAAGTGATATATGGGCTCGCATGCAGCACACCATACATCAGTCCCAATTTTGAAAGACTGCCTGCATTTGAAGGGGGGCCACCAGCACCAGCTGGGCTTGCACTGTACTCGTGGCAGAGGCGTGGCAGCTCCATGTTGGAAAGAGGGTTTGTACCACAATACAGCTGAACCATCCCCTTCTGTGGGATTTTCAAAGCCCCTTCCCAAGAGTTGTAGGATGCTTCTGGTGCTTAGACCAGCCATAGCAGGGCTGGCAGTATAGCATAGAGGTTAGAGTATGAGCTGTGAATGAGCTTGGTATATCCAGCAAACCTGGGTTTGACTCCCATAACCTCTATTTGCATACTGTGTGACTCTGAGCAAGTCACTTAACCTCCCCAGTGCTCCCAGGTCACCCCTGAAAACAGGCACTTGTGCCTAGCATGTCTTACCCAGTTACCAAAGACTGAAATAAATAAATAAATAAAATAATCGCCTGTTGTGCTGACACTACTGTACATGGCAGGTAGGCTGGTGGGTCCACAGCACCTTGCAAGGGCTGCAGCAGCCCAGCATCACTGGCAGATGGCAGGGGTATAGCGAGACTTAGGGATGCAGACATTTGGGGCAGAATCTTGGCTGCACAGAGTACAGGTAACCCCCTGCAGATGTCCATAGTGCCATACAGGGAAGACTTGTGTACAGATATGTGGGAAGGAAGGACGCAATCTAGGGTGAACAGCATCATAAACTGTAGTGATGGCTCACTATAACAGCATGGCACTGCAGACATCATGTCATTGCTGTCTCCATTGTCAATGGTGATACATTAATTGTAGCATGACAAATTAATGTGTCAGGAGCGCATCACCATATCATTACACTCTTGTCAACATCTGTCAGGTTGCATTGTTTGCCTTCTGTTGCTGCATGTGTCTGTTATCTCCATGCAGTTCCTCCTTGCAGCTCTTCTGCATTGTTACAGACTGTATCTTTCCCTGGTACAGTTTGTGACTGTCATTTTCATACACAGTGTGCAGATTTTATAGGATGCCACAGTCATTTCCAATTTCAAGGTCCCTGCAGCCATTTCCTCCTTACACACGTACATTGTTCTCAGTTCTACTTGTAGGTGTCAGTAGTTAGTACTATTGTGTGTCATCAGATAAAGGCTGGGCAAAATTAGCAAATTCTAATTTTGTGGAATTTTCATGGAATTCCATGAAATGTTGTGAAATTTCAAGAATATTTTTGTAATTTTCTGAATTTTTTATCAGTCATATCTCAGTCAGTGTTATAGCTAGAGACCAGAAATGTGGCATACTTATTGTTTGGAGTAGGCTTGAAGAACTTGCCATGTTTCATGACATTTTCATGAGAGGAGGGCAAGTTATAGGGGTTCAAACTCTAGTGATTTATTACTTGTGTGAACATTTCAGAAACTATTTATTTGCTTACATCTTAGCCACCTTTTGAGTTAGATAACTGAAAAGTTAGATTCATACTTTCTCTGAAGAATCATAGAAACTTCTAAATAGATAAGTAATTGGTAAATTGTAAGTTACAGTTTACATAATTGTGAAATGTAATTTTAAAATTTCCAATGGTTTGGAGGCTTATGACGCAATCACCTTTAATGATATAGATCTGAAACTTTCTACACATATGTATGGATATTGTTAAAGTTGCAATGACAAATGTGGTACAATTTGGACTAATAAGAAATTATGCCATTTACAGAATTGTGACATGTAATTTTAAAATATCTGAATGTTTGGAGGCTTATAACTCAATCACCTTTTCAGATAGAGATCTGAAGCGTTGCACACATCTGTTTGCGACATGTTACGTTTAGCATTGCAAATGTAGTGCAGTTCTGACTGATAGTTTTGAAATTAGATGGAAATTATTGAAATGACAATTTGGGTGAAATTTCACATAATCTTTGTGGAAAGTTTGTGAATTTTCATGGAAATGAAATCAGCATTGTGGCTGAATTTCAAAGGTGGAAGGTAAATTTCACCCAGCCCTACATCAGATACCATTTCCATGCTACAGCTGTGCCTGTAACCTTATTGTCCCAATCCTATGTCACATGTCCTGTGTATGTCTAGTCAATTTGCTATTATGTCATTGTCATGAATAGGTATGCCTTGAGAGATTGGCCTATAATTGTTGCACAATGTATGGGATTCCATCATGGTCTGCAGTTGCAATGGAATCTCCACCTGTCCCAATGAGAATGTACACTACCATCTTCCATAGTAATATAGTACATCATGTATCTGCCAACCTCTGGTCAGGTTGTCCACAAATTTCATGTAATTGTGCTCAGTTAACAGGTTTTGGACATTATCCACTGTTGGGTTACTGCCATGCTGTGTTACCCAGTTTGTGCCTGGGGGTTGGGTTTTCATGGACAAGGAGATGACAGCAGCCTTTGTCAGTCTGCTCCCTTGAGCTGTCTCTATGACACAAGGAATTGCTTGTGGCAGCACAGGAGACTTTGGCGATGGGACCACGCATCTACCAAAAACCAGTGCACGGTCCCTGATGCACCCAGCATTGCTACAAGCAGGGGGTCAGCACACCACTTGAATCGAGCCGATTTCCAGTGAACCAGGAATCCTGTGCCCAATTCACAATCAGGTTGGGTCCTGGCATTAAAGTTACACAGCTTGTGGCAAAGGTAGCTATTGGACATACAAAAGGTGCACCGAAGAGGTTTGCCACAAGCTGCAGGGCAGTCAGGTGTCAGTTGCACCCATGAACAGAGACCCACCAGGAGACTGCCAGGGTTGTGAGGCACAGGGCAGTGCATATGGAGGACTGGTTGGACATAGATGGGTGATGGGAAGGGTGGCACCAGCATCCTGATGGGGCCATAGAAGTGCCGCTGCCATGCCAGTGTATTGGGGGTACCCGCATACTGGGCACCATGAGGGCACAGGCACCACACCACAAAGGGATCCAGCTTTATTTCTGTAGGTAACCATTGTTTTCCAGGTGTCTTTACTAGGCAAATACAATGTCAGTGCACATACCATGCTGTCTTGGGGGCATGGGAGACTGCAGACGGGCAGTGCCACATAGTCCATCTCACCCAGGGAGGGCACCAGTGATGGTGCAAGGATCATTAGACCAGCCCTGGCTGGTTTAATGGTACTTGGAAGTGTGCTTTCTTGGAGGGTTTCCAAAATACTGATGTTGGATATGTGTCAGCTTGCATCTGCCACAAGCCCCCTAGTACCCTGGCACACCCAGCAGTTTGGTGCAGACCTGGTGCAGGGCTGGTCTTTTTAATTTTATTTTATTTATGATTTTGGTTACCGGGTAGGTACACTGATCCAAAGGACTGTTTTCAAGTACAACCAGGCCACAGGACTGGCACAGCAAAGACGAGGCAATACAATCATACATACATATATATATATATATATAAAATGCAATTACAAGGAATACAGTCAGTATGGTACATGAAATACTGTTCTGGTTTGGAAATAAGAGATAAGCAACTTGACAAATACAAACCTAACATAAGATATCTACACAGCAATGAGCAAGGATTTATAAAGTACAGTACATACAATACATGGAATTATAAGCTATACAAGTCCATGGTATGCAAATAGCAAGGAGTAGAGCTGGTGCGGTAGAGGAAGAATTTTTCATAACATCGACTAGACAATTGCGTCACAAAAATAGAGTTGACAGGACCATTGAAGCAGAGAATCAAACTGGGCAATGGTCGAGAGGCAGTAGGTGGCGGGAGATAAAGTGGTAGTTTCCACATTACTACAACTTGACCGCTCAGTAGCCTAGCAGCCACTGAAGCACAGACACAGAGGAGGGTAAGGCACAAATGCAGCAGAGAAAAATGAGAGAAAGGGGTGGAATGGTTGTCAGGTGGGGTGAGAGGGGCTACCTGGGTGAACAGTTACATCAAAGTTCCCCAAGGAGCAAGGTTTTGAAAATAGATTTGAAGGTGAGGTGAGAAGAGGCTGATCTAAGAGATAATGGGACATTATTCCACATGGAGGGAGTGGCAACTGACAGAGTTTTTCTACCCATTCCAGAATTGGCCCTAGGGACTTCTGGGGGGGCACAGCTGAGGAATGAATAGTCCTAGTAAAATTCCTGGTCTTTAGGAGGGAGGAGAGAGGGGACAATTCCCCAGTCCTGAGGGTGCTGTCAACCAAGCAGCCAAGGGAAAAATTCAAAGCAAGCTCTGAGCGGTAGCCAGCCAAGGGATCAGTAGAAGTCACAGTGGTGGGTAGCGAAATGGGCAAGTTGGGCAAATCGGCAGATGTTGTTGTAGACAGATGTGAGTTGGGCTTGAAGGGCAGTGGATACTCATGAGTATATGGGAGCGCAATAGTCAAGGATGGGAAGGATATGCCCAACAGCAATAGCCAAGCAGTCCTCCTTAGATAAGTAGCATTTTATTTGATAGGCCGCCCCAAGTTTCTGATTCACTCTATGAGCAGCCAGGTTAACATGCTTGGCAAAGGAGAGACGAGGGTCCAGTGTTACCCCAAAGTATTTAAAGTAGGGGACATTCTCAAGGGCCGGGCCATCCAGAGAAAAAACATGGAGGGAGGAGTTTGTCTTTTGTGCCTTGGCAAGGTAGACTTTGGATCCAAACAGCACAACTTTGGCTTTTTCTCGTTTACCAACAGCAGGTTAGACATGAACCACCAGTAGGCAGCGCAGTAGTTATGTGTGAGGATGGTCGACATGTTAAATAATAATAATACTTTTTTTATAAGGTGTCTTTCAACAAACCAAGGCACCTAACAATAAACCAAAACAGCACATAAAACAATAAGTACCCATTCTTATAAAATTCAAATAGCAGACAAAATAAAATCAAACAGAAAAGGCTTGATGCCGTAAGTGTGTTTTAAGGGCCTGTTCAAATCCCTCAATGATCATGCACTCCTGTAGCTGACGGAGTAGAGATTTCCAAAGGGCTGGGGCCATCTACATAAATGCTTGGGCCCCCTGAAGATTTTAAAGAAACCCTTGGAATTTCTAGCAACCCCTCATCAGCCAAGCGGAGCGATCACCCAAGGCATTAAGGAACCAGAAGCTCTTTCAGGTAGTCCAGGCCCAATCCATGTAGGGCTTTATAAGTCAGAAGTCCAACTTTAAAGATGATCTGCCACTGTACTGGCAGCCAGTGCAGTTCACCCAGCACCGGAGAGATGTGACAAGACCAAGGCATTCCCATCAATAACTGGGCTGCAGCGTTCTGCACCAGATGCAAGCAGCAGATATCCACCCCAGGTAACTCTAGATAAAGGGAGTTTTAGTAATCAAGGTGCAAGGTCACAAAGGCATGGACCAACATGGGAAGATCTCCAGTCGGAACTAGGTGCTTAACCCTGGAGATGTTCCTCAAATGGTAGAAGGAGGATTTAAAGACTGCTGACACCTGCCATCACAGTGTCAGCCCCTCATCAAAAATCACCCCCAGGTTTGGCACCCGTTCAGAGGTCAGGAGCTGGGATCCCCCAAGAAAAAATCCCGAAGGCAGATCCGACCCCAACCCCACTATCCAGCGCCCCAGGTCCACAACCAACTCCTCAGTCTTTTCTGAGTTCAACATCAGCCAGCTCAAATTCACCTAACCCTGGATTTCAGTGCGGCAGTTGTTGAATACCAAGGGAGCTCTATCCTGATCAGGTGCGAAAGAGAGGTAATGCTGGGTATCATCAGCACAGCAGTGAAACCTCACCCATACCTTCTTACAGTATCTCCAAGAGGAAGCATATACAATGCAAACAACATGGGGGACAACACCGAACTCTGAGGGACCCCACATGACAAAGTCTGGACCAGAGGAATGAATCCCTGACACCACCCTCTGAGTTCTGCTAGTGAGGAAAGACGTAAACCACCTGAGGACTATACCTGACAGGCCACAGATGAACCTCAGGTGATCGAGAAGGACTCCATGGTCCACAGTGTCAGATGCTGATGAGAGATCTAGAAGAACCAAGATGGAATGTTTTTTCTGATCCCTCACCATCAGGAGATCATTGAGCACCCGAACCAGCTCTGTCTCAGTACTACGCCTCTTTTGGAAACTGGATTAGAGAGGTTCATAGATGTCATGGATGGTCAAATGGTTCTCCAGTTGTAGGGCCACTACTTTCTCAATCACCTTCCCTATAAAGGGAATGTTAGAGATTGGTCTGTAGTTTGCAGGGCAGTCTGAGTCCAAAGAAGCTTTCTTCAGGAGAGGTGTCAACACCACCTCCTTCAGGGAGCTAGGAAACTCACCTGTCTCCAAGGAGCACCAGACTATCCATGCTAGGAATGGGCCAATGATATCACTACAACCCATAATTAGGGCAGTTGGTCCCAGATCCAAACTACAGCATGTAGGGCACATACCCGGGACAATCCATATGACCACTGCGAACTATAGCCGGTCGAAAGAACTCTAGGAAAATCGAGGGACAGTGACTGAGTGCAAATCCAAGACATCTCCCATAGAGTGTTGGAACAGGACAAGATCATCTGCATAGAGGAGGGAATTGCAGGTAAGGCTATTGGTGTGGAGAGTATTTATAAAGATAGAAAAGGGAAGAGGTCCTAGAATGGAGCCCTCTGGGACAACCATATTGACAGATAGGGCAGGGGATGTTGCAGAGTCAATGCACACAGTTTGGGAGTGGCTTGAGAGAAAGCTCCGAAACTAGTCTGTGGTCTTGGGGGAGCAGCCAAGCAGAGGTAATTTGGACAACAGAAGGGCATGGTTTATCATATCAAATGCCCTGGGTCAGATCGATGAAAATGGCACCAGGCATGTTACTGCTGTTCATATTAGAGAGTACATGATCAGTGAACAGAGCAAAGGCTGTCATGGTGCTGTGTTTTTTGTCAAAACCATGCAGCTGGTTGCACAGCAGGTTATATTTCCCTAGGTGTTCAGACAATTGGCAATAGACAACCTTCTCAAGAAGCTTACTAAGGTGAGGTAGTATTGATATGGGTTAATAATTATCAGAGGAGAGAGGGTTTCCAGTTTTAAAAATGGGTACCACATTAGCTGATGTCCAGGGGTCAGGCATGAAGGAAGTGGAAAGGGCCAGGTTGAAGATAAAAGTGAATAGTTTAGAGATAGCAGGGGAGACTAGCTTTGGCATGACAGGGGAGAGGCTATCTGAGCCTGGGCTGCCACAGTTAGGGAGAGTCCTTAGGGGCTTATAGGTTTCCTTTTGAGAAATAGCCTTAAAGTAGAAAGGCGGAGGAGGGAAGACAGTACTAGAAGTGCAGGGAGGGGGGTGGGGATGTGGTGCATGCCTCTGGGCTGGTTGCTACATTAGCTGGAAGCTTACAAAGGAGGGCAGAGATCAATACATTTCATATTGAATGCCTGGGCAACCACTGCTGGCTCAGTTAGCTGCCCAGAAGCAGAGTCCAGAAGGATGGTGTTACTGTGTGGGTGAGGGTGAAGAAGGGAGCTGATGGATTCCAAGAATTTTCTTGGGTTTCCAAGACTCTCTTTCTGAAGGTTGAGACAGTAGTTCTGTTTGAAGGACCTAGCCTTATGTTTACATTGATTGCTTAGTTGCCGAAATTCATTCCATAGGAAGCTGGATGGGGACAATTTGTGAGCAGTCCACTTATGGTCTCTGGCTTTCATGAGGGCTTGTAACTCTTTGGTTATCCATTGGGAGCTCCCACCTTAAACTTGCTATGTTGTAGTTGGGAAATGATGGTTCTGGATTGTAAGGAGGGCATCTGTGAAGAAAGAAACAGCCGAGGATACATAGGTGATGGTGAAGATGTCCTGCTAATTTATGGCCTTAACATTGTCAAGGAGGAGGGAGGTGTCAGGGCAGTTAAAATTGTAGAAGGAGAGGTACTTTTGAAGAGGACAAGAAGTCTTGGGGGATCATATGGCATTGGTAGGGGAGTGGTTACTAATTGAGTCGGCAAAGGTTCCAGCCTGAAGTAACCTGTCATCCCGGTTTGTTAACACCCAGTCAAGTAGAGTGTTGGTAGAGGTATGAGTGTTTAGACTAGTGGGGAGGGTGATAGCTTGCATCAGGTTATATTGTTTCAGCAGGTTGGCATGATCAGGTTCTTGGGCACTTGGCCAACTGAGATTGAAGTCACCAAAGAGAATTGTGTCCCTGGGGGGCAGAGAGACCCATAGCCAGTCAGCAAATCCTGAAGACCATCTATGCCTCCTGTAGGGGGGTTATAGCAACAACCCAGATACAGTTTTTTATTGAAACCCAGAGTGACCTCAACGATTAACCATTCACAAGGGGAAGTAGCTCAGAGCAGAGTAAGGTAATGGCAGATAGGTGTTCCCTAACGTAGATGGCAACACCCTTCTTTTTACCAGTCCGATCCTGATGTAGCAGGGTGTAGCCAGCCAGGTGATACATGGAATTGGTTTGGTGTGATTTCAGCCATGTCTCAAAGAGACAGAGATCATGAGGTTTATGGAGGGATACACACGCTTTGAGGCCAGGGTATTTGGCAGAGAGGCTGCAGATGTTCATATGACTGAGTTTTAAGCCAGAGGGCATATTCCAGCTACTGTCCGTGGAGGTGATATGGGTGTTAACAGGGCCAGGGTTGCTCTCAATGTCCCCAGTTAGGAGTATCATTGAGAAAAATAGGCAATAAGGGTCTGGTGCACTGGGTTCCTGTTTGGTGCAGGGGGCCTTCCACAATTGGGAAATCTGCAGGTTTTGATGCAAGTTGTGATGCAATGTGCTCCTTGCACCACTGATGTGTGATGCAGGCATCTTGAGTTAACTTCGGGCTTTTGAGAATCAAACCCATGGTCTTTTTTTTTGTTACTTTACCATCTCTCTTTAAATGTCACCTATAAAACTACATTTGCCTCTTTGCCTTCTATCTCTAATCTATTGTTCTCTCTTTTCTTTTAATTTTCAAATTGTCTTCCATTTATACTTTATCTAACTGAATCATTTATGAAGTTGAATTCCCCCATAGTTAATATTACATATGCATTATTTTTATTATTTGATCTGAAAATCATTTTGGAATACATGCTGTATTTATAAAAGGTGCTGTACACAAATGATTTTTATTGTGCTGTATTCCAGTTTATATTTGTGCAGATCATATACACCAACAAACTGAGGAGGATATGTTTCCATAATGATGAGAATGGTAAAAAAGAGGAGCCCAAGGATGCAACTAACATGTCACTAGTGTTGGACCTGAGCAACTGATATAACCAACTGGTGATTTAGTACTCTGAGCTTTAAACTGCAGGTACTGTAGAAACAGGATATTAATGTATGTGATTGGGTATCTGTTGGATTGTTCTGGACTGGATTAATAAATTGTGAAGAACTTAAAGGGAACTGACTGTAAACCTGCTGATTGATGTGGCAACTCAGAAAATCAGTGTTCTTCCAATGTATTCCAAAGAAACATTAATATCATAAGTCAGAACTAGAGTTCAGCAATTTAAATAACAACAAAGCACTCGGAACAGAAGTGCAGACATTTAGGCTTAAGTGGTTTAATTTTCTACTTACATGACCAAACCATCATCAGACCCTGTTGCACCTTGTATATCTTTTAATCAAGCATGGTAATAACAGGTCAGAAATAAAACCTGGTTTTAAGAGATTATAGTGATGTGTATCACTACAGAAATGGTACTCACATCAGGAAGGAATGATTACACAGCCCACACTATCTCTCCATGGGGAGTGTGAATTTTCATTCATGTAAGTAAGCCACAACAGGTCCAATTAGATGGGTTGTCTCTGTATGATACTCTTTAAACATGGCTTAGTTAATAAATAGCTCCAGACATACTGAATGTGCATCTCCCCCTGTTGACTTAAAACCCTACATCCCACATAGGGTCAAATTTAAAAAATGTTATTTAAAAAATCCATTTACCTCTTACATTATACGTTACTATATATAAGGAGTGAGCAGAGTACCTGGGTTGTTCTCCCTAGGAAATAAGCAGATTGAAGATAATGTGGTTGAATTATTTAACACAATGAACACTTGTAAATAAAATAAAAAGTATAGTATTAAATGCATGCTGAAAGTAGAGAATACAGTCAGAAACAATGAATGTCATGAACAGTTATGCAAAAGAGGCCTGGGCAACCTGTTTAGAAGAATTCAAGAAATCAGAACCAGAGCACATGAGTACAATGAAAGGGGACAGACAGTCAAAAGGGAATTGTGGAAGAATTGTTTCTCTAAGAGACTGACCGGATTGAGAGACAGACTGACAGAGGAGGTGATTTGGGCAGGCAGAGTAGTGAGTTTCAAGACCAAGGTCAGAAGGATACTTGATGGGAAGAATGCATGTCATGTTATTATTATGATTATTATTAGGGTAACTGTAAGGTGAACTTGATAGACTGCATGATCTTACATCATCTCCTTACATCTACATATACAGTAACTGTGTAATATTTTCATCTCTTTCTATTCTTTGTTTACAATTTGTTTCTATTCAGGAGAGCACAGCACAGACGTAACATATCTGTAATATCATTATATTTAATGTTGCACTTTTTCCTAATTTCACAGCTGGGGGGCTTGAAGCATAGCTGACTTGTTCATGATCACATAATGTAGTGCATCTGTGGTTATGGTAGAAATCTAACTTGTGATGCTTTTCATAAGAATCTTTATGGAGGGGCTCTGGCCACCAGAACAAAATCATAGTTGACATCAGCAAACTACAACTACAATTACTTAATATCCACCCCAAACAAATCTTATGTTTTTATGATCTTTACACCCCCAAAAAAAATCTTATGTTTTTATGATCTTTAACATTTAGGATATCTTTACAAAAACATAATCCTTGCCCTTTTTAGGTCATGTTGTCCTTATGCTTTTTTTTTCAGAAGCTAAGATCATAATTCTTTGCTTGAGACATCAGACCCTGTTGCTGAGGCTCTGACTGTAATGTAACAATCAGAGTATGGTCTCAGTTTATGACTAGCATCAGGACAAAAAGAATATTAAAAGACAAAGATCAAGAATAGAATGACCTGACATGTAACTTTATTTCAGATTTGTGTGTAGCTGAGATCTGTTGATGCCACCTGTGATTATTTTCCTGGTAACTGAAACAACCCTTAAGAATGCATGAGGCCTGACATACAGAGTCTACATAGACAGAGCCTTCCACTTGAAGCAGAGGTTGGAGAACATTTAACAAAAATGAACAAAAATGCCATTTTTTTGCTTACTTTAAGAAAAAATACAGTGGTGCTTGACAGGATGAAACACAGTGTCAAAGATTCTTCCATGACAAAGGGGATCAATTGCCATTGAAATTGTTTTGTTTCCTGCATTAACTCTGCAGAATGCAGCATAATTCTATGTTGTACCCTGGTAGACTCCACTGTAGTTGCTAGTGATGACACCACAAAAGCAGGTACTTATGAATTTCCCTAATTTTCAGTGCTGGCTGATGATTATTGAAACTGATGAGACCACTAAAATGAGTAGATAGATAGACAATGAGACTAAGACAGAGAGGTAAACAGACATAGAGCCAGACATATAGACAGACTGGTAGGTAGGTAAGTAAGTAGGTAGGTAGATAGAGAGATAGGTAGATAGGTAAATAGAGTTAGAGCTAGATAGATAGATAGATAGATAGATAGATAGATAGATAGATAGATAGATAGACAGACATACTGCCTGCTTGCCTGACTGACTGACTGACTGACTGATTGATTGATTGATGGAAATGAAGACCCTTTAGAAAAATGACCTAGATAGTTGTGAGTCTAGGGTCACAGAGAAGGCCAGCCAGAGTTGTTGACTAAGGTCAATAAGAGTGAGCCTGAGCTCAGTAATAGGGTGGAAGAGCAACATGATTGGCTTGAGATAATAATATTGGAGCGCACCCTGGTAAAAGCAAAAGCAGATGCTTAGCTGCAGAAAGTGAACATGGAGGTAGAGCAGCAAAAAGCAAAGCTGGAACCTGAGAAGCAGAAGGCAAAGCTCAATGTAGAATACCTGATGGCACTGCTTAAGGCACTGGAAAGAGAGTGGCAGTGCTAGCATGAGATCCAAATGCAGGAGGAATGAGAGTGGCAGCACTAAAATGAAATCCTGATGTGAGAAGAGAATGAGAGGGAATGTGAACATGAAAGAGTAAGAGAGAGAGACAGAGAGATCTGAAGTGGAGCAAGAGATGAAGCTCCTGCGACAAAAAACACTACAATAAAATATGAGTACCGGTAAAGGGGTTGCATTCAAGATGCCAAAATTAGTTCCAAAATGTTTACACAGAGCCTGGAGGAGGACGATCTTGATCTTTTTGTAAAACTTTGAGACTGTGGGCATTTTAAATTGGGCCGGGCTTCTTGGATGATGGATCTCATGCCACTACTCATTGGAAGGGCATTAAAGATCTTTGCTATGATGAACAATTCAGATTGCATGGACTATAGTAAAGTGATTTATTTTTAATATCATGAATTAACACCTGAGGTATATACAATAGGATCAAATTTAGAGGCCTTAAGAAAGCATCAGGGATAGCTACACTGAAATGTATGTGCAACTGAGCAATATACAAGAGAGGTGTTCAAAAGTTGCAAAACCAATTTTTGCAGAAGAAAACAAAAAAGAGTTGCACACCTCTCACTAAAAAATAGGCACTCACCAGCATATCAAAATAATGTTATGGGATCAATTTGTTTTTAACAAATATTAAAACAGCATTTTACTAATAGTTCAAATTGTGCAGCTAAAAATTATAGTACAATTCTTCTTCAGTCCATATCTAATGCCCAGGACCCACTCCACACTTGATGAACGTCAGCTTTGATTATCCTTTATCAAAGGCATTTTTACTCGTCCACTGATTTCTTTTTATAGGCAATATATGATGAAATCACATTTTACATGATGTGCCTATCTTTTAAAGAAATACACATCCATTAAAAATACATCTGTACCACAGTCATTACTCTTGTTCAAACTGTCCATAATAATATATACAGTAAATGCAAATTGACAATAATTAAAACATATAGCACTATCATTGTATACTAACCAGGGAAGCCAATTGCCCCTCACTCTTGGACAGAATTAATATTAAATTGGGAACTTTTGTGTTTAAGGGTACCTTAGATCTACTGACCCCCACCATCTTTGATGTTTTCCCAATTCCAACTGGTTTAAAGAATACCAGGTTCCAGCTTAGGGAAGTGTTTGGTATTCCTCTATATAGAGAAACCATAGGTCAAAAATCAGTTATCTATAGGGCCATCGTGTTTTTTAATAGTATTCCCATATCAGTAACAAACTCTAGAATAGTGAGGACATTCAGGTATAGGCTAGTTCAATGGCTTGACACTAAATCAGGGTGCAATTGTTTTCACAATTTATGTGCTTGACCCAAATGTGATATGTGATAGTATGTTTTTGTTATTTATATGTATTTTGTAGTGTGTTTTGTATTTATATAATGTGTGTTTTATACATTAAACTTGTCGCTTGTGAACATGGGCAATTTGACCATCTTACTTACAAGTATAAAAAATAAACTGAAATGAAAATGAAATTATGTATAGTTTTTACAGTTTATACAATCCTCCATTCACATTTGAAATTCCAAATCTAATTAAACATCTCTAAAGCTGAATGTTTATAACAATAGTTAATATCACAGCTGTCAGTCGGTGGGCGGCAGGCGGGTGGGGTGCTGCCAGCTGACGTGGGAGCAGGGTGGTGGGGCTCAGTGGGCGGGTGGGAGGGCACACTAGACCATGAGTGTAGTAGGGTATGTTATGTGTTACAGATGCCTGCGATCAGGCGGCGATCGGTCCACTGGACCACCAGGGATATTGGACATGGGGGAGTACTATACCGATGCCTGTGATCGGGCACATAGAGGTCCACTGGACCACCAGGGATATTGGACAGGGGGATTTCACTCCAGGGATGCCCACGATGGGGCATGAGGGTGCCGCCAGGTGCGGCAGGAACTCGGGTGGCCACCCATGGGTGGCAGCTGCCGTGTTGCACCCTGCAATGTGGCAGCTCACCTGTGGGTAGCCATCACTTGTTCCCTTTTCTTTTGGCTTAACTTTGTGCAGATGCAGGTAGGAGTTGCACATGCATGACTCTGTACATCCTGGGCTGAATATCGGGCTGTGCAGGTTATGCATGGACACGCCCCACCACCTGTGCCTACATACATTACTGATGTGCTCCGGCGCATTGAGATTTGTGCGGCGCACTTTTCCCTTTTGCATATCTCGCCGGGGTGCATCAGTGGGTTGTGCATGGTGCAACACTGTTGCGTCATGTGCAACCCTTTTGACTATCTGAGTCATACTGTTTACACCACTCATGAGGTCCTCACTGTGCATCACTTATATATTTATATGCACTCTGTAACATAGTTAAAGAAAAAAACTTTTTGTGATTGTGAAATTGTTGTCTTTCATACAGGTCACTTTGGAAATGGAATAAACATAATAGATATTGTGGAGATATGTCAAGACTAATTTTTCATACCAACTGACTTCTATTGCTCTACATCACCCCGTCTGGCCTTGACGCACAAATGAACACCTTGTGAGGGAAGGCCCCCCGTCCCATCACAAGGTGTCACCTGCACAACAGAATACTGCACCATACCTTCCCAGGCTCGGAGCAGTGGAGTGCAACAGCACTGCTTGCTCAGTCCTTGTGTTGCCCAGCCATCTCCCTGAAGCTTTCCCTGAACTTAAAGTCACTACCATGGGAACACAACATGTTACCTGCTGGCCAAATGGCTGACCCTGCATACATTATTTCTTCATATCTTTTAGGTAATTCCATCAACTCATGATAATGTTTAGAAAATGGGTTTGGAAATATGAGAAATCTAATTGGCTGGCAGCGGGTACATTAACTTACAGTGAGAGCCCTGTAAGTTAAAAGTACCAGCCATGCTAGCCTTATGTTGTATCATAGAGCACAGCCTCTGTCCTGATTGGCTACAGCACTGGACAAACATTTTTCAAATGCCACCATTCTTTTCCTCTCGCTTAGTGAGAGATAAAATCAAAAATCAGTGCCAAGCGTTATACTACCGAGTAGTAGACCTCACTGGGTGAACATAAAACCAAAAAACACTTCTTTCCTGTTAAGACTCCTCATCTCTCAACACCCACAACAAACAAAATAAAAAATGAGCATTTTTTTCTTAACGTCCGTTTGTTTTCAATCATTCTTGCAGCCCATGTATCCTAACAGGAACTCCGCGGTACGGTGAGGGTAAAGAACAGAACTTAATTTTTAAAAATGAAAATTTTTTTTCATACTGTAGCAGTAGATGAACACACAGTGAAAATGGACAACAGCTCCGTTCCTTTCAGAATCATGCTTACATGCATGTAGGCTGATAGTAACTGTGAAGTAGAGACAACAACAAACAACAACAGCAGTGCCCTCTGCTGGCACCACTACAGGAACTACTTTACATCAAAAGTGACTTCATTGCTTTTGATTTATTTTTTATTCATTTTTTTTTCCTTGTAATATTTTGTTTAAATTTTACCTCTGGACCATTTTCTAAGTGCAATAATACCCTCCAGAGAGGGCGGTATGGGGAATACTGGACCTACCAGGGGCTATAAGACCCTCTGCCTGTGGCGTATGGCCTCATTACACCCCTTGGCGGTCCAGTATTCCCCAATACCGCCCACCCTCTCTGGTATAATTGCTTGCATAATCAGCGCTGGTGAAAATGTGTACCACATGATTATTCAGATCTCTTCTTTCAACAGGTGTACACATCATTATAGTCCACCTTTCTGTGCATGATTCTTTTATTTATTTTTTTAAGACAGGTTGATTAATTTTACCAGTTATTCATTTCAGAGGGCTTCCCTAAACTGTAAAGGCACAAATAAATCTGTAAAAATAAGTCTAAGCTATTGTCAAGTATTTAAGTTGGCTACAGTGTAATAACTTAACACTGAAAATTGTGTTAGGCTGTAGGACAAGTTGAGCAAATATTACAGTACCTGATGTGCTGTTTCACTTCCTTAGGGAGTGGGAGTAGTTGTTGATAAATGACTATTCATTTCTGGGGCAGAATGCAACCCTGTCATTAGTTAATGTATGATGTGATGTCATTGGTAACATCACATGTTGAACATATAGAGCCCAGGGGCAAAGTACTGACTAGGTGGGGAGGTACTGAGAGTCACAAAGCAGGAAAGGGACCTGGGAATTTTCATCCCAGAGGAACTAAAAGAAACTAGGCAGTGTGATAAGGCAGCTGGAAAGGCTAGCCACATGCATGGATGCATAGGGAGGGGTATCACATGTAGAAAGATGGAGGTCATCTATCCCTGTATAAGACACTCATGAAACCAAACCTGGAATACTGCATCCAGTTCTGAAGACCCAATCTAAGAAACAACATAGACATGGTGGAGGCAGTGCAGTGGAGGGCAACCACAAAGGTGCAGGGCCTGTGGGATAAGACCTATGAGGAAAGACTAAGGAGTTAAATATGTATTCCCTGGAGGAAAGAAGGGAGGATAGAACATGATTGAGCCATACAAATACATCACCAGTATAAACAAAGTACAGGAAGGAAGCAACTTCCAAAGTAAAAGATACTCCAAGTCAAGGAAGCACAAAGTGAAATTAGAGGGGGGAAGGCTATGGGGAAACATGGGAAAATATTTTTTTACGGACAGGGTGGTGGATGTCTGGAATAGCCTACCAGAGGGGGTGGTAGGGACTAAAATGGTCACAGAATTTAAGAAGGAATGGGATAGACACAAGGGTATCCTGCAGTCGGGGGGGGACTCCATAGTTCCGTTTCAGCATGGGGCCCTCGCAGTACATAGGGATTAATAGGGAAGACTGGTGTGACTCCCACTGCTCAGCCCGACCTCCCACTGAACACCCACCACCCTGCACCTCCACACTCCCCCACACACCTCACTCAACTGAACAGGTTCCAATTTGAAGATCCATTCTCCCATCGAAGACATGTCTTGCTGCTGGAACTAGGGACTGCTAAATAAGAAATAAGTAAGTGTGTTTCAATGTATTTCAATGGGTTTTCAATTGCACTTACCTTATTTCTCATACAGCAGTTGCTGGTTCCATCAGCAAGACATATTTTCCATGGGACAGTGGATCTCCACACTAGGATCTGTTCAGATGACTTTGGGTGTGTGGGAGAGTTTGGGAGGTGTGGGGTGGTGTGTGTTCAGTGGGAGGTCAGGCTGGGGGTGCAGAGTTACATCAGTAATGGACTTTTTTTTTTTACAGATAAAAAAACATAGAGGGACTGTGTTCTTTTCAGGCTCTGAGGGACATCGGAGGGTGGGGGGTTGCCACTGGACACCTCATTTAAATTGGTAGCAACATGCATAAGGCTGAAACTGATCTAGACAGTGGCGGAATGTAGACTAGCAATTTTTGCACTAACCACTGAGCCACCTAACTGCACTTTATAATTGTTGTGACACACACACACACATATTCCAGTATGACATAACAGCACTGTCTACACACCTTGTTAAAGATAAGAAAAAGACATTGAGGGAACGTTTTCTTCTTTTCATGTTCCAAGGGACATTGGAGGGTGGGGGTTGCCACTTGACACCTCATTTAAATCATCATTGACATGCAAAGGCTGAAACTGATCTAGATAGTGGGGAATGTAGACTAGTAATTTTTGCACTAACCACTGAGCCACCTAAATGTACTTTCTAATTGTTGTGATACACACACTGACTAATACATATACGCATATATATATATATACTATATATATATATATATATATATATATATGCATATATATTCCAGTATAACATACAGTATGCATCACATTTAACTGTCCCTCCAACTCATTGGTTTAGCATTTTTTAGTGAGTTGCCTAATGTGTGCACTGCTCACTGCAATGAATTAATAAAAGTTTCCTAATGTTTTGTTTCTAGTTGCTATTCAGTTTCAGCTTACTGTTCTTTGTAGCTCCTGAAAACATTTATCAATGCAGTGCATGAGCAGTGCACACATTAAAGGGACACTGTCAGCTTTCAGCAGCTATTTTGAGCTTGTGTAATCAATGTGCGTGTTATAACATCTATGGCAAAATAAAATATTCATGTGCCCCAGTAAGAGTAACAATAAGATCTGTTACCAAAATTTTAAAAACATATGCTTTAGCTTAGATGAAGCATATGACCTTAGTGCCTCGCCGATCTTCTACCGACGGATGCCTCTTCTCAATGCGTAAATATATTGCTCATGTGCAAATTTCCTGAGGAAGTGTAAGTGATAGTTGGGGCTAAAAGTACATGCTCTTCTGAGCATAGGGATTTTTGTAAGAATAATGAAGAGCATTGCCAGTATTGCCAACTGACCTTGAACCAGATTAAGCTTTTGGTAGTATTTTTAGTGAATGAGGGGAAATTTGGCCAGGGCATGGGGGAAAATGTGCCTACTCTTTTCGAGAAGTGCAATGCGATCTTTAACATCCACCTGAACTATCACCGAAACAGGCAGATGGGACCTCAGTTTAATGCCTCATCTGAAAGACGACACCTCAGGAGTGCAGCATCCCTCTCATGCTGTACTACAGTGTCAGTATTGGGATATTAACCCAAGTGCCTGTTTAGTTTAGTTTCATGTCCTTGTCTTTTGCTATGAGATATAGTTTTTTCCTCATATTTTTTTTGTATTGTAAGGATATAATTATATTCCTCTGGGAATCAGACCATAAATATGAAAGTTTAATTGAATTAAGAATTTTACACAAGTCTGAGAGACATTTAGATCTTAAGCCCAATTGATACCATTTGATCTTCTCTTGTAAACATACAGCTGGAAGAATGTTATGTTTATTATTTATAATTTTCAACCAATAAGATAAAGTTCGATATTGCTTAATGGCATATATTTTATCTTTCCTAATTCTGCTCTAACCATTGCTGAGGCTGTGGATAGAGGAACCATTAACAATGATTTGTAGAAGTAAAGAAGAGGGGTCTCAAGGGCTGGGGTTTGTTCAGTAGTGTAACAAGGGATAAAGAAGTTTGTCCCAATATTTCAGGCAAACCTCATTTTGGTCTAAAACATAATGTATCTGTGTAACAAATGTTGGCCTTTATAATTGAATTATATAAAACTTGTAAAGCTACAAGTCAAACTGAGCCACAAGTTGCAATATTAAAGTGCCTTTTGATATTTGCACTGACCATGTGAATAATAGAAAACAGGTGTCTTAAGTGTCTGTAAAGACAGAAATACAGGGGTAGAGTTTAAATTACCCTTCTAACTATTATTATTAGGACAGGCCAAAGTGCTTGTATGCACATTCTTAAGTCCAAATCTATTTCTACCTCCTAGACCTTGGTAACTGGTAGCGACAACTATTACTAGCCATATATAGTAATATAATTACTGGCAGGCGCTTTTTCCCATAGGGAAACCAGGTTATAATTTGCTGTTATAACCAGCTCGGCTGGTTATAACGGCAAGCACGCGCCATGTTTCCCTCTGATCAAGCATGCGCCAGTCACAGTGCTCCTTTAAGACGTGCCATTCAGTTCATTCTTCCGAGAAGCAATGCGCTTGCTGTCTGTTTTTTTCTTGTCTTTGTATTTGAAAAAAAAAAATTCTCTACAAACAAAACCAGCAGAAAAGGACACACCGTCTGGTTTCCTTCTCCAGACACGAGAGCTGGGGGGTCTCTCCTCATCACACCTTAGCTCCGCAACTGCTGTTTGCCGGTAAGAAAGAATACCGGAAACAGAAAAAATATACACACAGCTACCATTACTTTCTCCACTTGTTACCTCACATAAGCGGAGTACTAGAACTTGTCAGACCACAGAACACTAAGACTTTTGACTGCTCCCTGGTTGCCTAAAGCGGATCATTTTATTTTCTATGATTGCTGAGGCAAAAAAGCGCATACCAGCAATAATAAAAAATAAAATAAGGGATAGTGTGTGTAAAACTCAGATTTTACACACACCCTCATTGTGGGATGCAGTTTATAAACCCCTCGGGCTTCACCCTTGAGGTTTATGTAGCATCCCACAATTCTGATGTGTGTAAAATCTCGTTACACACACCACCCCATATATTATTCTCTATATAATTTACACTATCTATACATTTGTGCTGACCAAAAGATGAGCTCATACATATACTAAAAAGAGAATTGCCTTTTAAGTTGATGTTTGTACTTGTTATGAACCAATCATAGACAACCATAGAAAATCATAATGCTGTCTTCCACTATATAAGCAAGCCAGCCTACACTGTTAGTTTGAAGAATGAAGAATGTACCACTTGTAATCTCTCGCTGTGATTATTGTTATAATCATTAAATTCTTCCGCCATCAGCCTCATCTCCGTTCGTCTCCATTCTAAGTATCTGTAATTGATAATTTACTAACTGTAATTTTTTCACAGCGCTTACATTTGGTGCCTTAAAGACTCGGATCACTGGTGCTGCATGCTGAGGAGGCTGCCTAACTACTGGTTGGTTAGTCTGCAGGCCCCAATAAGAAGGTGATGATGCTCGGAGTCATAGTGCTGATGGCTTAAAGTGAGAGACAAAGGTGCACACAGACAGTTTTAGCCACTTGCTAATCAGGTGAGGTATGCTTTCCAATTTCTTTAAATAAAAGTAATGCTTAACTCTGTAGGAACTCATGGGGCAGAGTAGGTAAGTGAAGGTGCTGGGACTTGCAAGCCAGACCTCACAGGGGAGCCGTAAGACATAGCCAGACGGACTGGGGCACCAGTGCACGGGTGGACCTGGCAGTAAAGGCTAGGCAGGCACAAAGATGAAAAATCAGTGTGAAAACATTAATAGGTTGTTTCTTAGGGAAACACCTAAAGGGGGGAGCATACAAACCATGATCAACAGGCACAGCAGTATTTTAATTAAAAAATAAAAAAAGAGAAACTAGCAAATGCTGTACAAAGTCTGTGATAATATAGCCAGGTGGTAATTCGTTAACACATGAGACTTTAAAAAAGAAAGCTGCATGAGCACCGAGATGTAATAATCCAGCTACAGTTAAAAATAGTTAGTTTAGAAATGCAAATAAGTCAAGAGCCAGAATCCCTGCAAGAGAAAAACCAACAACTAAAGTTACAGTTAGTAAAGGTACAGGGAGACCTTTGTCTTTTAGATAGGGATAATTCTCTTTTATTGATTGCAATATAAACTATAACACAGCTTATGTTAATAAATAGCACGTTTGTAAGATGTAAATGTCTTAAAATCTAAAAACAAGCACTTTACAGTGTGCTAACTCCTGTATCTGAGTAGTTAAAATGTAGGAGTAAAAAGTCAGATATGGCAAACTTGTGCTGTCAGCCAGTGGTATTGGCAAGACATACTAACTTAATGCCCAAAGACCTTGCCTTTTCTAATGTTAAAGAGTTTGATTCTAAATACTCTCAGTATGCTGTGGGGTGGACTAGAGCGAAGGCTAGCCACTTGTTCCTCTGTGATTGCTACCATAACCAAACAAACCACCCAGAGTTGTTTGGCATGATTAATAATGTTATCAGTAACACTAGCGTTTCTAAAGGACAAAAGATTCTCATTAAAAATGATGTTGGCATACTTTTAAATATGGTATTTAAGTGTCCTTGGATAAAAAATGTTTAAGTTAATTACATAAAAAGTTGTTTTCATTTCCTGTGCAATGTAATGTTAGCCAAGAAGTCTAAACATACTGCCTTTCTTATGCAGTGCATTAATACCTTAAGCTGCAATATTAAAAACAATGTTGCTACCATACAGCAACATTCCGGTAGAAAAACCCACTTTACATTTGATGGGGGAAGGGACAACCCTAATTCTAAATGCCCGTGGCTGTAATATTTTCAGCATCATATATCTAAACCAGGTACAGTTTTCTAATAACATTATGGGCATTACCTCAGCAAACTGGTGTCAAATAATGTCAGTCTTATTTTATGTTAAGTATCTCTTGTTGTGTATGTATATGTGTGGGTACTGTCTTGGCCAGCAGTTTTATTTTGTGCTCTATTATTATTTAAAGATGTTTTAATATCAGTAGTGTTCAAGGACATTACAAAAATAACTGGGTTTGAGCGATCCTTGCATGCACACTATGTGACCTTTTGCATTTTATTTGACCTTCTTGTGTATTCCATACCTAAAGTACAATGTTTCACAAAATGTGTGTTTTTATAAAAGCACACCAAGAGTGAACCATGCAGTTTAACTTTTTTTTACATAACTAGCATTCTAAGTAAAAAGGAACAAACTTTTTTTTCCCTCTTCTGGGCTTGCAGCCAACACAGTCAATCAACATTTAACTGTAAGCAAAACTTCTTTGTTTCTAAATAATATCACGTAATTCCTATACTATGCAAGGCAGTCCAGCTGGACAGGGAGAATTATTCATCACCTCCCCATACTTTTTTACTTTTTTATATATGTATACAGTACACTTTAAAAAAAAAAGGCTATTACAGCTGTTTTTGAGAGTTTACCATCTACAATTAAAAAACAATGGCTTTTGTTTTTATGTGTGACCATGGTGTAATCATTTTTTAAATGCATTCTAAAAAATACGTACGTATGGTATTACCATCAATCTGGATCTTTTATAAACTCAGCTGACATTTTGTCATGCTTAGGATAAGGGAACCCAGGGATGCTTGGCTTCTTTTATCCTATGGAAATAATCTTGTTTTGCAGTAGTTGAGCTGTCTCTTCCACCAGTAGAAGCTCAGGGGGAAGGGTTAAGCTACCCTTCCTTTCTTCCTTCCTTCCTTCCAGTGTAATGTCCACAAAGGTTGCAAGATACATTGCTATCTCCCCATAGGGGTAAATACCAAAAAATGTGTATTTGCTAATAATTGTTTCTTATTTAAAAACAACTGCCACAGTTTTGATGTCATCACTATCTTTGTGTCTAATTGGTTCCACATAAGGACTATTGCATAAATCAAGTCATTATTACCTCTGCAAGTGTAATGTTTTTAGCAAAATTACATCTATTTGTAAAACTTTAAATCAACTGAAAAAGGTCCAGTCAGTTTAAACTCTGCAATCAAGCTTATTGTTTCTTACTATAAAGTTAAGTCTGGGGTAGGGGCAATCCCCTAACTTCAGCAAGAAGATTCTTCTTCAATTGATCTTCAAGCAAGACATCCATCTTCTTCACTGCTGTTTGTTCCAAACATGGCTGATATTTTATGCAAACCTATTGCTTTATTATGGACTGTGTTTTTAATGGTTTATTGTAAACTATTACTTTTTTATGGACTGCTAATCTGTGTGCCAGGGTGTAATCATCTACCACAACACAAATGCCATGCCAGTGTGTGTGGCTGCTCCATTAAAATGACTTAATGCACAATCTAACGCACCCCTGGCCAGTGTGTCTGCTAATCAGCCATCCAGCAGCCAGCAATATAAACACTGACTTTTCCGCAAATTGGTGTGTGGACATACCTAACAGCTGGTCTAGCTGTGCATCAAAGCTCAAGACTGGATCACAGCAAAGCTACATGGACTAAAAACCAAAAAATGTGTCTTTTGTTATAAACAGACTCACACCAAAGGACAATGGTGTTTATGTGTTAACTCTATCCTACTGTCTTTGGGGTGATAATAATGTTTGTAACTATGCTGGTGTAAACAATTCATTATGTTTTGCAGTCTCAGATGCCATATACTTAACTGTAAAACCAACCAAATGCCCAAATGTGACAACAGGGCCAGAGAGTGGACTTACATCAACACCTATTGATCAAATGCTTGTGAATAATGTGAAGTACAGTAGAGTGCATATAAGTCTAGATTTCTCTGACTGGAATATAAATGTTAACAGTAGTTGTGCATACACTGGTGTGTCAAAGTTTTATGCCACTATATTAATTGACATGTTAAGTGCCATCATTTGGAGCTGTGATACCTCTCCTGTCTCTTAATGTACAGTCATTTTTAAATTGAAAAAGATACTCATTTGATACAAATTCATAAGGCACAAGCAGTTGTAAATGAATTGCTCAGTGAGAGTGATAATGAGCACTTGATTTATAGCTATGTAGGAGGACCCTTAGGAGTCCTGTCTTTTAAAGCTTTACTTGTGTTGCAAGTGATCTTAGTGTTATTGGTAATTATAGGCTTGTGTCGCTTAAGACTTACTATTCGTAATGTACTTAGTGAAATGTACATGCTCCGAGGAGCTGCATTGTTGCATAAATAACAATTAGGAAATATTGGGCCAAGGGGGGCTTGTAACAAGGGATAAAGAAGTTTGTCCCAATATTTCAGGCAAACCTCATTTTGGTCTAAAACATAATGTATCTGTGTAACAAATGTTGGCCTTTATAATTGAATTATATAAAACTTGTAAAGCTACAAGTCAAACTGAGCCACAAGTTGCAATATTAAAGTTACTTTTAATATTTGTACTGACCATGTGAGTAATAGAAAACAGGTGTCTTAAGTGTCTGCAAAGACAGAAATACAGGGGTAGAGTTTAAATTACCCTTCTGACTATTATTATTAGGACAGGCCAAAATGCTTGTATGCACATTCTTAAGTCCAAATCTATTTCTACCTCCTAGACCTTGGTAACTGGTAGTGACAACTATTACTAGCCATATATAGTAATATAATTTACACTATCTATACATTTGTGCTGACCAAAAGATGAGCTCATACATATACTAAAAAGAGAATTGCCTTTTAAGTTGATGTTTGTACTTGTTATAAACCAATCATAGACAACCATAGAAAATGGTAATGCTGTCTTCCACTATATAAGCAAGCCAGTCTACACTGTTAGTTTGAAGAATGAAGAATGTACCACTTGTAATCTCTCGCTATGATTATTGTTATAATCATTAAATTCTTCCGCCATCAGCATCGTCTCCGTTCGTCTCATTTGTAATTGATAATTTAAGTACAATAACACAACGCTTACAAGTAGCTATCGCTTCAGCTCCATACATCAATAGGGGGTTAATTTTTGCATCCACAGCAATTAAACCCAGCCTTATATCTAAATCTTCAGATTTAAAATGAAATTTGAATAATGCTTTGGCATTCAGTTAGCTTTTCTAATTTGTGTTTTGTAATATTTAGGTGTATGAGTATCAGCAAATACATACTGTATTTGCTGATAGTGTTACACCTAAATATACATATTTTTTAATAGCTTCAATGTTTTGCTTATCTAGATAAAAGTTTGAATCAATATTTCTAGAGCCAGAAATGATAGTTTTTGTTTTGGAAATATTAATTTTAGTTGTAAATGATTACATTTTTTCTATAATAATTTCTATTTTCTTCTGAAGTCCTTTTTTTGTTAAAGAGAAGAAGACCAGATTGTCTGCATAAGCTAATGCGTGGCATAAAAAATTGTTAATTTTGGGGGCATCAAAATGTGAATTCCCATCAAAATTCAACAGATCATTGATATAAAAATGAAATAAAGCTGGTGACAAAAGGCACCCCTGTTTTAACCCTCATAGCATATTGAAGGGCTCTGTGGTATTTTCATAGGTATCATATCTTACTTTTGTATAGGTATTAGTATATAATGATTGGATAGGTTGTAATAGGGACTCCTTTATACCTTTTTGTCTTAGTATATCCCAAGGATATTACAGTTTATGGGCCAGATATTCAAAACTTTGCCCCGGGGCAAAATTAGCACTGCCCAGCAGGCAAACTTAGCCCGGAGCACAGAGCACGCTATATTCAAAAGGAATAGCCCAGGGCAAACAGCTTCCAAATATGGCATGGTAATGAGGCCATGCAAACTGAGCTGGGAGTGCAGGGCAAAAATAGCCCTGGAATAAGACAGCACTGAATAAAGCAACCAGGAAGTGCAACCCACAACAACAACACAGTACACAGCAACATGAGGGCAGGTACAGACGAACTACGTGGCCAATGTGTGTGCCAGCAAATGCATGGACTCAGTACAGCTGCAGGAAGCAGCAGATGTGAAAGAACAGTGATCAAAACTGTATAATATTCCCCGTACCGTTAGTGCCGCACTAACACATTAGCGTGGCATTAGCGCGGAGCTAAGCAGTTAGCCCGGAGCAAACACGTTTGCCTGGGGCTAAAATGTACCATATTCAAAAGTGCCATGCAAATGAGCCTACTTACGTAGTCTCTGGGCAAACAACCGGATTAGTATCTCATTATACCCTGATTTGCATGCAGTTTGCCCAAGCGTTACTGCAGAGTCCCACAGAGCCACCTGTAGGTCAGTCTGGAAGTACAGGGGCTGACCAGGTCAACGCAGCTCCACCTGTAGGTCAGTCTGGCAGTGCATGATGATAGCTGCAGGCTACATGTAAACAGTACAGCATAGCATAGCATATTATACCCCAGGGACAGGACACCATAGGCACAGGTGGTGGTGGTGGTGCTGCATGCAACTGTCACATTGTAGGGCATGCTACAGTGCACAGCAAAACTACTGTAGCAGAGTGGGCCAGTAGTGCATGGACACAGCAATGCCTATGGTGTGTGGGGCAGTGATGATGACTGCACTATACAGTAATGACCCAACCTGCGGATGTTTTCTGACACTGGACATTACTGTTACGCTGTTGTGTGACCCACAGATGCTGCACCTGTGCGATGGATGCTCACAGTGACATGTACATTTCTGGCTTTGTGTGCTATGGCAGTTGTACAGCTGTGAGGTATGTGGCCGGGGGGGGGCATATATTATCCGAAAGGCACACTGGTGTTGGGGTATTTCCAATACTGACCCATGTACACTGCATGATGTGTCCCAGCCTTGTGGCCACACCTGATCTGTAGCACAGCCTCACCCCCCATATATGCTCCCCTCAACATCCTCCATGCCCACAGTGCTGCATGTGTGTGCTGGCATCTGTTGGTGTCCACAGAAGTGTGTTCCACAGGTGTGTGCTGTATGGCCACACTGCCGTGCTGTCCACTGGTGGCAGGGTCACCACTTACTGCCTGGCATGGCTGGGACTGGTGACAGATGATGGCATCGTGATGCCATCAGTTAACAACATGCTTCCTCTATGTTTGGCTTTATCTATGTGTCATATTTATTTGTTAGGGTCGCGCAAAACCCACGCTAAACCCGCTCAAACACCGCGCAAAGCCATAATGTCGCTCAAAGCTGATTGCCCAGGATTAAGACCAGCTTTTCCTGGGCGGTAATGTGCACCTCGCTAAGTGTCACGCTAAGTCGCGCAAAACCACTTAGCGCGGCGCTAGTCACTGAATATAGCATTGCGCCTGTATTCATGTCAGTTTGCCCCTTGCATACATTATAATTTTGCCCGGCACTAATGCAGTTTGCCCACGCTATTTGGCCTTTTGAATATGGTAGACCCGAGCTAATCCCGCACTAAACCTGCGCAAATGTTTTTTGCCCAGCGCAAAGTTTTGAATATCTGGCCCTATGAAGTTGAAAGCTGATGAATTGTCTATAAATAAGGTGTATAGTTTATTTTTCTTAATGTAAACATATTTTTCTACCAAGTGGGTTAGGGAAAAAAATATTGTCTATAATAGAAAAATGGCATCTGAAGCCAGCTTGAAGAGGATGGTAGCGAAGTTCCATCTGCCCAAGATATCAGTTTGCTTAATAATATATTTAAATACATTTTTGATATTGAATCTGACAAGCTGATGGGTAGATAATTTAAAGGATCAAGAAGAGAGTCTCTTTATGGATTGGTACTATAATAATGAGTCTCCATAATGATGGAGTATGGTTCTTTTCTAAACATTTATTAAAGTATTTTGTTAACATTGATGGCCAGAATTCAATATTATATTTATATATTTCTGAGGGGTATAAAATCTGGACCTGGAGATTTATTGTTTATCAGTTTACAAATGATTTTGGTAACTTCAATTTCTTCTATTTTGAGTGGCTGATATTCAGTTATATGATAATGTAAGGGTAAATATGCTTCCCTGTGTCCTAAAGGATGATTAAACAGATTATTATAATGGGAAGTCCAATTTTTTTTGGAGATAAGTATCGGCAAGGTTGAGTGATGAGATGCCTCGCCGCCACTTGAGACTATATCCCAAAATACTTTTATAGCTTTGGTTTCTATCATTTGTAACATGAAATCTCATTGGTTGTTTGTGTATTCACCTTGTTTCTCTTTCAGGAATTCCTTATAATTGTTTCTAGCTTGAGCCAAAGATTTAAGATTTGCTTTATTCGGATGTCTCTGCACCATTTTTACTATTTGTTTCATTTTTTTTCTGTTGTTTACAGGTAGTATCAAACCAGTTATTATTTACTTTTTTATCTTTAGTACTATTTTTGGAATAAACACAAGGTTTGATTTGTGAAAGTAATTCATGTAAGTAACTGTCCATCTCCATCATTGAGTTTGAATGAGAAAAAGAATCCTGAAAAGCAATAGCTAAATTTGTATTGTAAATATCATTAATATTTCTCATGGAGAATGAGTTTATTTTTAGTTTTTGATTACCCTAAACCCAAAAATCAAAAAGGGGGGTCAGAGTTCTGAGGTATGCTATGATCGGGCAAGGTAACCAATTAATTAAAAGCCAAAGGAGCATGATCGCTTTCAGTGGACATTTCTATAGTTAAGTAATCTATCCTATAAAATAAATTGTAGTCAACCAATACATAATAAATCACACTTTGACCACTTGGTCTGAAAAATGTTGAGTTCCCAGTTTCATCACCCCTAGTCCTACCATTCAATATGACCAGAGCATTGTTATCAATAAAAGTTTTAAGGCATTTCACATTTTCATTCATTACTTTGGGCCTTGTTTCATGGAGAGGGAGATCAATATTGTCACTCAGAGAAAACCCATAAGATTGATTGGGAGGGTGGCTGAGGGACATTTTTTCTTCTGTGCCGTTGCCGAGGAACGATAGAGACCCCTTGTACTGTTTTAAATCTTGGCGCCAAAAGTGCCCTTGCTGATTGGTTTCCCTGCAGGTAGTGATGCTCCCTGTGTCTCCTACATAGGGAGAGTCAGTCCCACCAACAATCACCAAAGCCTTACTGTGTGTGAGAGGGGAGGTGAGGGTGACCTGCTCCAGGAAGGTCCCCTCCTTGGGCACTTCTGACTGGAACCAAGGCAGAGTCCTGAGGTGCCGGGTGCATCTGCAGCCCTGGCAGGCCACCTCAGCGGCTGTGTAGGAATGCAACTCAAGTTTTCTGGCCCCTGCCCAGGTGCAGGAGAGTTTCTTTCTACTGCTGGACTTCCATTTGTGATTCTACACTCATCACCAAGAAGACATCGGGCTGCTGGGCTACTCCATGGGACGGTGGCTGAGGGACATTTTTCTTCTTTGCTGTTGCCAAGGAACAATAGAGACCCCTTGTACTGTTTTAAATTTTGGCGCTGAAAGCACCCTTGCTGATTGGTTTCCCTGCAGGTGATGATGCTCCCTGTGTCTTCTACATAGGGAGAGCCAGTTCCACCAACAATCACCAAAGCCTGACTTTGCGCAAGAGGGGTGGCAAGGGTGACCTACTCCAGGAAGGTCCCCCCTGGGCACTTGCGACTGGAACCAAGGCCAGGATTCTGAGGTGCGGGTGCATCTGCGCCCGCAGGCCCTCCTTAGCGGCTGTCTTGAGAACACAACTCAAGTTTCCAGCCCCTGCCCAGGTGCAGAGAGTTTCAGCCCACCCACCCACCTCGTTCCCTCCTCCCATTAAATGTCCGTTAGCTCCGCCCAGGATCCAACTCACCCTATCAGTGGGTGGGGGTGGGTCTCTAGCGCATCTTAGCACAGCACTGTTAATCCTCCCAGTGATCTCTTCTCTGTCTCAGCTTTTAGGCTGTATCTAATACTGCTGGGGATAGGCTAACCTACTGTGTAAAGTACCTGAAAAATTATCGATATTTAGTCTGTACTTTTAAAACTCTGGTCCCCACTGTTTGGCTCTACAACAGGGCTGTACTTGTGTGAAGAGAGTTTGATTATGTGGTGTCATCACTAATAACCGTTATTACTCATACTAGATATAGTGTCTACTGAGTTCAACCTGTACTGACTAAGTGAGGCTAACGTTTAATTCTTAACCGTAGGTTATCATTATACTGTCCACCTGACTCCTACTGTAGCTTATTGTTCTCTGAGGGGATTAATCAGGTTAATCACTGTGCATATCGTATTGTGTACCACTCAGTGGAATAATTAGACTATTCATGTAATCCCACAGGCCTGTTACTGATAGCTCAATATCCACCAGTCTTCAGGTGCTATTCTATCATCCTCTCATCATCTGCACCTTCCTCCACTGCTGCTGGGCAAAACAACCTATCTGGACAATGCCTCCTGCCCAGATGTGGATCAGGCTCCCTCTTTTCATGCCGAGGGAGGGTGGGGAGACCCCCCGTGAGATGGTCCGGGGTGTTCTGCATGCCATGTATAGGACACTGGCCCTAGTGGTTCTGGTACTAGGGCTCACCCTGCTCTATGTGGCCACCACTCCTCTGATCACCTTGGGGGAGTACCAGGAGAAATCTCCCTTCACTTATGTGTCCAATTTCACCATCTCTAACATCCTCATGACCCCACCCCCCCTCTGCCTCACCTACTGCCTAAACCTTAGGAGGCTAATGCACACTGTTAGTGTAAAATGACTTTGTGCCCATACTCCCGCCAATGGTCTATCTTTTATGAGATGGTGCAAGTACTTGCTTCCCCTTGTGTTAACAGTACTGTCGGGGGATGTTGAAACAAACCCTGCACCAAATACTTTGCCCCCTCAATCCCTCCAGGTTGGGAGATGGGCAAGGGTCTAAAAGTGGCTCATCTAAATATCAGGAGTCTGCTACCCAACCGGGATGAGCTTGTCTCATGGATGGCACTCTACAAACCTGATATCCTTGGCATGACAGAGACCTGGCTTAAACCCAAAATCCCTGACTCAGCCTGTGTTCTTCCTGGTTATGACTTTATGCGACAGGACCGAGCAGGGACAAAGTGGGGGTGGCATCCTGCTCTACTACAGGTGTCACCTCAAGGTCTCCCCAGTAGTCCTCCAGCAATCCAATGTGTCCCCCTGTGAGGTGCTACATGTGCTACTCCTACTAGGGGATGCCAAGAAACTTCATCTGGTCTGCACGTACAATCCCCCGAGAGGTGGGCTCCCAGAACTAACCCATCTTCTGGACTCAGTCAGTCCTAGCATTGGTGACAATGAACTCATAATCATGGCAGATGTTAACCTAAACTGGACTGGTGAAAATGAAAAGCAGGCTGAGCCCCTTCTTGCTAATCTCACCCTGACTCAGCTCATACAGGAGCCAACCAGGCGTTCAGCCACTGGTTCCTCCAGCTCCCTTCTGGACTGGATTCTGACTAACCATCCAGACAGGATCTCCTCTGTGGGAACACTATCTGATGCAATCTCCGACCACTCTCCGGTCTACTGCATGTGGAAAGTTCCCTCCCCTAAAATCCTGAACAAGATCATGCATGTCAGGAACTTTGCCAGGTTTGATCATGGAGAGTTCCTTGAGGACCTAAGGCTCACTGACTGGTCTGATGTGTTAAGATCTAATGACCCCTCGGTGGCAGCCTCCCACTTCCTAACCACCTTTGGGGCCCTGCAATACAAGCATGCTCCAATGGTCACCCGTAGGGTGAGGGGGCCAGCCACCCTCTGGTTGCACGGGAGTCTCATAGCCCAAATGTGGGCCAGAGACAAGTGTTGGGCTAACTCCAAATTATCCCATGACCCTGCTATGTTACAATGATACAGATGCCTCAGAAATGAGTGCAAAAATGCCATCAGGATTGGGAAAAGTGACTTCTGCAAGTCTGCCCTCACTAGCTCCACTAACGACCCCAGGAGGTTTTAGGGGAATATAAAAACCCTAGTCAGTGGCTCCTCCCACCCAGGGGTATCTGACATTATTATAAATGGTGTCTCCTGCAACAATCCCCTCACCATTGCCAACTCCCTAAATACACACTTCTCTGACCTCTCGGTCTTCATCGCACTTTTCCCTCCTGGTGCGGGTATGACCTCTCCCCCTCCCCCTACCCAGGAGGAGAATCACCCCCCTTGTCAATTATTTCACATCAGGGTGGTGACAACCTCTGACATGCAGAGACATATAGCTGGACTCTCCCAGCACTCCAACCCTGGCCTAGATAAGTTGGAGCCCAAGCTTCTAAAACTCGGGGCCTCCTACATTGCCTCCCCAGTAGCCCATATCTTTAACGTATCCCTGTCACTGGGGTCCATCCCAGATATATGGAAGGAAGCAAGGACAGTCCCTGTCCTGAAGCAGGGTAACCCCAAAATACTGGACAACTATCATCCGATTGCTATCCTTTCATCCCTTAGCAAGCTCCTCGAAAAAGTAGTGGCTGAGCAGCTCTCAGAGTATATTCAGCATCATGATCTGCTATCCCCGACCCAGCAAGGCTTTTGTAGGAGGTACAGCACCTCCACAGCCCTGATCACAGTCACAACAGGCATTAGAACTGCCATGGACCAGGGCAAGCTCTCTGGAGCCATATTTATTGACCTATCCAAATCCTTTGACCTTGTTGAACATGCACTGCTCTGTCAACAGTTGGGGTCACTTGGCTTTTCCCCTAGTGCTATGAAATGGATCTCAGACTATCTACAAGGTAGAATGCAGCGGACCTGCTTCAATAAAGTCTAGTCCATACCCCTGCCAGTCACATCAGGTGTCCCCCAGGGCTCAGTCCTGGGTACCCTTCTTTTATCCCTCTTCATCAATCAACTGCCTACAGTGACAACAAATTGTAGTACCATCCTATATGCAGATGACCTGGTGATAATGGCCCACTCCAGTGACACGGCCACTCTTACCAAGAGCCTGACCGAGGACTTTAATCAGGTCCTGACCTGGGTGACAGATCATAAACTGGTCTTGAACCTGAAAAAAACCCAGGTTATTCTATTTGGCTCTACTGCCGAACATAATCAATCCAGACGGCTCCTCCCTCCCTGTGGTGAACTCAGTCAAGTACTCAGGGGTCACTTTAGACTCCCAACTTGATATGGGGAGTCACATCCCTAAAGTCTGCACAACAGTAAACTGCAAGCTGGGACTGGCCTACAGGGCCAAGTGCAACCTTACACCTGTGGCCAGGTTTGCCCTAGCAAGAGGAGTCCACCTTCCCTCCCTCAGCTATGGTCTGCACATTTTTGCTTGCTCCACGAAGACTCATCTCACCAGGTGGCACACGGTATACATCATTATCTGCCATTTCACCCTAGTGGCTCCCCACCTGACCCATCGCTGTGAGCTCTATAATAAACTCCGGTGGCTTTCCCCAGCCAGATACCTGGACTTTGGAATAGGTTGCCTTATGGGCAAGGTGATCAGAACTGGTACCGCATCGGGACTGGCGCAGCTTCTACCACCAGCTGACTTTTCCCCTTACTCGTTAAGGTCTCAAGCCTGGGGTTGCTCAAAGTCCATGCCACAAGAACTCTCATGGGAGCTAGGGACTTTATTGCGTGTGCGCCTAAACTCTGGAACTCCCTCCCAGAGCCAGTTTGCTTGGCTCCCTCCCATCAGTGCCTCTGAAAATCTATGTGGGACTTCTTGAAACAAGCCTCAGCATGTGACTGCCCCAGCCTCCCTAGGGATTCTAAGCCTCCTACAGGGCTGCCTGGATTCTACTGCTGCTTGCCCCACTCCACTACCACTACCTGACCAGGATCTAACTGTTGGCCTGCAGACCCCTGGTCTTGTCTTAACCTGGTATCCTTATTGCATGTTATTGACTCATCATACTTGTAACCAAATGACTATAAGCTGTACCATTGCTTTCTACTTCTCTGTAAAATGTGCCCACTGTATTCTCTCATCTTGCCTTGCTGTCATTATGCTGTTGTGTCCTCAGTATTTACCTCTTATATTGTCCATGCTGTCAACTTGTATTTGAAATGTTGTTGTCTTTGTACCATCATGTTGTATTCTCCTGGGTCGTTCCTGAAAATAGGCATAATACTTGTCTAGTGTACTTACCTGGTAAACAAAAGCTAAATAAATAAATAAAATAAATAAGGACAACCTTTCATTAAAATCTTTGCATACAGCCACATTTACTTAAGTGTAAGCTGAACTAATTCCATTGAGGTCAGATGATAGTTCAGCCAACACTTCTTTATAATTTGTAACCTTAGGTGGAATATAACCATTGGTCAACATAAGAATCAATGAGCTTCAATTGATTACTATAATATTGTCTTAAAAGGTGATTTTTTTTAACTTGTTCTATCTTTATGTCCCTGGAGATTTAAACTTACATGGTCAATCCACCCTTGTATCTACCATAGTTATTTGATTTGGTAGCTGGAGAGTAAAAAACTTCATATCCATTCAAAAGCACAATTTCCTGTGACCATGTTTCTTGCATTAAAATCTAGTAAAATGTATTGACCTATTCTATCCATTCTGAATCCCCAAATTTTTGTTTTAGCCCTGCTATGTTCCAAGAGAGAATGTTTTAGGGTATTGCCTCATAGTTCTCAATCGTTAAAGTTGACAGGGCAGATTTTTTTAGTCAAAAAGATTGATTATTCTTTTGGAATGTTTTACTATACAGATTCTTTTTTTTTATATTTTCTTTTTATTGATTGTTGCTTATTTCATTTTGTACAGTTGATTTCATGCTTATCAAAGCGATCTTATTACAAGCATAGATCATATTTCTAGATACCATTTTATGTTACTGTACTATACTTTAATATTTTATTAGGGCAAAGAGACCTCCGACTTTTCTGTTTAGTAACCTTCCATAAGGGTACAGCCTACGACCCCTATTCCTCTCCTTCCCAAGTTCTGGCTTTCCTCCTACAACCATCTCATATGGCAAAGTACATAAATATCCTCAAAATCTGATATCCAATTAATTTTGTATACAGTAGAATATCCATGGTCTCCATAAAGGCTCTATTAACAGTTGCTTATTATGAATTTTAGCTGTTAAAGTTTCCATCTGATAAATATCTGCCACCAGTCTCCTCCATTCATGTACCAATGGGATAGTTGGAGAGTACCATCTTTTTGTTCTAGCTTTTTTAGCTGCTAATATTAAAATCGGGAACAAGGTCCGATGCCATGAGGGATTGTGAGCCGGATAAATTGAAAGCAATACTATCTCTGCTGTGAGTTCTACTGACTCACCTAGGCATTCCGAAAGTTCTTTTTGTATTGTATACCAGTATGGCATCAGTAAGGGACATGACCAAAAAATGTGACTTTGATAGGCCAATTTGCAACAGCACTTTCTCCAACACTCCCCAACAGGTTGAGCCTGGTATTTAGCTTGTACTGCTGGAGTACGGAAAAAGCAGCTTCTACATTTCCATGCAAATTCACGCCATCTAGTGGCATGAGTAATCTTGTAGGCCTGAGTAGATGCTCGAAGCCATTCCTGTTCCTGTACTTCTATCTCTAGATCTCTATTCCAACTACTTAATATTGAGATAGTGGAGTCGCCCATTCCCTCCCTCAGGATTTTATATAAGAAGCCTATCTGGTGGGGCCACAACTTGCCTTTGATATGGTCTTCAATGTACCTCCAAGCCAATGGAAGAGGGACAGGTAACCTGGCCTCTGCCTCTCTTTGTCGTAATAAATAGTTCTTGACTTGGTTGTATCTGAAAACAACTCTTTCCGATAAACTGAAATTAGTCTGAAGTGTTTCAAATGGTATAATCCCTGTATGAGACAGAAACTGTCTATAAAATTGCAACCCTACTTGTTTCCAGCTAAAAAATGTATGGTCTAAAAGTGCTGGTAGAAACAGGGGATCTGCTGATATTAAGGTGTAGTGAAAAAATAGTTCTCTGAAAGCTTTGCGTTTTTTAATTTTATACCATATTTTTAATATATGAGCTGTATATCTGGTAAAGCCTTGGAGTTGGGGCGGATTTGCAACTGAGGCCATAGTGATCTTTATTATATCATAGAGGTCATTCAGAGCAAACTCCAGGTCTTTCCAAGGGGATTGGTAGGCAGTTGTGAGCCACAAAGAGAGAATTCTCAAAAGTGGTGCCTGAGCATATAATCTTAAATTTGGTAGGTTTACTCCACCTGCCGAACCTGGGAGTTGAAGAAGTGTTAGCCTTATTCTTGGTCTTTGGCCAGTCCAAATAAAATTTGATATTAGCTTGTCCCATGATTTGAAGTAAAAGTTTGATGGTAGGATGGGTAAATTCTGGAAGAGATATAGTAATTTAGGAAGGATTATCATACGGATAGTCTCTATTCTTTGAAAAAAGGAGAGCGGTAATAATGACCATGTGGATAAATCTTTTTGCATCTGATTAGATAAGGGCTCATAGTTCAGTAGTTCTAGCATCTTCAAATTTTTAGGGATTATTATACCTAAGTATTTAAACTTCGTTTTATGCCATTTAATGGGGTGCTTATCTTTTAAACCTTAGGATGGAACAATAAATAAGGGCATCAGGTCTGTTTTGGTTATATTTAGTTGAAATCCCGCTATTTCTCTAAAGTTCTCCAATGTTTGCCAGAGAGCCGGCAAAGACTTCTCCGAGGAAAGGGCGGTTATCAGGATATCATCTGCAAATAAGGCTATCTCCGTATTTTTTCTAATCATTTCAGCCAGTGGTTCTAGATAGATGGCAAATAGTAATGGAGACAGTGAGCATCCCTGCCTTGTCCCCCTCTGGATTTGGATTGGTTGGGTTAATGCACCATTCACCCGTATATAGGCTTTAGCATTCTCATATAAGTTTTTTATGCAGTCAATGACAGCTTCGGGGAAAGAGAAATTTGATAGGGTAATCCGTAAATATTCCCAGCTCACCCTATCGAACGTTTTATCAGCGTCTAAGCTAAGAATAGTGGATGGAATTTTTCTGGTATTAATGTATTCTAAGAGGAGTGCAAGACGGCGTAGATTGTCAGAAGTATTTCTTTGTTTTATGAAACCCGATTGATCTTGGTGTATTATCGTAATAAGAACCGTTTCTAGTCTTTTGGCCCAAATGCCCGTGAATATTTTATAATCTACATTTAGAATTAAAATAGGATGGTAGGATGAGGGAAGAGATGGATCTTTATCTGGTTTTAAAATTGGAGAAAGAACTGCGTAGTTCCAAGAGGGGGGAGGAGGCGTCCCTTTTTTACCTCTCTAAATGTTGACAATAGACTTGGAAGAAGCTGGGGGCCAAAGGCCTTATACCATTCTGAACCAAATCCATCTGGGCCTGGACATTTTAAGGGTTTTAATTGTTTTATTTGGTAATGGATTTCTTCTTGACTTATAAGTTGTTCCAGTTTTCTCTTCATAGGGTCTGTCAGCTTGGGTAACTTAAGGTTTTTAAAAAAGTCTGCAGTTTGTTCTCTTTGGTCCTGGGTGGGGAGGGGGGCAGTATAAAGAGTTTCATAAAATTGCTGAAATGCCTGTTTAATATGTTCTTTATAGGAGAGGAGATTTGTGGCTGGGGACTTTATTTTTAAAATTGTGGATGCCCTCTTTCTTGCCCTTAATTTTATTGCCAGTAGTTTAGCTCTCCTCGCCCCACCCTCATATGAAGATTGTCGGAGATAGATAAACTCTGTAAAGTCTTATAGTCCATTACTTCTTGGATATCTTGCTTCAGGGCCCTTATCTTAGCTGCTAGAACTCTATCCCCTTCTCTATATAATAGTTGGTATGATGACAGTAGTTCTATTAGGGACTTCAATTTTGTTTGTATTTTTTTCTGTTTGTAGGATGCATATGACAAGATTTCACCTCGAAGAACCGCCTTCAGGGTGTCCCATTGGATTGCAGAGGATACCTCAGGGGTTTTATTATCTTGGATTATTTGGGGGATATGTTTTGTAAAATGTTCCATGAATTTTGGGTCTTGTAATAAAGAATTATTAATTCTCCACAGTTTTGTTTTTTTCTGTTTTCCCAAATTAACTTTAAGAATTAAAGGGTTATGGTATGAAAGAAGTCTGGGATCTATTTGTATATCCTGTACTAGGGTGATATGCTTTCCTGTGATAAGAAAATAGTCAAGTTGAGAGTATGTTTTATGTTTCCCCAAAAAAAAGGTGTATCCTGGGTTAGAAGGAAATATCTTTCTCTATACATCTTCTATTCCCATATAAGATAAATTATCTTTTAAATATTTTGCTGCCCTAGATAGCCTATGTGGTTTTGGATTCGATGAGTCTAAGTGAGGATGGAAAGTTATGTTTAAATCACCTCCCATTATAAGAATTCCTTTAAGCTTTTCTAATACCTTTTGCAAAAATCTCTTCACAACTGCAAGTGAGGTTTGAGGTGGAAGGTATGTGTTTACCAAGGTAACTGTTTGTGAAAAAAGAACACTGTTACAATCACATACCGACCATGGGGATCTATGTAGGTGTCTTCTATTTCAATCGGGGTTGTGGTGGAAATTAAAATGACTGTACCCCTTTTATGACCACTTGAATGGGAAGATGCATATACTTGATAACGTCCCCCTCAGTGTAGTTTTAAATGTTCCACTGGGGAGAGGTTGGATTCCTGAAGAAAATAGATATCTGCCCCTTGTTTACCCAGATGACGCATTACTTTATTTCGCTTGATAGGGGAATGTAGGCCATTTACATTCTGTGAATAGATTTTTGCAGGTATTTCAGCCATTATCCCAGGAAGAGTAACATTTTTCTGTTTTTTTGGTGTAGCTTCGGAGGATGAAGAGTGGAGGAAGTGTATTGATTGTAGGAAATTTCCCTTTTTTTTATCAGCAACCAAGACGATCTTGATTCCCTGTTTCTAAATATTATTATAAATTTGCTTCCTCCATTTCTTGCCCCTCCAAAGCTCTTCACCAAAGCCGGAAGTCTCTGACCCTTTTTACTTAGTATGATACCAACATTTTTTTCACATATTATAACAAGTAAACTTATTAACCATAATATTTCTAAATCTAGAACCTCAGATCTCCTAACAGAGACAACTATATACATAAGGTCTTCCACAAGTGGGGGAGATATATCCATCTCCAACCTGGGTCCCAGGGAACTATAGAAGGGTGAAGATGGAGGGAAGTGAAATTATCTTTCCCTCTCTCATACCGTGGGTAAGTGGGGGGTAATCCACTAGTCATGGATCTATGCCCACTTGAGAGGGAACTCCCTCTCTAGAGACTAGTTTCTATCTTTCACTAGTCTTAATATGGTGGGACTAAATGTTTATCCTTTCACAGCATTTATTACCTATCTAGTGCTAAAAGGAAGGGCTCCTCTTTGCCCCGTTCATGTTTCATAAGTATTAAAAGAGTTCTTATTTGGGAGAAAAGAAAAAAAAAGAGGGGGGAGGGGATTATATACTTTTTGTTTTTCCCTTTGCCTCTAGTAACCGTTCAAGTGTTATTATTTTTTGGACTCTTCCTTTGTGATTCCCTAGGAAGTGTTCTTCTTGGTTTCCTGTCAAGGGGGGAGGCTTCTTTGCGGGGTAGTGGAGGCCAGGCCCAAATGGAGAGAACTACACAGTCCAGTAGTGGGCCATTGAAGAACATTCTCTTGTTTCCTGATTTGGAGTCTTCATGTTTCACTGGTTCTTTAAATGTTCTATCAGATTTGTCTCCAGTACTGTATTTGTCTTTACTCATTCTCTTCATTCTAGCACTGTCCATCCCTCCCTATTCGAACCCTGCTCCCCCTCAAAGAGTTCTCTGGTTTGCAGTACCTTAGTCAAAGCTCCTCATGGAGGTTGAAGAGTAGGATTTCTCAGTACCCTGATTTTGTCTAATAAAAGCTGCAATCCAAGTTCTCTACTCTCTCCCTGAACAGAGTCTCGAGTGGGAGATCCCAGCTGTTGTTGCCAATTCTTTGTTTGTAGCTTAGGATCAGCTTTAGAGATTATGCCCTTATGTATTAAGTCATTTTTAGCCTCTAGTGCTGAATTATATGTGATCTGGCCATTTGGTAGTAATACCATTAATTTCACAGGGTAGGGAGTCCGGAACCTTATATTTGAAGCTCACAGTTGAGGGAACAAGGATGAATATTCTCGCCTTAAGTGCTGTGTTGCTGGCGCATAATCGTTGTCAAAAATAATTCTGTGTTTCCCCAACATAACTTTCTGCTTACGCCATGCCTTAGATAGGATTTGGTCTTTCTGGTAGTAGCTATTAAATCTGTTTACAGAGGACCTGGGTCTGGCACCTGGTTTTGTTGGGCGATTTCCCAGTGCGCGGTGAGCCCTTTCTATATCTATCTGCATCTCTTGGCCCAAATCCAGGGTCAAGCATAGAAAGTAATCAGCGAAAGCCACAGCATCATTTCCCTCTTCTCCCTCAGGTATGCCGTAAAGACGTATGTTTTTCCTTCTCCCTCTGTTTTCCATATCCTCTTGTCTCATTGATTGATACAGCTGTTCCTCTGCGATCATTTGTATCACTTTCTCAATCTCACTTATTTTGCTTGTATTTTCTGCAGTCTGTGTTTCCATCTCACTAACTCTTTTTTGAAGCTCTCCCAAGTCAGTATGGATCTCTTTCAGAGCGCCCCTCATTTCTGTACGAAATTCCGTAATTGCTTGTAATATTGTCTCAGTAGAAATGCTCTCTGGTGCTGTTTTTTTTTATATTGTTATCTCCTCTTTTCCCAAGTTTTGGTTCTGGTGGTTGGGAGGCTAGGTTGGCTGATTCAGAGTCTAACAGCCACTTTCGTCGGCATCTTGGAGTTCTTGTAGTTGGTGAAAACTGTTCTTTTCTAAGCGTGCCATCTCCTCGATCTGTGTTTTTATCAGGTCTAGGAGGTTTCCACTTCAATTGGATCCACTTAATTTCTGATTTTCGATTTACTTCCTCTTTTCAAATGGGGGAAAACTGCTGTTCTGGATTAAGGCTTAAGAGGAGCCCAAACCTCTGTGTGTTCACGCCGCCATGTCCCAACCGGAAGTCCTACTATACAGATTCACTATTAAAAAGTTACTATGTTTAATACATGTGGCTTTGTTTAGTTTTAGATTTGTAAGATCACTTGATCTGATTTGAATATCTATCTGATTCCCTTCCCCAATGTTATGAGCTTTTGTAATGCTAATAAAGACACCCTTACAAAAGGGAATGTCCAGGTAGTGGAAAGAATTATTACCAATTACCAGTGTATCAAGGTCTTCATTGAATAGCCTATCCACTCCAGAAAGTGAGAGTATATTATTAGAGGTAGATTGTGATGGTTCAGAGGAAGGAGAGTTCCAGCTTAAGTACTCTAACTCTGTTGCCATGGTCTCAAGAGTTGCTGTACCACTGGCATAGCTTTTATCCTTCAGTATCCAATTTGCTAGCTTATGTCAAGTGACTGGGGACCCAGATTGAAGTCTGAGTTGCCTCAGTCTTTTCTGTTGGGAGGACACTTGCTTGGCATAGCCCATACTCATAACTATATAATAAACAGGAAGGAGGAAAAATTATTTGGCCCTATATACTGTTACCAGATTTGACTCAACCTTAGAGACACCTAATTGAGCCAGAAGCAGGTAAACTATTGTTTCTTTCAAGGATACAAGGGTTTGGTTTTCCTTTAGGTGTAACCACTCTAGTCTCATAACTGTCTCACTCCCTTTCATATGAACACTAGGAGAAGAGTTGGAACTTTTATTTTCCTTATTTACTAATTTACTTTCATCGAGTACTCCCTGATTTTCCTGAAGGAAGGAATTATTATTAGTTACTTGTTTAATCTCTTTACCTTTTCTCTCTTCTCTTTGTTGTATCTTAGTATGTGGTTTATTTGACTTAGAATCCTTAATTATGTTTTTAGAAACTGCTACCATAGTATTCAGCATGTTACTTGAAGATTGTGGACTAGTTAAGTCAATTACATTCTCCTTACTCCTTAATGGATTATCCAATTTAATTGGCAGATTGGACAAGGATGTTGGTTGTTGTTTTGTTTTTTGTTTGTAATTTGCCTTTTTTGTCTTTTTCCCTTTTTTAGATGCTTTCTGTAGTGAATCAGGTATGATTATTGGGGAGAACTGGGGTCTTTGGCGAGGGAGTAGCTTCTCTATTTTTGCTCCTAGATCATCTATTTGTGATTGAATACCTATCTGGAATGCATCCATTTTATTTTGATCTTCTTTAGGGAGTCAATTAAAACAATATTAGACATGAATGGATGTGAAAGAGCTTTTAAATTATATGCAGCGATTTTCCTATCATAGTGATTAATTAGAGACTGGTCGAGTTTGATTGCTTCCACCTCTTTGTCCAATTTTTCATAAATTTTATTTAGTGAATTATTACTATTCAGTTTTCCCCAATCATCCTTTTTCAGATGTGATTGATATGTCTAGGATATCACATGAAGTTTGAGAAAAATCTAAGGGGCTAAATAATTCTAAATTAGTCACATTTGTTGTTTGATTGAATACAAAGTGATCTTGTTGTGCTCCCATTATTGAAGTTTCCTCTGTATATGAATGATTGTCATATTGGTTCTCATTATGTAATTTAACAGAGGGTAGAGCATGTGAGGATAGTTAGAAAATAGTCAGTAATCAAGCTTTCCTTTGGTTTTATTTTTTTCTGTTTTTGACACATTGGCTTTGTGTCTAGATCAATAGTCTTTTGTACATCTGCATTACTATTTTTTCTCTGCTCATGTTTCTCATTAACAATTTCCTCTACCTTAGGTTCATCTTGAGAGCTGGTTTCATAGCTGTCATGCAAAACAGGATGCTCATTATCTTGGTTATTTATTATTATTATTGATTCTACTCCTCCCTTTTGTTCTGTTTTTTATCCATGATGTCTTCTCCTTTTACTACTTCTGCATAGGAGGACTTAGGATGGCGGAGGGTCGAGGAGGATAAAAAAATATCCCATTCATAAACTGTGTTTAGACTTTTTGGTTTTGTTGTGCTTCTTCACATCCTTTTCCTTACCCTTATTTTTACCAGGTAATATGCCTTGTGTTCAGATTTTCCCACTTCTTATATTCATTGTATTGAATTAAGTGTCTCCAATTAACAGCTTTCCAGTAATTAGTGCTTAGATTACTTAAGTACAATATTAATGAGTAGTTATAAAAATTACAGCACTATATCAATATCCCTAAATCAGTAAACTCAACAATCAGTAGTTAAATCAGCAATAAACAGCAGATCAGCAATTGGTGGCAATAAATCATTAGAAAGGAGAATCACTTTGAACATTGCTTCAAGTTCCCAAATCACAAACACACACACACACACACACACACACACACACACACACACACACTGGTGAAGCATGAACACATTTGTGTAAAAGTTTAGAATTAAACAGCAAAAAGAAATACTAAGAAAATATGTGATAAATAAGTAATAAGTAAATCAAGTCAAATTATCTTTCATAAACAAGACAATAATTGTGAAATAATTACACAAATAATGGGGTGTCCAGCATTCAGGATTGCAAACCAGCCTACTGCATAATTAATTTATGACATAGCACTTAAAGTGCTAAATGCTCTAAATGTGCTCTAAGTGCTTAAATAGTGCTTAAATGGTGCAAATGGTTTACAAGTGACAAAGTAGTCAATTATATGTAAGGGGTTAAAAACTGCATTAAGCTGTGAGACTATATGCAGACTATATGAAGGCTTTCTCACTTTAAGGAAAAAGTACTATTTAGTATAAGAATGTTTATAACTTAGAAAAAGTAATATAAGGCAGCTGAAATGGATGATAATAACCTAAGGCCTAAATGATGCCTCTTCCTACTGTGTTTTAACTGGCTTCTCCTGATTCAATTGGTTCTACACCCGCTCACTATCAAGACTTCAATGAGGTTGGTGCTGCATTAATTAAATGATTAGATATACAACCTGCAGTATCATATAATGTATAACATAAAATAAAATCCAACAAACTAGTGGCTATACCATTAACATACAATTGTCATGTATTTCACGAATGACTAATGACTATATTTTTTAAAATAGAGCAAACTCCTTAAAATTATAAAAGGAAAAATATGACTGAAATAATGGTGGGCAAAGTTAAAACAGTGATTCAATAAAGTCGCAAGAAAAAATAAGCAACGCAGTAGGTAATATTCTAAAAAGGTATTCCAACAGCTCAAATACAGCTCATACAGAGTACAGTGTTTTTTCTTGCCCTAAATAAATATTCTTTATCAAAAACAGCAGTGGAAATAGAGAAGAGTAGTAGAAAGCAGTCTCTGTAAAAACAGGAAGAAACAAGGAGCAGAATTGTAATAGTAATAACAATAGTAAAAGCCAGGGGATGGCATTTGAACCGGTACACGAAGGTATAGTCAATTTCAGTCTTGCATGTGGCACTGTCCCCTTCGCTCCACTTCTCAACCAGAGAAGTGGAGCGAAGGGGACAGTGCCACATGCAATAGCAAAAATGGTGAGAAAAGGAAAAACCTTCAATAATTAGTCTGTCTCTAGGGTAGGCATTTTGGCACTAGCAAACCATTTTCCCCACATTATATTAAGTGGAACTGAACAAAATAAGTAAAATCTTAAAAGCAGACTGCAATCTGCTGTCCAGAAATAACTTATGTGGCTTGTGACTTATGGCTTGTGGCAAGCAAGGTTAACACCAGCTCCCAGCTTCCAGTCTCGCTCTGTTGGGTCTTATTGAAAAAAGTTCAAAAGTCAGTAAAAAGGGTTGTGAAAGCTAGCTAATTAGTTAGCAAATGGGCTTGGATTATCAACCTCAAGCTTCAGGCAACACACATTGGGCTTCAGGCTTCAGCTTCAGGATAGCGCTTTGCTTCTCTCCATTGTCTCAATTCAGGTCACAGGTGTTCTGACATTTGGGTCAGGTTGGCAAGCCACTAATGGGCCACTAATAGGCAAAATGCTTTAGATTGCTTCCATTAATGGCTCCAGTCTGCTCTGCATGAAATTCAGTGTTTCTTGAACCTAAAAAAGAGAAGAAAAAAGAAAAGAGAGAGGACTTGGGACTATGCAGGTATCCACACACCATTTTTTTTGTCTATGGGGTTACTAATATAGTCAGGCAATAGTCACATACCTTTTAAAATTCTTGCAACTGGTGCTTCGTGACCTCAGTGTAACCGGCTCCTCTGAGGTCCTCCTCAGCTCTAGACTTGCTCAGTGTGAACAGGTCTCCCAGAATCCTCTCCAACCAATGGCCACAATATCTAGGTCAATGGAATCCATCTGGCATAGTTGAGCCTGTTTGCAGTAGATAAATATGGAAGCATGGCATGCTGTGTGTGTGGGTGAAATTTCCAATCACCCTCTCCCTCTGCACAGACATTTAGAAGAAGTATCTGCACAACCTGGAGAAAATGACCCAGAACTTGAATGTATGAAGCTGAGCATTTCTCCATGTCTGAAATTCTTCCAGTAGTAGTAGCATATCCTGAGTTAGAGCATCATCAAGCTCTTTAATGACATGTTGTAAGGGCTCAATGTCTTCAGACCTTTTGAGTGTCAGCCAACATTTGCCAGACAAATGCTGGAACTCTATGAGTACCTCCTCTCTGCTAACACTATCTAACAAATGAAGAAAGTTTCAGAGTACTCAGGGCCTCAGATGTTAGAGCCAAGCCACATAGGGCATGATTGAATTGCTTAACAGCAAGCATTTGATCTGCAGTACAAGGTGCATACAGTTCTGACTCAACAAGAAGATCTAGCAATCCTGTGACTCCCCCAAATTTCCCAGTGCATGCAATAAAACAACACAGGGTTTGAAAACCACCCAGGCAAATCACATTGGTACCAAGTTCATTTTGGATAGTCCATCTTACTTGCTAAGCAACATCATACACCTGCTGATCCATGGTCTGAATTGCATGCTGCTGGCCTAGAGCTTCTGACATTTCCTTACATTTCAGCATTGTAGTAAAGACTGTGGCCATGTCAGCCAGTTTGACATCCACAATAGGTGCATATGCAACTGCTGTGTAATTGCTCTTCTTTGTGGCAAGCTTGTGATTGAAACCATTCCAAAATGGAATCACCTGAGTGTGACTGAAGGAACAGACATGGATCCCTTCACAGAGGAAAGGGTCCCAGAGGAAATAGCTAAGTTAAAGGTAGATAAAGTTATGGGGCTAGATGGGATGCACCCAAGAATACTGAAAGAACTAGGGAGGAAACTGGCAGCGTCCTTAGCAGTGCTGTTCAACAAATCCTTAAGGAGTGGGGAGGTGCCAGAGGATTAGAAGAGTGCAACAGTAGTACTACTCCACAATAGTGGAAGCAAGGAAGAGCCAGGTAACTACCTTCTGGTTAATCTAACATCAGTCATGGGAAAATTGATGGAGTCCCTGCTGAAGGAAAGAATCATAGCTTTGTTTGAGCAAACTGGTCAGCTCAACAAAAATCAACACAGTTCCATGTCAGAGAGGTCTTGCCAGACAAAATTGGTTGATTTTTTCAATTGAGTCAACAACACAAGTGGATCAAGGTTGGGCAGTGGATGTGGATGTGGTTCACCTAGACTTCAGCAAAGCTTTTGACAGGATACTAGTCAAAAAACTGGAGAACATGGGAATTGGGCCTGTGGTTACAAACTGGGTCAGAAACTGGTTACCTGGGAGAACTCAGAGAGTATTAACAAATAGCACTCTGTCTGTGGAGGGGAAGGTGACTAGCTGATGAACTGGAGGGGAAGATGTGCCTGTTTGCAGATGACATCAAAATCAGCAACAGGGTAGACACAACAGAGGGACAGCAAAGCATGGAAGCTGATCTCTGAAAACTGGAGGAGTGGTCCAAGACCTTGCAATTGAAATTCAATGGCAAAAAATGCAAGGTAATGCGCCTGGTAAAAAGTAACCCAGGGAAACTGTACTCAATGGGAGGGGAGCAGCTGGTGGCTACCAGGCAGGAGCGAGACATAGGGGTGATCATATCAGATTACCTCAAGGTCAGTAGACAATATGAAAATGCAGCACTAAAGGCTAGTGGTATCCTAGGATGCATAGGGAGGGACATCATGAGTAGAAGGCATGAAGTAATCATGCCCCTGTATCGGTCCCTGGTCAGGCCTCACTTGGAGTACTGTGTCCAATTCTGGAGGCCACACCTCAGGAAGGACATAGATAGGCTGGAGACAGTACAGAGAAGTGCAACAAAGGTGGTGCAGGGCTTGCATCAGAAGCTGTGTGAGGCAAGATTGGATGACCGCAAATTATACTCCCTAGAACAATGCAGGAATCATGGGGAAATTATAGAAACATTCAAATACCTTAAAGGTAACAACAAGGTGCACATGCAGAACCTCTTTCAGGTAAAGGACTACAGCAGGACTAGAGGGCACAACCTTCAACTTAAGGGAGGAAAATTCAGAAGCAATTTGAGGAAATTCTTCTTCACAGAGCATGTTGTGGAACCATGGAATAGCCTGCCGGAGGGGGTGGGAGTCAAGACAGTGTGGGAATTCAAGCGGGCATGGAACAGACACTGTGGGATACACAAGCAGGCAGCTAAGTAGGGGGTAGGAAGCCAAGGGCAGACTTGATGGATCTTATGGTCCCCATCTGCTGACAACTTCTATGTTTCTATATTGCTATGAACACTATCATTGGTAGGACATCATGAGATAGCAGTCTTAAAAGACACCAGGAGAGATCTCAGAGACCTTTCATTTATAGGTGACAGGAATTTATTTTGTCAAGTATCTTTTCATGGTGAGTCAGTTCTGGACATGTTCTAGGTTTTTCAAATGCTACACACTGCATAAGAGACTCTGATTACCTGGGGAGTAAGTGCCTTTTTTTTCCACACGCTTCAGTGATATTTCTTGTGATGCTGGACTTTCTGTAGACTGTTCTTGAAATACAAATCTAGCCATTGAATGGAAGGTATTATTTCCATCAATGATCTCTACGTTGATGTCTATATTATCATCTTCTTTATGGATAAGATTTCTGCCAGCATAAAGTAGTACAATTCCATTTGAAATGAACACACCTCCATGAAGTCTTTCTACTTTAGTTTTTGTAGTGCTAGTCATGAACCACCTCAGCTGATCATAATTGATGCAGAATCCATGAAGATGTAGTATGTCAATTATATTTCAAGACCCAAACTCATGGTGTAGCTGTACAGCAAGGCTTACGTGCAGTGGCATGATAATTTTGGAACTGCTAAATACTATGCACTCCACAATTGAATGTCTTCTGAAGGATGATACTCTTTGCTGTCTGAATTATATGCCTCTTTATCAATCAAAGGACAAACTTCTCTACCAACTGGGGCACAAAAGTAGCTGACCACTGTAAACTACAATCCCCTGGCTTTGGATAACATTCTGAGGGTTTATTTTTACTATTTCAGACCAAAGGATTGAAGTGGCATTATACCAAATCATTTGTTCATTTGAAAGCTGTTCTTTAGGCTCACTTACCAGAAGACCATTCACAAAACATTTGGATGATGCAAGTTCCTGCTTCAGATTACTAGCAGCTTGGATAGCATCAGCTAATGGTATTGTGCTGCATAGAACAAAGGTAGACTTGCCTTGTCCATGTTGTGCATGGAATGAAATTGCAGAACCATAGTGTTTTTATAATCTTGCTGTAATGGAATGAAATTGCAGAACCACAGTGTTTTTTCTAATCTTGCCGGTAATTTGCTACTGAAATGGCTTTCAGTTTCTACATCTGAGAGAGTAAGGTTTTATATATTTGTAGCAGCTTGGACAGGAGAAGATCCTTCTTGCTGTACATAAAATCATTGTTTATTTCTTCAGTCAGCTGAAAAATACAATGTCATAAGGTGACTGTATTGTTGCAGAGGAAATAGGTGGTATTGCTTTCAGATTCATTTTACTCATGTAGGAAAAAAGGCATGCTGAGTGATAAATTGCATCCTTAGCAATCACGTCTTCTTCAGATATTCTGCGCAACATCTAATCATCTCCTCTTTGAAGTGCTGCCTTACTTAGATTGGTTGCTTTCACAAATGTTTCAATTTTATGAAGTTTCTTGTTTTTCTTGTGTGTTTTTCTCAAGCAAACAATGCAACAGGACCAGTCGCTGGAGGATGTGCTTGCTCTTCTGGCTATAGAAGCAGGAAAAAATTATGCTCTCTGATTGGCTTTACAGTCTGTTTTCTTTCCTGGGTTGAATGCAACTCTGACATGTGCCAAATTTCACTTGCTTGTGCATTTCCGAAAGCAACACTGTGATAGAGTATTGGTGTCACATCATGTAAACTAGAAAACTCATCCAGTAGCCACCAATACAATTAATCTCACCTGGCATCTGCTGCCATCATCACAGAATGCTGTCCAGCACTGGTGGCTTTTGACAGTTTTGCATTCTGTTAATTTTCTTGACAATTAACACATTTTTCAAAGTTTGTGGTGAGTCTTTTTCTCTTTGCTGTAAGATTTTAGGGGCTTGTATCCTTCAAGTCTTCATATACAGTACTACAACTTCCATGTGGAGGTAAAATTCAACCTATATATTGTTATCATTACCACCACAACCACCATTTTTCATTTTGTACAGGTACGTACTGTATTTCACCATTTTGAAGCTGCCCTCAAATATAATCCAGCTCCGAACTGAAGCTGCATAGTTTACACTGTGTTAGTAATAGAAGCCTCCCCATTTATAAGCCCTTTACAAACAAGTATTATATCACATAAACAACCATTCACTAACTCAGAACATGAATCTTACCATTGCCACATCTGTGATTGTTATCCCATTGTACAGTAAGCAAAGCAAGCACCTCTGTCTACTGCATCGTGTGGTGGTGATGGGGCATGTTGTATCGCTCCTTATTCCAATGTTCAAACATCCAAAGCACAACATTTTTATTTATAATATTACATTTATAGCTTTATCCACATTACAGCAGCATACAATGCAAGCGAGCCACTAACTAAACAGCTTCCGTGTCTCGGGTTGCTACCATGTGGTTTCTGATTGCTACCACATGATCACATGCATATTAGCTGGCGTGGTAACCATTGGCATGGAGGCAAATAAAGCAAATGACTGGGGACAGTTTTCTTAACTGAAACACAATTTTATTGCTTTTCCATTTGTTTTTGTTTTTTTTTTACTTTTTTTTTTTAAATAAAAATAATACCAGCTGTTAGCAAATCATGAGTTTTAATCAATTTCATCATCGCTGTCAGGATCTGCTTCTGCTCCAGGGCCATCAACTTCGGGATCCTTAATGCAGAAGTCTAAGTTCTGTGATGCAGAGCCACTACTATAGTACCAGCACCTATGAAAAAAACAGAACAAAGGGTTAGTTCTTCAAAAAATTTTTAATTTTACATTAGAGTGATCAGCAATCATACCTTGCAGTGATGTCAGCTTCTCAGTTATGGGCTGCCAAGCCTCAAAGTCCACTCCATCTTGTTTTGTGCAGATGATGGTATCCATGTCAGTGGATGTGATGCCACAAACAGCAAAGGAGTTTGTCACATTTTCTTTACTGACAGCTCCCCAGGTATCTTTCACCCACTCTAACATTCTGAGCTTAGATGGCACTTTGGGTTTCTGCTTGCTGTAAGGTGTTTTTCTTCAGTGGCAAGCCACACATCATATCACTCACGACAGCATGCTTTAAATGAGGCATTCCATGACACATTGGCAGGCTGCAGAAGTTTTGTACAGCCACCGGGTATTGCAGCCATCACAGTATTTTCATTTCTTCAGGCAATTCTTGACAGCTGGTGAAATGTGGCAACAAAAAGTGTCCCACACCAACATTCATTTGTTAAATGATATGCCACCCCACACAGCATCTACCAACTGAAGAGTAAGCCCTCCGTTCATCCATCCATTTTCTGACATTACCACAATAACTCCTTGAATGTCAGCAATCTCATTCAGCATTCTTTTCCCTTTAAGCACAACAAAAGGAGGGAGTTTTCTACCATCTGCCATTGCAGCAAGACAGACAGTAATTCTTTGTTTTTCATGGCCAGTTGGCAAGAAAGGGACTGACTTTGCTCCTACGGCATCAACAGTTTTTTCTCCAGGCATCTCTGCCCACACCACTGTCTTATCCATATTGCCAATGCAGTGCAGTGGTTTGTTACTGTTAAAAATCTGTTTGGCACAGAAAAACACAAATTCAGTCACCTTCGGGATGTAGTCTTTTGGCAGACACCATCCCACTGTGGTTCCCTGATGAACTGTAAAGCCCCACCATGACAGAAAGAAGTCAACCCAGCCCCTGCTACCTTTGAATTTTGGGTTATGTATCACTGCAGAGAATTTCAGTGCAATCACTTTACGGGTGGCATGCAGGTGTTGCTTTCTCTGTAGAGAAATCCAGTTTACAAGTTTTTCCTCCTTGGTGAGATATGAGGGCTTATGACCAGCATCTACAAGATGTCATCTCTTTCTGTTGGACTCTGAGCAGTAGGCTTCTGACACCATTGCCTGTAGCCTGTCTTTATTTTTACGCCACTCTCATATCTGTTGCTCATCCAACTTAAGAGGCTCAGCAACCGGAAGATTGCCTTCCCATTCTGCCCGATTCATAACTGAAAGTTTAAAATCCAGATCATAGCATTTACGCTTTGCCATGGTAAGTTCAGTATAGCAATGCACCAGAGATAACAGCGATAACACAATGACAGCACAGATCTTGACTGTGACGCACCTGATAACATCCTTATACCTGCTGTAAATGTCAAACCAATCACCGGGACCATGAAATAGAAGTTCAACATGACGTCCTACCGTAGTGATAGTAATATAAGCCACCCTCAAATAGTGTCCACCCTCGAATAAATCCATCCCATCAAAAATAATTGAATTAATTGAAGCCACAGCTTCCAAATGGTGAAATATGGTATACAGACTTGTGCTAAATTAGATATAAATTACATCTCTATGTTAGTATCAAAACTGCCATTTTTGTTTAGTGAGCACTTTGAAGCCCAATACGAAGCTGTCTATTGTCATCTCTAACTCTAATACTGACCCATGCATAAGTGTCACTGAATTAAAAAGCTAGTTTCTAGAATATTTCAAAGGCTAGTACTGCATGCATAGGCAATTAGAAATTAAAACCTTCTACCAGGCAGAATATATGTTACATTGTATGTACAAAAGCTTACAAATGGAGAAGCATTACATTAGGAATTCACATACAGTTATGTTGATCCACTATGCAGCACAAACTATGGGCATGCAATCTGCTGCTACTGGTGCAAACCTTCAGTGTGAGACTGATCTGGGCAGCAAATTTCAATTGAAAATATAGAAGGTTATTATAAGCACTTGTGATATAATTTGACAGTTAAGACTCTATGATGTGAAAACATTTCATTTTAGTATATTGCAATCTCCTGATATTCGCCATTTTTGCCACATGCTAATCAGCTTTATTATTTCTGAAAAAAAAATACTAGCCAATGCAAAACCAATAAAAATCTTTTAATACACTGTAATTTGGTAGCTTTGACCAGTAAACACCACCTTAAGGTGTTGAAATTAACTGAAACAGTAAAAACTTGAGTCATATTTATGTTGCAGTGTTTCTGGAATGGTGCAAAAAATGCCACTTTCTCATGTTGGGTACTATTGCTTAACCTCAGCTACAGGCTTATGGCCCCACTTGACAGCTCCACATCATTCCTCATCTAAACATACATAAAATAAGCTTTCAAATGATGTATGGTGTGGGTGTGTGTAGGGTGGGTACTTTAAACTCCAAAAATGTGTCCCTTTTTGGAGCATTGCCACACACCTATAACAATATGTGAAGCAACAAAAGTGATGTGCATCTGCCATGTCCTTATGAAATTGCTTTTTTTCAAATTTTCTTTACTACAGTCTCACCCTAATTCCATAAGCAAGCAATAAAACATGATGAGGTGTGGGTTATCTCCTGATAAGAGCACACCCAGGTGTGTTATGAGGCATGAGGCATTGCGCCGAGTGCCTTATGCACCTGGGCATGCTCTTATCAGAAGATAACCCACACCTCGGAATGTGTTATTGCGCTTATAAAATGGGCACAAAATTTGCAAGAGAGATTTTAATAAAGTTAGTGCAGTTTGAAAAGTGAGATGCATTTTATCAATTTGTTATGTCTCTTTTTTTCTCACTTTGAAGAAAATAGTCCCTTTTACTGTCCCTGTACTGAATGTTTGAAAAGTAATTTTAAGATGTTAGGGACGGTGATGCCTTGTCTGCTTGTCTGTCTCTTGTCTTCACAGCATTTCTTTTTTATTTATTTATTTGGAAGGTGTTGACAGGGAGCAATCTGGAGGATCAAAAGAGGGAGACATGCTAGGTTTTTGCGACTTGCTTCCAGGCAGCAGTACCCCCCTGCCACATGCAGAGATGGGCAGACAGCATATTTTTTGTTTAGTTCTGTTTTAAATAAATGCTATATACTATATTGATATGTTTTTGTTCAGTTTACTGGAGCATCATCTCTGTGGTGCAGCAAGTGATCGATTCTCACTGGAGTGAGCATGTCTCTTTACAGCTGCCGTAGTAAACGTTTTTTGCTTCATCCTTCATGATCGTGCATTTTGTTATTTAGTGTGGTTTTGGCTCCATCAGTGAGATGTGGTTTTGTGAAAGAGAGTACTGTGATTTATTGCAGCCAGCAATTCTTGTGTGGGTTATTGTTGATCTTCGGAGCAGTTTGCAGAGTGTGAGTGGGAGCTGTGGGCTTGAAACGAGAGAAATGGGCAAGATTGAAAGTAAACAGATACTAGTGAAGTAGGAAGGACAGTGATCTTGTGCACAGTATTTCACTTCATTTTGTTTTTTTTTTCATGGTGGCTTGTTTATCATGTGTCCACATGTGCATGCTATCCCAGCATACTGGCCGTTTTGTGCTGTTCTGCTGCGAGCTGTGTCATCAGTGTCAGTGTGTATCTTTTTTCCGGACTGGCTAAGCTCATTAATTTATTTGTGTTTGTGGGGCTCAGGAATGGTAGCAAGTTCCAGTTGACTACTATATCTTCTGATAAGGACATGGCTTAGAAGATGTAGTAGCCAAATCGGATTGCTAAATTTCATAGACCCATTTTATAAGCTCTGTTTAGTCATACCCAATGGGAGTTGGGGAATCATGAGCACACCAATGGTGGTGGGGAACCTTGGAGAAGACTGGCTGACAGGAAGGTGAAGTTGTACAGTATGTCAGGGTATTATGACTCTGGCATTTGACAGATGTGAGGCCATCCAGTAAGGGAGAATAAAAATAAATTAACAAGAACAAAAATTAACAACTACACAACATCATTGTGCATACCTGATGAACCCAGCCTACAAAAGATAACAATAAAACATCAGCTTGTCATGCTCATCCCAGCACTATCACATGTGGACACCAAGGTAATGGCTCAGAAATGAACAGCAAAATCACAAAAATAGCGGCTCTGATTTAAGTCGTGCCAGTGTAATAAGACAGTATATCAAGCAAAAGAAAAACACGGCACCAACACTTCACACAAATAGAGCTGTATTGAAACTTACAGAAAAGAGATGGCATAACATGTAAAATGCAGTAGCGCCATGCAAGGCAACATCAGCTCAAGACAGAAAAACGCCCATGACAGGGACCTGCAGTACATTGTACTCTGTATACATATGTATGTACTCTCTCTCTATAGACTGTCAATATCCCCAGAGGCCTAGCATTCTTGTTACATCTGTCTCCCATCAAGGGGTGGGGTGGTAATGTGTCTGGGGACCAGGGGGCATAGACCTGCCAGCTAGGGGATAATAAACAGAATTTAAAAAAATCCCATCTCAGGCTGATCTATGCAGGGGTCAAATTAAGTTCTGCAGCCACCAGCCAGCAGGGTAGTGACTTGGGAAATCTACTAATCCTGCGGACTTTTCTACTGGCCCACCTGATGCAATTATTGAAATATCACTTTTCCCAGTACAAGCCCTCAGGGCTACTTTTTTGACTATCCCAAAACAATATCTAACAGCATTTGGCTAGCGGGGCCAGTGCCAGTTTCGACCCCTGTCCATCAACATCCATATGTGGTCACAAAGGTGACAGTATAGAAACAAACAGTCAGGACCGTCCTCACAGTACACACACACACACACACACACACACACACACACACCAGAATAGATAACATATACAATGAGAAAAAAATGCACAAACTAATTTGTACTGTGACACAGGATGAAGTCATATACAAACACAGCCCCTAATAAACTAATATGAAGCACCATCAAATTATGATAACAATGGGTGCTCATGGGCCCCTCTGCAGAGTCCCCCCCCACACACAAGCAATAAACAGTATGACTTGATATAGTTCAGAACTGATGAGTACAAAGACATTACAAATGTAGATATACAATTTCTGATGCAGCATAGATCAGTGAGTTGCTGTACAATATAATGGGGGGCTATCACAGATGATGTGAATGACTGGAATACATTTGTTTTGCTAAATGAAACAGACAATGGCCCCTAGATTACAGATAAAGCAATAATTGGGTATTAATAATTAAAAATACTAACCAATCCAATGTAAGCTTCCAATTGATGTCATCTGAATCAGAACTGTCAATCTCTGTGTGAAAATCAGATGCAGCTTGTGCTCCCTCCCACTGATTAACATTGGGTACTGTGGGCTCAAATTGGTAAGGTTGGATACCAATATCAAAGTTTTTTTTTATTTAGTTATTTAACCAGGTATAGTACACTAAGCTGAAAGCTTTTTTACAGGCGCGACCTGGGAGCACAAGGAGGTTAAGTTACTTGCTCAGGGTCACACAGTATGCAAGTGGATGCTGTGGGATTCAAACCCAGGTCTCATCTTTATATTCCTCTACCTCAAACATGGTGAATAGTGAGCACAGGCACAGTAAATATTATTGAAATCCAAAGGTAAAAAAAAAACAGTCCACATAAAACAGCTAGGCCCAGCATGAACATAGTGGAAGGCTTTCTGGCAAGTCTGACATCCTTGGAATACAGCAGGGGTGGGGCTGATCTAAGTTTTCAGGAAGAAAGCACATAACCAGCACGGGCTATCAAAATCCTTTTTCAGTATTTTAGCAACAGAATTTCAACAACATGATAAGTTTTAAGATGAAAAACGTGCATATGAACAGTTAATTTCAAACCTCCACTGTAAAACAAATGCAACTTAAATGAACTGTGTTTATGGGACCTTTAACTTATTTTCAATGAGATTCATAACAACAGATGATTTACTACATAAACATTCCATTATGTGACATTTGACTTACTCACTGCTATAGTTACAGGGTTGTCTCCTTTATCTCCCTTTATAGCTGGGAATGGCTGACTGAGCTGGCATGTTTATGAGCTATGACTCTTTCTTGAAATAGAATTCTACCCAGATTGAAGCTTAGAACATACTGTAAAATAGTGCTTTGCAACACTGCTCAGCTGAATGAAAGTGGACTGATTACATAAAATTAGATGTGTTTGTGTTATCTATTAGGAATCAGGAGAGCTCTCTTTTTCTTTTTTTTTGTATATTTAATATACTTTATTAATATTTTCAACCAACACACAATAACAATAAACACAACAAAACAATATAGAACGGCAACCCCTCAACCCCCCCATAAAAAGCAAATATATTGTACAGAACAAATACAGAAGACCACACACACCCATCCTAACCCAACTAACCCACCCACCCCATGCTCCAGAGATATGCTGATACAGAACTCCAGTTACACTCTCAAAGAAAGACAGCTTTTTAGTGAATGTAAGAGCTAGAGAAAAAGAACATTAGTAATAAGGCATTAGAGGCAATGCCCTGAGGGGAACCCACAAGAGTATGGAACAGACCATCCCCCTCATGGGATATCCCTTAAGGTCTCATGTTTCTTGGATAGAGAGTAAACCATATAATGGTTCCCATGCTTTTTTATAAGTTGAGTAGTGATTGAACAGGCTGGCAATCAATTTTCCTGTCCTCAATGTGAACAAAATCCCCAGATACCATTCCAAGTATGAGGGAGTAATTTGATCACACCTGTGCCTCAAGATAACTTTTTTGGCACAAGCTGAAATAAGAGCTCCCTTTTTCTACTGTAATAGCAAAATGTCTGCAGGGCTTTACCTGTGCAACCCTAATAAATAAAAAAATAAATGCCCCAAATTCAGGATATAGAATTTAAATAGCATGGAGTTAAGGTGTCTGTCTGCAAGCCAGTTAACAACTGAAATTTCCCACTGTGTTTGGATATGGCCACTCAGTGGCTGGTGTTAGAGCTGGGACGAATCTACATATTCCGAATGTGTGAATATTTTCTGAAATTTCACAAAGTTTGCATTATTTTCAGAAATTCTGACTTCGGCAAAAATCTGTTCTTCTGAACGTGTTCAGCAAATTTTCACCCTGTTCCACAAACTTTTCTGGTTGATTTGTGAAATAATATATATGAACTAAAGAATGACATTTCTGAGAAATTTCATTCCATATTTTCCCACAGCCCTAGCTGGTAATTAAAGTTACTGATGTGTTTCTCAAGTGCCAAATCCCTAATTAACATGGCAAACTGCCAGAGTCAGACTGGTCTGAACCTGTTAGGAGTCTTGTAAAGAAATTGTAGAATTATTCCAGCAAGAAGTGGGCTGGATCCTCTGAGTGATGTGATGAGGGGGCTGGCCATGCAGGGTGCATTCATAGGAGTCATAGCAATAGCTTTTCTGATCATTTTTTGGAGCCAGATATAACAGTGGATACCCACCATCTAAAGGGATGTCTTGGACTTGTGGATCTCAAGCCTATGTTGCAAAAAGTCTTTTGTTCCTGAGAATGCCCATGGGGTAAGGAAGCAGATGTAATTAAGAGTTAGTGAGGTTTTACTGTTTCTAATTCTTTGTTTAACATTTTTTACTTGTTCAGTTTTCTAGTATTGTTGAACATTGGTACTCAGTGTCAGGTTCATTCTTGTCTAGTCATGCTGTGACACCATTGTCAAAATGCCGTGAGTGATAATAAGATATAATGATTGGAAACATATAGCAATTAAACAATTAGCAGTAATGGCCCTATCCATTTGTGCCAGTTCATGTCCAAAGACAATGACTGACATGACTAAACAAGAAGGAACTAGACATTGAGCACCACTGTTTTTCCTCTAGGCTGCTGTATATCTTGTAAATTAATGTAGATATTAAATACTGAATATTTAATATAACTCTTTGACTGAAAGATTTTGTGTATTGGAATCAGACATAGCAGACTGCCTACATTGAAAGGCCTGCTTACATCACAGGTGTCACTAATCAATCAATTGGCTCTGGGTGGGGTTTCATCACTGTGCTGTCTTAGGCATCCTTCACAGTTAGAAGCCAGTCAGACTAACTTTGATTTGTCTGTTGGAAGCTGAGAACCTTGCTATACTGCAAAGAACAAATTGTAACTTCATTTAGGACCTGGAAACCTGGTAAGGCACAGTACTTGTTAAGAAAGGGAGCTACGATTTCTACAAAAAGTTTCATGTTTTTTCCTTATTGGGATTAAGCAGAGAATTGCAGGATTCCATTAAAAGTATAGTAATTTTATAACCAGCGGGAGTGAAATACAACTGAATTTGCTTGATTGTTGGGGTTGAGACCTAGGATTTGGAAGGATATTTTTGCAACATTTTTAAAGTGTCCTGCTGGCTGAGGAGTAAGTTACTTTTTATCCCTGGACTCAGTAGAGTGGTTTGTGCAGGAGCCGTGGTCTAGTAAATTGTGGTGTTAGTTGAATTACTATAAAGGGCAATACACACCAGGGTGGTGGAGCAGTTGTGTATTTGATTGTTTCTAACAGTCACCAGTGGCTGTGGACTACCCACCACCTACCCCACACCCTGCCCCCCAGGCGTGGCATTTCCTTTATAGCCACAGTTCTGACATCACTTTCAACAGGTATTGGGGCAGAACTGTCATATCCTTAATAACCCAGTACAATGCAAAAAGGGTAGGTACACACCACAAATAATAATAAAAAAATATATATTTATATATATATATATATTACACGTTGTACATTATAAGGGAGAGGGACATGTGGGGAGTTGTGCAATGCACTGGCTGTGGGGCAGCAGTTTTCCAGGAGACATTCTGGAAACTGCGTTGCTGTCCTGTTTGCAGGCAGCTGTCAGCTCTGAAGGAGGAGGTTGCCCACCTCCAGGCTGAACTAGCAAGGACTAAGGAGGCCTCCCCCTTCCAAAGAGCACCACTGCCACAACCACTGCCTCAGAGGTTGCCAAGTATGAAGAGCAGTCAGACCACAGTGGGTTCTGGGAGGGTGCAGGTGGTGGACCAGAGGTGAAGCCCCCTAGTTGTACCTCTACACAAATTATATGCCATTCTGGCAGAGTAAGATTTGTTTATGATGGCACCCTCAGTGGAGACCCAGAAGAATGCTGAGGACATCTACAAGGGAGACCCACAAAAGGGTGGCAAGGGACACCACAGGGGAAGGAAACAGCTTCTGATAGGGGACTCTATTGTTAGGGGGGTAAAACTGGGAAAGGGAGAGGAGAAGGAAGTAAGGTGCCTTCCTGGTGCCATGGCTTAGAGGGACAGGAAGCAAATCCTCAGGATTGTGGAAGCAGCATCACAGGAGAGGGAACTAGATATCATAGTCCACCTTGGGACAAATGACCTAGCTAGGCATGGGATCAGTGCAGTGCAGAATGAATTTGTGGAGCTGGGGAGGGGCCTCAGATGGGTAGCAAGCACAGTAACCTTCTCAGAGGTGCTACCAGTCCATGGCAGGAGTGAAGCTAGGGTACTGCATACCATGTGGTTTAATGAATGGTTGCAAAACTGGTGCAGAGCACAGGGCTTTGGCTTCATTGGGGACTGGGGGGCCACCTGAAGAGATAAAGGTCTATACTGGCATGATGGTCTGTATCTGTCCATGAAGGGAACCAAGCTCCTAGGTGGTAGGTTTAAATGCTTCCTTGGCAAGCTTTTAAACTAGCCAAGGGGGGAGGCACTGATAAAAGGCAGGACATTTCAAGAGACCCCCCACAAAACATGGCAGGTAGTAAGGTAAACACTGAGGTACAGAGCTCAACACAGGGAAGGACAGGGGTAAATGGGAAAATAGACAAGGACAACAACAGCAGGGATGAGGAAAAAAGGATAAAGCCAACATTAAATGGAGGGCAATGAGTACCAATGCCCATAGTCTGCAAAACAAGCTTCCTGAGCTAGTAGCCCTGATGGAAGATGAACAATTGGATATTGTAGCAGTCATGGAAACATGGTACACAGAGAACCATATCTGGGATGTCAACTTACCAGGGTACACAACTACAGAAGGGACAGGGAAGGTAAAAGAGGAGGTGGAGTAACTCTATGCATAAGGGAAGGGATCAAAGCTACAGAGCTAAAAAGTAAAGGGGGAGGACAAGAGGCACTCTGGGTCACCTTGGAGACAGGGCATCACAATCTGCACAGGGGTTGTATACAGACCCCCATCTCAAGGGGAGGAACTGGACAACAAAATGATAGAGGACATTCTTAAAATGGCTTAAAAAGGGGAGATACGGGTGATGGGGGACCTGAATATGCCAGATGTTAACTGGATAACATGTACTGCAGCCACATCCAAGAGCAGGGTTATTCTCGATGCCCTGCAGGGGGGAGGCCTTAGACAGCTAGTGTTGGAACCCACTCGGGAGGGAGCAGTACTAGACCTGGTACTCTCAAATAGAAAGAGGATCACAAATTTAGAAGTCAGTAGACATCTGGGAAAAAGTGACCACTGCACTGTGTGCTTCACAATGAGCACAACCATGGAGATGAGCCATACAAAAACAAGGATACTGGACTTTAGAAGGGCTGACTTTGGCAAAATGGGTGAATACCTGAAAAATGCACTAGCAAATGACCAAAAAAGAGGGGTGGAAGAACAATGGAGAAAAATCAAAACTGCCATCATAGAGGCAATAAGCCTTTGTGTGAAACAAAGAAAACAAAGTGGAGTAAAAAACCACTATGGTTCTCAAAAGAAGTGGCAGGGAAGGTTAAGGAGAAAAAGGCTGTATTCAAAAAGTATAAGGAATCAGAGATGGAGCACGGCAGGGAACTGTATCAATTAAAGCAGAAAGAAGTGGGAAAGGCAGTCAGACTTGCAAAGGCCCAAACTGAGGAAAAAATAGCCAACTCAGTTAAGAAGGGGGATAAAACCTTGTATAGGTACATTAGGGAGCATAGAAAGGTTAAGGGAGGGATAGTGAAGATTAATAAAGGAGAGGGGAGGTGGGCAGAGGGAGACAGTGAAAAGGCAGAAATACTGAATGAATACTTTTGCTCAGTATTTACAAAAGAAGATGAGGAGGAGTCACCTAAACCAGACAACAGAAGCACTCTGGGTAAGGGGGTTGACACCGGTCCATTCACAGAAGAAAGAGTCCTGAAAGAACTCCTAAAACTCAAGGTGGACAAAGCAATGGGGCCTGATGGGATTCACCCCAGAATCCTAAAAGAACTAAGGGAGGACCTAGTGACACCACTGACCATGCTTTTTAACAGATCATGGCAGGATGGGGTGGTACCTGAGGACTGGAGGAGGGCAGATGTGATTCCCCTTCACAAAAGTGGGAGCAAGGCAGAAGCAGGAAACTACAGACCTGTAAGTTTGACCTCAGTGGTAGGGAAAATGATGGAATCACTTCTGAAAGAAAGAATTGTTGAGTACCTAGAGACCAGCGGGGCACAGGACCCAAAGCAGCATGGATTTACAGCAGGAAGGTCATGTCAGATGAATCTAATTGATTTCTTTGACTGGGTGACCAAAGTAATAGACCAGGGAGGGGCTGTGGACATGGCCTACCTAGACTTTAGCAAGGCATTTGACACAGTCCCACACAAAAGATTAATAATCAAGTTAGCCAGCCTGGCAGTGGGTCCCAGGTTGGTAGCTTCAGTAGCAAACTGGCTGCACAACAGGACACAGAAGGTAATAGTGAATGCAACACATTCCAAAGAAAGGGGAGTTACTAGTGGAGTACCTCAAGGCTCAGTACTAGGTCCAGTCCTCTTTAACATCTTTATAGGTGACATGGCAGAGGGTCTGGAGGGAAAGGTATGCCTCTTTGCAGATGACACAAAGATCTGTAACAGACTTGATACACAAGAGGGGGTAGAAAAGATGAGAAGGGATGTGGCAAGGTTGGAGGAATGGTCAGACATATGGCAACTTAGATTCAATGCAAAGAAGTGCAAAGTAATGCACCTGGGAAACAAAAACCCAGGTGAAGAGTACACAATAGCAGAGGAGGTACTAACAACAACAAAAATGGAAAGGGACCTGGGGGTAGTCATAGCAGATGACCTAAAGGTGGGTAAGCAATGTGAAAAGTCAGTAAGGAGAGCTGGGGGATACTGGGATGCATAGGAAGGGGCATCACAAGTAGAAAAAGGGAAGTGGTTATCCCTCTGTACAGACAGTTGGTGAGACCACATCTGAGTACTGTATGCAGTTTTGGAGACCTCATCTACCAAGGACATGGACAGGATGGAGAAGTCAGAGGAGGGCAACTAAAATGGTGCAGGGTCTGCAACAGAAACCATATGAAGGAGACTGAGAGAGCTTAATAGTATACTCTTGATGAAAGGAGGGGCAGGGGACATGATAGAAACTTTAAGTACCTCAAGGGAATCAACAAAGTCCAGGAGGTAGCATCTTTCGTAAAAGAGATGTGTAAGAACAAAGGGCACAATTTAAAGATAGAGGGAACAGCTCAGGGGTAATGTGAGAAATTTTTTCACGGAGAGAGTGGTGGATACATGGAACAGCCTTCCTGAGGAGGTCATTGGGTCTAAAACAGTGGTGGAATTCAAACATGCATGGGACAGACACAAGGCAATTGTAGTGGGAGTTGCAGGAAGTAGGCTGTTGGTTAACTAGAATCTGCAGCTTATCCAGTAGGTAGGGAAATGGGCAGACTGGGTGGGCCATGTGGTCCTTATCTGCCATCAAAGTCTGTGTTTCTATGTTTCTATGACTGCTGTGTTTTTATAAGCATGGCACCAATCACAGAAAATGCACAAAGCTTTATTTAGAATAATAGAATCATATAAATCACACCAAAAGCAATCAAATAAATAAATAACAGTGATGGCAGAAAAGGACACTTTTGGCCCATCAAGTCACTGTTAGTGTATTTTATTTTGTTGACATGGTAGGTTCACTGGCACCAAAATGCCTCTTTCAGCCCCAACCCGGTTACTAAAAAGGATATTGTATAATACTGAAACATCATACAAAAGTATTCAATTCATACAGGAAAATATAAATTGGCAGAAAATTGGTAAAATGAAAGTAAAAATTACACAAAACATGAGTGGACATTAAAGTTTTTGTACATGATCTTTCAGTTTGACAGAGAAAACTTTAAGTGTTCAAGGCAATCTAATAGAAGATGGACTGGTGTTCCAAAAAAGAAGTGGCATGGTAACTGAACAAATTCTTACCTATACCCATTTGCAGGAATGGAATTTTTAATAAGTTACTTGCTGTGGAATGAGAAGATGGGTTATTCACTAATGTAAAACTCTTTGTGATGCATTTGGGTGATTTATCATGCAGGATCTTGAACACAAAGTTTGCTAATATTAACTGAGCTCAATATTCTGATTTCAGCCATCCAAGAAATTCAAAATTAGTACAATGATTGGGACCTGCAGCCTTGAGAAGATGCAAATTTGGCCCTTTATAAAAAAAATAAGCTCTTTTTTAGCCAAGACTATATTTGGGACAGAAACCATCACAATGTAACTGTATTGAATCAGTGGGAATGTGTTACTTTGAACAATCATATCTCTAGTATCACCTGTTAAATGCTTTTGAATGAGGGATAGTAACCCAAGTTTTTGATATACAGACATCATTGTACTCATATGGGTCAATAATTACACCCAGGCATTTGACTTCCTCAGCCACTTCAAGCTGGACATCATTCAAGGTTAAGAGATACTAAAGTCTTAAGAAAAGCATTTAACTGTTGGGGCTAAATCTAACAACATGGCTTTTATTTTAGAAATATTCAGGTAATGTTTCCTTTATAAACCATGTATGCAAAGAATGAAAATAGTACCCTAGAATTTCCTTTATTCCATTAATTGTCTCCAAGAGTACATGAATGACTGTGCCATCTGCATAAAGAAGAGTTTTAGCAGTTCGGCAGATTTTTTGACATGCTTTTTAAAAATTGTAAGTAAAAGGGGTCATAAGATGAACCGTCAAGGCATACCACAAGTGCTAGCATTTGCCCTCTAAATAGCTTTGCCAATATTAACAATCTGGGAAGGATTCTGTACGTAGTTCATAAACCATAGCATCTTTGAGGGTTACATTCCCAATTTGGCTAGCTCCTGTAAAAGTAGACTGTGAGCTACTAAATAAAAAGCTTTGGTCAGGTCCATAAACATGGTACCAGTCATTAGGACCTTGTCCATGGCATGATATACTGTGTCCATTAATTTGATCAGTGCCATGCAGGTTCTGTAGTATGTTCTGAATCTGTGTTGTTCTTTACAAAGCAGCCTATGCTGATTTAAGTAGGAAGTGAGTAGACTGTGAACAATCCTCTGTTTTACTTTAGTTAAGTCTGATAGAGTATAAATAGGATTATAGTTGTCAAGGAGTGTAATGGCACCACTGAGGATAGTTTCTAAATGTTCAGGTTTATTTTGATCTCAAAAGATAGATAAAATAGATAAAATATTTTAATGATGGGTAGAATGATTTGTAGTGCAGCTATTTTAAGGAATGTGGGTATCACTCCATTGCTAGAAGCAGAGTTTTCTGATTTTAAATGGTACAACAGTTTACAGGCTCATTGACTGTAATTTTTTTTTTTAAATAAAGATATGGATGATGTGACTCTGTGTTTGACTTCAGTACATTTATTGATTATTCCTCTTCATTAGTAGGATATCTGAATTTTTTTAAAGTGCAAAAATGGTCATTTGTTGCTTGTAAACTTTCAAAAAACAACAGTTACAAACATGAGCACTGAATCATCAGAATCTGATTTCAAAACACCACTTCTCAACTGGTTTTGCACTATGTGCTTCATAAGAGGGAAGGGTTAAAGAGATAAACCACCTTATATATGGAAATATTTAAAGACATATTGTACATGAACATTTAAAGTGTATGTGAAAAAAAGACATTATAAAACAATTAAGAAAGTCCATGGGGGGTACCAAATAGTCTTGCAATGCATCTAATATCCATGGCACTTTTTATACTAAGGAAAATACTTATCAAAGACTAAACGTGCCAGATCTTATTTAAAGGCATAACAGTGCAGTCCAATTCTATAATTAATTGCTTTTAAACAAATAGCCTTCATTGAAAATGGGACTATAATCAAGTCAAACAGGAGGGAAGCAGGATGAAGCAGCATTTCTACATTTTCTATATTTTCTTTTTTTTTGTAGTTAATACTTTTTATTGAGTTTCAAACAAAAAAAGAACACAAGCAAATGAGCATTATTTAAAATGGATATGAACACTGGTCAAAACACAGGTCAAGAGACAGTAATGCATTAGTACCTAGGTACATACTGTGAGACATGGACAGCCAGTTCTGAGAACACTATGCTTTTTGTAATATAAAAATGTGTTATTGACTGTCTCTCATGAGAGATGCTGAGACAGCATGTGAGATGACACAAACATACACCCAGGTTTTAGATACAGGGTGTTACCTGGAAGGCCAGGAGCTACAGTAATTATAGACTAGACCAGGCCTTAAGTGGGGATCTCCTGTTTGTCTAGCTTTATTGTAGCTTACCAGATGCTAGGCTAGAATCATAAACATTTATGACGTTCAGAGGAAACACAATTCAGTTCACAAGGTGATACAAAGCATGTTACACCTCCGTGAGATCTGTCAGAGAGACATAACAAGTTTCTTTGATGTCCTGGAAAGGGGAAACTGATCATAAGATCAAAGAAAGTCATAAAAGAAAATGAGTTGTGCTGACATCACAGAATATTAATTTACCTTCTGGAAAAGACATCCTGTTTTTGTATAGATTTTTTTTTATATATTCTGACAGGGAGGAGCTAGGTGACCTCACGCAAAGGGGTTGGCAAAGAAAGTTTTTAAACAGTATTCTGTTTTCCTTCAGATACACTTCTATCTACACTCTGAGAAAGACACATATTTGAGCACTTTAAGCAGGTATTTAGTGTGTGAGAGAGAGAGAGAGAGAGACAAATCTTAGTACTGTAGAAGAAATTGCATTGTTAAAACCTTGTTCTTTTAAAAGAGTGTATGGTTCTTGTGATATATGGTTCTGTATTTTATGTTTCACATATTTTTGTCTATTTTAGTAAAACTCTATTTTAGAGCCTACTTGGTCTGTCTTTGAATTATTTCTTTAACAAGTAAAGTATATATAGTTAAAGCTGACATTATGAATAAGCTTGAATGGTGATACCAAACCGGAAAAAGGTAGAGTTAAATCTGAGGGCTTTTATTAGAGTTTTTAAGGGTTCATTTTTGTAAACCTGGTTAGGTGCCCCCAAGACAGAAATATCTGAGCTTGTGCATTTGGTATGCTAACAAGAGGTTCACAGTTTGAATCCCTCCAAGATTTGAGACCAAAGGTTGATTCAAACCCACAAAACAGACAGGAGGGTTACCCTGTTTCTGTTAACTGTTCACAAGACTGCACTCGGAGGTTGGCACTTTGGGAGTAGAGGGCTGACCTGCTGAGTGGGTTTGTGACACATACCAGATTTAGATGAATTGAAATCATAAGTAAGTAGGAGTGGTACCTTCTAGATCTGCTGATCTGCGACAAGTCCAGGCAAACCATATTATGCAGCTTTTCTCACAGACAGATCCTGTGGTGCATTCTCTTCACCTGCATGCAAATGGCTAAAGATCACAAAGAACCAGAGTGATAACAATATCCTATAGGTGCTTAGCTTCTCAAGCAAGTAAGGTAATACAGTAAGTATAAGTAAGCTAAGACCCATAAACCAGTAATGTACAGGGATTCACTAACAAGACTTTGCAAACATCAAAGGGGGTCTGTTTTCAGCCTATCCCAGTTCTAGGTTTCAGATAAGCAGGAAAAGGGTCCCATTAGGCATGGTATTTAAGAAGGATGTTAGCAATCTCTTGGGATAAGTGATCTAAGGTAGCAATCTTAGAGAATGTATTGAGTAATTCTGACAAGGTGGGGACCTCTTTGGTTCTCCAGTGGCACAAGATAAGTCTCTTTGCTTGAAGACTAAGAAGGGCAAGCCAGCGTGTTTGGTGAAGTTTAGCCAGAAATGCTGAATAGGGAAGCCCAATATCCAAAAGACAGGGTTGGGAGCTAATTTAAAGCCAATGACTTGAGCAGCAAGGCCACAGCTTGAAGCCCAGAAAGGCCTGAATAGGTGACACTGCCAAAGGATATGGTACATGTCCCCCACCACTGTTTGGCATCTCCAGCAAAGGTTATTATCCATAAGTTTAAGTTTAAAGGGCATGTCCAGAGTCCTATAGCAGTGATGGAGGACTTTATTTTGAATGAGCGTACTGTTTGTATCTGGGTATATGGCATGTGCCTATTCCCAACAGGTTTTCCACTGAGCATCCGTAATGGGTGACTTCAAGGTTTTCTCCCATTTTATTTTGGATTCTGAAGACTGGGAGGAGAGTTTATCTTGTAGTTCAGCATATGTCATGCTGGCTTGTCCTTTGGGGTGTGCGAGCTACCTGTTCAGGGTCACTGGGCTGCCCTTATCCACTGTACTATGCTCCAAATATGCAGTCAAGGGGCTATGCAACAGTAAGCAAAAGTAAAAGTTTGACCTGCCTAACCCCAGCTCCTGATCCAGTTTCTGAAAGAATTTGAGACCCATACAGTCTGCTGCCAACATATCCTTGAAAATAGTGACACCTTTCTCCTCCAGTGTAAGGGTTTATTTCCTACCTGGAGATTCTCATTCCCCCACAGAGATGTGTAAGATAAAGGGTACAGGTTAGCCTTCATCTTGTTATGAACCTTATTCCAGATTCAAACCGTAGGAGCTATGGTGGGATGTTGACCTAGACTCCTAGACAGTGTGTTAGAGATTAGAAGGGACAGGGTGTATACTTGAGCTATTGTTAATTGCATTTGAAGCCATGGGGGAATCCTGAGTGATAGAGGAGAATCATTTCTTTTTTTCACTTAAATGTTTTATTGGATTTTACAACAACAAAAAACATACATGACATGGTGAGTAGATGTCACAGCAAACATGATACATAAATGACATAGTGCCTCCCACAGTTACATACCTGTATGCAGGCTAATTAAGGAACAACATAAGTCAGCAGTGGTGAAGCATATCTAACACCTGGTGGTTATACATATCTGGACACATACATGAAAACAGAAAAAAAAAGAAATATTTCTTAGAAGGTTCTGATGTAAGCCACCTACCTAGTTACTCCATGTGCAAGGGCTGACCTAGTAGGAGGTACCACTGCTGAGGGGTAGACAAGGCTTAAGATGTTCAGAAAGTTGTACCTTACAGTGGTCCTCTTGCTGCCAGTCTGGAATGAAATAAAAGTCACCACAAAGTAAGTGAGCCTAGATACAGTGAAGTTTGAGACTTATAAACATGAATGCTGAAGGTAAAAGAGCAGGTACCATGTCCTAATGACAACTATATACAAGCCTGCAATCAAATAGGAGAACGTACTTGGGCAAAAATAACTGCTGCATACAAACCTAAATTATCTAAGAAGGGTGATTGACATTTTACTAAGTTGGTAATGAAGTATAATCCAGAGTCAGTAACAAAAGCTCTCATCCTGTTCCAGCCCAAGGCTCCGGCTATGCCATATATGGGGCCCAGCATTGATGAAGTTTTTCCCACCTGCCCTAGGGTTACATGTGACCATCTATCTAGTTCATGCAGTGCTGCAAGAGAGGAAACATTTTTCTATAATGGAGGGTATGGTGGGTCTCCTTCAGCTGCTTAAAATCGGGCATTGTGATTGGGTGATCATCCATGGTACTCCAGATATTACCTGATGGGTTTTAGCCCACCTGGTAGGCTAGTGATGCACATGATTCTAGGATCAAATTTCTAGTATATCCAGGTCCCAGAAACCCCTGCTTTCCAGTTCAAATCATGCATCTGATCAGGCTACAAGCACACCAGGATCCCTGCTGTACTACTTTCAAGGTAGGCTTCTTTGTACTTAACATTTTGGTTCACCTTTCAAGAAAATGCAGCCTATCATTTATATACAGTTGTGCTTCCATTAGGAGAGGACAAGGCCATGTGTAGCTAGCACTGACCGCAATTAATAGGGTGTAATTCATTTTACTGAGCTAGGAGGACTACTCTGCACCCTCATAGTTAGCTCAAGCTTACTCTGTCCATTTCCGATATATTTGTAATAGACATTAAGTGACCATTTTACTATTGATTTCTATGTTAAACTACAGTGCTAGCTGTTGTTGCAATGCCGAGTTTGTTTGCTCTGATTCCAAAAAAATCCCTCCGCTAACACCTCTCCACAAGGCCCGTGTCTCCCCATGCTGGTGAGCCTCTCACTATGCGGCCCTTGCCCGCCACCCTTCACTTACAACTGTGCTGGGCCGAGCTCCTTTGGCATCCCCCAAGCATACAGGGGGATGAGCGTGGGTACGCTGGTGCCTTCAGTGGCCTTGCTCTCATTTTTTCCCCTCTCTCAAGTGCGACTGTGGTTCCTGGGCCTGCCGCACCTCCTCCTTGTGGTGCAGCACAGGCTACATGCCACAGGCTCTTGGCCTTCCTCCTCGCTCACTTCCCGCGAGCATCTGGTACAGCAAGATGCCGCTGGCCTTTCGGCCCTTCTCCTCCTACAGCACTTGCATGCTCGTGAGAGCCCACAGCTACCCCCTCAACATTCATGGAGATTCAAGGATTTTGGAGTGAGCAAGGCACAACAGGTGGGATAAGGGCCTCTCGGGGTGCCACCGGCGTGGCGCCAATATGAGAGGCCCACCTCGCTGCCTGCATGGCGATCCTGCCCTCTCCCACGGCCACATGGCCTGGCCCTTCAGCCCCTTACTGCTGCAGATGACTCTGCAGGCTGCGCTTACCTGCAGAGGATGAATAAAACAGGTGTGGCAGCATCCAGGACAGTGATGCAACACCCAGAGGCACTGCCTTCTGGTCTCTGAGGGGTTTTCTCTACAAATCTCAAAATAATCAATAATCAGGGTCCAGGGCCTACTACATAGGCATTCAGAAAAGGGAGGAATCCACATTTCTTTCCTCTGACTGCACATGCATGGCCACCGCGATCCTAAAAATACAGCTGCATTACCAAGGCAATAAGATGGGGAATAGCTACCCTCCTGTAAACCGCTGCCCAATTACAGACTTCGAGGCAGCTTACATGGGGCCCATATAGACTTTTTGCAGCCTGACACCTACTGCCATGAGGGTTCCCCTTTTCAGTCAGAGAACCTATACTGAGATACCTCCCCACCTAGGTCCATATGGGTTCCTCCCTACAGCAACCCATAGGTTCAGAGCCTTACATGCTGATGTACTGATGGTCCCTCTCCATAGTGACCTCCAGTCTACCTGTCTCCATGCAGGTCCCTCTCTATAGTGACCCCCATGAGGAGGACAGCCTGTCTCTCACATCACATCAAAAAAGCGTATCAGCAGCATGCACAGATTCGGGGCACCCACAAATTGGAGGCCCATGGTTACGAAACCCTAACAAATACGCATCAATTTTGTCATCCCCAGATGGTCAAGGCCAAGAAATGCACTGCCTGCAATGCTAAACTTCTGCCCCATGCCCAGGCCCCCTATGAGCCCCACCTCCACGACGACGATGACCTATCGATGGAACAACCCTCTGGCTTGGGCCCCAATAACCTGGGGCCCAGCGGTTCCACATGGATGGATCTGGATGCCTTCTTACTCCAGAACCAACAGGCCACAGTTGCGATGATGGAGAGTCAACAAAACTTCATGCTAAAGGTGATGGAGAAGCTAAAATCCCTCAAGCAGCACAGGACACCGACTGCACCACTTCTGGAGCCAGGCATTGCGGGGGGGGGGCCATGGAGGATCATCTGAACCTCACAGAGCCACTTCCAAACAGCCACAAGCCAGACTCTGGAGAGGACAAGGACATACCAGATGAAGAAGACGGGGCTGACACCGATGACGAGGACATGGAACCTCAATCCATTCCATCCCTCACCTCCAAACTATGCTCTTTCAACATGGTTCCAGGCCTCATGAAGATTGTCAAGGCCACTATGGGATTCGAAGTTGAGGAAAACAAGCCAGAATCAAAGTTGGAACCCATGATTCAGCAGAGGGCAACCGTTAAAGAAACATTCCTGATATGTCCAGCAATCGAGGACATCATCACCAGGGAGTGGCAATCTGCTGAGCCTAGCAGGATGTCAAAGAAGAGAAACTTGGACCGCATGTACCTGGTCCAAGAGGACAGGACCAGCAACTAGTGCACAGCCCTGACCATTGATCCTCAGGTGGCTGCACTTAGTAGAAAGACTATCTTAACATGTGGGACCATATCTTTGAAGGACCCCACAGACAAAAGAGTGGAAGATATGTTAAAGAATGCTTTTGAGACAGAGGGAATGATGGCAAAGGCATCCACTATGGCCATTTACACAGCACGGGCCCAAATACTCTGGCTAGAGGAGCTTCTTGAGCAGGCCAACCCAAAATCGAGAGAGGCGGAACTGTTGGAATACACTCTAGATGTAGCAAAACACCTAGCCGATATGGCTGTGGACTCACTCAGACTGAATGCAAGGGCCACAGCCATCACTAACTGGGCAAGAAGGGCATTGTGGCTCAAACTATGGGAGGCTGACAATGAATCCAAAACTTTACTATAAAAATTACCCATGAAGGGGAAACATGTTTTTGGGGAGGGCCTGCAGGAGTTCCTTAAGAAAAAGGAGGAGGGCAAAGAACTCCTCAAGAACAAAGGTCGGCACTCCTATCTTCCCACCACTAGGTGGAGGTTTCGGGGGGGGAACAAGTCTTACCACACACATAGAGATACCTCATACCCAACCAGTACTTTTCAAGGATGAGGTACACAGACCACACAATGTACCCCTTTCACCCACTCCTACCAGCCCTCCTCCTTCAGATCCTGCGGGTCAAGGTTCGGAGGAAGAGGTAGAGGTCAGAGAGGAAAACAGCAATGACTACTCGCACAAACCCGTTTGCAGCCAGGACTGGGTTCCCCCAGTGGGACAAAGACTATCTCTTTTCAGCCACCAGTGGTTCTACACCACCTCAGACAAGTGGGTTCAAGAGGTAGTGTCCAGAGCATACTCGATAGAGTTATCAGAGTCCCCAGTCACACACAGGTTCATCACCTCCCCCATTGCCAAAAGGAAGGCCACAGCCCAACAGGTACAACAAATCCTGTGTGATCTGCTCCACAACTGGGCCATACAGTCCATACCTCCGCACGAACAGAAGCTAGGAGTATACTCCATCTTCTTCCTCGTGCCAAAGAAATCAGGCGCCCCATCCTGGACCTTAAACACCTCAACCAGCACTTTGTCCCTCAGAGGTTCAAGATGGACACACTAAAGTCAACCCTACGGAGTATCCACGTGGGAGATTTCTTGTCCATAGATCTCAAGGATGCGTACCTCCATATTCCCATCAGACCAAAACACAAACAGTACCTCAGGTTCCACATCCTAGGCCAGCACTTCCAATATCAAGCACTACCCTTTGGTCTTACCTTGGCACCACAAGTGTTCACCAAGGTGTCGGTAGTGCTAGTGGCCAGGCTCCGAGAACAGGGTCTCGACATCATCCCATACCTGGACGACTGGCTCATTCGGGCACGCTCCAGAGAGTGCTCCCTCCAACACACCAGGCTGGCCCAGATGGCCCTTGAAGAGCATGGATGGGTGGTGAACCTAGCCAAGAGCCATCTGGTGCCCACACAACAGATAGAGCACCTAGGGGCAAACACCAACACGTTACAGGGCTGGACAAAACCATCCCACACAAGGGAGCTCAACCTGATCAGTTTGTCATGCCGACTGTGGAACTGTCATCAGGCAACCATGGGATGACTCACCCAGCTACTTGGCTACATGGCATCGTGTACTGACCTGGTACCTTGGGGCAGGTGGCACATGCGACCCCTACAGACTTACGTCCTCACATGGGGGTCTCTGAACAAATACAACCTGCATGTCGCAGTTCCGTTACCACCATCAGTGAGACGATCACTAACATGGTGGACAGTGCGCACCAATCTCACTTGAGGGGTGCCACTGGAGGCATCTTACCAGGTCTTCATAGAGATGTACGCGAGTCTTCTGGAATGGGGTGCTTGCCTAGGAGACAGGACGGCATAGGGCCAATGGACGCTATCAGAGGCCCAGTAATCCATCAATATCCTGGAGATGCGGGCAGTATACCACGTGCTCAGAGCCTTCAAGTTATCCATCGCAGGTCAGTCAGTCCTGGTTTGATCTGACAACCAAGTCACGGTGGCGTAAATCACCAAACAGGGAGGCACCAGAAGCAGAGCTATGCTGAGAGAGGTGGCAACAGTCCTCAACTGGGCACAGAACCACCTTACCCATCTTGGCACTGTTCATCTTGCCAACAAGCTCAACATTTGAGCAGACTGGCTCAGTTGACAACAAGTCCACCCAGGGTAGTGGCATCTACACCCCAACCTCTTTGATCTAATCCAGGAGATGTGGGGACCAATATCCATGGATCTCATGGCCACGGCAGAAAATGCGCAGATCAAGAGATATTAATCAAGATACAGAGATACACAGTCCCACGGGACCGACGCCCTGTCACAACCATGGCTCCAGGACCAGTCGTACATCTTCCCACCCATACCCATGCTACCACAAGTTCTAGCCAAGATCAGATCTTCAGGACAGACCATCATTCTAGTGGCACCTTACTGTCCACGAAGAGCATGGTTTGCCAGAGTGTTGGCAATGATATTGTCCAGTCTCTGGTTACCGTACAAACCCAGCATGTCAACCCAGGGACCGGTACTACACCTGGCCCCATGAATGTTAAAGCTCACAGCCTGGCTCCTGAGAGGAGGAGACTGATGAACACAGGATATCATGACTCAGTCATCTCCACAATGCTACAATCCAGATGGTCCTTGACCACTTCTACCTACGGTAGACAATGGTCGGTGTTCGGAAAGTGGTGCCGGGATCAGGGCAAGGATCTGGAGCTAGCAGACATGTCCATGATACTCTTATTCCTTCAACAAGGAATTGAGAAGGGACTGGCCCACTCCTCCCTTAGAGTGCAGCTATCGGCCATCGGGGCAGCCATTGGTCCTATGGGGGAAACAGTGCAGATGCTCACCCAGACGCATTGCATTTTCTGAGAGCAATTGAAATACTGTGACCCAGATTCAGACCATCCATCACTGCCTGGGACCTCCACTTGGTACTAGACTCCCTCAGTGCAGCCCCCTTTGAGCCACTTCAGGAAGTAGACATGTTTTGGGTTGGTCTATAGACCTGCTTCCTTGTCGAGATATGTTCAGCCCGCAGGATCAGGGAATTAGGAACACTGTCCTGCAGGGAACCCTACACGGTGTTCACCCCTCTAGGAGGTTGCCTAGGCATGGTTCCAGCCTTCCAACCAAAAGTCTCCTCCACCTTTCACAGGGAACAACCCATTGAGTTACCCACCTTTACTGGAGACACTCAACAGGGGGACAACACCGTCCCTCACCACCTAGACGTAGGGATCACCTTATCCATGTACATATCTAGGACTCTACCTCTACGCAAAACTGAGAGGTTGTTCATTGTCACAAGGGGACAAAAACAAGGAAAGGCTGCATCGAAGACTACCATTCTGGCTGGCTCAAAAGAACCATTCAGGAGGCTTACAAAGCAAAACAAATGATGCCCCTCCAAGGTATCAAGGCCCATTCCACCAGGGCAGTAGCTACTTCATGGGTGGAGAGGGCTAATGTCTCAGCAGAAGACATCTACAAGGCGGCAACTTGGACCTCCATCCATACCTTTGCCAGGCATTATAGACTAGATCACCTATACCGGCCACAGCCAACCTTTGCAACTCAGGTCCTCTCTGCCACCAGTGCTTCCTCTCACTCCTAGACCACTCTGCCTCCCTCACGTGGGTACAGTACTGCTTCTTATCTACCCATGAGGTAATGTCTGGAGTGCCATGGATGGTCAACCAATCACAATGGGTGTTTACTCACCTGGTAAAGGTGATTGTGTTGGTTGACATCCATGGCACTCCAAGACCCACCCGACCCAGCACAGTGCTCAGAAGTGATCAGGATTAGGGAATATGGACTGCCTGGGAATGACTGATTCCATTTTCTCAAAAGAGGACATCCAGGATGTCGACTGCCGACCTCCTAGGGCCCGAGTTTTAGATTGTAGTAATAGGAAAATAAAACATGGGCCTATGGCCAAAAGATTTTTTCCACATGTCGACTCACTCTGCATTATTTCTACAGGATGTTTTCTGTTTTTTCTCTTTTTCTTCGCCACTAGTGGCTGTGTTAATAACCTTACTTTCAGCTTTGGAGATTCAAACTGGAGAGCAGGGGTTTCTGGGACCTGGATATACTAGAAATTTGATCCTAGAGTCATGTGCATCACTAGCCTATCAGGTGGGCTAAAACCCATTAGGTAATGTCTGGTGTGCCATGGATGATCAACCAACACAATCACCTTTACCAGGTGAGTAAACACCCATTTCACCAGCATGTATTGTAACACTAACCATCTAAAGTTTGAAGCGGTGAGGTATGGAGCCTCAGATTTCATTCCCAGTGGCATCAGTGGGGCTAAAAGGGCAATAGTGTCCTAAAATCTTATTGGCCTCCTTTGAGATTCCTAGCCAGACAGGGGATATAAGGGGGCAATCCCACAGAATATGGATTTATGAACTAAATCCCTTCCAGGTTGGTGGCATCTCCAGCTGTTGTAATGGGTCAGCACCTTCGTCTTGCAGAGTACTGAGGGAGTCCTGTACCAAAAATGCATTATTTTATTCTGGATCAGTCTGCTCTGGGTGTCCCTATATGCAGTATAGGCAGTGTTACAACATTGTTTCCACTGAGTACCCGAGATCTGAATGTGTAGAGCATTCTCCCATTTGCTCTTTAGGAGAGGAGCTGAATTTGGCAGGGAGTCTCTTAAGAAGGAATAGATAGCCCCTGCAGTCCCTTTTTTTAAAAGAAGTATTTCTTGGTGTGAGAAGTGCCTCCCAGCCAGGATGTGTCCTGCCTTAACAGGGGCTTAACTGTGTCCTTTATTTGTAAGTATCACCAGAAGTCAGATAAGGGTAGAGACCAGCAAATTTGCGGGTTTTAGAAGGTATCTACTATCATGGTGTTAGGGATCAGGAGGTCGTTAGGAAAGTAAATTCCCCTATTAAGCCAAGTTTGACAGAGTACATGGCAGCCCCCTATCTGAATATAGGAGTTATGCCTGAGAGGGGTATGGGAGAGGGGACGAGGGTGTGCCCTTATTTTCTTATGTAGGCTTTCCCAGTATTGGCTAGAAGGGGGTAAGATGTTTTTGAAGACCAAGGGGCCTGGGGGGCCAAATTAAGGAGGCTAACAAATGGGTTGTCCAAGTTTTTGGTCTGTTTCTAGCCATTGGGGGAGCCAATGGAACAGGGTTGGAACCATTTTAGGGCCTGGGAGCATTGGTATGCTAGTTTGTATCCCTCCATCCAGGGGAGCCCCCATCCCCTTGAGTCCAATGTGCTCGGAGTGTGTTCCAGCTATAGAGCAGTCAGTTATTACCCCACAGGAAAGAGACAATCATCCCATCCAGCTTCCGGTATCAATGTTGGGATGGAATAGGGGAATGTGAGAGAGTAAGTAGAAAAATTTGGGTGCCATGGACATTTTAAAGGCAGCGATTTTCCCTGCCATAGTGAGATGCAGTTGGGTCCATCATTCTTGCTCCCCTTTATAGTCTGCTATCAAACGTCCCAGGTTTTTATCCAACCATCTTTTCGTATTAGCCCATATTTTAGCACCTAGGTAGGAGATTGTATCCTACATAGAAAGATAGAAACATAGAATTTGATGGCAGATAAGGACGCTTGGCCCACCCAGTCTGCCCATTTCCCTACCTAATGGATAAGCTGCAGATCCTAGTTAACCAATAGCCTACTTCTTCCTAACCCCACCTCCTAGAATTGCCTTATGACTGTCTCATGCATGCTTGAATTCCACCACTGTTTTTGACTCCACAACCTCCTCAGAAGGCCGTTCCATGCATCCACAACTCTCTCTGAAAAAATACTTCCTTAAATTACCTCTGAGCCGCCCCCATCTTCAAATTGTGCCCCTTGTTCTTGCACACCTCTTTTTTTGAAAGATGCTACCCTCTTGGACTTTGTTGATTCCCTTGAGGTACTTGAAAGTTTCTATCATGTCCCCCCTCTCCCTCCTTTCCTCGAGGCTATACATATTAAGCTCCTTAAGTCTCTCTTCATATGTCTTCTGGTGCAGACTCTGCACCATTTTAGTTGCCCTCCTCTGGACAGCTTCCATTCTGTCTATGTCTTTGTGGAGATTGGGTCTCCAGAACTGCATGCAGTACTCCAGATGGGGTCTCACCAGCTGTCTGTACAGAGGGATAATAACTTCCTGTTTTCTACTGGTGATGCCTCTCCCTATGCATCCCAGTATCCCCCCAGCCCTCCTTGCTGCCCTCTCACATTGCTTGCCCACCTTTAGATCATCTAATATGACTACCATGAGTCCCTTTCCATTTTGTTGTTGTTAGTATCTCACCCCATTGTGTACTCTTCCCTGGGTTCTTGTTTCCTATGTGTGCATTACTTGCACTTCTTAGCATTGAATCTAAGCTGCCATACATTTGACCATTCCTCTAACTCAAGTCCCTTCTCATCCTTTCCACCCCACCTTGTGCATCAACTCTGTTGCAGATCTTTGTGTCATCTGCAAAGAGACTACTTTCCTTCAGTCCCTCTGCAATGTCACTTATAAAGACATTGAAGAGGACTGGTCTAATTCTAAACCCTGCCGTACCCCACTAGTAACCCCCCTTTCTTCAGAGCGGACTCCATTTACTATTACTCTCTGTGTCCTATTCTCCAGCCAATTCTTTACCCAGGCTGTCAGCTTGGGACGCGTTCCCAGGCTGGATAACTTGTATATTAATCTTTTGCATGGGACTGTGTCAAATGCCTTGCTAAAGTCTAGGTAGGCCATATCCACAGCCCCTCCCTGATCTAATACTTTGGTCACCCAGTCCAAGAAATCCATCAGATTCATCTGGCATGACCTTCCCGCTGTGAATCCATGTTGCCTTGGGTCCTGTGCCCCTCTAGCCTCTAGATACTCGACAGTTCTTTCCTTCAGAAGTGATTCCATAATTTTACTTATCACTGAGGTTAAACTAACAGGTCTGTAGTTTCCTGCTTCTGCCTTGCTCCCACTTTTGTGAAGGGGAATCACATCTGCCCTCCTCCAGTGCTCGGGTACCACCCCATCCTCCCATGATTTGTTAAAGAGGGTAGTCAGTGGTGTCACTAGTTCTACCCTTAGTTCCTTTAGAATTCTGGAATGAATCCCATCAGGCCCCATTGCTTTGTCCTCCTTCAGTTTTAAGAGTTCTTTCAGAACCCTTTCTTCTGTAAATGGGCTGGTATCAACTTCTGTATCCAGAGTGTTTCTACTGTTTGTTTTAGGTACCTCCCCCTCTTCATTTGTAAATACTGAGCAAAAATATTTGTTTAGTATCTCTGCCTTTCACAGTCACCTCTGCCACCCTCCCTCCCCTTTATTAAGCCTCACTATCCCTCCCTCAGCCTTCCTTCACTCCCTGATGTAGCCTACAAAGGTTTTATCCCCCTTCTTAATTGAGTTGGCTATCTTTTCCTCAGTTTGGGCCTTTGCTGTTCTGACTGCCTTCCCAGCTTCCTTTTGCTTTAACTGATACAGTTCTCTGTCCTGCTCCTTCTGTGATTCCTTGTACTTCCTGAATGTTTTATTTTTCTCTTGAACCTTCACTGCCACTTCCTTTGAGAACCATAGTGGTTTCTTACATCATTTTGTTTTGTTTATTTGCTTCACACAAAGGCTTGTTACCTCTGTGATGGCAGTTTTTATTATTCCCCTGAGACCAATTAAGGCATATTTGAGGAATACTGCCAGGGTGGCATGCCGAATTAAGGGGGAGTATCTCAGTTTTGCTTTGATTGACTTTTAGGCTTGAAAGATGCTTGCGTTGATTTAGGAGGGACATTAAGGGGGGATGGAGGAACAAGTGACCTCTAAGGGCACCAACAGATCACCAGTGTACATCAGAGTGAAGTAGTGGATTTCTCCCAGCTGGATCCCTGTGATATTTGTGTTTTGATGGATAGTGGAATCCAGAGGTTTGACTGCCAGAACAAATAGTAGGGGAGAAAGGGGACACTCCTACCTGGTGTCTCTGTGAAGAGAGAAAGGATCAGATAACATGGAGTTAGTTAACATCCAAGATTGGGGGGAGGTATAGAGAGCCTTAATGGTGGCCAGAAAGTGTTGTCCAAAGCCAAAACACTCAAGGACGGTATGCAGGTAGTCCCATTCAATGGAATTGAATGTCTTCTCAAAATCTATTGCCAGGGCAGCTGCCAAAGTGGTCACTTGTTTGGTTAATGGAGTGAGATTGAGAAGGGTTCGTATGTAGTCTGTGCTATAGCATCCTTGAATGAAATTGACTTGGGAGAGATGAATCAGAGAAGGCAGGAGGGGGTTTAGTCTATTGGCAAGAGCTCTGTCATATACCTTACTATAGGAGTTGATTAGGGAAATGTGGTAACTGGCTGCCTCAGTGGAATTCTTTACTTTCTTAGGAAGAACAGTAATTATAGCTTCCCTGAGGGAGAGTGGTAACATGTCTTTGTCTGTGAACCCAGTAAACATTTGGCTAAGTAGGGGATGATCATAGGTGCCATGGCTTATACGAACTCCACAGAGAATCCATCCCCACCAGATGCCTTCCCAGTTTTAAGAGATGACAAGGCAGTCAATACCTCTGTGGTGGTAAGGGGGGCATCCAAGGTCTCCCTTTGGGCTGGTGTCAGTTTGGGAAGAGATAATTTGTCCAGGAATTGCTGAGTGTCAGATCTCGCGTTGGGGTGAGAGGAGGTGCAGAACTGTGAATAAAAGGCAGACATTATCTCATTCACCTCCTGCACCTTAGTTTTGTATCTTGCAAGATATAGGGTCCTTCAGCCTGGTGATAAATCTAGTTGCCTGTTGCTTCCTAATCTGGTAGGCTAGTATTTTCCCTCTTTTGTCCCCCACTTCCAATATGTGTGTCATACTCTCAGCAAGGCCAGATCAGCTTTCCTTGACAGAAGCTCATTGATCTTCAGTTGGGGTGTTAGGACCTGTCTGCCAAGAGAAGAATGGAGGGCAGGGTGGGAGCTTACTCAGCTGAAGCAAATTCCCCTTCCAGACTAGTTAATTCCTTCTCTCTTTCCTTTCTCCTGTGTGATGCATACCCAATGATCTTCCCCCGCAATATGGCTTTGTATGCTTCCCATGTATTTTGAGCTGAGGTGTCTGATGTGGGGTTATCCAGTAGAAAGAGGTTAGTTTCAGATTTGTCCCATTGCAGAAACTTGGGGTCCTGTATGAAGAGTGGGCCAAGATGCCAAGTGGGGGAACTGGGAATAGAATCACCCCAGGCTATGAGCAGTTGGACTGGGGTGTGGTCTGAGATGACCATGGGAAGGATTCTGGAGTTGGTGACTGATTGAGTAAGATTCTGTGATATCAACCAGAAATCTAGTCTGCTGAAGGAGACATGCACCCCAGAATGAAAGGTGTAATCCCGTTCCTTGGGGTGAATGAGGAACCAAATAACAACCAGTTGGAATTCTGAGCACAATCTATATACGGCCTGAACCTCTCTGTTATGAGTCTCCATACCCTGGTCACTTCTGTCCAGTAATGGTATCAGTGTGAGATTAAAATCTCCACCAACAATAATAGAGGTGCCAGGCTTACTCATGGCTTCTATGCTGGTTGTTAGATCCACACAAAAAAAGGGGTTCATCTTCATTCAGGGCATAAATATTTACCAGGGGAACATTGCTTTTGGGGGTATTGGCCAGGGCTAAGACCCAGCGGCCTTCGGGAATAGATGTACTCTGCAGAATAGACATGGGTAGGGTTTTGTGTATCAGGGTGGCTACACCTCACTTTCTCATAGGGGTACTAGCATGGAGCTTTATTCCCACCCAGTCTCTCACCAAGTAAGCTTTGTCTCCTGCAAAAAGGCAACCTGTGCCCTTAGTCTTTTCAACTGTGTCAATACTTTTTTCCTCTTCAACAGAGGGTTAAGACCCCTGACATTCGAGATAATGAAAGATATTTCAGCCATTGTCAAGAGGGTTGTAGAAAGCCAACGAAAATATGATCGAGACAATTAGAAAGAGCATGGGGTCATTGAGACAGAAAATTACAAGGACAAAGTCCCACAGCAGGGAGGGCAAAAGCAGAGAGAGCAAAACAGCAGGACGGTACATGGTAGAACATACTAACCTACATACTGTATATATATATAATATTCAGCAAGTAGCCAATTGAAGTGCAGCAATAGCAGTAATATAACGACAGAAGTAACATAAAAACTATTTACAGAGAATGATCCAAAATTCACATCAGTAGAGGTCAGTTTAATGGGGCGAGGATAAAAACACCTCTCCGCCCCAACCCACCTGCCCATTGGGTGTGGGAGGTTAGTCTCTAGGGATCACTACAGGATCCTGATCCTTTTAGTGTGTGGAGAGGATAGAAGCTGTGTAGGCAGGATCTTAGCTGGCTGAGCCAGACCTAGGGGAATGTGGAAAAAGGAAATTGACAGAATGTACCCTTTCTTGTGGGTGACCCTGGTTTGCTTGCCTACCGGGTATAACTTACTGAGATTTCTGGATACTAGACAGTTAAGTCTGTAGGGCTGACTTCTCCTATTTAGAGGTATACCACTCCCTGCGGAGAGTCTGGTTGCCCCTCTGGAATCACCACCCCAACAAAGTGGGGGTGGGGTGCTGCGGTAAATGAAGCTAGGAGAGGTTTAATAGGTAGCAATAGCAAGCAGAAAATAAAAACATTCCTCCAAATCCCCACAATCCTGTGGGGAAGAGAGATATGGAGGGGAGGGGGAACCTTCTAGAATAGAGGTATTCTCCAAATTTCATTTCCAAGTGGCAGAAAACTGGGATAGGATAGTGTTGAGAGGTCTAAACCTCACTTTCAGATTCTTGACGATATTGGGAATGCAAGTAATCACAAACATGTTGCATTAGAGTAATAAACAAGTTTATTACTACCAAAGGGATAAATCACAGTTGCCCTAAGCACTTCTTACCAGTACGAACTGGGAGCCAGTGCTAAGTGTTCCCTACACCTTGAGGTTTCTCTGTAGTCTCTTGGGGTCTCTTGGGGCTCCGAGGTGTTAAGCTTGTGCATTATATTATATACCTATGATAATTACTATGGTTACCAAAAGATAGAAACATTTCTAGTTACAGAGATGAGCCCTATTGGCTAAATTAGAGGTGGCTCCACGGTCCAAGATAACATTATACAATTTCTGTAAAGTCATCAGTTTGAGAACAAAAGAGTTCTTATACAGAGTCTTACATAACTAAGTGTAGTAGTACAAATCACCAAAAGATGGCAATGCTGTCTTACATATTATAATTATTTCAAGGACAGGTGTCTTGGCATCTTACAAGTAAGAAATAGACAGAAAATTCATGGTAAAATATATGTGTTTTAGCAAGCAAAGTGGATTACAACAATATGCATTCATATCCTGACATCTACTCTTATACGGTAGATGCCCTTAGCCCTATATATTAGTATAACCTATGCTTAAGCATTAGCTGTCTATGCTGTACCTCTGAGGGTACCAATTAGGGTGCAGGGACCTCGTGTAACAATTCCCCCCTTGTTGCCTGCAAGGGCAACACAGGCATGCATCTAGGGAAAGGACAGGAGCAGTGGTCTTTTACAATCACGACGCGCAAGCCTTGTAAAGGAACTTGAGCTGCTCACGGAGTTGGCGTAGTGTACGTCGTAGACAGCAAAGCATAATAATCAAAGTGAAAATCAAAAATGCTTGTATAATAACAAAACCTTGAAAAGTGATTTCTAACCAGGTGTTAGTTAATGCGTTATTCATATCTCCATCATTAATCAGGTCAAGAACAGCTTCATTGGCTTTGGTAATATTATTGCTGATGTGGATGAAGTGTGTGTCTTTCCTGTCTAAAAGTGATTTCAATGTAAGTGTAAGTGGGTCTATGTGTACATTAAAGTATGGCAAGTACTCTGATAGTGTGAGTAGATAATCTAGGTTACCATCAATAATGTCTGCATCAATAAGGGGGACGAGGGTTATAACAGTATGTCCAATAACAGTCTTCAGGTGGGGAACAAAACAGAAATTGGGGTAATCAATAGTACAAGTAACAGAACCATATGTGTAAGTCTTATGATTGGTGACAACGCAATATTCTCCATCAGAATTGTACTGTGAGCGCACAGTAGGCAGTCTCCACTTTTGCAACTGGACAGGGCAAGTGTAGGTCGTCTTTGAAATCCGTGTTGACTGGCGATGAACCTCCTCATGATAGGATTGGTATAGCTGATCCGGAGCTGGAGTTGAGTCGAAAGAGTTCGTGCCATTCACAGTGATGTCATCATCCACAGTGAAAGTTCAATCAATGCTGTCTGGAGAGTAGCCACAAACAGGCCATATTACATCAAACGCATCACAGCGGCACAGATAGATATATTGCTTTTTCACACAGCAGTCCATGTGCGGAGCCACCCAGGCATCCAGGAAAGAATGGTAGACCAGTAGAGGTGGTAGATCCAGGCGTTCTTGGTAGATGTCTTCGTCCAAATGCCCTCTGGAATGTACCAGTGCAAGCTTGTCAAACAAAGCTGTAGTAGGATCAAAATGTGGTAAGGAGACAGTGAAAGAAACAAACATGGTATCTGTTATGGAACATTTCTTAGCAGTAAAACAAGGACCAGTATTAGGGTGTCTGGTCACAAACCCCAAATTCCTAGCCGTGGAAAGAGAAATAGTCAAAGTCGTTGCATACACATGGAAACACAGCTAGTGGTTTTACACCTTGGATAATACTATTTGGAAATACGTCTTTCATGTATGATGTCAGGGATTCTTCCAGATTCTAGATCACGGAAGAGGTTGTTGATGGTAGTAATAATGTAGGAGCCATAAGCAGAGCAGAGTATCTCCCTAGCAATGTATTGTTTATCTGATTCTCTATTGTTCTGTTGTATGAGTGCATTGATCTTGTCTTTAGAATTAGTAAATGCCTTAGCAATGTCATGCATGTTATATACAGTGTATATTTCTTCCTGAATAAGGCCATCCACACCATGCAATTATGGAGGTAAAACATTATTAACCAAGCCAGTGGAGAACTTAGCAGAATGACTTTTGATAGCAGCAATGTCTGCTTTATTCCAAATAGACATAGCAGTACCAAAAAGACCTGTGACAGAACCTGTGGCACCTGTGACATCAGAACTGTCAACTTCACATTTGGTACGTTTATGATTCAAATTATCAGGAGAGGGCTTCCTCCTGAAATTGCCTCTATGTTCAGTAGAATAGACCCCAGCAAAAGGATCCTGCGTATGAATCTAAAATGCAGCTAAGCTATCAAGCAATAATGTACTATAAAATGCTGATGTGTCAGTATTGTGACACATATCAAACTCTTTCATATTCCAGTAAGTAAGATTAAACAAAACAGGTATATGCATAAAGCATAAGTTATTAATCAAATAACCTGGGAGGGCAGTGGCTGTGAGACTACTACGGGTACCAGGGTAATGCTTTGGACATTCCAAAAGCTGTTTATTAGTAGGCGGTAACACAGAGAGGTACATGGCTGCAGAAGCCATGTGGTGTATAGCACAACATCTGCGAGCAGAATCCTTGGACAAAGAATTACAGTAAGAAGGATCTATTAAGGCAGTTGTATTGTACAAACCAGAATGTCTTAATGCAGTTTGTAACAAGGACAGTGAACCATTTGGGGATAATTTAGCATTGGGCCAACCCTGAAAAGTTCCTTTGGAGAGTTTGGCCACAGGGAGAATTTGTCCTTGTGATGTGGTTTGCCACGCAATTTGAAGGGTAGATTTATCAGGAGCAACCCAGGCAGTGAAGTGCGCATCGGAATCTTCCTGGACAGTGATCATGCTATCTGGTATATTGATGGATACTCCCTCTGGAGGAGGTGCTGGAGGGTCGAGGTGTTGTAGGAGGTCCGGTACCGTGCCTTGGATGCAGGGGATCACTCCTGAGAGGAGGAAATAAAGGAACAAGATAGCCATCTTGTCAGTGTATCTGAAAAGGAAGATCAAAGATTAGTATGTTAGTACAATTCCACCCAATGGGGTGAGGAAAAGTAAGTTAAGCTCCTTTATACAGTTTCAGCTGGTTTGCATGTAACCATTTGTCAGTCAATTTGTTGTTATGAAGGAGTCTAACCTGATAGACTGCTGGACTGAGCTTGTTGACAATGGAGTATGGGCCTTCCCACTTATTGGAGAAGGAGTGGGTGGGATGTGCAAATCGAAGTACCATTACCTGATCTCCAACCTGCCAATCCACTTCTTGTGAGTGTTTATAAAATTGTATTTTGGATTGTTGCTGGGCTTTGCCCATGCAATTCGCAGCATACAAGTGTGCGTGTATAAGGTCTTTTCTAAGTTTTTCCACATACTGATCCACAGACATGTGGTCTGCAGTAGGGGTGTGTAGGTCAAACAAAAGGTGTTCAGGTAATCTCATCTGTCTACCAGTCATCACCTCAAAGGGTATGAGATGGGTGGTGGCAAAGGGTGTGCCCCTGATTGCCATAAGGAGTAAAGGCAATAGGGAATCCCAGATTTTGGGATTGTCCTCAATAAATTTGGAAAGCATTTGCTTAATCCGTCTGTTGGCTATTTCTATTTGACCTGAAGATTGAGGATGGTAAGGCATTTGGAACTTCTGCTGAACTCAGAGGAGTTCAAGGGATTCTTTCATCAACTCACCTGTAAAACTGGTTCCTTTGTCAGAGTCTACCTTGAGGGGTAGACCCCACCTGGAGGAAAATCTGTTCCACCAGGATTTTGGCAGTAGTCTTCGCTGTACATGTCTTAGTGGGAAAAGCCTCTACCCACTTTGAGAAGATGTCAGTTACCACAAGGGCATACTTATTATTTCTGCTGGTATTGGTCAGAGGGCCAATGAAATCAATTTGGATGGCATGCCAAGGGCTAGAATGTCTTTGTGGCAAAAGTTTGGCATTTTGTTTGGTTGGGATGGGGTTGTTTTGTGCACAAACAAGGCAGTTGTCTATATATTGTTTAACGTCTTTAGTGATACCAGGCCACCAGGCGGTGGTCTTGAGTTGCTGGAGGGTATTTTCTGCTCCCTGGTGTCCACCAGTAGGAGTGTCATGCGCTTGGTGCAAAAATTCAGATCTTAGGTGTCTGGGGACAACTCACAACTTGATGGGAGAGTCATCTGGTTGAAACCAAATGAGCTTGTCATCTGGGGACAAGCGTAACTTACCGTCATGTCTCCGATAAGGGTTATGTGTAGGAAGTTTTTCTTCAGTACCTTTATCAAGGAATCTGAACACTTCTTTGAGTTCGGTGTCCAGCTGTTGGGCTGCAGAGAGGTCCAAGGGAGAAAAAGATTCAGATTTCTTCTTTAGTGCTGCAATGTGTACAGCTGCATTAGCCTCTGGATGTTCCATCATCCAGACGTCCCCCCCTTGGGCCCCTTCCTTAGCAAGGGTATCTGCTGTGTCATTGAAGGCATGATAGGGATCATGAAGAGAGTGGGCTTTAACCTTGTGTACATAAAGTTTGTGTGCAAATTTCTGTGCCAGTGCATGTATGTATATTACCAATTCTTTGTACTTCACTGGACTGCCATCAGAAGAGAGGAAGGAGTTCTTCTGCCAGAAGGGAAGAAATTCTGTAAGGGAACAACAAACCTAGTTAGAGTCTATAAAAATGATGGGATCCTGGGTTCCATTTGGATGAACTCAAAGGCACAGGCCACTGCTGCCATCTCTGCGTACTGTGATGAAGCTACACTACAGCGTTTAGATATCTTGACAGTGTTCCCATAAGGGTAGATCACCAAAATACCCATCCCTGCAATTTGTTCTCCCTGATAGTAGGATGCTGAACCATCAGTAAAGATACAGCACAAAGAGGTACTCTCGAGTACTTGTGGTGTGGCAGGGAAGAAAGGACCTGGATCTGGAAGATCAGGTGACTGTAGTGTACAGTCATGGGGTTCTCCTGGAAAGGAGACCATGAGCTAGCATAGATGGAACTTTAGTTGGGTGGACCTGTATTTCCCTGTCCTGGAGAAGAAGTGACCAGTGTGTCAGCCTGGTGTTAGAGGCTGACCCATCCTTCACTCTGTCTGATAGCAAAAAGGTAGTCGGTGTATGGTTAGTGTTAATGATCAGTGGTGAGTACCCAGTGATATACAGAAAGTGCTTGACAGCCCAGTAGGTGGCCAGAAGGTTCCTTTCACAAAGGCCGTGATTTGTTCCGCTAGTCAAGAGCTGTGAGGCATATGCACGCGCCTTAAGGTGCCATGTAATTGGGCTAGAACTGCTGACATAGCAATGTCAGAGGTAGCAACTCAGATGAAATGATAGTGCTGGATTGGGGTTAACCAGTGCTGGGACGGAGGCCAAGACCTGCTTCAGTGATGTCACAGCCTGGGTATGAATAGGGCCCCAAGTCCATGGTACATCCTTTTTGAGTAATTCATACAGAGGAGCAGCTTTCTGAGCAAAAGCACAAATGAAATCTCTCGAATAGTTTACCATACCTAGGAACCTTCGAAGAGTTGCTACACTGGTAGGTAATGGCAAGTCTTGCAATCCCTGTACCTTCTTCCAGGTAGGGCTATGACCTTGGTCAGTTATTTTTAGACCCAGAAAGAGTACTTCTTTCTGACACAATTGTGCTTTTGCTGGGTTACATTTCAGGCCAGCTTTCTGGATGAGAGTCAATAGTTCATCCAAGAGATCCAGATGTTGTTCCTGTGTGGCTGTGGCCAACAACAGGTCATCCACATATTGTAGGAGACATTGGGGGGTAGAGAAACTCTCGAGGGCATCCATCATATGGAGATGGAAGAGGGATGGACTGTTATGGAATCCCTGTGGCAAGCAAGTCCACGTGTACTGTCTTCCTTCAAAGGTGAAGGTGAATTTATATTGACTCTTAAGGGCCAATGGCAGTGACCAAAAACCATTGGAGATATCCAAGGCACTGAACCATTTCAGGTCAGGGGTTAGAAGTCGTAGCACATCTGGTGCTGATGCCACAGTTGGAGAACAACTGGGGGTGACCTGATTCAGTTTCCTGTAGTCAATAGTAAGTCTCCAGGTGCCTGTGGGTTTTTTCATGGGCCATACTGGGGAGTTGGCAGTGGAAACACAGGTTCTGATTACTCCTTGCTTAAGGAGTGACTTGTTTCTCTGAGGGAAGGCAAGGCCTCAGTTGGGAAAGGATACTGCATTTGCCTCTCATGTGCTGGGCCTGGCACTTCAATGATGGTGTGCATTCTACCACAGTCATGTTTGTTAACTGCAAATGCTTCCAAATGTCATTGCAGAATAGGTAGGAGTTTTGGGAAAAGTTCATGATTCTTGAACAAATCAATGACGTCATACTCTTTGTCATTGGCAGATATCGTTGCCACAACATGTGAGTCAGGAATCAAAATGGTATGGTATTGACCTTGAATCTGTATCAGTAGCATGTTAGCTAGGTCCACCACACAGCCGTGTGGCGCAAGGAAGTCGATTCCTATAATACTAGGATGATCATGCAGTACCATCAGTTGGAAAGTGTGTGAGGCCTTTAAGTGGCCTAACTCTACCTGTAAGGGTAGAGAACGGTATGCAGGCAGCCTAGTACCATCGACTCCTGACATATTGGTCTTCCATCCAGTAGATCAAGGGGACGTGTCTGGGTGTTGGTCATGTAGCACAGATACAGCTGCACCTGTATCTAGCAAAGCTACTAGTTGGCGGCCCCTGACCTCGGCCTCGGTGCAGGGCCTTCCGGTTGTATCCAAGACCAGCTTGTTTACAATATGGACTTGGGCCTATAATTGTGAATCCGTATTGCCAGAAGCAGGCAGAGGCTGGGCCTGACTTGCGTGAATGACTTCACCATGCTGTACTGATGCTATATAGGGAGGAGCTTCTGGGTTCAGGCCTGTATAGGCCTGGGAGCCTGTACCTCTGGTGTCTCCATGGCCAGTTGTGGCCTGGGCTGCTGGTTGTACCGCCGCAAGGGTCTGAGTGGGAACAGCATCTGCCACAGAGTGCACCTGTCCCAGGAGCTCTCGAAATTTCTGATTTTCTTCGTCTATCTCCCTATATGAAGGACCCGTTCTCTGTTGTGGTTTACCTCTATCCTTATGCTTCCTGTTCTTGTGCCAATTCTGGTTCCCACCCCATTGCTGTTGTTGATGCGGTTGTTGTTGGGCCTGTTGGGGGTGTTGGTTACCAGCAGGAGGGGCTGGCAGATATTGAGCCTGTTGGCGTTGAGCCTGCCCTTCCACTGTGTAGTGTGTCGTGGTCCCTGAGGCGGGTTCCAAGGCAACTATCTTCTTGGAACTGGACCCCAAATCACGGATATACAGTTGATACACCCTCTCGGTTTTCGAAGAATATTGGCAAACCTATCCGTGATTTGGGTAAATGGTTGGCTCTACCTTTTCTCGTACTGCAGGAATCATGTTCCTAAGGAACAATGTCTTATATTCAATAAGATCTACATCGCAGCTTCTTGTGCCAGATGGTTTCCTGCTCGGTAGGCCATCCAGAGTCTCTGGTGGTAAGTCACTGGACTTTCTTTCGCATTCTGCTTCACAGGATATGCTAACATCACTCCTACTACACCTGGGCTGTGAGCAGAAATGAGGCTCAGCTGCAACTTCGTCAAGGTAGCCTTCCCATCCTGGCGAACAGCTTCAGGAGTTTGGCCCACAAACCAGGATCGATGGTCTGGCGAGTATTTGGACCTGATATTCTGCAGCAATGCTGAGCATCTCTCATTTAGAATGTACCTTTTCAAGTGACAGCTGAGGTTGTCGGACGGGCTCATCCGACCAATACTGTCAGCAATTTGCTGAACAGAGTAGGCCATTTGTAGGGGATTAGTGGGTCGATCAAGCACAGGTAGAGTGTCTCGAGCACCATCCAAGGCTGCATGAACTGCAGCTTCAGCTGCAGTGCAGACATTACCTTCCTGAGTGCCAGCTTCTTGAAAAAGCTGCCTAATCTGGTTTTTAATAGCCTTCATGCTTCTTTCAGGAAGGGGAACATTGCCTAATGCTCTATCAATCATGGTTTCTATCTCTTGCCTGTCTTCCACATTAATAATGGCTACCAGAGGCGCCGTCGGGACCAGGCTTGAGCCTGCTCCCCTATCATGGGCGCCACCATGTTGGCGTTTCCCATGATGAGCATCACGACGTCGCCGATGTGTGACCTGGGGAGTTGGGGGCGGGGACCCGCCATGCTGTGGATGGCTGGGTGAGGAGTCTGGGCCATAGTAGGGGTGTGACTGGGCGTTGTATTGTGAAATGTCATCATTAGATAACTCCCCTTCTGATGGCGAATGAAAGTCAGGGCTATGCCTCCCATGGCCTTAACATGGCTAACCAGAACCTCTGCTGATGGCGCAGTGTCACCATCTTAGTTCTACATTCATTGTGGTCACACTTGCAACATCCATATCAACCTGTTCTTGCTTTTGCTTTTGCAAAAACTTCGATGTCTTTGACGCATGATTCGCGATTGTCCTATAGCTACTTCTAAGTCATTACGTTACCTGGTTGATCTCGTCCTGAAGCTCACCCATATCATCACTCAACTGAGCATTCGCAGCACTCAGCAAATCATTCATTTGCACAACCTGACTCTTATCCTGTCTCAAACTTTCACACTCTTGCTTCAACATACATAGTTCCTGTTCACCCGCCTGGGCTGAATGATGCAATAGTGAATCCTTTTCGTTCCACAGAGTTTGGAGTTTAGACTCCAAGTTCTGCTGCAATCTAATACATTCTGTTTCCTGCAAACCCATCTCTTGCTTAAGAGACAAAATTTGCAGATCAAGGGTTCGAAACCTCACTTCGGAGGCTTCCAAAGCAGCATTGAGAGCTGTAACCATCAACCCTTTAGCATGTCGCTTATTGGTGGATTGTCTCATCTCTGTGTACTGGGTTGAGATCCCCAGTACAGGGTTATCAGATTGACTTGTGTCCCGTACGAAGTCAGCCCATCCTCCATGGGAGGCAAGGAAATTCGAGACATTGAGTCTCAGTTCTGCTCAGATGTCTGATACTGTGGCCATACGTGGGAGAGAGCGAAAATTCAAACTGTGAAAAGACGGCGTGCTGCGTGTCGATCCACAGCACAGTACTTTAAACACAGCCAGGCTACGGTATTAGTTGCAGGCTTGCAATTCAAAGCTGCTATGGAGTGGGTGAAGACGGCATCGACACACCCAAAAGTCAGCCAGACTTTGCAAGTAAATACAGGCTAGTTGTAAAATGGGAGAGGTGATATGGGAATGTACACCTACTGTCCCCGTGTGAAAGGGAAAAATTTTTAAGCAACAAGTGAAAACTTACAAACACCAAATATCGCCTGCACACGGTCGCCAATTTGTTGAGAGGTCTAAACCTCACTTTCAGATTCTTGACGATATTGGGAATGCAAGTAATCACAAACATGTTGCATTAGAGTAATAAACAAGTTTATTACTACCAAAGGGATAAATCACATTTGCCCTAAGCACTTCTTACCAATACGAACTGGGAGCCAGTGCTAAGCGTTCCCTACACCTTGAGGTTTCTCTGTAGTCTCTTGGAGTCTCTTGGGTCTCCGAGGTGTAAAGCTTGTGCATTACATTATATACCTATGATAGTTACTATGGTTACCAAAAGATAGAAACATTTCTAGTTACAGAGATGAGCCCTATTGGCTAAATTAGAGGTGGCTCCACGGTCCAAGATAACATTATACAATTTCTGTAAAGTCATCAGTTTGAGAACAAAAGAGTTCTTATACAGATCTTACATAACTAAGTGTAGTAGTACAAATCACCAAAGATGGCAATGCCGTCTTACATATTATAATTACTTCAAGGACAGGTGTCTTGGCATCTTACAAGTAAGAAATAGACAGAAAATACATGGTAAAATATGTGTTTTTAAGCAAAGCGGATTACAACAATATGCATTCATATCCTGACATCTACTCTTATACGGTATATGCCCTTGGCCTATATATTAGTATAACCTATGTAGCATTATGTCTCGCTGTACCTCTGAGGTACCAATTAGGGTGCATGGATCTCGTGTAACAATAGCATAGTCTAGACAAGTCCCCTTGCATTAGACTTGGGAGTATGTAAACAGTAACATCAGACTTTGAACATCTTTACACTTCATATTAAACAGAGTATATTCAGAAAGCATTATTTTTATTTAGTGTCCCAGATGTATTCTTCAGGCGACAGGGCAAAAGCAATAAAGCAAGAACCCTGGCTGATGAGCAGTAAGCTAACCTAAAACTGATCCGTCTTACCCATATTAAGCTAAGATATTAATTCTTGGGTGAAACCCTAGAACCAGTACCCATGCCTGACCTCAGAAAACTGAACAAAAAGGACACTTATCTATCACGGTCAAATGGTGTCTGTGCCTGGGGATTCACAGGTCTTGGAGCTGGGTGAGGTGCCATCTTCTCTGGACCATAATCCCTGGTTTGTGGTTTGCGATGTGCTGGAGGAGAGGCTGTACTGTGATGCTCCTCCGCAGGTGCTTGCAGTTGTTCAGTTTCAGTTATGGAGGCATCATGCACCATCTCCTCCGGATACTCTGAAAACTTTGCAGGGTTGCTCCATTCCACCAGAGTAAGTAGCGGTTCGGAGAAGCAAATTTGTCAAAGCTAGAATCTTGAGATCCCTCTGTTTTGGTCTGTCAGTATCCTGGTTCTATGTCTCAACCATGAGGATGGATCCTTCTCGCATGTTTCCCAGATTATTGGCACTTGCGAGACCTGGCTGGTAGGCTGTGGGCCGACCCCTGGAAGTTGTAACTGCATTGGAGCTCCAGTTCCAGTTCCAGTGGAGGTATACCAATCGACTATTCTGAAGGCCTGATGTTGTCAGAGGCTTTGTTTTGGTGTGTCATATGGTCAGTTCTGCTGTATGGTGGCCTGTTATGTTTTAGATACTCTGTAAGTGCATCTGGTTTGAGAAGGACATTTGAGCTCCATTCACCTCCAGTTGCATTGTAGCAGGATACCATAGAGAAAAAAGGATTCCCATCATATGCATCATGCGGCTGCATTCTGTGTATTCTTTGTGCTTTGCTGCCAACTCCCTGGAATAGTCCTGGAATATTAGGATTTTGTGGCCTTGCCATGATAAAGCCCCTAGTTCACGGGCCCTAGAGGACATCCACTCTTTGTCTGCAAAATTTAGGATCTGAGCCATGAGGGGCCTAGACCATTCTCCTGGTTTTGGTGGTGGATTAAGTGTCTGGTGAGCTCTCTCAATTGTAAGGCCCAGATTTCAGGCAGGACATCATAGAGGAAGTCTGCAGGGAGCCCTCTTTCTGCACCCTCGGGAAGCCCAAAGTAATGAGTTATTGTGCCTGCTTCTATTTTCGATGTCATCAATTTTATTTTGTAACTTATGAATAGTCTTGTCTTGGTCTCATACCAGAGCCATAAGGGAGTCAATATTTCCAGAATTGCAGTGGGCTTCTGTTTTTTGGACCCATGCATCCATTTGTTGGTGGCCAAAGTTGTATTGTTGGAGGCCAGGGTGACTTCGGCCATACGCTGCATCAGTGTGGTGAATATGTCACTGATCTACCTCATGGAGAGGTCTGTGGCTGTGTCAGGCCCTCAGCACTGCTATATGTTGAGGTGCTACATTTGTTTTTGAGCCGACCAACACAGAAAACCAAAGGCGAACAGCGAATGAAATGAATCACATTGTTCCCGGGTGCTGCTGGATAGAAAGGCTGTACAGCACCAGTGGAATACGTTCATTTACAGGGTGCAAATAGGAGATTGAGAACCCCAGGTCGGCGGCGCTGTGGAATCAGGCAGCCATCATGGTAGAAGTGAAGCTACACCCCCCCAGGAGAATCATTTCAGCATCTGGGCAGTAGCATATGTCCACTTATATCCCTCCATCCATGGCAGACCCCAGACCCCTAATTTCCAGTGGTCTCTGAATTTATTCCTACTATACCGGAGTTTGCTTTCATCCCAGATAAACTCACCAAAAGTGTTGTCTGTAGTCTTGTACCATGTAGCTGGGAGAGCTAATGGGATATGTGAAATAGTGTATAGAAGTTTGGGTGCCAAGATCATTTTAATTGCAGAGATTTTTCCTGCAAGTGTAAGATGTATGGCCTGCCACCTCTCAAGTTCAGTTTTTAGCTCAGCCACAAGAGGTTCCAGGTTTAAGTCCCATATTTTGGTCAGATCAGGGGATAGGTGTATCCCAAGATACACCTAGGCATCTGATGACCAATGAAAACCATATGATGCCACATGGGCTGGGGTTCAGGCCAGATTCAAGGGGAGTGCTTCCGTCTTTGAACGATTCATTTTTAAACTGGAATATTTTGTAAAATCTGCAAGTAGGGCGAGTAAGGCTGAGAGTGATGTTTCTACATCTGCTAGTGGGACTAGGATGTTGTCAGCATACATGAAAGTAGCATAGGAGATGGTTCCAATTGTCATCTACTGTATAGTAGTTTGTTGCCGTATGGTCACCAGGAGGGGTTCCACCACAAGAACAAACAGAAGGGGACAATGGGCAGTCCTGCCTGGTACCCCTTCCCAAGGGGAAGGGCTCAGACATGACTGCATTATTCAGCACCCTTGCCATGGGGCGATGGTATAAAGTTGTGATCCAGCCCTTAAACTGTTCCCCAAGTCCTAGATGTTGAAGTACCTGCTGCAGGTAGTCCCACTCCAGAGAGTCAAAGGCTTTTTCAAAATCTATGTCCACAGCTGCTGCTGAAGTGGGACTAATTTTAGCATGATAAAGTATCTTAAGAATGGTCACTATATGGTCTCAACTATATCACCAGGCACAAAGCCCATCTGTGAGGGGTGTATCAGGGAAGAGAGAAAGGGGCTAAGTCTAGTAGCTAAAATTTTGGCAAACAATTTGCTGTCCAAGTTTATGAGGAGATTGGGTGAACTAGAGGGGCCGTGTGGGGTTTTCCCTTTTAGGAAATCAGTTATGACAGTCTCCTGGAGAGTAGGGAAAGGTGCCATCAATTAGTACCGAAATGTGCATGGAACTAAGTAGTGGAGCTATTTGTGGGAGACAAGCTGCCATAATTCAGGGAAATCCATCTCCTCCTGGTTCTTTCCCTACATTCAGGCCTTTGAACATAGTTTCCACTTCTGCAGGAAGTATAGGAGCTTCTAGTGTGGCCACCTGATGGGAAGTGAGCTGGGGGAGTGTGAGCAAAGTGAGGAAGTTTTGTATGCCCTCTTTGTCCAGGGACCTGGATGAGATGTAGAGTTCTTTGTAAAACTGTCCCATAATTTTATTTACCTGCAGTGGCTCAGTATGGGTCTTCCCTGTATGATTCTGAAACCCCAGGATATGACTTTCGGCCTGCTGTTTCCATAACCTGTATGCTAATACCTTCCCCCCTTCCCTCCTTCCCAATATTTGTACTTTTAATGCAAGATGGCCACTTCAGCCTTCTGGGCTAGCGAGTCATTGATTTCTAATCATAGCTGGATAATGTTGCAGCCTAATGAGGTATGGATATTGAAATGTGGAGACGGTTTAGATTCTGTTTCTAGCCCTTTCAGTTGTTCCTCCAGGGACTTAGAAGTTGATCCTCGCCTTCTTCACCTAGTTGCAAACCCCATAACTGCTCCCCTTAGAGTGACCTTAAGGGCTTCTCACGTGGTACCTGGGAACGTGTCTGAAATTGGATTCTCCTTAAGAAAGTGTGTTACCTCTGTACTCAGTCATGGCTGGAACTCAGGGTCCCTTAAAAGCAGTGGGTCCAATTTTCAGGTGTAATGAGAGGGGATATGCAGGTGGACTGGTGAGTGGTCTGAGATGACTGTTGGAAGGATCTCTGTTCTGATCGAGCTTTGAGTTATGTCAGCAGAGACCAACCAGTAGTCAATTCTGCTATGGGTGCTATGTACATGGGAGAAAAAGGTAGTCTCTTTTTCCTGGGGCGAAGAACTCACCAAATATCTTGAAGTCTCACATCTGTCATAAGTTGGTTCAGGAAAACCTGGCTCTGGGTGATGATCTGGACTTGTGGGGCTTTGGTCAACTTGGGGCCAGAGAAAGGTAAAATTGCCCCCTAAGATAATCAGGGTAGAGGGCTGTGCAAGTGATCCTAATACTTGTGCCACCTTGTGAAACACCTCTGGGAACCTCCATTCAGCCCATTAACATTACCTAAAATCAGTGATCCTCTGGGGTTTCCATCAGGGCCAACACCCACCTTCCCTGAGAATCATGCTTGGTCTGCAAAATGGACCATTTAAGCATTTATGGAGGGTTTAGCTACCACGCTTTTCATGGGGGCAGAGGAGGGAAGAGACTTGCCCCACCCAATCCCTGGCCAGCTTTTCATGGTCTTGCTTAGTTAATTTTGTTTCTTGCAGGAATGACAGACCAGACCACAGCCTTTTTAGATGTGACAACACCTGTTTACACTTTACTGGGGTGTTAAGGCCATGTACGTTCCAGGTGTAGGAGTGTAAGTTACCCATGGTCTCAGAAAGGGCAATTCAACTTACTAAAGGGCATACAGAAAGAGAAATAAGAGGCTATAGTCTGGACTAGCAGACCCTGCATTGCAGCACCACCTAAGAATAAAGCAGTAAATGACATTCCCGCACCATTAATATCTAAATTAGACATTTGCACTGAGGTCTGATCTTGGTCTCTCTCATTTGCTCTAAAAGGGCAACTGGCCCTAAATAACAACAAAATATTTAACATATTTACACACAGTCAAGTCCAAACACTCTGGGGAGCTTGGGGGTTAAAGGCCGGTGGAAGATCCACCGAGGCTACCTCCATCTCCCATGGGGGATAAAGCTTCTGCCATGAGATCCTGTGAAGTGTGGCCCATCAAACCTTCAGGGCATATCTCACGGTCAGTGGGAATTAAGAAAAGGGCTTACTTCAGCAAAAGGGAAAACTAAGGATGGGTAGATTATAAACAGAAATTACCAGCCTCAATCCATCTGACGACAGGTGTGTAAGAGAAAAAAGTAGGCCCAAACTTACCCTCCTGCACAACAGTCAGGTTGGTCTTGCCGTAAGCAGGTTCCCCTCGGGGAAGTCATAGGTCAGAGATGATAGTGAGAGGATGGAGAGATGGGCAGGTAGCGTCCACATATGTTGCTCCATTGTAACTTATGCATGGAGAGGGGACGTTAGACAATGGTACATGTTCTGCTCTGTATAGTCTTTGGTCTTAGGCAGGGCAAGTAAATGGTAGCTCTCTTCTATGGGGTAGGGAGTCATTGGGATAGGTGAAGGACATTAAGGAGGTTAGGGCTAGGGGCCTGGTGCTCCTGATATGTTACTATAGGATAATTGAAGACAGAAGCTAGAGTAGTATGTAAAATACAATGTAAAAGAAAAGAAAGTAGGAGAAAAGGGATAATTATGCACTCCTGTTTCTCAACCAGTCCCTCAATTGTTCAGTCCAAAAGTCTAAATAGTTCATGATTCCTTGTGACCCCTTGCAGGCCTTAGCCCACATATCTGGAAGGAACAATCTTATATGGTGGCATACCTTAAAGCTTAGTCCTGCACTGGCTCAGTCCCAAATCAGGAGGAATCAGTGAACTGAGGTTGCAGCAAGTGGAACTAACTAGTGTCCATAGGGCAGCGTGGGGGGTATGGGAAATACATCCTGAGAATACCCTGTCACACTTATCACCTGAGATCTCATTCTCCCTCCCCATCCTAGACTCCCCACCTCCCAGTTTCAAAAGTAAAGCAAGAACACTTAGCTGACTGCTTAGTCTGATCTGTGTTCTGGCATCTGGCATTCTCCTTTGACTGAGGTCCTGGCTCAGTGACAATTTGCTTCAGACTTATAGAGGCATCAGTGGTGTGTTGATTCAATGCAGGTGAAAGGCCTATCATGCCACTTCAGCCCAGGATTTATCAGCTTGCAAAGGCTTATGCAGCTACGCTTTTTTCCGCTGGTCCGCATCTACTTCAATCAGCACAGGAGCCTCGGGCAGGGATTGCTGGAGGGCCACATAGTGATTCGGCATGTAAAAGACCTGCAAGCTGGATATGTCTTCCACAGCATAGTCAGCACCATTATCCAGACTGGATGATCTCACCCTGTCTGCCAGGTGTTGCCTCCTAGTGTGTCTGTAGGAGGGATGGCACTTTTGGCGTGAGGAGGAAGGGAGACTTCAAAGACTTGTACCTGTGCAGTGGTTGCTGGCTGTGAGAAGAGAAACTGCTATCCTCCAAGCCCCCATCCAAAAGTGAGTGCCAACCCCACCCAGATTAATAGGCTCTCTGGATCTGGCAGGATAGGTTTTTCTTAAAATGTCCATCAGGTTATTAGGTATAGCAAGGAGGATAGGGGCTCCGTTATGAATCACCCACATAGTTTGTGGAGTATCGAAAAGAGAAAGGCATGTTTAGCTTGTAATTTACTCTGTGAGCATTGGTGAGTAGTTCTGGAATATTTGCACACAGTGACCCTTCCACATGAGCTGCGCCAGGTTTCTGGCAGCCACGGAAACTAACCTTTTGTGGCAGAATCTAAGAAGCATGCTAGCAGGGCCATGGTCATTGTCTGGCTGGGGAGGAGGTGCAAGCAAGAGGTGGGCTATTGTATTCTGGTGCACTGTAGCAGCTGGTAGTCAAGCAGCTGAGGAAGAGTTTGTTGCAGAAAGAGTATCAGATCTCATTGCTCAGCCCCCTCCAGAAATCCCACAAACCTAAAATTGTTATGATAACTGTGATTTTCCAAATCATCTACCTTATTTTGAAGGAGGTGGATGGTTCTGGCCTGGTCTTACACGGTGGCAGTCATTTCTTGTAGGGCCACTTCATGAGAGCCAATCTGCCATTCCAGTTGAAACATATGCGCTTCTACAGTGTGTAGCGTCTGGGTGGTAGCATTAACAGTGGTGGTCATTTGTGCCATTTGGCTTAGGAGCTGGGTAAACACTTGTTCTGTTTATGCAGAGTCTCAGGGTGGAGTAGGAGAAGACGCCATCCTTTGGGCCTATTGAAGCTGCTGAGGACCTTGGATAAACAGAGTTCAGGTAGGAATTCCACTGCAAAAGTTAGTTTATAAGTGCAGAACAGTTCTTCTAAGTTTACATGACCTCCAAATGCAGATATATCGCACCCAAATGCAGGATGTTGTAGGATATGATCCCAAAGTTCGTGGAGCTATACAGTTATACTTCCAGACAGGCTCAAGACTTGGCCACACCCCCATTTCTATATGTTCTAAGAAAAAGTCAATAATTAATTAATATTGCAATAATGTAAGTGTAATAGTTACAGTATAGTCCAACAGTAAATTAACACTGGATTACTTATTTCCTCTGCAGCAATCTCAAACTTATCACTCAAACTTGGACTAAACATAGCACCCATAATAAACATCCAAAGAAAATCCCTTTGTAAAATCTGCAATCCAAAGGTCCTCATCGTGTGCACCCAGTCTCGTCTATTTGATGCAACAAAACTTAAAGCTGTGGCTTCCACCAGTGGTAGATTTTGAGAGGTGTGGGACAAGGGCATTTGTGGGATTACCTTCTAAGACGCTTCTCAAGTTCCCTCCAATTTAAACTTTGAAGATTCAAGATGTCTTCCCTACATAGGAAACTCTACAACATTAGAATGTATGAGTTAATCAGACTCCTTACTTCATAAGTTTTAGATGCATTAACAAAGGTACTATAACAATTTTGCTTTTCAAACTGAAGAACAAAACATTCAAGTTCCACAGATAAAACATCCCAAGGGGAGGGCCATGCATTTCTATTATTAATATTGTTAGGCTGTAGCCTGTGGACCAACCAGAGTTAGTACAATGCCTATAAACAACTCCAGTTAGCTCAGCTTTCACTTCTGTCAGAAGAGGTACGTTTGTAGTGCATGCCAGTTGCCTTTAATCACCTACTCAATAGCACTTGTTTGCAGTAAATAGTGACAAAAGAAAAGCAAGGATGATCACTTGTTCTTGTGCTGCTATACAGTAAATCAGATCTGTTCACATTCTGCACATTTTGCTGAGTCCTCCACCCACAAGAGCTAATCCATAACCCCTTTGAACAAATCTCTTCTACAGTTCTTAACTTCTGAGGCAAAATCAGCATCTTCACTGCAATATCTATGAACAGGCAGGAAATGGGATGTGTGACTATTTCAGATGGTGTGGTCTGGATAACAGCTGGTTGAGTGCAAAAAAAGTATTTCTACAGAGGAGCCAGCCAGGATGCAAATCAATACTTTGCAGTAAATGACATGTAACAAAATATTGCATGACAAGGCTTAATACCACTGAATTACACTGTTCCCTGCAGCATACTGCAGCATTTTGCATTAAAACTGCAAAGTACTGCATTGCATCCTGACTGACACCACTGTATCTGTCTTTTTTTAGAAAAAATTGATTTTAAGACTATCAACAGAATTTGTAATAATTATGAGATCCAAAAAAAGAAACCCTCTATAAATTTGAATGTATTATAAACTTTAAATTTAGATTTGCTCCTTCAAGGGAGCATACAAATTCGTCGAACCTGCCTCTATCACCTTGCCACACCAAGATGTCTTCCATATGGTGTTACCACAAGTAAATCCTACCAGAAGTTCTAGCCAGAGCCGACAGGGCTGTGAGGAGCTACCAAATGACCAAAGTTACAAATGTGCATAAAAATTATGCAACACCCAGGTGTAACTTTGCCATTTTTGGGACGTAGTGCACCAGATTTTCAACATGGCCTTTTTGGGACCCCTCCTCATGAAGAGTGCCAGTGTCATTTCATTCACTTATCCTGAAGGTGATTTCACAGAGCAAACACACTATGTTTTAATATTCAGAAATTGGTAGTGAACTTGATAAGAGGTTGGGGAACTTTGCAAAGCTTTTGGAAGTGTGACATTCCCAGATTTTTACCAACATCACTGGCAAACTATACATTTGCAATGTCTATATCTCCAATACAAACACATTCTCTTTTTCAATTTTTATTTTGAAAGAGATTATTTTTGCTGTTGTACATGACATGGTCATAACAAGTGTAAACAGTATTTACAAGTTAAATATTTAAAATGCACACTACATTTTGAAGTAATATTATATGACTTTTAAAGCAATAGTCAAACATGGAAAACATCTTTTATTAAAATGTCTATACTTTCACTCAAATATTCTTTTAGATAAACATTTCAGATAGCAATTTATTTTCTTGTTGGTGCAGTATAGTGCTGTTCAATCACAATCATCAAAAGCTGGCATGCTGCTAGTTTAGTCCTCTTGAATATATTTAGTCAGAGTACATGCTGCTGTGTGTGTGTGTGTGTGTGTGTGTGTGTGTGTGTGTGTGTGTGTGCATACAGCCTGTCACTGTAGATAAACAAAATGCTGTAGTGCCCAGTTCTGGTAGTCTCTCACCATTCACTATGACTAAATGCAGAGAGTGAGAAAATCAGTCACTTACCCTGCCCCCACACTGTAGCTATCTCTATGGATTATTTAAGGGTTTAAAGCCCGAGTGGTGTCAGTTCATTACCTCTTACCAGCACTAAATCCATCACAGTTTGGGTAAGTTTGCACTGAGTCTGCCTCACATTGTACTGTACCTGTGGATAAACTGAGGGCTTGATCTACTTTTACCAGCACTAAATCCATCACAGTGGGTGGGGAGGAGCTGCACAATACCTGTTCTGTGAATAAACGAAGAGCTTTAATTTACCATCTAGTGCCATCTCAAATGTACTTTATGACAATTGAGAAGAAAAGTCAGCAGTGAACTTGATTCTTTGGATAAACAGAGGTGTTGTAAGTTCCCACCTTTCACTAACACTGGATAGCAAATATACAAATGTTTATTAACTTAGACATTGGAAGCAGGGAGCAGAAACTGCTGTAGCACCCCACCTTCTTAGGACATAATAAATAGCCCTTGTAAAACACAGCACCAGCCCAACCATACTGTCTCTTTTCTACAGCCCCCCTCCATGGCCACCAAGTAAGATAAAATTAATACATAACTAACATTTACTTGCCAGATCCTCTCCATCCATTCTGATCCCAACAGCCCTTACTGGCCATATCCTGTTACAGGGGGCATCTATGAGCACTTCTGTATGCTTTACTGCTTGATTTGTTTATGCAGAATGTATTTCAAAGAAATCAGGTGGGTATAAAGAATGGACCAAGGAGTCTCTGGCCCACATTACTTGCTGTATCCTCATGGATGGTGGTTAATTTACTAGTGCAGTGCAGTGCAGCACTGTCTGTTTGCCTAAACTTGCCTATAGTTATATACAAACAGCATAGAAATCATCCATCAGATCGATTGAGTCCAACTAGAGAAAGAACCACATTTGACTAGATTCAAGTAGGTAAGCTGAAAATAATAAAATGCAATGTTGATGTTGCTTTGGATGTCAGTCTGCACTGCACACCATGGTTCTATGGTTTCAAACTTAAAAGTTTGTTTTTTGTTTCAGTTGATATTGTGCATTGTGCCGTTATTTCTTGTGAGCAGGTAGGCAGGCTAGGCACTGTTATCTGATTTACATAAAGGCTAGTGTAAAAATACAGTACATTTTTGTGAATGGTTTCTATAGGACAGGCTTTGTATGCACTGCAGACCAAACATTTGTAGAGTGCAAGCAAGTTATACATACAGTATATCTGTTTTTCATTTTTCCCATAATTCAACCCTGCCCCACCCCAATTCTCAATAGAATTGCTAACATTTCTATCTATATAGAGCAGTACAATGTTTAGCCTTGTATCAGTTTGTCATGAAATTTTAATTATGGAAGATACTCTTAATGTATTTTTGGAATATTGCTTTATAAATGTCAGCAGTTGTTAAAAGTTGTAGCAGTCAGAAAATACACAGCAGACCTGGGGTGTTACCTTCTAACTTTCTTGGGACATAATTTTTTTCATTTAAAGTTTATTAGCCTTTTAAACTTTACAATGGACAGGATCATGCTTATTCGATAACAATATGTAACAAGAAAAAGGAAAATTCAATATACATGATCCCATCCCCTCCCCCACCCCACCCTCCCCCACAGTCCCGATATACAGACAGTTCAATGTAACATATTCAGACCACCATTTGCAGGTTAGATGGTATATAGCGTATGTAAAGAGCCCATATCTTTTTATACTTAACATTATTGTTATAAAGACTAGAAATGGTCTTTTCTGTCCCAAGATTAGCTAGAAACTCATTAAGCCATGCAGAATAGAGGACTGATTGTGGGTTTTTTCCAGTATTTAAGGACCAACTTTTTAACAGACATGGAAATCAAGGCTATGTGATATTTACGTTGATTCACTGTTATCTGAGAATAGTCCCGAGAAGACATATCTCAGGCAAGAATAAATCAGACAACCCCAATAATAGATCTACTCAGTCCTGTATCATCCTCCAAAGCGGAGCTATCTTTGGACAGTCCCAGAAGATATGTAACAAAGTACCTTCACTCTGTAGGCACCTGGTGCATAAATTAGATGTTGTTACTCCCCAAGCAAACAGCTTTTGCAGTGAATAATAGAGATTATGCAGAATATTAAACTGCATCAGCCGTAGCCTGTCTTGAGATACAAAATGGTGACAGTTACTCCATAGGGTAGGCCAATCTATGCTCCGGTGTGGAAAAAGATCAGACCAATAATTGAAAGGTCCAAAGGCCTCAGGAAAGCACCAGTGATATAAAAAATTATACACTTTGGAAAATACTTTTGTGGAGGTAATTAAGGGACATAGGTCATGTTGAAAAGAGTACATTGGTGATGTGGGAGCTCTCCTTTCAAATTTTTTAACCCAAAGGTGCCTTAATTGAAGGATTCTAAAGTGATCCTTTGGTGGTGAGCTAAGTTTCCGTACAAGTTCTTCTGCAGATAACCATGTTCCATCTTCCTTCAGAAACAAAGACACCTTCCCTTCTCCTAATCGAGGTAACCATGTAGATGGTAAAGGCTTGTTGTCTATTCTGAAGGCAGGGGAATTCCAAATCGATTGAGAAGAATCTGCATAATGTTTATATTTTAAAACCCACATAACTGTGCATGAATTCTAATGGATGTTTCTATCATGGAGCCTTTTAGCTTTTGGCAAAATTGAAGTTTTTAAAATAACAATGTGGAAGGATCCATATTACATGAATGAATCATTTCCAGTTCAATTTTCAGCCATGGAGAACAAACAGGCATAGAATTTGGGACTAACCACTGAAGATATTTGGAAGCCTTACTAGCCCAATAGTACAGACTAAAATGAGGTAGCCATAGGCCCCCTTGGAATTTAGGGGCTGCTAGTTTGTGGTATGCTAATCTTGGTTGTTTCTTGAGCCAGATAAATTTCATTATTAGGCTTTGGACCTTTTAAACCAGGTTCCTGGTAAATAAATGTTCAATAAGTGAAGCAGATAAAGCAACCTGGGCAGTATGTTCATTTTAACTAAGTTTATTCTGCCCCATAACGAGATGGGAAGAGCTGCCCAGTGTTCTAAATCCTGCGTCACTATTGTTAGTAATGAATTCAGGTTCTTCTTCATGGAAAGCTGTGTAGTTCTAGTTAGTTCGATGCCAAGATAACGTAAAGATTCATTTGACCACGCCAAGCCTAAAGCAGTGATGTCATGCTTAAGAACTCTGTGATTTAAAGGGAACACAGTGGACTTACCAACATTTAACTTATAGTTGGACAACTTACTATATTCTTCTATTAGGTCTAACATAGCAGGAATGGAGGCCTCTGGATATGAAAGCTGTAAGAGTAAATCATCAGCATAGGCAGACACTTTAATTTCCATGTCTAATATTGTAATACCCTGTACCTGTGGGCATAAAAGCAATTTGCTCATTAACGGTTCTAGGTATAAATTGAAAAGAAGTGGGGAAAGGGGACAACCCTGTCTGGTACCAGAATGTAAAGAAAAGGAATCTGAAATTACCCCATTACCTGATATTTTGGCTGAAGGATTTTGATAAAGCGCCTTGATCCAAACTAGGAATTGTTGTGGAAAACTAAAGGCTTTCAAAGTTTGTAACAAGAAGTTCCAATTAACTCTATCAAAAGCTTTCTCTGCATCCAGGGACACCAACGCCGCTGGAAAGAAGGCATCCCTGGACACTGAGAGTACATGGGAAAGAGTAGGTAAGTGATCTACAGAAGATCTTCCCTTCATAAAGCCTACCTGTTGCAAACCTATTAAATCTGGAAGGATTAGACTAAGCCTATCTGCTAAGATCTTGGTTAATATCTTAATATCCTGGTTTAATAGGGAGATGAGTCTGTAGCTTTCCACAACTTCTAGGTTCTTACCAGGCTTTGGTAGAAGTACAATGAGAGCCTCAAATAATGTGGAATCTACTCGTGTACCAGATAATATAAATGATATAAAGAAAGAAGATGTGGGATAATCTGATCCTTAAAACATTTATAGAAGTTAGACGAGAACCCATCAGGTCCTGGGGATTTATCTGAAGGTGTATTACTACCTCTACTTCTAGTGATGAAATTGGGGCCTCTGATTTCCTCTGTTGGGATTCCTGAAGCTCAGGTAGTTGAGCCTCTTTTAAATAAAGGGAAAGAGTTGAATTGGATGGGGGATTAACCATAGCACCATATAATAGTTTATAATAACTGGTAAATTCCAATATTATTTCCTGAGGGGAAGATTTTAGAGATCCATCCAATTTAAAATGAATTGGAGGGATAAATTTAGCTGATTCCTGTTGTTTAATTCGCTGAGCTAATAGTTTCCCTGTTTTTTCTCCATAGTCTACGTATGAGGCCCTTGCACATAATATTGCAAATTCTGCCTTCTCATTCAGAAGGCTAATGTAAGAGTCCTTTAATTTTGCTAGTTTTTGTTTGACTTCTTCAGTTGATTGTGGATGTAAATTAGCCTCCATTGATCTAATCTGAGATAACACAGCTTTCTGCTTTGATTCTTGATTTTTTCCTACTAGATGCCAAGCCAATTAAGATACCACGAAGATACGCTTTAAAGGCACACCACAAAATGTCGGGTTTAATGTCCTGGGTGGAGTTGGTTTCAAAAAATTGTTTAATATGATCTTTAATGCAATCAACAGTTTTAGAGTCCTTAAGTAATTGATCATTCAACTTCCATCGGGTATGACATTTAGGCAAGGATGGAAGAGACAACCTAGATTGCACCACTGAATGAACTGAGGGGGGGCCCGGTTGGATAGCGGAGACTGTTACCCCAGGCAAAATTTGTTGTGACACCAATAAATAATCAATACGAGACAAGGATCTATGGACAGGGGAAATGAAGGTGTACTCCCTAGCTTCTGGGTGTAGTACCCTCCATACATCGCAAAGGCCCAAGCGGTCCATTAAATCATGAATGGCTCGACGAGAAGGAGAAGGTATTCCTGAGGTATTACAAGTACGATCTTTTTCTGGATCCAACACCAGATTAAGGTCTCCCCCCAAGATTATTAACACAGGTAATAATGGGAGTATAGAATTTAATAACTGCCTATAAAAAAGAGGATCCTCCTTATTAGGACCATAAATACTCCCCAATAAAAATTATTCGGAGAAAAGAGTACCTTTCACCAATACAAATCTGCCCTGTGGATCTTTAACCACCTGTGTGGCAGTAAATGAAATATTCCTATTAATAAGAATTAAAACCCCACAACTGATAGAGGAGCCTTGAGCCGAAAAAAAAACTGCCCTATTTGCAATCTTCTCATCTGAATGGCCTCGGAGTCAAAAAAATGGGATTCTTGAATAAAGGAAATATGAGAGTACAAAATGTTCAAATGTTTCAGAATTGTGTATTGTTTTAGTTTCTGATGGACCCCTTTAACATTCCAAGTGGAAATACACACATTATTAGCCATCCTGTCTAATCACCCACCAAGCCAGTTTCTGTCTTGAAACCTGTTATTTTTGAACCATTGTAAAATTTTGTTATACTGGACTGTTGAACCCACCCACAACAAAAAAGGAAAAACCCCACCAGAAAAAAACCAAAACTAAAAACCCCTTGAGTGACCCCATCCCCCTACCTCCCTACCCCTTACTATACTGTGAATCAGCACACCATCACATCACCTTCCCTGCTCATCCACCTGTTTTATCCCCAAAACCCATAAGATGTAATATAGAACCCTCACCTTAGCCAGGTATATGTCTAAACATTTGAACCATGCACACTATCTAATAAATCCACGTGCAAAAAATTATCTATGAAATATAAAACTTCATCTAGAGGTAAACTAGCACTGAATCCCAAAGTGGGAGAAAACAACAAATGGAGAAGGAAACAGTCCCAAACTTTGCTATGAAACCTAAAATTTTTACTACTCAATAGATAGCACCCCCTGCCAAAACAAAGCAAAAGAAAGCTCATATACCAGATCTTCCTAGCTACTACTAAGGCTTCGTACATAATAAATCCCTAGTACTAAGTCTAAATTCAGGGTACCACCATATCGATTGTCCTGCATCCCCAAAGCAACATGTAACCTTTTATTGTTATAATGTTTAACCACATTGCAACAGTAGCCTTGTCGCACAGCTCGGCCTAGTACTAATCTAGTGGAAAACCAGGGCAACATCCCCCTCCTGTGGTGACTCCACGTAACAACCTCCCTACCTTAGTTCTCTACGAGCTATACTTTGCTTACTGGAAAAACGGGAAAGAGAAAAGAAAGAAAAAAGAAAAAAACCCAGAAAAGAAAAGAGAAGGAAAGTAAACTCTGCTCATTTCTGTCTCTTAATTTAAACCCCTAAATTCACTGTGATGTAGTGTAGACCCTTGAAGCAGCTCTACAAAACATTGCATGCAACTCTTTTCCTCCTTAAAGTAGATAGAAATGTGCTAATGCGCCTGCTTGCTGACTGCATGCCAGAGACACAGGACTGCATTCCTGAGTACTATCTTCATGGAAAACAGTTGAAACAACCCGTCGCTATACTGATACTATCCCCAACTGTGAATACAACCGCATAAGCGACTCTCGTTATTTTTTACCACGGAAGCAGAAAACAACTATTCTGGCTATATTAAACATTACTGTTTCTTCCTTGTGTTATAAAAAGCGTAAGCCTCTCCCTTTATTACCTCCCCTCCTTACTGAGAGAGAGGTAAAAATAATATGACCAGCGCCCAAGTCCACAGGACAATCCAATACTTTAGAAGCCGACCATTCTGAAATGAAAACAGCAAGTCAAAGTTCTCTGTTTTTGTTCTTTCATTCCCTTTATGAATCTTTTACTCCTATTTGCCCCAAGAAAGTGTTAGTCCTCCATCAAGTATCCTTGAATAAATTGGGCATAGCCGACTTCAGACCTTTGGTTGCCACCCCAAGTCCTTGTATGAGTGCCAGGTACCAGAGATTAATACCTGCAGCTTGGCTGGGTATATCATTTTGAACTTAATTCCAGCCACAATTATTTTAGTAACAAGAGGGTGAAAAGAGGACCTGCATTGGTGCACTGATAGTGGCAAATCCTGGGCAACACGTATTCTTACCCTCCCACTGAAGATCTTGGATCTCTCGTGATTTTGATAAAAAGTGTTGCTTCTCCAAGTAGTTTAAGAAACAAAAGATCAAGGGCCTAGGGGAGCCCGGTCGGTGGGGTTGAGTGGAGTGCCCTATGAGCCCACTCTATAATGTACTGGGTCCCATAAGGAGAAGGACCCACTGTTTTCTCCAGAAATTTTTGAACAAATAAAATTGAATTGTGCCCTTCTTCAGCTTCGGGGAGGTCGATAATTACCGCATTGTCCCTGCGGCTACAACCCTCTAAATCCTCCAATTTCTGCTCCATTTTTACCAACTTTTGTTTAATAGTCACTATCTCAGGTTCCGACTTGTCAGCCCTTTTCTCTGAAGAAGTGATCCGTGCCTCACTGTCGGACGTCCTCAATACGATGTCTTCTATGGCTTGGGTAATCGATTTAATTTCTAAGGTAAGACCCTTTAAATCCTCCTTAAAAGGCCTAAATTCCACCAGAAAACCTGAGAGAGTTACTTGGCTCTTATTCCGGGCTCTGTTGTGGCGTGGCTTGCCCAGGCAAATGTTGGCCCTTTGTTTTTAAGGTGCCTTTTCGGCATGGCGAGCGGAGTATGTTTCGCTGTATTTTCTTCATATCCACTTCCATCTCCTAAAAACACTCCATCTGGATACCGTAGACTTTTCTACACCTTTTATTTGCCTTTTCTCCATTTGGCAAGTTGAATTATATGATTTAAATTCGGATTAATAACGTGGTAGGAGGGAGAGGTGACAGAAGGCATCTCTTCAGGCTCGCTGCATCACGTGACCTTGGGGACATAATTAATATTTAAGGAGGTTGCCAGTTGCCAATACTGCTGTTAGGCATTGGTAATCTAAAATATGGATAATTCATCAGACATATGCAAATAAAAGGTTTTTATTGCATTTTTGCACAAGTATATAAATACTGTGCTGAAAGCATTTCCTGTTTTACTGTCAGAAGCATATGCAAGCAATAAGCACCATCTACTGAAAAGTTATCTATTTGAATTAACATTTGAATAGGTTTATTGCTGTTTTTATTGTTTTATGTTATTATCTATTGTGTAAGATGTTATTTTGTACTTGCCCTTTGACATGTTGAAAGCGCATTATAAATAAACTTTGATTTGATTTGATTTACTGTATGACAATTATGTATAGTAAAAAGGTAACCTCCAGGAAGAGATGTTTAAAAAAATGCTGGTGGCAGCCATACTTATTGATGTGAATAATCAATTTTACAACTAGCAATAAAAGTTGTTTAAATAACCTCTGAGTTAATGAGAAATACACTGCTGATGAATACAAGGATGTCAGAAATGCACTAGAGTTTTAAAAACTGATGGGATGGATGACAGGATGGAGGACAATTGCATACAATGCCATTGTTACATGTTCTTAATGTTTTTAGTCAAGTTTTGTAACATGTACAGGGCATGCATTGAAAACAGGGCTATCCCTAAATGTATGTACCTGGATAAAAGTAAACTTTCTATCATCAAACTCATCATCATCATCCCCCCATAATTGATTTACATTCTTCAGCTATCAAAAGCTATTACTTTGCTGTGCTGAAATATAACAGGAGTTTAAACTAATGAACAGTCTAATGCCCAATGTTTTTAAATGACACATTGATACAATACTGGTATTTGTGGTAGATTTACTGCTAGTTACCCCTCAAATAACAATAAGTGGTGAGAGAGAGAGAGAGAGAGGTGTGTGTGTGTGTGTGTGTGTGTGTGTGTGTGTGTGTGTGTGTGTGTGTATGTGTGTGTAAGAGAGTTACTCCAAGGACCCCATATTTTCTCCTGGTACTTTAAAGAATCTGTTTCTCATACAGGCTGTTGTCCTGTATTATCTTCCAGAAGGCTTCAGAAAAATCCAGCTGCTCAATCTGGGTGCAGACAGGATATGTGTGACATTATGTGTTGTTGCTTAAACAGAACAGAAGACACAAATCTGACTAAATGTAATCCTACAGAAAACCTGCCGGTTGTTTGAATGCATGCACATATTCCTCCGTCATCTTTTTAAAGAACTCATGACATCACATGAGAACACTGGAAAAATGCAAGTATATACGCACATTGTTTTGCTGTTTATTGACACAGAATAGCCAGGCTTGACACTTTGCAGAGTAGTCTTGCTTTTTTCATTTTTCACAGATAAGCAGAGCAAAACAAGGAGGAGTTGAATGTTAATTGACTTGCTCAGCCTCATGCAACCATTAAGTTGCTCTACTATGGGATTTGAACCTGGATCTACAGGTACCAAACTTATTGCACATATACTTAGTTTTGTTTTACTTTAATGGTTCTGACTTCACATGGAGCTATTGGTGGTAATGAGTCAGCTGGGAAGCACCAAGTGTGGTCGACAGCGACAATGCCAACCTCCCCCACAGCGATGGCACAATACCAATGCAGGTATTGTACCACCTGTTTCAAGGGTGTTTTCTTTGGGGACTGCACACCCCACACCCCCAATGCAGGGGGCTGTGCCTCCCACACCCCCCAGACTTTAGGATTCCAATTTCAGGTCGGATTTGGTCTGGGGGAGGGGGTGGAACACTGGGGGAAGACGAAACATGGAAAAAGGACCATTACTGTGAATGTCACCGTAATGGTCTTTTTTCCTGTTTCACCATTGAGGTGTTGATGAAAAGAGGTGCACTGGTCAGCTGAGGTCTTAATAGTAAATACTAAATATTAGCATATGCTGTAAATGTACTCAACATTATTACTGGCATCATAAATGTTAATTTATTGTATTTCTGTGTAACAACAACTGATATGGAAAAAGTGCCCTTTATACTGTAACAAGTGCCCTTCCAACCTTTAGCACTCCTAACTTTACAATCTTTTGGCACCTCTGTTGGACGAAAATATAAAAAAAACAGAAGAAAATAGCTGCAGCTGGACTGTCTGTAATCTGACACTGTAGTCTGCCTGACTGTTTCAAAGCTTCAGCCCCAAATAAACATCACAGTAGCAGTTGGGTAGCAAGGGTAGTGCTCCCTATAGCAAAATCCACCACATGAGGTGACATATATTTATTGTTTTATTTTATTTGTAAATATATTGTTTACTGCAGTGTGATAATAAGCTCTTAAGCTAGACAGGAAGTGACACTCCTGTACTTCCTGGGAGAGATACTCATATAGAGCACCTCACAAGAGTGGGATGCGCTCAAAACGATGTGCATGGAAATGCGTGCAGAGGCACATGCATCTGCACATGTCTGCTGTGTCCGCTACAGATGCCAGGAGCAGGAGTTAAAGTCCTTGCAAGTGGGAATAAGGAGATGCATAACGAATAGTCTAAGATTGATCATATAAAATGAGTAACACATCCAAATATTTAAAATGTCACAGGGAAGGGACAAAACAGCAAAAGTACAAAAACAATGTACACAATGCAAAATGTATACTGAAGGGGGTCAAAGTCCTAGACTTTAGATGTGATAACTGTCTATTGGTGGCAACTCTACAAGAGGAAATTAAAATATTGTTAGGGAGGCTGTAAGTAAAAAAAGAGATAGGACAACTGGAGGAGTTTATTGAAATAGCATCAGTCAGTCTTATAGCACAAACTGTGAATATTATGACTAGTACTCCAGGTAGTTTATCAGCAAGTAGTAAACAAAAACAAGTAGCCAAAACAAAAACAGTCTATTAACGAAAGTAAAAAATGGGAAATCTAAAAGTAAAAAGGGGAGTAAACAATAGGGTGAGACTCTTCATTTAAGCAATAGATTTAAAATATTGGATAAAATACCTGGGGAAGAGATAGATATTGGTAAACCAATGGAAGTGGCAATTAACAATGGGTCCGTCAATCAGGTGATGGATCCTAAAGATCTTAGTAATGTAAGTGAGGCATCGCATTTAGCAAGTGAGGAAATGCCAAGGACAAGAGAACAAAAACATAGAAACATAGAATTTGACAGCAGATAAGGACCGCTTGGAAAGATATTTTGGTAATTGGTGACTCTATTACAAGGGGAACTGATGACATTGTGTGTAGAAACAGGAACATGTACACAATGGTGAGCACTTTACCTGGTGTAAAAATAATGGATCTGGACAGATTGTTGGATGGTTTAATGGAAAATACACATGAACCTATAGTTATATTGCATGTAGGGATACATGATATACAGTAGGTAAAACCCAAATAACAACCAAACAAGAAGCATTTAAGAATATAGCAAGGCAAATTTAAGAAAAGGGTGGTGCACTTATAGTTTCAGGGATTTTACCAGTGTATGGTCCATACAGGTATAAAAACCCAGAAATATATCTAGTAAACAACTGATTACACTCCTTTTGTGCGTATAGAAATATTGGTTTTATGGATAACTCAAGTACATTTCAAAGTAGAGCCATGTATAAATATGATGGGTTGCATTTAAACAAAGCAGGTACTAGAGTCCTGGGGAATAAGTTAAATAAGGTGATCCAGTTTCATTTAAACTGGAAGGAGGGGGCAGGAATCTACAGCCATAAGGGCAGTGAAAGGAAACAGCCTGGCTGACACTAAGTCTGATAATTGGAATGTGGTTTTGTTAAATGCAAGGAGCTTAACACCTAAAAATGATGAATTCCAGGATATGTTACTAGTCAACAATATTGATATCGCATTAGTGACAGAAACTTGGTGGGACGAATTTAATTGTTGGGAAAAATATTATAGGATATCAACTATTTGCTGGTTATACAACCCAAAAAAGAGGTGGGCAGTTGCTTTATATATTAAAGACTTTATTAAATGTGAACAGGAAATAGTTCACTTAGAAAATGTGGAAAAGATATGGGTTAAAATATTGCATAAATTCAAAACCATAACAAGATTAGGGCTGATTTATAGGCCACCATCTTTAGCTAAACAGGATAATGATTGTTTTTTTGGATATATTTCTATGTTGGATCCTGCAGACGATATGTTAATAACAGGTGATTTTAATTTACCAAATATTGACTAGTTAACATTAAGTGGCAAAACAAATGTGAGCAAAATTCCTGGAAATAATGGACCAAATTGGTATAGCAGAAAGTACTATTACTAAGTAGAGGGGAGAACATTTTAGATCTGGTTCTGACCAATATGGGGAATAGAACAAATAATGTATCTATAGGAAGCCCACTAGGCAACAGTGATCACTGCACAGTGTTTTTTTAAATGGACAGGAGAATTAAGTATAAAAAGAGACACAACTATAACACATACATGTAATTTTAATAAAGCAGACTTTGCAGGACTAAATGATAAAATAGCTGCCTGGGATTGAGAAGTTGACTTTTCCAACCAGTCAGTTGAAAACATGTTGGAAAAACTTAATGATGAATTATGAATGAATGAATGGCATAAGTACAAACCCAGCATGTGTGAAGTTGAAAGTAAGAAAAGCAACGAGGGATAGTTTAATGCTAAAATTTAAAAAATGATTAAAAATAAGAATAATATTTTTTAGAGAGTTAATAAGCAATATGACCCAGAAGGATGGATGGTGTATAGGCAAGCTGTTAAACAGCTAAAAAAGAAATAAGAAAAGCTAAGGCCGAGTATGAATTATCCTTGGCTGTAAGGGTAAAGGATAATTATAAAGCATTCTTTACGATATAAATAGAAGAAAGAAGGTGCAAAATAATATTGGTCCCTATACTGATTCACTGGGAGTACTGGTAACTGATAATAAACAACTGCCAGATATGCAGAACTCATGTTTTAGTTCCATATTTAACAGAAATACTTCTATAAATTATAGGACCATGCAGTGTTCACAGGTTGGGCAAATCTTGATTGATCCTGAGGAAGTCCTTAAAAGACTAAAGCAGGTTAATGTTAACAAATCCCCAGGCCCAGATGGTATACATCTCAGAGTACTGAGTGAATTAGTAGATAGTCTATTCCAGCCTTTAACTTATATATTTCAAAAATCTTTTGATCAGGTTGTAGTGGTACAGGGTTGGAGAGATGCTAGTAGTACCCTTATTAAAAGAGGTCCTACTACAAACCCTGCAAACTTTAGACAAATTAGCCTAACTTCTATAGTGGGCAAAATATGAAGGTATTCTAAAGAACACATCTTAGCACACTTAACATTGCATGGACTAATGGATGAAATCCAACATGGATTTACAAAAACAAAATCATGTCAGACTAATTTGTTAACCTTTTATGAAAAAGCGAATAAAGCTTTGGATATGAGGAATGCAGTAGATGTTGTGTTACTGGACTTTTCAGAGGCATTGCCGCATAAAGAATTAATTGAGGTACTGCTTGGTATTAATTTACCTATTAATATTGTAAATTGGGTTGAGGCGTGGCTGAGAGAGAGGAGACAGAGGGTTGTCATCAGAGGGGTAATGTCGGATTGGGATCAGGTCATGAGTGGAGTACCTCAAGGATTAGTGTTGGGCCCATGTTTATTTAACATATATGTATCCTCTATCACATGCATATTTCCTAATATGTGGATGAGAAAATTTGCAGATGACTGCAGGATTGGGGGTATTGTAAGCACTCCAAGCGAAATCCAAAATGTACAAAAAAGCCTAGACTTGATAGTACAGTGGATAGGGCAATACAAACTGGAATTGAACTTAGATAAATGTGTGGTGATGTATTTTGGTAAAAGCAATACCAATTATAACTACATTCTGGGTAGTAGTGTACTTCATAAAACAGAGCCTGGAAGAGATCTTGGGGTGAGGGTGACTAATGATTTAAAGTTTAATACACACTGTACTTTGGTTGTCAAAAAGGCAAACCAGGTATTAAATTATATTTTTAGGCACATAGGCAGTAAATACAGCAAGGTCATCTTACCTCTTTATCAGGCATTGGTGAGGCCACACCTTGAGTATTGTGTGCAGGTATGGTCCTCATATGACAAGGTAGATATTAGAAGGTTGGAGGGAGTTCAAAGAAGATCAACCAAAAGAATTATAGGATATGAGAAATTAACATACCAGGAGAGATTACATAAACTCGGGATGTTCTCCTTACAATACAGAAGGTTAAGAGGAGATGTGTGCATTAATTTTAGGGCTTTTCAAGATAAACAGTTGAGGGAGAACCTAGGACTTATAACAAGAAAGATCTACCTTTTTGAACCTAGAGGCCATATAATGCAATTAGAACAAGATAAATTGAATACCTTAAAAGGAAAAAAAAATGGTTTAGTCAGAGAGGGGTTCAATCTTGGAATAATTTACCACATGAAGTGGTTTTGTTCAAAACTATGGATGCATTCAAACTGGTCTTGATAGATTCTATTTTAGTGAGAATAAGTTAATGTAATCAAGTCTGGCAAGCAATAAGGATGCAAGTCTATGTAAGCTTGGAATACCTATGAAACCTATGAAATCCCAGTACAACAGATAATGAGTTGCTGAAAGACTGCAGCCCTGCAAAGGTTCCATTGAGAGGCTAGAAATAGCAGTTTCAAAATACTTTTTTGTTAATATCCTGAGAGGTTTGGAGGTACAATACAATAGCATCCCCCCTCCCTTCAGATGCCTTTAACATAGAGCAGCAAATAGCAAAAATCAGAGGGGGATGCATTATTTTGCAGCTGTGGAGGAATACTTCCAAATGTCCAAAAAGGGAGTTCTGTGATAAGCCATTTTTAGAGCTACAATCTGATCCCAATAGGGCTGTAGGCTCCACCCATAGCCCTAAAATGGGTTGAATTTGCTGTCATAGATATTCTCTCTAGTCCACTTTCTTTGGTACAGGTTAGCATAATTGGGAGCAAAAATAGCTTCCACACTCTAACTATACCCTTTACTTGAAATGATAGATAGTGGGAGCATCATGTGGCGCCCTGATCAATCATACTGCATCCTTCGGTTAATAAGTAAGGTAATCTTATTGTCATAAAGATTACCTCACGCACTCACATTAATAAACTGCTTGAAACTGCCACAGAAATGAACCACAAATAAAGCTTTTTTTATTTTAATTGTGCCATGATCTATATTAATTTTATAGGGTGCTAGGAGGGCTTTTCATGGCTATAAGAGTGTCACCTCTTTCATCCTTAGGGCACCAAATTGGTTTCCTTCAGTTTGTAGTTCTCTTGCCCTAAGAACATGTGAGGTGACACTCTTATAGCCATAAGGGCTCCCCAAGCACCCCTATAAACTTATAGTAGAAATCACCTTGATGCAAAAAGCTATTGGACTTCAGGGCAAATTCAGAACACTGAACCAAAGCATCTTTAAAAGGTTCTTGGTAATCAGTCCATATGTCCAACCAAACATAAAATGCTGAAAGTCCACAATCATGAGGAATGTTAGTATATATGGGACTACTTGGTGCTTCTGTGTGGACTTGTTTTTAATTGTTTTGTAATGTGTTTTCACATGCACTTTAAATTTTCATATTCACTATGTCTTTAAATATTTAAGTAAATAAGACTGTTTATCCATTCACCCTCTCCCCTAAGGAAGCATGTGGTGCAAAACCAGTCAGAAAGTGGCATCCTGATATTGGGTTCCATTGGTGCAATGCCGATGTTTGTAACTATTGTTGCTTTTTTTTTAAGTTTTGCACAATAAAGCTTTGTGTATTTTCCATAATTGCTGTCGGGTGCTAGCTTTATTCTTTGAGTTAGTACTGAGCTGCTCGAGCATGGACCTCAGTAAATGGAAAGATTTTGTTGTTGGCAAATTTAGAAGCAATCCTGTGGCTGATACATACAGAAACATAGAAACTGCTGGTAGAAAAGATCAACTCTCCATCCAGTCTTCCCATCCCTACTTCACCCTTGGCCTAACATTCTTATGGGGTTTCTAACCACCTTTCCTTCATTCTCTCTCATATCTCTATTTCCCTTGGTGGAACTATCAGTTCCCTTATACTGTTCCAGAAATGCTTGAATCTGTTTATAGTCCCTGCCCCAACTGCATCCAAAGCTAGACAGCTCAACCACTCATTATGTGAGATAAAACATCCTCATATGTCTCCTGAACATTCCTTCTACCAATATCCATTCATGCCTTCTCATTGTTGTCTTCCAATTTCTGTTGAATTTGCCCCTGCTGTTTAATGCATCTTATGAACTTTTAAGTCTCTGTCATGTTGTCTGTCTGTCTCTTTCTCTCTCTCTCTCTCTCTCTGCCTCCAGCAAGTACATGATCAAGGCCTCTAGCCACTTTTCATAGGACCTCCACCCTAGGTAAACCTTCTCTGTACTGACTCTAGTCTATCCCACTCCTTCTCAGGTCTGGACTCCAGAACTAGGCACAGTATTCAAGATGGGGCCTCACCAGTGACTTATACAGGGGCAATACAGCACCTCATCTCCCATGGACAAAACCCCTCCCAATGCTCCCCAACATTATTGATGTTACAATAGGCCTTATTACACTTATTGGTTTATTTTAGAGAGTTGCTTATAATAACTCCCAGGTCCCTTTTATTGGTTGTAGTGGCCAGACTAACCCTTTCCCATCCAGTACTACATCTGTGGATTCCTCTTTCCTGTGTGCATTACCTTGCACTTCTTGGCATTGAATCTCAAATACCACACTTTTTCCCATCTCTCCAGTCTTTCTAGGTCCCTTTGCAAATCCCTCAACCCCTCTTCACTCTCAACCCTGTCACAAAGCTTTGTGTCATCTGCAAAGAGATACATCTTGCCCTGTATAGTTTCCCATATGTCGCTAATAAAAATATTGAAGAGGACAGGTCCCAGGACTGACCCTTGTGGCACTCCACTTGTAACCCATCTGTCCCTAGATTTGACTCTGTTATCCTCTACCCTCTGTTGCATTCCCAATCAATTCACCACCAAACTAACTCCTCACCACTCCCAAGCCCTGTACCTTCTTCAGCAGCCTCCTGTGTACTGTAGCACCAACTCAAAGGCTTTGCTGAAATCAAAGTAGAGCAAATTTATAAATAGACCTTTATTGACCATCCTCATAACCCAGTCAAAGCATACTAGTAGGCTGGTTTGGCATGACCTCCCTGGCACATACCTTTCTTGATTACTATCCTGTGGCTCACTTTCTTCAGGGTAGATCACCAAGCTTTTTCTTTGACTGGGGTCTCTATGAGTTTTACCTTCAATTGGGATATGACTGACAGGTCTGTAATTGTTCAGATCTTCCCTATCCCCTATCTTGTGGAGCAGGACCATCTCCACACTGCTTCAATCCCTCAGAACTATCCCAGTCTACAGGATAGCTCAGCCACATTGGCTCAGATAATTCTGGAGTCAATTTTCTGAGCACCCTTTGGTGAAAACAATCTGGGCCTGCAGCTTTATCTATTTTCAGGGCAATAAGACATTTTCTTACCCTATCCACTGTAGTCTCCACTTTCCCCCATTTCATGAACAACCTTGTTTATTCCTTAACCCTATTATCCTTCATCCTCCACTGTGAATACTGAGCAGAAGTATATGTTTAAAATGTTTGCCTTCTGCTTGTCATCCTCTACTACCCTGTCTCCTTCTGCTAACCTAACAATTCCCTCTTGCCTTCCTTTTTTCCATGTTCTCTCCTCTCTTGATACCCTCTGCAATTTACAGCTTTGTGGCTACCTTTGCAACCCTGACCATCTAATGGCCTCCTGCATCTCACTCTGGCACTCCCTCCCCTCCCCCCGGCTCTTTTTGTTCTTAGTAAAGGATCTTTTTTTCCCCTCAGTGTCTCCCTTACTTCTTTACAGAACCAGATCAGTCTCTTATACTGATTTCCCAGGTGACTGTCCTCAAGCATGAGTCACTTGCTTTGGGAATGACCCCTTACTTGCTCTCCACTTTTCTTCTACCTCTCTGGGTTTATCCCCACCTTCCATTTTTTCTCTTACTCTTCTCCTAATCTGGTCAAAATCTTCCATTTTAAAGTCCAGAACCACAGCTTTTGACAAAGGTTTGCTGGTACCCAAGGACATTCCAAACCGTACAGTATTATGGTCAGTGGATCCTAGTAGTTCCAATACCACCACACAACCCACCATCTCTGAGTTGTAATCACCAAATCAGAAATAGTAGTTTATCTCATGGGTTCCCTGACCAGCTATGCCAGTAAGCCGTCTTACAGTGTGACTAGCAGTGCAGGACTTCTGCTGCTCGTTGCAGCTGTGATATCCAAATTTATTTCCAGTAGGTTCACATCCCCCACAACTACTACCTCCTCTTTCTTGCCCCTTCCTAATTTCACCCTAAACTCCTTATCTTCCTCAAACCCTTATCCCAGCAGTTTGTAATTTCCCAAAGTGCTGTTTTAGCTGTACTTAGATAGACCTCACTTGTCCTTCCTCTCATTTGATGGACTCATCTTCTGTTGCCTCTATGTCATCCTTATCATAGAGGGCCGGGCCCCTCCTTCCCCTTATCATTACCCTTATCACTTCTGTACAGGGAATGCTCTGGTATATCCAGATTCCAGTTGTTATCACGAGTGACTTGAGTCTCAGTAATGGTCACCAGGTCTAACTCCGCATCTACCACCATCACCTGCAGCTTGCTAATTTTATTACCCAGGCTCCTAGCATTCAGGCAGACCACTTTCAAGTTTCCCTCCTTCCCACCCTGTTCTTGTTTTTGCCCTCTCTCTTGTCCTTCCAATCACCCTTTTCTTTCTATTGTTTCTACTTCTTTCTGGTTTATTGTGACCCCCAATTAGTACCACCTCTTGAACCAGCTCAATTCTGAGTGTGCCATTCCTAGTCTCTCTTATCCCATCTTCATTTCTGGGGGCATAGTTACATTTTCCTTGCCCACCTCCTGAGTTCCCCACACAACAGCACCTCCCTACATAGTTAAAATGTCTATCTATATAGATACCCTATTTTTGACCAAGTATACCAGTACCTGACTTCATCTGGTGAAGGCCATCTCCCTTGAAGAGCCTTGTGTCCCAGACATCCCCATAGTCTCCAACAAAATGATACACTTCCTTGTGATATCCTCATTTCACCCCTCAATCCTACTAACCACCCTCCATATGTTGTCCACATGCTGAATGGCTGATGCACCTGGTAGACATCTACCAACCCCCTTCCACCTTCACGCAGCACTCACCCTCCCTTCCTCTGTTAGAATGTTGCTGCTGTCTCTTTCCCACCCCCACCCTTCACTGAGTGTTACAGACTCATCCAGTTTCTTCTTTCAACCTGAGTCACAGTCCCCTAGAGTCAGGTGTCTATCAGGGTGGGTGAAAGTGCAATTTTTGCTGTGCAGAACACCCACAAAAATAAAGAAACTTTCACGGAAGTTTCTGAACCTTCGCCTATGGCTGAGCAGAAAACTTCTGCCAAAGTTATAGGCACCTCCCACCAACCACCCCACAGGTACACAACATTAAATCCCTGGTGGCTAGTGGCCCTCTCCCACACTGGATCACCTGCCAGCTGCAAGACTTAAACAAAAAATCATAACTTATAAATAGCGCCCCCCCACCCGACAGTGCCTGTATCCAAACAGCCTAAATGTCTTTATGCCCTGGTGGCTAGTGGTCCCCCCTCTCCACCCCTTGTGTACAGTGATAGTAACCCCCCTCCTATGTCCGTGTCCATAGTCCATAATTAAAAGAAATTCCCTGGTGGTCTAGTGGCTGCTTCCCCAATAGCTCTCCCCCTCCCTATCTCCAGTCCCATTGCCAAATCTCTCCCTGGTGGTCTACTGCCCCCACTCCATCACCCCAGTAGGAGTTCAACCACCCCACTCCCACCCCCATATTAAATCCCACATTGGGTGGCAGGCAGACTGGAACATCCTTCCTTTCCTCCACAGCCAATCCACCCACTGAGCTTTAATGAATGAGCACATTCCTGTACAGGAATATGCTCATTCATTAAATGCTCAGTGGCCAGGCTGGCCGTGAAGCATGTGCTTCATGGCCGACCCACCTACTGAGCTTTTAATGAATGAGTGCATTCCTGTACAGGAGCATGCTCATTCATTAAAGCTCAGTGGGTGGACCAGCCATGGAGGACAGGAGGGATGTTCCGGTCTGCCCGATGCCCACTGTGGGATTTAATATTGGTGTGGGAGTGGGGTGGTTGAACTCCTACTGGGGGGGTTGGGGGCACTAGACCACCAGTGAGGGATTTGGCAATGGGACTGGGGATAGAGAGGCAGAGAGCTATTGGGAAAGCAGCCACTAGATCACCAGGGAATTTTGTTTTTTAACTAAGGACTATGGACACGGACATGGAGGGGGGCTTACTATCACTGTACAAAGGTGGAGGGGAGGGACCACTAGACACCAGGACATAAAGACATTTGATCTGTGTGAATGTTGGCACTGGGCACTGTTGGGAGGATGGCACAATTTATAAGTTACGATTTATTTTTCAAGTCTTGCAGCTGGCTGGTGATCCAGTTGGGGGACTGCTAGCCACCAGTGAGTTAATCTGTATCTGCGAGGTGGGTGGGGTAGGGACCACTAGCCACAAGGGATTATAGACAGGAGGAGGAATTTGGATTTAGGGAGGCAGAATATCTCTAAAGTTGGAAATGGATTTCAACTTTCACAGAAGAGAAAGTCTAACTTTGCTTCAGTTCTGCTGGCAAAATTTTTTATGCACTCCCCTAGTGCCTGTGCATCCTCTAGAGGTGCAAAATGATTTGCAGTTGGTATCAAGGGATCCTGACATACACTCACTTTATTGTTTTTGCCACTGTTCCCCTTCCCCATTACCCTCCAACCACCTGGGCTAATGAGTTTCTGGTTTTAGACTCCAACTCAACTAGTAATGCAGTATTTATTTTATTTATTTTATTTATTACAGTCTAAGAATTTGACATACCTTTGAGTCAGAGACTCATTTATGAAGGTTCCACGTCCAAAAGAAAGTTTTACAATTAGCTAAATACAACAATGTAACAAAAACATGACATGGATAAACAAAAAAACAATCAGAGCAGTCATTATATCAGACTTTGTCAAAGTTGGCAAATAAGAACCAAAAATAGATGCCAGGGTAAAAGCCAAGATGAAATACAATAACGTATCATTATGTGATAATAGGCAGTCAAGAATAACTTTGCCGAGGTCAGTAGGTTAACATGGGTCAGCCAAGATAAATAAAAAGGAACAGTGAAAAAGAGGAAAGAGGGAGGAGGGGGAAATAGGTGGAAATCAGGGTTGAGGAGTTACAGAGAGAGTTGAAGTAGAGAGAAACATGTCAAGAGAAAGGTACCTATGAGGGGAGTACTGGGGAGGAGGGAGGGTGGGGAGAGTGGCAGCTGTTTAGCCAGGAAATGAGTGGATACATGAGGGTGAAGTAGCTTAAGTAGGGCAGTCAAGTCCTTGAGAGAAAGAATTTACTGTCTGAGGTTGCGCTTAAACAGTCCTAACTTGGGGCAGTTTGTACATCAAGAAGGAGATCAGATAGCCAGGAGGAGCTCTGTAGAGAAAGGCCCACTGTGCTTGATTAGTTCAACAGAAGGGGGCCTGATAGGTAGGTCTAGTTGCACTTCTCATCTTCGAGGACTGGTTACTGGGGTAAGGAGGTGTTATGTTGTTGGAGGAGTTAGATCCAGGCAGATCTTCTTACCTAGTAAGCAGGTCTGGTACATGATCCTGCCACTAAGATTCAGCCAGCATGTTTTGATATATAAATCACAGGTGTGGGTGTACCTGTGAGTCACAGAAACTAATTGACAGGCCTTTTTGTGGGCAACCTTAATCCTTGTAAGTGTAGTGTCAGTAGCTGCTCCATAAATAACTAGCCCATAGTCTAAAAGAGAGAGGACAGAGCTGTTGACAGCAAGAAGCAGCACATCAGAGTAAGGCTGTGATGGTGTCTGTAGAGGAGCCCCATTCAAGTATTAACAGCTTTAGAAATGATATTTATATGGTCATTAAATGATGAGGTGCTGTCAAGTGTAATGCCTAGGTACCTGAGGTTGTGCACTTGTTCCAGAGGATCACTACAGTTGTTAAGGATGGTGAGTTGAGCTGACTTATGTTTGTTGTGAGAGTTTGCAAAGAACATCACCTTGGTCTTTTTATAGTTGAGGATTAACTTGTGTTCTGTAAGCCAGGACTCAGCCAGGGCAAAGCTGTGCTGCAACTCTCTAGTAAGGAGGGAGGGGTCTTGCTGGCTTGTGAATAAGATGACATCATCCGTGTAGAGGAGGAGTTGACTGTGGCAGGCCTGGGTGAGTGAATTGAGGAAGAGACTAAAAAGAAGGGGGCCAAGAATGGAACCTTGTGGTACACTGGAGAGCACAGGATGGGAGGTGGAGAGGGTACCCCTAATTTTCACCCATTGCATTCTGCCAGCAAGGTAGTTCTGAAATGAGGATGTAACTGCATGTGAAAGACCAAGGACTGGAAGAGACTCAATAAGTAGGGAATGGTTAACCATGTTGAATGCTTTAGTTAGGTCAATGTAGATGGACCCAACTAGGTGGCCACGATCGAGTGCTCTGTGAATAAATGTAGTATATTCAAGAGGAGCAGCACTGGTGCTAAGATTTTTTCTAAACCTGTGTTGCTGCAGACATTGAGTGTTGTATTTGGACAGGTAATCAGAGAGCTGTACCTTGAGCTCAGCAAATTTCCCAGAGATGAGACAGTGTCCTGTCCCTGAGAGCGTAGCCCAGAGAATGATCACCCCATAGTCCCTACAGTTGGCTAGTGCCCTGTCCTATCTGTGTTCCAATCTAATTATAGTCTCCTCAGTGATTGCTTCTCCCTTCTCTAACCCTTTAAGTCCCTTACCTGCTTTACTGTATCATCTTACTCTATATAGGGTGTTACACCCCTAATAGGGTGAGGCACCCCAACAGTCTATAGCCTGTTTTATACCCTGTCAAAATCCCTTTTCTAAATAGCTATAGCACCCTATCCTGGATTGAGAGTTAGATGGATTAGACAGACTTACCTACCTGACCTACATGGAGCAGAGTTCCTTGCAGAACTCCAGACTTCTTAAGGATGCCCTGCAGACACTCCTAGTCAAATGCTGCACTCCTGCTCCATGGCACTCTTAGTAGGGATGCTCATGCATAGAATTCTTGTTTGGGTCTGGAAGTTAACCCATCAAAAGACATGTGGTGTGCTTGTTTACTCTCTGTTCCCATCCTGTGCCTCACAAAGCCCACCAGCTTACAAATCCCTCCATGCTTTAGCCTTTCAAAGCAATATTCCACAACACACATCATGCCACACTCACCCTAGGCAGATTCCACTCCCTGAGGTCTGGCACTGACCTGCTCCACTGACTACACCTGTTGAAGGAAAAGATTGCCACACAGTAATGATCACATAGGCCCTTTAATTAGCCCGTGGTACCCACCCAGCGACCTATGATAAGTCTACTTACTGTCCAGTCCCATCCTCTGCCTCACAAAGCCCATCTGCTTCCCAAATCCCTCCTTGTTTTTCTCTTTCCAAACCATCTGGTCATACAACAAGATAATTGTAACCCATCCCCCACCATCACAGCAAACTAGAACTCTTTATATTGCTCCTTAGCTACAGGCTGATTTGGCAGAATAATCACACTTACCTTGTAGCCTATATATCTTTCAGTCAATTCCACTTTCCAACTTACCACTCCCAGGTTCAGTTCCTCCTTGTTCCTATTCTCCACACCATGGAGGCAGATTATTTCCTTATAGCTTCCCCTTGCACGACTGAGGTTTATCTGCAGAAGTCAAACAGTATACACTCATGGTATTGTCCTCAGCAACTCCTCCCAATTTTCACCTAGTTCCAGACTTAGGACAGGATAATTTTCACCCATCCCCAAACACAGAGCAAGATATACAGTAACTCTTTATTTACTTATTTATTTAGTTAGTTTTTTTTTGACCGGGAAAGGAGGATTAGACAATTCTGCCTATTTTCAGCTTCATCCTGAGGGAGGGGGATACAGATGGATGCCAACTGACATTGAACCAGATTAAGCTGTTGGAGGTAGTTTTTAGTGAATGAGGAAATTTGTCCAGGACACCAGGGAAATTCCCCTACTGGTCTCTAGGGGGACCTGCTTTCTGTTGTCAGGATAGCCACTCAGAGTGGAGTACTGGAAAGTGCAGATGCTGTAGAGGTAGAAGAGAAGGCCTCCTCTTCTTTCTTGAATGTGCCAGAAGCTGAAATTTCTGCTGAACAAATGTTAATTTTAGAAGATTCTGTGGAGGACATCACAGATGTTTACATATCTACTGAAGGTCTAAGCGTTAATCCAGATACTGTATATGTGAGGAAACTGTGGTACCAGGAAAAAAAGCAAAAACATGAGAGCTGCTCGCGGTCTTTACAGAGGGAACAGAATCGGCATTTAAAAGAGAGCGAGTGCCTTGCAGCGCAAATTGCTCATCTGAAATTGGAATTTCCTCCTGTCATTGCTGGCACTCAGCCTGTCAAAGGCCCTTCTGACACAGCAGCATCAAATGCCCCGATGGGGTGGGGTGAGTCCCTTTCAATTTTTGACATTGAATCGCAAGTTTGCGCTGTGCAAACTGAAGATAAAAGCATTGTGTCTGCCATAAGCATAAAAGAGACAGTTTCTCCCTCACAAGGGGAAAAAGTAGAGGAGCTTTCTAAAGTGCAAATAAATGCTTTACCGGAGACTCTGGCAGGAACAGAAGAACTGACTGGGGAAAGCAGGGCCCCTGTTATGATGTCTAAAATGGCTGGGTTCATTTATAAGCAGTCTGAGGAGTTGGTCAGTGCAAAAAGGAATCTGGAGGAAGTTAAATATCAATAGACTGGTGGTTTACATAAAGGGCTCACATGCTTTCCTTTAAAGGAGGAAGTTCAGAAATGGGAGCACAAAGGTTAAGGACAAAGGGCAGCACTCACGCTGGCAAAAGAAATTTGGAGCAATCCCGAAAGTGTTCCACAGTCAATGAAGCTACCTTTACAGGCAGCACCCCTCTCCCATTGTGGTGCTTGGTCCTCAAGAAAGCCCTTGTGGAGGCTGGGTGGAAGCAGTCTCTGGGGGTATTTGGTTACCTGACCCCATTTGGGATGAATCTTTCAACCTATCTCAGGCTTCCCCTGAGTGGGTTGCTAAAACAGATGGACAAATCGGGAAAACCCTGTAGACATCCCTCAGAATGTTGGAGAAGGGGCAACAGCTCAGCTAGATCAATCTACAAGGCCAAATGATTCAGAGAAACATAATGACTTTGGTAAGGCCTTGACCACTTCTTCAAACATACAGGACTTGGGATCTGCACTGGAACAGGAGCCTGATATTGGGAAGGACAATGATTCAGCAAGAAAGCCTTTGGTATCTAAACATTTTCAAACATTAAAAGGAGCAGCACCCAGGCGACATCCAGTGCACATCCGATACAAGGGGGACTTAAAGATAAGCCAGACAGATATCACGTGGGGAAGATATTGTTAAAAGATTCATTGCATTTTGCCCCAGGAGAGTATACGCATGTATTAACATATCAGGGAAGACAATTTCGATGTGATTTTTCATTTGGCCTATGCCTAGATCTTTTCTGAGAGGTATGGGCAAGTAAAGTTCTCCCTTGCATGGACCCCTTTGTGGTGATTCCTTTGACCAAACCACTAATTAAGTATGTGACAGTGATGTTTAGGAATGAGGGAGTTCATGTAGAGGACATAACGTACTGGTTGGAACAAAAATGTGACATTCTGGGGGAGCCTGAGGCAATTTTGGATAGTGAATTGTTTTGAACCAGAGGTTGGAAATATAAAGCAAAATTAAGACAACATGAAAAAGGTATTGAACATATCCCAAACTCTTTCGTGTTTGGCAGGGACCGAGGGATTTGCTTTTATGTGAGCCAGCCCAGGGCATGCTACAAATGTGGCTCTAGGACTCATTTATCTAGCACATGTGATAGGCCCAGGTGTGATAACAGTGGTGAAATAGGTCACATAACCATGCAGTGTGTGAACCACACCAAGTGCGATTGTCAGGGGAATACGGCCATGTATTTGGGGAGTGCACCTGGGTGGCATGAAACAAAGCCTCTTGCATCAGCCCTGAATTGCTTATTCAGCAAGCACAGGATTTGGTAGCTGCACAGGCTCCAGCTGCAGGTATTTCTTTTCAGGAACACCCCCTTCTCCTCCCCCCCTCACCAAGGTCAAAGGAAGAAGATTTAATGATCCTCAATGGGGATACCCCAACAGCATCAGGGAGGGAGGGGACTTTGGAGTCTTGTGCAGTGCAGGCTCCAGGGTTGTTTACCCCAGTTTGATATGAGGCGCCAGCAAGCTCAGAGAGTGGAATGACAGCTCCCCCTGTTTAGGCCCCCCTTCCACGCAGAAGATCCACTAGGAATGTGAGGGTAAAACCCCCCCTCCACCTGAGCACACCTCCTTTGGAAATGAACAATTCCTATGCAGCCCTCTTTTCCACTTCGGGGGACTCTGATATAGAAGCAGGAGACTTGGATTCCCAAAAATCCCTGCAGAGCATCAGAATCCAAGTCCAGATCAAAATGCATATAAAGGGAAGACGAAAATAAAATAAAATAAAAAAAGCCACTGTAGTATGGGGTTTTGCTTTTCTTTTCTACTTAACTGGCTGGGTATAAAATAGGGTTTGTAAACATGCATAGTTTATTAAACACAATTAAAATACAAGCTGTACTTCATTATGTACACAGAAAATGTTTGGATATCTGTTTTTTACAGGAGACCTGGATGAATTCTGATGAACAGGTGTGGATGTTCAAAAAGGAATGGTTATGGGGACCTTCTTATTGGTCATTTGGAACAGATAAGGCTGATGGGGTGGGGATTTTGTTCAATTCATATTCCTTTCGATTACAGAAACTGATGGACTTAGTCCTAGGCAGAGTCTTAATTTTAGGTGGGCTCTGGGGAAATAGATTGCAGATTCATAAATATTTATAATTCACAGATTAAAGCAGAAAAGGTCAGCCACATGATATTAATCCAACCCTATTTAGTGACCACATCCAGATTTTCTTCTGTGGGGATTTCAACTGCAGCATTTTTAAAGGAAAAAAAGGAAAAGAGATGATGATAAGAAAATCTATTGTGAGTCTAATGCACTAACACAGATAATTGATACTGCAGTCCTGATAGACAGTCACATTTATCACACAGAGGGCCCTAAATTTACTTACATGAGGAATTCCTTTAAAACAATTATAGACTATATCTTTCTTTCTTCCAATCTACCCAAAGGGGTTTTATGTATAGATCCGGTGACATTTTCTGACCACCTTTTCTTAAGATTACAGCATAGATCATATGGCTGGCACCTCTAAAGGGTATGGCAGGTGGAAACGTAACACCTCAGTATTGGGGAGCCTGTAGTACAATGGACTATGAATAATCTCCTTGTAGCTAGGCTGTCAGCGGCATTTTTGTACTCTACATAGGAGAATGGTGGACCCATACAAAGAAGGATATTACAAACTGATTTAAAAATCATGGGAGGAAAACAGAGAATGAGAATTTTTTTTAAATATCTATCTTTAAGAAGACAATTGCAAAAATTATACACCCTTGCAAATCATTCAAATCATGACTATACATCTCAAATTAATGAACTTAAGGAGGCCATAACACTATATCAATATGATAGGGCTAAATTGATCCAGGCAATGCTGTATAATGGGACACAAAATCCCTACTGGGACCCCTATGAGGCATGCAAACAGATCAGGGATGGCGGGACCTTTGACATTTTAGTATTCGCAAATGGGCTAAAGTTAGTACAACAGGCGGGATTGAGGAATTGATAAAACAACACTATAAATCATTAGAACCTGAGCAGCCAATTATGGAGCAAGAAATACAGGACTTTTTGGATGGGGTAAGCGTCACAGTATTTCCAAAAGAAACCAATAAACTGTAGGCCCCAATAATGGTTCAAGAAATAGAATCAGCCATTAAGGCTCTGAAAAATGAAACTTCTCCAGGCTTGGATGGCATTTCGAATATATTTTACAAAACTTTCAATCAGCATTTAGCTATTTGTTTGGAAAAGATATATTGTTATTTTTTTTACACAAACTCTATTTTTCCTTCTTTTACAGAAGGCTTGCTTATCTATCTCCATAAAAAAGGGGAAAAATCTGATATTTCCAGCTGGAGACCAAGGCCAAGATATTCAGAAGGGTTATGCATGGTGCAACACTGTTGCACCATGCGCAACCCACTGATGTACCCCGATGCGATATTCAAACGGGGATTGAGCCTGGCACAAATCCTGATGTGCCGGAGCGCATCAGTAATGTATGCGGTGCAGGTGGAGGGGCGTGCACATGCATACTCAGCACATCCCGATATTCAGCCCGGGATGTGCTGAGCCCATGCATGCACAACCCCTACTTGCGCTGCACACAGGTGAGCCCAAAAAAAAGGAGCAACAGCTGGCCACCCACAGGTTAGCTGCCATGTTGCAGGGCGTAACACGGCAGCTGCCGCCTGTGGGTGGCCACCCAAGCTCTGGCCGCACCTTCTGGTGGCACCAAAAGCATAATAATTAAAGTGAAAATCAAAAATGCTTGTATAATAACAAAACCTTGAAAAGTGATTTCTAACCAGGTGTTAGTTAATGCGTTATTCATATCTCCATCATTAATCAGGTCAAGAACAGCTTCATTGGCTTTGGTGATATTATTGCTGATGTGGATGAAGTGTGTGTCTTTCTGTCTAAAAGTGATTTCAATGTAAGTGTAAGTGGGTCTATGTGTACATTAAAGCTGGCAAGTACTCTGATAGTGTGAGTAGATAATCTAGGTTACCATCAATAATGTCTGCATCAATAAGGGGGACGGGGGTTATAACAGTATGTCCAATAACAGTCTTCAGGTGGGGAACAAAACAGAAATTGGGGTAATCAATAGTACAAGTAACAGAACCATATGTGTAAGTCTTATGATTGGTGACAACGCAATATTCTCCATCAGAATTGTACTGTGAGCGCACAGTAGGCAGTCTCCACTTTTGCAACTGGACAGGGCAAGTGTAGGTCGTCTTTGAAATCCGTGTTGACTGGCGATGAACCTCCTCATGATAGGATTGGTATAGCTGATCCGGAGCTGGAGTTGAGTCGAAGAGTTCGTGCCATTCACAGTGATGTCATCATCCACAGTGAAAGTTCAATCAATGTTGTCTGGAGAGTAGCCACAACAGGCCATATTACATCAAACGCATCACAGCTGCACAGATAGATATATTGCTTTTTCACACAGCAGTCCATGTGCGGAGCCACCCAGGCATCCAGGAAAGAATGGTAGACCAGTAGAGGTGGTAGATCCAGGCGTTCTTGGTAGATGTCTTCGTCCAAATGCCCTCTGGAATGTACCAGTGCAAGCTTGTCAAACAAAGCTGTAGTAGGATCAAAATGTGGTAAGGAGACAGTGAAAGAAACAAACATGGTATCTGTTATGGAACATTTCTTAGCAGTAAAACAAGGACCAGTATTAGGGTGTCTGGTCACAAACCCCAAATTCCTGGCGGTGAAGAGAAATAGTCAAAGTCGTTGTATACACATGGAAACACAGCTAGTGGTTTTACACCTTGATAATACTATTTGGAAATACGTCTTTCATGTATGATGTCAGGGATTCTTCAGATTCTAGATCGCGGAAGAGGTTTTGAGAGTGATAATAATGTAGAGCCATAAGCAGAGCAGAGTATCTCCCTAGCAATGTATTGTTTATCTGATTCTCTATTGTTCTGTTGTATGAGTGCATTGATCTTGTCTTTAGAATTAGTAAATGCCTTAGCAATGTCTATGCATGTTATATATGTGTATATTTCTTCCTGAATAAGGCCATCCACACCATGCAATTATGGAGGTAAAACATTATTAACCAAGCCAGTGGAGAACTTAGCAGAATGACTTTGATAGCAGCAATGTCTGCTTTATTCCAATAGACATAGCAGTACCAAAAGACCTGTGACAGAACCTGTGGCACCTGTGACATCAGAACTGTCAACTTCACATTTGGATCAGTTTATGATTCAAATTATCGGGAGGGCTTCCTCCTGAAATTGCCTCTATGTTCAGTAGAATAGACCCCAGCAAAAGGATCCTGCGTTATGAATCCAAAATGCAGCTAAGCTATCAAGCAATAATGTACTATAAAATGCTGATGTGTCAGTATTGTGACACATATCAAACTCTTTCATTCCAGTAAGTAAGATTAAACAAAACAGTATATGCATAAAGCATGTGTTATTAATCAAATAACCTGGGAGGGCATGGCTGTGAGACTACTACGGTACCAGGGTAATACTTTGGACATTCCAAAAAGCTGTTTATTAGTAGGCGGTAACACAGAGGTACATGGCTGCAGAAGCCATGTGGTGTATATGCCTAGCATCTGCGAGCAGAACTTTGGACAAAGAATTACAGTAAGAAGGATCTATTAAGGCAGTTGTATTGTACAAACCAGAATGTCTTAATGCAGTTTGTAACAAGGACAGTGAACCATTTGGGGATAATTTAGCATTGGGCCAACCCTGAAAGTTCCTTTGAGAGTTTGGCCACAGGAGAAATTGTCCTTGTGATGTGGTTTGCCACCAATTTGAAGGGTAGATTTATCAGGAGCAACCCAGGCAGTGAAGTGCGATCGAATCTTCCTGACAGTGATCATGCTATCTGGTATATTGATGGATACCTCTGAGGAGGTGCTGGAGGGTCGAGGTGTTGTAGGAGGTCCGTACCGCGGGGTTTTGGATGCAGGGGATCACTCCTGAGAGGAGGAATAAAGGAACAAGATAGCCATCTTGTCAGTGTATCTGAAAAGGAGATCAAAGATTAGTATGTTAGTACATTCCACCCAATGGGGTGAGGAAAGTAAGTTAAGCTCCTTTATACAGTTTCAGCTGGTTTGCATGTAACCATTTGTCAGTCAATTTGTTGTTGTCAGGAGTCTAACCTGATAGACTGCTGGACTGAGCTTGTTGACAATGGAGTATGGGCCTTCCCACTTATTGGAGAAGGTGGTGGGATGTGCAAATCGAGTACCATTACCTGATCTCCAACCTGCCAATCCACTTCTTGTGAGTGTTTATAAAATTGTATTTTGGATTGTTGCTGGGCTTTGCCCATGCACCGTATATGTACAAGTGTGTGCGTGTATAAGGTCTTTTCTAAGTTTTTCCACATACTGATCCACAGACATGTGGTCTGCAGTAGGGGTGTGTAGGTCAAACAAAAGGTGTTCAGGTAATCTCATCTGTCTACCAGTCATCACCTCAAAGGGTATGAGATGGGTGGTGGCAAAGGGTGTGCCCCTGATTGCCATAAGGAGTAAAGGCAATAGGGAATCCCAGATTTTGGGATTGTCCTCAATAAATTTGGAAAGCATTTGCTTAATCCGTCTGTTGGCTATTTCTATTTGACCTGAAGATTGAGGATGGTAAGGCATTTGAATCCTGCTGAACTCAGAGGAGTTCAAGGATTCTTTCATCAACTCACCTGTAAACTGGTTCCTTTGTCAGAGTCTACCTTGAGGGTAGACCCCACCTGGAGGAGAAAATCTGTTCCACCAGGATTTTGGCAGTAGTCTTCGCTGTACATGTCTTAGTGGGAAAGCTTCACCCACTTTGAGAAGATGTCAGTTACCACAAGGGCATACTTATTATTTCTGCTGGTATTGGTCAGAGGGCCAATGAAATCAATTTGATGGTATGCAAGGGCTAGAAATGTCTTTGTGGCAAAAGTTTGGCATTTTGTTTGGTTGGATGGGTTGTTTGTGCAAACAAAGGCAGTTGTCTATATATTGTTTAACGTCTTTAGTGATACCAGGCACCAGGCGGTGGTCTTGAGTTGCTGGAGGTATTTTCTGCTCCCTGGTGTCCACCAGTAGGAGTGTCATGCGCTTGTGCAAAAATTGAGATCTTAGGTGTCTGGGACAACTCACAACTTGATGGGAGAGTCATCTGGTTGAAACCAAATGAGCTTGTCATCTGGGGACAAAGCGTAACTTCATGCATGTCTCCGATAAGGGTTATGTGTAGAAGTTTTCTTCAGTACCTTTATCAAGGAATCTGAACATTCTTTGAGTTCGGTGTCCAAGCTGTTGGGCTGCAGAGGTCCAAGGGAGAAAAGATTCAGATTTCTTCTTTTAGTGCTGCAATGTGTACATAGCGATTAGCCTCTGGATGTTCCATCATCCAGACGTCCCCCCTTGGGCCCCTTCCTTACAAGGGTATCTGCTGTGTCATTGAAGGCATGATAGGGACTGCGAAGAGAGTGGGCTTTAACCTTGTGTACATAAAGTTTGTGTGCAACTTTCTGTGCCAGTGCATGTATGTATATTACCAATTCTTTGTATTTCACTGGACTGCCATCAGAAGAGAGGAAGGAGTTCTTCTGCCAGAAGGGAAGAAATTCTGTAAGGAACAACAAACCTAGTTAGAGTCTATAAAATGATGGGATCCTGGGTTCCATTTGGATGAACTCAAAGGCACAGGCCACTGCCATCTCTGCATGCTGTGATGAGCTACACTACAGCTGTTTAGATATCTTGACAGTGTTCCATAAGGGTAGATCACCAAAATACCCATCCCTGCAATTTGTTCTCCTGATAGTAGGATGCTGAACCATCAGTAAAGATACAGCACAAAGAGGCTCTCAGTACTTGTGGTGTGGCAGGGAGAAAGGACCTGGATCTGGAAGATCAGGTGACTGTAGTGTACAGTCATGGGGTTCTCCTGGAAAAGGAGACTCATGAGCTAGCATAGATGGAACTTTAGTTGGGTGGACCTGTATTTCCTGTCCTGGAAGAAAGTGACCAGTGTGTCAGCCTGGTGTTAGAGGCTGACCCATCCTTCACTCTGTCTGATAGCAAAAGGTAGTCGGTGTATGGTTAGTGTTAATGATCAGTGGTGAGTACCCAGTGATATACAGAAAGTGCTTGACAGCCCAGTAGGTGGCCAGAAGGTTCCTTTCACAAAGGCCGCATTTCGTTCCGCTAGTCAAGAGCTGTGAGGCATATGCAATGCGTCTTAAGGTGCCATGCATTTTCTGGGCCAGAACTGCTGACATGGCAATGTCAGAGGTGGCACACTCCAGATGAAATGATAGTGCTGGATTGGGGTTAACCAGTGCTGGGACGGAGGCCAAGACCTGCTTCAGTGATGTCACAGCCTGGGTATGAATAGGGCCCCAAGTCCATGGTACATCCTTTTTGAGTAATTCATACAGAGGAGCAGCTTTCTGAGCAAAAGCACAAATGAAATCTCTCAATAGTTTACCATACCTAGGAACCTTGAAGAGTTGCTACACTGGTAGGTAATGGCAAGTCTTGCAATCCCTGTACCTTCTTCCAGGTAGGGCTATGACCTTGGTCAGTTATTTTAGACCCAGAAAGAGTACTTCTTCTGACACAATTGTGCTTTTGCTGGGTTACATTTCAGGCCAGCTTTCTGGATGAGGTCAATAGTTCATCCAAGAGATCCAGATGTTGTTCCTGTGTGGCTGTGGCCAACAACAGGTCATCCACATATTGTAGGAGACATTGGGGTAGAGAAACTCTCGAGGCATCCATCATATGGAGATGGAAGAGGATGGACTGTTATGGAATCCTGTGGCAAGCAAGTCCACGTGTACTGTCTTCCTTCAAAGGTGAAGGTGAATTTATATTGACTCTTAAGGGCCAATGGCAGTGACCAAAACCATTGGAGATATCCAGGCACTGAACCATTTCAGGTCAGGGGTTAGAAGTCAGTAACATCTGGTGCTGATGCCACAGTTGGAGAACAACTGGGTGACCTGATTCAGTTTCCTGTAGTCAATAGTAAGTCTCCAGGTGCCTGTGGGTTTTCATGGGCATACTGGGGAGTTGGCAGGGAAACATTAGGTTCTGATTACTCCTTGCTTAAGGAGTGACTTGTTTCTCTGAGGGAAGGCAAGGCCTCAGTTGGGAAAGGATACTGCATTTGCCTCTCATGTGCTGGGCCTGGCACCTCAATGATGGTGTGCATTCTACCACAGTCATGTTTGTTAACTGCAAATGCTTCCAAATGTCATTGCAGAATAGGTAGGAGTTTTGGGAAAGTTCATGATTCTTGAACAAATCAATGACGTCATACTCTTTGTCATTGGCAGATATCGTTGCCACAACATGTGAGTCAGGAATCAAAATGGTATGGTATTGACCTTGAATCTGTATCAGTAGCATGTTAGTTAGGTCCACCACACAGCCGTGTGGCAGCAAGGAAATCGATTCCTATAATACTAGGATGATCATGCAGTACCATCAGTTGGAAGTGTGTGAGGCCTTTAAGTGGCTAACTCTACCTGTAAGGGTAGAGAGCGGTATGCAGGCAGCCTAGTACCATCGACTCCTGACATATTGGTCTTCCATCCAGTAGATCAAGGGGACGTGTCTGGGTGTTGGTCATGTAGCACAGATACAGCTGCACCTGTATCTAGCAAAGCTACTAGTTGGCGGCCCCTGACCTCGGCCTCGGTGCAGGGCCTTCCGTTTGTATCCAAGACCAGCTTGTTTACAATATGGACTTGGGCCTATAATTGTGAATCCGTATTGCCAGAAGCAGGCAGAGGCTGGGCCTGACTTGCGTGAATGACTTCACCATGCTGTACTGATGCTATATAGGGAGGAGCTTCTGGGTTCAGGCCTGTATAGGCCTGGGAGCCTGTACCTCTGGTGTCTCCATGGCCAGTTGTGGCCTGGGCTGCTGGTTGTACCGCCGCAAGGGTCTGAGTGGGAACAGCATCTGCCACAGAGTGCACCTGTCCCAGGAGCTCTCGAAATTTCTGATTTTCTTCGCTCATCTCCCTATATGAAGGACCCGTTCTCTGTTGTGGTTTACCTCTATCCTTATGCTTCCTGTTCTTGTGCCAATTCTGGTTCCCACCCCATTGCTGTTGTTGATTCACGGTTGTTGTTGGGCCTGTTGGGGGTGTTGGTTACCAGCAGGAGGGGCTGGCAGATATTGAGCCTGTTGGCGTTGAGCCTGCCCTTCCACTGTGTAGTGTGTCGTGGTCCCTGAAGCGGGTTCCAAGGCAACTATCTTCTTGGAACTGGACCCCAAATCACGGATATACAGTTGATACACCCTCTCGGTTTTCCGAAGAATATTGGCAAACCTATCCGTATTTGGGTAAATGGTTGGCTCTACCTTTTCTCGTACTGCAGGAATCATGTTCCTAAGGAACAATGTCTTATATTCAATAAGATCTACATCCGCAGCTTCTTGTGCCAGATGGTTTCCTGCTCGGTAGGCCATCCAGAGTCTCTGGTGGTAAGTCACTGGACTTTCTTTCGCATTCTGCTTCACAGGATATGCTAACATCACTCCTACTACACCTGGGCTGTGAGCAGAAATGAGCTCAGCTGCAACTTCGTCAAAGGTAGCCTTCCCATCCTGGCGAACAGCTTCAGGGAGTTTGGCCCACAAACCAGGATCGATGGTCTGGCGTAGTATTTGGACCTGATATTCTGCAGCAATGCTGAGCATCTCTCATTTAGAATGTACCTTTTCCAAGTGACAGCTGAGGTTGTCGGACGGGCTCATCCGACCAATACTGTCAGCAATTTGCTGAACAGAGTAGGCCATTTGTAGGGGATTAGTGGGTCGATCAAGCACAGGTAGAGTGTCTCGAGCACCATCCAAGGCTGCATGAACTGCAGCTTCAGCTGCAGTGCAGACATTACCTTCCTGAGTGCCAGCTTCTTGAAAAAGCTGCCTAATCTGGTTTTTAATAGCCTTCATGCTTCTTTCAGGAAGGGGAACATTGCCTAATGCTCTATCAATCATGGTTTCTATCTCTTGCCTGTCTTCCACATTAATAATGGCTACCAGAGGCGCCGTCGGGACCAGGCTTGAGCCTGCTCCCCCCTATCATGGGCGCCACCATGTTGGCGTCTCCCATGATGGGCATCACGACGTCGCCGATGTGTGACCTGAGGAGTTGGGGGCAGGGTCCCGCCATGCTGTGGATGGCTGGGTGGGGAGTCTGGGCCATAGTAGGAGTGTGGCTGGGCGTTGTATTGTGAAATGTCATCATCAGATAACTCCCCTTCTGATGACGAATGAAAGTCAGGGGCTATGCCTCCCATGGCCTTAACATGGCTAACCAGAACCTCTCGCTGATGGCGCAGTGTCACCATCTTAGTTCTACATTCATTGTGAGTCACACTTGCAACATCCATATCAACCTGTTCTTGCTTTTGCTTTTGCAAAACTCGATATGCGGCACGCATGATTCGCGATTGTCCTATAAGCTACTTCTAAGTCATTACGTACCTGGTTGATCTCGCCCAAGCTCACCCATATCACTCAACTGAGCATCTGCAGCACTCAGCAACTCATTCATTTGCACAACCTGACTTATCCTGTCTCAAACTTTCACACTTTTGCTTCAACATACATAGTTCCTGTTCACCGCCTGGGCTGAATGATGCAATAGTGAATCCTTTCGTTCACAGAGTTTGGAGTTTAGACTCAAGTTCTGCTGCAATCTAATACATTCTGTTTCCTGCAAACCCATCTCTTGCTTAAGAGACAAAATTTGCAGATCAAGGGTTCGAACCTCACTTGGAGGCTTCAAAGCAGCATTGAGAGCTGTAACCATCAACCCTTTAGCATGTCGCTTATTGGTGGATTGTCTCATCTCTGTGTACTGGGTTGAGATCCCCAGTACAGGGTTATCAGATTGACTTGTGTCCCGCACGAAGTCAGCCCATCCTCCATGGGAGGCAAGGAAATTCGAGACATTGAGTCTCAGTTCTGCTCAGATGTCTGATACTGTGGCCATTACGTGGGAGGGAACGAAAATTCAAACTGTGAAAAAGACAGCGTGCTGCGTATCGATCCACAGCACGAGTACTTTAAACACAGCCAGGCTACGGTATTAGTTGCAGGCTTGCAATTCAAAGCTGCTATGGAGTGGGTCGAAACGGCATCGACCACACCCAAAAAGTCAGCCAGACTTTGCAAGTAACTACAGACTTGTTTTAAAATGGGAGAGGTGATATGGGAATGTACACCTACTGTCCCCGTGTGAAAGGGAAAATTTTTAAGCAACAAGTGAAAACTTACAAACACCAAATATCGCCTGCACACGGTCGCCAATTTGTTGAGAGGTCTAAACCTCACTTTCAGATTCTTGACGATATTGGGAATGCAAGTAATCACAAACATAGTTGTATTAGAGTAATAAACAAGTTTATTACTACCAAAGGATAAATCACATTTGCCCTAAGCACTTCTTACCAATACGAACTGGGAGCCAGTGCTAGCGTTCCCTACACCTTTGAGGTTTCTCTGTAGTCTCTTGGAGTCTCTTGGTCTCCGAGGTGTAAAGCTTGTGCATTACATTATATACCTATGATAGTTACTATGGTTACCAAAAGATAGAAACATTTCTAGTTACAGAGATGAGCCCTATTGGCTAAATTAGAGGTGGCTCCACGGTCCAAGATAACATTATACAATTTCTGTAAAGTCATCAGTTTGAGAACAAAAGAGTTCTTATACAGAGTCTTACATAACTAAGTGTAGTAGTACAAATCACCAAAAGATGGCAATGCCGTCTTACATATTATAATTACTTCAAGGACAGGTGTCTTGGCATCTTACAAGTAAGAAATAGACAGAAAATACATGGTAAAATATATGTGTTTTAGCAAGCAAAGCGGATTACAACAATATGCATTCATATCCTGACATCTACTCTTATACGGTATATGCCCTTAGCCCTATATATTAGTATAACCTATGCTTAAGCATTCGCTGTCTACGCTGTACCTCTGAGGGTACCAATTAGGGTGCATGGATCTCGTGTAACAATAGCATAGTCTAGACAAGTCCCCCTTGCATTAGACTTGGGAGTATGTAAACAGTAACATCAGACTTTGAACATCTTTACACTTCATATTAAACAGAGTATATTCAGAAAGCATTATTTTTATTTAGTGTCCCAGATGTATTCTTCAGGCGACAGGGCAAAAGCAATAAAGCAAGAACCCTGGCTGATGAGCAGTAGCTAACCTAAAACTGATCCGTCTTACCCATATTAAGCTAAGATATTAATTCTTGGAGTCGAAACCCTAGAACCAGTACCCATGCCCTGACCTCAGAAAACTGAACAAAAAGGACACTTATCTATCACGGTCAAATGGTGTCTGTGCCTGGGGATTCACAGGTCTTGGAGCTGGGTGAGGTGCCATATTCTCTGGACCATAATCCCTGGTTTGTGGTTTGCGATGTGCTGGAGGAGAGGCTGTACTGTGATGCTCCTCCGCAGGTGCTTGCAGTTGTTCAGTTTCAGTTATGGAGGCATCATGCACCATCTCCTCCGGATACTCTGAAAACTTTGCAGGGTTGCTCCATTCCACCAGAGTAAGTAGCGGTTCGGAGAAGCAAATTTGTCAAAGCTAGAATCTTGAGATCCCTCTGTTTTGGTCTGTCAGTATCCTGGTTCTATGTCTCAACCATGAGGATGGATCCTTCTCGCATGTTTCCCAGATTATTGGCACTTGCGAGACCTGGCTGGTAGGCTGTGGGCCGACCCCTGGAAGTTGTAACTGCATTGGAGCTCCAGTTCCAGTTCCAGTGGAGGTATACCAATCGACTATTCTGAAGGCCTGATGTTGTCAGAGGCTTTGTTTTGGTGTGTCATATGGTCAGTTCTGCTGTATGGTGGCCTGTTATGTTTTAGATACTCTGTAAGTGCATCTGGTTTCGAGAAGGACATTTGAGCTCCATTCACCTCCAGTTGCATTGTAGCAGGATACCATAGAGAAAAAAGGATTCCCATCATATGCATCATGCGGCTGCATTCTGTGTATTCTTTGTGCTTTGCTGCCAACTCCCTGGAATAGTCCTGGAATATTAGGATTTTGTGGCCTTGCCATGATAAAGCCCCTAGTTCACGGGCCCTAGAGGACATCCACTCTTTGTCTGCAAAATTTAGGATCTGAGCCATGAGGGGCCTAGACCATTCTCCTGGTTTTGGTGGTGGATTAAGTGTCTGGTGAGCTCTCTCAATTGTAAGGCCCAGATTTCAGGCAGGACATCATAGAGGAAGTCTGCAGGGAGCCCTCTTTCTGCACCCTCGGGAAGCCCAAGAAATGTAGGTTATTGTGCCTGCTTCTATTTTCGATGTCATCAATTTTATTTTGTAACTTATGAATAGTCTTGTCTTGGTCTCATACCAGAGCCATAAGGGAGTCAATATTTCCAGAATTGCAGTGGGCTTCTGTTTTTTGGACCCATGCATCCATTTGTTGGTGGCCAAAGTTGTATTGTTGGAGGCCAGGGTGACTTCGGCCATACGCTGCATCAGTGTGGTGAATATGTCACTGATCTACCTCATGGAGAGGTCTGTGGCTGTGTCAGGCCCTCAGCACTGCTATATGTTGAGGTGCTACATTTGTTTTTGAGCCGACCAACACAGAAAACCAAAGGCGAACAGCGAATGAAATGAATCACATTGTTCCCGGGTGCTGCTGGATAGAAAGGCTGTACAGCACCAGTGGAATACGTTCATTTACAGGGTGCAAATAGGAGATTGAGAACCCCAGGTCGGCGGCGCTGTGGAATCAGGCAGCCATCATGGTAGAAGTGAAGCTACACCCCCCCAGGAGAATCATTTCAGCATCTGGGCAGTAGCATATGTCCACTTATATCCCTCCATCCATGGCAGACCCCAGACCCCTAATTTCCAGTGGTCTCTGAATTTATTCCTACTATACCGGAGTTTGCTTTCATCCCAGATAAACTCACCAAAAGTGTTGTCTGTAGTCTTGTACCATGTAGCTGGGAGAGCTAATGGGATATGTGAAATAGTGTATAGAAGTTTGGGTGCCAAGATCATTTTAATTGCAGAGATTTTTCCTGCAAGTGTAAGATGTATGGCCTGCCACCTCTCAAGTTCAGTTTTAGCTCAGCCACAAGAGGTTCCAGGTTTAAGTCCCATATTTTGGTCAGATCAGGGATAGGTGTATCCCAAGATACACCTAGGCATCTGATGACCAATGAAAACATATGATGCCACATGGGCTGGGGTTCAGGCCAGATTCAAGGGAGTGCTTCCGTCTTTGAGCGATTCATTTTTAAACTGGAATATTTTGTAAAATCTGCAAGTAGGGCGAGTAAGGCTGAGAGTGATGTTTCTACATCTGCTAGTGGGACTAGGATGTTGTCAGCATACATGAAAGTAGCATAGGAGATGGTTCCAATTGTCATCTACTGTATAGTAGTTTGTTGCCGTATGGTCACCAGGAGGGGTTCCACCACAAGAACAAACAGAAGGGGGGACAATGGGCAGTCCTGCCTGGTACCCCTTCCCAAGGGGAAGGGCTCAGACATGACTGCATTATTCAGCACCCTTGCCATGGGGCGATGGTATAAAGTTGTGATCCAGCCCTTAAACTGTTCCCCAAGTCCTAGATGTTGAAGTACCTGCTGCAGGTAGTCCCACTCCAGAGAGTCAAAGGCTTTTTCAAAATCTATGTCCACAGCTGCTGCTGAAGTGGGACTAATTTTAGCATGATAAAGTATCTTAAGAATGGTCACTATATGGTCTCAACTATATCACCAGGCACAAAGCCCATCTGTGAGGGGTGTATCAGGGAAGAGAGAAAGGGGCTAAGTCTAGTAGCTAAAATTTTGGCAAACAATTTGCTGTCCAAGTTTATGAGGGAGATTGGGTGGTAACTAGAGGGCCGTGTGGGGTTTTTCCCTTTTTAGGGAAATCAGTTATGACAGTCTCCTGGAGAGTAGGGGAAAGGTGCCATCAATTAGTACCGAAATGTGCATGGAACTAAGTAGTGGAGCTATTTGACGGGAGACAAGCTGCCATAATTCAGGGGGAAATCCATCTCCTCCTGGTTCTTTCCCTACATTCAGGCCTTTGAACATAGTTTCCACTTCTGCAGGAAGTATAGGAGCTTCTAGTGTGGCCACCTGATGGGAAGTGAGCTGGGGGAGTGTGAGCAAAGTGAGGAAGTTTTGTATGCCCTCTTTGTCCAGGGACCTGGATGAGATGTAGAGTTCTTTGTAAAACTGTCCCATAATTTTATTTACCTGCAGTGGCTCAGTATGGGTCTTCCCTGTATGATTCTGAAACCCCAGGATATGACTTTCGGCCTGCTGTTTCCATAACCTGTATGCTAATACCTTCCCCCCTTCCCTCCTTCCCAATATTTGTACTTTTAATGCAAGATGGCCACTTCAGCCTTCTGGGCTAGCGAGTCATTGATTTCTAATCATAGCTGGATAATGTTGCAGCCTAATGAGGTATGGATATTGAAATGTGGAGACGGTTTAGATTCTGTTTCTAGCCCTTTCAGTTGTTCCTCCAGGGACTTAAGAAGTTGATCCCTACGCCTTCTTCACCTAGTTGCAAACCCCATAACTGCTCCCCTTAGAGTGACCTTAAGGGCTTCTCACGTGGTACCTGGGAACGTGTCTGAAATTGGATTCTCCTTAAGAAAGTGTGTTACCTCTGTACTCAGTCATGGCTGGAACTCAGGGTCCCTTAAAAGCAGTGGGTCCAATTTTCAGGTGTAATGAGAGGGGATATGCAGGTGGACTGGTGAGTGGTCTGAGATGACTGTTGGAAGGATCTCTGTTCTGATCGAGCTTTGAGTTATGTCAGCAGAGACCAACCAGTAGTCAATTCTGCTATGGGTGCTATGTACATGGGAGAAAAAGGTAGTCTTTTTCCTGGGGGCGAAGAACTCACCAAATATCTTGAAGTCTCACATCTGTCATAAGTTGGTTCAGGGAAAACCTGGCTCTGGAGTGATGATCTGGACTTGTGGGGCTTTGGTCAACTTGTGGGGCCAGAGAAAGGTAAAAATTGCCCCCTAAGATAATCAGGGTAGAGGGCTGTGCAAGTGATCCTAATACTTGTGCCACCTTGTGAAACACCTCTGGGGAACCTCCATTCAGCCCATTAACATTACCTAAAATCAGTGATCCCTCTGGGGTTTCCATCAGGGCCAACACCCACCTTCCCTGAGAATCATGCTTGGTCTGCAAAATGGACCATTTAAGCATTTATGGAGGAGTTTGGCTACCCACGCTTTTTCATGGGGGCAGAGGAGGAAGAGACTTGCCCCACCCAATCCCTGGCCAGCTTTTCATGGTCTTGCTTAGTTAATTTTGTTTCTTGCAGGAATGACAGACCAGACCACAGCCTTTTTAGATGTGACAACACCTGTTTACACTTTACTGGGGTGTTAAGGCCATGTACGTTCCAGGTGTAGGAGTGTAAGTTACCCATGGTCTCAGAAAGGGCAATTCAACTTACTAAAGGGCATACAGAAAGAGAAATAAGAGGCTATAGTCTGGACTAGCAGACCCTGCATTGCAGCACCACCTAAGAATAAAGCAGTAAATGACATTCCCGCACCATTAATATCTAAATTAGACATTTGCACTGAGGTCTGATCTTGGTCTCTCTCATTTGCTCTAAAAGGGCAACTGGCCCTAAATAACAACAAAATATTTAACATATTTACACACAGTCAAGTCCAAACACTCTGGGGAGCTTGGGGGTAAAAGGCCGGTGGAAGATCCACCGAGGCTACCTCCATCTCCCATGGGGATAAAGCTTCTGCCATGAGATCCTGAAGTGTGGGCCCATCAAACCTTCAGGGCATATTCAACGGTCAGTGGAATTAAGAAAAGGGCTTACTTCAGCAAAAGGGAAACTAAGGATGGGTAGATTATAAACAGAAATTACCAGCCTCAATCCATCTGACGACAGGTGTGTAAGAGAAAAAAGTAGGCCCAAACTTACCCTCCTGCACAACAGTCAGGTTGGTCTTGCCGTAAGCAGGTTCCCCTCGGGGAAGTCATAGGTCAGAGATGATAGTGAGAGGATGGAGAGATGGGCAGGTAGCGTCCACATATGTTGCTCCATTGTAACTTATGCATGGAGAGGGGACGTTAGACAATGGTACATGTTCTGCTCTGTATAGTCTTTGGTCTTAGGCAGGGCAAGTAAATGGTAGCTCTCTTCTATGGGGTAGGGAGTCATTGGGATAGGTGAAGGACATTAAGGAGGTTAGGGCTAGGGCCTGGTGCTCCTGATATGTTACTATAGGATAATTGAAGACAGAAGCTAGAGTAGTATGTAAAATACAATGTAAAGAAAAGAAAGTAGGAGAAAAGGGATAATTATGCACTCCTGTTTCTCAACCAGTCCTCAATTGTTCAGTCCAAAAGTCTAAATAGTTCATGATTCCTTGTGACCCTTGCAGGCCTTAGCCCACATATCTGGAAGGAACAATCTTATATGGTGGCATACCTTAAAGCTTAGTCCTGCACTGGCTCAGTCCCAAATCAGGAGGAATCAGTGAACTGAGGTTGCAGCAAGTGGAACTAACTAGTGTCCATAGGGCAGCGTGGGGGGGGGGGTATGGGGAAATACATCCTGAGAATACCCTGTCACACTTATCACCTGAGATCTCATTCTCCCCTCCCCATCCTAGACTCCCCACCTCCCAGTTTCAAAAGTAAAAGCAAGAACACTTAGCTGACTGCTTAGTCTGATCTGTGTTCTGGCCGCATCTGGCATTCTCCTTTGACTGAGGTCCTGGCTCAGTGACAATTTGCTTCAGACTTATAGAGGCATCAGTGGTGTGTTGATTCAATGCAGGTGAAAGGCCTATCATGCCACTTCAGCCCAGGATTTATCAGCTTGCAAAGGCTTATGCAGCTACGCTTTTTTCCGCTGGTCCGCATCTACTTCAATCAGCACAGGAGCCTCGGGCAGGGATTGCTGGAGGGCCACATAGTGATTCGGCATGTAAAAGACCTGCAAGCTGGATATGTCTTCCACAGCATAGTCAGCACCATTATCCAGACTGGATGATCTCACCCTGTCTGCCAGGTGTTGCCTCCTAGTGTGTCTGTAGGAGGGATGGCACTTTTTGGCGTGAGGAGGAAGGGAGACTTCAAAGACTTGTACCTGTGCAGTGGTTGCTGGCTGTGAGAAAGAGAAACTGCTATCCTCCAAGCCCCCATCCAAAAGTGAGTGCCCAACCCCACCCAGATTAATAGGCTCTCTGGATCTGGCAGGATAGGTTTTTCTTAAAATGTCCATCAGGTTATTAGGTATAGCAAGGAGGATAGGGGCTCCGTTATGAATCACCCACATAGTTTGTGGAGTATCGAAAAGAGAAAGGCATGTTTAGCTTGTAATTTACTCTGTGAGCATTGGTGAGTAGTTCTGGAATATTTGCACACAGTGACCCTTCCACATGAGCTGCGCCAGGTTTCTGGCAGCCACGGAAACTAACTTTTTGTGGCAGAAATCTAAGAAGCATGCTAGCAGGGGCCATGGTCATTGTCTGGCTGGGGAGGAGGTGCAAGCAAGAGGTGGGCTATTGTATTCTGGTGCACTGTAGCAGCTGGTAGTCCAAGCAGCTGAGGAAGAGTTTGTTGCAGAAAGAGTATCAGATCTCATTGCTCAGCCCCCTCCAGAAATCCCACAAACCTAAAATTGTTATGATAACTGTGATTTTCCAAATCATCTACCTTATTTTGAAGGAGGTGGATGGTTCTGGCCTGGTCTTACACGGTGGCAGTCATTTCTTGTAGGGCCACTTCATGAGAGCCAATCTGCCATTCCAGTTGAAACATATGCGCTTCTACAGTGTGTAGCGTCTGGGTGGTAGCATTAACAGTGGTGGTCATTTGTGCCATTTGGCTTAGGAGCTGGGTAAACACTTGTTCTGTTTATGCAGAGTCTCAGGGTGGAGTAGGAGAAGACGCCATCCTTTGGGCCTATTGAAGCTGCTGGAGGACCTTGGATAAACAGAGTTCAGGTAGGAATTCCACTGCAAAAGTTAGTTTATAAGTGCAGAACAGTTCTTCTAAGTTTACATGACCTCCAAATGCAGATATATCGCACCCAAATGCAGGATGTTGTAGGATATGATCCCAAAGTTCGTGGAGCTATACAGTTATACTTCCAGACAGGCTCAAGACTTGGCCACACCCCCATTTCTATATGTTCTAAGAAAAAGTCAATAATTAATTAATATTGCAATAATGTAAGTGTAATAGTTACAGTATAGTCCAACAGTAAATTAACACTGGATTACTTATTTCCTCTGCAGCAATCTCAAACTTATCACTCAAACTTGGACTAAACATAGCACCCATAATAAACATCCAAAGAAAATCCCTTTGTAAAATCTGCAATCCAAAGGTCCTCATCGTGTGCACCCAGTCTCGTCTATTTGATGCAACAAAACTTAAAGCTGTGGCTTCCACCAGTGGTAGATTTTGAGAGGTGTGGGACAAGGGCATTTGTGGGATTACCTTCTAAGACGCTTCTCAAGTTCCCTCCAATTTAAACTTTGAAGATTCAAGATGTCTTCCCTACATAGGAAACTCTACAACATTAGGAGTAACGCAGTTAATCAGACTCCTTACTTCATAAGTTTTAGATGCATTAACAAAGGTACTATAACAATTTTGCTTTTCAAACTGAAGAACAAAACATTCAAGTTCCACAGATAAAACATCCCAAGGGGGAAGGGAGCCATGCATTTCTATTATTAATATTGTTAGGCTGTAGCCTGTGGACCAGCCAGGTTAGTACAATGCCTATAAACAACTCCAGTTAGCTCAGCTTTCACTTCTGTCAGAAGAGGGTACGTTTGTAGTGCATGCCAGTTGCCTTTAATCACCTACTCAATAGCACTTGTTTGCAGTAAATAGTGACAAAAGAAAAGCAAGGATGATCACTTGTTCTTGTGCTGCTATACAGTAAATCAGATCTGTTCACATTCTGCACATTTTGCTGAGTCCTCACCCACAAGAGCTAATCCATAACCCCTTTGAACAAATCTCTTCTACAGTTCTTAACTTGAGGCAAAATCAGCATCTTCACTGCAATATCTATGAACAGGCAGGAAATGGGATGTGTGACTATTTCAGATGGTGTGGTCTGGATAACAGCTGGTTGAGTGCAAAAAAGTATTTCTACAGAGGAGCCAGCCAGGATGCAAATCAATACTTTGCAGTAAATGACATGTAACAAAATATTGCATGACAAGGCTTAATACCACTGAATTACACTGTTCCCTCAGCATACTGCAGCATTTTGCATTAAAACTGCAAAGTACTGACATCCTGACTGACACCACTGTATCTGTCTTTTTTTAGAAAAAATTGATTTTAAGACTATCAACAGAATTTGTAATAATTATGAGATCCAAAAAAAGAAACCCTCTATAAATTTGAATGTATTATAAACTTTAAATTTAGATTTGCTCCTTCAAGGGAGCATACAAATTCGTCGAACCTGCCTCTATCACCTTGCCACACCAAGATGTCTTCCATATGGTGTTACCACAAGTAAATCCTACCAGAAGTTCTAGCCAGAGCCGACAGGGCTGTGAGGAGCTACCAAATGACCAAAGTTACAAATGTGCATAAAAATTATGCAACACCCAGGTGTAACTTTGCCATTTTTGGGACGTTTTGCACCAGATTTTCAACATGGCCTTTTTGGGACCCCTCCTCATGAAGAGTGCCAGTGTCATTTCATTCACTTATCCTGAAAGGTGATTTCACAGAGCAAACACACTATGTTTTAATATTCAGAAATTGGTAGTGAACTTGATAAGAGGTTGGGGAACTTTGCAAAGCTTTTGGAAGTGTGACATTCCCAGATTTTTACCAACATCACTGGCAAACTATACATTTGCAATGTCTATATCTCCAATACAAACACATTCTCTTTTTCAATTTTTATTTTGAAAGAGATTATTTTTGCTGTTGTACATGACATGGTCATAACAAGTGTAAACAGTATTTACAAGTTAAATATTTAAAATGCACACTACATTTTGAAGTAATATTATATGACTTTTAAGAAGCAATAGTCAAACATGGAAAACATCTTTTATTAAAATGTCTATACTTTCACTCAAATATTCTTTTAGATAAACATTTCAGATAGCAATTTATTTTCTTGTTGGTGCAGTATAGTGCTGTTCAATCACAATCATCAAAAGCTGGCATGCTGCTAGTTTAGTCCTCTTGAATATATTTAGTCAGAGTACATGCTGCTGTGTGTGTGTGTGTGTGTGTGTGTGTGTGTGTGTGTGTGTGCATACAGCCTGTCACTGTAGATAAACAAAATGCTGTAGTGCCCAGTTCTGGTAGTCTCTCACCATTCACTATGACTAAATGCAGAGGTGAGAAAATCAGTCACTTACCCTGCCCCACACTGTAGCTATCTCTATGGATTATTTAAGGGTTTAAAGCCCGAGTGGTGTCAGTTCATTACCTCTTACCAGCACTAAATCCATCACAGTTTGGGTAAGTTTGCACTGAGTCTGCCCCACATTGTACTGTACCTGTGGATAAACTGAGGGCTTGATCTACTTTTTACCAGCACTAAATCCATCACAGTGGGTGGGGGAAGGGAGCTGCACAATACCTGTTCTGTGAATAAACGAAGAGCTTTAATTTACCATCTAGTGCCATCTCAAATGTACTTTGTATGACAATTGAGAAGAAAAGTCAGCAGTGAACTTGATTCTTTGGATAAACAGAGGTGTTGTAAGTTCCCACCTTTCACTAACACTGGATAGCAAATATACAAATGTTTATTAACTTAGACATTGGAAGCAGGGAGCAGAAACTGCTGTAGCACCCCACCTTCTTAGGACATAATAAATAGCCCTTGTAAAACACAGCACCAGCCCAACCATACTGTCTCTTTTCTACAGCCCCTCCATGGCCACACAAGTAAGATAAAATTAATACATAATTATTTACTTGCCAGATCCTCTCCATCCATTCTGATCCCAACAGCCCTTACTGGCCATATCCTGTTACAGGGGGCATCTATGAGCACTTCTGTATGCTTTACTGCTTGATTTGTTTATGCAGAATGTATTTCAAAGAAATCAGGTGGGTATAAAGAATGGACCAAGGAGTCTCTGGCCCACATTACTTGCTGTATCCTCATGGATGGTGGTTAATTTACTAGTGCAGTGCAGTGCAGCACTGTCTGTTTGCCTAAACTTGCCTATAGTTATATACAAACAGCATAGAAATCATCCATCAGATCGATTGAGTCCAACTAGAGAAAGAACCACATTTGACTAGATTCAAGTAGGTAAGCTGAAAATAATAAAATGCAATGTTGATGTTGCTTTGGATGTCAGTCTGCACTGCACACCATGGTTCTATGGTTTCAAACTTAAAAGTTTGTTTTTTGTTTCAGTTGATATTGTGCATTGTGCCGTTATTTCTTGTGAGCAGGTAGGCAGGCTAGGCACTGTTATCTGATTTACATAAAGGCTAGTGTAAAAATACAGTACATTTTTGTGAATGGTTTCTATAGGACAGGCTTTGTATGCACTGCAGACCAAACATTTGTAGAGTGCAAGCAAGTTATATACATAGTATATCTGTTTTTCATTTTCCCATAATTAACCCTGCCCACCCTAATTCTCAATAGAATTCTAATATTTCTATCTATATAGAGCAGTACAATGTTTAGCCTTGTATCAGTTTGTCATGAAATTTTAATTATGGAAGATACTCTTAATGTATTTTTGGAATATTGCTTTATAAATGTCAGCAGTTGTTAAAAGTTGTAGCAGTCAGAAAATACACAGCAGACCTGGGGTGTTACCTTCTAACTTTCTTGGGACATAATTTTTTTCATTTAAAGTTTATTAGCCTTTTAAACTTTACAATGGACAGGATCATACTTATTCGATAACAATATGTAACAAGAAAAGGAAAATTCAATATACATGATCCCATCCCCTCCCCCACCCCACCCCTCCCCCACAGTGTCCCGATATACAGACAGTTCAATGTAACATATTCAGACCACCATTTGCAGGTTAGATGGTATATAGCGTATGTAAAGGAGCCCATATCTTTTTATACTTAACATTATTGTTATAAAGACTAGAAATGGTCTTTTCTGTCCCAAGATTAGCTAGAAACTCATTAAGCCATGCAGAATAGAGGACTGATTGTGGGTTTTTTCCAGTATTTAAGGACCAACTTTTTAACAGACATGGAAATCAAGGCTATGTGATATTTACGTTGATTCACTGTTATCTGAGAATAGTCCCCGAGAAGACATATCTCAGGCAAGAATAAATCAGACAACCCCAATAATAGATCTACTCAGTCCTGTATCATCCTCCAAAGCGGAGCTATCTTTGGACAGTCCCAGAAGATATGTAACAAAGTACCTTCACTCTGTAGGCACCTGGTGCATAAATTAGATGTTGTTACTCCCCAAGCAAACAGCTTTTGCAGTGAATAATAGAGATTATGCAGAATATTAAACTGCATCAGCCGTAGCCTGTCTTGAGATACAAAATGGTGACAGTTACTCCATAGGGTAGGCCAATCTATGCTCCGGTGTGGAAAAAGATCAGACCAATAATTGAAAGGTCCAAAGGCCTCAGGAAAGCACCAGTGATATAAAAAATTATACACTTTGGAAAATACTTTTGTGGAGGTAATTAAGGGACATAGGTCATGTTGAAAAGAGTACATTGGTGATGTGGGAGCTCTCCTTTCAAATTTTTTAACCCAAAGGTGCCTTAATTGAAGGATTCTAAAGTGATCCTTTGGTGGTGAGCTAAGTTTCCGTACAAGTTCTTCTGCAGATAACCATGTTCCATCTTCCTTCAGAAACAAAGACACCTTCCCTTCTCCTAATCGAGGTAACCATGTAGATGGTAAAGGCTTGTTGTCTATTCTGAAGGCAGGGGAATTCCAAATCGATTGAGAAGAATCTGCATAATGTTTATATTTTAAAAACCCACATAACTGTGCATGAATTCTAATGGATGTTTCTATCATGGAGCCTTTTAGCTTTTTTGGCAAAATTGAAGTTTTTAAAAATAACAATGTGGAAGGATCCATATTACATGAATGAATCATTTCCAGTTCAATTTTCAGCCATGGAGAACAAACAGGCATAGAATTTGGGACTAACCACTGAAGATATTTGGAAGCCTTACTAGCCCAATAGTACAGACTAAAATGAGGTAGCCATAGGCCCCCTTGGAATTTAGGGGCTGCTAGTTTGTGGTATGCTAATCTTGGTTGTTTCTTGAGCCAGATAAATTTCATTATTAGGCTTTGGACCTTTTAAACCAGGTTCCTGGTAAATAAATGTTCAATAAGTGAAGCAGATAAAGCAACCTGGGCAGTATGTTCATTTTAACTAAGTTTATTCTGCCCCATAACGAGATGGGAAGAGCTGCCCAGTGTTCTAAATCCTGGCCACTATTGTTAGTAATGAATTCAGGTTCTTCTTCATGGAAAGCTGTGTAGTTCTAGTTAGTTCGATGCCAAGATAACGTAAAGATTCATTTGACCACGCCAAGCCTAAAGCAGTGATGTCATGCTTAAGAACTCTGTGATTTAAAGGGAACACAGTGGACTTACCAACATTTAACTTATAGTTGGACAACTTACTATATTCTTCTATTAGGTCTAACATAGCAGGAATGGAGGCCTCTGGATATGAAAGCTGTAAGAGTAAATCATCAGCATAGGCAGACACTTTAATTTCCATGTCTAATATTGTAATACCCTGTACCTGTGGGCATAAAAGCAATTTGCTCATTAACGGTTCTAGGTATAAATTGAAAAGAAGTGGGGAAAGGGGACAACCCTGTCTGGTACCAGAATGTAAAGAAAAGGAATCTGAAATTACCCCATTACCTGATATTTTGGCTGAAGGATTTTGATAAAGCGCCTTGATCCAAACTAGGAATTGTTGTGGAAAACTAAAGGCTTTCAAAGTTTGTAACAAGAAGTTCCAATTAACTCTATCAAAAGGTTTCTCTGCATCCAGGGACACCAACGCCGCTGGAAAGAAGGCATCCCTGGACACTGAGAGTAATATGGAAAGAGTAGGTAAGGATCTACAGAAGATCTTCCCTTCATAAAGCCTACCTGTTGCAAACCTATTAAATCTGGAAGGATTAGACTAAGCCTATCTGCTAAGATCTTGGTTAATATCTTAATATCCTGGTTTAATAGGGAGATGAGTCTGTAGCTTTCCACAACTTCTAGGTTCTTACCAGGCTTTGGTAGAAGTACAATGAGAGCCTCAAATAATGTGGAATCTACTCGTGTACCAGATAATATAAAATGATATAAAGAAAGAAGATGTGGGATAATCTGATCCTTAAAACATTTATAGAAGTTAGACGAGAACCCATCAGGTCCTGGGGATTTATCTGAAGGTGTATTACTACCTCTACTTCTAGTGATGAAATTGGGGCCTCTGATTTCCTCTGTTGGGATTCCTGAAGCTCAGGTAGTTGAGCCTCTTTTAAATAAAGGGAAAGAGTTGAATTGGATGGGGGATTAACCATAGCACCATATAATAGTTTATAATAACTGGTAAATCCAATATTATTTCCTGAGGGGAAGATTTTAGAGATCCATCCAATTTAAAATGAATTGGAGGGATAAATTTAGCTGATTCCTGTTGTTTAATTCGCTGAGCTAATAGTTTCCCTGTTTTTTCTCCATAGTCTACGTATGAGGCCCTTGCACATAATATTGCAAATTCTGCCTTCTCATTCAGAAGGCTAATGTAAGAGTCCTTTAATTTTGCTAGTTTTTGTTTGACTTCTTCAGTTGATTGTGGATGTAAATTAGCCTCCATTGATCTAATCTGAGATAACACAGCTTTCTGCTTTGATTCTTGATTTTTTTTCCTACTAGATGCCAAGCCAATTAAGATACCACGAAGATACGCTTTAAAGGCACACCACAAAATGTCGGGTTTAATGTCCTGGGTGGAGTTGGTTTCAAAAAATTGTTTAATATGATCTTTAATGCAATCAACAGTTTTAGAGTCCTTAAGTAATTGATCATTCAACTTCCATCGGGTATGACATTTAGGCAAGGATGGAAGAGACAACCTAGATTGCACCACTGAATGAACTGAGGGGGGGCCCGGTTGGATAGCGGAGACTGTTACCCCAGGCAAAATTTGTTGTGACACCAATAAATAATCAATACGAGACAAGGATCTATGGACAGGGGAAATGAAGGTGTACTCCCTAGCTTCTGGGTGTAGTACCCTCCATACATCGCAAAGGCCCAAGCGGTCCATTAAATCATGAATGGCTCGCCGAGAAGGAGAAGGTATTCCTGAGGTATTACAAGTACGATCTTTTTCTGGATCCAACACCAGATTAAGGTCTCCCCAAGATTATTAACACAGGTAATAATGGGAGTATAGAATTTAATAACTGCCTATAAAAAGAGGATCCTCCTTATTAGGACCATAAATACTCCCCAATAAAAATTATTCGGAGAAAGAGTACCTTTCACCAATACAAATCTGCCCTGTGGATCTTAACCACCTGTGTGGCAGTAAATGAAATATTCCTATTAATAAGAATTAAAACCCCACAACTGATAGAGGAGCCTTGAGCCGAAAAAAAACTGCCCTATTTGCAATCTTCTCATCTGAATGGCCTCGAGTCAAAAAAATGGGATTCTTGAATAAAGGAAATATGAGAGTACAAAATGTTCAAATGTTTCAGAATTGTGTATTGTTTTAGTTTCTGATGGACCCCTTTAACATTCCAAGTGGAAATACACACATTATTAGCCATCCTGTCTAATCACCCACCAAGCCAGTTTCGTCTTGAAACCTGTTATTTTGAACCATTGTAAAATTTTGTTATACTGGACTGTTGAACCCACCCACAACAAAAAGAAAACCCCACCAGAAAAAACCAAAACTAAAACCCCTTGAGTGACCCCATCCCCCTACCCTCCCTACCCCTTACTATACTGTGAATCAGCACACCATCACATCACCTTCCCCTGCTCATCCACCCTGTTTTATCCCCCAAAAAACCCATAAGATGTAATATAGAACCCTCACCTTAGCCAGGTATATGTCTAAACATTTGAACCATGCACACTATCTAATAAATCCTACGTGCAAAAAATTATCTATGAAATATAAAACTTCATCTAGAGGTAAACTAGCACTGAATCCCAAAGTGGGAGAAAACAACAAATGGAGAAGGGCAAACAGTCCCAAACTTTGCTATGAAACCTAAAATTTTTTACTACTCAATAGATAGCACCCCCTGCCAAAACAAAGCAAAAGAAAGCTCATATACCAGATCTTCCCTGGCTACTACTAAGGCTTCGCTACATAATAAATCCCCTAGTACTAAGTCTAAATTCAGGGTACCACCATATCGATTGTCCTGCATCCCCCAAAGCAACATGTAACCTTTTATTGTTATAATGTTTAACCACATTGCAACAGTAGCCTTGTCGCACAGCTCGGCCTAGTACTAATCTAGTGGAAAACCAGGGCAACATCCCCCTCCTGTGGTGACTCCACGTAACAACCTCCCTACCTTAGTTCTCTACGAGCTATACTTTGCTTACTGGAAAAACGGGAAAGAGAAAAGAAAGAAAAAGAAAACCCAGAAAAGAAAAGAGAAGGAAAGTAAACTCCTGCTCATTTCTGTCTCTTAATTTAAACCCCTAAATTCACTGTGATGTAGTGTAGACCCTTGAAGCAGCTCTACAAAACATTGCATGCAACTCTTTTCCTCCTTAAAGTAGATAGAAATGTGCTAATGCGCCTGCTTGCTGACTGCATGCCAGAGACCACAGGACTGCATTCCTGAGTACTATCTTCATGGAAAACAGTTGAAACAACCCGTCGCTATACTGATACTATCCCCAACTGTGAATACAACCGCATAAGCGACTCTCGTTATTTTTTACCACGGAAGCAGAAAACAACTATTCTGGCTATATTAAACATTACTGTTTCTTCCTTGTGTTATAAAAAGCGTAAGCCTCTCCCTTTATTACCTCCCCTCCTTACTGAGAGAGAGGTAAAAATAATATGACCAGCGCCCAAGTCCACAGGACAATCCAATACTTTAGAAGCCGACCATTCTGAAATGAAAACAGCAAGTCAAAGTTCTCTGTTTTTTTGTTCTTTCATTCCCTTTATGAATCTTTTACTCCGCTATTTGCCCCAAGAAAGTGTTAGTCCTCCATCAAGTATCCTTGAATAAATTGGGCATAGCCGACTTCAGACCTTTGGTTGCCACCCCCAAGTCCTTGTATGAGTGCCAGGTACCAGAGATTAATACCTGCAGCTTGGCTGGGTATATCATTTTGAACTTAATTCCAGCCACAATTATTTTAGTAACAAGAGGGTGAAAAGAGGACCTGCATTGGTGCACTGATAGTGGCAAATCCTGGGCAACACGTATTCTTACCCCCCTCCCACTGAAGATCTTGGATCTCTCGTATTTTGATAAAAAAGTGTTGCTTCTCCAAGTAGTTTAAGAAACAAAAGATCAAGGGCCTAGGGGGAGCCCCGGTCGGTGGGGTTGAGCGGAGTGCCCTATGAGCCCACTCTATAATGTACTGGGTCCCATAAGGAGAAGGACCCACTGTTTTCTCCAGAAATTTTTGAACAAATAAAATTGAATTGTGCCCTTCTTCAGCTTCGGGAGGTCGACATCACCGCATTGTCCCTCGTGCTACAACCTCTAAATCCTCCAATTTCTGCTCCATTTTTACCAACTTTTGTTTAATAGTCACTATCTCAGGTTCCGACTTGTCAGCCCTTTTCTCTGAAGAAGTGATCCGTGCCTCACTGTCGGACGTCCTCAATACGATGTCTTCTATGGCTTGGGTAATCGATTTAATTTCTAAGGTAAGACCCTTTAAATCCTCCTTAAAAGGCCTAAATTCCACCAGAAAACCTGAGAGAGTTAACGGCTCTTGTTCGGGGCTCTGTTGTGGCGTGGCTTGCCCAGGCAAAATGTTGGCCCTTTGTTTTTTAGGTGCCTTTTCGGGCATGGCCGGCGGAGTATGTTTCGGCTGTATTTTCTTCATATCCACTTCCATCTCCTTAAAAACACTCCATCTGGATACCGTAGACTTTTCTACACCTTTTATTTGCCTTTTCTCCATTTGGCAAGTTGAATTATATGATTTAAATTCGGATTAATAACGTGGTAGGAGGGAGAGGTGACAGAAGGCATCTCTTCAGGCTCGCTGCATCACGTGACCTTGGGGACATAATTAATATTTAAGGAGGTTGCCAGTTGCCAATACTGCTGTTAGGCATTGGTAATCTAAAATATGGATAATTCATCAGACATATGCAAATAAAAGGTTTTTATTGCATTTTTGCACAAGTATATAAATACTGTGCTGAAAGCATTTCCTGTTTTACTGTCAGAAGCATATGCAAGCAATAAGCACCATCTACTGAAAAGTTATCTATTTGAATTAACATTTGAATAGGTTTATTGCTGTTTTTTATTGTTTTTATGTTATTATCTATTGTGTAAGATGTTATTTTGTACTTGCCCTTTGACATGTTGAAAAGCGCATTATAAATAAACTTTGATTTGATTTGATTTACTGTATGACAATTATGTATAGTAAAAAGGTAACCTCCAGGAAGAGATGTTTAAAAAAATGCTGGTGGCAGCCATACTTATTGATGTGAATAATCAATTTTACAACTAGCAATAAAAGTTGTTTAAATAACCTCTGAGTTAATGAGAAATACACTGCTGATGAATACAAGGATGTCAGAAATGCACTAGAGTTTTAAAAACTGATGGGATGGATGACAGGATGGAGGACAATTGCATACAATGCCATTGTTACATGTTCTTAATGTTTTTAGTCAAGTTTTGTAACATGTACAGGGCATGCATTGAAAACAGGGCTATCCCTAAATGTATGTACCTGGATAAAAGTAAACTTTCTATCATCAAACTCATCATCATCATCCCCCATAATTGATTTACATTCCAGCTATCAAAAGCTATTACTTTGCTGTGCTGAAATATAACAGGAGTTTAAACTAATGAACAGTCTAATGCCCAATGTTTTTAAATGACACATTGATACAATACTGGTATTTGTGGTAGATTTACTGCTAGTTACCCTCAAATAACAATAAGTGAGTGAGAGAGAGAGAGAGAGTGTGTGTGTGTGTGTGTGTGTGTGTGTGTGTGTGTGTGTGTGTGTAAGAGAGTTACCCAAGGACCCCATATTTTCTCCTGGTACTTTAAAGAATCTGTTTCTACAGGCTGTTGTCCTGTATTATCTTCCAGAAGGTTTAGAAAATCCAGCTGCTCAATCTGGGTGCAGACAGGATATGTGTGACATTATGTGTTGTTGCTTAAACAGAACAGAAGACACAAATCTGACTAAATGTAATCCTACAGAAAACCTGCCGGTTGTTTGAATGCATGCACATATTCCTCCGTCATCTTTTTAAAGAACTCATGACATCACATGAGAACACTGGAAAAATGCAAGTATATACGCACATTGTTTTGCTGTTTATTGACACAGAATAGCCAGGCTTGACACTTTGCAGAGTAGTCTTGCTTTTTTCATTTTTCACAGATAAGCAGAGCAAAACAAGGAGGAGTTGAATGTTAATTGACTTGCTCAGCCTCATGCAACCATTAAGTTGCTCTACTATGGGATTTGAACCTGGATCTACAGGTACCAAACTTATTGCACATATACTTAGTTTTGTTTTACTTTAATGGTTCTGACTTCACATGGAGCTATTGGTGGTAATGAGTCAGCTGGGAAGCACCAAGTGTGGTCGACAGCGACAATGCCAACCTCCCCCACAGCGATGGCACAATACCAATGCAGGTATTGTACCACCTGTTTCAAGGGTGTTTTCTTTGGGGACTGCACACCCCACACCCCCAATGCAGGGGGCTGTGCCTCCCACACCCCCCAGACTTTAGGATTCCAATCAGGTCGGATTTGGTCTGGGGAGGTGGAACATCAGAAGATTTAAACATGGAAAAGGACCATTACTGTGAATGTCACCGTAATGGTCTTTTTTCCTGTTTCACCATTGAGGTGTTGATGAAAAGGGGTGCACTGGTCAGCTGAGGTCTTAATAGTAAATACTAAATATTAGCATATGCTGTAAATGTACTCAACATTATTACTGGCATCATAAATGTTAATTTATTGTATTTCTGTGTAACAACAACTGATATGGAAAAAGTGCCCTTTATACTGTAACAAGTGCCCTTCCAACCTTTAGCACCCCCAACTTTTACAATCTTTTGGCACCTCTGTTGGACCGAAAAATATAAAAAAAAAACAGAAGAAAATAGCTGCAGCTGGACTGTCTGTAATCTGACACTGTAGTCTGCCTGACTGTTTCAAAGCTTCAGCCCCAAATAAACATCACAGTAGCAGTTGGGTAGCAAGGGTAGTGCTCCCTATAGCAAAATCCACCACATGAGGTGACATATATTTATTGTTTTATTTTATTTGTAAATATATTGTTTACTGCAGTGTGATAATAAGCTCTTCGCTAGACAGGAAGTGACACTCCTGTACTTCCTGGGAGAGATACTCATATAGAGCACCTCACAAGAGTGGGATGCGCTCAAAACGATGTGCATGGAAATGCGTGCAGAGGCACATGCATCTGCACATGTCTGCTGTGTCCGCTACAGATGCCAGGAGCAGGAGTTAAAGTCCTTGCAAGTGGGAATAAGGAGATGCATAACGAATAGTCTAAGATTGATCATATAAAATGAGTAACACATCCAAATATTTAAAATGTCACAGGGAAGGGACAAAACAGCAAAAGTACAAAAACAATGTACACAATGCAAAATGTATACTGAAGGGGGTCAAAGTCCTAGACTTTAGATGTGATAACTGTCTATTGGTGGCAACTCTACAAGAGGAAATTAAAATATTGTTAGGGAGGCTGTAAGTAAAAAAAGAGATAGGACAACTGGAGGAGTTTATTGAAATAGCATCAGTCAGTCTTATAGCACAAACTGTGAATATTATGATCTAGTTCCAGGTAGTTTATCAGCAAGTAGTAAACAAAACAAGTAGCCAAAACAAAAACAGTCTATTAACGAAAGTAAAAATGGGAAATCTAAAAGTAAAAAGGGAGTAAACAATAGGGTGAGACTCTTCATTTAAGCAATAGATTTAAAATATTGGATAAAATACCTGGGAAGAGATAGATATTGGTAAACCAATGGAAGTGGCAATTAACAATGGGTCCGTCAATCAGGTGATGGATCCTAAAGATCTTAGTAATGTAAGTGAGGCATCGCATTTAGCAAGTGAGGAAATGCCAAGGACAAGAGAACAAAAACATAGAAACATAGAATTTGACAGCAGATAAGGACCGCTTGGAAAGATATTTTGGTAATTGGTGACTCTATTACAAGGGGAACTGATGACATTGTGTGTAGAAACAGGAACATGTACACAATGGTGAGCACTTTACCTGGTGTAAAAATAATGGATCTGGACAGATTGTTGGATGGTTTAATGGAAAATACACATGAACCTATAGTTATATTGCATGTAGGGATACATGATATACAGTAGGTAAAACCCAAATAACAACCAAACAAGAAGCATTTAAGAATATAGCAAGGCAAATTTAAGAAAAGGGTGGTGCACTTATAGTTTCAGGGATTTTACCAGTGTATGGTCCATACAGGTATAAAAACCCAGAAATATATCTAGTAAACAACTGATTACACTCCTTTTGTGCGTATAGAAATATTGGTTTTATGGATAACTCACATTTCAAAGTAGAGCCATGTATAAATATGATGGGTTGCATTTAAACAAAGCAGGTACTAGAGTCCTGGGGAATAAGTTAATAAGGTGATCCAGTTTCATTTAAACTGGAAGGAGGGGAGAATCTACAGCCATAAGGGCAGTGAAAGGAAACAGCCTGGCTGACACTAAGTCTGATAATTGGAATGTGGTTTTGTTAAATGCAAGGAGCTTAACACCTAAAAATGATGAATTCCAGGATATGTTACTAGTCAACAATATTGATATCGCATTAGTGACAGAAACTTGGTGGGACGAATTTAATTGTTGGGAAAAATATTATAGGATATCAACTATTTGCTGGTTATACAACCCAAAAAAGAGGTGGGCAGTTGCTTTATATATTAAAGACTTTATTAAATGTGAACAGGAAATAGTTCACTTAGAAAATGTGGAAAAGATATGGGTTAAAATATTGCATAAATTCAAAACCATAACAAGATTAGGGCTGATTTATAGGCCACCATCTTTAGCTAAACAGGATAATGATTGTTTTTTTGGATATATTTCTATGTTGGATCCTGCAGACGATATGTTAATAACAGGTGATTTTAATTTACCAAATATTGACTAGTTAACATTAAGTGGCAAAACAAATGTGGAACGGAAATTCCTGGAAATAATGGACCAAATTGGAGTATAGCAGAAAGTACTATTACTAAGTAGAGGGGAGAACATTTTAGATCTGGTTCTGACCAATATGGGGAATAGAACAAATAATGTATCTATAGGAAGCCCACTAGGCAACAGTGATCACTGCACAGTGTTTTTTTAAATGGACAGGAGAATTAAGTATAAAAAGAGACACAACTATAACACATACATGTAATTTTAATAAAGCAGACTTTGCAGGACTAAATGATAAAATAGCTGCCTGGGATTGAGAAGACTTTTCCAACCAGTCAGTTGAAAACATGTTGGAAAACTTAATGATGAATTATGAATGAATGAATGGCATAAGTACAAACCCAGCATGTGTGAAGTTGAAAGTAAGAAAAGCAACGAGGGATAGTTTAATGCTAAAATTTAAAAAATGATTAAAAATAAGAATAATATTTTTTAGAGAGTTAATAAGCAATATGACCCAGAAGGATGGATGGTGTATAGGCAAGCTGTTAAACAGCTAAAAAAAGAAATAAGAAAAGCTAAGGCCGAGTATGAATTATCCTTGGCTGTAAGGGTAAAGGATAATTATAAAGCATTCTTTACGTATATAAATAGAAGAAAGAAGGTGCAAAATAATATTGGTCCCTATACTGATTCACTGGGAGTACTGGTAACTGATAATAAACAACTGCCAGATATGCAGAACTCATGTTTTAGTTCCATATTTAACAGAAATACTTCTATAAATTATAGGACCATGCAGTGTTCACAGGTTGGGCAAATCTTGATTGATCCTGAGGAAGTCCTTAAAAGACTAAAGCAGGTTAATGTTAACAAACTCTCAGGCCCAGATGGTATACATCTCAGAGTACTGAGTGAATTAGTAGATAGTCTATTCCAGCCTTTAACTTATATATTTCAAAAATCTTTTGATCAGGTTGTAGTGGTACAGGGTTGGAGAGATGCACTAGTAGTACCCTTATTAAAAAAGGGTCCTACTACAAACCCTGCAAACTTTAGACAAATTAGCCTAACTTCTATAGTGGGCAAAATATATGAAGGTATTCTAAAAGAACACATCTTAGCACACTTAACATTGCATGGACTAATGGATGAAATCCAACATGGATTTACAAAAACAAAATCATGTCAGACTAATTTGTTAACCTTTTATGAAAAAGCGAATAAAGCTTTGGATATGAGGAATGCAGTAGATGTTGTGTTACTGGACTTTTCAGAGGCATTGCCGCATAAAGAATTAATTGAGGTACTGCTTGGTATTAATTTACCTATTAATATTGTAAATTGGGTTGAGGCGTGGCTGAGAGAGAGGAGACAGAGGGTTGTCATCAGAGGGGTAATGTCGGATTGGGATCAGGTCATGAGTGGAGTACCTCAAGGATTAGTGTTGGGCCCATGTTTATTTAACATATATGTATCCTCTATCACATGCATATTTCCTAATATGTGGATGAGAAAATTTGCAGATGACTGCAGGATTGGGGGTATTGTAAGCACTCCAAGCGAAATCCAAAATGTACAAAAAAGCCTAGACTTGCTAGTACAGTGGATAGGCAATACAAACTGGAATTGAACTTAGATAAATGTGTGGTGATGTATTTGGTAAAGCAATACCAATTATAACTACATTCTGGGTAGTAGTGTACTTCATAAAACAGAGCCTGGAAGAGATCTTGGGGTGAGGGTGACTAATGATTTAAAGTTTAATACACACTGTACTTTGGTTGTCAAAAAGGCAAACCAGGTATTAAATTATATTTTTAGGCACATAGGCAGTAAATACAGCAAGGTCATCTTACCTCTTTATCAGGCATTGGTGAGGCCACACCTTGAGTATTGTGTGCAGGTATGGTCCTCATATGACAAGGTAGATATTAGAAGGTTGGAGGAGTTCAAAGAAGATCAACCAAAAGAATTATAGGATATGAGAAATTAACATACCAGGAGAGATTATATAAACTCGGATGTTCTCCTTACAATACAGAAGGTTAAGAGGAGATGTGTATTAATTTTAGGGCTTTTCAAGATAAACAGTTGAGGGAGAACCTAGGACTTATAACAAGAAAGATCTACCTTTTGAACCTAGAGGCCATATAATGCAATTAGAACAAGATAAATTGAATACCTTAAAAGGAAAAAAATGGTTTAGTCAGAGAGGGGTTCAATCTTGGAATAATTTACCACATGAAGTGGTTTTGTTCAAAACTATGGATGCATTCAAACTGGTCTTGATAGATTCTATTTTAGTGAGAATAAGTTAATGTAATCAAGTCTGGCAAGCAATAAGGATGCAAGTCTATGTAGCTTGGAATACCTATGAAACCTATGAAATCCCAGTACAACAGATAATGAGTTGCTGAAAGACTGCAGCCCTGCAAAGGTTCCATTGAGAGGCTGAAATAGCAGTTTCAAAATACTTTTTGTTAATATCCTGAGAGGTTTGGAGTACAATACAATAGCATCCCCTCCTTCAGATGCCTTTAACATAGAGCAGCAAATAGCAAAAATCAGAGGGGGATGCATTATTTTGCAGCTGTGGAGGAATACTTCCAAATGTCCAAAAAGGGAGTTCTGTGATAAGCCATTTTTTAGAGCTACAATCTGATCCCAATAGGGCTGTAGGCTCCACCCATAGCCCTAAAATGGGTTGAATTTGCTGTCATAGATATTCTCTCTAGTCCACTTTCTTTGGTACAGGTTAGCATAATTGGGAGCAAAAATAGCTTCCACACTCTAACTATACCCTTTACTTGAAATGATAGATAGTGGGAGCATCATGTGACGCTCCCTGATCAATCATACTGCATCCTTCAGTTGTGCGTAAGGTAATCTTATTGTCATAAGATTACCTCACGCACTCACATTAATAGGCTTCTTGGAAACTGCCACAGAAATGAACCACAAATAAAGCTTTTTTTTTATTTTAATTGTGCCATGATCTATATTAATTTTATAGGGGTGCTAGGAGGGCTTTTCATGGCTATAAGAGTGTCACCTCTTTCATCCTTAGGGCACCAGAATTGGTTTCCTTCAGTTTGTAGTTCTCTTGCCCTAAGAACATGTGAGGTGACACTCTTATAGCCATAAGGGCTCCCCAAGCACCCCTATAAACTTATAGTAGAAATCACCTTGATGCAAAAAGCTATTGGACTTCAGGGCAAATTCAGAACACTGAACCAAAGCATCTTTAAAAGGTTCTTGGTAATCAGTCCATATGTCCAACCAAACATAAAATGCTGAAAGTCCACAATCATGAGGAATGTTAGTATATATGGGACTACTTGGTGCTTCTGTGTGGACTTGTTTTAATTGTTTTGTAAATGTGTTTTCACATGCACTTTAAATTTTCATATTCACTATGTCTTTAAATATTTAAGTAAATAAGACTGTTTATCCATTCACCCTCTCCCTAAGGAAGCATGTGGTGCAAACCAGTCAGAAAGTGGCATCCTGATATTGGGTTCCATTGGTGCAATGCCGATGTTTGTAACTATTGTTGCTTTTTTTTTAAGTTTTGCACAATAAAGCTTTGTGTATTTTCCATAATTGCTGTCGGGTGCTAGCTTTATTCTTTGAGTTAGTACTGAGCTGCTCGAGCATGGACCTCAGTAAATGGAAAGATTTTGTTGTTGGCAAATTTAGAAGCAATCCTGTGGCTGATACATACAGAAACATAGAAACTGCTGGTAGAAAAAGATCAACTCTCCATCCAGTCTTCCCATCCCTACTTCACCCTTTGGCCTAACATTCTTATGGGGTTTCTAACCCCACCTTTCACCCTGATTCTCTCTCATATCTCTATTTCCCCTTGGTGGAACTATCAGTTCCCTTATACTGTTCCAGAAATGCTTGAATCTGTTTATAGTCCCTGCCCCAACTGCATCCAAAGCTAGACAGCTCAACCACTCATTATGTGAGATAAAACATCCTCATATGTCTCCTGAACATTCCTTCTACCAATATCCATTCATGCCTTCTCATTGTTGTCTTCCAATTTCTGTTGAATTTGCCCCTGCTGTTTAATGCATCTTATGAACTTTTAAGTCTCTGTCATGTTGTCTGTCTGTCTCTTTCTCTCTCTCTCTCTCTCTGCCTCCAGCAAGTACATGATCAAGGCCTCTAGCCACTTTTCATAGGACCTCCACCCTAGGTAAACCTTCTCTGTACTGACTCTAGTCTATCCCACTCCTTCTCAGGTCTGGACTCAGAACTAGGCACAGTATTCAAGATGGGGCCTCACCAGTGACTTATACAGGGCACATACAGCACCTCATCTCCCATGGACAAACCCCTCCCAATGCTCCCCAACATTATTGATGTTACAATAGGCCTTATTACACTTATTGGTTTATTTTAGAGAGTTGCTTATAATAACTCCCAGGTCCCTTTTATTGGTTGTAGTGGCCAGACTAACCCTTTCCCATCCAGTACTACATCTGTGGATTCTCTTTCCTGTGTGCATTACCTTGCACTTCTTGGCATTGAATCTCAAATACCACACTTTTCCCATCTCTCCAGTCTTTCTAGGTCCCTTTGCAAACTCCTCAACCCTCTTCACTCTCAACCCTGTCACAAAGCTTTGTGTCATCTGCAAAGAGATACATCTTGCCCTGTATAGTTTCCCATATGTCGCTAATAAAATATTGAAGAGGACAGGTCCCAGGACTGACCCTTGTGGCACTCCACTTGTAACCCATCTGTCCCTAGATTTGACTCTGTTATCCTCTACCCTCTGTTGCATTCCCAATCAATTCACCACCAAACTAACTCCTCACCACTCCCAAGCCCTGTACCTTCTTCAGCAGCCTCCTGTGTATGTAGCACTAACTCAAAGGCTTTGCTGAAATCAAAGTAGAGCAAATTTATAAATAGACCTTTATTGACCATCCTCATAACTCCAGTCAAAGCATACTAGTAGGCTGGTTTGGCATGACCTCCTGGCACATACCTTTCTTGATTACTATCCTGTGGCTCACTTTCTTCAGGGTAGATCACCAAGCTTTTTCTTTGACTGGGGTCTCTATGAGTTTTACCTTCAATTGGGATATGACTGACAGGTCTGTAATTGTTCAGATCTTCCCTATCCCCTATCTTGTGGAGCAGGACCATCTCCACACTGCTTCAATCCTCAGAACTATCCCAGTCTACAGGATAGCTCAGCCACATTGGCTCAGATAATTCTGAGTCAATTTTCTGAGCACCCTTTGGTGAAAACAATCTGGGCCTGCAGCTTTATCTATTTTCAGGGCAATAAGACATTTTCTACCCTATCCACTGTAGTCTCCACTTTCCCCCATTTCATGAACAACCTTGTTTATTCCTTAACCCTATTATCCTTCATCCTCCACTCGTGAATACTGAGCAGAAGTATATGTTTAAAATGTTTGCCTTCTGCTTGTCATCCTCTACTACCCTGTCTCCTTCTGCTAACCTAACAATTCCCTCTTGCCTTCCTTTTTCCATGTTCTCCTCTTGATACCTCTGCAATTTACAGCTTTGTGGCTACCTTTGCAACCCTGACCATCTAATGGCCTCCTGCATCTCACTCTGGCACTCCCTCCCCTCCCCCCGGCTCTTTTTGTTCTTAGTAAAGGATCTTTTTTTCCCCTCAGTGTCTCCCTTACTTCTTTACAGAACCAGATCAGTCTCTTATACTGGTTACCCCAGGTGACTGTCCTCAAGCATGAGTCACTTGCTTTGGGAATGACCCCTTTACTTGCTCTCCACTTTTCTTCTACCTCTCTGGGTTTATCCCCACCTTCCATTTTTTCTCTTACTCTTCTCCTAATCTGGTCAAAATCTTCCATTTTAAAGTCCAGAACCACAGCTTTTGACAAAGGTTTGCTGGTACCCAAGGACATTCCAAACCGTACAGTATTATGGTCAGTGGATCCTAGTAGTTCCAATACCTACCACACAACCCACCATCTCTGAGTTGTAATCACCAAATCAGAAATAGTAGTTTATCTCATGGGTTCCTGACCAGCTATGCCAGTAAGTCGCCTACAGTGTGACTAGCAGTGAGGACTTCTGCTGCTCGTTGCAGCTGTGATATCCAAATTTATTTCCAGTAGGTTCACATCCCCACAACTACTACCTCCTCTTTCTTGCCCCTTCCTAATTTCACCCTAAACTCCTTATCTTCCTCAAACCCTTATCCCAGCAGTTTGTAATTTCCCAAAGTGCTGTTTTAGCTGTACTTAGATAGACCTCACTTGTCCTTCCTCTCATTTGATGGACTCATCTTCTGTTGCCTCTATGTCATCCTTATCATAGAGGGCCGGGCCTCTCCTTCCCCCTTATCATTACCCTTATCACTTCTGTACAGGGAATGCTCTGGTATATCCAGATTCCAGTTGTTATCACGAGTGACTTGAGTCTCAGTAATGGTCACCAGGTCTAACTCCGCATCTACCACCATCACCTGCAGCTTGCTAATTTTATTACCCAGGCTCCTAGCATTCAGGCAGACCACTTTCAAGTTTCACTCCTTCCCACCCTGTTCTTGTTTTTGCCCTCTCTCTTGTCCTTCCAATCACCCTTTTTCTTTCTATTGTTTCTACTTCTTTCTGGTTTATTGTGACCCCCCCCCAATTAGTACCACCTCTTGAACCAGCTCAATTCTGAAGTGTGCCATTCCTAGTCTCTCTTATCCCACTCTTCATTTCTGGGGGGCATAGTTACATTTTCCTTGCCCACCTCCTGAGTTCCCCACACAACAGCACCTCCCTACATAGTTAAAATGTCTATCTATATAGATACCCTATTTTTGACCAAGTATACCAGTACCTGACTTCATCTGGTGAAGGCCATCTCCCTTGAAAGAGCCTTGTGTCCCAGACATCCCATAGTCTCCAACAAATGATACACTTCCTTGTGATATCCTCATTTCACCCCTCAATCCTACTAACCACCCTCCATATGTTGTCCACATGCTGAATGGCTGATGCACCTGGTAGACATCTACCAACCCCCTCCCACCTTCACGCAGCACTCACCCTCCCTTCCTCTGTTAGAATGTTGCTGCTGTCTCTTTCCCACCCCCACCCTTCACTGAGTGTTACAGACTCATCCAGTTTCTTCTTTCCAACCTGATCACAGTCCCCTAGAGGAGTCAGGTGTCTATCAGGGGTGGGTGAAAGTGCAATTTTTTGCTGTGCAGAACACCCACAAAAATAAAGAAACTTTCACGGAAGTTTCTGAACCTTCGCCTATGGCTGAGCAGAAAACTTCTGCCAAAGTTATAGGCACCTCCCACCAACCACCCCACAGGTACACAACATTAAATCCCCTGGTGGCTAGTGGCCCTTCCACACTGGATCACCTGCCAGCTGCAAGACTTAAACAAAAATCATAACTTATAAATAGCGCCCCCGACCCGACAGTGCCTGTATCCAAACAGCCTAAATGCTCTTTATGCCCTGGTGAGCTAGTGGTTCTCTTCACCCTCAGGTACAGTGATAACCCTCCTGGTGTCCACAGTCCACATCAGCAGGCCCCCTCAGGAATTAGTGCAGCCAAGCCTTCTGCTCTCCCCTCCTCATCTCCAGCCCCATTGCTGTTCTCAGGTCTACTGCCTCATTTCTCCATCACTCAGTAGCTCATCATCTTACCTCATTTCATATTAAACTCTACATTGTTAGCAGTAGACGGAACATCCTTCCTTTCCTCCACAGTCAATCCACTCACTGAGCTTTTAATGAATGAGCACATTCCTGTACAGGAATATGCTCATTCATTAAATGCTCAGTGGCCAGGCTGCCGTGAAGCATGTGTTTCATGGTCGACCTCACTCTACTGAGCTTTTAATGAATGAGTGCATTCTGTACAGGAGCATGCCTCATTCATTAAAGCTCAGTGGGTGGACCAGCCATGGAGGACAGGAGGGATGTCCGCCCTGCCCGATGCCCACTGTGGGATTTAATATTGGTGTGGGAGTGGGGTGGTTGAACTCCCTACTGGGGGGGTTGGGGGCACTAGACCACCAGTGAGGGATTTGGCAATGGGACTGGGGATAGAGAGGCAGAGAGCTATTGGGAAAGCAGCCACTAGATCACCAGGGAATTTGTTTTTTTTAACTAAGGACTATGGACACGGACATGGGAGGGGGGCTTACTATCACTGTACACAAGGGGTGGAGGGGAGGGACCACTAGACACCAGGACATAAAGACATTTGATCTGTGTGAATGTTGGCACTGGGCACTGTTGGGAGGATGGCACAATTTATAAGTTACGATTTATTTTTCAAGTCTTGCAGCTGGCTGGTGATCCAGTTGGGGGGACTGCTAGCCACCAGTGAGTTAATCTGTATCTGCGAGGTGGGTGGGGGTAGGGACCACTAGCCACAAGGGATTATAGACAGGAGGAGGAATTTGGATTTAGGGGAGGCAGAATATCCTCTAAAGTTCGGAAATGGATTTCCGAACTTTCACAGAAGAGAAAGTCTAACTTTTGCTTCAGTTCTGCTGGCAAAATTTTTTTATGCACTCCCCTAGTGCCTGTGCATCCTCTAGAGGTGCAAAATGATTTGCAGTTGGTATCAAGGGATCCTGACATACACTCACTTTATTGTTTTTGCCACTGTTCCCCTTCCCCATTACCCTCCAACCACCTGGGCTAATGAGTTTCTGGTTTTAGACTCCAACTCAACTAGTAATGCAGTATTTATTTTATTTATTTTATTTATTACAGTCTAAGAATTTGACATACCTTTGAGTCAGAGACTCATTTATGAAGGTTCCACGTCCAAAAGAAAGTTTTACAATTAGCTAAATACAACAATGTAACAAAAACATGACATGGATAAACAAAAAAACAATCAGAGCAGTCATTATATCAGACTTTGTCAAAGTTGGCAAATAAGAACCAAAATAGATGCCAGGGTAAAAGCCAAGATGAAATACAATAACGATCATTATGTGATAATAGGCAGTCAAGAATAACTTTGCCGAGGTCAGTAGGTTAACATGGGTCAGCCAAGATAAATAAAAGGAACAGTGAAAAGAGGAAAGAGGAGGAGGGGAAATAGGTGGAAATCAGGGTTGAGGAGTTACAGAGAGAGTTGAAGTAGAGAGAAAACATGTCAAGAGAAAGGTACCTATGAGGGGAGTACTGGGGGAGGAGGGGAAGGGTGGGGAGAGTGGCAGCTGTTTAGCCAGGAAATGAGTGGATACATGAGGGTGAAGTAGCTTAAGTAGGGCAGTCGAAGTCCTTGAGAGAAAGAATTTACTGTCTGAGGTTGCGTTTAAACAGTCCTAACTTGGGGCAGTTTGTACATCAAGAAGGAGATCAGATAGCCAGGAGGGAGCTCTGTAGAGAAAGGCCCACTGTGCTTGATTAGTTCAACAGAAGGGGGCCTGATAGGTAGGTCTAGTTGCACTTCTCATCCTTCGAGGACTGGTTACTGGGGTAAGGAGGTGTTATGTTGTTGGAGGAGTTAGATCCAGGCAGATCTTCTTACCTAGTAAGCAGGTCTGGTACATGATCCTGCCACTAAGATTCAGCCAGCATGTTTTGATATATAAATCACAGGTGTGGGTGTACCTGTGAGTCACAGAAACTAATTGACAGGCCTTTTTGTGGGCAACCTTAATCCTTGTAAGTGTAGTGTCAGTAGCTGCTCCATAAATAACTAGCCCATAGTCTAAAAGAGAGAGGACAGAGCTGTTGACAGCAAGAAGCAGCACATCAGAGTAAGGCTGTGATGGTGTCTGTAGAGGAGCCCCATTCAAGTATTAACAGCTTTAGAAATGATATTTATATGGTCATTAAATGATGAGGTGCTGTCAAGTGTAATGCCTAGGTACCTGAGGTTGTGCACTTGTTCCAGAGGATCACTACAGTTGTTAGGATGGTGAGTTGAGCTGACTTATGTTTGTTGTGAGAGTTTGCAAAGAACATCACCTTGGTCTTTTTATAGTTGAGGATTAACTTGTGTTCTGTAAGCCAGGACTCAGCCAGGGCAAAGCTGTGCTGCAACTCTCTAGTAAGGAGGGAGGGGTCTTGCTGGCTTGTGAATAAGATGACATCATCCGTGTAGAGGAGGAGTTGACTGTGGCAGGCCTGGGTGAGTGAATTGAGGAAGAGACTAAAAAGAAGGGGGCCAAGAATGGAACCTTGTGGTACACTGGAGAGCACAGGATGGGAGGTGGAGAGGGTACCCCTAATTTTCACCCATTGCATTCTGCCAGCAAGGTAGTTCTGAAATGAGGATGTAACTGCATGTGAAAGACCAAGGACTGGAAGAGACTCAATAAGTAGGGAATGGTTAACCATGTTGAATGCTTTAGTTAGGTCAATGTAGATGGACCCAACTAGGTGGCTACGATCGAAGTGCTCTGTGAATAAATGTAGTATATTCAAGAGGAGCAGCACTGGTGCTAAGATTTTTCTAAACCTGTGTTGCTGCAGACATTGAGTGTTGTATTTGGACAGGTAATCAGAGAGCTGTACCTTGAGCTCTGCAAATTTCCCAGAGATGAGACAGTGTCCTGTCCCTGAGAGCGTAGCTCAGAGAATGATCACCCATAGTCCCTACAGTTGGCTAGTGCCCTGTCCTATCTGTGTTCCAATCTAATTATAGTCTCCTAGTGATTGCTTCTCCTCTCTAACCCTTTAAGTCCCTTACCTGCTTTACTGTATCATCTTACTCTATATAGGGTGTTACACCCCTAATAGGGTGAGGCACCCCAACAGTCTATAGCCTGTTTTATACCCTGTCAAAATCCCTTTTCTAAATAGCTATAGCACCCTATCCTGGATTGAGAGTTAGATGGATTAGACAGACTTACCTACCTGACCTACATGGAGCAGAGTTCCTTGCAGAACTCCAGACTTCTTAAGGATGCCCTGCAGACACTCCTAGTCAAATGCTGCACTCCTGCTCCATGGCACTCTTGCGTAGGGATGCTCATGCATAGGAATTCTTGTTTGGGTCTGGAAGTTAACCCATCAAAAGACATGTGGTGTGCTTGTTTACTCTCTGTTCCCATCCTGTGCCTCACAAAGCCCACCAGCTTACAAATCCCCTCCATGCTTTAGCCTTTCAAAGCAATATTCCACAACACACATCATGCCACACTCACCCTAGGCAGATTCCACTCCCTGAGGTCTGGCACTGACCTGCTCCACTGACTACACCTGTTGAAGGAAAAGATTGCCACACAGTAATGATCACATAGGCCCTTTAATTAGCCCGTGGTACCCACCCAGCGACCTATGATAAGTCTACTTACTGTCCAGTCCCATCCTCTGCCTCACAAAGCCCATCTGCTTCCCAAATCCCTCCTTGTTTTTCTCTTTCCAAACCATCTGGTCATACAACAAGATAATTGTAACCCATCCCCACCATCACAGCAAACTAGAACTCTTTATATTGCTCCTTAGCTACAGGCTGATTTGGCAGAATAATCACACTTACCTTGTAGCCTATATATCTTTCAGTCAATTCCACTTTCCAACTTACCACTCCCAGGTTCAGTTCCTCCTTGTTCCTATTCTCCACACCATGGAGGCAGATTATTTCTTATAGCTTCCCTTGCACGACTGAGGTTTATCTGCAGAAGTCAAACAGTATACACTCATGGTATTGTCCTCAGCAACTCCTCCCAATTTTCACCTAGTTCCAGACTTAGGACAGGATAATTTTCACCCATCCCCAAACACAGAGCAAGATATACAGTAACTCTTTATTTACTTATTTATTTAGTTAGTTTTTTTTTGACCGGGAAAGGAGGATTAGACAATTCTGCCTATTTTCAGCTTCATCCTGAGGGAGGGGGATACAGATGGATGCCAACTGACATTGAACCAGATTAAGCTGTTGGAGGTAGTTTTTAGTGAATGAGGAAATTTGTCCAGGACACCAGGGAAATTCCTACTGGTCTCTAGGGGACCTGCTTTCTGTTGTCAGGATAGCCACCAGAGTGGAGTACTGAAAGTGCAGATGTGTAGAGGTAGAAGAGAAGGCCTCCTCTTCTTCTTGAATGTGCCAGAAGCTGAAATTTCTGCTGAACAAATGTTAATTTTAGAAGATTCTGTGGAGGACATCACAGATGTTTACATATCTACTGAAGGTCTAAGCGTTAATCCAGATACTGTATATGTGAGGAAACTGTGGTACCAGGAAAAAAAGCAAAAACAGCGAGAGCTGCTGCGGTCTTTACAGAGGGAACAGAATCGGCATTTAAAAGAGAGCGAGTGCCTTGCAGCGCAAATTGCTCATCTGAAATTGGAATTTCCTCCTGTCATTGCTGGCACTCAGCCTGTCAAAGGCCCTTCTGACACAGCAGCATCAAATGCCCCGATGGGGTGGGGTGAGTCCTTTCAATTTTGACATTGAATCGCAAGTTTGCGCTGTGCAAACTGAAGATAAAAGCATTGTGTCTGCCATAAGCATAAAGAGACAGTTTCTCCCTCACAAGGGGAAAAAGTAGAGGAGCTTTCTAAAGTGCAAATAAATGCTTTACCGGAGACTCTGGCAGGAACAGAAGAACTGACTGGGGAAAGCAGGGCCCCTGTTATGATGTCTAAAATGGCTGGGTTCATTTATAAGCAGTCTGAGGAGTTGGTCAGTGCAAAAAGGAATCTGGAGGAAGTTAAATATCAATAGACTGGTGGTTTACATAAAGGGCTCACATGCTTTTCCTTTAAAGGAGGAAGTTCGAGAAATGGGAGCACAAAGGTTAAGGACAAAAGGGCAGCACTCACGCTGGCAAAAAGAAATTTTGGAGCAATCCCCGAAAGTGTTCCACAGTCAATGAAGCTACCTTTACAGGCAGCACCCCTCTCCCATTGTGGTGCTTGGTCCCCTCAGAAAGCCCTTGTGGAGGCTGGGTGGAAGCAGTCTCTGGGGGGTATTTGGTTACCTGACCCCATTTGGGATGAATCTTTCAACCTATCTCAGGCTTCCCCTGAGTGGGTTGCTAAAACAGATGGACAAATCGGGAAAACCCTGTAGACATCCCTCAGAATGTTGGAGAAGGGGCAACAGCTCAGCTAGATCAATCTACAAGGCCAAATGATTCAGAGAAACATAATGACTTTGGTAAGGCCTTGACCACTTCTTCAAACATACAGGACTTGGGATCTGCACTGGAACAGGAGCCTGATATTGGGAAGGACAATGATTCAGCAAGAAAGCCTTTGGTATCTAAACATTTTTCAAACATTAAAAAGGAGGCAGCACCCAGACGACATCCAGTGCACATCCGATACAAAGGGGGACTTAAAGATAAGCCAGACAGATATCACGTGGGGAAGATATTGTTAAAAGATTCATTGCATTTTGCCCCCAGGGAAGTATACGCATGTATTAACATATCAGGGAAGACAATTTCGATGTGATTTTTCATTTGGCCTATGCCCTAGATCTTTTCTGAGAGAGGTATGGGCAAGTAAAGTTCTCCCTTGCATGGACCCCCTTTGTGGTGATTCCTTTGACCAAACCACTAATTAAGTATGTGACAGTGATGTTTAGGAATGAGGGAGTTCATGTAGAGGACATAACGTACTGGTTGGAACAAAAATGTGACATTCTGGGGGAGCCTGAGGCAATTTTGGATAGTGAATTGTTTTGAACCAGAGGTTGGAAATATAAAGCAAAATTAAGACAACATGAAAAAGGTATTGAACATATCCCAAACTCTTTCGTGTTTGGCAGGGACCGAGGGATTTGCTTTTATGTGAGCCAGCCCAGGGCATGCTACAAATGTGGCTCTAGGACTCATTTATCTAGCACATGTGATAGGCCCAGGTGTGATAACAGTGGTGAAATAGGTCACATAACCATGCAGTGTGTGAACCACACCAAGTGCGATTTGTGCGGGGAATACGGCCATGTATTTGGGGAGTGCACCTGGGTGGCATGAAACAAAGCCTCTTGCATCAGCCCTGAATTGCTTATTCAGCAAGCACAGGATTTGGTAGCTGCACAGGCTCCAGCTGCAGGTATTTCTTTTCAGGAACACCCCCTTCTCCTCCCCCCCTCACCAAGGTCAAAGGAAGAAGATTTAATGATCCTCAATGGGGATACCCCAACAGCATCAGGGAGGGAAGGGACTTTGGAGTCTTGTGCAGTGCAGGCTCCAGGGTTGTTTACCCCAGTTTGATATGAGGCGCCAGCAAGCTCAGAGAGTGGAATGACAGCTCCCCCTGTTTAGGCCCCCCTTCCACGCAGAAGATCCACTAGGAATGTGAGGGTAAAACCCCCCCTCCACCTGAGCACACCTCCTTTGGAAATGAACAATTCCTATGCAGCCCTCTTTTCCACTTCGGGGGACTCTGATATAGAAGCAGGAGACTTGGATTCCCAAAAATCCCCTGCAGAGCATCAGAATCCAAGTCCAGATCAAAATGCATATAAAGGGAAGACGAAAAATAAAATAAAATAAAAAAAATAGCCACTGTAGTATGGGGTTTTGCTTTTCTTTCTACTTAACTGGCTGGGTATAAAATAGGGTTTGTAAACATGCATAGTTTATTAAACACAATTAAAATACAAGCTGTACTTCATTATGTACACAGAAAATGTTTGGATATCTGTTTTTTACAGGAGACCTGGATGAATTCTGATGAACAGGTGTGGATGTTCAAAAAGGAATGGTTATGGGGACCTTCTTATTGGTCATTTGGAACAGATAAGGCTGATGGGGTGGGGATTTTGTTCAATTCATATTCCTTTCGATTACAGAAACTGATGGACTTAGTCCTAGGCAGAGTCTTAATTTTAGGTGGGCTCTGGGGGGAAATAGATTGCAGATTCATAAATATTTATAATTCACAGATTAAAGCAGAAAAGGTCAGCCACATGATATTAATCCAACCCTATTTAGTGACCACATCCAGATTTTCTTCTGTGGGGATTTCAACTGCAGCATTTTTAAAGGAAAAAAAGGAAAAGAGATGATGATAAGAAAATCTATTGTGAGTCTAATGCACTAACACAGATAATTGATACTGCAGTCCTGATAGACAGTCACATTTATCACACAGAGGGCCCTAAATTTACTTACATGAGGAATTCCTTTAAAACAATTATAGACTATATCTTTCTTTCTTCCAATCTACCCAAAGGGGTTTTATGTATAGATCCGGTGACATTTTCTGACCACCTTTTCTTAAGATTACAGCTAGATCATATGGCTGGCACCTCTAAAGGGTATGGCAGGTGGAAACGTAACACCTCAGTATTGGGGAGCCTGTAGTACAATGGACTATGAATAATCTCCTTGTAGCTAGGCTGTCAGCGGCATTTTTGTACTCTACATAGGAGAATGGTGGACCCATACAAAGAAGGATATTACAAACTGATTTAAAAATCATGGGAGGAAAACAGAGAATGAGAATTTTTTTTAAATATCTATCTTTAAGAAGACAATTGCAAAAATTATACACCCTTGCAAATCATTCAAATCATGACTATACATCTCAAATTAATGAACTTAAGGAGGCCATAACACTATATCAATATGATAGGGCTAAATTGATCCAGGCAATGCTGTATAATGGGACACAAAAATTCCCTACTGGGGACCCCTATGAGGCATGCAAACAGATCAGGGATGGCAGGACCTTTGACATTTTAGTATTCGCAAATGGGCTTAAAGTTAGTACAACAGACGGGATTGAGGAATTGATAAAACAACACTATAAATCATTAGAACCTGAGCAGCCAATTATGGAGCAAGAAATACAGGACTTTTTGGATGGGGTAAGCGTCACAGTATTTCCAAAAGAAACCAATAAACTGTAGGCCCCAATAATGGTTCAAGAAATAGAATCAGCCATTAAGGCTCTGAAAAATGAAACTTCTCCAGGCTTGGATGGCATTTCGAATATATTTTACAAAACTTTCAATCAGCATTTAGCTATTTGTTTGGAAAAGATATATTGTTATTTTTTACACAAACTCTATTTTTCCTTCTTTACAGAAGGCTTGCTTATCTATCTCCATAAAAAGGGAAAAATCTGATATTTCCAGCTGGAGACCAAGGCCAAGATATTCCAGAAGGGTTATGCATGGTGCAACACTGTTGCACCATAACTACTGATGTACCCAGTGCGATATTCAAGCGGAAGTTGAGCCTAGCACAAATCCTGATGCGCCGGAGCCATCAGTAATGTGTCGCGGTGCAGGTGGAGGGCGCACATGCATACTCACATATCCCGATATTCAGCCGGGATGTGCTGAGCCCATGCATCACACCCCTACTTGCGCTGCACACAGGTGAGCCCAAAAAGGAGCAACAGCTGGCCACCACAGGTTAGCTGCCATGTTGCAGGAATGTCTGACAGCTGCCGCCTGTGGGTGGCCACCCAAGCTCTGGCCGCACCTTCTGGTGGCACCCCCCCATGCCCGATTGTGGGCATACATATACAAATAATAGACCTAAATCCCTGGTGGTCCAGTGGACTGCTTGCAGCCCGATTGTGGGCATATGCAAAATATCTTAATTGTCCTATATCCCTGGTAGTCGAGTGGACCGTTCGTAGCCCGATCATGGGCATATGTAGAAGGAAATAATCATCTAATATCCCTGGTGGTTCAGTGGACCGCTCGCAGCCCAATTGCTGGCTTATGTAGAAGGACATAATCATCCAATATCCCTGGTGGTCCAGTAGACTGCTCGCAGCCTTATCGCGGGCATCAGTAGAAAATAATGCCACTTCAAAACAACGCTGGTGGACTAGCGGTAGCCCCCTCCCCACCTGACCACTGAGTCCCACTGTCCTGCTCCCCCCGGTCAGCGGTGGGTGACAGCTCCCCACCCACTTGTTGCCCCGCCACCCGCCGAGAGTGACACTGTACGGTAGGGCTGTATGCCCATTGGTCCACAGCATGATCCAATGAGCGTGCAGCCCATACCATACTACACAGACCAGATGTGTGAATGGATCCATTCACATATCTGTACTCTGTAGTACGGTAAGGGCTGCACACCCATTGGCACACATTGTGGACCAATGGGCATACAACCCTACCATATGGTGTCAGTCAACGGGTGGCGGGGCAGCAAGTGGGTGGGGAGCTGCCGCCTGCCGCTGGCTGGGGGAGCAGGGCGGTGGGCCCAGTGGGTGGGTGGGGGGGGTACCGCTAGTCCACCAGGGTTGTTTTGCGGTGGCATTATGTTCTACTGACGCCTCGCCGATCGGGCTGCGAAGAGCAGTCCACTGGACCACCAGGGATATTGGACATTTAATATATTCTACATATGCCCACAATCAGGCAGTGGGGCACTTTTCCTAGAATGTGCAGGGGAGTCTGTCCCCGACGGCTGCAGCCTGGCAGGGCGCCAGGCACAAGTCACCGGGGATCAGTGCACCTGCATGCAAATGGGGCCATAATGACATGCAAATGGCCCCATTTGTGTCTTGCATGCATTATGGCACCATTTGCATGTGCACTTTTGAATATCGTGTTGTTGCGCCTAGCACAATGGGACTTGCACTAGCGCATCCCCCTGCTCCTCTCTGGCCACTTGCGCTGGCACAGTGCCACTGCACCATGCGCACTGCGGGTGGCCAGGGTGTGATATTCAGCAATGCTGTGCCATGGCTCAGCTCCGTTGAATATCACCCTGTTAACGCCTCTGCGCAGCCATGTTGCGCTGCGCCCAGGCTTGCACCACAGCCTGGCGCAGTCTCTTTTTTTTTCAATTCAAAGTTTATTGATACATTTTTCACAATAACAGGCATTTACAATGAGAATGAGATAGACATACAGACTCAATGTAAAGGGATAACTTCCCAACCCACCCACCCCTCCCTTACTGCAGTAACCAAACCTGGCATCCACTAAGCGCCAAGCTCTTTACCTAAGAACATACATGGCAGTGTAACCTGAGACATTCTTAAGACTGAGCCAGTGAAATTAGAGAGTGGAGGGGATTCCAAATTTTGGTATATGCTGCCAATCTATTATGAAGACTGGCAATCGCTTTTTCTGTACGTAAATTGGACAGGATTTTGTTTACTTATTCTTGGTAAGATGGGGAGGACTTGTCTTTCCAGTGACATAAAATAAGCTTCCTAGCCAATAAAGCAATCATGGAAATATGATACTTTCTGACTTTAACGCTAACAGAAGACAGGTCCCCTAAAAGACAAATATCAGGAGTAAATAATAATAATAATAATAATAATAATAATAATAATAATAATAATTTTATTTATATAGCTCCTTTCACTGTATCAAGACACTGAACAAGTTAACAAAAACTTCAACATACAATACAAGGCATCAAAGACCATAAACATTATAAAATATATCATAAAAACATAATAAATTACAATAAAATTTCACACATTTTACAATACATTTAACTTTCCAAGAAGGCCATTCTCCATAAGTATGTTTTCAATTCCTTCTTAAATATCTCCACGGAATGAAATACTCATGAAGGCCCAGTTAAGGGTCCCGGGAAGTCTTAATTGAATCCCAAAAGAGGGAAACTTTAGGGCAAGACCAGAACATGTGAAGAAGTGTTCCTTCTTCCTGCAAACACTTATTACATTTATTGGAATTCAAAAAACCCCATTTCTGTAGTTTAACCAGAGTGTAATACAAATTATGCAATATATGATATTGCATAAGATGCAGTCTATCTTGAGAAACATATTTATGACAGAATCTCCACAGGGATTGCCAATCTGGATGGTACTGTGGGAGGATAAAGTTCCAGAATCTTGTGGGTCCAAAGGAACCCCCATATCTCTTGTGAAACAAAACCTTATACAATTTAGATATTACACCTGAAGATCCAATAAGTGAAGAAACCTCAGGTATCAGGGCTGTGACGGTCTGGGAGGGGGGGAAATTACCAAAATTTATTGTAAGTAAGTGCCTTAATTGTATAACTTTGAAGTGAGAGTGGGCCGGAATATGAAATATCCTGATAATATCTCCCACTGACAACCATTGCCCATCTTCATCCATGAGAGAGAGAAGTATCCCATCCCCCAATTGGGACAACCATTGATGGGGAATCTGGTTCTTATTAATAGTAAAAGATGGGTAATTCCAGATAGACTGGGCCAAGTCCCAGTGGGGAGTATATTTCAAAAATGAACACAATTGTACATAAACCTTTAAAGAGGTAAATACTGTAGGGCATTCCTCAGTCATACGTACCTGGGAGATTTTAAGATAGAATAAGGTAAGGGGATCCAGATTCTTGGACTTAATTACATCCAGTTCTATTATAAGCCAAGCCAGTTGCTCTTTTTCTGGGCCGGAAGATACACATCTCAGACATTTTGCTAGATGACTTGCCCAATAGTATATAGCCAGATGGGGAATCCATAAACCCCCCTCCAGTTTTGGAGTTGCCAATTTGTAATAAGCCAATCGAGGACATCTATCGGCTCAAATAAATCTAGTGAATATACCATGCAACTTTTTAAACCAGAGTAGTGGGATGAAAGTATTGAGGAGAGATAAAGGGTAAAATATTCTAGGAAATATATTCATCTTAATTATGTTGATCCGGCCCCATAATGAAATGGGAAGTTTGGACCACCTCTCAAGATCATGAGTTATCAACTGTGAGAGGGATTCCAGATTTTCCCTAAACCATGTTAGGGGGTTACGAGATAGTTTAATGCCCAAGTATTTGAATAACTTGGGAGTCCAACATAAGCCTAGGGGACTAATGTCATTTTTGAATACCTTATGATTTAATGGGAAAAATAGGGATTTGCTAGCATTCAGTTTGTAGTTGGACAGGTCACTAAATCTTGCTATTTCGCTCAACAAGGCCAGTACAGAAGATACCGGATGAGATAAGTGTATCAGCAAGTCATCTGCATATGCAGTGACTTTAATTTCATGGCGCCCAACCCAAATACCTTGTATGGAAACATTATTGAGAATATTTTGGATGAGAGGTTCCAGATATAAATTAAACAACAGAGGAGACAAGGGACAACCCTGTCTAGTCCCTGAATGGAGTGAAAAGGGTTTAGAGAAGGCCCCATTCCCATAGATTCTTGCTGTTGGGGTTTTATATAATGTAGCAATCCAGGAAATAAATACAGAAGGGAATTGAAAAGCTTCCAGAACTCGAAACAAAAAGTTCCAATTCACTCGATCAAATGCCTTCTCAGCATCCAGGGAGACCAGTCCTGCAGGGAACTCAGCGTCCCTGGTAGCTGAGAAAACATGAGATAGGGTACGCAAGTGATCAGTTGATGAATGCCCTTTCATAAATCCTACTTGGTTTATACCTATTAATTCAGGGAGAACTACCGTTAACCTATTGGCTAGTATCTTCGAGAGAATTTTAATGTCCTGATTTAGAAGGGAAATAGGTCTGTAGCTCTGAACAAGCTTAGGATTTTTATCTGGTTTGGGGAGAAGAACAATCAAGGCCTCAAAAAGGTGAGTATCAGCCTCTGCCCCAGTTAAAATATATTGAAATAAACGACCAAGTACTGGTAATAAAAGATCCCGAAAAACTTTATAAAATAGGGAAGAGAATCCGTTGGGGCCTGGGGCTTTATCTGCAGGCAAACCACTAATAACCTCAGCAATTTCCTCCTGTGTAGTACTTGAGTAGGAGTAACCAGAAAATCCTTGTGTCGCTCTGAGAGGGAGGGCAAATGGGAATCCCTCAGATAACTCTCCGTACTCCCAGGACAAGGAGGGTACTCCATGTCACTGTACAAACTTGCATAATATAGGGTGGCAAATTCTTGCACTATTTCAGTAGGAGATACTTTCAGGGACCCATCTGCCATTGCCCTGATTGGAGGGATAAATCTCGACGATTCTTGTTGTTTAATACGCAATGCCAGTAGGCGTCCCGCCTTTTCTCCCTGGTCCGTGTAACTAGCTCTTGTATGAATAATAGCTAATTCTGCCTTTTCCCGAAGTAGCTCTAAATATCTGTCTTTCAACACTAGGAGTTTCCTCTTATCTTCGTCAGGGGCATTAGCAGAACAATTATTTTCAAGTGACCTAATTTGTGACAGTAATGATAATAATTCCTTCTCCTGTGCCCTTTTCCTACCCACCACCATACTAATAAGGATCCCTCTCATGAAAGCCTTAAAGGCCCCCCACAAAATATCCGGCTTTGTACTATCCTAAGGGTTGGATAAAAAAAAGGATTCAATTTGCTCCCTTATGAGCTTGCAATATTTAACATCTTTAAAAAGTTGTTCATTAAGTTTCCATCTGGTTTCCCTGCTAGGTAAATTAAGGAATGCCAATTTGCACAACACCAGTGAATGATCGGAGACAGGGCCAGGTTGAATCAAGGAAGTCTTAACCCCAGGTAGGAGAACTTGAGAAATAAATATGTAATCGATGCGGGACTGCGAGCCGTGCACCATTGACCTGAAGGTAAACTCCCTAGAATCAGGGTGCAAGACACGCCAGACATCGCAGAGCCCGCACTGTTCCACTAGGTCTTTGAAAGCCCTCAGCCCTGGAGTGACCACTCCCAGTCCACTACCTGACCTGTCAAGATTAGAATCTACAATTTGATTAAAGTCACCCCCCCAAAATAATCCTGATGGGAAGCATTGGAAGAATAACAGATATAAGTCTCATGAAAAATCCTGGATCATCTATATTAGGGCCATATATACTACCAATTAAAATTGGAACTGACCAGAAAGTGCCTTTAACTAGAATAAACCTTCCCTCAGGGTCTTTAATGACCTGTGTAGAAACAAAGGGAACACCCTGGTTGATCATAAGCATGACCCCACAACTGTTAGTAGATCCCTGGGCATTATAAACCAGGCCCACCTGTTGTCTCCTTAACTGTGACGCTTCAGTTCCTAATAAGTGAGATTCCTGTAGGAAAGTTATCTGAGAGCGTAATAAGTTTTAATGTTTAAGAACCTGATATTGTTTGTGTTTTTTCCTGATCCCCTTAACATTCCAAGTCGCAAAAGTCACTTCTTTGGCCATCTAATAATAGTAATTACTCTTAATGTACTCAGCCCAGCACTAGGGATATATAATACATAAAAACCCTACTCCCACGGTTACTGCAATAAAGTCCTCCCTCCTCCCCAACCCACCACAATTAACCAATTCCCTCCCCCCAACTACCCCCATACCTCCTAACAAGCCCCGAATCCTCCCCCACCCAACCCCTACACTGCCACAAGCAATGTTCAGCACAGTACTGGTTCTTTTCCTCCATCTCCCGCCTCCCGATACTGCACCTCTGCTAGTGACAACAAAACATACATTCCAAGATAATTATTTGAAAAAGCAAGCAATGTTAATTACCCCCAACAAATTAGGGGATGGCCTTGGGCTTCCAATGCCGCTCACACCCATATGTTAGCATGATAGTGAACTAATAAAGAAGTGTACTGCCAGAGCCCTGAATATACCAGATAACCTTGGAAACCAGAGTGAAACTGAGAACAGAAACTGAGATCAACCATGCCTCATGGAACAGCTATGCAGAAACTAGAACCAGATCAGGACCCTAATGGAGGGGAATAACCTTTTCCACAGAATGAGAGCAAAGATCAGGAAAAACCTTGCAACCAAGACTCAGGGAAAGAAAACTGAAAAAACGAATCTTCCCTGTGGTTACCAACCCCAGACTGTAAAAATTCACCTTGGGGAAATTTGTTGCCCTGAACTCGGGACTATTGAGAAGAATAAGGGAAATCTCCCTCGAATTGAAAGCTGCACAACTATGAATTACAAATACATAGTACACCCTCTAGTGGCCACATCCCGATCCTGACATAGTGAAAGTAAAATGCAGAGAAAGCCCAAGACCACTCTGATTTCCAATCCGTGTAAGTTAAACATTAATCCTAGACACAACAAGCCAGATTCCCCCCTCTATTCTATATACTAAATGAAGTATACTGGGACATGAAGCTCTGTTCCCAAATAAGCAAACCCCAAGACCCCAAATGTCTTTGCCCTTCACTGGCGTTGACCTTCTGAGGCTAGGACTTAAAAGACTGTTAGCAGGCATGCCTTGCACTGATCCCCTCAGTCCAAGTAAGATAACAAGAATTTCCAATACAAGTCATTAAGAATGTCCCCTCAAGGAAGGAGAAAATAACAGTTCTGATCCACAACTCTAAACAGCTCTTCATCCCATGAACAAGGCCTCTCAGGTCTCTGGATACAAGTATGGCAGCAGGGATTTAAGGCTTGACAGGGCTGACTGCAGGATCATCATAGTTGAACCTGGATCCATTTACTAAAACTTGTAATCTGGCCGGGTATCCCATCCTGAATTTCAGGCCTGCAGCAATAATCTTAGACACGATGGGATGAAACGCTTTCTGCTTCAGATGAACCGAACCAGGCAAATCTTGTGAGATTCTCAGTTTCATGTTCTCCCAACGAACCTCTTGTAAAACTCTCACTTTTTGCAAAAAATGCTGTTTCTCTAGGAAATTCAAAAAGTGACAGATGATAGGACGGGGGGATGAGCATCCGGAGAAGGCTTAGGTCGCAGAGACCTGTGAGCTCGTTCTATAACATATACTGGGCCGAAGGGAGAGGGGCCAGCGATCCACTCCACCAACTTCTGTGTAAATGCCACAGCATGCTGGTCCTCTTCTCCCTCTGGTAGCCCAAATATCACCACATTGTTTCTGCTGCTATGGCCCTCTAGATCTTCGAGCTTGGCCTCGAGACGAGCTAGCTTCTGTCGTGTAGAAACCAATTCAGGATCGAGAATCTCTAACTTTTTCTCCATCGAGACTATTCAAGCTGTGTTGTCAGAAACAGTTGACAAGACTTCATCCAGTTTTCTAGAGAGATTTTTCAGGTCAATCGCCATTTCTTTCATTTCTTCTCGAAAGGGCTTGAACTCTTCTAAGAACCTATTGAGCATTAAAGGTTCTTGTTCCCCTACTTGACTCAAAGGATCAGGTCTCTCTGGCCCACCCAAGGCCCGGGATTGCTTTGAGGCCTTTTTGGGAGTAGCAGGGGGGATGTGCTTCTGCAGGGCTTTCTTCATGTAAACCTCCATCCGCCAATCTAGCGCACAAACCAGACTTCCAGAGTATTCAGAAAGTAGTAAATCTCAAAAGCAGAGGAAATGGAGAGATTCAAATGTCTAAAAAAGACAATTTGATGATCAGGAGGTGGGAGCTTCACGGAGGAGCTTCTACTCAGCACTCTGCATCATGTGATCCAGCCTGGTGCAGTCTGAATATCCAGGCCCTATAGTATTGCTAAATACAGATTATAAAATTTTAGCCCATATTATTAACAATTGTCTGAAGCAATATGCCTCTTTAGTTATCTCACCTCAGCAGATTTGTGGGCTCCCAAATAGGAAAATACAATATGCATTAATGATTATTAGAGATGCAATAGAACATCTTAACTTAACAGGGGTCACTGGCTGTTTGGTGTCAGCTGATCAGGAAAAAAAACTTTCAATAAAGTTTTTCACCCTTTCTTATATGCAGTTCTGGAATTATACCACGTTCCAGCAAAATTAATTGATGAACTGAAATCTCTGTACTCAACTTTTTCTGTGAAACCTTTCATTAAGGGACAGGTTGGATCTGGGTTTGAGGTCCCATTGGGAGTTAGGCAGGGATGCCGTTTAAGCCCCCTCCTATATGTGTTTTCATTTGATCCACTGCTACAAATATTGACTAAACATCCCAAATGGAAGGGTCTATCCGGCCCTGGTATTTAATATAATTTGCAGATGCAGGCATATGCTGATGATATTTGTGGGTTTTTTTGAACGCCATGATCAGATTCAGTTCTTTGTACAAGAAATTGTAAAATATGGGAAGGTCTCCAATGCCAAATTGAATTATAATAAGAGTAAAAGTTTTTTTTTGGGGGGGGCGTATGGACCCAGTGGAAGTGACAGGTATAAAAATTTCCAGGGAGCTGATAGATATATTAGGAATTCTGTATGGGCCACATAATCTTCCAGAAGATAATTGGAATAAAGCTATTGTTAAAATAGATTTAAAGATTCAAAGATGAAGGCATTGGAAGGTCTCTAAACTCAAAAGGATTGAAATACTTAAACAGTTCATAATTCCGATGTTGCAATATGTTGCTATTATTTTTCCTTTACCTACACAGCATGATACCAAATTATATAGTTTATTTTTCCAGATGCTATGGGGTAACAAATTAAACCCTGTAAAGAGATGTTTTACGTATCTGGGGAAATCAGAGGGTGGTTTAATATGATAGATCCAGTGGTTTATCTGCATGTATTGTTTTTTTTTTCATAGACAATTTTGAGCAGGCTTACTTGTACAGGAGAAATCAAAAACATTTGGATGAGGCTGACTCTAGGCTGATATTTTCATGCATGAAATGGAGTGGCTCCAAAATTGAATCAGCACATTCATATTCCAAGTTATTTTAAACTGACAGCACAAAAATTATACAGATGGTATGTCACAAAACTTTCTATACAAAGTAGTACTAGCAAGCAGTTATACTGGGAAATTATGGCCAGAATATATCCCCCAGAACCTAGCTTTAAGAATTGCCCCTTGGTAAATAACCCATTGACTCTGAGACAAATTACATACCCCAGGATACCCCAAAAATGTGGGAACACTTATGGCTCACTATTTATGGCAGAATAAACCTAAGGGGGAGTGCCAAGCATAAGGTTCTAGAAGAACGGAACTGCCCTTATATGGAGTGCATCAACAAAACTGAAACTATGAAGCATTTTTTTTGAATGTTCCTATACTTTGGCATTGTGGGATTATTTAAGGGTAAAATGGAACATGAAGTGGTTCAAACATATAACCTATGAAGTTTTAGTATTGGGGAAATACGATTTAAGATTTCAGCACTTTCATCAGGAAACATTGCAGGTCTTCTTTTGCTGTATTGTATACTACTTATGGCAAGCTAGATGCCAATGGGTATTGTACCAGAGGAAAATGTTGCATGAAATTTTTGCTATTTTAGTAGTACAGGAATTGCCAAAAGTGTATGCTAAGGATGTAGTGTTTCATTCATCACAAAAGGTGTTACAATGGTGGAAAGGGTTTAATTACTTTATTAAATATAAATGAATAAGAGGTATTGAGGGAAAGGGGGAAGGACAGATATAGGGAAATTTGAATGATGTTTAAAATATTTTTGGTATTATTGTAAATTAATTGTGGATGCACTGTTGTACAAGATGTAAATCACAGGAACTGTTGTATGTGTTTTTACAATAAAATCTTCTCTACTCTTTTCTAGAGGGTGCTGTCACTTCGAAAGAGTGAGAAAGGGTGTCAGCACTATGGAGGTTGGAAGTGACGGAGGAGGAGGAGGAGGTGATATGGATCCATGTTCCAGTAGACCAGGGGAGAAGCAAGGGGTGGCTGTGATGCACCTTACCGGTGGCCAGCTCATCGCCCCTCATGTCTCCCTGCAGTAGTTGGAAGAACCGGGAGGTAGTAGTGCCGCATTGGGGGATCACAATCCAGCCACTCCCCTGACCAAAAGGCCAGAAGCAGCAATGGAGGAAAAAACAAATCAGGAGTCTACCGGGAGTGAGGAAAGATGAGTAGAGCAGCAATTTAGAGAAGCCGAAAAGGCTTACCTTGCAGCAAAATGGAAGATGAAGGAGGAGTGCTAAAGGATGCGAGAGCTACTGATCTCACCAGATGAAACACCCCAGAATGTGGCCAAAGTGTTTGTCTTCTCAGGGAAAAGCACAGACCTGAATCCAGCCAGCCCCGCATTAGAGAAACAAGGACAACAACCAGAAATAGAAGCACAAACATGGTCACCAGAAAAGGCACTGACAGGAGCAGGCTGGCTTCAAAATGAAAATGGGACATGGGTCCCAGATCCAGTGGTCCCCCTCCCAGGCAGCAAATACCAGGATAACCATACAAATGTGATACTACTAGTAAATCCCACACCAACGAATTTGTCAAATGGAACAGCACAGGTCCCAGAAACTGATCAACAAATTCCACAGACATCTAACACAGTGACATCTCCAGGTAACATTTCATATTCACCAATGGAAATGAGTAATGCAGATGAATTTTACGATGCACAGACAGGGCCCACTGATGAAGGGGGTCAGGCCCTAGTGGATGGGGATTTATACTGTTCAGATGCACATAACATGGATGGAGAGGGGGCCCACAACCCTGATATTTCCATTTTGACTGATAACGTAACAATGCCTACCCCATCTACATATGCCATATGTTATTGAAAAAAATGGTGGAATTGGCAAAAAGACCAACACAGTACGCCTACGCTATCTAGGCAGGCAGGAAGATATGCCTGATAGGTTTTATGTTGAAAAAGCCTTGCTTAAACAGACAATGGGTTTCTCTCCAGCCGAAGTTTGTGCCCTGATACATACTACGGGAGAAAATATGTATGATGTGAGTTTTCATACTCCAGCCATACTAGACAGGTTCTGGATCAAGTATAGTTCTTTGAAAACTAACCCTGCATGGACAGACTTCCAGGCTGTACTCCTGACAAAACAACTTTCAAAGTCATTACTGTGTTATTTCGTAACAAAGGGGTGAGTATTGCAAACATCGTATATTAGGTGGAAAAGAAATATAAAATTCAGGGAAACCCTGAACCCAAGCTTGACATAGAAGGATTTTGGAATGGAGGTTGGCGCTTTAAGATAAATCTCCTTCAAGATGACTCTGGTCTGAAACATCTACCAAACTGTTTTTACTTAGGACATGATAAGGGTTTTATATTTTATCCTGGCGAACCGTGACATAGTTATAAGTGTGGGTCTCCCAGGCATCTGAGCAGGACATGTGAAGTTGTTAAATGCGCACAATGTGGGGAAGTGGGACATTCTATATTCCATTGTAGTAATGAATTAAAATGCATATAATGTGAGGAAGCCCATTCCTTTACTGATTGTCCATGGGCTGCGCATAATACTTCAGATGCAGATTTTGTAGTACAGTATTTCTACATTAACAGATCACTTAGAGCACATAGACAGGCTCCTACCCATGGTACCCCCCTTCCCGCCTTCATGGTCACACCCAAGACCTACAGAATCAGACAGAATCTCTTCTAAGCAAAACCCCACCTATGACAAAAGAAAGCTCTTCATCTGACCATACAGAGGAGGCTCCCACCCACCACACTACAGAGGTACCTCCAGAATGAGCTACCACTAGCACAGACACCATGCTATCCCCACCCCCCAAGACCCAGGGAAGATTCCTATCAGATTGTAACTAGGAGTAGTAGTAGGAATAAAATGATGCCTGATACACACATTGCTCAGAATTGTCCAACACAGACACAGAATCAGTTTACAGTCCTTCAAGATGACATCCTGGACAGAGAATTGGAATCTGATTCTACCTCACTACACTCCTCACATGTGGATGAGGGCTCAGTTAGGAAACTTCCACTGGAGGAAAATATACCCAGATTCATTAAGAAATGCATGGGCACTAGGCCTCGGGTCAGGAAAAAACCCTAACCCCACTGATTCATGTAGGCCCCCTTTTATAATTTAGAGGTTGCATCCCTGAACATTAATAGCATCAAGACAGAAAGAAAACAGACCCTTACTTATGCACAATTTGAGAACACTACTTTTGACATAATTTACTTCCAGGACACCAGGCCAGCTACAGACACTGAGATACAAGAAGCCGGTCAGGCTTGGATTTGGGGCACAACTTATTGGTACAGAGGGACAGAAACCTGCAGTGGGGTAGGGATTTGTCTCAACAACCAAAGTGTCAAAGAAGTACATGAAGCTGACATAATTCCAGGACGTGCATTACTGTTAGATATTTCCATCACAGGTTTAGATTTCAGATGTATTAATGTGTATGCACCTCAAACAAAGGCTACAAGAATTAATTTATTCCAAGCAATATTATCATACCTATTTACCTCATGATGCATCCTGCTATGAGGAGATTTTAATTGCAGACATCATTTAAAAGATAGAGGAATGAAAATGTCCAAAATATTTTGTGATGTCACCTGCTTGAACAATCTTTTAAACAAACAGGTCTAAAAGATGCTTTTGAGTTTGGTTAGGGAGATTCCTCCTAAAACATTTTATAGAGGGACTACCACCACTAGGATCGACTACTAGTTTCATTCAGATAACCTGGAAGTGAAATCTACCACTGCAAATCCAGCAGCTTCCTCAGATCACACTATTATTTCTGTTATAATAGCTAATTTAAAAAAAAAATGGGAAGGGGACTGGTATATTGGTGCATGAGCATGAGCTTATTAAACGATCCATTAGTAGTATAAGGTTTCAATGACCTTCTAACGGCTAGAGAATCAGTCTTTTTCTTGTATGTCTCCCTTAGAGTAGTGGGAAGACACGAAGCTTTATATAAAACAATATTTTCAATTATTTGGGAAATTAAAAGGGAATATTAAGACAGACTTATATAAAACCTATTGAAATGATTTATATAAGCTGCAGTCCTTACAAGCAAATTTTGGTATAAACCTTTCACAAAAAATTATAGAAACCAAAGAAAAAATGTCTGACATACAATACAATAGAATGAAGTCCCTCAAACTTGAACAAAAATTCGGCACCCAAGGTAAGCAAGATTTTGTAAAACCGTTCCAGTTTTGCCAGACACAGCAACAACAAAAAATAATCACATCTCCTACAACTACCTCCAGACAACTTATTACTGAGAAGAAAAGCATCTTACAAGAAATTCCAAATAATATAACACAGATATTTTCAGAACACAAAACTAATGTTAGAGATAGAAGAGGATGGTTGGCTTCATGGCACCCTCCAACTCTCTCCAGTGACCTCCAACGGGCTTTGATTCAGCCTATAATCAACACAGAACAACAAGGGGTGATATTAGCTTTGAAATCTGGGTCCGCAACAGGCAAGGGTGGTATTCCTTATGAATTATATACACATCTTTTCCCTGCACTAGCTAATCAAATGATAGCATAGGTGCCGGGTTGTATGGGCCCATGGGACTCTGGCCCCAGCAATATTTTGCCACAAGCTTCCTTTTATTTAAAGCATTTTCCCCCCCTGATTTTTCTGAGCATGCCTTCTGCTGCTGACTGTGATGTGATGCCCGCACCCCCCCCGGCGTTACCGCTGTTTAATTAGGTGGTCCACAGCTGACATTATTTAAAACTGGTGCCGTTGCACTGCTACCTCCTTCCCCCTTAGCTTGTGCTCTCCCCTGAGAAAATCATTAGGGTTCAATCTTTCAGCATGCCGCACTGTGATTGGCAAGGGGGAGGGCTTGTATTGGGTGCGGCTATGTGCTAGGGGAAGTTTCTGTGTGTCAGTAGGGGTGATGGTTTCCGCTGTGGAAGCGGTGGGACACAGTGAGCTGTGGGCTGGCCTGGAAGAAGAGAGTGGTGGACCGGTGGTCCAGGCATCCAGCCAGAAGAGAGAGAGGAGCTGGAGAGAGCAGCCAAAGACTGGTGAGTGGTGCAGAAGGAGTGGCAGTTGAGCGGGAGTCCAGGTATGTGTCTCTAATAAAATAGCAGTTATTGACATCTCAGAAAAATTAAACTAACAATCAAGATGGAAACCATATGGCAAAAATAATAAATAATACCCCAGTATTAAAATCTTTGGCTTATGCTATAGACATCCTCATGCTGACGAGTTCATAGATGAAACTATCAATATAGAACTAGAGCGAGCATGTGATAATGGTGATGTAATATTTCTGGGTGATCTCAGCTTTGGCAACATCAAATGAACATCTAATTCTACCATGTCTAGACCCAGTAAAGATATTTTAGAAACACGCAAGCGAGTTAACTTGGTGCAGCATGTCAAGCAGCCCACTCAAGGTTCCAGGATGCTAGATATTGTACTCAGCTCTGAAAATGTCAACATCTCAGAATGGAATGCCACTGAGGGATACTTACATAATTTATGGAGTTTTCTGGGTGCTGCCTTAATTTGCATAAATCAGAACTGATGAGCTTAGGTCCAGATCTGCCAGAATGCTCGAGAGCACAATGGGGTCTCAAAACAATTGGCATGGCCCTTACTTATTTGGGAGTGAAGGTAGGTAGAAAGTAAGTTGGGGGGGAGGTTGTATGCCCTAAATTACAACCTGCTGTATAGCACAATTCTGGCAGAACTTGAGTAATGGAGGGTGTTACCTTATCTTGGATAGGTTGCATAAACTTACTAAAGATGAACACCCCACCACACATTCTCTATGTCATGGAGATGTTCCCAATGGAACCCACTAAACAGGATCTTAAGAAGCTCAAGAAAGGTTTTTTTCAGTCTTTATTTGGCAAAATAAGAGGCCTAGAATGAGCCTGCAGTGGCTTAAGAGTAGGTGGGAGCAGGGAGGATTGGGTTTTCCTGGAGCTTCAGGGATTTTGTGTTGCCACACAAAAGAGATATGTACAAGACTGGGTCACCAATGGGGAGGAGGCAAGGTGGGTAAATTCTGAAGGGAGAAGATGTGAGAGTCCAGTTGTCAGCTTATCTGGACCCAGATGGAAAGCATGCTTACAAGGTGGTGGGAGGGACTAATCCCCTGGTTCTGCACACTCTAGACATGTGGGAGGACTCGGACAACACCATACCAGCAGCAGCCAGGCAGTGCAACAGGCAAGTTGTAGTCCAAGGAGTCAGGCTGGTGATGAGGGAGAGGGAGGAGGACCCATGGTCGGGCAGCCGTGGAGTGGAACCAAGCCCGCTGTGGATGTGGTCTCTGGTGGGCAGCAGCAACAAGCACAAGTAGGCTGAGCAGCAGACTAGTGCTGACGAAGGGAGTAGAGTGAGTGGGTGACCTGAGCATGCCAGTTAGGGTTAGGGAGGTTATTGGGCAGGTGGCAGGCCTACAAGTGGCCAGGTGAGGTCCTTCAGTCCGGGCAGCCGGTGGCAGCACAGAGCAAGTCATCTCGAGGAGCAGTAGAGGAGAAGAGCATCAGCCAGCAAGCAAAGGTAGGCCAGCAGCAGCAGAACTGTTCCGTGGGGTGCACATTCAATCACAGTAGAGTGTCTCCTGGCAGTTAGGCTAGGAAACCAACCCTTGGCTACTCCTCAGGCACTTCAGCTCATGATATACCCTGGGCTGCTTAACTCATGCTAGAGGAGGGGCTGGGACATTTACACTTATTTTATGGGAGGGATGTTGATGTTTCCTCTGTGGGAATGGATGGGAGGGATACTGATGTTGCCTCTGTGGGGATGGATGGGAGGGATGCTCATGTTCCTTCTGTGGGGATGGATGGGAGGGATGCTGATATTGCCTTTGGGGCTGTACATGAGGGATGCTGATGTTGCCTCTGTGGTGATGGATGGGAGGGATGCTAATGTTGTCTCTGTGGAGATGGACAGGATGAACGCTGATATTGCCTCTGTGGGGATGGATGGAAGGGGATGATGATATTGCCTCTGTGGGGATGGATGGGAGGGATGTTAATGTTGCTTCTGTGGGGATGGACAGGAAAGAATGCTGATATTGCCTCTCTGTGGGGATGGATGGGAGGGATGGTGATGTTGCCTCTGTGGGGGAGGATGGAACAGATGCTGATGTTGCCTCTGTGGGAATGCATGGGAGGGATGCTAAAGGTGCAGAGATTTATTTAACTCTAAAAATTGATTAGCGTTTTGCTCATAAAAGTGCTAAATCTTTGAGAAAATACATATCTCTTGCCTCACTAAGTTTAACAAACACAGCACTTCTAGAAAATCTACATAAATACTTTCTGTACAGTTAGTATAGTCCCAAGAAAAAAAAACTGCTTATCAGTTCTTTAAAACCCTGTGGTGGCGGTGCCTCTGTGGGGAAGGATGGAAGCCAGGGATGCTGATGCTGCTTCTGTGGGCATGGATGGGAGGGATGCTGATGTTGCCTCTGTGGGAATTGATGGGAGGGGTGCTGATGGTGGCAATGCATCTGTGGGGATGGACGGGGAGGGATGCTGATGTTGCCTCTATGGGGATTGATGGGAGAGATGTTGATGTTAGCAGAAACAAAACACCACCACACATTCCAGAGCCAGGAGAACAGATAGTCCTCCAATGAAGGTAGTCACAAATTGCCAGAAGTCCAGTTTGCTGTTTGTTTACAAAAAATATTGGTTTTATTGAACGAAGATGAGAAGGCACACCAGGTATTTGCAAGGTCCCTGGCATTTCGACAATTAAGGCTTCATCAGGGGATGAACCTTGCAATACTCAATCTCTTTTTATACTAATTAGTTTAAAAATCCTTGACATCAGTTATTAACCAGATTGTTCCTATTCAAAAATAATGTACTAGCCAATATTCAAATAAAATATTTAGTAATTAAGAAAAAATGTTACTCATTAGTTCATGATAATGGTAGCAACCCTTTCACATATAAAATATTTAAAAATTGTAAAGTCAGTTGCATCAGCCAATGAAATTGCTAGATACAAAATTTTGTATTTTTTTAGGCAAAATTATTCCTGTTAGCTAGATGAGGAATATACCACATACTAAAACTCAGAATCTTCCCAAAATTAATATTAAAAATGGGCTTATCAACCAAAAGTTTGTAACAACCAATCAAGATTTCTGTATTTCAGATACATTCAATTTATAATATTTCTCTTACTAAGTAGATGTTGATGGTTGATAAACCATATTATATCAGAAAAACTCAACTCAAACAACCTCATTTAGGCAATTACAAAACAGAATTGTCTGCTGATGTTGGTTCTGTGGGGATGGATGGGAGGGATGCTGATGTTGGTTCTGTGGGTATGGATGGGAGGGATGTTGAGTTCAGCGACTGAAGTGGACCTGGTGGTCTGTCTCTGCAGCAGTGTGTGACTACTCTGATGGGTATGGGGGTGAACTCTGTCTCTGGCAGCTCTGCAATGTATGATGCATGGGGAGAACAGCCTGGGGAGCTTCAGGATGGGAACAGAGACCTGGCCTACTAACTAGCTTGCTAACTTGCTTGATGTCTTGCTGAAGACTTCAGCAAGCAAATTAGTAAGGCAGCCAGTATGCTAGGTCTCTATTTCCATCCTAAAGGCCTTGTTATAGGGTGAGCAGCAACACAGCCAGGGCATATTTATTCTCTCCTGGAAATACAAGAATAAAGTCACGTAGTACTAGTAGTTAGTTTCTGAAATATGAGCATCCTTTACTTTCCTGCCAGTGCAGTCACAGCCTTAATCAGATCATTGTTTTGCATCTGCCTGTTCTCATATTCAGCTAACAAATTATCCCCACCACTACTGTGATTAAGATGTATTTGCTTATCGGTTTCTTGAAAATACCACAGGGGAAAAGAAAAAATGCTTATCAGCAATAAAGAATAAAGATTATTTTTTGAAGGTGTCAGGCTCAAGAGGCAGAAAACAAACAGTACAATTCTAATTAAAGCTTGAGGGCTTATATGTTACATGTGAAGTATGCATGCCCTGATGAAATAGTCTTTCCCATGTTTCAGATTGTGATTGACAAAAAGTTTGGAAATACACTTAAAGATATAATCGAACATGACAGACTTGTTCCCAGTGGGACATGTGCTAGTGAGATGAAATAAACCCCAGTACTGTGATATTTCTGTTGGGCTGAAAACTATATGATGTAAACATTTTTGCTAAAGCATTTGTCAACATTAATTGACAGAGATTTCGGGGGGGGGCGTGGTGTTCCAATTGTTTAACCAGGATTAGCACGCAAAGCTGAAAGCTTGTTTACAGGTGCGACCTGGGAGCACAGAGATGTTGTGACTTGCTCAGGATCACACAGTATGCAAGTGGGGGCTATGGGATTAAACCCAGGTCTCCAGATTTGCAACTCAGAGCCTTAACTACTGCACTATACTGCCTCTCCCCCAAGTTAAGTAATGTGGGAGAAGAAAGTGGTGTGGTGATGAGATGGGGGCACAGATGTGACTTGAGAGGGGTCAGAAAACCCAGTTGGAGAGTGTGGCCATTGTAGCATAATGAGAAAGTAAAATAAATAAATAAAAAAGGCAGCTGCATTCCTCGTTAAACTGCACAGTGCAGCATTAAAAAGCAGTAGCTGCCAGCTATCTTTAGTTATTTCTAGGGTTCTTACTTCTTCACTGTTGTTATGTGGACCTGTGACTACTGAAAAGCAGGTTTACTGTATATAATGGCTCTTGGATTGCTAGGACACAACTGTGCCATTGGAAATTTTTATTTTATTTTTTTTATTTTAGTCTTTGGTAACCAGGTAAGACCCACTAGGCACAAGTGCCTGTTATTTGGACATAGCTGGCCATGGGCACATAGAGTCTCTGATACTTTGTAACCTACCTACCTGGTGATAATGGCATATATGGGTATGCAGTGAAATGCAGTACTGACTCCATTTATGCCACACTGTGTCTCTCCCATCCTCTGCTAAACACATAGGGCAGCCCAGACGGGGATGCACTTTGCTAAGAAATTATGTGAGTGACTTGATGTGGAGAACTTGGAGGGTTGGGGGTGAGGATTCTTTCATGACTATTGGCTCCTCTACTAACCTTCAGATATCAAAACCTGGTGTATCCTGCTCTGTTTTGGACTTTGTTCAGTGCATGGGGTGTGGCCTTGACCCCTGGACCAGGGGGTGTGGCCTTGACTCCTGGAGCAGGGGGCTTACCAAAAATTTTACAAACCTGGCTCCTATGAATGATAGCACTTTTCAACACCATGCTATCTTTGGAGACTATCACTAATACTGTAGTATGAGGATAAGTCTTACAGTATTACTGTACAAAGGCAGTATAGCGCAGTGGTTTAAGGCTCTATGCTGTAAATCTGGTGACATCCAGCAGACCAGACCTGGGTTTGAATCCCACAGCTTCCACTTGCATACTGTGTGACCCTGAGCAAGTCACTTAACTTCCCTGTGCTCCCAGGTCACTCCGGTAAAAAAGCTTTCAGCTTAGTGTGCTACTCCTGGTTAAAAAAATAAATAAAAAACAAACAAAAAGGAGACAAAACTTTACTTAAAAATTGGAGATTCATACCATTGCTCAATGCAGATTTTGAAATTTTCACAAAACTTCTCAGCAATAGATTAGCCCAGGCAGCAGCTTCTTTTATCCACCCAACACAAACATGTGCTATCCCGTGGAGACTCATACAAGATAACCTAATATTGCTATATGAAATACTATACAAAGGACAGGAGGGGTAGCTCTCTGGTTTTCTACTCTCATTAGATCAGGCAAAAGCCTTTGACTTTATCTCATGCTAGTAATTATGGGATTGCCTTCGGGCCTATGGTGTACCAGAAAAGTTTATACATTGAATGCAGGCATGTTATCATTAAGCAACAGTAATACCCTACTGCAATGGATGATTAGGTAAAGAATGTGCAGTAGCCAGAGGGGTGAGGCAGGGTTGCCCCCTGAGCCCATTTCTTTATGTGATATACTTAGACCCACTGATAAGAAAATTTAAATTATCTACCAACATATCTGGACTATCTTTTTCTAGCACAGACCCAGAAATATGCACACTAGCTCATGCAGATGATGTGTGTCTTATTTTAGTGGACCAAAGATCATGTTTCCAAACAGGAGATATTTTGACAGAATTTACAGAGACCACTGGGGCTCAAATTAACTTTGAGAAAAGTAAATATTTAATGATTGGTCACACAAGTTACACTTCTGAGTTCATTTTGAACGTTACAGTAACCAGAGAACCATCTAAAATTTTGGGGATTATGTTTGGTGGTTGTGACATGGCTGCAGTAAATTGGCAACAATAGCTAGCTCAGGCCCTAGAAAAAGTAGAAATGTGGAATAAATGGAGAATGTCGAAACTCAAAAGAGTTTATATGATAAAAACATACTGTATCTGCTAGCATCCTTCCTACATTTTAGCTCTATATTCCCTCTTCCTAAACAGATAGAAACAAAAATATGTGCTTGTTTCTTCAAATGTAGTTGGAGTAGTCAGCTTAACCCCATCAAAAGAGAGATTTTATTTCTAGAAAAGGCCCAGGGTGGTTTAAAAATGGTCAATCCCATTCCTTTTTTTCTCCATGTATCTAGCATAAAATTTGAAACCTATGTTGCTTAGTAAAGATAACCTTGGGATACCGTGAGTTAGGGGCTACTTAGACCCATACATACAAGTTTGGCCATTACACGATCCAATTCCAAAACAAAGGCCCATTATGGGGCTTCCAGCTGTTTTTCAAGCCTGTTTTGGTAAACTAAAACTCTGGATGTTTTCTAAACATCAAATTATGACTCTCCAAAGAAAGGCCGTATATGAATACATCATGACACGATTGTTCATAGAACAAACCTCTTTCTCAGGGAGGCCCCAACAGGAAAAATTAGCGATAGGACAGATGCTCAAGTCCTCTAGAATCCCAAAACAGATGTGGGATGTGATTTGGCTTTCCCTACATGGCAGGTTAAATGTGAAAGGAAACTTGAAACATAAAGGTATTGAAGAAAGATATTGTCCCAGGTGAACATGTACATTACAGACAGAAACTATGTACCACGTCTGCTTTGATTGTCCATATATAAAAAGTTTTGGGACATAGTGGAACAGAATTGGCCAAAGTCTCCATTTTCCAGCATTTCTCCAGATATTCTGTGGTTCAGAATATTATCAATGGATTGTTTAAAATAAGATAAATACACCATATGGGCCATCTTAGTCTGTTGCAAATTCTATATTTGGCATGCACGATGCTGTTTGACGCTACAAGAAATGGTGATTTCTGAAAACCAGTTGTTTTAGATGATAGAGAATCCTATTGTTAAACTTAAGACTCAAGAAGCTTCTTTGTTTTATGCACAGATCTATCAACGCTGGTGGGGAGCAGTTCCATGGATTCCTTAATAGTGGTCACTTTCTTGAAAGCCACAATAGCTGTTTAATTTACTTTGACTAAAGAGTGAGAGCTTACCATGCTTTAATTTTCATTTTATTGAACTCATTATAGGGATAGAAAAGGTTTGTCAGACACTATAGAAAAGGTTGTTACCAAAATAAGTAGGATATCATGGGTCTTCAGAGTAATTAATTTTATTGTTACACCTGACCACCTCTCCATTATGAGGAAAGAGGTATCATGGAAGGATATTTAGTCCTTATATGGAAAATGTTGCTTTGACAGCTCTTTCCCGGGAATGTGAAGGAAATACTGATATTATTTGTTCTTTCTTTCTTTTCAGGTTGGATATATTCCATTTCCATGTGCTTATTAACATGCTTAGATGTTTATTTTGGGAAAAAAAATCTCCCCTGCCCTTTTAGTGGGGAGGTCATTATTTAATTTTTTTTTTTGCAATTAGGAATACATTTTGGGGCTATAAAACTGTCATGCTCTACAGATGTATGAGGAAATACTTAGGTTTCTGTTCCTTTTGTATTATGATTTTGTAGGTAGTAATACCACTAGGTATGTATTTGTGTTTTTTCTTTTAAAGTTACAATATAAACATGCAGTTTGTTTTGGTGTATGAAGAAATATTTCACTGTTTTCTTTTTCTTTCATTATGATCTTATGTGAAGTAGCACCATTTTGTATGCATTTTGCTATTCAGTTATAACACAAAATTCCCCTACTCTTTTCCTTTGGGGGGTCAGGATAAGAAAATGGTGGTAGGTTTACATTTTCATCAAAGTTATGATATGGAATCATTTTTGATTTATTGTGGAGGGGGTTTTCTTTTGCTCTTTCAACAATATGAATTGAATATTGAACATTTTCTATTGTGTTGTTTTTCAGTATGATTGAAATATTTACATTTTTTTCTTGTTATCCATGATTTCCCAGTTTTACCATGTGATTATTAACATGGATTGCTTGATTATTTTGCTTTGTAGTTATAATAAAAAAATTCCCCTGTTCTTTTTCGAGAAGTGCCATGGGATCTTTAACATTCACCTGAACTACCTCCAGAACGGGCAGATGGGACCTAGGTTTAACATCTCATCTGAAAGACAACACCTCAGGAGTGCAGCACCCTCCTCGTGCTGCACCACAGTGTCAGTATTGGATTTAACCCAAGTGGCTGGTGTGGGGATAGAACCCACAGCTCACAGCCTTCTGATCTTCTGGTCTCAGATGCGAGTGTGCAACCTGCTGAGCCATTGACACTACTAAAACAGGTGCACCTAATATAGGCTGGTCTGGCAGATTTATCCTACTTACCCTGTAGGCTGTATATTTTTCAGTCTATTCCACTTTCTTAATTACAGTACCACTCTCAGGATCAGTTCCTGTAAGCTTTCTTCCTAGTCTCCACCCCGTTGAGGCAGCTGCATTTCCTAAAGCTTCCCTTTACAGGACTGATGTTTAAATGGAGGAACCAAACTGGTCAAACTCAGGGCACTGCCTTCAGCTCCTCCTCCTGAATATCACCTAACTCCAGAACTCAAGGCAAAATAACTGCCACCCATCTGCAAACCTGAGGCAAGGTACAACTTGTTAATATTGTTCAAGCTGGTCTGTTAGACATCACATTTTTTTGTCTGTTCTGCCTTTCTGCTTTCTGCTCCCAGGTTTAGTTCCTATTATATTGTTTATTTACATATTAATTTATTTTAAATACTTGGCCAGGGAGGAACTGTGACCTACAGTAAGCTAAGTTTGAGGTATATCTTGGGGAAAGGGGAAATTGTACATTACAGAAATTAAGGTATTACATATACAAGAATAAATACAGTGAAAGGTTTCATTGCAGTACATTTTACTATATCACATAGTCATGGAACTGAGATACAATAATCAAGGGAATTTCCAGATAAGGAAGGGGAAGGCAGAAGGCCAGTACATTAATGGGATTGACCTGGTGGATGGAAAGTGATTCAAAATAGAAGCAGTAGGCAGATAAACACAGAGAGTAAATACAGTGAAATAAAATAAGGCAATCAGAATATATTGTGATACTCAAAATACCATGTCCTAAGATGTCATAAACACAAGACATGTATGCAGTGAGTTAAGGCAGTCAGAATGTTACATTCAAAGCAGGGTTTTTAATTAATAATTTTATTGATGCAGGAAATACACAAAACAAACAGCAAACAGTACAGTGCGGTATAGATATCATAAAACAAATACAGCAGAGTAACAACTAGTGACTTAACAATATTGCAACCTACAGACTAACCAAATGAGCAGAATCCACAATTGTTATCCATAGAACTGAAAACCAGTCTTGACAATACATAACAAGTTCTGGCAGAGCTACTATGACTCTAAATGCATATTTATTTATTTATTTATTTAAAAGTTGATAACCGAGAAAGTCACCATGAGCAGAAGCTCATTTCCAGGTGTGCCCAGGGGAAGAGGGTACAGTATTAAGAACACAAAATATTAAAGTCCAAAGCAGCTTAGGAAACAATGTGCGAGCAAGATACAAAACAGGAAGTTATATACAATAAATACAATTAAGCGGGCAGGTTCAAAACTGTAGTTTACAATCCAAAGAGGTTTGCAGCAAGGTGTTATCAGTAGAGGACTAGGAAGGAAAAGAGATACAGAAGGTGACAGGAGATGGTCTGAGTGAGTGCTTGAGAGAGGAGAAGGAGGGAGAGAGATGGGTTTGGGGGGAAGGCTATTCCAGAGAGAGGGAAATTTGTAAGAGAAGGAGAGTTTGCCAGCTTAGGTGTGGACACAAGGGAGAGAAAAGGAACAGACACTACTAGACTGCGAGTTGTAGGGAGAGAGAAGCCAGAGCGAGGAGGGAGGCGAGGTATGAAGGAACAGAACCAAACCAGTACTTAGCTATGAAGGTGAGGCAGTGGAAGGGCATTAATTAGATAAGGGTGTTTCATGGGCTTAAAGATAAACCTGAATTGCTGTTGCATACACTAACTGAATCAAAGTATGGTACATTGAGAAGGGGCAGATGTAAAAATAATGCCACCGTCTGTATTACAGCTACCTGTATGTTTCACATTTTATTCTATGCACTGTTATATCAATCAACTTAACAGAACAGTCCATCATATACATGAAGGTACTGTATCGTAATTGCAAACACTGCTGAGACAACTATATGTTGTGACAAGCTGGAAGATAAACAGTGTTGAGACATGTTTTTGAAGACATTTGATGTATTTAATTTATTTTTTAGAGATTGCTATACAGTTCACACACATAATTAGTATCATATAAAAGTGCATATACCCAAATGTCAGTGTAAATCTTATACATTTCATAACAAGTTTTTCTCTTGAAGGAAGATCTTACTGTTCATGGCCTAAAAATGGATGTTAGATACAAGTAAATTGGGAAGGTGTGTTATTAAGTGTATTGCATAGATTATCTTTTATTGTTGCTCCACCACAGGCACACACAATATGAAAATCAACAACCCCTTGATATGAAGCAACAGGAATTAGTTAGTACAAGGATAGAAACAAGTAGGAGACTGAGTAAGTGGGTAGACAAGCATGAGTATGTTAAGTCAAATAATATTTCAAAAAGTCTCACTATTATAATTAATTTTTTACAAATGCACCTGCACAGTTGACAATTTTTGTAAAAAAAAATAATAACAATGGGAGTAATTCCACATATGTCTACAGGTACCATGCATACAGGTGGAGGGATTTGAGGCCCAGATGCACCAGTCTGCCCTGCTTTTGAGTTAAGATCATGGCAGAGAGGCAGATGTATTGAGGTTCCATTGATAGCTGTGGAAGTAGAGGCAACCAAATTTGACGAGGCCAAAGAGGGGCTATTAGAATCATGTGAGCCATTTCTGCCTGTAGCTTCAGGAGAACCCTCTGAAGCACTGGGAATAGAGGAAAGGTGCACAGGAACCTCCCTGTCCAGCAAAGAGACAGCATGTCTCACCAGAAAACACCATGCATTGGAATGAGCGAGCAACAATTGGGTAGTTTTGCGTTGGATGGGGAGACAGAGAGGTCTATCTCCATCTGACCCCACAGGTCGAATATGCTTTCAACCACCTCTTGATTTAGCTCCCACTCATGAGTCCTGACAGTGGTGTGGCTGAGACTGTCTGCCAGGATGTTGCTGATGCCTGGCACATGGACAGAAGTCAAGCGGAGGTCATGCTGGACTGCCCAGTACCACACTCGAATTGCCTCCCAGCATAGAGGATGCAAGTAAGTGCTTCCCTGTTTGTTCAGGTACCAGACCACAGACATATTGTTGGTCTGAATCAGGAGTGTCCCTGGACATTGAAGAGGCTGGAAGGCCTGGAGTGCATACAGTACTGTCCTCATTTCTAACATATTGATGCACAGAGACGTTTCCAGCTGAGACCATATTCCCTGGGTCTGATGGTCTCCTAAGTGGGCTCCCCAGCCTTGACATGAAGCATTCATTGTAAGGGTCATGGTAGAAGCAGGAGATTCAAAGGAGAACACCTGTGGAGAGACTGGACAACTCCTGCCACCAAAGAAGATCCTTCTTCATGTACCCAGACACTAGGACTGTGTGGTCCAGGCTGTTCAGTCACTGATCCCATTGTACATGAAGAGTCCATTGGGTCACCCTCATATGCAATGTGGCTATTGTAACTGTAGAGATTGCAGCTGCCATCAGCCTGAGAAGATGGAGAATCGACCAGTCTGTGGTCCAGCATGAGTTGGCCACTAATCTGGCCTGTTGCTGCAGGGTTTCAGCTCTGTCCAATGGGAGGAATGCCCTGCCCTGGACCATATCCAGCACTGCACCAAATGAATTATAGACACTGGGAAGGGAGAGGTGGGACTTGGGATAGTTGACTGTTATTCAAAGTCTGGAAAAGAGGTCCAGGGTGAAGGAGAATGACTCTCTCAGACTGCTCTGTGATGGGGCTGATATAAGCCAATCATCCAAATACAGGCACAATTAGATCCCTCTGTGGCATATGGCCACAGCCACCACTACTAGACACTTGGTAAAAATGTGAGGTGCTGAGGATAGGCCAAAAGGGAGAGCCTTGAACTGGTAATGTTTCCTCCTGAAGGCAAACTGAAGAAAGTGGTGGTGGGCCTGTAAGACAGGGATGTGCTGGTAAGCATCCTGCATGTCCAGTGCACAAAGCCAATGAGTCTTGTGGAGCTGGGGTGGACGTCCTTGGATTGTGAGTATGCAGAACTTCTTGTACTTGATGTTCAGGTTGAGCATGCTGAGGTCCAAGATGGGTCTAAGGTCACCCATCTTTTTGGGTACTAGAAAGAAATTAAAGTAGTACCCTGTTCCTATCTATGCCAGAGCCACGGGCTGTATGGCTGACTTTTGCAGAAGAGCCTGGATCTCATCCCCTATCAGAGACAGGTGCCTTGGAGGATAATGGGAGAGGTCTGGGTTTTTTTCTGGAGACCTGTCTAGGAACTCTATGGTGTCACCTATTGCTATTAACTGAAGGACCCAAGAGTCTGTGGTTACAGTATGTCCTGCCACCCAAGAAGGTGAAGGGCAAATCTCCCCCCCCCACTGGTTCCCCTACAGGATCTGGAGGAGGATGTAGGGGTCCCCCACAAGTCAGGAGGCTGAGAGGAGGGAGTCAGCAGCTCCTCTGGGGGGTTTCTGGGACTTGGCATGGGGGGGTAGGTGTTCCTTATACTGGATACAAGCATTTGGCCTGGTGTTTGGCAGGGGTCTCTTCAGTCTGGTGTCTCTGTTGCTGAAGAAAAGGCTGTTTGCCTTTGTAACCCCCTTGGTACATGAAGAGGACATCGCAGATGGATTTACCTCAGTCCTGCAATTCAGTGATAATATCCTTCCTTAGCGTCACCTCCGAATAACACAGATCCCCTGAAAGGGGCATCCAGGATGGAGGTCTGGACATCTTGTACCAGGCCAGCAATTCTGAGCCATGAATGTCGCCTAAAGCAGACAGCAGTGGCTGTGGTGTGAGCAACTGAGTCGACTGTGTCATAAGTGGCCCGGAGGGTATGACAACAGAAAATTTTAGCCATTCTCACTGTCTTGGCAATCTCGGCTTTAAGCTCCTGGTTCTAGATAGCTTCCATCTTTGGCTCAAGTGAGGCCAAGGAAAATTTCTGATAGGAAACCTTATGAGCCACATAATTAAGGGACTTGAGGGTGCAAGTGGAGGAGGAATGGATCTTGCGACTGAAATTGTCCTGCTGCTTACACTCCTGATCAGGAGGAGATATGCTCAAATATTAAGTTTAGAGGACTGATTACGGGCAGCCATGATAACAATCAAGTCTGCATTAGAATGGCCAGTAAGGTGGGTGACCCCATCTGGGGGGTGATACGCCCTAACTGCCATTTATGAAATAGCCAGAATGGAGGAAGGCTGTTGCCAGATAGTGAATGTCCGATCTTCATGGAGCCCAGTCCAAGGCAGTACAGGCTTAGGAGCTGTGTCAGTCATGTCTAGATGCTCTGCAAGCCTTTTACTCTTTGGTTCCTGTTCCTGGATAGCGCAGCCACAGGCATTTTGTATAGTTATGAGGAGTTCTGCAAAGAAAGGGTCCTCTGGAGGGGAATTCAAGGACTCCTTAGGCAGAGGCTCTATAGGTGTATGCATACCATAGCTGGAAGACAAGTCAGAGTCAGAGTCCAAAGAGTGCCTATTGGGTGTCTGAACCCTTTTTAGAGGCGGGTCTGTTCATAAGAAAGAGTTATTATGGTATAATATAGTTGTATCACTAATTGAAAATCTTACCAAAATAGCTACTGCAAATATAATATGTGTTTTCCATAGATGGTCATCTCAAGAGATACCTGACATAGTTTAAAAGTTTTAACTTCAGTCTTTTTTTTTTTAAACATAGAAACATAGAATTTGACAGCAGATAAGGACTGCTTGGCCCACCTAGTCTGCCCATTTCCCTACCTAACAGATAAGCTGCAGATCCTAGTTAACCAACAGCCTACTTCCACCTACCCCCCATTAGAATTGCCTTATATCTGTCCCATGCATTCTTGAATTCCCCCACTGTTTTTGATTCTACAACCTCCTCAGGAAGGCTGTTCCATTTATCCACAACCCTGTCTGTGAAGAAATACTTCCTCACATTACCTCTGAGCCGCCCCCCTCTATCTTCAAATTGTGCTCCCTTGTTTTTGCACATCTCTTTTTCTTAAAGATTCTACCCTCTTGGAATTTGTTGATTCCCTTGAGGTATTTGAAAGTTTCTATCATATCCCCCCTCTCCCTCCTTTCCTCGAGGCTATACATCTTTAGTTCCTTTAGTCTTTCTTCATATGTCTTCTGATGCAGAACCTGCATCATTTTGGTTGCCCTCCTCTGGACAGCCTCCACCATGTCTATGTCTTTGTGGAGATGGGGGTCTCCAGAACTGTACACAGTACTCCAGATGTGGGCTTACCAACTGACTGTACAGAGGGCCAACAACTTCTTGTTTTCTATTGGTGGTGCCTCTCCCTATGCATCCCAGTATCCCCCAAGCCCTCCTTACTGCCTTCTCACATTGCTGGCCCACCTTTAGGTCATCTGATATGACTACCCAAGGTCCCTTTCCATTATTGTTGTTGTCAGTATCTCAGCCACCCCACCCCCCATTGTGTACTCTTCCCCTGGGTTTTTGTTTCCAAGGTGCATTACTTTGCACTTTGCATTGAATCTAAGCTGCCATACATTTGACCATTCCTCCAACCTTGCCAAGTCCCTTTTCGTCCTTTCCACCCCACCTTGTGCATCAACTCTGTTACAGATCTTTGTGTCATCTGCAAAGAGACATACTTTCCCTTCCAGTCCCTCTGCAATGTCACTTATAAAGACATTAAGAAGGACCAGCCCCAGTACTGAACTATGCGGTACCCCACTAGTAACCCTCCATTCTTCACTGTGGACTACATTTACTATTACCCACTGTGTCCTGTTCTCCAGCCAGTGTTTTACCCAGGCTACCACGCTAGGACCCACTCCCAGGCTGGCTAATTTGTTTATTAATCTTTTTTGTGGGACTGTGTCAAATGCCTTGCTAAAGTCTAGGTAGGCCATGTCCACAGCCCCTCCCTGGTCTACTGCTTTGGTCACCCAGTCAAACAAATCAATTAGATTTGGCTGACATGACCTTCCCACTGTGAATCCATGCTGCCTTGGGTCCTCTGCCCCACTGGCCTCTAGGTACTCAACAATTCTTTCCTTCAGAAGTGATTCCATCATTTTCCCTACCACTGAGGTCAAACTGACAGGTCTGTGGTTTCCTGCCTCTGTCTTGCTCCCACTTTTGTGAAGGGGAATCACATCTGCCCTCCTCCAGTCCTCAGGTACCACCCCATCTTCCCATAATTTATTAAAAAAGGGTAGTCAGTGGTGTTACTAGTTCTTCCCTTAGTTCTTTTAAAATTCTGGGGTGAATCCCATCAGGCCCCATTGCTTTATCCACCTTCAGTTTTAAGAGTTCTTTCAGAACCCTTTCTTCTGTGAAAGGACTAATATCAACCCCCTATCCAGAGTGCTTCTATTGACTGGATTAGGTATTTCCCCCTGCTTTTCCATTGTGAATACTGAGTAGAAGTATTCGTTCAGTATCCCTGCTTTTTCACTGTCGCTCTCTGCCCAACCACCTTCTTCTTTGTTCAGACTCAGTATCCCTGCCTTACTCTTTCTTTGCTCCCTAATGTACCTATAAAAGGTTTTATCCCCCCTTCTTAACCGAGTTGGCTATCTTTTCCTCGGTTTGGGCCTTTGCTATTCTGACTGCCTTACCCGCTTCCTTCTGCTTTAACTGTTTAAGTTCTCTGTCCTGCTCCTTCTGTGTTTCCTTATACTTCCTGAATGCTATCTTTTTTTCCCTTATCTTCCCCTCCACTTCTTTTGAGAACCATAGTGTTTTTTTCTTTCATTATGATTTGTTTATTTGCTTCACACAAAGACTTGTTGCCTCTGTGTTGGCGGTTTTGATGTTTCCCATTGTTGCTCCACCCCACCTCTTGCCTGTTTGCTAGTACTTTTCTGAGGCACTCTCCCATTTTGTCAAAATCAGCCCTCCTGAAGTCCAGTACCTTCACTTTTGTGTGGCTTGACTCTACAGCTAAGTTTATCATGGACCACACTGTTTAGTGGTCACTTGTTCCCAGATGGCTACCCACTTCAAGATCAGAGATCCTTTCTCCATCCCCATTTGAGAGTACCAGGTCTGAGATTGCTCTTTCTTGAGAGGGTTCCAAAACTAGCTGTCCGAGACATGCCCCCTGTAGGGCATCAAGAATGGCCCTGCTCTTGGATGAGGCTGCAGCAAAGGTGCTCCAGTCAACAACTGGCATATTCAGATCCCCCATCAGCAATATCTCCCCTTTCTCTGCCATCCCAAGGATGCCTACTATCATTTTCTTGTCCATTTCCTCCCCCTGAGATGGGGGTCTGTATACAACCCCTGTGCGGATTGTAGAGCCATTTCCAGTCTCCAGGGTGACCCACAGTGCCTCCTCTCCTCCCTGTTTACCCTCTAGTTCTGTTGCTTTTATCTCTTCCCTTACATAGAGAGCTGCTCCTCCTCCTCCTCTTCTTCCCTCCCTATCCCTCCTGTAGATTGTGTACCCTGGTATGTTGACATCCCAGTCATGGTTCTTTGTGTACCATGTTTCTATGACTTCGACAATATCCAGGCATCCCTCTTTCATCAAGGCCACCATTTCATGGAGCTTTTTAGCTAGACTATGGGCATTAGTACTCATTACCCTCCATTTTTTCATGGCTTTTATTTCTTTTTGGCCCATCCCTGTCCCTGAAGATGGCCATCTATGAAAATGCACATATTTGTAGCAGCAAATTGTGACATGCAAGATGAGAGTATGTTGTGTGCCTGATATTCTGCATATGCCTTGCCTGTTGTTAATAAGAATCATTTTAAAAAACTGTGTGGTGTGTCTCTTTTTTATGTTTACATGCTTTCCCCCGATTTCCACATTGGCTTTTATGAACTTTCCTGTACAAATTGCCATGGGGCAGGCAACACACACTGTCCTGTGTAAGGCTAAAGTTAAAATGCCCCACAAATGTTTTGCTCCTGAGTTTCTGTCCTAGCAATTTCCCCTGGTGCTATCAAAAGGTTCCTAGGTATGCGGCTGTCAATCATTTCATACAGTCCCACACTCTCCGTTTGATTGTGGTGAGATTTAACTCCCGGTCCCCATTTCATGTCTCCGCTCCCCGTATGTGAGTGCACCACTAAGCAACCTGACCCACTCACAGCAGTACAATGTCATGATATAAGGGGACGTCAGCAGTACGCAGGTTCTGATGAGCCATAAAAGCCTGTGTACTGCTTAGCTGAGTCCCCTTTGTTTGCGATTTCTCAGCTTGTTTTGGAGAGCTGTATCCACCTCCAAGTAACCTGTTGACTGCACCACACCATACTTTAGACCACTCTGTGTGTTGCACCACTGGCTGTTTGTTGCATCAGGGGTTGTTTGCTGCACCACTTGAGGTAACCTATTTGCTCTGGCAGCTGCCACTGGGGAGTATAATTTGTACTAGAGTGTTGGGCTTTTGCTTGAATTTGTAATAATAATAATCATTGTGTGCACCACAGGGGAGTCAACTTACCCCCCCCATGTAGCAACAGCATTGGGACACAACGTGCTTGCCCAGATTAAGCCCAAAGGAAGGTGCCACAATGCACCAAAGTAAGCAAAAGCAAGTGATTTGTTGTTGGAGGGCACACTAAATCTATTTCTGTGTATTTGTGGGGGGTTGATGTGAACCCTAATAATTAAGGGAGTCCCTCAGCAGGGCTGCAGCCACTTTCTTTTATTTGATTCTTGTGGTGGTTGGGGTAGGGTGAAAACTCTGCTGTTAAATGGATTGAAAGCCAAAGTCTTGTTGGAGTCACATGCCTATTATTGCAAATGCCCATTATTACACACATGGCCAAGTATTCTTCTGGCTTGTAGTCAGTGTCCTTTTGGTGCTTTCTTTTAAATAATATGCTGCCTCTACCTTATGTTTTGTGGACCACTATCTTTTGGGATGGAAACTGTAAACTGGATAATATGTGAGTCGTTTTGTCACAGTTGCAGCCAATTGTCCAGGTATGTTCTTGTGTTTATTATTTTTAAAAATCAAGATGAGGCAGGCATTATTTTTTTGCAGGTGTGTTTATTTTTATTTTTGTTTTGGGGATGGTGAACACCAAGCTTTTTGTCATTCTTTTTTGCTTTGTTTGGTGGGTGGTGGATAAGCACACCTGTAAATATGCATTGTCCTGATTATTACTGTGCAGGATTATGATTGACGACTGTTCTGTTTTATTATTCATGCTTGATTTTGTAATTGCTGCCATTCCATCTTAAAATGAGATCTGTGGTTGGGGGTAGGGGGCCAGGTGATGTATTTTTTCCAGACCTGCTTAAGGCTCAGCTTTATTGGTTTGGGCATGGGATGAAGGTGTAGGCCAAGAAGTATGCCTGGAAAGATGTATCAGCTGGGGCTGGTGTTTTATGCAATGCTTTGCCTTATTGCTGTTGAATTTTGAGATCTGCCATGTGTTAAAATGTGTTGGGGTTTTTTTGTTTGTTTTTTTGTATGGGGCTTTTAATGTAAGATGCTGATGGGGTGCATGTACAAACAGCATTTATTTCCAGGTGTTGCTGTCCACAGAGGCTCACTCAGCCATCTTGAGTGCCATGCTTTCTTGGCTCGGTGGGTTATGGATAAGCACACCTGGAAAGATGCCTGGCTGAATTGTGACTGCTGATTTTTTGTTTAATGTCAAGACTTGTGGCTGGGGGGGTGAGCAGAAGATGCATTTTTCCAGGCCTGCTTAAGGCTCGGCCATCTTGAGTGCCATGTGCTTTCTTGGTTTGGGCAGGGAGGTGAAGGGTGTAGGCCGAGAAGCATGCCTGGAAAGATGCATCAGCTGGGGCTGGTGTTCTATGTAATGCTTTGCCTTACTCATGTGAAATTTTGTGATCTGCCATGTGTTAAAATGTGTTGTTTTTTTTTTTTTTGTGTGGGTCTTTTAATGTGAGATGCTGATGAGTTGCATGTACAAACAACGTTTGTTTCCAGGTGTTGTTGTCCACAGAGACTCACTCAGCCATCTTGAGTGCCATGCTTTCTTGGCTTGGTGGGTGATGGATAAGCACACCTGGAAAGATGCTTTGCTGAATTGTGACTGCTGCCTTTTTGTTTAATGTCAAGACTTGTGGCTGGGGGGGGGGTGACCAGGAGATACATTTTTCCAGGCCTGCTTAAGGCTCGCCGCTTTTGAACACCATGCTTTCTTGGTTTGGGAGGGTGGGGGATTGGTGGAAGGGTGTAGGCAGAGAAGCACACCCAGAAAGATGCATCAACTGCAACTAGTGTGTTGAAATTATGCTTTGTCTTTATTTGTGCTGCATTTTGTGATTGCTGCCTATTTGGTTTAAAGCGAGACCTGTGGTTAGGAGTGGGATCCAGATGATGCATTTTTCCAGGCCTGCTTAAGGCTCAGCCATTTTACATAGATACATAGACAGTGTCAGCAGATAAGGGCCTATGGCCCACCCAGTCTGCCCATTTAAGTTTGTAAGTTCAGTTTATGTTTTCCAGGAAGTCTGTTGCCCCTTACCCCGACCTCCAGAATTCCTTTATGTCTATCCCATGCATTCTTAAATCCCGTGATTGTTTCAGCTCCCACCACTTCCTCTGGCAGGGTGTTCCACTTGTCCACCACCCGTTCTGTGAAGAAATTCTTCCTCACGTTTCCTCTGAATCGTCCTCCCTCCAACTTCATCCCATGCCCTCTAGTCCTGGAACATCTTTTTCGCTTAAAATAGTGCATTCCAGCACCCTGTTCCTCCTGTAAGATACTTGTATGTCTCTATCATATCCCTCTCTCCCTCCTCTCCTCCAGGAGTACATTCAGTGCCTTCAACCTTTCCTCATAGGGACTTGTGATGCAATCCATGCACCATCTTTGTTGCCTCCTCTGAACCTTCTCTACCCTGTCTATGTCCTTACATAGGTAAGGTCTCCAGAACTGCACAGTGTACCCAGGTGCGGCCTCATTAGTGTCTTGTATAGTGGAATTATGACCTCCTTTCCTGCTGGTGATGCCCCTGCCTATGCATCCCAGCATCCTATTTGCTTTACCTGCTGCCTTGTCACACTGTTTCCTGCCTTGAGGTCATCAGAGATGATAACTCCAAGATCCCTTTCCTGCTTGGTGCATGCTATATCCTCACCCCCCAACTGATATATTGTGCCAGGGTTTTTGTGCCCCACATGCATTATCTTGCACTTCCTTGCATTGAATTTCAACTGCCAAACCCCTGACCATTCTTCAAGTTTCTGCAGGTCCCTTCTCATTCTGTCTACACCCTGTGGTGTGTCTACTCTGTTACAGAGCTTTGTGTCATCAATGAACAGTGAAATTCTGCCTTCTAGGTCCTGTGCAATGTCACTGATGAAGCTATTGAATAGTACCGGTCCCAGCACTGATCCCTGTGGTACCCCACTGGTCACTCTTCCCTCTGTGGAGTGACAGCCATTTACCACCACCCTCTGTGTCCTGCTGCCCAGCCAGTTACCTACCCACCGCACTACTGTCCTGCCCACACCCATATTCCCCAGTTTGTGCAATAGTCTTCTATGTGGCACAGTGTCAAAGGCCTTGCTGAAGTCCAGATAGGCCATGTCCACTGCCCTCCCCTGATCCACCCCCTAGTCACCCAGTCAAAAATTCAATGAGGTTGGTCTGACATGACCTTCCCTGGTGAAACCATGCTGCCTTGGGTCCTGTAGTCCATTGACAACCAGATGTTCCACCAATCTCTCCTTCAGTAGTGCTTCCATGATCTTCCCACTACCGAGGTGAGGGCTGACTGGTCTGTAGTTCCCCTTCCTCTTTGTTCCCACTTTTGTATAAGGGGACTACATCTGCTATCCTCCAGTCTTTGATTACCTCCCTGTTTCTAGTGATCGGCTAAACAGGATAGCAAGAGGTTCAGCCACCACCTCTCTTAGTTCTTTAAGGATCCTGGGTGCACCCTATCTGCCCCATTGCTTTATCAACTCTTATTACTTCCAGTTCCTTTCAGGACCCTTTCTCGTAAAGGACTTGTGTCCATTTCTGCACCATTCTCACCCTTGTACTCCATTCAGACCCATTACCCTCCTCTTCCTCAGTAAAGACTGAGCAGAAATACCTGTTCAATATGTCAGCTTTACTGTTGTCATCCTCCACAGCCCCCATCCTCCTCCTTCAGTCTCACTATCCCTTCCTTTGCCTTTCTTTTTTCACTTATGTACCTGTAAAAGGTTTTGTCCCCTCTACCCACTGATTTTGCAATGTGTTCTTCTGTCTGAGCTTTGGCTTCCCTTACTGACCTCCCTGTCTCCCTTTGCTTCTCCTGGTACTTCTCCCTATCCCCTTCTGCCTGTGTCTTTTTGTATTGCCTGAATGCAATCTTTTTGGCTTCCACTTTCATTGCTACCTCTTTTGAAAACCATAATGGTCTCCTCTTCATTTTCCTTTTGCTAACCTGCTTAATACATAATTCTGTTGCTCTTGTAATCCCCATTTTAAATACTTCCCACTGTTCCTCGACCCCTGATTCCTGCCCCATTCCCCTTAATGCCTATTTCAAGTATCTCCCCATTTTCTCAAAGTTTGCCCCCCTAAAATCCAGGATACGTGTTTTTGTGTGGTTTGGTTCTGCTCTTTCTGTGATTTCAAACCACAGTGACTGGTGGTCACTGTTCCCCAAGTGCTCCCACCCTTACCCCCATCACACTGTCCCTGTTTGTGAGCACAAGGTCCAGTATTGCCTTCTGCCGAGTTGGTTCCATGACCAGTTGCTTGAGGAAGGCACCCTGAAGAGAGTCCAGGATAAATCTGCTCCTAGTTGATGCTGCTGCTGGGATGCTCCAGTCCACGCCTGGAATATTGAAGTCTCCAACCAGTACTACCTCACCCTTGTCTGCCATCCTCTGGATGGCTAGCATCAGCTCCCTATCTGTTTCTTCCTCCTGGGCTGGTGGTCTATAGACCACACCTGTGCGGATGGCTGGCCCCATTTTCCTTTCCAGCTTAACCCACAGTATCTCTCCCCCATTTTGTTCCTCCTGGATCTCTGTGGCCCTTATGTCATTTTTCACATACAGTGCCACCCCTCCTCCCTTTCTGCCTGCCCTGTCTCTTCTGAACATGTTGTAGCCAGGTATGGCCAACTCCCAGTCATGGTTATCATTACACCAGGTTTCAGTGATGGCCACAATGTCCAGGTCTGACTGCACCATGACAGCATCCAGATCTTCCATCTTGTTGCTAAGGCTCCTGGCATTTGCACACATGACTTTCCATGATTTGACCTCCCTAGACTGTTTCGTTGTTCTACTCCAGCCCCTTCCTTGGTTTTCCTTTATCCCTGGCTCACCTTGCTGTCTGCCCTTCTGCTGAATTTTGCCCCTATTCTGCCTATCCACCTCCTGGGTGCTAATCTCCATCTTTTGCACTTAGCTAACCTCCACATCCTTTCCTTCCATTTCTCTGGGTACCTCTATTTGGTTGTCCCTGTTTGGCAGTGTGGCATATGAGTTCTTGAGTGGAATAGGATCTGGGATGTGCCTCTGCCTGACTGGTCTAACCCTCCCTGATCCCACTGTCATCCAAGTACTCCTCGTTCTCTGCATCTTTTGAGGCAGCTGCATTGGACTGAGTGGTCTCTGGATAGGGGTGATGGTACTCCTGACCCAGTTTACTTCCGCTCTGAGTCTGGCTACCTCATCCCGCAGTCCAGAAAGATGCATGCAGATAGGGCAGCATCTCAGTGTCCAGAAGATCTGCCTGAATATGGCTGCCCCACAGCCACTGCATTGCACCACTCCCCACATTATACTGCAATTATACTGCTATTGCACTACTTGTCTGCTACTGAAGCTCTCCTAGTTCCCTTTTTATTAATTTACTGTCCTAAAAATCCTGCCTCTGTTCCTCTATAATATTTGAAAATACATACACTTCTATCTCACCTCTTTATCCTTACCATCAAAAGGTAACTGCAATCACAATAATCTACCTTCTACTAATACAGATTCTATCACAGAATCAGAGCACAATGCAAAACATCTGCTACTTAGCAACAACAAACAGGTGACAACAAACCAAGTTGATGTAGCTTTTAAAATAGAAAAAAAAAAATGTAGTCGTTTAAACCAATAGAAATCAGCAGTTCAAAAGCACCTTGAACTACAAGAAAGAACACAGTACCACACCTCTGCCACAATAACTAAACAGTTCTAAAACATTGGAGAAAGAAGAGAAAAATCAGAGACTGAGCAAAAGATACAATGTACTATAAATTATTAGGCAATAGGTATACTCAGCTGTTTAACAAAGAAAATAAAGTACCTACCAAAACAGACAGGATACCACAATTGACACTTAGGTTCTCAATATCAGACACCACCAAAGGCACATACAGAAAGAGTTTAAACTATAGTATTAAAATTAACCACATCAGAGTAGAAAGATCACACTAAATAAATGTGTTGATCCTTCTGACTTCCAACAAATATCTACCACACAAATTTTATATCTTCCTGGAGCCTACAGGGTTGTCTTTCACAATCACCTAAATTTACATAAAACAAAACAATTTTTAAACTGAAAATTATATCAAAAAGCACTTAGCTTTGGGAGCTCTTCTCAAACACAGCCAGTCAGTTCAGAGTTCTAGAATCAGAACACCATGAGCACCATTTTGAGCACCATGCTTTCTTTCTTTGGGGAGGGAGGGGGGTTGGTGTAAGGGTGTGGGCCAAGAAGCACAACTGGAAAGATGCATCATCCGGACCTGGTGTTTTATGCAACATGTTGTTGTATTCCTGCTGAATTCTGTGATTGATGAAATAAGGTACTTTTTAATTATTTTGTGATTGCCTTTTTTTTTTAGTTATACTTTTTGCGCCCCTCCTCTTCTTAGCGCCGAGCTATCCACCGGTCATGGATCCCCCTGTTGCGGCATCCCCATTCCGCTTATACTCCCCTATTACCCCTGGGTTTGTCCCCCCCAGGGCAGGGAAGTGGCACCCCCTGGTTAGGTGCCTCGAACGATGGGTTAGGGCGGGAGTTGGGCTGAGGAGCCTATGGCAGCCCGAGGGACAGGCATCATTAAGGCGGTGGGAGGAGGCTAGATTTTTTTCCCTTTAGAGGGGCGGGAACTTGCAATGACACCTGTGTCCATCCAGCTTCTTAGTATCTGTCGGCCCATATGCTTTGAGGTTCTCCTGGTCTCCACCAGGTGTCCCTCTTGCAATGCTGACAACCCGCGCCCTCCCCCTGGAGAAGGAGAGTAGTCGTGGGATGCTCTATCCTTCTCCCCCCGGCTGGCCCTCCGATGACCTGAGTCCATTCCCGAACCCAGGTCGCTGGCGTCGCAAGCGGAAATCCAACCGCTGTGCCGGCGGGCCGGCCCGTGATTGCCTTTTTAGTTGTTTGCTTAAAGTAAAACTTTCTTGTCTAAAGTGAGACTTTTGCATCCCTAGAGCACCATGCTGGCTCCACACACCACAAACCACCGACCCACATTGCTGCCCCCCGAGTAACCAGACGTGTCTATTCATTGGACACTCACGCCATCTCCCTCCCACCACTGGCCCTCTGAGACACTCCATTTTGTTTGCAAGGAAAGTGTGGGCGGGACTCCATTTTGTTTGCAGGCAATTGCAGGCAGACCTCCATTTTGTTTGCAAGGAAAGTGCGGATGTGCCCCCAAAAGTGTGGGTGTGCCCCCATTTTGTCTGCAAGGAAAGTGCAGGTGGGCCTCCATTTTGATGGCAAGGAAAGTGCAGTTGGGCCTCCATTTTGTCTGCAAGGAAAGTATGGGCAGACCTCCATTTTGCTTGCAAGGAAAGTGCAGGTGTGCCCCCATTTGGTTTGCAGGCAAGTGCGGGTGGACCTCCATTTTGTTTGTAAGGAAAGTGCAGGTGGGCATCCATTTTCTTTGCAAGAAAAGTGTGTGCAGGCCTCCATTTTGTCTGCAAGGAAAATGCTGGTGTGCCCCCATTTTGTTTGCAAGGAAAGTGGGGGCGGGCCTCCATTTTGTTTGCAAGGAAAATGCAGGCAGGTCTCCATTTTGTTTGCTGCTCTACTTTACCTTGTGCGGTGTCACCGTGTGTGCTCTACCCTCATTCTGCTCTACTCTACCTTGGGTGGTGTTGCCATGTGTGCTCTGCCATCATGCTGCTCTACTCTACCTCATGCAGCACCACCATATGTGCTGCTGTATTCTACCTCGTGCAGCGTCACCATGTGTGCTGCTCTACTCTACCTTGTGCGACATCAGCATATGTGCTCTGCCATCATGCTGCTCTACTCTACCTCATGCGGCGTCACCATGTGTGCTCTACCCTCATTCTGCTCTACCCTAACTAGTATAGTGTCACCATGTGTGCTCTGCCATTGTGCTGCTCTACTCTACCTCATGCGGCGTCACCATGTGTGCTCTACCTTCGTTCTGCTCTACTCTACCTCGTGTGGTGTCACCATGTGTGCTGCTCTACTCTATCTCATGTGGCAACAGCATGTTTGCTCTGCCATTGTGCTGCTTCACTCTACCTCATGCGGCATTACCATGTGTATTCTGCTATCATGCTGCTCTACTCTACCTCATGCGGTGTCACCATGTGTGCTCTACCCTCATGCTGCTCTACTCAACCTTGTGCGGCGCTACTGTTTTGCCCTGTGCCCTCCTGGTTGTTTTCCGTAAGTGAATTTTTCAATATATTCTGTGCTGTTTTTTATTATGAAATAATGATTTTTTTTTGTTATCTTGAATAGTTTTGGAAAGATGGATCAAAGTGAAACAAGAAGATGTCAAACACCATGTGTGTATGCTGCTGATTTGCTCCATGGGGCTTTGAAGAATTGTTCTGTACCACTCACAGTAAAAGAGAGAGAATTCAGCGGTACCGGAATAACTCGAGAAAGGATCTACAGTGCATCCATGAGTGTAAAGAATAAGCAAAAGGACATGCACAGAAGCACAGAGAAAAAATGACTGAAGAACAACGCATACTTGCTAGAGAGAAAAGTCGACTGCGAATGCAGGAAGCCAGGAAAAGGAAGAGGGGCATGACACCAGTTACAGTAAACCCATATGTAAATCCTTCTGTAACTAAAACAACTAAACAAACAGCAGAACAGAAAAGAAAATATTAAAGAGAGAAAAAGAGAACAACGCATGATAATGACCTCCCAAAAACACAGAAGAATCAATAAAAAATGATGACAAGGATACCATGAAGTAAAGAAGACATGGACCACCAGTTCCATGACCACAGCCACTAACACCACAAACTCTATGGAAATGCAAGTGAGCACACCGTCCAGCACAATGGAAACACAAATGAGAACACCCTCCATTACCAATACAACCATGATATCGGTTGCTTTGGGAGAAAGTACAACACCAGTGATGGACCCAAGATCAGAAAGTGCAATTAGAAAGGCTATGCAGAGAGCATGTGAAGGACTGCCCTGGTCCCTGACCAGGTTTGCTGCGACAATCTCAAATATTATCTCCTTGGCCACTCCCAAAAAACAGGCTGCCCTCTCAAGGTTTGGATGTCACACCAAACTGGACAATAAATTAGTGGAAGTCCTTCAACAAAAATTACATTCGTTTAAACAGCGCAACAGAAAGGCAGACAAAGAACTGAAAAAATAATTCATCAGCACGTTTCTTGTTCTGAAAAAGTACCGCCTACTACAAAGAGCAAGCATGTGCCTGGGGATCAGTTGGAGAAGAATGATGAGGGTATTGAAGATTGTTCAAGTTAAGTGGAGCACCAGGCACAAGTTAGGAATATCTGAGGAGCTGCAGAAGAAAGTAGATGATTTTTTCAATATATCAGCAACACCTCTTCTACGCAAGAAGGCATTTTCTAAATGAACTGGAATAGCCAGATCATTTCTAGACAAAACTCTGAAAAGGCTGCATCAAGAATTCTAGGAGCAAAACCCAGATGAGAAAATTGGACTAACTAAATTCAGCAGTCTCTACCCCAATAATAGTAAACTCGCAGAGGATCAAAAACTGGACCAATGTCTATGCGAGTATTGCACCAATAGTAAACTAAAGCTGTTAGCAATAAAGAGCTTGCTGAGCAGAAAAGAGTGGAGTGGAGTGCAAAATTTCTAATATTTATGAAGGAATAGAGCTGATAATGTGCCCAAAGAAGAAAGGTGAGAAATTCTTTAAAAAGTCATGTGCTGAAAAAAATTGAAAAAAGTGTAGCACTTCTGCTATTGACAAATCACTGTAAGAACTTTTACAGACACACTTTACTGAGGAGGTGAAATGGCAACAGTGGGACAACATGACCATTTCCAGGGTCATAAATGGATCAGAAAGTAAGCAAACAAGAAAAGTCATGATTTGAAAAGTTGCCACATTTTGATGTCTGGTTGAAGTCTTGAAGGAAGACCTCCTGTTTTTGGGTCGATATCTAAACGTGGCATCCTGACAACACCACCAATTCAAATCACTCAAAGATAACCTTCCTGACAGTTGGGTATTGATGGTACTAGATTTTGCAGAGAACTACACGTGCAAATACCAGGATGAAATTCAGTCATGCCATTGGCACTATGAACAAGCCACTGTTCATCCTGTAGTGACCTACTACAGGTGTGAAAAATGTACAGACTTAGTTACAGAGTCACTTGTCTTCATATCTAGTGATCTTAAACATGACCACCACGCAGTTCTGCACTTCGTCAACATGTCCAACTCCTACCTCAGAAACATCCGTGGCATCAATATTGAGAAACAGGTACACTTTACTGACGGGTGTGGGAGTTAGTACAAATTGAAATGGACCTTCCAGAATATATAATTGTCTCCATCACTACATGGATTCCCAATAGAGCATGCATTTTTTTGATCCAGGAATGGAAAAGGACCCTCAGATGGTGAGAGTGTGGTGATGAAGTCATGTGCAAGCCTAGCTGTGCAGTCCTGGCAGGCTATCATTTCAAATGCTGCACACCTCTTTCAGTACTGCAAAAGGAATTTGACAAAGGAACCTGCCATCGAAGGTTGCACTCATTACCGCAGAACATTTTTCTGGGTCAGTGATGGAAAAATTTGCAGAAATGCAAGACCAGAACTAAAAATAATAACTGGCACACAAAAGGTTCAGAGTGTCCGACCGGCGGCAGATGGTGCTGAAGTCTGAGACTACAGCTGTTTCTGTGGGCCATGCAGAAAGGAGGATGGTCACTGTGAAAATGCAAGATACGTTGATGGATGGAGGAAGAGGATTGTTCAGACTGCATCAGGCTATGTGTCTTCAATGAAGGAAAAAGAAACTTCAGGGCCCTATACATTGACGATTCTGGTCTCCAGTGCAATTACTCCCACTTCAGATATTGAGACTCCTGGGCCCTCTACATTGTCATTTCCTGTCTCCAATGCAATCACCAGCACACCCACACCCACTTCTGATATCACACCTCCAGTGATGACCAATATGTCTACTGTTGCGAACCAGATCCATGAACATGCTGCCATGTTGACAGATTCTACAACCAGCACAACAACGAATACATCTGTTGCCAGTGCAGCCAATACAACAACCAATACATCTGTTGCCAGCACATCTACCAGATGACAAAATAACTATGGTCACATACAGACAAGCCAGTTTTATGCTGTCTATTACTCTAACACATTTTACATTGGACAAGTAACATCATTTGATGAAATGAAACAAGAATTTGAATGTAAATTTTTGTAACAGAGCAGGGATGGCAAATTCTATAGGCCACAGCACCCAGACATAAATGTCATAAAGGCAAGATGACTTTTTTATGAACCGGTAACAGGGCAAGGACAAGAAAAATTCAACATATCACCAGATGACCTGAAAACCATCATCAACAAACATGAAAAACTGCAGCAACATTGGAATTAACTTAATTTGAAGAAAGTATTGTCTTTTTAACATTTCTGAATGGTCCTGTAAGAGGGTGGGCAGATAGAGGAAGGTATGTAGCTAGATATAGTGGACAGCAGTAGGCGAGTGGATGGATATAAGCATAGAGACACAGGGCATGCTGACAGTGGACAGCCATTTGGTTAACCAGAGACTGCTGAAGGTGGACAGGTGTCTGGGAAGAATTTAAAGAATGTTCGGGGACACAAGGGCTGCTAAAGGTAGACAGACATCGAGACCAAGTGGAGGTTGTCATATGGTGGAATTAAGTGGAAGGGGGTGTGAATGGAAGGAAGATGGGATGACTTTTTGCTGAATGTGTGAAGTAAGGTGGAAAGTGTGCAGGAAGAGGAGAAAAGGGAAAGGTGTGAAGGGAGTGAAGAATGTCAGAGTGGAATGGCTCATGGATGAGTGGATTCCTGCCCTCAGGCATTGACAGAGCATGATTTTGGTTATGTGTGCTGGCACGTGATAAACCTATTATTGTTTTGGCAGGTATCAGAGCATGTGGGCCCTTGGGCACTGACAATCACTGGATTTTGAATGTTATGCGATGCGGGAACTGATTTCAATCTGTGTTTTTGTTTTGGCAGGTGTCGGTTCAAAGAAGAAACTGCATTGGGTGTGCGGCTGTCCATGAAGATTGAACTCCAGGCAACTCCAGGGAGTCGAAAATTGATTTGTAGAGCAATGGAACTCTGATGAACTATGAACTGTTCTATAAAACTAAGCAGAATGACCGCTGGCTTAAGAATGCAGCAATGAGAACATTTATGGACACTATTGGTTGGGTGGTTGTGGTAAGAAAGGAAGGTATCAGGATTAAAGATACATTGTTGTATGGTGTGCATTTGTACAGCATAAGTTTTAGATAGGTTTTTAGATTACATCCAGTGGGTAGTGCACCCACCATGCCTCACCATTGTAAAAGCAGGTGTGTGTCAGTGCAGTCTCGCTGTCCCTGTAGGGGAGATCACCTTTGGGGTTGTGAAGGAATTTTCCCAGTTTTCCCACAGGGTTTTTCTTGGTTGTTTGCCTTCTCCAGTGAGATCAACTTAGGCAATAGGCAGGACCAGTTAATTTACTTACTGTTATGTCTTGGGTGGCATGGAAGGCTTGGTTGATGCAGAAGATTGGGAAGGTACCAGCATCCTTTATGCCTATTTTGTGCATCTGGACACTCGTGTTTTTTGCATGAAAGTTCCCAGAGACTCTTCTTGGCAATGCCCATGGAGAGTGAGCTGTGGCCTATGGCCACATGGCTTGTAAAGAAAGAATCTGTAGAGCTTGAGGGCACACTCCATTGGTTTACTCTAAGGCTGTTTTACAGATCGTGGCTGCAAATAAATTACGGTCAACTAACAAGACCACTGTTAGTAGCATGGTGGCTGTAATTTGTTTGAACTCACACATTAACATTAAAATTGGCAGATTCAAATATGGCCTCATAGAGAACAATGGAGCACACCCCTGTGCTCTACATAATCTTAACATCAAAAGCCATTCAGGTGCAGGGCCATGGCTTACATGTATTTAAATGAGGATCCCCAGAAATTTAATAGGGACTTCAACTGTTGAGACATGGTAACCCAACTTTTTTAAAAAGAAAGTAGCAGACCCCCTAAAGAAATGTAGTGGACCACCTAATGAAAAAGTAGCAGACTCCCTAATGAAAAATCCAACTGACAGCATGGCTGAAGACCAGTTAACTCATGTGGAAGCATAGAGTTATGAAGCAGAATACCAACCAAGACTACCTGGCTGCCCACATCACGCAGACTTGTTAATGTTTTTTTTTTTTATCAAATAAATACATGGCATCAGCCATTTCTCTGCTATGCTTGGTGTGTGTCTCCATTTGTTTGGGCAGAACAGGGGGAACAGGGCAATACAGCATAAGACAATGACAAAATAATATTGAAACAAAAGATTTTAGGGGTTGGCAGAATTGCACCTTGGAACACTTCAAAACGGTCACCAGTGTAAATATGCTAGTTATGCAATGTTTGTTGTAAAATGGTTTTAGTATTATAATTAGATGGTGAGAAGAACACTGTTTTAGTGTCCAATGTTGCATGCACCACACTGTTTGGTGTCCAATGTTGCACACACCACACTGTTTGGTGACCCCTGTTGCATGTGCCACACTGAGTGGCTTTTTTTTCAAGTTTCTGTTAGGCAGTTATCTCACTACATGGTTACTTTTTCAACTTTGGATAAGAGTGTTCAGAAAACCTTATCAAAATTATTCTACTGTGGGGTTGAAAAAATTACCTCTATGTCACACTTTGGAACCCCTTCTTGTGAACAGACCCAGGAGTGTCCTGGGTTTTATCTCTGACCTGGTGTCTAGAGGAGCCTTCTCCAAAAAGGTGTGAATCCACAAGAGAGGCTTGGCTAAGGATCATAAAAGAGGCAGGAGTAGAGGCTGCCACTTGTTTCTGATGGCCAAGCTCCGAGGCTAGTTGAGTCCTGTCCTCCTGAATCAGGGTCTGAAACACTGCCTGGATATCAGCCTGAGGCTGCTGTGGAGACAAAGGCTGTAGCTGAGGAGGAGGAGGTGGTGGAGAAGGAGGCTGGTATAATGGATAGCCTGACTTCTGATATTGAGGGTATTCATGAGCCTGATAGGAATAGAGAAAGCCAGAAGGAGCATACCCTTGATTAGACAAAGCCTGCTGTCTGGTACCCTGGTACATAATGGGGTTGATGACCAGGTGTTGAATACCTCAGTGAAGGGTGCATTAGGTATTGTGGGGGCAGATAGCCTGGAACATTGCCCATAGGTACAGCCAGAGGCAGAGCCAAAGGCCTGGCAGGAGGTGGGGCTGAAGGCCAGGAAGGAGGTCCAGAAGGACCAGGTGTCAGCCCTGTAGGGACATTCAAAAGGGTTGGCAGTGGACCAGGCACAGGAATGCCAGAAGATTCTGTGCCTGGGGGCCTGATGGAAGGCCATCCAGCACTGGAGGAATGGCCACAGTGTCAGATAAACCCTGATCCAGGGTAAGGTCAGATGGCAAAGGGTCACTTGGCATCAGGGTGTGAGTAGAACCCGACAGAAGACACACTGTCATCTGGGGAACCGGAGTCCAAGATGGTGGAATCTTGTTATCCAAGGGGGCTTGGGTTGAGGAGGTCCCGATGGAAGGTCCCTGGAGGGATTAACAATAGGCCCAGTGGGTGAATCAGGATGAGACTGACCTGGAAAAAGAGGGGGAACCTCAAGATTAGTGCCCACCTTCAGCTCTTTATCTTCAGGCAAGCCCGGAGGGTCTGGTTGTGTCAGTGGGAGCGAGAAACTCTCAAAAGTCTGTTGCATGTCCAGCAGCTGACTCAGCTTAATGTGGGGATATACTGTGACCCCTATGGGAGAGCCCCAGCTGTGGGGTGCCAAGAGGAACCGGGAGTGACTTATCAGCCATATTAGTGCAGACGTTAGAAGAGCTAACATCTGACATATCAGTCTGGACTATGCAGACAGCAGTGGAGCTGGAGTCCAGTTTAGCAGCTGTGACCGTGTGTTCCTCAGTGGGGCTGGGGAGTGACTTATTGACTTGGCTGCTGGCAAAAGACCCTGAGGAAGATATGGGCCTAAGTAGCACAATAGGGCTTCCATCATCCAAGAAGAGCCCTGACTGCACCATGAGTAAAGCAGGCAGGGAGGCCATGGTCTGATCCACCAGAGCGGTAGGAGACCTGACAGTAGGGGTACTTACTGAAGTGGAGGCCCCTCTGGTGTCAGTGGTGACCGATGGTTGCCAACAAGTGGATGGAGACCTATCCTGGTCTTTGTGCCTTTCCTTATCCTTTTTCTTCTTTTTGGTTTCTGGCATTGGAGAAGAAGATTTTTTCCCACAAATTCTGCAGCTCCTTTTCTGTCAAAGCTAGGCACTTCTCCAGCAAGTGGGCTTCGAACTTTTTCTGGTGCCTAATCCATGTGGCCTGGTTGAAGGATTGGCAGGGTACACAATCCTTCACCCAGTGTTTGGGGCCATGGCAGATCACACAGTGGGAATGCTCATCAGCACGAAGGATCTGGGTGCCACAGGACTTGCACTTCTTCTTTTCGATGCATCACTCAACTGTTCATATTCCTGAATTGTACCTCCAACTATATACCATGCTGTAAATTTGTCACTGCTATTTATTTGCTTCCCCTTTCTTCTCTAGATTCCTCAAGATCTCTGTATTAGACCTGTTTATATTGTGTTTTACCATGTAATTGTTTGACCTGGTGTTCTGTTCTCTTTTTATGCTAAACTGGATGTTTGTGTAAATGGGCATTTTTGATCACATACCTTTCATTGTAAAATAAAGACTGATTGATTAAAAACTGGACTGACAGACCTGAACCACAGCAGTTCTGTAAAAATCCAAACTGGACTTACTAGGTGCAACTGCACAAATACTGCTGTTCCGGTCACTCTGGTTGCACTGTACAGTCTGACTTTAATGTATCTGGTCCACTCCTCAAAATCTTTTTTTCAACCCCTTCCTTGACATGATTGAAAAGGGAACTGTCAGGACCAGACCAGATAGGTAAAAGCCAGACCAGATCATCTGGAGTGAGTGGATCAGCAATATTTGTGCAAGCTGTGCCCAGTCCAGATTTTACAGCTCTGGTCTGGGTCAGGTGATATGATTTTTACCCATACCCACTGTATGTGGCTTAGTGACATACTGTACAGATGGATGCAGAGTATAACCCATTGAAGGTTGAAGTTTCAGAAAACCATTATGCTGAAAATATCAAGACTCACTCTCCCACCCCCAGGTCACACTTACTCCTCTACCAAAGTCATGCTTAAATATTGGTGCCTCTACATACACACCATTAAGCTTTTAATGCCATCATTCCTCTTGAAGTCCCATTCTGCTTGTGACAGCCAACCCCTTCCCCCAAACCAAGTAGTTTTCCAGGGAGCAGCTCTTTACACCACATCAACTAAATTACTGCTAAACTCCTTATTTTTAAACATTGTGTTGAGAAAATTTTGTTTTAGTATATCCATGGTCAGGAAAAATGAATTTGTAAAAGAAACAAAGCCCGCATTTATCAGTTCATTTAATCACAATACAGCATGTTATGAACTGATCAGACTCTATGTGTAACCTAAATCAAACAAAAATTAGACACACACTTGCCTATTTACACATGAAGCAAATGTGGTTACTATCATTCAGTTGTAAACACCCATAGTCACAAATTGCAGGTTAAGAACATTCAGTAGAATATAAGCAGTAGCCCAGAACTGCCTGCCTGAGAAAATGAAGTTGATATATTATTTGGGAATAGGCAACACTTGGAGTCTTGCTATAGAATGTCTTGAAAAGTAGCATAATGACTGCTCTTAGGATAGTGGCGTCACATAGCTTAATGAGGTGTTCATGGGGCTTAGGGGAACAACAGTGCTTATTTGTTATGCAGAAAGCTCCAGGAATGTTTAACCCATTCTACTTTCAATAGCTTTCTATGATGTCAGTACTATCCATTGGTAATCTAACACATAATGACTACCAGAAGATAATGAGTTAACTTTCTGTGGGCTCAATAAACTCCTCAAGCCAGAGGAAAAATAATGCTCTACAGCTTCCTATACATATACAGTTAGCATAGTAATGATGCTTTAGTGGAAAAATCTATTTTTAAAACTCCATCATGTTGTTTGGTAGCAAAAATGACATCAGCCCTTTTCTGAATGCAAAACACCTGCTGGGCTACACCCACAGTCATAAAAATAAAATAATTCAACAGCTGGATAAAACCCTGTGGCTATAGCAAATCAAGTAAGCCTCAGCCACTGCACCTGCTCCCAGAAAGGAATACCAGGATCAAATTACACGGGGCCAAACCCATTTATGGCTACCAGCACTGATAAAAGCAGAATAGCAAATTCCTGGCCACATAAGACATTGTGGACCAAAAAGCTAGAGTTGCAACAGCTTCCCTCCATTACTGCAGTGAGGAAACATTTGCTGCGAGCCACCTGTTAAGTAGCAGGCACTTGGTCCCCACCCTTACTGAGATGAACCAGGACAGCTGAGGATCACCTGAACCCCAGCCAGCTGGGGAGACTCTAAATAACAGTACCTCTGGGGTGAAAAGTAGTGACACAGCTAGAACTTGCCTACAGTCCTCTGAGAGCTGTTGCCAAAAGCAGTTTAGTGTTTGGCAGCTCCAGCAGATATGATAGAGGTTTTGTATTGCTGACAATGTCAGCACTTATCACTCAAGAGCATGCCCATCCTATATAGTTTATCACTTGTCCGACATCAGGAATGTAACACTTTCTTTAGTATTAACAGGCTGCAAGGTTCATAACATACTTTCTTTATTCCAACCAATAATTCCTGATCTGAGATAGCTCTATTAAGAGAAGATTCCCATTGTTGATGGGCTCTCATGGGTTGGTCAGGGATGGCCGAGATTATGGAGCTATAAATTTTGCTAGCACAACCTTTGCTAGTGCATCTGAATCCCGTGAGAGGAGAAGAGGGGGAGGGTGGTCAAGAGGTTGCCTTCATAAGGTGATGAAGGACAGCCTGCAAGTAAAGGCACCTCCAGAAATCTAACTGTGCAGCCCATATCTGGCACAAATGTTATCAAAAGAATTCAACATCTGTAGCCCAGTTGCCAAAAGTCTGAACTAAGTGAATACCTGCAGTTCACCAGTGTTGCCATAACAGTGGCTTTTTATCAATAAGAAGAGATGGGTTGCCCCATAAGGAAGCCTATGAAAGAGGAGTTAGAGGAAGCTTAGTCAGCTACTCAAATGACACTGGACTTTCACAGAGGTCTGAATAGTAGACCAGTGATAAAAGGAGGTGGCGAAACTGAAATACAGCAATGAGGCAGGGGTCTGTCTTGCACAGATATTCCATTCCATCCTTAACCACAGTGTTCCTGACTCTTTTGAGCTCAGAAATGACTTCATGATCTGTACACCCTTGAACTCCTTTTGATAGACAAAGAGCTAAGGTAAATTCCAGCCCCCAAGGTGCCTGTGGGAATGGAGTCTGGACCAGCTGTATCTCTGAATCTTACCCTCCCACAGAAATCTCCCAATCAGAGTGTCAATCTTCCTATACCAGGAGGGGGCTAACAATATGGTTAGATCGGAATGTCTATGCAGCAGGTTAGGAGGAACTATCATTTTCACAGTTGAAATTTTTTCAACCAAGGAAAGCTTCAGTTTGGTCCAACAGTTGCAGTCCTCCTGTAAATCTGCAAGTAGTGGTGCCAGATTTAGTCTGCCCAGTTGCAAAAAGCCAAGTGATAATTGGACTCCTAAGCAAAAGATGAAATGGGAAGACCAACCATGAAGGGAGTGGGAGGACAGCAGTTAGTAAGATGTAGGACCTCAGTTTAAGAAGGAGTAACCTTTAGACTGAAGACAGTATGGAATTGCTCCAGAGTTCCCAGGAGGGGCTGGAGACCTATTGGGTCATCCTACAGCAGGACCAAGAGGTTGTCTGCATATACTTTGGTTCTATAATCCTCCCTTCTGATCTCTATGCTGGACTTCTGTGGATGAGATCAGATAACAAGCATCAATGGCTCTATGGTAAAAAAAAAATAAACAAAAGCGGCATCAGAGGGAAGCCCTGACAGGTGCCTCTGTATAAGGGGATGGGGTGGTAGCAGGCCATTCATCAGAACCTTAGCCATGGGACCCGCATACAAAATCCACACCCATACCTGAATCTGGAGTACAAAGCCCATCCATTTCAATACCTGGATCAAGAAGTCTCACTCTTCAAATCAAATGCCTTTTCAAAGTCAGTGGCTATAGCCGCAGCTGGAGGATTATGTCTGAGATGTGTTCCAACACCTTAGCCAAAATGTTGGCATCAGCGTTAATTAATAAGATGGGCCTGTAACTGGCACAACACAGAGCAGATCCTTGACTTCCTTTTGCAGGACAGTAATGACCACTTCATTGAGAGTCAGCAGGAGCTTACCACTAGCCAGGGCATCATGGAACAAGTTAGAAAGGGAATGAGTTATGTGAGCTGATACATGCTGCTAGAGCTCAGCTGACAGGCCATCCCCCCCAAGGGATATGTGCTTACTCATGCCCTTGATGGTGTCCAAAATGTCTCTTTCCTTGAGGGGAGTATGAACCTGGAAAAATGTTCTAACTCAGCTAGCTGGTACATAGGCTGTTTGTACTCCACCACTCTGGCCTTTCGTTTCTTGGAGGCATACTGTAAAATATGGCCAGGCATGGAAGTAGTAGTAGTAGTAGTAGTAGTAGTAAATCATTTTTCATTCATAAGAATAATGGTATACATTCAATTGAGCAAAGCTCATTTTCAATGAAGTTCCAGGCCAAGTACGAACATATGAACATACGAACATATGAAATTTGCCAGCAGATAAAGGCCTATAGGTCTATCAAGTCTGCTCGAATGTGCAGCTAGCACCCCTTATTCTGCAGCTGCCCCTTCCTTCCACCCTTCCCCTTCATTAACCCTCCCCCTTGTCCTGTCCCATCCTCGTTTGAAGCAGTCCACTGTTCTACTGCATACCACTTCTGCAGGTAACGCATTCCACCCAGCCACCACCCTATCTGTAAAAAAGTGTCTTCTCATCTCCCTCCTGAACCTTCCTCGCTCCAGTCTCATATCATGGCCCCTGGTGGCCCTCCCCTCCCTTACTTTGAACAGCCCCTCTGTACCTGTCTTGTTTATTCCTTTCATGTATTTAAAGGTTTCAATCATGTCCCCCCGTCTCTCCTCTCCTCCAGTGAGTACATGTTCAACTCATTCAACCTCCTCTCGTATGATAAGTCCCCCAGACCCATGATCATCTTTGTCACCCTGTGCTGCATTCCCTCCAGTAACTTAATGTCTCTCTTCAGATACGGACTCCAGTACTGCACGCAGTACTCCAGGTGTGGTCTAACTAATGACCTATACTGTGGCAGAATCACTTCTTCCCTCCTCGAGGATATACCCCTTGCAATACAACCCAGCATTTTGTTGGCCTTTGCAGCTGCCTTCCTACACTGTGCCAAGTTGTTCACTGACCCTGTGATGAGCACACCCAGATCTTTCTCCTCCTCTGTCTGGGCTAGCTGCACTCCCCCTAGCTGGTAAGTCCTCCTTGGGTTCTTCATCCCAAAATGCATCACCTTGCACTTTTTGGCATTAAAGCCCAGTTGCCAGGTGTCTGACCAGGTTTCCAGCTTTGCCAGATCATCCTGCAACCCCTGCCATCCCCCTAGGTCATCTACCACCGCGCCAACCTTGGTATCATCAGCAAACAGACTGATCTTGCTCTTGATGTCCCATGATATGTCTGCAATGAATATCCCAAACAACACTGGTCCCAACACCGAGCCCTGCAGGACACCGCTCGTCACTGCCCTTGGGTGTGAGAGCTCCCCACCCACCACCACCCTCTGTTGCCTTCCCCGGCAGCCAGTTTCCTACCCATCTCACCAGCAATGCATCTGCCCCTGTGCCTACGAACTTCCTTCCCAGCCTTCCATGTGGCACTGAGTCGAATGCCTTACTGAAGTCCAGATACAGGACATCCACTGCATGTCCCCCTGTCCAGTTGCCTAGTTACCCAGTCATAGAACTCGACCAGGTTGGTTTGGCAGGATCGGCCACGTATGAAGCCATGCTGTCTGCTGTCCTGTAGTCCTTTGGCCTCTAGGAGGGCCACCAGCCTCTCCTTCAGGATAGTCTCCATTAGCTTACCCACGATGGATGTGAGGCTCACTGGTCTGTAGTTTCCCGGTTCATCCTTGGGGCCACTCTTGTGGAGGGCACCATGAAGCCATCCTCCAGTCCTGAGGTACACACCCAGATGTAGTGAGGCATTAAATGGAGTCTGCCAAGGGTCCTGCAGGACCTCTGCCAGCTCCTTCAGTACCCTGGGGTGGATGCCATCTGGGCCTGGCGCCTTGTTCACCCCCAGTGCCTTCAAAGCCTCTCGAACTCTGCCCTCCATGATTTCCCCATCTGTCACCACTTCCCCCCCTGCATCTGCCATTTCTCCCATCTTGGGTGTCACCCCCCTCTTCTCTTTAGTAAATACTGAGCAGAAGTACTCATTTAGTGCTTCCGCCTATAATTACCCTGCTTCCACCCAACCCCACTCCTTCCTAATCCTTACTATGTGGTCCTTACAGCTCCTTTTCTCCCTGATGTATTTAAAGAAGTCCTTCTCCCCCTTCTTAATGCCTTGTGCCAGCCTGAGTTCCGTAGATGCTTTGGCTTCTCTTACTGCCCTTGTCACCTCCTTCGATTCTGTCAAGTACTCCTCTCTGTCCTCCCCCCTCCCTGTTTTCTTGTACTTCCTAAAGACAGCTCTTTTCCTCCTTACCTTTTCCATGACCTCCTTGCTTAACCAGCTCGGTTTCTTAGCCCTAACTTTCTTGCTCTGGGCTTTGCAGCAGAGTTTGTTGCCTCCACTATCCCCAGCTTTATGAGCTCCCATCTCTGGTTAGTATCCATACTAGATTGAATTCTGGCCAGGTACCCTTTAACCACTTCCCCCATCCTCCCAAAGTCGGCCCTCCTGAAGTCCAGCACTCTTGTGCCAGATTCCACTCCTTCCTTGCCCATATCCAATGTGAGCCATACTGAGTGATGGTCACTCCCTGACAGCGGTTCCTCCACTGTAAGTTCTCTCACAAAGTACCCATTTGCCACCACAAGGTCCAGGGTATTCCCTAACCTGGTTGGTTCAGTGACCATTTGCAGCAGGAAGCTGTCCTGGAAGGCATCCAGCTGTACCTTCTCCCTTCTGTTCCTGGTTGTTGGGGTGCTCCAGTCCACTCCTGGCATGTTGAAGTCCCCCACAATCACCATACTACCCTTCTCGCAGGTCCTCCTGATCTGTCCCGCTAGTTCCCTGTCTAACTCCTCCATCTGAGATGGTGGCCTGTACACCACTCCCAATCTAAGAATCCTATTCTTGGAATCCTGGATTTGCACCCAAAGTGACTCTGTACTACCCTCCTCCCCTTCCTCCCTTACACACTCCAGTCCTTCCTTCACATATAGTGCCACCCCCCCTCCTTTCCCAGTCACCCTGTCCCTACGAAATAACCTGTACCCTGGTACAGACAGATCCCAGTCATTATATTGGGTGGCCCATGTTTCCGTGATGGCTGCAATGTCCACCTCTCCCTCTGCCATGAGAACCTGCAACTCTGCAGTTTTCCTCCCAAGGTTCCTAGCATTAAGGGTAACCACCTTCCACCCTTTCCCCCTCCTCCCATCCTGCCCTCCTTTCCTAGCATCACCAATAGTACTTGCCATTTGTCCTTTGTCACTGTTATGGGGGTAAGCTCATATGATTTCCCAACCTGTAGTCTCTGCATATCTCTTCTCAACTGCCACCCCACTCTAGTTTAAACTCCCAACTTCTTCATATATTCTTCCATCCTCTGTTTCAACACTTTCTTTCCCTCCTCACTTAAGTGTAGTCTGTCCTTGGCATAGAGACTACTGTCCTCCCAGGTCCATCCCCACCCCCCCAACAGCCCATACCCTTTAGCACAACACCAGGTTCTTAGCCATCTGTTAAATTCCTATATTCTCAGCTTTCTTGTTGTGCTTGCCTTTGGCACTGGAAGTATCTCAGAAAAAGTTACTGATCTTCCTGCCCCCTCACATATTTGTGCTAGTTCCTCAAACCTCCTCTGGACTATATCCACTGTCTTGTCAGCCAGGTCGTTTGTCCCAAGATGTATAATTAAATGAGGCTTGTCCCTACCCCTTCTAGCATATTTCAGAACAGACTGTCCCACCCTTTCCGCTGTCATTCCTGGCATGGCCTCCACCCAAATGCGACTATGCCTCTCCGCCTTGCTACCCCACCTAACTCCTCTTAGTATTGAATCCCCCAGCACTAAGATTCCACCCTTCTTACTCCCTGCTTGCTTCCTTTCATCTCCCTCCCTCATTTCCAGCTCCTCTTCTTCCTCCTGCACATTATTATGCTCTTTTACCCCTGTTGCAGTTCTCCCAGCAGAACTTCCCCCCACTTCAGTTTGGTCCAGGCATTTATCAATTACTCCTCTAATTTCATCACTTCTCTCCTCCACCTTCTTCCTCTCTAGCAGTGCAAAACTATTTTCTGAAGATCCTTCACAAATGCCTGCTCCCTCTCTCTGCATAGTAACCTGTTATCTCCTTTCCACTCCACGACTTTTGTCACTTCTTTGCCTCCCCTCACAAGTCCCTATTGCCTCCTTCCATTTGACTTTTGTCTCCTGACCTGGTTTCCCAGGCAATCGTTCTTCCTGGCCTGGGCCCCTTTGTCTCTGCTTCCCTTCTTCTGACCCTCACCTCACCACTGTTGGCTTAAATTGCCCTCCTTCATCTCCCCTTCTTCCTCCCTCCAGTATTGGGCTAAACCCACCCCAATCTGCCTTGCCTGTCTTAGTTCCTCCTGCAGACCCTCAATCTCCTTTCTAAGTTTTTCTATGTGGTTGCACACTAAACATCCTCCCACTCTCCAGGCAATGTTTAGAAAGATTGGTGCACCACAGTATTTGCAGCCTACCACCCTACCCATTGCTGTCATTGCCCACCAGCGACCCCCCACCCTTCCAGATGCAGGATACCAAACACTCCCCCAAGTCCCCACTATCCCCCCTCTATCAGTGCAAAACATTCTTTATTTCCCTTACCTCCTTTGTTGCACATGTTTAGATATGTTGAGCAACTGCTTTTTATATTCCTATCCACACTTAAAAATACTTTAAGTAGCCATTGCACAACCTTCTTCAACTCCTACTCCTCCTTTACCCAATGCAATAACAATGTGAAGTAGTAATAATGAAAGCACCTAGATTTGCATTTACTTCCCTTCCACTGAGAGAGCAGTCACCTCTTCACTTGCTGCAGTTCCTTTCCTGGATGTCTGCTTCTGTTATGACAGGTGCAAATCCTTTGCCTGTTTGAGGAAGTGATGTAGAACCCCTAGTATAAAGGAATAATCAACCAGGGGTGGGTGGGGTGAGGGTTTGGGTGGGTGGGACCAGCCCAAGTCTTCCGGAAATGATCAGGTAGCTGAGGCCTCTAGTCAGACAATTAGCACCCTTCCCCCACTCAAAACTTTGCAGCTAATGAAGCCAGCAACAATGAATCAATTCTACTCAAAGCCCCCAACATAGGTTTGCTACCCAAAGAAACAGGACACCAATTCAAACAGCTTCACCAACAATACATCAAAATAGGTTTGGAATTAGAAGATATAGATCTCCAAATCAAAGAAACAGACCAGTTAAATTACACCAATTATGTTTAAAAGAGAAGAAATAGGCCTCTACAAATGCAGCCTGCCACACCATAAACCAAACAAATGAGCCCACTTTTAGCTACCAAAACAGGTTTCAAAATTCCAACAGCCCCAAACAATACCCTGCTAGCCCCTTAGTAGTAAGAAAGAAAATAAACATTCTACCAAGTAGAATCCATGAAAAACAATGTAAAACAAGAAGCTACTGTACTGTAGATCTGATCCTGTCCCCCTTCTAGTTCCTTCTACAAAAACATATAGTTACACATATACACATCTCATGCTAACACACACTATAAGACAACTACATTATAACAATAAACATAGCAGCAATATAATCAACACATCAAATTAGGTAATTAAAGTGCATTACAAGTATTGTAAGTTATAATATTATTGGACCATGTCATGCACCATTTTATTAATTCTAAATTATTAATTTTAGATCCATAACATCTCAAATCTGAGGGGGATTTATTCCATAAATTAGCTCCCCTGAAAGAAACAGACAATCTCCCTATATTTAGATTACAATTATTCAGAACATATTGAGCACCCAATAAAGTCCTCAGACCCTCCCTTACTTCAATAAATTCAAAAAGATCAGAGATGTAGTCAGGGGCCTCATTATTCCATACCTTGATCATAAACTGGAGTAAATGTAAATTTCTTCTTGCATGGGGTTTAAGCCAATTCAACTCTTTAAATAATGTGCACCGATGAGTTTTATAGGGTGTGTCCAAGATAAAATGGACCTTTCTATTAAACATTAGATCAGCTTTGTTTAAAAGCGATCTAATGGCCCCTCCATATAACAAGTCTCCATAATCAAGGGCTAGCAATAATAAGGAATTAATTACATTCAAGTGTACCTCTCTGGATATATACCTCTAGTACCTATACAAGGAACCTAACTTTCTATTCATGCCTCCTATAAGACAATCTATTAAAAAATCCCAACTCAAGTGAGAGTCTAACCAAATACTAATATATTTGTATTAATCAACTTGCTTAATAAGAATGCCATCAAAAGTATTAATCTCTAGGTGGAGATCCTGTTTTTTGTTATTTTTATTCTTAAATAGAAGTGCCTGCATTTTACTAGAATTCAAAATCAAATGGTGCTTCTTAAAGAAATCCTGAACTTCATCAAAAGCTGATTGTAGCTTTAGGTTAATTGAGTCCAGAGTTGCCCCTTCCACATACAATATAGTGTCATCTGCATATAGATGATACTGAGCATGAGATGATTGTAGCTTAAATTCATCTATATAGATGTTGAACAACACAGACCCCAAGATAGATCCTTGGGAAACTCCATTTTTCATCTCCAATATCCTAGAGTTAAAGGGGCCCACTTCCACAAACTGGCTATGTCCAATCAAATAAGTAGAAAACCATTTCACCGACTGAGGAGACAAACCAATTTCACTGAGTCTGGACAGGAGCACTTGATGGATAAGGGTGTCAATGGCCTTTGAAAAATCAATAAACAAAGCAGCTACCATTAACCTCCTATCCAGACTCAGCTGAAAATCGCTTACTACCCTAATCAGAGCAGTTTGTGTGCTGTGGAGAGACCTAAAGCCCGATTGAAATGGGGACAATTTATTGTGCTCTTCCAAAAATCCCTTCAATTGACAAGATATTATTTTTTCAAATATTTTTGAAATATGCAGCAACAGCGAGATGGGCCAATAATTGCCCAGCTCACTCTTGTTCTTAGATTTAAATATAGATCTCATTTTGGCAATCTTACATCCCTCCAGAAATTCCCCACTAGTACAAGACAAATTAAAGATATAGGCCAGAGGGTATGCTATACAGGGAGTCACATACTTCAAGAGTCTAGAAGCAATCTCATCATGGCCTTTGGCCTTGGAAGTATTTAATTTTAGGAGTTCCTTGCGTCCCTACTCTGGAGTAATATAATCAAAATCAAAACCACCCATCCCTCTAACATTGGGATTTATTCCATCTAAGTTCTTCTCTAAAGCACTGTTGCAATATAGGTAAACCCCAGCCTCTGTATCCAGAGAACCTACCTTGGTGAAATAATCATTAAAAGCATTAACCAGTCCCCGGGCAGTGTTGTACCATCAACTTCTACCTTATTCACTTAGGAATGTTTATTTTTTCCCCATTAAGTCTGAGATGATCCCTCAGAATGTTCTTGGGTTCTGCTTATGATTATTATCAAGTTTAGATCAAACAGATTCTTGTTTGGCAGCCCTTAATTTACTAGCATACAAGTTACAGGCCTGCCTATAAAAGGCCCAATTTTGATCTAACATAGTTTTTTTGGCCTTTGCCCATTTTTTATTTCTATCTCTCCTAACTTTATAAAGTTCTGGAGAGAACCAAACATTCCTTTTATGCTTGGCTACCTTAGATTTTAAAGGTACATGCTTATCACAAATTTGTAAAAATTAATCTAAAAAAATGTCCAAGCTGCTCTAGGTGTAAGAATCAAATGCAACCTAAACCAATTAAAGTTTTCAACATCAACCATAAATATAATATAATCAAACTGTCTAAAGCATCTCCAAGAGATCCTTGATTCAGGGACAGACTTAACTACTTTATTTCTGACCGTGTAGCTGACCTGACGGTCTGAGAAGGATTCCAGGAGGACTCCAGCTCTCAGATAAAACTGAGGAAAATTTGTAAACATCAGGTCCAATGTAATGGATTTCTTGGGATCTCTATGGTTCATTCTGCTTGGTTCCAGAATTAACTGAGTCAAACCCAGATCAGTCTGACAGTCAATTAAATCATGATTTAATTTAATAGTTAACCAATTGACATTAAAGTCTCCAGTTAGAAACAATTTGTGTAAATGTCTATAATCAAATACAAATTCCTGTAGCTCTTGAAAGACCTTTATGTTAATCTTAGAAAATTTATATATACCCAATAATAAAATGGGTTTCCTATAAGGTACCTCAATCTCTGTGGCCAGAATTTCCAAACCACTACCGGGAAAGGAGCATAAGACTTCAAGGGTGGTTAAATTACAGTCAGTATAAATGACAATCCCACCTCCTTTTTTAGTCCTATGCTTCCTGAACATTTGAAAGTCCTCCAAGTCTATGGAGATATCCTGAACTTTACCATCCAACCAGGTTTCCGTTAAAACCAAAATCCCAGGTTTAGATTCCTTTACCCAGTCCCTAACATCATCAAACTTTTTCCTCAAGCTTCTAACATTAAAATGAGTTATAATCAGGGTTCGACCTTAACATATATTTACTAGTCCGGGGCATAGTGCAGATTGCCTCAGACTAGAGCAGATGCTTCCCTACCTGTCCGTGTGGGCTAGTGCAGTTTGCGTCTGATGGCAGAGTCTGCAATCATGTTCAAAGCGCAAGTGGTTCAAGGCAGCAAAACTGTACCGAATGCCTGGAGCCCAAATCGGCCACAAGTAAGACAAGCAGGTGGTGGGAGATCCAAACAACCGGTAGTGCCAGAAGTTCCTTGCAAGGGTTTGTTATCTGACAGTCTATTGGTCGGCAAAGTTTTCTCAGCAGTAAGATGTAATTCTATTGGCCAGCCCTGTGTTTTGCAAGCCGGCAGAGAGGAACCAGTGGCTGTGGGAACAGCTCCAGGACGACGTCACAGGGGAGACCACCAATGAATGAATTTAGCTGCAGTGGCAGGCAGGAGTCGGGACAGAAGTTCAGAAGAGCGCATTGCCAGCTAGTGGGGGTGGGGCAGGGCTTCACTGTTCAAGAAGGAGGGCTATAAACAACGAGGAAGAACTGAGAGTGTGGCAGAATGCTGTTTTGAAGGCGTTGGTGGGAGTCGGACTTGCGGATTTCTCTAAGACAAGCAGACTGGGAGCTGGAAGAAACACTCGCAACAACGCCAGGCTCAGGTACAGTCGATGGTTTTGAATTTAAATTGTAAAATCTGGATTATTCTAAGGTAAAAGAAAAATGTTTTCGGCGGCTTACTTCGGTGGTGTGCTTCTTTAATCTTTGGGGCTGGTCGCTAGTGCAAAAAAAAAAAAAGTAGGTCAACGCCTGCACTCGCCACAACGCTACTCTCAGGTGCAGTCAATGTTTTTAATGGATGGTTCTGAGGTTGTGTGGGGGCAGGGGGAATGTTGTGCCTTCTTCTGAGTTTGCTGGCAGTCACTGTGTTATCAAAAATATTGTCTGTGTCTTAACTGACTGTGTGCTTCTTTAATCTTTGGGTTTCTTCATTTTCCCATATGCTGTTTGCAGCAAACAGATTGCTGTTGAATCAGACTTGCTGCATTTAAAGACAGAGTAACTGCAAAAAAGGGGGTTGGGGTTAACAGTGTAAAATTCTCTTGCGTTTTCTGTGTTCTGTTCGTTTATAGTCTGTGTTCTGTTAATTCAGTGCCTTATTGCCTGCAAAGTGTGTGTGGGGGGGGCTGGATGTGTGTAAAACTAACAATTCTCCTGTGTTTTCTATTTTCTGTGTTCTGTTCATTCATTGCCTGCAAAATGGGGGAGATGGGTGTGTGTAAAACTGTAAACAGTGTGTGGTGGTGGTATTTGGGGAGGGGAAGAACAACACTGTACTGCCTGCCTGCTACCTCTGTGATTCCAACCTCATTGCTTGCAAGGGGGGGGGTCTGGGTGTGTGTAAAATTATAAAGTGTGTGGTGGTGTTTGGGAGGGAAGAACACATCTGTACTACCTGCCTGCTACCTTGATGAATCCAACCTCATTGCCAGCAAAGGGGCTATGGCTGGTGGGCAGATTTTCTATATTTGTTTAAGAGTCACTTATTGCTTATGTTTTGAAACAAGTTGCCATTTTGAGTGTTATGTCATCATTATGTAAATGTAAATAAACTTTCAAACTGCGCTGCTTTAATCAGTTATTCATTGTGTTGTGGGTCAAAAGCACATGGTGACATTGAGTGCGGACTAGTGCAAACTGCTGCGGGCTAGTGCAATTTTAGACTTACTTGTCCTGCTGGCTAGTGCAAAAAAAACTTAAGGTCAACCCCTGGTTATAATCATTGAGCCCTGTTTCAAGATTAGATCTTCTGAATCAAGTCCAAAGGGAAAATTGGAGCCCAATGTCCCAATTTCAGCCTTAGGCATAGTAAGAGTGCCAGGATTTGGATGAACATCTCTACAGACTAACAAGCAATAAACAACAAAAGTTATGAAAATACCCTTCAAATTCAATTTTCATATTCATAAATAGACTAAACTTTTGGTAATATTAATTCTAAGTGCAGGAGAAAACTGTTTTACAGTTCTAACATGGTAAGCTTTTACAAAAACATTAAAACATTCATTAGACAAAATTTCAGATGCAATAATAACAGTCTGATTAGGATCCAATGGTCTCAAATCAGTACAGGAATGAGATTGTAAGTCAGTTACTAGCCCTGTGTAACTATGTGCAAAATAAAAAATATTAAAAGTATTAAATATAAAAAGAAACACTAAAGTAAAACAAATGGCTATTTTAAATGCATTTATGGCAGTTTATAAGCCTGCCATACTGAAGCACTGCCCTCCTCTCCAGTATCATTCAAGGCAATGTAGTCCACAGCTGCCTGCCACATCCAGTGCAGGAACTCTTTGTCCTGCAGAAGCAGTAGATCAAACCTCTATGAGGATGATTTGTGCATGGGTAGCCCCCATACCACCAATAGAGAAACTTGGGCATGATCCAACATCAATAAAGGTTCTGTAGATGAGCTAATGGCAGCATGTTGCAGCTGAAAGGATGACAACCAAAAGTCCAGCCTATTGGCTGAAGTGCGCACTGGAGAGATATATGAATAATCTTTGACTTCTGGATGCAAAAGTCTCAAAAATCAAACAGCAAAAACTCAGTCATCATTTTCCGCACCATCAGAGCAGCATGTGGGTCAGTTAAAATGGACCCATCCAACAGAGGGATGAAAGTGAGGTTAAAGTCCCCTCACAATAGGCAGGGCACTTCTCCTTTCATGAGATCAGATATCAGCATGGTCAAGCAGGCAAAAACATCTGACTGTCCTTATTAAGCCTGTATATGGAGCCCACTATTTGGGGCATTCTAGGGTAGAAAATTTCACCACCAACCAACCTCCAACTCCATCAGAGACCTGAGTTTGCATGGACCATGTAAGTGCTTTATGGAGGAGGATAGAAGCACTTCTCTTAGACATGGGGCACAACAATGAGCCTTAAACCCCATCTACTCCCAACCAATTTCAAAGCCTCCCCATCAGACAATTTCATCTCCTGCAACAAAGCCACCTAGCATTTCAATTTATGCAAATGACTCAAAACTGATTCCTGTTTTATAGCGGAGTGTATCCCACAAACATTCAAGGAATAACACTGGAGAGCAGCCATTCAGAGGTACAAAAGGAATGCATATAGGACAGGACCCCCACACAGAGAAAGTGTGACATGTCAACCCCCAGGCCACTAGGTGGGCCAATGAGGAAGACCTTGAGAGACCCCCAAGGTGCCCCACCAACAGTGGGAACTACTCAGAGCAAGTAAAGCAGAGAGATCAATATAGATAATTACCACCAGAACTGGTTACAGATAACAACGTTTGAAAATCATGCCCAAAACAGGAGAATACTCCGAGCACTTTACAAGAAAAAGTAGGGGTCCACCACAGGTGCTTGAAACCAGACAGCACTGCAAGGGAAGAAGGACTCCCACTTGGGATACCCAGGAACCCAGGGATAACTTCCTTATGGAGATCCACAAAAAAAAAGAAGTAACCCAAAGGGGAAGGTAAGAATATATGAGATAGGGGCCATTCAGCATGGTGAGAATCCTGAGGACCCCCACAGCATATCCAGCACCCCTCCTGAGGCACACCCTGTGGAGTGGAGACACATCCCCCTAAAGGGGAGCTCAAAAGAGAATCACTCCATCCATTTTGGGAGGAGAATCACTGTAGGAACCACTACAAGGTGAATAGGCCACCCTTTGCAGTAACCATAGCCAACCCTCCTGCCTACCAATCACACTAGCACACTAGAAAGAAGTGTCTAAACCCATAGAATTACAGAATCAGAAAATGTTAAACACACTAGTTCAGTGAAACAGGAAACATGTCAGAACAACCTCCTAACCCTTTGGGGGGGCATTGGTGCCCAAGGTACAGTAAGAAGGGCTCCACCAGGGGAAATGAGGGGCTCTAAGCTCTCAGACAACATCTGGTGGGGCAGGAAAGGGGGAAGAAAATGTGTCAACAACCAGTCTTCTCTACTCCCAATCCACCAAGCCAAATGCTGGGATGAAAGAAGAAGCATGCATATCTTAGCAGTATCTGGCTCCCAAACCCCAAGACCGGGACTATCATTGTCATGACTGAGCACAAAAAACACCTTGTATCATGTTCCCAAGGCACTTGTGCAGGGCTGGGGGATTAGAGTTCAGAAGATGTGCCCCCCCAACCCCCAAATGATTGAGAGCCCCACCTCCTCAGCAATGCAACAGTTTGGCTCAGTTGTGTGTGTGGAGGGGGATACACAATCTCCAATCTCATACCCACTTCCAGCCCCAACAATAGAAAAGCTCAGAAGGAGCTAGAGCTAAACAAGCACCTCAGAACAAGAGGGGAAAACCTGCACCCAGCAGCCAATCCACAGACCAGTCAGGCTGATACAGCCCCCAACAGTACAGTGCACATGTTATATACACCCCAGGCAATAACAACAAATACAACATTAGAGTGCTAACAGTTTTGAAAGCAGTAGTCTATAAGGTTGAATCAAAAGGCCCATCTGTATTGGGTGTGAAAAGGATACACACATGCCTTATACAGGCAAATCTACCATGCAGAGCTCCACCATCAGAGCACAGGTTCACATCCCACCAATGCCCCAGGAGAAAAATGGCAGACATAGAGATGTTATAGCTGGGGAACCACTAACTGCTTATGTGGCAGGCAACACAGAATAGTATCTAAAGAGAAAGAACATAATGGTTTCACCCCCATCTCGAGGGTGGTTTCAGAAGCTTCAGCTTCTGCAGAGAGGCAACTCCATTCTCAGGGCCTGATAACATCAGGGAGGGAAGTGAAGTACAAGCAGCAACTGTAGCCCATGATTTCTTAGTGGAAGAGACTGGAGGAGCTGCAGTCAGGTCAGTGGTCTAGGGGTAGCTGGCTAATCCAGCTGGGAGGAAGTTGTTGAAGCACCCGGAACTTGTTTGGGATGGTCAGAATACCAACACTACCTTTTGAGGATACCAGAAAATGACAGCTCCATGAGAATGAGGTGGGGCTTCTGTCTTCCTAGTCTGTGCCTTCATCTTTTCACTTTTCTGGGCCTTCATCCAGTGACTTCCCCTTGAATGCTTAGACAGTGACCATTCTTCATGCTGCTGTGTGCCCTCATTCTGCTATCCCTGGTGCTCTGGGTCATGACAGGGAGCCACAGTCTCCATGGGAGTCACAGACTGGAATGCTAATAAATCAGTGGGTTGAGAATGACTGGAACTCTCTGCCACAGGAAGCAAAGTGGTCAGAAAATGAGCTACATCCTCTGGAGCTGCAAAGTCCTGAAGTACCCCATTCACAGGCACACAGAGTGTAGCAGAGTAGTGCATGCTACACTTGACCCCATGATGAGTTGTTTGCAAGCTGCCACTAAGACTCACACCTCCTCCAGGAAAGCTCAACTGAGAAGTCCTGGAAAAGCAGGATAGGGTGCCTTTGCCTGCTCAGGGACCCTACAAATGAGCCAGTCTCAGTATAGTTTAATTTACTGGAAAACGTTATCGTTTTGGCAGGATCAGGCAGGACCAGGCTCCAGGCTGTGGCCTAGAAGCCAGAGAGTGATGGGCCCACTCAATGTCAATGGCTGACAGTCTGGAGCATTAAGGATTTCAGGAATCATGCTCTGCAGGAACAGGACAACATCAGCCCCTTCTGCCCCCTCTGGGAACCTGACAAAGTGAATATTATTCTGTTGGGCCCAGTTCTCTAGATCATCCACTTTCTGCAAAAGACATTGGATGGTGGTGGCTTGTTCCCTGATGACACCCTACTGGGTGTTCCTTGCTGTGCTCCATTCTGGCAATTCAAGTCTGTTTGTTCCACAAGGTCCTTGAAGACTTTAAGGTCCTGTGTGAGCTTGAGAACTATATGCTTTAAATCAGCAGTGCCTCTAAATACCCAAGTGAGCATCATATCCTTTATATTTTGTAGAGCCTGAGTGGAGTCCCCGGATTGAGCCATGCTTGAGATTTGATGCTGCAGTCATAGGAGGTGGCAAGACAGAAGGGCCAACATCATGATGGAATGCCCATAAGAAGATGGTCAGAGACAAAGTCCTGGGAGGCATTGTACAAGAAGAACCCATGCATCAGCTACTGGGCACATGACTAAATGGTATCAACCAAAAAAGTAACCATTTTTGGGAATTAGATCATGGATGGAGAGCCATTACTGGGACAAAGAGAAAGAGCAAATAAATCAGTCTGCCATCTTGGCTGCTGGCTAACCATGCCCCCACATTCAAAGCAGTACTGATTAGATACTGCAGTATCTGATCTGTCAACCTGATTTGGATTTTGGAGTATAGGACATAGACAGGATAGAGGTAGTCCAGAGGAGGGCAACTAAAATGGTGCAAGGTCTGCAAGAGAAGCCGTATGAAGAGAGACTAAAGGAGCTTAATATGTATACCCTTGAGGAAAGAAGGGAGAGGGGGGACATGATAGAAACTTTTAAGTACCTCAGTGGAATCAACAAAGTCCAAGAGGGTAGCATCTTTCAGAAAATATAGACTTGCAAGAACAAGGGGACACAATTTAAAGATAGAAGGAGGGCGGTTCAGGGGCAATGTGAGGCAGTATTATTTCACAGAGAGGGTAGTGGATGCATGGAACAGCCTTCCTGAGGAGGTTGTGGGGTCTAAAACTGTGGGAGAATTCAAGAATGCATGGGACAGACATAAGGCAATTCTTGTGGGGGGTAGGAAGAAATAGGCTGTTGGTTAACTAGGATCTACGGCCTATCCTGTAGGTAGGGAAATGGGCAGACTAGATGGGCCAAGCGATCCTTATCTGCCGTCAAAATCTATGTTTCTATGTTTCTATGTTTCTATGTTTCCACAGATATCCAAGTCTGAAATATGAACATTTGTTTAGTGTAAAAATTATGCCCTCTCCTGTGCAGCAACCACAGCAACTTCCCCCATCCTGTCAATGACTCCTGGATAAATTAGGTAACACCCAGCCCACCCATTGTCTAACACCAAGCTCCCTCCTCCTTCATCCAAGCCTCTGGTGAACTTTTTCAGGGGCTTTGGGAAGGGGGAGAACACCTACTGTCCCAATCACTGTGACCAGTACCACCCCCATGATGCTGCTCCAAAAATGGGCTTGTGTCATCAATTATGGGGACAAGGAGGAGTTTTCACACTCTTCTGGCTCTGAAAATATCCCTGATCTACAGATCTGACACCTGAGAGTGAAAGAAGTGACAGAGACATTCACCTCAGTTATGTCGCTGATGAGGCAGAATAAGCCTTATATTTGACCACCAAAAAGCAAAGAGAAGCTGCTAAAAGGAGAAAAGATGAATCTAGTGGCAGGCCATGCAAGGAAGCACGTCACCCTCCTCCAGTGAGAAAAATTAGTTCACTTTCATTTTCAGAAGTCACCTTTGAAGAATAAGGGGTGAAGAGGTGATGTACACACTGAATTCTGGCATCACTGAGCTGGTGGACGAGAAGGAAGGAAGGAAGGAAGGAAGGAAGGAAGGAAGGAAGGAAGGAAGGAAGGAAGGAAGGAAGGAAGGAAGGAAGGAAGGAAGGAAGGAGTAACTTATATGGGGAAGCACTATCCATCAAATAAATTAGGACTGTAATAGGATCAGATGTATTTTAATTCAGCAACACAGATTATGTTACAGCACGTTAGATACTGCAGATTGCTTGAATGTTGCTCAACAGCATCATGTTGATGCATCATGCAGTAAAACAGTGCATTCAAGAAGGAGTCAAGATCTGCTAATGCAACACTATGTGTGTATGGTGTGGTGGAGTGAGGTTGCCACAGGTAACTTGTGTTTCATTAGTGACAACTCTGTGTCAGTCCCTGAGGTGTCATTGAGGAGTATATTATATAGCACACAAGGTTTGAAGGGGTTTAAAGGAGTACTACAGTCAAAATTTGTAAAAACTAATGTGGTGCAGCATTTTGATTTTTGTGTTTAGTTCTGGTGTGTCCTTCCCTTTGTTTACTATTGAGTTTTTTCTAAATTAGCCTGCTAGTTATATGGTAGTTTTATGGCCCCCTGGGGATCTCCTTCTTAGCAAGGTTTATTGCTTTTCTTTTTCCTACAATGTCACCCATCTCTTGTGACAATGATGCATCCAGGACCACTGATTCAGCAAATACTGGAGCTAGCCTCATGTTCCGGTTTCCACTAAATAGCTCTAATTCAATATTTCTGTTTTCTATATGTATGTCAGGTCTAGCCAGCTGGAGTAAATCTTTTGCTTTGAAAACTTTTCATTTCATCCAACTACACACAGCCACAAAAAGCACACAAATCACCCCAGATCGTCAATGAAATAATTAGTAAAGACTAGACATTGTCTTACAGAATAAACCACTCATTTGGCCCTCAAGTATTTGCTAAACTGTAAATGTAGCCATCAGTGCTCACTGGGTAAGGAAAGGTACTTAATATCACAGCTCTGCTGTTGTAAAACTGACTCTAAACCAGTACTTGCTGACTCCATGCTCCTGGACACATCAATGTCACATGGGACAAGAGGCACTGTAGGAACAAAAAAAGCAATAAACCATGCTATGGAGATCTCCAGGGGTCATACAATTACCATAAAACTAGCAGGCTAATTTAGAAAAAACTCATAATAGCAGACAAAGGGAAGGCAACACTAGGACTAAGCACACAAATCAAAATATTGCACATTTGTTTTTTGCAAATTATGACTGTAGTACTCATTTAATGGTGTTGTTTCAGTGCTGTTTAAGCTTTTCTTTGAAAACAATACCTTTCTGTACTAAATACTGAATAACCAATATCCAAATACCTGGTAAACAAACACAAAATATTCAGCTGAATAATTGGGAATGTTTGGGAAAAGATCACACAGCCCTTGTATGCATGGACCCCTAAGGGACATTCACTGAGGCACAACAACATCTGAAGATGCTGTACAGAGAGGGTGATGCTAACACATAGTAATTTAGCTGAGTAGATACCACTTTCTCCAAGAGTTTGCTATGAGGGCTAGAGGACATCCAAAAATAACTTCCACCTGAGAATCATAAATACAGTATAATAAAAAGCTGGAAAACACCGTAGAAACATTTTTCACCATTGTCATTACATACATCATAATTACATATTGCCATTTTCAACAACATTAAACACAGTGAGAGCTTCCAAGGGAGCTCACCCATGGCCTGTGGGGCCACTGCAGCACTTTTTGAAGAAGGGGCTACATTTCCCATGATAAAATTTAACATGAAAACCTGGCAATATCTCATTAAGTGACATAGCTGGGCACAGAACCATTTGCATCACTGAGAACCTCTGTGGAATAACCTTCATATCACTGCTGATTGTAAGCCAATCCATAATTTACAAGGGTTCCGAAACAGCATAACATTAGTAGGACATCTCTTTTCACAAGGGGGCAAGCCCTAGAATCTTTCAACACTTGCAAAATAAATATATCCTCCCTAAAGTGGATTTCTGCAGGTATTTAAAAATTTGTCAGGCTGTTATAGACAGACAAAGACCTAATGACCAACATCTACTCTTAGATCTTCATATAACCATCTAATAGACTTATTTTGACCAGTATTAAAGATTATAAGTCTAATTAATTATTCATGTACTTAACTAGCTCATTCATTGTCTGCCATGCCGGGCTGAAATCTCTTAGAAATACCTGGCATGGAAGCTGCTCAGCTACTTTAGCGGCAAACTATAACAGTGCATGGTTACTGACAGAAAAGTTTAAAAACTAACACAACTAATCACTTAGAAAACATCTGAATAATAAAACAATTTCTAAAAAAGCCATAACATGTGAAAACGTAATACCTCCCTGAACACTGAACAGGATGCAAAGAGAGCACACGGCAACACAGACAAACAGCAATTTAAAAAAAACTCAGAAAAAAAACAGCTCAAAAAAGTTAATTATTGTGATTAGACTTATAATCTCAATAATGGCCTCAGATCTGATAATTTCCTGTTGATTAATGACTGGCTGGGTGGGGTTAGCACTCAGCTTCACCTCAGGCCACCCTTCCCACCCAGTCGGTCATTAATATCCAGGAAATGACCGGTTCTGTGGTTATTATTGCATAAATAGATGTGTGCCTACCAGTATTTAAAGTGTGTTTAGTTAAACTTAAGCATGGGGATAAATGTTGTGTAACAGGTGTTGTAATCATTTTGTTTGCCTTTTTTCTTCTTTATTCTTGCTGTATGTTCTATTTTTGAAAATTTTCAATAAAATTTATTAAAAAACAAAACATTAAACACAGTTATTTGGTTATGGAAACTTTTGTGCTATACAATACCTTTTAAAGGGTCGTATGAAAGAAACCTAAACTGCTACTATACACTTACTAATTGTGCTGTGCTGGTTATCTGACAGTACAGAATAGCACTTCTAGCCTTTAATTATCAGACACAGTTTGAGAGTTATTTGGAAGTGAAATTTGTCTGCTGCATGTAGCTATATTTAAATTGATTCTGAGCCCTTCGTGGCCATTTGAGATTAAGCATTTTCTACAAGTGACCAAAAAAGGGTCTCAGTAGACGAACAACTACCATAATGTTACTGAAAAAAGTCTTCAGTCTAGTCTTACTTAGAAGGTTTACTAAGACAGGAATTTGAAAGAAAGCCATTAAATGGTTCTCTTCCAATTTTGTATGGCATCAACAAAAAGCAAAGGTACATAGTAAGGAATCCTAGGCACTAACTGTAATGAGAGGTGTCCCACAGGGGACAGTCTTTGGACTGCTTTTGTTTGCTGTCTACCTAAAGGGGATAGGTGTGAGTGTTGGGGGTATAAGTCATCACCTTTATGCAGATCACACAATGTACACTTCCAACACTTTTCTTTCATTGGTGCACCAGAAGCTGCATACAGCAAGGATTTGCTAAGCTTCATTTTTATGTTTGCTGTGCTCGCTAGTGCAAGTTGAACATTTTCCTATGTACAGGGTTTTGAGAGGTGTGTCACAGTGATCCTATGCTAGAGCCTCTACAAAGGGCTTGACCAATAAACAGCAAGCCTGATCATGACACTGCTCAGGCATGGAAGTGCATGGACTTCAAAACAATGTGCATTCATAAATCAGCTCTTTCAGCAAGGACTGCTGATCTCATCATGTTCTCTTAGCCTGCCTGCTCCCTTCCTCCTCAACATTACAGCAATGGAAACTGAAACAGCTTGTTAATTACTGGTTGCCTATTACACTGGAGATTAGTTTACCCCCTTCAAAATGCAACAACTTGCACATCTAAATACTTAGCATTTAAATATTTTCTTGGTACTAGCTTCAGTTGAGTAGGTATTCTCTTTTAAGAAACATTCATACCTCATAAATGTCCCCCTTTCCCAGCAAGGAATCTCCTAAAAAGAGTTACACTATTTTTTAACCTCTTAAGACACTATCTAATAAGCACTGTCTCAGACATAGTTTACTATAGCAGAAGACATCTGTAAAGAACTGTTATCTTTTGTTACTAATTTTACTATGCTTTTTGAAAAAAAAAATATTTATTTATTCAATTCTTGGAGTAATACCTTTGAGCTATAAGGTCATTTACAAAGGTTCCATGTCAATAGCAAAAAACAAAAATACAACAAAACAATACAGACAGTGATTACAAAATTACATTGGGAACAAAAATGATATTCAACTGTTTTGTAACTAAAATTACAAAATTCAATCACATTAAGCGTTAAGTACGTTGCGAGGGGTGAACAAAATGAAAAGGTAGGTTACTATGGAGAGAGAAACTGGTAGCAACAGGGTCTGGGTTCTGAGAGAGTGCTGAGTAGGTGAAGAAAGTGTAAGGGAGAATAGGTGGAGAAAACTGGAGCAGCCATAGTGCCTTGTCATTGGTTTGCTGGAAGGAGACAATTACATGGGGTTTTGGAGTGGGAGGATACAGTGAGGAGAGGGGGAAGCAGATTAGATGAGGTGGCGGTGGGAAATGGATGAGGAATGGAATGGAGGATGAAGGCAGAGTGGGATGGTAGAGGAGAGGGGTAAATATCAAGGCAGTTGGATAGGGGAGATTGTAAGTGCTATAATGAACAGAAAGAAGACAGGAATTGGCTTGTGTAATTTAGAAGTTACAATCACACCCACTAAGTGTTGCTAAGTGGTTATGAAGTTTAGATTTGAAGGGGCCATTTTTAGATTCTGCCATCAGGTTGTCATGTAGCGAGTTGAGCCAAGCAGGTGCCCGGTACTCAAATGACTGCTGACCCTGGAAAGTGTGGTGGAAACGGACTTTTAGTGCCTGGCTGTTAGTTCCTCTGGTAATTCTAGCCTTGTTGGTGGGGCAGAGGAGTCTCTGAACATCAAGTGGTGTTAGACCTGGGGTGGACTTTTTAGCCAGCAGGCAGACCTGGTATTCAGTTCTACAGTGCAGATTTAACCACCCAGACTGGGAATAGAGATCGCAGGTGTGTTTAAGGTGTGGATTATCTAGGACAAGCCTACAGGCTTTGTTTAGGGACAGCTTTATTCTCTTGAGAGCTGTGTCAGTTGCCACACTGTAGACTACAAGCCCGTAGTCAATCATGGATATGACCGAGCTTCACACAGTGGCCCAGATATTCAAAGCTTTGCATGGGGCACAAACCATTTGTGCGAGTTTAGCGTGGGATAAGCGAGGGTCTGCTATATTCAAAAGGCTAAATAACGCCGCAAACCGCATTAGCGCTGGGCAAAATCATAATATATGCAAGAGGCAAACTGAACATGAATACTGGTGCACTGCTATGTTCAACGACTAGCGCTTTGCAAAGTGGTTTTACGTGACTTAGTGCAACCCTTTGCATGGTACAAATTACCACCGAGGAAAAGCTGGTCTTAACCCTGGGCAATCCAGCTTTGCGCAACATTGAGGCATTGTGCGGTATTAGCGTGGCTTTAGTGCGACCATGTGCGACCCTAACAAAGCAAGCAAAGCAAATTTTATTTATATAAGGCAACCCTTCCAATGCTCTGGGCGCCTTTACAATTTTAACATTAAAAATACCATACAACATAAAACATATAAAAACATACTAAAACATTTAAATCAATTAGAACTCAAAATATCCCTGAAAATGCCTGATTATACAAATATGTCTTCAGACAATTTTTAAAATCATCAACGGTCTGGCTATCTCGTATCTGGAGAGGTAGAGAATTCCACAGGGTAGGGGCAACAAAGGCAAAAGATCTTCCTCCCGATGTGTTAAGGGATACCCTGGGAATCTCCAGCAATCCCTCACCAGAGGAGTGGAGCAAACAGGAGGGGCAGTAAAGATGAAGGAGCTCTTTCAGGTAGTAGGGACCCTGCTCTTGTAGGGTCATGTATGTCAGCAAAGCGACCTTGAAGGTAATCCACCACTGTATTGGCAACCAGTTCAAATTCCGCAGGACAGGTGTAATATGACTAAACTTAGAAGCTCCAAACATATGACTATGATGCAGATAAAAAGCCAGACATGGAGGAAACATGCCGCTCACTGATGGCACCACAATGATGCCAACAGCTGCCACCAGTCCCAGCCATGCCAGGCAGTATGTGGTGAGCTGGCCCCCCTGGGGCCACCATGGTAGTGTGGCCATACAGCACACACCTGCAGACCATACATCTGTGGTGACCAACAGATGCTAACACACACACATGCAGCACTGTGGGCATGGTGGGTGTTGAGGGGAGGGTGTACGGGTGGCCAGGCCTCACAAGGCTGGGACACAGCATGCGGTGCACATGGGCCAGTTTTGGGAATACCCCAATACCAGTGTGCCTGTTCGATTGTTCATGACCTCCCTGTCACATACCACACAGCTGTACAAATACTACACAACACACAGTCGGCCATGTATATGTCACTATGAGCATCCCATGCTAGAGGTGTAGCATCTGTGTGTCACACAACAGTGTGATAGTAATGTCCACTGTCAGTAAACACCTGCAAGGTGGGCTTGTCACTGTGTACAGTGCAGTGGTCATCAATACCCTACACACCATAGGCATTGTTGTGTCCCTCACACTACTGGCCCCCTTGCTACTGTGGTGTCTGCTGTGCACTGTAGCATGCCCTATCATGTGACAGTTGCATGCATCATCATCACCGCCTGTGCCTATGCTGTGTTGTCCCCTGGGGTACACAATGCTATGCTGTACTGCATACATGTAGCCTGCAGCTACCATCATGCACTGTCAGATTGACCTACAGGTGGAGCTGTGGCCAGACCAGGCCATCCCCTGTACTTCCAAACTGACCTACAGGTGGAGCTGTGGGACTCTGCAGTAACACTGGGCAAACTGCATGCAAATCAGGGCATAATGAGATGCTAATCTGGATGTCTGCCCAGAGACTACCTAAGTAGGCTCATTTGCATGTCACTTTTGAATATGCCCAAGTTTAGTGCTGGGCAAACGTGTTTGCTCTGGGTAAATGGCTTAGCTCCACGCTAAACCCGAGCAAACGTGTTAGTGCTGTGCTAAAGGTTCGGGGAATATTATACAGTTTTGCACACTGTACTTTCACATGTGCTGCTGCTTGCAGCTGTACTGGATCCATGCATTTGCTGGCATGCACATTGGCCACATAGTTCACCTCTACCTACCTTCACATTGCTGTGCACTGCGATGCTGTTGTGGTTTGCATTTCCTGGTTACTATATTCAGAGCTGTCTTATTCCAGGGCAATGTTTGCCCTGCACTCCCAGCCCAGTTTGCCTGGCATCATTCCCATGCTATATTCAGAGGCTGTTTGCCCCGGGCTATTCCTTTTGAATATAGCTTGTTTTCTGTTCCGGGTTAAGTTTGCCTACCAGCCAGTACTAATTTAGCCCCGGGGCAAAGTTTTGAATATCTGGGCCTGCTAGTTTTCATGCTTCATCGGTTAGGCAGTGTTTATGCCTAAATAGTTGGCCAGTTTTGACATTTGCAGTTTTGGCTACAAGGTCAGTGTGCTGTGAAAATGTGAGGGAACCATCTAGAGTGACCCCAAGATATTTAAAACTTTGGAGCATTTCTAGTGAGGCGTTTTGGTTGTTTACTACTTTTAATAGATGGGATCTCAACCGGTTGTGAGGAGAGGCAAACAGCATTGTCTTGGTCTTCTTATAATTAAGCAAGAGCTTTGAATCAAGAAAAATAGGCCTCAACTAGAGAGAAATTAACCTGCATTCACTTTTCCAGTGCTTCTGGGTTTGTGTGGCTTTAGATGGCAAACACGTCATGAAACTTTTAGCCCTGAAAACAGCCACCTTTTCTGGTTTCAAATCTAAGTGCATAGCACAATTAGCAGTATCTAGAATGCATGTCAGTATAGCAGAAGACAGTTGCAACTTTAACCCCTAAGACAAGTAAGGAATGGTATCATTTGTTGCTCCTTTTACTATGCTTTTTGGGAAAAAATGTTTATATTGAGCTATAGCAACACACACACACACACACACACGTAGCACACACCATCCTCATGGCCACAACATTTGAAATAAATACTGCAGTCTAGTATGTTATAAAACAATAAAGAAACTGTTTATGTCAGTCTTGGTTATGTGGAACTCAGTGAAGTTCAATTTACAGTAGATTTCCTTTAAATATTTCTTATCCTGTATTTTGTATCCTGGAGAGCACAGGGGAGATGCTACATCTCATTCTCATAGGGATCTTCATTTTACAAATTTTTGCACTGTATTTACTCAGGATGTCCTAGATTAGATGCAATATCTTGTTTTCAGTGGGATTCATGATTTTGCCAATTTTTTATATATTTATTCAGGGTAGCCTAGTGCAAATGTAAAATATTGTTTACAGTGTGTTCTGATTTTATGCAATGCAGCAAAATATTGTGTAGATGTATAGCCCCACTGAAAATAAGATGACACATCTTCTGTGAACTATCCAGGCTAAATATACTGTATAGTAATCAGCAGGCTTATTCTAAGAAAACCCATTGTAAAAATGTGTAAATGGAAGACCACATTGAAACTGCCTGTCAGCAGATCTGCATTGTGCAAATTCATTAGAAAAAATGGGTAAAAGCATGACCACATTGTAAGTGATATTTTACAGGATATGCCAGTTGAGATTTGATATATCATGTATCGAATCTCAACTGGCATATCCTACAAAAATTCTACATTTACAATGGTACACATGATTTACCCAAATGCAATAAATATTTTAAATATCGACTTGGCTAGTCTTTCCTTATAGGTCTTATCCCATGTGCCCTGTGCCATTGTAGTTGCCCTCCACTACACTGCTATACAGAGGCAAGATGACCTTCCTCTTCATACTTCTGATATCCCTCCCTATGCTTCCAAGCATCTGGCTTGCCTTTCCAGCTGCCTTATCACACTGCCTAGTTTCTCTTAGGTTCTGCAAGATAATAACTCCTCAGTCCCATTCCTGCTTTGTGACTTTCAGTACCTCCCCACATAGTTTGTACTTTGCCCCTGGGTAATTGTGCCCTAGCTGCATGATCCAGCACTTCTTTGCATTGAATCTGAGCTGCCATTCTTCACACCATTTCTCCAGTTTTTTTAATTGTGTTTCTGCCCCCAATTTTTTCCCCATTTTTACCTGACTCCCCATGCCATGGCCGTGCGTGTGCCTGTGGAGGCACAAGCACCCTGTGGTTCCGCAGCGCCCACCCAATACTTGCCACATGCCTGCCTGTGCTATCCTCAGGCCTCCACCTGGGGGCAGTTAGACTGTGGGGGTGACAGGATCCCTCTGCGGGAGAGGATAGCTGCCTTGCGGCTGCTCAATTCTACTCCATCCTTCCCCCCCAGCTGGCCTTTGAGAATCCTGGCTCACTCCTGATCCTGAGTTGTTGGCATAGCATGAGATGTGGCATCCAGCAGTTAAACCCTCAGTGCCACCAGGCTAGCTCTCCAGTTTTTGAAGTACTTCCATCATTCTTTCAACAACCCATGACATGTCAACCCTATTGCACACCTTTGTATCCTCTGCAAAGAGAAATGCCTTCCCCTCCAGTCCCTCTGCAATGTCCGCAACTAAGACATTGAAGAGGACCGGGCCCAGCATCAAGCCCTGCTGCACCCTGCTCGTCACCTCTTCCTTTCCAGAGTACTCCCTGTTTACCACAGCCCTCTGACGACTGCCATTCAGGCAGTTCTCCACCTACAGAACTATTTTAGGATCCACTCATAGGCTGTGCAGTTTGTAAATCAGCCTCCTATGGGGAATGGTGTCAAAGGCTTTCTGAAGTTCAGATAGGCCACATCTGCCACACCTCCCTTGTCCTACCTTAGTTACCCAGTCATTCAGCAGATTTGTACAATTATTTAGTGCAAAACATAGTGTTTATCCAAAATACAGTAAAAGTTAGACTTAGCTGCATAAATAAATTAATGCAATATAATGGCTACAGTGATGGAAATTTTGACACAATCTTTCGCATCAATGCAATCCCACTGACATCGCTAAAGCATCCCAACAATGACCTGCAACACGCTGACACACGACTGCCACACTTAACTGTATCAATGCGGGGGCTGTGCCCACCTTGCAGCACTGAGGCGGCTCCCCTGCATCCCCTGCTTTAAATATATAACTGCATGTCACACAGACAGTGGAGTTAGGTGCCTACCCCCTGTTGACAAAAAATCTCCCTGTTGATGCAATGTCCATCAATGCCGGGGTTTCGATGTCAGGGAGTCGATGTCGAAACTTCAATGTATGAACAGTATACCTCATATAAGACAGTGTATGTGTGTTAGTGTGTGTGTGTGTGTGTGTGTGAATGCTCTATGTGTGCAGACAGTGCACTACTATGTTATACTATAATATATGTGCAGGTATGTGTATTTGTGTTAGTCAGTGTGTTTGTATTACAACAGTTAGAAAGTGCAATTATGTGGCTTTTTGGCTAGTGCAAAAAGTGCTAGTCTACATTTCTCTGCTCTCTAGATCAGTTTCAGCCTTCTGCATGTCATTGCTTATTTAACTGAGGCATCTAGTGGCAACTCCCCACCCTCTGATGTCCCTCAGAGCCTGAAAAGAAGAAAACAACCCCTTGATGTCTTGTCTTTTAATTTGTAAACGTGTTTGTAGATGGTGCATTGCTGTGTTATACTCACTGGAATATATATGCATATATGTGTATATGTATTAGCATGTGTGTGTATCATAGAAATTAGAAAGTGAAGTTTAGTGGCTCAGTGGTTAGTGCAAAAATTGCTAGTCTACATTCCCCCACTGTCTAGATCAGTTTCAGTCTTATGCATGTCATTTCTGATTTAAATGAGAGTCTGTTGCTGCCCTACTGTAACTGTCTATCCCCCCACCCACACCCAGCCCATCCCAAGCCCAACCCATATTAGTCTACTGGCACGAGAATCTGCTCCTAGAGCTAGTACAGTATCAATACCAGTGGTGAACATCTAACATTGACAAATGCTTGGTTTTTAAGGCCTCACCGTTAAAGCTAAGTTTCATCATGACTGAAAAAATAAATGCTTTGTAGCCCACCAATTAAACTGAGATCGTCTCCCAAACTGCAATTGATTATTTGAGCTTATGACAATACAATAATAGAACAAATCAACTCCTAGAAATATCTGGGTTCCTGGGTTGACCAAAATTGCTTAGGTAATTGTCATGTTGACAATTTAATAACAAAAATAGGCACAAGGCTAGGACTATTTGCATAGGAACATGGATTGTTTACAACCCAAGTTATGTCAAAAGATCAGGCAGATACCAGTCTTTTCCCTATTTAATTATGGTAATTCTTTATATGAATATGCTACCAGTGATAGGCTCCACAGGCTTGATGTTTTATTGAACCTTTTGGCTGGTTATTTCTTTATTGCCCATGTGTGATTCACAACTGTGAACTATACAAGTCACCAGGATGGATTTCCCTTCAAAAGCACAGAAAATTGCACAGACAAATCTTTTCTGTTACATCCCTTAATATTTAAGTGATACCAATTATGCCCACTTTGAGGAAATCGCATCTCCTTGAGATGATTATACCTAACTTTAAAACACAGTGATCAGTGTACTCCAACAGTCGTTTCATTTCTACTGTGTGGAATGCATTAATCTAGTTTTGGTCTACAAATATTAAAACCCAGCCAATTAAAACTTTGAAATCATGGTTCCATGCTCTGACAATTGACAATTCACAAATGTTTCCTTGAATGAAATGCTATTATCTGAACTTTTAATATAATTGTTTATTATTATTATTATTTTATTAGGTTGTGTCATTCACTTGTATTAAGTCATTTGTGATTATGATACTGTAACTATGTACTATATGTTTGCTAATGGGACACCATTGTAAATAAGCTCTGATTAATGGTATTTATTCCTAATAAATTGAAACCAGAGCAAATCAAAACTGTTTCAAAATATTGGTAAATCTCACTTTGTACCAGACTTTTGACCCTCATGTATATATTCTGGATTTATTTAGGATTTTGTGCACATGGATATCCCAATTTGGGTTCATTCCCAGCCTACAAGATAGCCCCAGAGAACAGGTGCAGCAGCAAGCAACCCTAACAGTTACAAGACAAGAGCAGCATAAAGTTAATAAAGAGAATGTAAACAGTTACAACAGTTACAACGTACAGTATATGAATAGCTTTTTATAGCAAACATCGGAGAGAATGCAGAGTTCAAGGACAGATGGCTAGGTGATTGGAGGATGAAATAGTTGAAGAAGGCAACAGATGCATGGAGTACTGAAGTAGGTAAACATGACTTGTTTGAAAGCAGCTGTAATGGTGATGTCCTTAATATGCCAGGTTAGGGCAGTAGAAGTAACTACCACAAAAGGCCTTCATTCCAATGGTTTTGCACACTCCTGGTGCAGCATATAATACAGCAGCAAAAGCAGCACCCCCCCCCCCATCATCTATAACCCACTGAAGTACTTGCATACAGCAGCAATGGTTAAAAGAAATGAAAATAAAAACTTTGTGCAGAAGGGGAAGAAAATAAAAGTTCATTAAACGGAGTATTTTACCTGTCATGGTTTCCAGAGCGTGTCTGGTACTGAGTAATGAACAGTTGTCATATTTCTAGGGTTATCTAATAATAAACAGAAAACTAATTAGAATTCAAAACAGTTTTCAGTTCTGTTCCATGTCCTATATAAAAAAGATATTCAGTGACACTTTACAGTAAGTAGCACTTAGTCATATCGAAATCATTTGTCTGCAGGGGCACATTAGACTTTTTATCGTTAATATATGTCTGGCATGATGAATTACAGCCTCCCAATAATTAGCCAGAAGGGTAACAGTTATTTCATTACACATTGTGATGAAGTATTAATGTGTTTCCTGAACCTAAAGATGGAATACCATTACCTACTGCTATCTTTTTAAATAATCCAGAGAAAATCATTTTGTGGGACTTGTGCCATCTAATTATTTTTTTAAATATTCCTCACTTCTTTCTATTGTACCATTCCCATTACTGATTTTCAAATGTTATTTTAATGCCTTTGGTGCTTTAAATTGCAAAACATTATGTGTATGGTTCAAGCAACTACTAAGCATTTGAGTAACATCACATCATGTGACTTACAAATACACAGCAGTCTGGAGTACAGCACATAATCAAATGTAGACTTAAGGCCTCTGGTTCCACACATTATATTTTAGCAGATAAACTCAAAAACAGTGGACCAGCTCACACTCACAAGTGTTAAGCTTGAGAGCCTTTTAGGGCCAGGCTCATGCACACACCCTAACGTTTTAACAAATAGGGCCGTATTTTCGAATGTTGAAGCAGGGCTTATGGCAAGCCCCTCATCAACCCCATTTTAAGGTGCAGATTTGCTGATAACCTTTCCCACAGCTGCACCTGATTTTAATACCTCGAATGCAGTGACGACAGTTTTCCCACTTTATGGCAGCTTTTGCCAAATATTTGGTGCAAGCCATGTGAAAAGGGTACCCAGCACTGATGCTAGTTATAACTACAAAAAGCTGGTCTAACTTGCGGTAAGCAGTGCATGGGATAGAAAATCCCAATCGCCATCGCGGAGAATGCCTCAAGACCCATGCACCATGTGATCAGTGCAGAAGGGGCTTGCAGCATTCTTCGGGATTTGAAAATCTTGCCCATAGTCTTCTTCTAGCAGCTGATTAATGAAGACTGTGAGTAAAAACATCATTAGGTGGGCATGGGAATGGACCCAATGGGGTTCCTGAGTGCCACATTCAAGAGAAGGTCTATGGTTTCAAATTTGTTTACTAATGAATTCCATTTATTTCAAATTTTTTTCCAGGAAAGAAGTATTGAATAACAGCTTGTTTCCAGATGCATCTGGAGTTGGGGGTGGCAGCTGTGATGGAGTATACAACACAGAAGGGTCAGTGGAAAATAAAACACTAAAAGGTGAAGTGTAATTAGAAAAAAAAAACAAGGTGCAAAGACAGTACAATTCAATACAATGAAGTGCAAGTTCAATACTTTTGTGGGTGTGAGCTCAAGTCAAGAAGATTAACAACACCCAGACTGTGCAAAGATGTAAGAATAGTCACTGCAGCACAATACTGTCTGGTACAAGTGTAATATAAATCAAGATGTGAACACATCCCTTGGTACAGACCAAGGGATGTGTAAAAATCAAGTGCTTTGAGCTTGCTTATGGTAATGTGCTTTCTTCTGTTTGCTGTTTGTTGGGGATTCTACTCTGTGATATTATTTGACTATTTAGTGATGCTCATTAATACAGTAATAAAATAGGTTAATTACATTGCCTGCTAATGTGTTTTATACTGTGATGTTGACACTTAAAGTATTATTGTGTTCACACACAAAGGGAGTAAGAGCTCATAGTCTATGCAGATCTTCCCTTTATTTTCAAGGCAAAATGAAACCTGCACACTAGTTGTTGAGTAGATGGGGTGCTACACCAATGATGGCTTGGTTAAGATCCGCCAAAAACATAACAGTTATTCCTCCTTGTGCATAGCAAAAGGAAAAAGTGTGCATCAGGTACGGTCACCAGTTTGGAGAAAAATACAGAACCTGAAAATCCATTTAAAAGCTTTTATTTGTGCAAATTATTTTTACCTTTTTGATGTTCCTTTCTCAATTAGATATATGCAAAATATAACAAGCTTTGTACTGCAAAAAACCCATGAAATACTGAGACTTATGTTGTGAAAAAGCACACAAAGGCACACATAAAAAAGGTTCGACCCTACCCCAGTCTAACAGCCAGCCACCACTGGCTCTATGATGTCCCATCTACAACTTTGTTGCAATGGGACCCGATAGCTACGGCTTTATGTTGACTGTACTTTGCGGTTGCCATAACACCATTTGGAACACTGTGAGTTTACATTGGGGGGCTTGTCAGAATTGCATACAGGTGCTTTTCTAGCTAATCCATTAGGCCACCTTGCCTTTAGGGTGGACTCACTGGTAGAATGCCTGAGGCTGTTTGACAGTCCCTCATGGACAGTTGTATAGACTATCTCTAAAACTGAGTGCAAAAGAGCAGATATAGATGCAGAGTTTGCGACTGATGACACCTTGAAGAGACATTAGTTGCATGTGATACTTTGGGACTATTGATTGCTTCAGGCTACAGATATTAGTCTTAGTCTGAGCAAATCCCCCATCAGGGACATTATACTATATGTGTTACACTTACTACATTTAGTAGGAGTACTCTCCTTTACAGTTGCAATATTTATTATGATTTGACTTCCCTCCTATATGCTGTGGATTTCCCACTGACCATATTTCGTTTTCCTCATTGCCCTATAAGCAGTCTCAAAACACTCTCTTACACCCCAGTAGCCATCATTACATTCACAGTCACACTACTAAAGTTTGGGAACTCCCAATGGAATGCTAAAATGTGGCTGCAAGTGGGAATTGGTCCCCCTTTTATCTTCATTTTACCCCCATAACTGATTTTATAGATAGCTACCTCAGAGCTACATATCCCTGTGGATCTTGGGGCAGGTGCCCAAGACTGGCTACTGGACTGTTGTTTTGGCAGTGGTGGAGCAGTTTGCAGTCCCACTGCCCTTACAGGCACCATCCCTGTTTTACAAAGCTACCCTTTTGTACCCATATGATAGAATGCATATACCAACGTAGGGAGATTGTGACTGGCAATACCCTGAAGGAACATGCAGTCAATAATGATACTCAAGCACTATCATTTGTTATGTGCCACAGGCTTTGGTCTGGGACAGCCCCCCCTCCTCCAGACCCTTGTATATGTTGCACTAACTGAATTTCTTTGGAGTACAGTACTTTATAGATGCTTCACATTGATTATGGTTTTCCTACCCTTCTGAATACTGTTGATTTTACTATTGCACTGATTTCATTCCCTTCACTGCCTTATAAGTAGTTTAGGAACACACCTCTACATCCTGCTATTCTCTGCTGCACATGCAGTCACACTGCAGTAGACTGGAAGCTTCCTCTGGAGCTCTAAAATGTGGCTACCAATGCAAATTGCTCCCCTTTTCATCCTCAATGTACCCACAATATAAACACTTTAATAGGCACCCCCGGAGTAGCCTTTCCTTCTGGGCTTTAATGTACCCGGATGGTAGTGCAGACATCCATCCATACCCATTTTTCCTCATACCATTATAGCAGGATGCCTCTCAACAAGAGGACTTCCCTCTAGGCTGGCTCAACCAGCCACCATGGTCCCATGAAAGACTCTTCCATTGGGATCCCAGTTTATGACACAGTTGCCTATAATAGCTTTTTTTGTTCTGTATCTGTATGTTCTGTTCTGTGTCAGTGTTTCAGTAGTGCTCTTATTTACCAGAATGATTTTCAGCTTGGTGGAGCTACTTCCCCTTAAAATCTAGTTCTACCACATTGGTCTGGTGGTTAGAGTTAATAAGGGTCTGCAGCAGGATACTGTGACATACCCTGTACTGTAGGTTGGTGGTGGGGGGTGGGTAGGCAGTGGGCTGGGAGGAGAGGAGTGGAGTAGAGCATAGTGAATGCTTACCCAGGTACCATTAGTATAATGGGAACATTTGCATTACATCTATGCTCATGGAATGTGAATGACTTTACTAATCCCATCAAAGGATCAAAGATCTTTGCTCATATCGATAAATTCAAGCCTGACCCGGTGAACTTTCAGGAATCCCACCTTACATCTTCAGAATATGAGAGGCTTACAAAGATGTATTTCTCTGTGGAATAATTTGCCTCCTATCAAGGAAGATGTGGAAGGGGAGTAACTATTCTGATATCATACCATACCCCATTTCACAAATATTTAATCTGGGCAAACCCCAAAGCCAATTTGATTAGTTCAGGGGATGCTACATGCCCAAGAGGTCACTCTGGAGAACATATATAGTACATCCCCCCCAGATGCTAATATCCCTACCTTAAAACATTTGCTGGACTGCATAGTCTCCTTAACAGTGGGACTCCTGCTTATGGCTGGCGATATCAATATTGTTTCAGACCCAGAGCTGGATAGTTCCAACCCACATCCTCCTAGACAACAAAGCTCCCCAAAGTTTTTAAGTGGTTCATACATGAGGTAGGATGGACAAATGTTTGGCATTCACTGCACCCTATAGCCTGTAATGATATGCATTATTTGTCAGGTCATTCCTCCTACTGTAAGATAGACCTTTGCTATACCCAGGTGGAACACCATTCCATCAGTCCAGAGTGGTGTAATGTACCCTAGGAGTAGAGACGCAGCAAAATTTTACTACACCCGCAAAGCTAACTCGAAGTACCCCACAACAAATTCATGTAGCACTATGTGAATTTTCCATTGAAAATTGGAAATTCACCTTTAATGGACTTAGCATTGTGGACTTCAAGTTAACTTCGAGTAATAGCTTGAGAAGATGAAGTTTGTAAGAAACAGCCAACAAATCACATGTTTGACTGTCTGCAGGTCACATGATGCAGGCAGGCAGTTAATTAGGCAGGAAGTCAGTGAACTAGTTTCACTTTCTCTTGCAGAAGGAGCTAGATAGAGTGTTTACTATGTGCTTTGGGCTACAATGCTACACAGTCAATAGTCAGATTTTCTGCTGTAGTTTTTTGATTCTTTTGTTTACATCTTCCTGAGTTGATCTGAAATCTTAGTTTTTTTAGTTACTTAGTTTTAGTTACTAATATTTTTACTTGTAGTACTTTTTAGTTCTGTTACTAGTAGTTTTTTGAGTTAGTTTAATAATTGCATTTAAGTTTTTTTAAGATGGACAGAGGTGGGCAAAGTGGTGGGAAGTGGGTGCCCCAAATGCATGGTGGCCTCGGGTGACCTATTCACCTCAGCTCAGGTAGTGTTTCTACATCCAGTGCTCCCCCCACAGCCAAATGTTTCCACTTGAAGGCAACCTGTTGTGTCTGAAGCAGCAGCAGCAGCTGCTGCTTCTCCGGAAATGAATGTTGCCATTGCCAGCCCTGCAGCACTGGTGGCTACCAGTGACCCCAAGCAGCACGAACAGCAGCATCCAGAATGACAGCAGCAGCAGCAGGAACAACAGCAGCAGCAGCTTGTTGCCCCTCCCTCAACTGCAGAAGAGCAGCCGACAATATCTAAAGCCCCCCCCCACTGCCTCTGCCTGGTCCTCCCCACAGCTTTCCAGTTTGGGATTTATTCATCTCCCTCCCCTGGTGACCCGACAGTTGTGAAATGCAAGCTGTGTGGAATGCGTGTTTGTTGTGGTCACAAGGGCAGCCACTTGGGCACAGGTGGGCAAAGAATTCACCTGTCAGTGCACCATCATGCCCAGTGGGAGGTGAAGATGCAGAAGATAGCAGCTGCTCCTGCAGTAGAAGAGGTGGCCGAAGAGAGAAGGTGTCAGTTTGTGTGGTGTCAATGCCAAAAGGAAAGGGCAGAACCAGTAGTGGCTCCTGCAGTTTCAGGCAAACCATTCCAAATTCTTGCCACACAGGCTGACCTAGCATTCCTATGTAGCAAGGTTGAAGCAGTGCGTAATGTTGTGCACCAAGCTTGCAAGCAGATGAACCGAATAGAGGCTTAGTAAGCAGAAATGATAAGCATGTTACACACGCTTACTGGTCAGCCCCAATGCCTCAGCCCCATAAAGAATTATAAAAGTTAACAAATCTACCCCCAAAAAACCTGTCCTCCACTATTCCTTGTTTTCTTAGTCAATATGTGTTTTTCATACAGACTAAGTATGTAATTTATTTTCAATTAATGTTTTCTTCCTGATGTTTATTTTGTTAAAGCAGCGGTGCAATAATCCTGTATTTCTTGACACTCGTGATTCTAAATCCCTTCCTCCCTTAAATCCCCCCCATTAGGCTTTCTGCAAAAGAAACTATTTTTGTCTTAGTATTTACTTTATTTTGTTTTCTAAAAGTCCTGTGGTCACCAGCTTTGCAGGCACTGCGTGCTTTCGTTTCATTTGAAACTGTGGCACCAAAATACCTGCTTCAATACACTTTTATTTACGTGGGTGGTGCAGTGCTGTTGTTTCACCTGTAATGAAAATGTACAGCGTCCACCATTTTGCCAACCCTCATATATTTAAAAAATAAAATTAAGTAAGTAAGAACTCAGAAAAACTGTGTTTCTGTTGCGGAAAGCATAATGGCGGTATAGGTTTGTGAGATGTGGGATTTAAATTAGAATTATGACTGTTTTCCTTAAATTTTATTAAAGCAGCAGTGTAATAATCTGCTGCCAATTCAGACCCATACTTTTGCATTATATTTTCAATCGGTCCTTATCTACTGATTGTATGATACCTTTCTTGCCACAATTTATTTTATTCTGCATTTCTCCATCTTTTTTTTTGCATCTGAAGCAATAAAAGTGCTCATTTTAATGTTACTCTTACCTTGTTTTCACCAGTATTCCCAGCTGTTTTTGAACAGCTACTGTTCCATAAGGTCATGGGGTACTGCCTGCTACATGCAACTTCATTTTAGTCACAGCAGAAATTATTTTAAATAGTTGATGTCCAGAAGCATGTGAGAAGCCTGAGGAAGACCTGGTTCACGGGCATGGCAGAGTAAAATTAGCACTCCAATTATTATCTCAGATGTGAAAAAAAGGAGTACAGCATACTTAAATTGTGGAAAGAAGGGTATCTTTCCTTCTTACTATATACACAATTTATTAGATAAGGACCAATGTAACATATGATAAAAAAGCATAGGTCAAAATGGTCACCGTTTTCTTGCACTGCTGCTTTTTTCATGCTATATTACTTTTTGGTTACAGTTTACTGTGTTAAAATGTTGTAGTATACGTTCCCACAACAACAATCTAAATACCGTTAAATTGCCTACCAGGACCCCCCCCCCCCAAAAAAAAAGACCTATCTTGTGAATGTCTCACTGTTTTGAGTGTCATGAAAAGTCCCGATGAAGAAAAAGGCCAGAAATGTGTCACAGTGTCCCAAGTGAGAGCATTGTCTGCTAATGCCTGCTGCTGCTGTTATCCCGCTGTTTTAATTTCATGAAAAGTCCTGATAAAGAATAAGAACATGAAAACATTTCCAGTAAAGTCACAAGTATTGCTTGATGCACCACTGAAAGGCTGCACATAGATCCAGAAATGTGTCACACAGTGTCCCAGGTGAGAACATTGCCTGCACTGATGCCTGCTGCTTCACTGAAGGTTGATGCCCTATGTGTGTGACTTCATACCACAATGGTGAGTTATTGTTTATCCCTCTGTCACAGGATCCAAGACAGCATGGGTTTACAACAGGAAGGTCCTGTCAAACTAGTCTCATAGATTTCTTTGACTGGGTAACCAGAGTGGTGGACCAAGGGGGAGCAGTTGATGTCGCCTACCTTGACTTCAGCAAAGCTTTTGATACTGTTCCATATAGAAGATTGATTAATAAGCTGGGTAGGCTCAGGGTGGGTCAGAAGTTGGTCAACTGGGTGGTAAACTGGTTGATGGGCAGAAAACAGAGAGTGGTGGTAAATGATATACAGTCAGAAGAGATGCAAGTCACAAGTGGTGTACCTCAGGGATCAGTTCTGGGGCTAGTCCTCTTCGATATCGTCGTCAGTGACATTGCAGATGGACTAGAGGGTAAGGTTTCTCTATTTGCAGATGACACCAAGATCTGGAACAGAGTAAATGATTCGGATGGGGTGGGCAGAATGAGAAGAGATCTGGATAAACTGGCAAAATGGTCAGAAGAGTGGCAACTGGGGTTTAACGCAAATAAGTGCAATATCATGCACATAGGGAACAGAAGCCCTGACGCCACCTATAGGCTGGGAGTGGAGTTGCTGGCAGGGAAGAAAGAGACTTGGGCATCATCATCACAGATGACCTGAAATCATCCAAGCAGACCACTAAAGGAGTATGTAAGGCTAGGGGGATGTTTGGGTGTATTAGTAGGGGTATGACAAGTCGTAAGAGGGAGGTAATAATCCTTCTTTACAAGACACTAGTTAGGCCCCTTCTGGAGTGCTGCATGCAGTACTGGGAGCCACACCTTCACAAGGATATTATCCAAATTGAGGCAGTCTAGAGAAGGGCAACTAAAATGGTGCAGGGACTGCATCAGAAAACATATGAGGACAGATTAACGGAGCTCAATATGTATGCCCTAGAGCAAAGGAGGGAGAGAGGTTGATATGATCGAAACATTCAAACACCTTAAGGACATTAACAAGAAGAAAGAGTCTAACATGTTTCAATTTAAGAAAAATAGCAGGAGAAGAGGACACAGCATGAGATTAGAGGGAGGCCGATTAAGGGGTACTGTGAGGAGTTCTTTTTCACAGAAAGGGTGGTGGATGCAAGGAACGGCCTACCTCAGGAGGTGGTGGATATCAGTACAGTGCAGGGCTTCAAACAGGCATGGGACAGGCATAAGGGAGCAATAAAGATAGTACGAATAGATAGGCCACTGACAGAGTACAGGCCTATGGCACATTCATAAGGTAGAAAAAATGGGCAGACTGGATGGGCCTTGCGTTCCTTATCTACTGTCAACTTCTATGCCTCTATGTTTCTATGTAAGCTTATAAACCACATACAATGTATCTGAACATTTATCTTTAATTAAACAAAATCATTGCAGCCAGAGTAAAACAAAGGTAAATTACAGGGTACCCTGACTACTGTATGATGCAGTAAAAATATATTGGATATTTTGTTTTATATTTTTTAGTAATCGGGAAAGGCCCACCAGCTACAAGTGCCTGTTTTCAGGGGTAACCCAGGAGCAGTAGGGAGGTTAAGTGACTTGCTCAAAGTTACACAGTATGTAAGTGGATATTGTGGGAATCAAACCCAGTTCTGTTAGATGTAGCCAGTTCATATACTGTTTGTTACTCTAACCTCTAGGCTATACTGCCAGCCCCAATGAACCCCAGATTTAATGTTTTAATATGTAATTTCAAAAATAGTGTACAGTACCTACAGTGCAAATTATGAACATTAAACACTTTAACAACATTTTACTAAAACTCAGTTATTTGCCACTCTATCTGCTTATTTTGTCTTGCACCAAAGTGAGTGAATAGCTTACAGAGCACTGTAAACAGCTGTGGATCATGGTTCATTATTCTACATCCACAAACAGAAAAATTTGTTTATTCTGGATTTATTTAATAATGATTTGCTGTGGCTCACTAAATTGCATCTATTTAGCACTGTGTGAGGCAGATGTTTTTAAATTTTGGAAGATAGGCAACACACTATCAGTTTTGTATTCATTTTAGTAACATAAACTTTTCTTTATGTTTAAAACATATTCAAATTGAAGTGTATTCATTTAACAGTTTATGCTGACTAATACATGCTTCAGAAAATAGTAAAAGATTTATTGTGAAGCACTGAGGGTCTATAGTGGAATTCCTACAATTTCCCCGAAATTTTTGCAAAAAATCTCTGCAATTTTGGATAACTTTTTCTGTAATTTTCCAGTGGCCCTGGCTATGATGATCACATTCACATACCTTACATGTGTTCTGACTTCCAATGTGGTACTGAAACATTTAAATTTTATTCAGAGGGTGGGGGGTGACTGCTGTGGTTGACTGAATTATAAGCAATTCTCATTACTGTTCTTTTGTTTTTTCATTCTCTGGTCATAGCACACATGTGTTCTGCATGTTTCTGTTTGGTGATGACTTTAGCTGTACAGAAAATGTCAAGCCATGAAAAGTAAATATTTTTTTTTTGGGTGGGAGTCATCATTGGAAAACAACTTTCATTAATGTTTTTGTCTTCCTTCCAGGTCTTCAGCATATCCAAACTGTTGTCTGCCTTCAGATTGGAAGATACCACTGATGCCAGTCCATGGCACCTTGATGTTACCTGAAAACAGATGAAGAAGAAATTGTTAGGAGTTCATTGCAGTACCACATTCAGTTCCCAGTGTGGCTGCCCCTGTCTTCTGTTACATCCAGCTTTAAATTCACAGCTATTAGTAAACTCCTATAAGAAACAAGTTTAGTGACTGACACATACTGGCCCACTGTCTTACATTACATCATGAGTTTTCATGACCAGGATAACACGTTGTACAATCCTTGCATACTGATGTATGCCTGTCCCATCTGTGTTGAAAAAAAGATATTATCTGACCTGTATGTCACCACTGTTTAATGCTTCACACTGGTGGAAAACAAGAAAAAAAAAAAAAAAGGAAAGCGGAAATAAGACTGATACTTACCTAAGTTTGTAACATGAAATGCAGTTGCTTGCTGTATTTGGACTCTGAACCCACTGAAGTTATTAGTTGTTTTCTATTCTGCGCTGCTCATGTGATCATTCAAGTAATAGTGACCTGGCCTAGTCCGTCCTGACCTGACTTGTTGCAATTAATTGCTACCTCATGTAGTAGACCCTGTTTACAAAAGATTTTCACCACAGGCATGAATTCTTGAAAGTGTTTTGTGGTTAGGTCCTGCTCAGAGCAGTCAGTGTATGTTTTATTCAGGTATCATATTTTAAATTTTTTTTTTTTTTTTTGCAAATAAATTTATTTTATTTTATAGATTAAACAATACAACATCATTCACATCTTATGAAATAAAACTGTAACAAAATAAATAATACAGCGGTAGTCCCTTGACCGTATTAAATAGTATGAAGTATATAATATATAACCCATTTGAAGAAGGGTACCACCACCCTAGTCCCCTACCCTCCCCCCTTCCCTCCTCCCTAGGCAGCAACTTGTAGATAAAGTAAACTTATGGACTTGTAAATCCAAGACTAGCTTTCCTCGGTTATAAACCTCCACCATAAAGTACACTCAACAGCCCAGGTTAAACATTCCTTAACCCTCAGCTCTCTGGTTATTATTCTACTACGTAGTATATAATTATTGAGGTAAGCTAATAATAGTTGGAACTGGTAATAGTTAAATCTAAATAGAATCGAAGAGCTCTAGCCAATTTTATAGTATAACCTGGACAAAAATACTACATATATAAGAAAGGCTACCAAAGAATTATAGGGAGGGGTCACAACTTGTTAATAGCCATATCTATCTTTCAAAAGATTTAAGAAGCTGTCCCAGACATGGTTAAATTTCTCTACCGTCCTATAAAAAATTGCAGCGAACCTTTCTGCATTTAAAGCAGTAAGGAATTCATTCCACCATTCCTTGTATGTTGGAAGATGGTCGCTGTTCCAATAGCGAAGCAGAAGCAGCTTCATCACTTGTGCTACTAATGCTAATTGGTATCTAAGATGTTTCCTTATGTTTTGCTGGAACCAATATTTGAAATTAAAGTGAGAAATGTTAGCTTTTGGAAATGTGAGGCACTCAGCATCTTCTGGTGTCAAACAGGATCATATGTCAGTGATGTTGTTACCAGCTGAACTAAACAATCATTCTGAAGAGATGCTAGTTGGAGAGCAATTCATGCTCTTCATTGCAATGTTTACTAAAGCAGGCCACATATTTTGTTTGGATTTCCAGTACTGCAAAGGATCAGCATTCCAGCTGATATTGGGCTCTGCAAGGTACATTTCAACAATGGTTTGTGCTGAGGCTGTGTTACAAGAGGCAGATGAAGAATATGTTATAATTACATCTTCTAAGTGACTTCAGAGACATGAAGATGAACCAAGTGACTTTCGGACAGTGCTATGCTTGACTGGTGGTGAAGAAGAAGATTCATCTGCAGTGGCTGAGGAGGAAGAGGGAGAACATGCTGCAATAGTAGAGGATGGGCCACCTGATGCTGTGCTGAGCCATGAAGGAGATTCTGAATGTGGTGCTGCTGTTGTATTCTGTTCCATGACAGCACGCACCTCATCAATTATTTCTTGCTTGTTTATCTCGAAACAAGTGTCATCATCATCACTCAATAGTTGCTTTGATTTATATCATGTGTCCAAGATTGTAATAAACAGAATGAAGCATTTTACATAGTTTGCCATCTTCTTCAACTTTTTTGATCATACGTCTCGTTAGATCTTATTGCATTCTGGGGGGCAACCTGCTTGTGTCAGCAGCACCACTGGCAGCCTGTGTGATCATGGAAGTGTCTTGCTTGTCTAACTTTTCCCTAATCAGATTCAATCTGAATTTTAAAATTTTTATCAGGGGTATAACCTGGCTGAGAGTTGCTGTGTTTGCACTAACCTCCCAGGTGCTTTCCTCAAATGGCTGGAGCAGGAAAATTAGAAACTCCAGCATAGCCCACTGTGGTGGAGTAATATTGACATCTGCATCACCAATTATATTTTCTAAGGTGTACTGCCTGACAGCTTTCTTTTGTTCCAGCAGCCTTTGAAACATATAAAAGGTCGAATTCTATCAAGTAGAATTGTCTTGGATCAATCTGTGCAAATGTAAACCGTGCTTCTGAAGTATTTTTCTCAAACAAGTGACAGGCTTTTCTTGAGTTACTGAAATGAGTGCATATTCTTTTAGCAGTGCTAACAAGAGCCTTAATCTCCCTGTCATCATTGAGAAAATGGTGAACTATTAAATTTAAGCAATGCGCAAAGCAACGGATGTGAACAAAGTCACCCCCCAAAGCCTTCCTTATGTTGGATCCATTATCTACAACTATAAAGCCAGCTGACAGTCCCTGTGAATTGAGTCATTGCTGTATTGGTTTTTGGAGCTCTTCACTGATGTTGAATGAGGCATTTTCAGAAGGAAAATAAAACATTCTTAGAACAGCAAACTGCGATGCTTCACTGTTCCCAGTCCCATGTGAATTATCAAAACATGCCCAATGTGCAGTGATAGACATGAAGGGTTCAGGCTGACAGCGCATCCAGATATATGTTGCGAGATGCACCACCTTCTCAACAGCATTGCATAAAACGCGTCTTAATTTTTTACATATGACAATGTAAAGATCTGAAATCCCTGTTGTCAAGAAGTATTTCCATTATGCTATACTATATTGAGGCTTGAGTTACTCAAGCAGCCATTATGGGCTGCATATTCAAAAGGGTTGCACCATGCACAATAGGGTTGCACCTGCACAAGTCCGAAATTGCGCCATTCTGCCATATTCAGCAGGAGGCAGTTGCGCCCCCCCCAAGTCAAACTGAGCAACAGCGCAATGCTAATGAAGGCATGCTGAACCAGAGGGGGAGGAACCATGCATAAACTGCACAGCCTGATATTCAGCGGGCTGTGCAGAGTTGTGCAGGTGCAACCCCCAACCTGTGCCTGCACAACTTTGAGCAAAAAAAAAGGAGTAAGTCAAGGACCACCCACAGGTGAGCTGCCACATTGAAAGGCACAACACAGCAGCTGCCACCTGTGGGTGGCCCTCAATGTACTCCGTGTGCCCCCCTGCAGCCCAATCGCAGGCATATAGTAACCCCCTACACCCGACTGGCCCGATCGCGGGCATAAATTAAAAAATCCCCCCACCCCCCCGACTGGCCCAATCGCGGGCATAAGTTAAACCGCCCCAACCCCGACTGGCCCGATCGTGGGCATAAGTGACAATAAACCCCACACCCCACTAGCCTGATCGCGGGCAGCAAAGATTTCAAACCCCCCCAAGGACATATCCCTGGTGGTCCAGTGGACCGTGAAGCTCAATCGCGGGCAGCAAAGTGTTCAAACCCCACCAAGGACCACCTACCCTGGTGATCTAGTGGCCCCTCACCACACTCACCCATGAAGCCCCACCACCCCACTCCCCCACAGTCAGCCGGCGGGCGGCAGCATCCCACCTGCCTGCCACCCCGCCCCCCACCGACTGACTGCCGGCGGATTCTGCGCCCAGTGGTTCAGAGCAAGAGTCAATGGGCGCAGCCCATACCGCACTAAGGCAAGTTCAGGCATGCCCATACATACATAAGGTAGTCCAGATATGTGAATGAATTCATTCATTATCTGACTCGCCTTTGTACGGTATGGACTGCATGCCCATTGGCTCTTGCTCTGAACCATTGGCGGTAGCCCTACCGGCTGTCAGTCGGCGGGCGGGCGGGATGGTGTGGTGATGCTGCCACCCGCTGGCTGATGGGGGAGCAGCATGGTGGGGCTTCAAGGGTGGTTGGGGTGGGGCCACTAGATCACCTGGGTAGGTGGTCCTTGGGGTTTGAACACTTTGCTGCCCGCGATCGGGCTTCACGGTCCACTGGACCACCAGGGATATGTCCTTGGGGGTTGAAATCTTTGCTGCCCATGATCGGGCGTAGGGGTGGGGTTTATTGTCACTTATGCCCACGATCGGGCCAGTCGAGGGGTTGGGGGTTAATCTTATGCCCACGATTGGGCCAATCGGGGTGGGAGGATTTTTATCTTATGCCCATGATCGGGCTGCAGGGGGCGTCGGTCCCCGACGGCTGCTGCCTGGCAGGGCGCCAGGCACAAGTCCTCGGGGATCGGTTCACCTGCATGATAATGGCATGCAAATGGGGCCATAAATAGATGCAAATCACCCCCCCTGCACCTTGCATGAATTATGGCCCCATTTGCATGTCACCTTTTGAATATTGGAAATTTGCGCATGGCGCAATAGAACTTGTGCCACCGCATCTTGAATGCTCCACTCTGACCACTTGTGATGGCACAAGTTCCACTGCGCCATGCACAGTGGCTGTGGCCGGGGAGTGATATTCAAAAGAATTGCTCAATAGCGCAACTCCATTGAATATCACCCCTGGCCGCACCCCTGCACAACTATTTTGTGCAGTGCAAGGGCTTGCGCCACAGAATAGCGCAGTTTGAATATACAGCCCTATATGTTCAACCACATTAAATGGTAGCAAATCAACAGCTATCATTTCTGAAATTTTTTTGGGTTATTGTAACAGTGTCAGGGTGAGTCGAGGCATATTTGGCTTTACACCGCTATGTTTCTGAGATGGTAAGCTGTCTCCTTGAAGGAGGAGGGCTTTTGAACACATGGTTGCTATCAGTAACAGTAGGAGGAGTCCTTCAAATGGCAGGAGTGGTGGTGGAGGCGTTTCTGTAGTGCTGTGGGTGCTGCCACTGCTTTCATCAATGGGAGTCACCCCTGAGTGTAGTGAGCTATCACTTTCACTTTCACTTTGAGACTCACAACTGGACTTCTTAGTAATGTTGTGACATCTGTCTAGGTGGCTTTTCAGTGCTGAAGTTTCCAGTGCTGCTTTCTTTTTAACCCTGCTGATTAGCCATTTACAATTAGTGCATATTGTGGTAGCCTGTGACAATGGTGACCGCAATTGAGCACTTTCAAAAAAGAGCTACTGAATTGCGGCACCTGTCCACAGGGCTACCAGGCAGGGAGGGTGACCAGAGGTGGGGTTGTGTGAATATAGTGACAGGATGTCACTATATGTACATGCGCGCAGTGGGGAGCTGCATTCTGAGTGACGGGAGAGAGGGTATATGAGGCATAGGGCAGTGGTGGGCTGCTGAGCTGGCCCTATGGCATAGTGGGTAGGTGGTTGGCAGTCTACAGTTGCGATGCTGCCAGGTTCAGTTCTGGGTGCGAGTTCATTTTGCTGCACAGGGCCATGATTTTTTTTGGATTTTGCACCCCCCCATACATGCACCCTCCTGGAGTTGAGAATCCTTTAGTAGGGGGTTGCAGGGAGCACAGCTCCCCACATAACCTAAGTCCCCAGCACCCTTTTGCCATGTGCCAGGTGTGTACATTGCCAAAATCTATTTTTGGTGATGTACACTTGCCCTAACGGAGATCGCCTTTCCGCAGTCACCATTATGACATGGAACCCATGTTGCTACCAACTCATTGGAAACACTAATGGAGAAGTATGACTAAACAAAGGATTATATTTTTTCATCTTTTTTCCCAGGAAGGCACAGCACCTCGGTCACCTTTTCAGGGCCCCCCCCGGATTTTTCTTGGGCCTGTTCCTCTTGTGGTTTATTCCCACTGCCGCTCAACAGCCAAAACATTTCTGCCTGTTTCTTCCTCATCTGCAGTTTCCATACCCTCCAGTAAACCTCGTGCTGCCTGATCATTCTCTTCATCTTTATTATTGCCATCGTCAGGTTTAACCGCAGAAGAATTGGATGAGGGACTGGCAGTAGCAAAGTATGCAATTGTTCCATACCATTGGGTGCCTCTGTAGGTGGTACCCACCACACCTTTAGTTTTTTTAACTACATAAATTCTGTTTTTACTTGTGACTGATGATGATCTGAGACATTCACCTTTTTTTGATTCAAGCATTCACTTGGAATATGAAACCTTAGACGTGGAAAAATCACTTTTTGGGGTTTGATTTTGTTTTCACTTTTCAGACTGATTGCTGTCTTTTGCAGTGCCACTGCCTACCTGAGAAATAGAATGTGCCTCATCAACACTTTGATCCATTTTTTATTAGTATTCTAACCTGTAGCAAAAGATCCCTCTAACTAACTTAATGTCCTTCTGATGACTCCCACCCACAGGCCAGGGACAAACTCATGACTGTACACAGTACACCGACAGCACTGCAGTCTACCACCACTTCCTTCCAAGATTACTGGACTAACTCCTACAATACAGTTAGTTAATGTTAAGTGACCAAATTCAGCAACTGAAGTGTGCCTCAGAATTTGAATTGGAGATGCAGACACATCTGGTGCATAGCCGCATGCAACTCAGTCCCACACTGGGGTTGGTTAATGCTTATACATAATGTAATGCAATATACTATAAAACTAATGATAACAAGGAGGAATAATGGGGAATGAGTGATGATGATGATGACACTTGTGTGTGCAGTAACTGTACTTTACTTGTGTTGTACTGTAAACAGCCTGCCAAAAATCATGAAGTCAGATTGTCCCCAGTGCCACCAACAGCCAGCAGCACAGGCTGATCAGCTTGTATGTTGTTTGTCTGAACAGTATTTTTTTTAATACATGAAATCATGAATGAACATTAACAAGTGATTGTGATTCATGATTGGATGGCACAAGTCAAAGATTTATTTTGCCACCGTATTTTGCAACCATTAATATACAAGTTAGCCAGCCTGGGAGTGGGTCCCAAGATGACATCCTGGGTAAAGAATTGGCTGGAGAATAGGACACAGAGAGTAACAGTAAATGGAGTCCACTCTGAAGAAAGGGGGGTTACTAGTGGGTTACTGCAGGGTTCAGTATTAGGACTGGTCCTCTTCAATGTCTTGATAAGCGACATTGCAGAGGGACTGGAAGGAAAAGTATATCTCTTTGCAGATGACACAAAGATCAGCAACAGAGTTGATGCACAAGGTGGGGTGGAAAGGATGAGAAGGAACTTGGCAAGGTTAGAGGAATGGTCAAATGTAAGGCAGCTTAGATTCAGTGCTAAGAAGTGCAAGGTAATGCACCTGGAAAATCAAAACCCAGGGGAAGAGTACACAATCGGGGGTGAGATACTAACAACAACAAAAATGGAAAGGGACCTGGGGATAGTCATATCAGATGATGTAAAGATGGGCAAGCAATGTGAGAGGGCAGCACGGAGGGCTGGGGGGATACTGGGATGCATAGGGAGAGGCATCACCAGTAGAAAACAGGAAGTTATTATCCCTCTGTACAGACAGCTGGTGAGACCCCATCTGGAGTACTGTGTGCAGTTCTGGAGACCCAATCTCCACAAAGACATAGACAGGATGGAAGCTGTCCAGAGGAGGCCAACTAAAATGGTGCAGGATCTGCTCCAGAAGACATATGAAGAGAGACTTAAGGAGCTTAATAGGTATAGCCTCGAGGAAAGGAGGGAGAGGGGGGACATGATAGAAACTTTCAAGTACCTCAAGGGAATCAACAAAGTCCAAGAGGGTAGCATCTTTCAAAAAAAGAGGTGTGCATGAACAAGGGGGCACAATTTGAAGATGGGGGTTGCTGCTCAGAGATAATTTAAGGAAGTATTTTTTCACAGAAAGGGTTGTGGATGCATGGAATGGCCTTCTGGAGGAGGTTGTGGAGTCAAAAACAATAGTTGAATTCAAGCATGCATGGGACAGTCATAAGGCAATTCTTGGGGGTGGGGGTAGGAAGAAGTAGGCTGCTGGTTAACTAGGATCTGCAGCTTATCCATTAGGTTGGGAAATTGGCAGACTGGATGGGCCAAGTGGTCCTTATCTGCCGTCAAATTCTATGTTTCTATGTTTCTATGCCCTTGCCCTGTACACACAGCCACACTGAAGAAAGGAAAAGAAATTTTATTTGGGATTTCTGGGACTGTTACATTTATCATGGGCCACCATGCAGTTTCTGTCTCTCTCCCCTCTGGACGTCACAAGTCATAGATTTATTTTGCCATCCTGCTGCCCTTGCCCTGTACAAACAGCCACATTGAAGCCAGGAAAAAAGGCATTTATTTGGGATTTCTGGGACTATTACATTTATCATGCCCCCATGAGTCTCTCTCTCTCTCTCTCCCTATGGACATCTAAGTCATGGATTTATTTTGCCACCCTGCTGCCCTTGCTCTGTATACACAGCCACATTAAATCCTGGAAAATAAATTGTATTTGGGATTTCTGGGACTGGTACATTTTTCATGGCCCCCTACAATCTCTCTTTCTCTCTCTCTCTCTCTCTCTCTCTTCTCTCTGGACAACACAAGTCATAAATTTATTTTGCCACCCTGCTGCACTTGCCCTGTACAGACAGCCACACTAAAGCCAGGAAAAAAATTATTTGGGATTTCTGGGACTGTTACATTGACCTTCAACCCCCTTGCAGTCCCTCTCTCTTTCCCCTCTGGATGAGATCATGAATGAATGTTAACAAGTGATTGTTATTTGTAATTGGATGGCAAAAGTCAGAGATTTATTTTTCCACCCTGCTGCCCTTGCCTTGTACACACAGCCACACTGAAACCAGAAAAAAAATTTAGATTTTATGGATCTGTAAAATTTCTCTTGGACCCCTAGTAGTCTCTCCCTCTCTCCTCTGGATCAGGAATGGCACAAGTCAAAGATTTTACCAGCTTGCCCTTTCTCATATACACAGCTACACTGACTGAGGCCAAGAAAAGAAAATACTTTCATTCTGGAATTTCTCTAACTGCAAAATCTCTCTTGGGCCCCCAGTATTCTCTTTCTCTCTCTCTCTCTCTCTCTCCTCTGGATCTGGAATGGCACAAGTCAAAGATATTGCCATTCTGACCTTGCTTATACATACAGTCACACAGTACTACCACACTGCCTTAGTTTGCATCTGCCTGGCAGCCAACCAGGCCACCACTATCTCTCCAGTCCCGACTCCCCAAACTGCCTTCGCCCAGCCCCAATGATCAATTTCTCTCCACCTCCTGTCTCTCACTCTCCCTAATTTCTTCTCTTACCTCCCCTCTGTCTCAAATATTGCTGGTGTTTTTTGGGGAGGTTTGGACACCTCTGCTTGGTGACTCTCTCTCTGTGGCTGCCTGGCTCTGCTGAGTGCAGCTCCTGATCCTCTGGTCCTCCTCTCTCGTCTGTGGCTGTGTTGAGCACTGAGTGTGGTTACATCCTGTGAGTGTGTCACATGTCCTTCTATTGACTGGTGCCAGCCGCCAGTTCATGCTGACGGCATCCCCATGGCAACAGACAACAAAATTGTAGAAACGGCATCTCCACGGACCCAGAACAGAACTTCTATGGTGCAGTCTGTATTTATCCTGGTCTATGGATTGCAGGTTCATTCTATGGGTCCAGATCTCCCACAGAACAGTCCGCCCAGCCCTACTTAGTGCAGTAGGAACATGATGAGCATTGGCGGTGGGCAGTTTAAAAATAGTAGCTTTATACTTTGCATCTTCTTCATTAGTAATTATTGCTCCCAAATTCATCTCGTTGGTGTTAACCATGCATTGGAGTTACAGTTTAGAGATGATACCAGGATATTAAATAGGAATGGTCCCAGGATCTATCTTTGGGGAACACCACTGGGCACAAAGGACCAGTTGGACATATGGCCCTTTATATACATGCGTTGTTTTCTGTTGTGCAGCCATCCTGTGATCCATCTAATGACATCCCTTGCTATGCCTATTTCCCCCAGAGTATTAATCAATTCCTGTTCTGACACAGTGTCAAAAGCTTTTTCAGAATCAAAATATATAATACATCCACTAGATTTTTATCAAGGACAGCACTCATTGGATCAGAAAATGAGAGCAAGTTTGTTAGACATGACCTTTCCCTTGTGAAACCATGCTGGCTAATGTCCATATACCCTTTTTCCTGGATGTGTTTTTCAATATGGTCTTTAATAATGGATTCTAAAACCTTACTCAAAATACTAGTTAAAGCAGCAGTACTACGAAAAAAAAACTACGCTTTGTTGACAGTTTATTCCCTGTACCCTGCTAATCATGTACCTGGTGATCTTTCTCACTGGCATTGTAGTATCGCCGAGTAATTTGCTTGGTTATTCTCTGCTTTTGTTTACATTTCTGCCACTAAGCATGTTGCACTGGAACCCCCTCTGCTGCCGACTGCACATGTGAATGACTTGCAGGGACATCGGGAATGGTCAGCAGAGGGTTCCTTTGCTGTTGTCAGAAGATGTGAAGTCACCTGTAGAAAAAGTGCAGCTGAAAATTAGTCAGCCGCCATATTTGTTGTTGAGGAGGGCAACTAAAATGGTGCAGGATCTGCACCAGAAGACATATGAAGAGAGACTTAAGGAGCTTAATATGTATAGCCTCAAGGAAAGGAGGGAGGGGGGACATGATAGAAACTTTCAAGTACCTCAAGGGAATCAACAAAGTCCAAGAGGGTAGCATCTTTCAAAAAAAGAGGTGTGCAAGATTAAGGGGGCACATTTTGAAGACAGAGGAGGGGCAGCTCAGAGGTAATTTAAGGAAGTATTTTTTCACGGAGAGGGTTGTGGATGCATGGAACGGCCTTCCGGAGGAGGTTGTGGAGTCAATAACAGTGGTGGAATTCAAGCATGCATGGGACAGTCATAAGGCAATTCTAGGGGGTTGGGGTAGGAAGAAGTAGGCTGCTGGTTAACTAGGATCTGCAGCTTATCCATTAGGTAGGGAAATAGCCAGACTGGGTGGGCCAAGCAGTCCTTATCTGCCGTCAAATTCTATGTTTCTATCTATGTATAACTTTCAATTTCTATATCTACTTCTACCATGTTATGGTCACTCCCTAGCAAGGGCTCCCTAACCATGCACCTCTTAATTTGTTCCCCCATATTACTAAATATCACACTGAGTACACTAGAACTTCTTATATTTTACACTACATAATACTCTGAGGCTAGTTCATCTAGAACTTCTAAAAAAGCTACCTCCATTGAAGAAGAGGGGAGCCCAGATTTCCAGTTGATCCCTGTGAAGTTGAAATCTCCAAAAAGCAACAATTGCTTGGATGGATCCAGCTTTCCTATTTGGGATAAAAACTCCAGTGTTTTCTCAGAGTTCAGAGAGGGCAGTCTAAAATATACCCCTATTATAATCTGTTTCCATTTAGGGGGGATTATAGGTACTAAAAGTTGTTTGTATTCAGAATCTTTTACAGTATCTAGTTCATATGCTTCAATGCCATTATGAACATAAAGGCCCAGATATTCAAACTGCACCAGTTTGTGGCTCAAGCCTGTGCGCCACTCAAAATAGCTGTGCAGGGGTGTGGCCAGGGTGATATTCAATGGAGTTGACTATGGCACAACTACTTTGAATATCGCCCCCTAGCCACCCCCACTGTGCATGGTGCAGTGGAACTGTGCCAGCGCAAGTGATCAGAGTGGAGCATTGAGATGCGGTGGCGCAAGTTCCATTGCACCACACACAGCACCTGCGATATTCAAAGGGTGACATGCAAATGGGGCCATAATTTATGCAAGGTGCACGGGGGGCCATTTGCATCTGATTACAGCCCCATTTGCATGCCATTAGCATGCAGGTGCACTGATCCCTGACGACTTGCGCCTGGCAGTCTGCCAGGCAGCAGCCGTTGGGGACTGATGCCCCCTGCAGCCCGATCACGGGACGTCCTATAAGGGACAAAGAATGTCTCCTATCCCTGGTGGTCCAGTGGACTGCGATTAGCCCGATCGCGGGCATAACTGTATTAACCCCCCTCGAGTAGCCCGACCACTGGCATAACAGTTTCCCCAAGTAGCCAGATCACAGGCATAACAGTATCCCCATTAGCCCGATCGCGGACATCAGTATCCCCCACAAAGTCCAATATCCTGGTGGTCCAGTGGACCAAACAGAGCCGATTGCAGGCAGCATTCCTCGCCCCAAGTCCAAAATCCCTGGTGATCTAGCGGACCCCCACCCCACCGCCCGGCAGAGCCGCACCCACGCCACACCGTCAGCGGTAGGCGGCAGCACCACCCGCCTGCCACCCCACCGCCGCCCGACCGAGCAGCTCGGTATGGCTGCACGCTCATTGGTTCAGAGCATGAGCCAATGGGTATGTACCCATACCGTCTGAATTAATCCAGATATATGAATTAATTCATTCACATATCTGGACTGACTAATATGGCATGGGCTGCATGCCCGTGGCTCATGCTCTGAACCAATAGGCGTGCAGCCACCTGGCAGTCGGCCGCGGGCGGTGAATGGCAGATGAGTGGTGCTGACCGCCCGCCAGCGACTGGGGGGCAGGGTGGTGGGGCCGTGGTGAGCCAGAGGTAGAGGTCACGCTAGAATCACCAGGGACCCAGACAAAGCGAAAAATGCTGCCCGTGATCAGGATCTGTTTGGTCACTGAACCTCCAGAGATATTGAACTTTAGAGATAACTGATCATGCCCGACAGCTAATGGGGAATGTTACATTTATGTCCGCGACTGGACTAATGAGAGGATACTGACTATGCCCGCAACCGAGCTACTCGGGAATGTTAATTATGTCATAATCCGGCTATCGAGGGACTCTATTATGCCCATGATCGGGCTACTCGGGGGTACAGTTATGCTCTTGATTGGGGTAATCGCGGTCACTGGCCACCTAGGGATATTGGACTTGGGGTGGATACTGATGCCCATGATCGGAGCATGGAGGGCGCCACCTGGTGCAGCGGGAACAGGTGATGGCCACCCACAGGTGGCAGCTGCTGTGTTGTGTCCTGCAATGTGGCAGCTCACCTGTGAGTGGCCCTCAGCTTGTTCCTTTTTTTTGTAACTTTGTGCAGGCGAAGGTAGGGGTTGCCCCTGCATAACCCTGCATGGCCCGGGCTGAATATTGGGCTGTGCAGTTTATGCATGGGCACGCCCCACCTACCTGTGCTTGCATACATTACTGATGCACCCTGGCGCATCGGGATTTGTGCGGCGCACTTTTCCCTTTTAAATATCGCACCGGGGCGCATCAGTGAGTTGTGCATGGTGCAACACCGTTGTGCCACGTGCAGCTCTTTTGAATATCTGGGCCAAAATGCCACCCCTCCTCCATGTCTTCCACCTCTATCACATCTAAACACCTGGTAGCCATTTATGTTTGTCCCCCAATCATTGTTTTTCCATCATATTTCCGTTATGGCGCACAATGCAATAATATCTTTATTTAGTATTAACTCCAACTCATCCTTTTTATTGTTTAAATTGTGGGCATTTAGCAACAGCAAGGTCCAGTCAGTAGATGCAGATGGTTTATGCTCCTTTTTGTTCTACTGTTTGTGCCTAGTTCCACCTCCCCGCTTAACTAGTTTAAAATGTCTGATATCTCGGCATTGAATCTGTTGGCCAACACTCTAGTTCCATTTATGTTTAAATGAAGTCCATCTACAGCATACAAGTGGAGGGCTTTTTTAAATCTATGCCAATGTCCCATAAATTCAAAACTTCTCATGTAAACACCATCTTTTTAACCAACTGTTGAACTGCGTTATATCCCTTGTTTTTTGTCTACCTGCCATCAGGACAGGTAGGACCTCTGATACAATTAATGAAAATTTTAATTCTTGAAGTTCCCTACCAACTTATTCAAAGTTCCTTTGCATTTCAGTAAGATTGCCCTTGCCAATGTCACTAGTTCCTATATGAATAAAAACTGGGAGGTCACCAGTATTTTCTAAAAGTCCTGGAAGTAGTTTTTTAACATCGGCTATCCTTACCCCAGGTAGGCAGGATAATGTGACCTGTTCCTTCCTATTGTTATATACTATCCTGTTGGCTGCCCTCAGCATAGAGCCTCCTATACTTACTATATCCTTATGTTAACTAGGAGGCTTTTTAGTACTTCTTTGTAGAGCTCCATGTTGAGGTTCATTAGGGCAATTCTCAATAGATTCTGCCCCCCCCCCTTAATTATGTTCTCATCCTATTTGATTGTTTAAGCTGGTGGGATCATCATATCTTTTGTTGGCGGATGATACAGTTTTATCACAACTGGTTATGCGCGGGACAAATGGAGGATTAGATTTCTGACTAGGAGTGGAATCTTCTGGCTCCAAAATTTCATACCAATTTGATAGGGCTAATGGGGTTTCCTTGTCCTGCCTTCGTTTGCTTGGCCCTCTCTCAACAGTGTACCAATTGTTTTCATTGAGAGTTATAGACTCAAGAGTTGAATCATCTATCCTTTCTTTCCTTTCTTCACATGGGCCTTTATTAACTTGCTTTATCAGTAGTTCTTTTTCCTTTTCTTCTATCATAGTTTTAGTTTTTTGGACAAACTTTGCAATTTCATTTACGTCTGTTTGTACCTCCATATTTTGTTGAAGATTGCTTAATTTTCCCTCTAGTGCTTTTATATAGACACAATTATTGCACTCCTGTCCATCCATATGATCTTTCTATCCCTTCATGACATAGCCTGTACAGGAGTACCACTCGAGTATATCACTTTCTGCATTAATATCTTGTCCTCTTTCTCTGCCTACCTGAAATGCATTCCTCCTGGTCCCATTCCCCTGTTTCCCAGATGACACGGCAAACACAGCTAAAGCCTTAGCTGTGTCACCTTTGCTGGGCTCGCTGGTGCTGGGATCACTGGTGCTTGCCATGTCTCTGCATTCAAGGGAATAAGAACTAGAAGTCCCCTGGACTTCCTGCTTCCGGTCCCTCACTACAAGTCTAAGATTAAAATTATGACCCAGGGGTTTTGTCTGCCCCTAAAAGGTAAGGCAAGAGCCCCACACCAGTATAAAACTTCAAATTCAGTGCCCAGCTAAGAATTGCTGCAGATATTTGTGATTCCCAAGTGGACTATGGTGTTGCCTAGCAACCATATACACAGTATCCACTCGGCAGTTTCCCCAGCTAAAGAGCTTGAAATGTGCAGCATTTACATCCCAGTTCAGAAAAAAATGGTACTACCAGATGTAGGCTGCTGCCCCTGTTCTCAAGGAGCTTGTTTCTTTTGGCAACCTTCCTAGCACAAGGTTCGGTTGCCTCCAGAAGGCCCCCTTAATCCTTCCCCACTGTTCTTCTAACCTATTGTTGTGGTCTACATCCACCAATCTCTCTGTAACTCGTTCCCATATCCAGTCAAAATCCACTTGTTTGAGATCCACAACCACTGTCTTTGAGGGGAGTCTTTGTTCCCCACTGCCACTTCAATCCACACAGAATTCTGGACACTGGACCAGAAAGGTTCCCTGTCTGCACCCCACACCATTTCTGAACTGGTGGGTACCAAGTCAAGTATGGCATCCTGTTGTGTGGGTTCCCTGACCAGCTGCACCATTAAGCTGTCCTGCACATATCACACATACTATCAGTGCATGGTGTTTGGTGCCCTTTACCACAGGAATACCCCAGTCAACATCTGGCATGTTCAGGCCCCCACTAATACTAGATCCCCTTTTGCTGCTCCCCTCCTGATTTCCTCCCTTAACTCCCTATCCCTTTCTTATTTTTGACCCGGTGGACTGTACACCACCCCTAACCAAAATATCTTTCCAACAGTTGATGTCTACTGCACCCAGATACACTGCACTTCCCCCCTCCTTTCTTCATAGTCCCAACTTCTGTCACCTCGATTCATACTTTAAAATATAGGGTTACTCCCCCTCCTTTACCACTATCCCTGTCTTTCCTAAACAATGTGTAATCTGGAAATGTCAGATCCCAATTATTGTTCCTACTGGTCCATGTCTCCATGATGGCTACTAAGTCTAACTTAGCCTCTGCCACCATTGCCTGCAGTTTGCTGATCATATTACTCAGACTGCTGTCAGTTAGGGGAAACCATCCTCCATGCTCCCACCTTAATCTCTCCTCCACTACCTGATTCTGTCTTAGTGCCATCCCCTCTCTTCCCAGACCATCTATTACCCCCTCCACTAGCATTCTCTTTCTTTCACCTGTTCACCATCCCATCACTGCTAATTTCCCCTGATCCTATTTTTGTTTTGGAGGGGAGCCTCTTTTAGGTTCGCCATGCACCTACCTCCAAGTAGGGTGTTCCCAGCATCAGCCTTTCCTACTTCAGTTTAAAAGACTTTCCTCCTAGACTTCAAGTTTCTGCCTCACTGTACTAATACTCTCCCTTATGTGAGATGAAGGTAATGCTCATGGAATAGCCTTCTGACCCAGGGTTTTCCCCAGTCACCCATAAATCCATATCCCAGCTCCTACTGCCATTCCTTCAAACAGGCATTCAATGCCTTGGTTTCCTCCTGCATCACCCCCCACTTCCATGTCCTATACAGGCAACATCTCTGAAAAGGCCAACCTCCTGCCCATGGTTTTCCAAGCCATTAATTCCCACCTTTACTAGGACATGTGGCACCTCCTTCATCCTGTCTAACATCTTCCCTATCCAGGCCTCATCCCTTAGGAATGATGCTCCAGGAAGGCATCTGACTCCCCCGATTGTCCCATTGTCACCCACCACCATCTCCACACCACTCACCATTGAACCCACAACTGTGAATACCCTGCTCAACACTCTTTTCTCCTTTATCCTGCCAGGTGCCTTCCTTTCCCCTTGAACTCTTCTGGGAGTCTCCCCCATAGACTGGTCCTTTACCATGATAGGCTAGCAGCCTCACCCAGATGAGTAAGGCAACTGTTCCTAGGTCAGGAGTACAAAATGTTTTGCCAGATGAGCCTAATCACATTGTTTGATTGGGTGAGCCAGGAAATTGACAGAGGCCACCTAGTGGACCTCCTGTACTTTGACTTCAGTAAGAACTTTGACTCTGTGCCTCACAATCACCTGCTGACAATGTTGGAGGACCGGAGAGCAGCAAAGAACATAGCCAGGTGGCTATGTAGCTGGCTAAAACACAGAAAGCAGAGAGTGGTAGTTAATGGGAAGAGGTGAGAGGAAGGAGAAGTTACAAGCGGGGTGCCACAGGAATTGGTGTTGGGGCTAGTCCTGTTTAATGCATTTATCAGTGATATCGGTATAGATACACGATGCAAATTTACCCTTTTTGCAGATGATACCAAGGTAGGTGGAAGGGTGGAATGCGAGGAAGCCATTAGGGACCTAAAATGCAACCTTCAGAGGCTGAAAAGATGGTCTAATGTCTGGCAGCTGATATTCAACACTAAAAAGGCAAGGTGATGCATCTGGGCAAGGGAAATCCAAGGACAGTCTACAGGCTTAACAGAATCCAGCTAAACGCCTCTCAGGAGGAAAGAGACTTAGGGGTCATCATTTCTAGTACCCTTAAACAGACCTGCCAATGCAACACAGCTTACAGAAAGGCCAGCAGAATGTTAGGGTGCATAGGGAGGGGATTCGACAGCAGAAGCAGGGAGGTAATACTTTATCTCTATAGATCCCTGGTAAGGCCCTATCTGTAATATTGTGCCCAGTTTTAGAATCCACTCCTTAAGAAGGATAAGATCAGACTGGAGGCATCCAGAGAAGGGTGAATAAAATGATTCAAGGTCTCCATGGGCTCTCATACAAGGGGAGGTTAGAAATATTGAATATGTTCTCACTGGAGGATAGTAGGGAGAGGAGTGACATGATTGAGACATACAAGTTCCTAAGAGGAATAAACAAAGTGCCTGCATCTGATCTGTTCTGTAGAATTACCAACTCCAGCACTAGAGGTCATGAGTGGAAGATGGGGGTGGGAGGAGATTCAGGAGGGAACTTTGGAAACACTATTTTACATAAAGGGTGGCAGAACCATGGAATAGGTTGCCTCTGGAGGTGGTGGAAGCTAAGACAGTGACATTATTCAAACTGGGGTGGGATAGAGCTGAGGCATGAACAATGGTGGGGAGAACAGTGGGAATATAAATAACATGGGGGTTGGGTTGCGAGATCAGAAAAGTTCTCAGGAAAACTTGGGCAGACTAGCTGGACCTTTGTCTTCTTCTGCTGTCATTTTTTCTATGTTTCTATATTTGTGGCCACTACTAAAGGACACTGTATCCCACCTACAATGCTCTTCCCTCCCCTGTTCTTCCCCTCTTCCCCATCTGCACTGCCTTCCATCCCCCTGCACCAGTGTGCCTCTGCAGGAGGGGTGAGTGGCTAGTGGCCCAGGAGTCCAGCTCAGTTGTCTGCTCAGAATCAATATTTTTCTTTGTGCTGCCTGCAACTGAACATGGAGCTCCTCAAACCTCCTGCATATAGGGCAGTGATCAAGCATTCAAAGCACAGCCATGGGATGGTAACCCCACAGTCCCTGCAGCTAGCAAACTGTCAGCCCTTACTTCCTCTGCCCTTACTTCTAACTGCTCCAACTTTCCCTGCAAAGGCCTATTTATTTATTTATTTATTTAAGTTTATGGTTAATACCTTTGAGCCAGAAGACTCATTTACAAAGGTTACAGATCAGACATACAAAGATGTGAACATTTTTTTTATCCTCCTACACCCCCCAGACCCTCCTATCTTTCAGATCCCTCAAGTCTTCCACTTTCCAATCTGCCGAGGTTTCTGCTCCTAGAGTGCATGCCTGCCTCAAGCTACTTTTTAACCCCTGGTTAACTCTCTGGGCAGGGCAAGGAAGGCTCCCCTTACCTTTCCTTGGACCTCAGGGAAGCGAACATACACAGCGGAGTCTGTCCCTCTGCATCTTGGAAGCGGAGCGGGGGAACGTCGCCAGGACTGTCTGGGGATTTTTCTTCCATTAAGTACCTGAATGCCAGCATGCAATGAGGACCAATGAGCCTGACACACATTAAGATGTGTGTCCATTCCTGTCCTCAGCCAGCGTCAACCCCTGTGTTGTCCCCGACTGTGTCAGCACCACCCGAGTTCCCCCAGGTGGTGGCGGTAAGAGACGAGGCTAACTCCCCATCCCTCCCCAGAGAAGGAGAGCAGGCTTTTGGGTGCTCAATCCTTCTCCCCCCGGCCAATCCCGGCGGCCCAAGTCCACTCCTGAACCCGGTTCGCCGGCATAGAGCAAGGTGTAGCGTCCAGCGCCTCAACCCTCAAGACATGAACATTTCAAAGAAACGTTGATTACATGGACATGACAAAGAATATTGGTTACATTTTAGTTACATTAGTTTTGAGATCTTTGCAGGTAACCAGTTAAATTTCAACCTAGTGGCTAGTCCACAGTATTTGCAAGGATTATGCTCTCAAAAGTTTATGCACTGCATCTTGAGATCAATGGTGAAACAGTTCAATATTGTACTCTAATATATATCATTAGTAGACAATTCATATGCAAGTTCCATTTGGATGTTAAGTGCAAAGTAGCACAGCAGAATAGGAGATTCCTGCAATGTTAACTAATGTAGCCATAGCTGACTTTGTCAAGTGGGGGTGGGGAGAGGAGGGTTGGGGATAAGGCAGCAGGAAGTAGGGTGGCATGGGTCAATGGGGGAGAGAGAGGGAGTAGCCTGGAGGGTGGGGGTGGTGAGGAGGGAGGCAAGTATGGGGTTGGGAGGAGAGGCGAGTAGTGGGAGATGGGGTGAAGGGGGTTAAGGCTGGGTAGGAGGAGGGGTTGAATCATCATGGGGGTTGGAGTGGGAGAAGGGTGGGTGGGGGAGAAAGACAGTTGCATAGGAATGCCGGGATTTGTTTAAGAGGGACCTGGTGCTTATACATCAGCATGTGCTATGTTGAGGCCAGGTGTTTAGATAACACAGCTACAGACATTCACAGAGGTTAAGTGGGAGTAGAGACCAGATTTAAATAGACTAATCTTTCTACACTCCATTAGGTCAGCGGTGAGATAATTCAGCCACTTAGGTCCACAGAAGGAAAGTGATCCCTGGCCTATTGTTGTACTCTTAAAAGGAGCTACTAGCCCTTCCCTTGCCGATCTTCTAGTGGAGAAGGTCGGGTGGGCAGCTTTGAAGAGAGAGGAGGTAGATTCCGGGGTAAGTTCTACCATGGAGTTTTTGGCAATCAGGCAAGTTTGGTATTGGATCCTGAGGTAAAGAGGGAGCCAACCAGTCGTAGTGTATAGAACACAGGTGTGGGTCCAGTAGTCGGCCCCCAGGACCAGCCTGCCAGTTTTATTAAGAAGTGTTTTCACCCTTTTTAAAGCATTATCAGCAGCAGCACCATAGATCACAAGGCCATAATCTATGGTTGTTTGTACAGATCAACTTGTGACAAGCTTTAGTGCTTCAGGGGTCATGGAGTGACGGTGCCGATAGAGCACACCAAGTTTCACATTTGCAGTTTTGACAACATGGTCCACCTGCGTTGTGAATGAAAGGGTTTCACCCAAGTGTACCCCCAGGTATTTAAAGGTGCAGATCTGTTCTAATATGTCACCTTTGTGACTCACAACTTGCAGCAGTCCAAACTTCTTCCTGATTTGTGGGACAGTAAACAGCATGCACTTCATTTTTCTATAGCTGAGCAGGAGTTTATTGTCTGTAAACCACTTTTCAATTCAAAGGAAATTGGTTTGCAACTCTGCCGTAGTAGTGGTCTGATTCTTTCCACTTACTGAGATGACAGCATCATCGGCATAGGGCACAACGTGCCCTGGGCAGGCAGATGGTAGTGGGTTTACGAATAGGCTGAAGAGGAGTGTCCCTAATATAGACCCTTGGGGGACTCCAAGCTTCACCTCCTTTGGCTCAGATAGCTTTCCACAGATTTTGATGCTTTGAAACCTGTTAGAGAGGTAATTGTCAAACCAATTTACTGTATCAGAGGACAGACCGGTGGCTAGCAGGTTGTTTAGGAGGAGCTGATGGTTGACCGTATCAAATGCCTTAGTGAGGTCTATGAAGATAGACCCCACTGCTAGTCCACTGTCAAATGCATCATAGATTTGAGAGGTGTAGCTAATCACAGCTGTGATGGTGGAGTGGTCTTTGTAAAAGCCATGGTGCTATGCACAGAGTAGACTGTGTATTGTGAGATATTCTGTGAGCTGGTCATAGACTGCCTGCTCTAGGGCTTTCAAAAGTGGAGGGAGGATTGAGATGAGCCTGTAGTTGGACAGGTTAGTTGCATCACCAGCTTTGAAGACTGGGGTGACAAGTGCCTCTTTTCACTTGTCTGGGAACACCTGACCTCAGGGAGGTATTGAAGACTTTGGTGAGGGGTCCAGCTATGTCATTTAAAGTGAGGGCTATCAACGTCATGTCCAAGAGGTCACTCCCCATCCTGGTCTTTCCTAGTACCCATTTAACATATCTTATGGTATCATTTCTTTTGATTTGCTTGAAGAAGAAGTGAGGGACATTGCTTTTTGGCGGGGATGGGGAATGCAACCTCGGGAGCTGGTCAGGTGGAAGACGGTTGAGGTAATCAGCAGGCAGTATCAAACTAAGGTCAGTGAAGGCCTGGTTAAATTCATTGGCAATGAGACTGGGTTCCTGAAATGTCTCAGATGCTGGGACTATTGGACCAGCCAAGGCTCTGGGCCCTTTACCTATAAGGCCTACCTCAGATAGTGTGCAGTGCCTAATGTTTTTTCTTCCCTCCTGCCTCCTGACCAAAGATCTATCCCAGATAAAGTGTGGTGCCAGGGGAACTTTCCCCTCCCCTCCTACATACCCCTATGAAGGCCTACCCCAGAGATGGTGTAGTGCCTACTTGGTAATTTTCTGTACTCTCCCTCTTACAGTACCTGCTCCCTCTTACCTGCTTCCTGCTTGGCCTGTCTCTCTCCTCCCTAGTCAGAGTTCACTGTAGAACTGCAGACTTAACTGCAGATGCCCCTGCAGATGCTGTCCTCCTAATCTGTGATCCTTATGCTCCGGGGCTCACATTCTCTGAGGACTCACATGCATTCGGAGATCACACCCACTGGGAATGCTTGATTCATGTAGAAATAAGTAGTAGCAGCAAACAACCTATTGACTGCTCGCTGTTATCTGCTTTAACCACAAACACACACACACACACACACACACACACACACACACACACACACAGCCTGTACCACTCTTCTACACAATCCCTGCTCCCCATCCCTAGTGGGAATGCCCCCAACAAACTGTTAAAAATCACAGCATTTGTGCCCCCAAAAAATTGCTGCAAAATGTAGATTAAATACTATTGCAGCAGAGTGCACAAATTAGGTGATTTGATACCTTTTATTGGACCAACAGAAATTACAGAAAGACCTTCAGCTTTCAACCTCAAACAGAGGTCTTCTTCAGAAGAAATGGAAGATATTTAAGAAAACTAACTTTTTAAAGCCCAGAGGAAAAAAACATTTTACACATGAGTGTGACAGATTAGCAATTACTTAAGAAATGCAACCAGAGATAAGCAGGCATCCCTGAGACTAACGAGTCAAATGTCACCGAATAGAATGCTATGTAGTAAATCCTCTGATGTTCCAAGTCTCACTGAAGCTATTTTTCCTTCCCCTTTCTTTCAAACAACCATCTTATCTATCTAACCTGACCATCAGGAGCAAACCTATACCTGACATGAACAACAGAACACTAGGTGGCACAAGACCCTGCAATGATTTTGGATGTAAGACATGTGGACACTTCACATTTTGTCAACACCCCCAAAACAGACAATTCAACATACAGAGGAATCATACATGTGCATCTCAGAATGTTGTTTATTACATTCAACGTAAGAAATGTCCACAAACAGATTATGTGGGGGGGGGGCACTGGACAACCTCTTCAAACCCATATGAACTCACACAGGCATGATATTAGAATAAAGAAGGCTGAAAAGCCTGCTGGACAACATTTCTCACAGTTCGATCATTCTAGCTTTGGTTTATCAGTCCAGTTTCTGAAAGGCCATTTTAAATATACACAACAGAGGTGAGCATGGGAGGTGAAACTGATTTTTCTTTTGAATACGGTGCACGGCATGAACATAGACATCAGTTTCATGTCCCACTACAAAATTTAAAGTGCTCCTGTTTTGTTTTTGGCCTAGTTTCAGGTACAACTCATGGGCAGTTACTTGTTTTACATGGTTCTAAAATGCTTAAATATTAAATGGTTCTATTTATTCTATCTAAATATGGATTCAGAGGTTTGTTTTTAACTGGTGGGTGGTGATTCCCTGGGCTTTTGTTTCACATATGCAGAATTGTTATTTAGTAGTAAAATATTTAGTTTCATACAGGCATATTGAGTACATTGACATCACTAGGGCAACAGAGCCCTGTTTGCAAGGTGATCCTGTTTCAGGTTACAGTTTAAATGTTCACAAACAATATTGAGTAATGAACACTATGCTTGTCTTGAAAAAAAAATTGCAATAATAACCACCTGTAAATTGTGATATATCTACTCTATACTGTATATTGTGATGTATCTACTCTGTAATGTTACCCAGGTCGCCCCTGAAAAAGGGACCTTTGGGGCTCAGTGGGCCTACCCGGTCATCAAAATTAATAAAGAAAATAAATAAATAATTAATACACACTAGTTGCAGACTACACATATTTAAACAGGGTGAGTTTAAATATTCACAAATAATATTGACAAATGAACACATAGATACAGATCGAAATATGTTTACATAGTGTCAGCATTGAAAATATGTGTAAAACAAAATCATGTGTAGGCTCATTTTCTGCTAGTGCAGCAATTTCAGCAATTTCATTATGTGCTCGGCATCTAAACATACACAGTTTTTCATTATGCTTCCAAGGTTTATGAGGTTGAGTTTAACTAAAAACAAAAAGGGGAGAGTTAATATCTTAGTTTTACACATGCAAAACTGCTACTCTACGTGCTTAGAACATCACACACACACACACACACACACACACATATGTGTTTTACATATTTCTAATGAATATGTTTTAGCATGCACACACACACATATGCATGCACACACACACACACACACACACATTTTCTTTAACTTGGCTTCATTGAGACTTGTAAGGATTGCAACATATTTGACCATCATTTTAAAAACAAGTAAACAAAAAATAGTTAAATTAAAAGTTTAATAAAGGCCAGCCCAGTGGCGCTGAGGGTTGAGGCACTGGACACCACATCTCACACTACACTGGTGACCCAGGTTCAGGAAAGAGCCCGGGGTGCTGGGGGTCGGCATGGGAGAGAAAGGATTGAGCATACGTAGACTGCTCTCCTCTCCTCTCTCTGGGGAGGGATCCTGGGACTGCCTGGTGAAACAGCTATCCCCCGTGGAAGCCAGAGGGGTGTGCACACATCTGTTCACTAAGTAGTGGGGTGGATTTGCAGCAGACACATGAGGTGTCATTGCACGTCTGAACTTTGGGGAGGTGGGATTCATGGGAAAACAAGAAAATCCACTACCTTTGGGGAGATGATGGAACCTACAGTGGCCTGGGCCCACATTCCCAATGTCGGCTGTCTATCCTGACTACACCTTTGGGAATTTTTGGCCTCTCCAAGGAGGCAGGAAAGCTGGAATCCTGAACCTGATATAGTCGTCGGGAGAAACATGGTTGAGGCGGGTGGCTAGGTGCACAGCGCTGAGTCTGGATTCATGAGAGATTCCCCGATAAGGTAGGAGCACAAATATAATCTACAAAAAAAAGATATCCAGTGTGATGGCTTCCCTGTGAGAAGCTCTCTCAGATTGCTCCCCTGCCCTCCTCCTAAAACTGATCATAATCTGGCAAATACAGTACTTACCTGAGCTGAGTGCTAATGGGTGTGAAAGAGTCGCAGATTATTTATAGAAACTGAATTCTCACTCATAGGAACGCAGTTTTGAGATTGAAGCCGAGATGAAAGCGTCGGCTCTTCGCCACACTCCACTGCTGACTCCAGCAAAGGATAAGAACCTGAAATGACCTAAAGCAGGTGGGTCAGAAGCTACTACATCGAAGAAACAACACAGCATGCTAACAGAAGAGCAGTTTTTAGAGGAAATGGGGCCAATGAGAGAAACATTGCTCGCACTAGCTTCTGATCTAAGGGGCATGAAGCTTTCATTAGAGCAGCTGAGCACATGCATGAAGGATAATGAGACCAGGATCTCATCGCTAGACAACTGGAGGGCAAAAATGGATCCAGATATGGTTGTCCTAAGGCACAGAGTCAAAAAGGAGGAGGATCGCCCAAAGGATCTTGAGGTTCGCTCGAGAAGGAATAACTTAGTGGTATTGGGTCTCCCAGAGGGTGAAGAGGGGCATCAGGCAGTTTTAGTTGCCCAAAAATTATGTAAGAAGCTGGCAGGGCCTTCTCCCAATTGGCCTACATTTATAATTGAAAGATCCCATAGATCGCTATGGCCTATGCCTCCAGCGAGATTGCCCCCCTCATCCCTTCCTTTTTAGGCTCCTAAATTTTCTAGATAAATAGTTTATATTGTCAAAGTTAAAAAAGACAGCTGAGATACAATGGGAAGGAAAACATAGACACGTGGTTCAGGATCTTCCCTATTCAGTTCACCAGAAGCGCTCAGCCCTCCACCTCTTAGTGTCTAAATTAGTATCAGCTGGAATCCGCTTCAGGGTGCACTACCCAGCTACTCTGCAGATTAACAGAGAAGGTCAATGGCATTCTTTTGATTCCTTGGAGCCAGCCTCTGAAGCATGTAAGAAGTGGTATCCAGATTTAATTGAATGACTGTGCTTCAATATACTGACGTAGGAAGCCTGCCATCTTGTGGCCATTTAGTTGAAGAGCGAGTGTTCTGTCTCTTCATTGGTAGAAGTTTTGTTAAACCAAAATTTCATCGGTTGGACTTTTGTTTATGACAAAAAGACATTGGACTCTAAAATAGTAGTTTATCAGCAGATTACTCTTTCTGTTTCCTTATACTTGTATTATAATAAGGTTGGGATTACTTAGCAAACTGTCATGCCACAAAACAGGCTGTGAATGGATAGGTGTTCCAAAGAGTTTTAATTAAAGGGTTAGCTGCTTGTGTTTGATATTAGTAAGCAATAGGTATTCACTTCTGTGCCTAAGAAGCAAAGTTGGACTCTGAATATCACAGAAGATAGTGGACTTATGATTTAGATTTTAATAGAATTATTTGAATAGCCTGTTACTTAAGGGAGTGGGGTATGTTAGGTGCACAGACGTAGCTATACCATTTGACCCACCTCCCTTTTTTCTTTGCTTCTCATACTGCGACTTCTTGTATTTGGAATGTTTTGCTTACATTGGAAGGTGTGTTTTTGAATTCTAGATAACAGGAAGGGCTTTGCAAATATATAATTATGGCACATTGTGATATAAGGGTAGAATTGGGAGGAGATGTGTAATCCAGGGTAGCATGAGAAACATTACGCAGAATATTCAGTTGGTGGTGTGGTCTTTTGGACTGGGGGTGGTTAGTCTCATATTCACCTATAGGGGCATGTCATCTAATTCAATGATTATGCCAGAGGGGGGAAGTATTTGGGGATAAGTGTAAGATCTTTGAACTGCTTATTGTAAGGGGGTTATTGGGGGTATGTATGGGGGGAAGGATTTATAGCCAGTCTCTGCAGATATTTTTTCAATCCATGGTTATGCCTGCAGGCCAAATCTCAGGATTTTTGTTTTGAATAGCCCCCTTCTACACTGATATGTAGTCATGAGAATTGTCTCATGGAATGTTAAAGGGGGCAAGAGCTAGACTGAAACGTCATCAAATTCTTAAACATCTGTCTTTAATGCATTTAGACATGGCTCTTTTACAGGAGACACGTTTGTTAGCTGAGGAAGGTAATCTGTTCCGTAGAGAACATATTGGATATGTTTATGTGGCAGGCAACTCCACTTCTCAAAGAGGAGTTGCAATTTTGGTCACCAAAGGGACACAGTTTCAACCCTTACAGGAAATTGGGGATCCACAAGGAGGATTTTTGGTAATCAGAGGGTTGTTGAATCACAATGAAATTATTCTAGGGACAATTTATGGGCCTAATTATTCCTCTCTGGAATTCTTCTCCCAAATAGCCCTTAAGCTAGCCCCCTTTAATCACCTCCCAATAATATTAGCAGGAGACTGGAATCTTACCTATGACAATAAGTTAGATAGAACCACTCAGAGAGGTCAGTCTCTATCCCCTGCACATAAATCTTTGCACAAAATGATGGAGGGCTTGGGCCTCTCAGACCTGTGGCACCTCCTTCACCCACATGAGAAGGAGTATACATTTAACTCAGCTTGCCATAAATCCTACTCTCGTTCAGATTTCTTCTTAGTTAGCCAAGCCATTCTGATGGGTCCAATGGCTGCTGGAATCTCCCCTAGGGTGTTGTCAGCTCATTCTTCGATTTGGCTTGAAGGGAAGATACCCCAAGCCATTCCTAAGGATACTCAATGGAAGCTTAACACTCACTGTTAGCTCAAGAGAATATAGTAGACAAAATACGTGCATTAATTAACCAATATATAGAACATAACAGAGGCTCCATAGTAGCATATGATCAGCTCTGGTGTTCTCTAAAATGTTACTTAAGAGGTGAATTTATTAGATTGGCAGCTACCCATAAAAGGATAAGGGGGAGGGTTGCTAAATTGTTGCTGGATTCTATTCAGAATCTGGAAACTAGGATTAAATCATCCCTTACTGAGGAGGATATACTTCAGCTTACGGTGCTTAAAGATCAATATGTGGACACATTAAGGGAAAAGGCTGAATATGCCCTGTTTAAAACCCACATTAGATATTTGGATCAGGGAGACAAAGCCGGGAACCTCTTGGCTCTTAAATTGAGACAGCAAGAGGAATCTAGACTGGTCACCTGTTTAACCATGGCAGATGGGAGTAACATAGTGACCATGCCTAAAGCTATAGTGGAAGAATTTTAAAACTTCTATCAAAAGTTATATAGTCACCCAGATAATAGTCCTACTCATACGGAGATTCAACAATATCTGACTAAACTTCCCCTTCCTACCCTCAACCAGGAGCAAAAAGTCCAGCTGACTTCCCCTATATCGGTGGCTGAGATAACTAAGGCCATTCAATCCCTGTCACCTAACAAAGCTCCATGACGAGATGGATACCCACTAAATTTCTATTGAATGTTTGGGAAGGAGCTTACTCCTATCCTCCAGGAATTATATAAATATATTTGTGCCCATGGCATTGTTGATTCGACGTTATTAGAAGCTACTATTTTTGTTCTACCTAAACCGGGGAAACCCAAAGATAAAGTAACAAATTATAGGCTAATTTCCTGGATGAACTACGATGTTAAGATCTTAGCTAAGATCTTGGCATCTAGAATTACTAAAGTTTGGGATAGTTTAATTAGTCCTGAGAAAATAGGATTTTTCGTTGGTAGAAATCCCTTAGGTAATTTTCATAAACTGGCCCTCATTTTCCCCGTATCCAGGGAGGCACAGTATCCAATGGCTTTTGTTTCCCTGGATGTGGAGAAAGCCTTTGATAGGGTTAGCTGGAATTTTCTTTTTAGTACCATGAGCCAATTTGGTTTTCCCCTTGAATTTATTGGGTGGATTAAACATTTATATTCTAATCCTAAAGCCAGAATTTATTGCAATGGGATTTTTTCCAACAGTTTTCCATTACATTCGGGAACACGGCAGGGGTGCCCACTCTCATCTTTGTTGTTTAGTCTGTATTTAGAACCTTTGATTCATAGTTTGCAACTATCTCCAACCATAACTGGAATTCCAGTGGGTCCATTCGAGTTGAAATTGTTGGCCTATGCGGATGATCTTCTACTCCACATATCAGATCCAATTAAGGTCATCCCCAAAATGTTAGATATAGTAGAACAATTTAGTAAGTTCTCAAATTATAGGTTGAACATTAGTAAGACTGAAATTATGCCACTCAATGTGCATGTTCATAAAGGTGATATAGGTAGGTTTCAGATGGCCTGGACCAATAGGCTTAAATACCTAGGTATTACTCTGGTGACTTCAGTTTCTCTTCTGAAGAAGTATAATTTGGATAATCTTCCTCTAAGTATTCAGCAAGACTTAGTTAGATGGTCTCCTTTACATATACCCCTTCAAGGGAGAATTAATGTCATCAAAATGAATGTGTTACCCAGAGTTTTTTATCCTCTGAACATGTTGAATACTTACCTTCCCCTTTCATGGTTTCGGAAGCTTCAGAACATGATTACTAAAATTTTATAGCAAAATAAACCACCAAGGAGATCCTATAAATATCTGAGTGCTCTGAAAGGGTTGGGAGGCCTGAAGCTCCCAAATTTTTATTACTACTACCTGGCAAGCCATATGGCTAAATATATGCAGTGGATAACTACTCCCTTAAACAACAGGCACCTGGAATATAATCCCATATGGCTGCAAATAGAAAGGAATCTTATTAAAAACTCCAAAGTGACTCCTGAGAGCCTGTGGTATATACTTCCCAAGGCAGTACCTAAACTGATTAGGTCCACGGTTATTTTCACATTGATTAAGGTCCACAATCAGATGTGTAGGTCTTTGGGGATTAAACATACTAGGGATGTCTCACAACCAGCGTTTATTAATCCTAATTTTAAGGTTGGTGCGGAACTCCTTTCACCATATAGGTGGGGATTACCTCCAAACACGAAAGTTAGTGACCTAATTGAACTAGGGAACCTAAAGTCACTCCAAGAAATACTAGAGAGTTTCCACCTCTCATCCAAATGTGCTTTTTATATTTATCAAATCAGGCATCTGCTTATTGCCTGGTTTGGACCCAATCAGTGGAACACCAATTATGGGGAGAATTTTCTGGTATTCCAAACTCTTGCTTGGCAACCACATGCGGTTTCGGGTCTTGTGGCCGCTCTGCATGAGAGATTGCATCAAAACAAAGCTGATTACTCTCAATATTGGAATGATACTTTCCCTAACAGCTGTATTATCTGGGAACACATATGGAAAGGAATTTACTTATATAGTGCCAATGACAAACTTAGGTTGACACAATTTTATATTCTTCATACCATGCACCTGACCCCTGTGAAGCTGTGTAAAATGGGGAAACTGCCAAAAGATGATTGCTTCAGATGTAGGCAGGCACAAGGTTCCCTGTTTCATATATTTTGGGAGTGCCCTTTAGTGGCTCCCTTATGGTCCAAGATTAAGGCCAAAGCTGATCCCTTATTAGGGTTACAGGATCTATTTACCCTACATATTTGTTTGTTGGGAGATTACACAATGGTCGCAGTGAAGGAAAGGAGATACTGTATCAACCTAATTTCACTCATGGTAAAAGCCTTAATACTAAAACACTGGAAGGATCAGACTTCCATTACCTATCAGGAATGACTCGCCGGGCTATTATATAATCTAAGGATTGAGAAAACTATTGCTAGCTATAGAAATATTTTGTCTAAATGTTATGCCAAATGGGAGAAATTTCATGGTCAGTTGCCTTGTCACATTAATAAAGGAGGTGGGCCTGTATATACCCCTCTTCTTGAATTAGTAACCCTTTTTTTTTTCTTAAGTAGGGCAATGGAGTAGTTTACCAAAGATGATGTTCATATAATCTCCCCCTGGTATTTTTTTTCACTTGGTTAGGCACGTGTTTTTGCTTCCCCATGTGGGGTCAGAGAATTGGCCTGTAGTACTATAATCAGTGGACTGGTTTTGGGGAGGGTGGATCAGTAGTGGGGAAGGGGAATTGAAGGAGGGATGGGGGAAAGGGTAGTAGGTGGGAGGGGGTGAAAGGGGAGAATCATGGGCCAGTTGACTAATGCAATGTACATGTATTTAGACTAGTATAACAACTTTTGTATTGTTCACTGCTTTGTTGGTAATCTGAAATCTGAATAAAGCATACTAAATTAAAAAAAAAAAGAATCTACAAAAAAAAAAGTTTAATAAAGAACCATATAATGCTTCACTTATAAATTATTACCTCAAGAACTGTGTAAGCTCTCTTCCAATTATCTTGCCTCCCCATAGGTTCACACTCTTTATATCAACAGTGTTACTTTTTATCCTGAACATTATGTACCTTATGGAATTTTTGTTGCATATTAAGTGCTGTTATGTTATTCTCTGTATGTATTGTGTACTTGTCTGTATACCTGCCTCAGGACCTCCTTGTGAATGAACTTGCTCAATGGAGTTTTCCTGCAATAAACTTGAACTTGAACTTATCCTTGAGTTAAAATATAGGAAATTCATATCTTGTTATTTGCTATCTGTTGTACAGAGTATACATGTACTGAGCTTTTATTAAGTAAATTGTGTTTTAGATACAGACTTCTGGATACTTAACTGTGTGAGCTACCTCATCTTATATTTAGTGAAAAAATGCTGTACGTGCAATAGTTTGTAATATTATAAGGGATGTTTACCCTTTTTATCTTCTGTAATGACTTTAACAGTCCAATAGTAACATTTTCTACTGCTACTACAGTGAGACTTGCAACATCAGATTACCTATGTTGTGCATCTTGCTGTACAAGCACCAATATGGCAGCAAACATTTTATTGCAGCAGAGGTCAGCCTCAGCACTACTATTAATGGGTCTGTGTGTTCAAAAACAATAAGGCAGCACTTTCAAGGTTTGTTTGGTAACATTTAAGGCCCTATATGGTCTTGGTCCTGGTTACTTAAATTAACCTATAACGCCATATACCCAGCCTCCTTTTCTTTGTTGAAGCCAGCTTACTCCCATTAGGCAGTCTCATTTGAAAACATCAAGGGATCGAGCATTTGCAGTGGCATACAATGTCACTAAAGTTGAATTTACTGTCACCTTACATCAGAATGAGAACTTCAGAAGAGCTTTAAAGAAATGTTTAAAAACATATTTATTCTCCATGGCCTACTTAGATCAAGCATTTTAAATATGCGAGACTCAAGAGCTTCTGTGTGTTTTATTTATTCTGGAGTGTATTTACTATTTACTGTGTTTATTTGTGGTGTGTGTTTTATTTGATATGCTAATTATGTTAAACTGTAGAGTGCCCCAAGTCTTTGGGAAGTGGTGCATATATAGTAGCCTTGCCTTACTTCAAGCACTCTGAGCAATAGAAAAGTGCTATGCAAAAATAAAGTCTGCCTGCCTGCATAATACTCTGAATAAAACATGGTTTCTTTAGGTTTTGCTACTAACCTACTCGTCTTGGTGAACTGGGACTTTAACTTTATTGCCTAAAAGGTGTTCTGTCCTAAGCACCCTCCACTGCCTTACCTATCTATGCTTACCAATCAGGCCAGGGTGTTTCTCCATGCACCACTGGGCTCTCTTGGTGCACGCTTTAGCTACCCTGAGTCTCGCCAACTGCCATACCATAAAAGGGAACATGCATAGTCATACAGATTGTTGCTGAGTGCACTTTAAAGGATTTTATTGCTGCTGCTGCTTTATTCATGTAGCGTCAAATTAAATCCAGGCACCCCACTGCCAATCTCTGCTCCCCGGGACCTAGCAAACTTCAAGAGACTGAGCATCCTCCACATAAATGCATGCCGTCTATTGAAAAAATTAGACACTATCCAGACTTGGATTTCCCAAACCAAGCCAGATGTTCTGGTGGTCACAGAGTCCTGGCTCAAACCCTCCACCTTGGACTTTGAAGTGACTATTCCATCCTACAATATTTTCCGAATGGATAGTTTTGCAAGAGGAGGCGGGCTTGCCATCTACATGCTGGACAAATTTATTGTTTCTATCTCTGACTCCATGTCTGTCCCAAACGAATTTGAAAACCTAACCACCAAGGTTCAGCTTTTTTCTTCCTCATCCCTGTACATTATAGAATGTTATAGGCCTCCCTCCGTGGGTCAACAATAAATGAGCCACCTAACCAGCTCCTTGATTATAATGCATTCTGAAGTCATCATTCTGGGTGACCTCAATCTGGACTGGCTCTGTGACTGTTCCAACCCTTTCAAAAGTCTGTGTGACTCCTTCTGGCTTGTCCAAATCATCATATAAGTAATCCAACCAAATAAGAAAAAGCTCAGCCAAAGCTCTTTGTTAGACCTTCTATTAGTAAACAAACCTCACTTATTTTCCCAGTCAGGTGTCTTTTTCATTGACTTTAGAGACCACTGCTTCATCGCTTGTATAAGGTCGGCACCCAAACCAATCTCTATGTGTAGATGCTTATGTAACTTTGACCCTCTGGCCTTCATCTCAGACTTGCAGAACTCCTTGCTTTGGTAGGACTTCTACCTGGCCAAGTTGGTTGAGGAGGCATATGGGATTTTCCAAAATATTGTCCTTGGGGCACTAGACAAACATGCCCCCTGGTCAAAATCCACACTAAGAAGAAATTTTTTCCCAGGTTTACAGTCGAACTGAAGTTCGCACTGCATAACAGGGACAAACTCTGGAAAAAGGCATGGAAAACAAAGCTTCCTTCTGATTGGTCTACCTTCAGGACAGCCAGGAATCTCTGCATGAGGCTTATCAGAACTGAAAAGACTAATATTTTTTTTTTTGCAATTGAATAAACTGTATTAAAAAAAATGTTCATACAGTAGTCAGTACAGTAATCACATGTAGTACTGTCCATAGGTACAAAATCTTACCGATGGACAACACCCAAAGGAGAAAAAAAACAACAAAGCTTAAAAACCCAAAACATTAAAGCCGAAAAGAAAAGAAAAGAAAATGACCACTCCACCCACCTGCCCCACCTCTCTGACTGTTGCTAAGTAAAAATTTAAATGAACACATCCCCCCCCCCGATAAGGAAGCTGAGCTATATCTAAGTAAACAGAAGAGATGCTATAAATCTATCTGGTGCATAAATGCCCAAAAGAAAAAAAGGAGGTAATCCTAACTCATCTTCAAGGTAGCTTCATCCAACCCCTAAGTAGGTGAAAGAAAGATTTTAGTCAACCACTGTTTTTTCACTACCCTGCCAAACATCTCAAAAGAGGTTCCCAAAAGGTACTGCATTGCTTAAAATTATGTTATTGTATCACAATGCATCTTTCAGCATTTAATGATGAAAACATTTCTTGTAACACCATTCCTTCTGAGATGGTAGGGACTCACTAATCCAGTGTCTAAGCAGAAGGAGCTTGGTTACTGCTGAAATGAGAACCATATAAGCTTGATGATTTCTAGATTTAATGGCTGTATAGTTGCCAATCATACAAATTTATAAAGAAGAATAATCAGAGTGGCCAAAAAGGAGTAACATCAACAGTTTGATCTCATTCCAAAAAGAGGCCACGCCTGAGCAGACCCAAATCATATGAATAAGTGAACCATCCTCCAGAGTACATTTATGACAGGAGGCTGTAGGGCAGATGCCCATACAATACATTCTAAATGGTGTATTGTACAAATTATGGAAAAGGCTAAATATTACCACACGTTGTACTCCTCCACTATGTGACCTGCCAAGTTCTATAAAACCTGTAAAAATATTTGAGGACATGCATCTTCTAGTTCCCTCCCCACAAAAATCTTGCAGTATGGCTCCTCCATCACTGACAAAGCTGGGATCCTAGACCTCCTAAACTTCTACTTTGCCACTGCAGGGATGGCCTTCGACTCAACACCTGCCAATAACCTCCTAACCCAGCTCTCAACCCAGGCCCAAACAAACGCTGCCCCTATTTCCCGTGCCCCAGTCATGGTTTTCTCCTTTCAGCCTGTTACACTCAAAGAGGTGGAGGACCTGCTTCTACAGTTGGATACCAGAAAAGGCATGGGAGCGGATCTCATGGGACCATATTTTTTAAAGCTTAGTCACCTTGTCTTGGCAGTGCCAATTGAGCACCTCTTTAACTTGTCCCTTGGATTGGGTGAACTCCAGTCAATCTGGAAGACTGCTCAAGTCATATCTCTCTTCAAATCAGGAGACCCAAGTGACCTCAGTAATTACAGGCCTATTCCTTTACTTCCATCCTTTCTAAATGGCTAGAGAAAATAGTTAATATACAACTCAGGAATTACCTAAACTCTTCCAACCTGCTTAATCCTGTACAATCGGGCTTTGGGCCTTGCCATAGTACAATTTCAGCACTTGCAAAGGTAATGAATGACTGCCAGAGAGCCCTTGATGCAAAGAACTATGTGTGTGCAGTCTTTCTTGATTTAACTAAGGCATTCAACATCGTGGACCATGACCTGCATCTGGGTATCCTTTATAACATTGGATTGGACACCTTATCCTTGAAATGGTTCTCTTTTTACCTTACCAGTCATGTGCAGCAAGTCAAAGTAGTTCCCCTACAGCTTCCTGTCATAAATATTTCACTGAAACCGATTATCAGAGGAGTGCGGCAGGGCTCCATTTTGGGACCGCTGCTATTCACACTATACATTAACAATATCAACTCTGGAATCTAATCTTCTGACATCCATCTATTCACAGATGACATGGTCCTCTGCACTGCAAGGCCTACCCCTAAGAGTTCCTGCACGGACCTTCAATCAGACTTTAATCTACTACAACAAAACCTGCTTAACAAAAAACTACTCTTAAACGCTAAAAAAACTAAGGCCATGCTCTTGTAATGGGTCAATATTGCCTCAAATCCCTCCATGTCTGGCCCTGTGCCACCTATTAACATGCTACTAGGTAAATCACTGGATTATGAAGCAAAATTCAAATATTTAGGGGGTGTGAATTGACAATAGACCTTCCTTCATTGAGCATATAGAGGAACTCTCAAAAAAACTTAAGCAAAGGCCTGGTCTATTTTATAGAATTAAACATCTGCTTACCTAAGAAGTTAGGAAGAGGCTGGTACAAACCACTTTTCTAGCACTCTTGGACTTTGCTGACTTCCTCTATGGTCAAGCTCCAGGGTCAGCTCCTTCAAAGCTTGATATCCTGAACCACAGAGCCCTACAATTCATCTCTGGTGCAGCCTACACCACTCATCATCATGCACTTTATTCACTAATGGGTTGGTCATCCCTTACATTCAGGAGATAAAGGAATGCTACTCTTTGGACCTACAGAGCAATTATTAAACAGTTACACCATTATATCTCTGATAGCTTGCCCTTCTGTGCCTTAGGTAATTATGCCCTGAGAAGCTATTCCTTGATCTCATTATTTGTACCAAAGGTTAAATCCCATTTTGGTTGAGCTTCCATCAGTTACATGCTACCACAGTTGTGAAATAAGCTTAGAAAAACCTTAAAACTGGCTAGCCAAATTAATCTAGCCAAGTTCAAAATGCTTTAAGCAAGATCATTCACTGAGCCTGTCAGTGTTTTACCTGACGTGCTTCACGACAGCCAGATCCACTTCGCTTCCTACAGTAGCACCCCTGGTGCTCCTCCCCTCCTTTTACCCTTCATCCCTCCTCTTTCCCTTCCCCGTGCTTCCCCACACTATTCAGTTTTCTATCCCAGTGGGTTATTCTCAGTGCTTGCCTACATTGTACATATTGGCCAAGATATTCAAAGGGATTTCACCTGGTGCAACTGAGTTGCACTAGCCCAACTCCAGAAATACACACCTGGGCAATATTCAAAAGGTGGAATTGCACAGTGCAATTCGCCATGTGCTGGGGAGCAAAGATAGTGTATGCGGCACATCTCCAAGGGGCATGCCCATGCATATGTGGCACATCCCAATATTCAGCCCAGGATGTGAGGTGCATATGCTGCCACAACCCTGAGATGTGGCACATACTGGGGCACAAAGTTGAGCCCAAAAAATATGACTCAGATTGTAGCCACCATCACTGCAGCTTCCAGCCATGGATGGCCCCCCGAACACCGTTCAGAAGTACCCACAAATATCCCTGGTGGTTCAGTGGTTCCCCTGACCCTCCAATCACCCAAAATAAGCTTCTAATAATGCCTTCGTAGTCTAGTGGTACCCCCCCTCACTCCTCCCATAGCTTCAATCCCTCAAAATACAATATTATTCTTTCCCGGGTAATCCAGTGGTACCCCCCCTCCTGTAGCTCCAATCACCCAAAAGAAAATAATATTAATGCCCTGGTACCCCTGGCCCCTCTTGTAGCTCCAATCACCCAAAAGAAAATAATATTAATGCCCTGGTAGTCTAGTGGTACCCCCCACTCAGCCTGTAACCCAGATCACCCATACAGTTGAACAGAACATGTTCCTGGTGATCCAGTGGCATGCCCCACCCACAAATGACCCTCAGTCCACCCAGCTCCCCCATCATTGGTAGGCAGCAGCAAACCCACCCACATACCTCCATGACTGCCCGCTGAATGACAGCTTACATTATCAGCAGCAAGTCCATTATTCCACACTGTGGACCAATGGGCTTGAAGTGCATACTGTAAAAGTCATTCACAAATATGTGAATGAAGTCATTCAATGACTGTAGTCACATTGAAACCGACACTTAAAGTGTGACCAAACCATACTCAGAGTTCCATACGCAAAGTGTGAAATAGTTAAAACTCCAGATCACTGATTCTATAAAAATAACTGTAACAGGATGCTGCCCACAATAACAAAACAATGTAGAATATTGTTTTTTTTTTTTTGCTTCACTTTTTATTCAGGTACAGTTACATATAGATCATTTGGGCTTATGGATAATATTTCTGTAAATGGGAACATTATTAACAGCTGCCAATTAGAACTAGTATCCTGTCCTCTTTATTCTCATTTTAAGAGGATTGCTAATAAGGTCATCAAGACAAATTCCCTCTTTTCCATGTGTCCTCTTTCATTTCCCCATTTCTGTGTTGGATTATAGGGAAACCAAGGCAAGGGACTCATATCCACACGTTACCATAATTTCTTTAGCATTTTAGTACTGTTTCCTTCCAGGTTATCTCGGATGTCAGTGTTTATTTACAGTTCTCTGTTTTTGCTGATTTTACTGGGGTCCCCTGGTGACCTTCCTTTTTAACCCCAAAAGGATGACTAGTCATGACCACCACCATATCACCTCTCTCTTTCTGTGGATCAGACTTTTAACCAAAAAGGCAGACCCTGAGCTCTAGGAATTTTTGAGTAGACTCTAGACCACCACTCTTTCAAACTGAACTAGAACCTTTGATCTTTCTTTCCCACTGCACATTTAACTCCACCCCTTTTCCCTAGATAGAGCCTCCCAGATGCTATTACAGGGCACTTGCCATAACATAAAACTTCACCTTTTATGTGCAGGAACCTTTTAGTAGCTCCCAATATATGATAGATCAGATACTTCCTGTATTATGTCATTTGTAGAAACCAGTCTGAAAAGATAAAGACCAGAGAACAAAGACCATGCTTACTTGTCAGGTATCTAAGTAATAAAGTATAAGGGTATATAGGGGATATGCAATGGCCTGACTCAGCAAATGCCATTTATTACAGTTGCGTGGGCAGAGCTCCACAGATGATGTACCATCACTGTAAGAGAAAAAGGGTCTGCCACTGGAGCGTGACCCTCTGTTCTCCTACAGTGATGCAGCATCATCTTTACAGTGCTCACTCCATTAGTGTTGTCCTCCACTGATGCAATTTCCCTCCACTGCTCGATCACCCCCCTTGCAGGTGCACTACTTCCCAACAGCAGTTCCAGGATGACTGTGCATGCATGAATAGTGAGCATATGCAGTTTTGTCACTGCTGCCATCTTGCAAATGGCTCGTGGTCACCACTCTGACAGCTGTGCCATCGACTCTGGAAACACCATCGTTGCAATAGCCATTCACCACTCCCACAGCACCAGTACTGCCATTCTGACACTTGTGCAGGTAAGAGCCTCCACTCAGCCATGTTGGCTCTGACTAGAGTTTGTTACATGAGTAGGGAAAATCATGTTTCCTGATTGGTGGAGATGGTTCCAAACCAGTGCAGCTCAAGAATAGGAACCCCACTTTTACAGTGCACCAGTTTTATAAGTACAGTTAAACATTCCAGGGTGTTGGTTACTATTCCTAAACTGCAGTTTCAAGTAGATGAAATCACTCAGAGCAAACACATCATGCTTCTAAATGCACCTGGAATGTGGTTCAGGAATAGTAACCCTCACCCTGTCATGGCTTATTGTTTACTTATTATATGACTGAGTGAGCAGGACTGTATCTCAAGCATGGTAAAGCCATAAATGAGTCATGAAAGTCTCACCCCATCACAGGCAATGATTAATTGTTTATTCAGAGTCAGGTCATTGTGTGTCAAATTTACAGTCTGCAGCGTATTTGAAATTATTTTAAAATAAATTCTTTCTTTATGAAGATATAACTGTTTCTGTTTGATTTTACTACTCTATCATGAGTAAAACAGAGTCCATTTTATTTTATGTTATTGAGCACTTTGCAAACTGCTCTGACATTGGTTATTTCTTTGTAACTTATGATAAATGGAGATAAATACTGATTATGCATCCAAATAAGCAATAATACATGACAGGGTGTGCATTATGCTAGATTGCAACATTCATTGTATATGTTGTGAGGCAATAGGCCTTAGTTCAAGTCATTCAACCACCTGAGATGTGTGTCAGTCTAGCTTGATGCACAAGTACAGTCCCAAAATACCAGCACTCTTAGGCAAATGTGCACAGAAATACAGAAATACCATAAAATGAATGCAAGCACAACATTTATTCAAACTGTGCAGAGCTCAAGCTGTAGCCCAAACCCTAGCACTTTGGCTTCACAGCCTTTGACAGGGTGCGTGGCAAGAACAGTAGCATCATTGTATAGGAAGCTCCAGGTGTAGTGGCATCATAGTTCAGATGCAAATAATATCATTTACAAAAACAGACATGTATAAAACTATACAATCAGGTACAAAACATGTCAAACAAAAATATTTGTCTTTACATGTCTTCCCACAATGCAGGAAGAAAGTCAATCCATAAATTACATTTCAACTCATAAATCTGACATCAGTAATCCTGCAGCTATAGTTCAAAATTTAAAGAATAAAGGAAACTGGATGGACTAGTTCACATGTGATCACCCATTCAACAACATTTGGCTCAGTGATCCTGAAATTTTGCTGGGGATCCACATGCTGACAGAGAATGCTAAGGGAGTGACAGGCAGTAGCACTTCCTAAAAAAAGCAAGACAGACAAGAATAAGTAAGAAAATTAATTCAAAATCAACAATCTACTTGCTGTTTAACTAACAGTATTCCTTAAATATCATATACAGTCATTTCCTAATCAAAAACAGCTTCAGGTTCCATTGATCATTTAACCCAATTGGTTTCATACTCTGTAGCCTAAAATTCCATTCGCTCTCTCTTCTAAGGAGCAGGTTTACCCTGTCCCTGCCATATCTGTGTACTAGAACAGACTCAGTCTCCATAAACTTATGCCTCCTTGGATCAGAACCATGTTTTTGCTAGAAATGCAGTGCAACAGGAGTATCCTCTCTCCTGTTACTGATGGATCTTACTTGTTCTTGTATCCTAGTTTTGAGACTATGGCTCTATATACAATAAATAACTGGGGCACCACAGTACATGTACAACAATTGGGGTATCACATGTTCTACATTGTCTAATTTCAAATTTGAGACCTGGATTTCCTGGGTGCAAAAACATTTTACCAGTCTGGCAGTACTCACAGATGTTGTATCTCTGGCATTTGTATGAGCCCATGGGTCTTTTAGGTTGCCAAGCATGGTGTGTGGTGGGACTAGCATATTATTGCAACCTATTGTGGACTAAGTTGTCCATCAAATTGGATGCCCTACTGAAGGTTACCCATGGTTTTTGACCTATAGCCTGTGCTACTTTTGAATACCCTAATAAATTGGGCCAGTTATGATATATAATGTTGCTGATTTTATCTGACCAGTTGTTGTTGAACTCAGTCACAAATGTAACTGGACCCATTTCAATTCCCTCTTTTTTGTCTTCAGCTGACAAATTCATCAACTCTTTATTGTTTTTATTTTTCCTTTGCAGTAATACCTCCCTGTCTTTGGAATAGGTTCTTTGACTGGAATCTTGTAAAAGGCTCCTTGATTAGCGTCTTTCAAGAAATTTTAGTTCTAATTCCTTGGCTTGCTAAATAAGTACACCATCCTCTGAGCAGTTTCTGTGCAATTGCAGAAATTGCCTATATAGTGTACCACCAAATTTGTCAGTGCACTGGGGTGAGCACTATGTGCACTTAACATGGAGTTTGTAGCAATACCTTTCCTAGAGCATCTGGTTTTCACATGTTTCCCAGATGCAAAAAGGTTTGGAAAAAGTGACATCTAAGAAGTTGATGCTTTCCCTATATGCAGTATATGTGAACTGCAAATTCAGTTCATTATTCTGTAATCAATTCATGAAAGCCACAATTTCCATGGTGTCCCTCTGCCAGACGCAAATGATAACATCTATAAAATGATACCATTTCACTGTTTTCAGAAGAAACGCATTATTATCAGGACTGAAGATGCACAAATTGTCCCACATTACTAAAAATAAATTTGTACGAGAGGGTGCCATTGATTTCCCCATGGCAGTACTGCATACTTGAAAACAGCAGTGGGGGGAACTGCATACTTGGAGATAGTGTGTACCATCAAATTGAAAGGTGTTATGTGTCAGTATGAAATCTAAGGAAGCTAGAATGAAGTTTATAGGGATATATTCCTTAGCGGGGTGTTTTTCCAAGTAATATTTACAAGCACTAATGCTCAAATCATGTTTGATGGAGGTGTATAATGCCTCTATATCTATACTTAGCTATACCATGACATCCCTCCACTCAAAATTTGAGAATTTGTCAAGTACATGAGAGGTATCCTTAATATGTTATCTCAAACTAATCACAAACTTCTGTAAAAAGTAATGTCCAAATTTACCCAGGTTTTGAGTCAAGGAGTTAACATCGGAGACTGTTGTTCTCCCCCGGGGGATTCTCAATGTTTTTATGAGTTTTGGGGAGACTATAGAAGCCAGGAGTCACCGGGAATTCCTCCCAAATAAAGTTGTACTCAGTTTCTGAGATAGCACCCTGGATCAAAGTTTCTTGAAGTAGCTGACACAGCTCTTTCTTGATTTTATTCAAAGGATTAAAAGACAATTTGCTATAGTTGTTATCACCCCCCAATAACAACATTGGAGTTATTTTATTGTGATCCTTATTAAGGTCAATTGTATTCCCCCCTTTTGTCTGCTGGTTTTATAATAATGTCAGTACATTCACTAAGTTCTGTTAGTGCTGCCCTTTCAGCCCTTGTTAGATTATTACCTTGGGGGACTGGTGTAGTTTATAGTAATTCCTTGTCTTGGTTAATCATCACTTTTTCAAACAATGAAATAGCTGGATTAAATACATTAGGGCAAAACATAGAATTGGATTTGAAAAGGCATTTTCTTTCCCCTTTAATTCCACTAGATCCATCACCACACGTCCATATTCCTCTTTCATCATCAGTAGAATGAAATAATGTCTATAAAAGAAAGGAGTAAGTCACATAATGATAAGCAGGGAGTAGGCAGCAACTCTCAGAGCTCCTCAGGGATCCAGCTAATTCTTAACTAAACAAAACTAATTTTCTACCCTGATTCAGATATTTATTATGTTTATACTGCTGCCTCCTTATCTAAGCCAGCTATGGAGGAAGACTATTTGGACCAGACTTTAGTGAGGGCTTCTTCATTACCTGTGGAGTCAGAAGGAGAACAAGAGCTGGTCGCCATTTCAGAGGCCAAGCAACTCCACCATAGTCTTTCCCCTCTCATGCTGCCTGCTGAGTCTGCCATGGCGGTCACAACAGACAAAGCCTAAGAGGAGCTCCAGACAATTAAAGCAACCCTATTTTCTTTAATAGAAGAATTTAAGGAGTGGAAGCCATACTAAAAGAACTTTCTACTTGTGTCTCAGATGCCAAGACCAGAATTTCACCTGCAGAGATAAAATTAATAAGATGGAGCTGGAGTTTATAGCATTAAAGCACCAAGTCAAGAAGCTGGAAGATAAAGTGGAGGACCTAGAGGGCCATTCCAGGAGAAACAATTGAGTCCTGCTAGGCCTCCCTGAAGGGGGAAGAGGACCATCACTGAATGCCTTCACTAAACAATTCTGCAATACAGTTGCTGGCCACTCACCTAGTGGGCCACAATGTATGATAGACTGCACCCATAGGTTCAATCTGACCAAAGCCAGCAGCTTGAGAACCTCCTAGGTCCTTAATCTTTAAGGTCCTTAATTATCTAGAGAGTGATTTTCTGCTGAAGGCAGCACGAAAGATTAATTGTCCGGAGTTGGAGAGTAAACAAGTGCAATTAGTGCCTGACCTTACCTTTAAAGTGAGACAAGACTGGGCAGCCTATCACCCATTACAATCAAAGCTACAGTATGGTCTTCAAAGATATAACATCGTATGGTGTTTCCTGGCTCACTGGGGATCAGAACAGCACAGGACATCTACAGATTTGAATCAGCTGTTCAAGCCTCTCAGGAGCTGCATAGAATTCTTCCAGAGCTCTTTGGAAAAGTGGGGTGAGACAATGCTTCAGTTTTACCTTATTTGATCCCAGACATGCAGTGTTGGAAAAGTATCCTTCTTTTGTTCAGTTACTGGAGTCATTTATATAATAAGTTACTTATTTACTGTAGTTGTAGAATTTTATTTAGTCACTCAATGTTGATGTGGTTCAGGTGCAGTGCAGTCTTAGTTGAACCAAGATCTTAATTTGACCAATAATACCACACAGAACTTTATAAGATGAGAAGTGCTGTTCCCCTATTGGTTTCTGAAGAGTTCTATGATGGCCTACATGGAATTTTGCAAGTTAATTTTGGCTGCATTAACTATGAGACACGAAGAAAGTGCAAGAGGTTTCTTTCTCTTATTAGAACTTTTTATAATATGCACTGTGCTCTTGGGACTGGGATTTCCATGGCTGGTTTTCTGTTGGTCTAAACTGTTTTGGAGCAGCCAATTTTATTGAGAACAGTAATAGTCAAGTTTGGCAGTGCCATTTTTCCTTCCATAAACACATAGCTTCATTCATTCATTCAGAACATTTTTATTCAAGATTGTGAATAGGATAGTTGTTACAATATTCCATTGAGCGAAGTTAATTTCAAAGGAGATCCTCCAGTTTGTACAATCGTGTATCAACACGTCACTTATACAATAACAGTTTATCAATATATACATACAATAGACAAGATATTTTCATAAAGGACCGACAGTTCATTAAACACAAAAACAAAGAGCAGATGTTCACAAGTTGAAGCTAACAGGGAATTGCAGCAAATCTGTGGTTTTGAGGCTTTGTCAAAAAAAAATCTTCTAATTACAGTAGTAGCCACAGACATTGCCAGCTATTTCCCGAAAGTTCTGTGATATTTCAAGAGAAATCTCCTGCTTTCTGAATTTTCACAATGGGGGCAGCAGAGAGAAACCCTTTAGAAATTTCATGAAATATCTGGAAATAGCTGGCAATGTCGTGGCTACTACTGTAAACAGAGTTGTGGTACCTGATTAATGAGTCTAAGGTAAATTGACGTATTATTCCAAAGAAAAATACCTCATTCCATAAAGGAATGCCTACTTACTTTTAGGTTAAAATGAGATGCTTCAAATTCCAAACTCTGGGCTGATCTTAAATTTTCCCTAGTCTTCCTCACTGTAAACCTTTCTAAAATATATGAAGGTAGTTTATCCTGTGATACTTTTCACATATAGGCTATGATATGCCAGTTCCTTTTATTACTTGGTTTACTTGATAAGTATGGGCAAAAGAGAGCGAAAGCCCATAAGGATTGTCCCCTGCACATTGTGGGTCATATTCCTAGATCTGATTTGTTGTATCCATTTATCTAAGCCTGATTTAAAGGCAGAGAAGGAGCTGCTGTCCACAAGTTCTTGTGGGAACCTATTCCAAAGTCTAGGAGCTCTAACTGTGTAAAAATTCAGTCTCTTATTAGTTCTAGCCTTACTCACATCAATTTGTTTGTCATGAAGTCTTGGTACTATCTGTCTCTTAATAAAGGCTAGTCCACATTGTTTCATATGTTCTGGTGACTGATGGAGTTTAGTTAAAAAAAGGAGATAACCCCTCCACCTTCTAGTGTGTAGAAAATTAAGTTCTGTAGCCTGAAGTCTCTCTGAGCAGTTTGTAGGAGTCAGGTATGTCACCATCCTTGTTGCTGTCCTCTGTATCTGCTCAATTCTATCTACATCCTTTCTGAGATAAGGACTTCTAAAGGGAGACCCATAATCAGAAAAAGGTCTTATATGGGTCCTGTATAATGGGATAATACATGCTTCTGTCTTGGAGACAAAGGTGAGATTAATGTGTTTGAGGAGCACTTTAGATAATTTTGCCACTTTCATGCACTGGTCAGTCGATGATAATTTATTGTTGACCATCACACCCAGATCTCTCTCTGAAAGAGGAGATTTCAAGGGAATGTTGTTTAGAATATAAATCTGTATTGGGGTGTTGTTATCAAAATGCAGAACAGTGCATTTATTAATTCTGATGGTCATACCATTAGTTAGAGCCCATTGTTCAATGCTATGCAGATCTTTAACAAGTGCAGTCCTATTAGCTGAACAATCAACCCTACCCCCTAACTTTGTATCATCAGCAAATTTGGATTATGTGTTACATGTGCCAATCTGCATGTCACTAATAAAAATATGAAATAATGTAGGTCTGAGAACCAAACCCTGTCCTACTCCATTAGTCATGTACCCTTTCTCTGACAAGGTTACATTTATTCTAACTTGCTGGCATCTATCTGTTAGCCAGCTATTTACCCATTTAACTAAACATGGGGAAAACACCACTGTAAAGAGTTTGGTGATAAGTTTACCATGTGATACCTTGTCGAACGCTCTGCTGTAATCTAGAAAGAGCACATCCATCGGGACGTTAGAATCTAGACCCTGACTTATATGGTTGTAAAATGCTATGAGATTGGAAGTACAAGAATACCCCTTCTTGAAACCATGTTGTGATAAATCAGAAATGTTCAGGAATACTATTTCCTTTTCTAAAAGGGATTTGACTAGTTTCTCCATTAATTTACATAGAATCAAAGTGAGACTAATAGGCTGATAATTGTCTACTCTTGACTGGTTACCTTTCTTGTAAATAGGTATCACAGTGGTCATTTGCCAGCCCTGTGGTACTGTGCTTTCAAGAAGGGATTTATTAAATATTAATGTTAAGGGGAGAGCTAAAAGCTTTAGAAGTTTTGATCAAGAACCTAGGATTTAAATAATCAAGACCTGGGCTAGAAAATGTATTTAATGACTGCATTACTGAAAGGGTGTCAGACCTAGTATTGATATAATTCCTGTTTGTGTTTACTAATCCATTAAGGGAATCAGATATTTCTTTATTTGAATAAATTGAACAAAAATAATTATTAAATGTGTCCACTGTTTCTTTATCCAATATATAAAGGTTGAGTTATTTATAGTGATTGGCCCTATTTGTCTAACATCTCCCTTTTTGTTATTAATATACAAGAATAGTGATTTATGACAGTCTTTGGAGTAGGCTAATCTGAACTTTAAATTTCTTTTTGAATGTGTAATTAGATGTTTCAAATCTTTCACTGCCTTCCTATAGTTGCAAAGGGTTTCCTCTTTATTGTCACTGTTACAAGTTTTTAGCAAGGAAAAAAGTTCTTCTTTACACTTAATTTGTTTTTTGATGGGATTGTTGAACCATAAGGGAATCTTCCTTTTTCTATTATATTTCTTTTTAGTGGGAACAAATGTATCCTCCAATTTAAGAATAATGGATTTTAGTTAAACTTATCCACCTCAAGAACCTATACATGTGACAATAATGGCTAAGCCTTGGGGCATGTAAAAAAAAATTGAGCCAGCTTATTGTACATTATGTCCAGCTTATGAAGACACAATTCTGAGACACCTGCATATAGGATATCCCCATAATCTAATACAGGTAATACCATAGTATTTACAGCTCTGATTCTTACAGCCAGTGACATGAAATATTTGACCCTATGGAGCATTCCCACTTTCCTGCCTAAGTTGAGCAATACATTTCCCAAGTGTGGGACCCAACTAAGTCTATCATCCAATATCATCCCTAAATATGTATATTGTTCAACCTGTTTGATTTGGATGCCCTGAACTGACTGAATTTCTAAACTACTTCCAGTGCACCCTGATTGGGAAAATAGCATAGTCTGGGTCTTTTTTCAATTTAAACAAACAAAAAAAAAGAATTCTTGAAGGCACAAAAAAAATCTTGTAAGTTTTTTTGAATATCAGAAAGACATTTCCCTTCTCTATGGATAACAGTATTGTCTGCATAGATGTGATAATTTATGGAGGGGCAGGCACATTTCAGACCATTAGTGTAAACATTAAAGAACAGGGGGCCGAGTATCGACCCCTGAGGGATACCTGTACTAATCTGTACTGAAGAGGACCTAAAAAGTCCCACTTCAACTACTTGTTTTCTATCAGTTAGGTATGATCAACATAATTCCAATTCACTACCTCTCACCCCCATAGAGTGGGGTCTGGACAGGAGAATGCCATGGTACAGAGTGTTAAAAGCTTTAGATAAGTCTATAAATATAGCATGTACTGACATTCTTCCATCCAGACTCCCCTGTATGTCTCCCACTACCTTCAGCAATGCTGTATTTGTACTATGTGATGACCTAAAACCTGATTGATAGGTGTTCATCAGTCTATTGGATTATACATGATCCTGCAGTTGTAAGGCTACCAAACTCTCAAAAACCTTTGAAATTATTGGCAATAGTGAAATGGGATGATAATTATTTATATCATACCTAGTACCTAGTATATGAACAACTTTAGACAGCTTCCAGCCCTCTGGAAACTCACTGGTTGTTAAGGAGAAATTGAGCAAATAGGTTAAAGGATGAGCAATGCAGGGAGCTGCATATTTCAACATTTTAGTTTGAATTTATCCAGACCTATTGCTTTTTTTATGTCCAGCTTAAGCAGAACCTCCATCACCTCCTGCACTTCTAACTTCTTAAATTTAAATCTTAGATGGGTGTCTGGATTAGATGGTACCTGGTTATCTTGCCCCCTGGGTATGATTGTGTTAGCTTTGTGCCAGCTTCTGGAAAAAAATGTATTAAATGCATTTACCACTTGGTTATTTAATAGGACCAAGTGTCCATCCAGCTCTGTCCTTTTCACTTGTTCACTATTTTTATTACCCATTAAATCTGTCATTCTCCTCCAAAATAACCTAGGATTTTGTGTAATATGATTGTCAAGTTCTGATCTGTAAAAAGCTTGTTTAATTTGTCTAACTTGGCATGTACATTTATTTCTAGCTTGTCTATAATATTTCCAATCCTCATTAGTGCCAGTAGACTTAGCTATATGCCATTTTTTATCTCTATTTTTTTAATTTATGGAGTTTGGCATTATACCACCTTTGATTGTTAAATGTCACCTTTCTTTTATGTACTGGAGCATGTAAGTTATATATCCTTGAAAATTCATCCTGAAAATATTGTCTTGCATCAGAAACATTAGGAATTAGTTCAAGTACATACCAACCTATATACTCTAAATCTAGCATACAATTAACATAATTGAAATTATTAAAAATTCTCTGAGTAACTAACTGAGCTTGCTTTCTGATCTTTAAATCCTTTGTCAACACAAATGTAACTTGATGGTCAGAGAAGGTGTCAGGTAAGACACCACTCTGAGAATATGCCAGGGGTTAATTAGTGAAAATTAAGTCCAATAATGTAGAATTCTGGGCATTTTTTGATTTATCCTAGTTGGGTCCCTCACTAGTTGGGTAAGCTGCAGGTAATCCTGGAAATCTATCAGGCTATTAGTAGGATCAAGCTGGATCCAGTTTACATTAAAATCACCTAAAAATAATAGTTCAATCTTAAATTTATATTTCACCATGAAATCTTGTACTGTAAGCTGTAAAAAATGCTATTTTCTACTTTTGGAGGTTTATACATCCCTGTGATTAATATAGGATTAATAAAAGGGATCTTTTATTCAATCATTATAGCCTCTGATCTCAAATCTATTATATCACTTTTGATTTCTATTGCTTCCAGCTCACCATTAACATATATCAGAATACCCCCACGCCTTTTGTTCCTATCCTTTCTAAAATGTTGGTACCCCTCTATTGAAATAGAAATATGTGAGATTTCTTTATAAAACCAGGTTTCCATAATAATTATAATTTCTGGTCTATAGTGACCTATCCAGTCCTTACTTGTTCCTAGTTTATTCCTTATGCATTGTGTATTAAATTGTACAACACTAAACTCTGTCCCTCTCAAAACCTCTGCATTTACATAATGGCAAGGCCCAGGGTTTGGGTGAACAGCCCCACATATCATTAAAGATAAAAACAAAACTTATTTAAATAAATCACCATAACAGCTTCAACCACTTCTGATGCATAAATTCCTTGAAAGAAGGTGTAACATTTTTATAAGATATTATTTGGTAAAAAATAAGGAAGTATTCACCCTCAGTGAGTGCCTATACACACAGACCAGTTTTATAAACTCTGTATGCAGAGAAGTTGTTAATAGCTCATGACTAACTGCACCAAAACCTGGCAAAAATAGACTAATATCCCAAGTCAGTGTACCTCCTGATGACTTAAACTCATTTTCTTTTTTTCATTTTTTATTCTATATTTTTCTTGTCACCTTGATGCCAAACGTTCCACCCAGGTCATGGCCCCCTCCGTTCCCACTAACACATTAGCTGCAACTCCCTGATACCCCCCTGGATTACCCCCCAGGGTGGGGTTGTGGCACTGGCCCAAGTGCCACAGACAATGGAATAGGTCTGGGAGCTGGCCTGGGAGATCATTAGAATGGAGGGGCAGGCATCATCCTGGTGGCAGGCAGCATGTTTTTTCCCCCTTTAGGCAGGGTGGGGACATGCCATGATGACCAGGCCCTGAGCTTGATAGGCATCGGTGTTTGTGGTGCAGTTCAGTCACCACTGGGTGTCCCCACAGTGCAAAACACTCCACCACTCTCCCCCTAGAGAAGGAGATCAGTCATGGGATGCTCAATCCTTCTTCCCCCGGCTGGCCCTCTGACACCCCAGGTCCAATCCCAAATCTGGGTCACCGGCATCACAAGCAGAAATCCAACTGCTGCACTGATGGATAGGTGACTTAAACTCATTTTCAATGTAGTTTACAGTAGAAGTGGTTCTGCCTGGGCACCCCACTTGGAGGAGGCATAAGAGGAACAGGAGCAGCCAGGGCTGATACATCTTAATACCAAAGGGTACCGGTGCACCAGGTTCTGTTAACAAGGACCCAGTGGCCTGCATATCTTATACTAAGCTTCAAAGAAAAGACAAAACAAATGAATAGGCACACACTATATCTATCCCCTAGAGTGAGAAATATCAATAGTTTAGAAGCTCTGAACCTGATAGAGAAGATTTAAGATAGCCCAATGCAGATACCTTAAATATTTGTTATTCAGATATGTTTAGACCTGCTAATCCAAGTAGAGGGGCCAAAGTTAAAGTGTAACATCTTTATTGAGTTGTTCCTCAGCTCCTCCACTTCTTGTCCCAGCCCCAATCAGCTTGCTGCCGAGCTCCCTCAACAACCAGTGTCACAGCAGCTGTTATGTGGACACGGGAGATCTTGCCTCCCAAATAACTCCCAGTTCATAAATAAAAGTCGGTGTCACTTGAAGGACATTATGCCTCAGCAGACGTTTCTGGAATCTTAGGGGTCTGTGAAAGGTCTTAGTTAAGAAGACCCCCCCAGTGGTCCCTATGTTAATTTTCTTTGCTTTTGGTTACTCACAATGCCACATCCAGTACAGTGATGGTGCAAGCCCTTGCTTCCTCTAACAAGTTTTGGACCTATTAAGACAATATGTTTGTCACTGGGGTTATGTGAACCTACTTATTGTTCATTTTTGGTGTAACTGATTAAAATGTTTGTGTTGTTCAATGGGGAACATGGAAAATAGTTATAGGGCACAATTTGCCAGCCAATGAGCTATTCAGACCTGTTCTGGGAGGTCATTCCCATTAGATTCTATTTAACTTACAAACTCTTAGCTTTCTGAATTTGTCTGTACTATTTAGATATTGTTGGAGTTCCAGCTTCTATTTAAAAATAATGTTATCTGTTGGAAGGTGTGTTTCTGGGAAATACATGGGTTCTATTGGTAGTTAGGATAATCTGTCTAGTAGTAAACATAGATTCTATTATGGGGGGTGGACATAGGAATTAATAGTCCTACTGCACTCTATTTTTAAAGATTAGGGGCACCACCATAGAGGACGTGGAGGGTCATTTGATTTTACTTTCTTTCATGGCCACTGTGTCAATGGCAGAGTCATTTCTTTTTCCAAAAGACAATATGGGGGAAGGGGTAACCAGACCTGCTATATATTAGTGGCTGATGGGGGCCTGCACTTTTGCTTGACTCACAGACCATATGTTCAGGAGTGGGCTTAAAACCCAGGACTTTCTTAGCCTGTTTGTTTGGTTGGAGGGTAGCTTTGTTAATTTTGTGGGGGGAGGGGGTTGTGGGTATGGAAGGGAACCAGGTGGTGTTATGGGAAGGGGTAGTTTTAGCAGGAGGAGTCTTTTACAGGGAATGGACATGAGGAGTCATAGTTTACTTACTGGTCAATGCAGTCATGGATTGTGAGCTCATTGAATTCTAACGGGGGAGGGACAATAATAAAAAATATTGTATTTTAAGACACCTGCAGAGATACAATCCATGTATAGTTATGTTGCAAGAGACCCTCTTACTTATGAATCAACTTCTCCACCAGAAAAAATTATGGGTAGGACAAGTTTATGTGATGGGATCAAGTGCCAGACAAAGAGGAGTGGCAATTCTTATCCATAAATCTGTGCCCTTCAATTGTCGTGAGAATGGAAAGATACAGAAAGCCATTTCATTCATTTTTTTATTGGGCAAATTGGCACAGGTAGAGGTGTTGCTGGGTGCAATCTATGGACCAAATTTGGACACTACTTCATTCTTTACATCTTTCACAGAGATCGTGGTACAATCTCCGGGGATACCCTACCTACTGGGGAAGGGGGACTGAATCCTGATCCATACACACAACTAGGATAGGTCGTATAAAAGGAAAGTTGGTTTGTCCCCCATTCAGAAAGCATTGAGAGAGTTTATGCAAGACATAAGTCTCATAGACCCCTGGAGGCTTTTACATCTGTAGAAGAGTATTTTTTTCATTTTATTCTCCTCCTCACAGGGTCCATTTGAGAATTTACAATTTTTTAATTAGTAATTCTTTATTGGCCTATATTATAGATGCAAAGACATGCCCTAACGTTCTATTTGATCATTCCCTTATATTGTTGGAACTTGTTTTAGAGCAGAGCCCATGAAACTCTGGCACTTGGTCCTTAAATACTAGACTGCTAATGGAACCTTATATTGTGACCCATATGGAAATATTGATATCTGAGTCTTTGAAAGATAACTTTAATTCCATTGAGGCCAAGGATGTGGTGTGAGGGTCAATGAAAGCTCTCTGGAGGGGTGAACTTATCAGAATAGCTATGGTCAGGAAGAGGAAGGCAGATGCTCAGGTGGATGAGTGGTTGACCCGCATACAACATTTAGAAGCTGTTTCATCCAGAGCCTAAGATGACTCAGTTTGGCAAGAGCTGGCATTTCTGAAGGCTAATTATTCCAGCTATTTGCTGGATAAAGTAACTAAATCGGCTGCTTCATTGAAGTCACTTACACTGGTCATGGGGACAAGGCAGGGAAGTTGTTGTTGATGAAACTAAAACAAACAAGCATTTGTCAATGCTGAATGTTTGCTTTCTGGTATTGGCATTGGTAGTGCAGGAGTTAGAGAGATGCATATTAGGAATGACAGTGAAGTATGAAACTAACTCCAGCCCCCAACCCCACCCTGCAGAGATGACAGGTGTTTGGGGGTGTACCTTTGGGTCCTCAGCAATAACAGTCAAGCCATTCCACCTCAATCCACCCTGCAGACACTGACAGGTGTAGTAGTGTGCCTTGGGGTCTTTGGCCCTTAGAGTCACCCCATTCTGTAAGGAAATAAGCTGATATGGGTGCAGTACAAGAGAATGGGGTGAACATTAGGACCGAAGACCCCAAGGCACACCTCAGTGCCTGTCACTGGCTACAGGGTGGGGGTCAAGGTAGAATGGCATGAGCATTATGGCCGAAGACCCCAAGTCACACCCCATCAGTCTCTACAGGGTGGGGCATTACAGTTGGAAACCCTAATGCCTCAGGCATTTGTTGGTATTTTCACTACAAAATTTAAACATGGGCTTTTTGGGACTCCACCTTATGAACAGTGGCACTATCATTTCATTACTTAATCCCGAAAGGTGATTTTACACAGCGACTGCGTCATTTAGCACCACAGGTACAAAAACATATTTTGAGCAGGGTGTGAAAAATGACAGCTGTACCATTCATGTGGAGGTCTGAAAAAATGGCAATGTTGAAAATCTGGAACAAAAATATGAAAAATTGGAGATGTTACAAGCATGCGTAGAAACTGTGCATTTTTTGGAATTTGTTCACCAAATTTTAAACATAGGCATTTTGGGAACTCCCCTTATGAACAGTGCCATTGGGATTTTGTTAATCTGTCCTGAAAATTGATTTCCCCAGCAACAACACATTTTGGGCAGGATGTGAAAAATGATAGTTGTACTCTTCGTAAGGAGGTGTGAAAAATGGCAGTGTTGAAATATGGAGTGAAAATATAAAAAAATGATGAAGTTATGATTGTGCATAGAAACTGTGTAATGCATACTCATAACACAGTCATTTGAGGGATTTTTTTTCACCAAATTTGCAACATGGGTTTTTTGGGACTCCACCTCATGAACAGTGGCACTGTCATTTCATTAATCTGTCCTGAAAGGTGATTCTGTGCAGCAACCACAAAATCACCTTTCAGGACCAAGAAACTAAATTACAGTGACAGAGTTCATGAGGTGAGGTCCCAAGAACCCCATGTTGAAAATTTGGGGCCAAAATTTCTAAAAATGGATGAGATATCAACCTAAATTGAACCCCCATTGACTCCCATTATACAACTTACCATCATTTCTTTAGTTTTCTGGTCAACTTTGAAGAGTGCAGACATGTCCTGGTCCATAGAAGATCGTTGCTCCTGACCTCCGGAGGTAAGTATGGGGTAAGTGGGGGATGCAGGGATGTGATTCCATAGAGGGAGGGTGTGGATGGGGGAGGGGCAATGGGGAGATGATGAGGGACTGTTTTCTTTTTTATATGGGAAAAAAGGCTTTGAGGATGGTTTTCTTTATTTTACAGGTTACCAAAAATATTTAGGCACACTGGAGTGAGCTCCCAGTTTGCCACAATAGTGTGTGTGTGTGGGGGGCATGCTGACACAGGGACTGGGCACCACAACGTCAGCACTTGAAATATTTGGGCAGGTGGGGGATCATCTGACACCAAGTGTGGGCATCCTGGTGTCAGAAATATAAATAAAAGATTATTTTGGCACACTCTGGTGAGCTCCCAGTGTGTCAAATTAATGGAGGAGGGGGGGATACATGCTGAAACAGGGATTGGGCTCCCCAAAGTCAACTTTCTGGGAAGTGTGTTGCAGGCAGTGGGAGCTGCCAATGTGGAAAGCCATGCCATTTCTCATTTATTTATTTATTGAAATGATTCACAGGGAAAGGTACATGAAACAAACAAGGTGTTTGATGGCAGGAGCCGACAAGAACTGTAACTCCGGCCATGCACATTACTGTGCACTGTAATGCACATGGCCAGAGTCTTGTCAGCTGCTGCCAACAGATAGAAGATATGTCTGTGTGCCTGACTGTGAAGGAGGAAGAAGGTCCCACTGTAATGAGAAAACTGTCCCTCATTGAGCAGCAGAATTCTTTCAAGTGCTGTCTTCTCTCTCAAACTGCTGTCATAGTCAGCTCATCAATTCATTGGTGCCTGATGGACAAGCCCCATACAGCATCAACTCGTAACCATCCCTGATTGGAGTGGTACTTTTCTTTCAAGTGAAGACTGCTTCTCTCAAACTGCTGTTATAGACAGCCCTCCGATTCATTGGTGCCTGAGGGACGAGCCCCATAAAGCGTCAGCTGCATTGGGCAGAAGCTCAAACACCTCTAAAATCTTGTACTGTCCCAAGATGTTTCTTGGGCATGTGCTGCATTCGTGCAAGCAAACATAAAAAGGGAGACAAGATGGGTGAATATCCTGGTGGACCCTGCCTCAGGTCACCTAGTGTCAGACCCCAAAGACTTGGCTGAGATCTTTAAATCTTTTTATCAAAATTTATATTTGACTCCACACCAGGTTCTTGACTTTGATAAATGTTTCAGACAAGTTCTGAAGGGAATTGACCTACCTACACTGAATGATACTTAAAAGGAAGAATTAAGGGGTCCGGTCACTGAGGCTGAAATCTTGAAGGTGATAGAGTCCCTTCCGGCAAATAAAGCACCAGGGCCAGATGGATTTGCCTCCATTTTTATAAGAGCTTTAAAGCTGAGCTAGCCCCTACCTTGCAGTGGGTCTTCAACTATTTATTTAATTCCACAATTCACAAAGTGGCCATTTTAGAAGCCAAAATTGTTGTATTATCAAAGCCAGGGAGAGATACCCCTGCCCCCAAAAATGATAGACCAATCTCCCTTTTTAATATTGATATAAAAATCCTGGTCAATATTTTGGCAACACAACTTAAGAAGGTATGGTCTGGGTTAGTTGGAGGGGAGCAGGTGGGATTCATTGCTGGTCACAATTCAAGTGACCACTTGTGAAAACTCTTTCAATTGCTCTCTGTATCTGGGGAGGCAGGTGCTGATGAAGTGCTCGTATCCCTGGAAGTGGAAAAAGCATTTGATTGGGTAGCATGGAACTTTTTGTTTGGGCTTTTGCCCAAAATACGGACTCTCCAAAGACTTTATTAGGTGGATAAGGATTCTGTACTCCCTTCCATCAATGAGAATTTCCTTTAATGTTGAGTTGCCTGACCCCTTTTTTCTGATGAGGGGCATGTGTCAAGGGTATTCCCTTTATTGTATAATTTATACATAGAACCATTACCCAGGAAACTAATTGCTTCCCCTTTAGATTAGAGGTATCTCAATTGGGACCAATGTCTTTAAAACATCTACATTTGCAGATGATGTCCTTTTACACATCTCCCATTGGCAAACTTCCCTTCCTGCTGCCTTACAGATAATAGAGAATTATAGTTCTTTATTCAGGCTATAAGTTAAACTGCCATAAAACCAGTGTGTATCCATTATTTCACCTGATTCCTAGTGCAGACGTCTGGGCCTTGGGGCTGCAATGGGAAGCCCATCATATCACATATCTAGGAATCAGGCTCACCAGACATTTTCATCAGCTTAAAAAGTTTAACCTAGATCCCATGGCCTGGCAGCTGGAAATTGACCTTCAGTGATGGCAGTGTTTGCCTGTCTTTATGAGGGAGGATTAATGTACTTAAGATGGTAGCCCTACCCAGACTGGTGTATCCACTCTCGATGTTATACATACCTTTGCCCAAACTGTGGTTTGTCTAGATTAATTCTATGTGGTCTAAGTTTTTGTGGGTAGGAAAACTGCCCAGACACACATTAGGGAAGTGTTGCCGGCCCAGGGAGTTGAGGGGCTTACAACTGCCTCACTTGCTTCATTATTATTTTGACTTTTAAGGTGCTAAATATTTTCAGCAGACTTACCTGTGGAAGAAGCTGTCCCATACTCCCATGTGGTTTCTGATAGAGCAGGATAGGATGTCACAATTCCACATTGCCTTACTTGCTCTGTTATATATTCCTCAGGCAAACATTCCTAAACCCCTGAAGAAGTCTCCTATAGGCTGGTTGGTAAGGGCTCACCATCAGCGTTGCCATTCTTTCAAGTTGAGGCCTCATGTTGATTTGGGACAACCATTCTACGTTAATCCAAGTATTACTATAGGGAAGAAAACTGTTTTTCAGACCTCATGGAGAAGTATTAACATTATAACATTGGCAGAACTTGTAAACAGGATGGGTTCCTTTCATTCAAAGAATTTAGAAAGAGAGTTCACCCCAAGCACATAGCTTTTTGAGATTTGCCCAGATCAAACATTGTTTGCAATCCCTTGTGGGGAAACCACCTTGGTACTCGGAAGCAAGCTCACTGTTTAATGTATTAGCTCAACAGTTGGCTTCCAATAAGTCAATACCCAAGACATACAGAGAACTAATTTCTCTGTTTTGGAAGTTATGTGCCCCTATGACATTCTATTGGCAACAGGCATTTTGGCTAAATAACAATTCTGCTACATAGGTTTCAATTTGGAAATATATATATGTGTACATTAAGCAGGATAGATGACGTGCAATGCAATTTAATATATGACATAATTTGCACTTTAGACCATACAGATTGTGTCATATGGGCAAGATCTCAGACTCCTGTTGTCATAGATGCTCTCTGGCCGAAGACACTATGTTACATATTATCTGGGCTTGTCCACATGTGGCTGACCTCTGGCAAACTGCCAAGAGATATGTTTCCCCTTTTTATGGCCAAGCAGATTATTTTACTCCAGAGGTCTGTTTAGTAAGTAATTTTGACAGTATAAGGGCCAAATCAGGGAAAGCCTACATGGCAGCTATTGTGGGGGTTGCTAAACTCCTTATAATGCAACATTAGAAACAGAAGGACTTACCATCTATTAAGGGATGGGTTCAGGAGTTATTCACTGCATTAAATTCAGAAAAAGGTTTGGCCATCCTTAATCACACCTTATTGCAATTTCAGGTTGTTTGGAATCCATTGTTTTCTTGCTGGAGGTGAGATACAGCCTTGGCTATGTGTTCCCTCTTTCTAGAGAGTCTATCCAAGGAGATCCTTTCATGTTCTGATGTCATTTTTTCCTTACTCTTAAATATGTCCATTTGATATAGCCCTATCCCTTTCTGAGTATAAAATCACCTGCTGGGAGGGTTGAGGTGGGGGGTTAAGAGGGGGATAAGTCATAGACAGGAGGGCAAATACCTTTGTGTATAGAGGCATTTGGGTATCAGGTACTGTATTGTATAGCTTTTCCTGAATGTGAAGTTGCTGGACATTTTCCACCCCTCTGGATGTGATGTGTTATATAGTGTGCGGTTATGTTTTTTTTTCTTGTATTACAATAAAGTTTATTAAATTGCAAAAAGAAAAAAATAATGTCTTTAAATCCTCAGTGCTCATAATGTCCAAAAGTTAGTGTCCCTCAACATTTTCACCTGTACTGGTCACAGGGTTCAAATCCCCCTCCTGGTGGAGTTCATTTAAATGAAGATCAATGTCCTCTTGATGCATTGCAGGATTCTCCATATATCTGATTCTTCTGGTCATTGGTATAGTATACCTATTAAAGTGATATTTAGGTTTAATTTTACAAAAAAAATTATGTAAGTCCACTTTTACTTGAAAGGGGTTTATATGGGCTGTAGGTATAAATGAGAGACCTTTCTTGAGAATGTTTAATTGAGACTAAGTTCATTTTTCATTGGATAGCTTTAATATTTGTAGTTCTTTTGCAGTGTATTATTGTGCTTAGAAAATGGAATTTTTAATTAAAAGGGAAAGGTTTGCATATTTAAAAATCAAAATAATTTAGTACATTTTTGATAAACTAGTTCTTCGACTTATTGAGTCTTAATGCCCATTTACATTTTCTTTTAGTAATGTGTACAACTGCTACTTCCATACTTGAATTTTTGAGGCTTCATTTGTAGTTTTTTCCTGTGAGGGACTGACTTGACATGTAGCATGTGCTTGTCTCCCTGACCCAGAAGCAACTGTCTATTCTCTTCCCTACTTATCCCAGTTGTATTGCTGAAACCAAAAGAGAGTGTGGTCCACAATTTAGTATTACAGTAGTAGCCACAGACATTGCCAGCTATTTCCAGATATTTTGCAAAATTTCTAAAGAGTTTCTCTCTGCTGCCCTACTGTGGAAATGCAGAAAGCAGGAGATTTCTTTAGAAATATCATGGAAATTTCAGGAAATAGCTGGCAATGTATGTGGCAACTACTGTACTCCATGAAAGGAAGAGAGACAGAAAGTTCTGTGAAGAGGAGTAGAGGTGCAATGACAACTGCTCAGAAAGAGAGATGTCCTAAAGCACCAGTGAGCATTAGAAGATGTACACAGCTGAGATGAATAGTGTGCATCAAAAAAAAAGATAGAGGCTGTAAATAGCTTGTCTAAGTATGATTTTGAAAAACTAATTGTGAACGTAAGAGTACTTAAAATAGTTTAGGGCTATCTAGATATAAATATCTACATTTTGCTATAGATACTGTGAAATGGTGGTGTGAATAGCTAAGGGAGAAAAATAATTGTTGCTAATTTATATTTTTAAAAAGTGCTGTACTAATGTATAGATATGTGATAAGGCTTAGTACCAGGACAAATGTGTATGGAGCTAAATTATTGTATAGTTATATGATGGGTATCAGCCAAACATACAGCAGCTCTACATTTAGGCTACCCATTTTATAACATTGAGAAAGATGATTATAAAATGTATAACAAACTCTGGTCAGAGCTAATACAGCTGCAAATTAACGAATTTGCAGCATGGCCATCTTATTACCCCACCTCATGAACCTGGTACAGTTGCAATACACAGAAACAAAACAAATTAATACCAATAGGGAAGATGCTACCACTACAATGAATAAAATAAATACTTTATTTTGTATATTGATTAATGGCAGAAGTCTAAACAATAAATTTAGTAAACTACATGGATTGTTGAGTCTGAATAAACAGGTTGATATTGTTATGGTCACTGAGACGTGGTGGAAAGAAAATGAAGAATAAAATAAAAATATACCTGGATACAACCTATTCAGACTAGATAGGAAACAAATGAAGGGAGAGGGCATTGCAATCTATGTGGCATCTGTCATAAAAGTAAAAGATGTCACTGAACAAATCAAGATGCATACCATAGTTATTGAAACCCTATGACTGCAGATACATGAAGATGAAGAGAAATCCTTTAACCTGGGACTATGTTACTAGGTACGAAACTTGGTTATCGAAATTGACAATGCTATAAGAAAATACATTTTTAACACAAGTAGTATGCAAAACATAATATTAGACAGTGATTTCAATTTTGGGGATATAAACTGAGAAAATAAAACTGCTGACACTACACAAAGTGAATTATTTTTAAAAACATGTCAAGAACTTAATTCAGCATATAAAAAAAACAACCAGGAACAACAGATTATTGGACTTAAAACTCAGTAGTGAAAATGTTACCATAAAAGACTTTGAGGTAGTCTAGCCACTGGGAAATAGTGACCATGCAACTGTTGAATTTGCAATGCAAATTAATGCACAAACATTAAATGGATGTACACCGATATATCTTTACAAGTCAGCTAACATTAATAAAATTAATTCAGATTTACACTGTATTAATTGGCAAGATGTTCTGGAAAACAAAAACACAGAGGATAGCTGGCAACATATTAAAAATGCATTCATAACCATATGCAACAAACATATCAAGTGAATAAAAGAAATATAACAGTAGGGGGATAAAACCAAAATGGATGAACAACAAGATCAAAAAAATATTAAAAATCAAACAAAAAGCTTATGCAAACTACAAACAGAGAAATACTAAGACTGAATGGGAACAAGTCAAACAAGTGCAAGAAAGACTGTAAAAATGCAATTAACAGAGCAAAAAGATGAATACAACTGAATTTAGCAAAATCAGCAAAAAATAATGGTAAACAATTTTCTGGATACATAAATTCATTGAGGAAATCCAACTCAAAATTAATAGCAGTAAAAGTTCAAGACACCATTATCTCAGATCTGCATGTAGTGCCTGACAGTTTCAACTCATATGTCTGCTCTGTCTATAAGAAATCAAGTGTGACTAATTCACAAATCATCCCAGAGACACATGATCAGCCTTACATCATGGAAGAACATATAAAGAACAAAATCAGTGTGCTAAAAAAGTTTGGTTCACCAGATTTTGACATTCTACCCTACAGATGTTAAAAATAGAGAAAGATAGTACATCCGTTCCCCTAAAAATATTGTTTAATAAATTGTTAACCATGAGTGAGGTCCTAAGTAACTGGAGAATAACCAATATAACCCCTATCTATAAAAAAGGTTCTAAACTAAACATTAGTAACTATAGACCCATCATTCTCACCTCTGTTCCCATTTACATTTTGGAATCCATCATAAAAGATTAACTCTCACAGTATACAGAACAAGTTGATGCAAGGGACCACGATCAACATAGGTTTACTACAGGACATTCATGCATTTCAATCCTAATCTGTTTTTATGAACACATAAGTAAAATTCTAGATGACGGTTGACCTTCAGATGTAGTGCTACTGGATTTTAAAAGAGCATTTGATACCATTCCACACTGGGCAATAGTTAAAAAAATAACCACACTAAGGACTAAGACTAATGCATACTTAATCAAATGGATAGGTAGTTGGCTGACTGGAAGATTGCAGAGGGTGGCAGCTAATGGATTTCTATTAGTGGGGGGATATGTAACTAGCGATGTGCCCCAGGGCTCAGTCTAGGGCCCAACTATTTTTCAATTGTTTATTTCTGATCTAGATATTACCATCACAAACAAATTATCAAAGTATGCTGATGATTCCAAATTAGGTGGTCCATGTGAGACAATCAAGGAAATCAAGGCTGTACAATGGGACTTAAATACAATCATAGAATGGGCCTTCAATTGGGGTATGCCATTTAACAACAAAAATGTTGCATTATCCATATGGGCAAAAACTATAAATCAAATCACTACGTACTTAGTAACACGACACTTAATCACACAAACACTGAGAGAGATTTAGGGGGTCTTAATTGACAAGGATTTACATTTCAAGGATCAACACACTAGCGTGGTTGCAAAAGCAAATAAGATGCTGTTTGCTATAAAAAGGAATATTAAAAGTCATAGCTCAGAGGTCCTTATGTCGCTCTACAGATCATATGTCCAGCCCCACCTTGATTTCTGTGGCCAGTTATTGAACCCCTTTAGAACAGGTGACATTAATAGAATGGAAAAGGTACAGAGAAGGATGACAACAGTGGTAGCTAAAGTTAGCAATTTACATTATCAAGAGAGACTAAAGAAACGTAAACTATACACACTTGATGAGAGAAGAAAAAAGGGGACTTATTACTAATGTATGGCATACTGAATGATAACACTTCAGTAAAATACATCAACATTAAGTCTAAAGGTTCAACATCTGTCACAAGAGGCCACTCACTGAGATTTAAAGGGGGGAGATTTAGGATTGATAAAAGAAAGTTCTTCTTCATGGAGAGAGTTGTTAACATCTGGATAGACTACCTGAAGATATAATAACAAGTAGCAATAAGAATATTTTTCTAAAAACAAACTGGATAAGTATTTCCTTGAAGGAGGTAACTTGACATTCAATAATCCCAAGTAGAAGCTCCTATGGGCTTCGGCCTTCTTCTGCTCCATAACAATAGTGACAGCAGTGGTAGGTGAAAGTATTTAAGTCCCCACTGAAATGTGATTGTGCACCACCAAAAGGTCATTCTGCTTCACAGGTGTGGAAACACATTTTGGCCAGGATTTGAAAAATGACAGCTGTTGTGTTCATGAGGTGGTATGAAAAATGGCTATGTTGAAAATTTGAGGTCAGAATACTTCAGATTAATGAAGTTATGAGCGATCATAGAAAAATGTCAATGTACCCAGGTAACCTTGTCATTTTTACATATTTCAACTATAAAGTTTCAACATAGGCTACTTATGATCCCACCTCAGGAGCAATTGTGGTGAAAATATCCAAGTCCTGCCCAATAGGTGATACTAAGGTTCATACTGAGATAAGATGAAGGAGCTAGTAGGCCAAGGCCCATGATGCTCCTATACTATGCCGTAGAATAGTAAGATAAGTCATACCCTGACAGAATTGAGTTGTCAAGACAATGTTTAAAAGTATCTTTAGTATTACTAGTGACCACTTCAGATGGTAGCCGATTCCAGGGCCCAATAATCCTAACAGTGAAAAAATACTTACGGCTGAGATGCTTAAAGAATTTACCAGTTAACTGAAAAATATGACCTCTCGTGTTATGTGCAGATTTTAAAAAAAAAGACCTAATTCAGACATAATATATGGATCCTGAATAACGTCATATAGGAGAAGAAGATCTCCACGAATATGCCTAATGGTTAGAGGCATTAATTTTAATATATCCAACCTAGATTCATATGATAACATTTCTATCCCAGAAATTTTTTTTGTGTATTTACGTTGGACCCTTTCGAGAGAATAAATTTCAGATTTCTTAAAGGGACACCATAATTGTGAGGCGTATTCAAGATGGGGTCGGACATAAGATCTAAAAAGTGGTAACAACACTTTCTTGTCTCGAGATCTAATATTGCGTAGAATAGACCACATAATTTTGTTGGATGTACCAATAACAGAATGCATATGCTTAGAATAAGTCAGATTGTCAGATATTGTTATACCCAAGTCTTTTTCATCAACAGTGGTACATAATGGGAGATCATCCAAAATACACTGGAAGTTTAAATTATTGGTACCCATATGCATAACCTTGCATTTAGCAGAGTTTAACTTCATTCCCCATTGTGTAACCCAAGTGCTAATTACATCAAGATCATGCTGAATGCAAGATATTTGATCAAAGTTGGAACTGGGACCTCCGATCTTAACATCATCTGCATACTTAATAGTGTAGGAGAGGCATGAATTGGTTAAATCAAAAATGAAAGCTTGAAAAAGACAGGGACCAAGAACTGATCCCTGAGGTACACCACTAATTACCTTACCAGTTTCAGAAAATGATTCATTAATCATCACTCTTTGAGTCCTATATGAAAGCCAGTTCTAAATCCATTTAATTACAAAGCTATTAATACCAAGAATAGTAAGTTTTTGAATGAGAGCCCAATGTGGTATAGAATCGAAAGCTTCACTAAAATCAATAAAGATGACATCACATGCTACCCAATTGTCCAATAAGGAGCTGAAATACTCATAGAAGCAGAGCAAATTAGTAAGACAGCTTCTGCCCATCTTAAAACCATGTTGTTCCTGGTCAGATTTGTCAATTTTTGGAGACACAATGTCCTTAAGCAAACTTTCTAGAAGTTTACAAATGACTGACATCAAACTAATAGGACGATAATTTTTCCATAAATGTTTAGGACCCTTTTTATGAATGGGAACTATAAATGCTTCTTTCCATTCACCAGGGATGAAATTATGCAATAAAAAGAGCTCAAATAATATTTTTAATGGAAAGGCAATATGTGCAAACACCAAATAAAGTAAGTGGCCTGCACTTAGATCAGGACCAGGACAAAATTTACCTTTTAATAATAATAATTTATTAAGGATAGACTCAACTGAAAAAAGATTTGGAGGATCTGTAGTTTCTATACTGTGAATAAACGATTGTGCTTTAGCTGCAGAAAAAACTTTACAGAATTCATTATTAAAAACATCTGCCATAGCTTTTGGCTCATCAATTAGACTATTATCGGATGTTAAGAGTCCAACCATACTGGGATTTTTTTCTAAGGGAATTAATATAAGAATAAAATTGTTTAGAGTTAGATTTTTCCGCTGATGATACTAAATAAAGTTCCCACTTAGATTTGGCCTTACTAATAGCAACTTTACATTGCCTACTTGTTTTCAAGAAGGATTCCCGATTTGGAACTGTCCTATTTTTTAAATAGGTACTATGTTTTTTAATTTTTAAATTTATCAAAAGTTTGATGTTTTTATTTAACCATCAAGGAGACGGCTTCCCATTGGGGTTTTTATGTTTAAATGGAATGTAGGTATCTTGTAGCGACAAAATGGTAATTTTAAAATTAATGCAGCACTGTAATGGAGTTTGATCCTTAAATAAGGATAACTTATTTATTTTATTTAGATATTGATTGATGCTATCTAAGTCAGCTTTGTCATACAGATAGATAATTGAACAATTAGTATTAAAGACAACATGTCTATGTAAATTAAATAAGACAGAGTTATGATCACTGTTACCAGTATGAGTAGAGATACACACATCCCTGATGTCAAGGGTAGAGCTACTAAGAACTAGATTGAGAATATTATTACCCCTTGTAGCAGTGTTGACCCACTGATGTAAGTCCAATGCTAAGCATGTAGACATGAATTTGTTACTAACACTACTAGATGTAGTTAGTGACTTCCAATTCATTTCTGGAAGATTAAAATCACCAGTAATTATGACAAGTCCCAATTGGGAAGCTAATTCAAATTCTGATAGAATAGCATCCATAAGTGAACTTGATGAGGTGGGGGGAGAGTAACATGTCCCAAGAATTATAGAATCTAATTCAGAGAGGAACATTTTAAGCCAAAGAGTCTCAGTAGAGAGGATATGATTTTTTAATAAGACAAGATATATTGATGGAATCAAATTTATTAATAATGAAGTTGGCAATACCACCCCCCTTTTTTTCACTATGATTTAAATAAAAGGAATTATATCCTGGAATTTGCTGACACTAAGGTGAGTCCTGATCTCCCCATGTTTCAACAACTGCAACTATATCTACATCTTTATTGGAAATAACTGTTAGTAACTCATCAAATTTATGTGTCAGGCTTCTTGCATTAAAACTTAGAAATTGCAATAAGTTACTAGATACTTTAGGAGAGAAGGATGATGGATTTTGTATATTAAATTTTCCCCTTCCCCCATAAGTCAGTTTAAATTTAGGTTATAATTTATTGAATGTAAAAATTGCTGACTTAGTAGTGCATTCCCTAACTTACTCAAGTGCAAGCCATCAGGACAATAAAGCTCATTTCTGTCGAAGAATTCCTCCCTGTGGGTTAAACACTGTAAATTGTGTCGAAGACACCATAGCCTGAGTCAGTTATTAACACTTTTAATTTTATGGTTAAGAGAACTAGAGTATTGAGGGATAGGTAATATTTCAGAAAAAACAATGTCACACCCCAGGTCCACCAATTTATTAGTCATGGATACAAAAGCCTGTTTTATATTCTGAACAGAATCCCTGCAAATATTGTTTGCACCAACATGAATATAACACAATGAGTTAGATTTATAGGATCTGCTAATGTTGTCAGCCATTAATGCAAGATCCGTGATCCTAGCTCCACTGAAACTAGAACAAGTTCTGTTGTGTTTATCAGGCTCACAAAGGGCACCATCTAAATGCGTTACTAACGAGTCACCTAGAACAAATAACTGCCTCGTATTAAGAACTTCACAATCTGAACCATTCATGGGGAATTCTTCGTTGTCAGTATGATTAGTAACAAAGTCTATCAAAGGAGAGTTATTTGTAAGGTTAAGCAATGAGTTGGAAACATTTGGCATCTTATCCCCAACTACAGATGTATCAGTAGAAATAAAACCTGCATTAGTAGAGTCAGCAAAGGTGTCATTAGAATCCACAGAAATGATAGACAATGGATCAAAACTATTATGTATTGGAATGACAAATTGATCAGCCTTATACCTTCTTTTATTAGTACATTTAGACCCCTGTACATTATACCAGTTTGTATCATCCAAACTATAAGTTGATCCCAACTCTACTTCTCTAACTCTCTTTTTATTTGTAACTTCTGTGGACTAAGTAACAATTGATGTACAAGTTGTGCAGTTAGACTCATCCATTTTCTTATTTTCAGGAAAAGTAGTAAAGATGTTAGAAGTAATCTGATAAGTAGGAATAGTGCCATTATGTGTAGCTGATTGGGCAATATTAAGCTCAGAATCTTTATTTGTTTCAAATGCCACAATCCGCTTATAATATAAAGAATTTTCACATTGTAAAACAATGTAATATGTGCATTTAGAACATTGAAAGGGTAAATTATCAATAGCAGTATCAGTCAAGGTAAACATGTGGCAGGATATACATTGTAGACCTGTTTCCCCAGTAGTGGTAGTAATATATCACCAAGTAACTATGAAATTGCTTTTTCAGGACTGATTTGCATAATTCTTCCACCATTGTTCATGATGTGGGATCCCAAAAAGGCCATGCTGAAAATTTGGGGTCAAAATATGCAAAAATGACAACGTTATGCAACAAAGTTCAAAACCCCATTGAAATACTTTGAACTGCACTTACCTTAATTTCTCACTAGACCCCAGGAAATATCAGGGAAACACAGGGTTAGCGATAAGAGGGTGGGGGGCCAGTAGACATGAGGGAACATCACAGAAAGATGGGGATGGTGAATGGAGGGTGGGGGCCACTAGACACTAGGGAACATCATGGAAACATGGGTACAGCAATAAGAGGGCGGGGGGGCACTAGACACCAGGAAACACCACAGACACATGGTGACAGTAACTGGAGATTGGGGGAGTCACTAGACACCAGGGACCATCAGGAAAACATGGAGGACAGTGATCAGAAAATGGGGTCCACTAGACACCAAGGAATGTTAGGGAAACATGGGGAGAATGATTGGAGGGAGGGGGCCATTAGATTCCAGAGAGCATTACAGGGTGCCACCTAGCTCCAAACTCAGAAGTGAACCAGAAGTGCGCACAGAGCAGGAAAATAGTGAACTGTTGGGGACCAGACTGTAGTAAGCAGAGAGGACCACTTGTGCTTCAATTCCAATGTGGAAGGATACATTTGAGGTATCCAGTCACATGCTTACAGACTACCCCCTCTCTACTACATCATAGCAATGTATGAATAGCTCTGCTATGCAGCCATAAAACTGATTTATTGGTATCTGTAAGGCTTGACTCTCACCTACATTGTATAAATAAAATATAAAATGAAAGAGTATTTATTAAAATTTAGTCTGACAAAGCATCTAGGTATTGGAGCAAAATACTTGATCAGTGGTTGTCTTAGCATCTGTTACTTCAGTTCTACTTACACTGCGTGTTTGCATTGATTCCTGCACTTACTGTATATACAGTATTCAGTAAATGAGAGGCGACTGAATATGTACTGCGTGTTGCTTTTGTGAGGAGCTAGGGTGAGTTCTGGTCCTAAATCTCCATCTATACATAATGTGTGGAGCAAGACACCACCATCTGTGTTGTGAACCATTTCCTATACTGACAATTTTTATTATTTAAGTTCTACTTCCTATTTTTTTCTTATTGTATCATCCCTCTAGTCTCTATTGCTAAAATACTTTATATGGAAGCAGAATCCTTGCCAATTGGAGATCATATGTTCTTGTTGCTTTTTTTACATATTGGACTAGATTCTCAAAGAGGACTTAGACTGGTGTAAGCTGCGGCAAACAGAAGCTTGTGCTGAAGCCCAGTGTGCCAGGAAATCTGCACCAGATTCTGGTACAGAAGGGGTCCTGGTACCTAAGTCCCCACACTTGTGGTAGCCTCTCCCATGTGACAAACACATGGCACACAGGAGGTGTTTACCACAGGTTCCATATGGCAATGCCTAGTGGTCCCCCCATCTACGATCACCATGTAAAATAAATAAAACCACTTCCTGGTGGTCTAATGCCCCTGATCCTCGATGTCATCATGATCTTAATTAATAACAAACCCCTTCCTGATGGTCAGCAAGCCCACCCCAATGTCCGATGTCACTGTAATAATAATTAATAATAAACCCCTTTCTGGGGGTCTAGTGCCCACCAATCCATGATTTTGCCCATAATCATAAGTAATACTTCCCCACTGTCCTGGTAGTCTAGTAGTCTAGTGCCCCCCCAATCCCCAATGTTGCTGTAATCATGATTATTATAAATCCCCTTTCCTGGTGGTCTAGTACCCACCCTGCCCAATCCCAGATGTTGCCCAAATCATAAGTAATAATAAACCCCTTCCTGGTGGTCTATTGCTCCCTGATCCCTGATGTTGCCACAATCATAATTAATAATAAACCCCTTTCTGGTGGTCTAGTGCTCCCTTTCCCAATCCCTGATATTGCCATAGTCATAATTAATATAAAAACCTTCCCTGGTGGCCTGGTGGAGCCCCAACCCCCAACCCAGCATGTAGTACCCACCACCCCGCTCCCCCATTCCAAAACACAGCTACCAACCAGCACAGCTCACCTCTCACCTCACTGGCTGGCCACTGACTGAACTGTCACTGAGTGCATATTGTATAGGGTAGGCACTCGCTGATTGACAGTCAGTCAATGAGCACATGCATTATACAGTATGCGTTTAGTGACAGTTCAGTCAGCGGCCGGCCACAGAGGTCAGAGGTGGACTGAGCCAGTCACCAGCTGTGTTTTGGGATGGGGAGGGGTGGTGGGCACTACCTGCTGGGGTGGGGGTCCACTAGGCTGCCAGGGATGTTTTTTTTTTTTAATTATGATTATGGTAACATCAGGGATTGGGGAAGGGAGAACTGGACCACTATGAAGGTTTTTTGTAAAAATTATGATTACGGGTGACTTTGGGGATTGGTGGAGGGGGCACTAGACAACCAGGAAGGGGTTTTGTAATAAATATGATTACAGGCAACATTAGGGCTGGGGAGGGGGGACTGCAGCACATTGTCACAAACAAGGAGAATTTTCAAGTACCCGTAGACCAGCCCTGGCTGGTCTAACAGTACTTACAATTTCTACCTCTGGAAAGAATTCTGAGAATCCCACTGTTGAGGATGTGGCAGCTTGCATTGGCCACAATGCTGCAACTAATTTTTGGGTGCACAGATGGCACAAGCAGCAGCCTTCGGATGACCCAGGCTGGTTTCCAATCCAAACACCCTACTCCCACCCTCCAAGCTTCAAAAAGGAAAATGTTTATGGTTTATGGTTTTGACTGTCCTGAGTCTTGGCAAATCATACCAGGGGTCTTCCTTGGGGTTATGTACCCTAACACTCCCCCTTCCATCAGCAAATCTGCTCAGATGTGCAGACTATATGAGAATGGGATGAGCAGTAAGGTTGATAACCCCAAGGAAGACCTCGGGCCTGATTTGTCAAAATCAGAACAACCAACTCTGTAAAGATTTTTCATACATTTCTAGGTGATTTTTCCAAACAATAACTGAAGAATCCACCTAAGGGGGCCATGATTAACAAGATACATGTGCTGGTGTCTCTACAGGATATCATTTTTATGACTTTTCAAAAACATTTTAAAAAAATCAGGAGGAGTTGGGAGAGGAAGGGGGAGATATAGGAGGGAAGGGAACCAAACTAGTATTTCAAAATGTTGAGCCAAGGTCTGCATATTGATCAGTTGCAACCCTGGGTAATGGAAAATAATGCTGTATGGTTTGCCTGCAAATCGTCCACATTTGGATGACAAGAAATGGGTGGGGTACCAGCAATCTTAGTTTCAGGGCCAACAAGCTGGTGTTGTTTCTTCTATGCCATGTATCAGGACTCAGCAACAACTTCATGAGAATTCTCACCCAAAGAGAGTGTTTGGATGAGTCTGATTGCCAGTATCACCATGGGTCTAGTAGACTAGTGCCCCTTACTGTTGTTCAAAATCAGAGAATGAAAGTGTTGCTGCTGCAATACTACAAGTGAAGAAAGCCATTTTGTCAGCATCTGCAGTGATGATACCCAACATATTGCCTGCTGGGAAACAGTCAACTCACATGTCTTCTTCTCAAGAAGACACAATCTAAATCACATTGCAGAGGAGCCACAGAAGAGCAGCTGGGGAGCATAAAGCTTATATCCAACCCATAGCCAAAAGTAACCATGGAGGACTGGTGCCAACCAACATCCTAACATGATGTAAGTGTTAATTTCACTAGGAATTGCATGGTGAGATGATGGAGGATGACAGGCAGCAGCCACTGCAACATTAATGAGTGAAAGCAAGATGGGAGTTCTTCTTTAGGAATATCATATTACAATGCTCAGCCAAGCCAACCCAGGCAAAGTGATCAGAAACAGTAACTGAACTGCCATGAATTGTTCATGAATAATTCATGAACAGAGTCCAAGCATGTTCATGAACATTCAGCAATCATGTTCATGAAAGTTCATGAACTGCGAAAAAACAAATTTTAAAAATATTTTAATAAACATTCTCGAACCTAATAGTTCATAGGTGCATGAAAGTTAATGAAATTCTTCCACTGAACTTTTTTTTGCATGTAAACATTTTATTGAACTTTCCATCAAGTACATCTTAAATGATGAAAATATCATACATTATGAATGGTACACACAAACACATACAGTAAGAAAAATATAAGATAAAATAATATGCAGTTTACTTGACTTAGCGAAAACAGTATGAAATATCCTTCTTCTAGTCATAGCAAATATCCAAATACCTTGAGTCATTTAAACTTGTGACATCTTCCTGTATGACTACCCTAGATGTTAACTGAGCTACCCTTCTGTGGTGTGAGTTTAGAATTCTGAACAGTCTCTAGGTTCTTTACCTGTGATTGTAATTAAAGAACATCAGGTTCAATCACCCCTCTTTGGATTAACCAGGGACAACCACGACTTATGAAAAATGGAAGGAGCTTTTCTTCTCCAAAAATAACTTTCTCTGATAAGAGGCCATTCTATAGATGGCTTGTAATGATTGAGGTTTATAAGGAATATTAAGGGCCATCCATCTAAGCAAAAGTAGCTGTTTAGCCTCCAATACTACAGTATATAACACGTCCTTATGATGCAGGCCCACTGTAACCAACAAATGTGAATTTCCCAAAATCTAAAAATGAGGGGAATAAGGTAGGGGAGTATTTAAAAATTGTTCCAGTCTATTAATACTAGTTTTCCACCAATTTCCAAGTAAAGCACAGCCCCAAAGAATGTGGTACAGAGTGCCTGACTCTTCCCCACATCTCCAGTAGGCATCAGTTTGGTTGGCAGCCTATACAATCTGCTAAAAACCTTTTCTGAAGGAGCTGTAGTTGTGGATCTGGAGAAGCCCAATGGGCTTCAACCCAACAGTTGGACCAGCTAGCAGCTTCCAATAGTTCTTGTAGCTCAGCTACCCATTTCAGCCAATTGAATGCCCAGTTCAGAAGGTGAGATTCCTGAAGGAGATTGTGGATCACACTTGTATGGCCTTTTGGGAGCAAAAGCCATTTTTGAAGGTGTCTTCCACTGAACTTTTATGACCACAACACATCAATATTTTTTTCTGACCAGAAATACCATGCTTTAATAAGTAAGGATTTACCCATGACAGAGCATGGGTTACTAGGAAACTAATACATGCCAGGAGGGAGAGGAGTTGTGGCATGAGGCCAAACACTGAGTGCCTACAACCACCAAGGCTTGGATTGATTACCCATGTAATCCATGCTCTGAAGTGGGTTAATACACTTATAACATGGCCAGGGAAAATGGAGACTGTACACTGGCATGCAGAGATGCAGGAGGCTGATGATTATGCAATTGCAAGGATTATTCCTGAACACACAACACAACACTGAAAAGTTTACTGAACGACACAGAATACAACACTGTGGAGTACAGTGTAATCTTCAACGGGAAAAAACTCTAAACTCTGAATGTAATATTGCAAGTCTGGCAATGTTATAATGTGAATTCTTATGAAAATCAGCAGCAGTTATTCTGCAGTCCGAGCAGTGGGTATTACTTCTGTCTATCAATGACACTGCCATTTTGAGAAGTGTTTCATTCGCTTTCATCCAATAACACTATGCCACTGCAACAGTCTTTAGTAAAGAACATTAAGTATGGAGGATTTTGTTCTTTTTTCATACCTTGCTGACTGTAACTTGCTGTTTCACCTCTGTAATTTGCAGAACTGGACCTGTTTACAGTCAGGTTATAGGAAGAGGAAAGCGCTGCCACCTGCCTGCTATAGAAATATCAGATAGGAAGCATTGCTGTAACTCCACAGAGTCATTGTTTATGCCCATAAACCCTGGAATGTGCTGCAACTGAGTCTGACTTCAACTGAAATAAAACATTTAACAGAAACAAAACTTAACAAGAAACTCCAGGCTGCCACTTGGGCTAACTACACCAGTCAGCTGGAGAGGCTGTCCAGTGATTGCAAATGCTGTGTCTGAGATGTGCTGTGAGCAACCTTGGATTAATTGAGTATTAATCAATGGTCAGTTGATGGCTCTTGGCAAATTGGAGTGGGCCATTTTCCCTGGGCATGTTATACAGTAACATCCACAGACACTGCCAGCTATTTCCAGAAATTTCTGTGATATTTCCAGATATATCTAATGCTTTCTCCATTCCTACAGTAGGGCAGCAGACAGAAACTCTTTAGAAATTTCCCAAAATATCTGGAAATAGCTGGCAATGTCTGTGTCTACTACTGTAATATCGGTTAATTCATCAGGCAACCATTGTAGCCCTTCTCAAAATATGTTTGCCCTCTATACATACTAGAGGCAGGCCCATTAATCACACCACCTAACCAGTTTGCCATGTCTATTGATTTTTGCTTTAACAAACTCAACATTTTCTAATGAACAACAATTATTTTAATGCATTTTGAATTAGTGACATATCTTACATACTTTTTTTGTTGTTCTTTAATCCAAATGGAATCACAAATCACGTTCCTTTTATAAATAGAAAGGCTGAATTGCTGTTTATATCAGCAGAATCTGCAACTCTTTTACAATGTGGTGAGTTAGAACTGTAATCCTTTTGGGAGCTTAAATAGTTAATTGCTTGTAAAACATTTATGTTCCTCTCCTAAACTAAAAATGTTCTGATTCTGTGATGAGTTAAAACTTTTACAGTGAGAAACTGTAAATTATGATATGCAAATTAGTTACATAAATAAACGGTGTCTCTGTTCATTGTGGTCCTTTAAAGGTTCATCAGCTTCATGAACTTTGTGCTGATGAACTGTTCTTGAACTTGATTCATAAGCTGAGTCAATGAACAACTGAAGAACTGTGATGGATGTTCATGAACTATTCATGAAAGTTTATTAAAGTTTGTGAGTTAATGAGTTTCATTTTTCTGGGTAGGCAAACATGATTGTAACTCAGAACTCTTCTACGAACATAGGAGCAAATATGTGAAACTCAGTCACACACCTTAACCTGCAGCTTGGCCCTTGCTCAGGTATAGCTGGTGCCCTTTATGAACCATGACGCCCTGCCTTGTAAGCACTTATATGGCATTTCTCCCACCCTTGGCCCCAGCTGACAGTATCTGCCTTTCTTCAGGGTTACACCACTGAAACACCCATTTTCCCACATTGAAATGCTAGAGGTCTCACACTTTAAATTTGTCACTCACTGGGGTGACCAAATAACAAATTGCACTCTCCTGGGTGAACAGTTTAACAGAACATTCACTCTCTTGGATGAACTAGGGACACTGACAGGTGTGATCCAGCCTTATCTATGGGCACACAAACCCCAGACTACACTTCCCCTAAAGTATGTGGAGATCCTGTCTCCTAGAACAGTACTCATAACTGGTTGTCCTGTCCACTGGGCATGGAACAACAGGAAGGACATTTCCCCGGGGTAGCAGATCAAACAGTCTCTCAAAGTCCTTTCCAAGGCAGCTGAAACACACACAGAACCTTCAGGGGATTGCCTCTTAAGTCCACTGAGAACAAACAGTTCTTTCCACTTCACTGGGAGTAGAAATCAGGAAATCCTACTTTAGCACTGGTTTCCACCACTTCACTGGAAGCTGGAAATGACACTTCACTAGAGTGAGAAATGCTGGGCCCTCACCTCAAAGCCCAACTAGCAGTTCTTCTGACACTCTCACCTTCTCACTGAACAATGGACTATACAGAACTGAACATTCTAAGCTTACCAGAGCAGCTGTCCACAAAGTGTGGCTTATGCTGCTGTGAGAGTTCTGAATGACCTAATCATTCTTCCCTCAGGTTGGCTGAGTAAATAATGATATCATTATGTAAGGAACCCCTAATGAGCTCTGTACCAGCTGCCTGATACCTTCCTAACAATAATACTGACAGGATTCTGGTAACCCAGGGGAATGAGTGGTTACACTTGTGTATAGATTTATTTTGTTTAATAACTTTTTGTATTTCCTGAATGCCTTTTCTTTCCTTTTTATCTGTTGTCTAATGCTTCTGTCAGCCATGAGGGGATCTTACCTCTGTTACTGTGAATTTGTTTAAGGGGCATGCACAAACTTTCTAGTTCATTAATAATTGATTTTAATAATATCCAGCATTCATTCACTATCTGGTCAGACATTAATGACTCCCAGTCATATGCCTGTAGTGCTATTTAATCCTTGGGTAGTTACCACTATAGTAGTTGTACTGAATGCTTGACTGACCTGAGTAGTTCTTACATCTAGCAAAGTTAAAAACCACACAGTTATGGTCGCTGTTAACTAATGGGGCTATAACTGCAAGGTCAGTAATTTCTGAGGGTAGGTTGGCCAGAACGATATCAAGGATATTCCCACCCCTAGTAGGTTCTGTTTAAAGTTGCTCAAGTTCAGCCATTAATGTAGTGTCCAGGAATAGTGATTCCATGGGAGAACCTGCTGTCAGACAATCCCATTGGATACCCATCATATTAAAGTCATCCACTATCACTACATCAGATGTACCTGAATGTTCGGTAAGTATACTAAATAGGCGTTGATACATACAAACATGCAAAATTGCCAGCAGATACAGGCCTATCAGTCTATCTAGTCTGCTCAAGTGTGCAGCACTTCAGTCTTTCAAACTGCAGCTGCCCCCCCCTTGCCTTCCCCCATTCATTTTACCCATGAATCCTTCACTCCCAATCCCTGTCCCCTTACGGTTTGAACCTTCCCTCTGAAGCTGTCCCAATCACTTTTGAAGTTGCCCACCGTCCACTGTCATATCACCTCAATCGACAGCATGGTACACCCTGCCACCACCCTTTCAGTGAAATAGTGCCTTCTCATTTCCTTCCTGAATCTGCCTCCTTCCAACTTCAACTGTGCTTCCTGGTTTCCCTTCCATCTTTTAATTTGAAAATACATCTGGTGCTTACTCTGTCCATAACCTTCAGGTACTTGAAGGTCTCAATCATATCTCCTCTCTGCCTTCCATTCTCCAAGTAATACATATTGAGTTCTCTCAGTTTCTCCTCATAAAGTTTATCTCCCAAACCCAGGACCACTTTCACTGCCTGGTGCTGTACCCTTTCCAATAGCTTGATGTCCTTTTACAAGTAGGGGCTCTAGTACTGCACACAGTACTCCAAACGCTGTCTCACCAGGGACCTGTACAGGGGAATGATGACTTCCCCTCCCCTAGAAGTAATTCCCTTTGTGATGCACCTCAGCATTCTGTTGGCCTTTGCCACTGCCTTCCTGCACTGGGCTGAGTGGTCCATTTCCCCTGTCACTAGTACACCCAGATCCTTCTCCTCTTTTGACTTGGATAACTGCACTCCCCACAACCTGTAACTATTTCCGGGGTTCCTGGTTATCAAGTGCATGACTTTACTGTTTGTGGCATTGAACCCACGTTGCCATGTATGAGACCATTCCTCCAGTTTTGTCAAATCCTCCTGAAGTACTGTATCGCCTTTCTCTCCATCAAACTCCACACAGATCTTGGTGTCATCAGCGAAGAGACTGATCTTACTCTTTATCCCTTCTGCGATGTCAGCAATGAAAATGTTAAACAGCACTGGTCCCAGCATTGAGCCAAGTGGGACCCCACTTGTTACTGCCCTGGGCTCAGATACCTCACCAGTCACTACTACCTTCTGCAGTCTATTCTGCAACCAGCTGCTGACCCATCTAACCAGTTTCCTCCCCCCTCCCAGGTTGCTCAATTTTCTGGTCAGCCTACAATGTGGCACAGAATCAAAGGCCTTTCTGAAGTCCAGGTAAAGGACATCCACTGCATGACCCTTGTCCAGTGCCTGCATCACCTAATCAATAAAGTCCACTATGTCTGTCTGGCAGGATCTGCCAGAGACAAACCTGTGCAGTCTGCCATCCAGGAGATCATTATCCTCCAGAAATTTTACCAGCCTTTTCTTGAGGATAGCCTCCATTAACTTTCCCACTATTAAGGTTAGGCTGACTGGTTTATTTATTTATTTATTGGAACATCAGTTTAACAACCTTTGAACCTGAGGCTCATTTACAAAGGTACCTCGTCACAGAGAGGACAAAACAGTGCGAACAACATACATACAAGAAAAACAGTGTACTGTTAAGAGACAAGGCGAGTTGGAAAAGCATGAGTCGGACCAAGGAATTCCATACCATTACAGTTGAGCATTACAGGATTGTACAGGATTACATTAAATAGTTGATACAAGCCGAATAGTGCAGTAGGCTGACAGTGGCAGCTAGGTGGAGGAAAAACAGTGTAGAGGCATGTGAGGAGGGGAGAGGCAAATATAGGTAGAGATTGTCAGAAGGTCTGTGAGCTGCTCAGTGAGCTTTGTCCTAGACAAGAATAGGAAAAGGACTTAGAAGCAGCCGCAACTGCGAGTAGTGAGCAGGTGTTTTCTAAGGAGTGTTTAAAGTGAGAGATCATGGAGGCATTAGTGATACTGGAAGGGAGATTGTTATACCAAGTAGGAGGTCTGTAGGGGTATGCCCTTTGCCCTTGTGAGGTTCTTGGCCTGGGTACAGCCAGTGCAGTTTTGCAGGAGATTCGGGTGTGCACTAGAGGGTTAGCTGGGCGGATAGAGGCAGTCAGACCAGGTGGGGATAGCCCAAGGAGAGACTTTTTAGTGAAAAGGCAGGTTTGGTAATAGAGGCATTCCTCTAGGTTGAGTAGATTAGCCAGGGTGTATAGTTGGCAGGTATGGGTTAGTCTAGGTGCCCAGTTATCAGACTACATGCTTTGTTTAAGGTGAGGCGGATCTTGTTGAGGGCGGTCTGGTCAGCTGCCCCATACACAGGTAGGCCATAGTCTACTAAGGATAGAACAGAAGATGTGACAGTGAGTCGGAGGGTGTCAGAGGGGAGACAGTTTTTGTGATGGTAAAGGATGCCCAGCTGAGTGTTAGCAGCTGAGGCAAGGACAGAGATGTGGGCATGAAATGAGAGAGCAGGGTCAAAAGTTATCCCTATATATTTACACGAGAGGACTTGCTCAATTTGGAGTTTTGAGCTGGAGTGGACTTGGAGTGGATAATTTCCGGATTTATTTTGGGGGTGGGCAAAGAGCATGGTTTTGTTTTTTTTAAGATTAATTATGAGTTGGTGCTTAGTGAACCAGGCTTCAGCGTCATTGTAGGATGCTTGCAAAGAATCCTGAAGGGAAATGTGGTTATGGACCGAGGCAAAGAGTACAGCATCGTCTGCATAAAGTAAGATTTTGCCAGTACAGTCACCTGGCAGGGAGTTGAGAAAAAGAGAAAAGAGCAAAGGCCCAAGATTAGAGCCCTGCGGGACTCCAGAGCAGATGGGACAGGCGCTGGAGAGTGTATCAGTAATTTTAACACATTGTGAGCGGGCAGACAAGTAACTGGAGCACCAGGAAACAGGCCCAGCAGCAAAGCATAAGTTCCCAAAGCATAAGTTCCCTGGTTCATCCTTTGGCCCATTCCTATGGAGGGGCATCACATGTGGCACCCTCAAATCCCTGGGTATTCATCTCATTTCCAGAGAGAGGTTGAACATGTCCACCATTGGCACCGCCAGGACTACTGCCAACTCTCTCAGTACTCTAGGATGAATTCCGTCTGGCTCAGGTGTCTTATAAACCCTCAGTGGCATAAGGCCCTCCGACACCCTTCTCTCTGTGATTTCCCAATCCTTGATTTCCTCCCCCCCCTCCCAGCCACACCCCGCACTTCCCCTTAGGTACGAGCCCATCCCTCTCTTTGGTGAATACCAAACAGAAGTACTCATTGAGTACTTCTGCCTGCTCTGCCCCCTTTGCTACCCACCCACTGCCATTCTTGATTCTTTTTTTTTCTGCTATTACTTTTACCTCCTTCTGGCATTTCAGGTCTGCTCCCATGTCCCCACATCATGGTGGAAATCCAGCCATCATCTGTCTCTACTGCAATTCTAACCATCACCCTTGAACTCCTATGGCTTACCACCTGCAGTGGGCTGGCTCCCTGCAGGGAGGCTCCATCTCCCCACCCTATATGGAGACAGTTTTGGGTACAGTGTTGGTGCCAGCGATCGTATGGACAGCCTTTAAGCCATGTGATCAGATGCTATCTTTTTCACTTTTTTGTACATGGAGCTGGGGGGGTGCAATAATGTCCAGTGGAGGGAAGCATACACACATCTACATGTGCTTCCTCCAGGCATCTGCCTCAAACTCCAGCCCGAGCTGCTACCCAGTGCCCTGTTCCCCAGCCTCTTCCAGGGGGTGACTGGGTGCTGACTAGTGAAGACCCCCCTTCCCAGAGAAGGAGAGCAGACCATCGGATGCTCAGTCCTTCTTGCCTGCTGCCAGCCCCCAGTGACCCATATTCATTCCAAACATGGGTTGCTGGCATAGTGAGAGGTAAGACATCCAGTGCCTCAGTCCTCAGCACCATCAGGCTGACTCCATTCTTAGTCCTTAAAATCTGATCTTTACTCTTTCTCTTCTGCCTTATATACCTGAAGAAATTATTTTCACCTTCTTTGATCCCCTGGGCCAGCCTCAGTTCTCTCGATGCCTTGGCTGCCCTTACTGTTCTACTCACTTCCCTGGATTTCCTCATGTAGTCTTCCCTGTCCTCTTCCCTGCTGTATCTTTGGTAGGTTTTAAATACAGCTGTCTTTTCTCTCACCCTCTCCCCTACCTCCTTGTTCACCCTGCATGGCTTCTTGGTCCTGGATTTCTTACTCTGGCTCTTGACACACGTGCTAGTGGCCTCAGCCAGGCCCCTCTTGATGATTGCCCATTTTTGTTTGGTGTCAAGGTTTGGGTGGATGCTAGCTATGTGCCCTTCCAGGATACTGCCCATCATGCCAAAGTGTGCACTTCTGAAATCCAGGACCATAGTCCTTGTGGTGGCTACCTCCGTACCTACATTGATTGAGTACCACACTGTACAGTGGTCATTTTCCACTAGGGGTTACTCTACTTCAACATTCCTGACTTGCTCCCCATTCTCCAGCACCAGGTCCAGGATGTTCCCCTCCCTAGTTGGTTCTTCTACCCTCTGTATCAGGAAGCTGTCCCAGAAGGCTTCCAGGAGGGTCTGTTCCCTGGCACAGGATGCTCCAGTCCACCACTGGTAGATTAAATCCTTCACTACCACAGTCCCCCCTTTGCCGCTAAGCCTTTTTAGCTGCTCCCCCAGCTCTCTATCAGTTTCTTCAGTCTGTGTCAGAGGCCTATAAACTACCCCCAACCTAACTTTGCTACCCTTCAGGTTGAATAGTTGCATCCACATGGCCTCTGCCCTGCCTTCCTCCCCCTCCCTATTACACCTTATCCCTTCCCTAACATAGTTGGCCGCCCCACCCCTTTCCCCTTTTCCCTATCCCTCTAGTATAACTTAAAACCTGGGATGGCTAGGTCCCAGTCATGGTATTGGGTTGCCTATGTCTCAGTGGTGGTGGCTATGCCCACCTCCCCTTCTTCCAGCAATGCCTGCAACTCTGCCATCTTGTTCACCAGGCTCCTAGCATTCAGTGATACTACACTCCATCTTGATCGTGCTCCATGAATGAAGAGGATGGCCTATAAATGTTTCCTTTGAGTAACTTGTTACAATTTTATACCCTTATCTGGACAAATACACCTTCAAGTTGGTTTACTGAGTTGTTAAAAGAAAACTCTGATGACCCTATTGAGTTTTTAAGATAAATACAAACACCACCCCTTTCCTGTCATTTCTGTTTTTATAATACAAGGAGTATCCTGGGATTTCAATGTACCACTTAGAGGCTACATCCCACCATGTTTCATGAATGGCAGCGATATCAATTTGTTATTGAACCAAAATGGCAGTAAGCTCACTTATCTTAACCACATTTAAACTCTGGCATTGGTGACTGGAATTTTGTAACCATACTTTCGATTAATTTATTTGTTGGCTAGGAAACCCAGTTGCCCCTCATATCTAGTTTAAATGGTCATTTATGTATTTAACTATGGTTCTCCCTAGTATGGTACTACCCCTTCTACTCAGGTCGAACCTGCCCAACTAAAAGGTTCCGATTCTTGGAGAATTTTTCCCACTGAGTTATGCAGCAAATGTTTTTCCTCAAGGTCCATATCCTTAACCATTCATTAATGCTCTTTATTTTTGACTGCTTTGTCATACTTGCTCTAGGGACTGGTAGGATTTCTAACCGGCATACTTCACATTCTCTCTTCTCAATGGCTGTTACAAAGGAGATAACATATTTTTATATCTCTACTATTGTGGACCTATTAATATCATTGGTGCCTGTATGAACCACCACTAATGGTTTTCCTCCTGAGTTTTTGAGGATGTCAGAAGCCATATGCTCTATGTCTCTAAGTCTGGCTCCTCTAAAACTTGAACACATATGATTTTCTTTATCTTATTTGCAAATATGCCCATCTGTGTATTTTAGTATGGAGTCCCCTAGAACCTGCACTTGTCTGACCTCATTCACTGTATACTGCCCATTCCACTGTCTGCATCACTATCCTGTGTTTGAGTGTGATCTGTGTTTACTTCAGCACATTTTTCATACAATTATTCCTTCCCATGTTATCTATTGTGGTACCAATAGTTGCTGTAGTCTGAAGAACATTCGTAACCTGATTGTTTTTATTCTCATTTGGAAAGTTATTACTGGGTGCTGGAGATGTACTAGGTTCTGTGCTAACTTCCTGCTCCAAAGAGGACAGAGGGTCTAAACTATTTTGAAGTGGCAATGAAAACCCCATGGCTCTATGACTTTTTTTTGGTTATTTTTGTTTTATTTTTGAAGTTGACTGGGGTCCAGTCTGACTCCTCACTGCTGTCATCCTATCTATTTCTTTCTAGTGATGCTTCAATTGAATTGTTAATAGCGTTCCCACCATGCAGTTTATTATGATCAGACAGGCAGTTGCTAGGTTTCTTTGTGCTTTTATTAGTTGTGAGCAATCTGATTTCTTGCTCTAATTCTAAAATCCTCCCTCTTAGTGCTTGTATCTCTTTGCACTGGTTACATCCAAGCCCCTCAAACCCTGTGTCAGTTTCTAGACTAAAGTTGTTGCATATAATACAGGTCATGGAACTTCCCCAGTACTCAGGCTAACAAATCCTGCACTGATATCCATTTTATGTGCACAGCTGGAACAGTATATTCAGTGAATCTTATTTAGTTACTACTTCCCTTCTGTTGACAGTTTACAAATCAAGGAGCAAGGATAAATAAAGTCTGCAGATTGTTGTATAATTCACGGGCATGTTACCTGGACCAGAAATCTGTGCCCTTGTCCCCATCATCATCAGTGGACAGAGCAGTCACATGTAAACATGCTTCTATCTGCATGCATCTCTGTGTGTGGCTCACATGTGTGCTCACTCCACCTGCACTGACTCCGCTCCCTTTAGCTTTGTTATGAAGATGAAAACCAAAAGTATGTCACCATGTCACTTCTGGTCCAGTGGTACACCCACTAATGACTAAAAACTTTAATAATATATTAAAAACTACCACCAAAGATGGATTTGCCTAGTGAGTGCCTACAACTGGCAATTTGTTGCCCAAGGAACCAATTCCCACTTAGTTGTTTGTTGAGTGGTGTGCTTGAATCTCAGGCAGCCCTCCAACTGCCCAAAATACACAGCTCTATGTAGTCTGTGACGGGGGCAGGACTTCTTCTCACAGCCCATCTATGACCCAGAGGTCATTTGAGTACTGCTATATGTGTTTATCTTCAGCACACACTCTGCTCACCAGCAGAACATCCTTTCGACATGGCAACAATCACCACTGCTGCGTCCAATTCTCAATTTAATGGAAAACATGCTCAGCTCACTTTGGCTTTGCAATGAAGATGAAAACCAGAAGTATGTCACCCTATCACTTACAGTTCAGCGCTATGCCCACTAATGACTAAAAATGTTAATAATATAGTAAAAACTACCACCAAAGGTAGATTTTCCTAGTGGGTGCCTACAACTGGCAATTGACAGCCTAAGGAACCAATTACCACTGAGCTGTTTCTAGAGTGGTGTGCTGGAGTGTCAGGCAGCCCTCCAAGCACCCAGAATGCACAGCTCTAGGAAGTCTGTGATCAGGGGCAGAACTTCTCCCTACAGCCCCTCTATGACCCAGAGGTCATTTGAGTACTGCTATATGTGCTTATCCTAAGTACACACTCTGCTCAGCAGCAGAACATTCTTTCAAAACAGTAACAATCACCACTGCTGCTCCCAATGCTCAATTTAATGGGAACCATGCCCCACTCACTTTGGCTTTGTTATGAAGACAAAAACCAGACGTACATCACTGCATCACTTCCAGTCCAGCGCCATGCCCACTAATGAATAAAAACTTTAATAATATAATAAAAACTACCACCAATCAATCAATCAATCAATCAAATTCTTTATTTATCCATTTGAACACCATAGAGCAAGCTCATTTACAAGGTGGACCTTCATTACACAAGTCAAGTAACAATGCATTTATATACAGGCAAATAGGCAGTAGTTGCAAGAGTACAACAGTACAGGTAGGCCTGCAATAGACAGGATAAGTAAAAATACATTTGGGTTCAGGTAAAAGACAGTCGGTAAAGGTATACATAACAATAGGGTAGCAAGTCAGTAAAAAAATATACCAGATACAACAACAGACATGGTTTAGTATTCTTGTAAGATAAAGGAATTATTGTCCGGTGATGATATTAGTTGAAGTGAATGCTACAAGAGAACAGACATACATAGTCAGTTTAAAAAGACGCAGGCATATCAAGGGGGAGACATATGTCAGGAGAAGTGGGCAGCCAGTGTGGGGGGGGGGTCTGGAACTGGGATAATACTAGGAGCAAAGGAATGAGATGCTGTGGGTATACAGGAATAGGTGTATGAGGGAGGTTGAGATTTAGGGCGGTAGGTAAGTAGGTGGCTCAGGTACAAGTTATGCACTGATACAAGAAGGAAGGAGGATGGGAAAAGCAGGAAGGATGTGGAAGGGGGGAATAAGTAAGCAAGGGTCAGTGGAAGCAGTTGAAGGCTTCTGTAATGTATTTTGAGAATATGGTCTTAAACACAATGAGACTAACGAGTGGATTTGCCTAGTGGCTGGATTTGCCTAGTGGGTGCCTACAACTGGCGATTTGCTGCCCAAGGAACCAATTCCAACTGAGTTGTCTGGTGAGTGGTGTGCTGGAGTCTCAGGCAGCCCTCCAAGCGCCCAGAATACACAGCTCTGTGTAGTCTGTGACTAGGGCAGGACTTCTCTCCACAACAACTTAAAGGTACATTTTAAGTGGTTCCATTTTACTTTATGATTAATTAATGTTTTGTTAACATAAAATATAAATTTTATTTTGTTCACCTCATTACCTCAGATAATGAAATATGGAATGCTTCTAACACATAGATACATAGATACATAGACAGTGTCGGCAGATAAGGGCCTATGGCCCACCCAATCTGCCCATTTAAGTTTGTAAGTTCAATTTATGTTTTCCAGGAATTCTGTTGCCCCTTACCCCTGACCTCCAGAATTCCTTTATGTCTATACCATGCATTCTTAAATCCCGTGATTGTTTCAGCCCCCACCACTTCCTCTGGCAGGGTGTTCCACTTGTCCACCACCCGTTCTGTGAAGAAATTCTTCCTCACGTTTCCTCTGAATCGCCCTCCTCCAACTTCATCCCATGCCCTCTAGTCCTGGAACATCTTTTCGCTTAAAAATAGTGTTTTCCTGCACCTGTTCCTCCCTGTAAGATACTTGTATGTCTCTATCATATCCCTCTCCTCCTCCTCCTCCAGGGAGTACATGTTCAGTGCCTTCAACCTGTCCTCATAGGACTTGTGATGCAATCCATGCACCATCTTTGTTGCCCTCCTCTGAACCTTCTCTACCCTGTCTATGTCCTTACGTAGGTATGGTCTCCAGAACTGTACACTGTACTCCAGGTGGGGCCTCACTAGTGTCTTGTATAGTGGAATTATGACCTCCCTTTTCCTGCTGGTGATGCCCCTGCCTATGCATCCCAGCATCCTATTTGCTTTACCTGCTGCCCTGTCACACTGTTTCCCTACCTTGAGGTCATCAGAGATGATAACTCCAAGATCCCTTTCCTGCTTGGTGCATGCTATATCCTCACCCCCAACTGATATATTGTGCCAGGGTTTTTGTGCTCTATATGCATTATCTTGCACTTCCTTGCATTGAATTTCAACTGCCAAACCCTGATCATTCTTCAAGTTTCTGCAGGTCCTTCTCATTCTGTCTACACCCTCTGGTGTGTCTACTCTTTACAGAGCTTTGTGTCATCAGCGAACAGTGAAATTCTGACTTCTAGGTCCTGTGCAATGTCACTGATGAAGATATTGAATAGTACCAGTCCCAGCACTGATCCTGTGGTACCCCACTGGTCACTCTTCCCTCTGTGGAGTGACAGCCATTACCACCACCCTCTGTGTCCTGCTGTCCAGCCAGTTACCTACCCACTGCACTACTTCCTGCCCACCACATATTCCCAGTTTTTTGCAATAGTCTTCTATGTGGCACAGTGTCAAAGGCCTGCTGAAGTCCAGATGAGGCCATGTCCACTGCCCTCCCTGATCCACCTCCCTAGTCACCCAGTCAAAATTCAATGAGGTTGGTCTGAACATGACCTTCCCTGGTGAAACCATGCTGCCTTGGGTCCTGTAGTCCATTGACAACCAGATGTTCCACCAATCTCTCCTTCAGTTGCTTCCATGATCTTCCCACTACCGAGGTGAGGCTGACTGGTCTGTAGTTTCCCGCTTCCTCTTTGTTCCCACTTTTGTATAGGGGACTACATCTGCTATCCTCCAGTCTTTGGGTACCTCCCTGTTTCTAGTGATCAGCTAAACAGGATAGCAAGAGGTTCAGCCACCACCTCTCTTAGTTCTTTAAGGACCCTGGGTGCACCCATCTGGCCCCATTGCTTTATCAACTCTTATTACTTCCAGTTCCTTCAGGACCCTTTCTCGTGTAAAGGGACTTGTGTCCATTCTGCACCATTCTCACCCTTGTACGCCATTCAGACCCATTACCCTCCTCTTCCTCAGTTAAGACTGAGCAGAAATACCTGTTCAATATGTCAGCTTTACTGTTGTCATCCTCCACAGCCCCATCCTCCCTTCAGTCTCACTATCCCTCCTTTGCCTTTCTTTTTCACTTATGTACCTGTAAAGGTTTTGTCCCTCTACCCACTGATTTTGCAATGTGTTCTTCTGTCTGAGCTTGCTTCCCTTACTGACCTCCCTGCCTCCTTTGCTTCTCCTGGTACTTCTCCCTATCCCCTTCTGCCTGTGTCTTTTGTATTGCCTGAATGCAATCTTTTGGCTTTCACTTTCTTTGCTACCTCTTTGGAAAACCATAATGGTCTCCTCTTCCTTTTCCTCTTGCTAACCTGCTTAATACATAATTCTGTTGCTCTTGTAATCCCCATTTTAAATACTTCCACTGTTCCTCAACCCCTGATTCCTGCCCCATTCCCTTAATGCCTCTTTCAAGTATCTCCCCATTTTCCCAAAGTTTGCCCCTAAAATCCAGGATACGTGTTTTGTGTGGTTTGGTTCTGCTCTTTCTGTGATTTCAAACCACAGGTGACTGGTGGTCACTGTTTCTCAGGTGCTCCCCACTCTTACCCCCATCACACTGTCCCTGTTTGTGAGCACAAGGTCCAGTATTGCCTTCTGCCGAGTTGGTTCCATGACCAGTTGCTTGAGGAGGCACCTGAAGGGAGTCAGGATAAATCTGCTCTAGTTGATGCTGCTGCTGGGATGCTCCAGTCCACGTCTGGAATATTGAGTCTCCAACCAGTACTACCTCACCCTTGTCTGCCATCCTTTGGATGGCTAGCATCAGCTCCCTATCTGTTTCTTCCTCCTGGGCTGGTGGTCTATAGACCACACCTGTGTGGATGGCTGGCCCCATTTTCCTTTCCAGCTTAACCCACAGTATCTCTCCCCTATTTTGTTCCTCCTGGATCTCTGTGGCCCTTATGTCACTTTTCACATACAGTGCCACTCCTCCTCCCTTCCTGCCTGCCCTGTCTCTTCTGAATATGTTGTAGCCAGCTATGGCCAACTCCCAGTCGTGGTTATCATTACACCAGGTTTCAGTGATGGCCACAATGTCCAGGTCTGACTGCACCATGACAGCCTCCAGATCTTCCATCTTGTTGCTAAGGCTCCTGGCATTTGCACACATGACTTTCCATGATTTGACCTCCCTAGACTGTTTCGCTGTTCTACTCCAGCCCCTTCCTTGGTTGTCCTTTATCCCTGGTTCACCTTGCTGTCTGCCTTTCTGCTGAATTTTGCCCCTATTCTGTCTATCCACCTCCTGGGCGCTAATCTCCATCTTTGCACTTGGCTAACCTCCACATCCTTTCCTTCCCATTTCTCTGGGTACCTCTATTTGGTTGTCCCTGTTTGGCAGTGTGGCATATGAGTTCTTGAGTGGAATAGGATCTGGGATGTGCCTCTGCCTGACTGTTCTAACCTCCCTAAGCCCACTGTCATCCAAGTACTCCTCGTTCTCTGCATTCTTTGAGGCAGCTGCATTGGACTGGGTGGTCTCTGGATAGGGGTGATGGTACTCCTCCAGTTTACTTCCGCTCTGAGTCTGGCTACCTCATCCGCAGTCCAGAAAGATGCATGCAGATAGGGCAGCACCTCAGTGTCCAGAAGATCTGCCTGAATATGGCTGCCCCACAGCCACTGCATTGCACCACTCCCCACATTATACTGCAGTTATACTGCTATTCCACTACTTGTCTGCTACTGAAGCTCTCCTAGTTCCCTTTTTATTAATTTACTGTCCTAAAAATCCTGCCACTGTTCCTCTATAATATTTGAAAATACATACACTTCTATCTCACCTCTTTTCCTTACCATCAAAAGGTAACTACAATCACAATAATCTACCTTCTACTAATACAGATTCTATCACAGAATCAGAGCACAATGCAAAACATCTGCTACTTAGCAACAACAAACAGGTGACAACAAACCAAGTAGATGTAGCTTTTTAAAATAGAAAAAAAATGTAGTAGTTTAAACCAATAGAAATCAGCAGTTCCAAAAGCACCTTGAACTACAAGAAAGAACACAGTACACCTCTGCCACAATAACTAAACAGTTCTAAAACATAGAGAAGAAGAGAAAATTAGAGACTGAGCAAAAGATACAATGTACTATGAAGTATTAGGCAATAGGTATACTCAGCTGTTTAACAAAGAAAATAAAGTACCTACCAAAACAGACAGGATACCCACAAATGACACTTAGGTTCTCAATATCAGACACCACCAAAGGCACATACAGAAAGGGTTTAAACTATAGTATTAAAATTAACCACATCAGAGTAGAAAGATCACACTAACTAAATGTGTTGATCCTTCTGACTTCCAACAAATATCTACCACACAAATTTTATATCTTCCTGGAGCTTACAGGACTGTCTTTCACAATCACCTAAATTTACATAAAACAAAACAATTTTTAAACTGAAAATTATATCAAAAAGCACTTAGCTTTGGGAGCTCTTCTCAAACACAGCCAGTCTGTTCAGAGTTCTAGAATCAGAACCACTATGAACAAAACTGAGTTGGATAGTTACAGTGGAAACAGATGAGTAAGTGTTTGATAAAAAAAATAGAAAATAATTCATATTTTTAAATTTTGAGTAAAAACATATTTTATTTACATTAATTATTGATTGTTTATAATTTATTGGATATAAAGAGAAGCAGAAGTTCATTTACTAGAGTGCAAGAAAATAGGTAAAATGGAGAATGTATTCACACCATTTTAAAACAAGCTACTAATTTAAAAATAAATAGTTTAAAGTATGGGCGGTAAGTATTTTAAACTTATCATTGTTGTGTTTTTTTTTAAAACATTTACAGACACGTCCTTGAAAAAGAGACAGGATCCTTGTCTAGAAACTTTGGCTTTATGACATGTGGCATGGAAGAATAAAACTGCATTCCTAATCATAAAGAATGGTCCAGTTTTGTTTTTTTTTGTCTTTGAACTTTTGCATTTTCCTGAACACTGGACAGCATAATTAAAGGTTTTGCATAAAAGGATAATGTTGGAATCTGGATATGGACTCAGACATAATTAATGATTACCTACCCTGCTGCTACTCTGAAACTGACACTTAAAGTATGACAATAAAAGGTAACACTTAACTTTCAGTTTCCTTAACTACACTGTGGAATATATTTTCAGCTACAGTGTGTGCACCTTTTATTTTATTTCATTTTTGCTTCTTTGCCTCTGTGCAATCAAGAATAGTACCTTTAGTTTGCTCCGGTATGTGTGGTTATATGAGGTCCTCAGTGGTTCCTAGAGTAAAGTCATAGTAGTACTACTCACGGTGAAGAGACCATGCAATTAATAGCTATAACATCTGTATGCTCAGTGGACCTAAAGCCAAGAACCTAGGTCAGTGGTCTTAGGAAGTGCATCCATTCCCTAAGGGCCTGTATGGGTGCAACACTTGTGCATGGGGCTATGCCATACACAGACTCTGAAGATGACACATAACATGTATTATTGGGCACAAACCCTAAGCAGACCAACATCTGTTGGCAATACTTAACATTTTGACTTTTTGCAGGGGGACTTCTTCTCTCAGGGTACCTAAGACAGAGTTTTGTGTATAGCCATAAAGTGTGGTGGCACAACAGGGATGCTGTTTGCCATACATTTTGTATCTTCACACTAGTGACTGTGAGAAAGGGCCCAACATCCTCTGATTTTTTTTTTCCATTTTCCTTTTTCAATGTTTAGAATATATTTTTGGAAGCCTATCTAAGAACTTTGCTAGAGCATCTGACTGTTCCCTGCTGATCTCTGTATGATACACTATAACGCTTTCAATTGCAGTAGGCTGATGCAGCAACTGTGAGGTCAGTTGAGGACAAACAGATGCATTTTGAAAGGCACAGTGAAATAAGAACATTTTCTGAAATACTGATAAGGTCAATAACTGGAAAAAAGCATAGAATACATTGAAAGTAAACATAATTGTTGAAAATCTGTTTCAATCCCTTTAGAGATCTTTTTTAAAAGGTTGCCAAACAGTGGCTGGATTGCTAGGACAGATTTCACAAATCTTTTCAATAAAACAGAACTGCATTTTTTTATATTTGGATGTTGGAACCCTGTAGATACATTCATTTATGTGGACAAGAGAAGTACTGTGATGTCACCAGCAGCATTAACAGTGTGCAGTGAGGCTGATGAGAACAAATTGCTCATGCTGACAGAGATCCTGCTGAACAGTGAAGAAAGTGCTGGATTGCCTTTTCTGCAAAATGTTAACCATTACAGTACTGGGAGCAGATAGAGTATAATCTGCCTATACTGCAGTGTAATGGTGCAGTGTGTACAGGAAGACAGCACTGAAAGGGGCATCAAATTACAACCCAAAAGAATATAAAACCACATACAATTCTACCTACAAATGGCAGAAGGTAATGGGTAACTGAACTGTCAACTGAATATTTTTATTTAATTGAAAATTGATAATTGTGAAAGGCACACTGACCTGAAGCTTGTTTTCAGGTGAAGCCTGCAGAATGGGAAAACAAAAGGGTACAGAGGCATTGAACTAATCAGCAAGGTGCACACATGAAAAGATAAATAAGATCCTGAAAATTATTGTTACCATAATCTAAGACAAATATGCTATGTAATGGCTTTTTTAGGGTTGTAGTGGACGTAGTCCTGCAGACCTCTTGCTATTAGAAAAGGACTCCCGCATTCCTTGCAACTGAACAACATGTTGGACACAGAGCACAGATGTCTTCCTATCCATGGTGTCCCTGGAGCATTCTACTCCTTGTCTCAACTGTCTCAATCACAATATTGAGGGACTGGGCACTCCCAGTGTCACTTTTATGTTTTTTTTTTTGGGGGGGTGCAGGGTCATGGGTGCAGAGAGGGAGGGTCAGGTGGGGGGACTAACTATAATTTAAAAGAAAAAAAATCAGCAGTCATGGCACACTCTGCCTGGTCAAACATGGCCACCACACATCACTGCACATGTGCAAGTGGTTGTGCATGTGCAGTAGACTGTGGCAGCCATGATGTACTTGGCTCATTGTGCTGTGGCTGCCAATTGTTTTTTTCTTTTAAATTACAGCTATCCCCCCACCCAACCGTCCCTCTCAACACCCACCACCCCACATCCCCACAGAAACATAAGAGTGACACTGGGTGTGCTCAATCCCCCAGTGTTGTGATCAGCACACCCCAAGTCTTTTTTCATATTCTCCCACTTGACCCTTCCTCTTTGCACTCATCACCCTCACCAGCACCGCCCCCAGAAACATAACAGTGACACTGGAGGTGCCCAATCAAATGCTTTTTCTTGATCCAGAGATAATATGAAGCCCAATGTTTTGCCTGTCTGAACAAGGGCACAAATTTCCCAATGTAAAATGAGAATATCATGTATACAGCAACCAGGTATGGAACACATTTGGTATTCAGTGATAATGTATTGAGCCACAATTGCCAGTCTGACAGCAAGGACTTTCATTAAGATTTTCAGGCATGTATTAAGTAAACATAGGGGACTCCAGTTACAGATGTCTGAAAAGTCACCCTTCTTAAAAAAAAAATTATGTATTGCTTTGCAAAAGGCAGGGGGAAGGGGTTGTCTAAGACTCAATTAAAGACTTGTATCAACATATCTTTTAATAAATTGGCTTTCATTTTATAGAATTCAGTGGACATGCCAGCAGAGCCTGGGGTTGTATTAGTGTGTATGGACAAGATTGCCTCTCAAACTTCATCACAAGTGATGAGACTAATAAGGGAAACCAGAGCTTCTGCAGGAATAGGGAGTACCATCATGGAGTGTAAAAATGTGTCTATAGGATGTGTTGGAGGTCAAGTGCCAAACAAAGAAAACAAATACCAATGTAATACTCGGATTATCACTTCCAGTGAATAAACTGAGAGTCCGTCTGGTGTTCTCAGAGAGGTTAATCACGGACCTTCTCTCTACAGCTTGTGATAGTGTTACCACCGCCAGGCTGAGTCTGTGTACCCAAACGGTGTTCTATGTTAATGGATTCTTTTCTATCATACTGTAACTGCATCATCCTCTCCTTAATAGTAACGATTTGGGCACGATAATTGGTGTGTGAGGAACTGACTTGAGACAAGTTTCCCAAGGGCTGTGTGAAGTGTTTGATATTGCAAAAAAGTTGGTTTGTGCAGCCATAAGGATACAGATCAGAACTTCTTAATGGCAATTTTTGTGTCAACCCACCAATCCCCAAGAATATCATATAAACATAAAATGGACCATCTATCTTGCATCAAAACATTGAGTTTAGACTGTACAGATGTGTCCAATGAAGAACAATTATTCAGGCACCATTTATTTATTTATTTAGTTATTTATTGTGATCTCAGAGTAATACCTTTGAAAACAAGCTCATTACATTGGTTCCATGACAGGTAAAACAAAAACAGTGATAACAGTTAGTAGTACAATTAAACAGGTAATTAAGGTAGTTACATAGGTTCACTGACAGAGAAAACAAATACATTGATAACATTTGGTATTACAAGTAAACAAGTAATTAATGGTCCAGTGCCTATGATGCAGTACATTTTAGAACTACTTAACAAAAGAAAGCAACAAAGCAGTTGATTTACAGTAAGTGTAAGAATTTTCAAGGAAAGTACAGGGGTTAAGGAAGGAGTGTGAAAGCAGGGGGTGTGGTACATTGGTCCAAGAGGCCTCATCAATACAGGGTCAAGGAAGAGAGAGCAACATACTTCAGCCTAAGGGACCTCGTCGAAAGTAGGATTGTGGGAGAGGGCAACGGGTGAAGTTGTCACAGTGACAGTAGAGTAAGGAGGGTGGAAAAAGAGGGGGAGGATAGAGCATAGGGAAGTACAGAATATCTGCAAGGAGACAGACAGGATTTGAATATGAAGTGGGTCAAGCAATGGATGCCCCAGGGGTGGAGATGTGGGATACCGCTGGAGCAAACCCTACATGTTATTGGGAGCAACCACAGCTGACCATAGAAAGAAGCTGGTTCCTTAACTTTTGTTTGAAAGATTCTAATAAAGCTGCAGTTGAAATATCTTGAGGTAGAAAGTTCAACCAGTTCAGGGCTCAGTGGGCAAAAGCCCTCTGACTTAGCAAGATACGACAGCGTGGTACTTTGAATTATTTTCTGTCTGTGCTTCTACTGCAGTGATTATGTAGCTAGGGGATGAGGAGCTTCTGAACACCAGGAGACATACCTTGCATGATCCTTTTGGCCAATAGACAGATCTGGTACCCAAATCTGCCTTCCAACTGGAGTCAATTTGCCTGTTCATACAAAGTGCAGGTGTGAGTTAGTCTTGGTGAGCTGGTAGCCAGGTGGCATGCATTATTTGCTTGACCATCTCAAGAGAACTCTGCGGACTCACCAGCACTGTCATCTGCTGGTTTGAGTCCTTTTCATCCAACAGGGGGCAACGGATTGTGATGGGGAATTTCTCCTCCTCTGCTAGCCTCCTTTCTTGTGGAGTACCTCAGGGTTCAGTTTTGGCCTCTATGTTGTTAGTAGTGTATATGCTGCCCTGGGGGAAGGGCATTAGGAAGTATGGCTTGGGGTTTCATTGCTATGCTGATGATACTCAGCTATACTTGTTCTTTGCCCCAGAAACATCCAACATGGTGGATGTGCTAAACAGTTACCTTGCCAAGATCAATGACTAGATGGCATCTAGCTGGCTGCGACTGAACCCTGATAAGACAGAGGTATTGGTAGTGGAGGTGAACAGAGTGTGTGATAGGTGGGCTTCTGATTCAGAGACTGGACTAGTTCTGGGTTCTGTTTCATTGAAGGCCTCCTCAAGGGTGTGAAGTCTTGGCGTTATATTTGATAGGAGTTTGACAATGGAGGCACAGATTTCCTCCATTGTCCACTCCTGATTTTTCCATCTTAGAAATATCACCAGGATAAAGCTCCTTGTTCCACCTCTGGACCTCTGTGATGCATGCCTTGGTTACCTCAAGGCTTGACTACTGTAATGTGCTCTATCTCGGGGTCATGGGGGGATCTCTCCACAGGCTGCAGCTAGTGCAGAATGCAGCTGCCTGGTTACTTACTGGGCAGCCTAAGTTCTGCCATATTACACTGGTGTTGCGTGAGCTGCTCTGGCTGCCAGTCAGGTGGAAGATCCTCTTTAAGGTGAGACTTCTCACCTATAAGACTCTACATGGTCAGGGCTCTGGTTACCTGTTAGACCTTCTGGTTCCTGCTGTCTTGGCTCGCCCCCTCTGTTCCTCCTATGGAGGCCTCCTAGAGGTTCCCAGGTCAAGGTTGAAATCAGCTGGTGATAGAGCATTTAGTATTGCTGCTCCGGTCCTGTGGAACTCGTTCCCTTCTAGAGTTAAGGAGGTCCCCACTTTGGAGGTATTCAAGGCCTGCCTTAAGGCCTTCTTATTCACCCAGGCATTTTTAGATTAAGTCACTGATTGATGAATTCAGTTTTGGTACAATAAGGATAGTTGACTATGTGATGAAATTTAAAATTTAAAAAAGTTTTTATATAATTATGCATATAATTGTTTTTATATTATTCTGTGGTTGTATTTTGACATTTAACTTACTGAACAGCACCCAGATCCTCTGGGAATGAGCTTCTTTAAATAAAATTTTACTGTACCTTACCTTTTACCATTTAATGCAATGATGATACGGTGGAGGGCCGTCGTTGTTGCTGAACCATAGATTACTAAACCATAGTCGATCAGTGAAATCACTGAGCTGTGGATGGCCAGATTAAGAGCCTCAGGGGTGAGACTTTTCTTGTGTCTATGGAGTATGCCAATGTGCCTGTTTACTGCCTTAGCAGTAGTGTCAATCTGTTGGGAGTATGACAAGGTGCTGTCCAACAATATCCCTAAGTAAATTTATTGACTAGTTCCAATGGAGTACCAGTCACATTTGTGATGTTATGGGGGAAAGTACGATGTCTGTTTTGGGTGCTAGAGAACAACATAGTTTCAGTTTTCTTATAGTTCAAGATTACAGTAGTTTTTGCTCAGTGAACCAACGTGTTCATCATGGCATAGTGAGTAGAGTAGGGAGTTGGTTAGGTAGGCAGTGTTTGTAGTGGTTTTTAATATATGTTTCTGGTGGACTGAGTCTGGCTGTTTCTGGGAGTCTTTCGTTGATGCACTGTGTAAATTGAATGTGTTTCTTCTTGGGATTTTCATACTTTTGTGCTCCTTAATTTGTTTTCTGGGTTCCGATTTGCAGGTGTTTTATACTGAGTTTTGGTTGTGTTCCTTTTTGCACATTTTTGGTTTGCTAATTTTGGGGGTGTGTTCTCAATTTATTAATTATTGGGTTTATCAGTGTTTAAGTCTTCCTCATGTTTCCTTGGTAAGAGTGTTGTGCTTTTCATTTCTGGGTGGTGTGTGTTAGTTAACAGTTACTTATTTTTTCTGCTTTTTGCTCATTTGATGGTTTGCTTTTATTTTTCTTTGCTGTGTTTGCCGGTGCTAATGTTGATGCACTTATACGGTCATCACTATTTTTGTTTCACTGTTTTGACACAGTACCCAAATATTACACTGCACCATCTCTATAACCCTTAGCATCACATTCATATTTAAAGTTTTTGAATGTTTTCAAAAAATGTGTATACGTATTTTGTCATAATAGAAGTATACATTGCTGTGTTGATTGCTATTATATTTTCAGCTGTACAAAGTACACACTACAGATGTCTTTTATTTATTGCCTGTATTCATTAATGCCCTTATGAGCTGTGTTAAGTTGTATACTATATGATGCTATATGTCCTGTTACCTGGTTGTATTGTTTTGCCCATTTGCACCTTGGAAATGAGTTCTCCTCAATGATGTTTCACCTGGTTAAATAAAGATTGAATGATTGATTGAAGTCTGCTTGCAATTTTTTCAAATTACCATTAATTATTTTTACTAGTCTATCTCTCTTCTCAGAGCTGATCTTATCAAATGCCAGTGTCTCAGTTTTGGTGATTTCTTTTGCTATAGTCTCAAAATCCCTCCTGTTTTTTTTTTCTTTTAAGTATTTAAAGCATTAAATCACAAGATGTTTTGTTCTGCAGTTTTCCCATTCAGACATGAAGTCCAAGTCTTCTGTTTCAAAAGACAGAGGTTTCTGGATCCTTAGGGCTTTGGATGTGTGATTGTTTCATGAGTATTTTGACAGGCAAAATCCGTGTAAATGGTATCTGATTTGCTTGTTTTTGAGGTTTTCCATGGCTTGAGTATTCATATTCTTAGTGCTGCTTTGTCTAACTTTGCAAAAATGTCCTCATACTTGGAATCTAGGTTTAGTATTTGCTGTATTGGTCCTTGTAAGAACAGACCCAGAAGCAAATGGTTTGATGCCTTTTATTGGACCAACATGAATGTAACAAAAAGAACAAAGTGCTTTAGCTTTCAGACCAACAAGTCCTTCATTATAAGCATAACTGGAGGCATATAGAACTGATTCTTCCCCCTGCTCTTTGGGCAAAGGGAGCCACCATCTTGATTCACCTGTGTACTGATTGGATTAGTGGTGGCCACTGTGGTTTGTAAAACAGCTTGTAACTAATAGACAACTGTTAATAGGTCAACGTGGTTTTAGAGCAGTTGCAGAAGATTCTAAATATCAGTTTTATGTAAAGCAAAAGAGTTGCAATGCTCCACACTTTCTCACAAGTGTATCCAAACCACAGTGGATGCTCAGTACTGTGATAAGTATCAACAAACTGCAGGGTTAAAAGCATCAGTGTACAGTCACTATAACATAATTTTAGCTATTTATAACAAAAGACTTCAACATTTCTGGTATTGGTTAATTTCCGCTTTTATTTTGGTAGTGCCACATCTAGAACCAAAAAACAGTATTGATTAGAAAAGCATTATAACATACTGTGGATGCGTGTTACCATCTCAGCATATTCTGTTTTCCATTAGGTGTCTTTAACAAGATCACAACTATTCCTGGTGAAGAAAAGAAGAAAACAAACTTCCATAATTTTTTCATTTCCAAGGGTAGTCCACAGGGGGAGAAGACACACACCTTCATGTGTGCACAGGGAACGTGCTAACATTTCTCCATTTAGTCACAGCTTCATCAGAGCTAGTGTTGCATGCCCGAGACAGTCTATTTATATGCAATAACACCATCACTCACCAATAGATACTCATGGCCAAATTGGTTTAGATCATAATGTTTGTTTGTTTATGTGTGCGTTTGTTTATTTCACAAGGGAAAGGCTCCATTGAGCAAGCTCATTTACAAGGAGGTCCTGGGTAGGAGAACATACAATAAAAACTAAACACAGCAATATACAATTGTAAGGAAGCTATAAACATAGCACAAGCAACTAGTGGAGAAGATATACACTGCAGTACAGGTCAGTGAAGTAAGCATTAATGTATGACAGGGTGTGCTGATAATGTGGATTAACACACACCTTGTGGGAGTTGTGAGGCATGAGTCGCAGGCAGAGTGCCCTTACAGCCCAAAGGGTGTGTGTTAATCAACATTATTGGCACGCCCTGGAGTGTGTTAATGCACTTATTACATGGGTTGTGTTTAAACAGCAAACAAATATCAAAAAAAGTGTTTTTATGCTGTTTAAAGAGCAAAAAAGTTACTGTATCCTGCCACCTTGCAAAATAGTCCCCTTGCAAATAATGCATCCTGCAATGCTGTTATGCACATAGAAATGTCACAGATACACTACTGATATAATCTGTGACATCTCTTATGTATAGCATTCACTACTGCACATCCTGCACATGCACAAAGCACCCTCCAACAGACACAGAGTCACACACAAGAAGTGTGCCCCCAAAGCACTCTACTCTGCTGTGCTTCTGTCACATTTACAAGGTGACAACCACAGTGGAAACACATTTAGAAGCTGGAAAAACACACAGAGGACAGTGCAACAACTGTGATTTAAGGCACTGTGTGCCTCTCAATGTGTTTCAGTGCTGCTTGCTCTCCTTCTCTCTCTCTCTTCCGCCCCACACACATGGCTAAGCTGCACACGCTGTTCAGCTTCTCTCTCTCTCCACAGCAGCTCTCTCTCTTTGTGGACAGTTGCATGGTGGCAGGCCAAAACACAGGATACAAACTGTGGTTTTGTGTAAGGTTGTCTCCCTTTGGCTGTGAACCCCTCGAAGCATGAGTGCAGAGTTTTGTACTGCGGAATTTGTCAAAACACAGGACACTGCCACATTTCTATGGGATAAAGAACACAGACAGGGACTGACACAAACCACTAAAATAGGAAGAACATTAGAATCCATATTGAAAGGGCCTACCATAGGAATATCACAGCCGATCAAAGGGAAGTAAAGCAGGCCTTCTTTACTTTCTGTGCGGCACTATAACACCATTCATTAAAAAATGCTGATCAACAGGGAAGTTTGAAAATTACACTTTAAAGCCAAAGAAAGTGCACTGGAAAAGGTAGCTTGAACTTTCTGTACAACTACTTTATTTTTTCTTAAATGTTTGGGACACTTTATTTTTTCCCAGAAGTTTGGGACATGTGTTGCTAAACTTTACATTTGCTGCTGTGTCTGCTGTCATCAGCAGTTCATCCTAGTGTTGTCTTTTTGGTACATAGTGTGCTTCATGGTATTGTATTTTTAGTGACACCTGGCCACTGCTGGCCACTCCTCTTCCTCCTGGGAGCAGTGATAGGAGATCAGCTCAGTGGGTGGGTGGGCAGCTCCCTGGGATGTGCTTCTTACTGCCAAACTGAAAATGTTGAGGAACACCGGTGGGGAAAGGAACAATCGCAACTAAGTGCAGAGGGGAATTCGGGTCCACTGAGTGAGTGGTTGGCCACAGAGAAGAAAACCATAGAATGGTAGGTCTGATGGGGAGGGACCTCTCACACAGCTGTCAGGGTGTACAGTAAGGCAGTAATACACTTGACAGCATGGTACATCAGTTGCCGAACGGCACAGTCTCTGAACTTACTGTCTACCACTTAGCGGTAGTAAACAATGGCTGCTGTTCAGTTCCAGATGCAATGTTTGTATGAAATTCCAACTTGCCCCACAATCTGCTACACTTCAGACCTGATCACCCTGACACTGCTGATAATTGCATTATTGCACTGCCAGGTGACATCGGATAGCCAGTCTTGTCTACTGCTCAGGTACCCATGTAATAATAAAATATAACAAAGAAGAATACATAATAATGCATATCTTATTACAAATTATACAGTTTGAATATAGAGCACCAATTGCATAGAAAGATATTCACTGATTTTGGTACATGATATACATATGTGCATTTTAGGAGGAATATAGATCTTCGCAGAGTACCAAATAAATGCAGAATGCAGTGGTGGTCATACATGTAGGCTATTACAACTACATAACTCATTGCATACATTTTCTGTGAGTGATTTGAAAACACCAAGGCTAACTATACTGGTGAGTTTAAAGGAATTTTGCAGGTTATTCCAGACTGTAGGGATAATACTACTGATTACTGTTTTACTTTACTGGATACATACCTTGCAGTTTCTAAGAGAATATAATAACTTTTCCTTAATGTCTAGGTACCATGAGACTTGTTAACGAGATCTGAAATTTACTTTGGTAAATGTTTTAGTTATTACTTTAGAATCTTAGGCTCAGATATTCAAACTGCACCCAGCTGTGGTGCAAGTTTGGGCGCAGCTCAACTTTGCTGCGCAGGGGTGTGGACTAAACAATATTCAAAGGAGCTGTGCCATGGCTCAGCAGCTTTGAATATCGCACCCTGGACAGTCCCAGTGTGCATGGTGCAGTGGCACTGTGTCAGCGCAAGTAGCCAGAGTGGAGCATGGAGATGCGCTAGTGCAAGTTCCATTGTGCCATGCACAGCACCCATGATATTCAAAAGTTGACATGCAAATGGGGCCATAATTTATGCAAGGTGCACATGGGGCCATTTGCATGTCATTATGGCTCCATTTGCATGCAGGTGTGCCGATCCCAGATGACCTATGCCTGGCGCCCTGCCAGGCATCTGCTGTCGGGGACCAACGGCCCCCTGCAGCCTGATTGCAGGCATCTATAAAAATAAAAAACCCTGTCCAATATCCCTGGTGGTCCAGTGGACTGCTTTCTGCTCAATCACGGGCATCTGTATGAATAAAAAACCCCATCCAATATCCCTGGTGGTCCAGTGGACCTCTCTCTGCCTGATCTCAGGCATCTGTAATGAAAAGATGTCCTATGTCCCTGGTGGTCCAGTGGACCGCACTCTGCCCGATCGCAGGCATCGGTAATGAAAAGAAATCCTATATCCCTGGTGGTCCAGTGGACCACACTCTGCCCAATCATGGGCATCTTTAAAATACAATGTCCTATATCCCTGGTGGTCTAGGGTACCCCTCCCCCCCACCCACTGAGCCCCATCGCTCTGTTCCCCCATCAGCCGGCAGGTGGCAGCACCCTCCCCACCTGCCGCCCCGCCACCCAATGACTGACACCTCAGTAGGGCTGCATGCCCATTGGTTCACAGCATGAGCCAATGGGTGTGCAGCCCCTACCGTACTACACAGTCCAGATATGTGAATGTGCCCCTGCACATGGCCTGAAAGGTTTGGAAGAGCTACTTGACCAATCAGCTATTTACTCTGGAAATAATGAAGTTCTTATATTAGATGACATTAATATAAACTGGTTGGGTTAAACACAAATGATGCCCCTGACTAAACTACAGAGTTTTAACCAACATCAGCTCATCTCTGAACCTACTCATACCGTGTCTCATTCAAACACTAGTACCCTGTTGGACTGGATCATGTCAAACTGCCTGAAAACATTGTTGATGCAGAAGTCCTAGCTGACGCCTTCTCTGACCACTCTCCCACTTACTGTGTCAGGAGTAAAGGCTGGTTGGATCCAATGAAGCCTTGCTTCATTACTTTCTGTAATTATGCAAACTTTGACCCAGAGGCTTTTCTGTCAGACGTTGCCCGCATTGACTGGAACTCTCTCTATAACTCATCAGATGTTCAGGCTGCTCTAAATATTTTCTTGTTCAAATTCCTAGCTTTACAAGAATTTCACTGTCAACTTGTGATTAGGCAGGTTAGAAATAGACAGATCTGTTGGTTAAAGTCTGACCTATTATCTAAATTACGGCAGAGGGACAAGACATGGCTTCATTACAAGAAATCTGGTTCTGCTGACTTTCATGCCTACAGATCCTTGAGAAATGCATGTAAAAAGGAAATTAAATGAGCTAAAAGTTCATGCTGTAGTAACCTTCTAACTGACTCCCAGGGTGACACCAAAAAAGTTTGATCCCATATCAAATTCTTCCTTGGATCTAGCCAGACCACCACCCCAAATAATATGTCTCTCAATGGCATCCACTACAATAATCCCCTTACCATTGCCAATTTCTTCAATAGGCAATTTGCTGACCTTACTCCTTATACTGCCTCTTTCACTACATCATCAGACCCTATCTCCCCAGCAAAAGCCACAGGACCCACTCTCCATTTCGAGTCTATACAAAAGAGTGAAGTTCTTCGACTCCTAAGAAAAATCTCAGCGCACGCAGCAGTTGGGTCTGATGGCTTGGAACCTAAGCTCCTAAGATTGGCAGCCCCTTACATAGCCACTCCCCTTGCTAGGATCTTTAACCCCTCTCTCTGTGTAGCTGCACTGTCATGAAGATCAGGGAAACTGCAAAAATTACCCCAGTATTTAAAAAAGGTGATCTGCTTGACCCATCTAATTACAGACCCATTTCCATACTATCTGTTCTCATAAAATTCTTGAGAAGCTTGTGACCACCCAAACTGCTTCCTTTCTCCTGAAACATGACCTCCTTACTGATGCTCAACATGGTTTCTGCAAGGGACATAGTACTACAACTGCCCTCCTCAAACTGTCATCTGATACCTTAGTGGCTATGGACTCCAAAAAGCTCACTGGGGCCATTTTTATCGACATGACCAAAGCTTTTGATCTAGTTGACCATCCTACTCTATCTGCTACCCTAAACTCTCTAGGTTTCTCACCAAAAGTTGTAAAATGGTTAGACAGCTATCTGTCAGGTCACATTACGTGAAATTTAACTCTACCCTCTCTGACAAAGTCTCCATAAACATTGGTGTACCTCAAGGGTCCATCTTAGGTCCTCTGCTCTTCTCCATCTTTATCAATAGTATTACTACCAATCTCCTTAGTACCTCCTCTTTACTTTATGCAGATGACATTGTTCTGTATTCAAGCTCAAATAGTATTGAAAACATAAATGCTGATCTCTCCCATGATTATCAACTTATCCAGCTGTGACTTACAAATCACAAACTTATTCAAAATAAAACAAAGGCCCAAGCTATGCAATTTGGCTTCAGTATCAAGCTCAAACATGCCTAATCTCAATTAACTGTCTCCTCCCTTGATGGCACATCTGTTGGGGTAGTTACTTCATTTAATATCTAGGTGTCACCGTTGACCTATCCCTGAGTTTTGACCCTCATATTCAATCTACCTGTAAGCAGGTTAACTTCAAGCTTGGGATTGCCTACCAGACTAATTATGCTCTCACTCCCTCTGCTAGACTTTCCATTGCCCATGGTATATTACTTCCCTTTCTCACTTATGGGGTCACTACATATGCGACAGCCAGCAATTCATGTCTTTGTAAGTGGGATGTTACTTATAATAGCATCTGTTGTTTTGCCTCCAGCTCCCCTAGGCTGAAACATCACTGCCTTCTCTACTCGGATCTTGGTTGGCTCCCGCCTAAAGAACTAAGGTCCCTTGCACTTGGATCCATCACTGATGACATTATCAGATATCATACATCCAAACTTCTGGCCTGTTTTCTTCCCTACTAGAAAACCAACTATGCATTAAGGTCTGCAGAAAATGCACCTGTCTTTATCCAGAGACTTCGTACAAAAAAAGGTAGTAGTGCCTATGCCTACCATGCACCCCAATTCTGGAATTCACTCCCTCTAACACTTCATCAGTCTGCTTCCCATTACTCCTTTAAGAGATAACTTAGACACTATCTCATCTTATCCCACATATGCTCCTGTTTCAAACCACCTTAGTCCCTACTCTATAAACCCATCCCCCTCTCTGTTGTCTCTATGGGTCGGGGGTCTACTCCACCTGGCACACTTCCTCTCAGTTTCTCCTCCTATCTCTTACTCCCTCATCCTCTACTTTTCCCCTTCCCTCTCCTGCATAATCATAATTACTCCCCTCTCTTCAAATCCCATGTATCTCATTGTCTATTACATTGACTCTGCTACCTCCCTACTCCTCTTGCCTCTCTCTCTCTCTCTCTAGTTCAACCTCATTCACTTCTGCCAAACTGGTATCACTCCTTAGCAATTTATATTATCTCTAAAAAAATGTCTGTATTGCCTTAAATTGCCTGATTTACTGCCTTTTTGTAACCTAAATACTGTATGATGTTGTTTGTTTGGTTTATGCTTCCTAAAATTCCTTTGTCTAGATTTCCATTGTTATGTGCAAATATCTTCATGTAACCTGTTTTGTATTCATGATTGTTCTCTTTGAAGCTTGTCTCTGAACTCTTTCAAGTCGTGCCTCAAAATAGTCTTTCTGGCTAGTGTACCAACCCAGTAAACAAAAAATAAATAAATAAATATGTGTGTTGAAGGGCAGGTGACTATTGATTCATAACCAAAGATATTTTAAATTGTCCAACACTTGAAGTGTATCTCCTAGGAGTGTGGTTATGGCAGGGGCAGATAAACTGGAGGATGCAGAGTTGGCTGACAAGAAAAACATTACCTTTGACTTTTTTGTATTTAACATCAGTTTGCATTGGGATAGGTTTAATTGCAACTGATTAAACTCTGTTTGGAGATTAGCACATACATTGGTTAGGGTTGGTCTAGAGATATAAAGGATTGTGTTGTTAGCATCAAAATGCATGTTAGCCATACGGATATGCCTATTAAGATCATTGTTGTAAATCTTGAATAGTAGGGGGCCCAGGACTGAACCTTGGCAACCAAAATGGTGCAGAGTCTGCACCAGAAGACATACAAGGAGACTAAAGCAGCTTAATATGTATACCCTTGAGGAAAGGAGGGAGAGGGGGAACATGATAGCAACTTTCAAGTATCTCAAGGGAATTACCAAAGTACAAGTGGGTAGTATCTTTCAGAAGAAGAGATGTGCAAGAACAAGGGGGCACAATTTGAAGATCGAGGGGAACAGCTCAGAGGTAATGTTAGAAAATATTTTTTTACTGAGAGGGTTGTGGATGCATAGAACAGTCTTTCTGATGAGGTTGTTGAGTCAGGAACAGTGGGAGAATTCAAGAGTGCATGGGACAGGCATAAGGCAATTCTAGCGGGGGGTAGGAGGAAGTAAGCTGTTGATTAACTAGAATCTGCAGCTTATACATCAGGTAGAGAAATGTTCAGACTAGGTGGGCCTAGCAGTCTTTATCTGCTGTCAAATTCTATGTTTCTATGTTTCTTGTGGAACTCCTCTAGTAGTGTTGTACAGGAGGAGAAAGAACTCTCTGCTTTGTTTTGTTGCAGTCTGCCTATTAGAGAATTTGAGACCCAGGATAGTGCAGCTGCATTTGGGCCTACATCCTTTATCTTGTGTAGTAGTATACTGTGGTCAACTGTATCAAAGACTATGCTAAGGTCAAGGAATACAGCTCCGGTAATATACTTATAATCAATGGTTGTTAATCAGTCATTGGTGACTTCCATTAGAGCTGATGTGGTGCTAATGTGAAGTCTGTGCAAAAGAAGATCAAGTTAATGTACATCACTGCGTATTATATAGTGGACAAAACTCCTAAATAAGAGCTGAAAAATGTGTTGCAGCTTCAAAACATTTAAAGTGCAATGTGTAAAAAAAAAAATAAAACCCCCAAAAAACTCTAATATCAAAAATGAGAACATTTGCAACTTTTGACAAGACAAAGTACAAAGTGCAGTGATCAACCTGGGTACTGCCTATGTTCAAACATACATGGCACCATCTCTAAAATCCATGCTCATAAGGAGTGATTGCTCCAAATAATAACTGATACAATAACATTAAAAGGCAAAAGACCTTACACCTAAATATCAATTGATAAAAGTGGACTTAAAAACTAGCTTAACACATAGATGCAAGGTGGCATTAATAACAGCTATAAAGGTAAAGTGTGCACAGTGGCACATAAAGGCAGTAATGTTTTGAAGCTGCCATAGATTTATCAGCTCTTAATAAGGAGGTTTCTTCACTATTTGGTATGGTCTGATGTACATTTAGCTGAGTTTTTTTTTTCGCAGATTCTGCATTATGATTTAAACCAATAAGGACATGAGTGTTTGTAGGTGTATGGGGTTACTGTACATAAATACCCTATCTCAGGCATGGAAAGCTACAGTGGTTCTGATGAAGCTGCGATGTCATATCAAAATGTTAGCCCATTTCCTATGTGCACCTCATGGTGCGCATCTTCTCCCCCTGCAGACTACCAATGGCAATGTGAGGATTATAGAAGCTTGTTTTCTTCTTTTCCGGACTGGAAATAGCTGCAGTCTTGTGAAAGATGCCTACTGGAAACCAACATATGATGAGATGCTAACAAGCATCCAGTGGTGCTGATATGTTATAATGCTTTTTAATCAATACTGTTTTTGGGGGGAGTTTTTGATGTGGCACTAAAAAAATGAAAGCGGAATTTTACCAATAACAGAAATGTTCTGTCCTTTTATTACAAGCAACTAAAATGCCTTGTAATATGGATACTCTGGTACTTTACACACTACAGTTTGTTGTCACCTCCATTAGTAGTTTTGGTTTTAGACCATCTGGCCCCACTGGCATTCTGTTATGTGGGTGACTCAGATTGAGAAACTCACCTTTCAGTGACTCAATTTGAGCGCCTGTGAGAGGAGCAAATGTTATTGAATAGCAAGGGTTGAGAGGAGAGGCCAGTATTTAATAGCTAGGGTTGAGGGAATGTTGAAAGATAGTGGATGGTGAGTAGGGTATAGCAAGGCAAAGTGATCTGTGTAGGGATATGGGGCATTGTTTAGAAGGCCAGTTCCGAGCCGCTCCTGTGGTGTGGTGGCTAGAGTTACAGCCACTGATGCCAGTGACCTGGGTTCAGAACTGGCATGGTGGTGTGCTAGTATTTTTTGGTTGGGAGAGGGTGTTGTTTAAGTTTAAAGTTTTTTTTTTTATTGTTTGCAGTCCTGTCCCCCTGAGTTTGTTCCTCACTGCCACTGTTTTCCCCCTCCTGACATTTGTCCCCCTCCCCAAGTTGTGTCTTCCTTGAGTTTCTCCCCTCCTTGAAATGCACCCCCCCAAAGTTGGTTATATTAATTTTAGGGGCTGCAGGAAAAAAAAATAGGCACCTATGGATAAGTTTAGTAGCTGCTCGCTGTTTTTCCATGGTGGTAGTAGTACACATCCCTGTTTGTGGTTTTCAGCGATGTGCACTCGCTGTTAGGTAAGTCGCCTTTTAATTTCACCATTATGACATAGAATCGGCCCCGTCAATTTGTTCCGATCTATTTTCAATATGGATTTTTTGACATCAGTAACTTATTATGTTCTTATCCACTTTTAGATTTTCAGTTGAACATTTTATATTGCTTTGTGCAATTACTGAACAAAATACGTGAAGAATACATTTGCATTCTTGTGTTCTTTAGATACTGTGTGGTTTACTTGTAATGGCATGATACAAGTTTTAGCTTTTTTTTTTTTTTTGATAATTTACAGTATGTATCCATAAAGGGCTTTAAGATTTTTCTTATGCTGTGCCAAATGTTGCCCCCAATGTTTTGTTTTACTGATTTTATTTGTAATTGACATATTTGTGCTGAGTCCTTATATTTTAATCAGTTACATTAATTTGGACTGTTTTACATGATCTTATAGGTGCCTTTTTTCTTGATTTTAGTTTTTTTTTGATGAACACAAGGGGTATTTTGCCCTTTTTGTTGTGGACTCTCTTCTGGGCGATAAATCGGTCAGGCTGATTTCATAGTTTATTTTAAAATATATCCCAGCTTTGCTGAGTGTTCTGATTTGGCAAATTATCTATCCAGTTCCAGTCATTTACAGCTCATCTTAGACTGTTATAATCATCTCTATTATAGTTACAGATTTTTATTATGCCCTTCCTTATGAGACAATTCAGGAATAATCTAAATGTTATGCAAACATGGTCACTACTGGATAAGGGTTCTTCAACATCAAATGTATAATCAATAACAAAATTTGTTAGGACCAGATCTGAGTTATTGTTACCTCTTGTAGCAATTCTTATGTGATGCTTCTTGCTCCAGTCCCCTATTATGTCTAGGAAATCCTTTCCATATGTACTAGAAGCTTTAATTTTTCCCAGTCTATGTCTGGCGATTAAAATCTCCTAACAGTAGGAGATCACCTTTACTACTGTAGTTTTTTTTTAATTATTTCCTCCATTTGGGACATGACAACTCCTGCATTTGAACTTGGGGATATGTAACAATGTCCTATAATAGATGTATTTGGTTTAAGATTTTGTTATATCTAGACCGATTCCAGTATAGAGACAAATTTGTGTGTTGTTAATAAAGGAGCAGGCCTTAATAATATGTAATGTGAGCCCAGCACCCTTCTTGTTAATTCTATATTTATTAGTGAATTGCCTTAATATTTTTTCACCAATTGTCAATTGAGTCTTAACAGGCCACATTCACAACTAGTATAGCCAGTTTATCCATGTGCTGTAGATATTTGCCTTAAAGATCAATGGCAATGGTAGAATTTTAATTGCTGCAGTTCAGTACTGTTTTGGGTTTGTTTATTAAATACTGCTATGATTAAACAACCTTATCTTGTCTCCTGTGTTTATTTGCAGTAAATCTAACAAACCAAGCAACTATTAGTGACATCTCAGTCACTGAAAGGGTCTTCATTTTTTTCAGGATCTTAACTGAGCAATGATTGCCACTGACATGATTCAAAGACTGAAGTCAATGGCAGAAGTGTGAATGTCCTCACTGTCTTCTTTCCTGGCAAAAAACATCCACATGCTGTGTGATAATTTGAAAGCTCATTTTGATGAGTCCCATAGCTAAACAGTAAATAATAATTAAAAAAAATCCTGCAGCAGTCAGCAATTGGTCAGCTCCATGGCTCCTTGCTGGTGGTACTGGAAGGGCTCCTTTTTTGGGGGGGTTACTTTTTTTCCAGAGACTCAAATTTTATGCTCCTTGATCCTCCTTATATTTGTCCTGTAGCAGCCACTCGTGAACTGTGAATAAGGTGGCCAGCATGGGACAGGCAAGGCGTTTAAGGTGTCTTAACCCTCTGCACCACCGGGCTGGTGGGTACAGTATTTCTTAACTGTCACTGCATCTGTTAGGATTTGAGTTCTTCCTTACCCCCCCACATCTTCTTGCATTCTCAGTGTCCAACATTTTGCTCATCCCAGCCCCCAGTATGAGAATATATACTATTCTACAGACACCAACACGTGGCATAATGAGGTGAGCCACACAAAGCATTCATGGGGGCTAGGCATCAGAGGAGTGCTGCTGCATTCTCCCCTCTCACAGATCTGCATTCTTTAATTGTTTACATTCACTTAGATTTAAATTTGGCTGAGGTAGTGATAAAGGTTTACTGCTAAAATGTTTAAAAGTTTTAAACACCCAGTATAAACTAGAAAACCTGGAGAAAGATATCTGATAAAAAAGGGAAACAAATCTCTGATGGCTTGATGAAAGTCAAGCAAGTTTAAGTTAATCCCTCCCTATCTTCATTACCACGCAACAAATAGTACAACTGAAACTCCATGTGAAAAAGTTGCATCAGTGGCCAAGAAGCCCGTGGTTAAATCCACAGTAGTTGAGCACTTTGGGCAAGTGTGACCGGAGTGGTAAACCACATTCTGTTTGGCGGGCTGCTAAATTAATCTGAGCTGCACTGAAGGAACAGCAAAACAAACTGGGACATAAAGCAGAAACCCTCCATAGAGGTGAGGTTGGCAGCACTGTCTAACGGAGGCATCCAGCAGGATACTGAAATAAGTTAACAACCTATTGTAGCCCCAAGACACTGAATAAAAAATGATGCCATTTTTGAGAGGTGTGCCAAGGTCAAATAATTGGTGATGGGGGGGGGGACAGTTGAAGTTGAGCAAGCAGCTTACCTAACCTGAAAGACTTTATGATCTAAAGGAGCTCTGAAACCTTTTCCTAAGTCTGAATCACCAAATCAGTCTTCCTAGGTTTAAATGTTTGCTCCCAGCTCTGGATTACAGCTCAGTTCAGAAGACCAAAAAAAGAGAACTGAATTAAATGTAATGCAAAAGAGTCATCTTCAATCCCAAGTATCCCAGTGGTAACTTTTTTGTAGTGGTGGGGAAAACTGCAAGCAACCTGCAGTAATAGCTGACATAAAGGTGCAAGCAGGTCAATTAAGATGTGCAAAACATTAGCGGTGATAATGTATGCTCTTTCTCATTCATATCAAGAATTCTATTGACATGAACCAGCATTGAGTCCTCGTGAGCCACTATGTTTCAGCTACACTTACTGTAATAATGCTCAAGAAAGTTACACACAACTAATACATTTTGGAAAAGCTGTTTCAAAGAGATTTTTAGCTATAGGGTGCCCTGATTCAGTTCACGAGTGGCTGCTGCAGGACGAATATAAGGAGGATTGAGGAGCATAAAATCATAGTCTCTGGAAATCAATGTTAACTTTCATCCCTCCCCCGCCAAAAGAAAAGAAGCGCTTCCAGTACCAGCAGCAAGGAGCCATGGTGCTGACAGACCGCTGACTGCTGCAAGATTTTGTTTTTAATTATTTATTGTTTGGCTGTGGGAATCATCAAAATGGGTTTTTAAATCATTGCACAGCGTGTGGATGCTTTTTCCCAGGAAAGAAGACAGTGAGCACTCTCACACTTCTGCCATTGACGTCAGTCCCTGAATGACATCAGTGGCAATCACTGCTCAGACAAGATTGTGAAAAATAAATGGAGACCCTTTAAGTGACTAAGATATCACTAACAGTTGCTTGTTTTGTTAGATTTACTGTAAATAAATGCAGGAGACAAGATAAGATGGTTCACCATAGCAGTATATAATAAACAAACAAACCCAAAACCGGATATCATTTCAAGTCCGTGAATATAAGACAGCACAAGTAGAAATAGTGTGGAGAAAACTGTGGAAGTCAAAATCAAGCCTGTCAATAACACCCAAAGAAAAAAAACACAGCGTAAGTGAAAACATTTCACTGGAGTGGTGATCCATGGTGTTTTAATAGTAAATCTACACTCAAGCCAAACATTTACTGGAGTGGTAATCCATGGTGGCCTGCTGATTTAATAGTAAATCTCCATTGGCTCTGTCTTTTTTCTTGGGTGTTATTGACAGGTGTGGTTTAAACTCCATGAATTTCTCCATGCTGTTTTCTACCACACCATCTTATGTTCTCAGACTTGACAAGGAACCCAAAAACAGTACTGAACTGTAACAATTCAAATTCTATCATTGTCATTGTTCTTTAAGTATGTCAGAGTTATTCACCAGACTACTTGGGCTTGATTCTCGAAGATGGCTTAGATCAACACAAGCTGTGGCAAACAGCAGCTTGTGCTGATGCTCGGTGCACCAGGGACCCTGCACCAGATTCTGGTACAGAAGGGGTCCAGGTACCAAAGTCCCTTCACTTGTGGCAACCTCTCCCATTCGACAAACACATGGTGCATAGGAGGGATTTGCTGCAGGTTCTGCCCGGCAAATGTGGGCTAATTTATTTATTTCACTTTTATTTACCAGGTAAGCACACTAGACAAACATATGCCTATTTTCAGGTGTGACCTAGGAGATTACAAGGAATACACAGGCAAGGCAAGGATTAACAGGATTTCAAAGTAAGTATACAGACAATGCAGGATATAAGAGAGGCAAGCAAAAACATCACATAACAAAAAATCAGTTTGACAGTCAAGTTAAAAAAACTCCAAGCTGGGCACAAGAAGGAGACCACAGAGAATAAATATCCCTGACCCATACTGTATGCCTTGTCCCTGGTGGCTAATGGTCTGCCTAGCCCTGATCCCCTGTTTTAATAAATTAACTTCCATCACTGGTGATATAGAGGACCCCCTTCCGTGATCCCTGAGCTTCCCGTATATTTATATAATGAACAACCCCTTTCCTGGTGGTCTAATGGACCCCCCTCCCTGATCTCCAAGTTCACCTGTATATTTATATAATGAACAACCACCCCTTCCCTGGTGGTCCAGTGAACCCCCCAACCCTAATCTCTGAGTTCATCCATATAATTACATGATGAAAAGCCCCTTACCTGCTGGTCTACTGGACATCCACCCCCCAGCAGGCAGTGACCCACCACCCCGCTCTCCTCCAGTGCCATTCCCAGGCAGAGACTGGCACAGCCCTCCTCTCCCCACTATGGCCAGATGCTGACTGGACTGCAAGGAGGGTGTACTGTATACAGTACCCACTTAGTGATTGCCAGAGCTGTTATACACTGAGCACGTACTGTATACAGTATGCAATCCTTGCAGTTCAGTCAGTGGCTTGCCATGGTGGGGATAAGAGGGCTGTGCTAGTTGCAGGATTGGGATGGAATGGGGGGAGAGTGGGGTGGTGGGGCACTGCCTGCTGTGGTGAGGAGTGGGTGTCTACTAGACCACCAGGGCAGGGGCTTTTCATCATATTATCATACGGGTGAACTGCACTGCTGTCCAATATCTTAAACATGAGACAACACTGACACTGTATCCCATTTTCACAATCCAGAGATTGGGTGATGCAAAGTCCATCCTCTAGACCAAGCATTTTTCTGTTATATAAATATATAGGATGCACTTTAATAGTGCCATACAATAGTGTACCTCCCCAGTCCTCAATAGGCTGACATGTGCCACTACAACATGCTCGACAATGTTTGCATGGGCTCTTTATATACACACTGGACCAAAATGGGAGGACATAAGCACATGGTTCAATGTGGTGAATCATCCCACAACCTCTGTTTAACTCCCATCATTCACATACCTCCCTTGCTTATGGAGTGTTTTTTGTCCCTGCGCTCCCTGCATGACTCATGTGGCTGTGCTGTTTCCTAGCCTTCTGCTGCTCTGTCTGGCCTGTTTTTTTCCATATACTGTGCATCTTCCCCCTTCCCTCTCATTGTATCCTTTCTGCCTTCATCATCTGTTTCTTACCTTCATCCAGGTTCTGGCTGGTCTCCCCTCCCTTGAAAGCTCTGTTCCACCTCCCCACTCCCTTCTTAGCTCTCCATACCTCACTGCTTCTGGATTCTCCTTCTCTAGGATTTTATTTTTGGGCTTTCTGTCTGCCTCCAGTTCCTCTCTAGTGTTGACACTTCCGAGCATCCCCAGCTTCTTTCCCCATTCTGAGTCTTCCTCCATCTCCCCTTCTGATGCACACCCACTTCCTGTCCATCCCCTGCAGGCATTCCATTCTCCTCCTCAGCACTCTGGTTATGCAGCTCACCAGTTCACCAAGGCTCATGCATTGGATTCACTTCTCCCCTGTCCATGTTGCACTCTACCCTGTCACTATAAGTATCGCTGTGCACCTCTTTTTGTGACCAACTGCAATGGATTGTGAGATCTGTTCATTCACTTGCTGCATAATACATGTGTTTCTGCAGGGACCAGGGTAGTGGGACAGTCGCCACATATGCCAGACACCCAGTGTTGGGTAAATTACTTTTTCTATTACTTTCTATTACTTTTGGAAACTTGTTCCAGGAAGCTCTGTGCAGTCACTAGCAAGAATGGAGAAGTACTAGAAAAAGTAATATACCTTACAGTTATAGTTACTTATTTTTTTTTATGCAAAAACAATACAAAAATAATAAATAACTATAACAGATTACGTTTATTTAAGAGTAATAGGTTAGTTACTAATTACTTTCAGATAAATGTAATCAGTTACAGTTACGTATTACTTTTGTATAAAAAGACATACGTTTTTGTAACTGTGACATGTATTGCTTATTGCAGTACTTCTCCATCCTTGCTAGTGACTGCGAAGAGCTTCCTGGAACAAGTTTCCAAAAGTAATAGAAAGTAATAAAAAAAGTAACTTACCCAACACTGCAGACACCCTCGAAAGCATAAGGGATCTATAGCCCTGACTGCCTGAAAATCTTCCTGCTTTCTACCTCCCTGCAGTTCTACAATGTGGTTTTGTTACCTATTTTGTTTGTTTCACAAATTCAGTATACTTCCATCATGCAGTACTCGATGGACTCTAGTGGTTCTTTGACGATACACTTGTTGAACTGAAATATAATTTTTTCAACTGCTTGGTCAAGAATCCAACTTCCCCTCTTGGCAGCTGTTACCAGCTTTTCAAGCCCCAACTCATGGATCGTCTCCAGTAACATAGCTTCAACTTCCATTATTCTACACCACCCCAAATGCTATTCAGCAACCTATTAAAGGAAACTGCATTGGTGAACCACACTGATGGATAGTTAAGGGTAGGACTGCACTGACAGTTCAGCATTTACCCCTACCGAGGCCACAATGTTTAGTGTGGCTATATCAGATGCTCCCGTTGCAATTACTTCTTCCGTACAACTGTAAATTATCATATATGTTAGTTCCATTCTACCTTCTGCATCCCCTTTTCTTCTCCTTCCCTCTCTAGGACAAGTTCTTTCAACTTTCATTCAGTCTCCATCTAACTTCCAGTGTTGGTTTGTGCGTTCCCAGTACCGGTGCCCTGAGTTGCTACTGCTGACCATGTACCCATATGCTGTTTTGTTTGTTGTTTCCCTGCCAAGGATAAAGTCTAGCATATTCTGGTAGGAAACTTCAAATGCCTCTGCTTTGCTTGTGTGTGGTACTAGTGGTGGTGGTGATGGTGGGGGGTCTGTTCAGCCATTTGGTGGGGGGGGGGAGTTGTCTGTCAGGCCATCCTCAGAAAACTTGGATTGCAGTTTGGTACACAATTTCTTTTGGGAAGCAGTGATTATCTCCTGACTGCTCCCCGTATGTTACTCCTGATTTTCCTAATCCCTTGGCTGGATGCTGGTGGTATCCATCCCTTTCCAGGAACATTGCACTACCTGCCTCAGGATCTTGGGGGGGGTGGGAGGGTGAGAGGGTGCTCTAATTTTTCTGACCCTTGTTGACCTAGCCTCACGCTCCTATTGCCTATGACCTCAGTCTCCTGCACCCACATAATTCTTTCCCCTGGTTCCTGTTTCAGGTTATGGTGGGGCCTTCCTTCCCCCACATTGTTACTGCCTCCTTGGTCGGACCTTCTCTACAGCAATGCCTGTTTATGTGCCTACCATTCCTATCATGCTACATATGTCTTCCATACCTGTATACTATTTATCATGCCTATCTCAATTCAGTTCCCTACTCTGCTCTTTCTACAGCAGTATTCTGTGCTTTCAGTCAGTCCATACCAGCAGTACTCTGGACTCCGGCCCTGACTCACACCTTCTGAGGTTCTGAGTGAAGGTAGGCTTCCCCTGTCTACCGGGAATGGGATTCCGTTACATTCACTACCTCATATTATTTATCAGCTTGACATCCTCTGTCCCTAACCATGCTAGACAGCATTGAGTGAAAGTTAGCTCACCCCAACTACCAGGGATGGGAGCCATGTCTGCACTTTACTGTCTCATACCATGCCTTCCCTACCTCATTACAGTTGCCACTTCCCTTCAGGAATAGAACTTCTTCACCCTTGTGTCCTCATCATCCTACATATGCCTAGTTGTCTCAAGTCACAATCATCCCACCTCAACAGTCACCTATGAATGTCTGAGTCTCCATTCCATTGCTTCAACCTTACCCATTCTCAGCCTGTTACCTGGAGGAACAAGACCTTGTCCTACTTGTCTCCTCCATTCTACCCGGTCTGCAGCCTCGATTCCTGTTCCATCATGCTGACTTTCATGGCTAGGAGCCTGACTCTGCATTTGAATGTTTCCACCCTCTGCAGCCTATTCCTGATTCAGATTTCTGATTCCCTTCTGGAACAGAGTCTCTCTACCCCACTGCCTTCTGCCTCCTAACTTCTCCTACTGACTTTGTCAGCAGGTCATTTCGCACTGACTTCCTGGTTTAGATACATGTTTATGGGACTCCACTAGCTCAACACCATCTCTGTCTGATACTTTAATACTATTCCTTTATGGAGCAGGACCTCATCCACCTAATTGCCTCCTTCCTCCTACCTGGTAGTATTGGATTCTGGCCATCTCTCCTTAATTTCTTGGACTGGGAGCTTGTAACTGCAATTGACTGTTTCCACCGTATGCACTCTCTACTGGACCAACACTTGCTGCTCCCTCCTGGACCTGAACCATTTACAGATTTCACCTCCACCATCATGCTTTCTCTGGAGAATCGAGTCTATGTCATCTCACCTCTCCTACCTCAGTTAGGGGCCTGTGCCTGCTACTGACTGTTCATCCTTCTGCATTTTAAACCTCCTACCCTATTACTGTTTCTCTCCTGGAACGGGACCCCTCTGCTCAGATTGCCTTGCATCCTTCCTTCTCAGTCTCCATCCTGCCTTTCCATGGACCATAGTACTCGACCCCCTTTTGGCCTCTTTTCCCTCAGGATTTGGATCTTGCCAGCTATTTCTGTTTCTATCTCAAATCCAGTTTGAATGCCTCATGGACTTTCTTCCTGCAAGTCACCCTTTCCAGCTTCTGTACAGGTTTGTTTTCTCCTTTGGATGTGGGAATCTCGTCCTTCTTCGCTGCAACACATTCTGTAGTTTCCACCCATTGTTTGATGCCTTTGTCAGATGTGGGACTCCTGCATCTCAACACAGTTGCACTTGGTACTTGGATTTGCTCCTTGGCCTTCCATGGATCATCCTCTAGTGACTTATTACAACCTTCGTGCATTCTGTTGCTGTTCGCTGAGGATCTGACCTGGTCCTGTTCCTTCCTGCACTGTATGTCATCGGTGTCACCTTGGCCATCTACTTCCCCAGATCATTACTTCCATCCATTTTGATTCGTTCAGGACTTTCATGCCATTTTGGACTACTGCCTTTCTTCTCCACCTTCCATGCTCGGGGCTTCTTCTGTTTTGCTGTGGCTGTTTTGGGCATATTACCCTATCTGCAACCAGTATTCCTACCCTGTCAACTACTTCTCCATTTTATCCATCTCATACTCCTAATCTGGCTATTCTAACAGTTCCCATCCACTACTCAATGGATCACTTGTTCATTACTCTTGAGGAAAACTACTTCTAGCAAACGTCCCTTGGATAACATGCCTCATAGACTCTTACATCATCATAGAGTTTCATATAATGCCTAATCAACTCCTTACAATCATTCCTGGAATCTCATTTGACTAGACAATAGAAAGATCTCTTCCATCTCTATTGGCTACACCCTACGAATCCTGTCTGTTCAATCTTTGTGACTTCCCTGTCTACCATGTCTCACTGGACAGTCTCCTACATGGAAATGACTTAAATTCTTCTGTTATGCTCCAATTTCATAACCATTACCACTGCTATGGATACCAGAAATCACAAGATACCTCATGCCACGACGGACATCATCCGTTTACCTTCTGCAGCCTCTACTACCAACACCGACTCTGTTGACCATGTTCCTCGACTCCTACTTTCTCAACAGCCATTGCTTGTCCTAAGACTTTTCCAGCTGCCTTCCTAGAACTCCCATCATTGGATCTCCCATGCCTAGCTGTTTTACTAATGTTATGCCATCCAAACCACTGTTTTTTAGCTCATGAACATCACCATACCTCATATACTTGTCTGCATTTCTCCATTCTATTATCATCAGTCAAGTTAGCTGCCCATCCAGCTGTCCTTCTAGTCTATCCTTCATGAATTATCTCCATTACTCCCTCCAGTGAAGATTTTCACTGAGAACAGGCTCTTCCAATTCTCAATCCAGAAATCCACAACCGTTAGGGCGAATTCACTATCTCAGTCTTGCCTCCCAACAAGTCTCAACCAACCATAGCACTAGGATCTTCTGGTGTTTTCCACTACTCAGCTTCACTACCAACTCAGCCTATAGACTCCTCTTCCAGATATCTGCTTCCAAGCTTCTCTTAAGTATATAGGCATTGCACTACCTGTAAACCTAACTAGTCATAGCCACCTCAGTGCATCTCATGGGCAATTACTACACAGAAATACCCATATTTACTTCAGCCAGTGGATCAGCAGAACACGTACAAGTATAGTTACAACATCAATGCCCAAATAATCTATCCAATTCCTCATACTGAACTTCCAGTCATTCCCTATGTATATTCAATTACCTGCTGGACTGCATATGCCAATCTTCCTGCATTTGTCTACAAATCTCTCATGGCATTTCTGTTATCAGGCACTCAAATACTCTACTTGATTCCTTTTTCCACTTAATGGATGCTTATTTCACAACTTATTGCTCGCCACTGAATTCCTTACCTCCAGACTTTACCATGACTGTCAAACCTCTCACAAGTTGGATCATTCACCTATGACTTCACAAATCATTGCATTTCCATTGTTTACTGGCTGGTAGCATATCGAGAAAATCATGCTCTCCCTGCTCCTTATGTCCCTGCAATCCCTTGGGACAAGCATCTTTCATTACCTTGGAAATTTGGACGTCATTCACCCTTGTTTGACTGGATATGCTTCACACTCAGGATACTACCGCTCCTTCAGAAAAGACCTACTACTTCAACCTCAGGATCATCATCCAAACTACACCATTGATGGATTGAGGATGGACCATCATCTTTCCAAAAAGCTCACCTTCTTTAAAATTAGCTATGGCTACTAGACCCTAGGTCCTTCTCCTCTTAGTATGTCCAGAGGATGGGCAAACCAATTGCCATGGGTCCTCAGAAGTTTCCTCCACCTATGGGTTTTTCCTCTCCTGATTGCCAGTGGTCATACTCTCCGTGAGTTGGAGGAGGTATCTTTTTGGGCCTTCTATTCCCTACAAATTCCTACCTACTTACATACCTACTACTCAAGGGTGGGAATAGAGTAAAGACACAAAAAGTACTATAAGTTACACAAGCACTAGTACCCCATCACTATTCCCCAAACATTGAATGAGAGGGCTTAAGCCCGTGGTTCAATGTGGGGAATGGCTCTTCCCACAACCTCTATTTAACTCCTATCATTCACGTACCTCCCTTGCTTAGGGAGTGCTTTTTGTCCAACACCATCCCCTCCTCCTCCTTCTCCAGTGCTCTTCTCACCCTTGTTCATGGGCCTTCTATTTCCTACAAATTCCTACCTACATATCTACTATTCAAGGGTGGGAATATAGTAAAGTCACAAAAAGTACTACAAGTAACACAATCACTATTACCCCATCACTATTCCCCAAACATTGAAGTGGTGGTGATGATGTAATTTCTGGTTCAGCAGTTTTACAAAAAGAGAGTGAAAAACCTACAAACTGAGCTAAATAGCCCTAAAATAAGAATATTTGTACAAGGAAAGTTAATTTGCTTCACTCTGTCTTCTCAATATCTCATTTTATAGCTGCTATGCACCACTTCCTAATTGGTGCAAGCTTGTCCTCCAAGTTCTGAGCAGCCCTTTCTGAATACAGCACAGACTATATATCGGATAGTGGAAGCCCATACACAACCACGCTATTCTGTTACCGAGTGGTTTCCATGATGAAGCAGACCTTGAGATTGAAGCTTGAGAGGTCCATGTCATCATGGAAACCACAAGGTAACTGAATTGTGTGGTTTTGTATGTGGGATCCCATACACTTTTCTTTATAGTGTATGGTGCCCAAAAATAAGATCATGCTTACTTTTTAGCCCTTTTTTGTCATCCTTGGTCACTTGTAACTCATTCTTATCTTCCATCGGAGCACCATCCAGGTCACACATGTGACAAGTCAACCGTCTCTTGTCCCATGAGCAGCACTGGTGGAGCAGTTGCATTGTGACATCCTCAGTAATGCAGAATGAATAGTCATTCTGTGTTAGTGAGGATGTCACTACTGAAGCAGAGAGACTTTTTGTGGTATATGGATTTCCATACACAACCGCATTCCACAATACACAATAGAGATAGAGTTATCTTTTGTATTTTTTTATTATTTTTTTATGAGAGAGCTAAAGCTAGGGATAGCAGTTCAACACAGACCACATTATGTGCACCCAGCAAGTTTTCATTTTGCACACAATCGCATCTATCCTCAACCTTCCTTTCTCCATAGCTGCTGTCCTTTACACTTGGAAACATGCAACTGTCATCCACTTTCTCAGTGGGCATAACCTCTCCTCTCCTGGGCACAATTGCCCTATCTCTGTTCTCTCTACTCTGACTAAACTACAGGAACACCTTGGTTTCTCAGAACTCTTTCAGTTTCTTGACTCCTCATTCTTCTTCACTCCTTTTCAGTCTGGCTTCTAGAAGTCTTGCACTACCTCCGCCTCCCTTCTCCAGTTCATTGATTCTATCCTGACCAGCATGGACTAGGGTCTGGTTGCAACTGAAATGTCTGTGGACCTGACCAAGGCATTCAAAACAGTTATGCATCCCCTTCTCTTGGACAAGCTGAACAAGGTAGACAGGCTAGGACTGGCAGTATAGCTTAGAGGTTAGAGTAATGAGCTATGAATTAGCTTGATACATCCAGCAGACCAGGGTTTGATTCCCACAATCTCTGTTTGCATACTATGTGACCCTAAGCAAGTCACTTAACCTCCCCAGTGCTCCTGAGTTGCCCCTGTAAATGGACCTTGTGCATAGTAAGTCTTACCCAGTTACCAAAAGAATAAAAAAAAAAGAAAGGGGCAGAACTCTCTGACCATTCAGTTAATTTGGTTCCACTTCTACCTTAAGGGTAGACCCTAAGCTGTATGCACTGGAGATTCCATCTTTTCCCTTCTCCCATCTGCTGAGGTGTTCTCAAAGGCTCTGTCCTTGGCCTTATTCTGTTATCTTTCTACATGATCTCCCTAATGCTGTTTCTCTTCATCCATCCTTCTGCACATGGATGTCACTGTGTTCTTTTTATCTGGTACCTCTGACCTGGGGCCTGCCTCCAACTGGATTTCTTTACCATCTAGTCCTGGTTCTGGGCTAATCAATTGTCCCTCAATGCCAGGAAAACTATCTCTGTGACCTTTGGGAACAGACAGCAGTTGTCAAGATTCTCTCCTGGGAGGGTCATCACATGCAGATGCTTAAAGTGATAGCATCTTGAAACAAATGCTTTCTCACTGTTTGTGGAAGTTTTAACAAATTACATTTTAAATTTCACATTTAATTGGCATCATTGATAGTTTTTGCTACAGTTTTTTGTTTACTAATGAACTCTCAATTTGTACTTAAATCAAGTTATTTTCATTTGAGTTATTCAGCGTTAAAGTTTTGCCAACCTCTATGTCAAAACATGCCCAGTCACAGCAAGAATGGAGTGACAACTGAGTGAACAGAGTGAGGCGTCTTCTTCTCAACCACAACAGAGCGCATCAAGTAATTAGGACAAATCCATTCTGGAAGATATGCAGTTTATTAAAGACATTTTAAACTCCATTAAATTGGATATTACAGATCTTAAAAAAGAGGCTGATAGTGACAAGAAAAAAATAAAGCATTTGAATGACAGGATGGACACTTTGGATGAGAGATTAGCAATAATTGAAGAATCTTTCATTACAGAGAAGATTCCACTGAATGTAGCATCTCCCATTTAAAGAGGACAGGAAATCATTTCTCATTGGCTGCAGTTCATAAAGTTCTTATTTTCATAAATGATGTTCATCCCCATAAATTATCAATATTTAACTGTACTGGAATAAAAATTGACATGAAAAACTGTATAATGACTGGTTACATTTTTTCCCATAGGGAAATTGGGTTATAATTCTAGCATTCTAGCCAGCTGGTGATAATGACATTCACGTGCCCGGTGTCCCTACTTCAGGGCATGCGCCTGGCCCAAACTTCTTGCTCTCTGCATGGTCTGTCCCTGCTGTTCAGCGCTCTCAACTTCCCTGACAGAAGTCGGTGGTAAGTTCTTCTTTTATTTTAACTGAATACTACTGGGCACAACAACAAAAAAAAACTACCTAATCGGCCCCAAGTAAAAAAAAAAAAGCTGCTTCAGTTTACGAGCCAGCCACTATGGACCACTCTAAAACTCCAACAGTCCATGGCTGGACTCCATACAGAAATACAGTTATTTTGTATAATTGCTGTGGTGAAAAAATGGCCCCAGCAATTACACAAAATAAAGGATGGGTAGGTGTGTAAAACTTGGATTTTACACACCCCCTAGGAGTGGGATGCTTTAATAAACCCCGGGGTGTAAAATCCTCATTATATCTACCTACCCATCCATTATTATCTATATTTTGCATTCTTTTCATTTCATGGGCAGTATTCTGTTTATTTATTTTTTTCAGTTTTGTTAACCGGGTAAGCCCACTGGGTCCAAAGGTCCCTTTTTCAATGGTGACCTGGAATTAGTTACATACAGTCCTATTGGATATTTGGCAAATTACATAGAAACAAGGCAATTACAGGAACAAACAATGCTTTTTGAAGTGCATTACGTTTTAGAGGTACATGCCATTTCTAGAGACATATTACAGTTCTCTTCACGGAACCTGTGATCTGGTGTTTTCACTATGTCACAGTTTGTGTACAGAGCTTGAGTATGATTCTGATAGGTCACCAGCTCATAATTAGCATTTTTTACACAAACCATGACATAGTAAAACCCCCAAACTACTAGTTCCATAAAAATAACTATCCAGAATGTTGTCCATTAAAAGAAAAGAACTGAAAGCACTGTTTTCACATCAGTGTTTATTCAGGTACAGTTAAATATGGATCATTTGGAGGTATGAATTTCATTGCTGTAAACAGAAACATTATTAACTGCTGGCAATTAGCACAGATTTCCTGCCCCATTTAACTCATTTATCTGCAAAGGTAGATGACACAGAAAATAAAACAATACATAACAATTTGAGGCTAACAGGGGTCCAAGAAAATGTAGAAGGCTAGGGCATGATTGGGTTTTTTAAGATTTTATTCCTTCTGTGCTTAATATCTCACAGGTGTAGTCCTTAGTGATAGAAAGGAAAAATAGGGCACTTAAACCAAAGCCCAGAAATTGTCAGAGACCCAGACCCATCATTATCAAGTTTCTGTGCTACTCGATTAAATAAGAAATGTTGCCAGGTGCCCAACAGAGGAGGATGTTAATATGAAGCAAAGGCAGAATATATTTCTTTCAGAATTTTTCTTCTCAAATCAATGGAAAAAAACAGTTTTCTGAGATTCGATTTGCCCTTTAAAAACATAATGTGCTCTATTTCATCAAATGCCTTGCTGTGCTGATAATTTCAAGGGGAGGAGGGGTACACGCATTGCATTCAATTGAGTAGGTGCAGGATTTTGTTGCTAGATCCTGGCATAAATCCACTAGCAGCTCCTTTAAAAATGTCTTTAAACATTTTAAACAGTTGACAATCCAAGCTGGCTATAGTGTAAACGCAGCCGTATTGTCTAGGAAACCAGTATCTTCTCGAGACAGCCCTTGTGATGTTCAGCATCAACCTCCTCATAAGAAGCAGCTCAAAGAAACTGAGCATAAAAAAGACTTTTAAATCTTTCAATAAAGTGAATGTCAAACTCCCCCTTCCTATTCTGACAAAACTAAAATCATCCCAGAATTGAGGTTCTGGACCTCAAAGTCCAACAGAAAAATGCAATAATTTTCAAAACTCATAACAGATGGACAGGCAACTCCAAGAACCATACAACAAAATTAAATAAAGTCTGTGGCTACCTAAACAATGATCTAACTATTCAGGCTGACTCTTCTACTTTGAACAAATCCTCACACTTTAGTGATATAGGGAACCCAGTAGCTGATATTCTGTCTGCTTCCTCTTCTCCAACAGCATCAGCATCTCTTGTTATCTGATTTCCTAAGGGTTGAAGCATCTGGTCATATTAAAGCCATCCTTTGGTGGTATTTGATTTGCTTGCAAATTTACTGGTAGAGTGAGATGACTTCTTTTAATGGTTCCGTGCTGAGATGCCCGTGTTATATCTTTGACCCAAAAAGAATCTGAAGTTATCCTGATGCCATGTCTACCCTGCTCTCTACTTACCGCTGATGGATTATCAGTGCTGCCACTCTTTGTTCTGATGATCAGATACTGAATGTGATACTGTTTGCAGCTATTTCATGTTACTGAACTTAAATTGTGACTTGTCCGTCTTATTTGCATCATAGATGAATGTTAATATTCTTTGTATGTTCTGAAGGTGGCTCATTCTCTTATTCCCAGGTGAGTAGTTCGTGGGGGAGGGGGGTCTCTGATGGCTGATATGGAGGGAGAGAGAGAGAAAAGAGAATGAAAAGTTTTACCTCCTCCATTAGATAATCACTACTGATTGTGGAAAGAGTTAATGCTGATCCCAGGACAGGATGCTCCTGTAAGATACCTAACAGTGTACTTCATCTTGGTAACTACAGTTTTCTTAGAAACATAGAAACATAGAATTTGGTGGGCAGATAAGGACCGCTTGGCCCACCAAGTCTGCCCATTTTCCTACCTAACAGATAAGCTGCAGATCCTAGTTAACCAACAGCTTACTTCCTCCTACCCCCCACTAGGACTGCCTTATGCCTGTCCCATGCATTCTTGAAGTCCCCCACTGTTCTTGACTCCATGACCTCCTCAGGGAGGCTGTTCCATGCATTCACAACCCTCTCAGTGAAAAAATACTTCCTCACATCACCTCTGAGCCGTCCCCCTTCTATCTTCAAATTGTGCCCCCTCGTTCTTGCACATCTCTTTTTCTGGAAGATGCTACCCTCTTGGACTTTGTTAATTCCCTTGAGGTACTTGAACGTTTCTATCATGCCCCTCTCTCCCTTCTTTCCTCAAGGGTATACATATTAAGTTCCTTTAGTCTTTCTTCGTATGTCTTCTGGTTAGCTAACTATTAACTTTATTTGCTAACAATATATGGCAGGTCAGTCATTGTAAAGCTTAACTGGAGTAGGATGCCTGAGATGCAACTTGCAGGGAGCTGAAGGGGTTCATCTTGGCCATACTCCTTGGTATATGGAAAAGCACTTAATATTGAGATGCAATATGAATGATATGCATATTTATATGATATGCAGTTACAGAAACACTTTGTTTAGTATTTAATATTTCATAACTTACAGTACATAACTTTTTTTCTCTTTCTCTTTCTCTTTGGGTACACTTGCTGGTACACTTTCATCTCTTATTTGGGGGGGGGCACACGCATTTCAGAATGTAAGAGACTAGGGGCCCAGATATTCAAAACTTTGCACTGGGCGCAAACTGTTTGTGCAGGTTTAGCGCCGGGTTAGCGTGGGTCCACTATATTCAAAAGGTCAGATAGCAATCACAAACTGCATTAGCACTGGGCAAACTCATAATGTATGCAAGGGGCTAACTGAGGGGGCATGTCAGTGCAATACTATATTCAGCACATAGCACTGTGCAAAGTGGTTTTGCACAACATTGGTGCAACACATTGTGTGGTGCAGATTATCACTCAGGAAAAGGTAGTCTTAACCCTGGGCAAATCAGCTTTGCATGTCTTTGTGGCTTTGCGTGGCTCTAGCATGACTTTTGCGTGGCTTTGTGTGACCCTAACCAATACTTATGACACATTGAAATAAGCCAAACATAGAGGTCACATGCTGCTCACTGATGGCATCACTATGATGCAATCATCTGCCTCCAGTCCCAGCCATGCCGGCAGTACGTGGTGACCCGTCTCCCATTGGACACCATGGCAGTGTGGAGATACAGCACACACCTGCAGACCACCTTTCTGTGAACACCAAAAGATGTCAGCACATACCTACAGCACTGTGGGCATGGAGGATGTTGAGGGTTGGGTGTACAAGTGTCCAGGCTGCACCGCAGACTGAGTACAGCCACAAGGCTGGGACACATCACGCAGTTCACATGGGCTAGTTTTGGGAATACCTTAACACTGGTGTGCTTGTCTGATCATATGTGCCCCCCAGCCACTTACTGCACATCTGTACAGACACTACAGCACACACAGCCACTGTGTATATGTCACTGTGAGCATCCCATACTAGTGGTGTAGCATCTGTGGGTCATACAACAGCATAACAGTAATGTCCACTGTCCGTAAACACCCAAATGTTAGGCCTATCACTGTGTACAGTGCAGTGGCTGTCACTGCCTGCACACCATAGGCATTGCTGTGTCCCTCACACTACTGGCCTCCTTGCTACTGTAGTGTCCGCTGTGCACTGTAGCAGCGTCAGTGGCTCAGTAGGTAGCACACTCGCCTCTGAGGCCGGGAGATCAGAGGGCTGTGGGTTCAGTTCCCACATCTGGCACTTGGGTTAATATCCCAGTACTAACACTGTAGTGCAGCATGAGAGAGGTGCTGCACTTCTGAAGTGCCGTCTTTCGGATGAGACGTTAAACCGAGGTCCTATCTGCCTGGATTGGTGGCAGTTCAGGTGGATGTTAAAGATCCCATGGCACTTATCGAAAAGAGTAGGGGAATTTCCCCGGTGTCCTGGCCAAATTTCCCTCATTCACTAAAAATACCACCAACAGCTTCATCTGGTTCAAGGTCAGTTGGCATTCATCTATATCCCCCTCCCCGGGTCATGCCTGAAAATAGGCAGGATTTGTCTAGTGCACTTACCCGGTCAACAAAAACTAAATAAATAAAAATAAAATAAATGACCTACAGTTTAACGGTTGCATGCAGTACCACCACCTGTGCTTGTGCTGTGTAGTCCCTTGGGGCATGATATGCTATGCTGTATTGTATAAATGCAGCCTGCAGCTATCACCATGCACTCCCAGACTGACCTACAGGTGGAGCTGTGGGACTCTGCAGTAAAGCTGGGCCAACTGCATGCAAATCAGGTTACAATGAGATACTAATCTGGGTGTTTGCCCAGAGACTACCTAAATAGGCTCATTTACATGTCATGTTTGAATATAGCAAAGTTTAGCCCCAGGCAAACATGATTGCACTGGGAAAATGGCTTAGCTGTGCTAAACCTGCGCAAACATATTAGCACCTCGCAAACATTTCAGAACTACTGTACATTTTTGCTCAATGTACTTTCACATGCTCTGCTGCTTGCAGCTGCACTGAGTCCACACATTTGCTGGCACAAACATCAGCCACATAGTTCACCTCTACCTTACTTCATGTCATTGTGAACTTGGCTGTGGTTGTAGTGTGCACTTCCTGGTTGCTATGTTCAGAGGTGTCTTATTCCCGGGCTATGGTTGCACTGCACTCCCAGCCCAGATTGCCCATCTTCCTTAGCATGCTATATTCAGCAGGTTTAGCACTGGGGATATCCTTTTTGAATATAGTGGGCTATTGGGTCCGGGCTAATTTAGCATGCTGGGCAGTGCTAATTTAGCCCCGGGGCAACGTTTTGAATATAGGGTCCTAGGGCTCAAATCTGCAAAATATGGCAATTGTGATTCTATGTTTAATTTTGTTACTGTTTTGTTAATAAGTAATGTTTTAAACATATACTTCTACAAGTAACGTGTCAGAATATCTTTTTATTCATACAGGTGTTATTACCTGGTCAGCAATGATCTAAAATTTGTGTGTGTTTTGTTTATTTTATGCTTATTTTTGCCAGGTCAAATTATGATTTATAATGTATCTGTCATTAACTAATGTGAAATGTAATGTTTTTGCATGCCTGGAGTTGTATGGTTCCACACTGGGATTAATTTCTCTGTTAGTGTTTTCAAAGCTCTTGACTGTCTTTTTACTAGTGGTTAATTTAGTTAGTTTAGCTAGCTGGTTAGTTCTTAACCAGTCCTACATAGTTTATTATGTATAGTTATTGTTTAATATCACTTACTGGTGAGGGTAGTTAAATACTCTGTTTAGGTTAAATAGACTAAGTATACCTCAGCTTAGCTATTTTACATTCTAGGTTTCTTTTTTTTCTTTTACATACTATTTTAGATTGCATAGTATGTAAGTTGTAGTTACAAGACTTTTTAAATATGAATGATGTTATAATAGCCTCCTGGAATGTTCAAGGGCATGGGTTCCTAATAACAAGGAAAGACTAGACTAGGACAGCCATAAGAACTGGGGTTGTCTACAGGCCCCCAGACCAGAGGGAGGACATAGACACATTACTGTTAGAAGATATACAAAACATGACAGCTAAAGGGGAGGTTCTGATAATGGGAGACTTCAACATGCCAGATACAGATTGGTCAATACCAGCAGGAACATCTGCCAGAACTAGACTCATAGTGGATTCCCTGCAAGGGGAGGGCCTCAAACAACTGGTACAGCAACCCACAAGAGACAGGCTATCCGAGTACTGACTAACAAAGAAGGGATCACAGATCTCAGGTAGAAGGTCACCTGGGGCCAGTGACCATCACATGGTATGGTTCAGTTTGGCTACTACATCTAAATCATCCCATTCCAAGGCAAAAATATGGGACTTCAGAGGAGCTGACTTTGATAAGATGGCCAACAGAGTTAAGCTAGCCCTGGCAAAAAGAAACACAGGTGAGGAGGTACAGGCAAAGTGGGCAAGCATTAAGGATACAATACTTGAAGCAACATCCCATTGTGTTAGACAGAAAAGGAAGTGCAAAGAAGAAGGAAACCACTTTGGTTCTCAAATACAGTAGCAGAAAAGGTCAGAGCCAAAAGGCTGGCCTTCAGAAAATATATAAGGGAACACAGCGGGATGAAGATAGGGAGGCATACCAAACTGCCCTAAGGGAAGCAGGTAAGGCAGTAAGGCAGGCAAAGTCCCAAACTGAGGAAACACTAGCATGAACAGTAAAAGAAGGTGACAAGACTTTCTATAGATACATTTCTGAAAGGAGAAAGTCCAGAGGGGGTATTGCTAAGCTTAATGGAGAAAAGGGAGCATGTGAGGAGGAGGACCCTGTAAAGGCATCTATCCTAAATAGATACTTTTGCTCAGTATTTACTGAAGAGAAGGTAGGGCAGGGCCCACAGCTCAGCATCATGGACACAGGGGAGGGAGGTGAGCACTACTCCCTTCACAAAAGAAAAGGGTCCTACAAGAGCTTGTTAAGCTCCAGGGTGGATAGAGCAATGGGACCTGATGGCATACATCCCAGGGTACTTAAGGAGCTAAGGAGGAACTAGCAGTCATTAGCAGAATTGTTTAGTGAGTCTCTGAGCACAGGAGAGGTCCCAGAAGACTGGAGAAGGGTTCATATGATCCCACCCACAAGAGTGGTAGCAGGGAGGAGGCGGAACTACAGACCGTCAGTCTTTACCTCAGTAGTGGGCAAGATTATGGAGGCACTTAAGGAAAGGATAGTGCAACACCTGAATCCATAGGGGCACAGGATCCAAGACAGCATGGGTTTACAAAGGAAGGTCCTGTCAAACTAATCTCATAGATTTCTTTGACTGGGTAACCAGAGTGGTGGACCAAGGGGGCAGTTGATGTCACCTACCTTGACTTCAGCAAAGCTTTTGACACTGTTCCACATAGAAGATTGATAAATAAGCTAGGTAGGCTCGGGGTGGGTCAGAAGTTGGTCAACTGGGTGGCAAACTGGTTGACTGGCAGAAAACAGAGAGTGGTGGTAAATGGTATACAGTCAGAAGAGATGCAAGTCACAAGTGGGGTACCTCAGGGATCAGTCCTGGGGCCAGTCCTATTCAACATCTTCATTACTGACCTCGCAGATGGACTAGAGGGTAAGGCTTGTCTGTTTGCAGATGACACCAAGATCTGCAACAGAGTAGATGATCCAGATGGGGTGGGCAGAATGAGAAGAGATCTGGATAAACTAGCAGAATGGTCAGAAGAGTGGCAACTGGGATTTAATGCAAAGAAGTGCAAAATCATGCACATAGGGAAGAGAAACCCTGAAGCCACTTATAGGCTGGGAGGGGAGTGGCTAGCAGTCACAAAGGAAGAAAGAGACTTGGGCATCATCATCACTGATGACCTAAAATCATCCAAGCAGACCTCTAAAGCAGTAGGTAAGGCTAGGGGGTGTTAGGGTGTATTAGTAGGGTATCACAAGTCGTAAGAGGGAGGTAATAATCCTCTGTACAAGACATTGGTTAGGCCCCATCTGGAGTACAGTGCAGTATTGGAGGCCACACCTTCACAGACTACCAAATTGAGGCAGTCCAGAGAAGGGCAACCAAAATGGTGCAGGGACTGCATCAGAAGACATATGAGGACAGATTAACGGAGCTCAATATGTATACCCTTGAGCAAAGGAGGGAGAGAGGTGATATGATCGAGACATTTAAACACCTTAAGGGCATAAACAAGGTGAAAAGAGTCTAACATGTTTAAATATAAGAAAAATAGCAGGACAAGAGGACACAGCATGAGATTAGAGGAGGCCGATTAAGGGGGAATGTGAGGAAATTCTTTTTCACAGAAAGGGTGGTAGATGCATGGAATGGCTTACCACAAGAAGTGGTGGCTATGAATACAGTGCAGGGCTTCAAACAGGCATGGGATAGGCATAAGGGAGCAATACAAATGACTATGAATAGATAGGTCTCTGACAGAGCAAAGGCCGATGGCACATTTATAAGGTAGAAAAAGAAATGGGCAGACTGGATGGGCCTTGCGGTCCTTATCTGCCGCCAACTTCTATGTTTCTATGTTTCTATGACTACTTAATCACCTTATAAAACATTAAGTAGTTGTAGCAAAAGCCAGCCTAGTGATGCTGAGGGTTGAGGAGCTGGACACCACACATTGCACCATGCCAGCAACCCGAGTTTGGGGGTCAGCTGGGGCACCAGGATTGGCAGTGGGGAGAAGGCTGGGAGATGATTGAAGTGGCCACTGAGCTGCTCATATCTCCTAGATTGAGGAGGTCAAGTTCCTTGCTGTCAGCTGACATCTAGTGGAGGCCAGATATCAGAGCAGGATCGGGGGCTGATGTAATGTAGGGGAGGGTGGAAGGAGCACACAGCTTCCAGGATTGTTCACATGCCTGCATGCAAATGCACTTGCCATGCATACCATTGTTCTGGGAGGGCAGGGAGAAAACCAGAGGGGAAAAAACATATCTCTCTGTGGCTGTATGTGACAGCTCCTGCCACTCTTTGACCCTGCTCCTTGTGGATACCCACTGGTACAATGGTGGGGGGAGAAGCTGTTGGTGCTGGGGGCAGCAGGGGGCCCAATCACAGGAGAAGGTGGCCACAGTGGAGCAAAAAGCTACATAAATAAGTCATTCTAGAAATGTTACAAGAGATGTGTCTTGTCCCAAAAAAGGCAGGTAAACTGTTAAGAGAATGGATGGCTAGTGTAGAATACAGTTGTTTATCATCCAAATAAACTCTGGCCAGAGCTGACAGGGCTGTGAAGGGCTACCAAGTGATGAAAGTTACACATGTGAGTAGAAATTATTCAACATCCAAGTGTAACTTTGCCATATGTTGGAGATGTTGCACCAAATTTTCAACATGGGCTTTTTTGGAGCCCTCCTCATGAACAGTGCCAGTGTCATTTTGTTCAATTGTCCTGAAAGGTGATTGCACAGATCAAACTCTCTATTCTGTGCCACAGGTGTAAAAACACAGTTTGGACAGGTTTTGGAAAATGACAGCTGTACAGTTGTGAAGGAGGTGTACAAAAATGGCTCTGTTAAAAATATGAAGTGAAAATATAAAAAATTAGCAACGTTAGGAGTGTGCATAGAAACTATGCAGCACACGCTCATAACGCAATCATTTGTTGGAAACGTTTCACTAAATTTTCAACATGGGCTTTTTTGCACCCGTCCTCATGAACAGTGCCAGTGTTATTTTGTTTAATTTTCCCAAAAGGTGGTTGCGCATAGCAAACACGCTATTCTGCGCAAGAGGTACGGAAACATATTTTGGGCAGGTTGTGGAAAATGACAGCTGTACTGTTGTGAAGGAGGTGTGCAAAAATGGCAATGTTAAAAATGTGGAGTGAAAATATTATAAATTAGTGACATTAGAAGCATGCATAGAAATTGTGCAATACACACTCGTAATGCAGTCATTTTTTTGAATATGTTCTCCAAATTTGCAACATGGGCATTTTGGGACCCCACCTCATGAACAGTGGCACTGTCATTTCATGAATCGGTCCCCAAAGGTGATTCCACACATTGACTGAGAAATCACCTTTTGGAACTGAGTAACAAATTGACCATGACAGTTTTCTTGAGGTGGGGAGCTAAGAACCCCATGTTGAAAATTTGGAGCAAAAATTCAAAAAAATGGCTAAGATATCAGCATAAGTTGAAAACCCCTTTGAATGGCTGCATAGCAAGCTTATCTTTAATTCTTCAGTTCACATTTGTGCTTTGCAGAGTGCAGATGTGTCCCAGTCCAGAGAAGATGACAGCACTGAGCTCCAGAGGTAAGTATGCGGTGTGGGGGTGTGGGGAGGTAGGTGCTCAGTGGGAGGGTTGGGAAGAGTCCAGCAATGATGAGGGACTGTTTTTACTTTCGCAGGGAAACAAAACTGACAATGAGGGACAGTTTTCAATTTTACAGCAAACGGACAAACAAAAATATTTCAGCACACTGGGGTGGGCTCCCAGTGTGCTGCAGGAATACCAACATGGGGATTGGGCACCCTGACATCAGGTGCATGACGTGGGCAGGGGGCACCAGCAGGAAAACAAAAACTCAATGAGGGATCATTTTCTAATTTAGAGAAACTATTCTGCACACTGGGGTGGGCTCCCAGTGTGTGACATAAGATGACCATGACTTCGGTGGGGTCCACAAAACAGTGACTAGCATAGTGCCATACACAACATGGTGGCACCACAGCACTGAACATGCACATGACTCCGTGCATGCATGCGCAATGCATGTAACGGACTGTGGAAGTAACAGCTGAAATAGTACAGCTGTTATTCTGTATGCTGGTCGTGGTGGAGGGCTTTCAGCTCCATTGGCCTTTCAGAAGATACTTCCAAAAGTGCAATGGAAGACGTTGTGAGATCAGCCATTTTCAGAGCTAAAAAGCTCTTGCAAAATGGCTGTTGGCTCGGCCCACAGCCCTGAAAAAGGGTTGGCAATTTTAATTAAAAAAGGTGTGAACTTTCTTAAGCATAACCGTATAGTTGATGCATAAGACAAATATCAGATTTTATCTGCAATATTGTATGGAAAAACATGTGGCATTTTGAAATGTTTATGCCTTTACATCTGTAAAAGCAGATTTTTTTTCTGTAAATTACTTTTTGAAACCGGCAACCTGAAAGACTAGGGAAGAATACTTGGGGGAGACATCAGTGAAGCAACAGACCCTGTACTAGATAAATCTAATGTTAAGTTACAGACCATTTCCACTAAATCTAGGAAAACTCTTTATGATACTGTCAATTATGTAGCAACATCCAATGTTTTTTGTATATGGTCATCAAAGAAATGTTATCTTATTTGTCCTGCTGATGTTCTTCTGAGACTGTGTATTTACTATTTTTGCTTACTGTACTTTGCAGCTGTGTATTATTTATCTCTCTGACTGATTGTACAATTCTGTAGTGTATTTTTGTATCGCTATGTCATTTGTTTCCCCTGATACCTGGACATGTTTCAAATGTAAACTGTGTCCTTTTTCCTTGTTGCAATATTTTATGACTGTTTTACCTTGTACCTTCATGGGCTGTGTCTGAAAAGAGGCATTTTTCTATGTCTAGCGCACCTACCTGGTAAACAAAAACAAATAAATCAGTAAATGAACTGAGTCTATTAGATGTTTGGAGACTGGCCTATCCACAGGACAAAGATTATTCCTTGTAGTCATCAAAGCATGGCTCCTTCAGTAATTTAGATTTTTTTCTTTCCTCTAAGTTTATGTAATTTAGCTTCCAATACCAAATAAGAAAATGTAATAATTTCTGACCATAGTCTGCTGAAGACATCCATTTATTTTGATCATAATGCTCCCAAACGTTCCACATGGAAATTTAATATTTCCCTTCACAAGACCCCACATTTAAGGAATGTAAAAATATGGAAATATCATATTTTGAAATCAATGGTAATAGAAAGTTGTTGTCACAATGTCTTTGGGAAGATTTTAAAGCTTATAGTAGTGGTCGTATTACTAGGTTTGCCTCTAATAACAACAACCATAAAAAAAAGAATGTCAAAAAATAATTTTATTTTATTATTTATTGAAAACTTTGGAGCTTTACCTTTGAGTACAAGTGCTCATTTGCAAATGTTCCATGTCAAATACATAGTAACAAAAAACATTACAAGTACAATAAGCAGTTCCAGAACAAAGCAGTCAATTCAGGCTCAAAGCGCTTAAGAAAGAACAATTACATACAGTTCTGAAGAAAACACACACACATGCATACACATGCATGCACACAGATCATTGTATAAAAAGTCACTGGGAATGTACAGCAACAAACCAAATTAAACTGTTTAATGGTTATAATTGCATTGGTCTGCAAAGGCAGATCACAAATATCTCTTAACCTGATTAAACTTAGAAGAGTCAAGTGTACCGGGTAATTAGTTTAATCAGTTAGTAGCCCTGACAGCAAATGACCATGTGCCCAGTTGTGTACACCTGAATGGAGGCTTAAGGACATCCATGGCCATGTTCCTGACATTGTATTGGCTGGAGATAGTGTGGAAGCAATTTGTCAAAGCAGAAGGGGAATTGACAGACAAAGAATAGCAGCTCACTAAATTAGAATCAGAGTTAAAAGAAACCTTTCCCAGAAACATGAACATATTTATCAGAATACTAAATTAAAATGTGAAATTGACAAATTTCATTCTGCAAGGACTAAATATCCTTTATTTCATACAAAGCAGTCTTATTGGGAGGCTGGTGGAAAGACTGGAAAGCTATTAGCTTATTGTCTCAAGAAACAACAAATTGAGAATAGCATTAATTGTTTTAAGGATATTAATGGAAATATTTTGTATGACTTGAAAGAGATTAACAATTGGTTCAGGGTATTTTATAAAAATTTGTAGAAATCCCAAACAACCCTTGATACGTCTTCTCTAGAGACCTTTTTACATTTTGCTAAACTACCTAAAATTACAGAATCTGTAAAATAAAACATTGATATGCCTATTTCTATGGATGAAGTTATAGGGTTCCATGTCAAATGAACGAGTTTTAATGGGCAACTACAAAATGAGAGAATGCTAGAAAAGCGAACGTAATAATGGTGACTGCACAGTACAGCAGCTGCTATAACAGCACATTCCTGATAGGGTTAAATGGGGAGTCACGTGATGCGCTCGAAGGCGTTGCAGCTAGCACAAGGGGCTCTCTCTCTCATCTTTTAAAATACCGATCTTCCTTGCATTTTTTAAGGCTTCATCGGTGAAAATCCTACTCCAAAGTAGTGCACTGCCCGGGAGTTTACCTCATTTGGCCAATCCGGCGAAAATGGAGGAATCGAAGCAAGAACTGGAGGCGAAACGTCCTCGGCGCAGCTCTTCCCCGGCGGCCCAGCCAGATGACCTCACGCCCTCCCGGATATATGCAGACTTTCCAACAATCAAAGACGCTCTATTTAAGCTTATAGAGGAGGTTGCAGATTTCAAGCCAGCATTAACGCAACTAGCGCGGCGGGTCACCGATGCAGAAGCACGAATCTCATCCCTGGAATGAAGCACAGAGAAACAAGGCCCTGCCCTGGTTGAATACAGGAGGTCTCTAACCAAACTAGAAGATCATCTAGACGACCTTGAAGGAAGGAATTGCTGAAATAACTTAGTGCTACTGGGGCTCCCGGAAGGTGAAGAAGGCTCCAATACAATTACTTTCTTACAAAAGTTTCTCAAAAAGACAGTAGGCCTTTCGCCTAATGGGCCTGAATATGTTATAGAAAGGGGGCATCGGGCCTTAAGAGCAAAGCCTTCTCCCCCGGATCCCTCGAGGCCTATAATCTTTAAGCTGCTAAATTATCTCGATCGAGAGCACATTTTAAAGGAGGCGAGGAAGCTTTCAGCCATCCTCTGGGAAGGCAAGAAATTACGTGTGGTACCAGATCTAACAGTGAAGAGCAGGATGGCTTTGAGCCAGTTTCCTTCCCATCACATCAAAACTCTGGGCTGCTGGGGTAAGACACCGTATGCTATACCCAGCCAAACTAGAAGTTACTTTCAAGGATGGGAAAAAACTCTTCGAATCTTCAGATGAAGCTATGAAGTCTCTAAAAGAATTATTCCCGGACTTATTTCCCAAAGGTTGAGAGGGGCTGACCTGCAGGAAGCTCTCTAGGATCCAGTGGACTTCTTTCGGACAGACACTTACAATTGCATAGTGTTATTTTTTTATTACCACCCCTGCAGAATGTTGAGACTCTATACAGTCACTACTTTCCTGTTTTAATGTTAAATTTCCCCTCATGGACATATTACTGGGGTTATTATACTCCTGATCTGCCTACTCTGGACGGGTGACCCTTCGGTTTTCCGAGGGGGCCCGACGGAGGCTCCTAGGTAAAGAGAACAGGTACGTGGGTGGTGTAAGGATGCCACCGATTGCTTTCGTCGTGCTTTTATGGAGGATTCCTCCACTGGATAAAGGTAGCCCTGGTATGTCTCATTTGGGGCAGAGGGCGTTTAGAGCCCCTCTAGAGCCATGGTGGGCCTCAGACCTCATCAAAGCTCTGGTATCTACTTATCTAATTAGCCTTAATTACAACCGGTCATCCCGTCTGGTTACTTGGTTTTGGGTCTGACCCGTTAACTCTCACCCCTCACTTAAACAGGACGTTACCGGTGGGGTGGTAGATAATGTTTATGCCTAAATGTTTTAAAGTTATGGTATCTTTGGACTGAAGTACTGGGTAATGTTAGTGTTGTTGTATGGTGATATAGTTCTCCTTCTCCTTCTTTTTGGCTTCTACTGTATTTTCTCATGACTTGTTTAATGTTAGGATACCCTAATGATTCAATTACACAGGAAGGCAGTTGCTGGTTAACTTTTGAGTATAATAAGGTTGCTCGTCAACCCAACATAGGGGATGGAGTAGGGTTAGCTTAACCAGAATGGAATTTGACTGATTGGTATGGTTGCCAATAGCCTTACAGGACGTACTAAGTTGCAAGGATAGAACAAACATTTTTTTTTCTTTCTTTAGGAGGGAGAGGCCCCACCTTTTGAGCGTGCCACGGACCATCAGGATTGGAGTCAGCCTGGGGCCGGGAGGCATAGCTACAGGAGGGATTTGGGTAAGGGGGGGTTCTCAACAGGGGGGTTTTCCCCCTTTTCAGTTCTGGGTATTGGGTGGTTTTTTGGGGAGGGAGAAGGCAGCTTAACAGTCTAGGATGCAGCCTGTGTAGAGCTACTTTGTGGCTTCTAATTTGAATATTGTTTCATGGAACATTAAGGGGGGTAGAGATAATAAGAAAAAGCATATTATTCTAAACCATTTGGCGCACTTTGACCCATCAATAGTATTTCTCCAAGAAACACATATGCTCCCTGAACAGCTCCACTTTCTAAAAAAAAGATGGGTGGGTCAGGTTTTTGGAGCGGGCTTGTCTACAAGCAAAAGAGGGGTTGCAGTTTTGGTGGCCAATGGGGTCCCCTTTTTCCCATCAGAGGTTGTTTCCGATCCTGAAGGTAGGTTCGTTTTTGTGGTAGGGAAGTTGGGGGGCGCAAGTTTAGTGTTAGGATCTATTTATGGGCCCAATCAGGAATCACCATCCTTTTTCACGCAGCTGGCGGTACTTATAGCACCCTTAGCTGACAAACCCATAATCTTAGGAGGAGATTGGAATATGGTGTTATCCAACCGTTTGGATCGTTCATGGTCCAAAGGTCCCCTTCCTTCTCCAGTCCAGAGGGCATTGTTGGAATTGCCTCGATAGGCCTAACTGATCCATGGCGATTACTTAATCCTACCGCCAGAGAGTTCACCTTCTATTCCCCTGTTCATAGAAGCTACTCCCGTATAGATTTCTTTTTAGTTAGTCACCAGATCCTTACTTTGATCCAAGAGGTTAATATTTCCAGTCGGGTAATCTCGGATCACTCCCCCATTATCCTTCGGTGTCAGCCATTATCTTTACCACCTAGATCTTACTCATGGTCTCTAAACAACAGCCTACTTAAGGACCTCCCTTTACTGGACCGCTTCCAGGCATTTATGTCCTATTCCATCAAATCTAATTGGGGTTCAATTCAGGCAGTCGATCGGGTGTGGGCGGCCTTAAAAGCCACATGGAGGGGTGAGTTGATCAGGTTGGCATCAACCCGTAAAAAGAAAATTGCGTGCCTAACATCTAGTTGCTTGGAAAAAATTAAGGCCTTGGATGCCTTAGGTGAGACATCGAGGTCTTATCTCCAAGAGCAGGAACTCGCTTCCCTTAGGGCTTGGTACGGAAAGACTATGAAAGAGAAGGTGGAGGGTTTAGCCTCTAGATTGAGGGCGTCTTATATAGGGCAAGGTAGTAAGGCTTGGAAAATCTTAGCCTGGCAACTGAAACAACGAGCTGCGGCAAAGTGGGTAGCTGCACTGAGACACCCACAGACGAATGAATTGATTCCAGACCCAGAGGGCATACTGAATATTTTTTTTGACTTCTACAAAAATTTATAGTCAAGTGAGCCACGGTCTCCAGATGCAGCTATTAGAATGAGGGAATTTCTCGTGAATATTCCCTTTCCTAAACTTTCCCAGGACCTTAGTCCGATGTTAGAGGCTCCTCTCTCATCTGAAGAGATTTCCCAATCCATTGATGCTTTGAAGCTGGACAAAGCACCAGGGCCAGATGGGTTTTCAGCCTTATTTTACAAGACCTTTAAAAAGCACCTGATACCACTGTTGCAACAGCTTTACACCTTTTGGTACGAGCACGGGATAGAAGACCACTCCCTCTTTGAGGCGAGAATCATCCTCTTACCCAAACCTGACAAACCCTTAGACTTGGTAACCAACTACAGGCCAATATCTTTATTAAATATTGATATTAAGATTTTTGCCAAGATCCTAGCTACCAGAATGAAGGCAGCATGGACAGGGCTGTTGAGCCCTGAACAAGTCGGGTTTGTGGAGGGTCGCTCATCTGCAGACCACTTTAGAAAGTTGTTCTATTTAATTCAGGAGTCAGCGAGTCCGGATATGGAAGCATCTCTGGTCTCGCTAGACGCAGAAAAGGCATTCGACAGGGTGGAATGGGAATTTATGTTTGAGGTACTGTCTAAATTTGGCATTCCGGACAAGTTTGTGAACTATATTCGAATATTGTACACGTGTCCCACAGCGAGGATTTCCTGTAACAATTTGATTTCAGTCCCTTTTCCTTTGTTGCGGGGCACCCGTCAAGGATGTCCTCTCTCCCTGTTTTTATTTCATTTATATTTAGAACCCCTTATTAGGCCATCAAGAAAGACAATGGAGTTCAGTGGGTGCGTATAGGTGAGTCCGAGTTCAAACTGTCTGCCTTCGTAGATGATTTATTAATTCATACCTGGAATAGCCAAGAATCACTCCCGCACCTGTTTTCGATTATCTCATGCTTTAGTGATTTTTCGGGATACAAGCTGAACAAAAGCAAAACCACGGTCTACCCACTTTCCCCCCAGTTGCAACGGAGTTGGTGTTCCTCCCTGGGCCTATGCTGGCAAACAAAATCCCTACTCTATTTGGGCATAAGAATTTATAAAGACCTAACTGAGTTACCCGATCTGAATTTTAAACCCCTGCTTAAATCCATCAAAGAGGATTTGGAAAGATGGGCCAGACTTCCCTTATCCTTTTGGGGGAGATCTAATACAATCAAAATGATGATTTTGCCGAGAATTTTTTATTTTCTTTTTAATCTCAATGTGTATCTTCCTAAATCCTTTTTTAGCCTTTGTCATAAACATTGTGTGGATTTTTTATGGAATGGTAAACCCCCCCGTAGGGCTTACGGGAAACTTACCTGTCTAAGGAAGGAAGGGGGCTTGCAGCTACCAGATTTTTACATTTATTACTTGGCCAGTCATCTGGCAAGGTCGGCCCTGTGGGCCTCAGACACAGCACCGACATCAGAAAGCGGTATTTTAGACCGCTTGATGGGTCAGAGTGTTAATCTAGATGTGGAGTCCCTGTTATTTACTCCTTGGTCCAAAGTCCCTCCCAAACTCAGAGGTACTCTGCCTGCTGGGACATTAGGGCCTTGCACCAGCTCTACTCGTTTCTGAATATCCCTTATACAAGAGACCTAGCCCAACCCCTTACCAAGAATCCTAACCTTCTGATTGGCAACCAGCCATTAAAAAGATGTGTAGGTAACCTTTCCCACAAACCTAGAGTAGCGGATTTCGTTTCAGATGGCCTCCCTACCCCACCTTCAGTGTTGATAGAAAAATTTCTTATTGATTCGAGGGATAGGCTGCAGCTGTACCAAATTCAAAGGTGTATTCGTTCCTCCTAAAGGGTGGACCAGGGTCTGAGGAGGCTGGAAGATTGATAAGAGGATAAAAGACTTGGCACTATCAAACAATGCAATCTCAAAATTTTATAAGTTTATCCTAGCAAAGAGATTTTGAGGCCTCACCTGTTCCACACTACTGGAAGGTGAATCTATCCTTGCATTGGTCAGAAGAGACCTGGATAAAGGTTTGGCTGGACCTATATGCTTGTATCAAACAAGATAGATTGAGGGTCTTCAATTTAATATCCTGCACAATTTGTACCTCTCTCCGCTAAACTTTCACGTATATATAGACTTAGCTCCCAGAATGTAAAGATTGTGGGAACCCCATGGCCACTAGCTTACACAAACTTTGGGAGTGCCCAAAGTGATTAAGTTCTGGGACTTGGTTAAGTCATGGATGGCCCCTCAGATATTACACCTTATTTTAACCTTGATGCCTGCATTCTTGGCAGGTTCACCCATATCCCCTCGATAATCCAAAAATACCAAGTAGCCTTGATTACTTTAGTGACAAAGTTGTTGCTCCTCCGCTACTGGTGGAGGGATGGGATTCCCTCATGCAAGGAATGGTGGGATACCTTTTTGGAAGCCCTGAATGTGGAAAGGGCCGTAGCTAAAGTTTTTAATTCAAGCGAGAGATTCGATAGATGTTGGGGCAAATTTTACCAGCGCTTAAAGGACAAGTTTGGCTACTAGTCCAGTTAGAACAGCCTATGCAATTTTACTCTTCCAGAGGCTAGTGCACCGCCCCCTCTCCTACTACTCCTTGGGGAACAGATAGGGCTGCTCAATATATTCTCCACCCCCCCAATTTTTTTTATACATCTTTGTCTTATTGTATATTCCATTTCTTTTCTTAATCAGGCCTCGAACGGGCCTTACAACGTTTCATAAACAGGATACAGTTCATTGCTATAGTATGCTGATTTTTAAGTTATCTGGCTTTTCTTCTGTATTTTTTTCCCTTACTTTGTAAAGCTGCTGGGTTAGGAGGGATGGTTGGATTTGGGGTGGGATCGGTTACGGGGTTGTTTTGCTACTGTGTCATATTGCACTTTACTCTACCATGTTGTATTGGGGGCTATTGGAATTGGGGTTGATTGTTTATGTTTTGATGTTTGTTAAAATAAAATAAAATATAGTTATTTGCAAATAACAGCACATTCCTTACATCACAGCATATATTTTTCCCCACTCACAGTTCAAATATATTGCAGTGGAATCACCAGCACTACCGGGTGTCACCGGACACACTCTCTCCACCTGCTGTATTCTCTGGATGGTCCTCCTCAGCAAACTCTCCCCTACCTCAGGTCTGTCAGCAACAACATTGTCTACAATAGTTTACACCCTTGTCATGCAAGGGGGCTCTGCCCCTGCACCCTCCACGGGGGGGCTGTGCCCTCAAACCTCCCATTTAAAGGATTCTAACACCATGGTGCACTTGGACACGGGGGTAGGTTATAACATTGGCCGCTCAAATGTCATTGTCGCTATTTTTGTACAGTCACCAAAATGTGTTGTACTCTTTTGAATTCACTCATTTAGCTTTACTCATATTACCATGCTCATTTGATGTGCTACCAAGTTATATCTGTCATAAATACATTTACTTAAGGGAAATCCCCAGGACCTGATGGGCTGCATGACAAGATTTAGAAACAATTATTCCTAAATATCTGTATACATTTAATGTCTATGTTTTAGAGGTCCTTCAATATGGATAACTTATCTAGCTCTAGGAATCAATCAATCAATCAAAATATTTATTTAATCAGGCGATCACCATTGAGCAAAGCTCATTTTTGAAGAAGACCTGGGTTTGTCAACAATGAACATTACACATGGAATACGACACAAAATAAAATAAAATACAAGAGAATTCAGTATATACAAAACTATTAGCAGGTAGCATTGACAGTATAATATGTCTGGAACAGAAGATACAATGGGTTTCAGACAGGACGCAATTTTGGCATTTACTGTATGTAAAAATGTACAAGTCAGAGTGTACACCAAGCATAAATAGAACATAAAGTAAAAAGGTATATAGCAATTCAGTATAAGTGACACATTGCTAAATTAGTTTGTGACTTTTTGACTGAAAAGATTTGAAATGTTTAGTGTTACGGGGGCAGAGCATAGGGAACAGGAAGAAGGCTTAAGTATAGGCAGCCACAATAGCTAGAGATAGGATGGTTCAGATCTAATGGGGTACGAAGGAGTAGGGGAAGGGAGAGGGGTATAAATTTAGGGCTGCAGCCAGGAAGAAGGGGTGAATAATGCACTTCTTTCCTTATTGACCAACTTTAAGTTATATAGGGTCATAAAGCTAGCTTATTACACTCAGACCAGCATACAATGCTCTTCCAATATAACAAGAGCTATAGAGTGCACATGTTTAAAACTGTACAATGCAAATATTTGTCTACTTAATTCATTTGATTAAAGTGTAAAAAGCATTAATCTACTTTAAAGGAAAACTACAAATTGTATTCAGTTTGTGTGTTTCTAAACATTTTTTTCAGGATATGTATACTTTCAGCACAGAGATACATGGTATAAATGGGTGATGAGACATAATGTTCTCATATGCTAATGCAGCTCTCATGGACAATGAAATCTCAACAACCATTAAATAGAGACCCAAGGACAGTTACAGGGGACTAACATGAACAGTAAAAACAAAGTAAACCAAATATGTATATTCCTAACAGCTATAGGAAAAGAGTAGTCTGTTGACATGGAAACATATAGAATTTACAAGGTATGAGGGTGTAGTTTCCCTAAAGTAAAATAGGGACATCAAGCTATCTAATTACATACAGTTCAGCATAAGATGGTCTTCTAATATACAAGCAACTGTAAAGCAAACATATATTTAAAGCTTCACAAGCAAATAGATATGTATACAAATGTTTTGTGAGGTTTCTCTGTGGCCTGCCCAAGGTGGACTCACATAGGATGACTCATATGAAAGTCACTGTAGCAGCTGTACCTTTATAGTAACCACTTCTCACCTCCAGTGATGTTACCACTCACCAGAACTGCCTCAACCCTCGTTAGACTCCTGCATACCATGAGCAGGTGTGGAGTTCAATAAGCAGTCTTGACATATATGCTGGAGGGGAGGTCGGACTGTAGGCTGCAAACAGAAGCTTAAATAGTCAGGTTAGTGCAAATGAAATCAGTCTTTTTATGCAAATGAGAGCAGGCCTATTTTAAGACAATAAGCAAATAGTAGTCTCTTATACAGATAGCAAATAGCAATCTGTTATGCAGTTGGAAGCAGACTTGATTTAAAACATCAGTAAATGACTAACAGTCTCTTATACATATGGAAACAGGCTTGTGTCAAACCATAGTCACTAGGCACGTCAGAGCAGGTTTGTTTTACTGCTGCAGACTTTCAGGCACATTTAGCAATTTCTGGCTCAGTTGTTTGAGGCTAGCTACATGCTTCACACCACCCAGTTATACCGGGAATGGCTGTACCTTTATAATGAAAACTTCCCACCTCTAGTGACAAGCCTGACTACATGCTATTTCTCATTTAAAGTTCTAAATATTTTATCTGGTTCCCATATCAAAATATTTTCATTCAGTCTGGTTTTGTGCTGCTTTTTGGCATACTATAACTATCACTATTGCTATTACTATTATTACTAATACTACTACTGCAGCTACTACTACTAATACTATCACTACTACCACTATTACAACCATTAATACTACTACTATTATTTCTATTAATCCTGCTACTGCTACTGCTACTGCTACTGCTGTACTACTACTACAAGGCACCAAGCTTCACCTGAGCTCTTTTCTTCTTAGTTGCTTGAAAGGACAGAGCAAAGAACCTTACCAGAGCAAAGAAAAGGAGTAAGGCTTCTTTTGGCTAGGCAGATTTACTGTGTGTTGTTATTTTTATTTTGTACTCACAGGGATTGTTACTGTTTGTTGCTAACATTGTATTGCTTTATTTTTCTCTGATTCAAATTGTTGTTGCTGGGTATACCTTCTGCTGCATTATTGCAGGGTGTGCCTACAGGTGTGTTTTTAAAGATTACTGCTATAATCTTCTGATTCAAATTGTCTTTTGCAAGTTATATCTTTTGTTACTGCTTTATTTTTCTCTGTAGCAAAGTGTTTTTTACAGGGTATATCTTCTGTGAAATTATTACTGGTGGTGCTTTACAGGTTTTACAGTTTTATCTATCATTAGGATAAGCTTTCAGGGCTACTGCATTTGTTGCTGGCTGATTCTTTCTGCTCTTACCTCCTTGTTTCTTTCATCTGTAGTTCTTCTTTTTCAGCAGTGGAAGGGACCAACGACCCACCAAATCCACAACCACACCACACTATACTCCTTTTATAGGGTAGCATACGCGTACATTTCCTGTAGCAAAGCAGAAAGAGACAGATCAGAGGGGTATCTACACAGTGACCTCATTTACAGGGACACTAGTAATGTAACTTGTTATAACAAGGTATACAAAAACAAACAAACAAAACACAAAATCAAATATTTGCTTTCATTTTCTTCTTCTAATTACTCTGACCAGGTTATAAACCCAGCAACTTATCTGGAATGGTACTGCGGCACACTTTTCAGAAGGACAGTTTAGCAGGGTTTAAGACACTGTCCTAAATGCTGGGCCACTGGAGATCTAAGGGCTCAGCTCCAGGCAGCATGGATACAGATTGCGTGTCTCAACTTGCATATTCAAGAGAAAATATATTATAGGAACGACCCGCCATTTCCCCAACATCCGACAGAACCACCTCGACTGCAGAGTGTAGTTGGTCAGGGAGGTTGGCTAGTGGTTAGGAGGGGCCAAGCGAGTGCCCCATCACTCAGTGATCTCCAGCATATTAGCTCCACAAACCATATAAAACCTATAAACAAGTATCTGCCTCTATCTCTGAAATCAAACAAAGGGGCAGAGGACAATGCAGAGAAGGACAATGCAGCACAGGAGCTGGCACAACAAAACTCACCCAAAACAGAAACCCAAAACAAAAAAAGCAAAAAGGAAATCCAAAAAACTTCTGTTCATAGGAAACTCTATTATTCAGGGAGTTGATACCTGTCTCCAACCAGGGGTAATGGTCAGATGTATCCCAGGTACATCAGCATGGAGAGACACTGACTGCATTGCTAAAATTGTTCAGGAAGTAGGGGAAAACATTGACGTCTTGGTACATATAGGGACTAATGATCTCACCAGTCAGTGAGTTGTGGAGACCAAGGAACATATGACCAGGCTGGGTGACAAACTATCACCCATTTCATCCGACATCTCCTTCTCTGAGATCCTGCCAGTCTTGGGGGGGAAGATGGATGGAAGGTCAGAGAAGGGGATATAGGGGAATTAAACATGTGGCTCAAGGGCTGGTGCCAGGAAAAAGGACACACATTTGTAGGGAACTGGCAACAGTTTTGGGAGCAAAAGTTTTTTAAATTAGATGGAATGCATCTGACTAAGGAGGGAGTCAGTGCATTGGGGCAGAAGTTTGATGTCTTTGCAGAATATTTAAACTAGCAAATGGGGAGAGGGGTGCAGCATCCCATACATCAAATGGGAAGAACACCCCTCCCCCCTCAGCTAGTGGTCAAGCAGGAGTTCAGCTTGCCTGTAGTTCATTTGCATCACCAGGTAAGGAAAAAGGTATGGCTCCCCATATAATGCACAGGGGAGATGCCAGACCTTGCCCAACAACTAACACACCAAAATCTGGCCAATGGAAAATCATGTACAGAAATGCTCGCAGTCTAGGAAACAAGATCCCAGACCTGCAGACAATAATGACAGAGGCTAAACTGGACATAGCAGTCATTAGAGAGACATGGTTTACCAATAACCACACTTGGGAAACTTCAATACCTGGCTATGTACTGTTCAGAAGAGACCGGGGTGCAAAAAGGGGAGTGGAGTGGGCCTTTATGTTAATGAAAATATCAAAACTACAGAAATTCAGAATATACATAAGGAGCAAGAAGAACTGTGGGTCACCCTGGAAACAGGAAATGGGACAGCCATATGAACTGGGGTTGTGTACAGGCCTCCAGACCAGGGGGAGGACATAGACACATTACTGTTAAAAGATATACAAAACATGACAGCCAAAGGGGAGGATCTGATAATGGCAGACTTCAACATTTCAGATACACAATGGTCAATACCAGCAGGAATATCTGCCAGAACTAGAGACGTGGTGGATTTCCTGAAGGGGGAGGGCCTCAAACAACTGGTACAACAACCCACAAGAGACAGGGCTATCCTAGATCTAGTACCGACTATCAGGCAAAGGATCGCAAATCTCCAGTTAGAAGGTCACGTGGGGGCCAGTGATCATCACATAATATGGTTCAATTTGCCCACTAGAACTAAATCATCCCATTCCAAGGCAAAAATATGGGATTTCAGAGGAGCTGAAGAACAGAGTTAAGCTAGCCTTTGCAAAAAGAAATACAGGTGAGGGAGTACAGGCAAAGTGGGCAAGCATTAAGGATGCAATACTTGAAGCAATATCCCATTGTGTTAGAGAGAAAAGGAAGTGGAAAAGAAGAAGGAAACCACTTTGGTTCTCAAAAACAGTAGCAGAAAAGGTCAGAGCCAAAAGGCTGGCCTTCAGAAAGTATAAGGGAGCGCAGCAGGATGAAGACAGGAAATCATACCAAACTTCCCTAAGGGAAGCAGGGAAGGCAGTAAGGTAAGGCAGGCAAAGGCCCAAATCAAAGAAACACTAGCACAAACAGTAAAAGAAGATGACAATACTTTCTATAGATACATTAGTGAAAGGAGAAGGTCCAGAGAGAGAGTATTGCTAAGATCAAAGGGGATAAGGAGCATGTGAAGAGGAGGAGGACCACGTAAAAGCATCTATCCTAAATAGATACTTCTGCTCAGTATTTACCGCATAGAAGGTAGGGCAGGGCCCACAGCTCAGCACCATGGACACAGGAGGGAGGGAGGTGTGCGCACTAGTCCCTTCACAAAAGAAAGGGTCCTACAAGAGCTTGATAAGCTCAGGGTGGACAAGGCAATGGGACCTGATGGCATACATCCCAGGGTACTAAAGGAGCTAAGGGTGGGACTAGCAGAGCCATTATCAGAACTGTTTAGTGAGTCTCTGAGCACAAGAGAGGTCCCAGAAGACTGGAGAAGGGCTCATGTGATCCCACTCCACAAGAGTGGTAGCAGGGAGGAGGCAAGGAACTACAGACCAGTCAGTCTTCTCTCAGTAGTGGGCAAGATTATGGAGGCACCCCTTGAAGAAAGGAGAGTGTAACACCTGGAATCCATAGGAGCACAGTATCCAAGACAGCATGGGTTTACAAAAGAAAGGTCCTGTCAAACTAATCTCATAGATTTCTTTGACTGGGTAACCAGAGAGGTGGACCAAGGGGGAGCAGTTGATGTCACCTACCTTGACTTCAGCAAAGCTTTCGATACTGTTCCACATAGAAAATTGATTAATAAGCTGAGTAGGCTCGGGTTGGGTCAGAGGTTGGTCAACTGGGTGGCAAACTGGTTGACGGGCAGAAAACAGAGAGTGGTGGTACATGGTATACATTCAGAAGAGATGCAAGTCACAAGTGGGGTACCTCAGGGATCAGTCCTGGGGCCAGTTCTCTTCAATATCTTCATCAGTGACATTGCAGATAGACTGGAGGGTAAAGTTTGTCTGTTTTCAGATGTCACCAAGATCTGCATCAAAGTAGAAGATCCAGATGGGGTGGACAGAATAAGAAGAGATCTGGATAAACTAGTAAAATGGTCGGAAGAGTGGCAACTGGAGTTTAACACAAAGAAGTGCAAGATCATGCACATAGGGAAGAGAAACCCTGAAGCCATCTATAGGCTGGGAGGGGAGTTGCTGGCAGTCACAATGGAAGAAAGAGACTTGGGCATCATCATCACCAATGACCTGAAATCATCCAAGCAGACCACTAAAGCAGTAGGTAAGGCTAGGGGGATGTTGTGGAGTATTAGTAGGGGTATCACAAGTCGGAAGAGGGAGGTAATAATTCCTCTTTACAAGACACTGGTTAGGCTCCATCTGGAGTACTGTGTGCAGTACTGGAGGTCACACCTTCACAAGGACATTAACCAAATTGAGGCAGTCCAGAGAAAGGCAAACAAAATGGTGCAGGAACTGCATCAAAAAACATATGAGGGCAGATTAACGGAGCTCAATATGTATACCCTAGAGCAAAGGAGGAAGAGAGGTGATATGATCAAAACATTCAAACACCTTAAGGGCATTAACAAGGCGAAAGAGTCTAGCATGTTTCAATATAAGAAAAATGGCAGGACAAGAGAACACAGCATGAGATTAGAGGGAGGCCGATTAAGGGTTAATGTGAGGAAGTTCTTTTACATGGAAAGGGTGGTGGATGTATGGAATGGCCTACCTCAGGAAGTGGTGGATATAAATACAGTGCAGGGCTTCAGACAGGCATAGGATAGGAATAAGGGAGCAATACAGATGAGTATGAATAGATAGGCCATTGACCGAGCAAAGGCTGATGGCACATTCATAAGGTAGAAAAAGAAATGGGCAGACTGGATGGACCTTGCAGTTCTTATCTGCCGTCAACTTCTATGTTTCTATGTTTACTACTATTGTTACTTCTGCTGTTACTACTTCTCCTACTTCTAGTACTACCACCATCATTTCTATAAGGCAAAGTAATATTTCAGCATCTCAGCCATCACCCTTTGCTGTCTCACCAGTTCCTGCCCTTCCTTTATTTTTAAGGACTCAATTACCTTTCCCCTTTCTCCTTCCATTTATGTTGTAGAAGAAAATGTTGGTGTTGTTTGTAGCTCCTACTGCAATCCTGGCCTTCAGGCCCTCCTTGGCTTTATATAACTGTTTATGCAGTCCCTCATCTGCTCTGCCTTTCTCTTTCCAGCAGCAATAGACCTATATTTGTGTTCTTGATTGGTTAGTTTGGGCCCCTTGTTAAGCCGCGGGGGCCAAGTCATGGCCCTTTTTCCGATGTTACTTACAGGGATGCAGGCCTCTGCAATGGCTATGGCTGTCTTCTGTAAAGAACTCCATATTTGCTCTGCATTACCAGCCTCATGCAGCTGCTAAAGGCCCATGATTATCTACTTCTTCATTGTGGCAATGTCTGCCTTTCTAATGTTCTGTTTACTAATGGCTCAGGCCCAGCTAGTCTTCCCTGTCACCAGGGAGAAGGTTACCTAGGTGTGGTTACTGCCTTCATCTGGTTCCTTGATGTTCACACTGCAAATAATTCCATCCCTCATGCTCAAAACAAGATCAAGGGTGGATCTCTGCCTAGTCTGCTGCTTGACATGCTGTTCTTGGGTCCATGGGGAAGTGCTAGAGCAGCACAAAACACTTGGATCTGTCTCTGTTGTAATTTCAATCTGCTGTTTTACCTTAGTTTGCACTATGTACATTTTTATTTGGATATTAAAACAGCACTTTACCTCACCAACTACATATAGACTGCTTCAGTGATTTTTATTCTAGAAATCGGTCCTTTAAGGTGGACAAGAAATCAGTCTCAGTCCTGCAGTTAGCTTCTCAAAATGCCAGTCTGTGACAGTGAGACTGAAATTCATTAGAATTACTACTGCATCTGAGTCATCTGCTTTCATTTTACCCTGACCTGCTGGTTATCATTCTCCACTAAGCTGTCTTAGGCATGTAACAGACTTCCAGAATGACTCTTTTCCTCCTTTCCATTAACATGATCTAGATGGACTCTGTGGCACTGTTTGCCATCCCTAATGTCCTGTGTATTCACCCCATTGAATCCCTTAAGAAGAAAGTCTTCCCTACTCCCTTTCCTGGCAGACCTATTTAGTCATGTTTTATAATGTACAGCCCAGCTGAGATATAACTTAACTTTTCCAGTGTAGTCCTGTTTCTACCAGTTTTTTCAGCTGGGTGGATCAGAGCACTGAGAGGTTAACTAACTTGCCCAAAGTCTCACAGTGAGGCTGTAATGGGGTTTGAAATTATGATCTCCCAGTTTCCAACCCAGTGGTTTTACCACTAGACTACACTGCCTCCATAGTCTGTATCCCTGTATTCTGGTGTCCCAGTCAATTTCCTCCACCAGGTCTCTGTGACAGCTGCTAAATTCTGTCTCAGAAATTGCAAAGGGCCCTTGAGCTTGCCAAGTTTTCTGAGTATCTGTCTTATATTGTGTCTGTACATGTGAGGATAATTTCCTCTGTAAGCTTCTTCACCCCTTTGGTGCCCTCTTTCCCCAACTTCTCCTGCTCCACTGTCCTTCCCATAATAATACCCAGCATATGCCTCTCAAACTCTCAATCATCAGCTTTTACATCCCACCAATATATTCAAATGAACTCATTTTTTATTTTCTAAAAGATGGTTGGAAGATTGGTTTGGAAATATTAAACATTTGTACTCTTTCCCTGACTGAATACGAACTGAGAAACGTTTCCCCATTCATATTAATTATAGTCAGGTTGACAGAGGCAGTAGGGACTTCTGAAAATAGACAAGGTGTTTCTTATTTATTTGGGATTTTCAGAAAGTAATGTTGTACAGATACGCACAAAAGTTGTACAACAAAATCAAGAAAGCATGATACTAATTTATTCAACAAATTTAATTTCAAAGCAGAGGTAAAAATAATGAATTTTCATTACACATTCTCACTGAGCAGCTGTGCCTGTTACCCAGCTGTTTAGAACCAAACTGCAATATCTCAGTGTTATAACCAACAAATGAGTGGAAGGCAAAAAACATAACAGTAAACAAACTGATTAAACTATTATGACCCAGATATTCAGAAGGGTTGAGCATGGCGCAGCAGTGTTGCTCCATGTGCAACCCACTGGACCACCAGGGATATTGAACGAATTTTATTCATACTGAAGCCCGCGACTGGGTTGCGAGTGGTCCACTGGACTACCAGGTATATTGGATGAATTATCTTCACACTGAAGCCCACAATCAGGCATGAAGCAGTCCACTGGACCACCAGAGATAAAAGACATGTACTTCATTTGCATATGCCCGCAATCGGGCATTGGGGCACTCTTCCGCGATGTGCAGTGGGTGTCAGTCCCCGACAGCTGCAGCCTGGCAGGGTGCCAGGCACAAGTTGCCGGGGTTCGGCGCACCTGCATGCAAATGGGGCCATAATTACATGCAAATGGCCCCCATTTGCACCTTGCATCCTTATGGCCCCATTTACATGTGCACTTTTGAATATCATGGTTGTTGCGCCTAGTGCAATGGAACTTGCGCTAGTGCATCCCCCTGCTCCACTCTTGCCACTTGCGCTGGTGCAGTGCCACAGTGCCATGTGCACTGCGGGTGGCCAGGGTGTGATATTCAGCGATGCTGTGCCATGGCGCAGCTCCGTTGAATATCACCCTGTCAGTGCCCCTGCACAGCCATGTTGTGCTGCACCCAGGCTTGTGCCACAGCCTGGTGCAGTCTGAATATCCGGGCTTATGTGTCTAGGCAACATGAAAGGAATCTGCGTAATGAAGACTCACTAAATGCATTAATCACAGCAGTTAGATAAAGGCAGAACTGCTGTTCCTACACAATCCAGGCTGTATCATTCAGCACACTGCTCATCCTTTCTCTTTTATCTTGTTTATTCATCAGGGGCACCATCCTTTCACATATGCCTTGCATATGGAACAGTGAGTGATCACTAGGACTTTTGTATCATGCTATAGGTAGGACCATGCAGACTAGATAGGCCAGTGGGCCTTTCACTGATGTCAGTTTCTATATTTCTATGCCACAGCAGACAACGAAGAAGTTCTTTAATTCCCTCATCATCTCCATATACAGTATCGATCAGTCTGCCTAGCATCATAAATGATGCCTATACCACTTCTCCATTTCCCTCCTGGGTGCACTTTGGCTGTCAGCTGATAGTCAATGTAAACTAGTACTTAGAGTAGAATGCAGTATGTTAGGGAGCTGAAAAGCCAGTGTATTGTGTCTAGTTTTGCAGCCTCCCATAATTGACCAGGGCTATGGGCGGGGGGCCGGGCTACTGGAGACTGGAGGTGAGCTACAGACAGTAGTAGCTACAAAGATAAGGCAGGTTTTAGACCTCCCCCCATCAAAGTGGAAGTGACTTGTGTATTGCTGGAGTGTTCAGTTGTTCACCCACTGTGTTCTATTTTTTCAGTGCATCTTAATAAAACTAAATGGTAATATATTTTTTGTAGTAATCAAATTGTTTGCAAGGTTCTTCTGAATGTTCTGCTAGTGTGTGCTTTTCCATTCTTGCACTATGTCAGATTTAGTTTTACAGAAATTACTGTAGTCTTAGTCTATCAGTTTATGAGAGGAAGTGAGGGGGACAAAGGAGAGGAGTTTCCTTGGAATTAAAGAAAGGTGGAGACGCTATGGGACTAGATCTGAACAGAATTATTTTTTGCATTTAAACTTATGTTTTACTGAATAGCAAATGAGTAACTATTTGGGGTGCTGAGTATGAATACTTGCAGAATTTTCATTAGAAGTTACTCTCACACTGCTAATGGTGAGCCAATGCTCAGTCTACAAGGATCCGAGGTGTTTTGACCAAAGAATTGAAGCTGAACTGAAGTTTTCTTGGGGTGGGGAATGAATCAAAGCCAAACTGTACTTGCTGATGGCCAGCTTCTGTCACACACCACTACTATCCCCTTTGATATAGATACTAGAGCAGTTAGGGCACAATGCAGGTGTCTCTAGATAATTTGTTTTGCTCCTGTCTAAAGGCTTATTCAAACAGTCAGTTCTGGGCCTTTTTTGGTAGTGCACAGCAGTGAAATCATTGCCACTGTGCATGTCTGAATGCTGCCCTTTTGCCGTTTTCAGGTAGCATTTCATTGTGACAGTGATCCCTCTTTTCTTGGGATCACATAGTGGTGCAGGTGTTTTGCACCGTTTTGTGCAGTTGTCTGAACACCTGGCACCACTCACAATGATGCCAGCTGAAGAGCCAGCCTGCAATTTCAGGAAGATGATGGCAACATAGGAAGCAAGCCTACAACAGTGCACAGCTGTATCGTGAGAACACTGGTCAGCAGCGTTATTAGATACAGCTGTGGATCCAGTGGGGATGGCAGTGTTCCTGATACCTGCTGTATGAACGAGGCTTATGAGTCACCTGGGTGCCTCTCAGTTTTAAAGTTTATTTACATAGGATAGACAAGCTCAAATGCAACATCTCATTTCCACTGTGGCCCTACTTCTACCTGTTTCTACAGCTGGGTGGACAGGAGCATTGGAACTCGTATTTGACTCTAGTAGGATTTGAACCTGTTATTTTCTGGTTTCCAATCTAGCATTCTAACCACTAGGCTACATTGCCTAATAAGTTCACAAGCAACACATAAACACATTACTGAGAACAAAATGAAAAATATTCTTTATTTATTGAAATTTTTATTTATGTATTGATGTAGTTATTTATTTATTTACTGAAATGTATGAAACAATTTTTACCAGAACAGTATATGGAGCTGTAAACTGCTCTTTCCAGATGCATCTGGGGGATGGGTAATAAGACTAAAGATGATACAAAATAAGTTGCAACACTCAACAATCCATACATACAAAATACAGAATTACGGTATGTACCAGAGTAAACAGGTAATATAAATAATGTGGTGCAATAATTCAGAAACACCTATCCATCTATAATTGCTTGAGCCCTTTCTTAAAATATAGTGGTGTGAAGCTATATGGTAATAACATTGCAGTGTTTTTCAAAAGACCGGCTGCTAGAAAGAGTGCTTGACCTTTTGATGTCTTAAGTTTAGATCTTCAGACTACCTGTTGCACTCTTTCAGAACATCATAAGGGCCGTGACCAGAACAGTGGAAACACAGAAGGTATTATGAGAGTGGAAACAGGGCAGACAAGCTGTAAACTTGGAGCCTAAGACGACAGCTGGCTAACAGGGCAGTTCTTCAGCTCTGGGAGGGATATAGACAGTGTGACAGGAATTACCACCAGAATCCTGGATACATTTTTAGACTATTACAGGGCCTTACATAAAGAGGAGAAAGTGCTCAATATAAGGACATTTTTTGAGAGATTTCACTTAAATACACTTTCAGAACAGGCAGCAGAGAAGCACGAGTTCCCTTTTACAGGGAACGAGATATTTCAAAAAATAAAGGGACCTTAGAAACTCCAAATCATGGGGAGTGGATGGCTTCCCAGTGGAATGGTATAAAGGCTTCTTTGCATTACTTTCTCCCTTGCTCCAAAAGGTGTTCATGAACTGGGGGAGGAAGGCCGGACATCGATATCATGGAAACAGGCACAAATTAGTATACTTCCCAAACATGGTTAAAGACCTTGCAGAATGCAATTCGCATCACACAATGCCTCTGTTGGGGAGAGCTGAAAATTTCTACTGGCATATCTTTAAAGAGATTGTTGTGTGTTTTAGCCATGCCCACTAAAGAAGACCTTTTTGGTCAAAGTGCCTGGGTAGAGGGATGCCAGAGATCTGAGAGTAATATTCACTGATATATGGATTTCTGAAAATGCTGCTGCTGATTTGCACAACTTATTTGTACTGCTTCAGTGTTTGCATATCTTTCTGTACCTTATGATGGCTGAAATGTTTTGATCAGTTGGCTTAGCCATAGCAATCTGTTCTCTTAGTAACAGGATTGGTATTTTTATTCTGTAAGTTGCAGAGAGGCAAAACTGCAATATCTATTTAAATAAAGTCTGCTGTGTATGCACGTACTACGAAGTTGCATTTTGTGCTTGAATAGATATCAGCTTTTTAGTCTCATTTAAAGAGTCAGTGAATGAATTTTTCAATAAATGCGGCATTGCTTTTTTTTCAGATAGAGAATTATTAGTGAATATAAGCTTTTTTCAACTGAACACAGGGGCCTTTCTATTCTGGAATTTAGTCTTCAAAGTGCATTGGCCAGCCAATCTATTTTATTTTGACAGTTCACTCCAGGTGCTCCAAGTGAATGTCTATTGGTTTACTAGCTATTAACTGAAGTTACAGAGATGCAAATGCATGCATACAAATACTGTTTTGTAAGCATTTAAAAAAAGTGGATGAGAAATATTTTTCACAAAGTATTAACCCTTGCTGTGTCACAGACTGATATATCAGTCCAAAATTCCAACTGTTCTACTTCTGTCGGCAGCCTAAGGGTTAAAATCAAGTGTTCTTGTTTTGTGGGGATAGTTTATCAATCAAATCAAATCTTTATTTATCCAGGCGATCACCATTGAGCAAGCTCATTTACAAGGTGGACCTGCTGTTGGCAAGGAAAATTGTACAGTTACATATAAATATACATAATACAAAAGGAACAACATGTTTACAATACTGATTGGAGCAGAGTATTTACATTCCAAGTTACATGTACAAGAAAGATATACTGTACATAGCACAACCTGAATGTAATATATATATATATATATATATATACAGTTCCCACAGCAGCAGGATGTGTATGGATGTCATATACAAACCATAGAGAAAAAGAAAGATTATTTATATTCCTGTCTAGCAGAAACACGTTACAGGCCTGGATGGAAATTCCTAAGCTATGGAGTCGCATAACAGTGTGTAAGTTAGGTAAATGCGGAAGGGGGGTGGTGAATAAGAGGGATGCAGAGGGTGCTAAAGGCAAGTGGGGCAGAGGAGGGGGGAGTAGTAGTGGCAAGGGCTGATTTGGATAAGCAGCTGGGACTAGTGTTGAAGAAGAGAGGAACAATAGTCAAGCTGCTAGGAGCGATAGAAGCAATTACAGATTTCAGCAAATGTTTTGTCATAGAGGGGTCTTAAAGAAGGCAGGACTGACAGGTGAGCTAAGTCTCAATGATTTTTGTATCCTATTCCAGAGAGTAGGCGGGGCATAGCTTATGACAGCCCTTCCAAAGTGAGTGTTGGCCCTTGGGACATTCAAAGAAATCTATGATTGACTTCTTAAGGCATAATTCCTAATAGGACTAGGGGGAAGACAGTCAACAATGTATTGTGGGAGTTTGTTGGTAAGGACTCGGAGCATCCATAGGGCTGCATTTCTATAACACCTGTATTGAAGGGAGGGCCACACTACGGCTGCGTATAAAGAGCAGGGTTGTGTGGAGTACGGGAGGCCAGTTATAAATCTCAGTGCTCTATGATATAATACATCCAGTTTTGCAAGATATGAGGCAGGGCAATGGCCATGAATGAAATCAGCGTAGTCAATTAATGAAAGGAATATAGATTCGACAAGCTGTCTTTTTGCATCTGTGGTTAAGAGGCGTTTAATTCTGAAAAAAAGACCAAGTCTCTGCCTCAGTTTTTTCAGCAGTTCTGTGTGTTCCACAAAAGAGAGTCTGTTGTCTGGCCAAATAGCAAGGTATTTGAATTTAGCCACTGATTCAAGATTTTCTCCTAATAAGGTAGAGAATGATGGTAATGGACTAGCGACAGAAGAGTAAGCCCCTGGGCCTGATGGTGAGAAAAGAATGGCCTTGTTTTTTTTTTGCATTTAGTAGTAACTTTTTGCTAAGGAGCTGGTACTGCAGAGCATTAAAGTCAGCTTGTAACTCAGCACAGGCAGCTTCAGGAAATTCTCGACTTAAGTAGAGCACCATGTCATCAGCAAACAAGTGAATACTGGCATCTTTGATGCCTACATCCAAGCTGTTGATGTAAATGGCAAACAGTAATGGGCCCAGTATGGAGCCCTGGGGGACACCTCTTTTTATTGGTTTAAGTGGAGAAATCTCTCCATCAGCCTTAAATTTTTGCTGTCTATCAGAAAGGTAGTTTTGGAACCATCCCAGTGTGGTTGTGTCAATGCCTATAGTTTTTAAGATGGAGAGGAGCACGCAGTGGTCGACAGTGTTGAAAGCCTTACTGAGGTCCAGAAACACAGCACAAACAAATTTTTTGTTGTCTAGGTCCCATTGCCAATCATTAGTAACTTTTGCCAGTGCCGTAATTGTACTATGCTTAGCTTTAAAGCCAGACTGCATTGGGTTGAGTAGTCTAGCATTGTCTAAGAAAGATCTCAGATGCGTATCCACAATTTTTTCCAGAGGTTTTGAAAGTAAGGGAAGAAGGGAGATTGGTCTATCGTTATTTAGGTCACAGGGGTCCCCTGCTTTAAACAGGGGAATGACGTGAGCAGTTTTCCATGCCTTGGGTATGGAGCCTTGTACTAGGGACAGATTGATTAGGTGTGTTATAGGTGTAGCAAGTATATGGTATGCTATTTTCAAGAAATATGGGTCAAAGGAGTCGGTCCCAGCACTTTTTTTAGTATCTAGTCATAGAAGAAGATCTTCAACTTATTTTATGGTGGTAGGTGAAAAGAAGTCCATGTTATTGCTACTTGGTTCTGAAGGCTGGGTGTTGGTCTGAGGAAGAAGGCTACTTACAGGTGCGTTATCAAACTCCAGACCAGCAGTGGCAAACTGATTGTTGAAAGCCTGCAGTATCTCTAATTTATCGTTAATGATAATATTATCAATGGTAATTTTGGAAGGAAGCGCACTTCCTGGAGAGTGGCCAAATAGCTCTTTTATGGTGGACCAGAACTTTGTAGGGCAGTTTGACGGAGAGAGTTGCTCGGTTTGATAAAAGTTGGCTTTGGCCTCTCTGACCAACTTAGTACACACGTTTCTAGATGCCCAGAAGAGACACCAGTCTGCGTCGGCATGAGATTTACGAGCCTTTTTCAAGAGGTAATCTCTTTTGAGTAAGGCAGCCTTCAGATCCGGTGAGAACCAATGATAGGTTCTGGCTTTTATTCATGCTTTAACCAGGGGAGCATGGCTGTTTAGGGCGCTGGATATGATTTCATGAAGAACATCATAGGCATCGCTCACTGACTTAACCAGGTAGAAACTCTGCCATAGCAAAGAGTTTTTTAGATCATTGAAGTATGCAGTAGGATCGAAGTTCCATCTGGATCTTTTAGTGGAAAACTTTGATTTAGATAGAGGTTTGATGACAGTTCTCATGCCACCAATAAATCAGTGGTCACTAACGTCCGCTAAGAGGATACCAGCATGGGAAAAGTAATGAGGTCTGTTAACAAGGAGAACATACAAGAGGGTGCTTCTCATTGGATTTTTGTGTTGATGCAAGTAGGCTCAGTAATAAGTTGAGTGAGCCCATGAGAGTCGCAGAATTGTTTCAGGAATAACGAGACCTTAGTCAGCCAATCTTAGTTAAGGTCACCTAGTATGATTGTTTCCATTGGGGTAGTGTCCAGGTGGGATGACAGGTGTGTCAGAAGTTGCAGTTCTGCTGCTGGAGGCCTATAGCAGCCTATGATGTGGAACACCACTGATGGGGAAAGCTCGACTTTAAGAGACAGGCATTCAAATCCACAGGCAAAGGAGGTAGCATCTAATATAGATACTGAGAATTTTTTTTTAACATAAATGGCTACTCCTCCACCCCTGATCTGCCTGTCGGTTCTGAAGAGGAGGTAGTTAGGGATGTTTATCTCTCTGTCTGGGGTGGAAGCCTGGAGCCATGTTTGCAAAAGCATGAGTACACCTGGTGCAGTATGAATAATCCAAGCCTAGACTGAATCAAGCTTCTTTAAAAGACTACACACGTTAGTATACAAGAAGCTAATTCCTTTCAAAGTTTTGAGTTCAGAAGGAGATGAGAGCACTTTTGTAGGGCCAGGGTTAAGTTCAACGTCACCTGAGCATAGGAGTAGAAGGAGCACAATATTCCTCAGGGCAGCAAGGAGAAGTTTAAAGGCACATGTCTTTCTATGTCTGGTATAGGTTTGAGTACATGGGTCCAAAGACTGAATCATCTGATTGTGCTGCCCTACTGATACATATCCTAGGATCCATGCAGAATAGCACCAAGCCATACCTAGTTTGAATGGATAGGGTATAGGACCACATAGAGGATATTGGTTAGCAGTTCCACTTCGAGGAGATTCCACAAACTGTGAGGGGATCAAAGGCATACAGTGGCAGCTTAATTTGTTCATAGTGTTGGTATATGGGGAGACTAGCATGGTAGAGCATGCACCTTTGTTGGAATCAATTCTGTCAGGTTGCCTAACCACATAGGGTATTATACAAAGGCTGGTGAATAAGCGTAGTCAAACAAGGCCTGTCATGGTTGCCCTTTATGTGAGTAAGAACCGTGCTGCAGTAGCTTCTGCTATCTAAGTTATATAGGTCACAGGGGTCGTTGTTCCATATGCGACTTGTTTGGGGAAGTTTAAAAACAGAGTAACACAAGATAAATGTATACCGCCCATGGCTAGAGAAAGGAGAGAGTAGCTCGAATTAATAGAGGGGCAATACAAAGGCTAGCAGTCTGAGCAAAAACAGCTCAATTAGCAAATGAAAAGCCTGCAATTTCCTTGGCGCCTTGCAGTCTGGAGAGCGCTACAAAGTCACAATGGGGCTGTAACACTTGGTTGCTGGGAACATTTTTAGACAATAAACACAGTTTTTTGGCAAATCAGTCTCAGTTCAGTAATTTGTAGTACAATTGTCAAGTAAAACAGTGCCTTAGCAAGACAGGATATGCTAGACAGCAAGACAGGATGTGCTAGTCAGCAATAAGCAAACCTAAAGTACCAAAATGGTATGCCTCAGCAAGACAGAATGAGATAAAGCTGCTAGAAGGCTTAGTTGCAAAAAGGGGATGGGAGGAATTGCAGTTGTTGACAGTAAGTAACCAATAAATTAAAACATCAGATAGGAGTGGGCGGAGACTGTGTGCATATAAAGGAGGCCTGGGAGGGGGAGGGGGTGGGAAGAAAAATGAAGGGGAAGTTTGCAGAGCTAGCACTGAATCAGTGCACATACAGTTGGAGAGAAACTGTAGTTGGGGGGAATGGGAAGCTACTTTACACAGGCCGAGCAGAACAGGCTAAATTAAAATATATAAATTAGAAGCTGAGTACAGGGATGCAGGCTTACATTAAGCCACACGTCTTAGGTGCTCCTGTCTCAGGTGAGTGAGACCAGCCAATCATGGAGCTCTACACAGGCATGGAGCCAATAGCGCTACCCTGAGAAGGCGCTGAAACTGAAAACAGCAAATTGCAAGTGATGATCTGGTTCAGCATTCACATAGCCCAGAGAAATTGTGGCAATTTTTCAAGCATCGTACCTCATCTATCTCTTTGGGTGGTAGATGGATCAGGCTCCTTGCACCAAAGAGGTGCTATGGCTGGATCATGACCGCTGCCCGAGGGGGCAAGTGGCACCTTATCTATCTCTTTGGGGGGTAGGTTAATCAGGCTCCTTGCACTGTAGAGGTACTAGGCTAGATCATGACCGCAGCCCAAGGGAGCAAATGGCACCTTATCTATCTCTTTGAGGGGTAGGTGGATCAGGTCCCTTGCACCATAGAGGTGCTATGGCTGGATCGTGACCGTTGCCCGAAGGGGCAAGTTTATTAATGAACTGCATCTGCCTACCTCAACAGCTAATCATTACCAGCCTGCACGTGATGCATAGGAGGTTTGATCTTTTTGAGTTCTAGTGTGAAAGAGCTTGATTAAAGCTACAATGAACCAGAATGAAGACACAGCAGCAGCAGGTAATGATTGTGAGCTTTTCTGTTTGGGTTCCTTAGATAATTTGGAGAAAAGAAGAGCAAGATCTATGAATTTACTGGAGGGGAAACACACCACAGATTGTGAAAATATGGATGAGATAGATTTTAGTTTCTGTTTCTAAAACTTGAGATACTGCTGATTAGTGAACTAAATTGATTTTAAATTTAAATTTTAAGTTGCAATATAAATTTAAAATTACAATTTATTTATTTATATGTCTTGGAAAAATACCTTTGAGTTGGAAACTGGTTTATAAAGGTTCCATGTCAAGTCAAACATATAAAGACATTACAAGAAATATTGGGACATTGAGTACAGTGAAAGTGCATTATTGCAGGGTATATATCACACAGAGATTGTTACATATTAATACAGTAAAAGTGCATGGTTACAGGGTATAAATCACATACAGGTAGGTACAAAGGTAACAAGTAAAACAATAATTGAAGCAGTCAAACTGCTGAGCTTTGTCAGGGTTGCAAGTGGAGGGGGTGTAGGGAAGAGGGGTGACATGGAAGAAAAGGTGCAGTTTAAGAAGGGGGAACAGGAAGGGTGAGGGAGGGAGGAAGAGCAGGGTAGAAAGAGGTTACAGTTGAGCAGGCAGGTGAGTTACAATATTGTCACATTAGAAAAACATAGCGAAGGAACATACATCACATGGCCTACAGTTGTCATTAAAATACCATCCAGTAGCTTTGATGATTTTGAAATGTACACTGAATGTGAGGAAATGGCCAAAGAAAGGTCAGCAAAGTTTGTGAAGCTATTCCTCAGGAAAGACACATAGAAATATGATCATACTAGAGAAGAGAGTATTCAACTCAGGGACGAGCGGAATAAATATAAAGGGGATTCATGCTTCATGGACGTAAATAAAGGTCTCAGATCAAAGAATGACAAATATGAAACTGCTCCAATAGAAAAGAAACAGCAGAAATTACTTAGAGATGAGACAATTTGAAAGGTAATTGCTTTAGCTGGCTGACTGACTCCAAAAGTAGCTCACAGACCTGAGGTAGATCTATGTCTTGGGGGGTTGGGGAAAGACAGAAACATAGAAACATAGATTTTGACAGCAGATAAGGACCACTTGGCCCATCTAGTCTGTGAATTTCCCTACCTTCTGGATAAGCTGCAGATCCTAATTAACCAACAGCCTATCTCTTCCTACCCAACCCACAAGAATTGTCTTATGTCTGTCCCATGCATTATTGAATTCCCCCACTGTTTTTGACCACACAACCTCCTCAGGAAGGCCGTTCCATGCATCCGCCACACTCTCTGTGAAAAAAATACTTCTTCCCATTTCCCCTGAGCCATCCCCCCTCTATCTTCAAATTGTGTCTCCTTGTTCTTGCACATCTCTTTTTCTGAAAGATGCCACCTTCTTGGACTTTGTTGATTTCCTTGAGGTACTCAAAAGTTTCTAACATGTCCCCCCCTCCCTCCTTTCCTCAGGGGTATACATGTTAAGCTCCTCTAGTCTCTCCTCATATGTTTTCTCTTGCAGACCCTGCACTATTTTAGTTGCTCTCCTCTGGACTGCCTCTATCCTGTCTATGTTATTGCGGAGATGGGGTCTCCAGAAAGAGACACAGTACTACAGATGGGGTCTCACGAACTGTCTGTACAGAGGGGATAATAACTTCCTGTTTTCTGCGGGTGATGCCTCTCCCTATACATCCCAGTACCCCCCCCCCAGACATACGTACTGCCTTCTCACATTACTTGCTAACCTTTAGGTTATCTAATATGATTACCCCCAGATCCCTTTTCATTTTTGTTGTTGTTACTACCTCCCCCCACTGTGTACTCTTACACCAGGTTTCTGTTTCCCTCGTGCGTTACTTTGCACTTCTTTGCATTCAATCCAAACTGCCATACTTCTGACCATTCCTCCAACCTTGCCAAATCCCTTCTCATTCTTTCCACCCCCCTTTGTGTATCAACCCTGTTGCAGATCTTTGTGTTGTCTGCAAAGAGGCATACTTTTCCTTCCAGTTCCTCTGCAATGTTGCCTATAAAGACACTAAAAAGGACTGGACCCAGTACTGAACCCTGCAGTACCCAACTAGTAACCCCCCCCTTTCTTCAGAGTAGACTCTGTTTACTATTACCTTCTGTGTCCTGTTTTCAGAGCCAATGTTTTACCTAGGCTACCACCCTTGGACCAACTACCAGGCTGGCTAATTTGTTTATTAGTCTTTAGTGTGGGACTGTGTCAAATGCCTTGCTAAAGTCTAGGCACGCCATGTCTACAGCTCCTCCCTGGTCTACTACTTTGGTCACTCAATCAAATAAATCAATTAGATTCATCTGACATGACCTTCCCACTGAGAATCCATGCTGCCTTGGGACCTGTGCCCCACTGGCCTCTAGGTACTCAACAATTCTTTCCTTCAGAAGTGAGTCCATCATTTTCCCTGCCACTGAGGTTAAACTGACAGGTCTGTAGTTTTCTGCCTCTGTCTTGCTCCCACTTTTGTGAAGGGGAATCACATCCGCCCTCCTCCAGTCATCAGGTACCACACCATCCTCCCATGATTTGTTAGAAAAAGGCTAGTCAGTGGTGTCACTAGTTCTCTCCTTAATTCATTTAGAATTCGGGGTCAATCCTGTCAGGCCCCGTTGCTTTCTACCTTCAGTTTTAGGAGTTCTTTCAGGACCCTTTCTTCTGTGACAGGATTGGGATCAACCCCCCTATCCAGAGTGCTTCTATTGATTGGAGTAGGTGCCTCCCCCCCTCTACTTTTGTGAATACTGAGCAGAGGTATTTGTTCAGTATCCCTGCTTTTTCACTGTCCCTCTCTGCTCACCTACCGTCCCCTTTATTCAGCCTCACTATCACTTCCTTTGTCTTTCTACACTCCCTAATTAACCTATAAAAGTTTTTATCCCCCTTCTTAACTGAGTTGGCTATCTTTTTCTTGGTTTGGGCCTTTGCTGTTCTGACTGTCTTCATCTCTTCATTCTGCTTTAACTGGTACAGTTCTCTGTCCTACTCCTTCTCTGTTTCCTTATATTTTCTAAATGCTATCTTTTTCTCCCGAACCTTCCCCATCACCTCTTTTGAGAAACATAGTGTTTTTTTCCTTCATTTTGATTTTTTTATTTGCTTCACACAAAGGCTTGTTTCATTTTTTAATTTTTTATTTAGTTTTTGGCAACTGGGTAAGTGCACTAGACATGACCATGACTATTTTCAGGCATGACCTGGAAGGGTACAAAACAAAACATTTTCAATAGCCGGTTACAATATATAGGATCACAACTAGTCAAGGTAGGAAACTACAGAGCAGGGTGGTGAAATTACATTACAGACAACAGTGGAGTAAAAATACATGAGACAAAACACAATTGAGGTAAAGAGAGTTAGCATAACATTATTCAAAATACAATATTGGTTTGGTAATAAGTGTTAAAATATCATAGATAACTAGGCGAGGTTATGCCCGAGAGACAGAAACATTTTAGGGGAAGATATAGGATGATGTAGAGGTGTAAAGTAAAGGGGGGAAGTGAGGATTAGAGAGATGGACGGAGAATAGGACAGGAATGATTAGGACATATAGAGAGGTTTAAGTCCAAAGGTAGTGAGAAAAGTAATAAAACAGGAGGTTGGAAGAAGAGAAACTAATCATCGGTGGAGGCCAAAGATCAAAGAAATGGTAAGAAGTATAGGGAGAGGATATGGGGGCTAGAGTGGTTTGAAGCAGGTGCAGCAGGAGGAGTCAACAAGATGGAGTCAAAGCAGTTTCTTAAAGGAGGCATGGGTTGATGCTAGTCGAGTGCTTAGAGGGAAGGAGTTCCAAAAATGGTGGGCCTGGCAGGAAAAAGCACTAGCACCTTTGGACGTTCTGTATCTGGGAATGTTAACAGGGGCATTGTATGCTGAATGAAGATCATAGCTGGAAGAATGGTTAATAAATAGTCCAGCCAGAGGTTTGGGAAGTTGGTTTCTGATAACGTTATCTATGAGAGATCCATAAGCGTGAGACCTGGTTGCTTAAGGGGGAAGCCTTGTTGACTCCGTGATGGCAGTTTTGATGTTTCCCCATTGTAATACACCATTCTTTTTGCCTGTTTGCTAGTGCTTTTCTGAGGCACTCTCCCATTTTGACAAAGTCAGCCATCCTGAAGTCCAGTACCCTCACTTTTGTATGGCTTAACTCTACAGCTGAGTTAATTGTGAACCACACTGTTTGGTGGTCACTTGTTCCCAGATGGCTACCCACTTCTAGATCTGAGATCCTTTCTCCATCCCAATTTGAGAGTAACAGGTCTAAGATTTCTCCCTCCTGAATGGGTTCCAACACTAGCTGTCTGAGGCATGCCCCCTGTAGGGCATCGAGAATGGCCCTGCTTTTGGATGTGGCTGCAGCAAAGGTGCTCCAGTTAACATCTGGCATATTCAGGTCCCCCATCAACAATATCTACCCTTTCTCTGCCACCCTAAGGATGCCTTCTGTCATTTCCTTGTCCATTTCCTCCCCCTGAGATGTGGGTCTATATACAACCCCTGTGCAGATTGTGGTGCCATTTCCAGTCTCCAGAGTGACCCACAGTGCCTCCTCTCCTCCCTGTTTACCCTTCTGTTCCATTGCTTTGATCCCCTCCGTTACATAGAGAGCTACTCCACCTCCTCTTCTACCCTCCTTGTCTCTCCTGTAGATTATGTACCCTGGTATATTGACATCCCAGTCATGGTTCTCTGTGTACCATGTTTCTGTGACTGACACAATATCCAGGCATCCCTCTTCCATCAAGGCCACCAGTTCAGGGAGCTTGTTTTCTAGACTGGAGGCATTGGTACTCATTAACCTCCATTGTTTGATGGCCTTTACCCTTTTTGCCCCATCCTTATGTTTACTGCCTTTCCTTTTTCTCCACTTACACCTGCCCTTCTCCCTATCAACGTCTGTATCTTGGTGTTTACGTCACTAACTACCCTTATTTTTTGGGGGGTGCTAGGATTTACCTGCTCCTTTTCAATGCTTCCCCCCATTGGCTAGTTTAAATGCTTGCCAATGAAGCATTTAAACCTATCACCTAGGATCTTGGTTCCCTTCCTGGACAGATGCAGACTATTGCACCAATATAGGCCTGCATCTCTCTCTAGGTGGATTCCTCATCCCCCAATGAAGCCAAAACCCTGAGCTCTGCACCAGTTTTTCAACCACTGATTCATTCCTATGGTGCAGAGCACCCTAGCCTCAACCATGCCACAGACAGGCAGCACTTCCGAGAAGGTTACCATGCATGCTACTTGTCTAAGGCCCCTCCCCAACTCCACAAACTCCTCCTCCACTGTTCTGATCCTTTTTCCAGCCAGGTCATTTGTCTCTAAGTGGACAATGACATCCAGCTTACTCCCCCATGCAGCTGCTCCCATGATCCTGAGGATTCACTCCCTGTCCCTCCAAGCCATTTTGCAAGCAGGCACCTTACCTCCCTCTCCTCTGCCTCCCCCAGTTCTACCCTCTTAACAATGGAGTCCCCCACCAGGAGTTGTTTTCTTCCCCTGTGGGGTCCCATGACACCCTCCTGTGAGTCTCCTTTGTGGAGGTTCCCAGCATCCTTCTTGGTCTCCACTGCAGGTGCCTCTATAGAGGAACCACACTCTGCCAGAATGTCATATGAACTGTGGAGAGGTACAACTGGAAAGATGCACCTCTGTTCTATCACCCTCATCCTGTCTGAGCCCACTGTGGTCCAACTGCTCCTCTTTCTTGGCAATCTCTGAGGCAGTGGCAGTGGCCCTGGTGGTCCCTGAGTGGGACATGAGGTCCCCTGAATCCTGGCCAACTCAGCGTGGAGATGAGCACCCTCATTCTTCAGCCCAAAGAGGTTCCTGCAGATGGGATAACACTGCATTCTCCAGACCATCTCCTTGAAGACTGCTGCTCCACAGCCACTGCACTGCACCACTCCCATCATTTCTTATTTGTGGCCTCTTAACTGTTGCTTTGTATACTTACTCTTTCCTCTCTCGGTTTATTATTATTATTTTTTTTTATATATACATATTTTTTTTTCTACCTACATTCCTACTGCCTCCATGCCCTCAAAGCTCCTGATCTTCCTGCCTGGAACAGGAAGTTCCTATATTCCTCAGCAGTCTCCTTCTTACTTGCTCAAAGTCAGACCTCCAGCAGCAAGGCAGGGATGGAGAGCTGCTCTTTTCCTTCTAAGATGGTGAGTTCTGTATGCCTCTGTGATCACTCCCTTCCTGCTCCCGAACAGGAAGTTCCTGTTATCAGTCAAATCCTGTGTCTATAAAAGTAGAACAGGCTAAGGGGGTGGAGGGGAGGGGAGGGGAGGGAAGAAGGGCAATATAGTCCCAGTAGAGTAGTATAGTTCTAACAGCACCTCCTTCCTCATGCTGTTCCCTGCCACAAGCTGTCTAGGGCAGTTTTTTAAATCCAAATCACCTGGCTTCGTTCGGCCTAAGCCACTCCCCCTAATTCACAGTTTCCTTCTACACCTAGCTAACTGCACAGATAACAATTCACTTCACCCAACTCAGACAAACACACTAACTCCTTTTTTGTTTTTGTTTTTACCCTAAATTGAAGGTCTCAGTAGTAGACTTCTAGTTCTTTAGTCCCAGTAGAGTAGTAAAGTTTTAACAGCACCTCCTTCCTCTTGCACTTGCTGTTCTCTGGCACATGTGCAAGACAGAAATCAACCTTAAATCACCATAACTCTAAATGTAGATTCAACTATAGAGAATGAGGAAGAGATTTCTCCAAGTAAATCAAGTGGAAATAGTATTTTTTTTTTTAGAAAAAAACAGCCTCTAGACAACAATGAAAAACAAACAAAATAACTACTATAAGAAAAAGAGGGAAGGGGGGGCAAGAGTTGCAAAGGATGAAAGGGAGATCAATTATGAAGGTCAGCTTGAACAAATAGAAGATATTCTCATGACGAATATTTCTCCTGTACAACTAACCTCCCCATAGTATCCTTTTTTCAATCACAATTTTTGTCCAGGAAAGACATTAAGCCAAAGCTTGTTTTCAGGTGCTTCATGGGAGCACATGGAAGTTAAATAGCTTGCTTATGGTCACACAGTATGCAAGTGATGGTTGTGGGATTTAAATCCAGTTCACCAGGTTTGCAGTTCAATGCTCTTGAGCACTATGCTATACTTCCTCCCATCTCTTGATTAAGGGAATTATTTTGTACCTGCCCCAAAGATATGTGATTTTGATATAGCTGTTGACCTGTTTAAGTTTTTTGGAAAGTAAGATTACAGAATTTATTTGCCAATAAGGAGATGGGAGGCATTATTAATCAAGATGTTTTAAGTATTCAGTAGGACCATGAGCTAGAGATGCAGGATACAGAGAATCTTGATGTTTTGATGGAACATTTATAAGAATAACAGTTACAATTTAAAGAAGTAGACCTTGAAGGACTGCTTGTTGATCAGGAAGATACCCGACTACAGATGGAGACATGTAGGATGAGCGTAAGAAAAGATTCAAACCACTTTCAACATTCTGCCCCACCATTTAGAATAGCCAGATAGCAGCTTTTGAAATGTGTGAATGACATCAAGATGAAGAGATTTAAAAAAATGTAAATAACAACAATACCAGTGTTAATAAACATAATTTTACAAGGGGAGAAATAGATCCAATGAGAACTCAATAAGAGATGACAGGGGTTCTAACAAAATCTGCCAATAAAGCTGGAAATACTGTATTAATGGATGAAAATATGTATGTTAACATGGTGAAAAAGTTACAAAATGATGAGCTGGGCTATGGGAAACTACAGTACTTGTTAACACTTTAAAGTTTTTCTTTTTAATCTGAATTACTGGAGCTTCTGGAGGGGGTAGGGCATGCTGGGACATTAATCAGCAACAGTTCACATTTCTTTGTACACCTCATCCAATGGTCCCAGTCTTTTATGCACTGCCCAAGGTGCACATAAATTTGCAACATCCACCAGGTTAGCTGATTGTCTCTGAGGTGGAATCCATAACAGAATATTTTCCTAGGTTTATACATTTTTTCTTCAATAAGAGGTATTAAAAGTGACTTGTATATAGTACAGAGTATAAATGTACCTGATGGTACCACGCATCTACTCCCCCACTAAACAGTGGTATCATATAGATCCACCCATCTGCCCATTTCTGTCCAGCAATGATTTGAAAATGTTGATGTTTTCACCTCCACCACCTCCTGTGGCAAACTATTCCACAGTCACAGCACTTTACATGTGAAGGAAACACCTTGTTTACAATAGAGTGACATATTGCAGCCCTACTTCAGGGACACAGGTGACCAGCTGAGCAAACTAAGTGATTTAGTGTGGTAAGATGACTTCTACTGCTTTTCAGTTCATGTGGAGACACTATATTCTAGTGCTGTGCAGAATTTTCAAATTCTGGTGGAATGAAAATTCCACTGAAATTCAATCAAATTTTGCCAGAAATGGAATGGTGGAATTCCACAATACAAAATAATTCTGGAATGATTTTCCACAGAAAATATTTTGTTTTTTTGGAATATTATTCTGCAAATCTCAATATTTTCTGCAGAAATAGTTGCAGAATAATTTTCTATGGAAAAATGCTGTTCCACAGAATATTATTCTGAGGATCATAGTAGGTGGAATTCCACAGAAGAGATCAGCAAAATTCTGGCAGAAATTCCACCTGCAGGTTGATCATTCTACACTAATTTCACCAGTGGAATTCCTCATTCTGCACAGCACTATTATATTCTTCAATAGACCATGAGAGGGACCTGTTGGCCAGTAGATATTTTCTGGAAAAGAGTAATATGGCAGCGTTAGTAACATTTTTGCTGTCAGCCGTGTTTTATTTTATATTACAGCATACTGCCTTTAAATTTTTAGGGCAGCAGTACTTGCAAATTCACAGTACTGTGATGTGGACATGCATGGCCCCATTGTATACAAGTCTTTTCATGGCTCTTTATGAGCTTAAGACTATATAGTACTGGATTTGCACAAGCAGAGAAGTCATTTTGTGGCATAGATAAATAGACAATATTGTGGAATCAAGCAGAGCTGCTATGATACCGGGAAGCAGAGCTTGCTCTTTATATTTTTTGGGCTCATTTGGTTTATTAACAGGTATGCCACCGTTCTTAGCACTGTACATTGATTGCATTTCACATTTTTGTTTTTTTGCTGAAACTTGAAGTCCTTTTACTCTACAGAGCTATTTCTCTTTGTTGCTTCTTATGCCTCCCCCTCAGAAAGATCCAAAACAATGAGGCACATGGCTGGACTGGCCAGAGGAGAGATGGTGTGGAAGAGCAGTGTGGTGGCTTACATGTTAACAGAGGATTCTTGGAGTAGTTGTGGAGCACTATTTAGATAAATATCTATGTGGACCTTGCAGACTTTGCTAACTGTATGATTGGATATACCTGAGACCTAAAGATCTTGGGTAGCTGGAGCCAAGGGTTTAGCTACTGAGGGAGAAGTAGCAGCAGTGGCTGCAGGTGGTCTGCTAAGTGGACTGCCAGCTTGAATTGTGATGAAGATTGCATCAGGAAAGAGAGTGAATCAGCTAACATCATCGCAAGCTCCTAATAAATAGTTATTGTTAGAAACTATACAAAGCTCCTACTGAGGAGTTCTTGTTATAAACTATACAAATTATTAAAGAAAAGAGTGAGACTATAACACTCCATTTTCTGCTTAGTCCTACTTCCAGTACAGCTATAACTGAATATACTAGCACTCCACAAAAAATAAATATTTATTTGTCTGTCTGTATGAATTTTTTATATTGAAAACATTTTTTGCATGGGGCATTTGAGGTTTGGAGCTGGATGTTACTGTATGAGAGTGGTGTGGAACTCTGCAACTATGTGGAATTCTTAAAATTCTATTTGCATTAATCTAGCATTCTTATATATGAAGTTGCTATCAGTTTCTTATTTCTGACATAGCATGTATTGGAATATTCACATTTTATCTTAGTATACATTTTTACTAGTTTATTAGTTTTTTTTTTTTTAAAGTAATTTTGGAGGGATTAGGAAGAGAATGAGTGACTCTAATTAATTAATTGAGGCCATTAAATTTGGATGTCAGTCCAGGAATTGTCCTGCTAAATTTTTTTTTTTTTGTTCTTATTGGTGTACTTGGCTTCTGATGCTGAGTTCAGTGTACTGTACTGCATGCTTCTTATATATTCAGTACAGTTATTAGTGCTGTTTAGGATTATAGTACTGAAAACAGCTGTGGTACCACAGAGCCATGTGTGTTTCTCATGTCCTGCATGTAGAAGTAGGTATTTAAGAGCACCCTTTGGGTATAGTATTGTGGCAGTTGTGGGTCAAGTGGTTTGATAATGTAACAGGTCTCCTAAGACTGTGATGTTTGGAATTTGAAGAAAGGGTTGTATGAATCTTTGGTAAGTGCTTCCCAAGTTTTGTGAATGTTCTTAGGAAAACTAGACATTTAGAAGGAGATACTCAGCTTGATTCTTGTGTACCTTTGCTGAGCTATCCCTTGAGCTAGAGTTACCTTGTTTCATCTGTTTTCAGGTAGCAAGGCTGGGATTTGAGTTTAGATTTATAACTTTATGATGATCACAGCTGTGCAATAAAGACTTGTGGAACTGGTTTTTGGTAATACTGAATATTGCTTTGAAGCCTTTTAGAGCACTATATTTTGACAATATTTATTTGACAGCAATAAGTAAGTCTATACATTTTTCTTAAGTTTTATCCAATTAGGAGTCCTTTTTTATGTATTTATTTATTGTTTGTACTGCAAAATGTAATGTCTTGGCTGATTCACTGGGGAGAGACTCTTGAGTTTGTTATTAGTTCAGTAAAAAATTGCCATTTGCTTTTTGTGTTTTATTTTTGTTGTGTTTCCTTCTTTCAGTGGTTGGAGTCACAGGTATCACCTCTGAACACATTCTTCTTGATCCAGGAGCATTAGTGATTGGTTCTGTATTTCCTATTGTAAATGTCTGAGCATCCTGTGTATCTGTATCAAGAACCACTTCAGTACTTATGATTAAATTTTCTGAGACTGTCCTGAATCTGAAGGAATGATCTACACATATTTTATAGCATAATATATATTTTTTTGTAAATCAATATATTTTGTAATGTGGTAAGTAGTGGGTCTTGTTTGTAAATGCTTGAAGTCTGTGAAATAAAATCCTGGACCTCATGGCCATTATGGCAGAGGCTGACCAGAACACTGTCACCATTACTGAGTCAAGGTGCAATGAGAACCATGACTGAGATATACCCATACCAGGCTAGACTCTGCTGAGGAAGGACATGGTAGGTATGATAGTGGGAGGAGTTGACCTTTATGTGAGGGATAGCATAAAAGCAACTGAGATACAGGGAATACAGGGAGAGGTGGAGGTACTGTGTGGGTTACTACAGAGAAGAGGAATGGAACCATTAGTCACACTGGCATGATCCACAGACCTCCAGCACAAGGTGATATGGATAGGATTCTGGTGGATGCATCCAAAAGATGGCAAATAAGGAGGAGGAGTTGCTGGTGGGGGACTTAAATCTGTCAGATATAGAGTATAGCATCCCAGCTGCAGCTTCAGATAGGAGCAGGGACATTCTGGACTCCCTACGGGGGCATTCCTCAAGCAACTAGTAAGTGAGCCCAATCATTAGGGAGCAATAATGGACCTTATACTCACCAGTGGGGACAGTGTGTTGTGCATGTCATTGTGGGTGACCACCTGTGGACCAGTGACCACCATACAGTGTAGATCAATTAAAATACTATGGCACATGGGATCAGCGCTGTGCAACATGAGTTTGTGGAGTTAAGGAGGGGCCTTAGACAAGTAGCATGCACAGTAACTTTCTCGGAAGTGCTACCTTTCTATGGCAGGGATGATGCTAGGGTACTCCACACCATGGGATTCAATGAATGGTTGAAAAACTGGTGCAGAGCTCAGGGATTTGGCTTCATTGGGGACTGGGGCTCCACCTGGAGGGATGCAGGCCTATACTGGAGTGATGGTCTGCATCTACCCAGGAGGGGAACCAGGATCCTAGGTGATAGGTTTAAATGCTTCATTGGCAAGCATTTAAACTACCCAAGGGGGGAGGCACGGAAAAGGAGAAGGGAAATCCTATCCCCCCCAAAAAAATCAGGGTAGTTAGTGAGGTAAATACCAAGATAGAGAAGTCGATAGGGAGAAGGGCAGGGGTAAATGGAGAAAAAGACAATGGCAGTAAGGACAAGGATGGGGGATAAAGAAGTAAAGCCATAAAAAATGGAGGGTAATGACTACCAATGCCCATAGTCTAGGTAAAAAGCTCCCAGAAATGGTGGCCTTGATGGAAGAGGGATGCCTGGCCATCATGGCAGTCACAGAAACATGGTACACAGAGAACCATGACTGGGATGCCAAAATACCAGGGTACACAATCTACAGGAGGGACAGTGAAGGAAGAAGAGGAGGAGGAGTAGCTCTCTAAGTAAGGGAAGGGAAAAAAGCAAAAGAACTAATGGGTAAACAGGGAGGAGAGGAGGTGCTGTTGGTTGCCCTGGAGACTGGAAATGGCTCCACAATCTGCACAGGGGTTGTACACAGTCCCCCGTCTCAAGGGGAAGAAATGGACAAGAAAATGATAGAAGGCATCTTTGGGATGGCAGTGAAAGGGGAGATATTGCTGATGGAGGACCTGAATATGCCAGATGTTAATTGGAGCACCTTTGCTGCAGCCACATCCAAGAGCAGGGCCATTCTCGATGCCATATAGTGGGCATGCTTCAGACAGCTAATGTTGGAACCCAGTCAGGAGGGAGCAATCTTAGACCTGGTACTCTCAAATGGGGATGGAGAGAGGATCTCTGATCTTGAAGTGGGTAGCAATCTGGGAACTAACGACCACCTAACAGTGTGGTTCATGATAAACTTAGCTGTAGAGTCAAGCCACACAACAGTGAAGGTATTGGACTTCAGGATGGCTGATTTTGCCAGAATGGGAGAGTGACTCAGAAAAGCACTAGCAAACAGACAAGAAGGTAGGGTGGAGCAACAATGGGGAAACATTAAAACCACAATCACAAAGGCAACAAGCCTTTGTGTGAAGCAAATAAACAAATCAAAATGAAAGAAGAAACCTCTATGGTTCTCTAAAGTAGTACCAGGGAAGGTAAGGGAGAAAGAGATAGCATTCAGGAAGTATAAGGAAACACAGAAAGAGCAGGACAGAGAACTTTACCAATTAAAGAAGAAGGAAGTGGGGAAGGCAGTCAGAATAGCAAAGGCCCAAACTGAGGAAAAAATAGCCAACTCGGTTAAGAAGGGGGATAAAACCTCTTATAGCTATATTAGGGAGCAAAGAAAGACTAAGGTGGGGATACTGAGGCTGAATAAAGAGGAAGGTGGTTGGGCAGAGAGTGACAGTGAAAAAGCAGGGATACTGAATGAATACTTCAGTACAGTATTCACAATGGGAAAGCAGGGGAAAATACCTAATCCAGTCAATAGAAGCACTCTGGATAAGGGGGTTGATATTAGTCCTTTCACAGAAGAAAGGGTTCTGAAAGAACTCTTAAAACTGAAGGTGGATAAAGCAATGTGGCCTGATGAGATTCATCCCAGAATTCTAAAAGAACTAAGGGAAGAACTAGTAACACCACTGACTACCCTTTTTAATAAATAATGGGAGGATGGTATGGTAGCTGAGGACTGGAGGAGGGCAGGTGTGATTCCCCTTCAGAAAAGTGGGAGCAAGACAGAGGCAAGAAACTACAGACCTGTCAGTTTGACTTCAGTGGTAGGGAAGATGATGGAATCACTGCTGAAGGAAAGAACTGTTGAGTACCTAAAGGCCAGTGGGGCACAGGACCCAAGGCAGCATGGATTCACAGCAGGAAGGCTATGTCAGACAAATCTAATTGATTTCTTTGACTGGGTGACCAAAGTAGTAGACCAGGGAGGGGCTGTGGACATGGCCTACCTAGACTTTAGCAAGGCATTTGACACAGTCCCACACAAAAGACTAATAAACAAATTAGCCAGCCTGGGAGTGGGTCCCATAGTGGTAGCCTGGGTAAAACACTGGCTGGACAACAGGACACAGCGGGTAATTGTAAATGGATTCCACAGTGAAGAAAGGAGGGTACTAGTGGGGTACCACATGGTTCAGTACTGAGCTGGTCCTTTTGATGTCTTATAAGTGACATTACAGAAAGACTAGAAGGGAAAGTATGTCACTTTGCAGATGACACAAAGATCTGCAACAGAGTTGATACAGAAGGTGGGGTGGAAAGGATGAAAAGGGAATTGACAAGGTTGGAGGAATGGTCAAATGTATGGCAGCTTAGATTCAATGCAAAGAAGTGCAACGTAATGCACCTGGGAACCAAAAACCCAGGGCAAGAGTACAGAATGGTCAGTGAGATACTGAAAACAACAAAAATGGAAAAGGACCTGGGGGGTAGTCATATCAGATGACCTAAAGGTGGGCCTGCAATGTGAGAAGGTAGTAAGGAGGGATGGGGGAATACTGGGATGCTTTGGGAAAGGCATCACCAGTAGAAAACAGGAAGTTGTTGGCCCCCTGTTCAGACAGTTGGTAAGACCATGTCTGGAGTACTGTGTACAGTTCTGGAGACCCCATCTCTGCAAAGACATAGACAGGGTGGAGGCTGTCCAGAGGAGGGCAACCAAAATGGTGCAAGGTCAGCACCAGAAGACATATGAAGAAAGACTAAAGGAGCTTAAGATGTATAGCCTCAAGGAAAGGAGGTAGAGGGGACATGATAGAAACTTTCAAATACCTCAAGGGAATCAACAAAGTCCAAGAGGGTAGCATCTTTCAGAAAAAGAGATGTGCAAGAACAGGGGGCACAATATGAAGATAGAGGGAATGGCTCAGAGATAATGTGAGGAAGTATTTCTTCAAAAGAGGGCTGTCGATGCATGGAACAGCCTTCCTGAGGAGATCTGAGGTCAAAACTATGGGGATTTCAAGAATGCATGGGACAGACATAACGCAGTTCTAGTGGGGGGTAGGAGGAAAAAGGCTGTTGGTTAACTAGGATCTGCAGCTTATCCATTAGGTAGGGAAATGGGCAGACTAGGTGGGCCATGCGGTCCTTATCTGCCATCAAATTCTATGTTTCTATGTAATTGAACCACTCAAGGGCAAGGGTCCTGGACTTCAGGAAGGCTAACTTTGCAAAGATGGGGGAATGCCTCAGGGATGCCCTGGCAAGGGGGACTTTGGTGGAGTGGGGTAACAGTGGGTAAAACTAAAGTTGGCCATAGTGAAGACAACAAATTTCTGCATAACGTAAGCAAGCAAAAACAAGAGGAAAAAGAGACCTCTATAATTCTCAAAAGAGGTGGCCAGGAAGTTAAGGGCAAAAATGTTGGCATTCAGGAGGTACAGGGAAACTCAGGGGGAGGAATATAGGGAGGTGTATCATGAGAAAAAAGAGGGAGACAGGGAAGCAGTCAGAGACACAAAGGCACAAATGGAGGAGAAAATAACCCAGGCACTAATGAAAGGGGACAAGACATTTTCAGGTATGTAAGCAAAACAAGAAAGACCATGGGAGGGATTGTAAGGCTAAGGAGGGAACGGGGGAGTGTGTGGAGGTGCATCAAGAAAAATTAGACATCCTGAACAAATACTTTTTGTTCAGTATTCACAGAGGAAGGGGAAGGTGAGGGACCACAGACAGGTGACAGGAGCATCAAAGAAAGGATGGTGGACACTAGTACATTTACATATGAGAGATGTGGTGTACCTAGACTTCAGCAAGACCTTTGACACTGTTCCCCACAGGAGACTTCCTAACAAACTAGAACATACAGGAGTAGAAACTGGCTGCAGAATAGGACCCAGAGAGTTTCGGTCAACAGGGCATTATCAAGGGAGGGACGTGTGACCAGTGGCATACCACAGGGATTGGTGCTGGGTCCAGTCCTCTTCAACATATTCATCAGTGACATCACTGATGAACTGGAGTGGAAGGTTTGCCTCTTCACAGACTATACAAAGCTCTGCAACAGGGTGGATACACTAGAAGGGGCATTAGTATGGAAGCTGACCTAAGAAGACTGAAATAAAGGTCCAGAAATTGGCAGTTAAAATTTAACACCAAGAAGTGTAAGGTAATGCACCTGCAGAAGTAGAACCCAGGAAAAAGGTACGTACTAGAAGAACATCAATTAATGGAGACAGAGATGGAATGGGATCTGAGTGTGATCATTACCAACAACTTAAAGGTAGAGGAACAATGTCAAAAAGCAGCGCTGAAGGCAAGTGGTATCCTGAGATACATCGGAAGGGGTGTTATGAGCAGAAAGTAGGAAGTCATCATGTCCATTTACAGATCCTTGGTGAGGCCACACCTCGAATACTGTGTCCACTTCTGGAGGCCTCACCTAAAAAAAGGACATCTACCATCTGAAGACGGTGCAAAGAAGGGCCACAAAGATGGTGCAGGGGCTGCATTATGAGCCATATGAGACAAGACTCAAAGAATTGAATTTATTCTCTCTAGAACAGAGAAGAAACGGGGGGGGTATGATAGAGACATTTAAGTATGTCAAAGGAGTTAACACAACTCAGAAGGAAAACCTCTTCCAGGAAAACAGGGTGGCATGTGCCAGAGGGCACAACTTGCGTCTGGTGGGAGGTAAGTTTCAAAGGAACTCTAGAAAGTAATTTTTCAACAAGACAGTGATAGACCCATGGAACATCCTGCTACTAGAAATGGTGGCATCAAAGACAGTAAGGGAATTCAAACTCACATGGGATAGGCAATGTGGGCAACTTAGGAGAAAAATAAAATTGGGGGCTAGCCACCTTGGGCAGACTAGATGGACCATATGGTCCCCATCTGCTGTCACATTTCTTATGTTCTTATGTAGAGAGTCCTGAAGGAACTCGCAAATCATGGACAAGGCAATGTGGCCACATGGGATACATCCAAGGATATTGAAGGAGTTCAGAGAGGTGCTAGCTGCATCTCTGATAGTCATGTTCAACCACTCACTGGAGATGGGGGTGGTTCCAGAGGACTGGAGGAGAGCAGATGTAGTCCTACTTATCAAAAGTTGTAGCAGGGAGGGTGCTAGCAATTACAGGCCAGTCAACCTGACTTCAGTGGTGGAGAAATTAATAGAATTTCTACTGAAGGAAAGACCTGTGGAATATCTTGAATCCAGTGCATATCAGGGAGAAAAGGAGCTATAAAGAACAGATGGTAATGATTAAGAAGGATGGGCAAGGGCTAGAGAAGGGGGAGAAAGTGCAGAAGCACTCAATGACTACTTCTGCTTAATATTTATGAAAGAGAGAGGGAGAGTGCTACCTAAGGGGGGTGTGGGGCAGTAAAGGCTGAGGAGGCAGTAACAGATGGGGTGATCACAGAAGATTGAGTGCTGGAGGGCTTGAGAGCACTGAGGGTGGACAAGGCACCAGGGCCTGATGACATTTACTCCAGGGTACTGAAGGAGCTGCAGTAGAAGAAATCCTGGTAGGTCCCTTGGCAGGCCTATTCAATGCCTCACTGAATTTGGGATGCATACCCAAGGATCAGAGATTGGTTCACATGGTTCTCCTGCATAACAGTGGCCCAAAAGATGAACCAGGGAGCTATAGACCGGTGAGCCTCACATGCATCCATTGTGGGGAAGGTAATGGAAATGATCCTGAAGAAGAGGTTGGTGTCCGTGCTGGAGTTCATTGAGCTGTAGGACAGTAGACAGCATGGCATTGTCACAGGCAGATCCTGACAAACCAACCTGGTATATTAGTATGACTGGGTAACTAGGCAGATGGACAAGGGCCATGCAGTGCACGTCCTGTACCTGGACTTTAGCAAGGCATTCGATTCGATGCCATATGGGAGACTTGGAATAAAACTTGGAGGCACAGGGGCGGGAGCAAAAATGGTGGGATGGGTGACAGACAGGCTGCAGGGAAGGCAGCAGAGGGTGATGGTGGAAGGGGAGCTATCGTCCCCAAGGACAGTAATGTGTGGGGTTCCATAGGGCTCGGTGCTGGGACCAGTGTTATTTGGGATATTTATTGCAGACATTTCTATCGACATCATGAGCAGGATCAGTCTGTTTGCTGATGACACCAAGATAGGTGTAGTGGTGGATGACACAGAGGGGTGGCAGAGTTTGCAGAAAGATCTGAAAAAACTGTAGACCTGGTTGGACACTTGGCAGCTGGGGTTCAATGCCAAAAGGGTAAGGTACTGCATTTTGGGGCAAACAATCCAAGGAAAAACTGCCAACTGGGGGAGTGCAGCTGGTGGAGACTGAGGAGGAGAAGGATCTGGAGGTGGTCATCATGGGATCAATGAACAACTCAGCACAGTGTAGGAACGCAGCAGTAAGGGTCTACAAAATGCTGGTTTGCATTGCAAGGGGAATAACGTCCAGGAGGGGGGAGATGATTCTGCAGCTGTATAGCTTATTAGTTAGACCTCTTCTCGAATACTGCATGCAATACTGGTGCCCGTACCTGAAAAGGGACATTAAATTACTGGAAGGGGTGCAGTGCAGAGCAACTAAAATGATCCAGGGACTGGGGGACTTATCATGTGACATTAGGCTAAAGGAGTTGAACATGTACTCGCTGGAGGAGAGAAGGGACAGAGGGGATATGATCGAGACATTCAAGTACATGAGAGGGATAAACAAGACTGGTACAGAGGGGCTATTCAGGGTAAGGGTGGGAAGGGACACTGGAAGCTATGACATGAGACTGGAGGGGGGGAGGTTCAGGAGGGAAATGAGGAGACACCTTTTTACAGAGAGGGTGCTGGCAGGGTGTAATACTTTACCAGCATAGGTGGTGGTGGTCTGTAAAACAGTGGGCTGCTTCTAAAGGGGCTGAGTCAAGGCAAGAGGGAGGATAAAGGGAGTGTGAGGCAGGAGGGGCAGCTGCAGAATAGAACTGCTAGCTACAAAATCAAGCAGACTCGATAGAACAAATGGCCTTTTTCCTGCTGGAGAATTTCATATTTTTGTATGCTCGGCTTACAGGTTCCAATGCAGTATGGATTCACAGTGGGGCGGTCATGTCATGTCATGTCTGATAGATTTCTTTGGGTGACTTGGGAATTAGATCAGGGTGGAGCAATGGATGTGACCTACCTAGATTTCAGTAAGGCCTTCAACACCATTCAACATAGAAGATTCGTAAACAAGCTGGGCAGCCTGGGAGTGGGTCCAAAAGTGATAAACTGGGTAAAAAATTGATTGAGGATAAGTGACAGAGGCTGGTTGTAAATGAAGTTCACTTCAAGGAAGGGAGGGTGACCAGTGGAGTATCTCAAGGATCAGTACTGGTACCAGTCCTCTATTATGTCTTTATTATTGACATTGCAGAGGGGTAGAAGGAAAGGTATGCCTTTTTGCAGATGACACAATGATCTGCAATAGGGTAGACACTCCCAGGGTGGGGGAGAATGAATAGAGATCTGAGAGAGCTTGATAAGTGAGCTAGAGTATTGCAACTAGGTTTCAATGTGAAGACATGCAAAATCATGCACTTGGGACACAGAAACCCAGAGGCAGAGTGCAAGACAGGGAGAGTGGTACTGACAACCACCAAACAGGAAAGAAACCTGGAGGGGGGGGTAATTATATCTGATGCCCTAAATGTAGCCAAACAATGCGACAAGGCAGTGGAGCAAGCTAGTGGGTTGCTAGAATGCATAGGGAGGGGTATCACCAGTAGAAAGAGTGAGGTGGTGATACCACTGTATAAATTGTTGGTGAGATCCCACCTAGAGTACTCTGTCCAGTTCTGGAGACCATATCTCAGGAAGGATATAGACAGAGTAGAGGCGGTCCAAAGGAGGGCAACTAAAATGGTGCAGGGTCTGCGTCAAACGCCCTATTAGTAAAGACTAAAGAACCTCAATATGTACACCCATGAGGAAAGGAGGGAGAGTGGGGATATGATATGGACTTTCAAATACATCACCAATATAAATAGGGTACAAGAGGGAAGCATTTTTCAGTAAAAAAGGTATTCAAGAACAAGTGACGGGGGGGTGTGGCTTGGCTCCAAGCAATATGGCAGCTTAGATTTTGAGCTCCTTTATAACCCTTACATCCAGCATCATTCTACTGCATCTAAAACAATTTCATAACGACTCTGAGGTAAACAGCAGAAGAATTATATCTCTGCTACCTGATCGATATTTTTCTTTGCTGCTTTGGATCGCTCTTTCCATCTACAACTTGAAGTTTTGCAGTGGAAGTACGACAGCTGTTAAATAGCTATGGCCTACTCCAGTATACAAAAAGATCCTTTAAAAAATATAGAAGATATGTTTAATAAATTATCGTTGGACATGCAAGATCTAAAATCTGCAACACAATTAAACACCCAGACCATGGAGGCTATCAATACAAGGCTAGCCTTTACGGAGAACAAAGCACGTCTTAATGAAGAGGCAATACAAGAGCTTAAATCTACAGTCAGATCTCAAGACCGCACCATTAAAGAACTGCAATCTCGAATCGATGATCTAGAAAATAGAAATCGCAGAAATAACCTTTGTATTTTTGGATTTCCAGAAGATATTGAAACAGGAAACACTACAGTATTTCTTCAAAGAGTGCTGCCGCAAATCCTCGGTCTTCAGACAGAAACTGATTTTACTATCGAGCGATCCCACAGATCACTAGGCCCAAAACCTCCTGTAGATCACCGACCTAGACCAATCATTGCCAAATTTTTAAATTACGCCACTATTGAAACCATTATGCGCGTAGAGCAAAAGAAATCGGTCAGCTCTCTTGGCAAGGATTTAATATTTACATTTACCGGGATTTCTCTAAGGAGGTATCAGCTAAACGCAAAGCCTATACTTCTGCCAGACGCATTATGCATCAGATGGGTCTCCGATTTTCCCTTCGATATCCCGCTACTATGCGAGTCTATCTTGGCAATTCCTTTCAGGATTTCGGCAACCCCGAATCCCTTACAGCCTTTCTTCAAGATCATTCAGCCAATGCCCATAAGTTTTCCGAATCAGATCGAGTGCAGCGTGCTAGCGACTTTCATAGCACTACCAGTTCTGTTTCTGATAAAATTGCTGTATGTTCTATTTCCGCCTGCGATATACCTAACTTTTCCAAGCCTTCTCTACCTGATCCTTCTTCCAGTATCTATTTACCCCTCTGCTATTCATGATGATCCTCTCTCCAAGCCAATTCAATTTTCTAACTCTACGGATGACAGTACCTTTCAAGATAAAGCCTGCACTATCTCTGAAGTTGTTCTGTCTAACAGATACTTGCCTCTTCAAGATTTATCTACCTCGAGCGACTTCGCTGATAGAGATCCCGCTGGTCAGTCAGAAATGGTACAGGACCGTGAATTAGAAGGCACCTCTTGGTCCTGTAGCGTGGGCAATTCTCCTACTAAAAATTCTGAACCTCCAAAAAAAAGACATCGAGGGAAGAACAGGCAAAAAGGTGATACACCTCGCAAATATTAATATCTATGTCTTACCATGTTACTGCGTGATTATTGATCTCGAGATCTAATTGTAATTGCTCTCCGGTCGTTGTGGCCATTTACAATTATAATTCTAACTGCTGCACACCATGATTATGTATCATCAGCAATATTAATCCTACTTTGATATAACTTGAGTATGTATTAGCTGTTTATGTAAATGAACACCTATTCTTACTTTTTTTTTTGTTAATTTTACCTCCTTACTTCCCTTCCCCTTTTTAAGGTAGCATTTAATTTCTTTGCTGTATTGATATTATTTAAGTTAATTTATTACCAGTGATGCTGGATTCATGATGGTGTTAGTATTACTACAGATTTAACTAAACAAGGTTAAAAAACTTAGTTACTATATTCTATTGTTGGGCTTTGCACTTATCTAATAATTTGTTTAATTTTATTTTTCTTCTATCCTTTTTCCCTTCTTTTTCATATATATTTTTTTTTCTGTATATAATTTAGCCCATTGAATTTATTCAACTTCTTACTGTTTAGCTACGTCCTAGAGGACTGAGAAGGGGTCTTGGTCTTTAAGATAATCTAATTTCTTTCTTTCTTCTCTTTCTCTTCCTTTTCTTTCCCTTTCCTTCTATTGACCGACCCTTTCTTCTCAGTTCATCGTAGGTGATTTCTATCTGTTCTTGTTATTATACAACTGTTATATATTGTAAGTTTACTATTGATCTATTAGAAGTGAGCTGCAAAAAATATAAGTCACAGGAATTTATCTTTTTTCTTTATATAATCTTTACTTATAGCTCTGCCAGTAAGCTATTGGTCTGTCACATGTACTGTTCATTGATACCTATATCTTTACTCAACTATTCTGGTGAGTTTGAACCCCCTGACATTCTTCCCACTTTATCTTTCACTAATATACTTATAGATGACAGCTAATATATCACTGTGTTCATGGAATGTCAGGGGACTCAATACACCAATCAAACAAACAAGTATTGAACCATCTCAAAAGCACAAAATTCAAATTGCTTTATTACAAGAAACTAAACTGTTAGATGTAGATAATTCTAGATTAAAATGTCATTGGGTAGGTCAAGTATTCTCGGCCTCTGCCACATCTAAAAAGAGGCGTTGCCATCTTAATTCATAAGAATCTGAAATGGACCTACTACCATCTTAAAAGATTCAGATGGTAGATGGCTTTTAGTCACATTTGACACTCCTCTGGGTCATATTACTATAGTTAATATTTATGCCCCTAACTCCGAGATGCTCCTCCTTTTTTCACAACCTCCTACATACTTTAATCTCAGCAAATCTCGTGAACTCCTCCTTATTGATTGGTGGAGATTTTAATCTCACTTTGGATAAATATATGGACCGGAGTAATAATTCTCCAGACAGTCATCCTCATAGCTTGGAAAATGTTTCACAAATAATGCAAGATCTCAGTTTAACTGATATTTGGAGAACTCTCCATCCTAGAGACAGAGATTATACTTTCTACTCTTCTCGGCACCAAACCTATAGTAGAATTGACTACTTGCTTACATCCCCTTCCATTACTGCTAATACTATAGACTCTAAAATCTTACCATTAATTATATCCGACCATGCTTCCGTTAAACTTTTGTTCAATTGGGGCTCCTCTCCCACTAAAACCCCCCTTTGGCGTTTAGATCCTCTTTTGCTAAAGGATCTGGAATTTCTGCCTTGGATTAATAAACAAGTAAATGAATATATGACATTTAATGATCCTAAAGATACATCTATGAGTATCACGTGGGAAGCACTTAAAGCCACATTACGTGGTAAGATAATTGGATTTTCGACACACAGAAGAAAGCTCAGGGAACAACAAATTCATAACCTTGAAAAATTACTTAAACAAAAGCAAACCATATATTCAAACTGCATCAATCCTGACCCCTCTTCACCTCTTCATTATGAAATCTTACAACTTCGTATGCAAATTAACGAACTTATCTCTAGGAAAGCAGAGTTAGCATTATTAAAAATAAAGCAAAAATTTTGGGAAGGAGGGGAAAAAGGCAGCAAAATTCTTGCTTACAGATATAGAATGCAACAAGCTGAATGTCATATTGCTGCATTACAAGATCACTCAGGGAAAATTTGTACTAGTGATAGTTCTATTAACAATATAATGATATCTTTTTATAAAAATCTTTACTCCTCTCCTCCCTTTATTGCTAACCCTAATGATATCTCTTCATTTTTGGATGAGCTTGTTTTTCCCCATCTTTCAGAAGAAGTTATACATACTTTAGAAGCGCCTTTCACCACAGACAAAGTAAAAAATGCTATTCTTTCTCTCAAATCAGGTCGCTCCCCAGGTGATGATGGTTTCCCTGTTGACTTTTACAAAATTCTGGCTGAACAATTAGCTCCCTTGTTATGTAATGCTTATAAAGAATCTACACATATCGGACATTTACCCAAAACAATGACGGATGCTATTATTACAGTCATCCCAAAGAAAGACAAGGATATCACCAATCCGGCCAACTATCGCCCTATATCATTACTTAATACTGATGGAAAAATTTTTGCTAAAATTCTATCCAGTCATTTAGACCCTCATATATAGAATATAATTCATAGATCCCAAACTGGTTTTATTAAAGGGAGAATGGGCTCGGATCATTTACATTCTTTAATTAATCTAATACACAAAGCAAAATCTCTTTCCTCTCCAGCAGTTGCTGTTTCTATAGACTTCGGAAAAGCATTTGATTCATTAAGCTGGAATTTTCTCTATCAAGTGTTATCTCGATTTGGATTCCGGAATCTTTTGTTCCTGGATCCAACTTATTTATACTAAATCCACATGCACGTGCCTTACTAATTTCACGTTATCTCAATCTTTTGCATTAGAAAGAGGCACTAGCCAAGGCTGCCTCTACTCCTACTCTTTTATTCTTGCCCTTGAAACTTTTGCAATCTCCTCAAACTCAATAAAAACATCAAAGGTATTCCCATTGGTCATACCCGTTATACATCATTATCATATGCGGATGATATGCTTATTCTGTTAGAAAATTTCGAACTATCTCAACAACCTCTTTATAATCTACTTAAACGCTTTTCTTCTCTCTCAGTACTTAATGTCAATTACCAAAAAACTGAAATTCTTTCATTAAATGTTCATTGCTATCCTTTATCCAAAATTCATATTCAGTTTAGATGGGCCCCACAATATATCACTTTTCTCGGAATTAAGATTTCATCCGATTTGAATAAGATCTGGGACCTAAACATTTCACCATTATTAAATGACGTTAAAAATATCTTGAACAGATGGAAAAATCTCAGCCTTTCTTTTTCAGGTAAAATATCTGCAATCAAAATGAATATCACTCCAAAAATTCTATATTTATTTGCTTGTATTCCGCTTAAATTTCCCTCCCCCTTTTTGCAAAAAATTGATAAAATGATAGGCAACTTTCTGTGGGAAGGATGTATACCTAGATTTAGTCGCATTAAGTTAAGATCTCATTGGACTCGAGGTGGCTTCGGCTTACCTTGGTTCAACGCCTATTTCTGGGCATTCAGAGCTTCACAAACGATTAAATGGTTTGTTAAACCTAACCGCAATACTCCTCTCTGGTATGATATGGAGATATCAATATCTTCTGGATTAACCCCTAACTGCTTTATTTATTTCACTTCTGTACCCAGATCCAAACAAAATCCTGTTATTAATTTGTCCATATTTTATTGGTTTAAAATGCATAAATGGCTTAACATCGATCCTACTCCCATCAGATATACACCTATTTGGGGAAATCCTAAAATTACATTGGAGAATAAACCCATATATTGTAAATCTTGGGCTCAGAAAGGCATTATTTTCCTTAATGATATATTAATGGATAATAGTAACACTCTTGATTCCTTTTGCAATCTGCAGGCCAAATGGAACAGCCCTAATACAGAGCTCTGGAAATATTTACAGATCAGAACCTCTATCTCTTATGCCACTATGCAATTCAATAATCCTCAGAGAACTCATCCATACATTAACAAGTGGATTAATACTCCAAAAGGCCTAATCGGTACCATTTACAAATTAATCAGAGATAAGCTTCCCAACCAGTCTCTCTTGGCCAGAGATAAATGGAATCAGATACTCAATACTGATGTATCTGATTTTCAATGGAGCAAATGCTGGAAACTCTGTCATAATTTGTTTAAAGACGTACAGAGCAGATTAATTCAATTTAAAATTTTGCATCTATGGTATAACACCCCAGCTCATTTATATAATATTGGCTTATTACCCAATAATAACTGTTGGTGATGTAACACCCCAAAGGGTGATCTCTTACATTTATTATGGTCATGTAATTCTATTTTCAATTTATGGCAAACAGTTCATCACTTTGCTTCCAAGGTCATTGGTCGTCCTATTCCATTCAATCCCGAATTTTGTATACTTGGTATTATTGACTGTAACACAAGTTTAACAAAATACCAACACAAATGGCTTCAGATATTATTTATGCAAGTTAAGAGGCTGATCTTAATTCGTTGGAAATCTCAATTAATACCTACTCTGACAGATATTTTAAAACATCTCACTTGTATTTCTTCATTTGAGAGAATTTCTTATTTAATTACTGACAGACTCAACGAATACTATCTTTGCTGGCAGAGCTATCTAAATTTTCTTCAATCATAATTACAAACATATATTACAACTTCCTTTTTTTTTTGTTTTGTTTTGTTTATAAAGATGTAAACTATTGCAGCTCCTTCTTCTTCATTGTTTCAATTTGCAACCATCATAGTAAATCTACTACTTTGTTATTATCTTTTATTTAACTTGGTGTAGTACGGCTATTAGTATACACCTCAAATGGTAGTCAGTACAATTTTATGTATTACTTCTATCATGGTAATATATATGTTTCCATTATGTTATCTTTTTCTTATCATTACAAACTGTACTTTATAACTCATTATATGCAATCCATTCTGCTGTACTATGCTTTGTTTAAGTAATTTCAATAAAAAGATTAACTGTAAAAAAAAAAAGAACAAGTGACTATACTATGAAGCTGGGGGGGGAACTAAGGGGAAATGTGTGGAAGTACTTTATAATAGAAAGAGTGGTGGATGCCTGGAACAGTCTTCCAGAGGTGGTGGGGCAAAAACTGTAACAGGATTAAAGCATGCATGGTATAGGCATGAGGGAATCTTAGTGATTAGAAAAAAAAAGGGTAAAGCTGGAGATCAAGTAGGGTCTGTGGTATTACAGTAGGTAGGAAAAATAAGCAGATGAGGTGGGCCAAGCAGTTCTTATCTGCCTTAAAATTCTTTGTTTCTATTTTTATTTTTATTTTATGCTTGCATTTTATAACTTCACAAGCTATTTTAGGGCAATATTAATGCATACTTCAGCACATATCTGTGATATTTGTGATTTAGTAACACTATGGTCATCACAAGGGGACATATGAATGAGAAACTGGCCTTTACTACAGGATACTGAGATGGAAACTTTCCACAACACTAGTTCTTTAGATGGGAGTATAAGTGAAAAAAAAATTCTAAAGAACCTAACTGAAAAACCTTTAAAACCACTAAAGAAAAAAAGAATAAAAAGACTTCATTGTTACAGGACAGTATTTTTCAACCACACATTACTGATCATTTACTGAACATTTAATTAATAGTGTAAAATCAGCTATCACTGAGTTTCAAATACAAAATTCTTCGTATTCTTGTCAAAGTAAAATGTAGTCTAAACAATTAACTTCAACCCCAAGACTAAGTCACTTGGTGACTGGCCCTTTAAATCATAATATGAATCCAATCTTGGATAGCTTTCTGATTCCTTGCTTAAATCTCCTGTGCTGACTCCAGAGCTTGCTGCATCAGAATGCAGCCAATTGCCAAATGTTGACTTTTATGAGTCTCCAAAAAAGCTAGTGTTTTGGCTGATAGTTTTTTGCAACTTCCTGGTTCATCTATCATCCAAGAAGTTGATGCTGGGAAAGTGGAAGTGCCTGTGAGTAAATGTCCCAGTTCTATTATGGCTGAAGTTATCTTGGCTCTTCATAATACCATAAAAGGGATGAAAAAATTGCACAAGTCTAAATTGATGCAGAATGATATAGAAGCCGTTCAAAAGTCTCAATTTGGATTACGCTTTAATATTAGTAACCAGTCATCAAGTGTTACTCCTGAGGCTCTAAAGGCTTCTTTGTTATCTGATGGTAAAACTGAACCTGTTTCCTATTTTCCCTCTTATTTAAGTGAGGGTATTAATAATTTAATAGTGTAACCTCTAGCTGTAAATCTTATGTTAATGAAGCAACTTGTCCCAGGTCGCCCTGAAAATAGGCACTTGTGCCTAGTGGGTCTTACCTGGTTACCAAAAAATAGAATAACATTTATTTGTAGCGAACTTGAGACAGTTAGGCAGAATGTAGCCCCCCCCACCTCCCCCCATACCCACTTGGTGACTTACAGTTACACATTCATTCATGAATGGCTTGGCCTATAACAACGTCTTGATATGGAAAATCAGTCTCTATTTTACATATTCCAGGTGGTGTTATTTATTTCACTCCTTTTTTATTTTTCATAGTGTCATAGTAATGTATCAGCAGAAAAGGACCATCCTGTCCGACCCAGTCTGCCCATCTCCCCCTCCCCTACTTGTCACCGCTGCATAAGGTGCATATCATCTGTCTTCTAACCAACCCCATATGTCTATCCCATGCTTCTCTTGAATCCCTGCACTGTTTCAACAGCTACCACCTCCTCAGGTAATCTGTTCCAGGGTTCAACCACCCTCTCAGTGAAATAACATCCGTTACATTACCTTTAAATCTTCCTCTTTCCAATCTTGAAGTATAATCTCTTGTTTTAACTCTGAATTTCCTTTTAAATAGACTTACTTAACTCACTTTATTTATCCCCTTCATGTACTTGAATGTCTCTATCTTGTCTCCTCTCTCTCTCTTCTAAACTCCTGTGAATTCAGATTTAATTCTCTCAGCCTTGTCTTATATGGTTTCCCTTGCATACCCTGCAGCATCTTTACATTTAATTTATTTCATTTTACTTTTTTTTACAAGTCCCCCAGTGTGACATTTACTAAAAACAAGGAAATGGAGTCTTGATCAAAAATTTCCACACACATTTAAGTGGACTGTGTTTTCATAGATATGGACTGCCATAGTTTTATTTTGAAATGCATATGCACAAGTGGTTTGTATTTATGTTTGGAGGTTATATTTGAATTTTCTTGTGTTACTGAGAATATCATCTGATTGGTGGGGGGTGTCAGCTGGCATTAAAACACAATATAAAAGGAACAATTGTATGCAGTAAGACCATTCTCTGAGGATGTCCCAAGTGTCCGGGGTGAAACCTAAGTGGAGCAGTTCGAAGATGCTGCTTTATTCTGGATATGCTTGGAATAATGTTATGGATGAAATAAACTAGTTGCCTTTATAACCAACGTTTTGTATGGTGTCTTGTCTGTAGATGAGAGTGCGCTTCTTATTGCTCGGCTGAATAGTATGACTGTTTAGCTGCACCACCATCCCAAAGCACACCTACTATGGATTGACTCTGAATACTTCTTTTTTATGTGCGTGAGTTGCTTAAAACCTGCAACTTAAGCACTTGCGTATCCATAACTGAAAATGGCAATCTATATAAGAAACAGCACCCCAGAAGTTCTGAATGGAGATAGCATTTATTCTTCTTTGTTTAACAAAGACACAGCAGAGAATCTGTTGCTAATTAACAACACCAGAGGGGCTGAGATGTCAGCAAGACCCAGTACTATAACTACAGCGTCTACTGCAGTAACTGAAAATATGATTAGAGATGCATTCTATATCTTGGAGAAACTCACCACTTGGGTAAGATGTACTGTATGTATTGGCAAGAACAGTCAATGGTTGCCTATGTAACAGTCAAATGAGCACCCGGGGGTCTTAGAATTTTAAAAAGACTGACCTACAGGCTTGATAGACCTAGATTTATCAAACAGTGGGAAGAGATTATGCACAATGCATCAATAAAGTTAATGGAATTGATAATTAAGGATGGTATCAAAATACAGCAGGAGATAAGACAAGGTCTAAAAGCACAAGAAAAAATTGTTGCTATATAAAGACCATCCCAACAACGGCCATTACCAAATGAAGTTTAAGGACTACCTTAAGGTTTATGATAATAAACTACAGCATCAAAAGCAGAAACAGTTCCTGATAGATAAAAATGATTACCTGTCCCAGAGAGTGTTTAACTGGAAGAAATTGGATACAGCTGGCAGTGTTAAGCAGCCAACACCAGGGACTTCATTATCCATGGCAACCACCGATGCAACAAACACCCCACATGTCATACTGAGAAGGCTGAAAACTACTGGAATAGATTACAGTATGAGGAATAGTACCTTTAGAGTCTGAGGAGAATGAACCAGCACAGGGGCCTTTTTTAGGGGTCATTCCACCTGGACAAACTCTTCCCAGGAAGAGCAGCAGAAGAATACGGTTCCACTTTACAACAGAAAACAACACCCAAATAAGAAAATGAGATGGGGCAAAAGGAAAAAGAGGATGAGCTGCATGGTGGGGCAGAGGAATGCCAAACTGGTACTGATAGTAATTAACATATTGAAAAGGGAACTGTCTGCGACCAAAATTAAGGAACTGTCCCAAGGTCTTTCATTTATCCCCTCGCAGGAACTGAAATAATATATTCATTTTTAATTTAGAAAGCTTTATTAGATTTTCAAAAACACAGTCATGTACAAGGCAGTCAAAGTAGTAACATAGCAATGTCCTTCATCCCATGACCCTTTATAACATCCCCCTCACCCTCCACCCCGAGCGACCTACTTAACCTCATACAGTCTAGCATTAACATGTTCAGTATATACAAGGTAATTAAACTAGAGGGAGCTAGAGAGCCTGGTCATATTAGTTCAGATAAAGGGCATATAATTTTCCCCACTTATGCTTGAAGTGGGCCTGCCTATTCTTAGTACTCACAAACAGTTTTTCTGTTATTAGGTAACCATTCTGTGTGAGAAATGGTGGACCGACTGATCCAACCCATACTTAAGAACATGTTTTTTAACAGCAATGGAAATAAGGGAAATGTGAAATCTCCTTTCTCTTACATTAATTTGGGACAAATCCCCCAATAAACAGACACTCAGAGTAAAGAGGTCATCTAAACCCAACAGACAATCCATATGGGACTTGACTGTGTCCCATAGAGGAGAGACCTTTTCACAAGCCCACATGACATGTAGTAATGTCCCATCCACCTTACCACATCTAGCACAAGTTGATGACTGCAATCACCCTATTTTAGCCAGTTTGACTGGAGTGTAATACATATTATTGAGTATCTGATACTGGGTGAGCCTTAGCTGGTCTTGGGTATTGTATATATATAAAGGTCCTTCCATATATTTGACCAATTAACCCCGTGGTCTGGAATAAGGGATTCCCATATTTTGGATCCTGTCAAGGGAGTGGGGTAGAAGGTAGAGAGAAGACAGTTGTATATTAATGAGACTCGATGTGGTTGGACAGTCAAATCCTGAATCTGAGCGATCAAAGTGGTTAACCCAGGTGGGATATGACCAGCTCTGAATTTATGTAGGAGAAGGTGTCTCAGTTGGAATACCTTATAAATGTGTGTGAAGGGGATATGAACCTTTACGAGTACTACTGCTGATGAGAGGAGTCCTTTGGCCTTATAGAAATCTGATCCCTTGTAGCTCAGGGAGCAAATCTACTGAGATAGATGAGTTTCCGATTCGCATGGCCAGATTACCCAAAATAGGTTGTGTTATATCTTTGACAGGGCATATTCAGAGGGAGGAACAAATTTGAAAGAAAACTTTGTTGGAGGTGCCCAGCACTGAGTATTTGACTTTATCTGGCAGCAACTTCATGGGAGATAAAATAACTGCCATTGGAGACAGCTTGGTGGAGCACAAAATGTCTGACTCAAGTTGAAGACATATAGGTATATACTCTTGATACTGCTGATTAAGATGAAGTAATAGCCATTTTCCAAATTTTTGGAGATGGCTAGCCCAGTAGTAAAACAGGATATTAGGAAGTTTGAGTCCCCCACTGACCTTGGCAAGAGTGAATTTATTATAAACGCACCTAGGTGCCTTATCTAGGCATAAAAATTCCATTGTAAAAGTGTGTATATGATGGAAAAAGGAGAGAGGCAGCCAAATATTAAGCATATTAAGAGGGTAGAATAATCTAGGGAAAATGTTCATTTTAATAATATTTACCCTGCCACATAGAGATATGGGAAAAGTTTTCCATCAAGATAGGTTTTGTTGAATCTTCTGGATCATGTCTTCTAAATTAAATGTTTTGAGTATAAGGGGATCCAAGGCAAAATGTATACCCAGGTACTTAATTGACTGGGGGACCCATTTCATTCTGAATCTGGTAAAATCCTGACTAAAAGTATGATGATTTAGAGGGAGAATTTCCATTTTATTATGGTTTAACTTGAAATTAGAAACCCGACCTAATTCTTCAATAATAGATAGCACCGAATCAAGGGAGGTTGTAGGGTTCGAGAGGTGAAGGAGGATATCATCTGCATATATCGAGAGTATCAGGTTGGAATCGTCCACTGACTTTTAATTGCCTGATCAATGGTTCAAGATACAGGTTAAAAAGAAAAGGGGATGGGGATAATCCTGTCTCGTGCCTGAGTAAAGAGAGCATTAAGAAGAGAAAACCCCATTTACAATATATCCACACAGTCGGAGCGGAATAGATCATTTGAAGCCAGCTAATAAAATCAAGGGAGATGCCCACGTGTTTAAGCATGCACCAAAGAAAGTCCCAGTCTAACCTATCAAAAGCTTTTTTGGTGTCTAGAGACACCAGAACTATGGGGGTAGATGCGGATTGGGCCAAGGGATGGATATGGGCCAGCTTGCAGAGATGGTCAGTCGCCGACCTACCTGGGACAACACCCAGTTGCTCAGGGCTGAGCAGTGGGGATCATATTTTCCTAATCTGTGTGGCTAAGATTTTTGTAAGTATTTTAAGGTCACAATTCAGCAATGAAATAGGGTGATAACTAGAGGGATGGTGGGGGGCAGAAGTGAGGGATCTGTAGAGTTGGTTGTGAGTATGTAATGATAGAGCTTGAGTAATAAGGGAGATAATTCCTTGATAAAAAGTTTGAAGAAGTTGGAAGGGAAACTGTCCAGGCCTGGGTCTTTGTCCAACGCGAGACAGTTTATTGCTTGGGAAACCTCCAATCGTGTGATAGGAGAGGACAAAGGGGATCGATGTGATTCAGTCAGTTTGGGGAGCTGGATTTTTGTTAAGTATTCTTCTATTTCCTGTGTTGAATGAGGGTTGGGTCGTTTACCATAGAGGTTGACGTAAAAGTTTTCAAAAACTTTTGATACATTTCTGGGGAGAGTTTTAATAGCCCCATCTGTGTCTGAGATGGCTTGGATAATTCTTGAATTTTCCAATTGCCTCATACAAAGAGCTAGGAGGCAACCAGCCTTCTCCCTTTGATCTATATAAGTTGTCTGCATCTTGAGAATGGCATACTCGACCTTCTCCCTGAGAAGATCTGACTAGTCCTTCCTGAGGGAAAGAAGAGTCGTGAGGGAATTCAGTGTAGAAGTAGGAGATAAATCTTGCTCCAGGGCAAGTATCTGTTCCAAAAGACCCCTTGCTTTGGCCTCCCTAATTCTCTTTTGCCTTGATGCCAATCATATGAGTTCCCCTCTTAGAAAGAACTTTAATGCACACCAGACTTGATCTATCCGAGGTATGGAATTCAAATTGTCTTCCAAAACCTGGTAGATGAGTGTCCTGATTTTGGAAACTTTGAGCTCATCCTTGAGGAGCTGGGTATTCAGCTTCCAGGTAGTGTCTCTCTGTATGTTGACAGATAGGACAAGGTGGAGCCAGACTGCAGCATGGTCTGACAAAATAACTGGTTCTAATCCACTACCCAGGGTCCCAGCTAATAAGCTTGAACCTATGAGAAAATAATCTATCCTGGACACTGTCAGATGTAACTGCAAGTGAAATGAGAATGCTCTAGTAGTGGGCTTAAGGATCCTCCAAGGATCACACACTGCTAGGAGATCCATCATCTCATTGAGTACCCTCTGGGATGAGGAAAGAGGCCTGGGAGATGTGTTAGACTGATCCAACATCTGAGTTGGGGGAAGATTCCAATTCCTCCCAGGACCAGAGAGGCTTTTAGAAGAGGTGCTAACTTATCTGATAATTCCATTAGGAAAACTGGGTCTCCTCCTATGCCCATAGATACTACTCAAGACAATAGAGGTCCTGCCAAGAATTCCCTTCACTAAAACAAATCTGCCTTGGGGATCTACAATGGTAATTTCAGGTTGAAAGGGGATAGTCCTCATAATGAGAATCACCACCCCCCTCCTAGTACTGGACTCCTCCGCAGCAAAAACTTGTTGGACTCCTTGTCTCCTGAAGCCCATTGCTTCCTGAGTAAGGAGATGTGTTTCTTGAAGAAAACTACTATTAGATTGCAATAAAGATAAATGGTTAAGTATTTGGTATCTTTTGGATTTCTCACGAGCTCCCCTAACATTCCATGTAACAAATTTTACTTTTAGGTTAGCCATGTTTTATGGTTATACATAAATTCCAAAAAACACAAAAAAGTCTTATGGTTGCTCTAGACCCCCCTTCCCCAAAGCCCACAATAATAATTACAGACAAAATAACCAAGCTCCTGCAGTAACACACTAATGCTGGAAGCAGAGATTAAGACTTGAGAGTGAACCCCGCCATACTTTCCCACATCTGCCCCTTCCCCATGTGAACCAGAGCTTCTCATGGAAGAATTAGTAATACTTACCAGATTATGCCTGACTGCTAGGTACTTGTGACAACCCTCCCTCCTACCCTTCCGTTTTGTCTACCCAAGTCCCAAAGAAACCCCTATATATGTTCTATTTTTTCAGTGCATCTTAATAAAAATAAATGGTAATATATTTTTTGTAGTAATTGACTTGCCTGCAAGGTTCTTCTGAATGTTCTGCTAGTGTGTGCTTTTTCATTCTTGCACTATGTCAGATTTAGTTTTACAGAAATTACTGTAGTCTTAGTCTATCAGTTTATGAGAGGAAGTGAAGGGGACAAAGGAGAGGAGTTTCCTTGGAATTAAAGGAAGGTGGAGATGCTATGGGACTAGATCTGAACAGATGTTGTTTTTACATTTAATAGTGAATAGCAAACGAGTAACTATTTGGGGTGCTGAGTATGAATACTTGCAGAATTTTCACTAGAAGTTACTTTCACTCTGCTAATGGTGAGCCAATGCCTAGTCTACAAGGATCCAAAGTGTTTTGACCAAAGAATTGAAGCTGAACTGAAGTTTTCTTGGGGGTTGGGGATGAATCAAAGCCAAACTGTATGTGCTAATGGCCAGCTTCTGTCATGCACCACTACTATCCCCTTGAAATAGATAATAGAGCAGTTAGAGCACAATGCAGGTATCTCTAGATAATTTGTTTTTCTCCTGTCTAAAGGCTCATTCACACAGTCAATTCTGGGCCTTTTTTGGTAGTGCACAGCAGTGAGATCATTGCCACTGTGCATGTCTGAATTCTGCCCTTTTGCCGTTTTCAGGTACCATTTAGTTGTGACAGTGATCCCTCTTTTCTTGGGATCACATAGTGGTGCAGGAGTTTTATGCTATTTTGCTCAGATGTCTGAACACCTGGCACCACTAACAATGATGCCAGCTGAAGAGTCAGCCTACAATTTCAGGAAGATGATGGGAACACAGGAAGCAAGCCTGCAACAGTGCACAGCTGTATCGTGTGAACACTGGTCAGCAGCATTATTAGATACAGCTGTGTATCCAGTGGGGATGGCAGTGATCCTGATACCTGCTGAATGAACAAGGCTTATGAGTCACCTGGGTGCCTCTCAGTGTTAAAGATTATTCACACAGGATAGACCAGCTCAAATGCCACATCTCATTTCCACTATGGCCCTACTTCTACCTGTTTCTACAGCTGGGTGGACAGGAGCATTGGAACTCGTATTTGACTCTAGTAGGATTTGAACCTGTTATTTTCTGGTTTCCAATCTAGTGTTCTAACCACTAGGCTACACTGCCTAATAAGTTCACAAGCAACACACAAAAACTTTACTGAGAACAAAATGAAAAATATTCTTTATTTATTGAAATTTTTTTTTATGTATTGATGTATTTATTTATTTACTGAAATGTATGAAACTATTTTTACCAGAAGAGTATATGGAGGTGTAAGCTGCTCTTTCCAGATGCATCCGGGGGATGGATAAAAAGACTAAAGATGATACAAAAATAAGTTGCAACACTCAACAATCCATACATACAAAATACAGAATTATGGTATATACCAGAGTAAACAGGTAATATAAATAATGTGTGCAATGATTCAGAAACACCTGTCCATCTATAATTGCTTGAGCCCTTTCTTAAAATATAGTGGTGTGAAGCTATATGGTAATGACATTGCAGTGTTTTTCAAAAGATCGGCTGCTAGAAAGAATGCTTGACCTTATGATGTCTTAAGTTTAGATCTTCAGACTACTTGTTGCACTCTTTCAGAACATCATAAGGGCCATGACCAGAACAATGGAAACACAGAAGGTATTATGAAATTGGAAACAGGGCAGACAAGCTGTAAACTTGGAGCCTAAGACGACAGCTGGCTAACAGGGCAGTTCTTCAGCTCTGGGAGGAGGGGGATATAGACAGTGTGACAGGAATTACCACCAGAATCCTGGATAAATTTATAGTTTATTACAGGGCCTTATATACAGAGGAGAAAGTGCTCAATATAGGGACATTTTTTTAGAGATTTTGCTTAAATACACTTTTAGAACAGGCAGCAGAGAAGCACAAGTTCCCTTTTACAGGGAACGAGATATTTCAAAAAATAAAGGGACTTTAGCATCTCCAAATCATGGGGAGTGGATGGCTTCCCAGTGGAAAATGCTGCTGCTGATTTGCAAAATTTATTTGTACAGCTTCAGTGTTTGCACATCTTTCTGTACCTTATGATGGCTGAAATGTTTTGATCAGTTGGCTTAGCCATAGCAATTTGTCCTCTAAGTAACAGGATTGGTATTTTTATTGTGTAAGTTGCAGAGAGGCAAAACTGCAATATCTATTTAAATAAAGTCTGCTGTGTATGGACATACTAAAAAGTTGCATTTTGTGCTTGAATAAATATCAGCTTTTTAGTCTCATTTAAAGAGTCAGTAAATGGATTTTTCAATAAATACGGCATTGCTTTTTTTTTCCAAATAGAGAATAATCAGTGAATATAAACTTTTTTCAACTAATCACAGGGGCCTTTCTTTTCTGGAATTTAGTCTTCAAAGGGCATTGGCTAGCCAACCTATTTTATTTGAGCAGTTCACTTCAGGTGCTCAAAGTGAATGTCTGTTGGTTTACTGGCTATTAATTGATGTTACAGAGATGCAAATGCATGCATACAAACACTGTTTTGTGAGCATTTAAAAAAGTGGATGAGAAATATTTTTCACAAAGTATTAACCCTTGCTGTGTCACAGACTGATATATCAGTCCAAAATTCCAAATGTTCTAATTCTGTCGGCAGCCTAAAGGTTAAAATCAAGTGTTCTTGTTTTGTGAGGATAGTTTATTAATTAACTGAATTTGCCTACCTCAACAGCTAATCATTACCAGCCTGCAAGTGATGCATAGGGGGTTTGATCTTTTTGAGTTCTGGTGTGAAAGAGCTTGTGTGAAGCTACAATGAACCAGAATGAAGACACAGCAGCAACAGGTAATGGTTGTGAGCTTTTCTGTTTGGGTTCCTTAGATAATTTGGAGAAAAGAAGAGCAAGATCTATGAATTTACTGGAGGAGAAACACACCACAGATTGTGAAAATATGGATGAGATATATTTTAGTTTCTGTTTCTAAAACTTGAGATACTGCTGATTAGTGAACTAAATTGATTTTAAATTAAAATTTTAAGTTGCAATATAAATTTAAAGTTACAATTTATTTATTTATTTTATTTATTTATATGTCTTGGAAAAGCACCTTTGAGATGGAAGCTCGTTTATAAAGGTTCCATGTCAAGTCAAACATATACAGACCTTACAAGAAATATTGGGACATTGAGTACAGTGAAAGTGCATTATTGCAGGGTATATATCACACACAGATTGTTACATATTAATACAGTAAAAGTGCATTGTTACAGGGTATAAATCACATATAGGTGGGTACAAAGGTAACAAGTAAAACAATAACTGAAGCAGTCAAACTGCTGAGCTTTGTCAGAGGTTGCAAGTGGAGGGGGTGTAGGGAAGAGGGGTGAAATGGAAGAAAAGGTGTAGTTTAAGAAATGGGAACAGGATGGATGAGGGAGGAAGGGCAGGGTTGAAAGAGGTTACAGTTGAGCAGGCAGGTGAGTTACAATATTATCACATTAGAAAAACATAGCGAAGGAACATATATCACATGGCCTACAGTTGTCATTAAAATACCATCCAGTAACTTTGATGATTTTGAAATGTACACTGAATGTGAGGAAATGGCCAATGAAAGGTCAACAAAGTTTGTGAAGCTATTCATCAGGAAAAACACATAGAAATATGATCATACTAGAGAAGAGAGTATTCAACTCAGGGACAAGCTGAATAAACATAAAGGGGATTCATGCTTCATGGATGTAAATAAAGGTCTCAGATCAAAGAATGACAAGTATGAAACTGCTTCAATAGAAAGGAAACAGCAGAAATTACTTAGAGATGAGACAATTTGAAAGGTAATTGCTTTAGCTGGCCGGCTGACTCTAAAGGTAGCTCCCAGAGTTGAGGTAGATCTATGTCTTGGGGGGTGGGGGCAGGACAGAAACATAGATTTTGACAGCAGATAAGGACCACTTGGCCCATCTAGTCTGTGAATTTCCCTACCTACTGGATAAGCTGCAGACCCTAGTTAACCAACAGTCTATCTCTTCCTACCCCACCCACAAGAATTGTCTTATGTCTGTCCTATGCATTCTTACATTCCCCCACTCTTTTTGACCACACAACCTCCTCAGGAAGGCCGTTCCATGCATCCACCACACTCTCTGTGAAAAAAATACTTCTTCCCATTTCCCCTGAGCCATCCCCCCTCTATCTTCAAATCGTGTCCCCTTGTTCTTGCACATCTCTTTTTCTGAAAGATGCTACCCTCTTGGACTTTGTTGATTTCCTTGAGGTTTTCAAAAGTTTCTACCATGTCCCCCCCTCCTTCCTTTCTTCAAGGGTATACATATTAAGCTCCATTGATCTCTCATCGTATGGCTTTTTTTGCAGATCCTGCACCATTTTAGTTGCCCTCCTCTGGACTGTCTCCATCCTGTCTATGTCCTTGTGGAGATGGGGTCTCCAGAACTGGACGCAGTACTCCAGATGGAGTCTCACCAACTGTCTGTACAGAGGGATAGCAACTTCCTATTTTCTACTGGTGATGCCTCTCCCTATACATCCCAGTATCCCCCTAGACATCCCTACTGCCTTCTCACAATGCTTGCTAACCTTTAGGCCATCTAATATGATTACCCCCAGATCCCTTTTCATTTTTGTTGTTATTACTACCTCCCCCCCCATTGTGTACACTTACACCAGATGTCTGTTTCCCTCATCGTTACTTTGCACTTCTTTGCATTGAATCCAAGCTGCCATACTTCTGACCATTCCTCCAACCTTGCCAAGTTCCTTCTCATCCTTTCCACCCCCCTTTGTGTATCAACCCTGTTGCAGATCTTTGTTTTATCTGCAAAGAGGCATACTTTTCCTTCCAGTCCCTCTGCAATGTTGCCTATAAAGACATTAAAAAGGACCGGACCCAGTACCGAACCCTGCGGCACTCCACTAGTGACCCCCCTTTCTTCAGAGTAGACTCCGTTTACTATTAGGTTCTGTGTCCTGTTGTCCAGCCAATGTTTTACCCAGGCTACCACCCTTGGACCCACTCCCAGGCTGGCTAATTTGTTTATTAGTCTTTTTTGTGGGACTGTGTCAAATGCCTTGCTAAAGTCTAGGCACGCCATGTCTATAGCCCCTCCCTGGTCTACTACTTTTGTCACCCAATCAAATAAATCAATTAGATTCATCTGACATGACCTTCCCACTGAAAATCCATGCTGCCTTGGGTCCTGTGCCCCACTGGTCTCTAGGTACTCAAAAGTTCTTTCTTTCAGAAGTGAGTCCATCATTTTCCCTACCACTGAGATCAAACTGACAGGTCTGTAGTTTTCTGCCTCTGTCTTGCTCCCACTTTTGTGAAGGAGAATCACATCCACCCTCCTCCAGTCCTCAGGTACCACACCATCCTCCCATGATTTGCTAAAAAGGCTAGTCAGTGGTGTCACTAGTTCTCTCCTTAACTCTTTTAGAATTCTGGGGTGAATCCCATCAGGCCCCATTGCTTTCTCCACCTTCAGTTTTAGGAGTTCTTTCAGAACCCTTTCTTCTGTGACAGGATTGGGACCAACCCCTCTATCCAGAGTGCTTCTATTGATTGGATTAGATGCCTCCCCCTCCTCTACTTTTGTGAATGCTGAGCAGAAGTATTCATTCATTCATTATCCCTGCTTTTTCACTGTCCCTCACTGCTCACCCACGACCCCTTTATTCAACCTCACTATCCCTCCCTTTGTCTTTCTACACTCCCTAATCAACCTATAAAAGTTTTTATCTCCCTTGTTAACTGAGTTGGCTATCTTTTCCTCAGTTTGGGCCTTTGCTATTCTGACTGCATTCATCCCTTCATTCTGCTTTAACTGATACAGTTCTCTGTCCTACTCCTTCTGTGTTTCCTTATACTTCCTAAATGTTATCTTTTTCGCCCTAACCTTCCCCAATACCTCTTTTGATAACCATAGTGTATTTTTCTTTCATTTTGATTTGTTTATTTGCTTCACAAAAAGGCTTGTTGCCTCTAAGATGGCAGTTTTGATGTTTCCCCATTGTTGCTCACCCATTCTATTTGCCTGTTTGCTAGTGCTTTTCTGAGGCACTCTCCCATTTTGACAAAGTCAGCCCTCCTGAAGTCCAGTACCCTCACTTTTGTATGGCTTAACTCTGCAGCTGAGTTAATCGTGAACCACACTGTTTGGTGGTCACTTGTTCCCAGATGGCTACCCACTTCTAGATCTGAGATCCTTTCTCCATCCCCGTTTGAGAGTAACAGGTCTAAGATTGCTCCCTCCTGAATGGGTTCCAACACTAGCTGTCTGAGGCATGCCCCCTGTAGGGCATCGAGAATGGCCCTGCTTTTGGATGTGGCCGCAGCAAAGGTGCTCCAGTTAACATCTGGCATATTCAGTTCACCCATCAACAATATCTCCACTTTCTCTGCCACCCTAAGGATGCCTTCTGTCATTTCCTCATCCATTTCCTCCCCCTGAGATGGGGGTTTGTATACAACCCCTGTGCGGATTGTGGTGCCATTTCCAGTTTCCAGAGAGACCCATGGTGCCTTCTCTCTGGCCTGTTTACCCTTCTGTTCCATTGCTTTGATCCCCTCCCTTACATAGAGAGCAACTCCTCCTCCTCTTCTACCCTCCCTGTCTCTCCTGTAGATTATGTACCCTGGTATATTGACCTCCCAGTAATGGTTCTCTGTGTACCATGTTTCTGTTATCGTGTATGCTACTTGTCTAAGGCCCCTCCCCAACTCCACAAACTCCTCCTCCACTGTTCTGATCGCTTTTCCAGCCAGGTCATTTGTCTCTAAGTGGACAATGACATTCAGCTCCCTCCCCCATGCAGCTGCTCCCACAGTCCTGAGGATTCACCACCGGTCCCTCCAAGCCATGGTGCCAGGCAGGCATCTTACCTTCCTCTCCCCTGCCTCCCCCAGTTGTACCCTTCTAACAATGGAGTCCCCCACCAGGAGTTGTTTTTTTCTCCTGTGGGGTCCCATGACACCCTCCTGTGGGTCTCCTTTGTGGAGGTTCCCAGCATCCTCCTTGGTCTCCACTGCAGGTGCCTCTATAGAGGAACCACACTCTGCCAGAATGTCATATGAACTGTGGAGAGGTACAACTGGAGAGATGCACCTCCGTTCCATCACCCTCATCCTCCCCGAGCCCACTGTGATCCAACTGCTCCTCTTTCTTGGCAATCTCTGAGGTAGTGGCAGTGGCCCTGGTGGTCCCTGAGTGGGACAGGAGGTTCCCTGAATCCTGGCCAACTCAGCCTGGAGATGAGCACCCTCATCCTTCAGCCCAAAGAGGTGCCTGCAGATGGGATAACACTGCATTCTCCAGAGCATCTCCCGGAAGACTGCTGCTCCACAGCCACTGCACTGCACCGCTCCCATCATGTCTTATTTGTGGCCCCTTAACCGTTGCTTTGTATACTTACTCTTTCCTCACTCTGTTTATTATTTATATATATATATATAATATAGATATATAGATACGTATATATAAATATATATGTGTATATATATATATATATATATATATGTATATATATATCACAATTTATATATATATATATATATATATATATATATATATATAGAAAAACATTTGTCCCTACTTTCCTACTGCCTCCATGCCCTGAAAGGTCCTGATCTTCCTGTCTGGAACAGGAAGTTCCTATATTCCTCAATAGTCACTTTCTTACTTGCTCAAAGTCAGACCTCCAGCAGCTAGGCAGGGATGGAGAGCTACTCTTTTCCTTCTAGGATGGTGAGTCTTGTGTGCCTTAGTGATCACTCCCTTCCTGCACCCAAACAGGAAGTTCCTGTTGTCAGTCAAATCCTGTGCCTATAAAAGTAGAACTGGCTAAGGATGGGACTGGAGGGGAGGGGAGGGGAGGGAAGAAGTGCAATTTCGTCCCAGTAGAGTAGTATAGCTCTAACAGCACCTCCTTCCTCATACTGTTCCCTACCACAAGCTGTCTAGGGCAGTTTTTAAATCCAAATCGCCTGGCTTCCTGCTGCCTAAGCCACTCCCCCAATTCACAGTTTCCTTCTACACCTAGCTAACTGCACAGATAACAATTTACTTCACCCAACTCAGACAAACACACTAACTCTTTTTTTGTTTTTGTTTTTATCCTAAATTGAAGGTCTCAGTAGTAGACTTCTAGTTCTTTAGTCCCAGTAGAGTAGTAAAGTTCTAACAACACCTCCTTCTTCTTACACTTGCTGTTCTGTGCCACATGCACAAGACAGAAAAATCAACCTTAATTCACCATAACTCTAAAAGTCGATTTAACTATAGTGAATGAGGAAGAGATTTCTCCAAGTACATCAAGTGGAAATAGTACTTTTTTTTTTTTTTTAGAAAAAAACAGCCTATAGACAACAATGAAAAACAAACAAAATAACTACTATAACAAAAAGAGGGCAGGGAAGGGCAAGAGTTGCAAAGGATGGAAAGGGAGATCAATTACAAATGTCAGCTTGAACAGATAGAAGATAATCTCATGACAAATATTTCTCCTGTAGAACTGACCTCTCCTAAGTATCCTTTTTTCAATCATAATTTTTGTCCAGGAAAGACATTAAGCAAAAGCTTGTTTTCAGGTGCATCATGGGAGCACATGGAGGTTAAGTAGCTTGCTCATGGTCACACAGTATGCAAGTGATGGTTGTGGGATTTAAACCCAGTTCACCAGGTTTGCAGTTCAATGCTCTTGAGCATCATGGTATACTTCCTCCCAACTCTTGATTAAGGGAATTATCCTTCATACCTGCCCCAAAGATATGTGATTTTGATAAATCTGTTGACCTGTTAAAGTTTTTTTGAAAAGTAAAATTATAGAATTTCTTTGCAAATAATGAGACGGGAGGCATTATTAATCAAGATGTTTTAAGTATTCAGAAGAACCATGAACTAGAGATGCAGGATACAAAAATCTTGATGTTTTGATGGAACTTTTACAAGAATAACAGTTACAATTTTAAGAAGTAGACCTTGAAGGCCTGCTTGTTGATCAGGAAGAAACCCGACTACAGATGGAGACATGTAGGATGAGTGTAAGAAAAGATTCAAACCAATTTCAACATTCTGCGCCACCATTTAGAATAGCCAGATAGCAGCTTTTGAAATGTGTGAGTGACATCAAGATAAAGAGATTTAAAAAAATATAAATAACAACACCAGTGTTAATAAACATAATTTTACAAGGGGAGAAATAGGTGCACTGAGAATCCAATAAGAGATGACAGGGGTTCTAATAAAATCTGCCACTAAAGGTGGAAATACTGTATTAATGGATGAAAATATGTACTGTATGTTAACATGGTGAAAAAGTTACAAAATGATGAGCTGAGCTATGGGAAACTGAAGTACTTGGTAACGCTTTGAAGTTTTTCTTTTAAATATGAATTACTGGAGCTTCTGGAGGTGGTAGGGCATGAGGGGCCATTATTCAGCAACAGTTCAAATGTCTTTGTACACCACATCCAATGGTCCCAGTCTTTTACGCACTGCCCAAGGTGCACATAAATTTGCAACACCCACCAGGTCAGCTGATTCTCTCTGAGGTGGAATCCATAACAGAATATTTTCCTAGGTTTATACATTTTTTCTTCAATAAGAGGTTTTAAAAGTTATTTGTATACTTAGATATAGTAAGAGTAGAAATGTACCTGATGGTGCCATGAGTCTACTCCCCCACTAAACAGTGGAGTCATATAGATCCACCCATCTGTCCATTTCTCTGTCCAGCAATGATTTGAAAATGTTGATGTTTTGCACATCCATCACCTCCTGTGACAACCTATTCCACAGTCACAGCACTTTATGTGTGAAGAAAACACCTTGTTTACAATAAAGTGACCTATTGCAGTCCTACTTCAGGGACACAGGTGACCTGCTGAGCAACCTAAGTGATTTAGTGTGGTAAGATGACTTCTACTGCTTATCAGTTCATGTGGAGACACTATATTCTAGTGATGTGCAGAATTTTCAAATTCCAGTGGAATGAAAATTCCACTGAAATTCAGTCAAATTTTGCCAGAAATGGAATGGTGGAATTCCACAATACAAAATAATTGTGGAATGATTTTCCATGGAAAAAAATTAGTTTCATGGAATGTTATTCTGTAGATCTCAATATTTTCTGCAGAAATAGTTGCAGAATAATTTTCCACGGAAAAATGCTGTTCCACAGAATATTATTCTGAGGATCATAGTATATGGAATTCCGAAGAAGAATCAGCAAAATTCAGGCAGAAATTCCACCTGCAGATTGATCATTTCACATTAATTTCACCAGTGGAATTCCGCATTCTGCACAGCACTATTATATTCTTCAATAGACCATGAGAGGGACCTGTTGGCCAGTAGATATTTTCTGGAAAGAAGTAATTATGGCAGCGTTAGTAACATTTTGCTATCAGCCATGTTTTATTTTATATTACGGCATACTGCCTTTGAATTTTCAGGGCAGCAGTACTTCAAATTCACAGTACTGTGATTAGGACATGCATGGCCCCATTGTATACAAGTCTTTTCATGGGTCTTTATGAGCTTAAGACTATATAGTACTGGATTTGCACAAGCAGACAATGTCATTTTGTTGCATAGATAAATAGACAATATTGTGGAATCAAGCAGAGCTGCTATGATACCGGGAAGCAGAGCTTACTCTTTATATTTTTGGGCTCATTTGATTTATTAACAGGTATGTCACCGTTCTTCATACTGTACATTGATTGCATTTTACATTTTTCTTTTTTTGCTGAAACTTGAAGTCCTTTTACCCTACAGAGCTATTTCTCTTTGTTGCTTCTCATGCCCCCCCCCCCGAGAGATCCAAAACAATGCGGCATGTGGCTGGACTGGACAGAGAAGAGATGGTATGGACGAGCAGAGTGGTGGCCTACATGTTAACAGAGGATTCTTGGAGTGGTTGTGGAGCACTATTCAGATAAATATCTCTGTGGACCTTGCAGACTTTGCTAACTGTATGATTGGATATACCTGAGACCTAAAGATCTTGGGTGGCTGGAGTCGAGGGTTTGGCTACTGAGGAAGAAGTAGCAGCAGTGGCTGCAGGAGGTCTGTTAAGTGGACTGCCAGCTTGAATTGTGATGAAGATTGCATCAGGAAAGAAAGTGAATCAGCTAACATCATCCCAAGCTCCTAATTAATAGTTATTGTTAGAAACTATACAAAGCTCCTACTGAGGAGTTATTGGTATAAAATATACAAATTATTAAAGAAAAGAGTGGGACTAATTTGCTTCATTTTCTGCTTAGTCCTACTTCCAGTTCAGCTATAACTGAATGTACTAGTACTCCACAAAAAATAAATATTTATTTGTCTGTCTGTATGAATTTTATACATTGAAAACATTTTTTGCATTGAGCATTTGAGGTTTGGAGCTGGATGTTACTGTATGAGAGTGGTGTGGAACTCAGGAACTATTTGGGATTCTTAAAATTCTATTTGCATTAATCTAGCATTCTTATATATGAAGTTGCTATCAGTTTCTTATTTCTGACATAGCATATATTAGAGTATTTACATTTTATCTTAGTATACATTTTTATTTGTTTATTAGTTTTTTTTATTTTTAAAGTAATTTTGGAGGGATTAGGGAGAAAATTAGTGACTAATTAATTAATTGAGTCCATTAAATGTGGATGTCAGTCCACAAATTGTCCTGCTAACAAATTTCGTTTGTTCTACTTGGTGTACTTGGCTTCTGATGCTGAATTCAGTGTACTGTACTGCATGCTTCTTATATATTCAATACAGTTATTAGTGCTGTTTAGGACTGTAGTACTGAAAGCATCTGTTAGTACCACAGAGCCATTTGTGTTTCTCATGTCCTGTGTGAAGAAGTAGGTATTTAAGAGCACCCTTTGGGTAGAGCATTGTGGCAGTTGTGGGTCTAGTGGTTTGATACTGTAACAGGTCTCCTAAGACTCTGATGTTTGGAATTTGAAGAAAGGATTGTATGAATCTTTGGCAAGTGCTTCCCAAGTTTTGTGAATGTTCTTAGGAAAACTAGACATTTAGAAGGAGGTACTCTGCTTTATTCTTGTGTATCTTTGCTGAGCTATCCCTTGAGCTAGAGTTACCTTGTTTCATCTGTTTTCAGGTAGCAAGGCTGGGATTTGAGTTTAGATTTATAACTTTATGATGATCACAGCTGTGCAATAAAGACTCGTGGAATTGGTTTTCGGTAATACTGTTTTGTTTGTTTGTTTATTGTTCTAGGAATTACTACCGTTGAGCCAGAGGCTCTTTTACAAAGGTTCCACGTCAATTAGGTACAGTACAAAAGGTTACATAGATAACACAACAATTTGTGTTGTGTCAAGAGCAAGAAAACATATACAAATGCATATCAAATCATTTGTGCAAAAGGACATGAGATATCAATAATCATATTATTATTACAAGAAAGAGGTCATGCCAGATTAGGAGAAACAAATAGGGAAAAAGTACAGAACAGAGAGGGTAAGTGAAAGGTGTGGGGAGCAGATAATAGCAGGAGAAAAGGTTTCCCAAACATGTCTTTGTCAAATAACGGGACAGGGTGGGTAGTGAGAAAATAGGAGGTTTAATCAGGGCAGTCACAGGAGCTGGAGGTGGCAAGGTGAGAGAAAAGCCTTGAGTTGAAAATACCTAGAGATGTGGAGGCAGTAATATGAGTGCTGAGGGCATTTAGCCAGCTGGGGGCACAATAGGCAAATGATCTTTGTCCCTGAGAAGTTTGGCATCGGGGGACTTGGAGAGGCTGGTGTTCTGATCTTCTGGTAAAACGGGTGCTAGCGCTCGGGCATAACAGGTCTTGGATACAGGGTGGAGTGAGGCCCAGAGTGGATTTTTTCACCATCAGGCAGGTAAGGTACATTATCCGGTTTGAGAGTTGCAACCAACCTGAGTCAGCATAGAGGTCACATGTGTGGGTACGTCGGTGTGCACCAGTGAGCAACCGACAGGCCTTATTTAGGGATGTTGTAATGCGACTAAGTGCTGTAGTAGTGGCAGATCCATATATAACTAAGCCATAATCAATGACTGAGATGATAGAGGATTGGATGGCAATCCTCAGTGCAGAATGGGTAAGAAGCTGTTGGTTCCAATACAGAATCCCAATTCGCTGATTAATAGTTTTTGCTGTACTATCAATGTGAGTTGCAAAGGTTAAGCCTTGATCAAAGTTGATTCAAAGATATTTGAAAATTGGCACTTGTTCAAGGGTATTTCCTAGGTATGTATTAATGGTGAGTGGGACTTGCCGTTTCTTGTTTTGCAGGTTAGAGAAGAGCATGGACTTAGTTTTTTTGTGGTTTAGAACCAGCTTATGTTCAAGGAACCACATCTCAACTTTGGAAAAAGCATGCTGAAGGTTGAGGCGTAAGAGGTTCGGATCTTTATGAGTGGCAAGAATCACGGCATCGTCGGCATAGAGGATTATTTGTTCAGGGCAGGATTTGGGGAGGGAGTTTAGGAAAAGGCTGAAAAGGAGGGGGCCCAGGATGGATCCCTGGGGAACTCCTGAGCGAACCGGTTCTGAGTCTGAGAGAACTCCAGCTACTTTTACAGATTGAGAGCGCTGAGCAAGGTAATTTTTTACCCAGTCACCAGGACCCTGCGAGAGCCCTAGGGATAGTAGTTGTTTGATAAGTAGGCCATGGTGAACTGTATCAAATGCCTTGGTTAAGTCAATGTAGACTGCTCCAGTTAGGTTTCCTTTGTCCATGGCATTGTGGATTGCTCCTGAGAATTCAAGTAGGGCAGTTGATGTGCTGTGCCCTTTCCTAAATCCATGCTGCTGAGTGCATAGGATGTTGTGCTTTTCCAGGTAGTCTGAAAGTTGGTCCACCACCAAGCGTTCAAGGGCCTTAGAGAGAGGTGGTAGTATTGATATCGGGCGATAGTTACCAGGCAGTGACTTATCACCACTTTTGTGCACTGGGTGACAACTGCAGCTTTCCATTCCTAGGGAATTGGCTGTAGCAGAGGAGAGATTGAAAAATTTTTGTGAGGGGGCAGTACTTCCTCCAGAGTGAGGGACAGAAGTTTAAGGTCAATAGTGTCGCTGCTTGCTCGGGACTTAGAAATGGCCTTCTTTACATATTTATAGACTTCATGTGCCTTTACTAGTTTGAAATGGAAGGGTGGTTTGGTTGGAGAGGCAGTAGTAGAAGTAGAAATAGGAGGGTCAGCATCAGTGAAGAAATCAGATGAGAGGACACCACTAAGGTCCGTGAAGGTATCATTTAGGGTGTTTGCAATGATCTCTGGGTCTAATGTAGTGGTTCCATCCACATTCATTATTGTAGGAGAGGATTTGGACTGCTGACCCATGATATTCTTTATGTTGTCCCAGAGGATTTCCCTTTGCCCCAGGAGTTGGAGAGGGCATTCTTGAAGTAGGAGCTCTTCATCAAGCGGATCTGTTTAGTACAGTGGATACAAGCCTGTTTATACTTTTGAATGTCCAACAGAGTGCCAGTAGCTCTTGCAGTGGCCCAGAGGTGATCCCTACTTTTGAGTTGTGCCAATAGCTTCGCCGTGAGCCAGGGATTTGTGAGTGCTTTGATTTCACGCTTTTTTACTGGTGCATAGGTGTCACAGGCAGTGTTGAAAGTAGAAATAAAGTAATCAAGGGCTAGGTCAACATCTTGAGTTTTGTAAATCAAGGACCAGTCTATCTGCCTAAGACAGGTCTTGAGATGAATAAAGTTGCCATAAGGTAGGACTCTGCTATAGATGGTTTTTGGAGGCGGCTTACGAAACTTATTTGTCCAGGTACATATTATTGGAGAGTGATCACTGAGCGAGTAAGGGAGAACACTTACATTGGTTATACGGGTAGGGTGGCTGGTAAGGATCCAGTCAATGAGGGTGCTGGTCCCTGATTTGTAGTTTTTCCTGGTAGGGGAGTTTACCACTTGTGTTAAATTTGCTGCTAGGATAGCATCTTTGTTTGACCCTGCATCAGGAGCAAGCCAATTTATATTAAAGTCCCCAAGCAGAAGGAGTTCGATGTCAGAAGGTTGTGTACTTACGAACTTGAGGACAGCCTGTAGGCCAGAGTCAGGATCATTTGGTGGGATATAGACAGCAGCAATCGTGAGGACTTTGTTTTGGGCACCAAGTAGTATCTTGATAGGGAGGAGTTGCACTGAGGTTTCTGTGGTGGGGTAAGAACCAGGGAGACAGGTGAGGTAGTCCTTTATGTAGATTGCACACCCTCCACCCCTTTTCAAGGCCCTATCCAGCCTGAATATCTTGTAGCCTTGTATAGAGATGGCATGATCCGGAGTATTAGGTGTCAGCCAAGTTTCGACGATGGCAAGGATATCCGGGTTGTGCTGGCTGGCAAAGATTTGAAGGGAGGCCAGTTTTGGGAGAAGACTGCAGATGTTTAAGGTAGCAATTTTGAGCCCCCCTCCATTTTGGCAGGCTTTGTTGTACTGTAGGAGACAGGGCCAGGATTTGAGTGGACACTTCCTGATATTAAGAGGAGGAGGAGGAGGAGTTTAAGAGACAGTTGCTGTACTTCGTAGTCAATAGAATTACACTTCTGAGGCTTATGAGGCTTGGACCAGTGCAGGCGTCTAGGGACCCAGAGCAAGGAGTTCAATACTGAATATTATTTTGAAGCCTTTTAGAGCACTATATATTGACAGTATTTATTTGACAGCAATAAATGAGTCTATAAAGTTTTCTTAAGTTTTTATCTAATTAGGAGTCCTTTTTTATGTATTTATTTATTGTTTTCACTGCAAAATTAAACGCCTTGGTTGATTCGCTGGAGAGAGACTCCGGAGTTTGTTATTAGGTCAATTAAAAAATTGCCATTTGCTTTTTGTGTTTTATTTTAGCTGTGTTTCCTTCTTTCAGTGGTTGGAGTCACAGGCATCACCTCTGGACACATTCTTCTTGATCCAGGAGCATTAGTGCTTGGTTCTGTATGTCCTAGTGAAAATGTCTGAGCATCCAGTGTATCTGTATCAAGAGCCACTTCAGTACTTTTAATTAAGTTTTCTGGGACTGTTCTGAATCTGAAGGAATGATCTACAAATATTTTATAGTGTAATATATATTTTTTTGTAAATCAATATATTTTGTAATGTGGTAAGTAGTGGGTCTTGTTTGTAAATGCTTGAAGTCCGGGAAATAAAATCCTGGACCTCATGGCCATTATGGCAGAGGCTAACCAGAACACTGTCACCATTACTGAGTCAAGGTCCAATGAGAACCATGACTGAGATATACCCATACCAGGCTATACCCTGCTGAGGAAGAACATGGTGGGTATGAAAGTGAGAAGAGTTGCTCTTTATGTGAGGGATAGCATAAAAGCAACTGAGATACAGGAAATACAGGGAGAGGTGGAGGTACTGTGTGAGTCACCACAGAGAAGAGGAATGGAACCACTAGTCACACTGGCATGATCCACAGACCTCCAGCACAAGGTGGTATGGATAAGATTCTGGTGGATGCATCCAAAAGATGGCAAATAAGGGGGAGAAGTTGCTGGTGGGGGACTTAAATCTGTCAGATAGAGATTGTAGCATCCCAGCTGCAGCTTCAGATAGGAACAGAGACATTCGGGACTCCCTACGGGGGTGTTCCTCAAGCAACTAGTAAGTGAGCCCAATCATTAGGGAGCAATATTGGACCATGTACCCACCAGTGGAGACAGTGTGTTGCACATGTCATGGTGGGTGACCACCTGAGGACCAGTGACCACCATACAGTGTAGATCAATACAAATACTATGGCACATGGAATCAGAGCAGTGCAACAGGAGTTTGTGGAGTTGGGGAAGGGCCTTAGACAAGTAGCATGCATGGTAACATTCTCGGAAGAGCTACCTGTCTATGGCAGGGATGAGGCTAGGTTTTTCTGCACCATGGGATTCAATGACTGGTTGAAAAACTGGTGCAGATCTTAGGGATTTGGCTTCATTGGGTACTGGGGCTCCACCTGGAGGGATGCAGGCCTATACAGACATGATGGTCTGCATCTATCCAGGAGGGGAACCAGGATCCTAGGTGATAGGTTTAAATGCTTCATTGGCAAACATTTAAACTAGCCAAGGGGGAGGCACTGAAAAAGAGAAGGGAAATCATAGACCCCCCAAAAAAATCAGGTTAAGTAGTTAGGTAAACACCAAGATAGAGCAGTCGATATGGAGAAAAGCAGGGGTAAATGGAGAAAAACACAAAGGCAGTAAGGACAGGGATGGGGCAAAAATAAGTAAAGCCATAAAAAAAATGGAGGGTAATGAGTACCAATGCCCGTAGTCTAGATAAAAATCTCCCTGAAATGGTGGTCTTAATGGAAGAGGGATGCCTGGATATTGTGGCAGTCACAGAAACATGGTACACAGAGAACCATGACTGGGATGTCAACATACCAGGTTACACAATCTACAGGAGGAACAGGGAAGGAAGAAGATGAGGAGGAGTAGCTCTCTGTGTAACGGAAGGGATCAAAGCAACAGAACTAAAGGGTAAACAGGGAAGAGAGGAGAGGAGACACTGTGGGTCATCCTGGAGACTGGAAATGGCTCCACAATCTGCACAGGTGTTGTATACAGACCCCCATCTCAGGGGGAGGAATTAGACAAGGAAATGATAGAAGGCATCCTTGGGATGGCAGAGAAAGGGGAGGTATTGCTGATGGAGGACCTGAATATGCCAGATTTTAACTGGAGCACCTTTGCTGCAGCCACATCCAAGAGCAGGGCCATTCTCTATGCCCTACAGTTGGCATGCCTCAGACAGCTAGTGTTGGAACCCAGTCAGGAGGGAGCAATCTTAGACCTGGTGCTCTCAAATGGGGATGGAGGGAGGATCTCTGCTCTTAAAGTGGGTAGTTATCTGGGAACTATCGACCACCAAACAGTGTGGTTCATGATAAACTTAGCTGTAGAGTCAAGCCACACAAAAGTGAAGATACTGGACTTCAGGAGGGCTGATTTTGTCAGAATGGGAGAGTGCCTCAGAAAAGCAATAGCAAACACATAAGAAGGTGGAATGGAGCAACAATGGGGAAACATTAAAACCACCATCACAAAGGCAACACGCCTTTGTGTGAAGCATTTAAACAAATCAAAATGAAAGAAGAAATCTCTTTGGTTCTCTAAAGAAGTAGCAGGAAAGGTAAAGGAGAAAGAGATAGCATTCAGGAAGTATAAGGAAACACAGAAGGAGCAGGACAAAGAACTGTACCAGTTAAAGCAGAGGGAAGTAGGGAAGGCAGTCAGAATAGCAAAGGCCCAAACCGAGGAAAAGATAGCCAACTCAGTTAAGAAGGGGGATAAATCCTTTTATAGGTACATTAGGGAGCAAAAAAAGACTAAGGCAGGGATACTGAGGCTGAATGAAGAGGAATGTGGTTGGGCTGAGAGTGACAGTGAAAAGGCAGGGATACTGAATGAATTCTTCTGTTCGGTATTCATAATGGAAATGCAGGGGGAGATACCTAATCCAGTCAATAGAAGTGCTCTGGATAAGGGGGTTGATATTAGTCCTTTCACAGAAGAAAGGGTTCTGAAAGAACTCTTAAAACTGAAGGTGGACAAAGCAATGGGGCCTGATGGGATTCACCCCAGAATTCTTAAAGAACTAAGGGAAGAACTAGTAACACCACTGACTACCCTTTTTAATAAATCATGGGAGGATGGTATGGTAGCTGAGGACTGGAGGAGGGCAGATGTTATTCCCCTTCACAAAAGTGGGAGCAAGACAGAGGCAGGAAACTACAGACCTGCCAGTTTCACCTCATTGGTAGGGAAGATGATGGAATCACTGCTGAAGGAAAGAATTGTTGAGTACCTAGAGGCCAGTGGGGCATAGGACCCAAGGCAGCATGGATTCACAGCATGAAGGTCATGTCAGACAAATCTAACTGATTTCTTTGACTGGGTGACCAAAGTAGTAGACCAGGGAGGGGCTGTGGACATGGTCTACCTAGACTTTAGCAAGGCATTTGACACAGTCCCGCACAACAGATTAATAAACAAATTAGCCAGCCTGGGAGTGGGTCCCAGAGTGGTAGCCTGGGTAAAACACTGGCTGGACAACAGGACACAGCGGATAATTGTAAATGGATTCCACAGTGAAGAAAGGAGGGGTACTAGTGGGGTACCACATGGTTCAGTACTGGAGCTGGTCCTTTTTGATGTCTTTATAAGTGACATTACAGAGGGACTAAAAGGGAAAGCATGTCTCTTTGCAAATGACCCAAAGATATGCAACAGGGTTGATACACAAGGTGGGGTGTAAAGGATGAAAAGGCACTTGGCAAGGTTGGAGGAATGGTCATATGTATGGCAGCTTAGATTCAATGCAAAGAAGTGCAAAGTAATGCACCTGGGAAACAGAAACCCAGGGCAAGAGTACACAATGGGGGGTGAGATACTGACAACAACAAAAATGGAAAGGGACCTGGGGTAGTCATATCAGATGACCTAAGGTGAGCCAGCAATGTGAGAAGGCAGTAAGGAGTGCTGGGGGGAAACTAGGATGCATAAGGAGAGGCTTCACTAGTAGAAAACAGGAAGTTGTTGGCCTTCTGTACAGACAGTTGGTAAGACCACATCTGGAGTACTGTGTACAGTTCTGGAGACCCCATCTCTTCAAAGACATAGACAGGGTGGAGGCTGTCCAGAGGAGGGCAACCAAAATGATGCAAGATCAGCACCAGAAGACATATGAAGAAAGACTAACGGAGCTTAAGATGTATAGCCTCAAGGAAAGGAGGGAGGTGGGGGACATGATAGAAACTTTCAAATACCTCAGGGGAATCAACAAAGTCCAGGAGGGTAGCATCTTTCAGAAAAAGAGATGTGTAAGAACAAGGGGGCACAATATGAAGATAGAGGGGAAATGGCTCAGAGTTAATGTGAGGAAGTATTTCTTCCCAGAGAGGGCTGTCGATGCTTGGAACAGCCTTCCTGATGAGGTTGTAGAGTCAAAAACAGTGGGGGAATTCAAGAATGCATGGGACAGACATAACGCAGTTCTAGTGGGGGGTAGGAGGAAGAAGGCTATTGGTTAACTAGGATCTGCAACTTATGCATTAGGTAGGGAAATGGGCAGACTAGGTGGGCCATGCAGTCCTTATCAGCCATCAGATTTTATGTTTCTATGTAATTGAACCACACAAGGGCAAGGGTCCCGGACTTCAGGAGGACTAACTTTACAAAGATGGGGGAATGCCTCATTGATGGCCTGGCAAGGGGGACTTTGGTGGAGTGGGGTAACAGTGGGTAAAACTAAAGTTTGCCATAGTGAAGGCATCAAACCTCTGCATAAAGTAAGCAAGCGAAAACAAGAGGAAAAAGAGACCACTATGATTCTCAAAAGAAGTGGCCAGGAAGTTAAGGGCAAAAAAGTTGGCATTCAGAAGGTACAGGGAAACTCAGGGGGAGGATCATAGGGAGGTGTATCAGGAGAAAAAAGAGGGAGACAGGGAAACAGTCAGACACACAAAGGCACAAATGGAGGAGAAAATAGCCCAGGCAGTAATGAAAGGAGACAAGACATTTTCAGGTAAGTAAGCAAAATGAGAAAGACCATGGGAGGGATTTTAAGGCTAAGGAGGGAAAGGGGGAGTGTGTGGAGGTGCATCAAGAAAAATTAGACATCTTGAACAAATGCTTTTTGTTCAGTGTTCACAGAGGAAGGGGAAGGTGAGGGACCACAGACAGGTGAAAGGAGCATCGAAGAAAGGATGGTGGACACTAGTACATTTACATATGAGAGATGTGGTGTACCTATATTTCAGCAAGACCTTTGATACTGTTCCCCACATGAGACTTCCTAACAAACTAGAACATATAAGAGCCATACAGAATATAGCAAACTGGATTAGAAACTGGCAGCAGAATAGGACCCAGAGAGTTTCAGTCAATGGGGCATTATCAAGGGAAGAAGGTGTGACCAGTGGCATTCCACAGGGATCAGTGCTGGGTCCAATCCTCTTCAACATATTCATCAGTGACATCACTGATGAACTGGAAGGGAAGGTTTGCTTCTTCACAGACTATACAAAGCTCTGCAACAGGGTGGATACATCAGAAGGGCCATTAGGTATGGAAGCTGACCTAAGAAGACTGATAGAATGGTCCAGAAATTGGCAGTTAAAATTTAACACCAAGAAGTGTAAGAAAATGCACCTGCAGAAGTGGAACCCAGGAAAAAGGTACATACTAGAAGGACATCAATTAGAGGAGACAAAGATGGAATGGGATCTGGGTGTGATCATTACCAACAGCTTAAAGGTAAGGAAACAATGCAAAAAAGCAGTGCTGAAGGCAAGTGGTATCCTGGGATACATGGGAAGGGGTATTATGAACAGAAAGCAGGAAGTTATCATGTTCCTTTACAGATCCTTGATGAGGCCACACCTCAAATACTGTGTCCAGTTCTGGAGGCCTCACGTAACAAGAGACATCTACCATCTGAAGACGGTGCAAAGAAGGGCCACAAAGATGGTGCAGGGGCTGCATTATGAGCCATATGAGACAAGACTCAAAGAGTTGAATTTATTCTCTCTAGAACAGAGAAGAAACAGGGGGGACATGATAGAGACATTTAAGTATGTCAAGGGAGTTAACACAACTCAGAAGGAAAACCTCTTCCAGGAAAACAGGGTGGCACGTGCAAGAGGGCACAACTTGCGTCTGGTGGGAGGCAAGTTTCAAAGGTACTCTAGAAAGTAGATTTTTCACCACGGCAGTGATAGACCCATGGAACAGCCTGCTACTAGAAATGGTGGTATCAAAGACAGTCAGGTAATTCAAACTCACATGGGACAGGCAATGTGGGCATCTTAGGAGAAAAATATAATTGGGGGTAGCCACCTTGGGCAGACTAGACAGACCACATGGTCCCATCTGCTGTCACATTTCTTATGTAGAGAGTCTGGAAGGAACTCGCAAATCATGGACAAGGCAATGTGGCCACAGGGGATACATCCAAGGATATTAAAGGAGTTCGGAGAGGTGCTAGCTGCATCTCTGATAGTCATGTTCAACCACTCACTGGAGATGGGCGTGGTTCCAGAGTACTGGAGGAGAGCAGATGTAGTCCCACTTAACAAAAGTTGTAGCAGGGATGGGGCTAGCAATTATAGGCCAGTCAACCTGACTTCGGTGATGGGGAAATTAACTGAATTTCTACTGAAGGAAAGGCCTGTGGAATATCTTGAATCCAGTGCACCTCAGGGAGAAAAGGAGCTGTAAAGAACAGATGGTAAGGATTAAGAAGGATGGACAATGGGTAGAGAAGGGGGAGAAAAGGCAGAAGCACTCAATGACTACTTCTGCTCAATATTTAAGAAAGAGAGAGGGGGAGTGCTACCTAAGGGTGGTGGGGGGCAGTAAAAGCTGTGTAGGCAGTAACGGTTGGGGTGATCACAGAAGATAGAATGCTGGAGGAATTGAGAGCTCTGAGTGTGGACAAGGCACCAGGGTCCGATGACATTCACTCCAGGGTACTGAAGGAGCTGCAGTAGAAGAGATCCTGGCTGGCCCTTGGCAGGCCTATTCAATGCCTCACTGAATTTGGGATGCATACCCAAGGATCAGAGGTTGGTTCACATGGTTCTCCTGCATAACAGTGGCCCCAAAGATGAACCAGGGAACTATAGACTGGTGAGCCTCACATCCGTAGTGGGGAAGCTAATGGAAATGATCCTGAAGGAGAGGTTGGTGTCCCTGCTGGAGTTCATTGGACTGTACGACAGTAGACAGCATGGCATTGTCACAGGCAGATCCTGCCAAACCAACCTGGTATATTGGTATGACTGGGTAACTAGGCAGATGGACAAGGGCCATTCAGTGGATGTCCTGTACCTGGACTTTAGCAAGGCATTTGATTTGATGCCATATGGGAGACTTGGAATAAAACTTGGAGACACAGGGGCAGGAGCAAAAATGGAAGGATGGGTGACAAACTGGCTGCAGGGAAGGCAGCAGAGGGTGGTGGTGGAAGGGGAGCTATCATCCCCAAGGACAGTAATGTGTGGGGTTCCGCAGGGCTCGGTGCTGGGACCAGTGTTATTTGGGATATTTATTGCAGACATTTCCATGGGCATCAAGAGCAGGATCAGTCTGTTTGCTAATGGCACCAAGATAGATGTAGTGGTGGATGACATAGAGGGGTGGCAGAGTTTGCAGGAAGATCTGAAAAAGCTGTAGACCTGGTTGGACACTTGGCAGCTGGGGTTCAATGCCAAAAAGGGTAAGGTACTGCATTTTGGGGCAAACAGTCCAAGGAAAAACTACCAACAGGGGAGAGTGCAGCTGGTGTAGACTGAGGAGAAGAAGGATCTGGGGGTGGTCATCATGGGATCAATGAACAACTCAGCACAGTGTAGGAAGGCAGCAGCAAGGGTCAATAAAATTCTGGGTTGCATCACAAGGGGAATAATGTCTTGGTGGGGAGGTAATTCTGCTTTCTCATTAGTTAGACCTCTTCTCGAATACTGCATGCAGTACTGGTGCCCGTACCTAAAAAGGGACATTAAATAACTGAAAGGGGTGTAGTGCAGAGCAACAAAAATGATCCAGGGACTTGGGGGAACTTACTGTGTGACAGTAGGCTAAACATGTACTCGCTGGAGGAGAGAAGGGACAGAGGGGATATGATCGAGACATTCAAGTACATGAGAGGGATAAACAAGACTGGTATGGAGGGGCTATTCAGGGTAAGGGTGGGAAAGGACACTGGAGGCCATGACATGAGACTGGAGGGGGGGAGGTTCAGGAGGGAAATGAGGAGACACTTTTTTACAGAGAGGGTGGTGGCAGGGTGTAACATTTTACCAGCAGAGGTGGTGGTGGTCTGTAAAACAGTGGTCTGCTTCTAAAGGGGCTGAGTCAAGGCCAGAGGGAGGATAAGGGGAGTGTGAGGCAGGAGGGGCAGCTGCAGAATAGAAACACTAGCTACAAAATCAAGCAGACTCGATAGAACAAATGGCCTTTTTCTGCTGGAGAATTTCGTATTTTTGTATGTTCGGCATATAGGTTCCAATGCAGAATGGATTCACAGTGGGGAGGTCATGTCATGTCATGTCTGATAGATTTCTTTGGGTGACTTGGGAATTAGATCAGGGTGGAGCAGTGGATGTGGCCTACCTAGATTTCAGTAAGGCCTTCAACACCATTCAACACAGAAGACTCGTAAACAAGCTGGGCAGCCTGGGAGTGGGTCCAAAAGTGATAAACTGGGTAAAGAATTGATTGAGGATACGTGACAGAGGGTGGTGGTAAATGGAGTTCACTTCAAGGAAGGTAGGGTGACCAGTGGAGTGTCTCAAGGATCAGTACTGGTACCAGTCCTCTATTATGTCTTTACTAGTGACATTGTAGAGGGGTAGAAGGAAAGGTATGCCTTTTTGCAGATGACACAATGATCTGCAATAGGGTAGACACTTCGAGGGTGGGGGAGAATGAATAGGGATCTGAAAGAGCTTGAGAAGTGAGCAAGAGTATTGCAACTAGATTTCAATGCAATGACGTGCAAAATCATGCACTTGGGACACAGAAACCCAGATGCAGAGTGCAAGATGGGGACAGTAGTACTGACAACCACCAAACAGGAATGAGATCTGGAGGGGTAATCATATCTGATGACTTATAGGTGTCCAAACAAAGTGACAAGGCAGTAGGACGAGCTAGTGGGTTGCTAGGCTGCAAAGGGAGGGGTATCACCAGCAGAAATAGTGAGGTGTTGATACCACTGTAGAAATCTTTGGTGAGACCCCACCTAGAGTACTGTGTCCAGTTCTGGAGGCCATATCTCAGGAAGGATATAAACAGAGTAGAGGCGGTTCAAAGGAGGGCAACTAAAATGGTGCAGTGTCTGCATCAAATGCCCTATTAGTAGAAACTAAAGAACTTCAATATGTACACCCTTGAGAAAAGGAGGGAGAGTGGGGATATGATATGGACTTTCAAATACCTCACAAATATAAATAGGGTACAAGAGGGAAGTATTTTTCAGTAAAAGAGGTATTCAAGAACAAATGACCATACTATGTAGCTGGAGGGGGGGTAGACTAAGCTGAAATGTGTGGAAGTACTTTATTATAAAAAGAGTGGTGGATGCCTGGAACAGTCTCCCAGTAGAAATGTCCCGTTTAAGCAGGCATCTCGCTTATCCACGTCCCGCTTATGTGGCTTGCACAGTACTTTATTATAGAAAGAGTGTTGGATGCCTGGAACAGTCTCCCAGTAGAGGTGGTGGGGGCAAAAACTTCAACAGGATTAAAACATGCATGGTATAGGCATGAGGGAATCTTAGTGGTTAGAAAAAGAAGGGTAAAGCTGGAGATCAAGTAGGGTCTGTGGTATTACAGTAGGTAGGAAAAATAAGCAGACGAGGCGGGCCAAGCAGTTCTTATCTGCCTTCAAGTTCTTTACCTCTATTTTTATTTTTATTTTCTGCTTGTATTTTTTTACTTCACAAGCTATTTTAGTGCAATATAAGTGCATACTTCAGTACATATCTGTGATATCTGTGATTTAGTAACAATATGGTCATCACAAGGGGACATATGAATGAAAAACTGGCCTTTACTACAGGATACTGAGATGGGAACTTTCCACAACACTAGTTATTTAGATGGTGTTATAAGTGAAAAAAAATTCTAAAGAACCTAACTGAAAAACCTTTAAAACCACTAAAGAAAAAAAGAATAAAAAGACTGCATTGTTACAGAACAGTATTTTTCAACCACAAATTACTGATCATTTACTGAACATTTAATTAATAGTGTAAAATCAGCTATCACTGAGTTTCAAATACAAAATTCTTCACATTCTTGTCGGAGTAAAATGTAGTCTAAGCAATTAACTTCAACCCCAAGACTAAGTCCCTTGGTGACTGGTCCTTTAAATCAGAATATGAATCCAATATTGGATAAGCTTTCTGATTCCTTGCTTAAATCTCATGTCCTGACTCCAGAGCTGGCTGCATCAGAATGTAACCAATTGCCAAATGTTGACTCTTATGAGTCTTCAAAAAGGCTAGTGTTTTGGCTAATAGTTTTGTGCAACTTCCTGGTTCATCTATCATCCAAGAAGTTGATGCTGGGAAAGTGGAAGTGCCTGTGAGTAAATGTCCCAGTTCTATTATTGCTGAAGCTATCTTGGCTCTTCATAATACCATAAAAAGGTTGAAAAAATTGCACAAGTCTAAATTGATGCAGAATGATATAGAAGCCATTCAAGAGTCTCAATTTGGATGACGCTTTAATATTAGTAACCTGTCATCAAGTGTTACTCCTGAGGCTCTATAGGCTTCTTTGTTATCTGATGGTAAAACTGAACTTGTTCTCTATTTTCCCTCTTATTTAAGTGAGGATATTAATAATTTAATGCGTAACCTCTATGCTGCAAATCTTATGGTAATGAAGCAACTTGTCCCAGGTCGCCCCCTGAAAACAGGCACTTGTGCCTAGTGGGCCTTACCCGGTTACCAAAAAATAGAATAACGATTATTTGTAGTGAATTTGAGACAGTTAGGCAGGATGTAGCCCCCTCACCTCCCCCCCATACTCACTTGGTGACTTACAGTTGCACATTCATTCATGAATGGCTTGGCCTATAACAACATCTTGATATGGAAAAGCAGTCTCTGTTTTACATATTCCAGGTGGTATTATTTATTTTGCTTCTTTTTTTCTTTTTCATAGTGTCATAGTAATGTATCAGCAGAAAAGGACCATCCTGTCTTATCCAGTCTGCCCATCTCCCCCTCCCCTACTTGTCACTGGTGCATAAGAAGCCTATCCTCTGTTCTCTAACCAACCCCATAAGTCTATTCCATGCTCTCTTGAATTCCTTCACCATTTAAACACCTACCACCTCCTCAGGTAATCTGTTCCAGGGTTCAACCACCCTCTCAGTGAAATTACATCCCTTTACATTACCTGTAAATCTTCCTTTTTCCAATCTTGAAGTATAATCTCTTGTTTTAACTCTGACTTTCCTTTCAAATAGACTTCCTTCCCTCACTTTATTTATCCCCTTCATGTACTTGAATGTCTCTATCTTGTCTCCTCTCTCTCTTCTAAACTCCGGCGAATTCAGATTTAATTCTCTGTCTTGTCTTATATGGTTTCCCTTGCATACCGTGCAACATCTTTACATTTAATTTATTTCATTTTACTTTTTTTTTACAAGTCCCCCAATTTGTCATTTACTAAAAACAAGGAATTGGAGTCTTGATCAAAAATTTCCACACAAATTTAAGTGGACTGTGATTTAACAGATATGGGCTACCATAGTTTTATTTTGAAATGCGTGTGCACAAGTGCTTTATATTTATGTTTGGAGGTTATATTTGAATTTTCTTGTGTTACTGAGAATATCTTCTGATTGGTGGAGGGTGTCAGCTGACATTATAACACAATATAAAAGGAACAATTGTATGCAGTAAGACCATTCTATGAGGATGTCCCAAGTGTCCGGGGTGAAACCTAAGTGGAGCAGTTTGAAGATGCTGCTTTATTCTGGATATGCTTGGAATAATGTTATGGATGAAATAAACTAGTTGCCTTTATAACCAACGTTTTATGTGGAGTTTTGTCTGTAGGTGTGAGTGTGCTTCTTATTGCTCGGCTGAATATTATGACTGTTTAGCTGCACCACCATCGCAAAGCACACCTACTATGGATTGACTCTGAATACTTCTTTTTGATGTATGCGAGTTGCTTAAAACCTGCAACTTAAGGACTTGTGTATCCATAACTGAAAATCGCAATCTATGAAAGAAACAGCACCCCAGCAGTTCCGAATGGAGATAGCATTTATTCTTCTGTTTAACAATGACACAGCAGAGAACCTGTTACTAATTAAAAACACCAGAGGGGCTGAGATGTTGGTAAGACCCAGTACTATAACTACAGCATCTACTGCAGTAACTGAAAATATGATTAGCGATGCTTTCTATTTCTTGGAGAAACTCGTCACTTGGGTGAGATGTATGTATTGGCAAGAACAGTCAATGGTTGCCTATGTAACAGTCAAACGAGCACCCAAGGGTCTTAGAATTTTAAAAAGAATGACCTACGGGCTTGATAGACCTAGATTTATCAAACAGTGAGAAGAGATTATGCCCAATGCATCAATAAAGTTAATGGAATTGATAATTAAGGATGGTATCAAAATACGGCAAGAGATAAAGCAAGGTCTAAAAGCACAAGAAAAAATTGTTGCTATATAAAGACCATCCCAACTACGGCCATTACCAAATGAAGTTTAAGGGCTACCTTAAGTTTTATGACAATAAACTACAGCATCAAAAGCAGAAAAAGTTCCTGATAGATAAAAATGATTTCCTGTCCCAGAGAGTGTTTAACTGGAAGAAATTGGATACAACTGGCAGTGTTAAGCAGCCAATACCAGGGACTTCATTATCCATGGCAACCACCGATGCAACAAACACCCCACATGTCATACTGAGAAGGCTGAAAACTACTGGAATAGATTACAGTATGAGGAATAATGCCTTTAGAGTCCGAGGAGAATGAACCAGCACAGGGTCCTTTTTAGGGGTCATTCCTCCTGGACAAACCCTTCCCAGGAAGAGCAGCAGAAGAATACGGTTCCACTTTACAACAGAAAACAACACCCAAATAAGAAAACGAGGTGGGGCAAAAGGAAAAAGAGGATGAGCTGCATGGTGGGGCAGAGGAATGCCAAACTGGTACTGACAGTAATAAGAAGAAATAAGAAGTGATACACATATTCAAAGGAAACTGTCTGAGACCAAAATTAAGGTGCTGTCCAAAGGTCTTTCATTTATCCCCTCGCAGGAACTAAAATAATTTTTATTTTTATTTTAGAAAGCTTTATTAGATTTTTCAAAAAACACAGTCATGTACAAGGCAGTCAAAGTAGTAACATAGCAATGTCCTCCATCCTCTGTCCCCCTTCTAACATCCCCCCCTCACCCCTCCACCCCTGGAGCGACCTACTTAACCTCATACAGTCCAGCATTAACAAGTTCAGCATATACAAGGTAATGAAACTAGAGGAAGCTAGAGAGCCTGGTCATATTAGTTCAGATAAAGGGCATATAATTTGCCCCACTAATTTTTATTTATTTGCTTTTGGTAAGCACACTAGACAGCCAAGTGCCTATTTTCAGATGCGACCCAGGAGATTTACAAGGTATACATGAAACAAATACAGAGTCATGGTTACAACCAGGAGCTACATGCTCCAACAGTGAGTAAAACAGCATAAGGTACATACAGGCTCAAAGAACATCGTGGGGAGGCAGAAAAACATCAAGACATTACATAGGAATTTAGAACAGCAAGACATAGCCTAGAAATTAGAATAAAAAACAACTCTAACAGTGGGGGCAGTAAGTGCCAAGTAGGGGTACCAGTGAAGGTAATATGGCTATGAGACTGGGCATTATGGGGCACACAGGCAGGTAGCTCCAGCTTTTAGGAAGTTCCAGAGGCATGTTTTGAAGGAGGGGGAGGCATGAACTTGGTCAAGAAGGGAGTTCCACAATTTTGGTGTGTGGACGGTGAATGCCCGGTCACCAGTGAGGGTGTGGGTCTTGGGGACCAGACAAGCCTGGGCCGCACATGACCTGAGGTGGTAGACAGGGGAGGCATGTTTCAGGGGTAGGGCGAGCAAAGCGGGAGTGGCCGGTTGAACTATATTGTCAATGAAGTTTCCTAGGATGTAGGTGTGGTGTTTTTCAGGGGAAAGCCATTCCAGGCGAGAGTAGATCATACAACGATGTGTGAGATGGGGAGCCGAGAGGGCGAAGTGGCGTACGTTATTGTATGTAGTGTCCCACTTTGCAAGTCTTGAGGACGGGACAGGAGCAAAGGCAATAAGCCCATAAGAGAGTGTAGGAAGTAGTATCCCCCTAGCCATGGCCAGCCAGGCAGCAGGGGTAAGGCAGTCTTTGGCTCTGTAGGCTAGGCCGAGCTTGCCGTTAGTCGCGTTACATATCTTCCTAATGTGACAGGAGAGATCCAATTGAGGATCGAGGGTAACTCCTAGGTACCTGGCAGAGTCAATTGTCGGTAGGAGGGAGTCACAAGATTGATAAATGTTGAGGGGCATCGTGCAGGAGGAAGTTTTGGCCGTGGAGCCAAAGAGCATGGCCTGAGTTTTCTTCAAGTTGGCAGTCAGTTTGTGGTCATCAAGCCATTTCCTGATAAGGGAGAAGTCAGAGTTGAGCTGAGTATTGATGCAGGTGGCATCATGCGGACTGACTAAGATGACCAGGTCGTCCACGTAAAGGGTTAGGTGCCCTTTAGTAGCAGCAAAGGGTATATCGTTGATGAACAGGGAGAACAGGATGGGTCCAAGGATGGACCCTTGGGGTACCCCACTGTTCATGGGTGCGAGGGTAGAGAGGGTTCGATTAAAACAGATGAGGTGTTGCCTACCCCTGAGATAGTTGGAGAAGCACTCTAGGGCATGGAGGGAGAATCCATGAGTCTGCAGGGTTGAGAGGAGGAGGGGGTGGTCCACACGATCAAAGGCTTTGGAAAGATCAACAAATATAGCCCCAGTCAGCTTGCCCTGGTCGGTAGAGGACCTAATCTTGGAGGTGACCACGGCAAGAGCTGTCGAAGTGCTGTGGCCTTTTCTGAAACTGTGCTGGGATGGGGAAAGGACACCGTATCCCTGGAGGTAATGGGAAAGTTGCGTGGCGACGGCCTTTTCTAGGAGCTTGCAGGCAGCCGATAGTATGGCAATGGGGCGATAATTATTGACATCCTTGGGGTCCCCATGTTCAAGGACAGGGACAACCTTGGCAACCTTCCATATGTCAGGGATGATCCCTGAGATAAGCGAGGTGTTGAAAATGTGGGCAACTGGTCGGGTGAGGAGAAGTGGCCCCAGGCTGAGTAGCTTAGGTTCCAGGCTGTCCTGTCCTGCTCCTGTGTGGTGAGAGGGACCAGCAAGGAGTGCCTGGGTCTCACCAACAGTGATCCTTATAAGATAAAAAGGCGGACGAGGGGGTAGAGGCCCGCTAACCGGTAATGGGACTGAGAGCAGGGGAGGGGTGGAGGCCGGCAGGTCAGTGAACATGTGGTTAAAAGAGGTGGCAATGGTTAAGGGGTTATTGCAGTTGGCTCCCTCGATGAGCATGTCAGTGACTTGCTCCTTGGCCGACCCCTGACACCTTCGAGTTTTCACGTTTTTCCAGAGCGCAGTGGGTCATTGCAGCGTGCAAGTAGGGCAGTGCTGCAGGACTCACTTTTCGCAGTATGTATGGCCCGTTTACAGGAGTTTCTTAGCTGGTGGTATTCCTGGAGGTCTTTTTGGTTGCGTGATACCCTGTATTTTACTCAGGACTTGTCTCGCCGTTTCATAAGGGAGAGAAGACCGCTGTGGAGACACTTCGTGACTGTACCTCTGAGTCTCCTCTTAGAGAGGGGTGCGTGCCTATTTTGCAGTGGGACAAATGCTGCAAGGAAGTGTTCTAGGGCTTTGACGGGGTCATTTGTATCAGTGACGCTAGACCAGTCAACTCCCTGTAGGTCCTCAAGGAAGTTTTTAATTATAAGCTTCATGTAGTCCCTCATTAAGATGACTCTACAGGGGACTTTGGATGGGTTGGAGCCCCACACACAGTAGATAGGCGAGTGGTCTGAGATGGAGTCATGGAGTATCCCTGAGTGGACAATTTTGTTGAGTCAGTTGCTTATTACCCAGTCAATGAGCGTACCATTGTCACCACGATGGGAGAGTTTAGTGGGTTCCATGATGGCCTGACTGAGGGCAAGGCCAGAGAGCAGAGGCTCGAACTGCTTAGAGTTGGGCCCCAGCCAGTTGAGGTTTAAGTCACCTAGGATGAGGAGCTCATTTGAGCCAACCTTGTCCCTAAGTTGCTCAAGTAGGGTTGAGAGCCCCAACATGCCCCCCTTAGGAGGGTTATAGGTGCACACTAGATGCACCTTTTTTGTATTCCCAAGTAGGAGAAGTGTGTGGAGAAACTCACAGGGTTGGGGTGCCTGGGGTAGATGCGCAATAATTGAAACATTTAGGTGCACCTTATAGTATATGAGCACTCCCCCACCATGCTTACTGCCAGTCTTGTCAAGCCAGACCAGGCTGTAACCCGGGAGGGAGCAGGCAGAGTCTGGGGTGCGTGGCTTAAGCCACGTTTCTGTGATGCCCAAAACGTCAGGCTTATAGAAGGCAGCCCAAGCAGTTAGTTCTGCAAAGTTTTGGAGGAGGCTGCGGATGTTTAGGTGGGCTATTTTTAGGCGTTTGGCTGCCCCCCAGGCAGGGGGGTGCTTGTAGGACACCGGGAGGGCAGGGAGACCCATGTGGCTGACTGATTCCCCTGCCTGAGCGAGAGGGGCCATGTCACTGGGTAGTGAGTTGGCCGGATGTTGTGTACTGCGAGGGGAAGCACCCAAAATAGAGGGATAGAACCAGGATACAGTTGGCCACAGCAAGCAGAGGAGGAGTGAGGGTTAGGGGTGTAGGCAAGCAGGAAAAGAACCAAGGAGGAGGGCCAGAGCGTAGAACTAGGACCACAGGTAGGGCTGTGAGATGGAGGGAGCAGCAATAGAAGGTGGGAGGGGACTAGCAGTGAAAGAGAAAGGGAGGTGCTCTCATTGGTGAAGTCTTACAGGAATTGACAGTGGAAGTACACTAGGATGTCTATATGCCCCTAGTGGAGAGACTGTATAGTCTGTCAATGGAAAAGTGGGCAGATAGGTTTTCAGCCCAGACGTGACCAACGCTATATATTGGAGTGACGACCATGGGTGGTGATGGGGGCGGTGGGGCAGCTGGTGGGGCCAGAACCTTGAAAGTTTTCGTCGGTGTATCTCAGGGGGTGGGGTGGAGGAGGGCCAGTCCAGGCAGCCTCCGCAAACCTCAGATCCCTCTTCGGAACCGTGCACCCTGAAGAGGATAGGAAAAAAGTGTAAGCATTTTATACTGTGGGGTAGACTGGGGATGGGAGAGGAATTCAGGGTACGAGTGGGGCTGAGTAAGGGGAGAGTAGCTTAGGCAGGTACAAAGGCAAGCAATAGGCTTACAGCAGTAGCAAAAGGTTTTCAGCAGTAATGTAAATTAAACAAGCTGTCTGTTCAGTAATGCGTGTAAAACACATATGCACTCTCAGCCCTGTAAACTTAAGAAGTAAACTTACACGATACTGTAAAAGTGGAATGAAGAATCACTTTCTGTGCGGGTAACTTTAAACTGTAAAACAAGCTAGCTGGCCAGTTAGTGCTAAGGAAAGCTATGGTGTAAGGCTATCCAGACAGCTAACAATGGCCAGCATGGGACCAAGGCACATGTACAGCCGAGGTGGATGTGGCTGAGCATTAGGGGCCGAGACTTTACCCCACAGCCCTGTTGCAGGGCAAGTATGCTGCCTGCTAGGCTAGTGTGGTTTGGAAAATTATGGCCCTCAGTTGGACGAACAGATTCAGTGCTGAAAGGCTCTTTGAACTGCGCTAGGGTGAGGGGCTTATTAAGAGTGCGCTTAGGCTAATCCACGTTACAGTGTGCGCACAGGTTAAAATATAGCAGTAAGGTCCTTAACACCTAAGTAGCGGCATGTACAAGAGTTTCCAACGTATGCACACGCTTTAAATTTTTTTTTTTTTTTTTTGAGATTCCGGCCCAATTTCGCAAACAAAATGGCAGGTATCAGGCTTCATACTTTGCCCACTAAAGGTAACAGCAGGCTAGCTCTTCAGACAAAATGGCAGGTACAGGTTATTTCAGACCTCAGAACATTAACAAAATGGCAGTTACCTCCACGGTTTGGGCATCAACAGTAAATATAATGGCATGCAGCATTTGTGGCAGCACCAGCCCGGAATTAAGGCAACTAGTCATGGAGGCATTGTCCTCTAAAGGTAACAGCAGGCTAGCTCCTTTATCTGCGTTAGGGCTTGGAAAAAATAAAGGTAACTAGTCAGAGAGGCAGGTATCAGGCTTTGTACATTGACCTCTAAAGGTAACAGCAAGCTAGCTCTTCAAGCTGTGTTAGGGCTTGGAAAAATCTCATGGAAAAAAAACTATCTCCATTCATTCACCGACCCCCAGAACCTCGCACAGCACAAGCCCTAGAGATGCAGGTAGCGAGGCAGAGATGACCGGGCCCGGCATGCTGGCAAAATGGAGGCTCCAAAAGCACAGTCCTGCAGTACAAGGAATGAAACTCCAAACGGATTTAAAGTCAAATGTCAGGAAAGGCTCCCAGAGGTAGAAATCGGGAGTCGCAACACAGCGCACCCCCTCAGCTCTTGTGGTAGGGTTACCTTAAAGTTTTCGTCGGTGTATCTCGGAGGGTGGGGTTGGGGAGGGCCAGTCCAGGCAGCTCCTCGAGACCACAGATCCCTCATCGGAACCGTGCACCCTGAAAGTTTTTGTCGGTGTATCTCGGGGGGTTGGGGTGGGGGAAGGCCAGTCCAGGCAGCCCTCGCTGGTTGAAGTGGGCCAGCCTATTCTTAGTACTCACAATCAGTTTTTCCATTCTTAGGTAGCCATTCTGTGTGAGAAATTGTGGACTGATCCAACCAGTGCTTAAGAATAAGTTTTTTAACAGCAATGGAAATAAGGGAAATGTGAAATCTCCTTTCTCTGACATTAATTTGGGACAAATCCCCCAATAAACAGACACTCGGAGTAAAGAGGTCATCTAAACCCAACAGAGGATCCATATGGGACTTGATTGTGTCCCATAGAGGGAAGACATTTTCACAAGCCCACAAGACATGTAGTAATATCCCATCCGCCTTACCACATCTAACACAAGCTGGTGACTGCAATCACCCTATTTTAGCCAGTTTGACGAGAGTGTAATACATATTATTGAGTATCTGATACTGGGTGAGCCTTAGCCAGTCTTGAGTATTGTATATATAAAGGACCTTCCATATATTTGACCAATTAACCCCGTGGTCTGGGATAAGGGATTCCCATAGTTTGGATCCTGTCAAGGGAGTGGGGTAGAAGGTAGAGAGAAGACAGTTGTATATTAATGAGACTCCATGTGGTTGGACAGTCAAATCCTGAATCTGAGAGATCAAAGTGGTTAACCCAGGTGGGATATGAGCAGCTCTGAATTTATGTAGGAGAAAGTGTCTCAGTTGGAATACCTTATAAATGTGTGTGAGGGGGATATGAAACTTTGCAAGTACCTCTGCTGATGAGAGGAGTGCTTCGGCCTTATAGAAATCTGAAACCCTGATCCCTTGTAGCTGAGGGAGCCAATCTACTGGGATAAATGAGTTTCTGATTCGTATGGCCAGATTACCCAAAATAGGTTGTGTTATATCTTTGGCAGGGCATATTCAGAGGGAGGAACAGATTTGAAAGAAAACTTTGCTGGAGGTGCCCAGCACCGAGTTTTTGACTTTCTCTGGCAGTGATTTCATGGGAGATAAAATAACTGCCATTGGAGACAGCTTGGTGGAGCACAAAATGTCCGACTCAAGTTGAAGACATATAGGTATATAATATTGATACTGCTGATTAAGATGAAGAAATAGCCATTTTCCAAATTTTTGGAGATGGCTAACCCAGTAGTAAAACAGGATATTAGGAAGTTTGAGTCCCCCACTGACCTTGGGAAGAGTGAATTTATTATAAGCACGCCTGGGTGCCTAATCTAGGCATAAAAATTCCATGGTAAGAGTGTGTATATGATGGAAAAAGGAGAGAGGCAGCCAGATATTAAGCATATTAAGAGGGTAGAATAATCTAGGGAAAATGTCCATTTTAATAATATTTACCCTGCCACATAGAGATATGGGCAAAGTTTTCCATCGAGATAGGTCTTGTTGAATCTTCTGGATCAGGTCTTCTGAATTAAATTTTTTGAGTATAAGGGGATCCGAGACAAAATGTATACCCAGGTACTTAATTGACAGGGGGACCCATTTCATTCTGAATCTGGTAAAATCCTGATTAAAAGTATAATGATTTAGAGGGAGAATTTCCATTTTATTATGGTTTTACTTGTAATTAGAAACCTGACCAAATTCTTCAATAATAGATAGCACCGAATCAAGGGAGGTTGTAGGGTTCGAGAGGTGAAGGAGGATATCATCTGCATATACCGAAAGTATTGGGTTGGAATCACCCACTGACTTTTAATTGCTTGATCAATGGTTCAAGATACAGGTTAAAAAGAAAAGGGGATGAGGACAATCCTGTCTCGTGCCTGAGTAAAAAGAGCATCGAGAAGAGAAAACCCCATTATAATATATCCGCACAGTGGGAGCAGAATAGATCATTTGAAGCCAGCTAATAAAATCAAGGGGGATGCGCATATGTTTAAGGGTGCACCAGAGAAACTCCCAGTCTAACCTACCAAAAGCTTTTTTGGTGTCTAGAGACACCAGAACCATGGGGGTAGATGCGGATTGGGCCAAGGGATAGATATGGGCCAGCTTGCGGAGATGGTCAGTCACCAACCTACCTGGGACAATACCCAGTTGCTCAGGGCTGAGCACTGGGAACCATAATTCCCTAATCTGTGTGGCTAAGATTTTTGTAAGTATTTTAAGGTCACAATTCAGCAATGAAATAGGGTGATAACTAGAGGGATGGTGGGGACAGAAGTGAGAGATCTGTAGAGTCGGTTGAGAGTATGTAAAGATAGAGCTTGAGTAATAAGGGAGATAATTCCTTGATAAAATTTTGAAGAAATTGGAAGGGAAACTGTCCGGGCCTGGGGCTTTGTCCAAAGCGAGACAGTTTATTGCTTGGGAAACCTCCAATAGTGCGATAGGAGAGGACAAAGGGGATCGATGTGATTCAGTCAATTTGGGGAGCTGGATTTTTGTTAAGTATTCTTCTGTTTCCTGCATTGAATGAGGGTTGGGTCATTTACCATAGAGGTTGACGTAAACAATTTCAAAAACTTTTGATACATCGCTGGGGAGAGTTTTAATAGCCCCATCTGTGTCTGAGATGGCTTGGATAATTCTTGAATTTTCCAATTGCCTCATATGAAGAGCTAGGAGGAAACCAGCCTTCTCCCTTTGATCTATATAAGTTGTCTGCATCTTGAGAATGGCATACTTGACCTTCTCCCTGAGAAGATCTGAGTAGTCCTTCCTGAGGGAAAGAAGAGTTGTGAGGGAATTCTGTGTAGAAGTAGGAGATAAATCTTGCTTCACGGCAAGTATCTGTTCCAAAAGATCCCTTGCTTTGGCCTTCCTAATTCTCTTTTACCTTGATGCCAATCGCATGAGTTCCCCTCTTAGAAAGAACTTTAATGCACACCAGACTTGATCTATCCAAGGTATGGAATTCAAATTATCTTCCAAAACCTGGTAGATGAGTGTCCTGATTTGGGAAACTATGAACTCATCCTTGAGGAGCTGGGTGTTCAGCTTCCAGGTAGTGTCTCTCTGTATGTTGACGGATGGGACAAGGTGGAACCAGACTGCTACATGGTCTGACAAAATAATTGGTTCTAATCCACTACCCAAGGTCCCCACTAATAAGCTTGAACCTATGAGAAAATAATCTATCCTGGACGCTGTCAGATGTACCTGCGAGTGAAATGAGAATGCTCTAGTAGTGGAATTAAGGATCCTCCAAGGATCACACACCCCTAGGAAATCCATCATCTTATTGAGGACCCTCTGGAATGAGGACAGAGGCCTGAGAAATGGGTAAGACTGATCCAACATCTGAGTTGGGGGAAGATTTCAGTCCCCCCCAGGACCAGAAAGGCTGGTAGAAGAGATGCTAACTTATCTGATAATTCCATTAGGAAAACTGGGTCTCCTCCTACGCCCATAGATACTACTCAAGACAATTGAGGTCCTGCCAAGCATTCCCTTAACTAAAACAAATCTGCCTTGGGGATCTACAATGGTAATTTCAGGTTGAAAGGGGATATTCCTCATAATGAGAATCACCACCCCCCCTTCTAGTAGTGGACTCCTGCACAGTAAAAACTTGTTGGACTCCTTCCCTCCTGAAGCCCATTGCTTCCTGAGTAAGGAGATGTGTTTCTTGAAGAAAACTAATATTACATTGTAATAAAGATAAATGGTTAAGTATTTGGTATGTTTTGGATTTCTCACGAGCTCCCCTAACATTCCATGTAACAAATTTTACTTTTCGGTTAGCCATATTTTATGCTTATATATAAATACCAAAAACTACAAAAAAGTCTTATGGTTGCTCCAGACACCCCCCCCCCCAAGTCCACAATAATAATTACAGGCAAAATAACCAAGCTCCTGCAGTAACACACTAATGTTGGAAGCAGAGATTAAGACTAGAGAGTGAACCACCCATACTTTCCCACTCCTTCCCCTCCCCCATGTAAACCAGAACTTCTCATGGTAGAGTTGGTAATACTTACCAGATTTTGCCTGACTGCTAGGTACTTGTGACAACCCTCCCTCCTACCCTTCCCTTCCCTTCTGTCTGCCCAAGTCCGAAAGAAACCCCTATCCCTATAACTATAAACAAAGGCTCTCCTGATTGAGTTAGAAGGTGCATCCACAGTATGGTGTACGTAAAGGAGAAGCCCAGTAACCCCAGTCCCTCAGCTGCACTTCCCAGTGACTGAGTTACAAAAAATAATAAGCAACTCTGATGGCTAAACTAATTAGCCAATATAGTAGAGACCAGAAGGTAACATAAGGACCATCCACTCTAAGAATTGGGTCATGGTGCAGTCTTTCCATCAACTGCTATGCACCGAGCCCCCCTTCCCCTTCCCAATCCACCAGCAAACAACTGCAGTCCCCATAGAGCTTTGAACACTTACTGCCTGTCAGTATTAGTGTCTAAGCTTAGGAAGTGGAGAGCTTATTAAGGAGTTGCTACATCCCATTTCATTCCAAGCATTCTCTGCCCAATGGCCTTGTAAGGCATTTAACCACCCTCCTTTCAGTGTTCCCAAATATGAGCATTACAGGATTCTCTAACTTCCACAAACTGTAACCTGTTCAGCCCAACTACAAATGATAAAATCGCTAAATTATAAAGGCAGCAAAAACAAGTAATGTTCAAATTGTTAAAGAACTGAGGTCAGTGGAAGAGATGATCTGGTTCAGAGGGGGACCAAATTAGTGGGACCGTGTCTTCACAAAACATTCCTCCTGCAACTTCTGCCTTGCTGCCAAGTTCTGGAATACCACAAGGAGGCAAAATCTGAGCAGACATCTCCCAGGCCCCGGGCCTAGTCCAATCAATGCCAGTAGGCCTCAACAGACTCCCGCCTTGAAGATCTTGAGAGCTGGTTCACCAGTCCCCGTGGCTTCAATCTCGATAGGACCACCAAACAGAAAGAACCCAACATATCAATAAAGGCAACAGGTTAGTAAACAGCAGAAAACACATTTTAACACACTGGTCCTTATTAATTATCAACCCAGGGTATGCCTCAGATCTTCAGCATTTTTGGAACAAATCAGGGGAGCTTACTAGCCAGATCTTCCATTGCTTTTGCAGGTGTCTCATAGGAGATCCAGTTGCCCGCAATAGCCACCTGTAGATGGGAGGGATAGATTATCTTGAAATGAATCCCAGCGGCAATCAGTTTGCTGACCACAGGGTAATATTCTGCCCTTTTCTGCCTGGTCTCGTAGGGCAGGTCTTGGGTGATACGGATCTTGGCATTTTCCCACTGATTAGAGCTCACGTACTTTAGTTAAAATGTGCTGCTTTTCTATGAAGCTTAAGATCTTCAGAATAATCGGCCTGGGGGGAGTGCCTGGCTGGGGTCGAGGCCTGAATGAATGGTGAGCTCATTCAATCAGGTATGATGCTCCCATAGGGGAAGGGCCAACAACCTTGTATAAGAATTTTTGTAAGAATGCTTGGATATTCAGCCCTTCTTCTGCTTCAGGTAAGCTGATTATCAGAATATTATTCCTATGACTCCTCCCCTCCAGGTCATCCATTTTGAGCTGTAACTTGTGGATTTGCTGTTTCAGTGCCTCCGTCCCTGGATCAATCTTGTCCTTCCATCTTTTGACAGAAACAGTAAGGGCCTCCCAGTCCCCGACCCTGCGAGCCAACTCAGACAGGTCACATGCAAGGATTTTGGCTCCTTTGAAATATCAGTGTTTCTTTAAAAGGGAGCAATTCTTGAAGAAATCGGTCCTCCATCAGGAGGATTAAAGTGGTTACTAGTGAGCTCTTCCTCTCCGCCTCAGCTCCCTGGGCCTTAGACTTCTTGGAAGTCTTCTCCGGTGTTACTGGTGGTGTATGGCACAGTGGGGCTGGCCACATTTTAGCCTCCTATGGGGAACTTCTTGAGCAATTGCAATCTGGAAGAGACAATCAGGAGATTGGTAAAATGTAGATCAGCAGTTCTTATATGAAGTTAGCTGGTTATTTAGCCCTGATTGCTTGTAAAATTAGTGAAAATAGTAGGTGAGAGGAAGAGAGCTCAGCACCCTTGCTGCTATCTGGCTGCCTGCATCACGTGACTCAGGAACTAAAAGAATCTGATGCCCTTGTAGATATCAACAAATTTGTTTGTAAGCTAAATCTTAAGGTATTTCTTTCAAAGGAGAAAGAACACAAGGGTAATAGTAATGTGATTCTGCAACAGAACGGGACAGTGTGACAAACACTGAGAATGCATTCAACCCACAATCAATGCTTTTCCCACCATTACATTCAGGTATTGAGACATTTCTAGATTGCTGTGTCAGTGATCTTGAAAGCTTATACAGGACATCTGACCCCCCAACCCCCATGCCCAACTGCAATCTATCTAACTTTGAAAGACAGGCTGTCAAAAGTATATCCAGGGACAAAAGTATTGTTATTAAGGAGCCACCAATGCCTTGAGAAAAACTTTGAAATACATGATATTTGGACACAAAGCAGCTTATGTTTCTTATAAGCTCTGTATTTCATATCCCCATTATTTATTACTGGGGTCAAATGCATGAAAACAGGATAGTTGTTCCTTAAGGGTTCATCAGTTCTTATTGCTTCTTCCCAACCTGATGTCATAATACTCTCCTTGTGCCATCACAGTTATTTCCATGGAAACAGATTGTGATGTCACAGCAGAGCATCCTTTTTTTCAAGTAAGGAATAAGCTCTAGAGACAGATGAACTATAAGGAATAAAGATCTTGATTTTTGTGGGGATTTCTTTAATAATAAATAAATCAGAGGTGAAATATATATTAGATATGTGAAATACAAGCTAAACTGTGTCTAAATATTATGTTTTCCAAAATTTCCCCAAAGGCATATGCTGCTCTTTAAGCCAGGAGACAAAGGGAGTAGTACTGTTGTTCAGGATGCTGATAAATATGTCCAGTAAATTTCTAGACAGTTGTCAGACACTAGTGTTTACCAGTCTCTGACGTATGACTCCATATCAGAAATAAAAAAGAAAATTGAGTCACACCTGCTTGAGTGGTATCAGGATGACCTTATCAGCAGTAATGAACCCTTTTATTTATCTGTCCAAAATCCCACTAAACCAGACATCTATACAGTCCTGAAAGTTCATAAAAGTTAAAATGAACCTCCAAGTCACAGGATTATCTCTGGCATTGGATGGGTGGATGGAACCACTGTCCAGATATGTGGACAGCTATATTAATCCTAACGTGCCAAAAATCAGAAGTCCTCTTCAAGATACAGGACATGTTATATCAATACTTAATGACATTCAGGTAGAAGCAGACTGGTGGTTAATTACCATGGATGTAGACTGGCTGTATACTATCATCCCCCATTAAGGGGAATTAGAGGCAATCGAATATTACTTGGTTAACCACACAGACCTACCATAGAGTAAAATAAATATCATTACAGGGCTGACTGAAATTGTTCTTAATGATAACATCTTTATGTTCGAGGGCAGGAATTTTAAGCAGGTTAAGGGTACTGCAATGGGTGCAATCCTAGCACCAAGCCTTCCCAATCTATACCTAGTGATATGGGAAAAACAGTTTGTGTATAATGAGAATGTTAACCCTTACATAGACAGAATCGACATCTATAAAAGATACATAGATGATTTACTCATAGCATGGAAGGGTGATTGACAAGAACTTACTGACTTTGTGATTTATTTGGAAAGCACAAATTAAAACTTTACATTTTATAGTCACCGCAGATTTGTTTACAGCAAAGTTTTTTAACATTATAATGCATAAAATGACACATGGCACTATTTTGACAGATCTCTATAAGAAACCAATGGACAGAAACAGTCTGTTGCATGTCCACAGCTGCCAATCACACTATTGGGAATTTACCAAAAGATTAATATATTAGAGTGAAAGGAACTTGTGGCACAGCAGATCTGTTTGTACAAAGGGCAGTAGAACTGGCTGAAAGATTGAGAGAAAGAGCATACAGAAAGGAAGGAAGTCATAGAAAGGGCTCTGGTGCATTCAGATGGTACTGACCATGAATCTTTTTTAACACATAGAAGTAGATAAAAAACGGATCCAGACTTAACTTTTGTCACAACTTAAGGGGAAGGTTCAAAGGAGGTGATCAATATTGTTAAAAACAATTTAACAATATTGAGGGCTACACCACAGCTACAATCCCTATTTGAAAAACCACTTAGGATTATGTACAGATGAAGTAGGAACCTACGGGATATACTGGTTCATAGCTATCAACCTAAACCCAAAATTATTATGGGTTTGGTGAAGTGGGGGTCAAAAGCATGTGGGACATGTAAGACTCACTACCTGATGGATAATAATAATAAGGCTTGCCACTAAAATGCAGGCCAGGCTCATCTGATGACCCCTGCAAGGAATAAGCGCAGGAGGGAGGGGGGTGGGGAAGGAGGAGGGTCTGGTGGGGATGGGGCTAGTGACATCACCAAGCAGGTGAGGTGTAATATGACAGGGCCATGCCAGAGCCCCAGGGATTGGCTGGGGCGGAGCACCAAGGGGTCCTGACCATGGATCCTGTAGGGGTATAATAGGCCAGGACTCAGGCAGGATGACCTCTTTTTGCTGGGAATTTTCAAGTTTGAGATCTCAGCACATCATTGGCAATCAACAGGCAAGGCACATGGGGGCAACTAGGCCTTTAGGCCATGTTGCCCAGTGTGTTTAGCTCATGGGAATTTTATTATGTTGGTTTTACCATGGAGTTTTAAGATGAAGAAACCATGGGCTAAACAGAACTGTTTTGTTGTACATATTGATTTGGGAATACAGAGCTGGTGGAGGGTTTTTATTTCAAAAGGAGGCAGCTAGGCCTGGTGGGGCCATGATGCACAGGGTCTAGCTCCGGGAATGTTTGTTAGCTCAGTTGAATGGTATTTTTTTTTTTTAAAAAAAGAAGAAAGTTTTTTGAACTCCTGGGAACAATTCAATGTTTTGATGAAGAAGGAGCTGTGGTTCTGAACTATAGATATGTGTCCTAGCAGCCCGGAGTGCTGGCTTCAGAGCCTGATGGTAACATTAGCGGCCTACCCAGGGGTTGTGTATTTTCATTTAAGGATACTGAGTTGTTTTGTATCAGTGGTGTCTGAGAGGAGCACAGCCTGTGATGCAATGGATAAGGCATGTGCCCCTGGCATTTGCTTTCAAGGTAGGGTTACATGGTGTATAAAAGAAAAGGGGAGGGATGGGGGCTCTTGCATGGGCAAATGCTTGTGGAGGTCCCAAAAACTGCATAGGCAGGTTGAGGCCATCGTGAGTGGTGTGGCACATCTCTCGAAGTGCAGAGTGGAAAGAATGGCAATGATATGGCTGGTAAAAGAGCTTGGTTAGAGAATCAGATGCTCCTGGGGTGGAGAGTTACTATCTGAGTGTTTGACCCATGATGGGCAAGCACAGCTCATAGCAGGAGGTTTGCTGAATGTGATGCACGTTTAGTTCCTGAAAGCTGAGGGGGGGAGTGCATGGTAGCAGGTTGTTCAGCGGAGGGGATCCAGCATTGTGTGGCCAGTGTGGGGAGCGAGGCAGAACACCTGAGGTTCTTTTGTTGTCACCTACGGTGGGGACCTGGAAATGTGGGGCATCATGATCGCCAGGCAGGCTGGAGTTGGGGGATGACCCAGCAGGCATGTTGCTAGTGGTTTCGATGTTTGAATGCGGAGAACCACATGGTGTAGGGGGGAGGCCCCTTCCAGGCTGGCATGTAGAAGCCAGGCCTTTGGGACCACGCAGTTCGGTACGGCCTACTGGATGGCAACTTGCTTTGTACAGGGCGGGTGATGTGGGGGACAAAATGGAGGATATTTTGATATGATATAGCACGTGGTTGTGTTAAAAAAATATATAAATGAAGGATTTTATTTGACAAACAAAGCTGCTGCAGCAGCGTAGTGTGGGGGATACAGTGACATGCTGTGTATGGGCTGGTCGCACCCAGCACACCTGAGTTCAATACCGACTATGTTGGTTAAGCACAGCTCTCTCCTGGTTCTGGGGTGGGTTTTTCAGTGGGTAATGCCAGGTTGCACACGAGGGATGGAGCAATGTGTGGTTTGGCAGCATTTGTTTTGGTGTCCCTGGCGTCCAGGCCTTGGGAGGGAGGCAGTTTGGGTGAGGGAACTACACACAGGTCGATGGGAAAAGTGCCCACAGAAGGGGACAAGGCCAGCCATGTGGGCATTTGCGCTTGAGCCTACAGTGGGCCAGGAGCATTGCCGTTTGGTTGGGGGGGGTCAGTACGTGAGGTGACCCCAAAGGCCTGCTTTGGGGGCAGGTCTTGACCAGCAGCAAACAAAGGGTTAACGTCATGGGGGGTTATGGTACAGGCCACAGGAGCAGGACCACATGAGCTGAGGCACCAGGATGGCAGGGTAGGAGTGAAATGGGCCTCTAATGGGGGGTCACATGCCATGGCCACCAGTGAAACATAGTCAGTTGGCACTGCCCAGAAAGGGGGTGGTGGATGGTGCCCCAGGCACGAGGGAGAGACTCTGAAGGTGGTGGATGGTGCGATACAATCTTAGGCTGGGGCGTGGGGGCTGAGAACAGCCAGCTGGGTGGGCACCTGTCACAGCAGTCCAGGGTATAAGAAAGGGGCTATATGGGATGGCAGGCTACAGCATGGTGCTGCGAGGGGACATTAGTGGAGAGGAATTATTCGTGGTGGAGAGGGCTACCAGAAAAATGTATATATATATATAATAATAAATAAAAAAGAAGGAGAAAGGACATGATGCTAATACATATGGCTTAGTGCAACTGCGGAGTGAGCGGGCACTTGGATGGTAGGCCTGGAGCAGGGCACAAGAGTTGTCCGACGGAGCACGAGCAGCCTGCCAGCCCATGCAATGTCAGTCAAAGGGGGATTGTTGTTCCGACTATACAAGGCTAAGCATTATAATTTTTTCACCCCTCAGACTGCAGGGGCAGAGAAGCAGACATGGCACCCAAATGAACCCAGCTGACCACTGAAAAGATGTTACAGGAGGCATCCCTGTTGATGAGGCAGGTGTTGGAGCTATTAGTGGCAGCAAAACAGAGAGAGTCAGAGGAGGAGGTGCAGAGAAAGTGTCAGGAGCGGGAGGAGCACCCAGGCAGGGGCAGAGGGGGTAAGAGACCAGACAGGAAGTCCTATGCCAGGTGCCCATACCAGCACCACTGCCCACACTGGAACCGGACAATAGGAGTCTGGATGGGGGTAAGAATGATGTGGACTTCACAAATAAAAGTGGTCTGAAGGATTACCTGGAGGGGTTGCTGGGCAGCATGGGGGATGCAGGGATCGAAATGATGGACTGGGCCATACAGGCCTTAAAAGGTAAAGAGGCCAGGGTAGAAAGGGGGGGGGTCACAATGGTGACTAAGAAGCTGTACGAGGGGACGCCAGGCTACTCATTTGGGGTCCATGTACCGGCCTCAATAACGGAGAAAATCTGGAAAGGGAAGTATAGCGACATCTTCGGGCTAGTGGATGAGGACACAGCCACAAAACATGAACAGAAGGAGTCTGTAGGAAAATCAGAAATGGCAGTATCCCTGGCAGTAGTAGACCACAAGATGAAAGAGGTGAAGTGTAAGGGGAAAACCATCGAAAATTGGCAAGGTGGTTTCATCATCTACAGCGCATTGTTGCTGGAGAAGCAGCCAGAACTTGCCATCCCTTTGCTGATATACATGCCCATCATCAGGGATGCTTACAAGGTGAAGGTAGAGTACGGGTGGCTCAAATATAATGAGGCCTTTCAGAAGTGGATGGCAGTGAAAGTTGACCTGAGATGGGACTGCACCCACTTGGAACTGTTGGTGAGGACCATCTCCAGGGAGGGGGGTGGGTCTGTGGAGAACAAGCAAGGAGGACCATTACTGCCACAGGGGCAAAGACATGTTAGGGTTACAACAAGGCCACCTGCACATGGGGCATGTGTATTTTCCGGTATGTTTGTTCCAAATGCGGGGGGGTCACACCCGGCCTCCAACTGTCAGCAAAATGGGGACAGAGGGGGCAGAGTGGGGAATAGTTTTATGAGCAGTCCTTTCAGGGTGCCCGGGGGGTAGAGGGCAGGGGCCGGTGGGGCATCCACAGAGGGCAACACTACACTCCCGGAGGGTGGCATTAACTGGATGCACATGGAAGGGTGGTAGGGCCACATGCTGGCACGTACTCCCTTTTCTCTAGCAGTGGTGGAGGAGTGGTCCATGGAGTACCCGAATAAAGGGTCAGGGGAGCTGCTCTGGGAAGGTTTCTGGACGGGCTTCCCACTGGGATTTCGGGAGGGGTGGAAAAAAATGTGGGCCAGGAACCTTGGGTCAGTGAAAGGGAAGGAGGGGATTGTAGATGCTAAGATAGACAAGGAAATCAAGGCAGACTGGGTGGAGGCCCCCTTGGTTGCCCCCGGTGCATGCATTTCTGAATTCCCCCTTTGGGTAGTGTACCCAAGAAGGCAGAAGGGGAATTCAGCTTGATTCATCATTTATCATACCCTGCGGGCTCGTTGATAAATAAGAGCATACCAGATCACCTTAGGGTGGTGTCGTATGCCTCCCTAGAGCAGGCCATATCACTGATCAAGGCAATAGAGGGGGCTTGGCTAGTGAAGACAGACATTGAGTCAGCATTTCAGCTCTTGCCCACGGATTGGGACCTGTTGGGGTTTCAATTCCAAGGACACATCTATTTTGACAAAGCCATGCCCATGGGGTGCTCAGCGGCTTGTTCCACTTTCTAGGCATTCAGTACCTGGGTGCAGTGGGTATTTGGGGTCAGGTATGGGCACAGGAGGATGGTGCATTACCTGGATGATTTTCTCTTCATCAGGGAATTGAGAGCAGAGGTGAAGGGAATGCTAAGGGATTTTGAGGAAATGTGCCAGCAGATAGGGATACCGCTAGCTCAGGACAAGATGGAGGGCCTTGCCCAGAGGTTGACATTCTTGGGCATAGATTTGGACACTGAGGAGGGCTGTTTCCGGCTGCCTGGGAGCAAAATGGCATGGCTTAAAGCCTGCTGGCCCAGGTCATGGGAGAAGGAGGGTGCCGCTGATACAAATGCAACAATGGCTGGGGCACCTTAATTTCGCCTGCAAGGCCATCAGCCCAGGCAGAACATTTACAAGGAGGGTGGAAAGGGCTATGGGGAAAGCTAAACTGCTGCACCGCTGAGTGGACATGTCAAAAGTGGTTCAGGAGGACTTCAGGGTTTGGGAGGAGTTTCTCAACAGCTATAATGGGGTGACATTCTGACAGGACGAGTGGGAGTGGAACACGGACCTGAAGCTGTTCACGGATGCATTGGGCACTCTGGGAATGGGGGCATACTTTCAAGGGGACTGGATGTCAGAACCTTGGCTGGCATCTTGGGCAGAACGGGGACTACTGAAGGACATCACCTTCCTTGAGATCTTTCCGATATGGGTGGCCCTGGAAGTATGGGGGTATAGGATAAAGGGGAAGTGCAACTTGTTCTGGTGTGACAAAAAAGGTGGTAGTGGAAGTCATTAATAGGCAAGGGGGGAGGATGGAGACAGTGGGCAGGCTGCTCAGGTGCCTGGTTTTATTGGGGCTGCAGCTGAATATATCTTTCAAAGTGCAGCATATTGAAGGGTTGAGAAATGAAGTGGCTGACAGTCTTTCACATTTGCAGCTCGACAGGTTTCAGGTGCTGAGGGCATAGGCAGCTCCACACAGGACTAGGATCCAAGACCGGTTATGGGAGGCTGGAGGGACACAGCCAGGGCACTGTATCAGGGCTCCTGGTCAGCAAACACACTGAGGGCCTACAAAGCAGGGTGGGCAAGTTTCCAGGATTTAGAGGGAAGCATGGGTGGGACAGGGATGAACCAGCCCAGGACGAGCAGGTAAGGAGGTTTATAGTGGAGCAATGGGAAGACAGACTGGCCCACGCCACCATGGTGGTGCACTTGGCAGGCATTAGCTGGGTGTGTCAGGACAGGGGCTGGCCCTATGTAGTGGCCAACAGGACAATAAAGTGCATGGTTTCAGGTTGGCAGAGGGGTCAGGTAGCCAGGGAAGACAGGTGGTGTCCCATAAGAGGGCAGCTGCTTGCAAAGGTCTTATGGGCAACACAGAAGGTATGCATCTTGGTCCAGGAGGAGGCACTGTTCCGGGCTGTGTTTACTGTTATGGCAGCAGGGGCATTCTGGGTGGGGTAGGTGGTGGCCCCACAGAAGACAGCTGCGAGGAAGGGTCTACAGCATGAGGATGTCCATTGGGATCATGACAGGGTGGTCATTAACCTGGCCAGGTCTAAAACTGACCAAAGAGGGAAGGGGACCAAGGTGTCTTTGGTGTGGCAACTGCAGTCTGGCAGCTGCACAGTGAGTGCATTACAGGCATATGGGAGAACTCGAGGGGGGACTGGAGGGCCTTGTTCAGACATGGGGACAGCTCCCCAGTCACCGGTTTTCAGGTAGGGGCAGTGCTCAAACAGGCCCTGACCTTCATTGGGGAAGACCTGGGTGAATTTGCCCTGCATTCTTTTCAGATTGGGGCAGCCACGGAGGCAGCTGAGAAAGGGGCTGCAGTGGAGGAGGTAAAGAGGCTGGGGTAGTGGAAGTCCTGCTGCTATAGGAGGTATGTCAGGCATTGACAACAGCAATTCACACTGTTTATCTTGTTTCTATGGCAGGTTCCAAGAGGAAAATCTGGATAGTTTTGCATTCCTTCATATATTGGGCTGAAAGGTTTGAGGTCGCCACTTCCAAAGGAGCAGAGCTGCAATACAATACCAAGCACACCAGGGTGCTGTGGAAAGGCATTAGAGAGATGAGATGGGCGCTGCTCTTGCCGCTAATGGAGGAGTTAAAGTTGCAATGGGGCACACCAGATTGCATTATTATACATCTGGGGGGCAATGATTTGAGGGTCCTGCCATGGGGGGACTGGGACAGAACATCATGGTTACTAGGAGAAATTGAGGGGGTGGTGGCCGAGGGTGACCATCAGCTGGTCGAACATCACCTCACAGTGGATTTGATGGGGTTCAAAAGACGCCTGACTGATCTAGAAGGTCAGCAAGCATTTGAATAGAAGAGTGGCAAGGGCAGTAATTGAGATGGGGGGGTGCACCTGCAGCACAAGGACATTTCCTTCGGTCAGCCTGCAGTGTACAGGTCTGATGGGGTACGCTTGTCAGAATTTTGCATGTGCCTGTTCCTGAGGCCTATTGAGGAGTTAGAGAAAATGATAGCCAGAAAAGGTTTGAGGTACTAGCACACAAGGGGGCCCCTCCGTCCATCACAGGAGGAGGGCAATGGAGAAAGAAAAAGGGGGAGCAGAGAGAAGGAAGTGGGAGGGGGTTGGATACACTGGCTGGGGACAAGGATCCCAGACATGGTGGTAAAGTGGGGAGGGGGATAGGTCCAGGCGCCAGATTCAGATGTGTCCGGGCCCGGAGGATGAAAGCCCAGGTAGGTGGAACCGGCCTGGTTCAGGTGTGGAGGAGGGGAGCTGGATTCACAGTGTCTGGGCCCTAAAAGTCAACATGGAAGAATGACCAGAAGAAGGACAGAGGCCGGAACCAGGAAAATTTTGAAAGAATTCATGTGTTGAATGTGAAGTAATAATATTATGGATATAAATATATTCTTTGTGCCAAAAATAAATATTGCCAATGAGCATCCAAAAAGTAAAAGAAGTGTAGCATCCATCATTCCCAGGAGGGATCCAGGGGACAATAGGGCTTGCCACTAAAAGGCAGGCCAGCTTGTCTGATGACCCCTGCCAGGAAGAAGCGCGGGTGGGGGGAAGGGGGAAGGAGAGGGCAGGTAGAGGGTATGGGGCTAGTGGCATCAACAAGCAGGTGAGGTGTAATATGACAGGGCCATGCCAGATCCCCAGAGATTGGCTGGGGGTGGAGCCCCAAATGGTCCTGACCATGAGTCCTGTAGTGGTATAATAGGCCAGGACTCAGGCAGGACAAACTCTTTTTGCTGGGAATTTTTCCACCCTTCCACCCTTATTAAGGAAGGCTCTGGGTGGGCATGCTTGACACAAAGATAGGTGGAGGGCAGATTGAGTGCCCTACGGGCCCTGGGCATAGGGCCGGTGTTTTAATTGCTGCGGGGCAGCAGCCACAGGCCAGGGGGCTGGGTCATAGTCCCCTGGGATGGGAAGAAAGAAAACAAGGGAGTGGGGAGGGGGTAGGATACATGGGCTGGGGACAAGGAACCCACATATGGTGGTAAAGCAGGGAAGGGGATCGGTCCAGATGCTGGATTCAGATGTGTCTGGGCCTGGAGGGTGAAAGCCAGGGTAGGTGGAACTGGCCTGGTTCTGGTGTGGAGGAGGGGAGCCAGTTTCACAGTGTCTGGGCCCTGAAAGTCAAGATGGAAGAACGACCAAAAGAAGGATAGAGGCTGGAACCAGGAAAATTTTGAAAGAATTCATGTGTTGAATGTGAAGTAATAACATTATGGATGTAAAAATATTCTTTGTGCCAAAAATAAATATTGCCAATGAGCATCCAAAAAGTAAAAGAAGTGTAGCATCCATCATTCCTGGGAGGGGTTCAGAGGACAAGGAAGTAGTTGTCAATCCCAAAACTGGTCAAAATGAAGGAATCACAGATAGAATAAACTGTGAAACCGAAGCTGTGGTATACTTATTAAAATGTACCTGTGGCAAATTTTATGCTGGAAGAACAAAAAGGAAACTGCAGTATAGGCTAAATGAACATGCACTGGCTATAAGAAACGACAACCCAGAATATGCCATGGCATTTCATGTTAGCAGACAAGTTTCCAAAAACCAACATAAAGTGACTGCCATTGGCATTGATGCTGTACCAGAGAATGTGGGGGTTGGGGGAGGGATCTGGGAAATATGCTCAATAAAAAAGAGTTGAGAAAATTGATTTATAGGTTGGGAGCACTGAAACCACCAGGTTTAAATGGCATATTTGAAATTGCACCATTTAAAAAAAAAAATAACCTCCTTACCAATAGTGGAAAAACCTTCTCTTTTCAAAATATTTCCCTTTGCCCCCACCCCAAATACTCACTTGGTGACTTACAGTTTGTGGTAGGGTCGGTGACCCCCCCCCCGAACTTGGATATGCTCTCATGGATACAGAGCATATGTAATTACCTGCCTATGGTTTGGAGGTAATTTGAGAACATTGTGGGCTAAAATATTAAAAAATCTGTTGCAACAGTCTCCTGCTCTTCTAATCTCTTCCTTTTACTATCGCTCCTTCTCCGTCATTCCCCTACTCAAGCTTGGCCAGCTTTGAGCAGTCTTTCTGTCCCTTTCCTTATTTCCATCTTGTTTTCTCTAAATAATAATAGCCCCAATGTTTAGAATGTTCTGTGCTTGCAGTACAAGCTGTTTGATTAATTTTCCTGCACGAATGTGCGCACGTGAGACTGTGCGATCATGCGACTGTGCGAAGATGCCGAAAAAAGAGTTTGTTATGGTGTTTTCATTATCTGGTGAATACTGAACAAATTAACAGCCTTTGTGCTAGTATGAGAAGCTTAGAATTATGGTACATATCAGAATTGTAACCAAGAATCATTTGAAAAGTGGTGTTTGTTTATTCCTTAAATAAAAAGGTTAAACTAGTACTTTTAAAAGGGAGAAGGCAATGCATGCCACTGTTGAAAGGAGAGAGATAAAACTGTTTAACTTAAAAGGACTAAAGTCTCCTAATGTGATGCAGAAATGCCTTAGACTTACAACTCTCTTGTAAAGTGCTTCCAGCTCCCTCTCAGTCCAACTCCTTATAGGACTGAGCGGCCCTAGTTGTCTCACTTTTATGATGCAAGTTGGGGGAGAAGCTAACAAAATCATGTGCTCCTCCACTGGTATAAAAGGAGGTGAATGTGAAATGCTGAGTCAGTGTGTGGTAGGAAGGCAAACCTACCAGATGCCTAGCCAGATTCTAGGTGCTTTTTGGCAGGAATTTTCTTTCTTGTTAAAGATATGATTTCCTGTGCCTTATGTTTTTTTTTTAAAGTTATGTACAAGTTCTGCTTTAAGTCCATTTTATTTTTTTCTGCTTCTAATAAATTTTGAAATATCGGATCCTGACTGCTCTCTGGACTTTATTGGACAACCCCACATGCACACAGTTACACATTCATTCATGAATGGCTGGGCCTATAACAACATCTTGATATGGAAAAGCAGTCTCTGTTTACATATTCCTGGTGCTGTTATTTAATTCAGTTCTTTTCTTTCTTTTTTACATGTCCCTCAATATGTCATTTGCTAAAAACAAGGAATTGGAGTCTTGATCAAAAATTTCCACACAAATATAAGTGGAGTGTGATTTAATAGATATAGAGTACCATAGTTTTATTTTGAAATGCATATGCACACGTGATTTACGTTTATGTTTGGAGGTTATATTTGAAATTTCTTATGTCACTGAGAATATGATCTGATTGGTGGAGGTTGTCAGCTGACATTAAAACATGATATAAAACGGACATTTGTATGTAATTTAATCTTTCTTTGAGGAAGCCCCTAGTGTCTTGGGTGAAACAAAAGAGGAGCAGTGTGAAGATGTTGCATTTCTTTGGATATGCTTGGAATAGTGTTATGGATTAAATAAACTAGGTGCTTTTACAACCTAAGTTTTGTCTGGGGACTTGTCTGCAGGGGTGAGTGCACTTCTCATTGCTTGGTTGCATATTGAGACTATTTAGCTGCACCACCATCCCAGTGCACACATATTACCAACTGACTCTGGTTAACTGAGCAACTTGTTATTATTCGTAGTGAACTTGAGATAGTTAGGGAGGTTATAGCCATTAATGGTGCTAGAATGGTTGATGCAATGAGATTATTTCATCAGTCTGTACTCCAGAACAGTTTTCTTCAGTGGCTATTGTGGAGGTTTGGAACCAGATCTAGATCTGGACATAAGACCAGACTTTAGCTCTATTATTTTTCCTGATTTGAGCCCCTCAAAAACTCCACCAAAAAAGAAATGAGCAAATAAAAAATCTAATCGAAGGTGGAAATAAAGGCCCCTGGAGGCTCTAACTGCCTTCATTCAGGTCTAATTCAGGTGGTAGTTTAGGGGGAATAATTGTTAGTGCTGTATTGGAATCAGAGCTGGCTAAAAAGCCTCACTTGCTCTCAGCTAAGAAAAGTTGCTCGTTGGCCTCAAAGCTACAGGCTACATGAGTTGATAGTATTGCAATCAAAGAAGATTATGAGTCCTTGATGGGGAAGGTAGGTGGCATGGGAAAAGTAGGCAAAAATTTAAGGAATCCCCCTATTAGTAACTATTGTCCAAACATTGTGGAGCCCCTGAATGTTAATAAGGTCTTGATCCACTAGTCAGGGCGTGCTAATGAAGATGGGATTAGAAGTCAAGCAGTATACAGGGTTCTGCCAAGTGGAACTCAGGTGCAAGTACAGTAGGTGATTCTGTCATTCTGGTTCCTCAAACCGTGGCTAAGGAATTTGGTATCCTGAGGTTATATGGTCTTAAAATGAATGATCCTTAGGAAGATGAAACTCTGTTAGACTTTTTTATTTCTTTTCTATACTCCAAGATGGAAGCCCAGATTGAAATAGGTGATATAGTTCAAGTTTGTCATTCCAGTGATGAGTTTGGATTGGACTGTATCCAGAGTATCTGCGCAAATCATAGGATTGCAAATTCTTTGTGGAGTAATCGTAATTTACATAAAAGTTCAATATCATTATAACATAAGTAAACAGGAAATACATTTCTAGAGTAAGCATAATGTTTCAGGATACTGGCCCCTTCTCCCTTAGTATTTTTGGTCTTCTGAAACCTGGAGGGAAACTGACAATAAGTTAACTAAATCAGTTCATTTTGTTAAGTTATCTTAAAATTCCATTAGGATTTAGGAGAATATTAGGAGCTAAGAGAAGGGAGGATCATGATGATGCTCAGGTTGATGTGTTATTTACATCTAGGTCAATTACAGAGAGAGTTTTGAAGAAATGTCATAGTTTGGACAGTTATGGGATTATATAGTAACTAGTTCTGTATGTGCTTCCAAAATTATATCTCAGTCCTAGAGTAATTAAGGGCTGAATTCAACTCTTTGTGCAGTACAGATTTCAGGTTCTTGCAGGCTACAAATGACTCATGGCTAATCATTTTATTTCACTTCCTACAAATGATTCTTGTAACCTTATAATTGTTGAAGCTCAGAATCATCTACTCTCATGAAATATTGCAGATCTTGACTAAATGGACAGAACAGGAATGGTTGGGATTTGTTTCGTTTTGTGTGATATGATGTTTCCAGTAGACCTACAGTACAAGAGCAGGAGATTCATATTAATAATTTTGAACTCTTCCAGGTTCCCACAAAAAAAGATTCTAAGCTAGGAGGGCATCAGGAAGTCTTGCATGTTGTGTCAAGATCGATAAGCAGTTTTCTGCTCAGCTTGGTGGTATGGATATCTGTATAGCTCTTTTTTTTAGTGTGTTTAATTTTAATTTTTTGATTTTGAATTTATATATTCCGCTTTCTTCCTCTAAATTTGGTATTGATGATCCATGGGGGACCCTCAGGAACCTTGTAGAGGAACTGTGTCAGAAATATATGACTATCCCCATTCTGATATTGGGAGATTTCAGTGACAGGATAGGTGCATTTGATGATCTCTTGGACAACTCAGCTGTAGGGTCAATATGCAACATGCATGTTTTACTGGGTAGAAAAGCCAGGGATACTAAAATAAACCATTTAGTTTTAGGTTTTATTAGGTTTATGCGGGAATATAATTTTTATCTGCTTAATGGTAGATTATCAGATGATGAGTAGGGACAGTGGACTTCTTTTTTTCCATTAGGAGAATCTATTATTGATTATACTATTTGGGATGTCCCCATTGCATTTTGGACTACCCTTAATTTAATTAACAGACCTGAAAGTGATTATCTATTATTGGCTATTGGATGGTCATCAAGTTTATTCTCTTCTGTATTTCCTGCATCAGAGACCTGTTTGGGGCAAATTTAATCAAAAATAGAAATTGGATATAGAACGAGAATCAGATGGACAGATGCAATTTTGGCTGAAATTTATTATATGTCATATATCTTTATAGATTCATGTTTACAATCTGATTATGACTGTCTTATGTCTACAGAAATATATAGATCCTTGGAACTTCTGCTTTTCAATTTACATGCTGTCCTTTATATGGTTGGTAAAGGTAATAATAAAGAATGCAAAGGGTGGTTCGGTCAGGCCTGTAGGGCTGAAAAAGCTAAGTTGTTAGCATTGGTAAAGTTTATTAAGTTATGACCTTCTAGATCTAATTGTAGACTTTTAAACAGAGAAAGGAAATTATACAAAAACTTTCTTCAAGGAATTAATGGGAGTTTATGTTAAACATTATTAGTGAAAATGATACAATAGCCTGTTTGGCTTTTGGTTTCTAAAGAAACTTCTAATTTTTCAGATACTATAGATACATAAATCTCAGCAGATTCTTGGGTAGATCATTTCACTTCATTGTTCTATGATTTGGTATTACAAGGTGATTCTCATACTCTTACATACTGTTCAATTGATTCCTTTGTTATACGTTAAGTGATCTGTGCAATTACCTCTCTAAAATGTAAAAAAAGCTCCTGGGTCAGATATGATTCTAGCTGAGGTTTATATGCAGGTGCCTTTAATTAATGCAATTTGGGCAGTTTTATTTCTTCTTTTTTTTTAAAAAACTGCTTAAAAGAAGCTTTTTTTTTCCCTGATTCTTGGCAGGGTGCAGAAATTGTTCCAGTATTTAAAAAAGGTGATAAGTCAGATCTCAAAATGTACTGGCCAATTAGTCAATTGGATATATCTGAAAAAATATTTTTCAGAATCATTCTAATGCATTTACATGAGCAACTCATTGCTCTTGGTGGACTAGCACCCTTACAATTTGGCGTCAGGGAGAATTGTGTCACTATAGATAACTGTTTTATCTTACGACACCTCTGGGAGAAATATTGTTTGGTTCATGGCCAGAAGTTATATGTCACTTTTATTAATTTTTCTTCAGCCTCTGATATAGTTATAAGAAGCAAATTGTAGCAGTAATGCTAGATAAAGGCATTCAGAATGCCCTTACATTTGTTATTCCAAATTACATAGTGAAATTTGGGCTAGGGTGAGATTAGACCCTACTGGCAATGATGCCAAGGAATTCTCAGTTAATAAAGGGGTTCATCAGGGGTGTCTGTTAGCTCCTACTCTTTTTAATATATATATATGGATAACCTCCTGGAAGCTATGGAGTGTGTTCCATCTGATTCCCCTAAAATTGGTTTACTGATTATATCTGCATTAGCATATGCTGATGATTTACTTCTTTCTCTCTCACAATCTGGTCTTCAAAAGAAACTAGATTGCTTGGTCAGGGAATCACAAAAAATATCACTGACCAACAATAAACCATTAACAATAATAAAAGACAGGTGATGATTTTTGGTAAGGGGAATTCATTTCTGAAATGGAAATGAGGAAATGCTGGAAGGTTTGATGCCTTTTACTGGACCAACAAATGTCTTATACAAAGATTGTATAGTACCCAAGCTTTCGGGCCTCACAGGTCCATTCTTCAGATTTCATCTGAAGATGGGACCTGTGAAGCCCCAAAAGCTTGTGTACCATACCATCCTTGTACAAGACACTTGTTGGTCCAATAAAAGGTATGAAACCTTACAGTGTCTCCTGTTCTCCAAGGACTAATATGGCTTAAATATTTTTTTATGAAATGGAAATGGAAACTCAGGGATTCAGTAATTCATACTGTGAATAAACATGTTTGTTTAAGCAATAAGCCACGAGGGGGTGTGGGTTATTGGGGGATTTACCACAGCTGGAGTGGTTTGCCCACGAGGTGCAGTCGAGTGGGTAAATCCATGCCAGCTGTAGCAAATCCCCCGATATCCCAGATCCCCTGAGTGATTTATTGCAATTATACCAAGTACTGCTTTTTTTTATTATTTAAAAAAATGCAGTACTTGGTATAATGCTTAATAAGGCACTCAGTATTAAAGCAGTGTTTTTATTTTGTTTTCTTTTCCTGATGTACAGAGCTGCTCTTTTATGGTCTCCAAAACAAGATGGCGGTCACAGTTCAATGATTTTGGCATTGGATATTTTTTTTTAAATATGCAGCTGGCTGACACCTTTTGTGGTGATTATCAGAGGATTTACAATGAAGGTAAGGTGCCTGCCTGCCATTCTAATTGGTTGCTGTCCGAGGTCCATGGTATAATTAAGGTTAACAGTTTCCTCAAATGGTGCATGGTGTTCTCATGTTACTAGTGTTGGGACTAAATTGAAAAAGGAAATGCTTTGGGTCTAAAATCATTTAATTATAAATATGGTGGCAATAGTATTAGACCATTGATTTAAGTAATTTCTTTAAAGTTAAATTTCCAGGCCCTTTTTGTGGTAGAGAATTGGGCACTATACATGGTTTCAGAACTGGAAAGGATTTTAATGCAGCTTTGTAGGTCCTCTCTGAGACTGAACAAGTCTATCCCAAAGTCCAATATTAGAGCTGAACTTGGATTAGATAGTTATAAAACTCTGGACAATTATTTAGTCTTGGGTTTTTGGGTTAGGTGTGCAAGTGCCCCGCCTGGAGTTTTTTTATGTGCTATTCTTGAAAAGAAGGACAATTGGGAGCTGTTAGGGTGTAGAAGTTCACCCTGGTTATTACATGTGTATTCCATATTAGAAAAATGTCAGCTTAGTTATTTACATTATTTATTTCAAAAAAGGAGTTCTTATTAGTCTGAAATACAAAAAATATATTATGAATAAAATTAGAATTCATAACAAGGGTGAGGATTCGGATGCTATATCCAGGTCCAGGTTTTCATCCTGGTATGCTTTAAATGAGGTTTGGTTTGGTTATAAATTCTATCTGGACTGCATCTTGGACCTGAGACAAAGAAATGACTACATGTGCTGGGACATGTGCTAGACCTACAGGGCCTATAGAAACAGGTGTATGCATCTCATTAGGCAAGCCATAGTGAACTACCACAAGGATCAGCTGCACAGGAGTTGGGGAGATGGAAAGAGGTTCTGGGAGAATATAAACAATCTCCTCGGGAAGGATGAGAAGAAACACCATCAGATGCTCAATATTAATGGATCAACTATCTCAGACCCTCTCACCATAGTCAAGGGTATACTTATGTTAGTTGGAACTGTGTTGCCTGACACACACTGTCCCAGTCAGCATTGCCCAACACAGGCTCTAACTCAATGCTATTGCTTCTGACAGGGTGAGGTAGCGGATGTGACAGAATGCTACCTTACCCCGCCTGTTCCGAGAGAAAGAACGACTGGATGGGGTTGCTGTTCGAGCTGCCCTGGTGGTGTGGAGGGAAATACCACTGGTAACTTGGCCAGCATACTGCGCGTGACTGGGTCCTGGACCAGGTCATGGCATTTTACACACTGCACCGCCATAACTATTGAAATTTTACTCCTGGGTCCGCCTACCCTCGAAGTTGGTTAATTTAGTTATGGGGGGGGGGTACAAAGCCTCCCATATTAAACACTTTGTTTTCTGACATGCCTGAAATTCGTATATCGGGCATGTCAGTGATTTGGGCCTTGGCATTTCAGGCCATTCTACTCGGTATGCCGAGTGTCGGCATACCGAGTTCCAGGATATCATAGTATATCCAAACCGAGGCATTTAATTCTTCTTTCACTGATCAATTAATCAATCAATCAATTTTATTTGTATGCTGGAGTGTATGTGAACAAAAATGCCTGTTTTCACAAACATCCCGTGTTGGAAATAACAGGTAAAAGAATTTCAAAGTCCAAGAGAATACATAGTAAATGTGTCCAGTGTTGGACTTAACAGATAATTACAAAGTCAAAAAGAATACATGATATATATACATTGTCTTTGCAGTGGAAGAGCCCATAAAAACAACAGGTACATACTATATACATAATATTTACAGTTTTAATAAGACACAAGAGGAATGCTAAAAGCAATAGGAGAACAGCAGTGTTTACAGGTGAGGTGGGGTAGTTAGGGGCTTCCCCAAAAGGCAGAAAGAGAGCAATAAGGTGAGGTGGGGTAATTCATTGCTGAAGTGTTTCCTTGAAACGACAAGCAGAAAGCAGATGAGGGAAAAAAAACAGGGAAGACGGGCTATATATCAGCTGCACAGGAGTTTGGGAGACAGATCTTTGTTCTGTCCTTCCACCAGGCTATCTACAGTCTGCAGAAGTACACATAGGCAGCAACCCAACCACAATTAATCATCCAAACTTCTACTTCAAGCAGGTAACTGCCAAGGAGGCAATGTCTTATGTAAAAAAGTTCTGGGCAAAACCAGGATGGGAAGTGATGGCATTGACATGAAACTGGTAGCCCTTGTCCTTGATGAGCTTATTGTCCTCATATCCAAACTTTTCAATAAATCACTCACCCGTTTCAAATTCCCCACAGTCTGGAAACAAGCTCTGGTGACCCCCAGTTCTCAAGAGAGGAGACAGTTCCAGCATTGCCAACTATACGCCTATTCCAATCCTCTCCCCACTACCCAAAGCACTGGAAAAGATTGTGGTGGACCAAATCACTGATTACCTCCATAAATACCAACTGCAATGTCCCCAACAACATGGTTCTAGAAAGAACCATAGTACTGCCACAGCCCTGGTCAAATACACTGACTTTGTGCACAGGGCACTGGATAAAGGAAAGCTGGTTGGGTCAGTCTTTATAGATTTAACAAAGGCCTTCGATACAGTCAACCACCACCTCCTCTTGGCACAATTACAGACCTTGGGGATGGCCTCAAATGCTGTATGCTGGTTTCAAGACTACCTGTCTCACAGATCCCAGAAAGTTAAAATTGACCAAGTCATGTTGGAATCTAAAGAAGTGTCTCTGGGTGTTCCTCAAGGGTCAATTCTGGGGCCCCTGCTATTTAGCATTTTGCTGAATGCTATTCCTAAGGCCTGTGACAGCAAAATCTTCCTGTACACCAATGATGCTGTCATCCTGAGCAGCAGCCCACACATTGAACCACTGCAGCAGGAACTACAGCCTTCCTTCCATCAGCTTGAGGACTGGTTCAGCACACACAAGCTCCTGCTTAATTATAAAAGAAATGAAGACCATGTTCCTATCTAGCCCACAACTTAAGAGGAGATTCCCTGTCCTATCCAACAACAACAACAATGTTAAGGCCTTGCTGGAACAGGTTCACTCCTTTAAGTATCTAGGGGTCACCATCAATGACACCCTCTCCTTCATGAAACATATTGATATGGTGGTCAGGGCTGTTAACACCAAGCTTGGAGTATTATATAGGCACCGGAAAAACCTCACACCAGCATCTCTCCATCACTAGCTCAATTTTATCCATCATAGACTACGGGCTAGTGTTCTATGGATCAGTCATGGATACAGCACTAAAGCTGGTGGTGACCACCCTTAACAAGGCATGTAGACTAGCCATTGCTGCTGACCGCTTTACTCACATCTGCTTTCTTTATACACAGACAAACTGACTATCCCTTGAGAAAAGAATCAAGTTCCAATCCTGTCTCCTTGGCAAGAAGGCTCTTCTGGGCAAGCCCCGCCCCCCCACAACTCTGAGCTTTTCTCCTTGGTCAGCACTAAGTATGGAACCAGAGGTAGAATGCAGGGCATGTTATCTGTCCCATTTCATAGAACTACACTTAGTTAACAATCCTTAACATATAGAGCCCCAATCTGGCTCAACAAGAGCTTGGAGGTCTCACATAATACTTCAAGTCTACCAACCTTCAAGATAGAACTCAAACAGTAACTCCTCTCCAGGAGTGCTTGTGATTGCCTGCTGGGCACTTGATGGTCTCCCTCAGCAGCTCCTTGCTCTTTGCCCTCCACTTTAATGATGGACTGCTTTTTCCTGATATCTCCTCATTCTTGTCGTTTTCTCCTGACCCCCTCAATGACCCTGACTCCCCGACCGTGGCTGCGCCATCTATTTCTTTCCCCAACTTTGACTGCTCCCTCACCCCTTCCTAACCATGTTCCTTACCACCTCCCTTTCACCTGGCCCCCCCAATTCTCTCCTCCCTGTCTCCCCATCCATGCCGTAATCACAGTCACCTACTGCTTCCCTGTTTTGCACCCCAACCTCCTTATCTGCTGACAAGGTCTTATTGTAAGGCTGCTCCCTTTTCACTTCTCCTCTCCCCCCCCCAACTCCTTTGCCAGGATTGCTCTTTTTGAGTACAGCTGTTTACAATGTTCCTTTTGACAAATGTTTTTGCTGTGTCCATGTCTGTTGTATATCTGTGTTTTTATGTTTGTACATTGAACAATGTTTATTTTGAGGTGAAACTTTTGTAAAAGAACTCTTTCTCAAAGGTTGTTTCTGAATAATTAAATAAGTAAAAAAAAAATAAACATGTTATTAGTTGAGATTTACCCTAGTAGCATACTCTTTACTAGATTTGCTTACATGCCTAATGCCTCCGAGGCTCCTTGTTTACACACTGTAGGAGGTACAGAGTATTTGTGTCACATTCCCTTTAAATGGTTATGTTATGAAAAGTTACGTAATACATGGTTAAATAGTATATTGTCAGATATAAATTATATCTCAGAAGAGCTTTCTTCTTATAGTGAATGATGCTATTATTATTATTATTAATAAACTTGCAAATTATTTCTATACTATTAAAAAAGTTAGGAAGGATAAACATTTTAGCTATGAGACAAACTTTTGAGTTGCTGAAATATGTTCCTGTTGGGATCAGGGTTAAGTCTGAGCCCAAGGGGACTTCTTTCTATACTTAAGACTTTATCATTTAAGTGGGGGATTGCCTTTTTCCCTTTCTTGATTGGATTACATGCAGTTAGCAGCGTCTTCTAATCTAAACATGAATTTTGTTTGGGTCCCATTGGGTCACGTGCATTTTTTGTCCCAAGTGGCTCCTCTTTCATTAGGATTTGTGATTATCAGAGAGATTCTGATTTACATGCCTCTAGGATAGGCATCTGTCCTAGCCCTGGTCCAACATCTACATTAGGATTTCATCTGTTATGAATTGTGGATACTGTTTTTATCTGCATGAGTATTATGTATTACATGAAAGTTATCAATTTTCTGTGTATTTTTCTTCATAATCCTGTTTAGAACTTTTTTTATTATTATATATAGTTGAATCTATTTTCATGTAATTTGTATTAAGCTGTAATGGCATATTGCCGATCAATAAAGTTTTTTTTGACTGACAAATTGACTGACACTGTCTGCATGTGGAGGGGTGACAAACAGGGGCATACCAGTTTGTTAATCAGCTGAATAATAGTAAAATCAGCTTGAATGTTGCCCAAAGGATTGAGACGCATATTATAAACTTTCCTGATGTAACACGAAAGGAAAGAATGATAATAAAGTATTAACAAGAGACTTCAGGAAGCTGGCAGCTATAAATTATTTATTGTATGCTACTAGTGCACACTCTAGAGTTTTAAAGGAGTCTATACCATATTCACAGTGAGGAGGAACTGTAGTGAAGTCTCCATTTTTGATCAGCAGAAGAAAGAGTTATATGACAGATTTATTAGTAGGGTATAAAAGAAAGGTGGTGGAAGGTGTCTTTAAGAAAGTGAAAAGGAAAGACAGAGGTAAACTTCTTCAAGTTAGAAGACAAATAGGAATAATACCTGTACATATAAATTTTGATATTCTGATCTCAAATACTACCCTTAAGAGGGAGTTGGGCCCAAAGCCACACGTCATGTTTAGAAGACAGCTGAACATTACAGATAAAATAGTTCACAGTAGGTTTCAACATTCAGAAATGACAGTATCCCAAACCAGTTTTTCCCACTTCCAAAAGGTTTTTACTGCTGTAAAAACTGTAATATGTGTATGCACTGCCATCCAGGAAAGATATTTGTACACTCAGTAACAAAGAAGGAGTGCCACATAGACCAATTTATCACTTGTAAATACCACCTTTGAGGTGTATGTGCTATACTGCAGTTGCCAGAAAGTGCATATGGACAGAACAGCACATAGAGAATAATGGATAGGCAAGTGTGTCTTATGGATTTTTTTATACACCCGAGGTGTGTGATGACCCATAAACCTCGAGAGCGACGCTTGAGAGGTTTATACAGCCATCACACACCAAGGGTGTAAAAAATCCATACTACCTGCTTATCTTATATTTTTATAATTACTGGTATTTTGGAGCAGTTTTTGTAGCTTTTGGCGTGCTTTGTAATAGCTTGCACGGCTTTACACGATGTTGCGCAGATGTATTAAATGTTCAGAATGCCGTAATAACCCAATTTCAGGTTATTATGCCATTTTTTTGATCTAGTAAAACCAGTTATTAAAGGGAGTCACCAGTAATTATAATCCTTAAAGAAACAACTAACATACTAACATACTATTTGCCAGCAGATTAGGCCTTACGGTCTATCGAGTCTGCTCGAACCTTAGATCCTTAGTTGGGTGCCGAGGCCCTCCCATCCCTTGTGCTCCAGAAACCCTTATCATCCATCCCCACCCCCCTGGGACAGGCCATCATCTGATACATCCACTTTCTGTGTCTGTCCCACCCTATCTTGAAGCCCTCCATTGTGGATCTCTGAACCAGCTCACCAGGCAGTGCATTCCAAGGGTCCACCACTCTCTCAGTGAAAAATCTCCTCCTCTTTTCCCCCCTCACCCTTCCACCTTCCAACTTCAAACCATGCCCTCTGGTGATACCTCCCTGCTTTAGTCTAAAGATCCCCTCCATGTTTACCCTATTTATTCCCTTGAGGTACTTGAAGACCTCAATCATGTCCCCCCTGTCTCTCCTCTCCTCCAATGAAAACAGGCAGAGCTCCTCAAGTCTGTCCTCATACGTCAAATCCCCTAGCCCTTGTGTCATCTTAGTTGCCCTCCTCTGTACCCTCTCCAGGATCTGTATGTCCCTCTTCAAGTGTGGTCTCCAGTACTGTACACAGTACTCAAGGTGTGGTCTAACCAGTCCGTTGTACAGCGGCAGAATCACTTCCTTGCTCCTAGAGGTGATCCCCCTTACGATGCATCCCAACATCCTGTTTGCCTTGCTAGCCACCTCCTGCACTGCTCAGAGTTATTCATACATGCATCCACCATGACCCCTAGGTCTTTTTCCTCTATTGAGGCCTCCAGCTTCCTCCCAGGGTGTACCTGTGTTTAGAGTTTCCCACCAAGATGCAACACCTTGCACTTGGGTGATATTGAAATTTAATTTCCATGTGTGAGCCCAGCTTTCCAGGGTGTCCAGGTCCCTTGCAGGGCCAACCTCCCTCTTCTCCTCAACTACTGCTCCCATCTTGAGTCATCCTCAAGAGACTCATTTCACACCCTATACCCTCCCTGATGTCCAATATGTGTGCATTAAACAGGATCGGACCCAGGACCGAGCTCTGCGGTACCCCACTACCAACCTCTCTAGGGTTCAAGAGCTCCCCACAGACCACTACTCTCTGGGTGCATCCAGCTCACCAGTTTTCAATCCATCTGACCATCAAAAGGCCTACTCCTAACCCCATCAATTTCTCCACCAGACCATTGTGGGGGACAGAGTCAAATGCCTAGCTGAAGTCCAAGAATAATACATCCACAGGCTTTCCCCTGTCCAGTTCTGATGTTACCTATTCGTAGAACTCCACAAGATTGGTTTGACATGATCTACCTAGCACGAACCCATGTTGCCGACTATCCAGACCTCCCACCTCCTCCAAGTACACCCCCAATCGTTCCTTTAGTATACTCTCCATTAATTTTCCCACCACCGAGGTCAAACTGATGGGTCTATAGTTACCTGGTACTTCCTCGACCCCTCTTTATGGATTGGCACCACATGTGCCTCTCGCCAATCCCTAGGTACCCTCCCCTGTCTCAAGTGACCTGTTGAAGAGCTCACTAGTGCAGCCAGTATGTCCGCCAATTCCCATAGTACTCTCGGATGAATGCCATCCGCCCAGGAGATTTGTTCTTCTTTAGGACCTTGAGGCTAACACACCTTTTGGTGGAGATAGCATCATCCGTCCCCTCCACCTTACTGGCCTTTTATCCTTATCCAGATGTGACACCCTGGGTGCCCTCCTCCCTCTTGCTCCATTTCTGTTGCTCCCCTGATCCCACTTACCGCCGCTTCTATCCCTTTCATGCCTTGCTTTTGTAGATATCCCATCCCTCCCTAGTGAACACAGAGGCAAAGTACTGCTAAATACCCTCTGCCTGTCCCTCGCCTCTTCCACCCACCCTCCTTCTGATCTCAATTTGCTGAGATGGCCCTAGTTTTTCTCTCTGCTCCCCAATGTACCGGAAGAACCCTTTTCCCCTCCATGTATCCCCTGTGCCAGCCGCTGCTCTTTACTGGACTTTGCTCCCCTCACCATACGGGTGACTTTTCTAGATGCAAGATGGTACATTTCCTTATCCCTATCCCCTCTTGTTGTTTTATATTTTTTGTAGGCAGCCTTCTTTTCTCTGACTGCTACCTGTACCTCACTGGACCACCAGCATGGTTTATGTGACCTTGCTCCCTTACGTTTCAACTTAGCGCAGATCCTGACTGCCTCATGAAGTCCCCGTTTTATGACCTCCCATCTCCTTTCCACACTTGTCATTGATGTAATCCCCTTCAAGTGATCCTTGAGATTATTTCCCATGCCCACAAAGTCTGCCCCCCTGAAGTCCACTGCCAGTGTCCTAGATCCCCCCATGCTTATTTGAAACCAGACAGTATTGTGGTCGCCTCCCGTCAAGGGGTCCTGTACAACCATGTCCCTCACCAGATCCCCATCTGCCAGAACCACGCCCAGGACATGCCCTCCCTTGTGGGCTCCATCACATGCTGTGTTAAGAACATCTTGGAAGCCGTCCAGCAGCCCTCTGCTCCTTGGCCACCTTAGAGGGACATGGTTCTCCAGTTTGTACCTGGCATATTAAGGTCCCCATCAACACCACTCCTTCCCCTTTGGTCCACACTGGGCAATGATGTTGTCCAGAAAACCATCCTCTAGAACATCACTCATCCCAGGGGCCTATATACTACACCAGCTTGACCTTATCTCCTGCTGGGGATCGGCAGGACCCATAAGGCTCCACGTTTCCTCTGCCTCTTCTAACCTAGCAATTTCTATGTCATCTCTAATGAACATAGCCAGTCCACCCTCTGCCCTCCTTTCTATCCTTCCTAAGCATAGTGTACCCCTGGACGTTTAGGTCCCAGTCATGGTTTTTGTTGGCCCACGGTCCGTGACCGCCACCACATCCACCTCCCATAACAGCATGGCCTGGAACCTGGCAAATTGTTTCCCAAGCTCCTGGTATTTACTAACACCAACCCCACCCCTTATCCCTGATCCTCTTTGTCGAACCCCACCCAGATTCCTTATACTTCCATCCTCCCTCTGCTCCTCCTGAAACCTCCACCCCAGTCTGTTTCCCTCCCCTTGGGCTTGAAGGCTACTCCCCTCATCTGGAGGAGAGGGCTTCTGGTCAGCTCCTCCCTTATTCCTTCCCCCCCTCACAAGTTTAAACCCCACCTTTCTTGAATGTAGCCAACCATCCCCTGTTTAAGGACTTCCTTCCCTAATGAGGCAAGATGAAGCCTGTCCTTGCATATAGTCCCTTATCCTCCCAAACTCCATTCCAGTTCCCTAACACTTTCAACCCACCCTCTCTTCACCCCACTTCCTGAGCTAGTCATTAACCTCTGTGAGTCTATTTTTTTCTCCACTGAGGCCTTTTGGTACTGGCAATATCTCCAAAGGAAATGTTGCATCCATTATCCCGACAGACTCTGGCAAGTTCTTGGAACCTTGCTTGGATTTCCAAAACGCTATTTCCCTCTAGATCGTTAGTTCCCAAATGCACCAGGAAATCCGGTTTCCCTCCACAATCCCTAACCATTTCATATACCATGAACTTTGCTCTGTGCACTGTCAGCCCAGAGATACTCACTACCTTCACCTGGCTATGGCATCCACCCCCCTGTCCCTCCCACTGGATATCCCTAATCATTGAGTCTCCCAATAACAGAACCTTAACACCACCATCATCCTTGTGGTTACCTCCACTATGCCCTCTCAGCCCCCCTTCCCCCTCTTTATTCATGATCTCAATTCCATGGGAGTCTTCCTGCCTTAGTAGAGATCCCCTTGTCACCCTCCCCTTTCTGCCACCCTCGTTATGTTGCCCACTTAACTCAAACCCCCTCTGAATAGGTGTCCCCTTTAACCCTCTCTTATCTGAACCATTTATCCTGGCCCTGATGGTTTCCCCTTCCTCCACACTGCCATCCTCCCCCCTTGTAATAGTACCCCTGCCTCCAGAGGCTCTCTGTGGGTCCCCCTTTAGCTAGGGCCCCATCCTTAGGTACTGACCCCTTGCTGAAGGGGGGCTCCTCTCCCACCTCCTTGTCTCTCAGTTTCTCTCCAATCATGCTCTCCTCCCTCATGTCTGCAATATGTTGCATCTCCCCCAATTGCTTAACATACTGCAAGAAGTATTGTGGACATTATTTTAGATCAGAAAGATATTCCATTCGGAGGTCATTTTGATTTTGTACATAATAGGGATGTTAAGCTAATGAAGTGTGTTGGTTTGGAGCACACTTAAATTAGCAGCTATGAAGAAATACCATTAGAATATTTGCATCATACAGGGAAAAATCAAGAAGGGAAGTTCTTGGATCTGGCTTTCTGGACTTTTTTGGGGGGATGACAGAAACAACAAGCATTTATCAGTGCTGAATGTTGTCTGGCTGGCATTGGCATTGGTAGTGCAGGAGTAATACAGCCATAATGGTCTGAAAAGCATCATCACAGGAATCAGACCATTGCACCTTATTGGGGCAGTTCTTCTTTATGAGATTCATGAGGGGACATGCTATCCTGGAAAACTGGGGTATAAATCTCCTGTAGTACCCCACTAGGCCAAGAAAAAACCTTACCTGCTTTTTGGTCTCGGGTATACGACTGCTGGCCACAGCAATGAATTTATCCTGTTTGGGCTGTACCTTCCCTCCCCCAATCACAAATCCCAAGTATATGGTTTCTACATTTCCTAAAGCACACTTTGCCGGGTTCACTGTTACACCTGCTTCATTTATGGCTTGCAAAACATTCCTCAAGTGTACCAAGTGGGTTTCCCAATTTTCATTGAATATTACCACATCATCAAGATAAGCCTTGCAATAGGCTCTATGGGGTCTCAGCATGTTGTCCATAAATCTTTGAAATGTTGCAGCGACCCCATGAAGTCCAAATGGCATATTCAGGAAGTGGTAAAGACCCAGTGGAGTACTAAAAGCGGTAAGAGGTTGTGATTCAGGGGAAAGGGGTATTTGCCAATACCCCTTTGTTAAATCCAGGGTTGATATATACTTGGCATGTCCCAGCCTGTCAATGATGTCATCGATCCTAGGCAAGGGGTATCCATCAAACATGGAGATGTTATTTATTTTTCGAAAGTCCAAGCAAAGACGGATACCACCTTCCTTCTTAGGCACCACTAACACTGGGGAATACCAGGGACTTTTGGATGGAATTATTATTCCCAATTTCTCTGGCTTCTGCACCTCCTTTGTAACTTCATCTCTTACCCTTACAGGGAGTCTATATGGTTTCTGATGTAGAGGGTAATCTTGATTGACATGAATTTCATGCATTATACCTGTAGCAGTTCCTGGGGTATTGGTAAAAGTGCTGGCAAAGTCCTGTATTGGAACTTGTAAGTCCCTCTTTTGTGTGTCTGATAGCCCTGGATTTACATAAATACTCTCTGTATCTCCAACCTGTTCCAAACGTTGATAAGCAACGTCTAACTCAGAGGCTGTATTTTCTGGGGCAATATATAATACTGGACTCTCTGGCTCATGCCGTTTTTTTTTAAAAGGTTCACATGATATATTCTGTTCGGGTTCCTCCTCCCTGGCATCTCTATTTCGTAGTTCACTGTCCTGGTTTGGCAAACTACACTATAGGGGCCTTGCCAGCATATTAACAATTTGTTCTCCTTACTGGGTAGTTGTAAAAGTACTTTCTCCCCCCACCTGAAATATTTTATTGCCTGTACCAATGTCACAATGAACCTTGTGCTTCTGTTGACTTTGTGTCATGTGTTTGTGTGCCAGCTCAACACACTTCACTAACCGTTGCCTTAAGCCTGTTATGTAGTCAATAATATTTGAGTGTCCCACTGTTTCCCTTGCTTCCCAGAGTTCTTAAACTAAATCTAAGGGTCCCCTAGGGTGTCTTCCATACAATAACATAAATGGGGAAAACCCTGTAGATGCCTGTGGGATCTCTCTATAGTCAAATAGTAAATACGGTAAGTACCTGTCCCAATCTTTCCCCTCCTCACTAACAAATTTCATAAGCATTTTCTTGAGGGTTTTATTAAAGCGCTAGACTAGGCCATCTGTTTAGGGATGGTATGGTGAAATATGGACAGCAGCAATACCAATAATTTGTGCAATTCCTTTAACAAGCAGACATTAAAATTTGAACCTCTGTCAGGATCTCTTTGGGAATCCCAATTCTGCTAAATATTTTAGCAAGTTCTTCTGCTAACCGAGGGGCAGTCACCGTGCACATGGGAATAGCCTCTGGATATCATGTGGCATAATCACAAAGGACTAAAATAAATCAATTTCCCTTAGAGCTCTTTTCCAAGGGTCCCATGATATCCATGGCCAACCTCTCAAATGGTTGTGAAACCACAGGTATTGGTTGAAGGGGCACAATCCTTTTGCCCTATTTGAGCATCTTTTTGACAAGGGTCACAACTCTTTACATAGTCTAATACTTGATCATGGATGGCAGGCCAATAGAACCAAGCAAGAATGCATTGCAAGGTACTATCCCTACCAGCATGTCCAGCAAGGGGTATCTCATGTGCCAGTTGGTAAGATTTGCGCCCTATACGTTTGAGGCACAAGTAATTGTGCTACCCTCTCCTCTGTCTTTGGGTTGGTATATTCCCTGTGTAAAATACTGTCTTTTAACACATAACAAGGCACCCCCTCAGTACCCTTTTTTCTAACCTGCAAAAAACATTATTTTAAAGTGACATCTTCTTCTTGTTCAATTTTAATATCAGACTGTTTCAAAACATGTCCCATTATGTTTAAGTCCTTCATATTCTTAAGTTTCCACTCCTTCTTGCAGGGTCTTTTCTCCTTTCTGGATTTTCTTGGCTTTCTAGAACTGTCGTACAGTTTCTCATCAAAAGAAAACAGTTCAGGTAAATGCCCCTGACTCTTCTGTGCCAGAGTTGTTACCCCCACTAATGGATGTTGTGTGTCTTGTACCAAGGTGGAAAAGTCTGGGTAGTCCTGACCAATAATCATTGGCACTCGGAAGTGAGTGAGGTACTAGTCCAACCTCTATGACATGCATTTGTCCATGTATAGTTACTGGGACAGGTGCAGTGGGATAACAGTGAACATCTCCATCAACACAGGTCACAGCTGTACCAATACCCTTCTCAGTTAATGCTGGAAGCAAATCAGCTCATATCAGTATTTGACAGCTGCCAGAGTCTATGAGTCTTAACTTCTGTTGCTCTCCCAGAGTTACTGATGCAACAAATGAACCCCAATTAGCTAAGGCAAAGTGTCCATATTCCTTCTTAATGTTAGGACAGTAACAAATCAAATGGCCTTTCTTTTGACAGCCATGGCAGACTATTTCGGACAGGGGCACTTTTCCTTTTTTCTCCACCCTCTAGTCAGGTTTCCTAGTAGTAATAAAGGAAATGTTTTTTACCCCAGTTGTAGCAGCTGTAGGCTTGTCACCTGTCCTTTGGTAACGGGAGGGTCTGGCAGCAAGGAAATCTTTGGCCGAGGCAATTGTTTTTTTCAGCAACCTCTGGCTTGTGCTCCTTGACCCAAATTTGAACTTCAAGGGGCAGTATTCTTATGAATTGTTCACTGATGATAGCCTCCATCAATTGGGCATTGATTTTTGTCTCTGGCTGTAACCATTTATAGGACAAGTCCTTTAAATGGGAATATACTTCTCATGGAGTATCTGTAGATGTCATTTTCAGGAATCAGAATCACTGGCGGTAGTTTTCAGTATTTATATCACACTGCCAAAGAATTTCTTTTTTCCCTCCATCATCATTTTCTGCATCCCTGGTATCAATCCTACTGTATGCCAGTTGTGCCCTATCAGTCAGTTGTGGGGCAACATGGACTACCCACTACTCACAAGGCCAACCACAGGTCTGTGCCACCCGTTGAAACGTGGTGAGGTATGCCTCAATATCATCACCATCTGAAAGTCTAGACAACTTAATATCTCTAGGACTACTAGTCCTCTCAGTGGTCCCTGTTTGAGTGGCCTGGAGTACCCTCATGGTGTCGGCCCACTTTGCATCCTGTCTCCGCCAATCCAAATCTTGCTCCTTTTCCATCTGGACCTGTTTAACACATAGCCATCTCAGTAGGCTACCAATGTCCTCCAGGGTAGATTCCTCTGGTTCCTCACTACCATGCCTTTATCACCAGGCAGGTCCACCACCTCCGGCTTTGGTCGCTGTTTTGGGCGTGTCACATTATCAAGTCCAGTTAGAAGTGGTAAGCCACTGGCTTCTGACATCTTCCTCATCTGGATCCCAGTGGGCTGGTCCACCACCATGTCTTGGAATATGTCCATCTGAGATACCTCACCAGTATCCGCCGAACCATGAATGCCTTCCCTGGCCAAACATAGTCAGCAGTTATCCCACTTCTAACACCATATGTAATAGAAACATGGGATAACAGATGGACTTCACAGAAGAAAGTAGGTTTAATGCACTGTTGTCCAGGCACAATGTTTATTCACTTAAAAATATAAAGAAAAGAAAAGCTCAAACTGTGAGCAAAATAAATTTTTTTCAAAAGACAAAGAAATACTTCACTCTTGTGGCAAACTTCACATTCAGTTTCCACCTCAGATGAACTCTCTCAGTCCTTCTCTAATGCTGGTCAGAAGGAACTGACCCCCTATCTAACACCAAGCAGTACAGGATACCTCTTTATACCCGCCCACCAAGTCAGGTGTTATCAGCATCATCAATAGTTTAAAATAACTTTTAGAAGGCTCCTTTTAATTTATATAATACTATGGAGCTCTTTGTTAGTTGCATTCACACATATTCTGGCAGGAGTTGCAAATTTAAATAAGGGACAGCTCAAAACAAATGTTAAACACTTCATCCTGCTATGATTGACAGATGGTGTGATATAAAAGTAGGCACTAGAGGCCACTGCCGCCCTATACTGAAGGCATACAGCAACCTGGCAAGCAGCAAAGACTACACCCTGTCTGCAGGAGTCTGCTTCATACTAAATGTAAGAGTTTGTACTGAATTTAATTTAAACTGCACTGTCTAGTCAAAAACATCTTAGTGCACACGGTTACTTAGTTGCTTAGCTGGACACTGTTAAATGATTATTTAAACTCAATGACTGAGTGCACAGTTGTTGGCTTGTAATTTCTCTCCACAGGGTTTCTGTTTTCATTTTACTAGTGAAAACATCTTGTACTACTTACCTACAGTTAGTAGAGGGCTCTGGCATGCACAAAGTGGGGGAACAGTCACACTTTATCCATAAATGGACATGTTTGAAACTGCACTCTGTACCAGACTTTGATCAGGGGAATACCAGTTACCTTTACAAAAGTTTGCAACATTTTCCCCTTGTTGTTGTGTGCAACTTCTTTCATGCATGGCAATTGCTTTAAAAAAAAAAACTTGCATTCTGGAGAGCTGTCAATGTCCAAACACTTTTAATGGTAAATGTTTTTTACGAGGACCTAACATTACTATATAGCACAAATGTACAGCCATTTCAGAAGCTCCATAACTCAGGCTGATTTCTTTAATTCATTATGCAACTGGTGTACACCATTATTCACTTTTAGGGAGTACACTATTCCCTGTTTTGGCAGTAATGCCTGTGCAAGGTCCCCTTCTGAGCTGCAAGTGACTATCCTATCATTGGACCAAGAAGGAAAAAGGAGCATTACAGGAGACAAATAAGAAAGAAGATGGGGGGCAGAGGTGGCCAACCATCTGAACTAGAAACGTTAGGATAGTGCATAGAAAGCATAAAATAAACTGTTGCAACAGTAGTTTTATGTTTAGGAGGAGAAGAAGGTCCAGATCAAGGGACAGGACTAATCCCTGTCACAACTTCCAGATGAAAGAGTGCCTCAGGCAGCGGCTATACCTAACAAAAAAAAAATAACTTGTCAAAGAAGTTGATCTCGATCTGTATTGCAGAGGGTAGGGGTTCGTCTAAGCCCCCAGGTCCCCCCAGCATACCGGCTGGCTGCAGTCTCTATGTAAGCAGATATTGCAGTTTTGCTGCTCTATAAGTTACAGAATAAAAATACCAGTCCTGTTAGTAACAGAACAAATGGTTATGGCTAAGACAACAAATCAAAACATTTCAGCTTTCGGCTGGCCTGGTGGCAAAGAGGGTTGAGGCACTAGACGCCTTACCTTGTGCTAGACCAGTGACCCAGGTTCAGGAATAACCTTAGGTCACCGAATGCCAGCACTAGGGGGGCAGGGTGGAAGCAGGATCAAGCGATGGCTCTCCACTCCCAGGAGATAGGGTCATCCATCTGCAATCCTGCCATCACCGGATGTAGGTCTGGTGGCAGGCGTTGGTGGTCATAAAGTGACTAGTAGGGCAAGGCATCCCACAGTACATGACGTACGTGTGCCTCCACACCCGCACGCTCTGCCAAACACATGAGGGAGGGGGAACACAACTGGAAAAAAGCACTATAAATAAATAATAAAAAAAAAAAAGCAAAAACATTTCAGCTTTTATAAGGTGCAGGAAGACGTGCAAACAATGAAGACATTTTGCTCTTCTCATGAGGTATTTTTTTTGTGTGCTTGCTAATTACTAGTATTAATGTGTCTGAGGGACAAGGGGGCGGGGTTTCCCCAATCTCAAGAGATATTGCCTATCAGTGTGGTCTCAGTGTTGATGATGTGGTTGGAGAAGCACACCTGACTTTTTTTAGCCTCTAAACAGAGTGCTGCTCCACACATCAGCCCAGTACTGACAGGTGCAAAATCTTCTTGTTTTTATGTTGTCTAGTGCATGCACAAGCAACATTTGTGGCAGTAGGAGATGATAGTAGAAAAAATGCAGAGGTGTATCAGTTTTGGTGAATGCTGGCATGCTTTAGAAGGTGCGACCCTCATTCCCCAATTAGCGAGCATGCTAGCTGTAGTACAAGTTTTATGCAGTGCCACCAACTTGAAACAAACTTGCCACTGCAACGGTGGGAGGAGGCACTTTCCTCGCCTGCCTGACACAGCAGTATGTGGTGGAGGCAGGCGAGGAAAGCGCCTCCTCCCACCATTTAGGCAGGGACCGGTGGAGTGGCGAAGTGGAGAGGTTACAATGTTTGCTCTCCTGCTGCCACTGCCACCGCCATGTTGATTCAAATGTTTCACCAAGAAAGGCACGTAGGAGAGGCGTGTCATCTGTGCCGCTGTATGATGAGCTTGCATCTGATTGCAGTGGTAAGTTTGTTTCAAGTCGGTGGCACTGCATAAAACTTGTGTCATGGCTAGCATGCTCGCTAATTGGGGAATGAGGGATGCACCTTCTAAAGCATGCCTTGCATTAACCAAAACTGACACACCTCTGCATTTTTTCTACTACCATCTCCTACTGCCACAAAATGTTGCTTGTGCATGCACAAGACAACATAAAAAAAAATCTCTATAAATAGGGAAATATCCCAGAAGAAAGCAACATAATGGATTCTAATTGCCTGAATATCGGACTCTTCTTACAATGAGTAACTTAAGGCGCTCATGGATTAAGTGTTTTGGACATATGAAGGAACCCAGTTGTATTAGCTTTTATGCACTTTTGACACTTTTTGCTGCACGTTTGTGCACTTACAAAAGTTAAAGTGATCAATGGATTACAAATTCCTATAATGGGATAGTTTAATTATCAAGGCATGACATTACAGTCCTTGAATCCCAGCTGCAGCTCGACTTCAAGCACATCGAAGACTGGTTCAATTCTCATAAACTTGTCCTGAACCACAGCAAGACTAAAGCCATGTCCTTCTGTAAACGACGGAGCAGGCACAACTCTCTGTCCCTCACCATCAAGAACCACGCTGGGAACCCACTCGAACATGTCAAGAAGTTCAAGTACCTTGGTATTACCCTGGATAGTACCCTCTCCTACACTCGGCATATTGACACTGTTGCCAAGACTGCCAATATACGGATTGGACTACTACACAAACACAAGCACTGTATGCCTGTGGATGCCCTTAAACTAGCCATCTACAGCTCTGTCACCTCTATCATTGACTAGGGCCTTGCCATCTATGGCTCTGCCTCAAAAAGTGCCCTCCAAAGGATCTCAGTTTCTCTCAACAAAGCCTGTAGACTACTAATGGATGCAGCCTGACAAACTCACACCTATGACCTCTATGCACAGGCCAGCTGGCTACCCCTACTCAGCAGAATACAATACCAGACCTGCTTACTTACCAAAAAGATTCTCCTCGGTCTCATGACACCTGGTGTTAGCTCACTCCTTACTACCTACAGTGGCACTCAACAAACACGTGGTGCCCAATCTCTAACCTTTCAGGTTCCTAGATGTCGTACCTCCATGGGTCAGCGGGCCTTTATCTATAGAGCCGCTCAATGGTTCAATTCCCTCAATAAAGGAGCACTTTCCTCTACTACACTTGGACCCTTCAAAAGGAATCTCAAACTTTACCTCATCTCTACCACTCAATGTGACTGCTTCTCTGAACAGAGATCTCTCTAAACACCTCCCAGCTCACTCATGTCTCACAGCCCGCCCTTTCCCAGTCTCATTCTCTCTGGCACCGGGCCTTTCTTGTGACTCCTTTCCTGCTTCGTATCTCCACTGGTACAAGACATTTTCCACCACCATTGGACAGTGGCCCATTAGCCTGCCAACTTCCTCTCCCGGTCGCACGCCTTCAATACTAACTGCCTATGGTGCCCTCTATCTCTTATTGTTACCAAGAGCCAGCGCCTCACTCTAAGCTGCTCGTTATATGAATATTATCTCAAAGTATGTTATAACTGAGTATCTTTATTTTTTCTTTTAGTTGTTTTAGTTGTTTAATGTGCATTTTTTTACTACCTCTGTATGTATGTTGACCCTCATCCTTTGACGTGGAACCTTTGTAAACGAGCAGTTTCTGCTTAAAGGTATGTAATCCGAGAATTTAATAAATAAAAAATATATAAAAATAAATAAAAGGCAATAGCTTAAAGAGCTAGTGTACAGCCTGGAATTAATAGTAATTTTCAGATGCAGTCAGCTTTCACTTCTTATATCTGAAGTATGTTTTCTTTTCTGTTTGATAATTAGAAGATTTTGCACCTGTCGGTACTGGGCTGATGTGTGGAGCAACACTCTGCTTATAGGCTAAAAATAGTCAGTTGTGTTACTCCCACCACATCATCAACACTGAGACCACACTGATAGGCAGTATCTCTTGAGATTGGGGAAACCCCACCCCCTTGTCCCTCAGACACATTAATACTAGTAATTAACAAACACAAAAGGAAAAATACCTCAGATATCAGAAGTAATCACTGGCTACATCTGAAGTTACTATTAATTCAAGGCAGTACACTAGCTCTTTAAGTATTTAAAGAGATTGTGTTGGGTATTTTAGCCCCACCTCCTGAAGAAGACCTTGTTGGTCAAATTATCAGGTTAGAGGGATGGTAGAGACTGGAGGGTAATGTCCGCTGATATATGAATTTCTGAAAATGCTGCTGCTGGTTTGCACAATTTATTTGCACAACTTCATTATTTGCACATCTTCCTGCACCTTATAAAAGCTGAAATGTTTTTTGCTTTTTTATTATTTATTTATAGTGCTTTTTTCCAGTTGTGTTCCCCCACCCTCACGTGTTTGGTGGAGCATGCAGGTGTGGAGGCACACGCATGTCATGTACTGTGGGATGCCTTGCCTTACTAGTCACTTCATGACCACCAACGCATGCCACCAGACCTCCATAGGGTGATGGCAGGACTGCAGAGAGACAACCCTATCTCTTGGGAGAGGAGATCCATCACTCGATCCTGCTCCCACCCTGCTCCCCAGTGCTGGCACTCAGTGACCCAAGGTCATTCCTGAACCTGGGTCACCACCATAGCACAAGGTAAGACATCTAGTGCCTCAACCCTCTTTGCCACCAGGCCAGCCAAAAGCTGAAATGTTTTGATATGTTAGCTTAGCCATAACCATTTGTTCTGCTACTAACAGGATTGGTATTTTTATTCTGTAACTTATAGAGCAGCAAAACTGCAATATCTGCTTACATAGAGACTGCAGCCAGCCGGTATGCTGGGGGGAACGGGGGGCTTAGACGAACCCTCACCCCTGCAATACAGATCGAGTTCAATTTTTTTGGCAAGGAGTTCTTTTTTGTTTTGTAAGGTATAGCTGCTGCCTGAGGCACTCTGTCATCTGGAAGTCACGGGGGCACTGTGGGGCAGTTAGTGGGATGGACCGCATCTGCACCCTTAAGCAGCGGATGTGTGCTTTTGGAAAAGATGCACTATGGGCTTCTCGGTTTGCTGCCACATGAGAAGAGCAAACTGTCTGCTGCTGCCAGCCCAGTTAGAAGCACTGCAAACTTTTCCAGGGATGATGGTTGGTCCGGTGGTTTTCATACCTTGAGTGGTGCCAAAAATTTCAAATTACAGAGTTCTTAAGGAGGAAACAATAATAAAAAGAGGATAGTTTAACCCATTCAACATGGCTACTGACCACCTAAATGACACAATTTTTCTTGGTTAGACTTTGGGCTTTGTTTTTCTTACATTGGGGGGGAGTTAAATGTTAAATGTTTCGGTAGGATAGCTCTTCTTCTTGTCTCCAGTTCTCTGACCACCAAGTTAATTGCTGGCTTTTTAGGACTTAATTAGTGATGAATGGGTTGTCACAACTTTGGATGGAGTCAGACTTGTGGCTTTTATTTGATCAGTAATTACATTTCTCTGCACCTTGGGTAATTTGCAGAAATGCTTGGAGTGCTGCTGGGAAAAAACTTCTAGTGGAAAAAAACTCTCCAAAAAAAAAAAAATAAATGCTAGCTTGGAACTTGAATCAGCCATGCTGGAATTGAAGCAAAATTACTGCTAGGCTAAGCCCCCTGACATTTGTGCAAAATTGTGAGTGAAATCTTTTGCAGTTGGATGATGCAGTTTGCCAGTTTTTTTACAGGTATAAGACTTAATTGAATGGGTCGGAGTCAGCTTTGTCTATGGAGTCAGACTTGCAGCTTTGATCATAATTGTGTTTACTTACTGCTTGAGTTAATGTAATTATTACATACATTTTGGGAGTGCTGGTATCTCTATTGGAAAACAAAAACCCTAAAAAATAAATGCTCACTTGCAACTTGAACCAGCCATGCTGAAATTGAAGAAATATCATTCAATACAAGATTTAAGCTAAGCCACCAGTGCACAAATTTGCAAGTAAAATTTTTTGTTGTTTTCTAATCTTTTCTAACACCTTAAACTTGAAGTGTAGTTCTCTAGGGGTTTAAAGTCCACCCTGCATGTTTGCAAGTGTAGCTTACTGATCCCAACCGTACAGCTACAATACTTCAACAGAATAAGAGAACTCCTGCTTTGTCACAGAACATACTGGTCTTCATATTTACAAGAACTGTAAACTTTTGCTATTATTGGGCCTGATACACTAAAGGGTGAGTAATATGTGCTTGAGGCACGTACCCCAGCAGTGTACCTATGCAGCTCTGGACAGGTGCAGGGTAAATGATGTGCACTACTGCTAGCACCCACATGGTGCCTGTCTGCAGCCACTCCCCCACAGTGTGCAAGATTGCACTGGCAGTCAGAGATAGAGCCGTGGACCTGGGTAGGCATCCAATTAGATGCCCGTACCTGGTCCCTGAGTGGATCCCTTGTCCTCTTGCAGTGGGTGCAAGTTGTAGCGTTGAAGTTGCATATAGCAGCACCATGGACATACCATCAAGCAGTCACCTGAGCCACTGCCCCAGCCCTTTCCTTTAGCCTAGTGGGCTGGGGCATCACAGTGGTCAGGTTCCTGTTACTGCCACACTCAGTGGCCATCATTCATGGGGGTGTGCACCAGGTTATGCCAGTTCCTGGCAGGTGTACCCAGCACCCCGTCCTCCTGGAACTACATGGCTTAGTGAATGCTGCATCATGCAGGCATGCCCTGACACGCCCCCAGCATGGACGTCCCTGAAGGGCTTAGGAGGCAGGTATGTAAGCACCTTGTGCTGCACATACGCACCCTTGGTGAATGCCATCAGGGCTCCATGGGACCCCCGCTGTGTGGCATTCACTTGTGAGGTTGCCAAGGCACCTCAGATATGTGGCACATAGGTAACATTTTGTTACTGTTTAGGCCCCATTATTAGTATGATTCTACTTGCATCTCTGTGATATATGGAAAGAAAGATGTTTAGCATGCCTCAAAACCCCTGAGTCTGCCTCTCATTCATAGAGATACTCTTGCATATCAGCATAACTTGTGCCTGCCGGCATCCACAGTTCCACCTTGGCCGAAAAAGATGCCCTCATTTTCGGAACCACATATGGGCTTGTGCAGTCTCAGCACTCACTATGAACCTGTGTTTTGTGCTTCAGTAAATATTAGCTTTTTAGCCTCATTTATAGAGTCAGTGGATGTATATATTTTTTTTTTGCTAAATAAAGCCTTGCTTTTTTATCAAATGGAAAATTATCAGTGAACATTAGCTTTTTTTCAATTGAATGCAGTGACCTTTCTTTTCCGTTAAATGTTTTTTTTTATTATTTCACTTTCTTTACAATAATGATAACCCTTATGCTAAACAGGATTTACTGATAAGTTGTTGGTTACATACACAACTCAGTGCAGGAGCAGAAAAGAAGCAATGTTACATATGACCTGTACTTACCCCACTATATACGATTCATTATCTTAAAATAATGGAGAGGCAAGGCATCCATGCTCCACATTCATACCTCATGACAGGGAACGAAAAAAAAAAATGTTATATGTCTCAGGTGCTATCCAGGCTTCTGGCACCCTAGTTAGAAAAACAAACAAACACAAAGAATCACTATTCTATATATTATTAGGTACATTGCATATGAGTAAGGAGGCATTATATTGCCATCTATATATACAGCCCTGGTTAGCCAAGTTTTACAGTTCGTTTACGTAGTCCTGTTGCCTTAGTCGAGATCCTGGTTGCACAGTTCAGCCCACACCAGTCTTAGGGGTAGCATATCTAACAAAGGGGGTCCAACACTCCTCATATACTGCAAGGGAGTTGCTTATCAAATGAGAGAGCTTGTCCATAGTAGTGATGTGAACCGTGGACGCGAGGAGTTCTTGAGTACTAGGTATCAGTGTGGTCCACCATCTACATACAAGGAGCCTCTTCACCTGCATGGCCCACAGGGCTAACCAGCGGTGTTCCAGTTTCTTTAAATGGGGAGCTTCTGACTTCATACCCAATAAAAGCAAAAGGGGGGACCGAGGAATACATTTTTTTAACACTTTGGTCCCTACTTCACAAATGTTATCCCACACTGGTTGTATCATTGGGCAAGACCAAAGAATGTGAACTAAGTCCCCGGGGTGGAGTTGCATCTCAGCATAGATTAGACTTTATCACCCCAGCCTTCTGTAACACTACTGGTGTATTGTACCAGGAGTGTAGAATTTTATTGTATTAACTTACTTCTCACATCTGTAAAATGTTTTTGAGCCCCCTTCCAGCATTCCTTCCATTGTGCATCAGTAATTTCCAGTTTTAATGCCTTTTCCCATTTCTGTTTAGATTTTCCACTCTGGCAGGGTATTAATTCCCGGAGAGCATTGTAGATTGAACTGGCCAACCCTTTTTTTTTTTTGGTTATCTAGGAAGGTGTATTTAAGGTGCCTCTTTTTGCCACCTGGGTCAGATATGTTTGGGCCGCACTCCGTATTTGTAAATACTTCCAAAAAGCGGAAGTTGGAATTGACCATCTGACTTGCAGGTTGGCAAACGAGTCCACTACCAGGGTGGACGGGGCTAACATATCCTCCAACCTGGTAATGCCCTTATCTACCCAGCTTTTCCAGTACACAGCTTTTTTATCTATACACAAGTTTCCATTTCCCCATAGTGGAGTTAGTTTAATAGGTGCCAAGTCTACCTTCAGCTTCCTCCTTACTTTCTCCCAACATTGCAAAGCGACCCCTATCGTGGGATGATTTTTTTTAAATTATTGGAGGATTATTATAGATAAGCAATGACAGAGAGACTTTCTGATTTACAGCTTGCTCTATGTCCACCCATTGTGGTTGAGGGGAGGAATCTAATCCTAACCAGCGTATGGACTGTGCTAAGTGAAATGACCACTTATAACCTGTAAACCAGGGAAGACACCACTCCCCTACATTCCAGTGTGCCCGAAGTTTATTCCTACTATACCTGGGGGTTTTCCCTTCCCATAGAAAACTCCCTATTGCCTTATCTATCTTCTGGATCCAGCCTTGTGGTAATACAAGAGGGATATGTGCTAGGAGATAACAAATTTTGGGGGCCAAAATCATCTTAATCGTGGTTATTTTACCCGCTAGGGTTAGATGAAGTTTGGTCCACCTGGACATATCCTCTTGTATTTCCACCAAGAGAGGGCAGAGATTATATTCCCATAATTTTGAGAGGTCGGCAGAGAAACGAATACCTAAATATGTGATATTTTCCTTAGCCCACTTCAAGCCCGTATCCTCTAATACCAAAGGCTGACATCTGGAGTTAAGAGGGAGAACTTCGGTTTTGGTGGCATTTATTCGAAGTCCAGAAATTCTCTTGAAGTGGCACAGGATAGCAAGTATAGAGGATAACGCCTCATCTGCATCCGCTACTAGGACCAGGAGGTCATCAGCATATAAGAGGGCAGTGTATTCTGTGTTTCCAGACATTATCCCTTTTATAGACTGACTGCCCCGAAGATGCACCACTAAGGGCTCTACAGCCAACACAAATAGAAGGGGGGAGAGAGGGCAACCTTGTACCATGCGTCAACTCGAAGGGTGGAGATAGGGTAGAATTGGTCAGTAATCTGGCCATTGGGGAAGTATACAGGGCTTTTATACAGGATTGAAAGCGAGGGCCTATTCCCAGCTTACCCAGTACCTCATGGAGATAATCCCACTCCAGGGAATCAAACGCCTTTTCGAAATCTATAGCTACCGCTGCCGCTGGGGTATGTAGTTGAGATGCGATATAGGCTAAGTTGGTTAAGGTTCTAAGATGATCTGCACTGTACCTACCAGGGACAAAACCTACTTGAGAGGGGTGTATTAACTGTGGTAACAGAGAACCCAGTCTTAGTGCTAGTGCTTTGGTAAATATTTTACTGTCTGCATTTAAGAGTGAGATTTGCCTGTAGCTACCAGGGGAAGTGGGATCTTTCCCTTTTTTGGGCAATACGGTGATAACCGCTTCACGTAACGTGGGTGGAAGTATCCCTTGCACCTCTGCTTCAGCATATACTTGTTGAAGTATTGGAGTAATAATGTCTGCTAACGCCTGCCAGAATTCCACTAAATAGCCATCCCCCCCCGGGGCTTTCCCTGGTTTGAGAGAGAGTAAGGCCTTGTTTATTTCTTCTATAGTTAACGGGGCATCCAATAATTCGGCCTGCTATGAGGTTATAGAGGGGAGTTCCACTGTTTGTAGAAAATCCTGAATTACTTGGGGGTCCACCTGTCTGGATGAAGCATACAGAGATTGATAGTATTCTGCCATGACTGCATTTAACTCCCCACTGTTAGTACGCATCCGTCCTGCAGTGTCTCTCAGCCCAGCTATATATCGGTCCATTTGCTGTTTCCTTAGCCTATATGCTAACACCTTCCCCCCTTTCTCTCCCCTTTCCCAGTATTTGTGCTTCAACCTCAGTATTGATAGTTCAGCTCTCCTTGATAAAAGAGAATTTATCTCCATTTCAAGGCCTACTATCTTTCTTCGAAGAGAATCATGCCTTGCTTTCCCTTTTTGCTCCTTATGCTGTCTCTGTATTTTTGAGCTCTCCTTGTAAGTTCTTTAATTTTGTTCCCTGTCTCTCCTTCTTGCCCTGCATAGACAATAATCTTACCTCTCATGGTGGCTTTAAAAGCTTCCCACCTGACCCCCGCTGTGGTGTCCTGTGCTGGATTTTCCACAAAGAATCTCTGAGCCTCCTCCTTAGCCCATTCTAGGAACTCTACATCCTTTATTAACAAGGGGTCTAACCTCCAAGATGTAGATATAAGGGGACAGGGACCCCATGATACAGACAAATGCACCGGGGCATGATCCGATATTATAATGGGAAGTATATTAGACTCCTTAGCTGCCTGCGTAATCTGTGGGGATGTTAAGAAGAAATCAATGTGGCTATAGGAGTTATGTACCGATGAATAAAATGAATAATCTTTCCCCCTTGGATTCAGTATCTGCCAGATATCTGTCAGGCCTTGGTCACCCATCCAGTTTACCAGAGCTCTCCTACCCTTCCCATGCGCTGCATCTTCCTTTTTAGGAGTTTTGTCCACCGTAAAGTCTGGCACTAAACTGAAATCCCCTCCAAAAATAGTGGGCATATAATATTTATCCATGTCTAAAAGCACTTTGGAGGTTTGGTGGAAAAAGGCTGCATCATCCTCATTTGGCCCATAAATGTTCCCCAGTACTATAGGCCAGGTGGGAGTCTGAAATGTACCTGACACCCATCTTCCCTGCGGGTCTGCCCTAGAAGTGGTAAGAGACCAGTGTAGTTGCTTGTGTACTAAAATAGCTACTCCATGCTTTTTTGTAGCAGCTGCGGCACGGATCTCTATACCTACCCAGTCCCTTTTCAGTAGTCCATGGCCCTTCCCATCAAGTTTGGTCTCCTGGAGGAAAACCACTTGGGCTTTAATCTTTTTCAGGTATGACATTACCTTCTTCCTCTTCACCGGCATGTTCATACCCCTCACATTCCAAGTGATACAGGTAAATTCAGCCATATTCATACCCCTTGAAAAGCAATGAAATATAAAACACCAGGTTCGAACTGCTGGTGAAGAAGGGAGGGCATCACTTTGCCACACACCAGTACCCATGGCCCTGCCCAAATTGGGACTCAGATCTCATGACATTATTAAGCCCCCTTTACCTTGTGCAACCAGTCTCCCAATATCTTTATATGTACCCCTGACCATCCTTGACACCCAGGTTATGCTGTAAGCCACGTCAAACAAGTACCCCCCTAAAATCCTAAACACTACCACACAAAACAACCACACATTAAACCTATTTACATGTTGCACTTTCGTGTTCCGTTGGAGCCATCCTGCGTATAGGGTCATTTGCCTCCCTAGAAGTGGCCTGATCCGCAGAATAGTTCCCGGGATCGTAGCCATCTGGGCATAGCTCGACCCAGCTCTACTCTGTATATCGAAGATCATAGCGGTCGAAAGAGAAAACGGGGGGGGGGAGCTGCGTGCCAAGACACACCACCAGGATCCAGATTGCATCCTTGGGATACCTTCTACAGCCTAGCAGTCGGCCGACTATTACAGAACCAGGCCAAGGTTATCCAATACAGGAAAATCCCGTCTGCACACTCCGTGGTGTTGTATCCCTTCCCTCAGCATTATTGTGATATCTTACAATATATCACCTCGATAGGGCCCTTAATAAACCTTGGCCAAGAACCCCTAAGCTTATCATTTTGTCCCACCCGGCTACCAGCCCTTATATCAGTGATAAGCTGGATCTACCTTCCCAGCCCAGCCATGTAGCATCAGCTGCTTGGTCCTGCGCTTTTAAGATGCCCAGGCCCTTATACTTTCCATCCCCCGCTAAATTAACATACTAAAGCACCTATACAGTGTACCATACAATTGCCTCTAACATACCCCAGGTTCAGTTTGCATAAACAGCTTATCTTTCATTTAGTCACTGCCACTGCCCACCCTCGAGTAAAACACCCACAGAGAGTTATTTCCAGCCCTGAGATCAGTATGCCCTGGAGGGGTCAAAGTCTCAATGTCTCGTGATCTCATGGGCCTGGATTTAAACAAGCCATACACAGCACCCCAACCCAGGCAGTATCCGCTCTACCTAGATACCTCTTACCACCCTATACTTAAACAGAGACGTTACTTATCTAATCAACATCCGAAGTTACTGCTCCTGTCCTGAACTCTGATGCCTCGATGCTGCTGCTTCAATGGCCTGGTCTCCTTCGCGGGCTTTGGATGCTGCGCCTGGGGAGTGCTGCTCCTTCTGTGGCTCTTCGTTGCCATTGCCCTCCACACCCAACTCACTTCTCGTGATACAGCTGACCTGGGAATCTTCTTTTGCCCTGGAGGTTCCCTCCTCAAGATGCACATTGGGGGGGACCTCAGTACTTCATAGGGATTACGTGTCATGTAGCGCACCAGGGCCGTACTTTCACTCCGTTGTTCCTCCAGATCTACTGTTTCAGTATGCAAGTTGGTTCTGATGTGGGGGTGATCTCTTCGCCTATGGTTATCCCTTGCTGTTCTCTTTCTGCTCCGGCGAGGGAGGCCAGTAGCTAATTCAGACTGCATTTCAGGGTCTGTCGCCATCTCTTCTGGTTCCAAGGGGTCTGGGCAAGTGGTAATACTAGACAGTTCACCTAGGTGTCTATTCAAGAAGTCCTCCAGAGCTGCCGGGGTATCAAAAAAGAATGGGGCCCCATTGTGTACTATCTGCATGGTGGAAGGGTACCTTAGGGAATATTGAATCCCCAGTTTTTGCATCTTATGTTGTGAAGGAGTATACTCTCTTCTCTTGAATGACAACTCCTTGGAAAAGTCCTGATACAGTGATATGGGGTGCCCCTGCCAGCTCAGGTGACCCATCTCCCTTGCCCGCTGCAGCAAAGCCTGTCACGTGTTAAATGATAGCAATTTGAATAAAATAGCCCTAGGTTTGCCTCCTTTCCCTGGCGCTGGAATAGTAGCTCTGTGCGCCCTTTCTATCTCCAAATGAACTTCTGATTGTAGCCCGAGAATCTCAGGGAGGGCTTGTTGAAGGAACCGAACAGTGTCTCTTTTCTCCACACCCTCCAGAAACCCTATTAGCTGTAGATTGTTCCTTCTGCTTCGGTTTTCCAAATCATCAACTTTGGCCAAAAGCATATTAATTTTCCCCTGTTGGTCTCTCTTTGTTCCCTTAATATCTTCAATTTGGGATTCTTGCACTGTCGTTTTCTGTTCGACTGTTATTATGCACCCTGTTAATTGTTTGATTGCTTCTGTAGTATGATGTGACGCCTCCGTTACTTCATCCATCCTGAGCAATAGCTTTTCAAACAGGCTGTTAAAATATGTGAGATTGAGCCCTGAGCCCAGCGTCTGCCATTTTATGGAGCCACAATATTAAAGAGGATTTCTTAGTTATTTGACTGTCTGTGTTAAGAATTCCCTAACGTCGTTCATTACGGAGTTCTTTATGCTGGTTACCCAGTTCTTTTGATATTTTCAAATTCTTCCCAGATGCAGATCAGTGGATGCAAACGTCCACATGCAGCAACTCGAAGATTTAAGCTGCCATGTGGCTTAGCCGCTAAGCCATGCCCCCGTGACCTTTCTTTTCTAGTATTTTAGCAGAGAGGCTGCAAACATCAATTTTCACCATATCACACCTGCACCAGACTGGATTTATAAAAGGGAGATTCATATTGGGTGGGACCAAACTCCAGCTGAAACAATTTATATCAAAGTCTCTGAGGGACAAGGGAGTGGGGTTTCCTCAATCTCTGGACATATTGCCTGGCAGCACAGGGAGTGGAACTCTGTTCCTGCATAAATAGGAGAATGGACTCGCAGTGTGTCACCATTGAGATGGAGCAAGATCTTTGGTACCAGCATGGGCCTCTGACAGGGTAGCAAACCAGGCAGCTTCTCAGTGAACACTTCCAAAGAGAACAATCCAGACACCAGTGTCAATCAAAAGTAATCTGTTTTACTTTTACTAATGAAGAAACAAAAATAGCTTGTATTCAGCTTAACATAAATTCTTAGTTCAACCTATCTTTGTCTCTACTTAACAGAAACAGAAACTTCTCCCTCTCTCTTTATTGATTCAGGTGTTTTTGTTAACACCCCTCCACCTGAGGTACATTCAATGTCCATAACAGACTGTTCAGTGAGGTCTTAAAGGGTTAAACTTAAAACAAACAGGGTTTGGTGCAAATCCTATCAAAGCCCATGTCAAAACCTGTGTTAGCTGTGTTGCAGAATTGTGAAGCGGTTTTTGGATGAAAAGACTATGGCAGACATCCACTCTGTCAGATACCCTCCCACTCAGAGTCATGACCATGGCACACTCAGTAAGGGCCCTCAGAGATCCACCCTCCCAACACAAAAAATCTGCATTATCATGTTGGGTACCTCCCCAGTGGTGCTCATAAAATGAAAAAGGCTTCAGTGCCAAATATCATCTTATGACATGTCAATGCTATCCTACATATCACATAACCAGTAGTGAATTAGGAAAGACTGCACAATAGTATGGTGAGTGGATCCACATCAGGACAATGCATTTAGTTTTTGTTGACTGGCTAAGTGCACTAGACAAATCCTGCCTATTTTCAGGCATGACCCGGGAAGGGGGATACCGATGAATGCCAACTGATCTTGAACCAGATTAAGCTGTTGGTGGTATTTTTAGTGATTGAGGGGAAATTTGGCCAGGGCACTGGGGAAATTCCCCTACTCTGTAGGTGGAGTTTCTGCTTCCTGCAGCACCATGGAGGAGTCAGGTAAGGCTCTGCCTGCCTGTGATACTGACTCCCTGATATCGTTTGTCCCAGTGGCTATTGCAGACATCCCAGTGGAAAATGCAACAAAGACTACTGAATCCTCGGTGTTTTCAATGATGTCTGAAATCATTTTACCTGAATCTTCTCAGGAAAACCTTCAGCGCGACAAGGTGAATTCCTCAGTCACTTCCTGCGATACCCACCGTACCAGCGGAGCGAGCGACTCAGAGTGCGGCAGGAGTAACACTGCTTCTTCCCCCAGCGTCTTCCTGTATTCCCTCGCAGTGTTTTGGCGAGCAACAAGATTGGAGACCGATTACTAACATTAAAATGGGACAAAAGACTTTTCTGAGACCTGAACTTGTGAAACAAACAATTTCAGAGACTACTAGCTCCTCGATCAGCGTTGATTCAATTCCTGAGTCGCAACAACCAAAATTAAATACAGAGGACGCTTGGTCTGTGGACGTCTCTCTAAAGGGAGTAGGATGGATCAAAACGTCGATGGGAACATGGACGCTGGACCCTGCATGGACTAAATCTTCTCAAGGACTCTTACCAACTGCAAACAGGCCTGCAACACACCAGAGCTCCAACGAGGTACCATATACTAGTAAAATGACTGTGGCAGATAGTAAATCTGTAAGTCCTCCCTCTGGGACAGTTTCTCATTCTTGGGGGGATATAATGGGTGAAGGTGATGCAAGAAATGACCAATATTTAAAAGGGGCTGTTAAAACTTCTTTAATGCAGCTTTTAGGTTCACAAACACCCCCCCAGTCCCCTCATTCCTGATTTGCCTCCAACTACTTCTACCCCCTCTCTACTCACAATACAAAATTCTGAGCTGAGTAATGCATCTTTCTTAGGTAGCTTTACACAAGATAAAGATGCTGCTTTGACCCTGAATAAAGATAATCCCCCTTCATCTCAGACACCAGGCCGGTCCCCAGTACTTTCAGACCTCTTTAAAAATAAACTTGAACCAGCTCCCCGTAGGAATGCAGTTCGTCTTCGCTACAGAGGAGGACTGCCTGAGTTTCCAGATAGATATTATGTGGCAAGAACACTTTTAAAGAACACGTTACACTTTACAGCCTCTGATATTTATGCCGTGATTCACATTTCAGGAGAGGAAACTTTTGATGTTAGTTTTAAAACCTCTGCAGGGTTAGACCGCTTTTGGCATCTATATACTGTGCAAAAAAATGACCCTATCTGGACCCCTTTCTCGGTTATTCCTTTATCAAAGCCTACAATAAGAACTGTGACCATTATGTTTAGAAATGAAGGGGTCAGTGTAAGCGACATCTACCATTGGCTACAAAATCATTGCAATGTTCTCTCCCCTCCTGAAGCCATCCTAGATGATGATGATGGTCTATGGACTGGTGGCTGGAGGTTTAAAGTTAAACTATTTCAAGTTAACTCAGAAGTTATACACCTTCCTAATAGCTTTTTTCTTGGCAAAGATAGAGAGGTCTGCTTTTACTGGGGTCAACCTAGGGCCTGCTATAATCGCGGTGCCACTCGCATCTTAGCAGTACTTGTGATCTAATTAAATGTAGTTTTGTGGAGGTATGGGCACCCAAGTATGTCGTGCAGAAATGTGTTTAAATGTAATCTATGCAGTGAAACAGGGCATGTCTACCACCAATGCCTATGGGCAAGCAGAAACAGGTCGGCAGAATGGAATTCAGATGCCTTAGTGCAAAAGGCACAAGATAAAACACAAGATAGAGCACAAGAGCATAATATTTCTACGCCTGATATTGCCAACCCCCCCTTAGTTCCTTCATCTGAAAAAGACACCTCGGCCTTACCGGAGCATATAGCCCCCCCACCACAACAGAACAAGGTTTCCCAAGTGGAAACACCTATTAACCCTCCCTCTGAATCTTTAACTGCTATACCGTCCTCTTACTTTGTTTCTGAGAAAGAAGAATTTCAGACAGCTAAACGAATGACTAGAGCCACGACTCGAAAGTCACTGAAGTCATTAGACATCCCTATATCTAACTCATTTGACTGTTTGAAAGAAAACAAAGAAGCTACAGATAGAGATTCAGACATGTCTATAGCACCCTCTGATATAGATACCCCACTATCAAGCCTCCTGATGTTGTCAGGAAAAAATTAGTGAAAACAAAAAAAAGTGGGAAAAAGCAGAAAAACATGACAGTTACAGATGGAAGTGGTTGATATACTTTTTACTAATGAACATCCGCATTGCATCTTTAAATGTATGTAGCCTCAAAAGCTACAAAAAGAGATTACTTTTTTTCCATTATGCAAATCACCTGGCAATATATATTTTACTAGTACAGGAAACTCATATTTCAAGCATTGGGGAAATTCAGCAATTAAAATGTGAATGGTATGAGGGTCCCTGGTATTGGACATTTGGAGTTGACTCTGCAGATGGCATAGGTATTCTTTTTTATGCTTCACATTTCTCAATAACCCGCATTATTGATATATTTCCAGGAAGGGCCTTTATTATAGATTGTATTAAACAATCTTCATCTTTTAGAGTAATTGTAATTTACAGTCCTCAGACTAAGGCAGCACGAATAGCGCTATTAGATATGATCAAACCTTATTTATGTACACGAACACATATTTTATGGGGAGGAGATTTCAATGTTTCTGTTGATGTACAAAGCAGAGTGTCTTCAGGAAAAAAATTTATTGTGATTCCTACAGCTTTATCTGCCTTAATTAAAGATACTGACTTAACTGATGCCTACAGATTTTAACATTCAGATGCAGGATACACTTATTATAGATCAATATTTCATACCAGGATAGACTACCTATTTGTTTCCCGCCTATGCATCCCACTTTCCATTTCAGTAGTTCCTAATGAGGTCTCGGACCATTGCCTTTTAATCGGTAATTTTTCTATTGATTCCTCTAATACACCTATATTAACTCATACTTTATGGAAGTTAAACAATTCTCTGTTTTCCTCACAAGATACACAATCTTCTATATATAGTTTTTCAAGCCCGTCTTTCAGTTATGGTATGTTATGATTCTTTATGGGAATGGTGGATGACACGAAAACAGATTTAGCTTATTTTTCAAAGCCTTAGGGAAAAGAACTGTTAGAGAAAATTATTTGATGTATCTATTATATCACAATCAACTATATAAATTGATGTCTCTCCAATCTACCTCTAAAATAGATTACTCATCACAAATTTCTAAAATAAAGGATAATATGCTTTCTTTCCAATACGACAGAGCCCGAACGTTAGAATTCATTATGAGAACAGGAACAAGTCCCACCCCAGGTATTGATCCTTTTATTGCTTTCAAAACTAGACTACAGTCAACGACAATGCACAGTTTAAAAAATGCTCAAGGTACCATAGTGACCTCTATTCCTGATATGCTGTCAATAATGTCTGAGTATTTACAAACTCAATTTGCATTGTCCCTGAAGAATCTACCATAACGCCCTTTATTTTCTCAGCTCACTTCCCACAACTCCCTAAGCAATACATTCCTAAGCTAGTCAGCCGGATAACACAAGAAGAAGTTTCTGAAGCTATTTCTGGTCTAAATTTGAAAGTTTCGCCCGGACCAGATGGTTTAACACATGAATTTTATAAAGTATTTAAAGAACATCTACTAGAAATATTAACACAAGTTTTTAATTATCTACTTAATAAAATGGAAAAAACATGAAGTTTCGGACTGTCTATCTTGAAATTTATATATAAAAAAGGGGATGCAACTTCTCTCACAAATTGGAGACCTTTACACCTCTTTAATACAGACTATAAGATTTTCTCCAAAATTCTTTGTTCTAGGCTACGATTAGTTGCGCCTGACTTAATTGACGTGGCTCAATCATGTGCCATACCTGGTAGATCCATTCATACTAATTTATTTTTATTACGTGAAATTTTTGGAAAAAAAATACAACATAAAATATCTGGATATCTCTTTGCTTTAGATCAATCGAAGGCATTTGATTCAGTATATCACAATTTTTTAATACAGATCTTATCAATGTATGGTATCCCAAGACAATTCATATCATGGATATCATATATGTTATCCTTGGCATTTTTTTTCCCATGATAGACAGTTTTCGAGGTCCGACTCTTTTACAAAAAATTGGATTACGACGAGGATGTCCTTTCAGCCCATTATTGTACATCTTTGCACTGGATCCCATCATCTGACATATACAACAAAGTTCAGATATTATAGGTATCACTCCTCACCCTAGTTTGCCTCCTATTAAAATATCTGCTTATGCGGATGATGTAGTCTTATTATGTTCAGATCTCTCTTCTAGGAAGAAAGCTATATCGATATTTCAATCCTTTCGGTCAGTTTCAGGAAATAAATTAAATTTGGAAAAAAGTGTATGCGTTCCACTGCACCATTCTGCACATGATATACAAGTTGTACAAGGAATTAAAATCTGTATTACCCCTCAGAAAATACTGGGAATTTGGTTTAACTCACCAAATGATTCAAATTATAACTGGGAGAAGCAATTAGTTATAGGAGAAAATAAAATATGCATCTGGAAAACGTGGAAATTAAGTAAAAAGAAACGAATAATGATAGTTAAGAAATTTTTATCTCCAATTTTTTTATATTTAAGCCATGTTTTTTGTCCCCCAAAACATTTGGAAACTAGAATATTTAGTCTTTTTTTCAAATGATATGGGGTAGTCATCTAAATCCTGTTAAGAGACAGGTCACATACTTACCTCTTTCTCAGGGAGGCCTGGGAATGATAAACCCCTTATTCTTTTTCTTCTCTTTTTTCTTCCACCACATTTTGCAAAGTTATAACTATACACTGACTGTATGTGATTCATGGGTTTCACATGCAATAGATACAGTGATGTTGGCCTGGACTAATTTGCCCCCCATAGTTTCTCGTATGCCCTCCATTCCATCATATATTATTGATAGTTTTCGATTACTTCGCTCTTGGAAAGTGGCTAAAACTTCTATCTTAGGTTTAACTAGGAAGCAGCTATATACTTATTTACTTCAGATTGATGTACCAATACTAAGCTTCCCACTATGTCCTTCATCATATACCAGCTATGCGTTACAAACCCTGAAAGACAAAAGAATCCCTGCTCACATGTGGGACGTTACCTGGTTGTGCGTTCATGGGAAGTTGCAAGTTTGTGGTAACCTGAAACATAAGTCAGCACATAAACGGTTGTGCCCCAAGCCCTTTTGTATAAATATTGAAGAGTCTATGGAACATTTTTTTTTCACATGTAAAGATGCTCTCTTATTTTGGAAAACTCTAGCAAATAAATGGAACTGGTCCTTTTTAAGTAGAATTACATACCCTGCTTTAATTTTTAGTATTTTCCTAAGGAATGGGATTCTTTTCACCCCAATGCATCAGAGTATTCTTTTGCAGCATGTAAATATTTCATGTGGCAAGCCAGGTGTAAATATGTTTTACAACAAATTCCAACTTGTCCACTAGTTGTTATACAGTATATTGAATCCACTCTGCTGAATTTACAGGACTTGGAATCGAAATGACTATCTCCTTCTCAATTTGCATCATACTGGACTAATATTATCCTTTAATTTCATTAGATGAGGCGCATTGTTATAAATTGTACATTTTGTTGTAGCTAAGATATTTTTTTTCTTTTCATGCGAAATTTCTTGTAAATGTGATGATATGTGTATTTCAAATAAAAAATTCCCCTAATCTTTTTGAGAAGTGCATGGAATCTTTAACATCCACCTGAACTACCACTAGAACAGGCAGATGGGACCTCAGCTTAATGTCTCATCTGAAAGACGGCACCTCAGGAGTGCAGCAACCATCTCATACTGCACTACAGTGTCAGCACTGGGATATTAACCCAAGTGCCTGGTGTGGGGATAGAACCCACAGCTTTATGATCTCCCAGCCTCAGAGGTGAGTGTGCTACCTGCTGAGCCAATGACACTTGCATTTAACTTGCAATTAGCAGGAAAGTACAAAAAGCTGGTCTCAAAACACTCTACTCCAATGATGTATACAGAAATCAGTTGTTCCAAATGATACAACTTTATTCATTCACAAAGAATAAAAGTAAAAAGCACCCCACATGTACACCCACAGAATGAATATTTTCAATGCCACTCTGGCTCTTTGTCAAGAAGTAATTCAAATGCTGTGTGCTGTGATTAAATAGCTCCCACGTGTAGTCACATGATAAAATATGGTCATCTGATACATAAGTTAATATGCCATTTAAAATATATAATGCAAACATCAAAAAGAGACATTATAAAGCACACACATACTGTACATACAATGCTGAATCAACAGTCTGGACATAAATATAATGATACATATGCATAAAAACATATTACAAATACACCATTGTAATAAAATATCGGGGGAGGGAGAAAAAGGAGGGGAAAAGAAAGAGAAGGTAGTACATCATGTAATTTGTGTGCCTAAATATCCTTTCCTATTTATAAATATTCTGCTATGAGGAGAGTAAAAAAAGGGGTGGGGGACAGAATATAGTACATATGGGATATGCGGGGGATGCCTGTGGGATAACAAAGTTATTTGTTCAGCTGCCTGTGACCTCGAGTAACCTCACGAGTGGCGAAGCCATGAGTAAGTTACAAGTGGTCACCGGCAACTGTAGAAATAACTTTGTTATCTACTTGATACTATATTTAATTTATCTGTTAACAGGATTTTTTGAGGGGGTCAGTTTTATTATATTTTATTTTTTCTTAAGTTCCTTTCTGTGTTTTTCTCTGTTCTTGGTTGCTGTGTTTGGTTTGCAGGGTTCCTGTGCTGATAAAGAGGGAACAAATTGCATTTTTTTCTTTAGAGTGTTTTCATTTAAAATGTGGTTCCGGTTTGGGGAGGATTTGGTTAGGGTGTGCACTTTGTGAGTCTTTGAGACTGTGATAGCTTGGGTTGTAAAGAGCACTGTGAGATGGTGAAAGTGTAACTGGGAGGCAGTACTGCTGAGCAGGCAGCACAGGTGGTGGTGGTGGTGGTTAGTGATAAATTGGTGATGATTTAATCACTGCGTGTATAACTAGAAGGTATCCACATAGTGATTGCATCACCACCCATTTATCCACACAGTGACTCCAATAACTGAAGTTTTGTGTCAGTTTTTATCCTGTCACCTGTTGCATGAATTACAATATATGTACCATAAAGCACAGTTCACAGTTTCCCCTACAATATTGGGAATCGCAGCCATTGAATTAAAAAATACCAAGCATTACTTAATTCAGGAGATATGACTGTAATCGGAAACTATCGTTCAAGCCTGGAAATGTACGTGCCCGTAATGTATATTGCCAATACGTTTAAAATTGCAATAGCAGTTTATTGAGACCCCCCAGGCCTAGAGACACCCTTTCAAGTGCCACAAATTTGAACTTGTGATGTGGCCTTTCCTTTTGCAGCTGTGCAGACAGTGCATTGATTTCATATCTCTCCAAATGTCTGTTCTTAATTGCACCCAAATGTTCCACAATATGGAGTTTGAAAGACCATATGGTTTTACCCATGTAAAACCACTCACAGTTACACTTTACCATGTAAATTATTGACTCTGTAATGCACGTTATGAGTTGCTTGATTTTAAATTATCCAGTAATGTTACTGCTGGAGAAATTGTGTTTCCTGCTAAGATGAGGACAGAAACTGCAATTTCCACAAGGATGGCATCCAACTGGAAAGTTGTGGTCTTGCAGGTTGTTGTGGGTTTCCATATCGTGACTATGTAGTAACAGGTCTCCCAAGTTGTTCCTCTTTCTATACACCATTCTTGGGCCAATACTGACAATTGGTTCTAGTCTTCTGTCTGCTTGCAAAATGTGGCAGTGTTTCTCCAGGATTTGCCTAACTTCTAATGCATGTGGGAAAACATTGTAACAAAATTATACCTGCAATCTCTACTTTTGCCACTACTGTTTTCCTTGAGGTATTGTCTCAAGGGTCATTTCAATGTTTCAAGTTTCAATCTCCCTTGCTCTGTTCTCAATTTACCTTGCTCTGGTCTCCCCTCATATGATGGTCCCCTTGTTATAACCTCTCTGTTCAAATCTTTTAACCAATTCCTTAGATATATTTTCAAAATCAATGGAATGAAGCAGTTTCTCTGTACCCTAATATACTGACTAGTGGAAATGTTGTTTACAAGGCATCAGGGTTGACAGCTCATAAAATGTAAGATAGAATTCCTATCAGTATTTTTCCTAAACAGGTCTGTTTGCATGTTCCCGTCTTGGTCCATAAAAATCCTTAAGTCAAGTTACAAGATTTCCTTGTCACTAAATGTTCATGGAAAATTTCAAATGAGAGATATTGTCCTGCAAATAATTGACAAAATCATTCAGTTCTTGTTCAGTACCCTTATAGATAATAAATGTATCATCAATAAAGCATTTATAGGTTTAAATCAGCCTGTGGTAGGGATTTCTTTTTTCCAGGTAAATCACATCCTCTTCCCACATGCCTAGATATATATAGATATATATAGATATATCTATATATATATATATATGTATCTATATATATAGATATATATGTACTATATATACATACTGTATATATATATATATATATATATATATATATATATATATATATATATATATATATATATATTAACATAACAGGGGCAAAGGCTGTCCCCATTGCCATTGCCTTGATTTGTTTGAAATGTTTTTTTCCATAAACATAAAACATTTTGAATGCAAAACCATTTCAGGCAAAGTTGTGATAAGTCCAATAGAACCTGTACCCATATATGTTTTAGTGCATAGAGCTCTCTCTAAGGTGGCCATCCCTCCCTCGTGTGGAACATTGGTGTATAGTGACTGTATATCTAACGTCACTAATTTCCAACCACAGGGTACTTGCATATTATATAGCAAGTCATATATTTTATGCGCTGTATCTTTCGCATATGATGTATAAGAGCTGGCTACCCTTTGGATGTGTGAATCAACATATTGTGCCAGGGGTTCTGTCAGGGACCCTATACGTGACACAACTGGTCTCCATGTAAGATTTATGTGTGCCCCAAGTAGCCAGCCATGTGGAGCCAAACACTGCACATGACCTGGGTACCTCACTCAGAGAGATTAGATACTGTAAAAAGACTCTGCAAATGGCACAGAAATCTTGGGCATAACCCAGTATGGCAGAGTTTCAAGAAATTTGTGAGTGTGTGAGAGCTCTGCAGCTAGTCTAAGAGTCCTCACCACAGTAAAATAGTGTGATGCCTGAACAGGGATGACAGATGACCCCATGTGCTGCACCAAGGGTCAGGCCATGACTGCCTATTGTGAATAAGGAGGGACTGTTTTGCTATAGATGTGGAGAAGATTGGCATCTTGTCCGGGGAAGTGTCCATGCAAAGAACCCACAATTAGTGGAAGAGAAAAAGAGACATATGAACCAGGTAAATGACAGCAGAGCTCAGAGCAGGAGTTACATGGGTCTCTGAAATTGCAAAGCTCCACCAACTGGACAGAACCCAAGATTCTACCCAACAGTAAGGTGCCCCAGGCATGACAGATCCTAAGTTCAATGTAGAAGTTTTGATTGAAGGAATGCTGCATTTTGTCTTACTGGACAGTGGGTCACAAGTCATTATAATTCATAGGACCTTTTATGACCGGCACTTGAAGCACCTGCCACTCCAACCTCTATCAGGCCTGTCAGCATGGAGAATAGGGGACTTCATCTTTCCGTAGGATGACTATTGTGTTATGTAGATTGCATTTATCTTGAAAAGGCCCAGATGAACTGCATATGACTGAGGCCATGGCTCTAATCTGTCCAGAGCCCAAGGGAATGACTGATACACTTGTGCTAATTGGGACAAACGTGAATATGTTTGGCCAGCTGGCCAAACTGTGTCAAGAGAAAAGAGGAGTGGACAACCTGTAACCCCCTCTTTCAAAGCTGTTGTGAAGAAAGTCAGCTAGTCCTTAGTTGCTACAGTGCCTGAGTTGATGGATGAGCCTATTGGTGTGGTTCACAGGGTGGACAGCAAAGAACTGATCCTGCTTCCTAATTCAATTCACACCTTAGAGTTGTGGGCATTGTAGAATTTGCCCAGCACCCTGAGGGACCCGCCTTCATTATTGATGCCCCACTAAAGGACAGTTTGCCAGAAGCATTAATGGTGCAAAGAGGGGTGATGCCACCCCCAGAGACCCCCCCAGGCCAGACATATAACAGTGAGGGTAAAGAATGAGCTGGAGAATCCCATAGTCATTCGAAAGGGCCGAGTGCTGGCCCATATCTTTAAAGTGGATAGTGTCACTGAGATGGACCTATGGATAGTTGCCAACACAGAGATTGATCCAACATCTTTTGACTTTGTGTACTCACCCATCCCTGACAGCTATAGGTGGAGCCTGAGCCAGAAGCTATCAAAGAGGCGCAAAGTATTTTTGCTCCATGAATGGGACATAGGATGTGTCCAAGGAGAAGAACACCATATCTGCTTCTGAGATGATCACTCCTTCAGAGAGAGAGATCCCAAAGACTGGTCCCAGGATACATCAAGGCTATCCAGTAGCATTGCAGGAGCTATTGGTGGCAGGTATAATCAAGGAGTTCTGGATCCCCTATGCATCTCTCAGCAGCATTTGACACCATGGATCATGGGGTACTGCTCAAGTGCCTGAGGTTTTTCTGTGGACTGAGAGGGGCGGTTCTCAGTTGGTTTCAATCTTTCTTTGAGGGTAGATCCTAAAGAGTGGTGTCAGGGATTTATTCCTCTGCCCTTCATGGGCTACCCTGCGGGGTTCCGCAGGGCTCAGTGCTGTCCCCCATTTTATTTGCAGTGTACATTCTTCCATTAGGGAACATTATACGATGGTACAGGTTGAGTTTTCATTGCCACGCCAATGACTCTCAACTGTACGTGTCTTTTGTGCCTGAACAGGAGTTAGATTCTGTTACAGTGTTTAATAACTGCCTGCTGGAGATTCAGAACTGGATGAGTGCCAGTTGGCTTTGGTTGAACTCAGGAAAAACAGAGGTATTGGTGGTGGACCCTGGTTATAGGATGACAGGGGCATGGGCTGGAAAACTCTCAGGATTAAATCTTGGTGGGACCCCACTTATTGCTTCGGGCCAGGAGCATAACGTGGGTGTGGTATTTGATGAAGGCCTGACCCTGAGGGTGCAGGTTTCGGCTGTAGTCAAATCTTCCTATTACTATCTAAGGAACATAATTCGGGTGAAGCACCTGGTCCTGCCCCAAGATCTTCCTACCTTGGTCCACGCCTTTATCACCAGTCATTTTGATTACTGCAATACCCTTTACCTAGGGCTACCGGGGGTAGATATCCGTCACTTGCAGCTAGTGCAGAACGAGACGGCCAGGTTGCTGACTGGAACCTCTAGATCCAGTCATATAACACCTGTGCTGCGTGAACTGCACTGGCTGCCAATACAGTGGCGGATTATCTTCAAGGTCACGTTGCTGACCTTTAAAGCTCTACATGAGCAGGGACCCCACTACCTGAAAGAACTCTTATGCCCTTACTGTCCCACCTGTTCATTCCAATCCTCTGGTGAAGGATTGCTAGAGATTCCCAGGGTATCCCTGAAAACATCAGGAGGAAGATCATTTGCCTTTATGGCACCTATCCTGTGGAATTCTCTACCTCACCAGATATGAGAGAGCCAGACTGTAGAAGGTTTTAAAAAGTTACTGAAGACCCATTTGTTTAACCAGGCATTTTCCGGAAATTATTGAATGTGTGTTGATATGTTTTATTTGTTTTTGAACTGTAATATTGTGAGTTTCTCTTTTATTGTGTATTGTAAAGGCACCCTGAGCATAGGAAGGATGCCTCATACAAATACCATTTTGATTGATTGATTGTTGTGGCATGCAAGAAGGGTGCAGTGAGGATGTGTATCAATCATCACATTTTAAACAAAAAGACCATCCCACACCAATATGCAGTGCCACGGGTTGAGTATGCTCTGACAGCCTGTCAGGGAGTAAATGGTCCTCAGTGCAGGATATCCAGAGTAGGTACTATCAGATCCCAATGGCAGAGGAAGAAAAGGAGGGCTGCCTTAATCTGCCCCCTTGGGTTCTACCAGTTTAAAAGGATGCCTCAAGGGATCTCCGGAGTGCCTGCTACATTCCAGTTGTTAATGGAAAAGGCAGTGGGGGAAAGGAATCTGCTGGAGGTTATCATCTACCTGGATGACCTGATAGTTTTTGGCAGAACTCTGGAAGAGCATGAAACTCGTTTGATAAAGGTATTGGACCAACTGGAGGATTTCGGATTAAAAGTCTCCATTGAAGTGCCAGTTTTGCCAGCCTTCAGTAAAATACATGGGGCACATTGTCTCCGCAAATGGAGTGCAGACCAACACAGCCAAAGTGAAGGCCCTCACCACCTGGCCCAGGACGCACAACTTAAAGGCTCTCCAATCCTTCCTTGGATTCTGTGGATATTATCCATGGTTTGTGAAGGACTATTCTATGGTAGTGCACTCACTGAAGTATTTAACCAAAGGTTACCTGCCTACCAACCAGAAGAAGAAAAAACACTCCAAATGTGCAAGTCCACCAAAAGAGTATCTCAAAGTAAATGAACCCTTTGGTGACAGGTGGACTCCAGTGTGTGAGGCTGCTTTTAAGGGAATCCTCAAGCGATTGTGTGAGGCACCCATCTTGGAATTTGAGGACCCCCACAAGCCATACATCCTCCATACCGATGCTAACTTAGTAGTAAACATATTTATTTATACAGGAGTAATAGGTTTACATACATGATTAGGGCAATAAATGTCCTGTTTACAAGGAGTCTCTGTAGATGTTATGAATTTGTTTTAAAATTGTACACATAGTAACAATAGACATATACAAACATTAAGTACAAATTACAAAAACAGACTATAATTAATTAACTAGTTACTGGTGCAGCTCATACAGTTTACACATTATTCATCTATTACAAATACATCAAAATCGTAACACTTGCTTCATTGCATCTTTAAATGCAGTAACAGACAATTCAAAGCTTCTCATGTTTGAGGGCAAGTTATTCCAAGTAGTTGCAGCTTTGAATTGAAAGGTAATTTTTCAATATTTATTATGTACCTTGGGCACAACCAATTCCCTGGCTCCCTTCTTTATTAACTGATAAGAATGTCTTGGTTTAACCATTTTATCCGTGAGTACAGAGGCTCTATTATTTTTAAGTATTATATATACTGTACAGTTGTGGACCAGATCTCTTGTCTTTTCAGTTCCAATGATTTCCAATTCAGTCTTTCATACATTGAACAATGATGTGTTTTATAGTTACATTTTTAAACAAATCTCACTAGTCTATTGTAGCAGGTATCAAACCTGTATAAAACGTCACTATTTGAGTGCACGTAAATGTGACTTCCATAGTCTATAATCAGGATGATAAGTTTATTAGCTACCAGTAATCTGGCTTTCATAGTGAGACAATTTGAAACTCTTATTAAGGCTCCTATCCTAATGTTCACTTTTTTTTTTATGTAACTGAACTCAAAAGCATTGTTTGTGTTTTTTTAGTGCTCAATGAGAATTTTGAAACAGCAAAGCAATTTTGCAGTATATCAAAATCTAATTGTAATTTATGTTCCATCTCCTTGATATTTTGCCCTTCTGAGACTTAACACTGTGTCATCAGTGTAAAGTTGTATGCTGGTAAATTTCATGTTATTTGGTAAATTATTAATATATATCAAAAACAGTAAGGAGCCCAATATGGACCCCTGCGGGATGCCCCATGTTACTGATGTATGTTAGAATATTTTCCACCCAGATAACCATCTGGGTGCAGTCTGTTTAGTATGATTTGAACCATTTGCAAGGTTCTTCTGCTATACCTGTGCCTATTACCTATACCTGTTCATTAGGATTTTGTGATCTACAAGATCAAAAGCTTTTGACAGGCAGTATAGTGCAGTAGTTTAAGACTCTGAGCTGCAAATCTGGAGACCTGGGTTTGAATCACATGGCCCCCACTTGCATACTGTGTGACCCTGAGCAAGTCATTTAACTTCCCTTTGGTCCCAGGTTGCACCTGAAAACAAGTTTTCAGCTTAGTATGTCTCACCTGGTTAAACAATTGGGGAAAAAAAAAAAAAGTCGATGAACACTGCACCCACGGATCCTGCCTCTCCGAGTGGAGTAGCCAGCAGGTCGACAAAATCCATGAGTGTGGTGCTCATGGACAGTCCTTTTCTGAATTCTGACTGCCAGTTGTTTCATTTATTATATTCCTCAAGATTGTCAATTAAAAGTGTGAAAGGGTTAGGAGTGGTGTTTTACCAAGAATATTCAGAAGGACTGGTGTGAAAGGGTTAGGAGTGGTGTTTTACCAAGAACATTCACAAGGTCTGGTGGCATTTGCAAGTTGTAGCCTGTCAGTATCAGAGAAGCACTACCCTATACATAAACTCAAATTTCTGGCTTTGATGTAGGCAGTGATAGAGAAATTCCATGATTACTTGTATGGTTTTCCCTTCACTGTCTGGACAGAAAACAACCCCTTGACACATGTTAACACCACAGCCAAGTTAGATGCTGCAGTGTCCATGTATGATTATACCTTAGAGTACAGAAGTGGTGAGGCCAACATAGATGCTGACCCCCTGTCAAGGCACCCGCATACAGACCGGCCAGATGCCAATGTACAGATTTCCAGTGAACAGTTGCAGTTCTGTGCTCTGAGTTTACGGTGCCAGAGGAAGCCACTCCAGCAGACCCAAATAGAGAAATAAACATGCTGGCTGCTTCAGGAGATGCTATTCCTCAGGCTTACTTAAACTTTACAGGACTGGACCTATCCTCTCTCCCCAAACCAAGCAAGTCAGAGCTTCAACAGGCCCAAAGGGAGGACCAAGCTTTCCTTGATGTCATTCAAGATCTAGAGAAAGGTCTCACCACACACCAAGTGCACATCTTTCACCTGGACTCTAAACTAATGCTAAGAGAGTGGAGTAAGTTGGCTGTAAAAGGCAGACTGCTGGTATGGAAAGTACACAATAGTGATGACTCTGCAAGCTCCAAGACCCAGCTGGTCCTGCCTTGGAAGTACCGCAATGCAGTCCTGATGTCCCTCCACAACAAAATGGGTCACCTGGGCTATTAATGGACATTGGACCTAGCCAGAACCTGATTCTACTGGCCTAGAATGAAAAGAGATGTAGAAATGCACTGGAAAGCCTTCTTGCTTTGTATCAAAACAAAGACACCCCCCAAAAGAGCTGCCTCTCTGATCAATATATAAACCAGAGGCCCACTTAAACTTGTGTGCATGAACTTTCTGTCACTTAAGCCTGACCAAAAGAATAAAGCCAACATTCTTGGCATCACTGACCACTACACCTGGTATGCTCAGGCTTATCCAACTAAAGACCAAAAAGTCAGCACAGTTGTAAAAGTCCTGCAACAGTTTGTAAATCACTATGGCATTCCACAGAGAATCCACTTGAATCAGGGGTGAGATTTTGAAAGTGTTAAAGAGTTCCTGGCAGCTGACTGTATAAAGAAATCATGCACAATGGCATACTACCCCCAAGGGGACCCTCAGCCTGAACACTTTCATAGAACTTTGCTTGATATGTTGGGTACTCTGGATCCAGCTGGCAAAGTGAACTGCAGTCAAAAAGTCAGTTATCTTGTATATGCCTACAACTGCAACAATAATGATGCCATGCAGAGATCTCCCTTTAACCTTATCTTTGGTCATGAAGTCAGACTGCCAGTTGACCTATGTTTTGGCATTTCTCCTGATGGCACATCTGAAGAGTCATATCTGGAATACACACAAAAGCTGAGTGAACAGTTGCAGAAAGCTTGCATACCAACTGGCAGCAGAGGCAGCAGCTTAATCCAGCCAAGTAAATAAACACAGATATGATACAAGAGTAAGACAGCAAGTGGTACAAGTGGGGAGATCATGTATTGCTAAGAAATCTCAGTATACAAGGCAACACTAAATTTAAAACTGGTGGGCACCTAGGGTCTGATTACAAGAGAGCAGCTAGAGCAGGAATCAAACTGCACCGTGTCAGAAAACTATGCCCAAACCCTTGCGACATGCGAGCTGTGCCCTATTCCAGAACAAAGGCCAAGTACGACAAAAAACAGTGGAAATACACCCGTCGCAAGTTACGCCACATACGCATAGCACAAGCCACAAAGTAGGTGGAAGGGTTATGCATGATGCAACACAACACCAAAATAAAGGTGCTCAAACTGCAGACCAATTGCATATGACAATGTAGGTGGAAGCGATGGTGCAAGCCAAGATAGTGGCACAGGTGGCAACAGCATGCAAAAAAAAATGCAATTTCATGGCAGAGGAGACAGATGTGCTCCTAAATGAGCTGAAGGCACAGACCACATTGCTAATGGGCAAGGGTGGGGAGAGGGAAGTGTGCAAACAGTGCAAGGCAGCCTGGGATGCAGTAGACCACAAGGTAAATGTGATGGCCAATGTCAGGTGCATGGTCAGGGACTTGCAAAAGAGGTTAAATGACCTCAAGCTCCACGCCAACGAGAAGGAGGCATACAACAAGGTCCAAGCAGCAGCAACAGGTGGTGGCCCAAGGGAGGAGAGACCACTCAGCACACACAAAGAATGGGTCCTGGCATTCCTGAGCCAGCACAATGTGCATGGTAACACAGACCTCAACACATCATAGATGGGGACCAGGACAGGTAGGTGGTGGACTAACAGTGCCACAGCAATTTCTGCGAGCTATGGCATGGAGGTTGAGGGGTGTTGGGGGGCCTGGGTAGAGCGGTGAAGCAGTGCAGGAGCACTGTGTGGCACTGGACAGGGCCAGTGGCATGGTGAGCAGAATACACCCCAGGAGGCATGCAGGGATGCAGCGGAAGTGGCACAGTGGTGGTTGACAGTAGGGACAGGCAGCAGCACAGTAGTGCGTGGGGGCCCATGTCCACCATAACATCATGGCACATACCACTAACAGTGTGTACATTGGGCATGGCCAGGAGCATGGGCACATGACCTGCACCAGTGTGTCAGGGACACCTGTGCTGCAGTCTATGGGGGGCATGTACTTGTGCAGTATCCTGCAAGGGCCCGACCATGGCGTCTACATGGCCTGTGCCACTGTAACATGCAGATATGAGACAGGATGGGCATGGTGGCATGTACAGAGGGCTAGACATATCACAGTGGCACTGACACACTGTCATCACCCCACAGGTACAGTGGGTGAGAACACAGGGGAGGAAGACAGTGGTGGTACAGGCAGTGGCACAGAGAGGCCCAGCACATGGCCAACTGACATACAGGACACTATGATGGACCAACAGGGCAGTGCTGACACCATGGAGCTGGACAGCATGCCAATACCTGTGGAGGACATGGAACAGGCAGCGGCAGTGCCCCAGCAGAAGGACAATGGTGTGGATGTCTGTGATCTGTTCAGTGTCAGCAACATTCTGCCAACATAGCCCAAGACCTGAGACCCCATCATAGTAAGAGCTGGAGGTGACACTGGATGAAGTGGCACGGTCCCTACAGGACAATCATGAATAGACACCAACAGACTATGCCACATTTTACAAGACACTGGTGGACCACCATAAGGAGCAGTTAGAGATACTGGGCTACATACACCTGTGCCTTGATGCCCACCACAAAACACTTGAGGAACAGATGGGCACCTTAGTCACTGACATTGAGACTGGGACACACACAACAGAGACAGCCATAGGGAGGCTGGTCAATGCCATGCATGCCTCACAGTCCTGTGCCAGGGAACAGATACAGGTAATCACTCAACTGGCAATGGCCATGGAAGGGTCAGTGGCACAGCAGTGGAGGCAGATGATTTTTCTGGCAGTGGCCCTACACAACATCATTGCAACCCTGCCAGTGTGTCAACCACAGGTGAGAGACTCCGCAATGCAGGCAATGCAAGACATACAATGTCGCCATGTGACAGATGCAACCATACAGGCATTGCATGCTGTGGGCCAAATGCAGGTGACAGATGCAGCCACACAGGTGACACAGTCAGTGCGAACACCACAACTGAAAGATGTAGTCACACAAGTGCAGGTGACCCTGCAGACCCAGCAGCAGGAGGCTGTGCCACATGCAACAACAAAGGGTACAGGGACACAACCATGACACACATTGTCTGACATGCCACCAACAGTGCCAGGCAGCACATGTGTGCTGCCTGGAACTGTTGGTGCCAGGCAGCACACATGTGGAGCCAGATGCAGCTACCACCGTCCACCAGACCAGGGGCATGGCACGGTCACAACAAGGACCACCAGGAGATGCAGGTGGTGGAGACGCAACCAGCAGTGGTGCCAGTACCAGACGGGCCCAACAGAGAGTGGCCACACCTGTTCCCAGACCTGTGCAGGCCACCACACAGGGACCTGCACCAGCAGTGGGAGCAGATGACAGCCGCACACTGCTGAGGGGCCATGGGACTGTGCCAGGACCAGCACCGCCTGTCACAGGCAAGCATGGCAGGAGGAGAAAGACAGTGGCAGTGCAGGGCCCAAGTAGGAGTGGCAGAACTGCAGCAGTGCAACAGGGGTGGGGGGGAGCAGCAAAGCTGCAGGGATTATTGCACTCATGCAACATGGTGAGTCACAGGACACCCTCCTAGTAAAACAAAGAAGGGCCATGCAACAGCCAGAGGACAAATGACTTGAACAGTGTGTTGCGGGGCTGACAAAGGGGGGGTGGCCACTGTACATAGCGTGACAATGGGTGTTCACAATGTGTTGACTGTGAGTGTGATGTGTGTGTCTGTGTGTGAGTGCACAGCGTGCAGGTGTGTGTGGGATGTGTGACAGCATAGTGTGGGTGTGGATGCAGTGTATTGCCACTGTGTGTGTGTGTGTATGTGTGTGTGTGTGTGTGTGTGTGTGTGTGTGTGTGTAGGTTAATGTATCACAAACTGTTGTACTGTAACACAGACCTGGGTATCACTGCAGTAATGTACAGTAAACAGTTATCACTGCCAGTTGTGTAGTGTCAGTCATTCCCATCAAGGTGCTAGTCATGATAGGGCAGTCCCAAGTGTAGCATATTGTGACAGAGTATGGCATGTAACATGCGTGTGCGTGACTGTCCTCTTACAGCCACACTCAGGTCCATCCCGCATGCCGCAATTGCCCACCTTGAGCTGCCACGCATATGCAGCACACAGCACACGCAGGGTTGCTAGGGTGACACTGACACGCTGTGAAAATGGCATCAGCGATGGGTGCAGATGTGAAGAACTCCAGACCATGCTGTGTGTGCCATTGCCACCGCCATGCACTGTGAGGGACTATGTTGTCTGCACCCGTGTGCCACAGACGTACTACCTGAGCAGCCACAACACATGTACTGCATGGCAGCCGCCCCTGCGCACATGTCCCTGAACCTACCGCATGTGCGACATGCTGTGCCATGACTGCTGGCCACTGCTGTGTGCAAGCATATTGCATGTGTGTTATGCAGTGGTGCAGGCCAGACACGAGGCCTGCACATGTCTCATGTGCATACGTGTGCCATCGTGAAGGTGTGGCACAACAGGCATTGCAGAGAGCATTTACACAGTGCACAGTGCTAGGACAGAGCTAGGGACTGTAGGGCAGCGTGAGTGTCTGCAAAATGAGTGCTCTGAGTGGCAGGGCACCAAATTGTACCACAGCTGAGGCTGCACAGTGGGTAAACCTCGTGCAGCAGTGGCGCATAACCCTGCTGCCACCTGGGTGCAGGAACCATTCCACAGCTGCCAGGGACAGCGTGAGAAGGGCCATCAGGGTATGCCTGTACAGCCTCAGTGGCATGAGATGCACCTTGAAGCAGCTAAAACACAAATGGCAGGAACACATCAGGTGGGACCCTGGCATCCTGTGGCACCTGTCGTCCATGGTGGGGAGGAGGGACTACGAGATGTGGACTGGCCAGCAACCTGGTGCAGGTGGGTGTGGTACCTTGAATGCAGGCACAGGCAATACACTGCCACAGACATCATAGGCACTGGAGCCACACAAATAGTAATGTACTGTATTCTCTATCCACACAGATGTGAGCCGCGCAGTCCAGGACCAGCACGGGCAGTGTGCAATGGAGTGATGGTATGGTGGGCAGCAGCATCAGATGCAGGGACACCAGAGGTCAAGTAGGTGCATGCAATGTCTAACTTGTATACATAACTTGTTGCCAGGGTCTGCAGTTTGGGCATGGGGTGTGGTGTGCATCCAGGGTATACCCATGCAGGTGGGTGGCCTACAGGGGTACCTGGCAATGCATGGGTGGTGTCCCTATGTGTCCCTGTTGTGTATGTGGACATCGCACACTGCCATTTTTCTGATGCTGGGTGCTGTGGGATTGGGGGGGCAGGTGTGGTGCTATGGTTCTGTCATGCATTGTGTGTGATGTGTGTCCCATGGCCCACATGGGTAGCACACATGCACATGTGCCAGTGCAGTCATGGTGTCATCTGTATGGTCCTGACATTTGCCATTGCTACACTGCAGGTGACCAAAGCAGCATTGCACTATGACACAGGGCACTGCTGTGTGCCATGGCAGATCAGAAGGCTGCTGATGGAGGGACCACGTGATGCAGCGGACTGTGTAGCAGCTCTTCAATCCAGCTCCCATGGCCCAGCTCAACAAACTAAACATCTAGTGCTCAATTTAATCTACCAACTCCTATTTCCATTCTGGATACCTGCTGAACATCTGGAACACCTCTTCAATCATGAATGGAAGCTGAAATGTGCTCTGCTTTACTCAACACACACCTCCTGTCTCCCCGATGAAGTCTGGAAAGTGATCCAAGGCCCACCTGACTTTCGGTGGTAAACAATCTACTACCATGGCCTCCTTCACTTTAGCTCCCGAAACAACTCCCCTTATGTTGGAACTATTCTTAAAAGAGCTACAACCCTTTCATGAGGATTTAAAATCAGTGGTGACAGAAATAAAACAAATGGTGTCTGCATTAGAAGATTTACCAACCAGGATGACAGATAATGAAGTCTGTCTTCTCTCCTTGGAAAAAAAGGCAGACCGTGTTGATACTGACATTACAGACAATAGACACAGAATTAAAAAGCTCAAGCAGAAAATAGAAGATTTAGAAGGGAGGAGCCGAAGAAACAACATGGTGATAATTGGCATTCCGGAAAGAGAAGAAGGCAGCAATACTATTTTGTTCATACAAAAACTTATTGAAAAACTTGATGGCCCTTCCCCTTTCAGTACATCCTATACAACTGAGAGGGCCCATAGAGCTCTGAGACCATTGCCAAAACCAGGCTCATAGCCCCGACCCCTAATATTCAAATTTTTGAACTACCAGGAAAAACAGCTATTTTTGGGGAAAATAAAAGAACTCAAGCAAGTACTCTGGGAGGAGAAGTCAATTTGAATAACCCAGGACTTATCAACCACAGTGAGACAAAGGAGGACTCTCTTCCATTCAATAGAGTCAAAATTGATAGCGGCAGGGCTAAAATTCCGTATGGGCTATCCAGCTCGTCTGCAGGTACAGATTGCAGGAACATGGACCTCATTAGAAGAAGCAGAGCCAGCCTTAGCAGCGCTGTAAAAGGCCTATCCAGATTTACTGTATTTGACACTCACTGAACAAGCAATTTCGGAGTGCTGGTCAAAGGAAGAGCCCCAGTGGAGGACATATGTCTCTGAGAAAGCATCATGGAAATACATAGCATCGTAGAGGAAAGAAGAAAAACTTTACGTACACCTCAGATCAGAGCGTGCAATGGAAAATCCTTGGTGTTTGGCTTTCGGGCAAAGCTTATCTAAATATTTTACTCTGATCACAATAAAAATGATCAGAAAGTATGGCACCTGTGACATGGAAACAGTCACTAATACCTTTTATTTTCTTTTGGACCTACAGAAGTAACTCTGTGCATCAGCTTTATTATACCTGAATTAACAGCAGAAAGCAAGGGACAGTTTCATCTTACTTTCCTGTAGGAAAATCCAATTATAATAAATTTCCACTAGATGGCTATTTCCACAAAGGAACAGACAAATTGACTGGGACATATACCCGCCAGAACTCTGTTGAATTATTTCTGCTCCCTGTAGTTTGGACCTTCAAGACTTTAAATCATTTTGCTTTTTATAAACATAGTACCAGGAGAGTACTGTTATCTAAATTTTATTTCACAGAAACTTTTTTCACTAGTAAGTAGAAATAGGTTTCGGTTATTACATTCTGTTTCTAATTTTATACAAGCTTAGTGGGAAGACAGTAGCGAAGTAATGGCTATTTGTGTTATTCATTTTTATTTTTTTTTTTGTAAGAGAGGATACTGTATCAGGGGCTGGGCAATGGTGAGAGGGAGAAGAGGAATAGACATAGGATGGGGTGCTTAGCATTCTACTTATAGGAGGGGAAAGGTTTAGGGATATTCAAAATAGACTTTGAGTAATATACTGTACCTGTATATCACAATACTAAATGGGATGGGGGGAAGGGAAGGAAGGACAACAAACATAGATAGAAGCACTATTTCCATGAGATGTCTATCATTACCATGGCATGAATTTAAATGGGGACAAGGAAATTAGGAAGTTGGGACCCAAGAAAAATGGCTAATGCCTTTCGTAGTGCAACTTGGAATATTAAGGGGGGAGGGAGAAAAAGATTAAAACAATACCAGATATTAAAACATTTGAAATTACTGAATATAGATATAGTCTGCATTCACAAAACACATTTGTTAGAACCAGAGGCACCCCAGTTTCGGAGACAGCAATTTGGTCATTTTTTTGCAGTGGAGGGGATGTCTAGCAGCTGTGGAGTGATGATTCTCATTCATAGAAGGATACCTTTCATTTCATTTAATATACTGAAAGACCCGCAGGGAAGATATGTATTTGTCCAAGTTATGCTTTCTAATAAAGAGATTATATTGGGTAGCATTTATGGCCCCAACCAAAATGATCCCAAATTTTTTACACAACTTACCCAGATATTACAACCATATATCTCAGTACCCATGATAATTAGCAGAGATTTTAACTTGGTATATGACCCGATGGTGGACAAGTCAGGTCACCAGAGGAAGGGCTTATCTCCTGCTCAAAGAGCACTCAGAGAATTCATGGACTAAATTGGAGTCTGTGACATCTGGAGGGTTGGTCATCCTCAAGATAAGGAACATACAGTACATTTGTTTCTCCAGTTCATTTCTCCTCCTCCAGAATAGATTATATACTTCAGTCACTTTCTTTAATACCTGGGACCCTGGAAACATCTATTTTACCAGCCCCCAGATCACTCATTAGTTTCCTGCCAAATTTCACTAACATCGGTACCAAAAAGAGGTTCCAGATGGAAATTGAATGAACTATTATTAAAAAATCCAGACTCGATTAAACAAATAGAAAAGCACATTGTAAGTTTTACAGAACATAATCTCGACCCCCAAGGAAGACTTGAGATAATATGGTGCACTTTTAAAGCATATATGAGAGGTGTCATTATTAGTATGACTACTCATAATAAGAAAGCCTCAACCTCCTGAATGTCTCAGTTATTATCCCGTATAAGGGCTATAGAAAAAGACTTCTCCCCTCAATCTCCAGACTCAGTCAGACAAGAATTGATCAAGCTTAGGGCAGCCTACATGGAAATCCTTCAAGAGAAAGCCGACTACCTTATTTTAAAAACGCAAGCATTATACACTGATCAAGGGGGAAATGCAAGTCGTCTTCTGGCCCTTAGGGTCAAACAAATGGAATCCTTTCATTACAATGCTTCAATAACCTCAATAAGGGACGGGTCCTTAAAATCACATCCAGAGGACATTACAAAAGAATTTGTTGCATATTACAAGGGCTTATATTTCCCAACGGGTACCCCCTCATCTATACAACAGATTCGCACCTATCTTCTAGAAGCTAATCTACCCCAGCTAACACCAGAACAGCAAAACAATCAATTGTCCCCGATAACGAGCACTGAAATTTCTGAGATTATTGGAAAATTACCGACAAATAAAACCCCTGGGATAGATGGATATACGGCTACCTTCTATAAAAATTTTAAAACTCAATTAATCCCCATGCTCCTTCTCCTGTATCAACAAATCCTTTCTGCTGCTGATATAGACACCACGCTTTTTCAAGCCCTAATTGTTCTAATCCCAAAACCTGGCAACCCCACTGACTGTGTTACACATTACCAACCTATATCCTTAATAAATCAAGACATTAAAGTATTAACAAAACTGTTAGCTAACCGCCTTAGCACTGTAATGTTAGGGCCAGAACAAGTCAGTTTTATGAAGAACAGATCCTCCTTCGACCACCTGAGAACCCTGTCGCATGTCTTCTCAATGATAAGAGATGTGCCCTTTCCAGCTGCTCTAATCTCCCTCGACACCAAGAAGGCCTTCGACACGGTAAACTGGGAATTTCTACTCCAAGCTTTAGACATCTTCAGTTTCCCCACCTGACTTTACAAGATGGATAAGAGCATTATACAAGTCTCCCACAGCAAGGGTCTCATGTGACGGAATGATTTCCAAGATTTTTATACTTCACTCTGGAACAAGACAAAGATGCCCCTTGTCCCCACTACTATTCAATGTATACCTGAAACCTCTAATTTGTAATCTACAAAGTTGCCAGGCTATCCAGGGGATACCCATCCATCCTTGCGAAATCAAAGTTTCTGCTTATACAGACGATCTCCTCCTCCAACTTTCTAACCCTTGTTTATCTATACATCCTATGTTAGGTATCAGTAATGCTTTTAGTAGAATATCTAATTATAAATTAAATATCAGCAAGACAACAGTTTTTCCACTTAATCACAAATTATTCAGAAAGGACACAGAGACTCTAGGGCTTTCTTGGAAGCAAGACTCCCTCAGGTACCTAGGCATAGAATTATCCAGAACTACCAAACAAATTATTAAACTAAATTTGGAATCCCTGATTCATACTATTTCTCAAGATCTAAACCGATGGGCCTTGCTTCCAATCTCACTTTGGGGCAGAATAAATTTAATTAAAATGTATGTCTTTCCAAGACTTTTCTATCCACTCTCAGTGCCGAACATCTGGCTCTCATTATCCTGGTTCAAAAAATTACAATCCCTCATCACTAAATTCATCTGGCACAATAAATCTCCCAGGATTGCCTATCAGACACTGGCAGCCCCCCAAAATAAAGAAGGCCTACGTCTCCCTCATATGGGACTATATTTCTGGGCTGGACATATCAATATATACTTGAGATGGCTTTCCAATGAAGACATGCATTCTGCTCTGGCTTGGCTCAGAATTGAACTAACTCTTATATGCTTGCATGGATTAGAACCAGCCAGACTGCTATATATTAAAGAATATCTTCTTCCTTTAAAACTTAAAAACTCTGTAATCTTTACTTCCTTAAAAATTCACTCCCAGTTATGTCATTACCTCAAATATGATCACACAAAGGACCTCAGTCAACCTATTATAGGAAATTTACAGCTCAAAATAGATGGTAAACCAATTCCCTCAACTTGGTTACCCATTTTAAAGAATCTGAATGTTACCCATTTTCTTAATAACAGTGAACTGTGGCTCCCGATTAAGGAACTCATGATTAAGCCAGGTATTCCATATAAGCATATATTTCGGATTGCTCAAGTAAGGCATCTATTATTATGCACCTTCGGTCACAAACCCGTTATCTCAAACTATCCCCTTTTTCAAAGAATAACTGGAGATTAGTGGAGGTCCCATAACAATCTCAAAAATCTACAACATAATATATCACGTGAAATTCCCAGTTTTGGACCAACCAGATTTTGGGAATTATTTTTTCCAAATCACAATATAAACTGGACTATAATCTGGCAAACCTGTCATAAAATAGTAACACAAGATAGACTAAGAATGATGCAACTGTATATCTTGCATAATGCATATAACACACCATATAAACTAACTAAATTGGGCTTAAAATCCACTTCAGTATGTGTCAGATGTCATCAAGAAGAGGGGACTCTATACCATATTCTATGGTCCTGCCCTAAAATATCTCCATTATGGAACTCCATTAAACAACTCTCAGACCCTCTCTTAGGTCTTAAAGACCTGTTTACCCCTGAGATCTGTATCCTGGGTGATCTATCCACAATTAGTGTCCGTAACTGCAAGTATTATATGACTCTGATAGCCATGTCAGTCAAAAAGCTGGTATTACGTCACTGGCTTGACCAATTGGAAATTCCTTATAGTGAATGGTTGACTGGATTACTAGCTAATTTATGCATGGAGAAAGCCATTGCTAACCTGAATAACAATATGGGCAAGTTCAAAAAAATATGGGATCCCCTATACACCCTATATTCCTTATAATAAACAACAGATTCTATAAGACGTCCTTTAGCTCAAATAAATTGGTTATATTCTTGCCATGTTAATTAATAGGTGTTGTCGCTCTATCAGGGATGGAAAGGGAGGGAAAGAACAAGTGAGGGAAGGGGGGAAGGTGTAGTAAGGGGAAGGGGTAGATTCAGGTAAAACCGTTATCTTATGTATCCTGTCTAAGTATATGTCTATCTGCCATTTGCGTATGATAGGGAATTCTTTAACAAACTATAATCTGGAAAGGGAAGGGGAAGGAAGAAGGAGGTGGAAGGGTAGGAAGGGATAGTAAAGGGAAGGGGGAGGGGTAGATTCAGATTAAACTGTCATCTTATGTATCCTGTGTATTTATATGTATATCTGCCTTTTGAGTTTTGTAAAAAAGGGGTAGGAGGACAGCATGCATGACGGCACCGACACCGGGAGTGTGCTGCAGCATGGTGTGGTGGCCATGGACCAGGGACACCAACAGGGACAGCTGTCAGGACTGGCGGACGTTGTGCAGGTGGAGCAGGATGTGCCACAGGAGGTGGTGGCCTACACTGACACTGGAGCAGGTGCCACACAGTAAGAGCACCGTGCGGCCGCAGAGGTGGACATCAGGGCACCTGTGGTGCAGCTTGGACAGCAGGCAGTGGGCAGTCTGCCACTGCAGGAATAGATACAACATGGCCAGCAGGTGAATAGGCACCAGCAGCTAATACACCTCGTGGCTGCCATCATGGGGGATGTGGGACGACTTCATGGGACTTTTGGTGCCCTGCTGAATGCTCTGCAGGATCAATAGGGCAGGGGCACAGTACAGTTGAGGAGACAACATTGGCCAAGGATTCTGGTGTTCAGTGTGACCATGCTGTGCTGGGGGTCCTGTACGCCATGTACATGGTTGCTGGGTTTGTTGGGCCAGATCTACTGTTGTTTTGTTGTTGCTGTTTTTGGGGGGGCATTGCACTGTGTTGTGCACACAAATGTTCCTGTTACCTTTTCTACTGTTCATAATTGTCTATTTACCTTTTTGTTTATTAAATATTGTGTTGGAAACCCTGCCTCAGTGTCAATGTGTGCGGTCTGCATGTATGTGTGTGTGCCTGTGTGTGTGTATGTGTCACTGTGAACTTGCAGTCAAACACATGTAACAGAGCTGTGCTGTTGCATGTGTGTCCCCATCCTGCACATGGTACATATGTGATGACTGTAAATGGCACAGCCACTGTCACACACCAGTGTGCATGCCAGCATGGTGCACTGTGTGTGCAGCAGCGCTCTGTGTTGGGACATGTACACATGCCACCACACTGTGTTAGTCATACCTGTGGGGTGTCCATGGGCTGTTATGGCACCATTCCACCCAGTGGCATAGTTGACCCTGTGGGTGGCACCAGTGGCACTTCACCATGGTGTGTACAACTGCCACTTGTCTGCAGGAATGTGCTGCCTGGTGCTGTGTACCTGTTGTGGCATCACTGTTTACATGCATCGGTGGCCGTGGCAGGTGCATTGTGCTTGGTGGTGCCATCCACACATTAGTGTGCCACTGTCCTGTGTGTTACCCGTTGCTGACTGTTTCCATATAGACCATGACCTTGCATGCAGTGGACATCCATGGGTGGCCCGGCAGCCTAGCTTAATGTGCAGCCATGTCAGACAGTTGCTGTATGACACACATGGCCACTGTTACAGCAGCAGTGCAGCCACGTGCATGTGTTGCAGGGCACCTGGCAGACAGTATCCCATCCTGTGGTGTTCGTCCGACAGTGCTTCAGGTGCCGTGCTGTTGTCAGTGTTGAGTACCACCACTGTGTGTTCCATCCTGCTACAGGTGCCACCCTTGTGATGGTGGTAGTGTGATGCCTCAGAAGTATTGGTGTATCACCTCACGTCTTGCACAGTGTCCTGCTGATGCACCCCCTTGTGACTGTTCTCCTGCCATGCTATCAGGTTGTCCATCACCTTCCTGTGGTACACCATCCTCTGGGTCTGTGTCAGGCAGTGGTACACAATGTGCCAGTGCAATGTTTTGTAAGATGCTGCATGCGAGCACTATCCTGCAGGCCATCTCAGGGCTGTACTGCAGTGCACCTCCCGATTAGTCGAGGCATCAGAACCTTGACTTTAGGAGCCCAAAGGTGTGCTCAATGACATCTTGTGCTGGTGATGGCCTCGTTATACCACTCCATGGCTGCAGTCTGTGGTGTTCTCACTGGTTTCATCAACCATGGCATCTGGGGGTATCCACTGTCACCTGTTGGGGATGAGGAGGGTACAGTTTATTTGCCTGTTGCTCTGTGCGGCACTGCCCACATCAGCTACCTATCATCTATGTGGCACACACAGACTCACACACTTGCTCACACATGCAGACACACAGTCCCAGTCACACACATGTCCTTGGCTGTGTCCATGCACGGCATGGGCATATCGCAGGCTTTGTGTGGCTCTACCAAGCCCCTGAGTGGTGCATGGGGTATGGTCTCTGGCCCTGCATGTATCCTGTATCTGCTGTGTCATGGGTCTGTGTGGCTGTCACATCTGTATACTGCATTGCCTGTGCATCCATTTCCCCTGTTGTGCCACCTTGTCCACTCACAGATGCGCACACTGTCTGCCACTCATGCACACACTGCCGCTTGCTCACATATGCAGGTGTCATTCACCCCAGTACATACCTATGAGCCATCCACCTGTGATGTCCTCTTTCTCGAAGGCCTCCTGTACCCCACTGTTCTGGAATATGTGGGAGTCATGGCAGGATCCAGGGTACCTGGTCACCACATCTAATATGCAACACTCGCTGTAGCATGCTACCTGAATGTTCATGGAGTGGTACCCCTTTCTGTTGATGTATTCATCCCCATCTGCTGCTGGGGCCCTGATGGCCAGATGTGTGCAGATGATCACTCCTAGCACATGGGGGAACTGTGCCACATTGTATAATGCTTGCTTCCCTTGGCACTGTTGTTGGGCATCCCATGGGAAGCTGCTGTACCTTGCCATGCATCATATCAGGGCTGTCAGGAACCTCCTTAGGCACTTCGACACCACCGGCTGGGTTATGCCCACTGTGTCCCCTGTGGGTGTTTGGAATGTCCCCATTGCCAGGAAGCACAGCGATGTGCTGACATGCACCTCCACTGCCAGCAGGTGATCCTGTTGGTGGTACTGTGTAGGTACTCCCACAGGTCCTGGCATAGCTTTCTGATGCTGCTCTTGTTGAGCCTGTAGCATGCAATGCACTGCTCATCTATCAACTCCTCATAGGACTTCCATGTGCATTTCACTGTCTGCACAGGTGGCCTTGGCACCATCACTCGCCACTGTGGCTTGGTCCTCTGGGTCCTGCCATGGTGCCTGGCATGCCTGAGTTCTCTTTGCTCCTATAGCATGATGCCCAGTAGGACTGATAATGCTGACATGCTTCCTGCTATGTGTCACTCTACACTACTGAATGCTGTCTGACCGTTGGTGGGGGGGGGGGTCATACATGCTGTCTTCTGATTAGACCAGCTCCACCTTGGTCTAGGTTGCATCTCACTGTTTTGGCATTATTACTCATGCCACATGTTCTGGAATTGCACTTCTGTCATAGAAGTGAATTCCGCATGTCTCAAGCCGCATTACGCAGTGGCGCATGCTTTTTCTGTCATAACTCTGTCGTAGGTTGGGTTTGGTGCAGCGGTTGTAACTTATGGCACATGGGGCCTTTTGGAATCATGGATGTCGCAGTCACTGGTGTAACATGCATTTTGAGCCATTTGGTGCTGGCATACTGCGTTTCTGTCGGGTGTATCTGTTCTGAAATTGGGCCAGATCTACCAGTGTACAAAATTCAACAAAAACATGAGAGAGGTTTGGAAAAGACTGTGCACAGAAATCACCTGCTCCCCATTGGTAAGGTTGTACAGGACCCTATTGCTGACAATACTACTCGAGCAGTGAGAAAGCCAAAAACAAGGAGCCAGACTGTGCAAAAGCACAAAGAAAATATTGGTCCATCCATGCCTCCCTAAAGGTCTACACTGAATCAAAATACTGGTCCAACCAGGCTTTCTGAGTAGCCTGCTTCAGATCACAGTCCAATTGACCGTGACTATTTTGAGGAGGATGAAGATACTTTGTCTTGAGACTATTTGACAGTGACAACTCAAGGTCTGATGTAATGGGAAATGGACTTTAGAAATTCACAGACCTCCACTAGTACCGCCCCCATGGGCCCTGTGCAACATTTGAACCCTAATGCTGTCCCTTTTACAGCATTAGGGTTCTTGGTGAGCAAGTTCTGGATAATGCTTTTATGCCTGGCAGTGCTCCCTTGCTGGCCACAGATCAAGGACAAGTTGAGGTGCCCCCTGTCCTGAGGGAAAGTGCAGCATAGGATATAGCTTTGCCTAGCAGGTCTGAACAACAACCTAAACCAATTATTAAGCTCATCTATGATACCCTTAGTTCCTCCTCCGATACCCCCCTCCATGTGATCCATAAACATATGATTCCTATTATTTACCCCCCTCAATGTGTTGCACTGTGGATAGGGTGGAAAAATGCATGTGCCTACAAATGCCTATTACTGCCAGACAGATATCGGTTGTCTAGAGAGAAAATTAATATTGTGTCTATGTTATTGTGAATGAATATGCCAGTTTTAGATATACAGGAATCAGATGTCTAGATAGAAATGTGTTTATTGTTATGTCTTATTGAACATTATGAAATGGCAAGAGAAAATCAAAGGTTTTGACTGGCTGCCAGCTATATGTAAAAAATGTTCCATGCACTGTGTAAACCAAGTGCCAGCCAACAATGCCCATCACTGCCCACTAATCTTTCTAAATAGAACATTGGAAAAGGTTTTGGCAGCCATTGTTTTTTTGTCCACTAAAGTGAATGCCTACATCACTTGCCATGGCAGATAAAAAAGAAATGTCAATTTTGATCTCAGTTTCACTGCAGACAAGCTGAAAGATATTTTCAGGAATTCCTTCACAGATGGAGAGAATACCCCACATGGAGCCCAAGAATAGCACAGTGAGTACTGAAATAAATTCAAATGTCACTGCTGCCACTCCCATCGCTCCCATTCCTGCCAGACATGCAACCCTGTCAGCAACTGATCTAAATGAGCTGGAGGATGCCAGGAATGAGGAAAATGCAAAACACATAACAGTGTGGGGTATCTGCATATTTCAAGACTGGGCCAAAGCTAGAAATGTAGCTATCCCAGAAGTTCTAAATGAAACGTTCTGCTCATTTTACGGTGAAGTCAGAAACTGTAATGGTCAGGAATCTTCACTGAGCAGATTCAGCAGCCTATGAGCGTCTCCGAATCGGCACCTGAATTCTGTGTCCATCGGGAGAAAAATAAACATAACGAAAAATCAAAAATTTATTTCCAGCAACAACATCTTTCTGGCTGTGATGAAAAAGTACCACAAGGCACACGAAGACAAGACCAAACATCACCCGGCCATCAGTCATCACAAACTGCAGATCCTGTGTCATTCACCAGCCCTCTCCTCTGACACTGCAACTAACTTGATCAGAAAAGTGTGGCTTGATATACAGCTACACATGACCAGGTATGGCAGAGAAGGGCTCAGGCAGCTAAAACCGGACAGCTTCAAAGTACTGCAGGGCAAAAATGGAAGTTCTGTATGTCTCCCAGTCATTTAATGAGCATACCAAAAATCATTTGGATCCACTTGAAATGAAAGAGACACTCACCGTGGCTGTATGTATGCAGACCCAGGTTCACTGCTATGCCCAGTGGCAACATTTAAGAAATACATGCCCAAGCTCCCGAAAGTTGCAGCTTCTTTCTACTGCCATCTGAGAAAGTTGCCTCAACAATTCCTTGACTGCTGTGAAACTTGGTATAGCAATGAACCGATAGGAGTAAACTTCCTGTCTACCATGATATCACGCATAAGTTAGGAGGCAGGGCTAAAAGAAATCTACACGAATCACTCTGTTAGAGCCACTGCGGTTCAACTGCTCTCTCAGGCTGGATTACAGAACAGATAAATTATGGCAGTAGCAGGACACCATAATGACAGCAGCCTGAGATCATACTGGGCAACAACATGTGCTGATAAAAAGACATGGAATGGCATACTCTGGCAGCAAGAAAGCAACACTAAACTCCTGGCTTCAGCAGAACATGAACCAGTGACTCCACTATGTGGCTTGGCTCAGCATTCAACAATGCACCAATCACCATTTTCTCAGGCTCCATTCACATTCAATGCACCAGTAACTTTGAATGGAACTGTAAACTTCTACACTACTGCAACTTCTGGCAAGTTATTTTTTGTTTGTTTTTCAGCCTCCGAGGTAATAGTTCCATATGTGTTATAATGTGTTTCTGTTGGTTTTAATTCCAATAACAAAGTTCATTGTTTGCCACCCCTTCCCCCTTACTGTTTAAATTGACTATTTTTATGTTTGCTTGCACGCATGTGCAAGAAACATAGTGCCATCATCCGAGTTTTCGGAAGTGTGGCAGCCCTCTTCCAATTCAGTCAGTGTGTTTGCAGGTGCGGCCGCAGTTCTTCAATGCCTGCTGGAGCTGTCTATGACAGCTCCAAAATGCAGTGGCGTACAGTGAAAGGGGGAGCTATGCTTCAGTGAGCAGCGATAAGATATCTCCTGCTCATGTGCGCTCCCCCTACACACACACACACACACGCATACTGCGTGCTCGCCCCCCCCACCCATGCACAGACTGTGTAGCTAACGGGGGTGCCCAACCCCTCATCGGCTGTTCTGCGCCCCCAAAGCAGAGTTACATATGCCTCACTGGGTGCCCACCCCAGCATGGCTGCACATCGTATAGACCGATGGGGGGTGCCCAATCCCCCTCGGCTCCACTGTCCCCCGGAACAGTGTGCCCACGCTGGGAGCTCACCCCAGCGTGGCAACGATCTGATGCTGGCGGGGTGCCCAATCCCCGTTGGCTCCATGCCCCCCACCAGCCATCCTTGTGCCACCCTGGGGAGCCCACTCCAGCGTAGCAAACATCCGTCGTCATTTAAAAAAAAAAAAAACACTCTGAAACTTAAAAGCGATCCCTCGTTGTCTCTGCCCCCACCGTGCCCACCACTGCGCACCCGCCTCCCCACCCTCCTCACCCCATACTCCTCCGGACTCCAAGCGATGATCTTGGTGGACCAGGAACACGCCTGCACTCTTCAAAGCCGACCGCGAACTGAGAAATGCTGGTAAGCTGTATAATGGGATAGATAGGGTTTTTCAACTTGCTGCATACCTCAGCCATTTTGGAATTTTGCACCAAATTTTTCAACATGGGGTTTTGGGACCCCTTCTCATGAATGCTGTCACTGTCATGGCGTTATTCGGGCCTGAAGGGTGATTTCGCAGTCACTGCGTAAAATCACCTTTCAGGACTGAGTAATGAAATGACACTGCCACTGTTCATAAGGTGGGCTCTCAAAAAGCCTATGCTGAAAATTTGGTGGAAAAATTCCTAAAAATTACTGTTTTATGAGCGTGCATTGCGCAGTTCCTATGCATGCTCATAAGTTTGCGAATTTTCAATATTTTCACTTCCAGATTTTCAACATTGCCATTTTACCATACCTCCTTATAAGCAGTACAGCTGTCATTTTTCAGATCTTGCCCAAAATGTGTTTCCGCCATGTAGCGCACAATGGCTCAGTCGGTGTGCAAAATCAATGTATGGGACACATTAAGAAAATCACAGTGACACTGTTAATGAGCAGAGGTCTTAAAATGGCTATGTTGAAATTCAGTGATAAAAAACCCCAAAATGACTGTTTTATGAGAGCACGTTGCAGTTCCTCATGCGCTCGTAAGTTTGCAAATTTTCAATATTTTCACCCAGATTTTAAAATTGCCATTTTATTACACTTCCTTATGAGCAGTACAGCTGTCATTTTCACATCTTGCCCAAAGCGTGTTTTCCACCCATGTAGCGCACAATGGCGATCGGTTGTCTTGAAATCAATGTGGGACACATTAAGAAAATCACAGTGACACTGTTCATGACAGAGGTCTTAAAATGGCTATGTTGCAAATTTGGTGAAAAATTTTAAAATGGACTGCCTCACGAGCGCATTACAGTGCGCACGCCGTAAGTTTGCGAATTTTCTATATTTTCACTCCAGATTTTCCACATTGCCATTTTATTACACTTCCTTATGAACAGTACAGCTGCCATTTTTTACATGTCGCCCCAAATGTGTTTCCACACATGTAGTGCACAATGGTGCAGTTGGTGTGCAAAAGCAATGTTTGGGACAGATTAAGAAAATCACAGTTACACTGTTCATGAACAGAGGTCTTAAAATGGCTATGTTGAAAATTTGGTGGCAAAAGTCCATAAAATGACTGTGTTACAAGTGAGCATTGTGCAGTTTCCATGCACCCTCGTAAGTTCATGACTTTGTAATATTTTCAGTCCAGATTTTCACCAGTGGCATTTTTCCACACTTCCTTATGAACAGTACAGCTGTCATTTTTCACAACATGGCCGAAATGTTTTCACACTTTCAGCGCAGAGATGCGTGGTCGCTGTGGGAAATCATTGTTGGCGACAGATAAAGAAAATCACAGTGACACTGTTCATGATCGGAGGTCCCAAAATGCCTGTGTCGACAATCTGCTGTAAAAAATTCCCAACCTAATTACATTACGGGTGTGTGTTGCACAGTTTCTATGCACGCTCGTGACTTCACCAGTTTTTTTAATATTTTTACTGCAGATTTGCAACATTGCCATTTTTTACACCTCCCCATGAACAGTACAGCTGTCATTTTTCACATCCTGTTTGGAATGTGTTTTTGTACCTGTGGTGCTAAATGCCGTAGTCACTGTGCATAAGCAGCTTTCGGCTAACAAATTGATATTGCCACTGTTCATAAGGTGGGGGTCACAAAAAAAACATGTTGAAAATTTACCGTGAAAATACCAATGAATGCCTGAGGTGTTAGGGTTTCCAACCATAACGCCCCACCCTGTAGAGAATGACAGGCATCAGGGGTGTGACTTGGGATTCTTGCCTGTAATGCTCATACCATTCCACATCCTGCAGTCAGTGAGAGGCATCGAGGTATGCCTTGGACTCTTCGACCCCAAAGTTCACCCCATTCTCCTGTACCGCACCCATCTCACCGTATTTCCTGATGGAATGGGTTGCATAGGCCAAAGACCCCAAGGCACACCGTGACACTTGTCAGTGTCTGCAGGGTAGGGTGTGGTGAAATGGCATGGCCGTTATGCCTGATGACCCAAAGGCACACCCCAATGCCTGTCACTCTCTGCAGGGTGGTGGTGGGCTTGGCTTCAGTTCAATACTTCACTGCCATTTCTATTATGCAGCTCTGTAACTTCTACACTACCAATGCCAATGCCAGCAAGCAAACATTCGGCATTGACAAATGCTTGTTCTTTATGTGTAAGGTTATCTAGTTAAACAAATGATTTTAAGCTATTTTAAAATGCTTCAATGTGTATTTTGTTCTTATACATCTTAAGGAAGCCATTTCATAATATCAAGTAAGCAATAAGACACTCCAGGGGTGTGCGTTGAACATATTTTACACACACCAAGGAGCTGATAGCACGTGGCCTGTGGCCCCGTACCTTACAACGCCCTTAGGTGTGCATAAAATATGTTCAGTGCACACCCTGTCATGTCTTATTGCTTACTTGACATTGAGGTTGGGATTTAAATGGCTTGTCAGGGCTGCCAAGCATATGGCAAGGGGACTGTGTAAGCCTCCCCTGAAACTGGGGCATACCTGTGAGGGCTACAGCAATGACGCTCCCCTGGCACCATCCCATAAGTGTCTCTGATTGGGCTCCATACCGGAGGCACCCCATTATCTTTGTGGCTGTGACTGCCAACTTTCCTTGGTTTCTCGGCTCCTGGTTAGATGGGGGCCAAGGTCCAACTACTGTTCAGTGCCTCTGGGTGCTCAAGGAGGGTGTTTTGTTTTCCCAGTGGCATGAAAGAGCCGGACTGCATAGAGTAAAAAACCAACATGGTAGCCCATGCCTGTATGTACACAGGCATCTGCTGGGAGGTGAAATTTAATGGAGCCATGACTCCATTAATGTGTTTTCGGCTGCAGACACTGTATGACACTATCCTCAGCTCCAGGACAGGCAGTGGAGGTGGGCTTCAGGGGGAAATGGAATTGAAATATCTCTGGGTGCTGATCATATGGGTCTCTGCCCTCAGAAGGACAAACTAATAAAATTATAAGGGCTGAACTGTTTGGGCAGAAAGTAAATAAACATGGCAGCCCCAGGGACTTCAGCAAAGTGGGGTCTGCTGGGTAAAATGCCAGAAGGCACAGAAAAAGCCCAGAACTAAGATACCACTCAGGATGGAGCTGTGACAAAGTTATTTAGGGGATGGTTTGGCCGCCAAATGGGAGAGATCAGCCTGAGCCAGGAGAGGGACTGGAGTGCAGGAGGAGAGACTACTCAATCAATCAATCAATCAATCAATCAATCAAAACTTTATTTAACCAGACAGATACATCATTGAGCAAGCTCATTTTCAAGATGGTCCTGGCAGAAGGGAACAAAGCAAGGATTAATACAATTGGACACTTAGTGCAGGCTGGTACATACAGTAAAAAAAAATAGCAACAACAACATTGGATAATACAGAGTGTGCAGATTGTTAACAAATTAAATTAAGGGTACACCAACGTCTGGGGTGGATACCAAACAAAGCAATAGAAGCAACAGGGTGTGGTAAGAAGATTATATGAACAATAGAACAAGAAGGCATGAACGGACGGACCAGGAGGGTCGACCCTTTGCAGGGAAGGATGGGGTGAGGAGGGTTTCAGGAGGAGGATGTAAACACTAGAGGGAAAGATGACACTAGCATAGTAAGGCCAGGGGGTAAGAAGAGTATACAGAGGGAGATGTGCAGAGAAGTGCTGGAATTATAAGTAAGTGCTAAGTAAATGGACAGCAGGGCAGGGAGGCCAGTAGGAGAATCATCTGTGGCAGGTACATACTGTATGACCTTCAGGATGCGTGTGATAGGCAGCTGAAAGGTATGGAGACCCAGCAGGGATGAGAACTTTAGTGTTTTTTGCATGTTGTTCTAAAGAGAAAGTAAGGAGAAAGTGATAGAAGCCTTACCATACTGGGCCCTTATTCTTGGCACCTTGAAGGATACAAGGGATGTGCTTCTTAGGCCATACGCTCCTGTTACGCGTACAAAGAAAGCAGAGATATAACCTGGTAGCTTATCAGTTAAGGCCCTGTAGAACTACAGGAGGGCATTTTTTTGTCTCCTCAATGTAAGAGATGGCCAGGCGAGCTTTTGGTAGAGCAAGCAGTGGTGGGTACGACTGGGCATACCCAGAATAAACCGCAAGGCTCGGTGATAGAGGGTGTCTAATTTACATAATGCCTGATTTGAATAGTGGCTGTAAAGAATGTCTGCATAATTAAGCAGAGGAATAAAAGTTGTAAGGACCAGTGTCTTTCTGGCTTCTAATGTGAGGAGGTGTCTTATGAGATAAACGATACCTAGACATTGTCTTAACTTTTTTGATAACTCATTCAGATGTACAGCAAAATTAAGCCAGTTGTCGAACCAGACACCTAGGTACTTAAACTTATCCACTATTTCCAGAGGTTCACCTAATAGGGTGTAAATCAGGTGCTTCAAAGGTGGCCCCTGGGTATGTGCGGCAAGTGGAGATAAGATAATTGCCTTGTTTTTTTTTGCGTTAAGCAGTAGCTTGTGCTTTAGTAAATTGTGTTGGAGGGTGACAAAGTCATGTTGTAGCTTGTTGTAAGCGATGTCCAGGGATGAGTTAATAGTGTAGAGAACCATATCGTCAGCAAATAGATGTATGTAGCCTGAGCGTCTGTGAGAGTCGATATGGTTTATGTATAAAGCAAATAGGATGGGGCCCAGGATGAAGCCTTATGGCACACCCCGAGGAAGAGTTTTGAGCAGAGACTACTGCGAGTTGTGGTGGGCGAAGTGGGCTCAATCCACTCAGTGAAGTGATTCGTGGAGCAAAGGTGGATTCGCAGAGTGCTCCGCAATGTGAAGCTGAGTAATTTGCGTTATGATGGGCAACGCAAAGTCCATTGAAAACACTGACTTCGCATTACTCTGCCTTCCCAGGCCACTACTCCACCAAAATCTTAAGCAAAGTGCATTGAGAGCAACACATTTTGCCTTGTGTTTGAGCTCCGAAGACAAATTTTGCAGTGATTCATGGGATTTCAGGTCACATGGGCTCTATATTGATCTATATTGATCTGCACAGCCTCAGTTTGGGGTAGTGTGTGTAGGAAGCAGTAGAGACAGTGTGCTCTAAGAGCTGTCTGTGATAGAATCCTTCTAAAAGCTGTTAAAAAAGCATTTTTGCGTCTTTTTATGGGCTCCACCTTTAGTTCATCGATTGCAGGAAACCCTCCTGTGCTCATATCATCAAGCATTTTTGTTTTTGTGTGGGTTTTGAATGTTAATGTACAACATTGAGTGTGTGTGTAGTGAAAGACAGTGAAAGTGTGCTTTGGGGGAGGGGCGTATCTGTGGTGTAGGTAGATTTAAGTTGGAGAAATAGTGATTTCTTAGTTTTTTTGGTTATATTTTTATTATATAACTGACTGTGTTAATGTACACACAGTAATATTGTCATAAATTGTTGACATTTTCTTGCTGATTGTGTGTTGTGTGGATCTGGTGCAGCAGTTCATAATTTCCGGTTGTTTACATTACAATACGTGTCATATTACTGAACTTTTCAATTTGCTATGCATTACTCATTCACCATTGTAGAGAAACTGTTGTGTGTGTGTGTGTGTGTGTGTAAGTGGTGTTGCGTGACATCAAATAATACACCTTTTATTGTGACACAGACTAGTGTAATTGCAGGAGCAGCAGTGTGAACCTGCTAGCCACTGCAGCTGCCTGATTTTGTACTTCGGTCGTGGTATCTGTTCTTCGTTTTGCTGCTTGTACTGCCATAAAAATCTGCAGTCAGTGCTCCCCCCAACCCCACTGGCAAAAGGAATTTTTTACCAGATTGTATTGTTTATGTGACCTCATCAGCACCACTGGTTACTGACGTTGTTTTCATTGTGTGACAGTCTCTATCTGTTGCTGAAGCCACAGTTGTTTTTTTGGCTTCACATCCAGCGTCCCCCCAATCAGAGAGTGAACGTACCAAAATCTAAATTTGTTTATAATATTGTTGTTGATCCCCCAAAATGCCCACAAAGAGATGTGCAAGCAAAGCTGGTTCTCGCCATGGCAATGCTGGCAGTAAGATAGTCTGTGGGTGTGGTAGTACTCAGACGCAGAAGTGCATTGCTGATGTGAGGAAAGGTATTTCTCCTGCAATGTTTTTTACAGCCCAATCAGTAGTTTCACTCATAGTTGGAGGAGATGATGTTTTCCCAGCCGGTGGTGTTAGTGTTAGTGGTGTTTGTGGTGGTGGTAGTACCATATCCAAAAATATAGTGGAGTGTGAAGCAGTACAAGTGAGTAGCAGTGTAGATGATGTCATACTTCCCAGTAACATCCCAGTAACTGAACCTGAGGATTCTGATGATCATGTCAACGATAGCATACAATGTGATATTCCGTCAACCGTGGCGGTTAATGTCATGCATTTTCCATGCAGTGATTCACAGTGTGGTAAAAAAATATCAGGTGATGGTGGTGTAGATGATGATGATGAATGTGATGATGACAATGATGTTGCTGTTCTTGCAACATGCAGTCCACATGCTAGCATCCAAGCAGAAGATCTGGATGTGTGTGACATTGATGAATATGATGATGATGTAATTGACCCCAGCTGGGAACCGTAGAAAAAGAAATTCAAAGTGGCTGTGTCTGAATCTGTTTGCAGGCCCCCCCCACGTAAAAACTTGTGATCTACCCATTTTAGTTGACGATGATGACCCAGTAATAATGATAGCTAGTCGTGGTGGTCAGTTGCAGTCCAGGTGTGCAGTGCCCAAAACATCAAGTGCCCCCACTTCAGTGCTTAAAATAATGGAGTTAAATAAGCAACCTCATGGACATGTTAAAAGTAGAGCATCACAATCCCTTGTTTGGGATTTTTTTGTTCAAGATGCAAATGATGATTCAATTGCAATCTGTCAGGTTTGCCATGTGCATGTGGGTGGAGGTAAAAAGGGGAGCCATCTGGGCACAGGAGGACAGCATACACATCTTAAGAATAGGCACAAGGCACTGTGGACCCAGCACAAGCTGGCAGCTAATACCACAGTGAGGAGTTCACCCTTGTCACCAGCAACCATAACGAGCATGTTATCCCCTTCCATGACTGTTAAGCCCAGTAGGAAATTAAACGTGTGCAGTAGTGCGGTAATAAGAGCAGAGGATTACTACAGGCATGATGAAGTGGAGAAGCATAATGGCTTTGAAATGTTGTCCAGTGCTGGTGAGAGTAGCAATTTTGGTGGTGATGGTGGTGGTGGTGGTGAATGCAGTATGTCTAGTGCAAGTAGTACATCAACCCCAGTTGGCAAATCTGGCAAAATAACTGCATTTCTGGGTTTGTCATCATCACCTGTGCAACCGTCTTCATCAAACATCCACACTCCACCTCTTGCCAATGCCATTCATCACAGAGCACAAGCATTTGTGATCACACCCCATGTAAAACGTTTTAAGTCAGCCCACGTTACAGAGTGTTTTTGTGCATAAGCTGAAGTACCCCCCTGAATCATAGAGTGTCACGTGAACTTAACGCTGCTGTAGCTGACATGCTGGCAATTGATATTTTGCCCTTCTCCTTTGTGGAGAATTCTGGGTTCCGGTGGTTTGCTGCACATGCCTGCCCAAAATGGAAAGTCCCATCTAGGGCATACTTTTCTACCAGTGCTGTCCTCAAGTTGTTTTGCACTGTGTCTGACTCAGTAAGACATGCCCATCAACATTCCTCCTCTCCATTCATCCGTTTAAGTATAGATATGTGGACAAGTGGCAAAACAGCAGGGAGTTCATATCTGTGTATAACTGCACATTGGGCGCAGGTGCCGGGGGTTGTTTGTGATGTTGGTAGTGTGACTAATTAGTGCAGTAAAGTGGATTGTCGCAGTAGCAATCTTCTAGGAAGTTGACAGCATGCAAAGATTGATATGTGCGATATGACCTGTTCACACACTGGTGAGAACATGTTGGACATGGTACTGACTGAAATTGACAAATGGCTAAACCCCCTGTCCCTGAGAGCTGACTTCATAGCAAGTGACAATGGGTCAAATGTGGTGAAATGCATCACGAATGGTGTTTTTTTTTTTTGTGTTCCATGCATGGCCCATTGTTTAAATCTTGTGGTGCAGGAGTTTCTGCAGCACCCTGATGTAAAGGAAATGTTGACCGTTGCACGACGTATCTGCTCTCACTTTTCACGATCTGGAAAGGTCTGTGACCAACTGCGGCAGTTGCAGACACAAAACAGCCTGCCTCAGCACCACTTGAAGCTGGAAGTTGTCACCCGATGGAACTCCACTTTATACATGGCAGAGAGGTTGTATGAACAATACAAAGCCATCTCAGAATATCTTGTGATGCACACTAGCCGTGACAGTTCCGGGCCCTCCATGTCTATGACAACTGAATAGTGGCACCTCATGGACTCTGCAACAACAATTTTGCAGCCTTTTGAACATGCCACACAGGCAGTGAGTGGCAGGTCTGCCTCCATTAGCCAATCAATTCCACTGCTGCGGGTGTTGAGGCAGACATTGGTGAATGTACAGCATGGCCTTGATGTTGCCGCAGATGGTGGTAGCAGCAACACATGCTGACAGTATTCGACCAGAATCGTTACAGTGTAAGCATTCAGTATAGTGACAACTTTGCCATAGCAACAATGCTGGACCCACGATACAAACGTGGAATTGCATCAGTACTGGAGGGAGGGCTTGAACAGGTAAAACATATCAGTGGTCAACTGGTGTGCTTGGTTCATGGGGCACTGACGTCATGTGCCCAGATCAGCAAACCTCAGCAGCATAATCCGGCTGAAGGTGTACCAGGAGGACCATCAAGCATATCCTGCAAGGGGAAGGGGACTGCAGTTCCAGGTGGTCTGTCATCCAAAGTGGCTGGCGGCAACCCGCTTTGGGAGGCTTTGTCCCAAGTGGGTATTTGTGAAATAAATGATTCGGGAGAACAGGATGATGCATCAACAACTGGACTTAGTGCGGCACAGAGAATGGTTGAGTCATATTTGTCTGAAAACAGGTATCTGATAATAACTGAAGAACCTCTTTTGTACTGGAGTGGAAAGGTCAGTGAATGGCCAGAGCTGACTGCAGTGGCGCTGAAGTACCTCACATGCCCACCCTCCAGAGTAAGTGTTGAGAGGGTATTCAGCTCAGCAGGTGCAATAGTCAGGTATCGTCGGACAAACCTGTCTCCTGCAAATGTTAGTTTGCTAATACTCATTAAAATGAATGAGAGGCACATACCAGCACAAGCTGCAACCTCGGTATTCATACCCCGGCCTAGTCAAGGTGGTTTTGATGATGTGGAAATGGACCATCCTGGTGGCACTGGCAGTGGTTGCTTGAAACGGCACACCACTGATGTAGATGATGACACAATGGAGAAAGAATTTCCCAGTGGTCAGACTTCAGACATACATGACTGTGAGGGAAGCTTTCTTTATGAGGATGATGATGTGGTTAATGTTGGCAGGTTTTAACTGAAGTTGTTAAAAGGCAGTGTGCCACCCCAGACCACCACTACTACCACCTGGACTGATGATAGCCACCTCCACCATGGAGCATGAGTCTGTCCACCCCCTGGACCACCACCACCGGGACTGATGTTATCCACTGCCACCGCTGAGCATGAGTCTGTCCACCCCCCGGACCACCACCACCACCACCACCACCAGGACTGATGTTAGCCACTACCGCCACTGAGGATGAGTCTGCCCGCCCCCCAGACCACCACCACCACCACTGGGACTGATGTTAGCCACTGCCACCACTGAGCATGAGTCTGTGCAGACCACCACATCCATCAGCCACAGACACAAAGCTTCTTAATATTTAAACCATAAAGGGAGTATGTGTACTCATGTTTGTAATGCTATTTCACATCCTTTAGTTGTATGTTTTGTGTTCTGTAGTTTTTCAGAGCCGTAATAGTCAAATACATACGGTACACTTATTTTGTTTTTTTTACAGGTTAACAAAAAAAGTCTCCTTTGCCGAAACTCGGTGGGAATGGTACTGCAGCTGTACCGTACAGAGGAACCTATGGAATATCCATGTGAAATCCATTCTAGTAAGTATAAAGATTTTATTACAGCCGTGTCATTGTTTTGGAAAGACTGCAGCAAATGCGACTGAGTATGATTCATAAACTAAGTGACGTGTATGTTACCAAAACTATTTCTGTAAGATATCATTCATGCACTGTATTCTGAACTTGCAGCTGTGCAGCCCTGACCATGACAGTGTTGAGAAAGTTGCACACAGATTGTGTTACTTGTAACTTGACAAGATGTGGGTTTGAAACATAACTTGACTTGAGATTGAGAACCAGGGAGGGACAAATTACAATTAAGTCGTAAGAAGTCATTCATTTCTTTTTTTAGGAAACTTCCAGATGCTTTGTTGTTCTATCAAAGTGGCCTTATCCAAACAAGTTCTTCAACATCAGGCACCCCCCCCCACCGGGCTGGGGCACACATGCAACACGCAGAAGTTGTTTCATTAGATGATCATAACCATCATTAACAAGCAGACTCCAGAAGGATGCAGATGAAATATGTGAAGAAGTAACAAAATAAGAAACCATTACAGACAAACCTGCAAATATGCTTCCTCCAACCCCACCAAAAAAATATTTAGCTTCATGTGCTTGAGAGTTATCCATTTCCAATTTCAACCCAAAAAATTCTCATCGAGAACTGGAATGTGCACACCAACAGTTTCTGTGACCTGTGATACAGAACAAAACCATGAATACATGTCCATGTCAACCCCCCTCCTCACCTACAAAATACAAAATACACACACACATATATCTATATATATCAACTCACCAAGGCTACTATTGGTGTACAGCTTTTAGAAGGATTCAAATCCAGTTGAAATGATCACATTGCATTTGCTGGAATCGCCTCGCAGAACACATTGGACCAGCAACAGTTCACTCACAGTCATCATTTTATTCTGGGGGACTTTGAATGTGCTGAAACACTCCCATTTCACTTTGTTACCACTTGTCAATTTTCTGCACACAAGGTGGATGCATTTTGGGCATGCAGAAAAAATCTGGGGACTCTGTGCCACCACTGCGTGCATGACTGAGTGCACCATTAATTCTGGGGGACTTTGTGTGTGCTGAAATGCTCCCATTTCACTTTGTTACCACTTGTCAATTTTCTCCACACAAGGAGGATGCACTGTGGGCATGCAGAAAAAATCTGGGGACTCTGTGCCACCACTGAGCACATGACTGAGTGTGCCATTAATTATGGGGGACTTTGTATGTGCTGTAATGCTCCCATTTCACTTTACCACTTGCCAATTTTTTTCCCACAAGGAGGATGCATTTTGTGTGTTGTGCAATTGTGAGCTCATGATGTCATACTGACGTTATCAATTAAAACAGCATTGCAAGAATGTTGTGACAATTTTGAACTGTACTTTTTTATGCTACTTTACATTGCCTCAGCCACTAGTAGTTACCTCCGAGTCGTGACTTGAACGATATGCTTCTTTTCACAATTTCTGTCTGCTTTACTTAGTTGACTACTTTTTTTCATGTATGAAAAAAATGAGCACACCTTTCAATATTGTTCTGACCAGGTTTGTATTTATTTGCAGCTGCTTTTCAATAAATATTGTTCTGTGGTGTCATAAAACACTGCCTGCTGCATAACTGTTAATTTACAACAGAAGTGATATATAACAACTAACTGATGTGATGGAGAAAAGCAGAGGAAAACAATGACAGAGACCTGGTCAGCACCAATTTAAAAGGAATGCTCCTTTTATTATTTCACACATGAAAAAGGGTAGTACAGTAGACTCAACAACTGGAAATTCTCGTATCATTCCAGTCAGGATGTAAGTAAAGAAACTTGTAACACAGCATTAAAAAATAAAGGTCAGAGCTGTCAACATATTGTTGCGCTACTACTTTAAAGAGATTCACCACGTTACATAGTTATGGTGTTGCACATAACCTAATATGTGGGTGCCTTACTTCCAGGGGAATCTTTTTTGCTCCACATAGTGCAATACATTTCTGTGATAACTGCCTGTAATTTCATTACAATGTGTCACGTCACAGAGGAATTCCCATTCAGAAGAGCCGCCCACATTCTGCCCCACTTTCTCAGCAATGTTAGGACTAGATGCCAGGAGTAGCACAGGTGCATGCTCCACTATAGTGAATGTTCGGCAGCAATATGAATGTTTCTTTATGTTATACGGTTCACTTTGTGGTGAAATGTGGGCACGTTTCCACTAACACGGCTCTTCTTACTGGAAACATGCCCACACATTTCATCACAAACTGACCATTATAACATAAAGAAACATTCGGAAAGCTGCCAGACAATCAGACATTCACTATAATGGAGCACGCACCTGCGCTCTCCCTGGCATCATGTCCTAACATTGCTGAGAAAGTGGGGCAGAATGTGGGCGGCTTTTCTGAATGGGAATTCCTCCATGACATGACACACTGTAATGAAATTATGGGCGGTTTTCACAGAAATTTATTGCACTATGTGGAGCAAGAAAGATTCCCTGGGAAGTAAGTCACCCATATATCGGGTGCAATGTTGTAACCTGGTGAATCTCTGTCATGTCTATTTCACAAGCAAAGTAGTTATAGGGCCTCAGTAATGTTTACTTTGTGTCAGGACTCATGAATTGGATTTTAAGTGTTTCGCAAACAGCATGAAGACTGAGCAATGCGAGTATGCTGTGCTAAACTGCATGTGTATCGTCACTGTTTTTTCCGGTGTGTGCGTACATTGTACAGCTTCATGCAAACATATATGTGGTAAGACTTGTTGCATTATCAAGAATACAGGTAACAAAGAATACCTGATGTATATTTTATTGGTACCATCAGCGCCAGAGGACTAAGTGATATGATATTTTTTCAGAGGTATTGTGTCACTGTGCACCTCAGTCACTCACAGTGCACACATGACTCTGCAGAGATCATAGCACAAAAAACACATGCTCTCCTAAAATTTATGTGTGCAGTATAGTATATACTGTGACTAAGGTGCACTCTGGCCAGGCACCTCTGAAAAAGTATCGTATCACTTAGTCCACTGATGATGATGGTGACAATAAAATATACCGTATTCTGCTCGCTATTCTTTATAGAATAAACACTGTCTGCAACAAGTCAGCAAGGCAGCAATATATGTTTCCAACATGCTGCACAATGTCTGATGTCACACACACACACACACACACACACACACACCACTGACTGTACACATGCTGTTTTACACATCATATTTGTATTGCTCACAACAGCTTGTCCACAAGCACTCCAAAACAAAAAGTAAACATTACTGAGGCACTGCAACTACAGAAGTGAAAATGTGTATTATTAAACAACAACAAAAACACACAAAAACAGTACAGCACAGTAGTGTGGGGGGTTCAGAAAACAATCCCTTAATGTGGGATGCCATGGTGTTCCAGCAGCAGGTGCAGCATTGTGACTATTTTTAGCTGTGTTGATGGATTGTATATACCTGCTGCTGCACAGCACCTACCCTCTCATTGTTCTCCTCCAGGGCCGCCCACACCAGAGCAAGGTCAGTCTGTGTTGCAGGCACTGTGGTGGGGTCCACTGCAGGTGGAAATCCAGGTAGTGCTGGTGGCGGAGATGGTGGTGCTGGTGGCTGTGGTGGTGGTGGTGGAGCAGCTGCTGCAGTTGCCCTCCTCCTGTTGTGGCAGCTAGGCACAACTTCAACCCCAGCAGCACCCTTAGACACTGCCACAGAAGGGCCAGCAGGTGGATGCCTGGTCCTTCCGTGGCAGCCTGCCACTTCACCTTGTGGTGGTTCAGCATGTGGGTGTGCTGGCCACCGGTCCCCAAATGTGTCCCCCAAGGGCCAAGGTGCACCAGAACACTGCACAGATGGCACACCACAACTGTGCTGTCCCCCCCAACAGAGTTAAAAAACTCCCATACTGGGGAGCTGCGGGGGGGACCAGATACAGTCCTAGCACCACCTATGTTTTCCTTGGGCACATCCTGTGGCTGTGGAGGTGGTGGAGGAGGTGCTGCTGGAGCCCCTACAGCTGCTATTGGTGGTAGTGATAGTGGTGGAGTAGGTGGATGTGCAGCAGCCACTGGTGGCAGTGGTGCTGCTGCTTCCACAGAGGGGGAAGCAGCACCCAAGAGTCGGGAGCAGTCCAGCAACACATGACCACCCCCCATGTGTGTGTGTTTCCCTCCTCTGCCTGCACTCATGGGCCAGAGACTCTCCTTCTCCAGGGTCCATCACACACAAGTCCCCGAACCCGACTATAAACTAGTCCAGAGTTGACGTCTAACCTTCACCCAGTGGCCGCACTCACTCTCACACTCTCAGACACACACACACACTGACACACACAGTCACACACACACACACAAAACAAAACAAAACTTAGAAAAAAAAAATTAACTACCAAAAAAAAATCACAGACACAATACAAAAACTAAGTAAAGATGTAGCTTTTAAAAAAGCTGTTTTTTTCCAGCACAAAAGCAATAAAGCACTTTCTGCCACACAAACTGCTCTCCTCTCCAAAAAACCTTCTCCCTCTACAACTGCAAAGGAGAAAGTGAAACTGCTTCTCTGACTCATTTCCTTCCTGCCTGGCTAAAGCATGTGACACAGTACTGTAAGCCATGTGATGTGTGGGGGTCTGCCTATTTACTTGTCACTGTCCCTTACTTCATGTTAAGGCATGATGACAATGCAAAGTAATAATGAGAACACAAAGTGAGCACTTTGTGGTGCCCACTTCACGTTGTGCTCCATAGCCTTGAAGTAGCACCAATCTACTTAGCCAGTGGATTTAAATTGCTGCATCTCAAACTGCAAGCTATCTAGCCCAAGGCATGCACTGGTGACCTGACAGCCTGTCTGGCCCAGCAAAACTCAAACAAGCAGAGCGTTTGAAGGAGCCAACTGCAGAATGTGGAATTTGGAAATTTGCTGCAGAGAGTGCAACTGAGAATCTGCAGCTTAAAAGTGAGAAAGAGACTTGCAGCAGAGAGAGAGAGAGAGAGAGAGAGATTCACTGCAGGGAAAAAAAGTTTACAGCCTGAAAGGGAGAAAGAGATTTGTTGCATCAGAAAAGAGTTTGCAACTGAGAGCAGAGAGACTGTGCCATTGCTGCTTTCCCCTCAGAGGGGTAATACATTTGGAGACTGTTTGTTGCTGCAAGCCGGAGAGACTGTATGGGCTGGGGCTAGAGAGTGAATCAAAACCCAGCTGCTGTTGTGTTAGGAGAAGCTGAAGTGAGAGTGCTACAGCTAGACACTGAGCCAGAGCTCAGCTTCTAATACTGTTTTCAAAGGTGTGCAACAGAGAAGTCTAGGGGACCAAGCCTGCCCTGTCCCTAGACCAACTGAAACAAAGACCAGCAAGGAAGACGGTGAGAGGCCTGCCTGGTGAACACTGTCTACAAAGGCCTCAGAGGTATAGTTGGCAAGGCCAGGCAGGTGAAGACCAACATTCTCCAACCTCTGCTGTTAGCCCTGCTGCTGCTGTGGTGCACCACCAATGAGATACCTCCATGGTACTGTGTCAGACCCAAGCTGCTGAAACCCCTTTTTTGATCACCAAAACTGTAAGTACCTCTGGGCTGCAGCTCAGAAGAGAACTTTATTAGCTAGCTAGCAAGTTAGGATCTAGGGCGTAGATTCTGAGCTGGACTGTACAAACAAGCTAGAGCCACACCTGAAGTTTCATTGTTTCTACTGTTTCAAGTTATTTGGGCCCCAATGAAAGTCCCCCAGCATTGAACTTAGCACTGTGGTGTGGCACCCATCTTTTGGGATGGTTCACAGGTATTCTGCCATTACTTCAGGTGGCGATACCATGCCATTTCTTCTCTCTACTCCAGAACATGGGCCAACCTCCTTGGAGGTGTGTGCAATGTGGACCCCAAGTGCCCCGGAACAGCCAAGGTGAGTCAAAGGGCTGTTACACAAATGCAAAAACATTTTTCCTAATCTTATTTACAACCTTTATATGAAGTCACTTTCCACTTCACGTGCCACCACATACCAGTCTAAAGTATGTACTAAAAGCACTGAATCCATCTATTTAGCAGCCTCTGTGGCCTTGCTATCATGAAACTGCACCTGTGTTCATGTTGCACTTTTTCTTGTAGCCTGAAGCATAAAAGAACATGCCTAATAAGTCCATCCTCTATATTGCAATCATACTAATCCTAAATGCAAAAAAAAAAAAAATGCCCATGGCAAGTAAGATTTTTACCTTAAATTGTGGTCTTGTGAGCATATATCTTAAAGTGTTCTGTAATATATATTGTGATAGCTTCCTAAATGAAATCACAACCAGCCATACTATAACACTAACCCAAGGCAGACACGTGTCTAATTGTCTTGTGTACTAATATAATATAACCGGTGGACACGTTTTATACTTGTAACAGTCATACATTAAACTTTTTGTTTTATACTGCATGTTTATTCCTTTTTCGGAGTCCTGTCATACAATGGCCTTGTAATGTTTTATGCATGCCTTGTCTCCACTCATTTCCTATGGCTAAACAATACCTTACAGAAAGCTTTTGGTCACTGAGCTGAACATTTCCATTATTGTTTTAAACAACAATACATCATTTCTTTTCTGCATAATTGGTTCAATATTTGTTAAAGTATGTGCTGTTTAGAACTATGGCTTAAAAACTTTCTAATAAGTGAGCCATCTTTTTTAATGTAATAATAAATGCAAGGGTGTACTTACAGCTTCTTTGATCTTCATGTGTGTTCATGGGTGCATTCTGGCAACGCTGAGCTAGCAGACTCTCGTTCTTGTGTCTGCAGCAAATGGGGCACGGTTGATGTTATGGCAACTATACTGCTAACAGCCAAAGCTGTTAACTTTACTTCATGCACATAGTGGTGCACAGTAAAGAGGTGTGCCAACTGGAGAAATACACTTTTGCTGCTGGAGTGTTTGCTCTTTGAATTGGAACCACTGCAATGCTTCCTTTAAAATTCTTTTGGTTTTTCATGTGTGTTTACTTGAATACTGGCTAAAGTCTCTGGCAGGAGGACATTGCCCTGAGAATGAGCTTAGAGCCCAAACTGTAAAATAAAAATAAATATTTGTTCCATTAGTTAGAAAACAATCTGACATACCTGAACATGTCTGAAAGTAAACAAAATCTTAGAATAGATGTCTTAATTGTGAGCAAGATGTAAAAGGGGGGTAGGTGGGTTAACTGAGTTGATGTAGCATTTCCCTTACAGAAATAATTATATGAAATGTTTTCATGCTGCACACATAAAACTAGTCAAGTGATATGTATGCTGCAAGTATGATTTAAATGTTAAATTGGAACCGATTTGCATGCATATGGCATGCGTGCAGCAAGCAAGTGTGGAAACCATGATTTTTATGTTAAATAGGGAAAGACTGCATGCATGTGGCATGCATGCAAAAAGCAAGTGGTTACTGATAACTGCACACGTAAAAGTTAAGTGACTTGCTCAGGCTCACACCATACACAAGTGGGGGTTGATGAGATTCAAACTCAGGTCTTCATGCCTCCAAGTCTCTTGGCTTGCAGTTCAGTGCCTTTAACCATAAGCCATACTGTCTGCACACATATGGTTAATTTGTTCTTCAATACATACTATATCCGACTACATCTGCACGCATGTGGCTTGCTTGTAGCCACTGTTATGCTTTCAGTTTTCTTTTTCTTCTCCTACTCATCTCAGTTTCACAGCTGAACTGTAACATGCATACCAATGGAAACACATGTGGTTTTTCCCACCCCCAATACACAAACATACCCACAAAACCACTTAATTACTTCTGTCTTTCCTGTACTCCTACTATTTTCTCTCCATAGTTTTGAATGCTTCAATGCAAACAGATTTTATGGTGCAAACACCACAATAGCAATAACTTGACAAACCCCCACATGGCCAGTCATCCTCCCCATGCACACACTCTGTAGTGGGTATGGCCATGCTGCTACAGACAACCCACCAAGTATAGATATAAATAAAAAGCATCTTACTTGAGTACTAGGGAGCCAGAGGCAGGAGTCTTTAAGAGATGATGTCCATAGGTCAGAGTGCAGGGCATACCCCCTTGAAATGACTGAAATTATTTTTCGTTACTATTTAATATGTTATGATGGTGAGTTGGAGAATAATGAAGACCACTGTTCTACTAACAAGGCCCTTGTTAGTCGAGCTATGGCCTTCTTTAATTTCCAACTCTTCATCAATAATGTATAAAACGGTAATAAAAATATACCCCCATTCATTTCAATGGTGCACACCCATGCAGTCTTCATTGCCCTTTGTCATAATGTGCCTGATCATGGGGATGTGGAGATCAGCTTCACTGGGTGGGGGGGGTGCATAAGCCTGACTATAGTGGGGCTCCAATAGTCTGTGCATACCATACCACTCAACTGTCTATGAATGCAAGGGACAGCTCTAGAATGTCTGTAACATCTCTAAAAGGTACAACATTTCTTTTGACTGAAAAGTGATACGCAAATCCAGAAAAATTAAAATGTATAAGATTCATCTGTATATACCCCAGAGCAGTGCATCAGATTTGGGCTTAAACCCACCCAGTTACTAACCAATTTTTTCCTGGCTGAAGTTCTGCCCCCCCAACCCCTCAGAAAAAGAGTGCTGTCCCAATTTTTCTCCCGACTCCATTCCATTCAATACCTATCCCCTATAGGTCATGAAGCCACCCAAAGGAGAAGAAATGTGAAAAACACATCAATATTTCAGGCCTTCCTCTATCCCCCTGTAAAACAAAATTACTTTTCCTTACCCAGCCATGTGCCACCAGCCATGTTTTTAGTCTACTCCCTCCCTCTCTCTCCTTCTGCCAGAAGCTGGATGCTAGAACCAACCATCACAGGTCCCCAGCGTGGTCCACAACCAAGTCATCTCACCAACCAAACCCACTCAACCTGGGTTGCTTGCTTCTTACTTGGTTGCTGCTGCCACACTACACTGATCAAGATCTATGAAGGCCACCAACACTGATGTCACCATGCTGCTAAGCCTAGCTTGCTGCCGTGAAGGTCTGTGCTTTTTTCCTTTGAATGACAAGCCCAGTAGAGTAGGTAGGTAACCTAGTCTTGAGTTAGCTTCTAGCTCACCCTCTGCCCCTTCGGCCACCAGGGGAGATAGATAATCACTAAGAGTAGACCAACAAAAATATGCTGCCACAACACTGCTATTGAGAGTTTAGTGCTTACCGACTCCTCCAAGCTGTAGTGTGCAGTCTGTCTACTCTGTGGCAGGAAAGACAGTGTTGCACTTGCAAGACTCTTGTGCTCTTTTTTGACTGGAGCTCATCCACATCACATGTGATTGTGCCACCACTAATAGGTGGAGAAAGTGGACAACACAATACAGACACAGTCAAGTCTGGAGAGTACCTGCAGCGTGAGCACACACAGGCCAGGTAGGCACTTGTGCAAAAGATTAAATCCAGATTTAATGCCATTATTGCCACACCATAAGAACAACCTAAGCACAAATATGGGGGGGAAGGGCAACAGCCTCTGCCCTACCTAAATGGCACTGCTGCTTAATGGTAGAAATTCATTCTCAGGTGCTAATGCAATGGTTTCCACTGTGTTCTGAGGTACTGTATCTCCATGGTTCATGATGTGTCCTGATCATCATGTGAGTTAGTGTCCCTGATTGTCACTTATTTTGAGTGTCCATGTCCCTCATTTCAGTGACAAAATGTGAGGTATAGTGCATGCTTCCAACACTCTACTCAGCACAAAGACTGCTGAGCATGGCCATAGTGTATATGCTCAGTACAGAATGACAAAGGAAAAGTAAGTGAGCTGAAATAGTCATAGAGAAACACATTTGTAGCACTAAATATGCATAAGGGATTTGCATGGTCCAAAACAAAAAGGATAGGCTTCACAACACAGAGGCCCCCTTCGTACATCTGAAATGGGGGAGTTTGACTGGCTATATCCAAGGCATTTAATGCAATAAGCAAACAATACTTTACAAATTAATGAGAATTTAATGACAAAAATCAAAAGCCATTAAACAATTTGCAAAATGATCAGAATTAATGAGTTTACCAAATTGTTATGGGAATCCAAGTAAAAATGTATTTTAATGACACTAATTGCTAGCAGTAGTATAAGAAATAGAAACTGATGTGTTTTTTAAATTAGATTTGTACCAGCTTAGCTGCTACATGCATGGCAAGCATGCAGCATGTGAACCTGATGTGATGTTTCAATGATGTTCTCATCAGCTGAATTGCTGCACTCATGTCAAGCATGCAACATTTGAACCTAATGTAATTTTTAGAAGATGTTCACACCAGCTTACCTGCTGCGTAAATGTCAAGCTTGCAGCATGCTAACGTGATTTGCTTTTTTGACCTGGTTTATTTAGGATCTCTTTGTGTATGTGAGCTGCATGCAAACATTGCACAATTAAGCACGTGGCATGCATTCTGCATATGCATAGCACACCTATATTTCTGTAAGGGTTAGGTTAGAGAAATGAGGTCTGAAGGAGGACAGATGCGGGAAATGTGTATAGTATGTGCACAGGGCAAGGAACAGAGAGGTCCATATGGGCACTAAAAGGGAACTGGGGGGAGGGATGTATGTTGTGACGCTAATTACATGTAAAACTATGACCATGTCCTGAGAAATCTGTAACAGCGGTGAGGTAACCAGCAGACTTGCCAACTGGTCTCCTTATTGAGCCCCTAGGGTTTACTGAGAGTGCTTCACAGAGCAGAACCAACAATAAAAGATCAAATAACACTTGAAGACTATCAAACTAAAGAAGTTCAAAAGAGATTTGGTGGACCACAGAGAGGGGAAGGTGTATACATGGGACAAAGCTTATGAGAACCTTGTACAGATGGGTGCTTACAATATAGATTCAGACTCATCTCTGAACTCTATAGAAAGTGAATCAGCAGGAAGACCCAGATGCCAACAGCAGTGTTTTTTTTTTAGGGAGCTGAGTGAGGGGGAGCTACAGAAGACCTTACAGACCAGCAAGACTCAAGGGAAGTGAGGTACCTAGGTGGGAGAAGGACCCTCTGGAAAGGGCTTCAGGATCAGGCACAGGGTATGTGGACAAATAAACAGATACAGATTCTGAAAAAGAAACAGGAACAAACATAGAAACATAGTAACATGTGATGGCAGATAATGGCTGCTGGGCCCACCCAGTCTGCCCATTTTTTTTTTAACCTTTAGTTGGAGGAACGCCAGCAGGAATGGAGGAGTGGTGATTCAGGCAAACAGACAAATGCTGAGCCGAATTCTTCGGGGATTGAGTCCTGTATTGTTTGTTTCTTTTTTAAACAAAATCAGACTGCTGCTGATGTATTGTGCAAGTTCACCGTGGATTGGAAACTGTTGGGAGGAGGGAGGAAGCCCCAGAGGGCAGGCTGATGGCAGGAAAGTGGTGGCTGTTTTCCAGCACCATTGCAGGTCCCACTACACCTCTTGACAATGGCCAGCAATTAGGGCATCTGTAGTTCAGCAGAAGAAAAGAAGCAGGCCATGCCAGAGTCCTCCAGCAGTCCAAGGAATGCCAGCAAGAGCAGAGGAGCAGTGGTTCAGGTCAACAGTTAAGTGCTTAGCTGAATTCTTGGAGTGGCTGACTCATGTATTCTTTTTTCTATTTTAAATAAAATCAAACTGCTGCTGATGTGTTGAACAAGTGCTCTAGGGAATGGAAACTGTTGAGAGGAGGGTGAAGCACTAGAGGGAGGGCTGATTGCGGGAGAGTGGTGGCTGTTTCCAGAGCTATTGGAGGTCCCCCCAGACCTCATGATTACAGCCAGCCAATAGGGAAGCTATTGCCCCTTTACAGTATATTACTGGGAGGTCCAAACAACCTCTGGCGTGAGCGACCCCAAAGTGCGATTTCCACAAAGCAGGAGTGTGGCATCTAACCTAGTGTCTTCTGGTGACATTGGTAGAGCATCTACAGGCAAGACTGCAAGCCACAGGCCACACTGGGCCTGTCACAGGAGGTTTCTGCCTTAACCCACCTGGGTGGCCACATATTGGACCTGGTCTTCTCACTGGGACTTGAGGTTGGTAACCTCAAGATTGATCGGGTCTGTTGGTCTGATCATTGCATGGTGGGATTCTTGCTTGGGGCTCCCCACATGAGCCCTCCTCCTACGGAGATGGTCAGCTACTGCCCTTTGAGGGGTTTGACCCCGGAGGGATTTCTGGCAGTGGCTGACCTATCTAGTGTGGACAGTGCATGTGTAGGGGATTCGGGCATTGCTGTGGCCACCTATAATAGGGTGATGATGGCGGCACTCGACTCCTTCACACCAGCCCATGTACAACCCAAATCTTCTCATTTGAGGACCCCTTGGTTTGATGGGGAGCTCAAGGCAATGAAGACTGTGGGTCAGAGGTAAGAGCACGGCTGGTGGAGGTCTCGCCTGGAGGCAGATAGACTGGCCCTGCACTCACCCTATTGTGAGTATCAGGGGCAATCACTCGTAAGAAGGCAGAGTTCCTGTCCAGAGAGACTGCTGCCGGGATGAATCAACCAACTCTTTTTTGGACTGTGGACAGACTTTTAAATCCAGCCTGTCTCCAGCTGAAAAGCACTTTTTTGGACACCTTGTGCGAAGAGTTCTCTCAATTCTTCTCAGACAGGGTATCCTCCATCTGGTGGGGCATGCCACCAGTGAGCCTTACAGCAGCCTACAGTGATCTTTTGGATTGTCCAGAGAGCACTCTGCCTAGTTGGGGGTAGTTTAAACCAGTGGAGGTGTTGGAGGTCATTGGGGGTGCTGCCAGGTTAAGGCACATGTATTGTGAGCTGGACCCAGTGCTGTCACATTTCCTAATGAGATGCACTGACGCTGTTGGTCCGGTGTTCGCCTTGATTGTCCGGTGCCCTTTGACAGAGTTTTTTTTTCCAGATGCCTTAAAGGAGGTGCTGGTCCATCCCCTCTTGAAAAAAAAAACATCATTATACCCTGACATCAAGGCGAATCACCGTCCCATCTCCAATCTCCCATTTTGGGGAAAAGTTGTTGAGAAGGTTGTGGTGCAACAACTTGAGGAGCACCTCATGGCCTTTGATCTTAATAAGCCATTCCAGTCTGGTTTCCATCCAAGGCATAGTACTGAAACCACAGTGCCTTGGGTGCACAATGACCTCCTTAGGGCTAGAGATTGGAGGGGTGGGACAATTCTAATCCTTCTCAATCTCTCTTAAGTCTTTGACACGGTAGTCCATTGTGTGTTGCTCGACTGCCTGAGGGAATTTTGTGGGCTCACTGGCTCTGTCATCTGCTGGTTTGAGTGATACTTAACGAACAGGAGGCAACAAGTAGTGATGGGGAATTTCTCCTCCTCCTCTAGCCTCCTGTTATGTGGATTACCTCAGGGTTCAGTCCTACCACCAATGTTGTTTGCCATGTACATGCTGCTTCTGGGTGAGCTCATTAGAAAGTACAGTTTGGGTTTTCATTGCTATGCTGATGATACCTAGCTGTATCTTTCTTTTGTACTGGGAACTTCTAGTGCAGTTGAAGTACTATACAGCTGCTTCATGGAGATAAATGACTGGATGTCCTCCAGCTGGTTGAGACTGAACCCCAACAAGATGGAGGTACTGGTGGTGGAGTCGAGCAGAAGACAGAAGAGGTTATCCTCTGGCGCTGAAACCGGTTTATTCCTGGGATCTGTGCCATTGAGGACTTCCTCTAGGGTGTGAAACCTTGGCGTGACCTTTGACAGCAGATTGTCATTTGATTTTCAGGTGTCATCAATTGTCCAGGCTAGCTTTTACCATCTTAGGAATATCACCAGTGTTAAGCCCCTAGTTCTGTCTATGGACCTCCCCACCTTGGTACATGCCTTTGAGACATCCAGACTTGATTACTGTAATGCACTCTACCTAGGGGTCTCTGGGAGGAAACCTTCACTGGCTGCAGCTAGTGCAGAATGTTGCTGCTAGGCTGCTTACTGGCCAGCCTAAATTCTGTCATATTACTCTGGTCTTTCATGAGCTGCACTGGCTGCTGGTTAGGTGGAGGATTATCTTCAAGGTGGGCTTTCTGATCTTTAAGTCCCTACGCAGGCTGGCTCCCAGTTACCTGTCAGACCTTCTTACACCCGGCGTCCTGATCTACTCCCTCCAGTCCTCTTCTAGGGGTCTCTTGGTGATTCCCAGGATGAGGCTCAAAACCACTGGTGACAGAGCGTTCAGCATCACCGGCCCCATCCTGTGTAATTCAATGCCTCCATCAATTCAGGAGGCCCCTTCAGTTGAGATTTTACAGGCCCACCTCAAGGCCTTTCTGCTTAATCAGGCCTTCCCGGACCTTATATTAGTCCACCATGGGCACCCAGCTTATTTGTTTGAGCATCAGTTTTTAGACATATATTTATTAATCATATTTATGTAGACTGATATTTTATTGTTTTTATATTGTTTTGTGTGTCATCTCATACATGGGCTGTCTGCCTGGTTGCTGGTCATAGTTTGTGTACTTTGGTTGCAGCACTGTGTGGGTGCCTACAGATTTTTTGTTTTACAACTAACAGAAGTTGTCTGTCCTCTCATCGTTCTGCCTTTGCAATGTGTGACTAGTGCTTTGTGAGCACCTTAATGTAACCACCTCTACACTTCTATCTGCACAACCACTTGCAAGTGGTGCTGCCTAAGAGATGTAGGTTGGTGACTGGGTTCATGGTTAGAATTGACTTTGTAAATGGAGCAGTACCTCCACCTATGGGGATACTTATAGCAGTGTACTGCCAGGGTGCTTCCCACAGGAAATGAATACAGCCCCTCCCTTGGTGACAGGCAAATTAGTAACACAATCCCCTCCCAACTTATCATTCTAAACATGCAAATATTACACTACACAATAATGGCAAATACTTCATCCGTTGTAGAAAAATAATCAAAGGGGTTAATTTTGGGTCTGAAAAATAAGGTAGGAAACAAGGGAAGCAAAGGGGGATAAAAACATTCAAAAACAGTAATCAATAGATAGCAATATACAGACAGTAACAAATTGCAACACTGTATTCCCTCTGTCCCAGACCCTCTCCCCCCACTGGTGCACTAGTAACCCCACAGTCCCCGTGGGAGCTACTAAATACCTTAGTGTGCACACAATGATGAAATGCCATCCTGTGACAAGTGAACACTGGATGCAGCACTGTTGCAGTGGGTGGATGCTGCAGTTGCAAAATACAAATTACACCAGTGGATATAAATACACAGATGATCCTGGCTGTAACTGTTACTGTGGGCTTAGCTAAGGTCATGCAGGAAGCCCAGGACTTAAACTAAATAGCTAGAAAAAAGAACTGTTGGGTAAAACTCAGTACTCACAACCTTTAGATGACCAAGTGGTGCAGGTGTCAGGTGACATCTCCTTTTGCTGGCTGTTGGGTAGAACAGTTAGGCTGGTGTGGATGCTGATGGTGATCCTCTTCACCCCACAAAGGGACTTGTCTTCACCCACTTCAAAAGGTAGGCCAGCAGTTGTCTCTACCCCACAAAGGGACTTGTCTTCACCCAACTCAGAAGGTAGGCCAACACTTGTCTTCATCCCACAGAGGGACTTGTCTTCAGCCACCTCAAAAGGCAGGCCAGCAGTTAGGCAGGCAGGCAGGATCTCAGAGTTGTGGTCACCTGTCAAAACTCACTGTTTTTTGTGTCAGGATCTGATAGCCAATGGAGCTTTCACCTCACAGAAACACAAACAAATAATTCTTACAGCAGTCTCTGCTATTTGTTGTTAAATATCTAGGCAGTTCACACGGCTGAGGTAAATCCCCTTGTTTCTGGGATTTACCAGGCAGTTGGTAACAAATTCCACAGTTCTCAGTTTGTTTTGGCACAAACTTAAAGGTTTTAGGCTGTGACAGCTCAAGGAGCTGTCAGAATTAGGTGCTTTCTCTTCAGAAACTCACACAGTCTCTCTCAGGGTTAAACTGTCAACTCCAGTATGTTAGTTTTGAATACATGACATCCCATTGGCTGAAAGGAGTCTCAAGCTCCAGCCCCTGACTGGACTACTGCAGCTACCAGTCGGGTCCCTTGCTGTCTTCAGGAAGACCACATCCAACATGGCCACCCCTACACAGACTTGTTCATCACTCCTAAATATTATAAAAAGTAAAACATGTTGCCAGCATCTGGCTGCATGGAGAGGACCCTCCTCATCCCATCTGGTGGTCGCTAGGGCCAGGGAGCACTTTAGGGGGACAGGAGCTCCATAAGGAGCTCCATTCCTATGACTAAGCACCAGGAGGCATGAAACGCATCAGAAACTTGCTTGCTGTAAGAGGGGGCAGCTGTATATGGAAGCGTTGTGTGTTGTGCATTTGAATAAAATGGAGCACTTGTAGTAGCACTTTAAAGAAGGCCCTTTACTTACTTTTTTTCCTCTGCCTGTGGTAAAATCAATAGTCCTACAGTCTGTGGACATGGATGTTAGTAGCTTGTGCTGGCATTTAACTGTCTTCATTTTACTTGCTTTTGCCAAGCACAGCTCCCAGGTGCAGGCCTCAGCATTTTGTTTTTCCATTTCTAGTGCTCCCCAGCAGGAGCTGCCACTGAAAAACAGCAGTCCAGCTGGCAAAGCATCATGAGACTTGTAGTCCCCAGCCACCATTTTGTCCCCAGTAATCCCCAACACACCGGAGGCTTCAATAGGTCAGGGAAACTTTTTAAAGTTATTTATTTTTGTTGTTGTAGTTCCCTCAGCCCCCTTTACTGTCTGATGGGGCTGGAGAGATGAATTTACAAGTGATGATTCTGCTGCATCCCTGTCAGGTGCACTGGGGCACCAAAAACTGTTACAGTCTTCATTTGTGCTTCTGCACTGCTGTGCAGCAGTTTGAGGGGGTGGGGAAGTATACACACTGGTGGCTTGCCGGCCACATTCTTATCGGGTGCTTTGAGATGTCAAAACCATCTGGAGCACTCTCTGGCCCTGGCAGCAGTCCAGGAGTGGGCTGGGAGAGCAAGGATGCAAGCAGCTCACCGGCCACAAGGATCAGGTGTTTGGAGGTGCCACAAATAAGTAAATATGCTCCCCAGCCCTGGTAGCAGTCCAGGAATGGGTCAGGGAAGTGAAGAAATGAGTGGCTGGCCACAGGAGCAATCAGGTAGCAACAGGAGGCAGCAGGTACTCTCCCAACTTGGGGGTTACATTCTCCTCCCAGTGAATCCTTGTCAAGGCATGAAGCAGCAAAAATTGAAATATGATACATCACAGGCTATCTAATACACCTGATTCCTGTCTAAACATTTCTATCTAATACAACAGCATTCTATCTGACCAATATTAGCATTGCATTTCTTAAAACACAGGGCATTCATTGGTATAATTATTTCCCCACTATGGTTTACAGGCCCACCTCCCTATTATCTAAACTAGGAAAATCAGGCTCCCCCTTATACTTCTCTGAGTATAGATATGTAAAAACTGCTGGGTCATCCACTAGCCACAAGACACTCAAAAACAAAAATAATTTTGATGAACTCCACTGGACAAAGTCTTGAATCAATCTTCTTTTTATTTTCACCACACAAGATCTGTTCTAAAGAAGTACTGACACCAAAATGGAACAATCTATCAAATTTAGAACAAGATAAGACATTTGTAATCAAATCTGCAGATGGGGGGTAGTACTGTGGGATCACCAGGACTACAGTAGATAATGTCTAAGACAACTAGAGGACAGAGAGTGATACATGAAAATAGACTGAGACCCTACAAATGAAGTTAAACAAGACATTAGGGACCTACTGGACCAGGGAATAGATATGGTCTGGTTTACCCAAGAGGAGGGTGACATGTTGGTCAGTAAGATGCCTAGAACCCCCCATTTTACATACTACTGAAGGTACATAAAGATCCACTATTACCCCCTGGTAGACCAATAGTATCAGGAGTGGACTCTTTTTTTGGAGCCACTTTCAAGTATGTGGATTTCCACATTAATAGTGAGGTACCTAAAATGGCAACATTTGTAAGGGATTCTAACTACATAATTGGCATTATTTCAGAATTAAATGATTAAATAACAAGTTGGGACAACAAAATACTGGTTACATTTGATATCAAAGATCTATATACGAGTATTGACTCTGAGGAAGGGCTAGAATCCCTCCTAAAAGCCTTAAAGACAAAGGAGAAACAACACCCCTAAGTGAGTTTTTATGCTGTTTTGCTGAGATAGTATTAAAACAATTTTTTTTAAATTTGAAGATGACTTTTTCCTCCAGGTGAAAGGAACAGCAATGGGGAGCACAATGTCTCCTTCATACGCCAATTTGTTTATGTGGGATTTCAAACAGACACACATAATGGATCAAACTATAAACCCTTATTTTGACAAAATCACCATATGGTGGCATTATATAGATTATATCTTCATGGTATGGCAGGGCAGTGATGAGGAACTGTTGAGATTCCATAATTACTTAAATAGTCAAAACAGGAATTTGATTTTTATGAAAACATCTGACAAATTTAAGATACTTTTTATGGATCTAGAAATTTATAAGGGAATGAGACTACTAGAAACATGTCTCTATAGAAAAGAGACAGCAAGAAATACCCTTCTACATAATAAAAATTACCATGACCACAGACAGAAAAGGAGCATACCAAATCATTCATTAGAGCTAGGTGGAATTGTAGTGAAGAGACAGTGTATAAAGAAGTGGCAGAAGACATGCTTGATACATTTGTGCAGAGGGGATATGATTACAACTTAGTCAGGGAGACTGAGCAGGATATAACCTCAACACCTAGGGAGACTTATTTAAGGAACACAGAGAAAATGGACGTTGGAGATAGGATAGTTTTTTTCACCACATAAACCCACTTGAATTGGAAAATTAAAAAAGTCATTAATGAAAATTGTCATCTTTTACAGGTAGGAGTAACACCAAATAATAGATTCAGAAGTAAAACATTATTTACAACATGTAGAAATCAAACCATCAGGGACAAACTAAACTAGTACATATGCGGCATTTTAGCAGAGACACCAAAAAAAGAAAAAAAAACCTTTATTGGGCCCACTAGCACCAGGCAGTGTGTCTTGTGGGCATTGCTATCAGAGTGGGAACACCAGTAAAAAAACTCTTTTTGAAGATCCATATACCAACAAGAGACATCCAATCAAAGAAAATATGAACTGCAAGAGCCATCATGTGGTTTACTTGCTACGCTGCCCTGTAACAAATTATACGTAGGCAAGACCACGAGGGAACTTCGCAACAGGATCAGTGAGCATAAAAGTGATATTCATCCCAAAGATGAAACCCCTGCAATGGTGAGATGTTTCATGGAATCTGGACATTCAGCCACATCATTGCACTTTTGGGGACTCAAACAAGTCCCCATCCCATCAAATGGGGAGGTCTTCTGAGACACTGCACTGAGGAAATGAGATGTTTTTTGGATATTTACCCTAAACTGTACAGATCCTCTCATTTTTCTTAATGAGGAATGTGACTGGGAACTATATATATATATATATTTTTCCTTTTTGCAGTTTATCTTTTTATTAGGAATTTTAAGTATTCAACATGATAACAAATGTCTTCCAAATACATAAATACATATGAGCATAAAGAAGAGATAAAATAGCATGTGATCACAAACATTGTAAGATAATTGACATGGAATCTTATACTATAAGTGTTGAATAAAATATTACAAACCATGAATTAGAGGAAGAACACACATTATTCAGACTAGGAAGGAAATATAAAGTATAAATTAAGATAAAGATGTATACAGTCATATTTGTACGATATCATAGTATAGATATATTACAATGCAGGGGATCATATATAAGCCAGGAAGACTTAGAAAAATAATTAAGTATTACAGAGATGGAATGTATTGAAGAGGTAAAGAGAAGAAAGGAAGATAGACAAGAGAGTGAGAAAAAGAGAAAAGAAAGAGAGAAAATGAGAAGTGAGACTACAATAACAGAGAATTGAAAAAATTAATAATGGAAGAGATTGCAAAGTATGTCAATCCATACATTAGTTAACATGGGGCTTAAATGTATCCAGGTAAATAAAATAGTCCTGCCAACATTTATTATATCTGTTGAGTTGATCGGAAGAAATATGTGAAATACGGTCTAAAGAAGCATATTGAGATAATTGTTTGAGGGTGTCTGGGAGATTGGGAATTATACTGGATTTCCAATGTATAAGAATAAGGCACTTAACTTGAAGGAATAATATGGTCGACCATCTATTCTGAAATTGAGAGATTTTATAAGAGCGGAAATTAAAGATGCCATTTATACAATGCTTAGGATCTAACGGAAATGACTGACCAATCACTTGTATTGCAAAATGATGGATATTGAGCCAAAGGTTATATATGGGAAGACAATACCATAAAATATGTAATAAATCTCTACTGGGAGAATTACAGTGCCATCAATTGTTATTGTTCACAAAACCCATTTTTTGCAACACAGCTGGAGTTCTATACCATAAATGGAGAATTTGTGTCTGTATTAGAGAACTGTGCTGATCTTTAAAATTCTTATGACATGAGAGCCAACAACTGTGCCATTGTGCATTAGCTATATTAAAATGTAAAAGTTTACCCCATTTGTTTTTCACATTGATGGATTGAACTGGAAGAGAGTCTAGGATTTCTTTGTAGATGATGCTATTCAGATTAGAAGTTGACTTGATCCATTTAGAGATAAGCTGATTATATAAGGGCTGAGTGGTCATATGAAAAAATAAGAGTTACAAGCAGTGCAGAGCTGTAGATATTTCCAGAAGTCATGATCGGGGATGTTCCAAAGGGTATGGAGTTCTGAGAAGGCTTTGATCTTAAATTCATGAGTCTCTAGTATGTCACTCATGAAGAAGATACCCAAGTTTTTCCAGGATTAGCAACAGATTGGGTGGTTATCAAAAGAGATAAGTTGGTTACCCAAAACAGTGGCATATGCAAATGGAGTTGATTTAATTTAAAATGTTTATGTATTATTTTCCAATAAAATACTGAGGATGCTATAGTGGGGTGAGATTTTAAGTTGGAGGGGAGAGGGTTATAGATGAAAGAGGTAGAAACATTACCAGGACATAAGTAGGCTTCCATATTGACCTATAGCAAAGATTTATTGTTGGGTTTACAAAACCATTTGAAAGTTTGAGCTGTTCAGAAAGTCCAGAAAGATTAGCATCCCATATTTTGTCCAAATTTGGAGTAATACGTATGCCAAGATAAGAGAGACCTTGTGGTGCCCAGCGGAAGCCCAAAGAGTTATTCATAAAGGGTTTGCATAAGCTATTCAATGGCAACATTTTGGATTTATTAAAATTTAATGCTAGTCCAGAGAGGGAGGTCAATTTGTTAAGTAACTTTATTAATGGCTGTCCTGATTCTTCTAGATTTTCTAATAAAATTAGGAGATCATCTGCATAGGAGAGTAAGATATAGCGAGAGTTGCCAATAGGGATACTGCGGATGTTACCCGATTGACTAATGGAAGCTGATAGGGGTTCCATGGCAAGGATAAGGGACAACCTTGCCTAGTTCCTCTTGCCAGTTGAAAGGAGGGGACAGGATAGAGTTAGTAAGAACTCACACCGAAGGCAAAGTATACAGTAGTTTGATCCATGAACAAAATTTATTAGAAACGCCAAAATGAGATAATACTAGATATAAATAATTCCAGTTTATGGAGTCTAAGGCTTTTTCGAAATCAATAGTGATAGAAGCTGCTGGTGATTTAAGTGAGTTTGCCTTATAAATTAAGTTAAACAAAGAATGAAGATGATCCAAACCCATTCTGATCTTAATAAAGCCAGCTTGGGAAGTATGTACAAGTTTCAAAATTAATGATTCTAAATGAAGGGTTAATAATTTTGCAAAAATTTTGCCGTCTGTGTTTAGAAGTGAAATCAGCCTATAACTGGAGGGGAGAGAAGTGTCTTTATCTTTTTTTGGTAAAACAGTGATAATAGCTGCTGTCATTGTGGGTGGGAGTTTGCCCTTAGAAGTTGCTTCTAGGAAAACATTAAAAAGTAAAGGGCAAATGGTTTATGAAAGTGATTTGTAGAAGTCTACAGGAAAACCATCGCTCCCAGGGGACTTGCCCAATTTTAAAGAAGACAGCACTGTTTGGATCTCTTGAAGAGTGAAAGGTTAGTCTAATTTTGTTGCATCGTGTTGAGAAAGATGTGGTAGCTGTAAACTCTCTAAGAAGTGTTGTATATGATGACTTTGTGTGATGTTTTGTTGAGAGTATAATTGTTGATAGAAAGAACTCATGATATGGTTAATTGAGGGGTTATTGGAATGGATTTGGCCTGAGAAATCTTGCAAGCCTGCAATGTGTCTGTCTGACTGTTGCGACTTCAGTTGGTATGAAAGTAATTTTCCACATTTATTCCCTTGCTCCCAATAATTATGTTTGAGCCTTAAGAGGGCAAGTTTGGCCTTCCTAGATATTAATTCGTTAATTTTAATTCTTAACTGAAGGATTTCAAAGTGAAGTTGTGAATGGGGGTTAGGTTTATTTGTTTTATAATATAGGTTCTCTTTGTCTTTAAGTGATTTTTCTAGATTGGCTAGTTGGTGCTCTCTTAACTTCTTTCTATGAGCTGCAAAGCTTATCATTTTACCTTTGATTGTGGCTTTCAATGCTTCAATGATAGTGCCTTGAAACACATCAGTGGTGTTGTTAGGGGAGAGAAAGTCCTGAATTTGGTTTTTAATCCAAGGTAAGAATTCTAGGTCCCTCGATAAGAGTGGGTCCTGACACCAGGAGGGAGATTTAAGAGAGGGAGGGCCCCATAGTAGGTGTAGTTTAATAGGAGAATGGTCTGAAATAGTGATCGGGAGAATGGAAGTATTGATGGTTTTATCAGTAATGAGAGGAGAAGAAAACCAATAATCGATTCTGCTATAGGATTCATGGAGTGAGGAGTAAAAAGTATAGTCATGCTGTCTGGGGTGGTGTATTCTCCAAGTGTTAGAAAGACCTAAATCTTTCATTAACATTGAAAGTGCAGTGATACTTCTGGGATGAGCATCATAGAGGGAATTACTTCTGTCTAACTGTGCCTGTACCACAAGCTTAAAGTCCCCCCAATTAAAATAGGAGAATTATTATTATTAATCATAATTTGATGAGCTAGATTATGGAAAAAATCAGGGGAATCAGAGTTAGGGGCCTAAACATTGACTAGAATAAGAGGGCCCGAGGTGGTATTCAGGTGAGCTATAATCCATCTACCATCCGAGTCAGTGATAGTTTTAATAAGGGACCAGTTGAGGGATTTATGTAATAAAATAGCCACCCCTCTTTTTTTAGAAGAAAAGGAAGAGGCGTATATTTGACCAACCCAGTCCCTTTTGAGTCTGTCAACATCCTTAGCTACAAGTTTGGTTTCCTGTAAGAAAGCAATATGGGTTTTATGTTTCTTGAAGTAAGTGAGAATTTGTTTACACTTACAAGGAGAGATGAGTCCCTTAACATTCCAAGCCAGGAGTATAAAACTAAATCCCTCATGGTGGTAAAGGAAAAAGTAAGATATTACTATAGGGAATGAGGGACTCTTTGTGATTTAAGCTAAGGATGTCACATAATCAGAAGGGAGCTGTTGATAGTATACAAATGTATGCAGGACTGCTTAGTTATAGGGACTCATAAGATTTAAAAGTTTGTAATTATTAAGTTTCACGGAGAAATAGTATAGAGTAAACAGTTAAAAAGCCATAAACAGCAGTAATTAAAAACTATATATAATACAATGTACTAAGTTTAAACATTAATGAAGAGTAGAGAGATGAGTCAGTATGAAACCAGAGACTCTCTCCCTACTCCACTAGACGTGTAGAGAACTAAGTAATCTTAAGAGAAGTCTACACATTGTAGTCTTAAGATACAAACTATACGCAACAATATACTATAGAAAAGGTAATTATGACTAGTACTAAGAAACTTGTAATAATACCCTGGGTAGAACAATGATCATCATACCTATATATAGTAGAATATAGCAAAGTAACTGGACCCATATATAATAGTATAAACTGAACTAGAATGTTTAAGTTCAGTAATGAAGAAATGAGTGTGCCAATAAATTACAGCAAAATTATAAGTTATAGTGCGTTCCAGAATCGGGCCATGCTGCAAAGTAATATCTGCATGGCTGTATAATAAAGTAACTCAAATTATGTGTGGAGACTGAACAAATACACACAGGGAATGAAAAAGGTTGATATATTGCGGAATGGTAAGGCAACAGTGTATTATGGAACGTAGACTGGGAATAGAGTGATATATTGATTATTGCATAGCGAAATAGGTAGGTATACTGGAGAACCCTGGCCTTACAGTAGTTATGATAGGGTTTAAATGATTCAGGCTTCAAGGCTCTGGGTGCTAGTGATATAAATGCCAAATTGATTGAGATTAGCACATAACTCGAACATAGCCAGATGTGATCCTGTGATTATAGTGGGGTAACTGGGTTTAAAAAAAGGCCTAGTGAGCCCCGACTATATGAATGATCCAAAAATTGGCAACCTTACAATATAAAGTGCTTCAATCAATAATGTGCTATGAATTGTCATTGTGGTAACTGAGTATGGTTATAAAGCATTGAAGCCTTGAAAATGGTGTGCTATGTAATGTATTAAAGCATGAAAGTAATGAGTACAGCATTATTAAATTAATGCATAGTATCAGTATTTTTAGGAAGGTGACGGAAGGAGCGGGAAGGGGACAGTAGAAGGAAGGAATATGAAAAGGTATACACTAGAGGAGTAAAATTATGGAGTTATTGTAGTATTCCAGAGTGAAAGAATGGGGTTGGGGTAAAAAAAGCAGTAATAAAATACCACTGTAGCTTTCACCACTAATAACAGTTATAATTGATGCCCTATGTTTATATTTAAACAGTATCAATACATAAAAAGATAGTAGTATGAAAGTAGATACAAAACACTAATAAGAGTAAATAGCCCATGAAGCTTATCAGTTGAGAATGCAATGTACATCTAGATAGCCTAATCATATGAGCTGTGTGTTGATATAGCTTTAAGAGGACTGTACATCGCGACTCATAAAAGCTCCATTTCTGGTTTCACACAGGTTAAACCAAAGAGACCTATCATTAAGTTCTAAAATGCACTTAAGAGCCAAAATAAACTGAATAAATGAAGATATGTACAGTGCTACAATTAGTCAAACCAGTGAGAACAGTTACCCCAGATCTGGCAACATGATGTACCACACTACATATTCCATACTGGTTGGATGCGGTAGTAAAGCGAATCATGGTAGTTGTGCTGTGTGGTAGGGGAAACAGAAATATCATGCATTTAGCAGGGCCAATGGGGTAGGGTTTCTCTGTAGGTTACCATGTAGGGAGAGGAGAGCCCTCAAGGCAGTCAATTGGCATAGCGCTTATATGACTTGGAAGTGGCAGGACTTGATTTATTTTTAAACTTCCCTCTTCTTTTCTTTTTCAGTGGTTCAGCTGATTTGAGTGGTGAGCTGGTGGCCAGATCAGACCACAAGGAATCTGTGGAGATATTGCCTGATACAGCACCACTAGAGGCATTGGGAAGAGGTCCTGGCTCGTCTCCATGAAGATCCTCCCGGGAAGACTGCAAATCTTCGTGAAGCAAGGAGAACTTGTTGGTTAAGGTAAGAGGGGAGGTAATGCTTAAGTGGCCAACGGGTCGTGGAGAAGAGATATCATTAGCACAGCAGGTATGTTTTTTAGAATGTGAGCTTGTGGCTTTCTTTTCTTGAATCCGAGATGATAACCAAGTAGGTAATGTTGTGGTGATGCAGTTCGGGGGTAACTTGTCAGATGCTGTGTTATGAAATTCTACCAGAGAAGCATGCTCTACCGATTGAGGAGATTCCGAGTTGCTGGCTAATTGAAATGTAGCATTACCACTGGGCAAGGACTGAATAGAGTGTGTCGCATTAAGGAACATAGAAAGGGCTTCAGGGGAGTTGAAATCTTTTGTCGAATCATCTAAGAAAAGACGCATGGTAGCAGGATATCTTAGTGAAAATTTAATTCCACGTTGATGTAGAGTAGCTTTTATCGTATTGAAGGCCTCACGTTTGTTGGCAAGTTCCCTTGAAAAATCTCTAAAAATTGAAATTCTATGTTCCTGCCATATGACTACCCCCAGTTGTCTGGCTCAATTTAGGCTTAGTTCTGTGTGAGAGTAGTTGAGAAATCTGGTGATGATTGGCTTTGGTTTCTGGTCTGTGGCAGGCCTCGGACTTAAAGTAAGATGTGATCTCTCGATGGTGAGTTCTTGGCCTGGAGGAAGTTTGAGTAGCATGGGAAGCACATGAGATAGGAATGCGCTAGTATTGCCAAGCTCTGTACCTTCTGGAAAACCAAGAAATCGGAGGTTGTTCCTTCTGTTTCTATTTTCAATGTCATCTATTTTGTCTTGTAGATTCCTTATGACCCTGTCTTGCTCTCTTATGGTAGCATGCAGGTCATGGATTGAGCTTTCATTTTGGGCCAATTTTGCATCAGTAGCATTGATTTTTTGGTCAAGTACTTGCAAGTTAGCAATGTTTTGCTGTGAGGTTATTTTTAGTTTGTTGATCTCAGTAATTAATTGCTGAAACATTGTCTCCACTCTATTAAGAGAGCTAGTATGCAGAGAGTGGTCGGCCATAATTGTAGGCCCCACATAGGATAGATAGACTTGATATTGAGAACTCTGATTTGGAGTCAAGATATAATAAGAAATACTGTATCGGAGCTGTTCAGAGAAGTTTGATGAATAAGGTCTCTTGTTTTGGCACACGATGGCTATCTGGGAAGAGGAGGAAGTATGATGATAGCTGTAGGTCCCAGAGATAGAGAGGGAGAGAGAGAATTAGGCAGCCATCTTCAGTACAGCCAGGCCATGCCCCCCCGGAACTATATTCTTAATACCTGTACAAATGAGTCCATTATTATAGGTACTAAATATGAAAAGAAATGACTATCAAAATAATTTTGGGTACTAAAAAAGTTATTTCCTCTTTCTTTTTATAATAGAAATAAATGCAGTAAAATGATAGAATTACTATGTTTATACAATGATGTAAGACTGTAATCTATCATATGAATATGTAAATATAGTTAGAGATATTTCAACCCCCCCCCCATCCACACACTTCATTTGGCCATCCAAAAACATCTAGGTCCTCCCCTCCCATATATGCACACACCAATGAACACAGTACATATTCACAAATACAATATTATTTTTAAAATATTGTATAACTTTAAAAATAAGAAAGGGATTATATGTCTAAGGTGGGGGGGGTGAACTGCTGGTTGTGTGTTCTAATGGGCAGGTCAGGCTCCACTCAGATCTTTCCATGCTGCACCATTGGGAGCTCACTGTTCTGCCTACTCAAGGCAGATCCCAGCCACCACTGTGGATGGAGACAGTGTGAGACATCACTAGTGATGTCATTTTCACCCCCCCCACCTCCCGCAGGATTATGAGTGAGCCACTCCTAGATTCCATGGAGATGGTGGAACAGTGGTGCACTTAGAAGAAAGTAAGTATATTTCAATTCCCATAGAAAGAGTGCACTCTGAATTATTTGTTTATAAGAAAACAGGATTCAAACTTTTATACTAATGGAGAAAACCTTTTTTTTGGCAGAGTGAGAATGCCAGTCCTTGCAGCTGCCAGCTAGAGGATCGGTGAACCCGAGACAAGTGGCATTAAAGTAAGACATGAAACCATTCATTAAAAAACAAACACTAGGCAATAGAAAAAGAAATTATAATACTCAATGATAGTATCCATGAAATGGAAGTAGCTGTTTTTTTCAAACTTTTGATTTGCAGATTTGATCAAGCCGGTTTGGATAAGTGGCAGAAACAGGTCTAAATAACAAACTATGCATGAGAAAGGAAACAAAATAGCTGCTAAGCAGTAAAAAAAAGCTGCTACCTGAGAATATTTTTTTTTATATACCATAAGTAGGGTTGCCAATAAAAGGCAACCTGAATTGTCTAATGGCATCCCAGAGGAAATAAAGGAAGTCTAAGGAATAGGAGACGGGGGGAGGAGAACAGGCAAGGTCTGAAAAGAAAGGGGAGGAGCCTAGTGAGGTCACAGAAAAAGGGGAGGGGACAGGTGAGGTCATGATGGACAGGTGAGATGGGATGATGCATCCACCTGAAAGGGATCGCCTGCTTGGCCAGGGGTGTTGGTTACAAGGGTCCTTGCAAGGGGTCCTAAGGGGCTTCATAAGCTTGCTCTCCTTCTTTCTGCTGGGATTTGTTGATTGTAAGTGGATATCAGCACAACGTTGGTAAACTTCATTGATTGATTTACACCACTGGGTAAAGTATGTCAGCTTTGGGCCTGGTCTTTCAGGCCTCAAGGGTTTTTTCATTAGGCTTGCTAAGGTCAGGTTTAATCTTAAAAGTGATTTATTATCAAAGTAGAATGTAGAAAGAAATATAAAATAATTTGTTTTTCCAAAGTAGTTATATGTGTATTATGGTCCTCAGTTGAAGAATTTCTTGAGGTTTTGCCCGGCCTACAGGCCGCATGGTGACCACATGGTCAATGGGGCCTTGTCACCAACATGTGCAGGGCAGTTTTTACTGTGTACATTGTTTACTTACAGTGTGCAAGTATGATTGAGTGAATGCTGAGGGGCATACATGAACCCAGTTGCAGGAGTTGGATGCATTTTATGGTGGGTTTGGTGGTTTTCTTGTACTCCAGTATATGTTTTTGATACGTCTGACAAGGTTGTAAAATGACACAGAAGTAAAAGAAATGAGGTAACAGCGGGTTGATTTTGCATTCCAGGTGATGGTCAGGTTTATCAGTTGGTTATTGGAGCAGACACTTGATTTCTCATGGCTTGGTGGTGAGAGAGCAGAACAGAGAGGTGGATGGAAGGAGCAAGGTGCATGGGGGGTAGGATTGGTGTGGCTGGCTTCGGGCAGCGTGTTTTCCCCACTTGAGTAGCCATGAGTGAAACAGGGACATTTTTACATGAAGGCAAGCAAAAGGGATAAGGATGGCGGGTGCAAGGGGGAGCTTTTTGGAACAGAGGACAGCCCTGTTGAAAGTAGGGGCCGGTAGGTCTCAAGAATCCACGAGGAGTTGTGAAGTAGCTGCCTGCTGGAGCGAGTGATGTAGAAGCAAGGATGGCGAAGATGAATCTGGCAGAGCTTGGCTAGTGGCTTGGAAGGCCCTGGACATGTGAGGGCAAAGCAGGTAGATTGTTCTCAACTCACGGCTGAACTGGTCAAGCAGTCTGTGGGGTCGTTTGCAGGGATGTGGGGGTGAATCGGTGGATCTGTGCATGATTTGCAGGCAAAAGAAGGGCCTGTGTGGCTATGGCTGGTAAGGTTGGAAAGTAAGAGAGAGGGCGACAAGAGGAACAGGGGATAGCTGTTTTTCAGAGCAAGCAGTGTAAAAATGCTAGCGGGGACCCATGTTTAGCAGGGCGGCTAGTGGGCAGATGGGAGAGGAGGCTGCGGTCGAGCAAGCAGACCACATGGCATTTGGTGTCTGACATCACAACTACGCGGTCAGGAAGTGGAGCACAAGGTTTGAAGTAGGTCTGGTGGCGACCTTTCTGGCCTGATTTTTGGGGCAAGGGGAGAAGCTCAAGAAGAAGCAGCACATAAGGAGGCTATCAGGCTTGGCCTGTTTTTCTTTTGGTTCACTTTCAAAACAAAAAACAATACATGATGAATAAAAAGAATGGAAGCAGAGTGGGGGGCAGGAGGGGAGGCCTTAAGGCAACTGTTTGGGGGTAGGGGGCTTTGCATGGTGAGTATACACAGGGGCAACAAGTGATGGTGAGGAAGACCCTGGCCCTGGGTGAAGACAGTGCAGGCCTGGGCCGTCAAGGAGTATGGTCAAGAATGTTGTTTAAAAAAAAAAATGGGCAGGCATTTACAAATGAAATAATGAAAAGAAATGGGTTGCTGTATCCCTAATAGGACAACACAGCAGCATTTTTAAATGGGAGCAGTTTTTACAGTGATTTTACCAGATTTGCTGCACACAACTACCCATTTAGAGAGGGAATGGGGGCCATGAGAGTGCATTTTTATTGTGTCTTACATGGTACAACAAAACCTACCATTGTGGAAGCAAGAGGTCCACCCAGGACGGGGATTGGCTACAGAATATCCCATACCGCTGGCAGGGTCACATCAGGTTTGGGGAGAGTAAATTCTCATGCTTTGGAAGGCTGGTACTCACCATACTCCAGAAGGTCTTAGATATACCCCTGACTGGCGATGACCACCGATGAACAGGAGGGGCAGTAATGTGGATATGAAAGGGAGCATTGGGGCCCTCCTGGCACAGGCAGTCGAGTCACAAAGACAGATGTATGCCAAAGGGGGGAGGATAAGACAAACCATGACAGTGGGGCCATGGGGATTGGTCCTTTCACTGCCATTTATACTTTCTATCTCTCCCCCCTTTTGTTTTAAGTATTCATCCACAGATTATGGCACTGAAGAAGGACACCCCTCCAGCATCTAGTGCCCAACTGAGAGTGGAAGTCGCAGCGATGATGTCCAAAATGAGTGAGTTGATCAATAAAGCAGCTAAAAGGGAGGAAAAGGAGGCAGCAGAGAAGAAGAGAAAACAGCTGGTGGGGCCAAGAGGAAGCAGGGACACTGGAAAGCACCCGAAGAGACCAACACCGGATGTGGAGCCCATACCCATTCCAGAGCCCACACCGGAATCAACTGATTTGGACACCAATGGGGGTAAGGATACAGGGGATCCCACAAATGAAGGCATCTTAAAGGAATATGTGGAGGGTTTGTCAGTGGAGATGGGGGACAAGGGCATGAGTGTAATGGAAAAGATTTTGGAGGAATTCAAGAAGGATAAGAGAGGGATAAGGCAAAGCAAGGGGGTGGGGGGACACAGTTGGGGTCAGGAAGCTATACGATGCCCCCCTCCCCAGTTTCTCTTTGGGAGACCACTTACCAGTCTCCATAAAAGACAACATTTGGAAGAGGGAGAATGTGGACATATTTGGACTGTTAGACAAAAAAGATGGCAAAGAAGTATGAATAGAAGGAGATGGTGGGCAAATCTGAATTGGCAGTGGCACTAGTGGTGGTGGGGCAGGAGGAGAAAGCCATGTATAAAGGGAAAAACCTGGAGACATGGCAAGCAGGTTTCTTAATATATAGTGCCATCTTACTGGAAAAGAAGCTGGAACTAGCCATCCCCCTGATAACATACACAGCCGTAATTAGGGATGCATATAAAGCCAGAAAGTGTATGGCAAGCTGGAATACGACAACACATTCTGGCAGTGGATGGCATTAAGGGGGGATCTGAGGTGGGACTGCACGCTTTCAGAGCTCTGGGTCAGGACCTTGTCACCCAAATGAAGGTGACACCAGAAGGGGGCAAAAAGGTTACTGGTCAAGGGTTGGCTAAGTTTAAGTCATGCTGGGCTTACAACAGGGCAGCATGCACCTGAGCAAACTGCAAGTTCAAGCATACTTGCTCCAAGTGCAGGGGAACGCATCTAGTCCTAAAATGCAGAACCACCCTTGAGCGATCCGGGGGTGCGAGGGATAGGAACAGTCCTTCTGGGGGAGGGGCAAGGGGAAGGGGAGGTACAAGTGGGAATTTTGGGAGCAGTTGACAGGGCTCAGGAAATGGGGGGTACAATTCCAACTATGGGTGGAATTGACATTACGGTGAAGCAGCCATTATGGTGGGGATTTACGCTGGCCAAAACCCCAATAAAATGGAAGGTAGTGGAGGCATGGACAGCAGATTACACAGATCAGAAAGGGGGGCCCTTGCTGAGGGAGGGTTTTGCCAAGGGGTTTTCACTTTAGTTCTGTGGGGATAGGAAGGGGGCCAGGACTAAGAACCTGGTATTGGTAAAAGGAAAGGAGGACACAGTGCACCAGAAAATTAGAAAGGAAAAGGATGCAGGCAGGATAGAGGGGCCTTTCAAGGGCCCCCCCATTCAGGCAGTCCTGGATATCCCCTTTGGGGCTGGTGCCTAAAAAACAGGTGGGTGAATACTGGATGATTCACCACCTGTCATATCCGGAAGGCACTTCAGTGAACAACTATATCCAGGACGAGGAATGTGTGGTGTCATACGCATTCCTCAATTCAGCCGTGCTGCTTATCAGGGCAGTACAGGGGTGTGGTTGGCAAAAATGGATATCGAATCCGCATTCTGTCTCTTACCTATCTGACCAGAGGATTGGGACCTACTGGTTTTCTAATTCAAGGACATTTTTTATTTTGACAAGGCCATGCCCATGGGGTGCTCAGTAGCCTGCTCCACATTCGAGGCTTTTAGCACATGTGTGCAGTGGGTTTTCAAACACAGACATGGGCACAGTTGGGTGGCACATTATCTGGATAATTTCTTACTCATTTGAGGAGTCCAGATCAGAAGCACAGAGGATGCTGCAGGATTTTCAGGAGCTGTGCACCACAATAGGTATCCCCCTGCTGGAAGGGAAGACAGAGGGCCCCACGAGAGTGACTGAGTTTCTGGGAATTGAGTTGGACACAGTGGCAGAGTGTTTTCGGTTGCAGTAGGGTAAGGTGGTAAGACTCAGGGAACTCATCAACTAGGTAGCGGGACAGAGAAGGGTACCATTGGGTCATCTTAATTTTGCTTGTAAGGGGATTCACCTGGGCAGAGTCTTCACGCAGAGGGTAGGCCAGGCCATGAGCAAAGTAAAGCTACCACACCATTGGTTGGACGTCATTAAAGGAGTACGGGAGGACATCTTGGTATGGACAGAATTTTTTGGGGAGTATAATGGAGTGACTTTTTGGCAAGAGGATTGGGTGGACAGTGAGGCACTGCAGTTGTACATGGATGAGTTGAGCACATCCAGTTTCGGGGCATACTACAATGGCAGGTGGATGTCAGAGGCATGGCTTCCCAGTTGGAGAGGTCAGGGTTTGCAGAAGGATATTACATTTTTGGAGATCTTTCCTATTTGGGTAGCGATGGTGGTATGGGGGGGATGCAAAACAAGAAAGTGTTTTTTTGGTGTGACAACAAAGGAGTGGTAGAGGTACTTAACAGAAAGATGGGACACACGGATATGGTGAACAAGGTCACCAGGCAACTGGTGCTGCTGGGCCTGCACTTGAACATTTCCTTTAGGGCACAACATGTGGAAGGGGTAAAGAATGAGATCACTGACAGTGTCTCATGTTTGCAGTTGGACAGGTTCAGGAAGCTGGCCCCGCAGGCAGAGATGGTGAGAACACCGATTCCAGCCCATCTGTGGGAAATTGGGTGGCAAGATCCAGAATGTTGTACCAGAGCTCCTGGTCTGCCAACACTTTGAAGGCATATGAAGGAGTGTGGGAAGCCTTCCAAGGGTTTCAGTGGCAGCAGGGTATGGTGGTAAGTGCTCTGGCCATGGAGGAACAGGTAATGAGGTTTATGGTGGAGAGATGGGAGAGGGGTTTTGCTCACTCCTCCATGGGGATACTTCTAGAGGGAATAGGGTGAGCCTGCACGTCCAAGGGTTGGCCACTGCCCAACAAAAGCCAAAAGGTCCGGTGCATGCTACTGGGGTGGCAGAAGGGATGGGGCCTGCCCATGGATGCATGCAGGCCCATAACCCACAACATCTTGGTGGCAGTCATGGGGCACTGGGGGCCATATGCCACTCGGCATCAGATGCCTGCCTTTTTCCAGCTGTATCCGCACTGTTGTACAGGGGGGCATTTTGGGTGGAGGAACTGGTGTCCAAACGGAAAGGTGACACAGAGGACTGGTTGTGGGGGGGGGAGACATACAATTTCTTAAAGAGTGCTTCCACATTTGATTGAGGCATTCTAAGACTGACCAGATGGGCCATGGCACCTGGTTACATATTCCAGGCAGTTGGGAGGGGCAGGTCTACGCCACCAATGCCATGGAAAAGTACAGAAGCATCCAGCCAGCAGGCATGGGAGCCTGGTTTCAACATGGAAATGGGAGAGTGGTAACTTGTTATCAGGTAGGGGGGCTATAGAAGAGGGCATTAGCATTTAAGGGACACGACCCGGCACAGTTCACCATGCATTCTTTTAGAACTGGGGCAGTGTAAGAATTAGCCCAGGATGAGGGATCTGGGGAAGAGATAAAGGGTTTGGGCCATTGGCGTTTAGAATGTTACAAACCCTATATCACACCTGTGAAATGACTCCTTTGTGTTTTTTCCTTCTATCAACAGGTGAGAGGAGACAATGGAGCATGTGGATCCTGGGACACTCCTGTGTTTACTGGTCAGAAAAACACACAGCAAGGAGGCAAGGAGAGAAAGAGTTTGCAAAAGGACTCTGAAGCCCACAGATATGATGGAAAGGGATCCGGGGAATGTGCTGGGGTCAATTGCTACTTGTTTTTGAAGAGCTTAATTTGTCATGGGGTAGGCCAGATGTATTAGTCATCCACCTGGTGGGGAATGATTTGGGAAACGTCCCATGGGGGACCCTGTTGAGGGCCATCATGATGGATTTCAGGACCATCAAGGAGTGGTGGCCCAGGGTACAGATTGTCTGGTCGGACATTATATCAAGGAGGTTTTGACAGCAGACTACCAGCATTGGTGCAATCGAGAGATCCCAGAAGCGGCTCATTAGGAAGGTGTCTGCATTTATGAAGGGGATGGGGGAGAGTGTGTCCCACACCTGGGGATTAACTTTGATAAGCCACACCTTTACAGGGGTGATGGGGTGCAATTATCAGATAGGTGGTTGGTGGTCTTTTTGCTGGCTATATGGCAGGTTGGTCCATTTCACAGGGCCTAGAAGGCAGAATGTCCCTGTTCACTGATGACACAAAGCTCTGTAACAGAGTGGACATGCCAGAAGGTGTAGACAGAATGAGGAGGGATCCGCAGAAACTTGAAGAATGGTCAGGGATTTGGCAGTTGAAATTCAATGCAAAGAAGTGCAAGATAATGCATATGAGGCACAAAAACCCTGGAACAACATATCAGTTGGGGGGTGAGAATATAGCATGTGCCAAGCAGGAAAGAGATCTTGGGGTTATCATCTTTGATGACCTCAATGTAGGGAAACAGTGCGACAAGGCAGCATGTAAAGCAAATAGGATGCTGAGATGCATCGGTAGGGGCATTACCAGCAGGAAAAGGGAGGTCATAATTCCACTATGCAAGACACTAGTGAGGTCCCACCTGGAGTACAGTGTACAGTTCTGGAGATCTTACCTGTGTAAGGACATAGAAAGGGTGGAGAAAGTTCAGAGGAGAGCAACAAAGATGATACATGGATTGCATCACAAGTCCTATGAGGACAGGTTGAAGGACTTGAATATGTACTCCTTGGAGGAGAGGATGGAGAGAGGGGATATGATAGAGACATATAAGTATCTTACAGGGAGGAACAGAGTGCAGGAACACACTATTTTTCAGTGAAAAAGATGTTCCAGGACTAGGGGCCATGGGATGAATTTGGAGGGAGGGTGATTCAGAGGAAACGTGAGGAAGAATATCTTCACAGAACGGGTGGTGGACAAGTGGAACACCCTGCCAGAGGAAGTAGTGGGGGCTGAAACAATCATGGGATTTAAGAATGCATGGGATAGACATAAGGGAATCCTGGAGGTCAGGGCTAAAAGGCAACAGACTTCTAGGAAAACATAAAATGAACTTACAAGCTCAGATGGGCAGACTGGGTGGGGCGTAGACCCTTGTCTGCTGACAGTATCTATGTATCTATGTATCTAAAACTCTGGTACAGCCAGTCCCTGCAAGAGGGGGAAGCCCCACTATCCAGCATAGGTGGGAGGTGGGGGCTATTGGAAAGGGAATTAGGGGGTAGGAGGTAGGGGCATAGAAGAAGGGGAAAGGGACAGGCAGGGCTGGAAGGAGAAGCAGTTGGAGGGCTGGCCAGGAGCAGGCACCTGGATGTGTTTTAGCAGGGGGAGTAGGGGTAGATAGAATGGCTAGGGGTCGGGTCTAAGACATCTGGTCCTAGCCAAAATAGGACAGGGAGAAAAGATTGGTGGTCAGTGGCAGGGGGCTGGATGATACATTCGGACCCCAAAAGAGGAAGAAGGATACAGGAATTCAATGCAAGATTGAATTTGGAGACAGTTGTAATAAGACTGCTGTGAATAAAACTGATATGTTGTAAATATGATTGTCTGAGAAAAATGTATATAAATATGTACTGTGGTGTAACTAAATCTTTGCCTTAGTGCACCCATTTTATTCAGTTTGCACATTCAAATCATTTCAGAGGGGATGATCAGGGGACAATTAAGAATGAACTAAATAGACTAATTTTCTACACAGCATATTCAGCAAAAGAGGAGCCTATGATGAATTTGTAAAGGAATACCACCCAAATATAGAGGGTGAGCGTTTTTTCAACACTAATGGTGGGAAACATTTTTTATAACATAGAGACCAAGATGCAATAATAGGACACTTATTAGGTAGTACTTGAAACTAGAAATTTATCATGCATTTTTCAAAGATACAAGATATGGAAACAAAATGAAATGTATGCATGATAGAATACTAATGCATTCTCTGCAATTCAAGAATGAAACCATGTTATAGTTCATACGGTAATGAAATGTTAATTATCATTCTTTAAGCAGTAATATGAGTGGCCTACAATGGGTGTGTGTTCTTTAACCAGCCATATTTATCTATTTAAGTTACAGCTTAAAGACTATTTTAATTGTGGAAGAAGTATTATTAAAAAAGGTTTATAGTAATCACAAGGTGTCTTTAATTAAATACTGTGGTATGGGTTAGGATGAGCACTTTTAAAGTGGTAACATAAATATGTATAACAGATCAAAGACTAAAATATAATTTCTCTTTATATAATAGCAACACAGTAGAGCCTGAGGAAGTGGCGACGCCACAAAACTGTTGCCCCTATTAATCTTGTTTGGTGAAAATAAAAAGATTATTGACCCAAGACTTTGTTTTTGGACACCTCCCTATTATGATCTGAGAGCAGCACAAGGGGGCAACATTTTTTTTTTTATACTTTCTATTTTTCCTCCCCTTCCTTCCAGCTCAGATATCCTTGGGAGCACCTAGGAGTCATCCCTCTGCAAGCCGCCTTACCTGATCTGCCCCTGTCACCCATGGAGCCTCAGTTTACCCCCCGGGTGGGGACCAGGTGGGGCCCAAACACCCTGAACATTCTGATCTCATCAGTCAAGGGGTGCCAGGAAGCAGGCTTCACATCGAGAGCAAGCTCTGGTGCTCCATCTCCCTAGGAGCAGGAAGGCATTTCCCCTGTTCTGTAGGGGAGTGGCAAAGTGTCCCGATGTCAAGACATTTGCACTGATGACTGCCACTCCCAGCCCTTCTTTCATGCTCTGATGCTTGCTATGCCTCCGTCTTCTGCCGGAGGCCAGCCAAGCACCAAGCAGGATTCCCCCTTCCTCCTGGGAGAGGAGAGTTGTCCTTTGGATGCGCAATCCTCTCCCTCCCCTGCTGACCCTTGACTTCCTGGGCTCATTCCTCAACCTGGGTTGCTGACGTGACACGAGGTGTGGCGTCCAGCGCCTCAACCCTCAGTGCCACCAGGCCGGAGACACAATAGCGACTTGGCAGCAGAGTAAACTTTCTATGCACCACATTGACACGGAGATCAGAGAGAACACCAGGGGCATTGTAAGTGAGTTTTGCTTGGTGCCTGACATCTCTTCCGGAGTACAGAGTACCACACATTCCTTGGCAAGGATATGATCAGGATCATTGATGGGTTCTGCATACTCTGCCACAGTGGGTTCAAATCTTTCAATGCCTGGATTGGTTCTATTTCTGGAGTCTCAACATCCCTTGCATTTAGAACATGGTTCATGGCTGTGGGTCCAGCTTCAGTCAGAACAAAGGGTACTGCAGCCAGATACAATGGCCTGGAATGTCTCGCCTTACTCCCTCCAGATGCTGAAAGGCCAAAGTCCATGGGGAGTGGTGCAGGCCAATACTGACATGGTTTTGGACAGATTTAAGGTTCTTTATCTTTAGAGCTACTGTTGACCACATCAGATTGGAGTCACCGGTGGGCAACAGGTAATTGCGATTGAGCTTGTCTATTTCTTCTTTGCCTTGTCTTATTTCTAGTGACCTCTCTCCATGGTGGTGAGAGAGTTACCGAATTAACAAGTTCAGGTAACAGTTGACCAGTTGGTAAGAGGTGGTTTCAATGCAGCGTTTTAACCACCACGTTTCCTTTTTTCTTTCTTAGTCGTTATACTGGCAAGTTTGGAAGCTGTTCCACAATTATATACTGATCAGGTTTCCATGGGTCTTCAGTCTTGTGTTTGGCTGGGATCCCCAAGTTCCAAATCAATACTTGGTCTCCTGGCTGAAGTGCTTGTTCTCAGACTCTCTTGTCATATCTGGTATTGTTGGCTAGGCCAGACTTCAAAGCTGCTTCTTGGACCACCTGGTAGGCTTCTGTCAATTATGCACATAGCCTCCTGGTATACTATAAGTGTGTCTATGGTAGGGCGCCATCTATGGACACCCAAAAACATAAGTCCACTGGAAGCCTGGCTTCTCACCCAAACATTAGAAAAAAGGGTGAGAACCCAGTTGAGTTATTTTTAGTAAAGTTATAGGCATGGACTAGGAAAGGTTCACACTGGCTTAAGTATGGCTTTCTGTTAGGATCCAATGTTCCCAGCATATTAAGCAGTGTTCTATTGAATCTCTCAGGCTGAGGGTGGTAAGGAGTAGTATGAGACTTCTTGATGCCCCAAATGCTTGTGAGTTCTTTGATAAGGCAACTCTCAAAGTCTCTCCCTTGATCAGAGTGAAGGCATTTGGGGAGTCCATAATTTACAAAATACTTTTCACACAAAACTTTTGCCACAGTGATAGCTTTTTGTTCTTAGTGGGGAAAGGCTGTGCATAGCAGGTGTTGTGGTCGGTTACTACTAGGATGTTACTGGTCCCTTTCCAATCAGGTTCAAGGAAAAGGAAGTCCATATAGACCAATTCCATTGGCCCACTACTGGTAATGTTTACAAGATGAGCTGCTCATTTGGGTAAAGTCTTACAGGTGATGCACCAATTACAGCTTTTGCAATGTCTTTTCACCTCCATGGCCAGTAGAAGCAGTCCTGTACAAGGCCCAAAGTCTGATAAATCCCCAAATATCCCATGTCTTCATGAAGTGACTGCAACACCATTTTTCAATACTTTTTGGGAAGCACTAGTTGCTCTTTGGGGAAATGGGTTTGCATTTTGGTGATAAAATACAACAGTCCATGCTTTAATGAAAACGTGTCCCACTCCCTCAGGAGAGGCAGTACATCAGGGAGATTCTATTTCACTTGAGAGGATGGCGAGCCCTTTTCTTTGGCTAAGATGATGTCTCTCAAACAAGGGTCTGTTTGTTGTGCTCATCTTAAATCTGCAGGACATAAGAGAAGGAAGGAGGTATTATGCAGTGTGGTGAAACATGCATACACTTCTGGTATGACATTCGGATGCACTCCAAGTGGGTCTTCAGCTCAGTCTGGGTTGGTGATAGTGGGTCAGTCATCAAGCACCATCATCTGACAAACTGCTTTCACTCCATCGTCCGATACATAGGTCCAGGGCCCCTCCATGGGAGGAGTATGTTGTGGGCATCTGGACAGTGCATCTGCATCTATATACTGTTTTATCAAGGATGATATTACAAACGGAAGTTGTAAACAGACAGGGCAGAGATCCATCTGTGCCCAGTGACATCCATCTTGGCAGTTGTCAGCACACATGCCAGTGGGTTATTGTCAGTCAGTACAATGAATCTGGCTCCATACAGATACTCATGGAATTGATCAGTCACTGCCCATTTCAATGCATGGAACTCTAACTTATGGACTGGATAGTTATTTTTGGAAGGAGTCAAACTACGACTGGCATCGATGACTGGTCTCATACTCCTTTCATGTTCTTGGTAGAGTATGGCACCCAATCTTCCCATGCTGGCATCAATGTGAAGGGTACATGGCTTGGTATAGTCAGCAAAGGCTAAAATAGGAGCTTTGGTTAGGAGTCAAATAATTTCTTGAAAAGCGTTCTCACATTCGGCAGCACATCAGTCCTCAAAAGGTTCATTGGTCCAGAAATAGTCCCTGAGGGATGTCTTTTTGGCTCCAAGATGTTTGCTCCTCAGGATTTAAGGATATTCCTGAGTCTGTGCAATGGCCTCACCACTGAGGAGAAGTTTTTCACAAATCTCCTGTAATACCCACAAAAATCTAAGAAAGATTGAAGCGTTTTCAAGTTTGTAAGCCTCGGCCATGTAGTAAGAGCTTTCACTTTTTCTGGATCAGTGCTGATACCTTGATCAGAATCAATATGTCCCACATACTTCACAGACATCCGGCAGAACTCTCATTTGTCCAGGGAGAGTTTTAGACCATGTTTCTTCAGCCAGTCTAGTACATTTAGTGGTCAAGCTTCATGCTCTTCCAGTGTTCTCCCAAACACTATCAGGTCATCCAGGTAGACTAAGACTTCTAGGAGATTCATATCACCCACAGCCTTCTGCATCAGGTGCTGGAAAGTTGTGGGGGTGCCAGATAGTCCTTGTGGCATACACTTGAATTGGAAAACATTCAAGTGGACAGATAAAGGCAGTCTTTTTCAGCCATCAGTATTTAGTAGTAACCACTGCGCAAGTCAAGAACAGAGAACCTTCTACTACCTGTAAGGCTTTCTAAGGCATCTTACACTCTAGGCATGATGTATTGATTGGTCACTGTATGTTGGTTAAGGGTGAAATAGTCAATAAACATTCTTATGGTGCCATTCTTTTTCCAGGTGAAGCATAGGGGCTGTGAGACTTGGTTATGATCCTTGCCTTCAACAGCTCTCTCATATGTCACCTAACATCTTCAGTGTCAGTGGGCGCCAATCTTCTCAACCTTTCTCTGAATGAGCGGTCATCATGTAGGCATATATGATGATCCTCCCCTTTGGCACATCCCACATCCCATTCATGGCAGGAGAAGACATCTGAATATTTGGTCAAATCCTTTTGTAATTGGTTCTTCCAATTAAAAGGAATGGAAGATGAACCAAAAATGAAAACCCCTTCATCCAGTCGATAGTCTTCTGACAGAATGTGGCCACTACCACATCAGTAGTGTACAGGTTGGCTTGTACAACTATTAGAGTGCACTGTCACATCATTGTGAGTCTTGCTCTTTAATTTCATGTCAATTCTTTTTACCATCACTTCAGTTCCAGGTAACACTCCTCACTGATCCATCAGACCACTGGCCAAACCTCTTCCTCATGACTGTACAATGATGATCTGGTCTGACAGAGATTCATTGCAATCCACAGCTCCTTCCACTAGGCACTCAGCTCCAGGAGGTGCAATCAAAGGCTCTTTCCCTTCTTTCTTGATGGTTCTGATAATCCTCTCAGAGTGGTTGTAGACCTTGGCCTCCCTCTCCAGGTGTGCAGTACTCACAGTGGCATGAATCGGTAAAGTCTGGTAGTTTCTTTCCCCGCCTTCTGCAGGCACAAGTGAGCCAGGCATCCAAACATACTGACATTTGTTCCAATCAACACAGGTGTCTTGTCCAATATCCGGGCATCAGGACAAATGACAGCTAAGGTGGTGTCAATTTATAACTTTATGTGAAATGATGTTTCACAGGGGGATTTCAACACTTTTTTTTTGTTTTAGGCGAATGTGGTGGGGATAACAGATGTACATGTTCATTTTTTATCATACGTTATTATTAATCATATTTTATACAGGTTTGTTATATCTGTTGACAAATAACTTGTACTGCTATCAATATGATAGACTGGGCTGCAAAAGTATTTTTTTTTCATTTTGTTGATGTCTTTTTGCAGTCACAGCCCAGTTCACTGCTGGCACACTATGGTTAAGTGGAGTAAGGGGCCCAGGATTTCTCTCTGGCTAACCCTTTGAGGACATTATCACCTTTCCGTAAGTAGAAGGATTTTTTTCCTGTCTACCTTGGAAGTTGCCTTTTTGGCGGTGGGGTGGGGGGAGGGTGGCTTGGACATTGTTACTGTTCAAGATATTCAATATGTTGTTTCTTGTTGAATGTTGGTTATGTGGTTCTTGGAATTCAAGTGGTTTTGGGGTTTAAAATTTTTTTGGAGGGGTTTGTGTAGACAGCATAACACTGGGGGTTGCTATAATGCAGTTTGGAAGTTTTTATATCTGGGGATTATAAGCATTTACACAGGCCAAAGTAGGACTTTAGTGGTATTCACTTGTGCGATTTACAAATTTTTTTTGCTGTTTTCCTTCTGTGTGCAATGGCTTAGCTGCCCTGATCTATTATTTGAATTTTGGGATGGCTCATTGCCTTCTCTTATCAGGGAACTCTGGGTGTACTGGTACAGGTTTCATTTCTGGCGGGCCTGTTCAAGACATATGGCTCCAAGCTTTCTAGTGTTTATATTTTCACTATTTGGGTGCACTGTTTTTCATGCACCCAGGGCAATGGTGGCCACAGTTGCACCCTCTCTTATTTTATTCCCTTTTCAACTTGGTCTTTTTTCTATCTTGGTCTTATATTGGGTGGGCTTAGGCCTTATATTTGAGCTTTGTATAATTCAACAGGGGAAATTGGCTTTTTTTATACTCACCAACCTTTTCTATTTTATTTTTAGAGGGGCTGCTGATCATTATATTGTTTGTTTGAAATCATTAGATGGGTAGGACATCATTGTTATAGTCTCTTAACATTAATGGTATTCATAGCCCTATAAAGTGCTTGAGGTTATTGAAATTACATAGGAAGGAGAAATCGGAAGTAATGTTTCTCCAGGAGACTCATTTATCCCTGGAGGAGCATGGTAAATTTAAAAATATGAGATTTTCAGACAGTAGCCACCTCAGCCCATGGTTTAGGTTGGTGACAGGGAGCAGCTATTTGAATCCCAGGGAGGTCCCCTTCGAACTCCATGACCAGTTCATAGATTTGGGTGGGTGCTATGTTATAGCAGTTGGTAAGCTTTATTAGGGGCCGGTTATGCTGGCATCAGTATATCTCCCTCCAGGTGATTTAAATGTTACCCTTAACCCAGCCTTGGTTGTTTCCAGGTCTCTGGCCCATAGGATCATTCCCTTCCAGAAGTGTTTGAAGCAATCTATTTCTTCTTTGAGCTTCATTGACACTTAGCGCCACTGCTTCCCTACAACTAGGGGATACATGTATAGGGCAGTTCAAACAGGTGTTATGTCTTGTCTGGATTATATTTTTACAACAGTTGAACATCTGGAGACCTTGCAGGACATGTGGCATTGGGTGATATTCGTGTCAGATCATGTTCCAGTGTATGTCAAATTTAAGCTGGGTAATGCCCATAAGGTTACTCTTTGGCACTTGAACCTTGCCCTTTTGCGAGATCCTGAGTTTAAGCAGTGAGTCCAAGAGGTCACAACTAGAATTCTTTCTGATAACTCTAAAACTGAGGTCTCCCCTACTCTCTTATGGGACACCTTGAAAACAGTACTCAGGGGGTCAAAATCATAGCTTATTCAGATAATAAGAAAATACAACAGGACACTCGCTTTAGGGAGCTTCAGGAAGAACTTCGAACATTGCAATTATTTTGGACCAAGGGGATGGGGTGGTGAAACCCCAGATATGGTCACCGAAACAGCAGTTACAATAGCAGTTGGATTAACACGTAGAACAGCAGCTATTTTATTTAAAACATATGTATTATGAGGGGGGGGTCCATGGGGGGCCAGGAATTTTGCCAGTAGGTTATGAGTTTATAAATCCAAAGCTTGTATAACAAACCTTTATCATCCTACTTGGGAGATAAGGTCTGCCCTGGCCCAATATTTTAAAATGCTTTATATGACTGAAGGCCAACCTACTCAATTGCAATTGGAGTTCTATTTACATAGTGTCCCCCTACCCTAATTGACTTTGGAGCAGGCTGACTCCCCTTTGATTCCGATTTCCCAAGCAGAACTGGACAGAGTATTTAGGGTGGCAAAAACACTTAAAGCTCTTTGCCTAGATGGATATTCTTTTGAGTTTTATAAAGAATTCAGGTAACTGCTTTTACTCACATTATTATCTGCTTATCATGTGGTCCGGAAAGTCAATTCTCCTCCCTCTTCATAGTGATATGGGACAATAGCAGCCATTTTAAAACCCCAGTAAGATCCAAGGTACCAGACTTCATATTGCCTTATTTTCATGTTACACTTTGATTATAAAGTGTACATGTCAGTTTTGGCAAATAGGTTGGAGAATCTGGTTCCTTAGCTTATCGGATCAGATTGGATTTGTTAAGGAGCGTCAGGTTCAGGATGCTGTCCGGAGAGCATATTTGTTGGTGGATTATGCTACTACTTGAAAATTTCCATTGGTTCTTTTAGGACTGGATGTGGAAAAGGCCTTTGACAGGGTCGCTTGGCCTTTTTTATGGGTGAACCTGTCTTATTTAGGCTTTCCTTAAAAACTGATAAAAAAACTTCAAAATTTATACGATGCACACAGGGCCTGTCTTAAGTTGGATGTCTCTTTTTCAGAACCATTTTTCTAATCTCGAGGAACCAGAGAGGGCTGTACCCTTTCTGACTGACTGTTTGCTCTATATCTTGAAACTTTAGATGAGGCCATTAGTAGGCACCCAGGTATACAGGGCATTTCTATGGGAGGCAAATTGTATACAATTTCTCTGTTTGCCGATGACATTCTATTGGTTTTGACCTCACTGGAAACATCTATCCCTGCAGTCTGTGAGCAATTACGCCTGTTCGGGACTTTATCAGGTTATAAGATAAATGAGCAAAAGACACAGGTGCTTATAACAGCTAAAAGGCCAATTCCCCTTTCATTGACATCAGTTAGCAATGCATTACTTGGGCGTAAAGCTGACCAAGACATCGGTCCATGTGGGACTTCTTATTTATGAACCACTAACTCAGCAGATTACAGACAATCTGAACAGATGGTTCCAGATCCCACTGAGTTTTCTTAGTAGGGTGGAAGTGGTTCATCAGAATATACTTCCCTGAATTTTATTTTTTCTACAAACCCTACCTGTGCCTCTGGAAAAAAATATTTTTTCAAGCTTGGAATAGGTTAATTTCCTGCTTTATATGGAAGGGGAGGAGTCTGAGGGTAAGATATTCTCTGTTACAACTTCCCAGGGAAATGGGGGGCCCAGAATTTACTTAATTTTTGGCAATATGAGGTGGCATCAGAACTCCGAATCTTATTTGGCTGGTTGAATCCATTTTATGTAGCCTACCAGAAGCAGTTTGAAATTAATCGGAGTCAGTACTTTGTTCTTACTGTTTATTTGGTCATCCTCCACACTGTCTTCCTCTTCTTAAATTCCGTCTTTATACTAGGGAACCGTTTTGGTGTTAGTCCTCTGTTTTAAATACATATCTTACCCATTCTGAAGCATTATATGTTATGGCCTTCACGGCAGACACCTCTTTCCCCCCAAACAGAACAAGTAAGATTTTTGCTAGTTGGTCTCAAAGGGGATTATAATATGTTTTCCAAGTCATAGGCCTTACAGGTATACTCCCGTTTATCACTCTACAGGCCAATTATCAGCTTACACAAGTAAGTTTTTTTGGAGAATCTCCAGCTTAAATCTTATTTAAGGTGCTATGAGGAGGATCTCTCCACCATAGTGGAGAAACCCTCATTGTTAGTTTCTTTAATTAAGGCCTGCATTAATGGTATGTCTACTGAGCATTTAATTAGCAATTTATATAAAGATCTTGACTGAACCTATTAGGGCTAGATGGTCTAAAGAACTTCAAGTTGATATCCTGGGCCAAAGCTGGGTGGCGTCAGCTCTTCTAGCTTTCAAAGTCTCTTGCTCTCCGTATTGGGAGGAATACTCATAGAAGTTGAGAATACGTTCTTTTTGTTCTCCTGCCATAGTCGCAAAATTTTCTGATTCTTCCCTTGGAAAATGCTGGAGGGACTGCTAGTGTCAGAATGCAGACTAGTTTAATATTTTATGGGGATGTGAACTCATGGCCCCATGTTGAAAGGTGGTCCTACAGGAGCTAACTAAAATATGCATGCACAGAATTATTCATTCTAGCTTACATTCTCATGGCCACTCTCCCGACTAGAGTTAGAATGGATACAAATATATATTGGCAGGTCACCTTACTCATTCTTGCAGCTAGAAAAGTTATAACTCGCTTGTGATACAAGAAGACAATATCAACTATAGAGGCTTGGAGGGGTCTAGTTTGAGATGTTTATGCTTTGGAACATATGTTGGCCAGACTCTGACATTGGGAGCAGGTATTTGATCTCACATGGCATAAGAGGGTAATGTATCAATTAGAACATGATCCTGACTTTCTCCCATAGACAGGGGAAGAGTCAGAACCTATGGGGGGGTGGAATTGCTTGGGGCTCATATGAGATAGCGGGTAGATTTTGTAGTGTATTATGCATATTTTCAGCAGTCCCTCTTTTCTCCTTTCTTTTCTTTTCTGGGTTTTGGTTGGTGAGTACAAGATTTGACTTGATTCTTTTTGATTGGAAACCAAGGCGGAATTTTGTTCTGGGCTGGCAGCACTCCATTTTATTAGTGGATACCTTCTTTATTGAAGTAAATGTGACATGACTACTTTTTAGGAGATTCTTAAGAACTGTCTACACCACTAGAAGCCTAAAGGTAGTTTGACATTTAAATGGGTGAATCTGAGATGTTTTCTGTAGATAGTCCTGGATGAGTGATTTTTCTGTATGTTCACTTGATGTCAATTTCCCCTCCTTTGTATTTGAGTTCTATTTGTCTATATATTTTACTGCTGTTCTAATTGCTGTATAGATTGGTTTGTAACCTATTTGTTTGATCCGTTTTGTAAAACAATAACAATTAAAGTTAAAAAAATAGAGCTACAGTGTAGATCCTTTGGTGGACTTCAGCAAAGGTCTCTGGAAATTCAATATGCACAGCAATATAGCCATCATATGGGTAGCTGGCACTGCTCAAGCCTCTAACAGAAAGCCCCTGCAAAGGTTGCAAAGGCAAATGTTTCAGGTACAGTAGGTTTGGTAAAAGGATCGGTAGATGATGGTGACCTTCGACCCGCTCTCCAGTATGACTTCACATGGGTACCCCTCTATGGAGATCTTTATGGTAGGTGTAGGATCCATTAGTCCTGATGGCAACTTGTTCCTGACAGATGCAGTAGGATTTGTCCATCTTACAGAGATGTTTACTATTGGAGTCCTAGGTCTCTCCCTCACCGGGCTCTGTTGTCATTTCCCTGTTGCTGTTGCTGTCTTTCCCATTTCTGGTCCTCCAACTGTTGGTTCTCAGGCCTGCTGCACCCTCATGCAAAATGTCCATCTTCTCCACAATGAAAACAGAACAATCCATCTCTGGGTGAGGCTGAGGATCGAGGGCTGACCCTTGGAGCAGATGAAGGATTCAGTGGGTGTCCATGACCATGTGGCAAAGAGCTGGCTCGTGGTTGAGGTGTCTGTGTCATTTGCAAGATTTTACACATTCAGTGACTTCTTTCAACTGTGTTTTCATGTCTGGGGCATCACTTTGTTCTTGACTACTGTCAACTTAAGGCTGCAGGGGGCATGGCTTTCCCAGTAGGTACTGTCAGTGAATTGGCAATGGCTTCCTATGACTCTTCCTCCCTCACCTCTTCAAAGAGCTGTCTGAACTTCAGGGGATCTGCTCTGCATTCTGTCAGTCTCAGAGTTATTAGAGTCCAATGGGAATAAACAGCACCTCATTAAATCTGGTCAAGTCTCATTTGGGCAATTTGTGCAGGGGTAACTCCTCCAGCCTCAACTATTTTATTGATCATTGTCTCCACTAGGGTCATGTAGTGGGACAACTACCCTCCCCTCTTTCTGGGTGGTGGCTCCCAGCTGAGAGATGAGGTCTTCCTTATGTTCAGCTGCTCCAAATGTACTCCTCAGCATGTCAAGATGGTCACTAGCAGTGCAGTCTGGATGTCTGGTGCACAGTGATCAGATGACATCCAGTGCCATACCTCTCAAACTTTCAACTATACGTTTGCATTTTTCATCATCTGAACATTTCCACACTTTCTCCTTCTGGGTGGCTTGACTCATCTAGCTTTGGTAGTCATCCTCCCTGGAAGGATTGGGAGTGGCACCAAAGAAAGTACGCAGTCTCCTGTACTGTTCATAAGGAGGGACCAAGTAAGGGGACCAGTCATGTCCTCCAACCTGGGGTTCACCAGTGGGTTCTGTCTGTGTTGGGTCACTTTCTTGGAAAATTGTTCTAACATCTTGAACAGTCTTTCCCTCAGCAGTCAAAAGGAACTGCAATTTCTGTTCAAAGTCATTTGGTTATTTAGGGCACTCGGAAGGAGGATCCAGGCTTGAATGGGTTGTGATGACCCAGGAGATGGGGTCTCCATCAGCGGAGAGCTGATTGGGCACAATGGAAGGATCAACATCCTCTCAGCACTCCATCAGAATACATAATGCCTGGCGAGCAGAACTGTGAATCCTACCATGAACAGTAACTTTTCCAAACATTTTAAGCTGCATATGACACTTTCAAGATGGTCCCCTGGGGTTACTTCAGGGATCCCTTGCACCAAAATAGCTTTTTTTGGATCAATGTCCTCACCCTTGTACCAGTCTAGCAATGAATCATGATCCATCATGACACTGAAAATTTTTTGGGGGGGTTCCCACCAAAAAGAAGGGTGCTGCAGAAATGTCCCCAAATCCCAGTGATAGCCTCCAATTTTGTAACCACCCTTACCCTTTTATCTGCACAACTACTCACAGGTGGTGCTGCCTAAGAGATGTACTGTAGGTTGGCACCTGGGTTCGTGGTTAGAATTGGCTTTGTAAATGGTGCGGTGCCTCCACCTATGGGGATCCTTATAGCAGCATAGTGCCAGGGTGCTTCCCCACAGGAAATGAATACAGCCTCCTCCCTCATTGACAGGTAGATTAGTAACACAATCCCCTCCCAACTTATCACTCTAAACATGCAAATATTACACTACACAGAAATGGCAAATACTTTAGCAATTGCAGAAAAATAACCAAAGGGGTTTATTTTGGGGCCTGGAAAATAAGGTAGGGAACAAGAGAAGCAAAAGGAGTAAAAACATTCAAAAACAGTAACCAATAGATAGCAATATATACACAGTAACAAATTACAAAACTGTATTCCCTCTGTCCCAGTCCCTTCCCCCTACTGGTGCACCAGTTAACCCCACAGTCCCTGTGACAGCTCCCAGATATCTTAGTGTACACCCAACAAGGAGTTGCAGGCCTGTGACAAGTGGACACTAGGTGCAACACCATTGCAGTGGGTGGATGCTGCAGTTGCAAAATACAAATTACACCAGGGGATTTAAATAAACAGATGATCCTGCCTGTAACTGTTTGTGTGGGCTTAGCTAAGGTCATGCAGAAAACCCATGGTAAACTAAGTAGCTAGCTAGCTGGACAGTTAGAACAGCAACTGTTGGGTAAAACCCAGTGCTCACAACCTTTAGATGACAGGTGGCGTAGGCATCAGGGGGGACATCTTCCCTTGCTGGCAGTTGGGTGGAACAGTTAAGCTGGTGAGGATGTTGATGGTGATCCTCTTCACTCCACAGAGGGACTTGTCTTCACCCACCTCAGAAGGTAGGCTGGCAGTTGTCTTCACCCCAAAGGGGAACTTGTCTTCACCCACCTCAGAAGGTAGGCCAGCGGTTAGGCAGGCAGGCAGGTAGGCAGGACCTCAGAGCTCTGGTCCCCTGTCAAAACTCACAGTCTTTTGTGTCAGGATCTAAAAGGCAGTAGAGCTTTCACTTCAGAGAAACACAAACAAAAAATTTTGGAAGAGAGAAATACTGGTGTTTGTGGATCTTAATCTGCCTGATGTGAACTGGGAGATTCCAACAGCAACTTCAGAAAGAAGTAGGGAGCTGTTGGAGTTCATGCAGGAGGCCCTGCTTCAACAGCTGGTCAGGGAACCAACTAGGGGAGAGGCCATACTGACCTGGTAATGACAAACAGGGACAGTGCTGACAATGTGGAGGTTGGGGAAAGTCAGGGGGATAGTGACCACAGAATGGTCAGGTTTAGACTTTGGACAGGGACGAAAAAGAACAGGACCACCACCACCAGGGTATTGGACTTTCTGAAAGTGGATTTTAGGAAAATGAAAGATATTTTCAAGGAGAAACTAGAAGGGAAAGAGAACCTGGAGGATGTTGAGGAGATATGGGGGGCAATGAAGAGGGGAATTCTGCTGGCAACAGAATAATGTATCAGGAAGGTGAGCAAGCACAAATGAGTGAGGAATCCACTTTTGTTTACAAAAGAGGTGGGAAGAGCAGTCAGGAAAAAAAAGAAAGTGTTCAGAGCCTACAAATCTACACAGAGAATGGTGGAGAAGGAAGCTTACAGAGAGAAGTTAAAGGACGCAAGGAAAATAGTCAGGAGAGCAAAGGTGGATACAGAGGAGTAAATAGTGAGGGAAGCAAAAAGTGAAGACAAGAATTTTTTCTGTGCTATAAGTGAGAGAAGGAAAAGCAGGCAGGGGATTGTGACACTCAGAGGGGAAGGGAGAACTCTAATTGAGGGGAATGAGGAAAAGGCTAATCTGCTTGACGATTACTTTACCTCAGTCTTCACGGTTGAGGAAGAAGGGAAGTGGCCAGAAATTACAAGCAGGGGAAGAGTGGGCAGGGAGATGGACACTAGCCCATTTTTGGAGGGTAGGGTAGGGTATCAGAGGAATTAGGAAAATTGTGGACAGACAAGGCAGTGGGCTCCAATGCAATCCACTCCAGGGTGCTCAAGGAGTTGAGAAAAGAACTTGCAGTTAGCGGACTTCGATTGTCGACCAGGCATTGGAATCCTCCAGGTGTTTAATCTTGGGGGACATCAATGCCTGGATCAATGATGAATCCTCACATTTTGGTTATGACTTCCTCCAGTTGATGTCATCACTGGGCTTGTCACAAGCTGTTGCTTCTGCTAGCCAGCAGCATGGCCACACACTTGAGCTGGTGCTCCAGCTGGGTCTTGAGATCGACAACCTCGAGATTGATTGGGTCTCTTGGTCTGATCATTGTACCATGAAATTCACATTTGGGGCCCCACCCTGAAAGTCTCTCCCCTGTGGAGGTGGTCAGCTTCCACCCCTTAAGGGGCTTGCACCCAGAGGGACTGTTGGTGTTAACTGACCTATTTAGGGATGATGCAGCATGTGTGATTGGTGCCAGAGAGGTGGTGGCAAACTATAACAGGGTGTTCTCTGAAGCTCTGGATGCCTTCGCACCAGTTTGTATATGACCCAGATCCTCTCACTTGAGATTTCCCTGGTTTGATGGGGATCTCAAGGCAATGAATGTCAGGGGTCAGAGGTTGGAGCATTGTTGGTGGCAAAGCCAGCTGGACACTGACAGACTGGCCCTGCGCACTCACTATGCTGAGTACGAAGGGCAATTTCCAATAAGAAGGTAGGCATCCTGTCCAGGGAAATTGCTACGGGGAAAAACAGACAATCTCATCTTTTTTTTTTTTTTGACTGTGGACAGGCTTCTTCATCATGCCTGTCTGCAGCCAAAGAAAGATTTTTCGTCCACTTTATGTGAAGTGTTTGTTCTTTTTTCCTCCAACTGGGTGTCAGATATCCAGTCAGGGATCCCGCTAGTGAGGCAACTGCCTCGGAGTGTCTGGACCAAAAGGTTCAGAGGCACTCCATCTGTCTGGGAGGAGTTTAGGCCAGTGGGAGTGTCAGAAGTGATAAAGGTGATCTTAGAGCTGAGGCACACATCTTGTGAACTGGACCCGTCCCTGACACATTTCTTAATGGGATGTGTCAAGGCTGTTGGCCCGGTGATCACCAGGATTGCCAGGTGCTCAATGGTTGAGGGTGTTCTCCCAGTGGCTCTGAAAGAAGTGCTGGTGAGGCCCCTCCTCAGAAAACCTTCCCTTGGTTGCCACTAGGAGCACTGGACAAGATGGAAGCTTAGACAATAGCTCCTCAGCCTAGAGGGAGTGATCCTTAAGAATCCATCATTTATCCACAGCAGAGCCACACTAAACCCTGCAGAGGGGGAATATCATTATATCAGCTACCTGCATCCATCCTTATATGCACTACAGTCTCTAAAATTGAATCGCTACAGCTGACAGAAAATAGCCACAGCCTGAGGGCTACAACTAAAATAGCACATCAGCATCACCAGAATCCTACCTGGGAGCACTTGTCCATTGAAGGCATGTTTGGGCACCTCATTGAACAAATGTCCCAGGCAATGCTGGCTACCTACAAGAACACCAATGTGCTACAAACCCTGGATGCTCGCATATTTCAAATAGAGAGATGGGTAAATGCAGCTGAGCTCAAGGTACAAGATGTGGCAGAGCTGCTTCAGGTCCAACAGCACACTGTCCAACAAATGCGATGCAAGATAGATGACCTCGAGAATCAAGGCCGTCGTAACAACCTCAGATTTCTTGGATTTCCTGAGAAAGTAGAAGCAAAAGACATGGAAGACTTTTTGCAACAGGCCCTTATTGAAATATTTAACTTGGACCCCTCACAGCTTCTGCAGGTGGAGAGGACCCACCACACGCTTGCTCCAGTCCCTAAGCTGCAGGACCAACCCAGGCCCATCATAGCTCGCTTTATTGATTATTAGCAGAAAGAACTGGTGGTCACAAAGGCACAGGAATTGAAGCAGGTGCTCTGGAGAAGTCACCACATCAGTATCTTTAAAAACTATTCTAAAGAGCTATCAGACAGAAGGCATATCTATACAGAATCAAGGCACACAATGCACAAAACTGGCCTGCCCTTCACCCTCTGGTATCCAGCAACCATGAAAGTTGAGCACAATGGGACCCAGCTTACCTTCGACTCCCCAGAGTACTGTACTTACAGTACTTCCTGAGAAAGAACTGGCCGAAAGCCGACAACCCTTCAATCCACCAATCTCCTAATCTGATGGGACAGGCCTCAGACCTAGACAGACACTCACCCATCCATAGAGATGGGCCAGAAGAATGGCTCGAGATCCCCGACCAGTGGAGGCAGCTGCCACAGATAGGTAACAGGAAGCAGCACTCCTCTTCCTCAAAGTGGCATACAAAAAGGGATCATCCTTTAGGGCGAGCCCAGCCAGAGAGAGAAGCCAGGTCTCAGATGGATACTGTGCCTCCTGACACTCTACTGGCCTTCCCTATGACCAACAGGTACAAGGCTCTGAGATCACCCTCTCCTGGGCAACAGCTGAAGACCCCAAGGGATCATGCAGCTGGCCTACCAATGGCACAACTGCAGCCAGTCTACCTGCATACCCCAAAGAACTCAGAGACAGCATGTGATGAGAGACCGATATTCCCAGGGAGAGTACACCCATCATTGCCAGAGAGGCTGAGTTCTGTGAGAAACAGCCCACCCTTACCTTCAGAGTTGGCAGCTCAGGAGAAGAAGACCACCCCTACCTAGCCATCAGAGGCTCCTCCAAGCTGAGATAAGTAGAGATTTTCAGTGCCTTTTTTTTTTTTTTTGCTTTTCCCTGACTGTGCCTGGTGGCAGGAGATTGAACTGAGGGGGTCTAGAAGGGCGGGAGGCTGGAGTGTACTCAGACTGGGACTTACCAAAACTTCTAATCAGGCCTCGCTGGATCTCCTGTGTGTCAGGTGGCCATCTGCTGCTACCCCCCTGCTCACTACAGGATACAAACTCAGGCCACTGGTAGCAAGGCTACCTCAACCCCCACTCCTATTCCGGGAGGGATTTCTGAGGGAGAAGTCTGACCCTTTTGGCTCTGTGGGCTCAGAGACAGGGGAGAGGGTTGCTCTATGATTTTTGTAGGTTAAGCAACCACTATCACCCATGATCCTCACGCCATCAATGCCAATTCTTCAGTCTGAAGGGGGACATGAGGGCACAAGGGGGATGAAATGGCTTTCATCCAGTAATGATAATTTCTCTTTATGTTGTTTATTTTTTTTTCTCTGCCATGTGTCACTGGGGCATGGAAATCAGATGGGGGGGCTGAACGTATAGCCACACTTCTGAAAGGTGCACGATCGAGATGTCTGCTGGGGACTAGTAAGGGACCCAAGTTCAGCAACTACTGGGGAATCCCAGGGGAACCTTTGTGGCCCACTCCCTTTTAAGGTAAACAAAGTAACCCTTGATTTCCCTAACTCGCTGGATACAAAGCCCTATCAATCAGCCCCAGCAAGAGGTCCCCCCCCCGGGAGGCTTTATGCTGCGAGACATGCTCCCCATTCCTCCACATGGGGGAGCCTATGAGACCACCCCTTCACAGAAGTACAGACCCTCCCATCACCCCTGAGCACTTCAAGGATTCAAAGGAGGGTTGCCTCCACATTACCCCCCAGCCCTATGCATAGACTGCTGGAAGGGTTGCTGTTTTCCCTCCAAGGCTTTCAGGTACAAGGAGCTCATACCTTGTACTCCAACACATGGTGGTGGAGGTAAACCAGACCAGCAGGTCTCCCCCCCCAGTGCTGCTGCAGCAAGGTGGGGGGAGTGCAACACTTCATTGCACCCAGGGACTAGAAGAGTTCTCCATGCAGCATGCTGCAGCCAGAGGAGTTCCTCTAGAACTTCTAACAGCTTGTAAACTGTTAATGAGTGTATATAGTTATGTTACATGCTTGTGTATAGTAAATAGTTTTTGGACACACACAAGGCTACTAGAATAGAAGGTCAGTAACTGCACTAGTTGTCTCTGGGTTGTGCCACCCTCTAGAACCACCTCATACCAAGCACTCGCCCAACTTGAGGTACTCCAGTGGATGGTCATCACCCTGCTCTCAGCCTTAAATTTCTTGATAATTACCAACTATAGCATGTACCTGCTTCATATGTTAAAAGGATGATAAAACATGTTTCACATTGAACGTGAGGGGACTGAATTCCCTAACAAACGAAAGCAGGTGCTTTTGCACCTCAAGAGGCTGAAGGCAGGTGTGACTTTCCTGCAGGAGACCAAATTAATGGGGGCAGTGTCAGAACAAAGGCTTATAATATCACTTTTTATAATAATGCACTTAGATTCACATCAGGCCTTACCCAAAAAGTATATCATAAATTACCAAAAATAATACAAATTCACATATGATATTATCCTGTGCTCTCCAGATGCAAATATAACAGCAAATAACACTGTTTTCCACACTTATAATTAGGAAAAATATATGATTTATTAACACCTATACAATAGTTCTAAATATTCCTCATTAGCATAAATATCAAGTGTAATACTATAAACATCAACAAAATTGTTTCAAAAAGTCAAGAAACTAATAAAACAAATTTTAACAAATAAACATTGCAAATCAATAAGCAATATGCAGCATAATAAATGGCAATAGATATTTATACTAGATTTATAGCATACTTAGTATTTAACATAACCTTCATGCATTAGAACTTGCAACAACTCATTACATTAGTGTTTTCTATTCTACTTTCATAAAACTCAGTTTTAGCTTTTTCAGATCATGCAAAATATTTCTTAGTTTAAAGTTTTTAAGCTATATACTCAAGTTCTATAGTTAAAAGTAAATGTTCCTGTTACTTTCCCAGATAAACCAATTTAAATTACTAAGACCCCTGCACCTAATGACATGTCTCTAAACGGCATCCATTTTAACAATCCCCTCACTATGACTAACTTTTTTAACATACAATTTGCTGACCTAACTCACTACACCTCCACTTTCTTTACCTCATCAAATCCTGTCACACCGGCAAACACCAACCACACCACACCCACTTTCCACTTTGTCTGTCTTAAAAAGTGAGGTTCTTAGACTGCTACAAAACATCTCAGAGTATGCTGCCATTGCATCTGATAACTTGGAACCCAAGCTTCTGAAACTAGCTGACCCTCACATAGCTGTTCCCCTAGCCAAGATTTTCACTCTCTCGCTGTGTCAAAGCTCTGTTCCGGATATCTGAAACACAGACAGAATTACCCCTGTATTTAAAAAAGGTGATCCTCTTGACCCATCATACTACAGACCCATCGCCATCCTATCAGTTCTCAGTAAAATCCTTGAGAAACTAGTTGCCACCAAAACAACTGACTTTCTACTGAAACACAACCTCTTAACTGTTGCCCAACATGGTTTCCGCAAGGGACATAGTACCACTACTGCACTACTCAAACTCATGTCTGACACTCTAGTGGGCATAGACTCTGGCAGGGGCCATTTTCATTGACATGACTAAGGTGTTTGATCTAGTTGACTCATTCCATCCTCACTGCCACCTTAAACTCATAGGTTTCTCACCAAATGTTGTGAACTGGTTTGATAGCTATCTGATGGATAGGTCTCAATATGTGAAATTTAAGTCCACCCTCTCTGACAAGATCACAATCAACATTGGTGTTCTGCAAGGGTCTATCCTAGGTCCTCTACTTTTCTTAATTTTCATCAATAACATCAGCACAAATTTCCACAATACTTTCTCCTTATTTTATGCGGATGACATTGTACTGTATACTAGTTCCAATAGTATTGAGGACATTAACCTTCAGCTCTCTAGTGGCTTTCAACTTATCCAAGAGTGGCTCAAAAATCAAAAACTTGTTTTAAATAAATCTATGACCCAAGCTATGTTATTTGGCTCCAGTCTCATTCCCGGATGCACTTTAACATCTTATCCTTTGATGGCACATCTGTAGGTGTGGTAAATTCCTTCAAATATCTGGGTGTCACTCTTGACCCATCTCTGACCTTTGATCTCCACATCCAAACTACCTGTAAGTAGGTTAACTCCAAACTTGGCATTGCCTACCGTACTAGTTATGCACTCACCCCCTCTGCTAGGCTTGCCATTGCCCATGGGATATTGCTTCACCCTCTCACCTATGGGGTTGTTACATATGTTTCTGCTTGCAATTCAAGTCTTCAAAAGTGGGATGCCACCTATAATAACATCTGCTGCTTTGCATCCTGCTACCCCCGGCTGAAACATCACTGTCTTCTCTACACAGATCTAGGATGGCTTCTGCCCCAAGAACTAAGGTCTCACTCACTCAGGTCCATTACTGATAAAATTATCAGATCCCAAATACCTAAACCCCTGGCCTGTCTCTTTCTATACCAGAAAACTAGCTATGGCCTTCGCTTTGCCGAAAATGTTCCAGTCCACATCCTGAGACACCACACCACAAAAGGTGGTAGTGCCTTTGCCTGTCATGTGCCCAATTTCTGGAACTCACTCCCTCTAACTCTAATCAAACTGCATCCCATATCTCTTTTAAGAGAGATCTACACCACTATCTCTTCTCCTTCTACAAATGCTTCTGTTTCAAACCACCCTAGCCCTTTACTCTCTAACTCCTCTCTTCCCTCTGTGGTCTCCTGGGTACCTGGGGTCCACTCCAACATGGAGCACTTCCTCTCACTTTCACTTCCTAAACTTCTAGCATTCATCTACCATTTCCTACTGCACCTTTCTGGAAAACTTCTTTGCTTTCTCTTCTTAACTGACACAGCTTCATTCTTCCATCATCTGCTGTACCCTACTGGGTAATCAGTATTTATTCTATACCTAATCTACACCTCCCACACACCTATAGCTTTTCTTCTCCCTACAATTACTCTTTAGTTCCCTCTTCACCTATTACTGCCTGGCTAATACTGCTCTCACAGCACTTTATTCCTTGCTGATTGAACATTGCTTAGTCACTTTATTTGACCTGAATGTATTGTCACTTGTAAATTTTAATGCTGCATTTTTCTTACTACCTCAATCTTAGTTATATTCTGCTGTTAATGCCTCATACATCTACATGTAACTTGGTTGAACATTGCTTAGTCACTTTATTTGACCCGATTGTAATTGTCACATGTTAAATTCTACTGCTGTATTGTTCTTACTAATTTCAGTTTTTGTCATTGTCTGCCGTTAATGCCTCAAACATCTGTATGTAACCTGTATTTTGTTAAATAATACTCTCTTGAAGTTTGCCTCTGTATTGTTCCTGGTCATGCCTGAAAATAGTCATTTTTTGGCTAGTGCACCTACCCGGCAAACAAAAACTAGATAAATAAATAAATAAAAACTGAAATTAATTAGTGAAAGTAATAAAATTATACTTATATTTCTGGTTGTAGAAGTGGTTCTTCTTCTCCTCTCAATTTAGAACTCTTGGTTGAGTCTGGCTCTTGATGAGAAGTTTCTTTGTTAATCTTTTTGACCCTGGAACATCTTGTCATGGACACACTCTGCAAGTTATACCTTTTTGCTAAAAGTCACTTTACCAAAAGTCAGTTCTTGGATTTGTACAACACAGCTTCAATCTGCACAGTCCATAGCAATACTGGATTCCAATAACTTCCTTGTGGAGAGCAAAGTTGTTTCTCTAACTGGAACTTGACTTTTTTATGTTGTACATCTGCTATTAACCTTAGACACTGGACTTTTCCTTACTTGCAATGCTGTATACAGCAGCTTATGTACATTTTAAAGTGAAGTCTCTGTTCTAGACATCAGCAGGCAACATTTCTTCAGCCAAAATGCTCAGCAAATAAAACACAGACCTTACTTCATACACAATGAGAATGGCCTTGCATCTGGTTTTTGCACCTGTACCTCATGGCAGCACTGCATAAGCTTTTTGCTATCCTTAGGCTAGCCCAGTATTCCAAATACAAGTATGGCCCAAGACATGTTTGCCTAGCTACAGTATAAAGCCATTAAAATTCTTAACTAGACTAGCAAAGATCATTCGCATTGTATGTTTGGCTCAGACTGAGGCATTTCTCAGACAAATTCATTAATATGGACTGCCCTGGTGATGTCATCACCAGATTTTGATTGGCCTGAGTCACTAAAAGGTAAGACTTCTTAGATGATAAATGATGACATACTGACATACCTTCTAAGACATCCACTTTTTCTTAGAACTGGTTTTATTCTCAAAATTATTTTCCTTAAATAACATTCTTATTTAATCTAATTTAAATATTAAACTTACATATTCAGATGTTTCTCCTTAAAGTGAGCATTTTGGAATAAATCTGATATTCCTGGCATTTATATTTTCTATGTTACACTATTAAGGGCTACAACTTCATAATTTTAATGACATTTCTTAAACAAAACTGATAGCCTTGTTCTAAACATTCTAAGCTACACAATAATATAAGATTTATAAGAAAATTACATTATTAAAGTCTTTAAAACACTACTTTTATTTAGACACAAGCTGTTTCTCTGTTCTGCTCAAAGACATAAATCTTAAACTGTCACAAAGATTATTTTAGATGTTTTTTCTCTATATAGCAACAAAATACCTATTTAAGAGTCTTATTGTCAGATTGCTTAATGCATGGGCTATTATGAGATACTAAATTTATCTAGTTTTCTAATAAAAAAATATATTAAAATAAGTTTAAACATAACTCCTGAATCCTTGGTCCTTCACACATAACACTTGGTAAGCTTACTTATTATACTAATGTATAATAACTGTTCACTTTTCATAGTGGCAGTGCATTGCATCTTTGAACTATGACTAAAACTTCTTATTCTAATGTAAAGTAATGGAACTCTCAAACTCACTTTTTTTAAGACTACTGCAAGCTGTACCAGATACTGGTTGGCAGAGAATGCATACATTTTAATACAAGTGTCTTCCCTACAATGTGATTACCATGGCAACCTCTCAGTTGGATTAGCTAACTAGCAGCTATTCAAAAGCATGTGACAGTCCTTGGTTCTGTGGAAGAACCACTCTCATGGGACTTCCCATTTAAAAGAAGACTTTACTGGAATACACTTTTTTTCTGAATGCTGAAACTGTCTCCATTTTAAATGGCATCATTCCTCGATTTTAATGTTTGAGCAGTGTCAGTGGCTCAGTAGGTAGCACACTCACCTCTGAGGCCAGGAGATCAGAGGGCTGTGGGTTCAGTTCCCACATCTGGCACTTGGGTTAATATCCCAATACTGACACTGTAGTACAGCATGTGAGGGGTGCTGCACTTCTGAGGTGTCGTCTTTCAGATGAGATGTTAAACCGAGGTCCCAGCTGCCTGTATTGGTGGTAGTTCAAGTGGATGGTAAAGATCCCATGGCACTTATCGAAAAAGAGTAGGGGAATTTCCCCAGTGTCCTTGCCAAAATTTCCCTCACTCACTAAAAATACCACCAAAAACTTAATCTGGTCCAATTTCAGTTGCTTACTATCTGTATCCCCCCCCAGTCGCCCCTTAAAAAGGGACTTCTAGGCCCAGTGGGCTTACCGGGTCAAAAAAATTCAGTAAATAAATAATCAACATTATACAATGGCAAGGGAATTTCCTGCCTTCTGATTGGTCACTGGGTACCTGGGACAGTGATGATATTACACAATAACATCACTGTATGAAGGCCAGGCACACACATGACCGCATATCAGACATAGAAATCACACGTCCTCTTCACACGTTACCACCGCTATGATGAGTCACGCTAAATGACTTCAATCCCCCCCAAACAAACTTACCACCCCACACATAGCAATTTTCTGAAAAACTCAGCCAGTCACAACCAATACTGGTTACAACAAAACAGAAAGCACACCAAGCATTCTCGTTTAATAAAGTGACACACCGAGCATCTTCTCAGCCATGCGCTCATGGATCCTCGGCTCTCCGCCTCTCTCAACTCACATCTTTGCCATCCTCCTGTTGTGTTCTCCTGGTACAAATGAGGAAAGCTAGATAGTGTACTGGGAAAACCTAAACGACAGCTTCATGTTTAAAAAAAACAGCTTGTCCTGCTTCTCCTGTACTCACCGCTAAAAGAAAATTAAGCAGTGACACCTCAGCTGCAACAGCACGATTACAAAATTCACACATCGAGCGTGTGTCTCACAATGGCCAACAGACTCCAAAACCACCCAAGTTAACCATGAAACAAACGTCAGCTGCATCTCATTTTCAGTGGTGGAAGAATGGGGGGTGCGGGTCATACTATCATAACCAAATTAAATTGTGAGCAGTGTCAGACTCGGCAGACCACACTGATTCAGCTGACAGCTCCATCTACTGGCAGAAACAAATACTGGACTTTTTTTTAAAACATAGTCCTCCACCCATAAAAAATTAAATAAAAATACATAAAAATGTTTTTCTTTTCTTTTTTTCTGCATAATTAACTACCGAGCCATTGTATAATAGCAATAAGGCACTCCAGGGTGTGTGTTATCGTGTAATAACATCACTCCTGGGGTGGTGGAAGCACTCGGCTTCGCCTCATGCTTCAATCCACCCCAGGAGTGACGTTATTACACGACAACACACACCCTGTCATGCCTTATTGCTTAATTAATCTTAACCAGAAATTAGAGTACACATTTCCCATAGTAATACCATATAAAATTACATAATAATAATTAAAAATCAGTTCTTGATAATAAAAATAAAATAATCTTTCCATCAAGGGTTTTGTTCCTACATTTCCCCCATTTGAATTAAAATACACCCCCAAAATGCATTTGTAATTCAAAACAATAATCCTACTATATATGGGTATATAGTTTTAAGCATTGCAGGGAAAATGAAACATAAAAGACAAAGCTGCGGCATCACGTGGTACCTTATGACATCATCAGCACATTACAACATCACATGACATCATGGGATATGACAACATAAATGTGACATCACTAGATGACATCATTGGACTTGTATTATTTGCATAGATATGTGCACAGTACTACATGATCTAACATGATTACAACTACGTACACATTCAAAATAATCTTTTACATGGTTTTGAACATTTTGCAACTACAGGAAATTATCTTTGTTCATTAACTTCAAAAGATCAGCATTACAATTAACATTTTAGTTTACCTCTTGTTCATTATTTCCATTCTTTTTAAACTCTTGTACCTTTTTAAATCTTTAGCATTACAATACAGATAAAGCTAGTAGTTACTAATTGTTACATTTCACAAGTTTTGTCCCTCCTATATGCTGAAGGCACTAACTGACACTTGCAACTTGTACCAGTGTTTACGAAGATATCATTCCTTGATTGGAAGTTACCTTTTTGGTATTACATAGATTTAAGTTTAAGCTCTATTTGTAGTTTACCTCTGTAGCAATCATAGTTACGTTGGGATTACGTAAATGAAATTACAAAAGTGTTTTACCACTGTGTTCCCTCATTATACTATTACTAAATCAAAATCAAACCTTTTACTATTTCTTTGCACATTTTTCATACCAAAATAACATCAATAAAAAAATGTATCTTATTTCTCAACATTTTATTCTTATCATTGTTATCCACTTTAGTTTTAAATAATCAACTACATATGCTTCTTTAAAATTCTTTTTTTTTAATCTCTCTCTTTTATGGTAATACCTTCTGTTAGTCTCCCCAGGTACTGGAACAACAAATATTTGAACTGTAAAGGATTTTCCCCCTTTCACTTTTTGCTAACCACAGTTAGTTTTAAAAGTTGCAGGCCCTGTTTTTGGATTTATGTACTAGGAAAAAAAACATGTATTACTCTAGTGCACATCTAGGCACAATGTGGAATGAATATTCAAATCCATATCACTACTGCAGGTTAGGCACAGACAATACAGTTTATAACACCTTTCCATCAACCTTAAAAGAAAATTCCTTTGCTTTCTCTGAGACTGTTGCAGTGAGCACCTCACCATTTGGTACACTTGAGGGATAATTTATCCACCGTCTCAACGCTGGTGGTGTCACTTTATTGAGCAAGGGTTTTCCCTTAATTATGACCACAGAATTATTGGCTAGGCTTATATACACACCCAGTTATACAAGCACATCTATCCCAAGGCATGGGAGATTTTAAACCATGCATGATATAGAATATAGTATACTTCCCTATCTGGAGTTTCAAGGCAAGTGCCTATACTTTTCAAACTTTATTTGTGATTTGGAACATTTGTAATCATTTATTTTAAAACTGTGTAAACTGGTGCACTACTTGGATAATACAGAACTTTACTAGCTCTGTTGTTGTCTTGCATTTTGACTTTACCTCTGGTTTTATTGAATGGCACCTCTTTTCCACAGTCTTCAGTGGGTCTACTACTTAGGAGTTTAATGTTTCTGTCAAATACAGGAGAGCACTGGGAAAAACAGGACTTACCTTCTTTTCAAAGAAAGGTAGGCATCTGTTTCTATTACAGATTTATCACATCTTGTTTTGACACACAAGCCACATAAGCTTTATTTCTCCATTTAACCAATTTTTAGAAGTACCAAAACTAAATACTTCAATTACATTAGACCCTACAGAATTCAGTTTAATCATTAAATCATTTGCTCACAGTAGCATGAGTTTCATTGTTTAGAAACTTTACTGACTCTTTTAAATGGAATAGGCCTCTTCACATGTGACTATGAGATTTTCTGGCCATAGTCTAGAATAGGTTTAAACCTCTTTAGAAGGTCAGTTCCAATCAAGAAATCATTACCTGTTTTGTTTGTAACATACATTGGATATTTAATCAGTATTTTACACCAAATCTCAATTTTAACCAAACTTTACCTAAGGTCTTCTGAGGTTTCTCTCCATAACCTACAATTTGAAACCTGTCAGGAAGGATTTTCAGCTTCTTGGAGTCACCTAAGGCATCTGTCACTTTATCATACAGACTTTTAGGCATGAGACTTACTTCAGCCCCAGAATCAAGCAAAGCCTTTTGACATCCAAGATTTCATTATATTTAGGAAAGACAGGGTTGGGTGATGGTTGCCTGTTCTATGTGGCCAATCATTTATTGGCTAAAGAACTTAATATCATTCCAGCAAGTGTAAGTAATGAAACTTTAACTATTGTACTGAAGTTTAGCCTAAATAAATGACTGACCATTTGTAATGTTTATGTTCCCCCAGAAAAATCCAAAGAAGGGATTCCAGAATTTTTTAATAAACTTTCTAATCAACTTTCTCAAACAGAATTAATTATAGCTGGAGACTTTAATTTTAATTGACCTTCTTTCAACAATTCAGAGGTTAGGAATTTGGTTACAGAGTGGGACTTCACCAATTAATCACTGATACCATGAGGATTAACTACAAGACTGGCTATGAGTCGACTTTGGATTGGGTTATTAGTAATAATCCTTCACACATTGTCAGTTTGGAGGTTTTCCCTGATGATATCAGTGATCACTGCCCCGTATTATTCAATTGGTCTGTTAAGGCTGTTAGGAAGCCCCATAGGATTATAACATTTAGAAAAATAAATGATCTGGATGAGAATAAATTTATCAAAGAATTGCAATCTCTGGATTGGTCATTCTTGTATAGTTTCACTGATATAGTTGTAGCCTATTAAACTGTTTGTAATTATTTTATTGGTATATGTGATGAACTAGAAATAAAGCCTGGAAAATGTATAGGAAAACAAAACTAAATGACCACCAACTAATGTTTAAGGAGCTAAGGAATAAATGCCTGAAAGCCATTGGAGTTGCTAAAACTGAATTTTACAAGCAAAAATTAATGGAATCTAAGGAAATTCACAATCCACCTGGAAAACCTTAAAAACCCTAATGGGAAAGATGCATACTTGGGTGATTTTTATTTTCTGTTTTTGTTATTTCATTACCCACTGTCTTTTCCAAAATGGAATTAGTTATCTATGCAGATGATGCAGTCTTGTTTTGTACAGGAACCTGTTTTTCCTTCTTTCAAAGAGTCCCTACAAATGGATTTCAGTTTACTGCATCATTGGTTTGATTTACATAAATTAGTTTTGAATGCAGTTAGGATTAAAACCATGTTTTTTCAACAGTAGGAAACCCAACCCTTAGAATTTAACATTTTTGATAATGATGGTTTACCCATAGAGTATGTTAAGGAGTTCAAACATTTGGGGTTAATTTTGGATCCACATTTGTGTTTTGAAATCCATATTATAGACCTAATCAATAGACTTAATAAAAGATCGGGCTTCCTCTATCGAATAAGAAAACATCTTACAGTCGAAACAAGAACTATGTTAACCCATAGTCTTTTTTTTTCTATTATTGATTATGGTTCATTAGTATACTTATACACCTCAGAAAGATTGTTAGCCAAACATCAGACAACATATTCAGTTATATGCTTTGCAACAGGCCAATCTAGACTTACTCACCATCATTTATTGTATAATTCATTCAAATGTCCATCACTTATGGAGCGGTTTAATTCTAAGTCCCTAATTTTTTTACACAACGTTAAATTGGGGTTACTCCCCAGTAGTATTTCCAGTTTGTTTTCTATGATTCCTCTAATATCTAATACATGTTTGCAAATGAAAAACTCATTTCAGATTCCATTTTGTCACACTGTGTTTGCTCAAAAATCTGGTACCTTTGTAGCGCCTAAACTATATAATGTTTTACCTAGTAATGTTGTAAGTAGTTCAAAAATTTAAATTCTTAAAGCAGCTCTCAGAAGGAACATGCTTTCTAATTTTGTCTGTAGGTGTTTTACCCAGTTTTAAATCTTATTGTAACTTTTACATTGTCCTAGTAAGCCTGTACACTTTTACATGTGTTTGTATTTTGTCATATTTGTTTATGTTTATTGTGTTGAAACTGGACATCTGTGAAAATGGACTTTTGCCCACAGACCTTTCAGTATAAAATAAATGAAAAATGAAAAATGAAAATGAAATGAAAATTTAGACTGTTCTCAATGTTTATGTCACAGTAAAATATTCCTGCTTTTCCTTTGGGAATGAAGTTGCCCAAGCAGAATGTTTCTTTCTTTCCTGGCAACACAGCAGTTTTACAATGACATTTTGTGCTGATGATGATACTAGCTCTGGGACCCTTTTGAGAAAGGCTAATCACAGAGACAGTATTTTTAACTTCATATGGCATCTCATTTTTAAATCTTATTCCAGTCTCATCATCCTTTTTTAACAATAGCAGTTTATGTAACCATGTCAGCAACAGAGTGAATGGGAGCTACAAGTCAAATAGCACTACTAGTCCCATCTGTACGGGGTACAGTTGAGCAGACATTTTCTACAGAAAAGAGAAAGTCAGGAGATGACCGAGCAGCTTGTAGCCACTTTTGAAAATGAGCTCTTAACTCTTCTACCTTTCTGTTTGTGTCCTCCATTTTCTTTTGTGGATTATTAATAATTTTCTCTAGTCTTGAACAACTATGTATAGTTATCTTTAGATGTGGAGAACTATGCTTAGACCTATTTTGAGCTGCACTACCATTTTGCTGATCATTGACAGAATAGTGATGTCCCCTGTGATCAGTTTTGTTACCATGCTTACTGCCATACCTTGCACCTGGGCATCCTCCGTTTGAGAGGGACTCCAGTGATGTTATTGGTTTGAGTCTTGATAAGGCTGTTCAGCCAGAGCTGGACCAAGTATGGGCTTCAATTGTTTTTCTTTGTTAGACAGAGGTAAATTCTCTCCCCCCTTAGCTGGAGTATTAGAGGTGGTAGCCTTTAACACCTTAGCTTGAGGTACAGAGGAATGCCCCTTTTGCCTAATTTTATGCTTTTTCTTGTATTTCTTGAATGTTTCATGCTCTTAATCAGAATGCAAATTCCTTTTAAATCTAGGGGTAATCTTGTTTTTGCTCTGAGGTAAGTCACTTTCTGAGTCAGATGATGAACCCAATTATATACGAGAATCAGTCAAACAATCAAACCCTTTGAATGCTTTCATTGTTTCTTTATCTTGACTTTTACTTTGTAAATGTTCATATTTTTCTTTCAATTCAGCCAAATGTTTGTTAACATGTGCATAAGCATCTGCTTGTTCAACATTTTCTGTTTTAAATTTAAACACTTTTCTTGACATAGTTGTAACTTATTTTGCAAGACAGCATTTTCACCCTTTAGCTTGCTAAGTTACAGTAGTTATTAAAAAAGGTCATTTGTACACTCCTGTAAAAGCATTTCTAAAATGTCTACCTGGCCTGCAAACCTACCACGCTCAAAACACTTATCTTCCAAGATTTTCTCCAGCTGTAGTATTCTTTCATTTTCACTTTTAAAAAAAGTCAGCTGTGCTGGGGTGTAAATTACTATCTCAGTGCTAAGCATATTTACAGTTACAGCTAAAGTTGTCATGGCTATGCAATAATGATTATCAACTTTTAAAAACAACAATTAAGTAATCTTTTGAACAACAGATGAAACAATAATAACTTCTTACACAACAATTTAAACAAACACAATCTTTTTTCTTGAGACTTTAAAAGTTCTTTTTTTCTTTTTCTTGCTGCTTTACTGTTAGTCAGAGATTCTATTTTGTTCACTTCTTGGCTTTAGCTCCCTTTTCTTTTGCTTAAGGTAGCTTCAGACTCAGAAAAACAAAATAGAAAAGTATTATTTCTGCAATTTAGAAATCTTGCAAATACTAAGAATAAATACATTTATTTTTCATACACTGCAAGTGTCGATTGTTATTTACTAACAATTATATCATGGATGAGAACCCCAAAAATGTCAGAACAAAGGCTTATAATATCACTTTTCATAATAATGCACTTAAATTCACCTCCGGCCTTAGCAAAAAATGATTTCATAAATTACCCAAAATAATAAAAATTTACATATGATATTATCCTATGCTCTCCACAGTCAAATATAATGGCAAATAACATTGCTTTCCACACTTATAATTATGAAAAATATATGATTTATTAACACCTATACAATAGTTCTAAATATTTCTCAATAGCATAAATATCAAGCATAACACTGTAAACATCAACAAAATTGTTTCAGAAAGTCAACAAACTAATAAAACAAATTTTAGCAAATAAACATTGCAAATCAATAAGCAATATGCAGCATAAAAAATGGCAATAGTTATTTATACTAGATTTTTAGCATACTTAGGCCCAGATATTCAAAACTTAACATGGTGCACTAACTGTTTGTGCAGGATTAGCACAGGGTTAGCACAGGACAGCCATATTCAAAGAGGGAGATAGCGCGCGCTAAACACAATAGCGTTGGGCTAAAACATAATGTATGCAAGGGGCAAAGTGGAGTGGCGGGAACCTGCGTATGGGCACAATGGGATATTCAGAGATAAAGCACTGTGCAATGCACCATTGCACTACACTTAGTGCAGCACTACCTACCACCTATAAAAGGGAGGCCTAAACCCATGGCAATCCATAGAGAAGGGACTGGCCAGACCAGGAAGTGTAACACAATGGCTTTCCTTAACAATGCTGTAGTGCTGCACCTGATGGAGCAGGCTGTGGAGGAGGATGAAAGAGAGCAGGCCCAACAAGGCCCATTACCCAGATGAAGGAGGAGATATGCTGCACACAGATGGTACCAGCCCAGAGTCTCCTTGGAGACCCTGTCTGATGACCACATCATTGGCCGGTGCAGGTTGGACAGGGGAATGTTGAGGCAGCTATGTGAACTCCTGCATGAGGAGCTGCAGCCAAACACCAGGCACAGCCATGCCATGTCAGTTGAGCAAAAGGTGGCTGCAGTGATGTGCATCCTAGTCACTGGGACATTTCAGCACCCAATGGAGGACACCATTAGGACATCGCAGTCCACCACATCATGCCTCCTGATCCAGTTCCTTGATGCTCTCCTGCCACATGCTGGTGAGGTCATAGTATTCACCAGCACAGCAGCAGAGTGCACAGCAACCATGCAGCAAATCCATCGAGTTGTGCACCTACCCGCTGTACTTGGTGCCATTGACTGCACCCATGTCCCCATCCATGCACCACCTGGAGATGCCAGAGACCTGTACATGAACAGGCAGGGCTTCCACTCCGTTAATTGCCAGGTGGTGTGTGATGCGACAGGGCGCATTAGCAATGTCTTTGCACAGTACCCTGGCAGTGCCCATGATGCCTTCATCTGACACCCGTCCCGGCTGTGCCAGACATTTGAGGAGGGCAGGATTCCATGTGGGCATCTAGTCAGTGAGTATGGGCAGCTACAACAGGGTGATAGCACAGGGGAGGAGGAATAGGCAAGGGTAGCCATGGGAGGGGCAGGGTGCAATGGTTCAGAGCAGCAGTGGGCACTGTGCAGGACAGCAACACTAACACCTGATTTATCTTCACAGGGGACAGTGCCTATCCCCTACGACCCTGGCTGCTGACACCAGTACCTCGGCCAGCAACAGTGGCTGAGGAACAGTACAACGAGGCACATGCTGCTACAAGGAACACCATAGAGAGGGTCTTTGGGATGCTCAAGATGCAGTACCATAGCATAGACCAGTTAGGTGGTGCCTTACAGTACAGCCCTCAGAAGGCATGCCGTATCATCCTGGCCTGTTGTATGATACACAACATCACACTGAACTGTGGGATATGTGCACCTGAACCTGAGGTACATTCTGACAGTGAGCCAGAGCCAGGGGTAAGGGGGATAGTAGAGCAACTTGAGCGGTGGGATCCACTCATGGCCCACTGGGCCATTGAGCACAGGAGCAGCATCATTGAGACACTGAACAAGGATGGACGGTGAGTACAGAAAACATAGACAAATAAAATGGTGTCAACAGTACATTTAATGGTAGTGCATATATAGTACAGTGAAATCTGTGTGATATATAGGTGCTGTACACATTGCCAGTGTGGTGATGTGATGTGGTGCAGTGTGCGTGACGTGTGCGGTGCGTGTGATGTGTGTGGGGCCACCACCATACCCCTCAACTGTAACACAGTATGAGGAACAGTACTACAGTTACATCACTGCAGCTCCCTATTCCAGAGTGTGAAGACCTGTCCCACACTCAGTGGCAACACTGTAAAGAAATTCCACATCATAGACGATGCCAACAAAAACAGGCAATTAAGAAAAGACGGCCTGAACAGATAAGCAAACAATGTAAGAGGTCCGTTAACTGCTGAGGGAATGCAGTGAGAATGAGGTCCACATTCTGCTCACTAGTATCACATCCTGAGAGGCACTGTTGTATGGTCAGGAGACAACAGGGTGAGAGATATGGCCACCACCCAGGTGCACATAAGAAACAGCACTGTATATATATGATGGCAGGGGGCTGTGGCATGGGAGTGAACAAGGGCCATGGAGGACTGTGTTTGTGCAGGGGACATGGGAAGTGGCTGTGTGCATAGGCATGCAGTTGAGGGAGTCAGGGCCACAGCATGCATGTGGTGGAGCACATAAGCTGCGCCTGCCACCGCTCACATGATGCACACCCTGTGTACGGGGCAAACTGCTGGGCGTGCTATGTGCCGAGGACATCGTTGGTGTGGATTCAGGTGAGGCTGGGAGGGCATACTGTCCATGGCCATGCCTTGAGGCCTGCACAGGAGTGGAGGGAGAGCAGCCATGATGCTATGCATGTCCTGTGGATGAATGGGAGGTAGGGATTGAGGAGGTTGCGCCCACCCTGCGTGAACCCCTGCCACGCTGCTGCCCATGTGAGGCATGGCTGCGCTGGCATCTGGGTGCACCCTGCAGTACTGTGGTGACAGTGTCCCACAGCACCACAACATGGGCCTGCACAGCAGCAGTTAGGCCACCAAAGCCACGCTTAATGGTGGTGAGAACACAGGTCATCCTCTCCTCTGACCACTGCTCAGCATGGGCAAGACCAGTGCTCACTGTCTCCCGCAGCTGTGACAGCTCATGCCACAGATCTCTACAGAGATCATGCAGGTCCTGCTGGGCTGCATGCTGCAAGACCAAGGTTGGAGCATGGGCAGTGCACCCTAGCCATCTTGTGCAGGTGCAGCATCAGCATCCTGCACCTGTGGCAGGGGTCATGGCTGGAGCTGGGAAGTGTGTTGTGGATGTGAAGGGACCTGTGGGGGTTGCTGGTGGTGCATTGGCCACTGCAACTGTGGCCTCACAGGTGACTGAGCACACTGCTGGTCCAGCCCTGCAGTCAGTGCCCTGTGGAACATGTCCAGTGGGCAAGACTGTTGAGGCAGGGGAATAGCAGCTGTGGGTAGATAGGTGTCATGTGCCTGAGTACCCCTTGTCCCCAATTCAGGCATGGTGCCATCCCCCACTGCACCAAAACCTCTGATGTCACTAGCCGTACACAGAACCGGCATGTCAGGCTCCCCCCCTGCATCTTCTGAGCCGTGGTCACTTGTGACAGTCAGGATCACCACCTGCTCCCCACTCAGAACCTCCACCTGGACATACTCAGGTGGATTCAGGGACTCCAGAAAGGCTGCATCCACCTCATCTGATGTTCCAGCATATGTCAGTGCCTCACAACATCTGTGAGTGGACATAGTGCTGACTGGCATGGCCACTGCCAGTCTAGCTGTGGCTGCCATGCCTGATGTGGAAGGGCGGACCTCTGCTCTTGTACGAATCCTCCACCTCCCATACAACTGTGCCTGGCCCCAGCTGGGACATAGCCTGCTGGGCATGTAATGCTGAAATGGAAGAGACTGATGTCAGCCGCTGCTACAGGGACCAGCCCACCCACCCCACCCCACCCCAACAATGCCACATGCACCCCCCAGCAATGTGTGTGCCTCCAGCATGCCCATGCAGACCCCAGAGTACATCCTATGCAATTGCAGCTTGTGCCCTAGGAGCCCCTGCACCATGGCACACATGCACTCACGACATGTGCCTGCCAGCAGATGTCCACCACTGTGCAGCCCCAATGCCACCCTTACAATGGAACATACCCATGTGGGCCCTATGCATGCACCATGACAGTAGTGATGTGTGCCTCTGTCCCCATGGTGCTGCTGTCCACTGAGTGGTGGATACATGCCACGAACTTACCTGCTCTGGGAGGTGTAAGTGGTGTCTCACACTCACTGCCTTCAACCCCACTGACTGCCACTGGCCACAGCGTAGAGGCTACTATGGCCATCAATGGGTCCCAGTCCCGCTGTTTAAGTGGTTGTGGTCCCCCACCGGTCCACAGCTTGTTTCAGATATGCTGTGCCTCCTCCTCCTTCGCCCTGAGCAGCAGGTCATTCCACCTTTTCCAGACGGCATCAGTGCTACGGTCACGATCACCTATGGAGTTTACTACTGTGGCAATCTCCTCCCACATCAGCTGAACAGTGGCATCTGTTGACTTGTTCCTGCATATGACCATGTCCCTGTCCTGCACCACATGTACCAGGGCATGCAGCTCATCTCCAGAAAATTTTTGGGCCCTGAGCTGCTCCTGTCCTGCAGCCTCACCTGTGTGGGACAGAAGGCAGGGAAAGGGCTAAACAGTGTTGTGAACAAACATTGCACAGCTGTAACTGTATCATATGGCCATGATGCAACACACAGCTGCTATACATGCCCCCAACCCCTGAGGAATGGCAACAGAACATGCACAATGCATCTCAGTGCTGTGGAGTCCTGCAGGCCAGCACATGTGGAAGCCAGCTGTGTGTGTGCAGCACACAGTTGTGCTGCCCATATTGCTGCCTGTGCATGTGATAGGTGTCCTGGCTGCACATGTTGGCATGGACATGGGTGCACTGCAAGGCAATCACAAGGCCTACAGCCACAGACAGTGTCTAATGTGCACATGTGTGGGACTGTGCAGCCATGTCTGTAAATGCCTGACTCATGGTGCCCCCGGCACATCCAGTGCCATGCTGGGCCTCTGCACACCCAGCACCATGGAACACATGCTGTGGAAGCATGGGTTGTCTCCCAACAACAGGGCTAGATAGCTGACAGGACACACGTTCCATTAGGGGTACGGCCTAGGCACATTGCATGTGCCAGAGCATGTACCAGTGCAGCTACATTGCACACACATACAGGTGTGGTGTGTGTATAGGTGATCCTGGCACAGCTGTGCACAAGGCCTGTGTGTGATCCACCATGTGTCACAGTTGTGGGTACTGTACAACAATAAAACTGGGGTACTGCACCCCCAGCATGTGTGTCAATGCATGTCATGCAATGGCCTGGATGTGCACACTGTAGATGGACCGGCCTGTCATGGGGGTAGACACCCTGGACCACAACAGCGTTGGTACTGTCCCTGCCCCTGGCTGCACAGCGCTGTGCACAGACAATCAGCAGCTGGGACCGCAGAGTACCAACACTATTAACTGCAGTAACCCACATGCACACATCACACAGTACAATACAAGGGTGGGGGGTTGGCTGTCTGTGATGCAGATTTCAGTCGGTGACATGGGTGACAGCACAAGTACCTGTGACAGTTGTCACACTGGAGTACATGCACCCTACAGTTACAGTGGACTACTGACCCACTCCAGAGTGCATCCTTCACACTGTTGATCACTTCCCACTGCCATCTGCAGCACCACAGCATGCTTTCAGTCAAGCATGGCCTGCGCAATGTGCGTTGGACAGTGCATGATGCTGGAGGGGCACCACTACCCACACAGGGGCAGCCAAGAGGGTCAATGGGCCACCCAGCTCCCCCCAGCACCACCGCATACATGCCCAGCCACACTGCACCAGTCAGGCATCAGCTGCAGTCCCAAGGCCATTACCAGTTCTCCACTGTTGGACGGTTCACAGATACCATAACCTGCCACATACAGGCAATACAGAAGCAACCTGTGCATGGCAGGGACGATACAGCCACACATGTGGTACTGCTACACCTGGAATCAGGTCCTGTCCTGCCAGACAGGCAGGTGGCTGGCATTGTCTGGGTGAGCCTATCGTCCATGCAGAACAGGACTATAAAGTATGGGTAGCCCTGATTACCCACTGATTTCCAGCAGATTACAGCCCTGGCATCCCAGTTGTGTGATGTCAGGACCATATGAACTCATCTCAGCTATGTGTTAGCAGTGGGTTAACTAGACAGACTACCACTATTATTCAGTATTCGACACACCTGGAATGTGCTTGGAAGTCTCAGTACAGTAGTTCTATAACGGTCCAGTTGTCACAGTGTACTGTCACTGAGTCTAGCAATCTCCATGTCTGATAGGGGTTAACATTGGTACTATGCTGGCCCACTGTCATTTGGTCCATGTATCCCAATACTGTGTGTACAGTACCTACATATACATGTGGATGTACTGCAGAGTTAATACTGGGGTAAGGCCCACTTACACGTGATGGGGGGGATTCCCATGACTAGTCCCATCCACTATACCTGAAAATGCCTGATGTACAGGTGATAACCATGGTGTAATCACCTCTCGTGGTTGCTAGGGAAATTGTAAGACTCTCGAGCTGTGCACTCGAGCTTTACTGATGTCCTAGCAACCACTCGAGGCGTTTACACCAAGGTTATCACCTGTACGTCGGCCAGTCTCCTCTATTTCATCACACAGAGTGCACACAGTACAATACATAGGTAAAAACAGTGGCTCAGCAGGTAGCACAGACACCCTGCGGCTGGGAGATCAGATGGCTGTGAGTTCTGGTCCCACACAAGGCTCCTTGGTTAATATTCTATAAGTGATACTGCAGTGCAGCATGAGGGGGTGCTGCACTCCTGAGGTGCCGTCTGTCAGATGAGATGTTAGATCAAGGTCCCATCTGCCTGCTCTGGTGGTAGGTCAGGTGGATGTTAAAGACCCCATGGCACATCCCAAAATGTGAAGGGGAATATCTATGGTGCCATGGCCATGTAACCCCCCATTCACAAGAATACCACAAGCAGCGTAATCTGTTTCAAAGACATTTGGCATTCATCTGTATCCCCTTCCCCCCGGGTTGTGGCTGAAAGAGGCAGGATTTGTCTACAGCACATACCCGATCAGCAAACGCTACAATAAGCAATACACATGACAGGCAGAGCAACACTATGCACAACCAGCATGCCCTGCCCGGTCATGTTTCTGATTCCCATGGGCCTCACAAGCTGTGCTGTCAGTGTCATCGGGCCTCAGAACCCTTCTGTGGCAGAACACACTGGTGCTGCAGAGTTGCCCATCCAGTATCCCCTGTGTGCTGCTGAAGTAGTGCTGTCATTATGATGCCCTGCTGCAGTAGTGATGTCACCACTGCTGCAGGAATGCATGGCTTGCTGGCACAGTGTTACCATCCTCACAGTACTGCAGTGGTGTCAGTAGTCTCGAACCACATGAGACATCACATGTCAGTGTCAGTATGGAACAGAGTGCAGAGTAACACACTGCACACATGTGACATACTACATCTATACAATATATCACATACATGATGCCACAGTTATACACAACCTGTGTTCTGTCAACTCGATCATCTGTGCTCCCTAGGTCACAGGGACTGAGAACCCCTCTGTGGTAGTACATACGGATTGTGCAGACTGGACCATACAACAGACAGTAGACATGTGTTACAGTCCTGACCTGGATGTCTGCCATCATCCAGTGCTATCAAGCCACACACACATGACATGGGGATGCTCAACTGTTGTCAGCATGGTGACTACACAGAACATTCATGAATGGCAGCCTCATTCAGGGCACAGTCAGTTAGCAGTAATCTGTATCCCCCTCCCCGAGGCCCATACCTCTCAACTGTACCACAATACGAGGAACGTTCCTCATGGTACAGCAAAACAGCACTCTGTTCAACATTGTGAGGAGTTGTCCCGCATTCAGTGGTAACACTGTAAGGCACTATTCCACAGTAAATGATGCAGAACATATATAGCTCAATTACTAACTGACCTCCTGAATATAAATGCAAATAGTTTAACAGTGTTCTGGGCCTCATAGGTGAAGTTTGAATACGTGTTCCACATTTTGCTCATGTATTCCACATATTGAGAGGCAGTGTACCACATCTGAGGGACATAAGGTTGGGAGGTATGGCCAGGTTGTGCCTGGCACTAGGCACCCAGTCAACATAAACCACATCACAAACCTATTGTTATGTCCCTGGAATTGTACCTCTGTGTCAGCCCACATGCAGTGCATACCTGGCTGGCTCTGTGAGTGTTCCAGTGACATCATGTGCTGCAGCAGTAATCCCACAACAGCATGTATTACTGATAAGCAACACAGGTGGAGCACTGTTAGCCCTTAAATAGCACAGCCGGGCAAACAAGCCTGTTAAGCATGCTAATGGACCATTAATGATATGCTAATATCCTTGTTAGCACCATGCATACACCATGACCATCATTTGCATGTGCTGTTTGAATATGGCAGATGATAGCACCAGGCAATGTGTTTAGCGCTGGGCAAACCATATAACACCAGGCAAACCATATAGAGCCTGGCTATCTCAGCTATGCAATAGCACTGCACTAGGGTTGATTAGCGCAGGTATGGCACATTCGTGAGTTGAGCAGTCCACGCTAACCTATCCACACTATTGTGCCTTAGCGCTGTGCTAACCATGTTAGCATGCTGCCACTGTGTATGCTGGTACATCTGCATGGGGTCATGGTAGGGTCACGCATGCGCATTGCGCACACTTCTGAGTAGTGCGATGCTATTGCATAGTTCTGCGTGGTGCTAGGCTGAACTATTTAGGAGTGTCAGGGTGTGTGGGCTATCTGTTGCCAGTACAGCAATACCTTTCCCTCTTCTTGTGTCAGCTATGTCTGGGAGATGTAGGCAAAAGGCAGTGGTGGACCATGACAGGCATTGGCATGAAGTGGAGATGGCCAACCTTGTACAGCTCACTCGACAGCGCCATAGGTGCCTGTTTGGAGAGGTCTGGGAAGGTGACCACCCCTGTAGCCAGGTCTGGGTTTCAATTGCCCGTCACCTCACAGCACTCATGGAATACCACGTGATGGGGAGAAGTGCTTCCACCCTATATGGACATCAGGCGCAGGCAGTGCCCACTGCTGGAACGATGCGGGGTGATGATTCAAGAGGGGACTGTGCCTGTGCCTGGTATGTGATGCCTCTCACCACGGTGATGTAATGGATGGTGGGGATGTGTGTTGGGTGGTGTGCTTGTGTATATGTGTGTGTGTGTGTGTGTGTGTGCCATGGCCCATTAACATACCATCGAGGGGGCTGTGTTGCTGTACTGGTGGGGTTCGCACAAATCTACTATGCTATTACTGTTGTGCACGTTGTGTAATGATATGTGACAAGGGTCACTCTTGGACATGGGTTTATGTCCCAATGACATTTTACCATTTGCTACCTGTACAAATGTACACTTTTACTACTACTACTACTACGATATGTTGGTCTTCTGCCATGGGGACCTCCAATCAGGTGTGTGTGGACTCTGTGGGCCAGGGGGACAGAGCATCTTGAGAGTGTTGTCTGCAATGTCCTGCACTGTGGTGGCACACTGCTCATACCACCTACTGTGGTGGCATGGACCCACAACACCTGGCCCCCTGCCACATCCACTGTGTTCTGCCATGCTGCCAGGGGGCTGCATGCAGCTGTGCCTACTTTTTACATCTGCAGTGTGTGGTTGGGTGTGTTGTCTGGGCTAACCTCCCAACCATTTCACACCCACTTGTAGTACATTGCCTCTTACAATGCGGCATAAGTGGGACGATTGTGGATCACTTACACATAGCTACACCTATGCTGCTCAGAACACTGTCACAATGTTTGCAGTTATGTTCCAGAGGTCTGTTAATTCATTGTATGGTATATGGTTCGCATCATTTGCTATGGCTCTGTGCTTTCGTATGTGTCCACTGCATGTGGGTCGAGTCCTCAAAATGTGGTACAGGGAGCTTCTGTGATGTACACTGAAAAGCGTTCCTCAGAATGTGGTACTGTTGAGAGGTATGTGTCTGAGTGTGGTGCACTTCACCACCACTGCTTTGTCTGTGCCATGACACTGGCCAGTGGCTCAAGCGACAGTTCCATGGCATTGGTATCCTGCTGTGCTGCACACTGTCACGGGTGTGGGCAGCATACACACTGTACTCAGTTGTGTATGGTCATGCTGTGTGCATGTCACATCCAGTATGCCTTTCTGTCATCATTGTCTATCTGTAGCCTTTGGGTTGTTGTATGCCACTGGGTCATGTGTGTGTGTCCACATGTATTGTTGAGGGGTTTGATACTTGTGTTCCCTCATTACGGGTTAGGGGACTCCTCTGCTTACAGTCTGCCTTGTGTGTGAGGAGGTACCATCCAGAGGGGCTGTGTACATATGATGGGGGGCTGTTGCAGCTTGTATGTATGGGATGGCATTGTCAGGCTCCACCCCTACACACATTGGCCATGCACTGTGTGGTCTTCAGTGACCCATGTCATGCTTGGCATGGCTTGGGTGGTGCACTGTACCTGTGTGCTGGTTATGTGTGTATTGTGCTATGCCACCAGGGTCCAGGGTGGTCTTTAGCGTACCATGGAGGCTGACATTGTAGTAATGCTGCTGTACCATATTCCCACTGCAGAGCGCAGAGACCACACCGGAGACAGGAGGGGTGAGCATCAGGCCGATCTGAGGCCCACCACCGACAGGCAGAGGGTACCATCAATGGCACAACATGCAGCAGAGAGCAGTGACGGGGACCGGAGTGTGTTGCATGAGTACTGTGTGCCATTGGGCATTTCTACTATGTGTCTGTGTTGCCACTGCAGGCATTGGAGTGCTGTGTCTGTTGTCATGGCACAGCCACCTAGGTCATCCAGGCATGATGTGATTTAGGTGTGTTGCATTTGGATTCTAGGGTGCTCACTTAGAGGGACCCTTTAGCCATTGTGGCTACAATATGTACAGCCAATGGGGCTACAGTGTTCACACTTGACTATGTGCTGGATGGGGGGCACTGAATGCTTGACACCAGTGGCACCACTCAGTGCACCCATGACCGTTACATCAGTGGGGTCTGCTATGCTGGCTGCATGCATTTGTGTTGTTTTCCATGCCTCCAGTGCCTTGCCTTCTGCTGCGCAGCCTGTGGCATGGCTGGCTCTATGTCTGGTCTACTGTTGCCATTACTGCCATGTGCACTGCTATCTATCTTGTACTGTCATGTGCAACATGTTGCTGTTATTTCCACCATTGCAGCAGGTTTGTGCATGGCCTTTGGCCAGTCATTATGCCTGGAGCTGGAGGATTACTGAGGTCAGCCTGCTGTGCTGGCTGTTTCTGCTACTGCTGTTGTCCTGTCTGCCATGGCCACACTGTTCTGCACTTCTCATGGCATGTCTCATTCACAGTACCATGTATAGTGTGTCAGTGTCTATGCAGAACATGTTGTTAGTGCCTGCCAGGGCTATTCACGCTATGGCGAACAGGCGGCCAAAGTGTCATGTGGTGCCTGTGTCTCCTTATTGCCATTGTAGCGTGGACACTGATATGTTATTGTGTGCCCTTGTCTGACCTCCATGGCGTACATGCACAGGGGCTGTTGGGGGGGCCTCTGGGCCAATGGTGTCACACGGGCCTGTGTGGCTGTGCATGTCATGTGTGCCTGTTGCGGCATGGAAGTAGGCAGGCATCCTCCAGGCACTCCCTGGTGTGCTATTTTATTTCTGGGGGGGAGGTAGCAAATAGGCTCTGAACTGCTTCCTTTTTCCATGAAGTCTAACAAAGACAATGTTGTATCTTTCTGTGATTTCATTCATTGGGGTCTACGCTAGGAGGACTGGTCAATATGACTGTCTTTGAATGCCATGGACAATACAACTGTACAGATTGTGGGCTGGTATGTGGGTGTCTTGAGGAGCAATGCATGGGTTTGTATTTACCCATGCAGGGCAGCGGCCATTATCATGAGTTTCAAAAGTTGTATTTATTATGCCACTGGTGGCAACAAACACAGTCCTGGTATATGTTTGTATATTGTCTGGCTACACTCCGGGGTGGGGTAACTCACCCTAATGACAGGGAGAGAGGTAGCAGTGTGTCCACATGGTTTACAGATGTGACCTCCCTGGCTACACCCCTGCCTGTTGGCTCCAGCTGTGTTGTGGGGGCCATTGTCCCCTACAGGGTGCTGTCCTTCAGTCCCTGCAGTGCATGGTGTTTGTGCATAGGTTATGCAGGTGTGCTGCAGTGGTTGTTCTGTGGTAGCATGGTGTGCTGGGTGTCAGACACTGTGGCAGATGCTGCTCCCACAAGTGGGGGGTGTGTGTCTTGCCATGCCTTGGCCACCAGGGTGACACTATCCTGTTCATATCATTGGCCTACCACTGCCCTGTCACTGGTTGACCATGGCCCGTGTCCCTGTTTCACATGTGTATGTCTTCTTGCATGTGCGCCTTCAAGGTGCTGCCACTTTGGGTGGTGGCACAGCCCAGTGCCATGCTCTTCACCAGTGTGGGCTCCTCATCCTTCTGTTGTGGCAATGGGTGTGTGTGTGGGCATTGGCACTTTCCCTGGTTGTGTACTGCTTGGTTACCTGTCCTGCAGTCCCTACTGTACTGTTGCCAGTGTTTGCTGTCCTCTGTGGTCATTAGGTCTCTGTGGTCCATGTCGAGTCTCTTTCTGTCACTTGCCACTGTTCCGCACTTATGTCAGTCACCCACCTATTCAGGGCTTCCTGACACCATTTGTACAGCTGCTGTGTTATGGCATTGTAGGAGGCAGTTTGGCTGGGTCTCTACAGTTCTTGTAGGGGGGCAGCAGTGAGGGTGGGCCACTGTTGGGGGGTATGGGACAGACACGTCTGGTTACACACCTGGTTGTGGTTGAGGCACCTTCTCCAGTGGGTGTTGTCTGTGCTGTGTAGCATAGCTTTGTGACTGTGGGCAGCATGTCCCAACATGTGTCATCCCATGTGTATGTCATTCAGTGTCCACTTGTCGTTCACATCTTGGGGGTGGCTGTCTGCTTGCACTGTTATAGTCTGCACGCCACTGTGCTGGCTGGATTCCACTGTGTTAGGTTTCTCAGCATACATCTATGCATGTCCATGTACACTGGGGTGTTGCATGCTGCCTGTTACATACTGCCTTGCCCTGCAGGCACATGTTAGTGTGCGTTGTGCTTTGTTCTGTACTGGCACATGGGCATGGTTGTTGGAGCATGCTGTCCACCGTTTGGTGGTACATGGTGCCTTTGTGTCATCATCATGCCCTGATATGGTCCCCCTTTCTCCTGTAGGTCCACGTCAGGCATCACTGTGGGCCACTCATCCAGAAGAGGCTGAAGACAGGGATGAGCTGTTGAGGAGGGTGGTGAGACAACAGCACACGCTTATAGAACAGCAAACTGTGTTAATTGCTGAAACAAGACAGGTTGCAGCCATCCTGGACGAACATCTGTCAGCACCTGCCCGCACCTAACACCTACCTCCTATTCTTGTTATCCTGCTTCCTGTCCCTGGCCCACTCTACCTAGCCCTATGTCTGCCATCCTGTTTCCCTCCATTGCTTCCTATGTCCACATCCCTCTCCCTCCCACATTCTTTTCCCATTCCACTGTAAATATTATACACAATTGCCTTTTTGCACTGTTACTGTTGTTTTCCCCATTGTTTTCAGTCCCTTTGTTAAGCCTGCCCTTTTCCCTTTCATTATGCTTGTCTTGTACCCCATTTTTGCATACTGTGTTCTGCTGTGTTTTGCTTTGTTTTTTCTGTACATTTGTTCCTGTTGCCTTTGTGCCTTATCTGTTCCCTTTTTGAATTAAACTTTGTTATACTTGACATTCCTGTGTCCTGTGTCTTTTTTTTGGGGGGGGGGACTTGGGATTTGACAGTGTTCTGTGGTATTCTGGTTTCACTTGTGGGTCCAGGTTATTCCATGGCATTCACTAGTACTGCAGTTGTGTCTGGCAGGGCTAATTTGCTTTCCTGTGTTCCTGGACAGCTGCTTACACCTCTAACACTTTGTTTCTGTGGGTGTTTGCACTGCCTCTGTCCGATTGCTATATTCAGTGTGGTCTTATCTGCTATATTCAGTACTGTCTTAATCTGTGGCAATTTTTGCCCTGCAATCCTGGGCATGTTTGCCCGGCTTCCTTAGCTTGCTATAGTCAGCTAGTTTTGCACCGGACTATTTCCTTTTGACTATAGCTATGTTTTTGCTCCAGGCAAAGATTGCCTGCCGGGCAGTGCTAATTTAGCCCCGGGACAAAGTTTTGAATATCTGGGCCTTAGTATTTAACATAACCTTCATGCATAAGAACTTGCAACAACTCATTACATTATTGTTTTGTATTCTGCTTTCATAAAACTCAGTTTTAACTTTTTTCAAATCATGCAGAGTATTTCTTAGTTTAAAGCTTTTAAGCTATATACTCAAGTTCTATAGTTAAAAGTAAATGTTCTTGTTACTTTCCCAGATAAGCCAATTTAAATTACTAAGACTATTAAATGAAATTAATTAGTAAAAGTAATAAAATGATACTTATATTTCTGGTTACAGAAGTGGTTCTTCTTTTCCTCTCAACTTAGCACTCTTGGTTGAGTCTGGCTCTTGATGAGAAGTCTCTTTGTTAATCTTTGACCCTGGAACTTCTTGGCATGGACAAGTTCTGCAAGTTAAACCTTTTTTTGTACAAGGCTTAATGCTCCTCCACATGCGGCCCCCATCTGACCAGCACCTCCAGCTCCATCCCCCAGAATTACTGGGGCTTACCTTACACCCGGTCCTGGGAACACTGTTTGCAGAGAGTCAGTCACCACCATGCTGCCATTTTTCCTTCCATTTTTCTCACCATTTTTTACCTGAGGGCACCAGGAGAAGATTGCATGCATGTGGAGGCATGCATGCACCTTACAGCCCTGGTAACAACTCTACTCCACCAGCCCCATTGGCCTATCACCAGCACCCTACTTGCGCAGCCCCTGGGGCCTCCACCAGGGGGCAGCTGGGAGTGAGGAATGCCATACCACATCCCTGTTGGCAGCTTCATCCAGCTCCACCCTCCTCCCGTGCTGACCTCTGATGACCCAGGCTCGCTCCTGAACCTGGGTCACTGGCATGCCACAAGGTGAGACATCCAGTATCTCAGCACTCTGCACCACTGAGCCTAGTTAAACCTTTTGGCTGACATTCATTTTACCAAAAGTCAGTTGTTGGATTTGTAGAACACAGGTTCAATCTGCACAGTCCATAGCAATTCTGGATTCAAATAACTTCCTTGTGAAGAACAAAGTTGTTTCTGTAACTGGAACTTGACTTTTTTATGTTGTACATCTGCTATTAACCATATACACAGGACTTTTCCTTACTCACAATGCTGTATAGAGCAGCTTGTGTGCATTTTAAAGTTAAGTCTCTGTTCTACATATAAGCAGGCAACATTATTTTAGCCAATATGCTCAGCAAATAAAACATAGACCTTGCTTCATACACAATGAGAATGTCCTTGCATCTGGTTTTTGCACCTGGACCTCATGGCAGCACTGCATAAGCTTTTGGCTATCCTTAGGCTAGCCCAATATTCCAAATACAGGTGTGGCCCAAAGCTTTTTGGCATAGCTACAGTATAAAGCCATTAAGATTCTTAACTAGACTAGCATAACTCCTTCTGCATTGGATGTTTGGCTCAGACTGAGGCATTTCTCAGACAAATTCACTAATATGGACTGCCCTGGTGATGTCATCACCAGATTTTGATTAGCCTGAGTCATTAAAAAGGTAGTACTTCTTAAATGATAAATGATGACATACAGACATGCCTTCTATTCTAAGACATCCTCTTTTTCTTAGAACTGGTTTTATGCTCAAAATTATTTTCTTTAGAAACATTCTTAATTAACCTAATTTAAACTTTAAACTTACATATTCAGATGTTTCTCCTTAAGGTGAGCATTTTGGTATCAATCTGTTATTCCTGGCATTTATATTTCTAAAGTTACATTAGTAAGGGTTATAACTTCATAATTTTAATAAAACTTCTTAAAATAAAATGATAGTCTTGCTCTAAATATTCTAAGCTACAGAATAATTTAGGATTTGTAAGAAAATTCAATTATTAAAGTCTTTAAAACATTACTTTTATTTAGGCACAAGCTCTTTCTTTGTTCTGCTCAAAGTCATACATCTTAAACTGTCACAAAGATCCTTTTAGAAGGTTTTCTCTATATAGCAGCAAAATACCTATTTAAGAGTCTTATTGTTAGATTGCTTAAGGCATGAGCTATTACGAGATACTAGATTTTCTAGTTTTCTAATATGAAAATTATATTAAACTAAGTTTAAAACATAACTCCTGAACCCTTGGTCCTGCAGGCTAGAAACTTGGTAAGCTTACTTATTATACTAGTTTATAATAACTGTCTAATTTTCATTGTGGCAGTACATTGCATCTTTAAACTATGAAGCAACATCACATTCCAAACTGAGGAAACACTAGTACGAACACTAAAAGAAGATGACACAACTTTCTATTGATACATTAGTGAAAGGAGAAAGTCCAGAGAGGGTACTGCTAAGATTAAAGGGGATAAGGAGAGTGTGAGGAAAAGAACCAATCAAATCAAATCAAACCAATCTTTATTTTTATAGTGCCTTTCAAAACCAAGGCACAGTACAAATTATAAATTACAATATAAAAACAGAGAATATAATAACATTTTAAAATCAGTTCAATTACTCTGGGAAGGCCAAGGAGAATAAATATGTTTTCAGCATAGATTTAAAATTGCTGATGAACAGGATTCTCTTAACTGATGAGGTAGAGAATTCCACAGGATCAGTGCTGCAAATGAAAAAGCATGAGCTCCAGATGTTTTAAGATGAACCCTGTGAATCTCTAGCAATCCCTCATCAGTGGACCAGAGAGGGTGACTGGGGAGCAGGGAGTCAGGAGATCTTTAAGGTAGTCAGGTCCCAGTTCACGTAGGGCTTTAAAGGCAAGCAAGCCTACCTTAAAGGTGATCCACCACATAACTAGTAGCCAGTGCAGTTCATGCAAGACAGGCATAATGCAACTGGACCTGGAGGTACCAGTCAACAGCCTGGCCACAGTGTTCTGTACCAGCTGCAAATAGCAGATATCAGCCCCAGGTAGAGGGCATTGCAATAGTCAAGATGGGTAGTAATGAAGTCATGGACCAATGTTGGAAGGTTGCCTGAGGGAATCAGGTGTTTCACCTGGACAATGTTCCTCAAATGGTAAAATGAGGATTTGACCACAGCTGACACCTGAGACTTGAAGGTCGAACCATCATCAAAAACAATGCCCAAGTTATGTACTTGATCTGAGATGATGAGCTGGACACCATCAAGCCAAAAGCCTGACACATGCCCAGCACCAACCCCCCCTGGGTGGTCCGGATGCATGACCAACACATCAGACTTATCCAGATTCAGTCTCAACCAATTCAAGCTCATCCAGTCTTTGATCTCAGAGAGGCAGCTATTTAGCACAGAGATTGCATCAACCTGTCCGGGCACAAAGGACATATACAGCTGGGTATCATCTGCATAGCAGTGAAAACTCAAGCTGTACTGCCAAATGATGTCTCCTAAAGGCAGCACATACACTGTGAACAACATGGGTGCCAATATGCAGCACCCCACAGGACAGGTGGAGGGTGTCAGAGGAATAAATTCCAGTGACCACCCTTTGAGACCTACCTACAAGGAAAGATTGAAACCATTCAAGGACTGTACCAGACAATCCACAAAGGAACCGTAGGGTTTCCAAAAGCACCTCATGGTTCACAGTGTCAAAGGCTACTGAGAGGTGAAGAAAGACCAAGATGGTATGAGCCTTTTGATCTCTAGCCATTAGGTGGTCATTTAATACCTGAACAAGGGCAGTCTCCATGCTATGCCTCTTCCTGAATCCAGACTGGAGAGCTTCATAGACATTGTGAGTTACCAAGTGATTGTCCAGTTGCAACGCAACCACCTTCTCAATAACCTTCCCCACAAAGGGAAGGTTAGAGACAGGTAGGTAGTTAGATGGATTGACGGGATCCAAGAAGAGATTTTTAAGGGGTGATCGAATGACTGCCTCCTTTAAGGGATCTGGAAAGATTCACCTCTCCAGGAATCTCCATACAATTTCAGCTAGGATCGGTCAGATAAAATCTACACATCCCACCACAAGGGAGATAGGGCCCAGATCAAAACTACAACAGGTTGGGTGGAAAGTCTGGACAATATTCACAATGGCCATGAATTCTGGTTAGCTGAAATCCGTCCAGACAGACTGGGTGCTCATCACCTCCCGTCGACCTCCACAACCCCTCATGGAGAGAGACAGGCCGATTCTGGACCTGATGCTGGTAACCTTAGCTGCAAAAAACTGAATTAGCTAGTCACACTTAATTTGTGAAAACGTTCTTCTGGAGTGGAAACAGATTGGATTGCACAATCTGTCAACACTGCGAAAGAGCTGAGCCGATCGGTTCTGCACAGAAGAAATCTCCCAGGACAGGAATTCTGCCTTCTTACGGGTGATTTCTGATTGTTTGCCCTTATAATGTTCCATCAATCTAAGCCTGTCAGCATCCAGGCTGGACTTTCGCCATGATCTTTCCAGCCTTTGACCAATCTGCCTCAACTCCTTCAAGGACCCATCATACCAAGGGGACCTTGGGTGAAGAGTGAGTGGTCGAACACGAACAGGACCTATCAAGTCAAGGGCATCTCCCACTGCCTTATTATAGGCTAGTACTTGGTCCCCTGGACTTGTGTGCTTTCACCCAGCAATCCTGATTGGTTTAGCACCACCAATAGACCATCTGGGGAACTCCCCTCAAAGGCCGGTACCAGACCATCTCCACAGGGGTAGGTCCATGGGGGGGAAAAACTGAACCCTATTGTGTGATGGTCAGACCAACTGACTGGTTGCACCACCAAATCAGTGATCTCCATCCCCAGAAGAAAGAGCAGATCCAATGAGTGACCTCCAATATGGGTAGAGGAGGTAATTACCTGTGTAAGGCCCAGCATTGTCATTAACTGGAGGAGATTTTGCCCAAACTGCAAGACTTCATCATTGACCCAGGCATTGAAGTCACACTGAATTATCCATCTGGGGGACTCCAGCACCATGTTGACAATGAAATACGCTATCTCCTGCAGGAATAAACCCCCATCACCTGGTGGATAGTAGAAGAGGAGTATCCTACAGCCTACACCCTCACCCATGAGGCACTCAAAGGATCTGGTGGTCCCCACTGGAACATCAACAAGGCCCAGTTTGGTCTTAAAAAAGATGGCTACTCCCTCATCCCTGTGATCCAACCTCTGGTGGTGAATCACCAAGAACCCAGCTGGAACTGCAGATGCCAATACTGGGCCTGCATTTTCATCTAGCCAGGTCTCGGTGATACATGCAAAGTCCACCATTTCAGCAAGATCAGCTATAATAGCTGTCTTGTTTTTGATGGACCTAGCATAACTTAACACCGCCCGGATTGGATGAGGTGCTGGGTAAGACCTCGGCTCCTGTCCAGCATCAATTTATGGACCCTTGGGTATGGGAACAAGACAGCGATTACTCCTGTCCTGACACCATTTCACCCCAGGGCATTGCCTGGTTCCCACCACCCCAATACATCCCCCTTTCCATTCCACCACCAGGCCCAACCCCGCCCCTCATCCTATGCCTCTTAACAATCCCTAGGGATTGACAACATTTGTACATCTCTGTTGACAAAATGGGGCAATAAAAGGGGCACAGTTCCCTGAGCCTGGTGGGGGAATACTGCCTGAAAATCCTTGGACCCTCCTTATACATTCTTAAAAACACAGTCTATCTACAGACACCCAAAAATAATAAACCCAGAGAACAAACCCCACTCCACAACTCTCACTTGTGAGAACTACAGCACAAATGATGCAAATTAAACAGTCCAATACTAACAATTAAATTAAAACTCTGATATAAAACTAAAAATAAATAAAACTAAATACCCACCCCAATTAAACTATAAAAATAATAATAAAATACCCACCCCACAACAATAATCAATAAAATAATAAACAAATAAATCAAATAGTGAAATCCACTTCTCAAACTACTCTGATGTTCCAGTCCAGAGCACAAAGTTTAAAATGGGAAAGTCAGCCTGAGTGAGCAAAGCAGAATCCGGAGAAAAGTTTGTGTCCCAATCAACAGAAGATTACAATATAAAAACTGCAGATAAAGAACAAAACAAACTGTTGAACTAACTAAAACCATCAATATGAAAATTAGGAAATTAAGTTCAAGTAATCCCCCTCACTGGATACAGGAGTCAATAAATAAAATCTGATAGAATTCAAACCAGGCACTCTCACTACCTAGTAGTACTGATAAAAACCATGGCACTCTCACTGCCCAAAAAAAAGTTGACCAAAAAAAAAAATCAAGGTCTAGCCATACATTCTTCAGTTGATTCAGCTCCAAAAAAGGACATCCTGCAAGTGTCCAGACCCAGCACAAACTATATCCAAATCCTAGGAACCCTGCCTGCGAGGGCCACCACCAGAGATGTTTGCCCCACAACCATGGCCCCTTGTTTGGGTCAGCCCACCAGCTGGCCAAGCAAAGGGCCCGGACAAACCACATGCCCACCGGCTGACTCCCTGACCAGATCAGGCCATGTCTACCTGACCAGGGCAGATTCCGACTGATGGGCCAAACACAATTGCAGGGTCCAGCTGGCAAACAGAGGAGAGTCAAATTACTCCATCAGGAGCTACTCAAAGTAACCATATTCAGTCAAAGTCCCTTTTGGAATGCAAGAATCCTTGACTGATCAGCTGGACAAGCTGAACCTAGAATATAATCAAATTTCAGACCACAATGCAGGGCCCACTTGGGTCACTAGACTAGAAACTCTTTTCCCAAATAGTCAGACCTCCTTCACTTAACGAGGCATTTTTGTCATCTCTGCTCATATCAACTCCATACAGCAGCCTTCTTTGTTCCCTACCACAAGGATTAAAAACACAGGGCAGCTGATGAACCTTTCCCAGGGAGTCCCTCTAGTAATCGGAGTGGTAGTGGGGGAAAGCTGACAGCCCCAGTGTGCACTTTGAAGTTGAACAACTATGACCCCGATAACACTTCGGAAGCTCAACCTAACTTACTCCCTATAACTGGCTAGAAATTGGCAGGGGCAATTTAGCAAATAATTTAAGTCCGTGGATAAGCAGTAAAACAAACTAGGGTAGTCCGTAGATAAACAGTATACGAACAATAAACGAATGAAAAATAAGCTAAAATGGCCCAAAGGAGCCAACAAACAAGCCGACAAACAAAACAATGGCTCACAACACTTCATAGCATGCCCAGCATGGTGGCCATGATTAACAGAGGGCCTATCCTAAATAGATACTTCTGCTCAGTATTTACTGAGGAAAATAAAGGACAGGGCCCACAGGTCAGCACCATGGACACAGGGGGAAGGGAGGTGTGCACTAGTCCCTTCACAAAAGAAATGGTCTTACAAGAGCTCACTAAACTCAGGGTGGACAAGGCAATGGGACCTGATGGCATACATCCCAGGGTACTAAAGGAGCTAAGGGTGGAACTAGCAAAGTCATTATCAGAACTGTTTAGTGAGTCTCTGAGCACAGGAGAGGTCCCAAAAGACTGAAGAAGGGCTCATATGATCCCATTCCACAAGAGTGGTAACAGGAAAGAGGCAAGGAACTACAGTACAGTCAGTCTTACCTCATTAGCGGGCAAGATTATGGAGGTACTCCTTAAAGAAAGGATAGTGCAACACCTGGAATCCATAGGAGCACAGGATCCAAGACAGCATGGGTTTACAACAGGAAGGTCCTGTCAAACTATTCTCATAGATTTCTTTGACTGGGTAACCACAGTGGTGGACCAAGGGGGAGCAGTTGATGTCGCCTACCTTAACTTCAGCAAAGCTTTCGATACTGTTCCACATAAAAGATTGATTAATAAGCTGGGTAGGCTCGGGGTGGGTCAGAAGTTGGTCAACTGGGTGGCAAACTGGTTGGCAGGCAGAAAACTGAGAGTGGTGGTAAATGGTATACAGTCAGTAGAGATGCAAGTCACAAGTGGGATACCTCAGGGATCAGTCCTGGGGCCCGTCCTCTTTGATATCTTCATCAATGACATTGCAGATGGACTGGAGGGTAAAGTTTGTCTGTTTGCAGATGACACCAAGATCTGCAACAGAGTAGATGATCCAGATGGTGTGGGCAAAATGAGAAGAGATCTGGATAAACTGGCAAAATGGTTGGAAGAGTGGCAACTAGGGTTAAACACAAAGAAATGCAAGATCATGCAAATAGGGAAGAGAAACCCTGAAGCCACCTACAGGGTGGGAGGGGAGTTGCTGGCAATCACAAGGGAAGAAAGAGACTTGGCATCATCATCACAGATGACCTGAAATCATCCAAGCAGACCACTAAAGCAGAAGGTAAGGCTAGAGGGATGTTGGGGTGTATTAGTAGGGGTATCACAAGTCGTAAGAGGGAAGTAATAATCCCTCTTTACAAGACACTGGTTAGGCCCCATCTGGAGTACTGCATGCAATGATGGAGGCCACACCTGCACAAGGACATTAACAAAATGGAGGCAGTCCAGAGAAGGGCAACCAAAATGGTGCAGGGACTGCATCAGAAAACATATGAGGACAGATTAAAGGAGCTCAGTATGTATAAACTAGAACAAAGGAGGGAGAGAGGGGATATGATTGAAACATTCAAACATCTTAAAGGCATTAACAAGGTGAAAGAGTCTATCATGTTTCAATATAAGAAAAATAGCAGGACAAAAGGACATAGCATGAGATTAGAGGGAGGCTGATTAAGGGGGAATGTGAGAAAGTTCTTTTTTACAGAAAGGGTGGCGGATCCATGGAGTGGCCTACCTCAGGCAGTGGTCAATATGAATACAATGCAGGGCTTCAAACAGGCATGAGGGAGCAATACAGATGAGTATGATTAGATAGGCCATTGACAGAGTACAGACCCATGGCACATTCATAATGTAGAAAAAATGGGCACACTGGATGGGCCTTGCGGTCCTTATCTGCCGTCAACTTCTATGTTTCTATGAATAAAACATCTTATTGTAATGTAAACTAATGGGACTCTCAAACTCACTTGTTTTTTAAGACTACTACAAGCTGTACCAGATACTGATCGGCAAAGAACGCATTCATTTTAATAAAAGTGTCTTCCCTGGAATGTTATTACCATGGTAACCTCTTAGTTGGATTAGCTATTCAAAGGCATGTGACAGTCCTTGGTTCTGTGGAGAAGCCACTCTCATGGAACTTCCAATTTAAAAGAAAACTTTACTGGAACACACTTCCTTTTTTCTGAACTCTGAAACCAACTCCATTTTAAATGGCATCATTCCTCTATTTTTAATGTTTTGAGGACGTAATCAACATTATTCTTAACCAGAAATAAGAGTAAACATTTCCCATATTCATACCATATAAAATCACAAAATAATAATAATTAAAAATCAATTTTTGATAATAAAAATCAAATAATTTTTCCATCAAGGGTTTTGTTCCTACAGCGGGTCATCACTGACTCAAAAGGGACTGGGAGAGGCAGGTAATTCACTCCACTGCCCCCACTAGGAAAACAGGAGTAGCAAGACTCCTACATAAATCCCTGTGCTGAACAGTTAAGAAGCAGTCCAAAGACCCTGAAGGGAGGTGGGTAATAGCCCTCATGGAAACAGTAGAAGGGCCTATAGTGCTGGGTAATGTTTATGGACTCAGTGAGGACACCCCATCCTTCTTTCATCACTTTGCGCAGTAGTTGGGGGGGTTGGCACATGGGGGTATCCTGGTTTTAGTAGGGGGTGATTTCAACTTAATTATAGACCCCTTCCTACACAGAACCCCTTCTAATGTTGAACCACACTCCAGAAGTGCACAAGCACTAGCCTTAATGTGGGAAGACATGGCCCTCACAGACATATGGACAGCCTTCCACCTGACAGACCATGATTACTCCTTCCACTTCCTGATGTATAGCTCCCATAGCCAGATCCATTTCTGCCTAACCTCCCCCCACATCACCCACAATGCACTGGAAGCCACAATCCTGCCCCTGGTCATCTCAGATCACGTTCCGGGTTTGCTGACCTTTAAGTGGGGCCTCCCTCAAGTGGGTCCCCATCTTGGAGACTGGCACCACTGCTCTTGAGAGACCCAGACTTTGCCCCCTGGCTGCAGGGAGAAGCCACAAACTTCTTTCAGAACAATCCAATCTCCGACACATCCACAGGCATCACCTGGGAGGCTTTTAAATCTACCCTTTGGGGAACAATTATGGGATACGCCCACAAGAGAAAGAAGAGGAGTGAGCTCCATCTGTCAGATTTGGAGTCCCAGCTCAAGAAGGCTGAAGACAATTTCAAATCCCTTCCCAACCCTTTGATTATATCCCAGCCCTGCTGCATAGAAGCAACCCTTAGGATGGAGACTTTGGCAAGATGGGAGAGTGCCTTAGAAAAGCACTAGCAAACAGGCTAGAAGGAGGGATGGAACAACAATGGGGAAACATCAGTTCTGCCATCACAGAGAAACAAGCCTTAGTGTGAAGCAAATAAACAAATCAAAAGGAAAGAAAAAGCCACTATGGTTCTCAAAAGAGGTGGTGGGGAAGGTCAGGGAGAAAAAGATAGCATTCAGGAAGTATAAGGAAACACAGAAGGAGCAGGACAGAGAGCTGTATCAGTTAAGGCAGAAGGAAGCAGGGAGGGAAGTCAGACTAGCAAAGGCCCAAACTGAGGAAAAGATAGCCAACTCAGTTAAGAAGGGGGATAAAACCTTTTATAGGTACATCAGGGAACACAGAAAGACAAAGGAAGGGATAGTGAGACTGAACAGAATGGATGGTGGGTGGGCAGAGAAGGACAATGAAAAGCAGGGATACTGAACGAATATTTCTACTAAGTACTCACAAAAGAGGAGGAGGGGGAGGTGCCTAATCCAAGTAACAGAAGCACTCTGGATAAGGGGGTTGATCTCAGTCCTTTCACAGAAGAAAGGGTTCTGAAATAACTCCTAAAACTGAAGGTGGAAAAAGCAAAGGGGCCTGATGGAATTCACCCCAGAATTCTAAAAGAATTAAGAGGAGAACTAGTAAAACCACTGACTACCCTTTTTAACAAATCATGGGAGGATGGTGTGGTACCTGAGTACTGGAGGAAGGCAGATGTGATTCCCCTTCACAAACCTGGGAGCAAGACAGAGGCAGGAAACTACAGACCTGTCAGTTTGACCTCTGTGGTAGGAAAAGTGATGGAATCACTTCTGAAGGAAAAAATTGTTCAGTACCTAGAGGCCAGTGGGGTACAGGACCCAAGGCAGCATGGGTTCACAGTGGGAAGATCATGTCAGACAAATCTAATTGATTTCTTTGACTGGGTGACCAAAGTAGTAGACCAGGGAGGGGCTGTGGACATGGCCTACCTAGACTTTAGCAAGGCATTTGACACAGTCCCACACAAAAGATTAATAGTCAGATTAACCAGCCTGGGAGTGAGTCCAAGGGTGGTAGCCCAGGTAAAACATTGGCTGGACAACAGGACACAGAAGGTAATTGTAAATGGAGTCCAATCTGAAGGAAGAGGGGTTACTAGTGGGGTACTGCAGGGTTCAGTACTGGGTCAAGTCCTTTTTAATGTCTTTATAAGTGACATTGCAGAGGGACTGGAAGCAAAAGTATGCCTCTTTGCAGATGACACCGAGATCTGCAACAGGGTTGATACACAAGGAGGTGTGGAAAGGATGATAAGGGATTTGGCAAGGTTGGAGGAGCGGTGAGAAGTATGGAAGCTTGGATTCAATGCAAAGAAGTGCAAAATAATGCACCTGGGAAACAAAAACCTAGGGGAAGATTACACAATGGGGGGGGGTAGTATCAACAACGAAAATGGAAAGGGACCTGGGGGTAATCATATCAGATGACCTTAAGGTTAGCAAGCAATGTGAAAAGGCAGTAGGGAGGACTGGGAGTTTACTGGGATGGACAGGGTTAGGCATCACCAGCAGAAAACAGGAAGTTGTTATCCCTCTCTACAGACAGTTGGTGAGACCCCATCTGGGGTACTGCGTCCAGTTCTGGAGACCCCATCTCCGCTAGGACATAGACAGGATAGAGGCAGTCCAGAGGAGGGCAGCTAAAATGGTGCAGGGTCTGCAAGAGAAGTCATATGAGGAGAGACTAAAGGAGCTTAATATGTATACCCTTGAGGAAAGGATGGAGAGGGGGGGACATGATAGAAACTTTTAAGTACCTCAGTGGAATCAACAAAGTTCAAGAGGGTAGCATCTTTCAGAAAAAGAGATGTGCAAGTACAAGGGAACACAATTTGAAGATAGAGGGGAGGCGATTCAGGGGCAATGTGAGGAAGTATATTTTCACAGAGAGGGTGGTGGACGCATGGAACAGCCTTCCTGAGGAGGCTGCTTGGTCTAAAACTGTGGGAGAATTCAAGAATACATGGGACAGACATAAGGAAATTTTTGTGGGGGTAGGAAGAAATAGGCTGTTGATTAACTAGGATCTGTAGCTTATCCTGTAGGTAGGGGAAATAGGCAGACTAGGTGGGCCAAGCGGTCCATATGTGCCGTCAGAGTCTATGTTTCTATGTTCCTATGAGATAATTGAACTGCTCTTCACAAAGCAGAGATTGCCATTGTCAGATTGAAGCACACATATTGAGAGAGAGGTGAAAAAAGGGGGAAGGTCCTCGCCTACAGGCTGAGGAAACAACAGGCCAAAAGTCATATCATGGCTCTAGTGGACAAACAAGGCTCGGTCCACACCAAAGTGTAAGGGATCAATAAAGTAATCGTCGACTTTTACATCACCCTCTAAAGGCCTACAGAGCTCCGCAAACTTTCGCATCCACAAGCCCAGGGCCTTAATGCCCCAGTCTCAGCCACCAAAATCTCCTCTACCAGGCTGTCCCTAAAAAAGGTGAAGGTTCTGGGTTGGGATGGCTTCCCGATGGAAGCTTGGCAATTCCTGGCACCCACAATCTCCCCGATACTTCAACAGGTGTTCTTGGAGGCACTAGAGACAGGCACCGCCCCCCCCTTTTGGGAGGTGGTACTCATTATCCTTCCCAAAAAAAGACAAAGATCCTCCAAAGGTAGAAAGCTTCAGACCCATCTCTCTGCTTAATTCAGACAGTAAGGTACTGGCCAAGGTTCTTGCTAGCCATCTTAATTAAGCCTTATTCACCCCTCTCTGGTAGGATTTGTCAAAGACTGTTTCAGCTCTGACCACATCAGATTGCTGGTGAATATAACATACAAATACAAATCCCTCCTAACCCCAGCCATGGCCTTGGCAATAGACTTCAAGAAGGCCTTTGACTCCCTTGAATTGGATTTCATGCAGCAAGTGTTAACCACCCTAGGGATGGGGGAAGATTTCAGGTCCTGGACAAAGGTGATATACTCCCACCCAATGGTGAGAGTCCTCACCAACTTAATGCTGTCCCTCCCCTTCCCTTTGGGCAGGGGCACACAACAAGGATGTCCCTTTTCGTTGCTGCTGTTTGTCCTTGCAGTGGAAACCCTGGCTGCAGCCCTTAGAACCCACTGATTCAGGGAGTCCCTATAGGAGGGGAAGAATACACCACACCTATGTATGCGGATGACCTTCTGATCCTGGTCGGGGTCATTACCAATGCCACACCCCCCCATCCTGAGAACCTTTAATGACTTTGCCACCTTCTCAGGACTTAGACTGAACCTGATAAAGATGGAGGTCCTCCCCCTCAATGACAGTTGCTATCTAAGCATGGCCTCAGCCCACTGCCTTCGTTGTTCACCCAATGGTATTACATATTTAGAAATAACCATCACCCCTGATGTAACTAAAATATGAAAGGCAAATCTGAAACCTTTATTCCTTTCCATACACACCGAATCAGACAGATGGAAACCTTTTCGACTAACTCTAGCAGGCAAGATCTCTGCCATTAAAATGGTCACTGCCCCCAAGATCTTATACATGCTATCTCACATTCCACTCAAACTCCCCCCTCTCTGGTATCGGAAGATCAATGCAATGCTGCAGGCTTTCATATGGGAAGGAAGGAAGCCAAGGTATAGTAGGCATAAGCTGAGATCACACTGGTCGGAGTGAGGGTGGGGCCTCCCTTGGTTCAAAGTGTACAAATGGGCCTTCCAGGCTACACAAACATTAAAGTGGTTCACTTGCCCAGATCTGGGCTCACCACAATGGCTGAGTATGGAGAGGGAAACTAGTAGGGTGACACACCTAACATTGCTTCTCTATGATCATCTTCCTAAAGGGATCCGCTCCCACCGCACAATATGGCCTTCTCTAGAATATTGGAGAACACTCCACAAAAAGTTAAAATCAAACCCTGCCACCCATGGCCACATGCTATTATGGGGAAACACATCCATTACGGTGGACAAGAAACCACTTAACTCGGTCTCCTGGGCAGAAGCAGGTGTCAACTGTCTTTGAGACCTATATGCTCAGGACATTAATACCCTAGACTCCTTTTAAGGTCTAAGATGCACTTATGATATTCCTGCTAAGGAGTTTTGGCACTTTCTGCAATTATATAGTACCGTTACAGATCAGGCCCATAGGTGGACCACTAGCAGTAACCCCTCCTCCCTAGAGAAGTGGCTATCCATGCCAAGAGGCCAGACCAGCAGAATATATGCAGACATTAGGGCATGCCTACCCACACAAACTCTGGCCTTAAAAAAGAAATGGAAAGTGGCTCTGAACACTCAGATTTCAGACCAAGAATGGAAAACCTGCTGAAAGTTGGCCCACACTGCCTACCCCGACACTAGAAGCTTACTAATACAAAACAAAATCCTCCATTCTTGGTATAGGACTCCTGCAGTCCTGCACAAAGCCAAGCTCACCCAAGATGACCTATGGTAGAGATGCCGAGAGGATAGGGGGGATTTAATCCACATTCTGTGGCACTGCGGACTAGTGCAGCCACTATGGAAACAGGTATGCACTCTAGGCACAGAGATATTAGGCAAGCCAGTTCCTCCTTCCCCAGGAATAGTGTTAATGGGTATTCCCGCCTCCCCCTCCCCTCTCAGCTCCCCTGACCAGAAGTGGTTAGCGATGTTGGGCATGCAGGTTAAGAGATTTCTGTTATGCAGATGGAGAATGCAGGAGACTCCTTCATTGGTGGAGGTCCAAAACTCCCTCATGCAGGCCGCAAACCTATCCAGAATGTCACACGTAATGCCTAACTCCCTTCAGGTGTATATAAGGATAGGGCAACCAATTATAATCTTCCTAAAGCCCTGAGACGGCATTGGCTGAATTAGCTTACACCACCACTCCCCCTCTGCCTCCTGAACCATATAGAGAGTGCTAAGAGTAAAATAGACCCCACCCCCGATACCTGAGGCAGTAAGACCTTGATGTCTGTGCTGGTAAAATGACCAATGCTTATGTATAAATGACCTCTACAGTAAGGAGATGCTTTGTGTGTGTTCTGTTTGTTTTTCTTTGCAGGCCAGACCTACAGTGCCTCGCCAAGGGCTAGCCGAAGTCATATAAGGAGCCACCCTTGAGAACCTTAGGCACATAAGGAGCCAGGTATGCCCCTCATGATCTAATCCTTAGTGGCCAAGCACCTTCATGTAGGTCCAACTAAAATACCTTTTGACAAGAGCAAATGTAAGCCATAGAGGTAACTCTTTTGCTGGGGAAACTGAACATCTGTAATTGCAGGATGCTAATGTAACAAGTTATATTATACCCATTCTGATTGGTATAATGTGTTGGCATTCTGATTTTTGTATTACGAGTTCCCTGCACTGTATTACTGTAAATGTATAAAAATGTGAAAAATAAAAATCTTTAACCATAAAAAAAACCTTCCCTTGACCCTGATGTCCTGGAAAATTATCCTCCTATCTCCAACCTACCTTTTTTGAGCAAGGTTGTAAAGAAATTAGTGGCACAGCAGCTCAAGGATCACCTGGTGTCCTCTGACATCTACCAGCCATTTCAGTTGGGTTTTTGAGCCAGACACAGCACAGAAACAGCTCTAGTGAGGGTGCATAATGATCTGCTCAGGGCTAGATATATAGGGGAGACAGATCAGTTCTTGTGCTCCTCTGTCTTTCTTCAGCTTTTGATGCTGTGGACTACGTCATGCTTCTTGATCGGCTTTGTGAGTTTTGTAGACCCACCGGAACTGTCATCAGGTGGTTTGAGTCTATCTCTCAGACAGAGTGCAGTGGGTGGTGATGGGAAATTTCTCTTCTTCCCCAGTGCCTCTGTCCTGTGGAGTACCACAGGGTTTGATCTTGTTGCCGATGTTGTTAGCGGTGTATATGCTGACCCTGGGTGAGATCATAAAACAATACAGCATGGAGCTTCACTGCTATGCAGATGATACCCAGCTGTATTTGTCTTTTGCCATTAAAACATCTGGATCTGTCGACGTGCTTAACAACTGTTTGGCTAAAATCAATGATTGGATGGCTTCCAGCTGGCTGAGACTTAACCCAGCCAAGACAGAGGTACTAGTGATTGAGCCTGGTTGATGACGTGATGGATTGCCGCTGGGAACACACACAGGCCTTGCCCTGTGGTCTGCTCCACAGGTGGCATCCCTGAGGGTGCGAGATCTTGACACGATCCTGGATAGCAGACTGACCTTTGAAGATCAGGTGTCATCTGTGATCAAAAGTGTTTTTTACCACTTACGGAACATTGCCAGGTTAAGCCCCTTGATCCATCTGAGGATCTGCCGATGCTGGTGTATGCTTTGGTTACCTCTAGGCTCAACTCTCCTGGTTTAAGAGCTACTTGCTTAAAAGAAGCCAAAAAGTTGTATGGAAAGGTGTCCAATCTGGAATCCGACCTGTGGTCTCTGGGGTACCCCAGGGCTCAATCTTGGGCCCCCTGCTTTTCTCCCTCTTTGTCAATGACATTGAAAGGGGTTGCAGGCCATGCAGACTAATCCTCTGTGTAGATGACACCATTGTCTACTGCAGTGTCCCTCAACCTCGTGTTATCACTGTCAAGCTGCAAGTTAGCCTCTCAGAACTTGAAGCCTGGTTTTTCACCCACCTCCTTGTCCTGAATGAGGAAAAGGCCAAAGTTGTCCTGTTTGGAACCAGGCATCTGGGGACCATCAGATCTGACCTGCTTAAACTCCAAACAGCCCAGGGGAGGAGTGTCGAGGTTCTTGGCAAGATCACTTACCTTGGAATCCTTCTTGACCAGGATCTGTAATACAAACCTCATATTGACACTTTAACTAAGACCATCCACTAGAGGATTGGACTCCTCTACCACCTGGGATGCTTACTCTCTGATGAGGCTTGGCGAGCTATTACCAATTGCACCCTACTCCCCATCCTCCTCCTCTACGGGCCCCCCCCAGTCCCTTAAAGAAAGGGAACTACGTACTCTCTCTGTGTTCTACTATCGAGTGGCACACTTTGCAAACAATTACCCCACTAGAAGGCATCACTGTGAGGTCCTTGCAGACTTCCACTGGCCCACCTTATGGCACAAACTTGCCTACTCCTCTATCTGCAGGGACACTGGTTTACCGGGATTGAGAAAAGGCATATTCCATTTTGCACATTGTAAAAACTGGTACTGTCACCGGTGTCTGCTAAGCCAAAATCCGCTTTTACCGGTGTTTGGTTTTGTGTACTTCATTTAACAATTTTTAACTCTGCTAACATGCATTTTAGCAATTTTGATTTCCACTATTACACATCCTTCCATCCTTGTACCAATTTAAAGTTATTTTAGGTACAAGATGTGATGGCAGCAGCAACACTACAGCCCCCATCCCTAAGGTGTGATGAAGCAGTACTACGGCCCCATCCCTCAGGTATGATGGCAGCACCAACGGCACTACAGGCCCCTATCCCTCTGGTGAGATGGCAGCAGCAAAAGCACTACAACCTCCCTCCCTCAGGTGTGACAGAAGCAGCAGCACTGTGGCCCCCATCCCGTAGGTGTGATGGCAGCAGTACTACATTCACCATTCCTCCGGTGTGATGGCAGTATCAGCACTGTGGCCCCCATTCTTCAGGTGGGACAGCAGCAGTACTACATTCTCCATCCACCAGTGGTGATGGCAGAAGTACTACAGTCCCCACCCCTTTGGTGTGATGCCAGTAGCAACAATGCAGTCCACATCCCTCTGGGATGATGGCAGTAGTGACAGCACTATGATCCCTTTCTTCAGCACCCACACTCCACATGCACAAGTTACAAATGACTTGGTCGCCTTGCTTAGAACTGGATGTGAATTAATCTGAACCATCACCATTAAGGTGGACTACCTTTGTTTTGTCCTATCTATAATTTGCCTGCCTAAATAGGATTTCTGCCTGTGACACTGCTGACCAGGGTTAGGAAGCAGACTTGGGTGTTGGAGAGCCCGCTGGTGGGTGAAGGCTTGAGTGCCCAACAACCACTCACCTTCTCCTGGGAGGGAGGTGGGTTCATGGCTCAGCATTTGCTGGCCCGTGGTGGAGGCCAGAGGCATGACAACATGTCAGCCCTCACTGCAGGAGGGAGCGTGATGGACATCAGCTTGTGTCTTGACATTGTGTGGCCTGTCACGCTTCCCAGAAAATGGGAAAACACCCGCTGACCAACCGAAGGACAGCTGTTGGTCCCTCCATAAGCCAGAATCCCCAGACATGTGTCCGTTCTGACCCCAGCTATGTCCAGGATACACTGGAAGCTCTTTAGGGCAATTCTCCTCCCCTGGTAGCCTCCCACAGGGGTAGGGGCCCACTCAATGAAGGGTTACTTTGGGTTACCTGGTAGCACAGCAGTAAGAGGCAGTGGATGGTGGTTGGCACTCAGCAGGGATGTTAGGGGGCCTTGGCAGGCCTGAAGGAGTGAATGGCCAGGGGGTATAAAAATACTTGAATTTGCTTCTTTGAAATAAAATGTCTTCACCTAAAAAATCAACACCTGACTAAAATCTAAAAACAAGTTTATAAAATACATAAAATGTATCTGAACATTTATCTTTACCTATACAAAATCATTTCTGCCCAAATAAAACTCAGGTAAATTACATGGTACCCTGACTACTATTCTATAATGTAGTAAACATATGTTGGTATTTTATTTTTTATATTCTTTGGAAAGCAGGTAAGGCCCACTAGGCAGGACTGTCTGTTTTCAGGAGTGACCTTGAAGTACTGGGAGGTTAAGTGACTTGTGGAGTCACACAGTATGCAAAGTGGAGGTTTGGGAATCAAACCCAAGTCTGCTGGATGTAGCCAGTTCATTCACTGCTTGTTACTCTAACCACTAGGCATGGGTGGTTAAACTGAATGGCTGAGTACAACAAAACAGAGCGGGTGATTTCCTTACTGACTCTATATGCAGCAAAGCAGAAAGAATGCAAAAGCACAGCAGCATTCATTTAAGATGCTGAAATCTGGAATTGGCCTGCTGGCAGTGCAGTAGCTCTGTGCCCTGTGCCAGCAGCCCAAAGTCAGAGCGAACTTGAGTTGCTGAAGGTTTGGCCATGGGAGTAGGATCGAGCACCTGGGGACTGCTCTCCTCCTCCTCCAGGAGGTTCTGCCTACAGGTCCTGCTGCTTTACCATGGTGGTGGTACAATGGTGCTGGAGAGTGATCAGGAGGGAGGACCCTAGCCAGGATGTGGAGCAGTGGCATGTCTCCATGTGCCCTCCCTCCTTGGATCTCCTCTAGTTTTCCCTCCCGGGTCGTGCTTGAAAATAGGCAGGATTGTTTGCCTAACGCACTTACCTGGTTACCAAAAGTTAATAAATAAATAAATAAATAGTGGCAGTGCCCTCAGGGACAGAGACCAGAAAACCAGGAACGATCACCCCCCACATTGGCCACTGGCAGAAGGGACCCAGGTGCCTCAGACTTCATAACCAGGCTCCATGAGGTACCCACTGAGCTGCTCGATACACACTAAGGGGTATGAAAGGGTCCTGGGTTCTCTCCCTTTCCACCTGGCAGGGTACAACCCAGGCAGGATAGGGGCAGGACACAGGAGCTCCTGAGCATTACCTGGGGTGAAGCTAAGGAATACTCAGCCTGGAAAGTGGAGACTGATGCTGTAAGAAGGAGACAAAGAAAGAGAAAATAAAAAAAATACTGAAATCTTAGAGATTCTGTGCAGTGACATGCAATTTCCGTGAGGCACCGGTACAAGAATTCAAAATCCGCAAACCAAGCAGGATTCCATGATTGTTACCGGTGTTACCAGTAAAAATGGAAAACCAGGGTCCCTGTCTATCTGCCTGACCTACAAATTCTCAACCACAGGCCCCCCTCCTCACTTGCAGGTCCTGCTCAACCCTAGGGCACATGGCCGTGACACAAGGTCATTAGCTGGCTGTCCGCTGGCCATCCCAGGGGTCTGCACCAATTCTGGCAGATGTTCCTTTAAATATTCCACCCTGCACCTATGGAACACTCTCCTAGCTAACCTGGCCAACAAGCCGTCTCTCCAAGGCTTCAAGCTGTGCCTGAAAGTTTACTTCCTGGAACTCAGCCTCTGTGGCTGCAATCATTAGCCCCCACATATTTCCCCTTCCTACATAGGTCTTACCCGTGACTATGATACTCCATGCTCATTTTTATGATAGTATCTACTGTGTCTAATGCTACCCCATTGTATTGTGTCAAAGGTATAACTGTTAATGTCATTTGTAATTACTGTCATTCCAATGCGCGTAACAATTGCAACCACTGAACGTTGTCCAATGCGTGGAAGTATGTTTTTATGTAACTAATACCAGATCACCCCTGAAAAAGGGACCTCTGGTCTCAGTGGGCTCACCTAGTTACCAAAATTTAAATAAATAAATAAATTCTGTAACTCTTTGTATTTCAGGGTCATGGGAGGGACTCTTTGCAGACTGCAGCTGGTGCAGGACACAGTGGCCAGGTTGGTCACGGGCCTTTCGCGGTCTAGTCATATAACCCTGGTCCTGTGCATCCTGAACTGGCTGCCAGTCTGGCGTGGGGTCCTTTTCAAGGTTGGTTTACTCACCTACAAGGCCCTATATGGATTGAGTACAGGTTACCTGTCAGAACTCCTGTCACCAGTGACCTCTGCTCGCTCCCTCCGCTTCTCTTCGAGGGGTCTCCTGGATGTTCCCAGGGTTCAACTCAGGACCTCAGGAGACAGTGCTTTTAGTGGCTCTGAGCCAACCATGTGGAACTTGCTTTCACCTGCTGTCTGGAAGGCCCCTTTGACTGAAGTGTTCAAGTGCAAGCTGAAGGCCCACCTTTTCAGTCTGGCTTTTGTAGATTGCTGAATTCTGTCTGTCATGTCAAGTTTGCTTTTTGGCAAACTGAAGCTTTTTAAAGTTGCTGAATTATTATTTCATTTTGTATTACTGGGAATTTTATTGTAAAAGTGCCTTTCTATTGTATTGAGTTTTATTAAGGTGCTCAGACCCTCCAGGAATGAGTGCCCTACAAATAAAATCACCTTGCCTTGCCTCTCACAAAGTTATTTAATCTGTCCCTAGACAAGGGGACAGTCCCCAGGGATTGGAAAAGGGCTGATGTGGTGCCTTTACACAAAAGGGGAAGGAAGGATGAGCCAGATATCTATCGTCCGGTCAGCCTTACCTCTGTGGTGGGTAAGCTGATGGAGGCACTTATAAAGGAAAGGCTGGTATATTTTCTGGAGGAGGGGGCTCATAGATGACAACCAACTCAGGTTCACAGGTGAAAGGTCATGTCAAACCAACCTGATTGAATTCTTTGATGGAGTAATGGACATATGTGATCAGGGAGGGGTGGTGGACATGGCCTATCTGCAGGGACAATGGTTTTCCGTTTTTAACGGTAACACCAGTAAAAATCACGGAATCCTGCTTGGTTTGCGGATTTTGAATTCTTGTACCGGTGCCTCATGGAAATTGCATTTCTCTGCACAGAATCCCTAAGATTTCAGCATATTTTTAAATGTTTTATTTTCTCTTTCTATGCCCCCTTCTCACAGCATCAGTCTCCACTTTTCAGAGATCCCTAGGCTGGGTATCCCTAGCTTCACCCCAAGTAATGCTCAGGAGCTCCTGTGAGCCTGCCCCCATCCTGCCTAGGTTGCACCCCCCCACAGGTGGGAAGGGAGAGGGCCCCAGGTCACTCCTCCACAGTCCTTTAATGTGTGTCGGGCAGCCCAGTGGGTCCCTCATGGAAACTGGTTATGAAGTCCGGGGCAGCTGGGTCCCTTCTACCAGCAGCCGATGTGGGGTGATTGTTACTGGTTTTCTGGTCTCTGTTCCTGAGGGCACCAACACTCAAGGGGATCCAAGGAAGTAGGGCAAATAGAGACATGCCACTACTCCAGATCCTGGCTAGCTTCTTCTCTTCCCGATTGCTCTGCAGTCTCATTGCACTACCACCTGTGGTCACCCAGGTGGCAGTAAAGCAGCAGGACCTGCAGGCCACCGTTTCCAGAGGATGAGAGCAGCCCCCCCAGGTGCTCGATCCTACTCCCCTGGCCAGACCTCTAGCAACGGGGAATTCACTTCTGATCCCGAGTCCCTGGCATTGCAAGCAGTAGTGCAACCTCAGGCTATTTACAGTGCTCTGTCAACTATACACCCACTTTGGTGTAAGAAAACATAAGCAGATGGAGAGGGAAATAATTCAGTTTTAGTAAAATGTTGCAAAGTGTTCAAAGTTCATAATTTGCACTGTAGGTACTGTGCACTATTATTGAAATTATATATTAAAACATTATATATGGGTGTTATGGCTGGCAGTATAGCCTAGTGGTTAGAGTAACAAACAGTGATCGAACTGAGTACATTTAGAAGACTTGGGTTTGATTCCCACAACCTCCACTTGCATACTGTGTGACTCTGGGCAAGGCACTTAACCTCCACAGTGCTCCTGGGTCACCTCTGAAAACAGGCAGTTTTCCCTAGTGGGTTTACCCAGTTTACAAAAAAATACCAATATATGTTTACTACATCATGCAGTAGTCAGGGTACCATGTAATTTATCCGAGTTATACTCGGGCTGCAATGATGTTGTATAGATAAATATAAATGTTCAGATACATTTTGTGTTTTATAAGCTTGTTTTTAGACTTTAGTCAGGTTTTTATTGTATTTTTTGCATATGAACTTCTAGGATATAGATTGCTAAGCACAGGATCACTGTTACCAACTAGTTTATTCAAGTTTATAATCAGCAGGGCCATCCAAAACCCTCAGTTGTTTCACTGAAAATTAGTCTGAATGAAAGTATGTTCACAAGGAACAAGCTGCCTTACTACTTATTTAGGTGAATAGGATAGAAACATAGACTTTGATGGCCCACCTAGTCTGCCCATTTCATCATTTGCACCTTCTCTCCCACCTGTTGTGTCAGTCTCTGTGACAACAAAAAGTTTTCTGACAGACTGCTTTAATAAAAAGCAAATGTTAAGTGTTTAAGTGTACTTATGCTTGGCCAGTGGAGTGGAAAGCACATTCAGTGACACATGGAAGGTAAGACCCCAGGGGCTGTATGATGCTGGTGGGTAGAGTGGTGCTCAATTCACTTCTGAGCTCAGACATGAAAACTAAGAGACACCCTTTTCATGGAGACCAAGGGAAAAAAAGGAATCCACATCTTTGTGAGATGCATTAGAAGGTCCTCCACTTATCACTTGTGAATTTTATTTTTTAGGTGAAGACATTATTTCAAAGAAGAAAATTCAGGCAGTTTTTTTTTTGTTCCTCCTACCCCCTGGCCATCCACTCCTTCAGGCTTGAAAGTCCCCCTACCACTGCTGCTGTGTCCCCACCACCATCATCCACCGCCCCTTATGGCCATGCTACCAGGTAACCCGAAGTAACCCTTCATCGGTGGGCCCCTACCCTGTGGGAAGCTAACAGGGGAAGACAATCACCCTAAAGAGCTTCCTGTATATCCCAAGCATGGCAGGGGTCAGAACAGATGCATGTGTCTGGGGCTGCATGCTTATGGAGGGACCAGAAGCCATCCTCTGGGAGGCCAGCAGGTGTTTTTCCATTTTCGTGGGAGCGTGACATGCCACATGATGTCAAGGCATAAGCTGACATCCATCACGCTCTCTTCTGCAATGAGGGCCAATGTGTTGCCATGCCTCCAGCCTCCACCTGGGGCCAGCAAATGCTGAACTGTGAATATACCCTCCCTCACAGGAGAAGGCGAGTGGTCATTGGACACTCAAGCCTTCACCCCTCTCGGCCAGTCCTCCAACACCCAAACCTGTTCCCAAACCCTGGTCGGTGGTGTCACAGGCAGAAATCCAATTCAAATAGTTAAATGGTAGGAAAAAAATAAATGTGGTCCACCTTAGTGGTGATGGTGGTTCAGATTAATTCACATCTGAGTTCTAACAAGCAAAGAGACTAAGTCATTTGTTACTTGTGCATGTGGGGTGTGGGTGTTGAAGAAAGGGGATCATAGTGCTGTCACTACTGCCAACATCCCTGAGGGATGTGGACTGCATTGTTGCTACTGCCATCACACCTGAGAGGTGGGGGGGGCCATAGTGCTTCTGCCATAACCACTGGTGGATGGGAAATGTTGTACTGCTGCTGTACACCAGAGGGATGGGGGCCATAGTGCTGATACTGCCATCACACCTGAGGAATGTGGAACGTGGTACTGCTGCCATCACACCTAATGGATAGGGACTGCAGTGCTGCTGCTTCCATCACACCTGAGGGAGGGGACACAGTGTTGTTGCTGCTGCCATCACACCAGAGGATGGGTCTGTAGTGTTGTTGGTGCTGCCATCGCACCAGAGGATGGGGGCCTTGCTGCTGTTCCATCACACATCAGGGATGGGGCTATAGTGCTGTTGCTGCCATCATATTTTGTACCTAAAATAACTTTAAATTGGTACAAGGATGGAAGGAAGTGCAATAGTGGAGAGTCAAAACTGCTAAAATGCATGTTAGCAGAGTTAAAAGTGTTAAATAAAGTACACAAAACCAAACATACGGTAAAATCAGATTTTGGCTTAGCAGACACCGCTGACAGTACCGTTTTTTCCAATGTACAAAATGGAATTTGCCCTTTCTCAATCCTGGTAAACCAGTGTCCCTGCCTATCTGGATGTCCAGAAGGCCTTCAATATCGTCCCTCACAGGAGATTAATAAATAAGGTAGACAGCTTAAGGGTAGGGAGCAAACTAACAAAATGGGTGGAAAACTGGATAGTAGATAGAACTCAGAGGGTGGTGGTAAATGGAGTAGACTCCATGGAAGGGGGGTGATGAGTGGGGTTCCCAGGGGTCTGTGTTGGGCCCCATACTGTTTAACATATACATTGGGGATATTTCAGAAGGCTTGAATGAGAAGGTGTGTCTGTTTGCAGATGATATGAAGATCTGCAACAGGGTGGACACACCGGGGAGGGGGGAGGATGAGGGAGGATAAGTCCAGGCTGGAGGAGTGATCAGGGAAGTGGCAACTGCAATTCAACACAAAAAAACCCCACAAAATTAGGCACATAATGTGCAAAGTACTGGCTGAGGGGTGTGGAACTTGAGGAAACAGAGCAGGAAAGGTACCTGGGGATCATCATTTGAAATAACCTGAAGGTTTGGAACCAATGCAACAAGGTCATGGGGAGAACAAGCAGAATGTTGGCATGCATAGGGAGGGGAATTACAAGTAGGAGGAAGGAGGTGATCATGCCACTATACAAAACTATGGGCAGACCACATCTGGAATACAATGTGCAATTCTGGAAGACACACTTACAGCGTGACAGGGACAGGGTGGAGAAGGTCCAGAGAAGGGCAACCAAGATGGTTCTAGGACTACACAGGATGTCTTATGAAGAACAGCTGGAGGAGCTAAACTTGTAAAAGTAGGAGATGAGGAGGGAGAAGGGGGATATGGTAGAAACCTTCAAATATCTGAAGGGAATAAACAATGTGAGGGAAGGAAGCATATTCAGGATGCGTGGAAACAAATCAACCAGATGATATGCATTCAAGTTGGGGGGGGGGAGATTTAGAGGAAATATGAGGAGGCAGTTCTTCACTGAGAGATTGTGGTGGGTCCATGGAATAGGCTACCAGAATGTGTGGGTGGGGGTAGATTCGGTGAGCAAATTCAAGAAGGCTTGGGAAAACTACATGGGGCTAAATAGAAAGAACAATGGCATAGAAGAGAGAGAGTAAGATAAACCAGACAAGTGGGGTGGTAATAGACAGTCTGGATAGACCAATGGGTCCTTTTCTATAGGCAAATTTCTATGTTTCTATGTTTCTTTACTGAACCCCAAAAAACAATCCTCACCTATCTCAATCGACCTGGATGGAGACATCTGTGCTGACCATCTCAAAATAGAACACCTCATCAATGATTTCTTCTGTGATCTGTGATCTGAATAAATACAGATCCCTGGACACCCCAAACCTAACTCTACTGAGGAAGTGGAGAACCTAAGCCCAAGTCCAAGTTCCATCTCAAAAGGGTCACATGTTCTGAAGTTGTTAAATTAGTTGCCTCCCTAAAAATAGACAAATCAGCCAGATTAGACAGTTTGCTCCCAAAGTTCCTCAAACTTGCTGCCCCTCAGATAGCCCCACCCATAGCCAAAATCTTCAAGCAATCTTTCTCAACCCACACCTTATCAGATCTCTGGAAAACAGCTATAGTTGTCCTTCTACACAAGAAAGGGAAGAAGATATTACTGGAAAACTACCGCCCTGTTTCCAGTTTGTCAGCTCTAGCCAAACTGCAAGAGAAAACAGTGCACACCCAACTGACAGAATATCTTGAAAAACACAATCTAATCTGCAAGGAATAATATGGGTTCAGGAGGTGTCATGGCACTGATACAGCCCTGGTTGAATTCACAGACGCAATCTATCATGCAACAGATAAGGGATTATTGCCAGGAGCTGTGTTCATATATCTGACCAAGGCTTTTGATTTGGTTGACCATGATGTATTAACTAGCAAATTACTCGAACTTGGCTTTGGATTCCATGCTCTGGCCTGGTTCAGTGATTATCTGAACCCCAGAAAACAAAGGGTGAAAACTGGCAACACGGTCTCAAGTACCAATGTAATTCATAATGGCGGGGTCCCTTAAGGCTCCATACTGGGGCCTCATCTGTTTTCAATCTTCATCAACAATTTGCCAACAATCTGCAAACCCATACAAACTCTTCTCTATGCAGATGACTCAGTTCTATACATGTATGGCAAAGACATCAATGAAATCAACCATGTACTGGGAAACAGCTTCACAATCCTGCAGGAATGGTTTGTTCTAGAAAAAATGGTCCTGAACCTACCAAACACCCAATCAATGTTTTATTCTAACTACAATCTGAAAGACGCAGCCCCCAAGTTCTGCATCAATGACAATAACAGGAAACTGCCTGGAAAGGTCAGCTGTTTAAATATCAAGGAGTACATTTAGACTCTACCCTTACCTTCGATGCCTACATTCAAAACACTACCATCCTGCTTCACCAAAGGCTTCACTGTCTGTACAGAATCTGCAAGTACTTAACGCCTGAATCCAGACATAGAATAGCACAGGCAAATCTGCTCCCTGTTCTGGACTATGGCTCCTTGGTTACCTATGCTGTTACCAAAACTATGTTACAGAACAAACACATTCTATCTCAGGATTGCCAGATTTGCCACAGGTAGCAACAGTAATACGCACCACTGCCTTTCTCAGAACACTCTAAACTGGCTCTCACCAGAGCTCAAATCCAACCTAACACTCGCCAAATTTATTAAAATAACTATTGTTAAAAACTCCTGCATCTATTTAGCTGAACAGTTCGAGTTTGTCAACTTACCCTCCTCTCGGTCCACTTCAAAAACAACCTGAAAGTTTCCTTTTTTTGAATAAACACTGGACATTGCTCCTTCAGCTATCGCACCTCCTCACTACGGAATACGATCCTCCACCCCATTAGAGATTCACCAACTGTCTCTGCTTTTTCAAGCAATTTGAAAGAATTGTATCTATCACTCAGTGTCTTTGACTGCTTTGTGTAAATATCCCTTGTACTGTACATACACTTATGCATCTGCACTCAATGTAGTAGATGCACTAATCAGCTACACTTTCTATATGCCACAAGTATGTAATCAAGTATGTAATTTTCAATCTACAGTATGTGTGTATGTTTCATTTTCTGCAACTAGCACCTAAACAGTTGTATGTACGTCCTCAAATGTCTTTGCAATTGCACCTGGGTCATGACTGAAGCAGGCACTTGGTGCCAGTACACTTACCTGGTTACCAAAGTGAAAATAATAAAAATAAAATAAACTCTCACAGCAGTCTCTGCTATTTGTTGTTAAATTGCTAGGCAGTTCATACAGGCTGAGGTAAATCCCATTGTTTCTGGGATTTATCAGGCAGTTGGAAAAAAATTCCACAGTGCTCAGTTTGTTTTGGCACAAACTTATAGTTTTTAGGCAGTGACCACTCAAGTAGCTGTCAAAATCAGTTGTTTTCTTTTCAGAAACTCACAGTATGTTAAAACTGTCTAACCCAAAATGTTAGTTTTGATTACACAATGTCCCATTGGCTGAAAGGAGGCTCAAGCTCCAGACCCTAATCGGACTACTGCAGCTACCAATCAGGTCCCTTGCTGTCTTCAAGCAGACCACATCCAACATGGCCATCCCCACACAGACTTATTTATCTCTACTAAATATTATAAAAGAAAAATGTGTTGGCAGCATCTGAATGCATGATGAGGACCCTCTTGATCCCATCTGGTGGTCGCTAGGTCCAGGGGGCACTTTGGAGGGACAGGAGCACTGTCGGGAGATATGTTTCTAGTGCTCCCCAGCAGGAGCTGTCACTGATAAATGGCACTCCAGCTGCAAAGCATCATGGGACTTGTAGTCTCCAGCTGCCATTCTGACCCCAGTACTCCCCGACTCACTGGAGGCTTTGATCGGGTCAGAAAGCTTTCTTAAAGTTATTTATTTTTGTTGTTTTAGTTCCCCCCAGTCCTCTTTGCTGTCTGATAGGGCTGGGGAGATAAATGTGCAAGCAGCACTTCTGCCACTTCCCTATCCAGTGCACTGGGGCACCAAAACCAATTGCAGACTTCTTTTGTGCTCCCTGCCCCATTGAGCAGCAGTTTGATGGGGCAGGGAAGCAAACTCACTGGTGCCTCACTGGCTACATTTTAATTGGGTGCTTTGAGGTGCTGAAACAGTCTGGAGCACTCTCTGGTCCTGAAAGAAGTCTAGGTGTGGGCCGGGGAGTGAGGAGGCAAGCAGCTTGCTGGCCCCTAGGATTAGGTGCTCAGAGGTGCCACAACTAATTAAATCTGCTTCCCAACCCTAGTAGCAGTCCAGGAGTGGACCAGGGGAGTGAAGAAATGATTGGCTGGCCACAGGAGCAGTTAGGCAGCAGCAGGAGGCAGCAGGCAAGCACCCGACTTGGAAGGAGGGGTTACATTAATAAAAAACTAAGAACCCATAAGGATGTTCTAGATTATTTTGTTTAAGTTCCATTTAAGCTCAGTGGTCATGTACTGCAGTTTGTTTTGGGCTTTTGGCCCTTTAGTTGTTGCTTTGGGCTCTGTACTTGCAGGCCCCCCGACTGTGTTTGTTCACCCACTGTGAAGTGAGCCCCTTTAACTTTTGTCTGTATCCATTAGCAAGTAGGGCTAACTAGGTTGGAAGGGGCTTGGGGGACAGTGAAGCAGATGGGGGAACAGTAGTTGAGGCAGCAGAAAGTTAACTACAGTGGAGGAAGCACAGGTGAGAGAGGGAGCAGCTGGTATCCTGGAAGAGGAAGGGAAGATGGAAAACACAGTTGCAGTGGACAGAAGGGTGGTAATAACTGGTGACTCCATAATTAAGGGTACTCACTCAAGAAGGAAGGGGGACCCAATAGCAAGAAGGAAGATGGTTAGTTTTCCAGGGATGACAGCAAGGAAGGCAAGATCATGAAACAGGGAAGTTGTAATAAAGGTTAGTGGAAAACCTAACCTTGTCATCCACCTAGGAATCAATGACATAGCAGGGGAAGAGGTGGAGGTATGTAGGGCAGGTTCAGGTAGTTAGCAAAGACCTTCAGGGAGGTAGTAATCTATCTGGCCTTTTCAGATGTGACACCTGTCCCCAGAGCCAGCATAGCCAGGAAGACAAGGATAGACGAGTTCTATAACTGGCTGAGGAGTTGTGCAGGGCTGAAGGGTTCAGATGTATGGGGGACTGGGGGAAATGTGGTAGAACAAAACTCTGTACTCAGCAGATAGACTACACCTCAGTAGAGAAGGCTCAAAAGTACTCAGGGACAAAGTAGTGGAGTACATAGCCAATGAGCTGAGTTTAAATTACTGAGGGGAGTTGTTGGACAGCAGACCCAGAAACTCCAGGACAAGGAGGTCAATAGACCACCCCCACCATATCGGCAGTTGTAATTGGGCAGATGGGTGTGGAGGTGAAATGGATCAATTAATATTTGGGGGTGATAGTACAGGAGGTAGGCATGTCAGGAAAAGAACATAAGGAAGGAAAGGAGGCATAGAGTCGAGGTGGAGGGTGGTGTCACTGAACGCTCGTAGTCTCAGAAACAAGATGGCAGACCTGCAGACACTATTAGCTATAGGGTAGGAAGACATAGCAGCAATATCTGAGACCTGGGCCACACCACACCATGACTGGGACCTTTTGATCACAGGATACAAATTATATAGGAGAGACAGGGTGACAGGGAAAGGGGGGTGGAGGTTTATATCAGGGAGGGGATTACATGCACGAGGGAAAAGACAGAAGGTGGTGGAAAGCCTATGGATTCAGCTATAGTCCAATAGAGGGAGAAAGGTGAGGTTGGGGGTGGTCTATAGATCACCCAAAAAAGATGAGGAAAGGGACAGGGAGCTGTGTTCACAATTGCTGGAAGCTGCACGGAAGGGAGAGGTGGTGGTGGTGGGGGACTTCAACTTGCCCAAGGTGGACTTGGGTATACCAGCCATATCCTTTGCCAAGAGTGAGGTGATCCGAGATGCAATACAAAGTGGGTTCCTGACTCGGGGCATCACTAAACCAACAAGGGAGGGGGCAATCCTTGATTTATTGCTCACAAATGGGGAGCACGTCCAAGAGATAACAGTCAAGGGACCACTGAGTGGCAGCAACCCTAACCGTGTGGTTCAGGTTGGATATGGGCAGGAAAAGCTTTTCATTAAGACCAAAATCCTGGATTTTAGGAGGGCAGACATCAGGAAGTTGGGCAAGGTGCCAAGGACACACCTAGCGAGTGTCAGAGTTGATATGTGGGTGGACCAAAAGTGGACCATCATCAAAGACGGAATACTGTTGCCACAGTAGAGTGTGTTAGGCTCAAGGAGAAGAGCTTGGGGACCAAAGCCTCAGCTGGTTCAGCTCTGATGTTGTCGAGCAGTGAGGGACAAGAGGTCAGCCTACAGGAGATACAGGAATACCATGTGTGAGGTGGATAAGGAAAAGTACCTGAAGTCAGCCAGGGTGGCAGGCAAGGTAATTAGGCAGGTTAAGGCACAAAAAGAACTCCAAATTTGCTGATGGAATCAAAAAGGGGGAGAAGGCATTCTTTCATTACACAAGTGAGAAAAGGGACAAGAATGATGGGATTGCTAGACTTAGAAAAGGGGTTGGATGGGTAGAGCATGGGGAAAGGCTGAGGTGTTAAATGAATACTTCTGTTCAATCTTCACTAGGGAAAAAGATGGACTAGTGCCTACAGGGGGGAGAAGGGGGGAAGGGGGCACAGATGTGGTGATAGATGAGGATAGAGTGAGGGAGGTGCTGCTAGCAATAAAGGTGGACAAGACACAGGAACCAGATGGTATACACCCAAGGGTACTGCGACTGCTGGCAGGGGAACTTGCAGGACAGCTTGTAGGCCTCTTCCATAGTTCCTTGCAGTTGGGTATGGTGCAGTCAGATTGGAGAATGGCACATGTGGTGCCCTTCCATAAGAGCGGTCCCAGGAATGACCTGGGGAACTAATAGCCAGTCAGGCTGACCTCAATTAAGTGCGAGCTCATGGAAACCAAACTTAAGGAAAGGTTGGTACGGTGCCTAGAGGAGAATGGTTTCCAGGATGAGAGACAGTATGGATTTGTGGGAGGAAGATCATGCCTAACTAATCTGATTGACTTTTTTGACTGGGTCACCAGAGCTGTGGACAGGGGCCCGATAGTAGATATCCTTTACCTGACCTTCAGAAAGACCTTCAACTCTGTACCCCAAAAGAGGTTGATCAGGAAGCTGGTGGATCTTGGAGTTGTGGAGAAAATTACCAGATGGGTAGAAAGCTGGCTGTCGGTCAGGACCCAGAGGCTGGTGGTAGGTTGATAATTATTCGGCATGAGGGAAGTCACCAGCGGGGTCCCACAGGACTTGTTGCTGAGGATAGTGTTGCTAAATGTCTTCATCAATGACACTGGGGAGGGCATTAAGGGTGAAATCTGACTATTTGCAGATGACACCAAACTCTGTAAGAGGGTAAACACATTGGAAGGCATACAAGATCTTCAGGAAGACTAGAAAACTTAAGAGATGGTCAGGGATCTGGCAACTTGGCTTCAATGCCAACAAATGCAAAGTTATGCACATAGAAGCCAGGAACCCAAAAACTGAGTACTACCTGGGGGGGGGGGGGCAGGTAGCAGCCACAGAGGAGGAAAAGGATCCTGGGAGTGATGATCACTAGCGATCTGAAACATTCCTCGCAGTGCAGAAAGGATGCAGCAAAGGCAAACCTGGATGCATTAAGGTTACACTGCCCTTGTACAGATCACTGATGAGACTGCATCTAGAGTATGGAGTATGATACTGGTGTTCATACCTTAAGAAGGACATCAACCTGTTTGAGAACGTCCAAAGGAGGGCAACTAAGATGACTGTGGGTCAGCAGGGTAATTCTTATGAGGAGAGGATGGAGGCCTGAGAATGCACTCCCTGGAGGAGAGGAGGGAAAGAGGGGACAAGATAGAGACCTTCAAATACTTGAAAGTGATAAATAATGTAGACAGAGATGTTTTTTCAAGTTTATTGGTAGCCGAACTATAAGGAGCCACAGTCTAAAGCTGGAAGGGGGGGGAGGTTTAGGAGGTATGTTAGGAAGCCCTTCTTCATGGAGAAGGCGGTGGCCAATTGGAATGTGCTGCCAGAGGAAGTGGTCTCAGTCAAGTCAATGAGCAGCTTTAAGAGAGGCTGTGATAGGCATAAGGGTAAACCATGGGGGTTGGGGTGTCAGGTAGAGAGAAAAAGGGGATCAGGGAGGCGGGGCGGGGAGAAGGATCAGTAGCTTAAGCTGAGGACCCTGCTATGTGAGCAGCCTGGATAGACTGAATGGCCTTCTTCTGCTGGCTTCTTTGTATGCTTGTAGATTCATTTTTTGCTACACACCCTACTTGATCTATGGTGCAATCTTTTCCCACCTTTCCTTACCATTACAAGTCTGTTTTGCCTGTACCAGGCAGTTTTTGAACCCCACCACTATTTTTGCCCCCACTACCACTGGTGGAAGTCTGCTCCAGGTATCCACCACCCTTTCTGTGAAGAAGAACTTCCTCACATTCCTCCAGATTTTACCACACTTCAGCTCCATAGCATGCTTCCTTGTTCTAGAGCACCTTTTTGTCTGAAGGATACCCTGACCTGTATCGTATTAACCACTGTGAGGCATTAAAAGGTTTCTGTCATATCTCCTCTTTCCCTCCTTCCCTCCTGGGTGTACATATTTAGCTCCTTTAGCCATTCCTCATAGGGCTTTTGATACAGACCCTTCACCATTTTGGTAGCCCTTCTCTCGGCCACTTCCACTCTCTCTATGTCCTTACAGACTTAAGGCAATTCTTATGGGGGGTAGGAAGAAGTAGGCTGTTGGTTAACTAGGATCTGCAGCTTATTCTATAGGTAGGAAAATGGGAAGACTAGGTGGGCCAAGTGGTCCTTATCTGCTGTCAAAATCTATGTTTCTTTTTCCTGAGATGTAGTCTCCAGAACTGGGCACAGTACTAAGTGTAGGGACTTACCAGCAAAAGGGCAGCACCACCTCACTTTTCCTGCTGGTGACAGCCTTTCCTCTGCACCTCAGCATCCCACTAGCCCTTCCGACTTCCTTGCCACACTGCCTGGCCACCATTAGGTCACCTGATATGATTACCCCAGGTGGCTTTCCTGCTTGGTCTTTGTCAGTATCACTCCACCCATTTTGTACTCTGCTCCTGGGTTTCTCCGCCCATGTGTATTATATTGCAATCCTTTGCACTAAAACCCAGCTGCTATACCCTTGACCACTATTCCAGTCTTTTCAGATCCCTGCCCATCCTTTCCACACACCCCCACGAAGTGTCCACTCTGTTGCAGATCTTGATATCATCCACAAAGAGGCAGACTTTCCCTTCCAGTTCCTCTGCTACAGTATGCCACTTATAAAGACATTGAAGAGACCTGTCCCAACACTGATCCTCCCCAGACCCACCACTGTCTCCTTCATGCTCCCCTCTCCCTCCCCCCACTGTCTCAATAGAAGAACTATCCACAGCGCCTCTCTAACTGCCAAATACTGATATGGCTCCTTTCCACCCTACCTGTCCTCATGTCTCACTCTTGCTGATTCCACAAACTACTCTCTTCATTACAGAGACTCATGCACATTCTCCATTCCTCATCCTCACTCCTCAGTAGTTCAGGCCACCTTTTCATACTGCCTCCCTCACCTCTGGAACAATCTCCCTTCCAAACTTCGTCTTGCCTCCTGTACAGGAATGTGCTCATTCATTAAGATCAGTTGGAGGGCCAGCCGTACAGGAGAGAGGAGTGCTCTGCCATTCCACCCGCTCTGGGGGTTTACAATCAGGATGTGAGCAGGCTGGTGGGCACCTGCTGGGGTGGGGGGCACTAGACCAACAGGGATAGCTATAAATTATACGACTAGGGATCAGGGATGGGGAGGGGACAAGGGGTTACTTTATTACTTGTCAATTACCACTAGACCACCAAGGATTAGAATACAATATGGAGATGGGGATGGGGTACTGTATAATTCTGGCAGCGGCCAGCAGGTAGAACGGTGACTACTAGCCACCAGAGATATTTTCATATGTATGGGGCTGGTGGAGGGAGGGACCACTAGCCAGTCCAGGGCCTATTAACAGACAACATTTCACCCATAACTTGCTAACTTTAGTGGAAGTTTTCTGCTCCGACACAGGCTGAAGTTTGAAAACTTCCGAAAAAGTTCCCTGATTTGGGTGGAAGATTTGCCCACCCTTATTCCAGATGCTCTCCACAGAAAATGGACTAGTGTCCATTTCTGTCCCATCAAAGCTCCTGGTGACTTTTGTGGTCCCTCCACGTCCCCTTTAACTCTGAACACTGAGCAGAAGTATTTGTTCAAGATGTTTGTTTTTTCTTAATCCCACTCTGTAAGTCATCCCCTCCCTCTTTAGCCATACAGCCCTGCTCTTTGTCTTCCTTTTTTGCTAATATACTTAAAAAATGTCCGCTTTTGAAACTCCTTCAGCTACTCTTTGTTGTTTGTGCCTTTGCACTCCTTACTGCTTTACTTGTCTCTCTCTATTTTCCCTGATACATATCCCTATCCTCTCTCTGGGTCTTCTTATACATGCTGAATGCTACTTTTTTAGCCTTTACCTCTTCTGCTAATTCTTTTGAAAACCATAGCAGTCTCCGCTTCCTTTTACTTCTACTTACTTGCTTGATTCAGAAGTTTGTTGCCTTCACTGTGTCCTCTTTTAGCCTGGCTACCTTTTTCTTCACCCTCTAGGTCTTCTCCCCATACCAGGTCATTCCTGAGGCATTCACCCATCTTAGTAAAATGAGCCCTTCTGAAGTCCAGGACTCATGCCGTTGTGTGGTTGGATTCTACAGCTGTTCTTATGTTGAACCACACTGTATGATCATCACTGGTTCCCAGATGGCTTCCCACCTTGATGTCTCCAACACTGTCCCTGTTAGTGAGTACCAGGTCCAGTACTGACACCATCACGAGTTGCTTCACTGAATGTTGCCTGAGGAACACCCCCTGCAGGGTGTCCAGGATGACACTGCTTCTAGCTGAAGCTGCAGCAAGCAAGCTCCAATCTACATCTAGCAGACTGAAGTCCCCCACCAGCAACAGCTCCCCTTTTCTGCCATTTTGCCAGTTGCTTCTAACATTACCTTATATAAGTCCTCCCCCTGTGCTGGAGGCCTGCAAATCACTTATATAAATAGTAGCTCCATTTTTCAAATCAGGGATGACCCACAGCGACCTCTGCCCCTTGAATTCCCTGTATTTATGTTGCTTTTATGTTTTCCTTCACATAAAGCACCACTCCCCCTCCTTTCCTTCCTACTCTGTCCCTTCTGAACATCATGCAGACTTCTATGACCATGTCTCAGTCATTGTTGTCAGTGTACCATGACTTGGTAATACTAATGACCACAATATTCAGGTCAGCCTCTGCCATGAAGGCCTCTAGGTCTGGGATCCTATTTTCCAGACTCCTTGCAGCAGACATAGCCTTCCAGATTTTGTTAGCTGTTTACCTGTTGCTTCTCGTTTTTTTCTTATGTTCCCCCTTCCTCCCTCTTTTCATCTGCCAGCTTCATTTTCCTCCTTCCTCCTTTGCTGTCCCCCTACTTAACTTATTCTGTTGTGGGACTGTTTTCCCTCAGGATCTCTTTACACTCCATCTCATCCAGTAGGGTGGCAGTTTTTTCTTCCCCTTTTTTTTCCATCACCCCCTCGGCAAGTTTGAACATTCATCAAAGTAACGTTTAAACCATCAACTGAGAACTGTGGTTCCCCTCCCAGACGGATGCAGTCCATCACCTATGTATAGGATCTTATCCTCCCAGGTGGACTCCCAGTCCCCAGTGTAGTACCACCCCTCCTTTCTGCACCAGTCCTTCAACCATGAGTTGAAAGCCTTGGTGCAGAGCTCCTTCTCTTTCCCCCTATTGTAGACAGGCAGTATTTCCACAAAAGCTACTGAACGTGCTACCTGTATAAGACTTCTTCTCAGCTCCCTAAAATCCCCCTGCACTGTTCCTGCCCTTTACCTAGTCAGGTCATTTGTCCCCAGGTGGTCAATGACATCCAGCTCACCCTCCCTTCCTATAGCCTTAGCAATCTGTCAGATACACTTCCCACCCCTCTGGGCCATGGTACCGGGTAGGCACCTGACCTCCCTCTTCTCAAAAAAGGAGTACAAAAAAGAAATAAGACACAAAAGCAGCCAAGGGGAATCAACAAGAGAACAGGATCCAAACCAGACAACAACAGCAACAGCAGAAAAAAACAAACTTTGTTTGCTTCTTCTGCGGTCTGTGGTAAAAGTGTAGGTAGAGAGAAATGGGCAGAATGGATGGGCTAAGTGTTCCTTATCTGCTGTCAGATTCAAAGTTTCTGTGTTTATATTTAATATCTCTAAAAGAGACCTCACCAAAACTGAGACCACAGCTGCTAACTAGAGGACTCCCTTTCAGCCCTTTAAATAAGGGGAATAGTTTTCACCTGAAATTGGATATTGGGAGGGCTAAGCCTGAGGTTCAATGTGGGAGTGTAGCTCCTCCCACATCTACCATAAAAGCCAGCCTCTCCCTTCAACTCCACTTGGAGCATTTCAAAATCAGGAGTGCCTCAGATGGTCGTCTCTCTGCCTTGTCTGGACTTTGCTATACTCCGTTTTGCTGCTCCCTACTGGGAGGATGCTGCCCACTACCTAAGTTACTTTCTCCACTCCTACAGCTCTGCCATTGGAGGCTGGCTTTGAACTCCCTGTTTAGTAGGGCTGTGTGAATACCTTTTCCCAAATATTTGGCCGAATATTCCGTATTTGGGTCCCAGCTATTCGGTATTCATTATTTGGTAATCATTATTCGGCCAGAAAAGGTGTTTTTTTAAGGAAACTTTAAAAAAGCACTTTAACAACACCATTAATCACCCATTAAACCTTGTGTAGCATATTCACCTCGATGAGACTTCAACCACGAAGGCAGAGCTCTCATTAATGCAACACAAGCTACATGCGGCACACTTGATCCACCACACCACACATATAGCACTCCAAAAATGATATCAAGCATTGCATTGGGTCAGCACTGGAGGGTGTTCATGGTCACAGACACGGTAGCCCATGACATGGGCATTGACGATTGAGTGCTTGCAATAATGGTAACTCAATCCTGGTGCATGTCGAAGGGGCTACTGCTGAGGAAGGGTGACCGGATGGGGGAGGTGGGCGCATATAGCGACAGGACATCACCATATGTGTGCATGTGCAGGGGGAGTCCAGCAAGACAGAAGGGAGGGAGGGTTGGCCTGGTGTGGTTGGTGTGGGGCTGCCAAGCTGGCCCCATAGCGTGGTTGGTGGTTGTCAGCCTAAAGGTGCAAGGGTTCCAGGTTCAGGTCTGGGCTTGCCTATATTTTTGTGTGCCCATCCCCCAATTTTTTTCTCTCCAGATTTTGCACCCCCCTGACATGCACCCCCCTGGAGTTAAGAATTCTTTAGTAGGGGGGTGTGGGGCAATGCAAGGGCCACAGCCCACTGCATGAACAATCAAAATTTAAGACCCTGGCACTGTTCTCCTGTGCGTTGGGGGTGTACATCACTAAAATAGATTTTTGGTGATATATACTTGCCCTGCCACCAATTGTGATTGTGCTTTCGTGGTTATCACATAAATCCACAGACACGCGGTAGACAGTGCTTTGGCCAGGGATTTAAGAATAGCGGTAACAGTGCTGCCATAGTGGTGACAGCTGAAAGAGTGGCTGCTACATGAATGGCACCGGTGGTGGTGGGAAGCACACTGACTGTAGATGTAGCAACCATAGTGATAGCAGTGGGAACACTGGTGGTGGTGTCTGCTGCTCCCTGCACAAAACATGTATGCACTAATGCCCTCCTACTACTGCACAAAAGGATGTGATAGTGAATGTATAGATGGAACAGGTGGTGACATCAGTAGTAGTAATAGTTCTGCCGGTGACATTAGTAGTAGTAGTACTATTCCCAATGCTACAAGAACTAAAAGGCTTGTTTGGGGAGAAAAATATTTGAGACCATCTAATAAAGAGACATCTGTCTGTCATCGTACATGTAGTCTATCTCACCACCTTCTCTGGAATTGTATTATGTATCAATAGTATACAGTGAAGCAAGACAAGATGCAATTCAATACTTTGCAGTAGATGCTGTCACAAAATATTGGATGACTAGAGATTAACTGCCATTGAATTACACTGCTCCTTGCAGCATACTGCAGCACTTTGCAATAAATTTGCAGGCATGGAAAATAATTGAGACTGGTGATGCCACACTGGTAACCACAATATTTCAGGCATGTGAAATACTTGGGACTGGTGATGCCACTCTGGTAACCGGAATATTTCAGGCATGGGAAATATCTGAGATGGGTGATGCCATACTAGTAAATAGAATATTTCAGTCATGTGAAATACTGGAGACTGGAGATGCCATACCGGTAACTGGAATATTTCAGTCATGTGAAACACTGGAGACTGGAGATGCCATACTGGTAACTGGAATATTTCAGGCATGTGAAGTACTTGAGAATGGTGATGCCATACAGGTAACCAGAACATTTCAATCATGTGAAATACTTGAGACATGTGATGCTATACTGGTAACTGGAATATTTCAGTCATGTGAAATACTTGAGACTGGAGATGCCACACTGTTAACTGCCATATTTCGGGCATGGGAAATACTGAGACTGGAGATGCCACACTAACTGCCATATTTTATGCACTCGAAATACTTGAGACTGATGATGCCACACTTGTAACTGCCATATTTCAGGCATGGGAAACACTGAGACTGCTGATGCCACACTTGTAACTGCCATATTTCAGGCATGGGAAACACTGAGACAGGAGATGACACACTATTAGCTGCTATATTTTATGCATGTGAAATACTTGAGACTGGTGAGGCCACACTGGTAACTGGCACCTGGAAAGCTGTTAAAGGGATCGATGGAATATGGGCACGAGCTACACAGGGGATGAGAAATGTAGCAACACCAGCTGAGGATTTTGTATTGGGAACAGCAATCAATTGATGGGTGGCAGTTTTAGGCACTGGGAACTGCAGAGCATGCTCGTTCAAAAGACTACACCATGACAGTGGAAGTAATAAAGGAAAAGGGTGCTGGTCACAGATTTGTGTTAGTATGACTTCGAATATAAATGTTAACATGTGCTTATTTGCTAACAGAACAATGATAGTTAACACAGAATGGCTTGTGTATGGGTCAATGCCACAACACACAAATGTTGTATCCAGTACAAGACAATTATTTAATGCAATTGTTAGTGGCCATATGTGTACCCAAGGTGAGGTAGATTTATTTTTATAAACACAAGTTGTTCCACATGTGCTGGGTCAAATGAGGATCGGTGAAGTTCCACCACATCCCCAGCAGTGCTGAACATTTGTTCAGACGGTAAGCTGGTAGGAGGGCAAAAGATATATTTAAGGGCCAACTGTGCCAAATGCAGAGATGCTTTCATCCTTTTGATCCAGTACTCCACTGTATTTATGGAGAATGACTGCAGAGGCCCATTGAAATAACTATTCAGCAGATTGGATGCCGACTGTGGCTGCTGTTCTGTTCTCTTCCGCTGCTCAGCCTGTAGTGATGAGCTGAGTTCAGCCCAACAGTCACCGTCCTTCTCAAAGTTTTCTATACTGCTTTCGGTTTGTGATTCTGAGACTGGCTCACAAATAGGATTACCTGCTGGTTTAACTGACCCAAGGATGCAGAAACGAAGATCTGAGTACATCTGCTTCTGAATGTCTGTAACCCTGTGAGTGGGCATTATAAGGTGTAGTACTTCACACTAGAAACATGGATCCAACATAGTGGCAAATATGTGCTTTTAATTGGAACTGAGATCAGAAAATCTAACTTCTAGTTCTGTGGTGAGGTTTTCCACAAGGGATATCACTGTTCCTGGTGTCTGGTTTGGATCTTTCTCAGCATTTTCACTGAATCTCCTCATGGCTTTTTTTAGGATCTGTACAGCAGGAATTACCTGACTTAGCAGTACAGAATCAGAGCTAAGGTCACGAGTGCTCCATTCAAATGGGGCTAAAGCCTTTACCAAGTCCTCACTCACAGCCCAGTCCTGATGTCCGAGAACTCCCCCTTATCAGTTTCCATGCTCATCTCATGAAGGGCCCACTTTTGCTCCAGAAGCCTTTGCAGCATGTAGTAGGTGGAATTCCACGGGGTCTGTACATCCTGGATGAGATGAAGCTGCGGCATTTGAAGATGCTCTTGTAGCTGATGCAGATGGTTTATGGCTTTCACAGAGTGATGGAAGTAGCTGCATATGCTTCTGGCTACTTTGACTGTGTGATCTGCCTCTGCTGTGTTTGCCAAAGCCTTTGTCACCACCAAATTTAGTGTATGAGCAAAGCAGCATACCCCCTCAAAATTGCCATCTCTAAGTGCTCTTATATTTGTGGCATTGTCTGTGACCACAAACCCTACCTGCAAATTGTTGCCATCAATCCATGGGCTCAACATCTCTTGCAGGAATCACAGTATGTTTATTGCCCGGTGATCCTTTTCTATAACACTGGCATTTAGCAAAGCAGACCTGCAGGGAGAGGGGAAGAGACAGAACCAGTACCAGTACCACCATCACCACCAGTGACTACCACATCTGCAACACACCAGTGTGCTGTTGGTGACATATATGTGTGATTTGAATTCATGCTGGTCCATATGTCAGTTGTGCAGTGGAAAACTCCACCAACAGCCTGTGCTAGTAGTCTGGCAACTTCTTTTCTCAAATCATGGTAAATGTTGGGTACTACAGTACGTGAAAATGTGGTCCGTGATTGTATATTATTCCTAGGTTGCAAATGCAGCAGCAGCCTATGGAAACCTGTGTTTTCCACAATGGAAAATGGCTGCAGATCCAAGGCCATCATCTCACCAATTAAATTGGTGATCTACTGTGCTGTTGGGTGTGACGCCTGGTATTTGGTGCGGGCATGGAAGGCTTGCATGATGGGTGTAGTCAAAGCTGTACCGCATCCCATTAATTTTGACTTTGAACCCATGGTGGAGAGTGTTACAATAATAGATGATTGAGCAGAAAAAGGCAGAATGGGTGATGCTCCTGTATGGGGATGCGCTATAAGTGAAATGGGGGAGTTGAGGCCACAGTGTCTGTCTCAGTAATAGAATCAATAACAATACTTTGTGCATCTACTGGACCAGTACCAGAAGAGGGGCTGACAGGCACATGTTGTGGAGGGGGAGGAACAGCTGTGGATTGTTGAAGTGCACTGGGATGTTTCATTTGGAGATGGTTCATCATTGAAGTTGTTGTGAGATTTGAAAGGTTTTTACCATGACTTATATTACAGTCACACACACAGCATACTGCCTTTGTTGGATCATATTTTACAACACTAAAGTACAGCAACACCACACTTTTCCTTGAACTGACAGTGGAAGTACGGGCCCCAATAGGGCGACCATGAGCATGTTTTACCCCTTTCCCCTTATCAGACCTGGGTGCAGTAGATGCAGTTGTTCTACCCCTTTCCCCAAAACAGATGTAGTTGTAAAACTACTTTATGTGTCAGATGGTGCTGAACTTGACACAACTCTTTGAAAGGACAGGGTGGACTGTTTATTTTTTTAGGAGGAGGGTGACCCTGACTGGCCTGCTTGCCATGACAAGAAGCACTGCATTTTTTGGCAGCTGCACATTCACACTTCTCACACATATATGCTGCATATTCGGTCTCATTGCCAAATTCACTTAGGTGGGTATCACTGTCAGATGATGTACTTAGCAAGTCTTGAGGCTCTGGTAAATATTCAGAACCAGGTGAATGCTCTTCTTTGGAATCCTCTACATCAGCAAAAGGAAATGTGGTGAAAGGAAACTTGTGAGGCTGAGCAATAGTACATTTTGGCAACACAATTGGTGCAGTTGTTGTAATAGTCTCATGGTCAGTACTAGTCACAGTACCTATGGTCATGGGCACAGTTGGCAAGGTAGTAGCACTGTTGACCACAGTCCTGTTGCCAGAATTACAATCAGGAGTTACAGTTGAAGAAATTGGCATCATATTACAGATAGTTGTAATACTGCCAGCAGTAGTCATAGTGATAGCAGAACACTCAGGACTACTAATGGAGGCAAAGGTTGTGGTGACAGTGGCTGTGCAAGGAGCACAAATAACAGTGCACACTGTTGTGGCAGTGGTGGTGTAACAGTACAAAAAGGATTTGCTCTGGTATGAAATCACGGCACTGTGGTGGTGGTGGGAGGAGCACTGATAGGCGATGTTACCTCTATGGGGGCAGTTGTGTGAATAGTACTGCCACTGGTAGTGAGGGTGGGTTCTTGTTTTTGTATAACTGGAGATGTCAGCTGTAAAGCCCTCCTACTTTTATAAAATGATGGTGCTGCAAATGCAGTACTAGTAATAGAAGTGGCAGCAGTTGAAGTTATAGTAGTACTAGAACTACCCACGATCTTACTAACACCAGAACCTGAAGGCTTATCAGGGAATAAAACTATTTTAGATCGGCGAATACAAACAGACCTTCTCTCACCCTGTTCCTCACCACTTACGACTGGTGGTGAAGATGACTTGCTTGGGCTGGACCATGCATGTTTACGGGATTGATGAGACATGGTCCGTAACTTACTGTGTATAATATTTGTGATTAGTGTCTTTGTTTATGTTGGTGCTACTTGCAGAAAACAATAGCAACACCACGTATGTAGCAGCTAATAAAGTCAAGCTGATACTAGAGAGAGAGATGGAGTCAGCAAACAACTTCTTACTTGTACAGTGTCAGTTGTGCAGTCATACAGTACAGCAACTCAAGCTTTGAAGGTGCACCAAACAACTTACAACACACAGAACCCAGTGAGTCATGCCTCACACACACAGAAATACTAAAGCAGTTCACTGAAAATTTACATGTACACACTCACAGTAGTGCACACTCAGGGGGCGAAGACACACAAAAAAGGAAAAACTCACATGCACAGGAGACCACTCAGGTGCAGTGAGCTATGAAGGTGCACCAAACAACTTACAACACACAGAACCCAGTGAGTCACGCCTCACACACACAGAAATACTAAAGCAGTTCACAGAAAATTTACGTGTACACACTCACAGTAGTGCACACTCAGGGGGTGAAGACACACAAAAAAGAAAAAACTCACATGCACGGGAGGCCACTCAGGTGCAGTGAGCTATGGAGGAGGAGTCACCTGCAACACCCTCCTTACTCAGTTGTACAGGAACTGAGCCAAGAACCAGACTACAGTCAGCAACAATTCAATGGGCCAAACCTGACCCAGTGAGAAAAAAATACGTTGCTTTATATAGCACAAAAAAAAAATGTGTGTAGACAACTGTGCATGCACTTGCAGGACACAGATTACAAGAACAACAATACAATGCACACATGGATGATGTATGCGCCGAAGTAAGCTGCAACGTAGATAAGAGGGAGTCAGATGACAATCACCCCTCACTTATGCAGGGAACCGAGCCCAGAGCCTGAGTACAGCAAAATACCAATTTGCTTCGCTAAAGAAATAGAAAATACTACAGGGGCTGTGTGTGGATTTGGAACAAAAAGCTAAGCAAGCACAGCAGTGGGGATGGGGCAGTCAGCAAAAGCTTGAGCCACTCACTGTTACTAAGCCCAGTAACAGTTACTCACTACATGCAAAAGCCAAACTGGGCTTTGTTGACAAAAGAAAAAATCTTGATAAGAACTAATTGGTTCTTAAGCAAAAAATCAAACCACACTGCTTCAGTTGAGCTGTGAAACTGTAAGCAGTGGAGGAGGGGAGTCAGAATGCAGCAGCACACACAGATTCACTCACACACAGACTCTCCTTTTCCTTGAAACTGAGCTCAGTTTCAAGGATGAAAAACAAAACTGCAGACAGATGCAGTCACAAGGTGATCAGATGTAAAAACTGGATCACACACAAAACATTTTTTTTAAAAGTTATAAAAGTTACAAGGGGTAAACTAAACAGAGATAGCTCTCTGAGAAACAACTGTCTCCTCTCATCTACACACTCAAAGTGAGGAGATCACATGGTGTTCCTGGCTCTGAGCTCCAAAAACAGCCTCTGATTGGCCAGCTCCGTGAGATTTTGAAATCTCACCCACCGAATAGTATGTCCTGAATAGTAGCCAAATAGTGAACTATTCGGAATGTCCATCCGAATATTCGGCAAGCCTACTATTCGTGGTATTCGAGAAATACTATTCAGACCATGCACAGCCCTACTGTTTAGTGCTCCCACTGGCCACTGGTACCTGGTCCTTGCATCCCCTATTTTGACCCTCCCCTTCTGCCCTGCCAGGTACTGACCTCCCTCCTCTGCTGCTGGAAGATTGTTGATTGTGGAGTCCTTCCCTCTCCTGGCCTCTAGCTGCCTTCGACTGTTTTTGCTGGCAGATTCCCTGCTGGTTACTGCCCGGTTGCTCCTCCAGTGCTTTTGGGGTGTGATGCCACCCGCTATGCCGGCTTCTAATTTTGCTGCTGCTGCATGTCTGTTGTTCCACTGTGCCACTGAACACTATTCACCAGGGATCTTCATGAGCTCTTTCATAGGTAGAGCACCAGGAGGAAGGACCTGCTGGTATAACTAAACTTCTCTACTTGGACTAAGAACTAGAACTCTTGTACTGGGACCTTCAATTTAGGATAACAAAAAAAAGTTAATCTGTTGTCAGAGTTAGTTGAAGTGAATTGTTATCTAATATCTGTGTAGTCATCTAGGTGCTTGTCACAGGTGGCTGAAGGGAATTATCTGTGAAATTAACTAAGTGTGGAAAGATTTGCAAAGTAGGGGGAGTGGCTTAGCTAGAAGGAACCAGGTTAAAAACAGATTTAAGCACTGCCCTAGATAGCAGGAAGTGAGTGATCACAGAGCCACCAAAGTCTCACCATCCTAAAAGGACAAGAGTAACTCTCTATCCCCCCCAGCTGCTGAAGGTCTGACTCTGAACAAGTAAGGAGACTACTGAGAAATATAGGAACTTCTAGTCTCAGAACAGGAAGATCAGGAGCTAAAAGGCCACAGATGTGTAAGTATGGACAGAAAAGAAAAAAGGAAAAGAAAAAAACAAACAGAGGAAAGAGTAAGTATTGCAAACAACAATTAGGGGGCCAGAAATAAGACATGATGGGAGTGGTGCAGTGCAGTGGCTGTGGTGCAGCAGTTTTCTGGGAGACGTTCTGGAGGATGCAGTGTTGTCCCATCTGCAGGCACCTCTCTGGGCTGAGAGAGGAGGTTGCTCATCTCCAGGCTGAGTTGACCAGGATTTGTGGGACCTCCTCTCCCACCCAGGGACCACCAGGGTCACTGCCATTGCCTCAGAGGTTGCCAAGAAAGAGGAGCGGTTGGACCACAGTGGGCTCAGAGAGGGTGAGGGTGGTGGAACAGAGGTGCATCCCCCCAGTTGCACCTCTCCACAATTTCTATGCCATTCTGGAAAAGTGTGGTTCCCTTATGGAGGCACCCACAGTGGAGACCAAGGAGGATGCTGGGAACCTCCACAAAGGAGACCCACAGGAGGGTGGCATGGGACCCCACAAGGGAAGGAAACAACTCCTGGTGGGGGACTCCATTGTTAGGAAGGTAGAACTGGGGGAGGAAGGGGAGAGGGAGGTAAGGTGCTTGCCTGGTGCCAAGGCTTGCAGGGACAGGGAGAGAAGCCTCAGGATTGCGGGAGCAGTTGCACAGGGGAGGGAGCTGGATGTCATTGTCCACCTAGGAACAAATGACCTGGCTAAGAAAGGGATCAGAGCAGTACAAGAAGTGTTTGTGGAGATGGGGAGGGGCCTTAGACAAATAGCACGCACAGTAACCTTCTCGGAGGTGCTGCCTGTCTATGGCACAGGTGAGGCTAGGGTGCTCCACACCGTGGGATTCAATCAGTGGTTGAAAAACTGGCGCATCCAAGTCCCTTTTCATCCTTTCCACTCCACCTCATGTATCAACCCTGTTGCAGATCTTTGTGTCATCTGCAAAGAGAAATACTTTCCCTTCCAGTCCCTCTGCAATGTCACTTATAAAAACATTAAAAAGGACAGGCCCCAGTACTGAACCCTGTGGTACCCCACTAGTAACCCTCCTTTCTTCACTGCAGACTCCATTTACTACTACCCACTATGTCCTGTTGTCCAGCCAGTGTTTTACCCAGGCTACCACCTTGGGACCCACTCCCTGGCTGACTAATTTGTTTATTAATCATTTGTGCAGGACTGTGTCAAATGCCTTTCTAAAGTCTAGGTAGGCCATGTCCACAGACCCTCCCTGATCTACTACTTTGGTCACCCAGTCAAAGAAATCAGTTAAATTGGTTTGACATGACATTCCTGCTGTGAATCCACGCTGCCTTGGGTCCTGTGCCCCACCTCTGAGATAAAAACACAAGAACAAATGAACTGGTAGGAATTCTCACAAGCTATGGGAGTGATATAATTTTTTTTCTGCCTCCCCAGCAATATACAGGCAACTGTTCAAACTTTTTGTGATATTGTGGGCAGGGACATAGAGACTATGGCTAAAAGAGAACAAAAATAGGAACAAGAGGGAAAAGTATAATTTAATGGCCCAAGAGTTTGCAGCACTTAAACATTTGGAGAATGACCAGGGTATAGTCATTCAAGGTACAGACAAGAAGGATGGTGCCACGGCGGTTCTTAATTATGATGGCTTTTGCAAAGAGCATTTGAAACAGCTTGGGAATGAGGAAAACTATTGAAAAGTAACAGTAAACCTTATTGAAGTAAAAGAATGGACTCTAGAATCCATTTTATTCCTCAAAGATCCTCCTTGTTGGGTCAGGCAGCTTTCAGCTACTGCATGCCCAAGATCTGGAACTCCGTTTCTCTGGACATTCAGCACTCCTCACCCTCACCACACCTAAATGATCTCTTGTTGGCACACTTCACCACCTCCTGCTCAGCGCTATGACAACTAACTCCTCCCCCTGGATCACTCTGATCAACTTCTGAACCTCCCTTTAGTCAGTTTTTGTTGTCTTCACCTTCTTCGCTGCCTGGAATCTCAGTCATGGCTGGATTGGTCTGCATTTCCTCACCCTGCATCATTTTACTCTGACAACTTCTGAACCCCCCATTACCCAGTTTTATGATCCCTACGCCCCCTTCCCTGTCTGGAACCACAGTCAGACTGCACTGGTCTGCACCACTGCACCTAGCACCTTACTTTACCTGTATCTGCACTACAGCTAACATAACTATGCTATTCCTGGACCTTGTTATACCATGTGTTAGATTGTAACCTTGCTGTTATCTTGCCTGTACTGTCTCTATCTGTTGTGTTGTATGCTTCACTTTGTTATGTTGTTTTGCCCCCAGGACACATCTGGAATTGAGCAGTTCCCCACTCAATATGCCTTCCTGGTTAAACTCTTAAATAAATAATTAGTGAGGAACTTTCTAAAAGAAGGGGTGGATCAAAGTTAGATAGTGCAGTGGGAACATAAAGTGCTAGTGAGCAACAACACACCTAGGTTACCTATCTTTTATACTCTTCCCAAAGACTCACAGAAGTCTAGATTATCCACTAGAAAGGCCCTTTGTGATGGGAATAGGGTCAGAATTGCAAAATCTGTCCAACTTTGTGGATTGCCACATCAAATCCCTAGTTAACAGTACAAGATCATACATTAAAGACAATGGACATATTTTAAGACATCTTAATGAATTCTACATTGAGAACATTGAGATTAGAGATAGCATCCTGGTCACATAGAATATTAAGGAGCTCTACACTTCTATTCTGCACAAAGAGGGACTGGGGCACTGGCTGAGGCTTTGGAACTACCGAGGCAGGAGAAAATCCCCACGATCATTACTTGGTCAGTATGGAAGAAGTGGTTTTCAAAAAAAAAGATTTTTGGTTTTGAGAAGAGAAATTATTGGCAGATCAGGGGGACAGCCATGGGTTCCATCATGGCCTTCTCATATGCCAATCTCTTTATGGATAATTTTGAAAGCCTGTTCATCTATCTGGAACAAACAACCCCATTTTCAAGATGGCTGTTAAAATGGAAAAAGGTTTATTATTGATGTACTGGTGATATGGGAATGGGGCTGTACAGAGTTTAATGGAATTTAATGAATTTCTAAATACCAGAACATCATACTTGTTTTTGTAATGAACTGGAACAAAGAGAGGATATATTTTCTTCACAAAGAGATATTTTTCCTCTATATTCTGTTTTTCTCCCTATTTCTCCCTGGTAGCCCACATCTGACTGATACCCCCCAGCCCTATCACCTGGCTCCTCCGTAGCTTACCTTCACCATCGTCTTCTGCCACAGGACTGTGGCTGTGCCTGGCCACTGGTGTGGAGCCTGTGGAGGGTCAGTCATCATCCTGCCACCCGGGTGTTTTTCCTTGCAATTTTCTCCCTTCCTCCCTGTTGCTGGGGTGCGACTTGTTAGCATGCATATGTGGAGGTGTACAAATGCTGCAGAGTCCCACAGGATACTCCCTTCATTGGCATCCCTGACCCATTCTACCCTCAGGCTTCCCTCAGGCTTCCACCTGGGGGCAGTCCTTTGGCAGGACTTCCAAGCAACCCTCCTCAGGACAGAATAGCTGTCCTCCAGATGCTCTATCCTCTCTCTCCCTTGATGACCTCCAGCAACCCACAATTACCACCAAACATGGGTCGCTGGTGTGGCAGGAGGTAAGGCACAATGTCTCATCCCTCCACACCACTGGGCTGGTCCACATTAAGATTTTTAAAAGATGACAACCAGTTGTGCACCAGGTTATAAAGGATAGGAACGGATAGCAATGTACTTTTATATGCAAACTCCTTTCACCCTAAAAGTCATCATAAGGCATACCATATGGCCAGTGGTTGATGGCCAAATGGAATTCCACAAATCAGGAACATTACCTTTAAGCAGCATTCAACACAGAGGAAAGATTTCTTTCAAGGAAGTACACATTCAACATTGTGAGGGCTGTTAGAGAAAAGCAGGACAATATCTCAAGGGAGCAGGTTTTGCAAGGAAGTAATAACAGAGAACAAAAAGAACAAGGAAATACAATTGTGTTTCACACCACTTTCAGTAATGCCTTTGGACATGTTAAAAATGTAATAATGAGACATTGGAAGATTTTATAATCCAGTAGACAAGGACAGAAAGTCTTCAGGGAACCTGCTCTTATTGTACAAAAAAAGGCAAGGAGCCTTAGGGGTCATGTTGTGCACACAGATGGCAAAATCCCTAGGAAAACAGAAGGGAATTTCTTATCCAGTATTGACATCAAGGGAAGCATACTGTGTGGGAGGTGTGTACACTGTTGAAATACACACAGACTCAAATCTGTGGTAAATGTAGCTACAGGGGCAGTTATCAAAATAGATGATTTTATCACATGTTAGAACACAGGGATAACCTATGTTCTTAATTGCAACACTGGTCTGACTTACATAGGAAAAATGAACAGGGCATTCAAGGTAAAGGCGGGGGAACACAAGAGTAATATCTGCACAGTGGGTAACATATCACCAGTAGCCAGGCAATTTCTGGAGAAAAAGCATCTGATACCTAGCTTGTGCTTTTGTGGTTTGGAAAAGGTGATATTGAATAGAAGACAGGGAAACCTTGAAAGAAAGTTCCTCACCAGGGTGACATTCTACACTGACTTATTTAAAGTGACAGACAAGAGGTTTGGATTAAATGCCTCAATGGACTGGTTGGCCATTATCTGATGATCATTTGTGTTTCCATTTCAGATTTCTCTCGTTCTGCAAATCCTAAAGGTGCTCATTTTGCCTCTTTCTTTCTGTAAACAAAAAGTACTGTTCTTGTAATAGTTGAATTGTATATAACTAAACAACAATGCACAGAATATATAGATGAGAGTTTCCAGCAGAGGGTATTCATTTACACAACCCTTGTTTATCTCCTTTAATCCTCCATCAGTATTATTTAATGCAGGCAATTAATTATAAGTAGCACAGTTACAATTACATGTAAGGAATACTTCACTTACAGGGGTCACATTAATTGGGGGGAGGTATAAGAATACGTCATCTCAGAGAAAAATAACATTACAGTACTATTTCCCCTTCCCCTCCCAATGTTCATGGGGCATGAGAGGTGCAGGGCTAATTTTCAAGTAGATTGTGGGGTTAAGAACTGGCCTCCTGCGTTTCTGTATAATTATGGCTCCTGAAAAATAGAGCTCAAACTGGGATATATGTAATGTGTAACATATTAATATAGAGAAGAATGTGATGAACACATAAGAATGAAGCACTGACAAGCAGCACACTAGATTATTTACACAAAGGGAATAGAAACTTGTTAGATTAGACGGAGCAATGTGAAGCATTTTCAGTAGTGTGATGCACTTCCAACATTTAGAAGTGCACTTGCAACTCACAGTACAAGCAGGAGGACAAATCGTCTTTAGGACAGCAGGGGATACTGTATTTTATGGCACTTCTATTATGTGAACATTGGAGACAGTGAATGAAGGGGAAGGGCTTGCTGTTTGTATAAAATCTTCCTAGGAGTGGCAGGCGTGGTGGTGCTGAGGGTTGAGGCGCTAGATGTCACACCTCACTCCATGTCAGTGACCCATGTTCAGCAGTGAGCACAGGTTTCTGGGAGTTGGCTAGGGGAGTTAGGGAGAAAGGGAGAGAATTGAGTGTCTGAGGGACTGCATTCCTCTCCTGGGTAGGTGGGTTGCTGCTCCCTCAGAATGAATGCCCCCAGGTTGAGGCCTGAGGGGTAGTGTGGGACAGGGGATTGACATGAGGGAAGGCAGTGCAGGTGGCAGCATGCATGTGCCTCTATGCACGTGCATGCATGCCTGCAGTGCCTCTGATACCTGCTTCCCTGGCTTCTGGATTTTGCTCAGGGGGTGGGGGGAGCCGGCACTCCTCCCTCCAGCTCTGCCATTGGGAGTAATCCATGGGGGAGCTACCAGGACAGAGCTAGATTAGGGCTGGCTGGGCATGGAAGACATGCCCTCTGAGAGGGGACAAGAGTCACCTGCCAGCCTCTCTGGGAAAGATAAACAGAATACTAAAAAAAAAATCTTCATGGGAGCTCAAACTGGTACTCCCATTCTGAGAGTGCATTTTGGTACACAAGAGTGCATTTTGAATCTGGTAAGGATCTTTGAAATATTTTACACTTGTAGAGACATTATTAGGAGGTCAAAAAATCTACCACAATGGTTCTGGATGTAACTGAAAGGTACTATTTACTTTTAACAGCATAAAAGGCAGAAAGCACAGTATGCTTTAGACTGAGTGAGTATTTTTGGCCTTGTTTGTGTTTACAATGATAATGACTAAATAATATGACAACAGATGGTGTATAACACATAGCTATGCTTACAGTAATTATGGCTTATTACTATGTACACAGAGAGCACATTATGCTCTTCTTTGTGTTATGTTTATGAATGGTGAAGTAAGACATTTTAACTGTTGGAATTCATGATTTGTAGGACTGCATTATAAAGAATTCAAAGGCTAAGAAATGGCAATGTATTAGGAACATTTATCCTAAAGGTACATGAGGAATCAGAGAATTTGTATAATTACAGGAATTGAAGTTTATTAATACCTTTATATATGCAAAATCAAGATGGTATTATCCTTTGAATTTAGGATACTCAGTCCACCCTGAAGAAGGGTTTTTCACCCCCAAAATACTGCTGGTGTGTGTTGGGTATTCTGAGGGTCTATGTGAGAAACATTAAAGCTATTTTATTACGGTACCACAAAAATCTGGGTGAGTGGTCTATTTGTTCCTGAAGTTTCTGTATTTGTTATACTCTGTACAGGAACAGACTGCTCCCTGATTTCATTCTATTTTTATAGTACTATTGGGATATCCAGATTTCTATTTTGACACCAATGTAACAAGCCTATCTACGTTGATCCAAAAGTTTTCTAGCCTTGGCATAGGGTATGCATCAAACTTGGATTCTGCATTATCTTTCCAGAAGTCTACTGTATATAAAACTGGGTGATCATATCTGGTTTTGGGACTGGCACAAAAGGGCTAGACCATTCACTCTGGGATTATTCAATAATTCCCAGCTCCAAAATAGATTGTATTTCCTCCCATACTGTCTCTTGGATTCTGTCCAGTAGTCTGTATGGTTGTTGGTGGATCTGGACAGCTGTGCCTATGTTTGTGTAGTGTTAGATCACATTCTGGTTTCAAGAAGAATACATTCCCAATGTTCTCTACCAGCATCTGGGCATCTTGCTTTTGGGCCTGGTTGAGCTGGTCATCCACTGGGACAGTGCTCAGATCTTTTACTGTTTTAGGTCCTAAGTCCAGGGTTCCATTATCAATGTCTTTGTCCATCACCAGGCTTGGGGTCTCTTTAGGATCTTCTGCATCAATGAGCAATACCTCCGGGTTATTCCAGGGTTTCAAAAAATTGGACTTCTTTATTTTTATATATTTATTTGAAAATTGGTAACCAGGACAGGCACTGAGCTAAGGTTCATTTCCAGGTGTGACCCAGGAGAAAGTAAGGCAGAACAAACAGCAGACAGACAAAGTATAAAAACTTCTGAACAAACATACGGTACAATATAAGACAAAATTAGAATAATTACTAAACAAATGCATGAACAGATGGTAAAGTGCAGAGAACGCCTAGCAGTGCATACAAAATTGGCAACAATATATAGTGGGCAAGAACAATAATGGCAGTAGGTGACTGGCCAGAAGGTGAGTTCCGTCCAACCTTGAGGAGGAGGGAGAGCTGTAAAGGAGTGGAAGTTTGACAATGGCAGAGGGGGAAACCAGCTGTATGCTACCCGGATGGATAAAGTTCAGCTATGGAGGTATAGAGAGGAAGGGTAACAGAACAAGAACAGGTGGGGAGGGATTGAAGATTCAGCTGGCTCCTGAGGGAGCCAGGGGATGGAGACTAAGAGAGGAAGGAGGGAAGTTTGTTTCAGAGTGAGGGAAGTTGATAGGAGAAGGCAGATTGCCCAGAAGAGAAGGGGGGTGAGGAGTGGCAAAAGTGTGATGGTGCCAGAAACAGAGGGAACAGGAAGCAGGGGAGAGTTGGGAGTGGAGAGATAAGAGGTAAGACAACCAAACTAGCAGTTGGATATGAAGGCAATGCATTGAGCCTGGTGATGAGAGAGTAGTTGGATGGCACATAGGGATAAATACAGCGAAAGGTGGTGTGTGCAGGGGGGGTTGTTGTAAAATGGCAGAAGAAGTTGCTGAGGGCATCCAGTCAGATAAGGAAGGTGGGAGGTCAGTACCATAGCCCACATCTACATAGATGAAGATAGCGAGCACCATTTTGGTAACAAGCTCCCTCTGGACATGCAGAGGTAAGCAGTCTTTGTTATAGTATAGGGCACCAAGCTTGGGATGGAGCTTTTGGATGGTATCTATATGGGCTGAGAAGTGAAGCTTATTGTCTAGCTACACTCCAAGGTACTTGAAGGACTGAACAGCTTGAAAAGGTAAGCCATCCAGAGTGGTAAAGACAGGGGGCAGTGAGTCAGACCAGTTTCTAACAGGTACCAAATGTCATGGACACTGTCTTCTTAGTGTTGACTCTAAGTTGGTTAGATTGAAACCAGTGCAGAACACTGAAGTACTGCTGGAGCAGGACTTCCACAGCTGCAGTGGAGGGACCGGAGGTGAAGATGACTGAGTCTGTGTTATCTAAACACATGTGGATATGTAGTTGGTACAGGCAGAGGGGATGTCACTGAGGATGATGGAGAGAATGATAAGACCCAGGATGGAGCCTTGTGGGACCATGACATGGCATGGATGGGAGGGGGAGGTGACAGGGCATCTCCTACCTGTACCAACTGTTGTTGCCTGATTGGGGAGGAAAGGAACCAAGCAACGGTGGGTGTGGACAAGCCACCAGAACTCAGCTTGTCCTGGAGGAATGGATGGGACATGGAGTTGAAGGCTTTGGCTAGATTAACAAATATAGTGGCAGTAAGGAGCCCCCGACTCATCCCAGAGAATATGGAATCAGTGACACACACACAGCAGGGAGGAGATGATAAAAGGGTGCTTCCAGAAATCAGACTGGAAGGGTAAAAGGAAGTTGGAGGAAGAAAGGAAGTTGAGGAGTCCAGAGTGGGTCAGTTTCTCTTGCAGCTTAGACAGGAAGGGGAGGAGACAGATGGAATGGAAATTGCCCGGGGAGGCAGGGTCACTCCTTTGGTCCCTGCCATTTAGCTAGGAGTTTAATCTCAGAGCTAGGCAACAGAAGGAGTTCTCTTTCACTGGACTTGTACTCTTATGGCCTGTTTCCTTGGTCATAGTGCCCTGCCTGGGTTTGCTGTGCTTTTATCAAATTTTCTTTGGCAAATCTGCCACAACGTCTGTTCTTCCTCTTATTAGTAATACATATTGGAACACATTAGGTGGACTATGTGCCTGTTCTTCCTAGATCTCTTTTACGAGATACAACATTGAACAGGATTAGAGATGGGAAAAGTCACTCAACTTCGCTACATGGAATATTTCACGTAAAACTTGAATTTCATGAAATTCTCCGCATTGCGAAGAGAATAACTTTGCCATTTTTTGTAATCTAAAGTTAACATTGGATCATATGGACTTCATGTTACTTTGCCTTTTTTTGTGCTCCTAAAGGCACATTTTGCAATGATTCATGGGATGGCAGGTCACATGGGTTCTATATTGGCTTGCACAACCTCAGTTCAGTGTAGTATGTGTAGCGGAAAGTTGGAGTTCGTGAGCTCTCAGAGCTGTGAGATTCAAACATTCAAAAAACATTCTAAAAACAATTTACCTTTGGACTTTTGAGTCCACATTTAGTACATCAAGTGTAGTAAATCCTTGTGTGTTTGTGCCATTGATCATTTATTGATTCGGTGTGAATTTTGCATCTTAAATTAGTAGTTTCAATGTCTACTGACAGACAGTGCAGAAGTGTGCTTTGGGAAAGGGGCGGATCTGTGGTGTAGAAGTGAGATTCACAGAGCACAGTGTGAAAGGCAGTCTTGCCAACTGTTGAAGGCCATTGTTCAGTATTGGTGTGTTCAGTTCTGTACACAGTTACACACAGTAATACTTCCAGTAATTTTTGATAATTTTTTGCTGTTTGCAATTATTTTTTCTATCCATTTAGAAGACTATCATATTTTACTGAACTGTTAAACGTTCTGTGTGTTACCTTTAGCCTGTGTGCATGCTGTCAAGTCATATGCATTTTATTGCACCACCGTAATAGCAGTACTGTTAATTTCTGAGCCTGTCTGTATTTTTTCCTGCTTCTATCTAGCTACTGCTATAAATAATTCCCCCAACCCAAAAGAAGGTATTGTTGTTACACGTTTGGATTTGTCAAGAGTGTGGTTAAGATCTTGTGCCTGTGCGGCTATATCTCTCTTTTTCCAAATTTCCATCTCAGAGTCACTATTGTTGCTTTTTGGCCTGCCATCCACCCAAAACCAAAGAAATATAACCTTGCTGTTAATTGTCTCTGTTCAGTTTGTTGACATTGTTGTCGCTGTACCACTATTGTGTGTTTCCTCATAGTATCGTGAATATTCTTTTTCCAGTGCATATTATAGCGTTTAAATGAATGAAAACTGACGGAATAAAAAAGTACCTATTGCTGTATTTTTGGCATTGTACTGTCTTGTGAATTCTCTTAAATTTGTTTCAGCAACCCACAAAACAGGAAAAATCATTTTTTGTGGTGCACGTGTTTCTTTTCTTGGTGACTTTCTGTGTAATCTAAAAAAATGCCCGCGAAGACACAGTCATGCAAAGCTGTTTCTTGCTGTGGTGCTGCTACCAATAAGACTATTGCTTGTGTACTTCCCAATGCTAGCAGTGGGAGTTGTGATGATGATGCAGGTTTATCAGGGGCTAGCAATGTTAAGTATGGTCATGGATGTGGTACTACACAGTAGAATGGAAAGGTAGTAGTTGCTGCATGCACAGGGATTTCTGTGACTCAGTTTTTCTTGGCCAAATCAGTGACATCAATGCTGGTTGGAGATGCTGGTAGTGCTGGTAGTAAAGTGAGTGACAGCATTGTGGATAACAGCAGTAGCATTGCTACAACCCAGGAAACTATTAGCAGCTCAGAAAGATATTATGGAGTCCGAAGACTTGAGGTTAGTTGATGTGCCACTCCCCACAGTAGTTGAACATGAGCCTGATCATCATGAGTCACAGTCTCATATTTCCACAGATCTTCTTGTTAGGCCATCCAAAGAATCAGATGGTGATGAAAAAAGTGTGGATGATCATAGAGAGGCTGATGTTGTAATATCTCCACTGGATAGCATCCAAAGTGAATTTGTGGATGATAATGATGCTGCTGCTAGCTACCTTATGTGCAAACCAGACAAAAAGAAAGTTAAGGTGGCTGTAGGTAAGCAGCCTGTTAGTAAATACCCTTCCCCCAAACACCCACAGTTCTTCTGATGGAGCTGTGTCTGTGAGTGACCCTGCAGTCACACTAATAGACTGTGAAGATGTTCAGTCAAAGTCAAAAATTGCATCACACCAGAAATCATGTAGCACTCCCCCCATTTCACCTCCCAAAATATTGCACTCCCATATGCAGCAGCAGTAGCATTTTGTGAAATGTAGGGCAGCCAAATCCCTATTTTGGGATTTTGGGATTTTTTTCATACAACATGAAAAAGGTGAAACAGTGGCAATCTGCCAGCTTTGCCAAGTGCATGTGAGGTGTGGGAAAAAGGATTGCCATGTTTGCACTGGGGGCCAGCATACTCATCTCAAGAGCAGGCACATGGCACTATGGACTCAGCACCAGAGGGGGGCTGATGCTGTAGCAGGGCATTCACCTTCATCAACCTTAGTAAGCAAGATATTCCCTTCCCCAGTCAGTATAATTAACCATGTAAGTAAAAGTAGTAAATTAATACCAGAGGGTAACTACAGGCGTGAGGGGTGAGGATGATTTTGAATGTTCCATTAGCGGTCAGAGAAGCAGTAGTGGTCCAGGTAGTCATTCTACTACATCAACCCCTGTGCTTAAAACAAGTAAAATAAAAGCATTTTTTGGTCTGTCACCTGTGCACCCACCACTCCTTGTCAAAGCCACCCCATCCATGGCAGTTTGCAGAGAAGAGATATTTGGTACGCACCAGGCAAACACCAAACAATGCAACTCATATTGCACAGACTTTTGAGCAGCACAGTAAATACCAACCAAATCATGCAGTTTCACATGAATGCAATGCTGACCAAGCAGAAATGCTTGCAATTGACCAGTTGCCTTTCTGTTTTGTGGAGAGTGCGGGATTCTGACCCTTGTGGTACACGCATGTCCCAAATGGAAGATCCCATCTAGGACATATTTTGTCACCCATGCTGTCCCTGAATTATTTGGATGGTGACAGAGTCTGTAAGACATGCCCTTCACCATACATTCACTTAGGTATGGATATGTGGACAAGTGGCAAAATGGCAAGTAGTTCTTATCTGTGTATTACTGCACACTGGGCACAGCTACCTGGGGCTGAACAAGTCTTTGATGGTGGGATGGGAAAGCACTGTAATAAGTCAAACTGTGGTGGTAGCAATATTCATGCATTAGACAGCATGCCACGCTTGCAATGCATAGCGTAGCAGGGTCACATACAGGTGAAAACATGTTAGACTTACTACTGACAGAACTAGATGAGTGACTGCACTTCCTGTCCATAAAAGCTGGATTCATTGCAAGTGATAATGGGTCAGATGTTGTTAAATGTATCAGCAATGGTGGGTTTGTAAGGGTTCCCTGCATGGCCCACTTTTTACATCTTGTGGTATAGGAGTTTCTGTAGTACCCTGAAATAAAGCAAATGCTGACTATTGCATCTGTGTCCACTTTGTACTTTCCAGAAAGGCCTGTGACCAACTTAGGCAGCTGCAGATCCAAAACAGCCTCCCACAGCACCACCTTAAACTTGAAGTTGTCACGAGACAGAACTCCACACTTTACATGGCAGATCACGTGTACGAGCAGTACAAAGCTATCACAGATTACCTTGTGATGCATACTAGCTGTGACAGTTCCAGGGCATCAATGTCTCTGACAACTGAGCAGTGGCACCTCTTGGATTCAGTCATGCTAATTTTGTGGCCATTTGAACATGCCACACAGGCAGTAGGCATTGAGACTACATCCGTTATTCAAGCCATTCCCCTGCTACGGGTGCTGAGACAGACATTGTTGAATCTGCAGCCTAGTCTTGATGTGGCTGGAGATAGGTCAAGCTGTGCATTACTCAAACACATAATTACAGTCTTCAACAGAAATAGACACATCATCACCATTCATTGATCTCCAGAATTTGGAATCGCCTCAATGCTGGACCCACACTACAAACATGGCATTGCATCCATACTGGAGAGTGGGCATGATGAGGTTCAAAATCTCACTAGACAGCTGGTCATATTAGTTCAAGAGGCACAGATGTCACATGTAAAGTTCTACAACCCACCACATATCCAGGCTGAAGGTCACTGTGGCCACAGTGCCTCCTATAAGGTGGCAGCACAATAAGGGCTGGTGTCAGCTGCACAGTTGCCCATTAACCCACTTTAGGTTGCCTTGTCCCAAGTTAGAATTTGTGACCTAGAGGAAGGGGCTGAACAGGCTAATGACTCATGAGGACTGCACGTAGCACAGAGCATGGCTGAGGCCTATTTGGCAGAAAACAGGCATCTGACAATATTGGACAATCATCTGGTGTGCTGGAGTGGCATGGTGAATGAATGACCAGTGCTGACATCAATAGCACTGAAGTACCTGGCCTGCCCACCCTTTAGTGTAAGTGTGGAGAGTGTATTTAGTTCTGTGGGGGGCATTGTCTGTGAGAGTTGTACTAACCTATCACCTACAAATGTTGGCATGCTGACATTTATCAAAATGAATGATGGTCACATTCCAAGTAGGACAAGCACATCTATGTTTGTACCCAGTCACGATAAAGGTGGTGCTGATGAGGGTGAAGCAAACCATCCTGGTGGCAGTGTCAAACGGTGTTGCATTGAGGTTGATGATGTGCTCATGGAAAAAGAATTTCCAAGTTGGGCAACTCCAGCACTGAGGACTGCGAGGGCTGCTTCCTCATTGTTGAGGATGAGGACATTGGTGGGAGTGCATACATTGGCATTTAATAATTCTTCCTGTTCTTTGTTTTATAAAGACGTGTCATTAGAGTTTGCCTTTGGCTTCCTTGCTTTTGTCATCACAGTTCCCAGAATGTGTACAGTCATTATTACCTGCAGTCATCTAAATATATGTCAGCTTGTAGCCACTGACATCATGCTGATTTAATGACAGATATCCTGACACTGAAATGCATAAGACACCCCAGCCAGCCAACCTGCTTCTTGAGAAAGAGAGAGAGAGAGAGAGAGAGAGAGACACACAGGCAGACCAATATTAGAACCCACTGCCAGCCAGCATGATCAGACATCAACTGCGCATGCAACAAGCGCTGCCCATCAGGAAAGTACCATCTAGCTTGTCCGGCTCATGCCACATACAGTACTGGCTGCCAAGATAACACTTGTTTTGTGATGCCATGGTGAGTTCAAAATATGCATTAATGTATTTCCTATTGTCCCACTTCAGCACTATATTCATTTTTGTATAAACTTGGTTTATATTGTCATCAGCATGATTAGCTAGGCTATCTGGCATACTCCAGAAATAAACTCTCCAAATTTAGCATCGTTGTTTTAAATTTGGTCATTAAAAATAAGTTATTCTGCATTGATAAGGATTCCACCATTCAGTAATGATGGACTATTCTTAAAAAGTTAATTTGTTGTGTTAGATTATTTTTTTCACATATATCTGCATGATCAGTACAAGATGGTATGAGAACAAGTCACATCAAAATACTTGTGGCACAGTGAGCAATAATTTTTAATGTTGGTTGTTATCTGTGATTATTTCACTGAAGGTGTTGCATTGCAAACTTGGCTGCATCCAGCAAAGCACCATCACACAGTTAACATAACACTTGTCAGGAACATTAACAATCTATAGTAAGTATGAATCTCATTTTCTGTGTTTTGAACTTGAATCGTGTTGTTAATCCCTTTTTTCCCTTTTTATACAGGTACACACTATGCTACTATGGCCAAATACAATACGGGCAAGTGATTTTCAACTTTTCTTCACAAGTGACTGTTATACATTATATAATGGTGTGTGAAAATCAAATCCTGTAACCTCATTGGTCAAAACATGTCACATGAACATTGGTAAATCCTGCATAACCCATGACTGAGGAATGGCATTTATAAAAAAACATAATTAAACACATTTTAAATTTATTTTACACATGGGTCCATTGTATAATCACAATAAGGCACTCCAGGGTGTGAGTTATTGGGTGATTTACTCACTTCCTGTGTGGTTAAGTCACTCAGCTATGCCTCGTGACAGACCACAAGAGGCATGGTAAATCCCCACTTATATACCCTGTTGCTGCTATTAATAAATAACAGAATTGTACAGTTCTTGGACCAAAATGTACAAAGTACTGTAAGTGCACCAATGATGCAATTGCAGTGCGGCCAAGTAAATTATTGTATGTTCAGATACAGTAAGTATCAGTCTGATTTCCTCTTTATTTTGTTTTTCCTTTTTTTTTTTTCTTGTTTATCACAGGTGTGAAGTATTTAACGGAGGTAAAATACAGGCCAGATAATATATATTTTTCTACACAGAGGAGACAGGTGTACTTCGGTATGCACGGAGTCAGCAACGTGTATTCCTGGTTGAGACTGTAAGAAACTGGTCCAGTGTGTTTCACTAAACTTGATTATTTTATTCACAGGTGTTTAGTAAGAGCTGTGTATTTGAAGTGGGATATAACAAAAGGCAGGAACAGCACCACTTGGTACTGAATGGGGTACTGGAATAAACTCTGAATAATTTCTGCTTCGTCTGTTTGCAGGTAATATTGAGGTACTGCGGACCTGTGGTATGTTCCAATCTCAAGATGGACATTTCCAATATGCTGAAGAACTGGAAAGAAGACAAACATATTAAGGAAAATTGTTTTCCAAAGAAGGAACCCAACAAAAAAACTTACCTTTCATGCCGAACTCCACGATCAGACAAATGTAGAACCCATCTGCCCCGGCAGCATGGCTTCATCAATGCAGTCGTGAATCTGTGTGATACGACTGAAAAATGTAAAAGAAAAGGACAGTAATAAGAAATGGTATAACTTACCCACAACAGTAACCCTCCCCCCCAAAAAATGTTTACAGTACCACATTAGACGACAGCGCATATGTAAGCCTTGTGAATGTGATCATGGCCAACACACCGGTGAAGGGGTACCATTAAATATGTATGATGATAATTCCGTGCAAAAGAACAACACAATGGGCTGCTTACAACAAACAACAGGATTCAATACAAATTAAATGGCAGTGTCTCTCGACAAACATGACAGTGACACGTACAATAATTTACCATTGTGGTGTGAATACACATACATCGGGCAGCATGTTTCAGTCAGCTATGCAGAAGACATTTCAAGAACATAAAATTATACTTCAACCCATGGTTATCTGTTGCTATCATCATTCAGCAACACACTGTACATCACCAGCAGCAGCAGCAGGCATCAGCAAGCAATTTTCTGACTTGGGACACTAATACGTAGTTCTGCCTCTCTTTGTAAACTTAAAGTAGTGCGTCAAGAAATACTTGTGACTTTCCAAAACCCTTTTTCATGTGCTTTTTCTTAATCGGGACTTTTTATAAAATTAAAACAGCAGGACAACAGCAGCAGCAGGTGCTAGCAAGCAGTTTTCTCACTTGGGACACTGATTCACAGTTCTGGCACTCTTTGTAGATTTTAAGCAGTGCATCAAGAAATACTTGTGAGTTTTCTGAACACGTTTCCATGTGCCTACTCTTCATTGGGACTTTTTATGAAATTAAAACAAGAGGACAACAGCAGCAGCAAGCAATTTTCTCACTTGGGACACTGATACACAGTTCTGGCTCTCTTTGTACATTTTAATCAGTGTGTCAAGAAATACTTGTCAGTTTTTTGAACACTTTTCCATGTGCTTTTTCTTCATTGGGACTTTTCAAGAAATTAAACCAGCAGGACAACAGCAGCAGCAGGTGTCAACAAGCAATTTTCTCATTTGGGACAATGATATACAGTTCTGGCTCTCTTTGTACATTTTAAGCAGTGCATCAAGAAATACTTGAGACTTTTCTGAAAATGTTTTCATGTGCTTATTTTTAATCATAACACTAATACCGCATGCTGAATGATGTAGCAAGATAACAGTACAATCTGGCTACCTTCATAAGATAGGAACTTTGTTGGGGTTTTGTCACTGTAGTTGGCTTTAGGGTATTTTGGTTGTAGCTCAATGGCTTTCTTAGCCAGCATAATGTTATGCTTGTGCAACTGTATAATATTTGCTGCCATTTGCACTATCTGTTCCAGTAGGAATTACCACCCTGTAGGGGTACTTAAGGCAAGGAACCCTGTAAGAGGTTTCCATCCCTAGAGATTCTGTGGGAAGGGTTCCTTGGCTAAAGGTACCTCAGAAAGAACCCCATGGGAGAAGAGAGATGAGTCACTGGAGGAGGAGGGGGGGAGGAGGATGGTGGGGCAAAGAGAAAGTGCTTCACATGGAGGCTGGGAGGACCTGCTTATATAGTTCAGGAAGTAGGTGTGGCTGGTTGCTCACCCATTCAACTGCAGGTGGAACCATTCAATTCAATGTCTTTCTCAATCAGAATAATGTTATGCTTGTGCAACTATATAATAACATTTGTGGCAGTTCACACTCTCTGTTCCATTAGGAATTACCACCCTGTAGGGATACTAAAGGCAAGGAACTCTATAAGAGGGTTCCATCTCTAGAGGTGCTGTGGGAAGGGTCCTTTGGCTAAAGGTATCTCAGAAAGGAACCCCAAAAGAATTGCAGCAGTGATCAATGACTAGGAGGTAGAGAAGCAGATTGGCGGCAACAGGTAGCTTGATGAAACATAAATGAGATGTACGAGTTAACAGGATATGTCCAATAAAATAGCTTGAGTTGATAACAGCAGGAGCTTCCCAAGGAGAGAGGGAATGACTAGAAGGGCCACCATCCATCTCTATCCAGCAAAGGAACCTACCTAAGTGAACCAGTGAATATTACTAAAACTAATTAGTATTATGATCTGTGGCATGGGGGACAGAAAAAAAAACCCTTTGAAGAGGAAATCTCTGGGGATCCAAAGCTGAGATTGCCTTCCCTTCAGGCTTGGGATGTTTTATTTAATGACAGCTCTCTTACTGCCATTTAGAAACTCAAACAAAGGGAGTGAAAAATATTGCAATATAGAGGAAACTCACTCTTTCCCTTTAACTGGAGTGCCTTGGAGGGTTGTGAGTCCCGGCCTCTGCAACAAATGCACCTGGAAGGCAGGAGGAGGAGAGAAAGATCAATAAGGCACTCACTTAATCTACCAATCTACTATTCAAATCAAGCAAACCAAGGGTGTTAGTAGGGAGAATGCTTTGAAGGTGCTTCGGCAGTTGATACTAAACCTAAAGTATAGCAAGATATCCTCCCTTCACAGCTAGTCATAAATTCAACATCAAGAGGTGCCACTGCGCACAAATAGCTAAAGCTCCTCCTGGAGTAAGGACATTCTCACTATGGGCTAGAAAGTAGGGACCAACTCCAGGCATCAAATGGTCAGGATGCAAACTAAGGTGCAGAGTGAGACCGTCAGCTGAGATCGAGCTCAGAGTCAATAAATTGATGGGCATGGTTGGCTAATCTCTTTTAGCAATGGAGCAGGCTATACAAGGTAATGCAGAGAATATCAGGTAATATGTAACAAGTAAACATATTTAGTAACAGTACAGGTCATACATGGTAAAGCAAGGAGCAACAGGTAGTGAGTAGCATGATAAACACCTATAGCCATGGGCCTGGTAAACAAATAGTACCACAGAAGCATGAAAGTGTAAGAATTGCACATCCAGCTCAAGATAACCTGGGCCTTTAGTCAGTGTGAGGCTAGTCAACAGTCCACCAATGAGTGCATATTAAAGGCAGCAAATACCCAGATGATTTTAGCAGCAGAGGCAGTATACAAACATAAGGTAACTGAACCACACGGGGCCACTACTCTTCACTATAACCCCCAGACCTCCTCTGTAGGAAAAACAAGAAGCCACAGTAAATCACCATGACCTACAAGCAGATTTTTTTAAACTAGTTTACAGTGACAGCTGTAGCTGAGTTGACCTCCAGAGTATAATGAAGCAGTGTACAAATAGTGAATATTGTCAAGCAGTAGCTGAGCTTAACAATCATGGGATCTTGTAGGAATGGGCAGTAAAGCACTGAAACAATATGAATAATTGCTTGGTACAAATGCATTTAAAAAGATTTGAATCACATGGTGAAAGTAATATAGAATTGCATTAGAGTCTGGGTTGAGGCCCACCGAGTACCAATAAATATGTTTGAGCTGATTAAAAATCTCAAAAGGGCTGTTCACATGGGGAAAGCAATATGGAAGGGCAGGAGACTTGGTGTGATTCTGTTGCATAGCTAGTAGCACTGAATAACCAAGCACATTGGAATTGGTTTGTATGCACCAATCATAATGAAGTGTGATTGCATGTTGATTAAATGCATGATCAAATATATTGATAAAAGAAAGGGAACTGGTACATTTGTACAGGCAGAATAAACTTTTAAACATAAGGAAGACTGCAGCAAGAAATCCCCAAAGAATGACAGGATGGAGCAAAAGCAGCACAAAGTACCTGGAGCTGCAACAGAAATGCAGCAGTAACTACTGCCACTCCCTGCTGCTGCTAGCTGAGAGCAACAGTATAGACCAGGTGCAGGCCATTAAGAGGAAGCAGAAGCAGAAGCAGAGGACTGGAATGGGAACTGAAACATACAACAAATGCAGGAAAACTGAGGTTGCCAGGTAGCTGGGGAGGAAAAGGAACCACAGCATAGCAAAGGAGCAACACAGCTCAAATAAAGGGCAACTAAAACGCCCCAAAAGAAAACATAAAACCAAAGCACAAATACGCAACTGCAGTAGAAATGGCACACAGGGAAGCACACAGCAGCTGGAAGTAAAACAAATACTATCCGAAGCAGGAGAGACACAGGAACACAATCAACTGAAACCAAACACAGTCCTAGTCCAGGGCACAAACGAACCGTGGAGGGGGAAGGAGACTGCAGCTGGCCTAGAGTGAAGAGAGGGACCAACTGAGCCTCTGGCTGACAAAGAGAAAGTGGTTCAGATGGAGGCTGGGAGGAACTGCTGGTTACTCACACATTGAACTGCCGGAGGAGCCTTTTAATTGTGGGTATACTATGAAAATTTAACACAGTCAACAGTAACCAAACAGTAATATAGCATGACAATTAAAGCATCAGTGCAAGAATAAGGTGAACATTTTGATGGATACTTTATTCTGTTTTACATTGCCCATTATCTAATGACTTGTGTGTTTGATACCCTTCTTTCCACAATTTACAGTAAGCCTACTGTCATTTTTTTTCCACATCTGAAATAATAAATGGAGTGCTCCTTTTAATCTGGCTTGCACCAGGTTTTCGTCAGTATTCTCTTCTGTTTTTGTACATCAATTATTTCAAATTATTTCTGTTGTGTCTAAAATGAACTAGCATGCAGCGAGCAGTGCTACATGACTTTATGGAACAGTAGGTGTTCAAAAACAGCTGGGAATACTGATGAAAACCTGGTCTGATCAATATTAAAAGGAGCACTACTTTTATTATTTCAGATGTAAAACAAGTATTTGTCAATGCCGAATGTTGTTTTGCTGGCATTGCATTGGTAGTGCATAGATGCATAATTGGAATGACAGTGAAGTATTGAACTGACGCCAACCCCACCTCAACCTGCAAAGAGTGACAGGCATTGGGGTGTGCCTCTGGGTCATCGGCCATAACACTCATGCCATTTCACCTCACCATACCCTGCAGACACCAAGTGTTGCAGTGTGCCTTGTGTTCTTTGGACCTTACGCTCACACCATTCCATAAGGAAATACATTGAGATGGGTGCAGTATAGCAGAATGGGGTAAGCTTTTGGGCTGAAGAGTCCAAGTCACACCTCAAAACCTGTCAGTGGCTGTAGGCTGGGTGTGGGGGTGGAATGGTGTGAGCACTGCAGCTGAAAATCCCAAGTCACACCCCTGATGCCTGTCAGTCTCTACAGAGTGGGGCATTACAGATGGAAACCCTAATGCCCCAGGTGTTTGTTGTTTATTTTCACTCTGAATTTTCATCATGGGCATTTTGTGATCCCACCTCATGAACAGTGGCACTATCAGCTCAATAGCCAAAAGGTGATTTTGCACAGCGATTGTGCCATTTGGTGCCACAGGTGCAAAAATACATTTTGGGCAGGATGTGAAAAATTCAGCTGTACTGTTCATGAGGAGGTGTAAAAAAATGGTAATGTTGAAAACCCGGAATGAAAATTTTGAAAGCTGGTGAAGTCAGGAGCGTGCTAAAAAACTGGGCAACAGATGCCTGTAACGCAATTATTGTGGGGATTTTTGTAACCAGATATTCAACTTAGGCATTTTGGGACCTCTGCTCATAAACAGTGGCACTGTGATTTTGTTAATCTGTCTCGAACATTGATTTCCCACAGCAACTACGCCATTATGCACCAGAAGAGTGAAAACGCATTTCAGGCATGATGTGAAACATGATAGCTACACTGTTCATAAGGAGGTGTGAAAAAATGGCAATGTTGAAAATCTGGAGTGAAAATATTAAAAATTCTCAAAGTTACGAGTGTGCATGGAAACTGCACAATGCACACTCATAACAGTAATTTTTTGGAATTTTGCCATCAAATTTGCAACATAAGCTTTTAGGGAACCCACCTCATGAACAGTAGCACTGCAATTTCATTAATTGGTCCCAAAAGGTGATTCCATGCAGTGACCATGAAATCACCTTTTGGAGCTCAATAATGAAATGACAATGACTGATTTCATGAGATGGGGTCCCAAGAATCCCATGTTGAAAATGTGGAGTCAAAAGTTAACAAAATGACCAAGATATCCACCAAAGTTGAAACCTCCCCATTGATGCCATTATATAGCTTACCGGCATTTCTTCATTTCACAGTTGGCTTTGAAGCATGCAGATGTGTTCCCATTCCACCAAAGATTGCAATGCCAGACCTCCACAGGTAAGTATGAGGTGAAGGGGGTGTGGGAAGGCTTGGTGCACAGAGGGTGGGTGCAAGTTGGTGGAGGGGACCTCGACGACAGAGAGGGACCATTTTCTTTGTTTCAGGTTCTAAAAAAAAAAAGAACAGGGTGAACTGTTTTCTTTCTTTACATGTGTATGACAAATGTTGGGGACACTGGGGTAGGCTGCCAGTGCTCCCCATGACTTCGGGGGTGTGATGTTTGCCACACTGGGGTGAGGTCCCAATGTGGCTCACAATGGGGGTGGACGGGGCAGGAAAAAGCCTACACGGTCAGCTTCAGAACACACAGGCACACTGGCGTGGGATCCCGGTGTGCCACACAATCTTGAGGGACTCTGTTACATAATTGTTATACTATCATATGTGCATATACTAGGAAAAAATGCAAAGATTACAGACAACATAGAAACAAGTCCAGTCTTGTTGGTACCTGCCAGATTCTGATTTTATATTTTCTCCTATTTTCATTTTTTTTAATTCAGTGCTGAAAATTGAGAATGAATCAATTCAAACTGCTGACATGCGAGTCTCTTGTTTGTTCGGTGGGGGTGTTAGTTGTGGGGGTGGAGCACTAAAGGTAATAATAGACTGTCAGGAGCAGAGCTCTTCCTTGGCTGGAGTCAAGAATTGGAGAGATGAATTTAGGTTGATTCTGAGGCAGAAGTGCTGCAGCAAAAGAGAGAGTACCAGTGGATATTATTTCAGTACAGGAGCTGAGCGGAATACCATGGCATCCTGCAGGAAGCAGCAGTAGCCAGGTCAGGACGGGACTCCAAGCAGGAGTAGTGAGAGGGCAGGCAGAACTCACTGGGCATCCTCATCATGTGCATTTAGAGGCAGGGTAGCTCACTATGCCCCGGTGCAGGCCAAAATGGGTAGGACTCACGGAATAAGGTAAGGAGGATGGTGTAATATCATTGCCGCAAAACTTGCCTGGCAGCCAGTGTTAGTGCAAGATCCCAGCAAGGTCTGTAGGGATTGGTTCTGACCTCACAGAGTACAGTTCACCAGTGTAAAACAAAATGTGAGCCACTGCATCGAAAGCTTTGAGATGCCTTTTAAAAATGAGAACTTCTTTCTCACAGAGATGTCCTTACCTAGGACTGCAACAGTTCCCCTCACAGGGTGCTACATACTTGCGGGGTGTTTGCGATCTTGGATTGCAACAGCCACCACCATGGTCGCCATGTTGTTTCAGCAGGCAAGGCATGCCCTGCAAATGACAGGGCACTCTCTCATTGCAGCAGTGAAATTCTTTCAAGTTGGTGGCACGCTTCTCAAGGGTTGTCATAGACAGTGTGCTCATTCATTGGTGCCACAGAGACCAGCCCAAAAAAGCAGTGGTGCCATTGGCAACAACACGGCTGCACCTCCAGAACCTGCTACTCCACCAAGCTGTCTCAAAATGTTGCTTGCGCTATGCACGCAAGACAACATAAGAAGGGAGTAAAGCAGAATCAAATAAATTGTGGAAAGGAGGATATCATATAAATCAGTAGATAAGGGCCAATTGAAAATAGAATACAAAAGTATAGGTTAAAATTGTCATTGGATTATTGCACTTCTGCTTTAACATACAACAGGAAGAAAACATTAATGGAAACAAAATTACATACTTATTCTGTATGTAAAAAGATTATTAAGTAGGAATAGAAGGAAAAGTGGTGGACAGGAGTTTTTTTTCACTTTTTATAATTCTTTTGGTGTATTTTTCATATTTTTTTTTCTTTTTTGGGGGGGCAGTTGGGAGCACAGTGAGGAAAAATAAAGACAGAACACACACTACATGTTAAGACAGAAAGCAGAGACAATTATATAAGGTTACTGGGCCTGGGGCTGACCAATAAGTGTGCGCAGCACACTAATCAGTTGTAATTGCTGAGCCTCCATTCAGTCTAACTGCTTGTGAAGTTAGTCAACAATTTTACGCAGGTAGTCAACCTCACTCTAGAGGATGGCCAGGTCCACCTGTGTGGCTGGCATTTCTGCTGGGTTGGCTGCAGCTGCCGGAGCTGCCACTTGCTCAGCCCTCTCCCCTCTGCTGTATTTTGGACTCTGCACAAGTTGTTGCCATAATGTCCCCTCTTCCACTGCTCCTCCACTGCAGGAGCGGTAGCTAATTCCTGCACCTTGGCCTCCCACTGGGCACGGTGGTGCACTAACAGGTGTGTTTTTTGATTACCCATGCCCAAGTGGCTGCCCTTGCAATCACAATGAACCATTATGCTGCAGATGTTGCATTTCATAAGTCAGGTCACCTGGCAGTGTGGTGATAAACTGCCACACTTGTGAGCTACAGGGAGGACCAGGCACTGGCTGTGGGGGAGTCCCAGATGTTGTAGGCTGCTCTGCAGTTGGTGGGTGCAAAAAGCTGCTTCTGTGGTTCCTGATGCTGCTGTCATTGTTCCTGCTGCTGCTTGGGCTGCTGTGGGGGGTTAGTAGCCACCAGTGCTGCAGAGCTGGCACCACTAATATCCGAAGAAGCAGCTGCTGCTGCTGCTTCTGGCACCACACTTCCACTGCCAATGGAAACAACATTTTTCAAGGGGAGCACTGGATTGCAAAATATTGCCATGATTGAGGTTAATAGTTCACCCACGGCCCCCACACATCCTTGAGCTGTAAGGAACCCCACTTGCTCCACCTCTCTCAATGTTTTTTTTTTTTTGCAGTTCAATTTTTTATTGAGAATATATTAAGCAGACAGATAATACAAACAATGCATTCTCTGGGTTACAGTGGTGTTACAGTACTTTCAGTAGCAAACTTACAGTTCAGATATCAGGAAGAGGAGAACATTAATGTAACCAGGTACAATTTAGTACAAATGTGGGACTCTCTCAAAATCTTACCATCTTTAAGTATTCAGTATATGTGCCATTATGGAGTGTTACATTTCCCCTGTAGGCTTCATTCTTACAGTAGAAAACAATATATACTTAGGCACCAGAGCAATGCCCTCTGTTCAGAATGGTTTAAACAAGTCTTTCGAGAGGTTTGACATATTGCTTCTTGCTGGGTTATGGATAAACTGGACATAGGGAACCCAGTCATCCAGGAACTTTCAGGGGGTGTTAGCTGTATAGTGATACAGTCTGGTGTTGATTGCCAGTATCTCTACTGCATTCCACCATTCTGTGTGAGTTAGAATAATGTTGGTATGACATATATGCAGTATCAACCTTTTGAGTTCTACTATGGCCTGGAGCAGCCACCACTATTGGCATATGGGTAGGCGAATGTTGTCTGGCTCTATCACTAGTAAACACAGGGACTGCATCAAGGGTATTGGATGCTGCAGTATCTTGGAGCAGGTCACCATCTCTTTTTCCCAGAATGGCTGAAGCAAGGTGCACCCCCACAGGACATGCAGTAGGTCTGCTCCAGGGGAGCTACACCTCCAGCACATATCTTGCTGTGTTAGCCCCATGACTTTGAGTTTCTCTGGGGTCTTGTACCATAAGTGTAGGATCTTGTTTTGGACTAGAAGGCCCCTTTGGTCCTTACATGCCTTGTGGACCAGTTCCATGCACTTATGCCACTCCTCATCTGTGATGTGGGTCTGGAGCACATCTTTCCATTTCAGCTTGTCCTGGGTTGAGGGGTCAGCCCTTACAGAAATAATTATATGAAATGTTTTCATGCTGCACACATAAAATTACCCAAGTGATATGCGTGCTGCAAGTATGATTTAAATGTTAAATTGGAACTGATTGCATGCATTTGGCATGCCTGCAGCAAGCAAGTATGGGAGCCATAATTTTTATGTTAAATTGAGAAAGACTGCGTGCATGTAGCATGTGTGCAAAAAGCAAGTGGTCACTGATAACTGCACACATAAAAGTTAAGTGACTTGCTCAGGATCATGCCATGTACAAGTGGGGTTGGTGAAATTCAAACCCAGGTCTTCATGCCTCCAAGTGTCCTGGCTTGCAGTTCAGTGCCTTTAACCACTAAGCCATACTGTCTGCACACATATGGCTAGCTCGTACTTCAATACATATTGTATCTGATTACATCTGCATGCATGCAGCATGCTTGTAGCCACTGTTATGCTTTCAGTTTTCTTTTTCTTCTCTTACTCATCTCAGTTTCACAGTTGAACTGTAGCACTCATACCAATAGAAACATGTGTTTTTTCCAACTCACAAAATCACTTAATTATTTCTGTCTTGCTTGTACTCCTACTATTTTCTCTCCATAATTCTGAATGCTTCAACACAACACAAACAGACTTTAAGGTGCAAACACAAAAGTAGCAATAACTTGACACACACACACACACACACACACACACACCCACGTGGCCAGTCCCCCCCAATGCACACACACTGTAGCGGGTACAGCCATGCTGTTACAGACAACCCATCAAGTATAAATATAAGTAAAAGTCTCTTACTTGAGTACTAGGGAGTCAGAGACAGGAGTCTTTAAGAGATTACATTCATAGGTCAGAATCCTTGGGTGTACCCCCTTGAAATGAATGGAGTTATTTTTTGTTATTATTTTATATGTTATGATGGTGAGTTGAAGAATAATGAATGCCACTGTTCTACTAACAAGGCCTTTGTTAGTCGAGAGGTGGCCTTCATTAATCTCCAACTATCCATCAATAATGTATGAAATAGTAATAAAACAATACCCCCATTCATTTCAAAGGTGCATACCCCTGCAGTCCCCTTTGCCATTTAACATAATGTGCCTGAGCATGAGGATGTGGAGGTCAGCTTCACTGGGGGAGTGGGGGGCATAAGCCTGACTATATTGGAGCTCCAATAGTCTATGCATACCATACCGCTCAACTGTCTGTGAATGCAAGAGACAGCTCTAGAATGTCTGTAACATCTCTAAAAGGTACAACTTATTTGTTTTGACTGAAAGTGATATGCAAATCAGGAAAAATTCAAATGTATAAGATTCATCTGTATATACCATGTAGCAGTGCATCAGATTTTGGATTAAACCCACCCAGTTACTAACCATTTTTTTTCTGGCTGAAGTTGTGCCCCCCCCACCAAAAAAGAACTTTGTCCCAAATTTCCTCCCCAACTCCATTCCATTCAATACCCATCCCCTATGGGTCATGAAGTTGCCCAAAGGTGAAGAAACATGAAAAACACATCAATATTTCAGTCCTTCCTCCTTCCCTAATCCCCCTGTTAAATAAAGTATTTACTTGTACTTATCCCACCATGTGGAAAGATCCTGCAACCTGGCACAGTGTGCCACCAGCCCAGTTTTTGGTCTGCTCCCCCTTTCTCCTGGTGCCAGAAGCTGGATGTTAGAACTGACCATCAGAGGTCCCCAACGTGGTCTGTGACCTAGTCACTTCACCAACCGAACCCACCCAATCTGGGTTGCTTGCTTCTTGCTTGGTTGCTGCTGTGGCTACTGCCACAGTGCACTGATCAAGACCTATGAAGGCCACCCACACCGCTGTCACCACTGCTGCTAAGCCTAGCTTGCTGCCATTGGGGTCTGTGCTTTTTTTTTTTGTTTTTGCATGGCGAGCCTAGTAGAGTAAGTAGGTAGCCTAGTCTTGAGTTAGCTTCTGGCTCACGCTCTGCCATTTCAGCTACCAGGGGAGATAGAGACTCTGTAAGAGTAGACCAACAAAAATATGCTGCTACAACACTGCTATTGAGAGTTCAGTGCTCACCGACTACTCCATGTTGTAGTGTACAGTCTGTCTACTCTGTGGTGGGAAAGACAGTATTGCACCTGCAAGATTCATGTGCTCTTTCTTGGCTGGAGCTCATCCACATCACATGTGATTGTGCTGCTGCTAATAGGTGGAGAGAGTGGACAACACAATACAGACACAGTCGAGTCTGGAGAGTACCTGCAGCATGAGCACACACAGGCCAGGTGAGCACTTATTGTGCAAAAGATTAAATCCAAATTTAATGCCATTATTGTCATACTATAAGAAAAACCTAAGCACAAATATGGGGGGGGGCACCACTGCTTAATGGTAGAAATGTATTCTCAGGTGCTAATGCAATGGTTTCCACTGTGTTCTTAGGTACTGCATCTCCATGTTTCATGATGTGTTCTGATCATCATGTGGGTTAGTGTCTCTCATATTTCCTCATTTTGAGTGTCCATGTCCATCATTTCCATGACAAAATGTGAGGTATGGTTCATGCTTCCAAGACCCTACTCAACACAAAGAGTGCCGAGTATGGCCATAGTGTATATGCTCAATACAGACTGACACAGGGAAAGTAAGTGAGATGAAACAGTCACGGAGAAGCACATCTGTAACACTAAATATGCATAAGGGATTTGCATGGTCCAAAACAAAAAGGACAGTCTTCACAACACAGAGGCCCCTTCTTCGTACATCTGGAATGGGAGAAGTTGACCAGCTACCGCTATATCCTAGGCATTTAATGCAGTAAGCAAACACTACTTTACAAATTAGTAGAGATTTAATGACAAAAATTAAAAGTTATTAAACAACTTGCAAAAGGATCAGAATGAATGAGTTTACTTAATTTTAATGAGGACTCCATGAAAATGTATTTTAATGTTCTAATTGCTAGTAGTAGTATCAGAAATAGAAACTGATGTGTTTTTCAGCTGAGATTTGTATCAGCTTAGATGCTGCACACATGCCAAGCGTGCAACATGTGAACCTGATATGATGTTTAAATGATGTTCACACTGTAACGTAGACAGCCAGCTCTGAGTGCTCGAATGCTGTATTCATTTTTTTTATTACATATAAAATATGTGATGGGAAGGTCAGCTCAAGGAAATTACTATTTTATTGGAACTGACACATCAAGACCCCCCCAGGGATAAGTTCAAAGGACAGGAGGTATTTTAATCTGCAGAGATCTGGGGTGTAATTACCTTGTCACTTTGCTTTTATCCCAGGAAATAAGATTAGCCATTCATAATGCCCTCAGGGAGATCCTTTGACTTGCATGGTTACCAGGAAGGACTTGTGGGGAGGGGTGTCAGAAAGAGGCCAGAATGGACATTGAAGAGGTTTGATGTCTGAGCCAGGGAGAACCCAGACAGATTTGGAAGGTCCAATATACATTTCCCGGGGAACACCTTGAATTACATCAGAAAGACCTCAGCTGTAGATTCCGAGGTCCAGATGGGATTATAGAGGCAAATGCACTTTTGCTTTGAGTACAGTGACTTTGATCAAAGAAGCTTTTGAGATGTATGTGTAGCAGAGCAAAAAACAGTTCTGACCAGTTAACCTGGGGAGAGGAAAGTCAGTGAGGTCATCTCATATGTTTTCTTAAATATTTTATTTGGAGATCCTGTATTGTAAAATATAGAGTTTGATACACCAAGGCAGAGTTAGTGACCTCAAGAGAAGGCCGGCTCAGAAGTATGTTTAACTGCTGAAAGAACCTGACAGAGACATAAGACAATATTTCGCCTGACTGAGAGAAGAGAAATACACTCAAAGCACTGAAAGAAAGTAAGCATTAGATTATACCAGTCTGAAGTTATAAATTGTAGGAACTGTACTTTTTTTCCTGATTGTTTTAAGGCTGTTTGTGTTGGGATATATATTTGTTCTGTAATTATTGTTCTGTTTTGATATTTTTAAAGTAAAGATATTTTTTTACAAACTAAACTGTATGGAGTGCCTTGACATTTCTTTTTATTTTAAGTGGAGCTTTTAAAGGTTATAAGTACACTGTGTATGGGCTTATTGTATACTAAACTGGGAAATGGATAGAGTTCTCTAAAAGTCTTGCAAAGAGCTCTAAGGGTTAATTTGAAAGACCTGGTTGGGTGCCCATAGGCAAAGATATCTGTCACCCCAAAGACAGAATTATCTGAGCCTGATAATTGGGTGTGCTAACAAGAGGTTATCAGTTTGAATCCTTCCAGAGCTTGAGACTAAGGTGACTTGAACCCACAAAACAGACAAGAGGGTTACCTTGTCTGTTCACTGTACACAAATCATATGCTCAGAGGTTGGCACTTTGGGAGTAGAGGGTTGACCGGCTGAGCGAGTTTGTGACACACACCAGATTAACTTCTGCACTCATGTCAAGCATACAACACGCCAACCTGATGTAATTTTTAGATGTTCACACCAGCTTACCTGCTGTGCCCATGTCAAGCTTGCAGCATGTGAACCTGATTTGCTTTTTAGACCGGGTTCACTTAAAATCACTTTGTGTATGCAAACATTGCACTATTAAGCATGTGGCATGCATTCTGCATGTACACAGCACACTTATATTTCTGTTGGGAGAGGCTCCATCTCTCATGAGCTTCTGTATTTCCCCCCTCTTCCCTTGCAGGTTTTAGCCCAGTTCTGTATGGGGAGTGGGAGGGGTTTGTTGGGGTCTATAATTTGCACACAACACATGCATTTTTCTTTGTCCATGGAAAGGTAACGGCTGTTCAGATTGAGGTATCTCCAGAACTCCCTCTTGTCTAAGTCATATTTCCTTTGCAACTCAGTAAATGATTCAAAGGTTTAGCCATCAGGGGGTAGTAGATCCCTTACCCTTCTTATCCCCTGATGTTCCCAGTCTGCCCATTTGCATAGGGATCTGTTTATGCACAGATGTGGGTTTTCCCACTGTGGAGTATACCCCCCAGACGCTGACATCTGCTGGTCAGTTTCCCAATGTTGTGCCAGGCTGAGTGAACTGCCTTCATGGTGAGACATTTTTTGACATGTGCTGGAAGCAAATACCTGTCATCATGGAAAGGATGCTTAGCCCTGGTTTGATGTTGCTTCAAAATTTCTCCTTTCCCCTCTCCCTTTCCTTCTAAAATCCACCCCAGTCATGTTCTGGAAGGACACATGAACACCTTATGGGTACATTTATTTGATGAAATAAGCATAGAAATACCTGTCTATAAAATAAAAATTATACATAGGAATGGAATATGCCTTTAAAACCAGATTGCTCAAAATCAGGAATGAAATCTTATTTGGTGTGACCATGTGACACTGTAAAAAGAGACCATTGTAAAGAAAAGCAAGGTTAAAGATATAGTGATAGAAACACTGCAAAAATGATATTCATAAACTGATGAAAACTGGAGTTTTTAATATTTAACTGCACAAGAATGCACCTTCTTTTTCTCTTTGCATAAACTGGATAATGATCTATATTCACTTTATGTAAATTTTGCAATGTCACTTTACATTTCTAATTAATTGATTATAGTGAGTGTATTTAATGGACAGTCTCCTTAGAGAGTGCATACTTTGACAAAGCCTATCGGTGAAACATCAATACCATTTGTTCACCTCAGTGGAGGTGGTATTGTTGCAATTTTCCTCAATTAAAGACTGCCTATAATTACACTTTACAATTGTGTTGACAGCAGTCATTTCTATTTATCGCCCCTGAAAAAAGGACCTCTATGGGCCCAGCGAGCCTACCCGGTCATCAAAATTGTATAAATAAATATAAATAAATATATTGGGTGGTGAGTGCTGTGACTTCTTGCTCGTTCTGAATTTTGTTGTCTCATAAACCATCTACCTGCATTAGCAGCTCTTGCTTGGAACTGTTCTAAATACCAAAGTACACTGTTGTGGCTTGTGCTTTTAATAGCTCTGATTCTACCTCCATCCAAGCAGAAGGCTAATCATTTGGGTCCTGGAATTGCCTGCAAGTTTTGGCTGCGTGGAAGGCCCAAGAATACTGCTGAAAATTAGGTATATTCCACCCACCTTTGTCCAGTTTGCTTAGAGTTTGGCCCTGCTATACCTGGGGGGAATACCCATTGAAAGATCCCCATCAGTGCTTATTTTATGAAACCAGCACTCTGATATCTCCAAGGGTATATGGGACAGCAGGTAATATATCTTCGGTGGCAACATCATTTTAATGGCATCTATGTTACAAGTCTGGTTCAAGTTAAGTAACTTCCAGCTTTTTGTCTCTGCCTTTAGTTTCATTAGTAGGGGCTGGAAATTCAAGGCTACCAGGTTTTGTAAGTTAGGTGTGGGTATGATCCCCAAATATTTAATAGCCTTTGAAGCCCATGCCAGGCCTGAGTCAGTGCCTAGTTCTGGGGTCATGTGATTGTTGAGGAGAAGAATTTCTGACTTTCCATAGTTCATTTTAAGGCTAGATATGTGAGCAAAGGTTTTCAGGGATCCAAGAATATGAGGTATGCTGGTGCTCGGGTTGCTGGTAAGAATTAGACAATCATCTGCGTACAGTTTGGTGTGAAATTCCTTGGCCCCCACCTTAATCCCTTCAATGTGGGGGTGTTGACTGATTGTCACTGCTAATGACTCAATGGCTAGCACAAACAGCATGTGGGATAGGGTACAACCCTGGGGAGTACCTCTATACAGCTAAAAAGGGTCTGAGAGGGTATTCTTAGTCAAAAGCTTAGCCATAGGTCTGGAGTATAGTGTTTATCAAGGAGCAAACTCCACCCTCAAAACTGTAGGGCTGCAAGATTGCTTGCAGGTGCAGTGGCCCATTGGCGCTGAGGTGCTGGATGCCACACCTCACACCACTCTGGTGTCCTGGGTTCAGGAATGAGCCTGGGCCACTGGGGGCTGGCAGGGGGAGAGAGGATTGAGCATTCTGAGGACTGCTTTCCTCTCTCAGGGGGAGGGGAACTAGTCATCCTGCTTGCTGACTGCCCTCTGGCAGTGGCTGGAGGGCAGTATGGGTCAGGAGGCTTGATCTGATGTCCTTATGTTGGAAGGGAGAGGGAATTGGGTGAAAAAGGGAAAAACGAGCCCGGCAGACTCGATGATGATCCGCTGCTCCCAGGAGTGGTTTCTAGATTCTGGATTGGGTCTCCAGGAGGGGGAAGAAGCCAGCAACCACCTTCTGGCCCCACCAAGGGGGACAATCTGCAGGGAAACCACTGAGCATGGGAGCGATGGGACCAGAGAGAGAGAGAGAGAGAGAGTTCCTCTTTTCAAAGGGTCGTAGCTGCCTGCCGGAGCTCCAGTGGATAAAGTGCTTATGGAAAGGAAAAAAAAAGACCGCTTGCAGGTATTGCCATTCCACAGAATTGAAGGTCTTTTCAAAGTTTATTGTGATGGCAGCAGCTGGAGAATGGAGACCCCCTGCAATCTGAAACAAGGAGGAGAGGTCCCTTAGGTGGTTTGAGTTCATCCTGCCCCTCACAAATCCTACTTGGGAGGGATGGATTAAGGCGGGGAGTATTTTTTCCAATCTTGTTGCTAGCATTTTGGCTGTTTTTTTTAGGCATCCACATTAATAAAGAATATGGGCCTGTAGCTGGAGGAGAGTTTAAGGTATTTCCCTTCCTTTGGGAGCACTGTAATTATGGCTTCTGATAGCATGCTTGGGAGTTTTTTCTTCAGAAAGGCATCTACCAGCATTGCTAGCAGAGGTCCTAAAAACTTTTTAAGGACCTGCTGGTAGAAATCTATTGGGAACCCATCAGTACCAGGGGACTTGTGTAGCGCCATGCTTTGCATGGCCTGCTTGAGCTCCTCCTTAGTAAAGGGAGCTTCCAACTCCTCTTTTTGAATAGGAGAGAGAGTGGGTAGCATGAGGTTGGATACAAAATCAGAAAAGGCTTTCCCATTCCAATTCCTATGAGAAAAGTACAGTTACTTGTAGAAATTTGTCATGGTCCTGTTAATTGCTTTAGGTGAGGTGCTTGGCTGCTCACTGGTGACAATTAAGAGGGGTATATGCTTATTGGCTTGCCTTTTCTTTAGCCTAAATGCCAATAGTGTCCACGCCGTTTCCCCTTCTGCCCAATATTTTTTATTGTATTCTATGAATTTGCAATTCTGTCTTTCTGGTGGCTAACCTGTTTAACTGTCATTCTCAGGGAGATCAGCTCATATAAGAACTTAGGGTCCCACATGTTATTTGGAACTTTTTAGTACTATTGTTCATTGCTCTTAAATTTGGCTTCCAACTGTTTGGCCTCTTTCTCCCTTTGTCCTCTGCAGTGTGTTGCATGCCCTATGCTTTTCCCCGGAGGGTGGCCTTGAATGCCTACCATATTATATCTGGAGGGGCTGATCAAGAGGGGTTATCCTGGAAGAAGTGGTTTACCTCTAGACCCAGTCATTGCTTGAACTCCTCATCCTGCAAGAGTAGGGGGTCTAGGCGCCAAGTGGGTGCCTCTGCCGAGCTAAGATCGGGGCAACATTTACCACCACTGAAGCGTGGTCTGACAAGTACACTGGGGCTATGGTGACATCCATCACATTGGTTGATATGTTTGGGAATGCCAGCCAATGGTCGAGCCTGCTGGCCATGGAGTTTGCCTTCGACATGTATGTGTAAGCTTTAATGTCGGGGTGGGTTGGGCTCCACACATCTACTTGCTGGTGAAGTGTCATCAAGTCTTTTAATGTCCTTTGGGAATGTGTATGGGGTTATGCCTTGGAGTTGGGTCTATCTAGAAGGTGATCTAATGCCAGGTTGCAGTCCCCACCCATTAAAATGTCTGAGTTGTCAAAGGCTAAGTCCACTAAGCCTGTGACAGGAAGTTGAAGAAAGTTGAGCTGTCCTCTTTGGGGACATACAAGTTGGCTAGTAAAATGGTGCTCATCTGGGTAACAATTTGGCTATCACCCATCTGCCTTCCTTGTCTGCCCTCAGTGTGATGGGCTTCCACCCTAGTTTTTTGTGGCATAGTGTGGAGACCCCTCTTTTGGCCAATGCTGCAGTACTGTGCGCCTCCCAACCCACTCATTCTCTTACCAGTTTCGGAGTACCCTGCCTGGATTTTTTAGTCTCTTGTAAAAATGCCACCTGTGTCCCCAGCTGCCTCAGCCTGTTCAGTATCTTTTTCCTTTTAACGGGGAAATGTAGGCCTATCATATTCCAGGTAGTGGCCACAATGGGTGTCATTGACGCTATGGATACAGATGCACCTGTTTATGTATTTCAGTCACATACACTGACCACGGCTGGGGCATTATGAGAGTCGCAGCTGGCATCCCCCTTGCACACCATTCCTCTTGTACCTTATTCCATTCCATTCCTTCTTCCTTTTGTCAATTCCCACCCCAAAATACTGGCTCACCATTGTCTGCCTGTTTGCTAACAACTCTTTTTCCTTGCGACTGATATCAAGATAGGTAAACCCATCTTGTCCGGTTGCTTCATGTCACCTTCTGTTCTATATTCTTAATATTCCTATTCACTAAGTCAAAGGATAAGCAACAAATTCAATTATGTGTCCATTGACGTGCAACAAACACTGTAACCAACAACACGATCATACAAATTATTAACATGAACCAGTGCATTTCATCTTTCTCTAACCTCCTATTGGGAGGAATTTTCCTCATAATGATCAGATATCCTCACCTACTGAGTGTCTCCTAGGATCCTCGGGAGGTCCCTTCATAGGGAAGAAGTTGGAAATCAGATTTGCTCTGAACTTCTAGTGCTCTAGGTAGCCCAAGGTGTCCCCTTGGTGTTCTTATGTCTAGGGTCGACAGAGTGGTCCGGAGATTAGCAAATAGCAGCCTCTATGCCCTGATGTCCCCTTTATACTGATTGCTACTTACTCAAGTTGGTTGCTTGCACCCTTCATGGCGCTCCCCTTAAGGCAGCATAGTTGTGCCTCTGCTGGGTTCGACTAGGAGTGTGTCAGACAGTGCCTCTGTTTTCCATGCCCTGGCCATACTAATTTATTGGCCTGTCTTATCCTTCCTTTTTATTCCTCTCCCTTCCCCTCTGACCTTTAGAGATTTGCAGATTTTCTTTTGCCTGTGGGTGGGGGGGGGGAACACAAGGACTTCTTTATTTGTGTTCACCCACCATATGAGGGGGGTCCACCCCTGTGTCTATCAAAAGCAATGCCACTGCTATTAGAGGGTTAGGAAGAAACCTGCAGTATGGATTTAGAGGTAATCGTCATTCTCGGGGGGGGGGATCCAGCTCTTCCCTACTCTTCTATGTAGGTGGGCCCATTACCCTTCTCAGCACCCTGGTAGTAACAGTAACACTTGCTAGGGCACGGATAATATTAAAGTAGCATTGTAAACCCTCTTGACAGATGTACTCTGTTCACTAAAACTTTATAACTTTTAAACAGTAATTAAAACTAAAACCTTAGATCCATAAGTTTCAGACAGCCCACCTTCATGGATTTAATACTTCTCATTGCATGAGAGTACCACTTCTGATTTTCACTTGGTGCTATCCATGTTCTGCCGGCCCTCTGTTGTGAAAAGGCAGCATCCTCCAACCACCAAGTAGCCCCCACTGGCAGTAGGAGCCCTTAGCAACTTCGCACCTGGAAATTTTTAATTTAGGCATGCATCAGTGTCACCCTGATGGTCATTTTAAGGCAGTTTTCCCTGGTTCAGCTTGCACTACCTAAGTTTCGTACTGCTTGACAGCAGGGGAGCATGCCTCAAATGACATTAGTGGTTACACTGGTGTATGAATAAAAAATCATGACTCTGTTTCAAAGAACAAAGTTACCTGGATTCCCAGTGTGAACCACTCAGAATCTTCTTGCCAAGAGATTTTAGGACCTATTTGCCAAATTTCCCACTTGGTTGCTTGGATGGCTGCTTTATGTTGGGGAAGTGGTGTTGGTTCTGCTTCATTTTGGTCTTCCAAACAGTCTGCCCATTTTTGACACAAGGCAGTCCAGTCTGATGCCCCTGTGTCTGATTTGTCTCTCAGGCTCGTACCTCCTTCTAGCTGTGAAGAAAGGTCCAGTGGCACCAGAGGCAGTTCTCTTAATTTAAATGAATCTGTTGCCAGTTTTTTACAGGAATGTCTGTGGGAGAGCTGATGCTAGTGCCAGAATGCCTTTGCAGTCTTTGATGACTCCTGGACCAGGCTCTATGGGAGGGCAGCTTCTGGGGTTGGGTTTTTGTTCTTTTTCTTTGTTCTCCCCCTGCTCCCCAGCTGCCATTGATTGTCAGTTCACTGTCCTCCTTCCTGGACTGGGTTTGGATCATCAGCCTTGCAGCGCACGGTCTCCACTGGTGTGGGCTCACCACCATGAGGTTTGTACGGGTGCTGAAGTGGGCTGTTCTGCTTTGCTTGTATTTCCCACAAAAACTGCTTGGCCTTGGCTGGAGTGTTAAATGTTATGTATTCCTCTTGAAACTGGACCCTCAGCAGTGAAGGGTACCTTATTGATGTTGAGATTATATAGTTGTTGCAACACTGCTATGTAGGCTTTTCTCCTTTTGGGCAACTAGGGAGAATAGTCTTGGGAGAACATGATGCATGCTCCTTCCCATTGTATTCTCCCCCTCACTCTGGCAGACCTCAGTACTGCTTCCTTTACTGGGTATTTTGGAAAACAGCACAGAATTGGTCTCAGGCACTCCACTTGCCCAGGTTTAGGGACGAGAGACCGATGTGCCCTTTCAACCTCTAGGGGGGTATGGTTCATTAGGGCCAACGTTAGTGGTAGCATTTTTTGGAGAAAAGAGTTTGTGTCCTTGCCCTCCATCCCATCCTGCAACCCAACAATATGGAATTTTTTTCATCAGGCTCTATTCTCTCTATTGTCCACTTTGTTTAGTCAATAATTTATATGTTGCCGGCCCAGTGGTGCTGTGGGTTGAGGCGGTGAATACCACACCTTGCGTCACGCCTGCGACCCGGATTCAGGAATGAGCCTGGGTCGGTGGGGGTCGGCAGGGGAGGAGAAGGTTTGAGCATCCATAGGACTGCTCTCCTTCTCTGGGGAGGGGGGGGGTGTGCTGTCATCGGTGCACTGGTGGTCTCTAGCAATGGCTGGGGGGTGATGCAATGCACAGGCAGTCTGTGGGGGACATGCTGGGGCTGACACCGGGAAGGACTGCATGTGGTAGCGTGCGTGCTCCTGTCCATTGGTGTCACTGCACGCCACACACGTCAAGGGGGGATTCAGAACAGGGAAAAGGGTACCAGTCACGGTGGCATGATGGCCATCTTCATGAAGGAACTGCTCCATGCCGAGTGTATGTGGCAATACTGGATCCGGTCCTGGTGGCAGAGAACAGGGGGGCTCTTCACCTCCCCACAGTGGGGGGGTAAGCTGCTAGGGTAAGCTGCAGGGCCCAAAATTGGAGCTGAGAAGTCCTCAGAACGGTGGCTGGAGACCTTGGAGGATGCCTGGATGTGCAGATAGGTAAGGTAGACTGGCTGCCAGGGTGAGAAAAAAGTACCCCCAAAAAACCTAACATTTATATGTCTTTGTTGCTCATCCTCGTAAGCCTGTAGCTAGTTGTCATGATACCTGACAGTCTTTTTGGTTCCAGCCTCCCTCACTGTTAAAGTTCTGAGGTCTAGATTCATTTGGGTGGTAGTTACTTTTAGTTCAGCAATGCCAATCAGGACTCGGTTTAGCATCTACGATATTTTTACCAACTCTGCAGTGGTATCTAGTGAAGGAGATATGCAGTGTGCAATCCTGAGACCTGAGCAGGGTAGGCTGGCAGTTGTAGTTCATTCCACCCAGTTCAGTGCAGTTGTCAAAAAGTTTGTAAATTTCACCCGTTGGTCTGGGATCTGTCAGAACGCCCTGCTCACGGTGAGACCACTGATTTGCCAATTTCAATATCGATAATTCCACAAAATGTCTCAAAAGGTAGAGCTCATTTGTAACTTCTCTCCAGCTGCATTCTGTTGCTTCCATAGATAGTGAGTTTCCAAGTGGACTCAGCTTTCATCCTCAGAGATGCACTGCAGTCAAACTATGCTGCCACCATCTTAGCTGGCAAGCTCCGTCTTCAACCTCTCTCCATTTTTAAACAAAAATTACTAAACATATTACTAACTAATAAAAAAGGAAAAACAGAAACAGAATCAGATAAAAGAAGGTAGACTAGGGATGAAAGTGGTTTAAAATGAAATCAGGAATATGGAAAAAAAATGATCAAAATCAGAAAACTCTTTCTTTTAATAGTTTTGACCAGCACACACTAGATGCTAAGCTCCACAGCTCCTTCTCTAGCAAAGTCAAAGTCAAACTAGTTCACTGACTTCCTGCCTGATTCACTACCTGCCTGCATCATGAGTCATGCAGACAGTCAGACATGTGATCTGTGGCCTGTTTCTCACAAACTTTGCCTTCTCATAATGTAACCTGAAGTTAACGCGAAGTTTGGAATGTGAAGTCTATTAAAGGCGAGTTTCAACCTTTAAATGGAAACTTTGCGTAATGATGCAAAGTTAATCACTTCGTGCTATATATGTGGGCGTAGTAAATCTTCAATGCATCTCTAAACAGGATTGTTGCCCATTCAACAGTTCAAAGGGAGAGAACCCACTGGACAACTGTGGCACCACCTGAACAGCACACATTAAATAGAGTAACAATTCATCCCAGTTTTTTGCCTTAGTTGACACAAATTTAGACAGCATACCTTTTAATGCTTTATTAAAGCATTTCACTAAGACATCAGTCTGTGGGTGATACAGTGATGTCCAGATAGACTTAACATTCAATGACGTGCACACATTCCCCATACATTTTGACATAAAGTTGGTGCCTAGATTAGTTAGAATCTCCTTTGGCTGCCCAACTTGGGAAAACATTTTTAGCAAGTCTTTTATCATTTACTGGGTTGTAATGACATGTAGGGGAATAGCCCTTGGGTAACAGGTAGTGTAATCCAATATAACTTATATATACTGATACACAGATGTACTTTTTATGTAATCCAATATAACTTATATATACTGATACACAGATGTACTTTTTATCATGGACTTTACCATATAAACCCTGTTGCTTTGCTATTCAACTTACAGCACTTCCTTCCTTCATCCCTTTCCCGTCACCATCCCTGCCCTCTCTTCATCCTACCTCATCTCCCCTTCCTTTACCCCTCCACTTCTACTTCCCTCTCCCTCCATCCTCTCTGTATCCTTACCTTGTTCTTTCCCTCTACCCCCCCCACTGCCCATGAGTCTTTTCCTGCATAAGCGTCCTTGTGGAAGCTCCCTCTTTGCTCTTATTTTGCTCCTGCCACCTCCCAATTCACCCCCTGTCCTTCTCTCCTTGTAATCCCTTTCACCCATCTTTAGGCAAGGCCACTGGCTGCACTTGACACAATATTTATCTTGCCATATTATTCTTTTGTTTATGTAATTACTTTCCTCGTGTTGTACTACTTACTGAAACCACTGTAATTTGTTATTCTTGAGACTTGACTTGGAACCTCTGAAAAAGTCTTTCCAATTTGCTAAATAAATAAATAATAATAATAAAAAAAATAAAATTCTTTCATATGGGGTGTCCATTATGGGCATGAGGACCAATCTTTTTTTCTTTTAATTCTTTGGTAACCGAGTAAAGCCCACTAGGCACAAGTGCCTCATTTCATGAGTGACCTGGGAGCACTAGGGTGGTTAAGTTACTTGCTCAGAGTCACACAGTACGTAAGTAGAGGTTGTGGGAATCATACCCATGTTTGCTGGATGTACCAAGACCATTCATAGCTCATTACTCTAACCTCTAGGCTATACTTTCCTAAGCTATGGAACTCTCTTCCCTCCAACATTCAAAATGCTCCCTTTTTTCACTCCCTATCCTTTCTCCTGCATTCCTTCACCTCCCCAAATTGAAACTGGCCCTAGCTCTCCTGACTCTCCATGATGTTCCTGATGACCTAACCCAGCTCCACCACCCTTTGTGGCACTGCGAGCCAAGTTATATTGGTATGACCTGTCTGCACTTATCTATCAGCACTTAATGTACAATTGTGTAATCAGTTTTACGTCTCTATACCAATACTTCTTGTAACATCTGCTTATATGTTCACATGTTACCTAATCTGCTGTCTATTGTATCATATTGTTTTGTTATGTACTTCTCTTGTGCTTATAGTACTATCCACCTTCTGTAACCATCCATTCCCCTATCCTCCAGGACACATCTGGAAATGAGCAATTTGCTCATTATGTCTTCTTGATGGAAGGAAGGAAGGAAGGAAGGAAGGAAGGAAGGAAGGAAGGAAGGAAGGAAGGAAGGAAGGAAGGAAGGAAGGAAGGAACCATCAAAGGGGTCCTTTTAATACTTCTGGGGGCCACTAACTGACACTCAGGGCAGAAAGCACAAAAATCTGCTACTTGCTTCCATATTGCTCAATAGAATAACCAGGCAAGTATATGTGCCTCATTTTTCTCCCTTCTCAAATGACCAACAATAGTTGTAGTATGGTCCAGCCTCAGTACCTCCATCCTTGCAGACCTGGAAACCACTAACTGGTTATGTAAAGTCCCACTTTGTTTCTCAGGTTCTACCTGGTACACCATATCATTCTTCAGTTAAAACCTTGGAAAACATTGTGCTCTTTGTTCGTCAACTACTCAACCATTTAACTCTTTGCCTCCTCAGGTGCTCTCTGAAGTTGCAGCACTTGTGTCCTGTATATTATTAACAGTGAATCCTGGACCTTTCTAAGCAAAATCAAGCCATAATCAGCATGCCGCAAACAAATGCTAATAGCTCAAGAACCATGAGTGCTAGTCACAAAGTATGAGTGGCAAGTTTGTTCAGCATAGAATTACCTTTCCAATGGTGGTATGCAAGTAATAATAAGTAATTTAGTTCTTTCTCTATGTTGGTCGAAATAGCAAAAAAAAAAAGTTTCCACTAAAACATGCACCTTAATCCTTGTTTTGATGGGAAATATGTTACATATTAAAACCAAATTAAGCATCCAGACACTAGATGTAGTTTTCATATTTTTTTGTAAAAGAAAAAGATATTTCTGTAATATAAAACATAGTTTTTTACCATTTTAGTCAAGGTGCTTTGGTGAGGTTTGAGGCAGGAATCTGAACCATACACACCATGCTATAAACAAATGCCTATAACTCCTAAAGTATACATGATACACACTACATATAAGCAGCAAAGTTGTTTATCACAAAATTTCCTTTCCGACGGTGCTATGCAATCAGTTGTGCTCAATGTGGTTTTTGTGTTATACTGGCTGAGATACCAAGAATGTGTTTTATTCAATGTGCTTAGGTGGTTCTTGATGGACAAAATGTCAGCCACAACACACCATGCCATAAACAAATGCAAATAACTCATGAAGTATACATGGTACTCACAAAATGTCAGCAGACAATCTGTTCATCACTAAATTACCTTTCCAACAGTGCTATGCAGTCAATTGTAATAAAAACATTCTTTTATATACTTGCTGAAATGGCAGAAAAGTGCATTTTTTTCTAGTTACTTAGTGCTCTTCACACAGACAAATGGATGGGGTGGGGAAGGGAGAGTGTGCAAAACAGAGTGAAATTTTGTGATGCTGCTGTGTCTTGGGGGGGGAACTACTGAACATATGAAACCATCCCACAGAATGGATTTCCTGGAGTCTAGTGGTCTCCGGGTGGTTTCGTATGTTTGAAGGTGGGATGGAGGACCCTGACAACATGGCAACTATTTTGTGAGCTGCTGTCTGGTCTCGGAGGGAGGAGGATCGCCCCGACTGCAGGCACTGCTCTTTGTTGAATGGTGCCGGGTGACACACCCACCACCATCCCAAAAACAGCACCGTCTGTTGTCCAGGTGACCCCCGCTTCGACCATGAGACTACAGAGAATCCATTTTGTGGGATGGTTTTGCATGTTCAGTGGCCCCCCCCTCACAAGACCCAGCAGCATCACAAAATGTCACTCTGTTTTGCACACTCTCTCTTCCCCATCACATCCACCCACCAAACCCCATGACTGTGAGCAAATGGCATTCTCTGGTTTTGGAGGGTTGGGATGGTGCCAGGTCTCTGAGGGTGGGGGTGCACTGAAAATCAGGGAATGCATTTTGTGTGACTACGTCAGATCTGAGGGTGGTGGGGAGCCTCTGAACAGGGAATGACAGTAGTGGGATCATGCATGCTGGGTAGCTGGTGCATCATCCAACAAACAGCATTATGTGTCCGGGAGCTCACCACTGTCCTCTGAGACCTGGCACAATCAAAAAAGTACCATTCCCTGCTGTCTTCAGACTTGTCCCCACCCACAGATACCTAGCGCCATCAAAGAAAAAGCATACCCTGGTGTCCACTAACTCATCCACACACTCAACACCGAGCACTACCCCATAAAGAGCATTCACTGGTGTCGGTGAGGAGGAGGAGGGCTCCACATCACCTTCCAAGAAATGGCATCACCACAATAAAACATATTCTGAACAATTACCAAGGTTTCCCACATTGCAAGACACAAAATTACAACACCAAATGCATCCATCCCCAACCCCAACACACCATGGTGTCATAATAAAAACTCATTTCCCTTGAGTCCGGTGGTACACCCCCACCCCCCCTTGGGAGACCCAGCAGCAGAACAGAAACCTGAATTCAGTGCTTCCCCAGCCATTTGTACCTTCTCTCCCAGCCATTTGCACCCCTCCCCCAGCATCGCATTGCAAGCTACAGAGAAAAACCTCACTGATTGCATCAGGTCTTGGGGGCAGAATGGAATGCTGGACCACGTGGCATGCTGGACCAAATGCCAGGGCATACAATTCAAAAGTGTCAAGCCCTGGCACATTTCACAGTAACAAACTATGGGTGGTAAAGGCAGTAGCAAATGGCATATGGGCAGAGTTATTGACATGACCCACTCGTGATCTGCTCCCGACCCACTACCGACCAGCTCCCGACCTGCAAATCAACACCCGGTGATGCTGCACAGCTCCAAAAAAATAAAGTCCATGGAAAAAACAGCCACGAACAAGTATCAGCAAGAAAGAAAGAAAACTGTTGACTTGTTGAGCTGCCAGCTGCCACATTCATGGAGAAGCCCTACTTCTGGTTTCGGCAACTTCTTTGTGAGGCAGCTCATAAAACACAAGCAATAAGATAAATAAAGAAAGAAAATATGAGAAACCTAAAGAGAGCAGGCATACCTTATCAATAGCACAACAAAGTGGGAGGTCTGAAGCGGACAGCAAACGCTTGCATTAAGTTTCAGACACAGCTCACCTCAGCATCCACACTGCAAGCAGCTCAAATGGGATACACTGGGCTGAAACACAGTTTAAAATGTTTTTTTCCTATGAGACCCCTACTATTTCCAACCAATCACAGCAGGCTCACGACCTATAGTAGCCAGGGGATTAGTTTAATAATGCTGGCACCGATTGGCTGACAATTAATTTTTTGAACTTACAGAAGATGACTCCAGATGTGCTGTGGGCAAATGAGGACTGTGCAGCTGCCAACTCGGTTCATTCTCAGACACACAGGGTCTGAGCTTGCTGCCACCTACAGACATTTCTCGGACAAAAAGAGTTAACACTGCTATTTTCTGGCATACATTCCTGAGTATCTCATTAGCATTTTATTCAGAAATTGTGTTGACCAGCTTTTGAAGAATGTCTGATCTTACCTCTGGAAGGATCTGTGACCTCCTGTAGATGTGGATGCCATGTCTTCATCTGAGTCACTTCAGATCACCCTTGATCCTAGGATCTTGTGGTACCCAACCACTACACCCTTAGATAGAGGGGACCGTTCCTTTATCTCCCTCTGTTTCTGATCCCTGGACTTCTCTGGCTTCCATTCTGGGCTAAGAGCATGACACTTCAGTTTTTCTCTTTAGGAAGATATGAAACCAGAGTAAGGATTTGGAAATTCATACCTTTTTATTCCTGCCCAGTTGTCTACTTTAACCATCCTGGAGACATAGGGTATTTATGGGTATCCTATGCATGCAGACAGTATTTATTGGATCTTCCCACTGACCCAGGTTGGATCCTGCCACACATTATTTAACCAATGTCTGTCCCAGCCCAAATCCACCAGACCCTAATTGTTTAGTTCCCCACTTGCGATGGTATTATATAAGGCTGTTTTTCTGGGACTCATGTGTGGGCAATAGTTCTGCATTCCATAGAATCACAGTCCACGTGGTCACAAAACCAACTGATATGCCCCACTTTACCACAACAAAAAACATACAGTGTTACTATCAGGTCTATGACCTGCACCACCTCATTTGGGTCACCAGAGAGTGGGGTCTTCAAACTGGTGGAATTACACCAGACCCTGGGGTTATACCTTTGTGAAGTGGAGGGGTACCATTTCACTACTTAACCACTTACTCATACCACCATGTTTATTCCCACCCCTCCCAAAGTCATGTCTCCCCTTTTCTGTGGGGATTTTCTCCATGGGTTGCCACCTGAGGGTTGTTGTGACATCTGCTCTTCTTAACGAACTCTGATCTTTCAGTTTCCAGGTGATGTTACATCATTTTCACAGCTGCAGTCAGAGTGATCTGTTCATGTTGACTTAACCAATCAAAGAACGGATCAGGTAAAATGTTCCAGTACTGCTCTACTACAATCAAATCCGTAAACCCCTCTTTAATAGGTGCCTCTGGTTTTAACTACCAAGAAGCCAAGTCTTGTAATTTTTGTGCCTGCACTCTAGGTCATGTTACAAACTTGAAACCCAAGGCATGAAAGTTCCATCTGTAACTCTCTTTGGTTATTCTGATCCAGTCTAAGATAGACACTTTTATCTGATCATAGTCTATGGGGGCGGCATCAGTAGGGCTTTGTATGCAGTTTGGGCATCTCCAGTCAGGTAAGGTGCAATACAAATAGCCCAACATTCTCATGGCCAGCCAGTGGTACTGGCAACTCTCTCAAATGTCATAGGGTGGGCCTCAGGGTTGTCCACAGAACCCATCAGAATGGGGTAGGGTCCTACAGTGATTGGATTCCATAGGAGCTGGAACTGAGGCACAGTTTCTTTCTGTGCTTTGCAGCACCTGCTTCATAAACTCCTGCTGCTTCTGGTTTCTCTGCATCTGCTGCTGGTGTCTCTGCACCTGCAATTGCACTTGTTGGGCCATTCAGTCTCCTTACATCTAGAACTGTTGTGCCAGTTGTGGGTCTGAGTCTGCTGTTCTGCAAACTGAGCTTGCTGCTGCACCTCATGCTGATCTCTCTAAGTCTGCTGTTTTGCTTGCTGAATGATCCAGTCCATTTGTATGTGGGCCTGTTGTGCTTGATCTTCTGTCAGCCATTTTAGTACTTTTCTGAGTCTATCTCACCCCTATTTAGACAAGGGAAAATTCAAGCCCACTGCTAAAGCCAACCACATGTGACAGGGTAGCGAACCAAGTGGCTTCTTGGGAACATTTTCAAAGAGAACACTCCAGACAACAGCTTAAATCAAATTAAATCTGATTTACTTTCAGTAACAGAGGGAAAAAAAATAGCTTGTACTGAGCTTAATTAAAATTCTTAGTTCAGTCTCTATCTCCACTTAATAGAAGCAGAAACCTTGCTTCTGTCCTAATTGGTCTAGGTGTTGCTTGTTAACACACATCCCCCAGAGGTATATCCAACACATGGAACAGGCAATGCAGTGAGGTCTTAAATGACCAACCTTAAATCAAAAGGGGTTTGGTACAAATTCCATCACATCCCCCGTCAAAAACCTGCATTGCCTGTGTTGCAGAGTTGTGAAGCAGTTTATGGGTGAAAGGAACATGATGGACATAGCCTCTGTCACAGGGTACTGCCTATGGAATCCTTTCAGGCAGATCTTTTAAACAAAATTGCTAATCTCTGGGTAGATCACACCCTTCATATTATACTGAAACTCAGGAAGGCCACAGTTACACAAGGGGCTTTAGTTCCACTTAACACTTATATGCCATCATATGAATTCTCTACCACCCCAGTTGGATGCAGGATATGGCTGGGCAGAGAGGAATCTTACTTGGTTTCTCAGTGTGTCTTGACATCTAGGGTGGCCGTCTTTGAAGTTTTGAGATGTAAATATAACCTAGAATACAAAGGCACCTTCAGATACCAACAGGTCTCACTTAAAAAAAAAACTGGGGACAACCTGGCTAAGGTAATGAAGGAAAAAAATGCCCTGGAGGACTTTTTCTATTGGGTTGTGATGTTTAAGGACAAATTGTGATATACATCAGAACTATAGCTCACAATTACTAAAGGGGGCATACACCCATTAGAAATATTCAGGCAAAAATGGGCACAGGTAAGTGGGGCACAACTTCTTGAAAAACAGTGGCATGAAATGCTCCAAGAGGACTGCAAGGTAATGGTAGTCCCAATATTCAGGGAGTTCCAGTGGAAGGTGTTGATACATTTTTTTTTCCATCACATTGGTCACTTAACACTTCTGGGCATCCAACAATGACATGTGCTGGAGAAATTGTGGGGGTTGAGGATCCCATACCCATATATTTTGGGATTGCCCAGCCATTTCCTGGTACTAGGAACAAGAACATAGAGTTATTAAGCAAGTCCTGGACACAGAGTACCACTTTTCCTTTTCTGATATGATTCTGGGTATCCTGGCAGTAGGTATGTTACCAGATAAGAAAAAGAAACTAGTGTACATTATGTTCACAGTTACTTTCAAAGGTATAACTTTCAAATGGCTAACTTATATTTCCTCTCAGTTTGAATTCTGAACAGACAAGCTGCATGAGATTAGTAAACTGGAATAAATTACTGTCTCTGTAAATCTCATCTGGAATCCATTTTATACTTATGGAGACCTTGGGACAATCATTGAATGCAAGAACTGGAGAGTGAGTGAATGACATTTTATTTGTTCTCTTCACTGACAAGAGATAGAACATTTTGAGTAGCTGCAGACTAGTAACACAGGTAGGAGGAACCAGCACCATAATATATTTGGGGACTCTGAGACTCACTTCATCCATTACACTGTGATGCAAATAACAGTCCTTAATTACAACATCTGTTTGTTTATAAGAGCACTGGCCAGCTCCTTCAAATTAATGTACAGGTATATTGCTAATGCACCTCATTTTACTCATTTTTTTTATAGAATACATTGGACAATGTCTGCATTTCTTAAATAAAAGCTTTATTTTAAAAAAAAAGAACAAGTGGGCACAGAAGGTCAAGGGAGTAATGAAAATCCAGGGCATTTGGAGCTCTCTATGTTAAAAAACAATACTTTATAATTTATCCTCATTAATTTTGTTTTTGCTTCATACAGTACCTTTCATATACACACTTTACATTCTGTGAACAGCTCATAGCAGCCATTAGGTGTACACAGATAGGTTAAGTGAGGTTGATGAAGTTGAAGGAATGGTTGGAGGATAAGTACAGAAAAAGAGAGAGAGAGAGGGTGACAGAGAGTGAGAGGAAGGTATGAACATGAAGATTATGTGACTTGCTGTAGGTCACAATTGACTAAGTAATGGTCACAGGCTTTAAATCTAGGTTTAATGGACCATCAGGCTCCTTATGTATAGTAGAAATGCTTAGAGAACTCAGGGAATGATTGGTAGGGTTTAATAAGAGTGGAACAATGGTGGGAAGCAAATGATATGAAGGAGGGTACCGACATAGTCTGGTATATAGTAGGCCTGATTCATGAAGCGTTGCATGTGCAGCAAGTCCCCGGTGTGCTGAACAGATGGTGCAGGGGGCTTGTGGCAGACATTTGGCATAGATTCAATCTACAATTGGGTGCGTCAAACACAGCAAGTGAGATTATCTCCCACCTGGTCTAACTTTGCATCCTAGGGGATGCATTTTACAGGGCTTGCACCACACATTTAGCAAGGTAAAGGTTGCAAATGCACCAGCCCTTCTTGAATTAGGCTGCAATGTGCCACAGTGCTTTGGCACAAGCCCTGTGTCACCCTTCATGAATTGGACCCAGTATGTCAAATGCTTGTACAACATAATTGCAGCTTTGATTTACACTCTCTGTGTCCCTGCTACAGGGAACACCACCCCTGAAAGACAAGGTTTGCTGGCAAATGCACCTAGCTTCAGCTGAGCTCTTTTCTTCTAAGTTTGATTGTAAGGACAGAGCAAGGAACATTATCAGAACAAGGAGAAAGATTAAGGCTTCTTTTGGCTAGGCAGATTTACTGTGTGTTATTATTTTATGTTGTGCTCATAGGGTTTGTTACAGTTTTTTGCTAACATTTTACTGCTTTATTGTTCTCTGATTCAAATTGCTATTGCAGGGTATACTTTCTGCTGCATTATTACAGGGTGTGCCTACAGGTTTGTTACTGTTTTGTGCATACAGATTACTGCTGTAATCTTCTCTGATTCAGATTGTTTTTTGCAAGGTATATCTTCTGTTACTGCTTTATTTTTTCTCTGTAGCAAATTGTTTTCTGCAGGGTATATCGTCTGTGATATTATTACAGGTGGTGTTTTACAGGTTTTACAGTTCTATCTATCATTAGGCTAAGCTTTCAGGGCTACTGCATTTGTTGTTGGTTGATTGTTTCCGCTCTTACATCCTTATTTCTTTCATCCATGGTTCTTCTTTCTCAGTAGGGAAGGGTCCAGCCACCCACCCACCCCTATACCCAACCTCCCCATGCTATACTCCTTTTATAGAGTAGCACAGTCATGACATTTCCAGCAGCAAAGTAGAAAGGGGAGGATCAGAGGGGTATCCACAGAGTGACCTCACTTACAGGGGCACAAGTAATTTAACTTGTTATAACAAGTTATACAAAAACAAACAACACAAAAAATCAAATTTTTGCTTTCATTTTCCTCCTTCTAATTATTCAGAAGAGGTTATACACCTGGCAACACAACTGGAATGGATATTATTAACTGCAGGTACTGCCTGACACTTTTCAAAAGAGCAGTTATACAGGATTTAGGATGCTGTCCGCTGTCCTACATACTGGACCATTGGAGATCTAAGGGCTCAGCTCAAGGCAGCATGGGCAGAGATTGCACACCATGGACATGGGGGATGGGGGAGGTGTGCACTAGTCCATTCACAAAAGAAAGGGTATTTCAAGAGCTTGCTAAGCTCAGGGTGGACAAGGCAATAGGACCTGATGGCAAACTGCCAAGGGTACTAAAGGAGCTTTGGGTGGAACTAGCAGAGCCATTATCAGAACTGTTTAGTGAGTCTCTGAGCACAGGAGAGGTCCCAGAAAACTGGAGAAGGGCTCTTGTGAACCCACTCCACAAGATTAGTAGCAGGGAGGAGGCAGGAAACTACAGACTAGTTAGTCTTACCTCAGTAGTGGGCAAGATTATGGAGGCAGTCCTTAAGAAAAGGATAGTGCAACACCTGGAATCCATAGGAACACAGAATCCAAGACATCATAGATTTATAGCAGGAAGATCCTGTCAAACTAATCTCATAGATTTCTTTGACTAGGTAACCAGAGTGGTGGACCAAGGGGGTGAAGTTGATACCACCTACCTTGACTTCAGCAAAGTTTTCAAAACTGTTCCACATAGAAGATTGGTTAATTAATTAATTTTATTTATTTATTTATTTAAGAATCAGTTTACAACCTTTGAGCCAGAGGCTCGTTTCCAAAGGTACTTCGTCACATAAAGACATACATTGCGTTTCGGTTACATAGCAAAGATTTGCAAAAAATCAATAGGCATTCACCAGAGGTGCCACGTCACATTGTGGTCAGACAAATACAATTGGGTACAGGGTACATGTAATTGATAACAGGTATTACACAAGTCGGTATCAAGTGAGCATTCTGGTAGATAAACATTGAAAACAGCTGGCACTGGCCAGGTTAAACCTAGGCATGGTGTACAGGGAAGTGGTGGAGGGATGGTTGGTGGAGAGCTGCCGGGGGCATTGTCAAGAGAAAGAGGTGGAGGCTATGTTCAGAGACAGAGCAGTTACAGTGCTGAAAGATGTGGTTCCAAGTGCGGTTTTGAATGTGGAGATGGTGATGGCATTGGTGATGGTGGCAGGGAGAGAGTTAAACCAGGTTGGGGCTCTATAGCTGAAGGACCTCTGGCCACAGCTGGTTCTCGTTCTGGGGACCTTTACAGTGAGTCTTGTAGGAAGACCGTGTTGCAATGGTGGGAGGGCTCGGGTGGATGGATGCCGTTACCCCGGGGGGAGAGCCCGAGTAGGGTTTTTTTGGTGAGGAGACAGGTCTGGTATCGGAGCCGTTCATCCAGGGTAAGCAGGTTAGCATCGACATATAGCTGACAGGTGTGTGTGAGCCTGTGGGCACCAGTAATCAATCTGCATGCTTTATTCAGGGTTAGGTGAATTTTGTTGAGTGCAGTGGTGTTGGCGGCACCGTATACTGGTAGACCATAGTCTACAAGGGACAGAACGGATGATGTACAGCTAGCCGGAGAGCATTTGGTGGAAGGCAGGTTTTATGGCGGAATAGGATGCTAAGCCGTGTGTTGGTGGCGGATGTTAGGGCGTCGATGTGGTTGTGAAATGAGAGGGCTGAATCAAGGTAACCCCAAGGTATTTGTAGAAGCAGACTTGTTCCAGTGGTTGGTTGGTGCTTGGAAGGATATAGAGTGGGTGGTTGCTAGCTTTGTTTTGGGGGTGTGAAAAGAGCATAGTTTTGGTTTTCTTAAGATTGATGACGAGTCTGCGCTCCTTAAACCAAGCCTCGGCACTGTTGAAAGACTGCTGTAGGGAGTCCTGTAGGGAGATGGGATTACGGTGGGTGGCAAAAAGGACAGCGTCATCTGCATACAGCAGAATTTTGCCAGAGCATGCACTGGGCAGGGTGTTCAGAAACAGTGAGAAGAGAAGGTGTCCCAGGATGGAACCTTGGGGGACCCCAGAGAGAATGGGATGGGTATCGGAGAGTGTGCTATTAATCTTGACACACTGGGATCGAGTGTCAAGATAGCTAGCACACCATGCCAGGGGGCCAGCCGAGAGACCAGTGAGGCAGAGTGCATTCAGCAGCAGTGGATGGGAGACAGTGTCGAAAGCCTTTGAGAGGTCAATGAACACTGCACCAGCTAGGAGCTGGTATCCAAGGAGGAGTGTAGGAAGTTGGAGAATTCAATAAGGGCAGTGCTGGTACTGTGACCCGCATGGAAGCCATGTTGCTCTGGGCATAAGATGTTATGCTTAGCCAGATAATCAGTGATTTGAATGGCCACCACTTTCTCCAGGGCTTTAGAGAGGGGAGGGAGGATGGAGATTGGCGGTAGTTGTTGGCCGATGACCTGTCACCTCCTTTATGAATAGGTGTGATAATGGCTGTTTTCAAGTTGTGGGGAATTGTGCCAGGCAGAGTGACTGGTTAATTAGGCTTGTGAGAGGTGCAAGGACTTCATCTAGCACCAGCCTGAGGATGCTGGGGTCCAGTGAGTCACTGCCGGGATTGTTGCCATTGAGAGCTTTGATTAGGATGGGTCTGGCTTCCCGGGTGGAAATCTTTCACAGGAGGAAGCTGGGGTGCTGGAGGACAGGGGGAGTTTGGCTGGGTGGAGGGTCAAAGAAATTGTTAGGGAGGACTGAGCTAAGGTCAGTGAAAGTGGTGTTGAACCAGTTAGCTATGGTGGCAGGCTCGGTGGAGGTTGTGCCATTTCTAGTGAGCTGGGATGGGGCAGGGCAAGCTTTACCAGGTGAGTTGCTTAATATTATCCCAGAAGGTCCGGGCTGAGCCCCAGAAGGAGGTAGGGGAGGCCTGGTAATGGTCTGCCTTGGCTTTCCTGATGGCCCATGAGCATTTATTTTGGGCTGCATTGTATGCTTGCCTATCAGACAGACGACCTGTTTCCAGTGGCAAGGTGCCAGAGGTTATCCGGTTTCTAAGTAATTGTAGGAGGGCGGGCCAACCCAGGGTGTGTTCTGTTTTGGACCGGTTTTGGTTAAGGGTGCAAAGAGATCACAGGCCATGTTGAAGGTGTGGGTGAAAAAGGTGAGGGCAGTATCAATGTTGGTTGCCCGCTGAATGAGACCAGTCTATCTCTGGGTGAGGCGTATAGTTTCTTCAGCCCACCAGGGTGAGCACTGCGGAGGGTGGTCGGCTTTGGGCTTGGGATTGGGGCTACCCAGTGGAATAGGATAGGAAAGTGGTCACTCAGGGAGTCTGGGAGGACATGGATGTTTTGGATTTTATAGGGTCGGTTAAGTTATAATAACATCCAGCAGGGTGCTGGTACCACTCTTAGGGTTAAGTCTGCGTGGGCTGGGTGACGAAGTTGGGGCCAGATCTTGGGCGGCAAATGAGTCTCTGGTGGTGGATGAGGAGGTGCTGAGCCAATTTACATTAAGGTCCCCGACTAGGACTTGTTCTGCCTTATGGTGGAGGGTGGCTAGGTAGTCCGTTAAAAGATATCAGGGCTGGGTGATGGTTCTTGGGGAACGAGGCTGTGGTGAGATAGAGAGGGCTCCTAGAGGGGTCTGGGGTGAGTCTGAGGGTAAAAGTCCTGGGCCCATTTATGAGGGTGAGGGGTGGGAGTGCATGTCCAGGTATTGTGTCCCTGGTGTAGATTGCACAGCCTCCCCTCGTTTACCTCTCGGTCCTCCGGTATAAGGTATAGCCTGGGAGGGAGACAAATGAGTCAGAGTTGATTTGGACAGCCAGGTTTCAACCAGGGCTATGATGTCTGGTTGGTGAGCCATGGCCCAGCACTGTAGGGCATCAAATTTCTTCAGCAGGCTGCATATGTTCATGGAGGCTACTCGAAGACCAGTGGGCTGATTGGGTGGATGGGAGGGGGCAGGGCCTGGGTTGGGGTGTATGTTCCCTGTTAGGAGCAGAAGGAGGAGAAGTGCTCTGGTCAGAGGGAGGCAGATGGAGAGTTTATGCCGGGAGTGATAGAATAAGGAATGGGGTTTGGTTGCACAAGGGGTGGGTAGGGTAGCAGAGGCAGAGAAGGCCTGAGTGATCAGAAGTGCAAGGGGGCTGTAGGGGGAGGACAGGTGATGTCTGGAAGGGGGGTGATGGGGAGAGGAGCATATGGGATGTGTGGAGGAGGAGGGAGGAGTAGGAGCAGTGGTAAAGGAGGAGGGGAGGACAGGAGGGTAGGTAGGAACACTGGAGTAGTGAGGCTGAGGGTTAATAGGGACACTAGGGTATGTGGAAGGCAAAGGGAGGAGGAGGAGAAGAGATAGACTGGCGAGCAGGGGATGCATGTGCATAGTTGGGAAGGCTGGTGGAGCTGAAGTGAGGAAAGAATGGGGGGACTAGGATGAAAGAGGGGAGATAGTAGTGAGAGATCACCTCTGAGTCTAGTATACAGTATTAATACACTGGGTAGGCTCGGGGGGACCTCTGAAGTTGGCTAACTGGGTGGCAAACTGGTTGGTGGGCAGAAAACAGAGTGGTGGTAAATGATATACAGTCAGAAGAGATGCAAGCCACAAGTGGGGTACCTGAGGGATCAGTTCTGGGGCCAGTCCTCTTCAATATCTTCATCAGTGACATTGCAGATGGACTGGAGGGTAAGATATGTCTGTTTGCAGATGACATCAAGATCTGCAACAGAGTAGATGATCCAGATGGGGTGGGACAGAATGAGAAGAGATCTGGATAAACTGACAAAATGGTCAGAAGAGTGACAACTGGGGTTTAACGTAAAGAAGTGCAAGATCATGCACATAGGGAAGAGAAACCCTGAAGCCACTTAGGTTGGGAGGGGAGTTGCTGGCAATCACAAGGGAAGAAAGAAATTGGGAATCATCATCACAGATGACCTGAAATCATCCAAGCAGACCACTATAGCAGTATGTAAAGCTAGAGGGACGTTGGGGTGTATTAGTAGGGGTATCACAAGTCGTAAGAGGGAGGTAATGATCCCTCTTTACAAGACACTGGTTTGGCCCCATCTGAAGTACTGCATGCAATACTGGATGCCAGACCTGCACAAGGACATTAACAAAATGGAGGCAGTCCAGAGAAGGGCAACCAAATGGTGCAGGGACTGCATCAGAAAACATATGAGGACAGATTAATGGAGCTCAATATGTATACCCTAGGGCAAAGGAGGGAGAGAGGTGATATGATCAAAACATTCAAGCATCTTAAGGGCATTACAAGGTGAAAGAGTCTAACATGTTTCAATATAAAAAAAAAGCAGTGCAAGAGGACACAGCATGAGATTTGAGGGAGACCAATTAAGGGATAATGTGAGGAAGTTCTTTTTCACAGAAAAGGTAGTGGATGCATGGAACGGCTACCTCAGGAAGTGGTGGATATGAATACAGTGTAGGGCTTCAAACAGGCATAAGGGAGCAATACAGATCCATATGAATAGATAGGCCATTGACAGAGTACAGGCCTATGGCACATTCATAAGGTAGAAAAAATGGGCAGACTGGATGGGCCTTGCGGTCCATATCTGCCATCAACTTCTATGTTTATATGTTTCTATTCCTTTAGGGTAATGAGATTTTTTTTTAAATAAGAAAATAATTCTTATTTTCAGAATCTGAGTATAATATAAAAATCAGTATAGATTAAAATAAGAATATTTTAAGATCACCACAAGATATTAAACTTTCTTTCAAGATCTTAAGTCTAATTTTAAAATCTTACATTATTATCAGATTTATTAAAAAAAATGTGTTCACATTCATAGACATCTTAATATTATTTACTAAATCCAGGGTATGATTCTTATCATAAAAGAGAATGCCTATCTCTCTATAGTCACAGAGAAAAATTAAGACTTCTTTCTCTATAGTTAGGGAAGGTGGGACAGACTGTGTAGTCCAATAGGCCTTTTTCTGCTGTCATTGTCTATACATCTACATGTCTATGTACCTATGTATTGTCATGTTGAATATAATGAGATACTAAATTGCTATTTATTGCATTCAGTCTTCAGCTAGAGGAGAAAGCGAGAGAAAGGGCCTTTAGCTGCGGAGTGTGTTTGTAAGTTGATTTAAAGTATTTTTTTAGCTGCCATTTCTGTGTGTTGGACATTGTATTTGAGGTCTGTTCCTAATTGCCTTTTTTGTGCTTTAAAATTCAGTTTGGGCAGGATTAAGGTATTCTAGTAGACAAATTGGTGATTGTGTGTTTAAATGTTGCTCTCGGGCCTGTAAGTGCAGGCATCATATTACAGGGATTAGTGGTGTTAGAAGGTGATGGTTAACTGCCATCTCATTCAGTCTTCAGCTAGAGGAGAGACAGAAAGGGTCTTTAGCTACCAAGTGTGTTTTTAAGTTGATTTAAAGTAGTTTTTTTAGCTGCCATTTCTGTGTGTTGGACATTGTATTTGAGGTCTGTTAACTGCAGAAGCAGTTGGGGTCTGGCAGAGGTTGTCTGAACCTTCTTTTGCTGAGCAGTTGGGGAAAGGATTTACTTGCTGGATAAGCATTACATTCTTGTTCAGTCTGTGAAGGAACTAGAAGGGGAAAGGATCAGCTCTGTTCCAGTACAGTAGCTTCTTCATGTTGAATTTACATTGTTTCTTGTGGATTTTACTTGGAAATAAAGGTTATTTCTTTTCTTGCTTACTACTTCTAAGGGGCTAGCAGGGTATTGTTTTGGGGCTGTTGGAATTTTGAAACCTGTTTTGGTGGCTATAAGTGGGCTCATTTGTTTGATGTTTCACAGTATAGCAGGCTGCATTTATGGAGGCCTATTTCTTCTGATTTAAAACCTGTTTGGTGTGATTTAATTGGGGCTGTTTCTTTGAATTGCAGACCTATATCTTCTATTTTCAAGCCTATTTTGATGTGTTGTTGGTGAAGCTGTTTGAATTGGAGACCTGTTTCTTTTGGTAGCAAACCTATTTTGGGGGCTTTGAGTAGAATTGTGATTCATTTTTTGCTGGCTTCACTAGCTGCAAAGTTTAGTGCATAGTGGAATAAGGGTGCTAATGGTCTAACCAGGGGCCTCAGCTACGTGATTGTTTCTGGAAGACTTGGGCTGGTCCAACCCTTCACTCCACCTTCCCCAGTCTGTGATTTCCTTTATACCAGGGGTTCTGACATCACTTCCTCAAATGGGCAAAGGATATGCACCTGTCATAGCAGAAGCAGAAATCCAGGAAAGGAACAGCAGCGAGTGAAGAGGTGACTGCTATCTCAGTGGAAGGGAAGTAACTGCAAATCAAGGAGCTTTCATTGTTACTTCTTTGCATTTCTATTGCATTGTGGAAAGGAGGAGTAGGAGTCTGAAGAAGGTTGTGCAATAGCTACTTAAAGTCTCTTTTTGGGTGTGGATAGGAAGGATAGGAATATAAAAAGCAGTTGCTCAATCTATCTAAATGTGTACAACAGAGGGGGGTATGGGAAATAAAGAAAATAATGTTTTGTACTGGTAGAGGAGGGAGAGGGAAGACTTGGGGGAGTGTTTGGTATCCTTCATCTGGAAGGGTGGGGGGTCGCTGGTGGGCAACAACAGCAATGGGTAGGGTGGTAGGCTGCAACAACTGCGGTGCACCAATCTTTCTGAAAATTGCCTGGAGTGTGGGGGGATATTTAGTGTGCAACCACATGGAGAAGCTTAGAAAGGAGATTGAGGGTCTGCAGGAGGAACTAAAACAGATAAGGCAGACTGGGGGAGGGTTTAGCCCAATACTGGAGGGAGGAGGGAGGGGAGATGGGAGAGGGAAATTTGAGCCAACAGTGGTGAGGAGAGGGTCAGAAGAAGGAAAGCAGAGACAAAGGGGACCAGGCCAGGAGGAACGATTGCCAGGGAAACCAGGTCAGGAGACAAAAGACAAATGGAAAGAGGAGATAGGGACTTGTAAGGGGAGGTGAAGAAGTGGCAAAGGTCATGGAGTGGAAAGGAGAGAACAGGTTACTATGAAGAGAGGGGGAGTGGGCATTTGTGAAGGGTCTTCAGAAAATATTTTTGCACTGCTAGAGAGGAAGAAGGAGGAGGAGGAGGAGGGAAATGATGAAATTAGAGGAATAATTGATAAATGCCTGGAGAAAACCAGAGCAGGGGGAGGTCCTGCTGGGAGAATTGCAACTGGGGCAAAAGGGGGACATAATGTGCAGGAGGAAGAAGAGGAGCCAGAAATGAGAGAGGAAGATGAATGGAAGCAAGTAGGGAGTAAGAGGGGTGGAATCTTAGTGCTGGGGGACTCAATACTAACAGGAGTCAGGTGGGGTAGCAAGTGGGAGAGGCGTAGTCGCATTTGGGTGGAGGCCATGCCTGGAATGACAGCGGAAAGGGGGGGACAATCTGTTTTGAAATATGCCAGAAGAGGTAGGGACAAGCATCATTTAATTATACATCTTGGGAATAACGACCTGGCTGACAAGACAGTAGATATAGTCCAGAGGAGGTTTGAGGAACTAGGACAATTATGTGAAGGGGCAGGAAGATCAGTAACTTTTTCAGAGATACTTCCAGTGCCCAAGGCAAGCAGAACAAGAAAGTGGAGAATAGAGGAATGTAATGGATGGCTAAGAACCTGGTGTTGTGCTGAAGGGTATGGGCTGTTGGGGGGGTGGGGAGGAACATAGGAGGACAGTAGTATCTATGACAAGGACAGACTACACTTGAGTGAGGAGGGAAAGAAAGTGTTGAAACAGAGGATTGAGGAGTACATAGAGGAAGTTGAGAATTTAAACTAGTAGCTAGGGGTGGCAATTGGGCAAGAGACATGCAGAGACCACAGGTTGGGAAACCATATTAGCTTACCCCCCATAACAGTGACAAAGGACAAATGCCAAGTACTATTGGTGATGCTAGTAAAGGAGGATAGGATGGGAGGGTGGGAAAGGGTGGAAGGTGGTTACCCTTAATGCTAGTAGCCTTGGAAGGAAAACTGCAGAGTTACAGGTGCTCATGGCAGAAGGAGAGGTAGACATTGCAGCCATCACAGAAACATGGGCCACCCAATACAATTACTGGGACCTGTCTGTACCAGGGTACAGGTTATTGTGTAGGGACAGGGTGATTGGGAAAGGAGGGGTGTGGCACTATATGTGAAGGAAGGACTGAAGTGTGTAAGGTAGGAAGGGGAGGAGGGTAGTGCGGGGTCACTTTGAATGCAAATCCAGGATTCCAAGAATAGGATTCTCAGAATGGGAGTGGTGTACAGGCCGCCATCTCAGATGGAAGAGTTAGACAGGGAACTAGTGGGACAGACCAGGAGGACCTGCAAGGAGGGTAATGTGGTGATTGTGGGGGACTTCAACATGCCAGGGGTGGACTGGAGTACCCCAACAACCAGGGACAGAAGGGAGCAGGTGTTGCTGGATGCCTTCCAGGACAGCTTCCTGCTGCAAATGGTCAGTGAACCAACCAGGTTAGGGAATACCCTTGACCTTGTGATGGCAAATGGGGACTTTGTGAGAGAACTTACAGTGGAGGAATCACTGTCAGGGAATGGCCACCACTCAGTATGGCTCACATTGGATATGAGCAAGGAAGGAGTGGAATCTGACACAATAGTGCTGGACTTCAGGAGGGCCAACTTTGGGAGGATGGGGGAAGTGGTAAAAGGGTACCTGGCCAGAATTCAATCTAGTATGGACACTAACCAGAGGTGGGAGCTCATAAAGCTGGGGTTAGAGGAGCAACCAAAACCTGCTGCAAGGCCCAGAGCAAGAAGGCTAGAGCTAGGAAACCGAGCTGGTTTAGCAAGGAAGTCATGGAAAAGGTAAGGAGGAAAAGAGCTGCCTTTAGGAGGTACAAGAAAACAGGGAGAGGGGAGAACAGGGAGGAGTACTTGATGGAATCGAAGGAGGTGACAAGGGCAGTAAGGGGAGCCAAGGCATCTACAGAACTTAGGCTGGCACAAGGCATTAAGAAGGGGGAGAAGGACTTCTTTTGGTTCATCAGGGAGAAAAGGAGCTGTAAGGACCACATAGCAAGGATTAGGAAGGAGTGGGGTTGGGAGGAAGCAGGGTGCGATAAGGCAGAAGCACTAAATGATTACTTCTGCTTGGTATTTACTAAGGAGAAGAGGGGGGTGATACCCAAGGGGGGAAGAATGGCAGAAACAGGGGGGGAAGGGGTGACAGATGGGGAAATCATGGAGAGCAGAGTTCGGGAGGGTTTGAAGTCCCTGAGGGTGGACAAGGCTCCAGGCCCAGATGGCATCCACCCTAGGGTACTGAAGGAGTTGGCAGAGGTCACTGCAGGACCTTTGGCAGACCTATTTAATGCCTCACTACATTCGGGGTGTGTACCTCAGGACTGGAGGATGGCTCACGTGGTGCCCCTCCACAAGAGTGGCCCCAAGGATAAACAGGGAAATTACAGACCAGTGAGCCTCACAGCCATCGTGGGTAAGCTAATGGAGACCATCCTGAAGGAGAGGCTGGTGGCCATCCTAAAGGCCAAAGGATTACAGGACTGCGGTCAGCATGGCTTCATACGTGGTAGATCCTGCCAAACCAACCTGGTGGAGTTCTATGACTGGGTAACTAGGCAACTGGACAGGGGCCATGCAGTGGATGCCCTGTATCTGGACTTCAGTAAGGCATTCGACTTGTGCCGCATGGAAGGCTGGGAAGTAAGTTAGAAGGTACAGGGGCGGGTGCAAAGCTGTTGAGATGGGTAGGGAACTGGCTTCAGAAAAGGCAACAGAGGGTGGTGGTGGGTGGGGAGCTTTCACACCCAAGGGTAGTGACGAGCGGTGTTCCACAGGGCTCGGTGTTGGGACCAGTGTTGTTTGGGATATTCATTGCAGACATATCATTGGATATCATGAGCAAGATCAGTCTGTTTGCTGATGATACCAATGTAGGAGCGGTGGTGGATGACCTAGGGGGATGGCAGGGGTTGCAGGATGATCTGGCAAAGCTTGAAACCTAATCAGACACCTGGCAACTGGGGTTTAATGCCAAAAAGTACAAGGTGCTGCATTTTGGGATGAAGAACCCAAGGAGGAGTTACCAGCTGGGGGGAGTGCAGCTAGCCCAGACAGAGGAGAAGAATGAACTGGGTGTGCTTATTACAGGGTCAATGAACAACTCAGCACAATGTAGGAAGGCAGCTGCAAAGGCCAACAAAATAGTGGGTTGTATTGCAAGGGCATATCCTCGAGGAGGGAGGAGGTGATTCTGCCACTGTATAGGTCATTAGTTAGACGTCACCTGGAGTACTGCATGCAGTACTGGTGCCCGTATCTGAAGAGGGATATTAAGTTAGTGGAAGGGGTGCAGCGCACGGTGACAAAGATGATCACGGGGCTGGGGGACTTATCATACAAGTGGAGGCTAAGGGAGTTGAACATGTACTCACTGGAGGAGAGGAGGGACGAGGGGACATGATTGAAACCTTTAAGTACATGAAAGGAATAAACAAGACGGGTACAGAGGGGCTGTTCAAAGTAAGGGAGGGGAGGGACACCAGGGGCCATGATATGAGACTGGAGGAGGAAGGTTCAGGAAGGAGATGAGGAGACACTTTTTTACAGAGAGGGTGGTGTCTGGGTGAAATGCGTTACCTGCAGAAGTGGAATCCAGTAGAACAGCGGACTGCTTCAAAAAGGGATGGGACAGGACAAGGGGGAGGGTCAAGGAAGGGGAAGGGTGGAAGGGAGGGGCAGCTGCAGAATAAGGGGTGCCAGCTGCACATTTGAGCAGACTTGATAGACCTCTAGGCCTTTATCTGCTGGCAAATTTCATATGTTTGTATGTTCGTATATCACCCCAAATGAAAACCCTTTTAGCTGAGGAAGAGTTCATATGTCAGATTTTGTTTATTTGCTCAGTTGCTTTACTTCTACAACTTATCTGTTTAAATCCTAAATGGTACAAGTTATCAATGTGATCTACAGTACACTAAACTGAAGAGATTGAAGTAGTACATGTGCCTTCTAATAATTGACTTGCATTCTGTGAGAGCAATATATTTTCTTGTTTCAGGCATCGTTTTTCTTGTCAACATACTTTATGCAGCCTTTTTCTGTTTGCTTGCATGCAGTGCAAGAATCATGTTGCGGCAGCTTAGTGCCGAAGCAGGTTCTGGAGGTGCGGCACTGTTGAGGCCAATACTTGCACGGCATTTTGGGGTGTGTGTGATGTCCACCAATAATTGGGAACACAGCAGGGTGACAGTAGTTGGAACATAGCAGCTGCAATCAGGGGTCGCTTCACATTGTAAAGGCCAGCCGTCATTGCAATAGGGGAGGGAGAAACCTGTCATTGCAGGGCGGGATGTTCACACACTGATCTTGTTTGTGAACATGGTGGCAGTTTGTCGTCTGTTCACAAACAACATTAACCCCCTCCCCTGGTGAAGGGGTGCCCAATCCCCCTGGCAGCATGTGTCCCCCCAACATATTTGTTTGCCGACAAGGGCCCCAATCCCCATCAGCAACAGTGGCCCAGATGTATGTTGCTGATGGGAGAGCACACTCCCCATCGGCAGTATGTAACGCCCCCCCCATTTCTTGTCTGCCAACAGGGTGCCCAATCCCCATCAGCATATTCAACCTCCCCATTGTGTGCTGATGGTGGTGCCCAATCCTTTGTCGGCTACAGTGGCCCCCCCCCAAAAAAAATGACTCATTTGGCATGCTGGGAGCCCACTGCAGCATGTCACATTGCCCTGTAAATAAAAAACCATCCCGAGACGTCTTTTTTTTTTTTTTACCTGTAATGAAGGAAACAGTCCCCTGGCACTCTCCCTGGCCCCCCTCCCACAACCCGCTCCTATCCACTGTGCACCCTGTCTCCCCACACCCCCTCACCCCATACTTACCTCCAGAGTCCAGCACGATGATCTTCGGTGGACCGAGAGTCTGCACTCTTCAAAGCTGACCGCGAACTGAGGAAACGCCTGTAAGCTGTTTAATGGAGTAAATAGGGTTTTTTCAACTTTGCTGCATATCGCAGGCATTTTTTGTAATTTTGCCACCAAATTTTCAACATGGGGTTTTTGGGAAACCTCCTCACGAATTATATCATTGTCATGGCATTCATCGGCCCTGAAAGGTGATTTTGCGGTCACTGTGCAGAATCACCTTTCAGAACTGATTAACGAAACAACAGTGCCAGTGTTCATGAGGTGGGCTCTCAAAAAGCCTATGTTGCAAAGTTTGTGGGAAAAATCCCAAAAATGACTGTTTTACAAGTATGCATTGCACAGTTGCTACGCACGGTTGTAACTTTGTGAATCTGCAATATTTTCACTCCAGATTTTCAACATTGGCATTTTTTCAGACCTCCTTGTGAACAGTACAGCTGTCATTTTTCACACCCTGGACAAAATGTGTTTTCGCACCTGTGGCTCGGAATAGCACGGTTGATGTGGGAAATCAGTGCTCCGCACAGAATAAGAAACTGACAGTGGCCCTGTTCATGAGCAGAGGTCCTAAAATCCCCATGTTGAAAATCTGGTGATGAAACTCCATAACATGACTGTGTTACAAGCATGCGTTGAACTGTTTCCATGCACTCTTGTAACTTTGCAAATTTGTTATACTGTCACGCCACATTTTCAACAGTGGCATTTTTTCACAACTCCTTATGAAAACTACAGCTGTCATTTTTCACATCCTGGCTAAAATATGTTTTTGCTTTCTTGCGGATAATAGCATGGTCACTCTGGGAAATCAGTGCTTGGGACAGATTAAGATCGTCAGAGTGAGAGGAGGGAATGACCGAGCTCAACTGAGCTCCGTCGGGACTGCTGCAGATTTGTTTGTGGCAGACAAAGGCCCCAACACAACAGCCCAGTACAAAAGGGAAGCCTGCAGCACTGGGAGAAACAGAACGAGAGAGTGAGTGAGGGATGGGGAGTAAGCAAACTCACCGAAGTGCAGTCAGGACTGCTGCGGATTTCTTTGTGGACAGAAAAAGGCATCAATACAGGCATAGGGGCCCAGTACAAAAGGCCAGCCTGCAGCAGTGGGAGAAACAGTACCAGTGAGTGAGACAAGGGGACTTAGTGAGCCAGGCCAGGTTGGGAAAAATGACAGCTGTACTGTTCATAAGTAGGTCTAGGAAAATGGCAATGTTGAACATCTGGAGTGAAAATATTAGAAACTCACGAACTTATGAGCATGAGTGCCAACTGCACAATGCACACTCGTAACACAGTCATATTATGGAGTATCGTTACCACATTTTCAACATAGGCATTTTAGGACCTCTACTCATGAACAGTGTCACTGTCATTTTCTTAATCTGTCCTGAACACTGATTTCCCACAGCGACTGTGCTATTCAGCTGTCCCGACAGAGCTCCGTTGAGGTCGCTCAGTCTCCCTCTCTCATTGCTCATTCTGTTTGTCCTGGTGCTGCAAGCTGCCCTTTTGTACAGGGCTCCTACCTGCATTGGTGCCTTTTTCTGCCCACAAAGAAATCCCAGCAGTCCTAACAGAGCTCTGTTGAGCTCAGTCAGTTCCTTTGTCTCACTCGCTCGTACTGTTTCTCCCACCACTGCAGGCTGACCTTTTGTACTGGGCTCCTGCCTGTATAGATGCCTTTTTCTGCCCACAAAGAAATCCGCAGCAGTCCTGACAGCACTTCAGTGAGTTTGCTCACTCCCCCTTCCTCACTCGCTCTCTCGTTCTGTTTCTCCCAGTGTTGCAGGCTGCCCTTTTGTACTGGACTGTTGTGTTGGGGCCTTTGTCTGCACAAACAAAACCGCAGCAGTCCTGACAGAGCTCAGTTGAGCTTGGTGACTCCCCCCTCTCACTCAGTCGATCTTAATCTGTCCCAAACACTGATTTCCCACAGTGAGTGTGCTATTGTCCGCAGGACAGCAAAAACATATTGTAGCCAGGATGTGAAAAATGACAGCTGTAGTGTTCATAAGGAGTTGTGAAAAAATGCCACTGTTGAAAATGTGGCGTGACAGTGTTACAAATTTGCAAAGTTACAAGGGTGTGTGGAAACAGTTCAACGCACGCTTGTAGCACGGTCAAGTTATGGAGTTTCATCACCAGATTTTCAACATGGGGTTTTTGGACCTCTGCTCATGAACAGTGCCACTGTCATTTTCTTAATCTGTCCCGAACACTGATTTCCCACAGTGACCATGTTATTCTGCTCCGGAACTGTGAAAACACATTTTGGTCAGGATGTGAAAAATGACAGCTGTACTGCTTATAAGGAGGTCTGAAAAAATGGCACTGTTGAAAATGTGGTGCCACAATATTACAAATCTGCAAAGTTACAAGGGTGCATGGAAAGTGTTCAACGCACACTTGTAACACAGTCAATTGATGGGCTATCATCACCAAATTTTCAACATAGGCATTTTAGGACCTCTGCTCATGAACAGTACCATTGTCATTTTCTTATTCTGTTCCGAACAGTGATTTCCCACCACAACTGCTCTATTCTGCGCCGGAAGTGTGAAAACACATTTTGGCCAGGGTGGGAAAAATGATAGCACTACTGTTCATAAGCAGGTCTGGGAAAAAGACAATGTTGAAAATCTGGAGTGAAAATATTAGAAATTTGCAAAGTTACGAGCGTGCCTGCCAACTGTGCAATGCACACTCGTAACACAGTCATTTTAAGGAGTATCATTACCAAATTTTCAACATAGGCATTTTAGGACCTCTACTCATGAACAGTGTCACTGTCATTTTCTTAATCTGTCCTGAACACTGATTTCCCACAGTGACCATGCTATTCTGTGCGGAATGCGAAAACACATTTTGGCCAGGATGTGAACAATGACAGCTATACTGCTCACAAGGAGGTGTGACAAAATGCCAATGTTGAAAATCTGGTGTGAAAATATTGTAAATTCGCAAAGTTATGAGCGTACGTAGCAACTGCACAATGCACGCTCATAAAACAGTCATTTTTTGGATTTTTTCCACCAAATTTACAACATAGGCTTTTTGAGAGCCCACCTCATGAACACTGGCACTGCCATTTTATTAATCGGCCCTGAAGGGTGATTCCATGCAGTGGCTGCAAAACCACCTTTTGTTGCTGATTAACACCATGACAGTTCAAGAATTCATGAGGAGGGGTCCCAAAAACCCCATGTTGAAAATTTGGTGAAAAAATTCCCCAAAATGCCCGAGATATGCACTAAAGTTGAAAAAGCCCTATTTATCACATTATACAGCTTACCGGCATTCCTCAGTTGGCGGCCGGCTTTGAAGAGTGCAGATGTGTTCCCGGTCCAGCAAAGATCATCACGCCGAGCTCCAGAGGTAAGTATGGGGTATGAGGGAGTGTGGGGAGGCATGGAGCACAGTGGCTGGGTGTGGGTTGTGGGGGGGGGGCAGGGAGACTATGAGGGACCATTTCCTTTTTTTTCAGGTACAAAACCCAAAAAAGACTTCACGGGACCATTTTTCATTTACAGGGGTATGTGGCATGCTGGGGTGGGCTTCCAGCGTGCCACCGGAGTCTTGTTTTGGGAGGGCAGCTGTAGCCGATGGGGGATTGGGCACCCCATTGGCAAACAATAAAAGGGGCATGTGACACGCTGGGGTGGGCTCCCAGCATGCCACCAGAGTTGTTTTGGAGGGGGGCAGCTGTAGCCAACAGGGGATTGGGCACCCCCCGGGGATTGGGCTCCCCCATCAGCAAACATGGGAGGGATATGTATTGTTTGTGAATATGGCGGCAAGCCACCACCATGTTCACAAACAATATCACAGATCCTACATCCTGCCCTGTAATGACGGGTCACTCCCTCATTGTAGCAGATGGCTGATGCTGCAATGACGAGGTCGCCCCAGATTGCAGAGGCTGATTTTTTAGAAAGTTGTGGCATGCCGGCTGAACTAGTGTCAGCAGCAGCGTGTCCCGGCATTGGGGGATGGGGGAAAAGCCTTTGCAGGCCGTGGGGGCATTGGGCACAACAGTGCCACGCATCCACAACCTGCTTATGGAGAAAGCTGATGCAACATGTTTCTTGTGCATGCACGCAATCAACATAAAAACAAACAGATGAGCCCAGGTCATCAGTGCTATAATCAGTGAAGACTCTTGCTGTTTCCTTACAGAATAAAGTGCACTTAATTGTCCCTCGGGATGTTAGAAAACTGCAATGGTAGCCTTTATTAGTGCTCACTGGATAACGAGAGGCACTGAAAATCACAGATCTTCTGCTGTAAAGGTGACACTTAACAAAAACACTTGCTTAATATACAATGGTTACATCACTGTCACATGGGACAAAAGGCACTGAAGGGAAAGGAAAGCAATAACACATTCAAACACAGAGATCCCTGAGGCCATATAAGTAGTAGACAAATTTAGAAAAATCTCCTAACAGCAGACAAAGGAAATGACACACTTGGACTATACCCAAAAACTAAAATACTTAGCAGAACATATTTTTTGTACATTTGACTGTAGTTCCTCATTATTTATTTGACAACTGGGTATGCATACTGGTCTGAGGCACCATTTTCAGGTATGACCCTGGCCATCTAGATGGCACATACAGAACAACAGCAGCAACATACAAGTCGAGGTGGCACATACAGTACAGTCCAAGCATAGTACAGTATGTAACAATTTATACAGGTAGGAAAAAACAGCCAAACAGTGAATGCAGTATGTTGGGCCCCCACATAGGAGCCAAGGCCGGTGGATTGAATAAACAAACATGTAAGGAGGCTGACATCAGCTAATAAACAGTAACATAACTCAAATAAAAATGCACAGTGAGTCTACTAAAAGATAAATTGCTTCAAAACATGAACAAGAGACTGAACAGGTATGGCAAAAATGTCCCTATCCCATTTAACGAAGGCACTTACAAACTGTGGTGGTTAAAAGAGCATTTTTGAAATGCATTTTGAAGAGGTGGAAAGTGCCCAGTGAGTGAAGTGTGTCTGGTAAACCATTCCAAAGCCTGAGGGTAGCAAGGGAGAAGGCTCTCTGACCCACTTTAGCTGATGTTAACGGATGTTCAAGGAGACATTGAGAGAAGGACCTAAGTTCCCATATACCAGTACTAATACTGAGGAGGCTTGATAGTAGGGAGTTCATCCTGTCTCGAAGAGATTTCTCATTAAGAGTACCCATAAGGCAGTCATAGTGGGCCTGCCAGAACAGCCAATCAAGCGGCATGTATAGGGAACAATGGTGGGTGTTGTATGGGGTCAGTTAAACAAACCTACAAATGTTGTTATAGGTAGTGTTGAGTCTAGTGTGGTTGCAAGTTATAGTCTGGGTATTCGGCTAGGTTGCTGAATTTATGGTTCAGAGCCTTTGTGACTTGTAGGCACTCGATTAAAGTCCCAGCTTTAGTGCACCAGTTGATGAGGCTTTGCTTGATACCTGGTTTAGTTAGGGAATTCATTGAGCCTCTGAAGTTACTAGGATCACTCAGAGAGCGATCATGATGGTTTTTAAGGAAGGCAGCCTTAAGAGATTTGGATTCTTGCTTACAGAGGTTGTGGAGCTTTCAGTAGTTGTTCAAGGTGGTAAGGGATGAGGAGGATTTGTGAGCAACCCATACAGCATCCCTCTGAATCATTTTTATGACCTCCCCCAACAAATGGGGGTTACCATCTTTTGCTTCTCGGTCACCTCGGCCTGCCAGTCCCAGTCCTATGTTGGGCCTGTGGTGCTTCTGCTGGCCTTGGTGTGCCTGAATTGTTGTAGTGGACTAAATGAGCTCTGCTTTAAAAGTAAAACCACCATGTGCCTGTATTGCTGTGGTGAACTGAATGAGCTCTGTTTTAAAAGTAAAACCACCAGCATGAAGATATAGAGCAGAGAGCACTGCACAATCTGGTGGAGTACAGCCCAGTTCAGTGTGTGCACATTCGAGCTGGCACCTGTTCGAATGTGTGAGCTGCAGAAGTCTTCTCATACACTGAAAACAACACTATGGAGCTCAGTGGTAAACCCACTTTGTGGCTCTCTGCAAAGCTCCCCTTTGTGTGCTCCAGCCCCAAGGACAAAGCAGTATCAATAGGGGGCTGGAGGTCCACTAGGGCAGGAAGCAAGAAACAAACTCTGCCAAAAATGTAAAACTTTGTTTAAGCACTTTTAAGTGGTAAGACTTTAAGACACAGCCAAAATCTGCATCCCTCTGCTTCCAGACACAGAGCCCCCAGAGATGCAATGAAAAGTGCACAGACTGAAGACCTTAGATACTGGTTTCTCCAGGACAGTGAGTAAACTCAGGGATGCCCTGCTTCTGTGAAATTGTAAATATATTGCCACCAAAGTTTCTGCTTATTTAAAAGTGCACCAATGCCAGCCATCCAGCTGCAACTCAGTGGGCCTGCATGGACTCACTAGCTGGGTACCCAGACAGGACAGTAGCCCATGACATTCGCCACTGCGATTGAGTGAACCACAAAATGGAAACTCAATCACGGCGCTTGTCATGGCGGCTACAGAGGAGGTAGACTGACCGGATGGGTGGGTTGGTGAATGTAGTGACAGGATGTCATTACACATATGCATGTGGGAGGGTGGGAGCCAGCACACTCGGTGAGGGGCAGGAGGGGTTTTGAGGGGGGGTGCCACAGTAGGCTGCTGAACTGGACCCGTGGCATGGTTGCTGCGTTCATGGCTTGGGTGGGCAGGGTGCTGGATTTGGGTCCGGGCGCAGTTATGTTTTTGTTATGCCCAGCCCGAATTTCTTTATTTTAATGTTTTGCACTCCCCCGACATACACCCCCCGAAGATGAGAATCCTTAAGTGGGGGGTGCAGGGGGTGCAGCTCCCTGCATAAAACATTAAAAATACAAGTCCCCAGCACCATTTTGTTGTGCTCCAGGTAGTCAGAGCACCAAAACTGATTTTTGGCACTCTGACTTTGCCATGACAGCAGTCGCCATTATGACATGGAACTGACAGGACAGTGAGGACTCTGGTACCAGTGTGGAGGTGGGTTAGTTTTTGTGTCTGCTGTTGGGTTCTGGCACTGTTAATGTTTATTGTTCACGTTTTACTACCAGTTACATCAAATACTCAAAAGTTAGCTGTTTATCGTTGCATCCCTTATTCCCTACCCCTTTTAATAATTTACTTACTGTTATTGTCTGTCTGGCTCATGAGCGTAACTTACATGAACATATTATTAGCTTCAGTTGATAATTGCATGCATATTGAAACGTTTCCTTGATTGTTGGTTGTCCATGTGTAGAGCGACTGCAAGGGGAGGTGGGGAGGTACAGCATTCTAGGGGTTGTATCACTTAGACATGTAGCCCACTGTATTTCATCTCTGGGTGGGGGCACCATGCTAATTCATTTCTATTGGGAAAGAACCCCTCTTTCAAGTAAGAACAGAGGCAAGGCTCCTCAACCTTGCTTGCACCCGCAAGGCAGGGGCTGTAACCGTTGTATGCACAGCGACCCTTTTACATCATTGGAAGTGCTGCTAGGATTTTAACCCAGGATCTCCTGTTTACCATACAGGCCCCACATTGAAGAAGTTGCTCACGAGGATAGTATTTTGTCTCCCAAACTCTAAGTTGTTGCTGACACTATAGCCTATAATAGACTATTGTAATTGAGTGGTGTAAAGGTGAGAAGCTGGATCCTCAGAAAGCCAGCCTGCACCTGGGAGTCCCACTCAGGACAGATGGATAAAAAATATAAAAGGCCCTGTCTGTAGTCAAATGCCTTTGCCCAGTTGCTGTTCAAAGTTGACCGATGGGCTCTGCTTCTAAGACTCTAACTGTGTTAGTCGAATGTCAAAATGTTGTTGATGCCACCAGAGTACCTGACATACTGATCCCAGAAGGATCCAGTGCTGCCTGGACTAGAGTGATGTAGGCTAGTGTGACTCCCAAAATGGAGGCCTCATCCAACCCAGGGGATTTAAGGAGAAGTTTACCAAGTGATTGCAAGCTGAAAGAAAGCCAGTTGAGGAAGTTTGAAAAGTACTTGATGTCCAAGGAGGAACCCCTCCACAGGAGGAGAGGGCCAAACCTAATTATGTACCACCTTCTTTAGACTCTTATAGTACATTAAGAATGTTTTCAGGAGTAAAGCTCACCCCAGCAGATAAGGATGATTTGGCAACATGGATGGACTCTGCTACTCCTTTAGTGAAAGATTAACAAGTCTCCAAATTGGAGAAAACAGATTAGAGAAAGACCCTAAGGTACTACACTAGATACTGTTCAATCTCTGAGTTACTGACCCTGGTGCACCAGCACAAGAGTATTTGATGGTCCTGAAAACCATTTTTGGAAGACCAGACTCCTGTTAGGATCTCCTGTGGGAATTCAAAACTACTAAGCAGTGGGAGGGAGAACCATTGTCTGCCTTCTTGACTTGTGTTAAGAGGGCGCTGCTGAAAGTTTCCAGGAAAGGAGGTGTGGCCTCCTGAGACTTGAACCAAGTGCAGATAGAGTATGTGCTCAAGTCTGCCTGTCACTCTGCATTATTAATCCTTAAATTGCATCTTGCAGAGAGGAAGGATGCTCCACCCTCTCACCGGGTACTAATGAGAGAAGTTGGGGAGACTGAAGAGGAAAAGGAATGATGGAGATCCTATCTTGACTCCACAGCCATTCCACAACTTATGACAGTGTACAGGCAAGTGAAATCCAATAACTAAAAGCCTTGTTAAAAGAGTGCAAAGAGGCCATTAACCAGACAAAGACAACCCCCAGTAATGGACAGTCTGACTCCTAAAGTCAGCAGACAGCTGCTGTAAACCAAAACCCCCTCTGTACTGGGTGTAAGGCTACAAACTCAGACACCCTCTTCAGACTGTAATATTAGAATTAAAGCAGCAGTGCAATGAAAAATATTCTTCCAAAAGTGCTAGATTCAGCTACAGTTAAAGGAAAACTACACCCAAAACTTAAAAAAAATATATGCTGTGCAGAGTGTTTTAATTTGTATGTGAAGTTCTAGTGTTTCCTCTTCCCTCTGACTGGTATTAGGAGTTTTTCCTAAATTAGCCTGCTAGCTTTAGGGTAGTTTTACGACCACTGGAGATCTCCATATCAAATAGCTTTATTGCATGTCTTTGTCCTACAATGCACCTTGTTTCATGTAAAGGTGGTGTAGCACAGCCCATCAATCCAGCAGAAAGCATTGCATTACAATCAGTTCACAACAATAGAGATGGTTATATTTTAAAATCTGTAGAATTCAGCTTGGTGACCACCCTCATCCTAAAGGTTTTACTGTCCTGAAAAACTTTGCTGCTGGTAATTTTTGTGCACCTTATAAAGCTTCCAAGATATTTAGTTTGTTTGGCATGTGTGTGCTGAATGTTGGGTCTCTCTTACATCACAGTCACATGAGACAAGATGCACTGTGGGAACAAGAAATACAATTACACTATCAGGTATGAAGATCCCCAGGGGTCGTAAAACTAGCATAAAGCTAGCAGGCTAATTTGGGGAAAAACTCCTAATACCAGTCAGAGGGGAGGGAAGGAAACACTAGAACTTCACATACAAATTAAAACACTCTGCACAACATATATTTTTTCAAGTTTTGGGTGTAGTTTTCCTTTAAGAATAACATCAGCATATCTGTCCGATGTACTTGTTTAGGTACCTCTTATCCTGTGCACTGTGAGACTTTTTTTATGATTTCGATTCTTACTTTTGCCAGATCTACAATGCTATTTCCATTCAAAATACGAACATACAAACATATGAAGAAGTCAGCAGAAGAAGGCCATTTGGTCTATCAAGTCTGCTCATATTGCAGGATCCATTGCTTGAGCTATTGTCCCTGCCCTCCCTTCCCACTCCTCCCATCCTCCCTACCTATGACCCTTTCCCTCCCCCTGTGCCTGTCCCCTCCTCTCTTACAGTTGCCCACTGTCTTCAGCGAGATTACCTCTTCTGGCAACTTTTTTTCTCTTCTTCTTGAGAAAAAACTCAAGCCATTTATAAAATACTTAAATTTTATAAATTTGTCTCTATCTGTAACACTTTTCACCTAGACAGTGACTTGCTTACTGTAAGCATGAGCCCTCACTGGCAGCGCACTAAGCTTTACCAATGGCTCTTCTGGTAGGCCATGCTCCTCAGGAGCATCAAGCATCAGTATCTGATTTTTGACATCTTTGTTCATAAGATAGGAAATGTTGGCATTAATGTGTAGAATTAGAACATTGTGCCACCAACTTAAACTGGAAGATGCCTGGAATCTTTTATACTGAAAAAAGGTGGGGTCAAATGTTTTTGCCCAATTTCATTGCACTGCTGCTTTAAGATAGACAAATTGTTAAAACTGGTAAATGACCTTAAGGGGTGTCAACCTCCATCTATGTCCTGGTCAAGAAAAATGATCCCTGAGAGGAAGCATGCAGCATCTTGCACCCCCATCAGAACTCCAAATGCAGGTTTTGCTAAACAGAGTAAACCAGATTGGAGGGCTCACCCTGATACCTCCACCCCCAGGGCTCAAGACCATAAAGAAAGGGCATTTTCTGTTACAATTGTGGAAAAGAAGGATATATGAAGAGGGAGTGCCAGACACAGGAGGAACCAGTAATAGTCAAGGATAAACTACTTGAAAAGTTGCGGAAGCAGGGAAACTCTAGCAGGACCCAGTAAAGGAGCGCACTGGGGACCCAGCTAAGCCCAGCTTCACCCCATTTGTAGCAAAGTCTTCAGTCAAAGCTCCTGAATCTTCACCATTTGATCTGAACAAACTTGTTGGACCTTCCACTGAAACTACAGTCACTATTGAAGGAATGCCAGTTCGAGCTGTCCTGGACAGTGGTTCCCAAGTGACAATTATTTTCAAGAATTGGTATGACCAGCACCTGTCTCATCACAAGCTACTGCCCTTGGAAGGCCTGAATGAATGACGACTGAGTGACAAATCCTACCCATACCCACCTGGGATACCTTAAAGTATGGGTTGCTTTCCCCACCAATGTAACTGGATTGGGATACCATGAGGAAATGTTGGCATTAGTGTGTCCAGAGTTCAGAATGTATGATGGAGCGCCTGAACCTATTGGCACTAATTTTCACATATTTGGTTACCTGGCTCAGCTTTTTTTCGGGAGAGAGAGGCCAAGCAAATAGGAAAAGTGTTACGTGTGATTGCCCTGTTGCAGAGGGCCTACCAGAGGAAGACACAAACCACAGCTGAAGTTCAAGGCAGCCTTGTGAGTATAGTTTGGCTTCATGACACTGATGAATTTGTGCTGCCCCCACTGCTGAGTGCAGTATCAGTGGCATTGTGCACCTGAAGAAAGATGTCAAAAATCAGATACTGATGCTTGATGCTCCCGAGGAATGTGGCCTACCAGAAGATCAATTGGTAAAGCATAGCGTGCTGCCAGTGAGGTCTCATGCTTACGATAAATGAGTCACTGTCCAGGTAAAAAATTTTACAGATAGAGGCATTGTCATCAGGAAAGGATGCACATTGGCTCAAGTGTACTGTAAAGATATTGCAGTGCAGCCAACAACAACCAAAGAGGGCACCTAGGCTGGTACTGACCCTGAATGTTTTGATTTTGGTGACTCATCCATACCAGAGAAAAGGAACACCCATGACAGCAGAAAACTGGCCGAAAGGACAAAAGAGTTTTCACTTCATGAGTGGGATATGGGATGTGTAGTCATAGAAGAGCATTATATCAGACTTCATAATGAACACCATTTCCATGACTGGTCTCATCGATTGATGCCCACAGATATTGACGATGTGAGAAAGCATTTGCAGGAACTGTTAGCTGCAGGTATTATTCAAGAATCTAGGAGCCCAAATGTTTCACTAGTTGTGGTGGGGTGGAAGGAAAATGGAGCTTTGGGCATGTGCATAGACTATTGAACACTAAACAAAAGTACTATCCCAAATCAGTATACTATGCCCAGAATCCAGGATGCCTTAGATTGTCTTAATGGAAGCAAATGGTTTACTGTGCTCAACCTAAGAAACGGGTGCTATCAGATACCAATGGCTCCACAAGACAGAGAAAAAACTGGTTTCATATACCTCCTTGGCTTTTATGAGTCCTTCAGAATGCCTCAAGCTATATCTGGTGCCCCAGCAACCTTTCAGTGCCTTATGGAAAGAGCTGTCGGAGATATGAATCTCTTGGAATTTATGGTATACTTTGATGATTCATTGTGTTTAGGAAGACCCTGGAGGAACATGAGGCAAGACTGCTAAAAGTGGTAGATCGGCTGGAAGAGTTCAGGCTCAAGCTCTCCATCAAGAAGTGTCATTTCTTTCAAAGCTCAGTTAAATATATAGGGCATATTGTATTAGCTCTAGGCATCCAAACTGATCCAAGCAAAGTCAAAGCACTGACTACTTGGACCATACCACAAAACCTGAAAGATTTACAGCACATCGTAGGTTTTTGTGGGTATTACAGATGAGTTCTTCAAGATTATAGCTGGGTGGTGAGACCACTACTAAAGTTGACTCAAGGCTATCCACTCACCAACAAAATGCAGGGGTTATAACCATTGTATACATGGCAACCTGTTTACAGTCAGGAGCTCTTCAGTTAGCTATCTGGAGTTCCAACCCCTTCAGTCCCTGCGCGGTGGTTGGGAAGTGTTTATCTTGGTTGTAGGAGAGAGAGGTAGAATGGGATCCCAGAGTCCACTTCAGTTTGGGTGTGGAGGACTGACCAGTTCACAGCCCTAATGTCTGAGCAGTTTTTCCATGTTGTGTTTAGAGATGTTCCTTAAGGACAAAAACTTGTGTTGGGGATGGAGACGCTGTCAGGATCACATACAAAATGTAGGGGAATAATCACTGATGGAATCAGACAGTGCCCAAGCCTGAAGGATCCTGTTCTCCTGGTTCATAAGAATACAATCAAGAAGGGAATAATTGGAGGACTTGGGGCTAAGCAAAGTGAGGGAGCATGAGGCTGAGTTGTTTAACAATTCTGCACACTCCAGCTTCTGATCATTTAACTAGTTTGTGTTGAAATCCCCTATTATTATGAGTTCCTTCATGGGAGAGCAGCAGCCAGTATATTGATTTAGTTGAGAGAGTCCATTCGGACCACCCATAGAAGGGTTATATTTGCAACCTATATATAGTTTCAGAGCAAAGTTTTGTGATGATCCATTCAGAAATATCATCACCAGCATCACTGCATGAGATAAGTGTGGCTTTTAGGTGCTCCTTAAAATATAAAAGCACATCACCCCCTTTTTCCTAACCTGTCTGTCCCACCTGATCAGGTATCATCCCCTTATATGGCAGCTGGAGTCAGGGACGGTTTTTTTTTTAGTCATGCTTGGGTGATGCCAAGAATATCAATATTGTAGGGAGCAACCCAGATGTCTGGGTCAGAGATCTTGGATAGGAGATTGCATACATTCAGGTGTGCAATCTTTAACTCATGACAGTTCACCCAGAGGGAGTCAGTGTGATTTTCTGTAGTTATTTCCAATCTCACCAATGTCACCACCCAGTAGTAGCAGTAATAATGGGGTGGGGTGGAAGGTCAAAGGGCTTCAGCAGCCCCTTTGAGGTAGCAGGCACCCCGGTGTACTCGAAGAAAATATATGCGCCCAGGAGATGACCAAGTCTCTTGTCTAAAAAGGCCAGATGCAGTAGGAGGTGAGTCAGAGAAGTATGGGGCAGAGGTTGAAGCTGACTCACCAAGGCTGTGCTCGAGTAATTTATTAGTGCTGCTTGAGCCCAGAACAAAACATAAACACAAGTAGGAGAGAGTATATCATAGATGCAGTACTTAGCAGGTACATTGTAGGCTGCTATATTGAGTTAGGGACACAGCAAAGCATGCACAGTAGGACTTTGTGGAGTTGAGACACTCAGTTTGGGAGATGTCTGTGAGTGCTGAGGATTAGGTTTGCTACTGGAATGATTGTTAGTTTAAAGTGTACTCCCAGATTTGGGGATCCAGATAGTGTATTATGGGCTTGGACCCCAGCCACAAGTCTGACTGCAAAACCAAGAAGTGAGTAGTGCCACCTGGACCCAAACCACAAATCTGACAGCAAAACCCAGAGGTCAGTAGTGCTGTGTGAGCCCCAGCTGGGAACAGTGATAACAAGGCCACCTAGATAGGGATTAAGTAAAGGTCACGGAGTACACAAGAAAGTAGAACTCCAGTAGGGAACTACACCATATCAACACTTTGGAGCACCAGATATAGTTACAAACCTAGACAGTTGTGCTTATCCAAATAACAGTAGCAACACCAATTTACAGTTCAGACACCAACCTCGAAGACCATAATGAATTCAACCCAGCAGGATACACTGGGCCAGACCTAGGAGCTAGAAAATATCAGAGACTGTCTACTTTGAATACCAAACAGTACCGAGACAAAAATGGCTGACAGCCCACACAGACTGCAGCAGAAGTTAATTACATCAAGTGAATGAGGTGCTCCTGCATTTGTAGTGTCAGAGGCAGTAAGGCAATGGAACCCTTCCTCCAGCATAAGCATACAGTTTTGAGCAACACCCTTGAGGACACAGAACCTTAACACAGAAACATAGAAACATAGACTTTGATGGCAGATAAGGACCGTTTGACCCACCTAGTCTGCCCATTTCCCTACCTAGAGGATAAGCTGCAGATCCTATTTAACAAACAGCCTATTTCTTCCTACCCCCCACAAAAAATGCCTTATGTCTGATCCATGCATTCTTGAATTCTCCCACAGTTTTAGACCCCACAACCTCCTCAGGAAGGCTGTTCCATGCATCCACCACCCTCTCTGTGAAAAAATACTTCCTCACATTGCCCCTTAGCTGTCCCCCCTCTATCTTCAAATTGTGTCCCCTTGTTCTTGCACATCTCTTTTTCTGAAATATGCTACCCTCTTGGACTTTGTTGATTCCACTGAGGTACTTAAACATTTCTATCTAACACAGGAATGTAAGGACAAGAACACCAAGCAGTAATTTATCACAATTAACACATTTGGACCATAATTAGTAGCTTTTTCAAACACATCAGTCTGATCGCGCACAAACCAAACAGAAACGGTATCAATGCTAATTGAAATTACACCTTGTTCAGCAACAGTGGCCAGCAATAACAAACCACGGTTAGCACTTACACTTAAACATATGTTTATCCACAGACTGAGAATGGGGCACAGCTGTAGGAGGCAGAGTCTTCTGCTGACTGATTTCCACAGTATTGAGACCCTTGACACTATAGCCCTCAGCGTTCTGGACCACAAGTGTGCTAGACCACTAGGGCAAGTGTCTATCAACAGAAACATTGAAGAGATTCAAAAACGTGGTACCAGGAAGCCCAATTGGCAGTCCCGCTGGCATGCCTACTCAATTGGCTTGTGGTCAGGGAGTCCCAGGGGTGTCAGTTTCAGCAGAAGATGCAGCCATGGATCATTGTACAGGAGGTGCCGTATTACATGGTATTGGACTGGAAAAGGCAATGGGCATACTGGAACTGCTTGTTGCAGTATGGCTGAAAACAGGATGGTGCCATAAAGTAAGAAAACTTCTTAATAGGCAAAACCTATTAAAATTCAGATACGTAGTATACTGAGTCTGTTTTTATTAACTAGTAGGACATTACTATACTATACAAAATCTGGGATTCAAATACAAGATTTCAATTTGGCTTAAAGGATATTTCATCTCATCAAAGATATTTTTTCACAGAGCACAAGAAAAGAATAGATTGTGTTGCTGTCACATACGAAAACATGGTCTGTAGTGGGTTCATCAACAGCATGCCTTATGATGCTGCAGGGAGGTAGCCACAGGAAGATTGTGTGTGTGTGTGTGTGTGTGTGTGCGCGCGCACGGTCACATTGGGGGGTATAACAATAAATGTGGTGCATGATGTATAGTGAGGTATAGATGCTGGGCCACACAGAAAGTAATGGTACAGTATGATTTAGTTAAAAAATTGAATATTAAAAGCCACTTTCAAAAAACTGTAAAAAAAATTTCAATTCATAAAATCCTAAAACTAGTTTGAGAAAATAAAAACTTAATCTCAGAAAAAATTAGTATTTAAGCATGGAAACATAATCACGTCTAAAGCAACAGTATAAAAAAATAATTTTTAATCAGATAAAAAAAGCATCATAAACTTCTTGACAAGCTAAAACAATATCATTTGACTTGATATCAGACACATTTTGTTGACAAGAAGAAAATTCTAGAGAAAGTCCTGGGATTAAAAAATCAAGATTTTAGTTAGTGAAACAAGATGACTAAGCTTGTCAAGATGTTATTTTTTGCAGTGCAAAGTCCAGTAGCTTTGTTTAAGGTATGGCTGCATAGGTAATGCCACAGTACTTATCTTGAAAATGGTCAACCATACCATTATAGAGAGGGGCTTTGTTCTGGCTATCTGAGGAAATCCTGGCATTCACAGGGGCTTTCTCAACACTTCGCAAATGATTTGAATGCAAATGTTTCAAAAACAACATCTATATTTGGAAACACAGTTCTACTTTCCTTGTTTTTTTCCTGATAAAATGTAAATGTATGACACAGTTTTTCTTTACACACTTTCACCATCTGTTTATGCTCCAGGCAACTTCAAGAATCAAATTCATGCAGACTTATTCGAAGCTCATTGCAATGCTGTTGACTTCCCTAGAAATGCTGCATTAGCTCAAAATGTTAACTGTGACGCTGTTCTGCTGCTCTCATAGCAAATCCAAAAATCAGTCTTTGATACTATGGATGGATTCAAATAGAATGAAATGGAAATGATTTGGGGAGTTTGTCTTCTTTGGTTATCAAGACACAGTATTTTTGTTGTGCTTGCTGTGTTACTCTCCTGAAAATGTTGGGCCATCAGAACTTGACTGCAGTACGTGATCAGTTTATAAAACATAAGAAAACCTGTTGTTTCATTTAGCTGCCCAACACTTGCACCTGCAAATACAATTGGCAATAGTGCAAATACACAGTAAGGCCTTGCAAGTAGGACCTGGGGCAAGGGACCAAGGTTCTCAAGGCTTTACTGTGTATTTGCACTATTGCCAATTGTATTTGCAGGAGCTGCACTTTTTTATTACTGTCAGCTTCACAATAAATTCCTTTTTATCCAGTCCATGGTGGCTTACGAGATTTTATGTTCCTCAGAGTGCAAGTTGCTACAGACTTCCAGTTGTTGCACATGGGGCTGGCTGCCCTCCCCACCCATACTTATTTTGCACTGCTGTTTTGCAGCTCTTTCTGTGTGACAAGGGTCTCACGCCAAAGAGAAGTCTGACGCCCTCTGCAATACAGAGAAGGCATTACCCAGTGATATTGCTAGACCAAACAAATGGGGTCATGTAACTTTAGGGAAGACTAACAGTAATCTGTCTTCTCCTCTGTTCAGCCAGTGAGGAATTATATCTCTTATGTTAAATTAGTGTCCAGACCACAACAGGAAGATGAAAAGTTATGGTTCAAGCACAGTGTGGCACATCAGCTGTGCACCATTGAAACTGATGTGAGGGCAGTGAAGAAAATGTTTGGGAGCAGGGAGAAGTGACCAAGGCAGCATTAGAAGTGGGGAGGTGGGGAGAGTATTATGAGAAGTGCAACAAGAGGGGAGGATACTGAAAAGATTAAAGAGAGAAAAGAGAGCAAAAGAGATTGAAATGTGGCAATTAATAAAATACTGACTCCCACACCCTGTAATCCCCAGCATATCTCTTGCAATGTGTGTGTAAGTGCACTGCTACAGTAGTTTCACATGTGCAGCTGTGCATGTGCACGTATAGATTCTCCTCACTCACTGCAGTCCCCAGCTGTAGTATTTACTGTGAATACTTAGGTGACATTATTTAAGTGAGGACTATAAACTCCCTCAGAGAAGGAGATAGTCTAGTTGGATACTCAGTCCTTCTTTTGGCAGCCCTATCATAAACCCTAATGGCCAGAGTCACATGCAATCTCTGCCACTGCAGAATGTTTTGTCTGGTTTATGGACAAGGCTGTAAAGCATTATAAAATGGAGTATATGTGACTGGAAGCATTGGTTGTTTATTTAGTAGGTAATGTAATGTATTCATCCAAGAAAAACAGAAAGCAACCTCTAGTACAGATGTTACAGTCTCAGAGGGATTCTTCTTCCAGAGAAGATAGATAGATAGATAGATAGATAGATAGATAGATAGATAGATAGATAGATAGATAGATAAAGTCCATAGACAGAGGTAACAGTGCACCAACTGTAAGAATTTTAGTAGATTGAAATGCTTCAATTAACTGTTTATTAAAATTGCCTTATAATGTAATATATTATATGGATACAATAAAATAATACAGTAGTGAAGTATAAAAAAATCCCCATAATACCACAGTCCAAAAGTGATAATAGTATTATTTTTGTGCTGTAATACTATCATTCAGAACCCATAATACTATCATTCGGAGCTATCATCATCATCATCATCACTTTTATTTCTAAAAAGCACCCTTCCAAAGCCCAGGGTGCCCTTACAAATTAACACATAAAATAACATACAGACATAAAAACATATTTACAATGTCCAACGTAATTAAAATAATCATAAAATCCATTACAAATCATAAATCTTAAGAGCAACTACCTAGTGAAGGCATTTAATATTATAGGCCAGAAAAGGCCTGAGTAAATAAGTGTGTTTTTAAAGCTGTTTTAAAACTCTCTGCAGTCAAGCTATCGCATATCTGCTTAGGTAGAGAATTCCACAAGGTTGGAGAAATAAAAGCAAAGGTTCTTCCTCCCAATAGCTCTGAGCGATAGTACTATCAGAAAAACTGAAGAGCGCAAGCACAAGACTCTCTGACACCATAGGCTGTTGCTATGGTCCCAAATCCACTTCCTAGACATGAATTGTACTGTTTCACATGCTGAACCTTGTGATTTGCTGCTGTTTTTCACTGGGTAGGCAGAACAGTTCTGAAAATATGGCAGCCGCTGTCTCTCGCTTACCGAGAGAAACTCGTCCCCTTCATTCTTCTGCTGATTTTTTTTTCTGATTTTACAGAATTATCTGGTTGATCCTGTATTCACTGAGCCATGAAAAGAACTAAAAGGTACAGTAGGACTGCCTACCAAACATAATCACTATTGGCAAGCACAAGTTAACAAAGACTGGTGGGGGGGGTGGAGTGAGTGAGTCTTCAGTGATGCACCACCTGGCCTCACAGCATGCCACAAAAACATTGCGAGCCGCAAAATTTTGTAACTGGATCCATATATTACAAAAAATAATAGGACATTGTGTATCACAAGGGTATATTACCATCTTGAGATTCTGGGGACATGGGAACCTATCAAGCTTTGCTCTTGAAGTTCCCATGTCACCAGAAACTCTCAATGATATTACTCCCTTGTAATACACACTATCCTATCCATTATTCTATTTGTGCTATACTGAAGATATAATTCCACCTTTCCACTGTGCATCCGATAATCTTACAGGTAGCTGAACAACCCTGTATTGGAGAATATAGAGAGAGATAGTTAGGGAGGTAAAGAGAGCCATGCAATTGCAGATCGAAGAGGAATATTGATTGAATTCCAGAAAAGAAAAGGCATAAACAAAAGAAGAAAGACAGGGAAGCAGATATAAAAAGTTCCTGCCTTTGAAAAGAGAGCTACTGTAGGTTTTACTGTCATGTATTATGGCAATATTGGGATTTTGGTATCTTTAGTATAAAATCAAATTTTGTGGGACATTCGCTAGATTCCCAAATAATATTTTGTTATCCTATATTACTGTATATTGCCCAGATCGGATAACCAAATTTCTGGGTAATTATCATCCTGATAGTTATTAGAATTACCTGGATATCCAGCCAAAACATCTATTATCTAGGCATATTCACAAAAATACTGTATGAATATCAAAACTGTCCCTGGATAGTGACAACTCCTACACAGATGGTGCCCTATCTGAGTCAGACCAAAACAGTGGATCCAGACAGCAAACATAAGGCAATTAGTAAAATTTAGCCTCACCCACTGCAACACAAAATATGTTTATTTATATGTGCACAGCAAAACATCTGAAATAAGGATTGCCCTTAATGGGCCTCATTGGGCATCCCCCAAAGATAAAGTACAATTTTACAGTTCAGCCAGTGATATATTGCAGGATACTGCAGAAACCAACATAATCCAATGTTAATTTCTCCAATTTGTCATGCAGGAAATTGTGACATTTAATAACAGAATGCTTTATGCAGGTGTGGGGCCCTGTACAACACAGATATGAGACATATAACAGGCACTGCAGGAAGGAGAGGCAGCCAATTGCCACTATCAGTCAAACCCAAGCTTGCATCTGGGAACCAAACAGCTGAACCTCTGAGATGGGGTGGGGGTAGCAGGATTCCAGTGATCACTTGAAAAATTAATAGAAGAATAATTGAAGGGAAGTACCAGTTTATGTGGGCATATTTTCAGTTTAAAGGAAAGGAATGGCTGCACACTCAGCCACTAAGGTTAACCCTTGGGCTGCTGACAGAATTAGAATGTATAGGAATTTTGGACTGATATATCAGTCTGTGGCACAGCAAGGGTTAAAAACTTGGCATGGATTTTGAAAGAGCTCTTAGACCAATACAAGATGCATCAAACACACACTATGTATCAAAGCCAGGTGTGCCAAATACTGTGTGCTGCATTCAGAAAGAACAGTGTTCTCCATGGCAAAGTCCCCCAAACTGATGCAAGAGGCCTACTGCATCAAAAATATGATGCATGAGGGGAGAATGCCACAAGCCGAGGTGCAACAGCATGGGGCAAGAATGCCTCCTGGTCAGCCACAAAGATGATGTGGGGGGGGTAGACTGCCCAAGCTGAGACACAAAGATGACGTAGGGACAGGAATACCCCAAGGTGGACAAAAACGCAGGTGGGAGGCATGGAGTGAGAACCGAAACAAGTTGACTCAAAAAGAGAATGCAGTGGGTGAGAACTGATGCAAGCTGCAGCAAAAAATGTTGCATGGGGCAAGACCTGAGTCAAGCCATATGGCAGATGAAATGGCCATGACAATGGCATGTGAAGTCCAGAACATCCCGCAGGGGACTATGGGCTCTATCACCATCCCTGTATACAAAATACCCTCTCCATTCTGTGTGCCAAAGTTGGTTAGACCAGTTCTACCCTAGTCTATTGGATGCCATCATCAGCGCAGTGTCAGGGCTTCCACCTTTGAGGATCGCAGAAAAAGGAACGTTGCATCATTTTTGTGATGCAAGCCCCATTGCAACATGGTACATACAGGTTTTGGGCGCAAGTGTGGCACAAGCCACTTTGGCACTAGCTGTCCCAGCTTTGTTGCAAGGTGTGTTATAGAATCGGAACTGACGCAAACTGTCACGCAAGTCGCAACTTGCATTAATGTTTTTTGGCAGAAGCACCATGTGTCATTTCTGGCCCTCTAAGTATCCAGTACCTTGAATTTAGTTTGTAGTTTCTGTCCACCAATGAATCAACAAGCCAAACATTTAGTGACTGTATTTATGTATTTATTTGTAACTTATTTTGCCAGGTAAGAAAGCAGAGTCCAAAAATACTATTCGCCACTTTTTCAAGGCAGTGATTCTATACAGTTTGAAACATATTTACAATGAATGCATTATGTCCTTGGAATAAATACACTGTAAACATGAACTTTCACCAAAGAGGTGAAAAGAGGTCACAAAATAGGTCACCTTAGGGTTATGTAAACATCCTCCAATTCTCCTCTTTCAGAACACTGTGGAATTGTTGCACAAAATAAAGCTTTCTCTTTCTGTACCATTTGCTGTTACATGTCTTTGTTTTCTTTTTTCTTTTAATGTGCCACTTATTCAGTTTGCCTTTCTTTTTCTTTTCCTGATTTTCCACCTTTTCACCAGTCAAAGGCAGAGGACTGACTTGTTTTGGCAGCAAGTCAGGGTAAAATGTCTCCTCTTAATAAGTGATGTCACCACAAATCCATCACTCCCATTTGGTGCACAGGACCCCTTGGCTCTGCCTTTCCATCAGCTAATCCTGATTGCTTTCTAGGGGGCATAATCATGGAGCTCAAGGTTGCACCTAGATGAGGTCTCCTTCAATATGTGATCAGAGGCTCTTCTTGAGAATGAACATACCCAGGGACCTCAAGGGAGTTTACTGGAGATCTGCTGGAACAGTATAGTGACCCCTACAGAGACACCATTGAATCCTTGTAGTGGGCAGTCTGGGAGAGGTGGTACCAGACTTGAAGTTGTAAAAATAAATCTGTTTCAGTTTCATAAGTCCTAAATTCATCTCAATTTGTGGGACCTGTTGGTTGCACTCCCAAATGTACTCGTGTGGAAGGGGCCATCATCTGGTAGGCAGAAGATGAAGATAAAAGTCCCCAAAACAATATTGATATCCATTACGGACTTGCCATCTGAGGAGGCTGCCCTTGGACTCTGAAATTAATGTTTGTGCACAATTCATGGAACTTCCTATACAGACTGTCTAAAATCCAGATTTAAAATGTGGCTTTCTACCCAGGCCATACACTGAACAACATCACATTTTTCTTTTGCTGCTGATTTTTATGATTAAATTACTTACCCTGTTTAATCTATGTTATGTTGTTTATTGTTTGTTGATTAGACTAAATTTACAATCTGCTGTACAAGGTAAGCCTGGACAAACTGGCTTATCAAGACAATCACAGGGTACCCTTTGTCCTTAAATACTACAGTATGTCACTGGGAATTTTATGTATTTGTATGTGTCCTCAGCCAAAGAAAGGTGCATTAGACATAAAGAAGAGAACTCAGAGAGGTCTGATGCAGTAGCATGATCAGCTCAGGTTTGTGTAAGTTCTATTATATCCGAACTGCCACCTATTTTCAAAGGACATTCTGCAGATGTGACACTTTTCCCTCAGAACAGCAGCTTTCATGAAAAATGATGTGTCATTTTTGTGATCCAAGTGCCAACTTTCCAGACACTACTGAATTAAAATTTTAGACACTTTTTGAACATCTAAGAGATCTGACAGTGCAGATAGATGTCTGCTTTAAAAATACAGCACCAGATTCATAACAGATTGGCTCCGAAACTTTCAACCTACATTTAAAATAAAGAAGTTTAAGAACAAAGTAGTTATGGTTAAGTTAAATGTGTAAAAATGTAAAGTCATAAATAAAATGTTTCTGTTTACTTTGTATAAATGTATGATAGTCCACTAAAGTTAGAACAGAGAAAAGATTAAAATACCATAGAAGAAATACAAACCTCCACATGTAGAGTTGCCAAAAAGAAGTGAGGTCTCATGTATTCTAGACGAAAGAGTGCCATAAGAATGTTTTGTGAATTGGATAGTTTTTCATTGTCCATGAATAGTAATGACAACTACTAAAAATGAATTCTGTATGGTACTGCTATTAGCACGACAGCCAAAAAAGATAAAATGCTATTTTGGAACAATAGCTTCAATTGTATTTTGAAACCTTTTGGATAAGAGGCACTGATTAATCAATGCAGGATGGCTATATTAAACCACAGCATTTGATTAAATGTATATGAAATGATTTTAGCCCTCTGGATCTCAACGTGTCAGCTGGCAGTAATGATGATGGAGAGGGATGCCATGATGGTATTGGTTAAATCTGACCTACAGTTGATTACTTTGATTTTTTCAGATTTAGATATCTAAAGTCTAATCGCTGAATCAGAACTGTACCTCTTTACCTCCCAAATGTGGGGCTGTTGGTAGCCTTCAGAAATCTCCCTATAGAAGGGCCTGGAGATTGCCATAAGCGTTCTCTCCTAGCACAGGAGTATGAATTCCAGATATAAATGAGACATCTAAGGTTGATGAAAGAAACTGGGACATAAATGTTTATTGGAGTTGATGGAGACTGGTCTATAGGTTTGCCTGCTTGGTAAGGTGAGATTTTGCTCAGTAGGTGATCACCAATGTGGTAAGAGAGAAATTAAGCAGGACAAAGGAGAAGTACTGGCTTTATAGGGCCAAATGCGATACTCCTTGAAGGAGAGGGGTTAACTTTCATAGACACCTGCAGGGAAGGGGGGGACATATGCAGGGTTTCAGTCCAGCACCAGCAGGAGTGGGTAACGGAATGATGAGAGTTTGGATTGAAGCACCTTAAATAGAATGTACCTATCTTCGATACAAAAGTGGATGAAGTGAGGCAGTCACTGGGTGTGTCTCATGTTTAAAGCCCACCCTAGTCTTCTAGCTTCATCACTGAAGTTGAGAATGAGTGTCCCGATCAGTAGTGATGAATCCCTAAGTTCCAGAATTCTTTATTTGCTCCTAAAAAGAGAAAGGGTACCCAAACCAACTGTTACACTGATTATATGTTATCATCTAATGAATGATGCCATCTAAGGCTTAGTGTATGCAGTCAAAATATATGTGTTCCTTCTTCATTGCATCTGGAAATCTATGTGCTCTGTGTACAGTATATCTGCCTAATGCTCTGAACAGGTGTTTGATAGTGCTGAAGGAGCCAGTCACTACAGAAGCAGAGAATGGAGAGCCACAAAGGTCAGAGCAGACACAATGTTTCCACCTGGGCCCCCACCTCTATCCCCCAAGGGAGAAGAATAACCAAGTGCCACAGTATCAACAGTACACTTCCAAAGAGGCACCACTTTTATGTACACCTAGAAAGGAGACACCACAGATAGAGACACCTCACCATACGGAGATGAACATAACAGAAGCCCTGGACCATCTACCCAAAGAATAGACATTCTAAGTCTATTATGATGCCAGTCATAACAGGGTTTAGCGACCCTTGTGTGCAAGGGTTACATCCTTTTTGATGAAACTGTATCCCCTCAAGGTTGAGATATTCTGGACATTCACCCTTGGGTAGCAGTGTTGACACATAATGCAGCCCCGCTAGAATGTGTGACAAGAATTTCCTAACAGTTGGTGCAGATCTATGAGTTAATGCCACACAATAGGGGTCTGGTGGACCCCCCACAGCATTCATGAAAGGGGATCATGCCCCTTACATACTGGATCCCTTGGCTGGTGACACAGCTATGTGAATGGATGTTCTGCGGGACAAGGAGGGTGCAGGATACAGCAGTGGGAACCCTGCCATTTCATGTGTGTGCCCCCCAGATGACACCTGCCAGCTGCAGTGGGACAAGGAAGTCCCCCTTCCACCATGGTGCTCCAATCTTCTGGGCTGACAGGGATGACTGACAGCAGCCATTTAGACACTTACCCATACTTTTTAAAATTATTCAGACCTTCATTGTCTTAGAATCTCCTGCTCAACATGGAGCAGGGATCCACTAGGGGACCAGGATGGGCATCCAGTTGGATGCCTCCTTGTGTCCTTTAATCCACCCATGCAGCAGCATGTCAGGGAGGCCTGGCCATGGACAGGCACACGGTGGTGTCCAGCATGATGCATAGCCCCTACATTAGGAAAATGGGAAGAAGGAACAAATGACCAGAGCAATAGGGCACCCATGTAACTATGGGGCACATTTTCCAGTGTATAGAATGCTCAAGTGAGCTCTGGGCTGAAATGATGGTGGCCTTTTTGGGAAGATGCCCCTAAAGGTGGTTGAATCAATTGACTAGGTACCCCCCCATTTGGTCTACAGCTCTGAAATCAAATGGTGCACATTTGGAGGTGATTTGGGGCTATGAAATGTTAGCACAGCTTTGGTGAAGAACATCTACAAATGTCAAGTTTTACCAGAAAGGGTGAAGGTTTGTCCTATGGCCCACAAAAAGGAATACAGGATGAAGGATACTGAGCTGGTCAGGATCACAATGATTGCCCCCTGATGGTTAATTTTAAGTGTGTTTTCCCAAGTGCAGTTCCCCCAGTATAAAATAATTTCTCAATGAGTTATCTGGTGATCACTATCAATAATGTTCAGTCTGTATCAGCCTGCTCAGAAACATCCCATTTGAAAACTAGCATGTCTTGTGTCTAGTACAATTCAATAAAATTTTATTTGATGACCAGGTGGGTATATTGGGCAACATGACCTGCTTACAAGAGAAAGACCAATGACAAGGTTTCACTTGAACTATATCACCAGGGTCCACCCCACATGGAAACATAGAAACATAGAATTTGACGGCAGATAAGGACCGCTTGGCCCACCTAGTCTGCCAATTTTCCTACCTAATAGATAAGCTGCAGATCCTAGTTAACCAACAGCTTACTTCCTCCTACACCCCACTAGGACTGCCTTATGTCTGTCCCATGCATTCTTGAAGTCCCCCACTGTTCTTGACTCCACGACCTCCTCAGGGAGGCTGTTCCATGCATCCACAACCCTCTCAGTGAAAAAATACTTCCTCACATTACCTCTGAGCTGTCCCCTCTCTATCTTCAAATTGTACCCCCTTGTTCTTGCACATCTCTTTTTCTGGAAGATGCTACCTCTTGGACTTTGTTAATTCCCTTGAGGTACTTGAAAGTTTCTATCATGTCCTCTCTCCTTCTTTCCTCAAGGGTATATATTAAGCTCCTTAGTCTTTCTTCATATGTCTTCTGGTGCAGACCCTGCACCATTTTGCTGCTCCTCCTCTGACAGCTTCCACTCTGTCTATGTCTTTGCAGAGATGGGGTCTCCAGAACTGCACACAGTACTCCAGATGGGGTCTCACCAACTGTCTGTACAGAGGGATAACAACTTCCTGTTTTCTACTATTGATGCCTCTTCCTATGCATCCCAGTATCACCCAGCCTTCCTTACTGCCTTCTCACATTGCCTGTCCACCTTTAGGTCATCCGATATAATTACCCCCAGGTCCCTTTCTATTTTTAGTGTTGTCAGTATCTCACCCCCCATTGTGTACGCTTACCCTGGGTTTTTGTTTCCCACGTGCATTACCTTGCACTTCTTTGCATTGAATCTGAGCTACCATACATTTGACCATTCCTCCAACCTTGCCAAGTCCCTTCTCATCCTTTCCACTCCATCTTGTGTATCAACCCCGTTGCAGATCTTTGTGTCCCCAAAGCTTCGGCACCATGTTTTCTTCCAGATCAGCCACAGAGGCAGAAAGTGTAGGATTTTTTCCAAGTGGATGTGTATCCAAAATGAGATGTGCAAGGAATATACAATAAGTTCTGCCTCCCTCCAATAAATAAATTAATTAAATTTGAACTGTGTCTTTGCTGCTCCTAGAAGGGAGCAGTGAATGTGCTGATTATAAAAACTGATGTACTGCATGAGTGGTTCTGGAATGTGTACAATGTGTTTGTTGTCTGTAAGTGTTTGTGTTGGTGTCCCAAAGCCATAATGTCCACCATTGTCCTCACAAACAAAATGAGATCCTGTTCAGCTTCCCCTGCATTGCTGCCAAGGTTTTTTAAAGCTAGGCTGTCTTATTTATTCATGCATGATATGTCCATGCTACCTACTGCTTCTTGCCCTGTGGGTATGAGCTGGTACAAACAGACAGATGGACAGACAGGCAGACAGTCAGATAAGAAACAAACTAGCCTCTAGGCAGAGTTATGATATTCCATTTGACTTCACATGCAATGATAACTGTTCATATTAGCTAGAGAAACCATGCCAGTCTGACTCTGTTCTATAGGTATAGAAAAAAAGTAGTAAAAAATACCTACTGTAAATAAGTACACAAGAACACACAACACGGTTTTTCTTTGTTAACCAGGAGAGACATATTAAGATGAGTCATGTTTACAGGTGTGATCTGGGAGCACAAGGAAGTTAAGTGACTTGGGGTCACACAGTATTCAAGTGGGGGCTGTGGGATTCAAATCCAGGTCTCCAGGTTTGCAGCTCAGAGCCTTAAACCACTGTGCTATACTGGCTCCTCTGTTTTATTATTAGTGCTGAGGAAATCCAGGGGTGGATTTTGATTTGGTGTTGGATTTGCCTTGTCACATATTTTTTGATTTAGAGTATGATTAGGATTTTGATTTGATTAAGATTCATTGAAATATCGATTTAGGTTTGCATCACATCCCAAATTCATACAGATGTGTCTGTTGGGTGTCCTGCAATTTATTTATAACATCTAAATCAGCATCCTGAGTACTTTCTAATTGGTTCCTATGTTAATCTAAACATTTATGAAATTATGGTTCTACCCTGTAAATAATCACAAAAAGGTCAAAAATAGAAAAAAATATTTTTGCCAACCTGTTTGTTGGTCTGTGTTATGGACTGCATTCTGTGTATTCTTCTGAATGTTTTTCTGAATGTCATTAAGTTAAAAAACTGAATTCGTTTTTGACCATTTTCCATGCAAGTCAATCAGTACAGAAGTTAACATTTCTTTCATGGCCGTCACAGTTTGCATTTTCTGTGATTTAAAAAAATATGTCATAGATCTCTTCTTGGTCTATGTTTTTTTATACAATGGTACAGATAAATGAAGCCATCTGATTAGCTGAAACAAGTCACAAGGCTGTGTAATAATTCACCATAATTGTAGTACAAGGATACACTTTTAAGTGTATTTTTGTATTTTATATGCCATTTCAGGGATGTGTGATGGCCATCTGTCTCCTGATTTTCTCTGCTCTACTGAATTCTCAGAAGCTCAACTCCCTCACCCTCTGTTTAGGGACATTAGTGTCAAATAAGAACCTCCCAAATGGTTTAGTATTCTAATTCAAAATCCCACTCCACCCTCTCGGCAGACACCCACTCTTTCTGTCCCAGCAATCTCATGACTCCCATCTCCTCCTAACATTGATCCTGAGTCCATCCGTCTACTAACACCTAGCCTATCCCAACAATTGCAGCTCTGATCCTTAAATCATATGCTAACATCCACCCTGACTAAAATGCATATGCCTGCTCCTTACCATCTGCTGGTTTCTGCCATGCCCCACTAGACACATCTCACCTCTTTCCAATCTGAAGCCATACAGTACACCACACTAGTATAATTCCTAATATTTCCCATTTGTTGAAGTCTACTCTGTCCCAGTATACATGAACAACCACTCCTGTCACTCCAATCTACTGTCCCCCAAAATCTACAACATGTGTGCAAACCCACCCCCACCCACTTGCTGGCACAAATACTGCCCCGAGTATTCACACCGTGAGCCTTGTCCCTCCTCCCATCTCTTGCCCTTCCCCTGCCACTGCCCACAGGCACACAAGCACCCTACCAAACTCCACTGCCACCTCCATCAGATGCCTGTTCCTAAAGTGTGGTTATTCTTGCGTCTCGGTGCAACAGAATTACATGCATGCTTATTCTTTTAGCATATATGAGAGAGAGGGAGAGAAATGGCACATATGAGCTGTGGCTGCAGAGCCAAAAGTTTAAATTTCATGAATTTCTTTTCTTCTGGTCAAAATAGATGATTTATTTAGCATGTGGGAAAGGATATTTAGAGATTTTTTTTTAAAGCCAAGCTGAACAGAGTCATCAATAGCCAGACTCAGTTCTGACTCAGTACAGTATACCCGAACCCACCAATGTTTGGGTTGGCCTGAATTACTACCGATCTGAACTGCTCAGCCCAAGTTAATGTGGGATAATAATCAAATGCCTTTAGGATGTTAACATGAGGCACAGCCCTGTACCTTAATCACATTCAAGAAGTTTGATTATTGGCGATCACACATCCCTGAAATGGCATGTAAAATACAAAAATACACTTAAAAGTGCATCCTTGTACTACAATTATGGTGAATTATTACACAGCCTTGTGCCTTGTTTCATCTAATCAGATGGCTTCATTTATCCATACCACGGTATAAAAAAATATAGACCAAGAAGAGATGCACGACATATTTTTTTAAATCATAGAAAATGCAAACTGTGATGGCCATGAAAGAAATGTTAACTACTATACTGAGTGACCTGTTTGGAAAATGGTCAAAAATGAATTCAGTTTTCTAATTTAGTGACATTCAGAAAAACATATTTCTATAAATTTTTCAGCTACAAATATTTCAACAATTATTTTCTTAATATGCAGGGAAGACAAATAGGGTCATTGCACTTTAATTTATCTGTTTAGAGTGGATGCTTTCACACTTTTGACCTCAGATTAACTATGTCTATAGCAGTCCCTGTTCCCTGCAGATTCCATTATTATGATGTATCTACAGTACCTATTTGTAATTTATGGATTGTTTCTTTTCGATTGAGAAAGAGGAATGCACATCAGTTAATCCTAACATAGAGAATAATACATGGGCCAATGTGTGTAATCAGAATTTTATAAACACCCAAGTGTATAATGCTCTATAATACATAAACCATGACAGTGAAACTCTAGAGGTTTATAAAAGCATTACACACTGAAGATCTGTATATAATTCTGAATAGCATGTACTGACTCATGCTTTATTTTTAATAACCATTGATTCAGTTGAAAACTGTCACCTGTTGCTCAGGGACCCGCCAGTCAGTTTGGCTCACACTGGATAGGAGGATAACAGTGCACAGCTATTAGTCAGAGTGGCGTGGGGTCTGCCGCCAAATGCATACCCAGTGAGAGCATTGGAGTATGTGAGTGAGTAAGGGAGAGGGGGAGTGGGCCTTACCAACCTCCTGCTGAGTTTGTGCCATTTGCATTTGATAGACAGTTCTCAATTACACCTGGTAGGCTATAACTGATAATTACAATACAGTTATGAGAGTATTGAAAGAAAGCAATAATTACAGTACACCATAATTTTGATCTTGGAAGATGATTATACCATCATCAGGACCCTGTGTGAAGCATGCTACAGATCCACCACAATTCACTGTGGGTCTGTTGCTTCACATAGGACCTGCAAGGCCCTGTGCAGAGCAAGCTACAGCTCTGGTATCATGTCCAATGTATCTGCTGCTTCATATAGGACCCAAAAGGCCTTGGATGAAGCAATCTGTAGGTCCAGTAAGGTACCCAACAAGTCTGCTGCTTTGCATAGGGCCCTCATGTCCAGTTTAAACCATGGTACAGGTCAGAACATATTCCCAGTGGGTCTGTTGCTTTGCATAGGGTCAGGGTGTAGGATCCTGCCTCATGGTCTTCTGCTTCCCCTTGGGCCTGAATGGAGCCCTGCAAAAAAGCAAAATACAGTTCTTGCATTGTGCTCTACAGGCAGGCATCAGGCTAAAGGTGCCAGTTGTAATTTATCTTTTTCAAACAGTTAGGAAATAAACTGTATAAAATTATGTTACATCACCATGAAATAATTTAGAGTGGTTTTGGACACAGATATAGACTCTGATACACTGATGAGCCCTGAGAAGGATAAAATACATATATGTGTCTTCTTTTTAAGCCTTTGCAGAGTGTGTGTGTGTGTGTGTGTGTGTGTGTGTGTGTGTGTGTGTGTGTGTGACAGGTCATTTGGCACCATGCGCTCCAGCTTAAAGTAGAATCATTTTAAATTCTTTCACTGGGATTTGCATATACATTCCATGATGATTTGCATTGTTTGGGTATGTGTGATTATATTTTTCTTTGACACTTGGTATTGTTACTGTAACTGATATAACACCCACAACATGTTCATGTTACGATTTTATTATCTCTTCTCTTTGCAAAATTTCAAAGTGGATGTGGAAGTTATACGGAAACTGAACATTACATTCTTCTGTATCCAAGCCTCTGGGCACCTAGCTGAGAGTGGTGTTCATTTAAGCAGTCTGTTTTACTCAGAGTACAAGCAGGCTGGCTGGGGACAGTAACAGTTCCTGTCTGGTAAAGACTGTGTTTTACTTAAACATCAAGGGTTAATGAAGCTATGTTTTGACCATAAACAGATGGCTTTTCCAGCTAGACAGCAGCATGTTTGGTCACTAGCTGGAGGAAGAATGCAAGCTGAAGGCAAGCCACAAGACTAGTGTGAACAAACTTCTGGGAAGAGGTGTCCCTCAAAGATCAAAGGAATGTGCAGGTTGTGATGTCAGCATGGCATGTCCAATGTTGCTGGTATATTGTGACACCCAGCAGGAGGTATTTCTTTTGTATTTTTTCCCTGAAAAATCAGTTATGGTTTGGGACAATGAACTGGTAACAAGGGTTTGAGACTGATATAATGCACCAGTTCCCAGTTGGGGGTAAGCTTCTTCTATTGTACTTAGAAATTCTGTTAGCTTTGAGTAAGGTTTTTCTGTGTGATCTCTACCTTTTCAAATGTGTTATTTTTTTCAGCTCTGTAGAATACTACTGTATATTCCCCATAGTCTATAGTGTGTATAATCCTGTAACATATGTAAATATTGTGGAGTATTAAATTCTATTTTAATATACTTCATTCTTTCTGTGATGGAGCCTTTTAATGTACAGATAACCAGGGGTCAAGTAACAAGTCTGCTATCCATTTCCAAAGAGTCAAGGTAGAAAGCTACCACATCCAAAGGAATGTTTTCTCAGTTATTTGCCTGTCGGGAAAGGGCACTATACTGTGTAAGCAGTGGTTCTTGTAGAATTCAGACCAAAAGATACCCAAAGTGAGAATTAAGCTCAGTAGTGCCAGTATACCTAGGTGGCCATTCAGATTTCTGGAGCATTATCAACATTGGTAGCACAGTTCAGACTTGAGTTCTGGAAGAAAACAGTTTGTTACATTTACTAATGTAATTTCCAGGTAACCCTTGCTTCAGTGATTTTGTGCTGAGGTTCTTTGTCTTTTTCGATTTTTCTGCTAGTGCTGAAAGAACCCATAACATTTCCCTTATTCTGAAGCAGCAACACTTAAAAACATTGTAATTGAAGGACAAAAGGGACATCTAGTGCATCATGTCTGCTCCCCACTCCTGCTTCATAAGAACACTGGGTTTAAACATTGCTGACCAGAGTAGTGTTGGCAAGGTGCATGAGGAAAAAAAACATGCCAATTTTTCTTTTAATTAATGGGCAGGTGAGCGGACCAGCCCCACTGACCTATCCTTCTCAGGCAGTGTTATGCAATGCCAGATCGATAAGAAACAAGACAATTATTGTTGATCTTGCAACCACATCGGATCTGGCTTGCATCACCGAGACCCAGCTGGATGATAATGCTGGCCTAGTATGGGAAGCGGCTGTTTCTGCTGGGTACTCAGTGATACACTGGTCAAGAAAGGATCTTAGAGGTGGGGGTGTAGCCATTTGTTTTAAGATGGATATGAGCCTCGCAGCTTTCCCAATGGGAGAAATGAGATCCTTTGAATGTGTCAGGTGTGCAGGTGTAGGATGTAGGATCCTTCTCTTCTACTAACCTCCAGGGGATGGGAAGGAATTCCTATAGGAAGTCATGGACTTCATCATTGATATGGTGTTGGAGTCACCCAAATTAATTATTCTTGGGGACTTGAATGTCTGAGTCGATGATGAACTCTCGCAATTTGGTCAAGACCTCCTCCAACTAATGTGTTTGTTGGGCCTGACGCAGGTTGTTACCACTGCCATCCATTTGTTGGACCTCATTTTCCTACTGGGAATGGAGGTCTCTGGCCTCATGGTGGAACCAGTTGCATGATCGAATCACCATACTGAGAGGTTTCTGTTCAAGGCCCCCCAAAAAAGACGCTCCCCTAAGGAGATGGTCCAATACCATCCTTCAAGTGATTTGACCCCTTGGAGTCTGATGAAGGTGCTAGACCTATGAGGCCTAATAGAGGATTGCAAGGAACCAGAGGAGGTCATGCTGACATATAATAGGGTTATCACTGAGACCCTTGACTCTGTAGCACCTGTCTGTGTTTGACCCCTCACCTCACACCGTGAGGTCCATTGGTATGACGGGGCCCTTGGGGAGATGAAGAGGAGGGGTAAAAGGTTAGAGAGACACTGGTGGAGGTCTGGTCAGGTGGAGGACAAATTCTTATTGATGGTTCATTATAGGGACTATCAGTCTGCAATCTCATGTAAGAAGGCAGAGTTCCTGTCCCGGGAGATTGCAGCAGCAATTACCAGACCAGCTCTGCTCTTCCGCTCTGTTGACAGGCTGTGTAATCCAGCCTGCCTACAGTCCAGGGGAGCTTTATCACAATCAAGATGTGAAGCGTTAACTCTATTTTTTGCTGAAAAGATTGCCTCTATTAGATCGGAGACCCGGTCTGTGTCCTCTAATGGACATTGCAGTAACGATCATGGGGTCATGGGCACTCAGTCTGTCTGGTCCGGCTTTGACCAGGCAACAGTAGTAAATGTCATTAGGGTCATCCAGTAGATGAAGCCCACTTACTGTAGTTTGGACATGGGACCAACGTGCTTCCTTATGGGGTGCATCAAGGTCATTGGCCAAAACCTAGCCAAGATAGTCCAATGTTCTTTGATGTCAGGTGTTTTTCCTGAGCTCCTGAAGGAAGCAGTCATCAGGCCCTTCCAAAAGAAACCATCATTAGATTAGAACTGTCTGGCTAACTATAGGCCAGTCTCTAACCTTCCCTTTGTGGGTAAGGTTATTGAGAAGGTGGTGGTCACTCAACTGGAGACCCATTTAACAGCTAATGATATCAATGAGCCTCTCAAGTCTGGTTTCAGGAAAAGGCATAGCACTGAGACCACCCTGGTTCAGGTGCTTAATGATCTCCTGGTGGCAAGAGATCGAAGGAGACAATCCAACATTGTTCTCCTTGATATCTCAGTGGCATTTGACACCATGGACCATGGGGTGCTGTTGGAGGTTCTGCAGGTATGCTGTGGACTAATGGGAACAGTGCACAGTTGGTTTAAATCTTACCTCACTGGTAGAATGCAACATGTGGTGTCTGGGATGCATTCCACAGCCCCCGTGCCTCTGCCTTCTGGGCTCCTGCAGTGCTCCATTTTGTCCCCCATGTTATTTGTAGTGTACATGTTGCCACTAGGGGACATTATAAGGTGGTATGGGTTGAGGTTTCACTGCTATGCAGATGATACTCAGCTCTACATGTCCTTTGCACCCAAGCAGCAAGGGTTGGTTTCGGTGCTAAACAGCTGCCTGGCTGAAGTTCAGTACTGGATAAGGACAAACTGGTTGAAGCTGAACCCAGATAAGCAGAGGTTCTAATGCTGGAAACTGGTCACCAGAAGATGGTACAGCAATCTGGTTGAGTCTCAGGGTTAAAGCTTGGGGACTCCCTGCTGATTACCTGTAATCAGGTGAGGAATCTTGGCGTGGTTCTTGACTATGGGCTGACACTGAAATATCAGGTGTTGACCATGGTCAAGACTTCTTTCTACCATCTTAGAAACATTGAGAGGGTGAAACACCTGATCTCCCCCAGCAGATCTGCCAGCATTGGTTCACGCCTTTGTGACCTCACCTTTGGACTACTGTAATGCCCTATACCTAGGGCTGGCGGGGATGGATCTGTGCTGATTGCAGCTGGTGCAGAATGCAGTAGCCAGGCTATTGACTGGTCTACCAAGATTGTGTCACATTACATCTGTGTTATGCTTTCTGCATTGGCTGCCAGTTAGGTGGTGGATCGCCTTCAAGGTTACCTTGCTGTCCTACAAAACCCTGCCCAGCAAGGGGCCAGGATACCGGCAAGACCTCTGGACTCCTCCCCGCCCCATTTGCCCCCTTTGCTCCAGTGATGAGGGTTTATAGGAGATACCCTAGATCTAGTTACAATCCTCTGGGGCATGCGCTTTTTCATTTGCACCCCCTGCTCTTTGGAACTCCCTCCTTCGTTCAGTTTGCAGAAGAGAATCCACTGAAATCTTTAAAAGGGAGCTGGAGTTTTTTTTTTCAACCAAGCTTTTGCAGATTGTTAGTTGGATATGTTTATATGCTGTTGTATTGCCACCATAGAGTGTGGTTCATGATAAACTTAACTGTAGAGTCAAGCCATACAAAAGTGAAAGTACTGGACTTCAGGAGGGCTGATTTTGTCAAAATGGGGGAGTGCCTTAGAAAAGCACTAGCAAACAGGCAAGAAGGTGGGGTGGAGCAACAATGGGGAAACATCAAAACTGCCATCACAGAGGCAGCAAGCCTTTGTGTGAAGCAAATAAACAGGTCAAAATGAAAGAAAACACCACTATGGCTCTCAAAAGAAGTGGCGGGGAAGGTTAGGGAGGAAAAAGATAACATTCATGAAGTATAAGGAAACACTGAATGAGCAGGACAGAGAACTGTACCAGTTAAAACAGAAGGAAGCAGGGAAGACAGTCAGAATAGCAAAGGCCCAAACTGAAGAAAAGATAGCCAACTCGGTTAAGAAGGGGGATAAAACCTTTTATAGGTACATTAGAGAGCAAAGAAAGACTAAGGCAGGGATACCAAGGCTGAATAAAGAGGAAGGTGGTTGGACAGAGAGTGACAGTGAAAAAGGGGATGCTGAATGAATACTTCTGCTCAGTATTCACAATGGAAAAGCAAGGGGAGATACCTAATCCAGTCAATAGAAACACTCTGGATAGGGGGGTTTATATTAGTCCTTTCACAGAAGAAAGGGTTCTGAAAGAACTCTTTAAACTGAAGGTGGATAAAGCAATGGGGCCTGATGGGATTCACCCCAGAATTCTAAAAGAACTAAGGGAAGAACTAGTTATACTACTGACTACCCTTTTTAATAAATCATGGGAAGATGGTGTGGTACCTGAGGACTGGAGGACAGTGGATGTAATTCCCCTTCACAAACATGGGAGCAAGACAGAGGCAAGAAACTATAGACCTGTCAGTTTGACCTCAGTGGTAGGAAAAATGATGGAGTCACTTCTGAAGGAAAGAATTGTTGAGTACCTAGAGGCCAGTGTGGCACAGGACCCAAGACAACATGGATTCACAGCAGGACGGTCACATCAGACAAATCTAATTGATTTCTTTGACTTGATAACCAAAGTAGTATACCAGGGAGGGTCTGTGGACATGGCCTACCTAGACTTTAGCAAGGCATTTGACAGAGTCTAGGACAAAAGATTAATAAACAAATTAGCCAGTCTGGGAGTGGGTCCCAGGGTGGTAGCCTGGGTAAAACATTGGCTGGACAACAGGACACAGAGGGTAATAGTAAACAGAGTCCATAGTGAAGAAAGGGGGGTTACTAGTGGGGTACTGCAAGGTTCAGTACTAGGGCTGGTCCTTTTTAATGTCTTTATAAGTGACATTGCAGAAGGACTGGAAGGAAAAGTATGTCTCTTTGCAGATGACACAAAGATCTGCAACAGGGTTGATATGCAAGGTGGGGTGGAATGGAAGAAAAGGGACTTGGCAAGGTTGGAGGAATGGTCAAATGTATGGCAGCTTAGATTCAAAGCAAAGAAGTGCAAAGTAATGCACCTGGGAAACAAAAACTGAGGGGAAGAGTACACAATGGGAGGTGAGATACTGACAGCAACAAAAATGGAAAGGGCTCTGGGGCTAGTCATATCAGATGACCTAAAGGTGGGTCAGCAATGTGAAAAGGCAGTAAGGAGGGCTGGAGGGATACTGGGATGCATAGGGAGAGGCATCACCAGTAGAAAACAGGATGTTGTTGGCACTGTGTACAGACAGTTTGTAAGACCACATCTGGAGTACTGTGTACAGTTCTGGAGACCCCATCTCCTCAAAGACATAGACAGGGTGGAGGCTGTCCAGAGGAGGGCAACTAAAATGCTGCAGAGTCTGCATCAGAAGACATATGAAGAAAGACTAAAGGAACTTAAGATGTATAGCCTCGAGGAAAGGGGGGGACATGATGCAAAATTTCAAATACCTCAAGAGAATCAACAAAGTCCAAGAGGGTAGCATCCTTTAGAAAAAGATATGTGCAAGAACAAGGGGGCACAATTTTGAAGATGAGGGGGGGACTGCTCAGAGATAATGTGAGGAAGTATTTCTTCACATAATGGATTGTAGATGCATGGAACAGCCTTCCTGAGGAGGTCGTAGAATCAAAAAACAGTGGGGGAATTCAAGAATGCATGGGACAGACATAAGGCAGTTCTAGTGGGGGGTAGGAGGAAGTAGTCTGTTGGTTATCTAGGATCTGCAGCTTATCCATTAGGTAGGGAAAGGGGCAGACTAGGTGGGCCAAGTGGTCCTTATCTGCCTTCAAATTCTATGTTTCTATATTTCTATGTCTGATTGATATTTTTAAATGCTGTTTTACTATAAAGCACACTGAATCCAAATGAGAAGTGTGCAATATTAAATACAATATGATTGATCTGATTAATTGATTGATTGTTATTCTTGTCATATACTGTCTTATTTTACACTCATCCACTCATACACATTTGCTCACACAGAAGAATGCAATCTGAGAACTGCTAAATCAACTCTCCCAGTTTACAGATTCCCCTTGCCAGTACAAGGTGGAGACCTATAAATGACCAGATGTGTCAAATGTGTGGACACTACTGTGATGGACTTCTTAATATTGTGTCTCATAGAAGCAGATACAGAGTGTCAAGTAAATTGCTTCCTGTTCTCCTATACAGGCTGAGTCACAGATAGGTTTAACATACCTCATAATATTTATAGAACTGAACATTACTGATAAAATATGAACAATACAAGTATTTACTGTACAAGAATTAGATAAGGGTGAGTTTGTTCTTAAATGAAACAACAGGTATGGTGTTGTATGATTATGTGTCTTAAATAAAGATAAGCTTGTGTAATAGTCTGTGTGGGAGGAAGTTTCTGCCTTTAACATTTTTGATTTCTGCATTGAATCTCATTATGGCTGTGGGTGGAGCCTACAGCCATCTTGCTATCTGTAGCTTGAAATTGGAGTATTGTGGAACACATTTTTTGCACTTTTCAATGTATCTTTCCACATCTGCAAATCACTATGACAACTAAAATAAAATAATCCTTTCTGTTTAGAATGTTGGAGACATAACTCCAAGCTGCTTATTAGATGGCCATTAGGAAATTGAAACAGCTTGTTAAATATTGGTTGCCTATTTAGCTGGAAATGTATTTAACCCCTTTGAAATGCAACAACTTGCACATTTAATTGCCTAGGCTAGAATATTCAGAAATGCGCCAGAGGGAGGTGCAAGAGGGGTGCAGTGCAAATATAGTGCACCGTGGTGCATCCGGCGCAATATTCAAAGGTTGCGTACAACAGGATGCACCTGCACAACATGGCTGAATATCACATAGATGTGCCATAGCGCAGCCAGAGATGCACCAGGGAGCAAGACAAGAAGCACCATAGCACAACTAGGGATGTGCCAGGTAGCATGTCAGGACGTGCAATATTGCACCCAGGGATGCACAGGGGAGCAAGCCATATAGCACAGGAGCCGCAGCCACCAGTGTGCATGGTGCACAGGAGCATGCCCCAGGACACAAATGGAAAGGCAACAAGCTCAGCAGGTGGCATGCCACAGGGGTGAGAGGTCCCACAACCAGGGCACAGAGTGCGCCATGCGAGAGGCACTGTAGCCACATGTGGGCACACCACCCAGTTAGCATGAGGAGACAGTAGGCCCCTGACCATGTGCAACCCAGTAGGGCATGGTGGCAAGTGGCAACAACAGCCTCTGCCACACAGCCCCTTGCAACACCAACAGGGAGGCTGGGGACATGCCACCCGAACCACTGCCAGCAACACACAGACAAACAGCACGCAAGGCACACACCACATGACCTGGAAAGACAGGCTACAGCCGCCCTGCCCAACCCATGATGGAACACCACCAGGCACAACCCCACAACCATCCCAGATGGACAACACAGCAGTCAGGCACACTACTGCAGCATGGCTCCACATGCCAGCTGCAAAGCAGACATGGACACAGAAGCTTAACAATAAAGAATGCATTGCAACATGTAAACAAAACTATTTACAAATGTACAAGGTAAAGGGAAAGGAGGAACCACCCACAGACAGGGAGGCCAGAGAAGGGAGGCAGGGTCAAAGGCAAGGGAAGGAGACAAGGGAGATTGCTCAGAGAAGGGGTAAGGAATCTGGATGGTGGGCAATATGGGAGTCCATGCCTCACTGCAGGCCGTCGTGGGCATTGGCACCACCGTCTTCACTGGGACAGTGCCAGCTGCTGCACTATCTGTAGTGTGGCAGTTGACACATGTAGGATCTGCTGGAGAAGGAGTGCATGTGGATCACAGGTCCCAACACCTACGACAAAGGAGTGAACGCCAAATGAGTGCATGGCCAGAATGCTTCAGCCCACCCACTGTGCACAGCAGGCAGCGGTGCCATGTACCCCTGGGATGGCATGCCACCACCCGCAGTGAGTGCGCCCACATGAGCCGCCTGCCTGGGTACCCACTGCCTTGCACAACACTGCACACCAACACCACCCATGAGCAGCACACCACCGCCAAGGCAGGCAGGCAACATGGCCATGCAGCTGGATGGCAGTGGCACAACCAGGACCCAGGTGCACCCACAGCCCAGCTGCAGCAGACACCCACATGAGCAATAGCCAAATACAGTGCATAGGACACCACAGGTAGTGCACAGCAGGGGGAGCCATGTGAACAGAGGGCCATGTCCCACCCCGCCCCCACTGCCTGCCTCACACAACATAGAAGTATGTAAATGTGCCTACCTGCATGGTGAGCCGCACCCTGAGGCTGTCCAGCCACCATGAACATGCGTCCTGCCACCGATGCACTTCCCCCTGCGGTGGCCTGTCCTGGCCTGGCTGTAGCTCCAGTGAGGCGGGCCCACCTCCAATCCTCAGGGCCTAGGAGGAACGTATGGAGAATGACACATCAGTACCAGGCAACACAAAGGCCTGCCCAGCACAGTGTGACACCCTGTGCATTGTGCCAGTATCACTGGGTAGCCACAGTGTGCCACCACTCCCAACAGGGCGTGCTGCCAAGCCACCCCCCCACAGCATGGCATGCCAATGGCACCACCCCACAGACTGCTTGATGGGAATGGGCACAGGCGCTGTCCACTTACCTGGCCGTGGCACAGCACCCCTCCAGACACTTGCCTATAGCCTCCGTAGCCGCTCCTGGTCCCTCCACTGCAGGTCCCCATAGCGGTGCCTGCACTGCTCCCCAGTGCAGCGTGCACCTGTGGCTTCTTCGAGTCCATCACCCACCTCCTGCCAAACATTGGTCCGAGGCCTGTTTAGGGGCACCTGACCAAACAGGGAGCCAGCATGTGGCTCCACCAGGGCCACGAGGTTGACCAACTCAACCTGTGTCCAGTTGGGGGCTTTGGGTACTGTACAGTGTGGCATGATAGCAGTGTGCTCTGCACAGTAAAATGACGCCCAGCAGTACATGTGCAACATGTGCTGGTGCTGTGCGGCATGCTCCACTATGTTCTGCCAATGCCAATCGTGCAAGCATGGAGACATGCAGCTAGGGTGAGGGTCAGGCTATGCACCCTGTGCCACAGCACCATTGGGCATAGTAGGCATGCTGCACATTAGAGCCATGTGGATGCCATAGTACAGGGTCCTATTGTGTACAGGCGCCAAAGCACCTATAGCATGATGATATGTTGCCAGAGCGCCATCAGCTAACTGGCGCCTGGGTGCCGTAGGCCATACAGCGCATGAGCACCACATGTGCAATAGCAGCTGTGCACTGTACTGCCTATCACGCACATTGCGTAAGCTGCACCGCTGTCATATGTGATGGTGAACCGAGCATGCACGCGGCACTGGCTGTAATGCACAGCACAATGTTGCACATTAACTTGTGCATGCGTAACCCCATTATGCAAAGTGCAACTCTGCGATATTCAGCCACTATATGCAAATCAGCTGATTAGCCTATCCATGGCACATCAGCTGCATTTGCATGTCATTACAGTTGTGCAACCCCTCATTTGCATGCCATGTAGTATAAAAGTGCCAGAGGAATGCACAGGATAAGGACTGGTATTGCATCCCTTAGAGGTAAGACACACACTGCGGGGCTGGCAGGACAGTGGAATGGGAGGGTGGGGGATCTTTCCAGGCCACACTAACACATGTCTGTCTCCACAGGAAGACGCATGTTTGAGTGAGAAGAGACCGAAAAGCATGGGCCTGAATGCAAGAGCAGGCCCAACTTCACCAGGGTAGAGTCTGATGTCCTATTCCAGGTGTACCTGGACCAGGAGCCCCTCCTGAGTGGCTCCACAGGCACCTCTCAGGCCCAGGCAACAGCATGGGAGGGCATGGCCCATGCTGTGAACCAGCAGGCCAGGCACCAATGGTCTGTGCAGGAGTGCAAAAAGAAGGTCAGCACAGACCAGATGCACATCAAGGAGAAGGTGGCAGCCATCCGGGCGGCGTGTGCTGCCACAGGCGGGGGTCAGCCTGCTGTGTCCATCCTTACACTACAGGAGGAGATGTTGGCAGCCACCATGCGGTGCAGCGCCATCGATGAAGTGCTCAGCGGTGGATTCCAGACAGGTGGTAGCCCAGCACTGCATGGTAGGCACGGCTGTGATGGGGGAATGGGGGCAGGGGCTGGGGGCAGGGGTGGGCATCAGCAACACTAATTTGACTGTGTTCCCTTTCAGCTCCTGAGCACCTGCATGCAGTGTCAGGGGTGGGGGTGTCTGCTGTGGGTGGGGTCCTGGAACCGGAGGACTGGTCATCCACCTCTACTGGACACTGTGGGCCATATTGACTGTAGGTCAGCACTGCTGTCCGTTGAGATGCCAGTGGCACTGTTGTGGTCGAGGCCCTGGCTGCATTTCAGCATGACACCAGGCATAGTGTCCTGTGTGCTGAGACACAGATCAGGGCAGGGTCCACATCCGATGATGATGACACCTACATTCCAGACAGCAATGTCATGGCCACAGGGGAGACACCCATACCACATGCCCGACATGGCAGTGCAGTCGGTGACCCGGTGGTGATTGCCTGCACACAGGCCACTGTGGCTGGCATAGTCTAGGCTACCACTGGTGCAGCAACGGCTGGCAGTGGTACTGGTGGCAGTGCAGCCATGTCAGTGCTACCCTGCACACAGTGGCTGAAGGGGTGGCAGCAGTGGCTGGATGGCGTTGGGGGTGGTCTGAGGCAGTGTCTGGTCTCAGTGCACCACATGGTAGCCAGCCCCAGAAGGGACCCACTGTGCAGCACCCACCTTTGCGGGGTGCTGGGCCACAGGGTCGGGATACACCCAAGGGTCAGCACAGTGCCCCTGCACCCCAGGGCACTGACCCCTTGGACGAGCACACCCATCTGCTCCGGGCCTCTGTTGAGCAGCAGGTGCTATTCATGGCAAGGGTGTGTGCACTCCACGTGGAGCTGTGCCAGGCAGCAGAGCAGCAGGACAGGGACTTTGCCCTGCTCCTGGCTGAGAACACACATATGTGGGTGGATATGGCCACAGCCATGGATCGGTTGACCACTGTGGTCACGGCCGGACTGTCACCACTGGCCACCCTAGTGCATGGCTGTCCACTGCTCACACTGCTGAGTGCATTCTCCACCTCTCGGGCCCGGCATTGTGCGACCCCCTTGGTGTCAGCACTGGGTTCAGCATGCCTGGTGCAGGCACGTTTGGGGGCCTGCAGATGCCTGCATGGACACAGTCACAGTCCTGCAGTGTCACCCTATGGGGACCATCTGTGACACCCCCTGTGGTGGACACCCAGCCTGCGACCACTGTGCATTCCCAGCAGAGCCATCCACGTGTCCGTGGCAGCCATGCAACTGTGCAGTGGTCCTGACTCACCACCTCCATGTCCACTGTATGCTGCTGCCCTGTGTGCACATTGGTGAGGCATGTGCGTGTGCTTCCCATGGCTGTGGCATCCGTGGTTGATGCCGACATGGCTCATGTGCCCACCCACCTGGCTGCTGGCTGATGTGGCGTGTGCATGATGATGTCAGCACAGTGCTGACTGCTACTGTGCAGCGCTGCTGAGCATCTGACACACACCCGGTGCCTGCCTCTGGGCAGGGGCATGATGGGTCCTGTGTGCATATGTATGTGCGTGGGTGTGTGTGGACGTGTGTGTGTGTGTGTGGTGTGTGGGCATGTGCTGCATTTTGCATCGGTGTCTGTTCCCCATGCCTGTCCATGCCCCCCTTCCACTGACCTTGGCACAGTGCATGCCCATGCCTGCCCGTACACCGTGATCTGGTCACTGGCCCTGCCTGTGGCCATGTACACCTACCTGTGTGCTCCATAATGCTCCTCAGTGATTGTGTCCCTGTGTTGCTGGGCCATTCTTGTCAGCCAGGGTTCCTTTTGCCCGGGGGGACTGCCCACCACCATCAGGCCCAGCGGCCACGTCATCCCCACTGCTGTCCCCCTCGTCGACCTTGACAGCTATCCCATGGTCGGTAGCCATGTTCTGTAGCATACAGCAGTCCAGGAATAGGCTGCAGGCCTTTGAGGGGCTGTACTGTAGGGCACCACCACACCTGTCCAGGCAATGGAACCGAGCCTTCAGCAGCCCGAACACCCACTCGATGATGTTCTGTGTGCTGGCGTGTGCCTCATTGTATTGCTTCTGTGTTGGGGTCGATGGGCACCAGTATGGGGTGAGCAGCCATGGTCATAGTGGGTAGCCACTGTCACCTTTATGGAAAGATCTCTGGTTAGCATGGTGGCCTGTGTCAATGCACCCCTCTGCCATCCTGGCTACATCCCCTTGAACACATGCTTTGCTGCCCACACACCCTGCCCTGCTGTTCCATGCATACCGCATCGACAGGATACTCACCAACTAGGTGGCCAGTGGGGATGTCCCCACTCTCAAACCTGTGGCACAGTGCCAAGTGATGCCAGATGAAGGCATTGTGTGCTCCTCCAGGGTGTGTGGCACAGACATTGATTATGCCCCCCTGGCATTGTACACCACCTGGCAGTTGACACTGGGGTAGCCCTTCCTGTTTATGTAGGCTACCCCTCTGGGACAGGTGGTGTGTGGATGCCTACATGAGTGCAGTCGATGGCTGTTAGCATGCCAGGCAATCGTGCCACCCTGTGGAACTCCTGCATGTTTGATGTACGCTCTGCATGTGTGCTGGGGAAATGGATGTACTCCACAGCATGTGGCAGCAGTTCACTGAAGAACTGTGTGAGGAGCCATGATGTGGCCAAGTGGGTTATGCATGTGGTGTCCCCTGTTGGTCTCTGGAAGGTACCAGTTGCAAGCAGGCACATGATGGCCCTGACCTTCAGCTCCACCGACAGGGCGTGGCTCCATCTTGTGGGTGCCTTCATCTCCTCACTGCACAGCTCACAGAGCCGCCTCAGAATGTAGCGGTTCAAGTGGTACCTGCCCACGATCTCTGTGTCACTATACTGTTCGAAGGTGATGCGGAAACGGTACAACCTGTTCAAGGCATACCACCGATGGGCCCTTCCATGGCCACGCTGGTCTGCAGGCTGCCTCCTCACACCCCTCATTACTGCCTCCATCTGGAATATGGCACTGGCCATGTCCTGGGCTGTACATCCTCCCCCCTGAGCGGCACTCTCCCCTGGCCTCCCCCGGCTGTGGGCTGCTGTCTGTACCCCTGCATTGGGTGCACCCCTGTTTGCGGCCACCTGGCCTGCAGTCTGTGGCCTCCACCTCCCAACTCTCCATGGCCCTGTACAGCCTCTCCTGTGCTAGGTGTCACTGGCACTCACTGTGTGTGGTCTTGCTCCCTGTCCCACGACCACACACACACACACACACACACACACACACATGCACTCCCCCAGACTCTGGCTCTTTCAGGCTCCCTGTGCCCCACTCTGTGCCTCTACCAGCCTGCCTCTCACTCTGTGGCTCCCCTTTGGCTGTTGTGCCTGCCCCCTTACTCTCCCACTGTCTGGCTTCCCTGTGGCACAAGCATCATTCTCTTGCTTGCTCCCTCTTTTTATGTGCTCAGGTGTGCTCTACGCAAGTCCCATTTGCTCCATGCCTGTGCCATTCTGCTGCCGTTGAATATCGCACTGTGCTGCATATTCATGGCTACGTCCCCTGCACTTGTGCATGCATTCATTACCACTGTGCTTTGGCACATTGGGAATTACACAGCACATCTGCTGCCACTGAATTTCTCTTTCCGGTGCATTGACGCAGTTGCACTATTGCATCACTGTTGAGCATTGCACAACTGCTCTTAATATCCCACCCCAAGTATTTATTTTTGCTACTAACTTCAGCTGGGCATGAATATCTTTCAAGAAAGATTCATACCTCAGAAATGTTACCCGTTCCCAGCAAATTTATAAAGATTTACACTGTTTTTTTTAACCTCTCAAGACCAATCTGATAAAATGCCAGGTCTTCAGTGAACTACCCAGACTAAATATATAAATTTATTTTTTGACAGCAAGGACTGCAGCTGCTTCCCAAACATACCAGATAAGAGCTACTGAGATCTCTTATACTAAGTGTGTGTGTGTGTGTGTGTGTGTGTGTGTGTGTTTGGGGGAAGGGTGGAGAAACAAACTCCTGGCAAGGGAAACCTCATCTAATGCATTAACTGCTGACAAATCATGAGTAAGAAATCATCTGTATAATTATCTGATTCCTTATGTTCCCATATAGAGTTATAAAAAGTTAGTTAAAACAACTAAAAAAGAAATTTGTAGGGGGACAACAGTTAAGCTTTTCTTGTGTTTTGGACCTCCAACTCTAGGCTATGGAACATAAATGTATTGTGTATGGCTGGAAAGAGCAATCTAAACAGTAAGAAGGTCTGAACAGTAATATTTTAATTTACAGTATTAGTAATGTAATCGTGCATAATTTCTATAAATAAATTTAAGGACTGATAATAATGTAGCCAGGGTATGTGTTAATTTGCTTTGATCTCTCACAACATGTAGTATTAGTAGTAGTAAATATTTTAGTCCGAAAGATCAGAAAAGGATAGCCCAATCGAGCCGAGGCTCATTTTCAATGGGGTCCCAATGTATAAAATTAACAAATAGTTACACAGAATATGTGCATAAATACAAGCATAGCAAATACAAGATGCAACCTGTATCAAAAGACACAATACTGTACATGACAGACATGTAGATGTTTTTCAATTAATTACAACAAACTTTAGGCATTTCAGCACTTTTTACAAGTCAAGATCTTATTTGATGTCAAGATGGAGGAGATATTGACTTGGTATATAATGTGCTATTTTTGAGAATGAAAGAGGTCATGCCATTTATTAAGAGGAAAATTATTGTTTGGATACATTGACACTGTCAGCAGATAAGGGCCTATGGCCTGTCCAGTCTGCCCATTTGAGCTTGTAAGGTCCCTTTATGTTTTTCTATATTATTATTTTTATATTTTTTGGAGATTTCGTGTAGGCTTGATATTATTCCTGAAATGTCAGAGATTTTCCTGGGGAACTTGCAATATACTGGTATATAACTATACCATTTATAAAAATCCTGATGAAACAACTGGAAACAGAAGACTGTTTTTTGTCATTTTATAACATGATGTACTGAGTGTGAATTTATTGAGTTGTTGGATCAGGGCCTTGAAGAAAATAATAACTTTTACTTAACTCATTCAAAATTCCATCAGGTGGACAGAAAAAAGTCTATGAGAACTTGTCTGAAAACTAACAACTATAAGATGCAGAAATAGCATATGTGTGTGTCTCTCTATATATATATATGTTTACAGGCATTACTAGTATATTTTGAAAGATTGTCTGACTTGAGATTTTTGTTATTTTATATAGCCCCCATTGTGCCTTATGCATAGCATGTAAATCCAAATCATTCCAAGGCCATCTTGACATATGCAATTAATACCGAACTGCAAATCAGAGCTCTTTTCCTGATAAAAGGCTGCTGATATAATAAATAAAGAACAAAGTCATAAATAAGGAACCAGTGGCTTATGGAAAAATCTACAGGGATTTATACAGGAATTTGATTCTGCCACTGTGGGGAAAACACAGGAAAAATAAGGGTTTCTTACAGGGAAATGGTTATTTGAATCTGGGAGCACTGACTATTTCTTATCCTATAGTTTATATCCTGGATAGGGCAGGGGAAATGCTACATCTAATTACCATAGGGATTTTCATTTACACATTTTTGCACTGTATTTACTCAGGCTGTCCCAGATTAGATGCAATATCTTGTTTTCAGTGGGGTCATGATTTTACCATTTTTATAATGTATTTATTTCGGGTACCTAGTCCAGGGAGGGCCCCTGTATTTAAAGTAGATGTGCAGTGCATCCCAGTGGAAAAAGGAGATGTGCCACACAACTCCAACAATGCACAGCAGTGTGATATTCAAATATGTGGGATGTGCCGGCCACAAGGGAATAGGCCAGGGTACACACAAATGGTACGCCGTGCAAGTCGAGGTAGCATTCCCGTGCATATGCTGTGCTGCAGCATATTCAGTGGGAATGCACCCCTCATAGTCCAGAGCACTTTAGCCCACAGTTAGGCCATGAATAGCTGGTCTAACCCAGCCAGCCACCCGTAGGTGGGCTACAGATGTACACCCAGGTGCACAGCAGCCTGGCAGCCCTGGTGGACTAAAGGTACCCCCTTTCTATCCCCAATCTGTCCTACTCATCCCTGAAAAGCTCCACAGTATAGGGCTCCCCAGACCTGATCGCACCAGAGGAAACCATGGTCCAAATCCATAGCTTAGAGAACCCCTCACCCACTGCCTCTGTATGCAGACATCCTCACTCCCCCCATAACCAACCTGTTGCAAAGGCTAGCACTGCCCTCCACACCATGCCATGGCCAGCCATTAACTGCACTGAACCCAGGCTGGGGACCAACTCTCTGGAATGCCCAACTGGCTGTACCATGCATTGGGGCACCACACAAGCTGTGGACCTACCAGTTTATGCAGCCATAAGTACATCCCTAGGCAAACTGTAAGAGGGAATTTACATACCTCCAATGCATGCCTTGCTGATGCTATACCTTCCTGCTGACACACACCACTGCAAGTCCACACTCTCCCCCATTTCCCTATGTAACATGTGACCCTCTGGACTGCTGAGGTATCCCGGGTGCCATGGGGTGCAGTATCCTGCAATGCCATTTGCAGTGTATGCTTCAGGCTATGGATAGTTCATCCACATTTCCCCAGTTGTTCAAATGAATGGGGAGGTTGGCTGTAAGATGCCTGTTTTGGGACCTGTGTGAATGGGTAAATCATTGGCCATCACCCGCACTGAGCAGTGCAATGGCATCTGAATGATGGATCAGCATGCGAATGCCTGAGGTGTATGGCCACTGGGCATTATCACCCACACACAGCTCATGCCTATGTATAACACATTCCAGCATCCTACTGTGAGTGTTCTGCCACCTGCCGATACAGTGGTATGATTCCATCACAGAGCCAGTCATCACAATGAGATTGTCTAGGGAGGCAGGGAGGCAGGGAGTGGGGTGTCTGTGCACTGTTGAGGGGGAGTGGGGGGCCACTACATTATGGACATGGACTATAGGTATATTCAAGAGCAATCAGGGGATGGCATCAGGGTCCCTACAGTATGGAACTGATAGAGCCTAGACTTGGTACAATTGAGGCTGGTGGAATGGGTGGGGAGTGCCACTTTACCACCAGAGACTTCAGAGCCTATCCCACATGACAGTGATTGGGGTTGGGACTTGGAGCAAGAGCTGCTCCGGTGCATTCATCCCTGTGCCAACATGCAAATGGGCCAGTAATGAGCATGCATAAAGCTCCTTTGCACCATGCATGCTCAATTAGTTCATTTGCATTCCCGTGCTGAATATTGCCCATGGTGGCTATGGTGCATACCACTATGTGCCACGCATTCCCCTTGGAAGGTATTCAGTTGGGGTTGCCCTGGATGCACCTGACTTGGCACCTGCACTGTGACTCCCATTCAGGGTCACATTTTCAACAGGGACAATGAAGCCCGCCAGGATGAAGTGCAGTGTCACCGGTGTACTGTATGACAAAAGGGATTAACACCCATTGAAATGGCTTTTTTGCTGCAGCAACTCTACTGCAGAATTCTGCAGTGCGTCGCTTCATCCTGGTGGGCTTTGCTGTATGCACACCCTGTACCAGTGGCACATTCTCTTTGAATATTGTATTAGTGCCTTCTGGTACACCCTCTTTGCACAATGCATCTTTCAGCTTGTGCATTGGTCCGGCACTTAATATTTCCCACCAGTTTTAAAATGTTGTTTTCAGTGTGTTCTGATTTTACACAACGCAGCATAATATTGTGTAGATGTAGGGCCCCACTGAAAATAAGATGCCATTTCTTCTGTGACCTACCCAAGCTAAATATATAGCAAACAGTAGGCATATTCTAGGAAAACATATTGCAAAAATGTGCAAAAGAAAGACCACATTGAAACTGCCTCTCCACAGATCTGCATTGTGCAAAATCATTAGAAATAATGGGCAAAAGCATCCCAAAAGCTCTCCACAGCCATATCAGCTCTGACCAGAACTTGTTTTGACATCTCCTGCTGCATTAATGCCATCCATAAGAAATCTCTCCAAAATATTTTAACACTTTACAGGAACTAAGTTGATATCCTCTTCTCCCCTATAAGTAGATTGTACTAAAAATTACCCGCACTGCCTTTGACTGTGGGGATGCGCTGTGTATTACTGCCCCAAAATCCACCCCTAGCCAGGCTAAACATCTTGTTCCACTCCAATTGTTACTTCATCCATGACTGCTTTCGCTACACACATCACTGCTCCTTAAACTCCATCTGTCCCCCATCACTCTGGGGGAAGACACCTCGCTTACTACATCATCATCATCTACAAAATCTGGTTTGTTTCCCTTCCCAAGTAGCTCAGCTCACTCCTTTCCTGTCCCATTTACCCCATCTACCCCTTTAGAGATTTGAACAACAGCTCTTTCTTTCTTCCCCACATGAAGACTTCTTGACGGCCAGGTAGCTTTCTTCTACAGTATTTCCTCCCCCCCAACATTAGTTTAGCCTCCCCTCACTCTTCACTTTCACAGCAAATATTTCACTCTCCTCTCATTTAACCCCAATCTTTTTTGTGTCATTGGAAGATATTACAAATGTTGTTGCTAGAATTAATGGTTTTAAAATATGCCACTTTTAAAGAAATTATGTCTAGAAAGAATTAGCATAGGAACTGGTAAAACTAAGACCTGAGTTTATACAACACATAAGCATTATGTCAGCTCTACCTATGGCATACTGAGTGTTCCATCCCAAGTGGCAATATATTAAACATTCAGGAGTTCAAAAACTCAAGCAAGAGGAATACCACATTTTAAATACATATTGCACTGAATGTATTCATAGTATAGTAGGCCACAGAGAAAATATAGTGTCAGTCAGCACATCATCTTTTACATACAAATAATAATTTATAGTACCCCATTAAAAGTACCATATGAGCAGATATTGCAGACTTGCTCCTATTGCACATTCTCCATTATACAATGGGATATGAAAATCCTGTAACCTCATTAGTCAAAACACATCACATGACCATAGTATATCCTGTAATAACCCACGGATGAGAAATGGCAATTATAAAAAACATACTTAAACATGTTTAAAATTTATTTTACACATGGGTCCATTGTAAAATCACAATAAGGCATTGCAGGATGTGAGTTATTGGGAGATTTACCCACTTCTTGTGTGGTTAAGTCACTCAGCTGCACCTCGTGACACACCACACAAGGCGTGGGTAAATCCCCCAATAAACCACACCCTGTCTTCCCTTATTGCTTAAATATTGCATCATATTGCACATATTCCTTTTTGCACATTTGAGATTTCTCTGTCTGTCTCAGTTCAGGTATATAACCCAACTACGGTAACATTGGTGTTTAACTGCTGAGGACTGCTGTGTTTGTGGTGACGTTACCAGGCCTGTAACCATTAAGGGCATGGTGACAAAGGCTACTGAGATATAATAGTAAATATTCTTTGCTGACGTAAAGACTTATTCACCCTGTATTGTGTGCTTTACCTCCATGCTAAGTGTTACATTTTGTTGTCCCATGAGAGGCAAGGTAAAGTTCATGAATGTTGTGTAGTGGATACAGTTTGCTACCTGCATTATAGACAGTAAACCAGTTGTACTTTACCCAGCCCTAACACAACAAGTATTTTACTGAAGTTCTTAGAGACCTTAGAAATGGTAATTTTTCAGTCTAGGGATTTGTCTTCCCTAAAGTTTTGTGCATTCCATACACATCTCCATATACTATACTATTTTGAAAACCAGTCATGTTGGCTTTTGAAATGCTGCCTGAAATTGTAAGTGATGAAGCTTAATGAGCACATTTTTTTTAATAAATAAAAGGCAAAATCAATGCAGCAATATGCTAATTTACATAAAGGATCAATCTTTGTTCTTACTATAGTCCACAATTCATGTGGTGATTACAAATATTAATAGCTGCAATTAAAACCTAACGTAATCTTACATTAATGTCCACTTAAGCTGAAAAACCCCTGTCTGCAAACTGGATTAATAGTGTACACCAAAAAAACTATGTACTTTAGAATTAATTTGTCTGAGGTCTTATTCTGTTGACCATTTTTCTCATTATCAGGATTTATATATATGGCAAACATATTCCCAAACTTTTCCTGCATTAAGACCTTGTCAGTTTTCCCTGCCTTGTTCATGGTTTGAAGTCTAACAGCATTTTGCCAAGGGCATAAAATAGACTAAAACATAAAACAGTAACATTTGGTTTTATAAAGAATTCTTCACACATGATGCATCAAAAATAGAGATTTTGCCTGCTCCCTGGCACCAAGAGAAAGGGAATCACGCAGCATGCTGGCGACCCGGGTTTGAACTTGGGACAAGAGGAGCAAAGACTAGTGGGGAGAGATAGGAGCATCTGCTCAGACACTCTCCTACCTGGGAAGGAGGGCATGAGCCTGCACTGCTTCTAGGCCAGCTACTGGTGGTCCCAAGTGGAAGTGTACTTGGCAGCATGGATGACCATGCACTACTGTGCATCCTTTCAGTGATGCCATGTGCATGTGGCTGCAGTATGGGAGGGAGGGTGATGGTGGGGAGAAAACGTAAAGCCAGACCAGCAGGATCAAAATATGACTGATTCATCCTTCCCCTGAGCTGTTGCATATCATGCACATTAATGAGTCCTCAGAAGGAAAAAATATATGTCTGTATCTTCTGTTTTCAGCCATTTCAGATTGGGTGAGAGGCAATTTGGCAACATTCTCTCCTCCTGAAAACAGAGTGAGTCTAAATTATTTCATGGTGATTTGCATATACTTCCAATAAAACTTCACATTATTGGAGTATTTGAAATTCAACTTTTCTTTGGGATCTGTCTTTATTGCTAATGCCCTATCTGGGTAACCCTTGCCTCAGTGATTTTGTACTGTGGTGCTTTGTCTTTTAGATTATTTTCCTATGTTGGGCTAACAATGACCCAAACCAGTAAGACCAAAATATAACTGGTTCAGCTGGCCCAGTGGTGTGAAAGGCTGAGGTGTTGAGACCCTAAACTCCTACCATACAGGTGAACTGGTGTCAGAAACAAATGCTGGCACTTGGGGGTTGGCTGGGTGAGGGAGAATTGAGCATCCATAAAACTGCTTTCCTTTCTTTTTAGAGGGTGGTTACAGTAGTTCACTGTCTGACTGCCACCTGAAGATATCTGGTGGCAGTACACATGAGTCACATATGACAAAGGGATACCCTGTTCAGAATGCCTGGGGTGTCACTGTGGAGATGACATTTGCACATTGTGCTCATTGCATATGCTGTGAGTGCAGGGAGAAAACTCAGAGGAAAACAACTCCATCTACAAGTTGAAGACCAATCCCTCACAGGCCCTGCACTGGCAACCAGCCCCCCCCCCACAGTCCTGTGGCAGAGAATGTTTGCAGGAAGGTAAGTCATAGAGAAGATGGGAATGGGACTGGGGGGGTCATCAGAAGGGGCAGCTGGGACAGATCAGGAGAAAAACAAACTATAAGAAAAAAATGATTGAATGATCCTTCTTCTGAGCTGTAACAGTTGAGGCACACTGATGAGACCTGTGGTAGGGTCGGTGACCCCCCCCGAACTTGGATATGCTCTCATGGATACAGAGCATATGTAATTACCTGCCTGTGTTTTGGAGGTCATTTAAGAACATTGTGGGCTAAAATAATTAAAAAAAAATCTGTTGCAACAGTCTCCTGCTCTTCTAATCTCTTCCTTTTACTATCACTCCTTCTCTGTCATTCCCCTACTCAAGCTTGGCCAGCTTTGAGCAGTCTTTCTGTCCCTTTCCTTATTTCCAGCTTGTTCTCTCTAAATAATAAAGCCCCAATGTTTAGAATGTTCTGTGCTTGCAGTACTAGCTGTTTGATTAATTTTCCTGCACAAATGTGCGCACGTTCGACTGTGCGATCATGCGATCGTGCGACTGTGCGATCGTGCGACTGTGCGATCATGCCATCGTGCGAACGTGCGAAGACGCCACAAAAAAGAGTTTGTTATGGCATTTTCATTATCTGGTGAATTCTGAACAAATTAACAGCCTTTGTGCTAGTTTTAGTGTGAGAAGTTCAGAGTTATGTTATACCTCAGAATTATAACTGAGAAATCATTTGAAAAGTGATGTTTGTTTATTCCTTAAATAAAAAGGTTAAACTAGTACTTTTAAAATGGAGAAGGCAATGCATGCCACTGTTAAAAGGAGAGAGATAAAACTGTTTAACTTAAAAGGACTAAAGTCTCCTAATGTGATGCAGAAATGCCTTAGACTTACAACTCTCTTGTAAAGTGCTTCCAGCTCCTCTCAGTCCAATCTCCTTATGGTTGCTCAGTTGCAGTGGTGTGCATGCCATCTGGGGTGGTATGGTCCTGGGTGTGTGTGTGTGTGTGTGTGTGTGTGTGTGTGTGTGTGTGTGCATGTGTTTGCATGGGGAGGTGTCTCCAGTGTGGCAATGACTTTCTGTTGGTCTTGCCATCTGCTGCCGCCCACTGCTGGGTGCACAGGGTGGGTCTGGCTTGTATGGTTCTCTGCTACACGAGGTTGACATGTGCTGGGGGGATGCATGGTGTTTCCTGCAGTGCCAGTCACTGCACATGGGTGGTGTCTTGGGGTCATGGTGCAGGGTGTGCTGTGCATACGGGGGGCTGATGTGCACTGTGGTTGTCAACCCCCTGTGTGTGGCAGTCTCAGCCTGCCAGTGGTTGTGCTGGGGCATCATGCTGTGCTTTGTTGGCTTGTCCCCATGGGCCAGTGGATAATCCGTCCCACCTCCAGTGATGCTGTGCTTGGGGTGTGCAGGTGTCTTGTTGGTTCTGCAGTGTGTTCCTGTGCCCATGTGTGGCATGGCTGGCGGTGGGCCCCAGCCTGCCTCCCTGGTTGTACAGTTCCATTGCTCTGCTGGGGGTGGGGGGGCTCTGCTTGCGCTATGGCACCTCTGGACTGCTCAGCTGGGCTAGCCTTGTTGCGCTATGGCACAACCTTTCTGCTCAGCTTCCCCTTCCTGGTTTAGCAGTTGTCTGATATTCAGGCGTTTGGCTGTAGCGATTTGTTTTGCTCCATGTTTGAATATCGTCTGTTGTTCATATGCGCAATTGACTTGTGCTTGCTCCTGCTGTTGCACACATTTTGGGCGCAGTTTGAATATCTGGGCCTAAAAGTACAAACATAGATAAGTAATAACAGTATATACATGAAATGAACATTACATGGTACAGGCTGGATATACATACAAGGGTACCACATAGGTTGAACGCAGGTGGTAAACATTAATATGAGACAGGGAAGCGATTTACAGGTTGCATACTGATAAATGAAACATGATGACGGGTGTGTGCAATACATATATTTTGGCAGCTAGAACAAACAACAGACTACAACTGATATGGGAAAGGAGTGATTTGATAGAATGGCAGTGGAGGCGTAAGCATAGATCGCAGGGAGTAGAAGGGGAAGGAAAGCAGTTAATATGACAAAGCAATTATACCTTACCAGTAGATAAATATGGCACACATGGGGAAGGAAGAGGCTTAATGACAGTTACAGGTGTCTTTATTTTGGCTGAACTTAGCGATTTGTAGAAGTTTATTGAAACTGTGCTAGTTAGTTTCAGTACGGTTTGTAATTGGTTCCAAATGGAGGGAAGGGCATATGCAATAGCACGTTTACCAAAGGAGGTCCGCGTCCTTGGTATGTCAAGCATAATAAAGTCAGATTTTCTTAACGAGTATGCACTATTTGAGATACTAATAAGGGAAGAGAGATAGCTTGGCAATTTCTGCAGGAGCAGTTTAAGAGTACTGTAGCATCTATGCAGTATGCAGGTGGGGGAAAAGGTGGTGTCACCTGCATACTGCAGTGATGCAAACATGATTCTTCATGGTGGGATCAGAAGGATGAAGAGCATGTGTTACTTTCTCAATCCAGAGTCCTTTTCTAGATGTTTATTTAATGTAATTATTATTTATTACATTAGTTATTATTATTCATAAATTTGGCTTTATTAATATGTCAATAAAACATGATGCATAATGGAGTACATGGAAGAGGAGAAGGAGGATGATGATGATGAAGAGGTTGTATTGTTTTCTGAAGCTAGAGTCCTTCTGTGTTTTTTTTTATTTTAATGTAATTATTATCATTTATTATTGTTCTTAAATGTAGCTATGTGCAGATGCAGAAAATACTCTGATTCAGTGGATTCATGATGTCATCTGTAATATACTCCCAGTTTGCAGAGAATATCTTTGTTTTATAGGCAGGTAGACTGGTGGTGGTGGGAGCTGTGGGGGTGGGGAGTTGGGTATTTTTAGAGTTAGGCAGCAATTGCAAGTCGATTTCTACTTTTGTTCAGTGTAGAATGACATACCTTCAGATGACATTGGACAGGGCAACATATATGATATACTGTATGAGTAATCAATGTACAGTATTATTATATAACATCCACCTCCCCCCTCCTAAAATTGTGACTTTATCACCATCTGTAGACAAACATGTATTTGATCACTCCATATAGTGGAGAACTGGAGACTTGAGCTATGCTTTCTAAAGGATTCCCATGTCCATTTGTTCATCTCAAAAAATCTTCCATTGTTACTGGCAGTATAGCATAGAGTTAGAGTAATAAGCTATGAATAATGAGCTATGAATGAGCTATAAATGAGCTTGGTACATCCAGCAGATCGGGGTTTAATTCCCACAATCTCCAGTTGCATACTATGTGATACTGAACAAACCATTTAAGCTCCCCAGTGCTCCCAGGTCACCCCTGAAAACAGGCCTTGTGTCTAGTGGGCCTTGCCCAGTTACCAAAAGAATTTAAAACAAGCATTTGTCAATGCCGAATGTTTGCTTACTGGCATTGGCAGTGGTAGTGTAGAAGTTACAGAGCTGCGTAATAGGAATGGCAGTGAAGTATTGAACTGAAGCCAACCCCACCACCACCCTGCAGAGAGTGACAGGCATTGGGGTGTGCATTTGGGTCGTCAGGCATAACGGCCATGCCATTTCACCACACACCACTCTGCAGAGACTGACAAGTGTCACGTGTTCCTTGGGGTCTTTGGCCCTTATGCGCACCCCATTTCATTAGGAAATATGGTGAGATGGGTGCGATATAGGAGAATGGGGTGAAGTTTGGGGCCGAAGAGTCCAAGGCATACCTCGATGCCTCTCAGTGACTGCAGGGTGTGGAATGGTATGAGCATCACAGGCAAGAATCCCAAGTCACACCCTGATTCCTGTCATTCTATATAGGTTGGGCAATTTAGTTGAAAAGTCTAATACCTCAGGCATTCATTGGTATTTTAACTCCAAATCTTCAACATGTTTGTTTTGTGACCCCACCTCACGAACAGGGGAATATCAGTGTGGTAGCCGAAAGCTGCTTATGCACAGTGACTACAGGATTTAGCACCACAGATGCAAACATATTCGAACAGGCTGTAAAAATGGCAGCTGTACTCTTTCATGGGAGGTGTAAAATGGCTATGTTGCAAATGTGTAGTAAAAATATTTAAAAATGGTGAAGTCACAAGCGTACATAGAAACTGTGCAACGACACATCGTGTATATAAGTAGGTTGGGGATATTTTATAGCAGATTGTCAACTCAGGCATTTTGGTGCCTCCGATCATGAACAGTGTCACTGTGATTTTCTTTATCTGTGCCGAACAATGATTTCCATAACGACCATGCATCTCTGCACTGAAAGTGTGAAACACACTTTGGCCATGTTGTGAAAAATGGCAGCTGTACTGTTCATAAGGAAGTGTTGAAAATGCCACTAGTGAAAATCTGGACTGGAAATATTACAAAGTCATGAACTAATGAGGATGCGTGGAAACTGCACAATGCTCACTGAACACAGTCATTTTATGGACTTTTGTCACCAAATTTTCAACATAGCCATTTTAAGACCTCTGCTCATGAACAGTGTAACTGTGATTTTCTTAATCTGTCCTAAACATTGCTCAAGACACCAACAGCACCATTGTGCGCTATATGTCGATAACACATTTTGGGTGACATATGAAAAATTGCAGCTGTACTGTTCATAAGGAAGTTTAATAAAATGGACATGTTGAAAATCTAGAGTGAAAATATTAAATTTGCAAACTAACGAGCATGCATAGGAACTGTGCAATGCACGCTTGTAAAAGTCATTTTTAGGCATTTTTTCACCAGGTTTTCAACATAGCCATTTTAAGACCTCTGCTCATGAACAGTGTCACTGTGGTTTTGTTAATGTGTCCCATACATTGAGGTTGCACACCGACTGCGCCATTGTGCGCTACATGGGCGGAAACACATTTTGGGCAGGATGTGAAAAATGACAGCTGTACTGCTCATAAGGAGGTGTGGAAAAATGGCAATGTTGAAAATCTGGAGTGGGAATATTGAAAATTCGCAAACCTACTAGCGTGAGTGGGAACTGTGCAACGCACACTCGTAAACAGTCATTTTTAGGAATTCTTTCACCAAATTTTCAACATTGCCATTTTAAGATCTCTGCTCATGAACAGTGACACTGTGATTTTCTTAATATGTCCATACACTGAGTTCGCAAACGACTGCGCCATTGTGCCTACATGAAGGCGAGAAACACATTTTGGGTGAGATGTGAAAATGACAGCTGTACTACTATAAGAAGGTGTGGAAAAATGGCAATGTTGAAAATCTGGAGTGGAAATATTGAAAATTCGCAAACCTATGAGCGTGCGTAGGAACTGCGCAATGCACGCTCATAAAAGTCATTTTTAGGAATTTTTTCACCAAATGTTCAACATAGCCATTTCAAGACCTCTGCTCATGAACAGTGTCACTATGATTTTCTTAATTTGTCCTGTACATTGATTTCGCACACCGACTGCGCCATTCTGTGCTACAAGGGTGGAAACACATTTTGGGTGAGATGTGAAAAATGACAGCTGTACTGCTCATAAGATGGTGTGGTGAAATGGCAATGATGAAAATCTGGAGTGAAAATATTGAAATTTCACGAACTTACGAGCCTGCGTGAGGAACTGCATACGCAGCGCTCGTTAAACAGTCATTTTTGATTTTACAACCAAATTTTCAAATGGGGTTTTGTCTTTCAATGATGGTCACTGTCATGGCAATATTCAGTCCTGAAGGGTGATTTCACAGTCACCGCGCAGTCACTGCGCGAAATCACCCTTTCGAGCCTGAATAACGCCATGACAGTGACATCATTCATGAGAAGGGGTCCCAAAAACCCCATGTTGAAAATTTGGTGCAAAAATTCCCAAAAATGCCCGAGATATGCAATAAAGTTGAACCCTCCTATCTAGCCCATTATACAGCTTACCGGCATTTCCTCAGTTCGCGGTCGGCTTTGAAGAGTGCAGACGTGTTTCCGGTCCACCGAAGATCATCGCGCCGGAGTCCAGAGGTAAGTATGGGGTGAGGGGTGTGGGAGGCTGAGCGCAGTGGGTGGGAGCGGATGAGGAGGGGCTCGGAGACGTGCCGTGGGATGTTTTTTTTACAGGGTAAAAACAAAAGACGTCATGGATCGCTTTGCCACCTGGGTGGGCTCCCAGCATGGCACAAGGACTTTGGGGCATTCAGCCGACGGGGATTGGGCACCCCGTCAAAAAAAACACAGGATTGTTTGCCACGCTGGGGTGGGCTCCCAGCGTGCACAATGACTTTGGGGAGGGGGCGCTCAGCCGACAGGGATTGGGCACCCCGTCGGCAACATAATGGATTGCCACGCTGGGGTGGGCTCCCAGCGTGGCAGCAACTATTGGGAGGGAGGGAGACAAATAGTTCAGCCGACGGGATTGGGCACCCGTCGGGCGGCTGCTGCATGGGCGATCGCGAGCAGCTCCTTATCGCTGCTCACCAAGCGTAGCTCCCTTTTCAATCAGAGGTTACTGCATTTTGAGCGGCTACAGACAGCTCCAAAATGCATTGGCTACAGGGCCGCGCTTGCCAGTCCAGTGCCTGAATTGGAGGAGGAGGTGACACACCTCCGAAATCTCCGTTCATGGCACTATGTTTCTTGCACATGCGTGCAAGCAAACATAAAAAGTAAATAAAAAATAATGCTACAAATTGCACTTGCACCACTTTTTTTACCAAGAATTATAACTTTATCACAAATGGATGCACATTTTGAAAACAGCAGCAGGGCTACTCAGACTCACTCTGGTAGGCAGTCACAGAATGCATTTACATTAGTGTGAAACTCTTTTGTAAAAGTCTAGGCTATATATCATTTCTGACAACTAGACTGATAAATAATTTTCTTTTATCAAACATCTCTGTGCAAAAGTGTCATCAAAGGCTGAGAGTACATTTCTTTCCATGACCTGGCTGACCTCAAAGGAAGATGGTATTATGTACAACTTTAAAAAGGATAGAGTAGATTCCTTTGATATTAAGTATACTTTCTATCGCATCCTCCTTGCTGGGCATGTGGTTAAAAAGCAAAAACAGTGCACTCATGGATCTTGCCAACCAGAGCTGAGTGGACTGTTTCACAGGAAATCCAAATACCTGGATCGAACCAGCAATCCATGGACCTGAACTAATATGGACTTTGCAGCAGAAGTCCAGTTCCAGGTCCGTGGAAGTGCCATTTTGTATATTGTTGCTAAGTGGATGCCGTCGCACGCTCGCTCCACATACAGGTGGCCATCAGCATCAAATCAGGCAACAGATGGTCATGTGATGCACTCATGGTATATAACTGTGCTGAGTGTGCAACACAGCCCAGATGAGAGGACGGTCAGAGGAGCACCTTGCTCACTCACTGCAGCAAAGAGCAGGAAGAAGAAGTTGCCAAAAAGAAAAAAAAAATATAAAAAATGCAAATTTTTGGAGGGGAGGGATGAAAAACTAGGAGAGAGAGAAAGGAGACTTACTGGAGTGGGTGGAGAGAAACTGATCATTGGGGGAGAGTGACATGTTGGGACTGGAGAAATGAAGAATCCGGAGGGACTGGGTAGCAGCAGGGGGAGGGGGGGCCAAAGACAGGCAGTGTGGCAATGTGACTGTGTACATGAGCAGGGGCAGGCTGGCAAAATCTTTGACTTATTCCATTGCAGAAGATCCAGAAGAGAGAGGGAGGGACTACTGGAGGCCCAAGAGAAATTTTACAGTTACAGAAAATCCAAATTATTTTTTTTTTCTTTTCTTGGCCTCAGACAATATAGCTATATGTAAAGGAGCAAGGGCAGGCTGGAAAAATCTTTGACTTGTACTATTCCGGATCCAGATAAGAGAGTGAGATTGAGAGATTACTGGGGATTCAAGAGAAATTTTACAGTTACAGAAAATCCCAAATGAAAGTTTTTTTTTTTCTTTTCTTGGCCTCAGACAGTGTAGCTATGTGTACACGAGCAAGGGCAGGCTGGAAAAATCTTTGACTTGTACTATTCCAGATTCAGATGCGAGAGGGAAAGGGAGAGACTAGTGGGGATTCAGGAGAAATTTTACAGTTACAGAAAATCCCAAATTAAAGTTTTTTTTTTCTTTTCTTGGCCTCAGACAGTGTAGCTATGTGTACACGAGCAAGGGCAGGCTGGAAAAATCTTTGTCTTGTACTATTCCAGATTCAGATGTGAGAGGGAAAGGGAGAGACTAGTGGGGATTCAGGAGAAATTTTACAGTTACAGAAAATCCCAAATGAAAGTTTTTTTTTCTTTTTCTTGGCCTCAGACTGTGTGGCTATGTACATGAGCAAGGGCAGGCTGGCAACATATTTGACTTGTGCCATTACAGATCCAGAGGAAAGAGGGAGTGACTACTAGGGGTCCAATAGTAATTTTACAGTTACAGAAAAGCCCAAATGAAAGTTGTTTTCTTTTCCTGACCTCAGACAGTATAGCTGTGTACATGTAGAAGGGCAGGCTGGCAAAATCTTTGACTTGTGCCATTCCAGATCCAGAGGAGTGAGAGAGAGAGGGAGAGACTATTCGGGGCACAAGAGAAATTTTAGTTACAGAAAATCCCAAATACATTTTTTTTCCTGGCTTCAGTGTGTCTGTGTGTACAGTGCAAGGGCAGCAGGCTGACAAAATAAATCTTTGACTTGTGCCATCTAGAGGGAGGGGGAGAGAGAGAGAGAGAGAAAGACTGCAGGGAGGTCCACAGGAAATGTAACAGTTCCAGAAATCCCAAATACATGTTTCCCCTAGCTTTTCAGTGTGGGTGTGTGTACACAGCAAAGGTAGCAGGCTGGCAAAATAAATGTTTTGACTTGTGCCATCCAATCACAAATCACAATCACTTATTAACGTTCATTCACGGTTTCATCCAGAAGGGAGAGAGAGAGACTGCATGGGGACCCATGAGAAATTTAATAGTCCCAGAAATCCCAAATATTTTTTTTCCTGGCTTCAGTGTGGCTGTGTGTTCAGTGAAAGGGCAGCAGGATGGCAAAAGAAATATTTGACTTGTGCCATCCAGAGGAGAGATAGAGAAAGAAAGAGAGACTGCAGTGCAGCCCATGAGGAAATTTAACAGTCCCAAACATCCCAAATAAAAGTTTATTTTTTGCCAGGCTTCAGTGTGGCTGTGTGTACAAGACAAGGGTGAGCTGGCAAAAATAAATCTTTGACTTGTGCCATACAGGGGAGAGAGAGAAAGAGCGAGACTGTGGGGGGCATGAGAAATTTAACAGTCCCAGAAATCCCAAATACAAATTTTTTATTCCTGGTTTCAGTGTGTCTGTGTGTACAAGGAAAGGAAAGGGCAGGTTGGCAAAATAAATTTTAGACTTGTGCCATCCGGTGGGGGGGGGGAGAAGAGAGAGAGAGAGAGAGAGACTGCAGTGGGCCCATGAAAAATTTAACTGTCCCAGAAATACCAAATAAAAGTTTTTTTTTCCTGGCTTCAGTGTGGCAGTGTATGCAATGCAGGGCAGGCTGGCTAAATAAATCTTTATGGGGGGGGGCCCAAGAAATGTAACCATCCCAGAAATCCCAAATAAAAGTTTGTTTTTTCCTAGCTTAGAAGTGGTTGTAGTTCTGGAAAACATTACCACCTCTTGGACTAGGTAGTATACCATATACCGCAGTACACCGAGACATGTGAAGCAGTTGCATCATTCACATGGATAGGGTCAGTGGGCTCTCTTACTGCTGCTCATTTGATCATTCATATCCATTTCTTTGGCTTGTTTGGCTCTGACTAGAACATCCATCAAAATAATACTCAGACAGCACCATTAATTAAAAAAAAAAATCTTAGCTACCTGGTAGTGCCTGCAGTGCTTGGTGGTGCTATGTTATAGGTATTTGCATCTGTCTGTCTGTCTGTCTCTCTCTCTCTCTATCTCTCTCTCTCTCTCTCCATCTCTCTTTGTCTCTCCCAGCATATTCATGTTATGGACCTGAGCAGGATATGCCACTATTACAGGCCAGCCATGAAGGGGATAGTAGTGAGTGATTGCTTTTTAATTTAGCAGTTTTACTTAATTTTTATACATATAATCCATTAAATTATCTTCTTAGTGCCTCTGTGTCAAATGTGACCGACTTTGGCCACTTGTATGCATTTTTTCACTTTGTTTCAAATATTTGTCAATAAATCAGAACTAATCAGAACTGCACTGTGTTCCAGTTCTTTTTTATAAAGCTCAGAACTTCACAGAGTTCTCCCAGCCCTATTACCGACAACTATAATCAGTATGTCAGTGTTATAAAAAGGTACAATTGATAGGTTCTTCTTAAAATAAAAACTGAAAGCAATGAGTGTCAGACAAATGCCCCAGCATTTGGACTAGTGTTGCGCATAATTCTAATTCTGCAAGTGAAATTGTTGCAAAATTTGCTTCCTAGAATTTTTGTCAAAAAAAAAAAAGAGGAACATTTCCTGAAATCCCACCTTAAACTATGTAATTTGATATATATTGAGGAATAATATTTCCATGGAACTGTTTTTATCTTGTTAGTAGAAACTGGTGTAACTGGGATCATAACTGGGAAGAGGAGACACTGATGTAATTGGGAGGAAAAACTGATGTACCAGTGAGGTGACATTGCTGCAACTGGTATGGTGGAACTGGGTGTAGACACTGGTGTAACTGCGATAAGACACTGACATAACAGCTATGGTGGAACACTTGTGTAATTAAGAAATCCCCCACATATACTGACACAACTTGGGGTCCGATTTCAAGACAGGCTACGCCGGCATAAGGTTGGATATGCCAATCCCCATGGCATATCCTGTGACTTACGCCATGCAACACGCCCAGTTCTATTCCAGGAGGCCACCTATGCCATGGCATCTGCGGGTTGTGACAAGTGCAAGATGCAACCACACTTACCCCACAGCCCACAATACCTTGCGAAAATATGGGTTGCAACAGCAACTTAGCCCAATTCCCTAAGAGCCACTGTCGCAACTCACAATAGCTATTCCAGACACGCAGTGGTGTGACTGACTTCCAACAGCTAGGAGCTGTCTTATGTGGCATCTGACGGCTGGCACCATTGTATGCAGCCTTGCAGCACCATGGCAATGGTGCCATGCTGTCCCCCTGGCCCCCACTGGCACACACCCACTCCCAAACCTCCAAACTTGAGGGACCCTGTTCTGTGTCAGTAATGCCCTCTGGATGCCTGTGCCATCTGTTCTGGCCCCCTCCATGCCACCTGATGTGTGCTGTGGTGGTCCTTGTGGGGAGTTCCAGGACAGTCGCCTGTCACTGGCATCGAGATGTGACTTGCGGATGTGATACATGATGCATAGGCTACTGTCACATGCATGGCGTATCTCACATGTCACAAGTGCCAGGACCCTGCTGCTTCTGGAATGCGGCATAGGGTCCCTGGCGAAGAGGTGACCCGCATAACTTGCAACTGCATGCAAGTTACACCGGCCATCTTGGAATTGGTCATTTGGAGAAGACACTGCTACACCTGAGAGGAGACTCTTATTTATTTTATTTTATTTTATTGATTGATTTCATTTTGTTAACCAGGTAGGCCCCCTTGGACCAAAAATGGTCCCTTTTTCAGGGGTGACCTCTTCGGTACAGAACATTTTGGTGATCAAAGACAAGTCCTGGGTATAATCATGGAGAATCCAGAGGTCTAAACATTTATTCTACACTCCATGACATTTCTGCACACATTCCTATAGGCAGGAGGAAGCAGCAACAAGGATAGAATATTAGTACAAGTTACAGTTTTAAATGAAACAGACATAAAACCTCACTGGCCAGTTATCACACTGTTCAGTTTGTTTAGATGTGCTTTTATTTTGCTGAGGCATTTTACCAAATGATAGGTTAACATTCATTGCATCACAAAAAAGACAGTTGTGGACAGAAATTTGTTTGATCACTCCCTGTAGTGAAGAGATGAAGGCTAGGGTAGGACTTACTAAAGGATTCATCCAAAATTCTCCTGTTACTATTTTCAACATCTATTAGGTGATCTGTGTCTGAATTGGGTACCCAAAGAAAGGATGCAATTCTGGCACATGATGCAACTTGCATTGTTACCACTATTTTTCTTCAATCATGACATTTTGTAACAAATGGATGCATATTTTAAATAAAACAAACAACCCTGTAATAAAAGTGACATTAAAGGCTGAAAGTACATTTCCTTCTGTAACCTGACTGACCTTGTTATTATGCATAGCATTCAAAAGGATGAAGTAGATGCCATTTATAGCAAATATTCTTTTTGTCTCACAAGCTTTGCAGGACATGTGGACAAAGGCAAGAACAGTGAGCTTGTAGAACTTTCCAACAACTGTGATCAGTTTGTTAATTTTATAAAAATGGTGCAACATATAGTATCACATTCCATACTGACAGCAGTAAGGACACTTGACAATTGTCCCAGCATTTAGACTAGGGCTGGATGATAATACCTTGAAATGCAAAATTTGCTTCTGTGAATTTTTGTGAAAGATGGAGGAAGATTTTAAAATATTCCACCGTAAACTGTGAAATTTTGAAACATAGAAACATAGAAGGTGACAGCAGATAAGGACGATGAAGCCCACCTAGTCTGCCCCTTTTCCCTACCTAATGCAATACCACAGACCCTAGATAATCTGCAGTTTACCCTCTCTTTCCTGTTGTGAGAGTACTCATATCTATCCTGTGCATTCTTGAATTCCCCTACTGTTTTTGTCCCCACCACCTCTGCAGTGAAGCTGTTCCAAGCATCCACTACTCTTTTTGGGAAAAAGTATTTCCTCACATTGCCTCTAAGCCTACCCCCTCTAGGCTCATATCATGCCCCATTGTTCTTGTACAATTTCTTTTCTGAAGGATGCTACCCTCCTGTACCTTATTTATACCCTTGAGGTACTTGAATATCTCTCTCATATCACTCCTCTCTCTCCTGTCCTCCAGGGAATACATATTGAGGTCCTCTAGTCTTTTCTCAAATGACAGTGTCAGTGGCTCAGTAGGTAGCACACTCGCCTCTGAGGCCGGGAGATCAGAGGGCTGTGGGTTCAGCTCCCACATCTGGCACTTGGGTTAATATCCCAATACTGACACTGTAGTGCAGCATGAGAGGGGTGCTGCACTTCTGAGGTGCCGTCTTTCGGATGAGATGTTAAACTGAGGTCCCATCTGCCTGGATTGGTGGTAGTTCAGGTGGATGTTAAAGATCCCATGGCACTTATCGAAAAGAGTAGGGGAATGTCCCCGGAGTCCTGGCCAGATTTCTCTCATTCACTAAAAATTCCACTAACAGCTTAATCTGGTTCAGTTTCAGTTGCTTACCATCTGTACCCCCCCTCCAGTCGCCCCTGAAAAAGGGACTTCTAGGCCCAGTGGGCTTACTGGGTCAACAAAATTCAACAAACAAACAAACAACATTTGGTGCAGTCCTTGCACCATTTTTGTTGCCTTTCTCTGGACTGCCTCTATTTTGTCTACGTCATTCCATAGACGTGGCCGCCAGTACTGGACATAGTACTCCAGATAAGGTCTCAATAGAGATCTGTACAGTGGCATAACCACTTCCTTTTTTCTGCTGGTGATACCTCTTCCTATGCACCCTAGTCACTCACACTCTACTAGTTATCCCCACAGCCTTCTCAAATTGTTTGTTTACCTTTAGGTCATCAAATATGATTACCCCTAGTTCCCTTTCTTGATTGGTGGCCATCAGTACCTCTCCCCCATCCCGTACTCCTCCCTTGGAGTTCTGTACCTGAAATGCATGATTTTGCACTTCTTTGCATTGACATGTATTGAGGACAAGTGTGATGAACTGTGCAAAATATTTTCATGGACCTGACTTTTTTAAACTAGTAAATGAAGATGAGTGTTAGTCTAGGGACATAACTGGGAAGAACGGACTCTGGTGTCACCGGGATAAGAAACTGATGTAAGGTAAAACTGTTGCAGCTGACACTGGTATAACTGGGTGCAGACACTGCTGTAACCAGGATGAGATATCGACAGAACAGCTATTGTGAAATGATTATGTAACAATATATAGTCACTTAACTTTCCTGTGTTCCCAGAATGTACTTGTAAACAAGACTCAGCTTACTGTGTCTTTCCTGACCAAAAATTGTAAAATAAATAAAAATAAATTAAAAATAAAACAGTCTGATACACTGACACAAGTTGGAGAAGACACTGCTGTAACTGCTAAGAGAGACACTGCCAAAACTTGACAGACATTGCTGTTACTTTGAGTAGTCATTACTATAAAGTGCAAGACACTGGTGAAACAGGGAAGAGATATAATTCTAACTAGAATAGTTATATGTGAAGATAATAAGTTATGCTATGTGAAATACTGTGACTAGTTTACCAACTTTGTGTAGCAAAAAGTGCCAATATATTATGTATAGTTCACCTCATGAGGTAGTCTCTTTATAGTTTTCTTTTTTTATTTTTAAAAAGGTTGCAACAATAAACACATACACTGATATTCAGCAGAATTTTTTCTTTGATTTGAAAAGCTGCTATGGGTCCTGTGAGGGTGAGAGTGTCACTTTGAGAGAGAACTTGCTGAAGTTGATATTTTCACTTGTGAGAGAAGTGTTATATCCTGCTTTGTTAAATGTGGTCCTTCATGATGGTTTTGTGTTGGGTCCAGCAGTGAGAGACTTTATCTGGGTTTATGGTGGTGCGAGTGCCATTCTCCTTCTCCTCCAGAGCTTCAGAATCTGGTATCAAATAATCAGGACTGAATTGACTGTTGGTGCCCTTTGGTTTGATATTATTTTAATCTTTAATCTGTTTACCTGTTCCTTAACCGAGAGAGATATTAAGAAGTTTCTGCCGTTTTTTCAGAGAGTTAGATGCTCCTTACATTTGGGACTGGGTAACCTTTGGGTCTGCTGGGTTCCTGAGAGACCTCAGGATTAATGTACCACACAGGGGTGGGGAGCGGGGCAGGCTGGAAGGTCTGTCCATTATTCCCCTTCCCCAAGACTTTCTGGGTTGCCATCTGGGGGGCTGGCCTCTCCTTAAGTTGAAGTAGTGAGCCACTGACTTTTTGGGGTAATCTTTGAAGGTTGATAGGAACCTTCAGCCTGCTTGTGGCCTTTTGAGGTTGCAATTGGAGGTGGAACTGGAAGCCTGAAGATTGGAACTTTATTTTGCTTGCCATTTTTGCTGACATTGGGGCTGGTTTATTGATTTATTTTTGTACCCTGGGCTTATATTAAGCTGTGTTTGGAAGTGCTCACAGCTTGACAGGACCTCTGCTGACTGCAAGTACTTTTTCTTTAAATTCTTTTTGGAAATAATGTAAACAGTAAGAGTGCTCAATAACATCTTTGAATTAATCTGTTTCCCGATATTGTGAGAGATATTATCGGGAGGGTGGTTTCCAAATTATTTCCTTTATTTATTTATTATTTTATTTTAATATTAATATTGTTTTGATATTTATTTATCTTTTGTTGTTTAATAAGCAGTGAGAGTGCTTAGTTTTAGTAGGCAACAGGTAGTGAGAGGACCTTGGTGCAATAAAATTGTTTTTGGTTAGTTTCATTTTCGTTGACCCCCAAGTTGTGAGAGGACCTGTGGGTCTAATCAACAAATAATATTATGTGTTAGGGAGGTTTATATGTTTGATATTTAGTTTATTTAATTTAGTTGTTTGTTATTTTATTTTTATCTGAAGTTGTATATTTATTTAAGTTGTGGGAAGTGTGAGAGAAGTTCAGGATTGGTGGTGTTTTTGGAGAATTTTTGTTTACGGTGCTTTTAATTCAAGCTGCTTGCCCCTCCTGTCCTGTGCTACTCGGCCTCTGCTCTCCATGCCCTCCACCCCTTCTCTTCTGCCCCCCACCTACTCATACTTATCACTGCTGTCAGGTGTTGGGGATCACTCGTAAGGGGGGGAGTTAGGAGTGGGTAAGGGGATGCGGTCCGCTGAGTTAGCAGGGCTCTCCCATAGGGGTGGTCAGGCCCAGGAGATGCCCTGGGGTGAAATTGTATCTAGAATGAGGTGATTCAGTTCTGGTTCCCATACCCAAGGGCACCTCCAGTTTGGGGGGGGTGCAAGTGGTTGGGACAACTCGCCAACCTCGTCCAACTCGGGTGCTGTTATGCAATGCCAGATCTGTCTGCAACAAGACTGGTCTTATCTCAGACTTTGTTGTGAAGGCAGATCTGGCTTGCATTACCAAGACCTGGTTGGATGGGAATGCGGACCCTTTTTTAGAGGCAGCTGTTCCCACCAGGTACTTGGTTATACATCGCCCAAGATTGGATCGTGGGGGGAGGGGTTCGGTCTGTTTTAAGACTGACTTGGGCCTAACTAGTGTACCAGTTGAGGAGGCCAGGTCATTTGAGTGTACTGTAGTAGCTGGTGTAGGGTGCAGGATTGCCCTCATCTACCATACACCAGGTGATGAGAAGCTTTTCCTGCAGGAAATAGCAGATTTCGCTGCCAACATGGCCTTGGAGTCACCCAGAATGATGGTTCTGGGAGACTTCAATGCCTGGGTCGACGATGAATCTTTGCTCTTTGGACAACATTTCCTCCAGGTGATGACATCTCTGGGCTTTACACAGGTTGTTTCCTTAGCTACACATAAGGGAGGCCACTCTCTTGACCTCGTCGTCCACCTGGGGATCGAGGCCTCTGATCTGGTGGTGGAACCAGTCTGTTGGTCCGATCACTACTCTGTTGGATTCAACTTTGAGGCCCCCCTGGGTAGGTTGGCCCTTGTGGAGTTGGTCAGGTACCGCCCTTTGCGAGACGTGGTCCCCGATGACCTGATAGTGGTTATTGACCTCTCGTTGTTGGACGAGTTTTGCACTGATCCTGAGCAGTTGGTAGTGGCCTATAATGGTGCCATAACAACAGCCCTCGATCAGATTGCACCTGTCCATGTTCACCCCCTTCTGCGTCGTCCTGGAACCCCATGGCTTGTTGGGAGCCTAAAGGAGTTGCATAGGTTGGGGCGTAGGTTAGAGCATCATTGGAGGAAGACTGCCACTGATGCTGACCACCGTATTTTGCTAGAGCATTATGAACTCTACCAAATAGCAATTTCCCATAAGAAGGCAGTATTCTTGTTCAGGGAAATTTCTGTCTCATGGAATCGACCGGCTCAACTCTTCAGAACTGTTGACAGACTGTGCAACCCAATCTGTCAGCAGCTTCATCGAGTTTTTACACAAACTGATTGTGATGAGATTGCTTGCTTCTTTGTGAACAAGGTTGAAGACATCAGGAGGGAGTGCCACTAACTTCACTCTAAAGGAGTTGCCATTGATCGGAGCCCTGTCGCAGAACCCGGAGTTTCCTGGAGTACCTTTGTACTGCCGGATTTCATAGACATTATAAGGATTGTCCAAGAGATGCGTCCCACATGCTGTAGTTTAGTCCCAGGCCCTACTTCCCTGATTTTGGGTTGTAGTGAGATCATTGGCCCAGTCTTAGCTCAGATTGTCCAGTGCTCTTTAGATACAGTATTTCCTAGCTCCTTGAAGGAGGGGGTGGTGATCCCCCGTCTGAAAAAATCTTCTTTAGACCCAGAGAACCTAGCAAACTACAGGGCTATCTCTAACCTCCCTTTTGTGGGGAAGGTTATTGAAAAAGTTGTGGCTGCTCAATTGGATAACCTTTAAACCATCCATAGTTTATATGAACCTCTCCAATCTGGTTTTCATAAGAGGCATAGTACTGAGTCTGCTCTGGTTCGGGTGCTCAATGATCTCCTGATGGCGAGAGATCGGAGACACTGTTCCATCTTGGTTCTCCTAGATCTATCATCAGCTTTTGATACTGTGGATCATGGAGTTCTGCTCGAACACCTGAGGTTCATCTGCGGACTGTCCACTACAGTCCTCAGATGGTTTTCATCTTTCCTTGCAGGGAGAACACAGAGAGTGGTCTCGGGTTTGTTTTCATCCAGGGCCTTCTCTCTGCCATGTGGGGTGCCGTAGGGCTCAGTGCTGTCCCCCATGTTATTCACAGTATATATGCTACCCCTCGGAGACATTGTTAGATGGTATGAGTTGAGGTTTCACCGCTATGCTGATGATACCCAGCTCTGCCTGTCTTTTGCACCTGACCAGGTTGATGCTATCTCGGTACTGAACAACTGCATCACAGAAATCCAAGATTGGATGAATTCCAGCAGTCTAAAGTTGAACCCAGGAAAGACTGAGGTTTTGGTTGTGGACCCAGGTCATAGGGTAGAGGGATTGAGGACTGGGCTTCCTTCTGGTTTAGTCCTGGGGGAGGACCAGATTCTCTCCTCCGAACGGGTGCATAACCTAGAAGTGGAGCTTGACTTCGGCTTGACTCTTCAACATCAGGTGTCGGCAGTCGTCAAGCTGTCCTTCTTCAAATCTTAGGAACATTGCTAGGATTAGGCACCTTGTTCCACCCAGTGATCTGCCTGTTTTAGTCCATGCCTTTGTGACATCGTGCCTTGATTACTGTAACTCCCTTTACCTAGGGCTTCCTGGGGTTGATGTCTGCCGCTTGCAGCTAGTGCAGAACGCGGCAGCACGTATGTTGACTGGGGCATCAAGGAGATCTCACATCACCCCGGTGCTGCACGCTATGCACTGTCTGCCAATACAGTGGCAGATCACCTTTAAGGTAGGCCTTCTGAACTACAAAGCCCTACACGGTCTGGGTCCCGATTACTTGAAAGAGCTCCTGGTGCCTTACACCCCTCTGCGACAGCTCCGTTCAGCTGATGAGGAGTTGCTAGAGATTCCGAGGGTAAACTTGAAGTCATCTGGTGCTCGTGCTTTTGGATTTGTGGCACCTACCTTCTGCAATTCTCTGCCCCATCAGCTCCAGGAGTGCAGGACAGTGGGGTGTTTTAAGCAGGAACTAAAGACTTTTTTATGGGCAAAGACGTTTCCTGTTTTATCTTGATTTTATATCTTATGTATTTGAAGATGTGTTTGTTTTGTATTCTTGCTGTACAGCACTTTGAAATCCTGAAAGGCACTTAATTAAATAAATGTTATTATTATTATTATTCTATACGTTACTCACTCCACCACAACCATTTGTAAGTGTTTACCCCACCATCCAGCACCCATACCTCCCTCCTCAAACCAGTTCCAGTGAAAGTACATTAGAAAAAGTCAATTGAATAAGCATTCCTTTCCCTGTTCCACCCTATGCACTTAGTTTTGTAAAATAACTCATCTTCCACCTCCATCTTGCTAACCCAGTACTGGAGATAGATCTCATTCCACCACCATCTGGCACCTTACCACTCATTTACTGTGCTCATTGACCAAAACAGATGCAAAACAGGTCCTGCAATGCAACACATGGCACAGCCCTCTTTCCACCTCAGCCAGCTCACAACTTCTGAATGAAACCAAGCTTGCTGTCCTTCAGTAATCACCTGATTGGCTCCTCAGCTGGCCAATAAGGTGATCACTATGTAAGTGCACCACTATTTCATTTAGAAGTCAGTAGCTGACTGAAACAGAGGGAGGGTTTTGTCGTTGTCATGTCATTTGACCTGCTACTTAATCTTTGTGATGGGTGTGCATGAGTGGGGTCCATGAAAAAGTGTTTGGTAGGGTGCCAGAGGGTAGAAGGCTGGGTGTTTGTCTTTAACGCTGAGTGGAAGGGTAGGGTAGAGTAAGCATAACTTTACAGAACTGCAGACACTGGCATGGATGGAGGGAATTTTTAACTACTGACTGATTAAATTCTACTGCACTTTTATTGGAAATAGGGTAGGAGGCAGGTATGGCTGCTAGAAGAGGACAATGTGGCTGGAAACACTTGTTAAGGGTCAGGGGGAATATGGCAACATGAGTGGGTTTGTTTTTATTTTCAAAACTTTTTAAAAAAAAATTACCAATTAAATTGTTTGGGGGAACTTTACCCACTTTGTGAAGTTCCACCTTTCCCAAATTCACAGTAATTTCAATGGTGAAGTTTAAATTGATTGCATTTCTTAAATGGAAGACTATTGATATACTGATGTAGCTGTGAAAAGAAACTGGTATAACTGAGATGAGACACTGCTGCAATGGGGAATATACAGTTCCATAAATGGGTGTTTCTGGAACTGAGACACTGGTTTAACTGGATTGGAAAACTGTCATAACTTGAAAGACATGGGGGTACTGTAACTGGGAGGAAATACACTGCTGCAGCTGAGACACTATTGTCAAGATAACAAGTTTACAAGTTGTATCCCTACAAAAACATAATGATTTGTTTTAAAGTGTTTATAATAATTTAATTAAATGCATTATTACACTCCATTTACTTAGTGTTTTATAATGTATTGATTGTCAGACAAGGTGAGTTTTTTAAGCTCCACTTACTACTTGGTTAAAAAAACTAATTAAAATTAGAATTAAAAATAAATGTAACTGAACACAGACACTAGTATAACTGTGAGATAACAGTTGAATAAATGGGTAGAGATCTACAATTATAACTATGAAAGTGACATAACTAGTGTAATATGAAGCTCTGGTAGCACTAAGAAGATACTTTGTTATACCTGGGAGTAGATGCTGTTATTACTAAGATACTGTACATGTGTTGCAAGGTTTTACTTTGCATGTGAAGCTGGTGTGAAGTCAGGAGCTTCACACTTCACAAAGACTTTGTGAACTTCTCAATGTATGCACCCACTTTGCCAAACTATTTTTTATTAAAAAAAAACCTTTTTTAATAATATGTAGAATCCCCCACCCACAGTGCCATCATCCAATTTATACCCCATATCACTTATGGAATGATAACCAATCCTGTCACCGTCTGTAAAACAATCAAATCCTCCCTGCTCCCCTTATCCAGTGAGGTTCACTGCTGACTGTATTATCTGTAAATAATTAATCCCCTCCACCACTGCATGCCAAAACCATTCATCACACATCCACCAACTCAACCAGACTGTGATATTGAATCAAACACTGAACACAAATCCCCCCTTTGGCCCCCACCTCCTTATCCCACCCAGCACCAAAACAAAAATAAATATTTGAAGACCTGTTAAAGAATAAAACCATCTTGCAGTGCAGAGCATCCACTCTGTGCAGTGTAGGTAATTGTAATGGCTTGAGTGAATAGTGACATAATTGCTTATACTGTACAGAAATAAAACTTGACTGGATGAGGTTCAGAGGAAGAGGGGGAACATAAAGATTAAAGATTGATAAAGCATTCACACATTGTACCAATAAGAAAATAAAAGTACCTGTACTATGTAAAGTTTCTTTAATAACTATAATGATCAGACATTTTACCTTAATTATAATACCCCCTATTGATCTTCCCATATTACAGCACCTTTACATTGTGCTGGGTACAGATAAAAGAATGGCCATATATATAGAGACACATAAAAACAGTGGGCCTGATTCTAGTACAGTTACACCTGGTGTAACAGCACTAGCGCCAAGTAGAATGGCACATGTAGCAACTTACACCAGCAGTTGCGACATGCGCAATTCTATAAAGTGGCCAGCGACATGGCACAGGCCACTTGCGCTGAACAGCTGTTATGCCAGCAGTTGCATCATAAACCCTCTGTAACATGGCACTAGGGGTTTTATGGCGTCAGTTGTGCCCCATTCCAGAAGGGCAGCAACAAAGTCCCCAATGTCGGGATTCTACAAGAACCCCCAGAGGAGAACCGGCAACGTAAGTTACACCTGCATTTAGCTGGTGTAACTTACATATGTCCTCCGAGGGTCCTGTAGAACCCGGTCCATGTGCCCTCCACCCCATACCCAGACCACCTCCATTGTTGCCCCAATGGGCATTGCACACCCCTGCCCCATCCCCCGTACTGTACATGCCCCCCATACCCCCACAAAGTAACAGTCCCACAGGGATGCCCACCCCTGCCCCTGAAACCCTGTGTATTTAATGCCCACTGGGCTGCCCACCCCAGCCCCGAATCCCCATTGTGAAGTGCTCTGCAGGGCAGCACAGTCACCCCCCCACCGTGCCCCAACCCCAAGTCACTGGCTGCAAATGCAGCATATACCCAGACAAGCTCTGGGGTAGTCTAGGTAGCCCCCAGCCCTGCCAGTCCACCAGTAGCCCCCACCCATCCCCAGCCAGTGACCGGCACAGCCCTCCTTTCACCTCCATGGTCAGCCACTGACTGAGTTTCATAGAGGCGCTTACTGTAAAGACATGCTCAGAAATTAATTTCTGAGTGCATCTTCTATAGACACTCTAACACTCAGTTGGTGGCTGGTCATGAAGGTAGAGACGAAGCTGTGCCAATCGCCAACTGGGGATGGGTGGGGAGGTGCTTGGTGGACTGGCACAGTTGGAGTGGGGGCCACTAGACTACCAGGGCTTGTCTGGGTATATGCCACATTTGCAGCTGGCAACTCGGGGTCGGGACATGGGTGGGGGTTGACTATGCTGCCACCTTATGGGGCACTTCACAGTGGGGGGCTGGGGGTGTGGGCAGCCCTGTGAGCATTAATTACAGGGATTCAGAGGGGCAGTTAGTGTGGGCAGTCCTGTGGGCATTAATTACACAGGATTTGGGGCAGTTGGTGTGGGCAGCCCTGCAGGGCAGTTCATGTAGGTTTCAGAGGCAGGGGGTGGTCAGCCCTGTGGGGTGCCTAATGTGGATAGCTGGACATGGGGGACACTTGCAATCTGTGTTCTGCGGCATGCAACATGCCTCAAGAGTGCCCTCTGTTCCAGCTACCTAACCGCATGTCATAGGTGCAGGACTTAGCTGCAGAGACCCTGCTCCTTCTAGAATAGGGTGCAGGGTCATCGTCGCAGTTGCGGTTGACGCAAGTTATGTTTGGCGGCGACTTGTGCCAACCTTCTAGAATCATACCCAGTAGCTATAAGAAGTTAACTAAGGAACACCATTCCGCTGAAGAAGACCATGATGATTGAAATCAATGTTAGATGTAAGGAGGCTTCACTATATCCAATACAACTGATAACACTTGTTAAATTTGGTGAGTGGTTGGTTAGATTCATTTCTGATTGTTTCTGAAGATCAGTGCAGGAATCATCTGAATTATATATTGGCAGCTATTTTGTTTTTTTAAGTCTTTTCTGTGATATCAGTGTCTCTTTGGGTATAATTTATCATTGACAAAAGTAGTTAAAATGCTGACGTATTCAAGAGAAAGACAAAGGATTTCCCCACCCCATCTCTGTGTCTCACTCACATCCTTGCTTTTGTATTCAAAAATGTTATTCTTGTTTCAGTTTTTACGTCCCCTGTGGATCTAGTGCTTGTAGGGAGGGAGGTGCACTGTAGATATGATTCCTGTGCTACTTCACCCACCCTCCTTGACATATACAGTATATATATATATATATATATATATATATATATATATATATATATCAATCTAGTGCCTGAATGACCTCACCACCATTTCTAGCATGGCTTGCTGACACAGCCTAATGCATTCCTCATCTCATTTATGACAATGGTGCAGGTCTGGAATAAGCAACCGATGCTACTCATTCCAGAAGACCAGACGTAACCCTTTTCCAAAATGGATTATTTGTGCTTGCCAACCCCAGGCACAAAAGTTTGAAATATTGGTCCAAGTGTATTTGAGGTTCTACAAGCTAACGCTGCAAGGCATTCTGAGTAACATGTAAGTACTTTGAATTCAAGCATACTCTGTTTCATTCTCTTCAACGTATCTAAGTGTTGTTTTCGGATATGGTATTGTGTTCATTAAGTTACGGCTATTGGAACTTTCTGTTAGCCTAGTTTTTATATAAGGCAATTTCTTTTCTGATAGCCTAGCTTTTATTTATTCCTTTATGAGTTACAAATCGGGTTTATAACCTTTGAGTCAGAGACACATTTTCAAAGGCACCTCATCCCGGGGGCAGACATTGAGACAGTTATTACAGTGCAGATTAAAACAGATAACATTACAAGTGCAGTAAAAGGAACATCTAACATAGATACACTTAGGTTACATAATGTAGTAGTTTGTATGTTGCTTAGGTTACATAATGTTACAAAATTGTGAGTTACACTCATGGATATACTTGGTCCTCAGAGAAGACAGTGGGTTACATCCCTATTTGGACTTAGTATGGAATGGGTAGGTCTGGGGGAGGGAGAGGCTGTCCAGTGGACGTTGTTGAGCCAGGGGGCAAGGCGGGCCCTTTTATATGTAAAGCAATTTCTTTCATTTTGGGGAGCAAGGTTTGATTCTGAAGTCATAGTCCTTGTTGAACAGGAAATAGAAAAGCAGCCCATCAGGATGCACTCTCCTTCAATGAAGATTTCCTTCATTGGCTGGTCTCAGAAGAGTTATCAGCTGCTGTCCCAGGAGATGTCAGTCATTTTATACTGAATCTCTCATCGTGAAGACTCTATGCACCTGATATCTGCTCTTGAGGGAGTTCACTGCTGGGAGGGTGCAGAGATATGGACACCAGGTTCCCATTTTGATGTCAGGATCTATTATGATGGTGAGGAGCATGCCCTCTAGGTCTTTCTGTATGGCCACTTGTGCTTGTTCTTGGGCCTCAACCCAGGTAACTGGTTTGTCCAAGCTATACAGTAGGTCAGACTTATTGTGATGGAGGTCATCAATGAAGTCAGTGAAAGGGTCAGGGCACTAACCTCACTACAATTCCATTGCAAGGCAATCTGAAGATTTAGATGTATGGCAATGTGTAAACTAGCTCAATGGGAACATGGTGGCATGATGGTCTGCCCATGTCCAGACAACTGTTGTGGGTGTGAGGCTGCAGGAATCCACCAAGAAAGTGCCATACAGAAGGGAATTAAAGAGGATGATTGCTGGTGTTAGGTTGTGAGTTGTGAGATAACTGAGGTAACAGCGAGCCACCAGGGGGTGAGGTAATAATTAAATGACAGACCTCAGAATGGATGCTAGTTCTAACTAAGGAGCGGTTTCTCCGATAGCTGTTTTTCAATGTTTTGCACATATAAGAGGACTTCATGAAGTTTTTGTTTTCTACCAGCAGCTCTACCAGTTGATCATTATCTATCTTTACCAGAATCCTAACAGGTGTAACATAATCCCTGGAGCTAAATCATGACGGTCCTTCAGCAAAATTATCACTATATACAAAATATAAATAGATAACCATTCATGTACAAAATCTTCTGTTGCAGACATTGAAGTTCAGCTAATTGTACTTTTCATACTGTTTTGGGGGTAGGGCACAACATTAAATAGAAGATAAAACTGTTATGCCTAGTGCAATTTATCTTAAGGCAAAGTTGATGTTAACTAGATTATCACTGCTTCATGGTGAGAATGATGGATGGCTTGATAGGAATCCCTTTTGAGTAACTGCCCTGATGTACTGTAGTAGCTTATCATAAATCACTAGAGGTCATGGAGAAAGAAGCAGTAAGTCCAGTGACAGAGACTGAAAATTATAGCACTCAGGAGGTTGCATTCCATTATGCCTTGTGAACAAGAGGATGCCAGTGTCATAGGGCTGAAGTGTGATTGCATTGTCCGACAGCATGCTGTGCACCTGCACTTTGGTCTAACTGATTAATAATCAGAAGGAGTTGTCCATGGTATTGTGTTCCATAGCAAATTATTACTTTCACTACAGAATGTAAAATAAAGCTAATTGCTAGGCTAACACAGCAGTTTGATTTAATAACTACTAAACACCAGTTGTCTGGGTAAGTCTTCTATCCCCTTTACCTGAAAAGAGGAGATACACACATTGCTTTGGATAAAATGGCCACAGCCATGCTTCTATTTATAAACCACCAAAGTACAAGTAATAGTGTGACATGTGCAGCTCTGTAGTGTCAGCAAGCCTTTTTAAGGTGGTCCAAACCATCAACTGGTCAATCCACTTTCCCCACAGGGAATCTTCCATGTGGGTTCACCATATTTTTAAGGGGCACGGCCTCTTTTTCAGAAGGGACTTCCAGAGAAAAGAGATCCATATTATGTAGTAACTTTAATTTGTTTTACTCCCCTTTACTACACAGTGGGCATGGACTTTGTGATGAACTGACTTTTTTCCAACTTTATAGTGATATCTCTGTTACCCATCACAGGTTTGGTTTACTATGATCAAATGGCTTCAGCTATCGGCGGGGGGGTCACCTTCTCATAACCTTCTCAGAATAAGTTGCCCATTAGCAGGGGTACATAATGATCTGTGACCTGCAGTGGTTCCCTCAACTAAGCCCAGATTGGACCTATTTCTTAGATAGCAACCTCTGCCAGCAACACCAGTCCATTCATTCCTCAAGATCAATGGCAGGCACGTGTTGCACCATCCGTGTGTTCTTATTCATTGCTAGTGTTTCATTCAACTGTTGTTTCTTGTTGTAGTAATGCCTTTTGCTGGGCGTAAAAAGAAATTCCATGTTATGCATTTTCTACTTCTATTACTTGAGGTACATGGATACAGTCTGGAGTGGAGGGGGACAAATTTACTTAAAATATGTTTCCTTTAAGTATTGAGGAAATCATACAAGAAGCAGTATACATACCCTACAGGTACTGTTATGCTTGGGTTATGCCCCCTATTGTCCCACATACACCTCACACTGTATTCCTGGTCTATTGTACTATGATACTGCTATTTTGCACTTATATATAGATATGAGTGATAAGAATGTGCTTTGCTGCTAAGGTATGCTAATATCATCATGCATGATTTATTATACTTCACTATTATACATTTATCTAGATTATGTTTGTCTTTTACATATATTCCATATATAATCTATCTAATCACTGATAAGATGACTCAGAGGGATCATCAGTGATTATTGTATACTTTATATTCTCACATAATTATATGTAATGTGTTTTACACTCAGATATGCCATGTAATAGGCCTGTCAGCAGTTGTCTTTGTCTAAGCAAGCTGACAGAGAGAGACAGCTTTTGTTATGTCTCTGTGTTTTATATTGTACGTAAGTAAGAAATGTGCATGTAGTTTGAACTGTCAGCATTTCTTTTGTCTAAGGCAATAATGCTAATGGAAACATATTCTGTCTCATATGATACTCATTAGTAATTCTGTCTCCGAGAATGACTTAGGACCAATACATATTGTTTTTCATAACTGTAACTATATTGTAATCCCTGTTGCTAAGCTGTTATCTGTGGTATTTAGCTGTCTGCAACGCATTGTAGCACTCTTAAGACACTACTGTAACTTCTCTAGAAGGACAGAGAGCTGGAGCATGGGGAGAGATAGAACAAGACCTTAGAGAACCTAATATCTACAATTCTGGAGATTATGTACATTCTTTAGGAATGGTGAGAAACCCATCTCCCTTGTGATTTTCTCTGTCACATGCTTGGCGTAAGTAGCATAATAAACTTTATTAGCACTCCTTGCTTGTTTACGAATGTTTCTTGGCAGACTCCGAGACACAAGAATCTGTATTATTATTATTTTTATTGTTTACCCTACACACCAAGAGTGTTTAGACAACATTACTATGCAGTGTAACCAAGGCTTGAGTAAAAGCATGGCTACCAATTCCATCAACTGAACTATATGTAATGTTAAAGGGGCCCAAACAGACAACAAAAAGACACCAAAGTCTTTATTCCTGAAATCCTCAGTAGCCAGAATAGCCTTTTTACAAGTGTCCCACCTGGTCTTAGAACAAGGCAAGCTGTGGAGAAGTGAATGGATGTGAAAGGTGTTTGCAGCTGGGAACAATTTCAAAATGGGGGGCACAGGCATCCTTATACATATAAATGTACCCTTCAAGCTAAAACAGACCTTAGATCAAGAGAGCATATATGTAATCTTGAAGGGCATGGTAGACAGATTGGACATAGTCTTAATCTCAGTGTATGGTTCAAACAAAGATGACCCCCAAGTTTTTTTCCCAATCCTGGAAAAGGTAGCAATGTACACAAACACCCCAGTCATCATGGTGGGGGACTGGAATACTATCAGCAGTGTAGTCAGTATAGATCCAGTTATCACACAGTGGGTCTCTCACCAAACCAGAGAGCATCTACAGAGCTACAACACTACTCAGAACTATTGGAAGAGTGGCAGGAATTGCACCCTGAAGATAGGGAATATATATTTAATTTGGCAGGCTGTAGCTCATCCTCCAGGCTTGACTATTTCCTAGTTGCCTGGCTATACCAGGGACCACCTCACATTGTGACATTTTGCCCAGGGTTGTAGATGACCATTCCCAAGTGCTCCTGTCATTTTTTCAGTTGGGTTCTACAGACAGAGACAGAGTCTGGAGAACCAATAACAACCTCCTTTAGGACCCCACCACCATGGAGAAAATTAAAGAATGCACTAATCATTTTATGAAGAAAACATTGCCATCATAGATATCCCTGCTCATTTATGGGGGGGGGGGGGTTAAATATAGTATGAGGGAGGAACTTATTCAGTTAGTGGCCACACAGAAGAGAAGGAGAGAGCCAAAGAGTGCACAACTCTCGTCAGAAATTGGGACCAAAGAAAAACCTTATTCCAATTCCTTCCCCAAGATGACTGAATCAGCCTTAATGTGGCCCAGCCTAATTATGGGGAACTGCTAAGAGAACAGGTACTGTAGTGTTTGCCATTCTCCATTCTCCAGGCCAAGATTATATATGTGGATCAGGGAGAGAAGTCTGGAAAACTCCTGGTATTTAGGCTAAGGCAACAGGAGATGTTCCAAGTCATTAAGGCAATTTGCCTGTGGCCTGAAGACCTTTTGCTCACACAACCTAGGGAAATGGCAACAACATTCAGAGCATTTTATAAAGACTAACACACAAAAGACTTGCATGCCCTGGTAGGGCTTAGTCAGCATTATAAATTGGGTAGGGAAAATCATGACTTCTGATTGGCTGAGGCAGGCTGGCACTCACACATTTACCTCAGCATAATGCCCAGGTAGGAAAAAGTACCAGTGCTGGCCTGCCTCATTACATAAAATAATGTTGTGCCAGTTCAGAATGTTAGTTTAAGCAGATGTCATTTTTTTCTTGATAGCAAAGCTGACCATCATCTCCACAGTCCATATACCTGCTCAGTTGGCTCCCTGCTCATCCAAGTCTATCATCTTCTTTTTACTCACGTTTACATTTTTTAACCTCTGTACTCAGTTGCCTCCCATGCCCTCTTGCCTGGCTGCATGTCTGATCAGCTTAATTACACACATGCTTACTCCCAGTCTTCGAAGCAAGCAGGGAGGACCAGAAAACAGGCAGCACTGCATTACAGAAAGTCATTCTTGGTCCTTAGAGCAGGAAGCAAGGACTGTGAAACATCAGCAGAGAATGGCTGGAAGCTGCAATAAGGGACAATAAAACCACAAACAGTGGTTACACTTTGTCCTGGTCCACAAAGCATGCAGTGAGGAGTGGAACACAGTAGCAGAAAATGGCTGGAGCAATGTAAAAATGGCCAGAAGTCACAATGAGGGGTAAAATGTTTAAAATAATAAAATCGTTTGGAGGGGGAGCATGGTTTAGCCATCAGCAGTAATGGCTGCCTGATCCCATTGCTCCATCTCACTTCTTCCAAGTACATCAGTTTTTATATGATCGAAGCCCATCTTGGGAGCTAATTTTGATATCTGGTGACAGAGGCTGAGGGTAACTCTCGAATAGAGTTGGCTCTAGTGCCGTAGTGCAGTTAACCTTCCATTCCACCTCAGTGATGAGACAACATGGGCCTTCCATCTGTTTTATTTCCTGCTCTTCTCCCAATTCATTGGACACCCAGAGAGATGGCTGGTATGCACAATGGGACCCATTTAACTTCTAATGCTACCTCCTTGAGCTATATCACACACCTGCTAGAGTCCCTGGTTGCTGACATTGCCAAATGTGTAGCATCCTTCTCAGCCACATCAGAGGAGTGTGACAGCCCTCACAGACAGAGTAAATGTGGTGGCACTGCAGAGAGGGGATCTTGAGGATTTGCAGCACAGAATTTTACAGCATTCAGAAGATCATGAAAGACACTGCAGAGACTTTGCAGAGAACACCAGAAGGAAGGAGTTGCTGTGCGACTGTACTTCACTACTGTGACCAAAGAAGTAGAACTCTACTACTGGGACCTTCAATTTAGGGTAAAAAAAAGTCAGTGTGTTTGTCTGAGCTGGCTGAAGTAAACTGTTATCTGAGCAGTTATCTAGGTGTAAATCTCAGGTGGCTGAAGGGGATTGTTATCTGTGCAATTTAACTATGTGTAGAAAGATCTGTTTAGTAGGGGGGATGGCTTAGCTAGAAGGAAGCCAGGTTACAGCCAGATTTAAACACTGTCCTAGATAGCTTCCGCCAGAGCCTTCGCAGAGAACACCAGGAGGAAGGAGTTGCTGTGTGACTGGACTTCTCTACTGGGACTATATTGCCCCCCCCAAGCCAGTTCTACTTTTATAGGCACAGGATTTGACTGACAACAGGACCTTCCTGTTTGGGAGCAGGAAGTGAGTGATCACAGATCTACCAATGACTCACCAGCCTAGAAGGACAAAAGTAGCTCTCCGTCCCCCCCAGCCGCTGGAGTTCTGCCTCTGAGCAAGTAAGGGCACTACTGAGAAATATAGGATATTCTTGTCTCAGAACAGGAAGATCAGGAGCTAAAAAGTCACAGAGGCAGTAAGTAAGAAGGTGAAAAAAATGGAGGAAAGAATAAGGATTCCAAATAACAGTGAAGGGGCCAGAAATAAGACATGATGGGAGTGGTGCAGTGCAGTGGCTGTGGAGCAGCAGTCTTCTGGGGAGATGTTCTGGAGGATGCGGTGTTGTCCCATCTGTAGGCACCTCTCTGGGCTGAGGGAGGAGGTTGCTCATCTCCAGGCTGAGTTGGCCAGGATTTGTGGACCTCCTCTCCCATCCAGGGACCATGAGGAGCACTGCCGTTGCCTCAGAGGTTGCCAAGAAAGAGGAGTGTTTGGACCACAGTGGGCTCAGGGAGTGAGGGTGGTGGAACAGAGGTGCATCCCTCCAGTTGTACCTCTACACAATTCATATACCATTCTGGCAAAGTGTGGTTCCTCTATGGAGGCACCCGCAGTGGAGACCAAGGAGGTTGCTGGAAACCTCCACAAAGGAGACCCACAGCAGAGTGGCATGGGACACCACAGTGGGAGGAAACAACTCCTGGTGGGGGACTCCATTGTTAGGAACATAGAACTCAGGGAGGAAGAGGAGAGGGAGGGAGGTAAGGTGCCTGCCTGGCGCCATGGCTTGGAGGGACAGGGAGCGAATCCTCAGGATCGCTGGAGCAGTTGCACAGGGGAGGGAGCTGGATGTCATTGTCCACCTAGGGACAAATGATCTGGCTATGAAAGGGATCAAAACAGTGCAGGAAGAGTTTGTAGATTTGGGGAGGGCCATTATACAAGTAGCATGCATGGTAACCTTCTCAGAGGTGCTGCCTGTCTATGGCATAGGTGAGGCTAGGGTGCTCCACACCATAAGATTCAATCAGTGGTTGAAATACTGGTGCAGAGCTCAGGGATTTGGCTTTATTGGGGACTGGGGGTCCACCTGGAGTGATGCAGGCCTATACTGGCATGATGGTCTGTATCTGTCCAGGAGGGGAACCAGGATCCTAGATGATAGGTTTAAATGCTTCATTGTCAAGCATTTAAACTAGCCAATGGGGGGAGGCACTGGAAAGGAGCAGGGAAATCCTAGCCTCCCCCAAAAAGTCAGGGTACTAAGTGAGGTAAACACAAAGATAGGGATGTCGATAGGGAGAAAGGCAGGGGTAAATGGAGAAAGTGACAAAGGCAATAAGGAAAGGGATAGGGCAAAAAGGAGTAAGGCCATCAGGAAATGGAGGGTAATGAGTACCAATGCCTGTAATCTGGGCAACAAGCTCCCATAACTGGTGGCCTTGATGGAAGAGGGATGCCTGGATATCGTAGCAGTCGCAGAAACATGGTACACAGAAAATCATGACTGGGATGTTAATATACCAGGGTACACAACCTACAGGAGAGACAGGGAGGTGAGAAGAGGGGGATGATTAGCTTTCTATGTCAGGGAAGGGATAAAAGCAACTGAACAAAAGTGCAAACAAAGAGGAGAGGAGGCACTGTGGGTCACCTTAGAGACTGGAAATGGCACCACGATATGCACAAGGGTTGTATACAGACCCACATGTCAGGGGGAGGGAATGGACAAGGATATGATAGAAGGCATTCTTAGGATGGCAGAGAAAGGGGAGGTACTGTTGATGGGAGACTTGAATATACCAGATGTTAACTGGAGCACATTTGCTGCAGTCACATCCAAGAGCAGGGCCATTCTTGATGCCCTACAGGTGGCATGCCTCAGACATCTAGTTTTGGAACCCACTCATCAGGGAGTAATCTTAGACCTCATACTCTTAAATGGGAACAGTGAGAGGATCACAGATCTAGAATTGGGTAGCCATCTGGGAACAAGTGACCATCAAACAGTGTGGTTCATGATAAACTCAGCTACAGAGTCAAGCCATACAAAAGAGAGGGTAATGGATTTCAGGAAGGCTGACTTGGCAAGATGGGAGAGTGCCTTAGAAAAGCACTTGCAAACAGGCTAGAAGGAGGGGTGGAACAACAATAGAGAAACATCAAATCTGCCATCACAGAGGCAACAAACATTTGTGTGAAGCAAATAAACAAATCAAAACAAAAGAAAAAGACACTATGGTTCTCAAAAGAGGTGGCAGGGAAGGTCATGGAGAAAAAGATAGCATTCAGAAAGTATAAGGCAACACAGAAGGAGCAGGACAGACAGCTGTACAAGTTAAGGCAGAAGGAAGCAGGGAGGGAAGTCAAAATAGCAAAGGCCAAAACTGAGGAAAAGATAGCCAACTCAGTTAAGAAGGGGATGAAACCTTTTATAGGTACATCAGGGAGTGAAGAAAGACAAAGGGAGGGATAGTGAGGCTGAATAGAATGGACTGTGGGTGGGCAGAGAGGGACAATGAAAAAGAAGGGATACTGAACAAATATTTCTGCTCAGTATTCACAAAAGAGGAGGAGGGAGAGGTGCCTAATCAAAGTAACAGAAGCACTCTGGATAGGGGGGTCAATCCCAGTCCTTTCACAGAAGAAATGGTTCTGAAAGAACTCCTAAAACTGAAGGTGGACAAAGCAATGGGGCCTGATAGAATTTACCCCAGAATTCTAAAAGAAATAAGGGGAGAACCAGTGAAACCACTGACTACCCTTTTTAACAAATCATGGGAGGATGCTGTGGTACCTGAGGAGTGGAGGGAGGCAGATGTGATTCTTCTTCACAAAAGTGGGACCAAGACAGAGGCAGGAAACTACAGACCTGTCAGTTTGACCTCTGTGGTAGGGAAAGTGATGGAATCACTTCTGAAGGAAATAATTCTTGAGTACCTAGAGGCTAGTGGGGCACAGGACCCAAGGCAGCATGGGTTCACAGTGAGAAGGTCATGTCAGGTGAATCTAATTGATTTCTTTGACTGGGTGACCAAAGTAGTAGACCAGGGAGGCACTGTGGACATTGCCTACATAGACTTTAGAAAGGCATTTGACACAGTCCCCCACAAAAGATTAATAGTCAAATTAACCAGCCTGGGAGTGGGTCCCAGGATGGTAGCCTGGGTAAAACATTGGGTGGACAACAGGACACAAGGTAATTGTAAATGGAGTCCACTCTGAAGAAATATGGGTTACTAGTGGGGTACTGCAGGGTTCAGTACTAGGTCCAGTCCTTTTTAATGTATTTATTAGTGACATTGCAGAGGGACTGGAAGAAAAAGTATGCCTCTTTGCAGATGACACAAAGATCTGTAACAGAGTTGATACACAAAGAGGCATGGAAAGGATGAGAAGGGACTTGGCAAGGTTGGAGGAATGGTCAGAAGTATGGCAGCTTGGATTCAATGCAAAGAAGTGCAAAATAATGCACCTGGGAAACAAAAAACTAAGGGAAGATTACACAATGGGGGGTGAGGTAGTAACAACAGAAATGGAAAGGGACCTGGGGGTAATCATATCAGATGACCTTAAGGTTAGCAAGCAATGTGAGAAGGCAGTAGGGAGGGCTGGAAGGATACTGGGATGAATAGGAAGAAGCATCACCATCAGAAAACAGGAAGTTGTTATCCCTCTGTATAGACAGTTGGTGAGACCCCACCTGGAGTACTGCATCCAGTTCAGGAGACTCCATCTCCGCAAGGACATTGACAGGGTAGAGGCACTCCAGAGGAGGGCAACTAAAATGATGCAGGGTCTGCAAAAGAAGCAATACAGGGAGAGACTAAAGGACTTTATATAAATATATATATATATATATATATATACACACACACACACACACCATTGAGGAAAGGAAGGGGGCATGATAGAAACTTTTAAGTACCTCAGTGGAATCAACAAAGTCCAAGATGGTAGTATCTTTCAGAAAAAGAGATGTGCAAGAACAAGGGGACACAATTTGAAGATAGAGGGGGAGCAGTTCATGGGCAATGTGAGAAAGTATTTTTTCACAGAGTGGTGGACGCATGGAACAGCCTTCTTGAGCAGGTTGTGGGGTCTAAAACTGTGGCAGAATTCAAGAATACATGGGACAGACATAAGGCAATTTTTGAGGGGGGTAGGAAGAAATAGGCTATAGGTTAACTAGGATCTGCAGCTTATCCTGTAGGTAGGGAAATGGGCAAACTTAGTGGGCCAAGCAGTCCTTATCTGCTGTCAAAGTCTATGTTTCTATGTTTCACTAGGAAAGACTCTTGGAAAGAGCAGAAGATCAAAAAATCAGGGGGCACTAAAATAATATAAGAATCCTTGGTATCCCAGAGCGAGCCAGAGCCCAATATGGAGCAGTTTCTTTTTTTTAATTTAAATATACTTTATTCATTTTCAACAGGTATTATACAGAAAAATGAACAAAAGTATTGAATCTAGGTAAAACAAAACAATAACCAAAATACAAACAGCTAATCAATTTATATATGTAAAAAAAATCCCACCCCCAGCTGTTCATTCAGAAACAAACAAAAATAACATCTATCCACCACAGTAACATTTAAAGCAAGGAGACCAGTGTATTAAAAACAGCATACCCCTATGATAAAGTAGACAACCAAGCATACAGCAGTCCTCATTTAGTAATGAAAAAATATTTGGCATGTTGGACATTTGCAATATGTAATTCTATTGTAAGGGCACTAAAGAGTTCTCTCTGCCATTCCAAACATGATGGCAACTGATCATCCAACCAATCATGAAAATAACAATTTTAGCCACAGTAGCAATAAGATCCATATTACAGTGTTGATAAGAAAAAGAAATATCCTGAAAATAGCCTAATATACACATATCAGGAGTAAATACATCAACCAAATCAAATGAGGAATCCAACTGGGTTTTGACAGCAGACCAAAATGGTTCCACTTTTTCACATTGCCATAATACATGCAAAGGAGGAACATCTGCATTACCACACCTAGTACACATTGCAGACTGTACTAGTCCCATCCTACGTAAACGCATAGAAGTAAAGTAGAGGTTATGCAGAATTCTAATTTGCATTTGCCTATACCAGTCTGATTTTACCAGTCTATATACTGTAGGTCCTTCCAAATTTTGTTCCCATTTTAACGTACCCCAAGTCAAACACAGAGCATTTTTCCAATAATATGCACCCCATTAGGTCTAGTTGGGTCTAGTGATTGACAGAAACCATATAATTGAGCTACTGCATGACACATGGAGGCTGTGGAGATAAAACTATCAAAATGTGTAGTTAATAAATCAGACCAAGGAGTTGTCCCAAAACAGGTGGTTAAAGCCCCCAACAACTGCAAATAGTTAAAATAGTACAGAGAAGGTAAATTAAATTTAGTTTGGAAAGATGGAAAGTCTATTTATTGATTGTCCAAGAAAACGTCAGATACTAAAATAGAGGAATGTAATGGCAAAAAAGAAGGCAGAATTGGACAATGCACAATTCTAATATTAAAATTATGAAAAAGTGGTTGTGCTGTACAAGTATAAATAGTGAATCCAAAGTGGCAGCACAATTGAGCATGTATGCGTAAAGATCAATATATTGGTGTTGTTGTTCATCATTGTGGCAACATAGAGGTGAACATTAAAAGCAGTGCCTCAATTGCAAACCTTCTGCTAAGCAAAGAGTTCATTTTAGGGGGAGCCACAGTGGTATATAGGACTGTTGGTTCCCACCTAAAGTGCCTCCCCAACAAAAGTACTTGGACCTATGTAGTGCGAAATAATACATATAGAAATTAGGCAAACAAATGCCTCCACTATTAATAGGATAGGTTAATTTGAGATATGCCCTCCTAACTGCTTTAGCCCTCCAAAGAAAAGATGAGAGTAGGGAATGAAGCTGAAGTAGCCATTTATGTGGTAAGATAATATTAAGCATACCTAAGGGATAGAAAACACGAGGAAGGCTATTCATTTTAATAACATTTGTTTGACCCATAAAGAAAGTGATAAATTCTCCCATCATTTTAAATCACTTTTAATGGTAGTCAATAGGAGATCAAAGTTAACTTTAAAAGTGTTATTAGATGATGTGGAATATGAATTCTTAAATATGTCAAAGATGTAGACTCCCATTGCAACCCCATAGATAAAATATGAGCTTTATCAACAAATGTGTTAAGTGGCAGGACTTTGGTTTTACTCAGATTTATTTTATACACAGCAATATGTCCAAATTTTCTAATTTCATCTAATGGAGTGGTAACAGCAGTTGTGGGATGTAACAAATATAACAAAACATTTGTCTGCATATACCAAAAATGGATATTCCATAGACCCAACAGATATACCCCGAATCTGAGGATTCTGTTATAACTTCAATAACAAGGGCTCTAAATATAAATTAAACAAAAAAGGAGAGAGAGGCAGCCTTGGCAGGTGCTAGCAGTAACTGAGAAGGGGTGGGAAAGGACACCATTACACCAGACAGTGGCAGATGGAGAGCTATAAAGTAGTTGAATCAAGTTAACAAAAGCCACTGGTATATTATAGGCTTGACATACCTTAAATAAATAGGGCCAAAACACTCAGTCAAGTGCTTTCCCAATATTGAGGGGAACCAGAGCTGCAGATTCTCTGGTTCCTTCTGACACTGAGTTAGATAAAAAAAGTTTTTGAGTGTGGTCGCTAGAAAGTCGACCTTTGATAAACCCAAACTGTTCAGGACTAATGAGTTCCTCCCACACTCTCTCCAGACGTAAAGCCAGAATCTTAGCTAAGATCTTGAAATCTGTATTTATAAGTGGGATTGGCCTATAGTTCACTGGAAAAAGACCATCCTTTCCCAGTTTAAGTAAAAGAATAATACAAACACGAGTTACTGATAAGTCAGAAAGACCATGATCAAACAAATAGTTAAACAGCGTAACTAATATTGGAATGAGTTTCTTAGAAAAGAACTTATAACAATTTGTGGAAAAACCATCAGGACCAGGGGCACAGTCTATGGAAGGGTAGAGATAGCAGCTTGCACCTCCTCAGCTGTAAAAGGACCACCTAAGGAAACACTCTGTGCCTCTGACAGCTGGGGAAGTGCAACCTCATGTAAATATTGTTGACTCTCCTCTGGATCAGTTGACACTTCCCAAGAGGCAGACTATACAGCAGCAAAGTAGTCTCAGAATATGTCAACAGTCTCCCAAGGATGTGTAACAAGTGAGGTGTTGCTGGTTTATAAAGCCCAGGATTTATCCGAGAATCATCTTGCTGCCTAGCCTTAATGCTAATAGTTTACCCACTGTCTCACCCTCTTCTAAGTAGCAGCAGTTAGTGTGCAAAATTCTGCCTTCTCATTCATTAGGGAGGAATATTTCAACTGCAAAGTATTAAGTTGTAACCAGATTGATTCTAAGCAGGTCCTAAAACCTGATTCTGGTGTAAAAGATCATTAAGCTGTCTGTGGCAATCTTTTGCCTTAATCATAGCCAATCAGATACATTCACCATGGACAGCACCCCACACCATCTCCATTGGTACTACTGAATGGCTATTGGCCTCTAAGAAATTGTTAATAAAGAGACATAACTTATCAACTACTGTAGTGTCATGGAGCAGTTGAACATTGAGACCCCACATAACATCTCGCTGAATACTACCCAGTATACAGTACCATACGTTAGACAAACAGGGCCGTGATCAGCTAGAACCCTCTCTCTAATATCACAATTCACTACTCCTGACAGCTGTTCCCAAGATACCAAAAAAACTGATTCAAGAAAATAAATGATGCACAGGGGAATAAAAAGTATAAGATCTATAGGAGGGATGTAATAACCTCTAGGGATCCAATAAACCAATTGAGTCAAGTAGATCTCTAAGTCCACACTGTGCAGGTCAAATCAAATCAAATCATACTTTATTTCTAATGTGCTTTTCTTAAATCAAAGTGCATTTACAATATAAAATAATCAACAAACAGTTAAAATATACAGAATTAAAAGACAGCATACATATAGCTAAATATTCTCCCCAAATGCTAGATTGAATAAATAAGTTTTCAAGGAGGATTTAAATGACTCAGTGGACAGGCAGTCTCTAATCCAACGAGGTAGAGAGTTCCACACGGTTGGGGCTACTAAAGCAAAAACCCTAGCACCCAATGTCTGTAAACGGACCCTGGGAACCTCTAGCAGTCCCTCGTTGGCAGAGCGGAGAGGGCAGAGAGGGTAGTAAGGTCACAGGAGGTCTTGCAAGTAACCCGGTCCCTGTCCATGTAGGGTCTTACAGGTCACAATGCGACTTTGAAGATGATCCTCCATTGCACTGACAGCCAATGCAATTCATGCAGCACAGGCACTAGGAATAGAACATTGCAGTAGTTAAGACAAGAGGACACAAAGGCATGAACCAACACAGAAATGTCATCGGCGGAACAAGGTATTTATCTGGGCGATGTTCTTTAGATGAAAAAATGAGGACTTGACAACAGCTGACACCTGTGCTTTAAGTGTCAGTTCATTGTCAAGCACAACCCCCAGATTCCGCACCTTGTTAGAAGGTCTCAACTGGTCACCCCCCAGTCCCAGACCAGACAGTTGCCCAGGAGTCAACTTCTCTACCTGGAGACCAGGGTCCACCACCAACACCAGATGAAAGGCATTTTCTTATTGAGGTTGACCTATCTGTGTCAGACTAGTAAACCAAGTTCCAGTCATCTCCAATACCATAGGGGAGATGAGAATATGGGGCTAACAAGGAGGTCAGATGTGAGAAAAAGGGAGGAGAGTCAGTTAGGGGGCCATATACAGAACCTAACAGGACTTCCTGCAAGCCTAATCTGCTGTGACCATGAAGAAAAATATATTGGCCCTCATTATCCCCAAATTCTGAGAAAAAATTAAATGGCAAATGCCTAGCAATTAAAATACAGACCCTATTCATTTATTACTACTACTGGTTCCATAAACCTGTCATACCAATCCTGTCTAAAAAGCAAAATATCTTTCTTATTCAAGTGGGACTCTTGTATAAAAGGCCACATCAGTATTAAGATGTTTTAAGTGTTTCAAAATCCAGTACCTTTTCTTAATACCCTGAAAGGCCTTAATATTCCAACTTACATAGACATATTTTAAGACATACAGATAACAATGAAAATTTAAAATAAGGTGATAGGTGCCTAGACCAAAAGCTACAAGTCCAAATAGAGAGCAGTCCCAATAAGCCCACAAAAAGCAAAGCCAGACCCTCATAATACAAACCTGAATAGAACAATCTGTGGTGAGCAAAAAAACAAACAAAATCTTAGACAAGAAACAACACTTATAAACGCACAACACCATTACAAAACAAATAACCCACTCATCAGAATAAACTATTTCTGCTGGGTCCCTAAGACCCAAACACCTAACCTATGTGGTCTGTGACCCATCCCAGCCTTAATCCAGAGAATGAGCATGTTCACTTCCCTAGCAGCACAATTAAAATAAAATAAAAAAAAGGCTACCCTATATATGAACAACAAATCCCCAAGGAGAAGAGAGTAATAAAAGAGGAATATGCTCCCAGTTGTAACCACTGCCAGCCAAATAAAAACAGAAGAAATAAAAAGAGGGATCTAGAAGAAAAAATTAAAAGGATGATTAAAAAGCCCACTGTAGAGCCAAACCTTAAACAATGAACAATGGGGTATCAGGAGCCATTTAGCTCCCAGAAACAGAACTGTTTAATGAACAAAAAATTGCAACTAATAAAGAGGGAGGTTCCTATTGTAATATCAAGAACACAGCAGGAGCAGAAAGACGAACTCTTCCTCCAGACAAAAAGGAGGTCAACTCCTCAGACCCCAGCTCTTACACGAAATTCATTATCTGTATTCACGGAAATAATATATAGTTCTCCCAAAACCCCACAGAATGATGCTTCTAGAAAAATCCACTAGATGGCAGCAACCAACCACTTAGTCCTAGAGCAATGCGATTAATAACTATAATCCAATTTGTAAAGCAAAGAAAAGGGAAAGGGGGACAGCAAAATAAATGGCAGTACTAGAACCAACAAATCAATGTTAGTAAATAAAACATCACTCCACAATGCCAAATTTCAGAAAGAAAAAGTCAGTACTAGGAAAATAACCACAACCCCGAGCAAACAAGCCCTCCACTTGATAAAATAAAGAATAAAATAAAAGGCCCCCTCCCTTCCAAGACAACACAGTAGCCAAGGTGGATTTTAACAATAAGTTGACTGGAACACAGAACATTAGCCCCTGAAATCAGTTCATCAGCAAAAGAACAAAATAAACCACTCTGCTAGTGGCCTCTGCAACATCCTTCAAACTGATCAACTAAAGAGTTCACTGCTCCTGATACTGAACAAACAGCAATAATAATCAGTCCCAGTTCATGTGGTAGATTTAAATATGTCTGGGAAGAGTCTAGGCAGATTGTTCTTCGTTTGCTCAGCCAAATCAAAGGTATGCTGGTGACCCTCCTTTGAGACTTGTAGTCGATCTGGATACATCATTGTAAACCGAATCCCTACTGCAACTAGCTTGCTGATGAAAGGATGGTAGGCTGCTCTCTTGTGCCATGTGTTGTAGGGCAGATCTTGGAGGATTTGGATTTTATAGCCTTCTCAAACCAATGACTTCTTTTTCTGAGCAGCAGACAAGGTATGTATTTTATCAAGATAATTGAGGACCCAAAAGATAAGCGTGCGAGACAGGTCTCCATCTGTAGGCATGGGTTGTAATGCCCTATGGCCAGCTCAATCATGTATTGAGAGCCATTGGGAGATGGACCATCAACATCTTCGCAAAGCCTCTGAATGAAAGACAGCACTTTCTTGCCCTTCATTCTCTCTGGTAGGCCATTGTACCTAAATGATTGCGTCATGGGCGCCCATCTTGATCTTCCACTCAGACTTCCAGTTTTGAGAATTTCTGCTGTAGGGAGGTAATCTCTGCTTCTATTCTAGCCTGACAGTCCTCAATGGAGCTTACCCAGAATTCTGCATCACTAACACACCAGGTAAGCACCAAATGTGCCGGTCGTATAGTTTGAACCTCCTCAGTCAACCAGAGGATAGAATTTCAGAGTGAAGCCATCTCTTTCAGGAAAAGAGCCACCGTTAATTAGCTGGAGTCAGTTAGAGGGTTTGCATCTGTGTCCACCTTCTGGCACTTTGTGCTTTTATCTTTTCCTGGTGTAGCAGGCAGTGTATGGTGCACCACAGTAGAGTCCTTAGAAATCTCCATATCCTCCAATATTTTTGGTGTCCACAAACAGCAGCAAAGGTAAAAAAAATGTGTAATATCAAAATCTCTAGCCATTTGTTTAAAAAAGTAGCCTTTTATAAAAATAAAGTAGTTGGGGTGGTAGATCAGCTCTCAGGTGTAGGCTGCTAGCTCCAGAGCATCATTTGACTGCTAACATGTAGCATGTTCTAAAGGAGAGGCTACCACAACTGGTGGAGCCAAGGTGGCAAAGGGACATCAAGGTGGAATAGGCACATCACATGAGAGGTGCCACAGTACCTGCTGGTTCTACTGTCCTGCACATCATAGCATATTTGCTAAGATAGTCAGTTAAGGAGATACTGCTACAAGGTACTTGAGAGAAAGGGGACCTATATTGCAGAGGGGCCAAGATTTTCCTATACTGTCGCAGGATTACTCAGTGAAGTGATGCAAAGAAGGAAAACACATAACTCCATGAACAATCACTAATGGAAGCCGGAATACAGTAAAGGTTTAGGGGTCTTACTAACCTGTGTGTGTCCAGGAATGCTCTGGAATTTGAAGGCAGAACTCCCCGAGAAATGACCAGCTGGATTCAATATAATTGGCTGGACATTCGAGTGCAGACCTCAACTCCCAGGAGGCTTTGGGATGATCAGAATTTTCCCCCTCGAGAAACCAGGAACTGCAGTTCTAGCCATGGCAGAGAGAGGGACCCTGTTAAACCACTCACTGTAGAGCACAAGTTGGCACCTTCCACTGAGTTTGTACCAGTAACTGAACAACCTCTTTGAGACTACCTGAATCCAACCCACCAGAGGGGATGAGGGGAACAGAGATCACATGGCCAGCATCACAATTGGCAGTGGTCAAGGAGTCATTCACAGAGAGTTGTCAGAAATTCCTTTGAATCCCTCTCTCCTCCTACAAGTCGGCCAGAGACTCCTTGAAAGACATCCATGCATCCAAGGCCACTTCCTCTTGCAACCAGATCAAGCAAATACTCATGGGATAGTGTGTTTTGGGATGACTATGACATGGATACTTGTAAATCACCCACCCCAGCAATCCATCTGGGCACCCGCTCATTCGTTGAAGTCGCCTCTGCCACCCAGACTTGATCACAGGCCTGATAGCAGTGGAGTATGCCATCCATCCACTGACTAAATGGTGTACTTGGACTACCAACAACTTCTATTGGAATAAAGGGTAACTCACACTAATGACTAATGATAAATAAAGATTGCTGATTTTACAGGAAAAAAAGAAGGTGCTGGAAGGTGAAGTGGAATATTGTCAGACTCAGGGTCAGGGGCATCAAATTTCAACCTGGTACTTAATATTGAACGGGGAGGAAAAGCATCTACCTCCACGAATATGACAGGGGGAAAGCATAAAAATAAATCAGACACAAAAATTTCTAATCAGGACTCAAATGAAACGAAAATGGAAAATTTGACAAAGAAAAGATCCACACCTGTAGCAGGAGAAGCAGAAAATATTCTGTTGGCAGAAATGAAAACTGTTTTTTCACAAATTAACAATTCTTGGAAGGATTTTACAGAAGCACTTAATGCATTAACAAATAAAGTGGAAAACATGACAGCCCGAATTGATAAAGTGGAAAGTAGATTAAGTCAGCAAAATGATAAATTAGGGCCCCAGGCTTTACAAGTGGAAAAACAACAGAAGGAGCTGGCAAGCTTAAAAGCTAATGTTAAAGAACTAAAAACTCTTAATAGAAGTAATTTAAAAATAGGAGGGGTTCCAGAGGGCCTTGAAGGTTCAGACACACTTGAATTATTTGAAGAACTTCTTACAGAAGCCATATCCCCCTCTGCTGAGACCCTGAGAATAGAATTAGATAGAGCTCATAGGGCCATGGCTAACCTCATTATAAAGGTAGACAACCAAGGTTTGTCTGTGTAAGACCCCACAGATATCAAGATAGAGAACACATTCTTGAAAAAGCCAGGCTAGAAAAAGACATTCATGTCAGAGCTCTATCTCTACAAGTGTATCCCAGTTTTGGTTCAGATGACTTATTCAAGAGAAAAAGCTTTTGTATCAGTTATCTCTATGTTACAAGAGCACCAAATTAGATATTCATTGGTTCCTGCGACAAAGTTATGTGTTTTTCATAATGGGTCTCGTTTTACTTTTTATTCTCCTCAAGAAGCAGAAATACATGTGAGACGTTTGATAGCGGATAAAGGCTCAACTTCAGGACCTAATGCATCTAGTTCAAAGCAAACAGATTAGAATGCTGAAAAAGCCTATAACCAGCAGGCAAAGGAGACAGGCTAAGATACCTTGAATGTACCCCCTCCACCCCCATCAGGGGCAAACAGTAGTGCTAAAAGTACTTCCTCAGCCTCTATTTAAGTTATTCATCACACTCCTAAGGCGATATACAGGCTCTAATACTGAAGAAAGGGGAAAAGGAAAGAAGAGGGGGAAAGAAAAACAAAAAACAAATAAAAAAGTAAAACAAAAAAAAGTCAAATAACTCTGCATTTTCTGTCTGTTCTTCCTACCTTGAATACAGCTTTCACTTGCATGTAACTAGCTCCATCACCAAGAGCTCAGTCATCTTTGTGTAATACAGAGTGGGTACCCTCATCTACGATGGCAAGCTGCTGGTCGCACAGTAGTCCAAGGGGTAAAGTGGGTATTGGGTGGGTGTGGTTTTGTATTTGTTTGTGTGTTAGCTGGTGGGGGATTATACACAAATCACAAATGTTTTCTTTTTCATGGTTTCTTTTCAATTTTATTGTCACTGGTGATGAAAAAAAAGAAAAGAAATAGGTTCAGGCTGACTGTTTTCCTGCTTGAAGATGAGAACCTTTATGGTATGATCAGGGGTATGGGGGTCCACATTTTGCTTATAAGCTTTTGTTACTTGTTTAAATTATATGAACTCTATAGTGTATGATGTGGAATGTGAAGGGAGCCCACAGTAAAAATGAAAAACATAAAATTATTAATGATGCACAAAAAAATAATATTTCTTGCTTAATTCTGCAAGAAACACATTTCATTGACAAAGACTATATATATATATATATATATATATATACACACACACATATAGTTAATCTATTTAAAAATAATGGCATATCTGCCCCTCATACTAATTTGGCTAGAGGTGTTGCTATTTTTGGAAACAATCTATTCGGCTACAACTTATAGACTACCACATTGACATCAACGGCAGATGTGCCATTGCTCAACAATGAAGGGATTGTTTAGATTTCACCTTGTCTAGTGTTTATGCACTGAATGAAGATGACCCAGAATTTTTTGCAGAGTTCTTTCTTAAAATATCTGATCATACATCCCCTGCAGTTATTGAAGGCAACTTAAATCTGGCACTTTCTTAAACATATAGATCCCATAGTGCTGAGAAAAAGACCAGAGCATTAGCTACTGTTAAAGGTTTCATGGAAGAATTAGTTCTGACTGATTCTTTCAGGGAGTTATACCCAGACTTAAAAAGCTTTTCTTTCTATTCACTAGTATTTGATTCATACTCAAGAATTGATTATATGATCATAACTAAGTCTTTATAGCACTCGGAGTCTAATATTAATATAGCCCTATAAAAATTTCTGATCCTGCTCCATTGTTTACACATTTTGTTTTCAATGGATTAAAAAGTGAAAACATGTGAAATGAAACTCCTCAATCCTGAAGAACGATGCTTTGAGAATTTGGTTGGCAGAGGAAATTGATTTCTTCTGGAAACTTAATACTCGGGAAGGGACATCTTTAAATATATTGTGGGATTCTTTAAAAGCATATTTGAGGGGTCAGTTAGTTAGTTATAACAGTCATAAAAAAAGAAATCAAAGATTAAATTACAGGAGCTTGAAAATAAATTAAATACAGCATAATTAAAGCACATCACATCTGGTTTGGAGGAAGATTTAAAAGAAGTCCTTATGTTACTAGAACTTTACAATAAGGAGGTAAATGAAAGTTTAGAACACATCTTGGCAAAAATTAGATTGAATTATTATTTTTTCAGTGATAGGCCAGACAAGCTATTAGCATACCAACTAAAATGTGAACAAGAACAAAATGGAATTTACAGCATACAAATGGCCAAAGTCATCAGGTAAGGGATCCAAAAGCAATCAATGATATATTTTAGGAATGTTTTCAAAAGTTATATACACCTGAAGAAGAAATATTGGAAGGGAATATAGATCTATTTCTGGAACCTTTACTATGCCCAGTTTTGTCAGAAGAAGAGTTGAATGTCCTGAATAGACTTATCTCATTGGATGAAGTAAGAGAAGTAATATCAGAGTTTCCAAATGGGAAATCCCTGTGACCAGATTGTTTTGTGAACAGATTTTATAAGCAGCATTTAGCAGAGTTGGGCCCAGTTCTACATGAGGTTTTCACCCAGCTCAAGCACGGCTGCACCCTCCCCTATTCTTTTAACGAGGTAATAATAATTCTACTGCTTAAAAAGGATAAGGATTCTAAAAATTGTAGTTCTTATTGACCCATCTCAATGTATCAGGCACCTCAGTGGGCTGCGGCTCTACTCAGACTGGATGCCAAAAAGGGATTGGATAGGGTGGCTTGGACGTTCTTAAAAAAAATCTCTGAAGAAATTTGGGCTCTCAAGCCAATTCTTATATTGGGTTGTATATATTTATAAAGCTCCATGTGTTAAGGTAAAAACAAATCAGATCTTCTCTAAATCAGTAAATCTTTTAAGGGGTACAAGGCAAGGTTGCCCCCTATCAGCCTTGCTATTCTCGATCTTTATTGAGCCTTTTGCTATTGCACTAAAAAACCTTACACCTAAGGTGGGTATTAATATAGATGGGAAGTGGCAAACTTTAGCACTTTATGCTGATTATGTTATTTTATATCCAAAAGATATTCAAAACTTAGCACCTAGTATATTAAATTTAATTGATACTTTTAGTAAGGTGTCAGGATATTGGGTCAATGCCCAAAAATCGGAGACTTTGTTGTTGAACCCAACTCAGTTGACCAAACTACTGCACATCTATTGGAATGGGAGTATGCAAAGAGAGTATTAAATATTTAGGGGTACACCTGCATAAAAAAATATAAAAATTTAATTATTCCCCCTTGTTAGAATGTATCTGTTTGGGTTTAGACAGGTGGGTATTGCTGCCACTAACCATTATGGGAAGATGTAGCATAATAAAAATGAACATTTTACCTCATTTGTTGTTTCTGTTTCAAGCGTTACTGATAAGATTAGGCAAAAATAAATCAATGAATTGGGGAAACACATAAGACACTTTTTATGGGCCAATGAAAGACCTAGATTTAAAATGGAAAAAAAAAATATGTTTGTCTATAGAAACAGAGGGTCTGTGTTTGCCAGATATGTTTTTATATTACCTGGCCACACAATTAGAAGTAATAACACCCCGGTTCAAAGTACTGTAGATGGTGGTCATCTCTCGTGGATAAGCCTGGAAGCTCATAAGCTACATGGAAAAGTGATTAAACCCACATTAGATTTAGATATAGAAAATGTACTTCTTTCAATATGCACAAAAGCAACAGTAGTTGCATGGCAAAAGGTAAACAAAATTGTGGGCTTTCAAAACAAGATCACACAACTTTCAGTACTATTTGACAATGCTCATCTTCCACTTTCATACATGCCCAGGAAGTGGATTCAGAAGGATTTTTTTGTTTCTTAAGGATCTCTTCTCCCCCTTGACCTCCAGGTTTTTCATGTTTGAAGAACTGGCAGAAAAAACTAAATCTACAGCCAGGCTAATTTTTGGTATATTTGCATACTAAAAATATTTTTGAAGAAGTGTATGGGGAACTTGGAGCTTCCCTCGCCTTCACCACTGCAGATATTCTTTACAACATTAGACTCAAAAAAAAAAATGATATAAAAAATATATTCTTATTTACTAACTGGGTCTAAGGAGAGTCTGGAACCAATAAACAAAAAGTCTGGGAACAAGATTTAAGGATTCCCATTACCTCAAATCTAAGGAATAATATAAAATCATCACATATTTCAGTTTTTCAGAATATTCAATTGAGGCAAATTCAATTTAACATATTTCATAGAACATACCATACACTAAAGAAGTCAAATAAATTTAATGAAAATATATCAGATAGATGCCAAAGGTGTAGAATAAATGAAGGTACAACATTGCATATGTTTGTTACGTGTCCAGAACCGAAGGATTTCTGGTGAAAGATACTAGGCCTACTGTAACAAGTTCTTGGAGTAGATACCATTCAATCCTTGAATTCTTCTTCTCCATATTTTTGATGGACTGGATTGCTTCAACATCATCAGACTGGCTTAAGTTAATTTTAATAAATGCTAAGAAGATTATTTTACAGCATTGGAAGGATATCAATGCCCCCTCCTTTACAGAATTTTTAAATCTTATTATCGATTTTGCTAAATTGGAAAAGGTTCACTACTCTAGAACAAAGTAACAAAATAAGTAAACAAATTTGAAACATTCTGCCTTCCCTTCTTGGCGGTACTGGAAAAATAGTTTATTTTTTCCTTCCTTTTTTTTTCCTCTCTTGAGCCTTTATGCTATGAACATCACTTTTCTCCCCTGTTCATGCCTCTGTCTGGGTTATGGATGAAAACCTGGTTTCAGAAGAAAAAATATCTCGGGAATTGTGCCAGGAAATGCTATGTTGAAACAGGATTCTGACCCCACAAAAAAAAAAACAAAGAAGCCAGGGCCTGCCACAAGGCTAAGTGGCATGTAAATCTGCTCCAAACTAGGCTGTGCTTCAATGGATCAGAAGGTGCTGAAAAAACTATAAATACATAAAAATAGTAACATCCAGCACTCCAGACTGCAAAACAATTCAGATAGAGCATTTTACTTTATTAAACTTGATGAATACTTACAAATGTAAGTCTGTGACTAGAACACATAAATGTGCAAAATTAAAGCTTCACATCCCCCAGAAAAAAACATCCTCAGCACTTCGAGGCTCTAACACCCCTTCATCAGGAGGCGTGACCAAACCTGTGATGTGTCTGTTTAAATGCATAAACAGTACAGGTGCAAATCATTAAGTGCTATAAACAATTAAAGTGCCACATATTGTTGCTAACAAAATCACTCTAAAAGAATGGATATTGGCTTCCTGCTTACCCAGCTCTCATTAGTGTTGATGCATACTAACTAAGGGAAATTTCCACATTGAATGCTCACAACACTGCTGGGCTGGCAGGAGGCCAGCACCATAATACAGAGTGACTGAACCATTTCAATCCCTATGTATTAAAGACTATGGCACCATAGTACCTTTACTCATTATCAATCACATCAAATCTGATGCCTTATAAATGACACGCTTCCATTTAATATTTTTAAAGAGCAAATAATGACAGGTATTAATAATAATGATACATTGTTGCCCCCAAACAAGAAATATCACTACTGATGCAGTGCAAAGAAAAATAAATATAGAAATACAATATATCATCTTGTATTTTAATAAAATTAAAGAGAAAATTCTTTTAAAAGTTCATAATATAAGGCCAGAGGTGCAGCTTGGCTTGACAGTTCCAGGCTAGATTATATATAACTGAACACATGTACAGAAAGGTAAAAACCAGAATCAAATTACAGCATATTTCTATGAATTACAGCTGAAAAAGATGAAAGTCAACCTAATGTACTGTATATGAGTTTGTCAATTTATCTGATCATTGAAACCACGTGGTTTCAAGGTTTTAAGCCTGTATATCCACATTATTTCTTTTTTATCAGGCTCTAAATCTCTGTCACCTCCTCTAATTTAAAGGGCACATGATCAATACCTATGTAGGAGGTCTTACGAAGTGCCAAATTATCAAATCCCAAAAGGTGTTTTCCTATTGGATTATTCACATCATGCTTCTGTATGGCCCTGTAGTGCTCCTGGATTCTTTATTTAAGGGTCATGGTGGTCTGACCCACATAAACCTTTCCACAGGAGCACCACCACAGGATATACATTACATATTTAGCTGTATTCAGTCCCTACCTGGATCTGGAACACTGTCTGCAACCCACCGTGTGGTGTGGCATCTCCTGCTGCAGCACTTACAGGGCACCATCTTGTCTTGCTTTGTTTTTTCCCCTCAGGACCTCCTGTTTTGGTGCATGTGCAGTATGGAGCAGTGTCCACATATGCACAATAGAGCACAGTGTCCAGAATAGCAGTGACAAGGCCTGCAAGATCCTGTTGCATACTAATGAAGGTCTTTGTTCTGTACCCCTATATAGGCAGGAACCACAGCCCACAGTAGCACACACAGCCAGGGAAAACCCCACTTCTCCATTAACAGGTTATACTCGCCAGCCACTAGATGGTATTTTCCTGCTTGCTCCCTATTCACTTCGAATTACCACTTCCTCTCCTAACCCTTCAGCCCTTCTATCCACCCCTGCTACTGCACTCCTTCACCTTCATCCCTGCTTGGTCTCTATCACTGCTACATACCCCTATCCTTAACCTGGGCTACTACGCTGCTACTATACACCTGCCCCCACTCTCATTGTATCCTAGTCTAAGGACACTCACCCCCCAGATGTCTTGAACCTGGTACACTTTGCACCAAAGTCCAGAGCCCTACCACTACTCCAAAGTGGCAGTCACCCTCTTAGAAGCACAGCTGAGACCCTTATACAATCCACAACTATTATAAATATAGGCATCATGCATACACATCCCCTTCTTTCTTCAGGTGGAAGCTACCTCTAACAGAAAGCTGAAATACTGAACATAGAATCAGCAAGAAAGGTAGTTTTGCTCACAGCAGAGGTAGGTGTACCTTACTTTACATTTCACAATTGTTATTGTTCTTTGGTTTGTAGAAGATTTATCAGAAAAGCTACTATTCTTCAGGTGGAGGCTACCCCTAACTGAAAGCTGGAAAGGTGAAATACTGAACTTAGACTCAGCAGGAAAGACAGTCTTGCTCACAGCAGAGGGGGGTGTACCTTACTTTACAATTTACAATTGTTATTGTGCTTTTCAGTGAAGAGGCTTGCAATACTGCTTTGGAGATTAAGGCCCAGATATTCAAACTATACCCAAAAAGTGCGCAATAGCAGGAGCAAGTGCAAATCCATTGCGCCCATGCGCAAGAGGTGCGATATTCAAAAACTGAGCCAGCCAAGATGCACCTACAGCTGACCACTGAATATCGCACCATCTGCGCTATAGTGCAACTAGGGAGGAGAAGTTGAGCAGATCTGATGCGCCATAGTGCAACAAGGGATGTTCAGCTGAGCAGTCCAGAGGTGCCATAGTGCAACCAGTGATGCCCCCCAGCAGCAGTGCAGCAAAGCAACTGCACAACCAGGGATGTAGGGGCCCACCACCCATGCCACAGATGGGCAAAGGAACACACAACAGAACAGACATCATCCCCCTACACCCCATGTACTGCACTGGAATAACCACTGGGCCATGGAGACAAGCAACCAACCCACAGCTGGGCCATGGTGCTCCATCACACCACCTGGCAAGCTGTGACTGGCACACAAGGAGGGCCGACCAGCCCGTGCCACACTATCCCCCCAATGTAGAGCACACCCTGCACTGTGACCCCCAGACACCCTGCCCAGGAGCAGCGTCCACCACTGCAGGAAACTCCATGCATACCACCACCCCCACTGTGACAATGCAACCCTGTGCAGTATAGAACCATGCAAGGCAGCCCCACCACGAGCACCCATCAGCAGATGGCAGCACACAGCAATGCAACAACGGCATACACAGTGGCACCATGCACAGCCCCCCCCAAAGTACAGCTGAGAGAGCAACCATGCATTGGCACACAAGGTACCCCACATGTGATAGGGCATGCCCTGGACACCACCACCAGTGGTACAGCACCCTTCACACCCTCCCAAGGACACACCCCGACCCAGCACTGGCCACAACAGCCAGCGCAGACACCCAAAGTGGTGCATGGAAGCATGCACCACACCGGATGCAACACAGTGCATGGATAAGCACCCACCCATACCCAAGGGCACAAAAACACAGGGATACAGTAGCAGGGCAACCAAGCCCCCAGCGTGGGCCCATGGAAACCGTATACACACAGCATGTAGTCCTCCATGGCACAGGAGTGCCAGCCACCCTGCACAGGCACTGTGAACCTGTACGCCACCATCATTTGCCAAGAGCACAAGTCACAGACAGTGGTGCACATCCCCTGCAACACACACAAGCCACAGCATGGAGGTGGGACAACAACTGCGGAGGCCACAGTGTCACCCAAGGCAGACATGCACCACACCAGTGACAGGAGGCAACCCAGCATTGTGATGGGTACAGTGGCTGCCCTACCTGGACTGCCACCACTGATATGCCAGCAGACCGTGCAGGTCACAGACATGCAAGGGTGTCAGCTGCACAGGCCATGGATGGGCTGACAGGTGTGCCATGGACACAGAGCATGCACCATGGACCACTGCACACAGTCATCCATTGCACAGAGTACAACACACAAACCACAGACACTGACTGATAGCTACTCCAACACCATAGTCACCTCCCCATGGACACACACATACCCATGACTGCACCACCCCTGATGCCATGCACACCACTGCAGCTGAGCACCTATAGCCCACTGCAAATCAGAGACTGCCACAGAGTTCATATCAAAATATTTGTTTTCAGACATATCAAAAAGAACTATTTACAAAACTATGTACAAATGTGGGGGGGAGGGCCACAAACAAGGTGAGGGTGGGTAAGGGGCCAGCGTGAACAAATAGGACAGGAAAGGAGAGATGTGAGGGTGGGTCCAGGGAGGTAGGGGATATTAGGGGCAGAGTGATGATCAATGGGAGCCCCGCTTCCCGCTCTGGCTGCTCTGCCTCCTGTGTCTTCTCCAGACCCCAAGCTGGTCAATCCTTTGCAGAATCTCAAATGATGCCCAGGCCACATTGAGGATCTCCTGCAGTGCCTCCCATATCTCCTGCAGCTGGTGGACACCTAGGACAAGGGAGCACAGTCAGTAGGTGTGAATGCACAGCCCCATACATCCCACCCACTGTGTATGGCATACGGTCATGGGACATGCCTCTGTGATGGTGTGTGACCACCCACAGTGATCACGTCCTCAAGACCTGCCACCCAGGCACATACAGCCATGCAGACCGCTGCACACACCCACTGGCCAAGTCATGCACAGCACCACCATGGCCATTTAGTGACATGGCTATGTAGTGCGAAGGCAGTGGCACAGCCATGTACCTGGTGCACACATGGACCATCATCGACGCACTTCCAGACATGCAGTGCCACTCGACAGTGCTGACTGTAACAAGTTGCTTGCATGGCAGTGGTGTCGATGAATGGTGGCCATGCCCCGCTGCCCACCCTGTTACACAGCATGCAATAGTAATCATGGAGGTATGACACTCACCATCATCAGGCCAGTCCCTCGGGTGCTGTGGACCATCACCCCTCCTACCGGCCCTGTCGTCCTACTGGCGCTACATCTCCCTGGCCAGATGCCTCTCTTCCAGCCCTGTGGCACAAACATGGAGAGAGGAACATCAGTACAATCCTGTAGCAAAGTCCCCCTGCCCCCATGTGTGTGTACTCCACCCAGCCAGACCCACCACCCCACCTAGTATAACACCACCACAGCCAACACGAATGGTCCTCCCCATGTTCCGGACACATACAACTGTGATACTCATATGGAAGATAAAAGTGTGTGGACGTAACACCTACCTGGCCATGGCACCGTGCCACTCCTGGCATGTGCCCGCAGATGGGCAAGCAGGTCCGGTTCCCTCCTCCTCAGGTCACCATACCTGTGGCAGCACTGCTCCGCCATCCCTACCCTTCCTGTGGCATCGTCCAGGGCATTGGCCACCTCCTCCCACACCTGGCTCCTGACCTGTCCAGGGGTGCCTCCACAAACAGTGGGCCATAAAATGGCTCAACAATGGCCACCAGGTTGGCAAGTTCAATTTGGGTCCACTGGGCAGCCCTCCTCCATGCCATCTCACTTGCTCAGTTGGCTCAAAATGGCACTCTGCAGCACGGCTGCACCATGTGCAGATGCTGCGCGGTATAGCACTGCCATTCCCTATCGCGCTGTCACTGAACAGCACGATAGTATTGCACCCATGCCTGACGCATGGCACCTAGGGGGCAAAGGTCGGGCACATGGTCATGGGTCTGTGCCGCATGGACAGGCACAGCACCATTGGATCCCAATACATGTAGCATGATTGGGTGCCTGTGTGCTACCTCCAGTAGCGGCCTACCACGCTGTTGCCCCAGTGTGCCTATGATGGCCCAGTGCCATATAGGTGAACATTGCTGTAGCACCACTGGCACAATGGTGGCTGTGCCCTGCATTGCCTGGTGCGCACAGCAAGTCAGCAGCACAGCAGACACCTGTGTCAGCAACCCGGGCATGCGCAGTGAGGTGTGTACTGTGCATGTCACAGAACTGCGCCCTTGGCTCAGCACGTTCAACACAATTGCGCTAAGGGCAACAGTGTGATATTCAGTCATCATATGCAAATCAGCTAATCAGCCATTCAATGGTGCTGCACTGCAATTTGCATCCACTTAAAGATGCGCCTCGCCTCATTTGAATGTGTTGCACTATAAAAGTGTGACATTGGGCTGCACTGGCCATAGTCGGTTACTGCAGTCTATTGGTGAGTTGCATGCTGTTTGGGAGTGTGGACTGTGGATTCTGGGGCATGCATGGGACTGCACAGTCACAGGTAACAACTTTCATTCTCACAGGCTAAATAATGACCGATCGAGTTGTGGGAGAGAAGGAACACAGTGGTGGGAGGAGGAGGAGGCCTAATTTCACCAAGGCCGAGACCGATGCCCTGTTTGAAGCCTACCAGGATCAGGAGCCACTTCTCAGCGGGTGGCAGGGAACACCACAGACCCATGCTGCTGCATGGGAGGAGGTGGCTCAAGCAGTGAACCTGCATGGCAAACACCAGTGCTCTGTGCAGGAGTGCAAGAAGAAGATGGGCACAGACAGGAGGATGACAAAGGAGAAGGTGGCTGCCATCAGGGCAGCACAAGCTGCGACAGGTGGGGGACAGCCGGAGGTGCTACACCTGACCCCACAGGAAGAGAGGGTTGCAGGAAACATGCAGCATTGTGCCATTGAGGGTGTTCTGGGTAGTGGCTTCCAGATGGGTAGTAGCCCGTCAATACATGGTAGGTCATGGTCTGTCTATTGGGATGGCAGGGTAGGTCACATGCAGTAACAAGACTTTGTTTTCCCTTACAGATCCTGAGTGTCTGCATGGGTCAGCGGTGCTGGGCCTGTCCACTGAGGACAGTCAGATGGAGATGGAGGAGGGCCCCTCCACCTCCACAGGTATACGTGGCTCACTGTGACAGTGGGCCCACCTGGCTGTCCAGACTGATGTTGTTGGAACAGGTGCAGAGGAGGCCCTGCCCATGTCCCAGCATACCAGCGTCCACGGATGCCAACATGCTGTGACTCGGGCTGGTGCCAGGTCCATCACCGATGATGATGTCGCTAACAGCATGGACAGTGACACATGTGTGCCATGGGATGGCCACACAGCAGGTAACATCACGGCCATGGCTGTGGGTGGTGCTGCCATGGAGGCCTGCGTGTCATCACAGTCCCAGCCTGTGCCTGTCAGCACCAGTGGGGCAGCACTGGTGTGTGTACAGGACAGTGGGACTGTTGCAGCCACTGGGTGGCACCAGTGAGTTCTGGTGAGCGGCAGCCGGAGGGGCAGCATCAGCAGTCGGCCAATGGGCTTGGGGGTACAGGGTCAGGGGGCGGCGTCAGTGCACTGCCTGTGGACATGCCCAGACCTGGTCCTGGTGTGCAGTGCACGCTCTCAAGGGGTGCTGGGCATCAGGGTCGGGCACACCCTGAGTGACAGGATGCCGAGGAGGCAGATGACCTCTTGGATGAGCACACCCACCTACTACAAGCATCAGTCAACCAGCAGATGTGGCTTGCGACATCGGTGGATGCACTGTGTGCAGCTCTGGAGTGGGAAGAGGAGTGTCGCAGCAGAGACACCACTCTGATCCTGGCAGGGATGGACCGGTTTTGGGAGGATGTGACCGCTGCCATTGACAGGCAGACACAGGTATTCACTGCTGTCATGGCCACAATGAGCACACAGTCATGTGCCCACGTGTTGCAGACACCACGCAGTGCACTGTCCACCCCCCCATTCCCGGCATCATGTGACACCCTCCTTGTTGACATCAGGTTCAGCTGTGGGCGCAAGCACGCCTGGCGCAGGCATGTTTGGTGTGCTGCAGACCCCTGCGCGAGCACAGTCGTGTTCACACAGTGGAACCCCTTGGGGACCATCGGTGCCACCCCATGAGGCCAGTGGTCAGTCTGTCAGTGCTGGTGGGTCTCGGTGGGGCTGCCCATGCATCCGTAGTGGCCGGGGCACTATGGCGCATGACTGATCTGTCTCCCAACATGGCTACTGTCTGGTGCTGCCCTGTGTGCATTGTGTCATTCAGCGGGCATTGCATGGGTGGGTACCTGGCCCTGCACGTGGACACACAGTCCACCTGCACACCATCCCAGCTGCTGTCCACAGTTGCATGTGCATGATGATGACTGCATTGTGATGTACACCAATGTGCAATGATGCTCAGCATCTGACACATGCACAAGGACAGGCAGTGGGCGTGGTGGTCTGTGGACATGTGTGTGGCTAGGGGTGGTGTTCTGGGTCAGTGTACCTCCTACCCTTTGTGCATGTCTGGTGCATTGTGTGTGTGTGTGTGTGTGTCTGTCCATGTGGCATGTTAGACCTCACCCATCCCTGGTTGGGTGTGTGGTTCCATGCTTTGCCAGTTCCCTTGACAGAATGCACCGCTGGTGTGTGTCCATGCATGTTTGTGAGTTGTGCCTTAGCCACTGTTGGTTGCACATGGCCCCTTGACTTACCTGGGTTGGCTGAAGTGCTTCTCCGTGATGGGGTCCCGGTGCAGCTGTGCTAGCCGGAGCAGTTGGGGGTCCCATCAGCCAAGGTGGGGCTGCCCATTGCCATTGTCACTGGTGTCATCATTGTCCCCATCGCTGTCCCCCTCCTCGACCTGTACAGCTATCTCACATTCATTGGCCATGTTGTGCAGGATGCAACAGGACAGGAATAGCCTGCAGACCTTTGAGGGGCTGTACTGTTTGGCACCACCGGAGGTGTCCAGGCAATGGAAACGTGCCTTCAGCATCCCAAACACCCACTCGATGACATTACGTATGGTGGCATGTGCCTCATTGTAGCGTTGCTGCGATGAGGTCGCAGTCCACCGGTAGGGTGTGGGCAGCCAGGGATGGAGTGGGTTTCCACTGTCACCTGTGTGTAGAGGGTGGAGGTTAGTTTGGTGATCAGCATCGCCCTGCCCGGGGCCATATAGGCCACTACCCATGTCACCTCTGACCATGCCCCCTAGGCCCTATGATTGTCCATGTGGTTTGCATACTCACCCACTAGATGGCCAGTGGGGATATCCCCACTCTCGAATCTGTGGCACAGTGCTGACTGGTGCCAGATGAAGGCATCATGTGCTCCCCCAGGGTACATGGCACAGACATTGATTATGCGCCCCCTGGCATCGCACACCACCTGGCAGTTGATGCTGGCTTAGCCCTTGTGATTTATATATGCAGCCCCCACAGGGCCAGGTGGTGTGCGGTGGCCACATGGGTGCAGTCTATTGCCCCTAGGATGCCAGGCATATGTGCTACCCTGTGGAACTCCTGTATGTTTGGGTGAGGTGGCGTTGACATGGCCAACTGGGTTATGCATGTGGTGTCCCCAGTTGGTCTCTGGAAGGTACCCATGGCAAGCAAGCACATGCAAGCTGTCAATTTCATCTCCACTGACAGGGCATGGTTCCGTCGTGTGGGTGCCTGCATCACATCACTGCACTGCTCACAGAGCCACCTCAGAATTGCCCAATTCAGGCAGTACTGGCCTACAATCTCAGTATCACTATACAGCTTGAAGCTGGTGTGGGCTCGGTACTGCCAGTTGGGGGCATACCACTGACGGGCCCTTCCATGTCCATACACCCCTGCTGCCCTCCTTCTCACCCCCTCTCATTACAGCCTCCATCTGGATGGTGGCACTGGCCATGTCCCTGGCTTGAGTTCACCCCCCTGGCAGCTGTTTCTGTATTCCCCCCGCTGTCCTGGCTGCTACTTCCCCTGCACCGGGAACACCTGCCTGTGCTGGCCTCAATGCTGTGTGGTGTACTTCCCCCTTCTGCACTGTGACTCCCCACACCTTTCCCTGTGCCTGTTGCTTCCAGGTGCCCTTTCCTGGCATGCCCTGTGTGTCCCTGCTGCCCAGTGTTTCCTGCTGGATTTTGCCCTCATGTGGCTTCCCTGTAGCGTTCTTGTGCCTCGCCCTTGCTCCCTTTTATTTTGGCTCATTTCCGCTATGACGCAACTTCTGCTGGCTCCCCTATTGCGCATGGCGCATGTTGTTGAGTATTGCACTGCGCCATTTATGCATGGTTCCTCCCCCTTCAGTTGTACATGCATTCATTATCATTGCGCTGTTGCTCAGCATGATTTGGGGGGTGCAACTGCCTCCTGCTGAATATCGCAGAATGGCACATTTTCAGACTTGCGCAGGCCAAACCCTATTGCTCATGGCTCAACTCTTTTGAATATCTGGTCCTGAGAGTTTAAACTCAGAGGGATTGAAATACTGTTTACTGCATCTTTCCTTGTGCACAGCTGACTTGTTTTGGGGCTGACTGCTTTCAGAGCTCAACTCACCAGGCTGTATTGGGCCTGGGGAGGATTACCTGTGTTTGACTCAGCTGTTTGTTTAGCAGGGTATTTTCTTTGTTAAATTGTTGTGTAGGTTGTCTTGCTGACAGGAAGGTCAGCAATCATTATAGTGGTGGGTCAGAGCTTTTAGCTTATTGTTTCAAGAAGGCACAGTTTGGGCCCAACCCCACCTTCTCCTCACCCCACCCACCTCTGGTACCATTTCCCTTATACCAGGGGTTCTGACATCATTTCCTCAAGAGGTCAAGGTGCATACCACTGTCATATCCTTTCCAGCAAACTGCACTGACAATATAATTTTACACAATATATATATATATATATATATATATATATATATATATATATATATATATATATATATCAAAACAATAACTGGAAATAAAACTTACACAGGATAAACAGGAAGGTAGACAGACATGTGAGGAGTAATGCAATGTACTGGCTGTGGGGCAGCAGTCTTCCGGGAGTCTTTCTGGAGGCTGAGATGCTGCTCTATTTGCAGATTACTCTCTGCCCTGAGGAAGGAGGTTGCCCATCTTCAGGCAGCACTGGACAGTAGCAAGGGAACCTCCCCCACCCAGGCTGCACCAGGACCACCACCACTACCTCAGAGATTGCCAAGAAAGTGTAGCAGTCGGACCACGAGGAACAGAGGCACAGCCAGTCAGTTGTACCACTCCACAATCCATACACCATTCTGGGGGACCATAGTTCCTCTATGGATGCACCCGCAGAGGAGACTAAGGAGGTTCTGGACAACTGTCACAAGGGTGCCCCACAGGAAGGAGGCAGAGGACACCACAGGGAAAGTAAGCAGCTCCTCTTGAGGAACTCATTTATTAGGGGAATTGAACTAGGGGGAGCAGGGAAAACTGAATAAGGTGCCTGCCTGGCACCATGGCTTGGAGGGACAGGAAGCGCATCCTCAGGATCTTGAAAATAGCTGTACAGAGACTGAGTTGGATGTCATTGTTCACCTAGGGACAAATGACTTGGCTCAACATGAGATTAGAGCAGTGCAGAAGGAGTTTGTGGAGTTGGGAAGGGGCCTAAGGCAAGTAGCACACACAGTATCCTTCTCAGAGGTACTGCCTGTCTGTGGCAAGGGTGAGGCGAGGGTACTTGGCACCATGTGATTCAATGAATGGTTGATAAAATGATGCAGAGCACAGGGGTTTGGCTTCATTGGAGACTGTGGTTGCACCTAGAGGGATACCAGCCTATGCTGGCAGGATGGTCTGCATCTGTCCAGGAAGGGAACAAGTCTTCTGGGTGATCGGTTTAAGTGCTTCATTGACAAACTTTTAAACTAGTCAAGGGGGGAGGCACTGATAAGTAGCAGGGAATTCCCAGCCTCCCCCTACAAAACAGGGTACTAAATGAGATACTAGATGAGGTACTAAATACTTTTGGCTAATTCTGCCTCTCATTTAGCTGTGACCTCAGGGGATACTTCCGGGTCCTGTAGCCACAAGATAAGATTGGTCTGCAGCAAGCTTGTGTTTCTAAAACCTAACACTATCTTGTGCAGTTGCCAAGGTTTGCTCTGACTTCCAAGAGCTGCCCTATGCTTTTTTAGTGAACTACACTCTCTTTTATATGAAACTTTGTGTGGTATAAAAATTAATGTGTGAGTCCTGTTCTGCTGAATAGGAAGAGGGCGAGTAGTTTATTTCAGGGGGTGCTCTGAAACTATGACTTGCCATACAAAGTTGTTTTTTAATTAAACTGTAGTCAAGGACTGTTGTGATATAGCACTAATGCCTTTTTAAAGGCCTTGGGTGTATTTTACAATACTTTTGGCTAAATCTGCCTCTTGCTTAGCTCTGTGACCTTAGGGGATATTTCTGGGTCACATGGCCACAATATAAGATCGGCCTGTGGTGAGCTCGGTTTCTTAAACCTAACACTATCCTGTGCAGTTGCTAAGGTTTGCTCTGACTTCTGAGAGCTGCCCTGTGCTTTTTTAGTGAACTAAACTCTCTTTTATATGAAACTTTGTGTGGTATGAAATTAATGTGTGAGTCCTTTTCTGCTGAATAGGAAGAGGGCAAGTAGTTTATTTCAGGCGATACTCTGAAACTACAACTTGCCATACAAACTTGTTTTTTAATTAAACTGTAGTCAAGGGTTGTTGTGATATAGCACTAATGCCTTTTTAAAGGCCCTGGGTGTATTTTACAAAATTTTTGGCTAAATCTGCCTCTCGCTTAGCTCTGTGACCTTGGGGGATATTTCCGGGTCACATGGCAACAATATAAGATCGGCCTGTGGTGAGCTTGGTTTCTTAAACCTAACATTATCTTGTGCAGTTGCCAAGGTGTGCTCTGACTTCTGAGAGCTGCCCTGAGCTTTATTAGTGAACTAAACTCTCCTTTATATGAAACTTTGTGTGGTATGAAATGAATGTGTGAGTCCTGTTCTGCTGAATAGGAAGAGGGCGAGTAGTTTATTTCAGGGGATACTCTGAAACTACGGCTTGCCATACTAACTTGTGTTTTAATTAAACTGTAGTCAAGGACTGTTGTGATATAGCACTAATGCCTTTTTAAAGGCCTTGGGTGTATTTTACAATATTTTTGGCTAATTCTGCCTCTCGCGTAGCTCTGTGACCTTGGGGGATACTTCCAGGTCATGTGGCCACAATATAAGATAGGTCTGCGGTGAGCAGGGTGAGCGTACACGGAGACGCAAGCAGAGACACGCGCATCTGCGCATGTCTGCTGTGTCCTCTGGGGCAGCAGGTGAATAGGCTGATTCTTTCATTCATTCAGCGTATAACTGTAAGTACTAGATATGTTCAGCTTAAAAGTTTAGAATGGAGGAACCTAATAACTGCTGTGCATCTTGTCAGATGTTTGGTGGTGGCACTCAGATTGCTCACTTTGTACACGACAGATGCCTGCTTCTCAAAACTTTAGAATCTGAAATAATTTGTCTATAATCTGCTAGAGCAGTTAGCCCTGAGATTGAAGCTCTACAGGACTAAATTGACCTCATGATGGGTCAGATTGTGCCTCCAGATATACCCAGTCCTCCAACTGCAACCCCCTTAGTGGAACTTGATCCTCCCAGTTATAATATGTCCTTTTCCTTGCCCCTAGATGAACCTGACAACTAGGCAACAGTAACCAAAAAAAATACCAAAACCAAATGTAGGGGAAGGCAAACATTTAATAGGGCTCCCATATTTCCCCTCTCCAATGGTTATGATGTTCTCATTCATGAGAGTATAGATTCCTTAGGGGATGAAAATACCAACAGTACTACAGGGATCTGTACAGCTACTAGTCAGCTTCAAGATGGTTTTATAAGTAATAAAAACAAAACTAAGAAGACTACACCCAATACTAATAACTTCCATTAAGGTACATGCGCTGTTAACAGTGGGTAGTGAACATATTATAACCCCTCCAAGTGTAATCATAGACCCCCCTGTAAACAAGCAGATTTGTGTAATTGGAGATTCAATTATAAAGCACATAGATCATGTGATTTGTAATCCAGACAAACTCAATCGGACATGTTCCAGTTTGAGAGGGGCAAGAATTTCCAATGTTACCTCTGTTGTTAAAAAGATACTTGAGGGGGCAGGCAATAATCCTCTGTTTGTAATATATGCTGGAACTAATGACATCAATAGAACAAGTTTAGATGAGCTTAAACATGACATCATCACTCTCAATAATGTATTAGCTGATAAAGATTACCTTGTTTGTTTCTTCGAGATCTTACCAGTCCCAAGAGCAACCAATTCTGTTATAAGTAAAATAAAGGCATTTAATGACTGGCTCAGGAGATGGTGTTTACAACAGGGAATTTTATGTCTTGCCCACTAGGAAAACTTTTATTTAAAAAATTCCCTTTTTTGCTGGGATGGTTTGCAACTCAACAGATGTGGTGGCGCTTTATTGGGAAGAAGTATTTCATCACCCATTAAAACTTTTAAACTAGAAACAAGGGAGGGAGAAAGGGTTTTTACCATCTTCTCTAAAACATTCTATGCTCAGTAAAATTACAGCTTGTGAGATGTTGTCCTTGAATGCTAGATCTCTAAACCTGGTCAAAATGGGAGAATTGGAAGCTAAATGTAATTCGGTTAAATATGGAATCATATCCATAACCGAAACTTAGTGGGATACTAACTCCACAGGGATAGTGAATTTACCAGGTTACAGGTTATACCACAGGGATTAATAGGGTCAGATAGAAGGAAGGGTTTGCCTTTATGTTAGGGAGGATATTGCTTCCTATCAGCTCCCTCAGTCTAATGATATTAAAACCTTGTGGGTATATAGTCAACTTAAGGGACAACTCCAACTTTTGGTAGGCACCTGTTATAGGCCCCCTTCCACTACTTCTGACTATACTTCCCTCTTACATAAAGAAATAGAAACAATGGCCACCAATAGTAACATCCTAATTTTAGGAGACTTTAATATTCCCACTATAAACTGGACTTCACTATCTGGTAGTACCTACAGTGAAAATGAATTAGTTTCACTTTTAGTGGACTGGGGTCTTGAGCAAGTTATTTCTGAGCCCACTCAGGGGAATAATATTCTGGACCTTGTAAAAACCAATGTTGGAGATTGTATATCTAAGATTTACATCAAGGATCCCTTGGGTTCCAGTGATCACTGTTCAGTTACATTTACATTAAATCTCAATTCTCAACAAATTTCAAGACACACTGAATTTAAGAAATATGGTAGCGTTAACTTTAAAAACATTAAAGATTGTTTAAATAAAATAGCCTGGGAGAATATTATAATCCCCCTTTCTACTGAGGAAGCTTGGGGCTATCTGAAATGTATGATTCATCACTTGGAAGAATCATTTATCCCTATAGTAAAACAATATAATAATAAGGGGAAGATTCATCTTTGGCTAAATAAAACTATTATGAAACAAATTAAAAGCAAATAAAGGCTTTCCTCTCTGTTAAAAAGGTGATGGTGTTGCCAAAGTACAGGTATTAGCAAAATACAAAAAAGCAGTAAAAAAATTAAAAAATACTATTCTACAGTCTAAAAGGAATTTGGAGTTTCGATTGGCACACACAAAAGATGGCTATAAATCCCTCTTTTCCTATCTTAATAATAAGAGAGGGAACTGAAGACATATAGGCCCATTAATTATGGACAACTCTGTTATATCCTCTGACAAAGATACAGCTGACACTTTTAATGTGCAATTTTGTTTGGTATTTTCTAAAAAAAAGGATTCCATGACTATTCAATGTACAGACAGCACTTTAATAGTGTACTCCATTTCTGAAGTTGAAGTACTCAAGGCTCTGCATTCTTTAAATAAGACATCTAGTCCAGGACCTGATGGTATTAACCCCAAATTTTTACTGGAAACAGCTGAGGCCTTAGTAAAATCACTTACCCTCATTTTTAATAAATCTCTTCAGGAAAGTCTTATTCCCCATGACTGGTCTAAAGCAATAGTTGTTCCAATCTTCAAAAAAGGCAACCACTCTAGGCCAGAAAATTATCGTTCAATAAGTTTAACATCAGTAGTATATAAATTAATGGAGAAAATAATTAAAGATCTTATAGAAACATAAATTATCTCCAAAAATCTTATTGATCATACACAGCAGGGGTTTAGACAGGGTTTCTCCTGTAAAACCAACCTGGTATCATTCTACAGCCATAAAAGTGAGGGACTTGGTGCTGGTAAACATATGGACGTAATTCTCCTTGACTATAGCAGGGCCTTTGACAAGGTGCCACATGATAAACTTTTAGACAAAATGATGTGTTTGGGTTTTTCTCAGTCATTAGTTAAATGGGTGTCCTGTTGGTTGTCTAATAGGCAACAACAAGTTAAGATAAATGGCATTCTTTCTGATGCTGGGTGTGTGACAAGTGGGGTGCCGTAGGGGTCGGTGCTGGGACCAAAGTTATTTAATGTATACCTTAGTGATATGCAAGCTAATCCAGGTATTTTCTCTCAAAATCTGCTGATGACACCAAAATTGGGTGAGCTGTTAACACCAAGTTTAACAGGTCATTGATTAGTAACACCCTAAAAACCGTTGAACAATGGGCAATCGCTAACGATATGAGGCTTAATTCAAATAAATGTGCAGTATTGCACTTCGGTAAAAATAACCCTAATCAGATATATTTCTTAAATAATGCACCTCTTAAAGTCTCATCTTATGAACATGATCTTGGAGTCATTGTGAATAATAAATTATCTGCATCTGACCAATGCATTAAGATAGCTAAAGCATCTAATGCCTTGCTTACTCGAATAAAATGCATATTTGTCTCAAGGACTGAGGAATGTCTTATTCCACTTTATAGAACCCATATAAGGCCCCATTCTGATTATGGGTCTCCATTCTGGAACCCTTATTTGAGGCAGGATATTGTCAGGATTGAGGGTATTCAGATTAGGGTAACAAAAATGGTTCCCCATCTTACAAACTGTGACTATAATGTTAGGTCGCACAAGACAGGACTCCATTCCCTTCAGACTTGGTGAAGAAGGGGGGGAATTGTTATTTATGTATAAGATCCATAAATCCCAGGACCTAATGCGGCAATGTGGCTTACAGTTTTCCAATAGGAAGGTAAGTCCATGACTCCATAACAAATAGATCGATGTGGCCAAATATAGAACTAACAAAATATTAAAATACTTCATGGTCTGAGGACCTAGATTATGAAACAATCTGCCACTAAATCTGGTTGATAGTACCTCCTTTCATTCATTTAAAAAGGTTTGGACCTGTGGTTAGAGGCACCAAACTACCAGGGTCTTGCTGATCAATTTTACCACCATAGTGGTGGGGGACAATCCTGATGGGCCTTGGCCTTCTTTTGTCCTTCAAAGCCAAGTAAACCAAGTAGAAAGGTCAGTAGGCAGCAGGACAGGGGTAAATGGAGAAAGCAAAGTCAATGAGGACAGGAATGGTGCTACAAGAGGAAAAGCCATCAAAAAATGGAAAGTAATAAGTATCAGTGCCCATAGTCTGGGTAACAAGCTTCCTGAATTAGTGGCCTTGATGGAGGAGGAACATCCGGATATCATGGCAGTCACAGAAACATGGTACACACAGAACCAGGACTGGGATATAAACATACCAGGATACACTATTTACAGGAGGAACAGGGAGGGTAAAAGAGGAGGAGGAGGAGTAGCTCTCTACATAAGGGAAGAAATCAAAGCAACAGAACAAAAGGGTAATTAGGGAGGAGAGGAAGCTCTGTGGGTCAATTTGGAGACAGGCAATGGCACCACAATCTGCACAAGGGCTGTATACAGACCCCCATCTCAGGGGGAGAAAATGGACAAGGAAATGATAGAAAGTATCCTTAGAATGGCAGAAAAAGGGGAGATATTGCTGACGGGGTATCTGAATATGCCACATGTTAACTGGAGTGCATTTGCAGCAGCCACTTCTAAGAGTGAGTTCATTCTAGATGCCCTACAGGGGCATGCCTTAGACAACTAGTATTGGAACCCACTCGAGAGGGAGCAATCTTAGACCTTGTACTCTGAAAGGGAGGTGGCTAGAGGATCACAGATTTAGAAGTGGGTAGCCATCTGGGAACTAGTGACCATCAAACAGTATGGCTCACGGTAAACACAGCAGTAGAGTCAAGCCATACAAAGGCAACGGTACTGGACTTCAGGAGGGTTGACTTGGACAAAATGGGTGAGTGCCTAAGGAATTCACTAGCAAATGGGCAGGAAGGAGGGGTGAAAGAACAATGGAGAATAATCAAAACTGCCATCACAGAAGCAATAAGCCTTTGTGTGAAGCAAATAAAACAAAACAATGTAAGAAACCATTGTGGTTCTCAAAGGAGGTGGCAGAGAAGGTTAGGGAGAAAAAGAAAGCATTCAGGAAGTACAAGGAATCACAGAAGGAGCAGGGCAGAGAATTGTATCAGTTAAAGCAAAAGAAAGCAGGGAAGGCAGTCAGAACAGCAAAGGCCCAAACTGAGGAAAAGATAGCCAACTCAGTTAAGAAGGGGGAGAAAACCTTTTATAGGTACATCAGTGAACAAAGGAAGACCAAGGGAGGGATAGTGAAGCTTAATAAAAGGGAAGGGGCGGGCAGAGGATGACTGCATAAAGGCGGAGATACTAAACAAATATTTTTGCTCAGTAGTCAAAAATGTAGAGGGGGTGATACCTAAACCAAACAGAAACACTCTTGATACAGGGCTTGATACCAGCCCATTCACAGAAGTAAGGGTTCTGAAAGAACTCTTAAAACTGAAGGTGGAAAACACAATGGGGCCAGATGGGATTCATCCCAGAATTCTAAAAGAACTAAGTGTAGAACTAGTGATACCACTGACTGCCATCTTTAACAAATCATGGGAGGATGGGGTGGTACCTGAGGACTGGAGGAGGGCAGATGTTATTCCACTTCACAAAAGTGGGAGCAGAGGCAGAAGCAGGAAACTACAGACCTGTTAGTTTAACCTTAGTGATAGGGAAAATGATGGACTCACTTCTGAAGGAAAGAATTGTTGAGTACCTAGAGGCCAGGGGGGCACAGGTCCCAAGGCAGCATGGATTCACAGTGGGAAGGTCATGTCAGATGAATCTAATAGATTTCTTTGACTGGGTGACCAAAATAGTAGATCAGGGAAGGGCTGTGGACATGGCCTAACTAGACTTTAGCAAGGCATTTGACACAGTCCCACACAAAAGATTAATATACAAGTTGGCCAGCCTGTGAATGGGTCCCAAGATGGTAGCCTGGGTAAAGGATTGACTGGAGAACAGGACACAGAGAGTAATAGTAAACGGAGTCCACTCTGAAGAAGTGGGGTTACTAGCGGGGTACTGCAGGGTTCAGTACTAGAACCGGTCCTCTTTAATGTCTTTATAAGTGACATTGCAGAGGGACTGGAAGGAAAAGTATGTCTCTGCAGACAACACAAAGATCTGCAACAGAGTTGATACACAAGGTGGGGTGGAAAGGATGAGAATGGACTTGGCAAGGTTAGAGGAATGGTCAGATGTATGGCAGCTTAGATTCAATGCTAAGAAGTACAAAGTAATGCACCTGGAAAACAAATACCCAGGAGAAGAGTACACAGTGGGGGGTGAGATACTAACAACAACAGAAATGGAAAGGGACCTGGGGGTAGTCATATCAGATGACCTAAAGATGGGCAAGCAATGTGAGAGGGCAGTAAGGAGGGCCGGGGGAATACTGGGGTGCATAGGGAGAGGCATCTCCAGTAGAAAACAGGAAGTTGTTATCCCTTTGTACAGAAAGCCGGTGAGACCCCATCTGGAGTACTGCATGCAGTTCTGGAGACCCCATCTCTACAAAGACATTCACAGGATGGAGGCAGTCCAGAGGAGGGCAACTAAAATGGTTCAGGGTCTGCACCAGAAGACATATGAAGAGGGATTTAAAGAGCTTAATAAATATAGCCTCGAGGAAATGAGTGAGAGGGGGTGCATGATAAAAACTTTCAAGGACCCCAAGGGACTCAACAAAGTCCAGAGGGTAGCATCTTTCAGAAAAAGAGATGTGCAAGAACAAGGGGGCACAATTTGAAGATAGAGGGGGGATGGCTCAGAGGTAATGTGGGAAAGTATTTTTTCTAGGAGAGGATTGTGGATGCATGAAACAGCCTTCCCAAGGAGGTTGTGGAGTCAAAAACAGTGGTGGAATTCAAGAATGCATGGGATAGTCATAAGACAGTTCTAGGGGATGGGTTATGAAGAAGTAGGCTGTTGGTTAACTAGGATCTACAGCTTATCCATTAGGTAGGGAAATGGGCAGACTGGATGGGCCAAGCGGTCCTTATCTGCCATCAAATTCTATGTTTCTATGTTTCTTCTACAGTGCTTCACTATTTTAGCAATCCTGGTGCTTGCCTTTCTCCAGCCAGATGACAGTCCCAGTCCTCAGAGGGCAGCACCCCAAGACCACCCTATCTTATCCCAAACCCCCCACTCTTGTCTCATGCCCAAGGCCCCAGCACCCACCTCCTGGCATCCCTCCCAACCCCTCTGCCTACCTGGGCCCTCCCTGAACCCACCTCCCCACCGCCATTCTTACCCTTCATGCCCTACTCATTCCCTGTACCCCTGCAGCCTCACCCTTATCTCGACATCCAGCTAAGGACGCCTATGGCTACTGCCCCCTGGTTAGAATCATTACTTTGCTACTGCTACTCTCTGGTAATGTCCACCCCAACCCAGGCCCTACTCCCACCAGCCCACCCAAGACATTGTCCTCAAGACTTCGCATTGCCTCCCTGAATATCTGCACCTTGCAGAAAAAATCTGCTGCACTCTGGTGCTGGGTCATTCTACACCAGCCTGACCTTACTGCCCTTGTGGAGACCTGGCTTTCCAAATCCACCCCGACTCCTTTGTCTCACTCCTGGGTACACCCTCTACCAGGAGGATTGAGTAGGCAAACTCGGGGGTGGTTTTGCTGTCTTCATATGTGACACTGTTGTTGGTCATGCATTCCCTGCCCCCAGGCTCAATGATGCCTAGGCCCTCACCCTCAAACTTATTCCTGATCCCTCTTGGGGACTGTTCTACCTCACAGTTTTCTATGTTCCCCCAAGGAACCAAAACCTGGTAATCTTGTCTCTTACAGATTATCTCACCACCCTCCTCCACAAAGCAGAATAAGACCTTGTTGGGGGCCTCAATGTCAGTTGGCTTAGTCCTTCCACCTCCCAAGCAAGGGGCACCTTTGCTACCCTTGAGCTGACCCAACTAGTCTCCAAGCCCACTAGATTCAATCCCTCTAGTGGAACCAGCACCCTACTGGATGTCATAGTCACCAACCAGCCCTGCAAAATATAGGACACACAAATCCTCCCTGACTCTTTAAGTGACCTCTCTCCTAGCCCATTACTCTGGTCCACCTCAACCCCCAAACCAGTAGCCCAAACCACCCTTCGCAGGTGCCTCCACCCAGGTGGCTTGAATAAACTCAAGCAATTCCTCACCCATATGGACTGGTCCACCATCAACCAGGCACCTAGCATTGACTGTGCCCTCAACCTTTTCACACAGGCTTTTAGCAAGGCCTGTGATCTCTATGCACCGCTTACCAGACTGCACCAAAATGCAAAATGCATCATGGGTCACCCCTGTTCTACTCCAAAAACTCAGGGAAAGGGATAACCTCTGGCACCTAGCCACTGAGACCAGCAGGACGGCAGACAGACAGGCCTACAATGCTGCACAGAATAGGTGCATGTGGGCCATCCATAAGGCCAAGGTTGCTCACTACCAGGCCACCCTCACCTCCTCATGGGGGTCTGCCTGGACCTTTTGGGACAATATTAAAGAACTGAACAGGAAATCTTGCTCCCCTCTGCTGTCTCAGATTACTCTTGATGGTTCTATTACCACTGACCCCCTTAACATAGCTAACTGCCTTAACACCTCCTTCACGGACCTTAGCTTTGTCCTTCCCAGTAATTTCTTCAACCCAGCTCCCGATTCACAGTCCACTGTCCTCCAGTGTCCCTAGTTCTACTTGTGCAAAATATCTACCCATGAAGCCAGACTATTCCTTCTAAAAGCATTAGGCAGCAACAACCCAAGCAGTGACTCCTTGGATCCCAAAATACTACGACTGGTCCTGGATGTTATCCTTGTCCCACTTATGAGCTTACTAAACTGATCCATCTGCCTGGGTCAATTTTCCAGTGTTTGGAAAATGGCTATTGTCACTTCTATTCATAAAGGTGGGGACAGATCCACCCCCAGCAACTATCGGCCAATTTCCATCCTTACCCCCACTTTCCAAAACCATAGAAAAAGTGGTGGCTACACAGCTAACTGAGTATCTGACTAAATATGCTGTTCTATGCCCACAGCAGCATGGTTTCCATGCAGGCCATAGCACTGGTACAGCCTTACTGGAATTCTTCAACTTTCTGCACTCCTCCCTTGACTCTGGCAACCTTGCTGGATCAGTGTTCACTGACGTCTCAAAGGCCTTTGACACTGTCTGCCATCCTCTCCTACTTGACACCCTCTAACATATCGGTTTCTCTACTGGTCCCCTTGCATGGTGTTCTAACTACCTATCAGCCCATTCCCAGTGCATCAAAATCAATGGGACACTGTCAGAGACCCACCCTGTCCCCTCTAGGGTCCCCCAGGGCTCCATCCTGGGCCCCCTACTTTTAGTCTCTACCTAAACACCCAGTCCAGTGCCTGCTCTGGCAAAAGTCTTCTGTACGTAGATGATGCCATTCTTTATGCCTCTCACTGAAATTCTGTCTCCCTCCAGGACTTCCTACAACACACCTTCAATGAAGCTGAAAGCTGGTTCAAGGAGCACAGACTTGTCATTAATCTCAAAAAAGGATCAAGTCGATGCATTTCTCCCACTATCAAAACAAAGCAAGAAATAACCACCTCCTTATCCTCCTGAGCACTCAACCCCCGCTTAAGCAAGTGCACACCTAGAAAAATCTTGAGATTACTTTCGACACTACCCTCACTTTTCACATCCACATTAATGCCCTCGCATCTGACACTGACACCCAGATTGGCCTCCTATTGCGCCATAGTGACTGCCTTCCACCCAATGCTCTCCGACTGGCCATCACATCCTCAGTACTGTCCCTAGTGAATTATAGCCTACCAGTATATGGAGCCACTGATTTCATGGCACTCAGTAAGATCAGACTCACTCTGAACAAGGCCTGTAGACTACTGACCAGTGCCCCCTGGCTCACCCACACCTGTCATCTCTATTTCACTGTTAATCTCCTCAACCTGGAAGAATGTCTCCACTACCAAACCTGCCTCCTAGCCAAGAAATTCTGCTCGGATTCCCCCCACCCCGGGGTATCTGCCTCCCTCCAACATACCTCCCCAACAGTCTCCACCCACAGCTCAGACAAGGCCACTCTGCTGGTTCCTAGAACAAGGACCTCCCTTGCTCAGAGATCCTTTTGCTACCCCTTCCTGGTTTAATACTCTCCCAGTAACCATCACTAACACCCCAAAATTGCCTCCTTCAAAACTGTTCTTCGGAACCACCTGTTCACCACCCACTGCTGTTCCTGTCACTAACAAGCAGATCGCATATCACTCAGTGCTTGTCGACAAAGTCATCCAGACTGCCTCCTCCACCCCTTCCTCCCTCCCTCCTCCCACCTGGTTTCCTTCACTCCCCCGCCAGATATCTGTATTTATGTAAGTCCTGCTTTGTGAAATGTACATAATATATGTAACATGTCTGTATAATACTGTGTAAAATCTGTGTAAATCTGTATGTCAACCTGCTGAATTATTGTAACACTGTTGTCCTTTCTGTGACAAGATACCTTTGTAAACGAGCCTCTGGCTCAAAGGTTGCAAATCCGATTGTACAAATAAATAAATTAATATTTGATGGAACAAGTGATAAACTCCTTGGCCCGGATATTCAAACTGCGCCATTCTGAGGCGCAAGCCCTTGCGCTGCTCAAAATAGTTGCGCAGGGGTGTGGCCGGGGCAATATTCAAAGGAGTTGCGCTATTGAGCAACTCCTTTGAATATCACCCCCCAGCCACAGCCACTGTGCATGGCGCAGTGGAGCTTGTGCCACCGCAAGTTGTCAGAGTTGAGCATTCAACTTGCCGTGGCGCAAGTACCATTGCTCCATGCGCAAATTTCCGATATTCAAAAGGTGACATGCAAATTGGGCCATAATTCCTGCAAGGTGCAGGGGGGACCATTTGCATCTGATTATGGCCCCATTTGCATGCCATTAGCATGTAGGCGCCGATACCGAGGGATTCTTGGCGCCACGCCGCCAGGCAGCAGCCGTCGGGGACTACGTAGCCTGTGGTTTAATCGCGCAGAACGTGAAAATCTCCTTCATTTCATCGCGATTGCGGCAGAACGAGCACGATATCCCTCACATTTTGGTCGCTCGGCGGCAGAACGTACACGCCGGTCTTCATCCCCGATCGCCGGCAGAATATATATTTATAACTCTCCCCAAACATCTTCATCGCGACATGGCAGAATGCACGATACTTCAAACATCTCCTGGTCTGGGTCATTTCGTTTCACTCATTTAAGTCTTCCTCCTCCGCAGCCGCGCGGGCGGCAGCATCTCACCCGCCTGTTACCTCAGCTCGCCGAGCTGATTGTCCGTGCAGTAGCATTATTGGTAGAGCCAGAGCCAGCAAGCAGTCATGTCAGACATGATAGTTCAGACTTGGAATGAACATCATTCACAAATCTGGACTGTCATGGGGCGAGGCTGCATGCCCATTGGCTCTCAGCTCTGCACCAATGGGCATGCAACCACCGGACAGTCAGTCGGGGCGGCGGGCAGCAGGGGTGGATGCTGCCGCCCGCCGCCGGGGATGGAGTGGTGGGGCTCGTGGGTGGGTGGGGGGGACACTAGACACCAGAGAGATGTTTGGGGTTATTATACATTCTGCCCATGATCGGCATGGTCGTCTCACTGACCAACCAGGGAGATATTCGGTTGGGGGGTCTTTTACATCTCTGCTGGCGATCAGGCACTGGGGGTTGTCATTATATGCTCTGCCCGCGATCGGGTATTGGAGATGTTTGGGCGGGGGTTATACATTCTGCCCGCGATCGGGCATTGGGAGATGTTTGGGCGGGGGTTGTCATTATACCTGCCCGCGATCGGGCATTGGGAGATGTTTGGGTGGGGTTGTCATTATATGTTCTGCCCGCGATCGGGCATTGGGAGATGTTTAGGCGGGGGTGTCATTATACTTTCTGCCCGTGATCGGGCATTGGGAGATGTTTGGTGGGGGGATTGTCACTATATCGCTCTGCCCGCGATCGGGCATTGGGAGATGTTTAGCGGGGGTTGAGATCGCTCTGCCCGCGATCGGGTATTGGGAGATGTTTGGGCGGGGGTTGTCATTATATGTTCTGCCCGCGATCAAGTATTGGGAGATGTTTGGGCGGGGGTTGTCATTATACTTTCTGCCCGTGATCGGGCATTGGGAGATGTTTAAGGGGGGGTTGTCATTATAATTCTTCCGTCCGCGATCGGGCATTACGTCCACTGACCACCAGGGATGTGAACGGGGGGTTACATTGATGCCCCGCATCTGGCTGGTGGGGGGCAGAGGACTGAGTTGGGGCCAGCCACGGGTGGCAGTTGCTGCTGCGCCTGCACACAGCAGCTCACCTGTGGGTGGCCCTCAACTTGATCCTTTTTTTGGCTCAAAGTTGTGCAGGCGAGGTTGGAGGTTGAGCCTCACAACTCTGCACAACCCGACTGAATATCGGGCTGTGCAGTTTACGATGGTTCCTCCCCTCCTGTTGAGCATGCATTCATTTGCATTGCGCTGTTGCTCAACCTGTTTTCAGTGGCGCAACTGCCTCCTGCTGAATATCGCAGAATGGCGCAATGTTGGACTTGAGCATGCGCAACCCTGTTGCGCATGGCGCAACCCTTTTGAATATCCCACCCCTTAGTTTTATTTCTTTTTCCCAGTCTACCTAGGTTGGTAAACACCTTTCCTTGAACAAATGATTTATGCATCTTACAGCATTTACATGAATAAAAACATGTAGGTTTAGTATGAAGCCAGGTAATAGGGGGTGTTTGTTTAAATTCACTTTTTACTAGAAGATCCTTAAGACTTTGTCCCTTTTTTAAGGCAACCAAGGAGCCAACGTCTGAAATACTTTTAAGATCTCTGTCCACTCCAATACATGCCAGTGTTTCTTAACAATGAAACATAGGTCTATAGAGCCTGGACCATACTGTTGTAAAAACTATGTGGTCACTGCTGCTGTCCCTCCCTCTATACTGTAACAACTCCTGTCTATGCACTGCATCAGCTCGCTTTGAGGCACCTTCTAAAATTTTCCTACAATTACTCCTGGCCATTAATCTATCAAACAAATCATCCTTTGCTGCGAAATAATCTTCTGGTTCAGAATAATTCAGATCTATGTGGCATGTAAACCCTGAGGGTTAATAACTTTTGTCTATTCTCTCCCTTGACCTTCCTCGTGGCTTCCCATGGCTTGAAGACCTCCATGAAATTGTTTTTTCTTTCCCTCTAGGAGGCTACTGAATGTCTTTCAGAAGCACCTGGAGCACCACTGGATACCTTTCAGATGCCCCTGGAGTGCCAGGGTAGACTCACTAAGTTGTTACAATTCCAGTGTGGGGGATGAGATGGGTCTCCGGTTTGGTTCCTGCTATACTCTTTCACCATGTACCACTGTGGCGAGGCTCGATGGGCATTTTTTCACCTCCTTCTCATATACACTTTGGATATATTAATCATTTAACTTAACTTGCTACTGTGTTTCCTGCTTTGCATTAGGTAACTATTATTTACTGTGTTAACTTTTGCTCTTTTTCATTACTTGTGAAGGTCCAGATTTAGGGTATTTGAGCTTCCTACCCATGCTTGGTATATTACTCAACTGAAAGAACATTCCAGTATCTCAGGATATGCTTACAATCTACACTACCTCCCCTCTTTTCAGCAACTTAAGAGTAGTCAAACTCCTCCTCCTCTCTGGGTAAAGGAGTTGGTGAAAGGACACCTCCCCCACTCCTATTTCCCAGTCAATACAGCTAACTACCATTAGGCTAGGAGGGTGCCTATTTTGGTCCAGAGTACCAAAAGGAGTACTTCACCACTTTGACAATGCAGTTGAACTATAAATGATGAGAACAAGTGGAAAGGGGGAGGTTAGGTGCACTTCTTGGAATGTCAAGGGACTCACTACCCACTTAAATTTACCAAGGTTTTACAGCATTTTAAATCACTTAAGATGGAAATCACCTTGATCCAGGAAACATACCTCACTGACAAAAATATACATTGGCTCAGAAAAGCCTGAGTAGGCAAAGTACTCCACAGTTCAGCATCCTTGAAGTGAAGGGGAGTAGCCATACTCCACCATTGAACCCTACCATGGAAGTTGTAGGCTGCTAAAACTGACTCCCAAGGGTGATGGATGGTAGCCCTTTTTTCCTTCCCAGGAGGGAAGGTACTTATCATTAAAATCTACATCTCCAACAGTGATGATGTGAGTTTCTTCCCTTAGGTAATGCAGGCTAATTGCTGACATTAGGGGTAAAGACAATTCCACACCGTTGTTAAAGGGTGGGGACTTTAACCTAGTCCTGAACCTCTTTCTTGACAGATACCAGGTCACACCAGGCACTCACCCTAAGGCAAGGGCAGCTCTAGCAGACCTAATGGATGAATGAAGCCTGACAGATGTGTGGAGGAGGGACAACCTGGATGAGAAGGAGTATTCCTTTTACTCCCCTATACACAGCACTCATAGCTATATAGATTTATGGCTGGTTGATGGTGGGGCTTCCTCAGGTGTGCATGATCCCACAATTAAAATCAATACTTTTATCTGATTATATCCCAATAGTGCTTTCGAATACACCACTGGGGAGACAGGGAAAATCACCCTGTTGCATATGCAACCCCCTCTTCCTAAGGGGCCCCAAATTCTGTGCCTGGATCACCTCAGAGGCCGACTCCTTTTTCAGGCACAATGAGACGGGAAGGTGTCTTTAGAGTTGGTACAGGAGGCCATTAAGGCCTTTCTCAGTAGCCAAATGATTTTATACACTGCTGCATAGTATGAAAAGATAGACATGGAGCTTAGTAAGTTGCAGCAGGACCTCAAAATTAAAGAATCGGAGTTTAAGCATGCTCACCAACCATCTCCAGAACTCCTGTCCTCCGCTATGGGACTTAAGTATAAAATTAAGGTAATCTTACATTGAAAAGCTGAATGACAAATGTTTCATGAGAAACACAGATTCTGGGAATCTGGTAACAAAGGTGGTAGGCTGCTAGCCTATAAGTTGTGGAAACAGAATGCGAATTGGCAAATCCAGTCCCTACGGAACAGCAAAAGGGAGACTATTACTGCTCCTGGAGACATCAGTGGTATCATGAGGCAATACTATATACAGCACCAACTGGAGACCAGGCATTCACAAAACCAATTATTCTAGACACTGCAGCTTATGAAAAAAACAGTAAATATTTATTAAAATCCCATGTTGGGAATGAAACAGAACAAAGTTTGCACATGCCTGACGTGTGTCAGACTTTAGCAGTCCTTTTTTGTCCGAATACTATAATCAGCTATACTCCTCACAAGCAGCTGCATCCTCAGGCTCATCTTCCTTGCAAGTCTTTCTAGGAAGCACTCCAGTGTCCCAGGTAATCCCTGAACTCCATTGGTAATTAGACATGTCTTTCACAATTTAGGAGCTCAGGGTGGCCCTTAAACATCTCTCCAAAGGGAAGGCACCAGGAGCTGATGTTATGGTTGTTGAGCTCTACCAATGTGTGCTGCATATCATAATTCTCCCACTTCTAGCAGCCCTGCAGGAGACTAGAGCTCATTGTACCCTCCCACCTGCTATAAAGGAAGCCATGATCACACTGCTACCCAAGAAGTCATCTGATCCCCTAGATTGTAACAACTTTAGGCCAATCTCCCTAATCTCTACAAACACTAAAACTGTGGCCAAGGCTTTAGCTACCAGGATGGAAAAGCTTCTGACATCTATCATTCACCTATCCCAGGTGGGTTTTCGAAAAGGCTAAGTGGGAGCCAATAACATTTGTGCAATGCTTCACTTCAAATGGTATGTGGGCCAAGCTACCACTCCTATAGCAGCAATGGCAGTGGATTTCTTCAAAGCTGTCAACTCTGTACAGTGGCACAATCTGTATTCTGTCCTGGAAGCCTATGGCTTCGGTTCATACTTCTGCAGCTGGATTTCCACCTTGTATAACAAGCCCATGGCCACAATTCTCACCAATCATAGCATTTTTAGAACCATTCAGCTTACACAGGGACACAGCAAGGGTGCCCCCTGCCCCCCTTACTATTCTTGATAGCTTTGGATCCTCTCCCTAAAGCTCTTAGACACTCAAGATGTGCAGGGTGTCAAGGTCCAGGATAAACAGTATCCAGTCAGCACTTATGCTGATGACCTAGTCCTCACTATCACCAAACCCGCACAATCACTGAATCCATCACGACTCTTCTGGACAGATTTATGTCTGTTTCTGGATTAGTAGTCAACTGCAAAAAGACTACTATCTCCCCCTTGAACTCAGCTTGCACACTGGACTGTATCAGTGGCACACAAGTAGTTTGTGTCTTGGATGGTTTTACATACCTGGGGGTAATGCTCACTACCAAATGATCAAATCTGGTGGATGCCAGTTTTAACCCACTCCTTATTGCACTAGAACCTGACATAGAGAGAGAGAGAGAGTCTGACTGACCCTCAAAGGGAAGGAAGAGGCTACTTGGATGTTTCTGCTTCCAAGATTTGCTTACATGTTCCATAACCTACCCCTAGCGGTGCGTGAAAAAAATCTTTCATAAGATACACAAACTCCTGTCTTTTCTGCTCTGAGAAGTGAAGGCACCCAGACCTAGCAAGCTCAAATTCAAACCACATTGGAAGCAAGCGGAGCTAGGACTCCCCGGGTTTCAGGGTTACCTCTGGGCATACAGGATGGCATGGTCCACAAAGTGGTTCCTCCAACTTGGAGATAACACATCCCTGTGAGTTACTTTAGAGAAGGACCTGGATGACATAACATCCATGGGCCTGCTGCTGGGGGAAAGGACAAGCAGGGAACCAACAGAAACCCTATAATCCTCAAAACCCAGAGAGCTTGGTACCAGTGTATGAGGGAGTCTTGGTGCCCCAGAACTGCATGGTCCCCCTAATATGGTACACCTATATACGGGACAACCCAAATATTCAGGTGAGAGGTGCCATAATCACAAGGAGGGATCAGGAGTGGGCAGGGATCCACACTATTTCTGATCTCTCTGTACCAGACTCGGATGACCTTCTCTCATTTCAACAAGTGCAGGACAAATTCGGGATACCCAGAGTGGATTTTTGGTAAGTTTTTCAGATTAGGAGTTAGATGAACTACTTTAAAAAGAACAACCAGCCACAAAAAGAATGGCTACAGCATTTGCATAAACTGAACAAATCTAAAGGTATAGTAGGAAGAATCTATCATATAGTCTGGGACGCACAGCCGAGGGCCATGGATACATGTAGGAAAGGGTGGGAACAAGAGTTACAAATGATTCTCCCCCGAGAAAGTTGGGAATGTTGCCTCAGAGATGCTCATTTGGCATACTGAGTTGCCAGGGGCCAGCTAATACAGACAAAACTCCTTCATAGGTGGTATCATGCCCCTGCCTTCCTATTCTGCAGAGGCCTGCTACCCCACTCCAACTTCTGGAGGTGTTATGCCCCTGCTGCCAACCCACTGCATGTACTATGGCAGTGCCTGAGTCTGGAACATTTTTGGAAAGGAGTCAGGGGGACTGCTGTAAAACTCTGGGCATTTAGATCCCTCATCAGCCTGCTCTGATCTTCTTGGGAGACACTTCACTGCTATATTATCCCTCCCTTAAGATAACTGTTCAATCCCTTATTAGTACTAAAATGTTTAATCTGATGTGTTTCTTCTTCCTCAAAGCAAATTGTGGTGTAATTTTAGTTATTGTAGATCTCCTGGGAAAACCTTCCAGGGGCTCCCTGCCATCGAGCTGAGGGAGACTCAGCCAACTGATGGTCGGCACTCTCATAGCCGCCACTCGATACCATGACCCCGGATTCTCGGCAGCCTAAGCCGAGGAAAACCTTCCAGGGTCTCCCTGCCATCAAGCTGAGGGAGACTTGGCCAGCGGGCAGTCAGCGCTCTCATAGCCACTGCCCGATACCATGATGCTAGACTCTCGGAGGCCTAAGCCGAGGAAAACCTTCCAGGGGCTCCCTGCCATCTAGCCAAGGGAGACTCGGCCAGTGGGCGGTAGGCGTTCTCATAGCCACTACCTGATATCATGACCCCGGGCTCTCAGAGGCCTAAGGTATGGCAGAATGCTGCAACCAGTTGGAAGACGAGCACCTTTTTAGACTCTGTTCCTATTGGTGCCTGCTCGCTCAGCTCTTTCCTATGCCTTGTTTTCTTGGCGCTTTTTGACCTGTGTTAAAATTATACCTGTTTTAATACTGTTGGGGAAATAGAAAGTACTTGCTACAGAAAAGACTGTAATAACTTGTTAAAAAGAGTGTGCTGGTGTAAAGATTACGTGACACAGTGCCTTTGGGGAAAGTATCCACTGACTCCAAACAGGCTGGTGTCAATCAGATGCACATCCTCTTTGTCCTGTAAACTGGAAGCCCTGCTGATAGTGCAGACCCTTTGTCTGTAGCAGCATTTAAATTGACCTTTTTTCCTCTTTCTCCTCAGCTGAGGAAAACCTTCCAGGAGCTCCCTGCCATCGAGCTGAGGGAGACTCGGCCAGTGGGCAGTCGGCATTCTTATAGCCACTGCCCGATACCACGACCCCGGACTCTTGGCGACCTAAGCCGAGGAAAACCTGCCAGGGGCTTCCTGCCATCGAGCTGAGGGAGACTCGGCCAGTGGGAAGTCAGTGCTCTGATAGCCACCACCCGATACCATGACCCCGGACTATCGGCGGCCTAAGGTACAGCAGAATTCCCAACCAATCGGATGCGAGCTCCTTTTTAGACTGTGTTCTGACTGGTCCCTGCTCACTCAGCTCTTTCCTATGCCTTGTTTTCTTCGCGCTTTTTGACCTGTGTTAAAATTGTACCTGTTTTAATACTGTTGGGGAAATAGAAAGTACTTGCTGCAGAAAAGACTTGCTAAAAAGAGTATGCTGGTGTAAAGATTAAGTGACACAGCCCTTTTGGTGAAAATATCCACTGACTCCTAACAGGTTGGGCGCCAGCCTAATGCACATCCTTTTTGTCCTGTAAATTGGAAGCCCTGCTGATAGTGCAGACCCTTTTTCTGTAGCAGCATTTAAATTGACCTTTTTTTATTTTTCTCCTCAGCCACGGTAAACCTTCCAGGGGCTCTCTGCCATTTAGTAGAGGGAGACTCGGCCAGCGGGCGGTCAGCGCTCTCATAGCCACCATATACCATGACCCCAGACTCTAGGCAGCCTAAGGTATGGCAGAACACCGCAACTTTTCACTCACCCACCCTTCCCTCATCCTGGCTCTTTATTATATAGACTCATTCCCCACCCCTTTCCAATTCCACGCCAACCTCCACTTCAGCATCCCTTCAAAAGTTCCACCCTGCAACTCCTCCCTCTCTCCCTATCTTAGGTGTCATTTAACCTAACTGCCCACTTGCTTCTGAAAGCCCTTGGCCTTCACTGTCCCTTTCCCTGTCCATCTTTCTTCCATCTTTCTATCCCTTTGTCCTTTTCGGTGGACTGTCATCCATAATATTTACCACTTTTGTCAACCACTCTTGTTACTATTACCCCTACCCAGCTGACTGAGTCTCTTTCATTTTCTTTTTTCTTCTTCCTTCTTGGGACACCCTGAGCCTAACCTCCTGGGTTCCATCACGAGGGCTAGGCTGTGGCTAATCTCTCTGTCCCTCATCTATATCGCTCTAGATGAATGATACCTGCTTTCACATGCTAACAGGGGAGAGGAACCTAACATTATGCCGTCCTTTAATGTGACCAACAATGATTACTTATGTGCCATCAACTCCCCATGGCTACAGGCTAGGACTCAGCACTCCTCTAATGGTGAGACATGAACTGAGCTACCTACGAGGCATCCAGCACCTGCTTTCCGCAATGTTAATCATTCCCTGCACCTCTCAGTCATGGTGTTACTTTGTGCTACAATAGGCTGACCGAACGTCAGAAAAGGGGAAACCCTATCCCAATCTGACTACCTGCAACGTCGCGCCAGGTCAAAGAGCTATAAACTATCCTGCAATGCACTAAAAAAGCTTCTATTACTATTGTTCATATGCTCTGGCAATGTTGAGTTTAATCCTGGGCCTCAAGCCACCATCACTTCACCCTCGGACCTAGCAAAGATCAAAGACTTGCGCTTCCTCCATGTCAATGTATGTAGCCTGCTAAAAAAGATCACCATGATTCAGGCATGGATCTACCACTCCTCGCCAGACTTCTTAGTGATCTTGGAAACCTGGCTCAGGCCAGCAACAGTTGACAGGGAGGCCAACATCCCTAATTATTCACTATTAAGAGCTGACAGGCAATCAAGAGATGGTGGGTTAGCCATATACATCAAGGACAAATACACAGTCTCCTGGCTTGACTCGGCAACCATTATGAATGAATTTGAATGTCTGTCCCCCAAGGTAGTGATCTCACACAACACATTGCTGTGTGTTATAGGGTGCTACAGACCACCATCTGCTGGTCTACAACTCCTAATGTATCTAGACACTGCCATAGGGAATGGTGCTCTGGAAACAATTATTCTAGGGGATCTTAACTTAGACTGGCTTACTAAAGCCTCAACACCCCTCTCATCCTTCTGCGATGCACATGGGCTAACACAAATCATTGATGAACTAAAGCGCTTGAATAAAAAGAACCCTAGCAATAGTGCACTTTTGGATGTTATACTAGTGAGCAAACAACACCTGTTCTCACGTGCAGGCACTTTCTTCAGTGATGTCAGTGACCCTTGCTTAATAGCTGGAGTACGATCAGTCACTACATCTCTGCCCTTCTCAAAGTTCTCTGTTAAAAGATCCAAGCGGAACTTTGCCTATGTGCCTATTTAGATGAGCTAAAATACTCCACACGATGGCAGGATTTTTACCTTGCAAGGACAGTACAATCAGCTTATGACATCCTCTATAACATAATTCTAGGGGCTTCAAACAAATGGCGCCTCTCTAATAAATGTGCGTATTAAGAACAGAACATGTCATTGGTTCTCCACTGAACTCAGATCTGCTCTGTTAGAGAGGGACAAGCTTTGGAAGAAAGCATGTACAGTACATATAAGACCCCATCGGCCTGGTATGCATTTAGGAGGGCCAGAAACCTATGTACCAGGAAGATTAGAGATGCAAAAGCCATATACTACCAAACAGAACTAGACTTGGCCACCAAACATCCAGCCAAATTCTGGTATACCATCAAGAACCTCTCTGGTCACATACCTGGTAACTCTCTCTCACCTAAGATCATTTCGGGTAACAGCACCATCACTGAGAGTGAGGAAATTTTGGACTCCTTTAATAACCACTTTACAACAGCAGGGCTAGCCTTCGATAACTCTCCTGCGAACCTGTTATGCTCCCAGCTGGGCTTTCAATCTAATCTAGTCACAAACTCTACATTCTTCCTGCAACCTGCAACCTGCCTCCCCAAAATAGGTTGAAGACCTTCTATATCAACTGGACATAAACAAAAGTGCTGGCACTGATTCCCTAGACCCATACTTCCTAAAGATTGCTTACCACATACTAGCTGTACCTATAACACACCTATTTAACCTATCTTTTACCCAAGGAGTCCAGGTCGCACCTGTAAAAAAGTTTTCAGCTTAGAGTGCTACTCCTGGTTAAACAACTGAAAAAAAAAAAAAGGAAAAAGGAGTCCTTCCGTCCATCTGGAAAACTGCCCATGTTATACCTCTACTTCAATCAGAAAACCCCTTGCGACCTCAACAACTATAGGCCGGTTTCCCTTCTCCCTGTCCTGTCGAAAATAATGGAAAAATTGTAAGTACACAACTGAGATCTTAATTAGAATGATCAAATCTGCTGAATCCTGCCCAATCTGGATTCAGGGCTAACCACAGCACTATCACAGCCCTCGCAAAAGTGACTAATGACTGGCAGCTTGAACTGGGAAAAAAACACTTTGTTTGTGCAGTATTCCTGGACCTAAGCAAGGCATTGGACACTGTCAACCATAGCCTACTCCTCTCATCCTTGCAGTCTATAGGCTTGGACTCTCTTTCCCTTAGGTTGTTTACCAATTACCTTACTGACCATTTACAGCAAGTCAAAGCAGAAGGTGTACTCTCGTCTATCAAACCCCTACCTAAAGGAGTGCCCCAGGGATCTAGTCTAGGTCCCATTCTGTTTGCAATTTACATCAATAACATTAGTGACAGTGTAACTAAGGCTAACATCCACCTATTCAAGGATGATACAGTGCTTTACTTAAGTCACCCATCACCTGAAGCTGCATGTAGCGACCTTCAATCTGAATTTAACCTACTTCAAAACCAGCTCCTAAACAAAAAGCTCTTACTTAATGCAAAGAAAACTAAAGCGATGCTCCTCTCTCCTTATATACATGTAGCTATCCCAGTAACTACAGGAAAAGTACAGCAGATCTCTACAATTCTAAGGGAAAACCTAGAATTCATTATGAAGTTGAAGTACCTGGGAGTCTGGCTAGATCATAAACTATCCTTCATTGAGCACATTGAGGATTTTCTGAAAAAACTTCACCAAAGACTTGGTCTCTACTTCAGGATCAGCTGCCTACTCACAAGCAATGCCAAGATGAGGTTGGTGCAAGCTACATTTCTCTCACTAGAAGATTATGCAGACTTTCTATACAGCCACTGTCCTACCTCTTACCTAACAAAACTGGATACGCTGTATCATAGAGCTCTGAGATTTATTACCGGTCTCTCCTTCATTATGCACCACTGTTAATTATATGCAGCCGTAGGATGGACCTCCCTCCAGATTAGGCGGGAAAAAAAATACCTCTTTATGGACCTACAGAGCTATCTCAAAAAAATTTCCACAATACATCTCAGACTGCCTCCTGCTAAGCGCAATAGGCACCTTTGCCCTGAGAAGTCACTCTTAAATCTCATTAAAAATTACCAAAGTCTACTCTTACCAAGGCAGAACAGCCATCAGCTTTGCGCTGCCCTCCCTGTGGAACAATTTACAGAAAACCGTAAAATTGAATACATTCATCAGCATTGGTTCATTCAAGACCTTGTACTCTCGTCTCATTAAGGAATCATGCAAGTGCTTTTCTCACCATTAATTGGAACCAATAACCACAGTATCACCATACTGGCTGTCTTTAACCTGTCCTTCTTTACATACATTTCCCTTAATCCTTCCTCTCCTCATGCTCTATCCTCTGTCTGCTGCTTGCCACTGTCCTCTGTTGATTTACCTATCCGATCTTCATCAAAGCTACCTAATAATAATTATGTTTTATTCTGGCCCTGCCTTATGATGATACATTCCCCTTCTGCCTGGCCTCTTACTTCTAGGTCTACCCTAGTCTACTAATACCCATCAAACCCAAATTATCATACTGTCACTTAATCTGAGATATCCACAATTTCTTCACTTGCAGATGATACTGTTGCAACATTGTTTGCTCTGTGCTATTGGCTGATGTCATGTGTGCTATTACCTATACATATCAAAATTGTCCCATTGTCATTAGATATCTATCCCTCATCTTTTGTGTTTTGTCCGAGATCTTATCATAACCAGGTCCATCTCGCAGATAAGCTCTGCTCATTGATGTTTGCCTGGATAAATAAAGATTTTGATTGATTGATCTTTTCCTACACTGTTGCTGCAACCTCCATGTTTTTAGCTACTTTTTTGCAACCTGCTTGAATGCTGTTGTCAACGATTTGTTGCACTTATATTGAAATGTCTTCCCTGGATTGTTTTATTGTACACTCCTGGGTCGTGCCTGAAAATAGTCATTTCTATGGCTAGTGCACTTACCCAGTAAACAAAAACTAAATAAAAATAAATCTAGAGGCTCAAACCAAGAAGCAAGCTGGTTGCTAGCAGCACTTATTGAAGCAAAGCATGTGATCTTACTGAAATGGAGGCAACTTACTCCACCATCACTTCTGGCCTGGCATGCAGCAATGGCCAGACTGTCCTACTCAACATACAATAGAGTCCCTGGGTGTGATTCTAGAAGAATAGCGCAAGTCGCCACCAAAGGCAACTTGTGCCAAACTCAGTTGCAACATGGACCCTGTGCTCAATTCTAGAAGGGGGCAGGGTCCCCGTGGCTAAGTCCAGCGACTTGCAACATTTGGATGGCTACGCCAAACAAAGGGCATGACTGAGGGGCATGTTGCAAGTTGCATTCCACCCCCTGGCTGGTGAGCACATGTGCCCCCCAAAAGCCCCGCAGGACAGCTGTGTCCCCCCAGCCCCCTATGCCCCAAACAAGGAATATGCCCCACAGGGCAGCTGTGTTACCCCCCCGGACCCATTTCCTGAACCCCCAACCCAGGACCCTGCAGTGCTGCATATTGTGCAACCCCCATATTCTCTGGTAGTCTAGTAGCCCCCACTCAGCTGTGCCAGTCCACTCTGCACCCCCGACCCATCACCAGCTGGTGAACTGGCACAGCCCATCTCTCGCCTCCACGGGCAGCCACCGATTGAGCTCCATAGGAGCACTTACTGTATAATCTTGCTCAATGAATGAATATACATTCATGCATTGAGCATGATTATACAGTAATCACTCCTATGGACCTCAGTCGGCAGCTGGCCATGGAGGTGAAAGGCGGGCTGTGCCAGTCGCAGACTGGTGATGGGTCAGGGTGTGGGATGGAATGGCACAGCTGGGTGGGGGGGGGACACTAGACTACCAGAGAATATGGAGGTTGCATAATATTTGGCACTACAGGGTCCTGGGATTGGGGTTTGGGAAATGGGTCCTGGGGGGATAATACAGCTGCTCTGTGGGGCACTACATGGTATGGGGGTTTGGGGGTATGGGATGTGTAGGCAGCCCTGCAGGGCATGGTCAGGTTGGGAGATTGGTGGGCCGGGGTGCAAGATGCCCTGCTGGGCACATACTGCGTGGGGGATCGGGGGCTTGAGGGATGAGACATGCCCTGTGGGGCTCCTACTGTGGTGTTCAGGGCATGGGGAGGGCACATGGATCAGTGCCAGTCCACTGGCAGGTCTACACAGCCCCAGGAGGACATACATACAGTTGCACCAGCCAAATGCTGGTGTAACTTATGTTGACGATTCTCCTCCAGGGGTGTTTTAGAATCCAGACATTGGGGACTTTGTTGCTGCCCTTCCAGAACATGGCTCAACTGTTGTTGTCACAGGGAGTTTAGGGTGTAAGTGCTGGCATATGTCCACTTAGGCACAAATGGCCTGTGGCATGTCACAGGCCACTTTATAGAATACCGTACATCGCAACTGCTGGCGTAACTTGCTACTTACGCCATTCTTTCTAGTGCAAGTCAAGTTACACCAGATGTATCTCTTCTAGGATCGGGCCCCTGTCTATCATAAGAAATGGGGCAACGATCTAACCTCAAACCTGTGTTCGGTATCCCTTCCCCCAGAGAACCCACCACCACAGATATGAATTAACTAATTATACCCCCCCCAGACCACTCATGGCAATCCTGAATCTCTTTCTTTGCTGGATAATTCTAACAACTGAGTGCACATAAACTTCTAGGATGTCAACTGTTGTGATGAATGCACTTCTCTGACTTGAAACACAGAAACATAGAAACATAGAATTTGCTGGCAGATAAGGCCCACCTACTCTGCTCATTTTCCCTACCTATTGCATATATTGCAGACCCAATTTTATCAGCGGCTTACCCTCTCTTCCCTATCGCAATTGTTTCTGTATGTTTCTGACATGAACTCCTGTATTTAATGTTGTATTATCATTGGAAAATAAAATAAAATTTTTATTTTTTATTTATTTTATTTAGTATTTGTTGACTGGGTAAGTGCACTAGACAAATTCTGCCTATTTTAAGGCACGACCCGGGGGAGGGGGATACAGATGAATGCCAACCGACCTTGAACCAGATTAGCTGTTGGTGGTATTTTTAGTGAATGTTTTATTTAATATTCTATATTCTAATAAATTATTTTTAAGTGACTGTTTTATTTAATATTCTATATTCTAATAAATTAATATTAAAAAAAATCCATTAAGAATAATAAAAATAAACAACAAAGTATTTCCTTCTCACTCCTGGTCCTCGGAGAGGCAGCAAGGACTGAGAAGTAGCAGGTGAAATAACAGCCAAATAAATCACAGCTCTCCCCAGTGACAGGCAGCGGAGGAAGTATTTTACACTGAACCACATTTTTTTAATTTTTGTGGGTTTTTTTTAATATGTTTTTGTTTTATTTTTACAATTTTTTTAACTACCTATAACCCGTTTTATAAGTACAATAAGACACCCCAGTGTGGTTCTTACACTGAGATAACCACCCTTCCAGGGGCTGTAAGACCCTCAGCCTGTGGAATCAGGCCTCACTACATCCCTAGGTGGGTAGTTATCTCAGTATAAGGACCACCTTGTTGTGTCTTATTGCTTGTGTTACCCACTAAAGCACAATTACCTAAAATTCCACCAAACCAGTTACAGTCCATGAAGGCATCTGTCACCAGAAGTGAAGTAACACAGGCCATAAAGGAACTCAATTCAGACAAAGCACCTTGTCCTCAGGGGTTCTCCCCAAACATCTTCAGAGTCCACTTTGAAGAACTCACTGACTCTCTAACCACCTTGTATAACACTGTCAAGGAGGGAGGTGACTTGGACCTCACCCTGCAGGAAGCTTAAATTACGCTGTTACCTAAGCCAGATTAGGACCCCAAACAACTTAGCAGCTACAGGCACCTTTCATAGAAACATAGAAACATAGACTTTGATGACAGATAAGAACCGCTTGGCCCATCTAGTCTGCCCATTTCCCTACCTACAGGATAGGCCGCAGATCCTAGTTAACCAAAAGCCTATTTCTTCCTACCCCCCACAAGAATTGCCTTATGTTTGTCCCATGCATTCTTGAATTCTCCCACAGTTTTAGACCCCACAACCTCCTCAGGAAGGCTGTTCCATGCATCCACTACCCTCTCTGTGAAATAATACTTCCTCACATTGCCCCTCTATCTTTAAATTGTGTCCCCTTGTTCTTGCATGTCTCTTTTTCTGAAAGATGCTACCCTCTTGGACTTTATTGATTCCACTGAGGTACTTAAAAGTTTCTATCATGTCCCCCCTCTCCCTGCTTTCCTCAAGGCTATACATATTAAGCTCCTTTAGTCTCTCCTCATACGGCTTCTCTTGCAGACCCTACACCATTTTAGTTGCCCTCCTCTGGACTGCCTCTATCCTGTCTATGTCCTTGCGGAGATGGGGTCTCCAGAACTGGATGCAGTACTCCAGATGGGGTCTTACCAACTGTCAGTACAGAGGGATAACAGCTTCCTGTTTTCTGCTGCTGATGCCTCTCCCTATGCAACTCAGTATACCCCCAGCCCTACCTACTGGCTAACCTTAAGGTCATCTGATATGATTACCCCCAGGTCCCTTTCCTTTTTTGTTGTCGTTACTACCTCCCCCCCATTGTGTATTCTTCCCCTGGGCTCTTGTTTCCCAGGTGCATTATTTTGCACTTCTTTGCATTGAATCCTAGCTGCCATACTTCTGACCATTCCTCCAACCTTGCCAAGTCCCTTCTCATCTTTTCCACGCCCTGTGTATCAACCCTATTGCAGATCTTTGTGTCATCTGCAAAGAGGCATACTTTTCCTGCCAGTCCTCTGCAATGTCACTTATGAAGACATTAAAAGTACTGGACCCAATACTGAACCCTGTGGTACCCACTAGTAACCCCTCTTTCTCAGAGTGACTCCATTTACAATTACCTTCTGTGTCCTGTTGTCCAGCCAATGTTTTACCTAGGCTACCACCCTGGGACCAACTCCCAGGCTGGTTAATTTGACTATTAATCTTTTGTGTGGGACTGTGTCAAATGCCTTGCTAAAGTCTAGGTAGGCCATGTCCACAGCCCCTCCCTGGTCTACTACTTTGGTCACCCAGTCAAAGAAATCTATTAGATTCATCTGACATGACCTTCCCACTGTGAACCCATGCTGCCTTGGGTCCTGTGCCCCACTGGCCTCTAGGTACTCAACTATTCTTTCCTTCAGAAGTGACTCCATCACTTTCCCTAACACAGAGGTCAAACTGACAAGTCTGTAGTTTCCTGCCTCTGTCTTGGTCCTACTTTTGTGAAGAGGAATCACATCCGCTTCCTCCAGTCCTTGCGTATCACACCATCCTCCCATGATTTATTAAAAAGAGTAGCCAGTGGTTTAACTAGTTCCCCCTTAATTCTTTTAGAATTTGGGGGTGAATTCCATCAGGCCCCATTGCTTTGTCCACCTTCAGTTTTAGGAGTTCTTGCAGAATCCTTTCTTCTGTGAAACGACTGGGATCAACCCCCCCTATCAAGAGTGTTTCTGTTAATTGGATTAGGCACTTCCCCCTCCTCTTTTGTGAATACTGAGCAGAAATATTTGTTCAGTATCCCTGCTTTTTCACTGTCGCCCTCTGCCCACCCACCGTTCATTCTATTCAGCCTCACTATCCCTCCCTTTGTCTTTCTACGCTCGCTGATGTACCTATAAAAGGTTTTATCCCCCTTCTTAATTGAGTTGGCTATGTTTTCTCAATTTGGGCCTTTGCTATTCTGACTTCTCTCCCTGCTTCCTTCTGCCTTAACTGGTACAGATCTCTGTCCTGCTCCTTCTGTGTTTCTTTATACTTCTGAATGCTATCTTTTCTTCCTGACTTTCACAGCCACTCTTTTGAGAACCATAGTGGCTTTTTCTTTCATTTTGATTTGTTTATTTGCTTCACACAAAGGCTTGTTGCCTCTATGATGGCAGTTTTGATGATTCCCCATTGTTGCTCCATGCCTCCTTCTAGCCTGTTTGCTAGTGCTTCTCTGAGGCACTCTCCCATCTTGCTAAAGTCAGCCCTCCTGAAGAACAGTTCCCTCACTTTTGTGTGGCTTGACTCTGTAGCTGAGTTTAAAGTGAACCACACTGTTTGATGGTCACTTGTTCCCAGATGGCTACCCACTTCTAGATCTGAGATCCTGTCACTGCCCCTGTTTGAGAGTACGAGGTCTAAGATTGCTCCATCATGAGTGGGTTCTGAAACTAGCTGTCTGAGGCCTGCTACCTGTAGGGCATCAAGAATGGCCCTGCTCTTGGTTGTGGCTGCAGCAAATGTGCTCCAGTTAACATCTGGCATATTCAGGTCTCTCATCAACAGTATCTCCCCTTTATCTGCTATTCTAAGAATGCCTTCTATCATATCCTTGTCCATTCCCTTCCCCTGAAATGGGGGTCTGTACACAACCCCTGTGCGGATTGTGGTGCCCTTTCCAGTCTCCAAGGTGACCCACAGTGCCTCCTCTCCTCCCTATTTACTCTTTTGTTCAGTTGCTTTTATCTGTTCCTTTACATAGAGAGCTACTCCTCCCCCTCACCTATCTCTCCTGTAGGTTGTGTACCCTGGTAGGTATGTTAACATCCCAGTCATTGTTCTCTGTGTACCATGTTTCTGTGACTGCTATGATATCCAGGCATCCCTCTTCCATCAAGGCCTCCAGCTCAGGGAGCTTGTTGCCCAGACTACGGGCATTGGTACTCATTACCCTCCATTTCCTGATGGCCTTACTCCTTTTTGTCCCATCCCTGTCCTTCTTGCCTTTGTCCCTTTCTCCATTTACCCCTGCCCTTCTCCCTATCGACACCTCTATGTTGGTGTTTACCACACTTACTACTGTTATTTTTTTGAGGGGGCTAGGATTTCCCTGCTCCCTTCCAGTGCCTCCCCCTTGGCTAGTTTAAATGCTTGCCAATGAAGAATTTAAACCTATCACCTAGGATCCTGGTTCCCCTCCTGGACAGATACAGCCCATCATGCCAGTTTAGGCTTGCATCACTCCAGGTGGAACCCCAGTGTCCAGTGAAGCCAAATCCCTGAGCTCCACATAAGTTTTTCAACCACTGATTGAATCCCATGGTGCAGAACACCCTAGTCTCTCCTACACCATAGATGGGCAGCAACTCCGAGAAGGTTACCGTGCATGCTACTTGTCTAAGGCCCCTCCCCAATTCCAAAAACTCTTCCTGCACTTCTCTAATCCCTTTCTTAGCCAGGTCATTTGTCCCTAGGTGGACAATGACATCCAGCTCCCTCCCCTGTGCAGCTGCTCCGGCAATCCTGAGGATTCGCTCCTTGTCCCTCCAAGCCATGGTGCTAGACAGGCACCTTACCTCCCTCTCCCTTCCTCCCCAGTTCTACCTTCCTAACAATGGAGTCCCCCACCAGGAATGTTTCCTTCCCCTGCGGGGTCCCCTGCCACCCTCCTGTGGGTCTCCCTTGTGGAGGTTCCCAACATCCTCCTTGGTCTCCACTGTGGGTGCCTCCATAGAGGAACCACACTTTGCCAGAATGGCATAGGAATTGTGGAGAGGTACAACTGGAGGGATGCACCTCTGTTCCACCACCCTCACCTTCCCTGAGCCCACTGTGGTCCAACTGCTCCTCTTTCTTGGCAACCTCTGAGGCAATGGCAGTGGCACTGGTGGTCCCTGGATGGAAGAGGAGGTCCCACAAATCCTGGCCAGCTCAGCCTGGAGATGAGCATCCTCCTCCCTCAGCCCAGAGAGGTGCCTGCAGATGGGACAACACCACATCCTCCAGAACGTGTCCCGGAAGACTGCTGTTCCACAGCCGCTGCACTGCACCACTCCCATCATGTCTTATTTCTGGCCCCTTAACTGTTAGCAATCCTTACTCTTTCCTCTGTTTTTCTCTCTCTCTCTCTCTCTCTCCTTACTTTCTGCCTGTGTGCCCTTTAAACTACTGATTGTCCTGTTCTGAGACAAGAATATCCTATATTTCTCAGTAGACCTCTTACTTGCTCAGAGGCAGACTTCCAGCAGCTAGAGGGGGCTGGAGAGTTACTCTTGCCCTTCTAGGATGGTGGGTCTTTGGTGGCTCTGTTATCACTCTCTTCCTGCTCCCAAACAAGAAGTTCCTGTTATCAGTCAAATTCTGTGCCTATAAAAGTAGAACTAGCTTTGGGTGGGAGGGTGGAGGGGAGAGAAGGAGGGTGATATAGTCCCAGTAGAGAAGTCCAGTCACACAGCAGTCCTTTCTCCTGGTGTCTTCTGCCAAGCTACTAGCAGAATCTTTCTAAGGCAGTCTTTAAATGTAGCTTCCTTCTAACTAAGCCACTCCCCCTACTTATTAGATCTTTCTACAAGTAATTTAAACCTCACAGCTATCAAGTCCTTTCAATCACCTGAGATTTACACCTAGATAACTGTTCAGATAACCATTCAGTTCAGTTAACCCAGACAAACACACACTTTTTTTTGTTTGTTTGTTAGTTTTTTTTTACCCTAAATTAAAGGTCCAAGTACAAGAGTTCTACTTCTTTTGTCCCAGCAGAGAAGTCCAGTCATACAGCAGTCCTTTCTCCTGGTGTCTTCTGCCAAGCTACTTAATTCCTTTCACTTATTGTTAATGGTTATTGACTTAGAAGAAAAATGGCAGCTGTGCTGGGTGTGCCTGAAATTTAGCTGCAGAACCTTTCTCCAGTTTTTAGGCATTTTAGTTTTTGTTTAGTATTTGTTTTAAGAATTTTAGCTGGAAACTCTTGTATTAAGTTAATTTAGCTGCTCCTTGTTAGGAATTATCCTAAAATAGTTAGTCAGGGACTGTCACCCACAGTGAGATATTTAGAAACTTGAGCATCTTTGGTGAATGAGTTACACCCTGAGTATACACTAGGGTTATGGGTTTGATCCCAATCATGCCCAGGCTGTTAGGCACTAGGGGAGCTGTTTACTAGTGAGCCCTGCATAGTAAATACTGCATGGTAAAATCAGCAAAATTAATGAACAATGAAACAGCAAAGTAGGAGAGCTGTTTTTACCTCATTCTAACATTGTTGCATGAGGGAAATACTTCCCATATCTGCGGAGGTCAAAAGGAGTGTTATTGAAGGTGAAGTGGAGCAGTATTCAGAAGAATGTATGGTGATGAAGGCTTGACTGCTGAGGCTGTTGTAAAGGAGAGACATGCAGAGGAACAACTTACCTAGTGGTATTTTCTGGCTGTGGTGAGAGCCCAGTTGGACCAAGCAACAGGAAGCATTTCGGCCATTTCCCCAGATAGGACCAGCTGGGAGGAAGTTTTCTGAAGCTGCCCATGTAGCAAGAAACATCAGAGGGGCTTCTCTGAAAGTTGGAGGAAGATTAGGATCCCCAGCCTGGACAGAGGGATGGCCGCTGTTGCCACCAGAGGGTGGTGCAGTGGATTACTTTCCCTTAGGTGGAAAAAGGGTTCACCGGAGGATGGGTCAATCTTGGGCCACTGAGGTGAAGGTCTGGGGGGAGCTTGATCTGTGGAAGAGAGGCTCCAGGAAAGCTTGAAGGAGGGGCCCCCATACTACAGTGGCATGAAGGTGGATCAACAGCTGGCTGAGAGGGTCTGATAACCATTACAGTGGATATGCCTATATAGAACTCCTGCATAATCTGGTGAAGTACAATCTTTTTTCTTTCTCGGGCAATATCTGTTATGAGATTTGCACTGGAAACTGGTCATAACATCTGGAACATTCCTTAATTTATTAAATACTGGGAATTATTATAATTCAGCCCTGTCAGAGGGGGCCGAAGAGTACTGAAACCCTCATTTTGCAGTGGTGAGAGCACTGGGAGGGGAGAAATAAATCAAGATTGCGTCTGGAGACTGCAAATTATAAATTATGCACTATAAACATTTTATAGTTATTTGTGGCTAATTGTGTGTGTGTGGTTTTTTGGGGGTGGTAGGGGGTATATGGGAAATTTTGGCAGATTAGATTAAAAAAGTGTTAGTTTAGAGATTATTGAATGGGGTGGTAGTTATGTATAAGTAAGTAAGTGAAATAAAAAGAGAATTTTATAAATTTAAAATATAGGTGTTTAGGTGGGAGGGTGATTGAGTGATTGAGAGTGTGACTGGATTAAATACTGTATGTGAGTGTGTTCTAAGAAATGTGCTGGAGAGCTAGGAGCATGGTCAGGCAGTACTCCCCCTTGAGACTAAAGGATCTTCATCTGTTTGACTGCCTCTGCTCCTGTTCGAAGTATATGGTAGATGCTGAATGTCTGGCATTTTAAGGAGACAAGGGGGATAAGGAGCCTGGAACTCTCGGGGGGGGATGGAAAAGGGGTGGATGGATTGAGACAGTGAGAAACAGCAGGTGCCCTGGGGCAAAATGGGCACAGGATCGAGGTTTTCCTTGCCTTGTGCTCATACATAAGGGTTCTGACTTGGTCAGGCAGGAACTGGGGCCATCCCTGGATTCCTGTCCCTCTCGGGTGGTGTTAAGCAATGCCAGGTCAATTAGGAATAACACCGTAGTGGTTGCAGATCTGGTGGCCTCTGTAGACCTGGCTTGCATCACTGAGACCTTGCTGCATGAGAATGTGGGCCCTATTTTGGAGTCCGCTGTTCTGGCTGGGTTCTCGGTGATACACCACCCGAGAGGAGACCGTCGATGTGCGGGGGGTTGCTGTCTGTTTTAGACAGGAACTAGGGATCAGGGAGGTGCCAGTTGAAACTACCAACTCCTTTGAGTGCATAGTGGGTGTGGGTGCAGGCTACAGGACCCTTCTCATTTACCATCCACTAGGTGATGGGAGGGAGTTCCTGAAGGAGGTTGTAGACTTCATCACCAAAATGGTATTGGAGGCCCCCAGATGGTTAATTCTGGGAGACTTCAATGCCTGGGTTGACAATGAACTCTCGCTGTTTGGACAAAACCTACTTCAATTGATGGAATCATTGGGCCTGACATGGGTTGCTACTGCCGCAACCCACAAGCAGGGGCACTCATTGGATTTGGTGTTCCACCTGGGGATGGAAATCTCCAATATGGAGGTGTAGCCAGTAGGGTGGTCTGACCATCATGAGCTGAGAATCAGTTTCTCAGCCCCCCCCCCGAAATAGGTCTGCCCCCAAGGAGTTGGTACAGTACCATCCTTTGAGAAGAGTTACCTCAGAAGGCCTAATGATGGTACTGGACCTCTGGGGAATTCCAGGGAATAGCACTGATCTGGGTCCTCTTGCACTAGCCTATAATAAGGCTATTGCTGAGGCCCTGGATATCATTGCTCCAGTTTGTGTTCGCCCTGTCACTCTCCGCCCAGGTGCCCCTTGGTCTGATGGGGAAATTCAGGAGGTGAAGAGACGAGGGTGAAGGTTGGAGAGACACAGGTGGAAACCTCACCTGGAAGGGGACAGACCAGACTTAGATTGTTGGATCATTATAAGATCTACCAATCAGCAATTTTCAATAAGAAAGCAGAGTTCCTGTTCAGGGAAATGGCTGAAGTGAAAAATAGGCCAGCTGAGCTCTTCTGGACCATGGACAGACTATGCAGTCCAGTCTGTCTATGATTTGGTCAAGCATTGTCACAGGTACAGTGTGAGGAGTTCACTCAGTTTTTCACTGATAAGGTGTCCACCATCAGGAATGAGATCAGCCAGTACCTCCCCATTGGACCTTGCATTAATCAATCAGGTGGAACTAATGCCCAGTCAACCTGGTCCACCTTCATCCAACTGGTAGTCATGGATATAGTGACAATCATCCAGACTCTGCGGCCAACTTACAGTACTGTAGTTTGGATCCGGGCTCCATCCACCTCCTTGTGGGGTGTATAGAGGTCATTGACCTGGTCCTTGCTGGGATAGTGGGGGTTTCATTGGAGAAAGGGATTTTTCCGGACCCCTTAAAGGAGGCAATAGTGCGGCCCCCCCTGGAAAAACCTTCCTTGACCCTGACTGCCCGGCTAACTATAGACCAGTCTCGAACTTGCCCTTTATAGGGAAAGTTATTGAGAAGGTGGTCGCTTTGCATTTGGAAGATCATTTATCTAACCACAATATCTATGACCCCCTCCAGTCTGTCTTCAAGAAAAGGCATAGCACCAAGACCGCCCTGGTACAGGTACTTAATGACCTTCTGATGGTGCGAGGTCAGAGATCCTGTTCCGTCTTGGTTCTCCTTGATCTCCCAGCACCATTTGACACTGTGGACCATGGGGTGCTGCTCGAGCACTTGTGATTTTTCTGTGGACTGAGAGGAGCAGTCCTTAGCTGGTTTCAATCCTTTCTCAAGGGCAGATCCCAGAGATTGGTGTCAGCGATTTATTCCTTGGCCCCTCACTGGCTGCCCTGTGGGGTACCACAGGGCTCAGTGCTGTCCCCATATTGTTCATGATGTACATGCAGCCATTAGGAGACATTATAAGATGGTGTGGATTGAGTTTTTACTGCTATGCAGATGATTCTCAACTGTACATGTCTTTTGTGCCTGAACAGGAGTTAGATTCTGTCTCAGTGTTTAACAACTGCCTGGTGGAGATACAGGACTGGATGAGTGCTATTTGGCTGAGGCTAACTCAGATACAACTGAGGTATTGGTGGTGGACCCTGATCATAGGATGATAGGATCATGGGTGGGAAAACCCTCAGGATTATACCTTGGGGGGGGCCCCACTGATTGCCTTGGGCCAGATGCGTAACCTAGGCATGGTATTTGATGAAGGCCTGACCTTGAGGCACAGGTTTTGGCCTTAGTTAATTCTTCCTTTTACCACCTGAGAAACATAGCCAGGGTGAAGCACCTGATCCTGTACTGAATATCTTCCTACCTTGGTCCACGCCTTTGTTACCTGTCATTTTGATTACTGCAATGCCCTCTACCTAGGGCTACCGGGGGTGAACATCCACTGATTGCAGCTAGTGCAGAATGCATCAGCCAAGTTGTTGACTGGAACCCCTAGATCCAGTCATATAACACCTGTGCTGCGTGAACTGCACTCTGCTGCTGATACAGTGGCAGATCACCTTTAAGGTTGCATTGATGACCTACAAGGCCCTACATGAGCAGGGACCCCTCTACCTGAAAGAGCTCCTGTCCCCTTACCATCCCACCCACTCACTCCAATCCCCTGGCAAGGGGTTGCTACAGATTTCCAGGGTATCTTTAAAAACTTCAGGAGGAAGATATTTTGCCTTTGTGGCACCTACCCTGTGGCATTCTCTACTGTGCCGGATACGAGATAGCCTGACCGTGAAATGATTTACAAAATCCTTGAAAATGAAACTGTTTAACCAGGCATTTGTAGTGACCTAGTTAGTCAGTGCTGTAGTGATGTGATTCTATTTATCTTTTCAAAGTATAACGAATAGTATTTGTTTTAATGTTGACTGTTAAGGTGCCTTGAGCTCTGGAAAGGCACCTGATACAAATAAAGTTTTACTTACTTAAATGTTGACATCAAAATATTAGCAAAAATAATGGCTACAAGGGTAGGCAAAGTGTGGGGAGAACTAATTGGCCCAGGACAGGTGGACTTCATGTGGGGCAGACCCTCAATGGACAACTTGCGAAAGCTTGAATACATCATTTCCACCTCCAGGGACTCCTAAAACCCTGTGGTTCTGGTGTCCTGGGATGCAGAAAATGCTTTTGATAAGGTCTTCTGGTCTTTCCTGCACCACACCTTGGTGCAGTTAGGCTTCCCTGCCTGCTTTATAGATTGGGTCAAACTGCTCTATTCCCATCCCAAGGCCAAAATAACCTGTAAATGGTGTTCTCCCACTACCATTCACATTGCAGAAAGGGGCCAGATAGGGTTGTGCCCTTGCTATATTTTTTCACTCTCTATTCAGAACTCTTGGCTTAAGTGTTCCTATCAAACAACAGAGTCAAAGGCATACAGGTGGGGAAACACAGATATAAAATATCCACTAATGCAGATGATGTGCTCCTACACCTGGAGGAACCAAAATGCAGAATGGTCACTCCAGCAGTCCTGGAGCTGCTCCAAGAATTTGGCCAATTAACAGGGTAGTGACTTAAAATCACAGAACCTTGTATCGTTCCTCTAAATGATATCACTACAAAAAAGCAAGTGATGCAATAGGGACATGTAACACAGATGCCCTAAAACACCTGGGTATTTTAAATGCCAGGAGCAAGAAGGCAATAGTCTCCAAAAACCTTGCTATGCAGTTCGGTATCATTAAGCAGTGTACCACTCTTCTTCTTACTCTCTAGGTACAAATTAATATTATTAAGATGAATGTATTACCCAGGTTGCTATACCTGATGACTAAGATAGGGCAGATGCTACCTAATAAGTGATTCACTCAGCACAGGTCCACCCTCACCTTATTCCTATAGAACCATAAAACACTCCATAGGGCTTACAGGATGCTAACCTTCTCAAACAGCAAGCAGGCCTCCAACTACCTGACATGCATTCCTACTACCTAGCAATGCATGCATGACACTTCCTGTGGTGGAAAGGGAACCCACCCCAAACATAGGTCAGGCACTACACCCCTCCATGTCAACAGATGGAAATGGACCTGTGCAGAAGAGCTGGGGTGAATAGCCAAGCCCTCTTGTACACACCCTACAGCAAGCTGCCAGCATAACTAATATTCCCCCCCGGTACTTCCCACCTAGAAAACAAGCAGCTACACAGGCTCTTGGGAACAAAGCCAATATCTGAGCCAAATCAGCTCATTCCAGGCACCCCCAACTTTAAAATTCAGACTAGAATGATTCCCACCAATTTCCTATGATCTTCTGAAATTGGTAAAATCGGCAATATGTTGGACAATGACAAACTCATTTCAATAGATGATTTTTAAAAAAGTGCTCATCTATAGACACAATACCCAGCTTCTCTTTTCTCCAATTGCAACATATGCTTACCACCTCCCTGGAACCCAAGCCCTGGTCCATTACGAAATGTTAATGTGGGATGAACTAGTGCAGTTGCCAGAAAAAAGGCATTCTACTTCGCTTCTATACAGAACATTGCTACAGTTCTCTACAGCTGCAGCTACTGACTCTGACACTTGCAAATATAGGTAATCAAAATTTCCAGAATTAGCAAGCCCCAACACTAGGACCAAAATGTGGTGGAATCTTTTCAAATACGTTAGAATAGCTAGACTGCATTTCATGCAATACAAAGTATCACATAACTTGCATTACACCATGTAAAGCTTCACAAGATATGAAACCTGGACCCTGATACCTGTTCTAGGTGCTCCTTGGAAAAAGGCACACTCAGACATATCTTAAGCAATTGCATTAAAGCTAGGTCTCTCTGGAAAAGCATTCAAAGACATCTCAACCCTTTGTTTGGATTAGAGGATGCCTCTACACCTGAGATATGTATATTGTGACCAACTTAGAATCACTTAGTGGGGCAAAGGAAATATCACATGATGCTAATTTTGGCCATAACCAAAAAAATGATCCTTAAGCACTGGTTGTATGACTGTGTCCCCTCATACAGAGAATAGCATAGTGCTACCCTAGAAGCACTGAACATTGAGAAAAAGATAAGCAGTTTAAAAAAAAATTCCTTAAAATATTTCAAACTAGGTTGAGTTCCCTACATACATTACTTTCAGTTAACACCTAAGTGTTGATCAGGTGCTAGATCAGGTAAATGTCTAACTGACTGATAGTTCATTTCCTACATATGTGATACATCTGTACTATAGTCCCCTCAGACTATACTTCTTGATTATGTATCTGATTTCTTCAGTGCTACAACCTGTGCTGCTCACTGAATGTTGATAGGACTGTAGGGTCAGTGCCGTCTGTGCCCAGTATTACTTGTGTTTGTTCTGTTTTTTCTGTTGTGCTTAAAACTTCAATAAAGTTTACTCATTTAAAAAAGGAGCATGGCCTCCAGAGGGTGTATGGCCTTCGAAGCATAAGGAGTTGTTCCAGATCCATATAGCATTCGCTCCTTCCCTGTCAGAGGGTGCTAAACACACAGACCAAAACCCAAGGCATCTATCACCTGACTGGCCTGTAGGACTCATCATCATTGGGTCCTCAAAACCTGCCAGCCTTGAGAGGGACCCATCTGTGTCAGTAGTAGGTTTTCCCCATTGCCCCCTTTGGGTATCCTGTCAACACAGCATGGCAATAATCAAGCTGCAAAAAACATACATTGACAATAGCATCGGGAAAAATGGCTGACAGGAGAAAATGGCATTGGGTGTTTTTGTAACATCCCCATGCCCAACCCAAGTTACCCCAACCAGAGTTTGTAATAGTAAGATCCCTGTCACAACTTTTTTCCCTTCCCTGAGTCCTGCCATCCCTGGAGTGTGTAATAATAAATACCCCCCACTGACTTTCTGCTTCCCATTCCTGCCTCCCCCAGTTTGTAATTGTAAATCCCCCACCGAGTTTCTTCCCCTTGAGTTCCGCCCCACCCAAATGCATGGTCATTGCTCAGTGCTATATTGCTGGCATGCATTTTTCTTGTCTTGCCATTTTGACTGCAATTATTGACTGCATTCTTGCTCCCGCTACATTGACCTAGACACACCTTTGTACACTACGTGAGAGACTACTGTGCTTCCACATTTTCATGACTCTGACGTACCTATGTTATCTCCGTAATTCTGTCCTGTAAAAGGAGGAAAAAAAAAGGAAAATCTTGTGGGGAAAAAATCTGGAACATTCCTCCTTGATCCAGAAGGTGATCCCCCCATTGGGATAATATTCTCCCTACCTGGGTCTCATCCCTTATGACCTTAATTTTACAAGGGTGAATGGCTGAGAATTTTATCCAGAGGGAAGGAAAAAGGAGGCTGGGCTTCAGTGTCCTAGCACTTTTACAGCCTCTTTGCTCCTCCCCTCCTGGTAAAGCTTTCCCTGCCCCTGTGCATCCCTCTTCTACTAATCCCCCCCATTTCCCATCCCCCTGCCAACTCCCTCCTACTCACATTCTACCAGGCATTAGGGAAAGGCCTATAGACAAATCCTCACTGGCATCAAGGGTCCCCTTTACAGGCTGTCTATAAAGTGGAAGTATAGCTGAAAAACATCAATTATAATACAGCACCTGTCTGTAAAAGACTATAGAAATGTAAGATATCAACGTTATTGAATTCACAGGATTTCCTACTAAATATGATGCATTTGAACCATAATGGTATTCTTCTTGTAAAAAATATAAAGAATGTTACTACTTTTATCATGACATTTCTGTAGCAATCCGTGTTGACACTGGGAATTCATAATGCATAGGTAGGGACACTGGCATAGCTGAAAGCTGTTACATTAGCGCAGAATGTTAGTTGCATGAGGGTTCCACAGCCTCTAACATCAGTCTTTGTGCCAGTATTAAAAGAAATAGCAACACTTTTCAAGTGGCTTCTGAACTTGTCTGTAAACTTCACAGTTTGTATTATTTTTTCCAAAAAATAACTCCAGTAGAAGTGCTTATTTCTATAAACATTGCTTTCTAAATTCAGTCCTGCCTGCTTTAAATTTAAATTGACAAAACCTGCTTTTTTCTCATTAACGGTTTCATGTGTGAAGGTCTGTGTGAGTTTCTGTTTGACCTACCTTGAATTCATAAAGTTTTTTTTTCTAACAGTTGATTATCTGTCTACCTTACCAGAATCCTGATAGGTGTTAACTAACCCATCAAGTTCAGTCATGACAGTCCTACAACAAAGTTATTTATATGTACAAAATATAAAGAGATGACCATTCCTTTGAAAAAAGTGCTCTGCTGCAGACAACATGAGAATTCCATTAAATGTACTTTTCATGCTGTCATGCTAGGGAGCACAGCCACATACAGAAGGGAAAGCTAGCAAGTGTGGTGCAGTTTATCTCACAGCAAAGCTGAATTATCTTTTTTTTTTTCAAAAAGTAACCCTAGTAGGAAAATAGTGTTTGTTTCTAAGAGCCATTCTCTCTAAAGTGACTCATGCCTGCTTTAAATTCAAATTGACAGGTCTGCTTTTTTATTCTCAAGCAGCATTATTTGTGAATGTCTATGTGAGTTGCAATTCTGCCTACTGTACCTTGATTAAAATTAAGGGAGCATTAGTATAAGAGCCCTTTTCTACTCTATTTGGTCTGCCATTTTGTTACCCTGTTATTTAAGCTAAGTTTAGGGAATGTATTCCTTTTTTGACAGTTTCTCTCCCTCTGCATCAACCTTCTGTTCAGTGGGTTCCTTTAAAGATCAGCTTGTACAATCATTTTAATGTTATTCATGCATGTTTTGCAGGGTAGTCTTCAGATTTCAAGGGTTCTTTCAGTTATTAGAAAGCATAAGCTCCATTTTGGGGGGGGCATTATTTTACTGTCTGGAGTAGGACTGGGTAAAAATAGCAAATTCTGATTTCATGAAATTGTCATGAAATTCCACAAAATTCTGTGAAATGTCATGAAATTTTGTGACTTTTTTTTGGAATGTTCAGAAATTCTTTAATTGGTCATGACTCAGTTCATATTATAACTAGGGATCTAGAGATTGCCATTTGATAAGCATATTTTCTGGAGGAGGCCTTAAAAGGATGCCATGTTTCATGACATTTGAATTAGGGGTGGAGATGTTATAGGGACTCAAAGTCTGGCAATTTATTATTCATGTGAACATTTCTGTATTTGTATGCTTACAACTTAGCCACCTTTGGAGCTAGATAATTGAAAATGTATATGAATACTTTCTTGGAAGAGTCAAAGAAACTGCTAAATTAAGAGGTAACTGGTTATGCAAATTGTGAGTCACAGGAGTTCAAATTTTCACAATGTATTTATTTGCTAAATTGTGTGAACATTTTAAAATAGTTTGATGTTTTTAGCTCCACTGCTATTGCAGGTATGCACTCAAGATTTAGTTTGCAAACCAAAATAAATATGTCCTGAAATCTAATTATGCTGGATAATGTGGTTTTGCAGGTAAAACTTTATTGTCGATACTTTAGAAATTCCTAATTGGCAACACTTGCTCAAAAATTAATGGACACATAATAGGTAATGCCATTAGATATCCACTTGTGACATTTAACTTTCACAAAGCACTTATCACTACTTTATCACCTTACCTGGACTAGCATCATGGTCCTGCAATACCCTTCCAACACTCCTGCAACAGTGATGCCCAGCGTTGTGCTCCATCATGACTATAGATATCCAGATACTTCTGTCACAATGGCTTAAGTTTCAACTATTTGTATGGCTTGGCATAACTTGGCACTGTTCATGGTCTTGTGACCCACTGGAGCAGCACTCATGTAATCCTGATTCAGGGAGCTAGCAGCCACAGGGTGAGAGCGAGAGGCAGCCACAGTGGAAATCAGGTGGAGCCAGTCATCGGATTGGGATGCATGGCAGTGTATCAGCTATTAGACACCAAATGTAAGGCATGTCCATTGGTGAAAGTGGCAACTTGGCAGGACCAATCACAGCAATGTTCGCTCACATTCTCTACAGCTTTGTGATAGAAAGGAAGTGTGTGCTACAGTAGCAGTAGATTTGTTTTAGTGCTGCAAGTAGGACTTTATTAGACTTCTGTACTTCCCTTTAGTCCTACAAAGTGACTGTGTGTAAAACCCAACTTCCAGTGCCTGTTTATGTTCTATTTTTTTTTACTTGTGATTGGGAAATTAGACAACAGTTAGGTTAGCAAGGGAGCGGCAACGTTGTAATCAGCCATTTGGTGAGAGGGGAATAGAGCGGAAGCCACTGAGGATCATGAGCAGTCATGGTGGTTTTGTTTGATGCCTGAAATTGTTGCTTCCCAGTGCCTCTCTATTTAAACTTCCTGACATTTTGCAAAAAAAAAATATATGTATATAAAAGCCATAGTTAGCGAGGGAGCATAATCTGTGACCATGTGGTGAGCAGTGGGGGAAGGGGAGAGTGTGTGAGCTGACAGATCTCCCTGCCAGTTGCCACTGCTGACAGTTCTGTTCTCCACACAATAAAAAAGATAAAAAGACATAGTGAGTACTAAGACAGACAGATTGCAAGTTTGGCAGTCTGGCAGAAGCAGTAAATATTAAGAAGAAATCAAAAATAATAAAACTGAAAGAGAAATTTTGTCTGCTGGGGACTGGGTGGAGTGTGTGGGCAGTATAGTATTACCAAGCAAAGTAAATAAATAGTAATGAAAGAGTGGGTGGACCAAGACCTCTGAAAAGGATCATAACAGAGGAGAGCAAGACAGTACACTTGGGATTTCTATTGCCTAATTAAACTACAGAAGACAAAGGCAGTGTACTATGTAACTATACTAGCTGCCTAAAGAAAATATCAGCAGTACTGAGGAGGAAAAAATGAAGGTGGCTATACAACGAAGAAGGAAGCTTAGGAAGGTTAAAACTGTTTTTGCCCCAAAAAGTACAGGGCTATTGAATTGTATCCAAGCGTCACTGTTTACCAGTACTTACCTAGTACTAGTCCAGTCCTGACCTCTACCTGCCTAGTGTGAGTGCGGTGATACTGAGTGCATAAACAGAGAGTAAAAGGGCAGAAGTGTAACATTATTGCCAAAATAAGAAAATAAAAACAGGACAACTAGCAACAGTAAAAGGTGTAGAAGTCAAGAGAGCAATAGTTGGGGTGGCTTTGTGTTGCCTAATAACATGATAACTAAGCTACCTGGCATAAACTAAATGTTAGAAGTTGAGAAGGGTAGCTAATTGCCCAAGTTAATTAATAAAAAAGAAAATAAGATCAAAACAAGATGAGGTGACCTGCTCAATATCCTGCGGCTGGCTGGCTTGTGAAAAACACATGAAAAAAAGAAAGCTATTAAAAAAAAGATTTTGCATAAAAATAATAAAGGCCTATAACTAACTGTATGACTGTATGGGGTCTCTTGGGATACTAGATGTGTCTCGTGTGGAAAGGGGTAACTTAACCTGCCTGTAAGAGAAGCCTAACTGTGCGTGTGTGTGTGCACACGTGGGGAGAGGTAATTGTGTGATAAGGAACGAAGGGGTGACTTGCCCATGGGTGTTCTGTGACCTGCTGGCTTGTACAATACAGACACATAAAAAAAAATAAGATAGTGAAAAATAATAAAACAAGAGGACTAACTAACTGTGTGTGGGCTGTTGTGAGAGAGGAGACTGTGTGGGAAATAATGAAGTGCCTTCACTCCCCCCCCAGTGTCCTCTGCCCTGAGTCCTGAAGCAGACATGTGAAAGGAAAGAAAAAGACAGCTTGAAAAAAACACAAAGAAGCAATAAAAACAGTCAGATTTGCAATCCATTACTTTATTTGCAGTGCACAAGTTATAGAGCAATAAACCTGAGCTGTATCTTATTTCATGTATTTTAATTCATAATATATATTACTATGCAAAAAATAAGCAAAGAAAGCAAAATACCCTCTTTTCCCTTTGGAAATCCCCTTCCGTCTCCCCCAGGCCATTGTCCCCTTCATCTGGAATAAAACTTAATAAAGTGCCTTCCTCCCAAAGCCCTTGTCAGGAAAAGTACAAAAAGACTGATGGTTCCGAATCTGTGGTATTAGACTTGACAGCTGATCAGTACTGCGAGTCACTATCTAACTGTGTAGTTTTACAAAACATTGACAATGACAGTGGCAGCAGTAGCAGTAGTAGTAGCACCTATTTGGTGGCGTCAACATCATAGTCATTACAGCTACTTAACAAACAACTTCTCACAGAGCCACTACGGCTGCAAATGCATTAACTAGGTAAGGGTGTTTCATGGGCATAAACTTAAACATGAATTGCATTTAGTAAGGCCTAAGATACCGTTCCACATATGACTTGTGAACAAGCTGGGCAGCGTGAAAGTGGGTCACAAGGTGGTAAACTGGGTTAAGAACTGGTTGAATGATAGAAGATAGAGAGTCATGGTAAAGGGTGCTCAATGTAAGGAAAGGAGTGTGACCAGCAGGGTGCCACAGGGATCAGTCCTGGGCCCAATCCTGTTTAATGTCTTAATAAGTGAAATTGTGGTGGGGCTAGAGGGGAAAGTGTACCTCTTTGCGAATGACACTAAGCTCTGCAACAGGGTGGACACTCTGGGAAGGGTGGAAAACATGAGGAGGGACCTAGGTAAACTGGAGGAATGGTCCGAAGTGTGGCAACTGAGATTTAATGCAAAAAAGTACAAAATCATGCATTTGGGTTGCAAGAACCCAAGGGAGGATTACAGGGAGGTGGGGACTGATGGTCATCAAACAGGAAAGGGATGTGGGGGTAATCATACTGGATGACCTAAATGTAGGTAATCAATGTACCAAGGCTATGAGGTGAGCCAGTGGGATGCTGGGGTGCATAGAGAGAGGTATCACCAGCAGAAGGCAGGAGGTAGTGATGCCACTGAGCAGATCACTGGTGAGGCCTCATTTAGAATATGGTGTCCAATTCTGGAGGCTGCATCACCATAAGGATGTAGACAGAGTGGAGGCAGTAAAGAAGGGAAACAAAGATGGCACAGGGCCTGCACTAAAAGTCATATAAGGAGAGACTTTGAGACCTCAATATATAATAACAATAATAATAATAAACTTTATTTCACACAAGCACCTTTCAAAGTATTAAGGCACATAACTAAAGATTAAAGTAGCAATGATAAAATCAATAAATACAGTATAAAATGATAATAATAATTTGATGGGGTTCATATATACTCTGGAGAAGAGAAGAGACAGGGTGATATGAAAGAAACCTTCAAACATCTAAAAGGCATAAATAGGGTGCTGGAGGGTAGCAGTTTCAGAAAAGAAGATGTCCAGGAATGAGAGAGCATGACATGAGGTTGGAATGGGGTAGAATAAGGGGTACCACAAGGAAGTATTTCTTCACAGAAAGGGTGGTGGAACATCTAGAGACTTCACAAGTCAGTTTTATTATGAAAGAGAGAAAAAACACAATTGTCACATTTCATATAATACCTACTACCTTGATTTAAGATAAGTCTAATTTAGACAGGGATATGCCTGGACCGCTGACTTCTAAAGGTAAGCCCAATACCTCATCCCCTTTGCACCTATGCTCCATTCTAGAAATTTAATATTTTAATAACTTCTTTTAATTCCTTACTTCCTACCAGTTGTACATTCACAGTAATCCACTGCACAGTGTGGAGTGCACTGGGATCTATACACGCCTGGCATTGTTGGTCACTTGCCAGGTGTGGGTAAATCCCAGGCCAACCCACACCTTGTTGTGGATTATTAAAGAAAATCTGCATGTTAAAATCAGGAAAAGTATTATTACCTTTTTTGTGTTCTTCATCCCAGTGTTTTTTTTTTTTGTTCAGGCTGTGAAAGGAGTTTTTTCTAACTTTACCTGGCTGTTTTCTGGTCCTTGGGGGCTGCCATTCAGGTTTCCTTTATTGCATCTTGTCCCAGAGAGTGTTCCCACAATGCCCTTTGCTCTGATGTCTACTAGCCCCTGCAGGAGGCCAGTATCTTGTTACAAGGTCTTTGTTTCAGCGTAGCACAGCAGAGAGCACACAGCAGCCAGGAGTCACACCGCTAGTCTTTGGGTAAGTGTAAAAGTTTCCTAAATATTGGTACCTTATCCAGCAGTGTTCTGCTTAGGGTATTGTGTGTACGTGTGTGTTTAAGCAAAATGCTTATAAGCCCCTTTCAATTTTTGCACCAGTACTAAGTAGCAGAAATGGAATAGCACCTTATAGTTTGTTCGAGTAGCCCCAAAATGAAATACCATATGCAGCATTGAAATGGTTTATATAAACTAGTTTGGAAACATCCTGGAGCACAGGCAGGACACTGCTGCATGCAATCTGTATATAAACTGTGTCTCTTTGCTCAGAATCCTGCCCCCCCCCCCCGTTTTGATCGATATATTATGTTCTTTTGATTCAATTGCTTGTGTCTTGAGTAGAAGACAGTGCTTGTAGACAAATATGATTTGTGAATCATTTTTCAGCTGTGGTTATTCAATGGCTAACAAAGAAATTCACATCTCTGGATGAGTGGGGGAAGGGATACCAGCAAAGCAGGGGTTTTTCATTTTACAAAAGGTAGTAAATTAGCATTGAAACTTAACAAAGAAAAGGTCCATAAAACACTTTGGATGAGGTTTCAACTTGCAAAAAAAGGCAGTACTGGGGAGGGCTCAGTTCATTTCTTAAGCCAGAGGAAAAATAGTGCTCTCAAGCTCCCATACACACAGAGGCAGCATAGTAATGAGACTTCAGTGGAGGCCACTGTTTTTAAAACTCTATCATGTTGTTTGGAAGATAATTTATTCAGGGAGTCCTTTTCTCAGAGCAAAACGTCTGCAGAGCTATGCCCACTGCAGTCATAAAACCTACCTTTAGAAGATGCAAGCATGGTCTTGGTCCATGAGGAGAAAAGCAAAGATAAAAGATATGACCAAGAGAAAAGGGCTAGACTGTTTCAGACTCACTGGCTAAGTCAGTTCCCCTGGCTAAGATATGATGATAAAACATGCTTAATGTCTTGCAAAATGTGTGAAAAATATCCTTCCCTTGCAGTTCCTGCATATTCAAGGAAACAAAATGTCTTTGCCAGTGGTTCAAATAATTTTAGAATAGAATCACTATGAGCCCATGAGAAGTCCAGTCCACATATAATCTGCAACAATCAGCACAGACATGACAGTGGCCACCATGCAGTTAGCTTTGATGTTACTGAAACTGCATTATATCATGCATTTGCTTCAATGGAAGTGTCCACCAAAAACAAAATGAATTGCCTATTTAACACCACATATGTCATAGCAAAAATCTGTGTCCTTTCTCTGATATGGAGAAGCTATGTGCATTACAAAACAAAAATGGCATTAAACTAGGTAGCAATTATGCTAATGACAAGAGAGCCAGTGACTTCTATATGTCAATATCAGTTGTCATGTCTAAGACTCAGATTCAGACAGTTAAAAATACAAAGTTTATGCCATTCTTGCTGATGGCAGTACCAACGCAAGTTTCATTGAGTGGGAAAATGTATTTCTCTGCTTTGTGGAAGGCATGTCAAAACATGTCATGACAATTTTGATTAAAACTGTGCCACTAGAACAGTCTCATGCACAAGGCATGTTTACAGCCATAAGCACAGCACTGTAATCCATGAATCATTATTTTGTTTACCTCAATGATATGAGCACACCTGGGCAGGTGTTCATCTCAGCAAACGTTGATGAAGCCAGTGTTATGACAGGCCATACAGGTGGGACCATAGCAAAAATAAGAGAACATGTTCCAACTGCTATACCTATGCATTGTGTGTCTCATCAATTGGAGTTGGTAGTCCTCGACACCATGAAAAATAAACCATTTGTTAATAAAGTTGAAAACACTCTGAAAGGAACTTTTAAATTCTACCACTACAGCCCTAAGAAACTCAAAAAGCTGCAGGAAATTGCTCATGTCTTAGACACAGATCTTGCACATTTCAGTGCAATTAAGCAAGTTCATTGGCTTGCAGGTAAGACACATTCTGTTCAAGCTGTCCAAGTCAGTCTGCCCACAGTAGTTCAGCATCTTGAACATGTCTCTAACTCTGCCAGTGATGATGGTGCTAAAGCAAAGGCACTTCTAAGAGATGTCCAGTGTGTACAACTTGTCAAATCTCTGTTCATATTCCAAGATTTCTTGCCCATTCTGAAACATCTGTAGCTTGAATTTCAAAAAGATGACCTGCTTTTATTGGAAGTCCCACAACTTGTGCAGACATGCATTTTCCAGTTAACGGAATTAAAAGTAAAGCCTGGGAAATCTATGACGTCCTTTCTGAAACAATACAATCATGAAGAGAAATGCATGGATTATATTGTTTCAAAGTGTGGGGAGGAAAGGACTGTTCCATTTACGTTCAGAGGCAATTGTCCAAAATAAATTTTACCACTGATACACAACTTCACAGTTTAACAGACACAATAGTAACATACATTGACAAGAGATTTCAGAACTTCTCAGAGGAGCCTAAATGGTTCAGGTGTTAAGATTTTAAAAATTTTGATCTGCCCCAATAAGAACTAGCTGAATTAGGGACAAGTGACTTATCTAACTTGTTAGAATACTTTCACAAGTTTTTCACAGAAGAGCAAATAAGTGGTATGAAAATGGAATATGCTGCATTATAAGCACTACTAAAAACTGCAGGTGATAAACCATATCTGGTAGTCTATTCAAGATTGCTGAGAGAGATACCAGCCCAGCTTGCTCATGTCATTGACCTCATAGAAATGCTAATGGCTATGAGTGTGTCCATAGCAAAATGTGAGAGACTGCTTTCTATTCAAAATCTTATTAAAAGTAAAATAAGAACAAGATTGGCTGATGAAACACTCCAGTCACTTCTGCAAATTGCTGTGGAAGGTCCTGATTGAGAAAGCTTAGATCCAGCTGCTGCTAAGGACCACTGGCTCCTGTCTGGTCCTGGCTAGTCATGTTTATGGCCATGCTACTGCTGCTGCGGGTGATGATGATGCTCCTTCTCCAAGTGCTCCAGCTGACACTTTTGCTGATAGTTCTTCTCTGCCTCACTATTCTGACTGAAGGGTTGTGATTCACACAGTGGCAAGCCACCCAGAAATGAGGAAACTTGTACCTTTTCTTACAAATTAGAAAACCTCACTGACCCAAATACAGCAGTATGCAAAATGAAAGGACATGTAGCTATTTCAGTTGAAGCAGGTGTCACTGTCTCAGATAGGAATAATAACAGAATATACAGTAAAACACCCATCAGCAAGCTTTCTGTACCGTCGGGCTATGTTCCCCCTAAGGTGCGTGCATGTGTGCCTACACAGCAGTCTGAAAGCACCCGCACACTGCTTCCCTAGAAGCACACAAAACAGCAGAAAAGAATCTCATCCCATTCACTAAGTAGTGAAACAGTCATCACTCAGATGTAAGACCCAGCCAGAAGGGCATGAAAGTTAATGGGAAAGACACTGAATGTCCACCCCCTTCCCCAGTCCTCAACCCATTCACTTGAAATAGTTAACAAGCCAGACATCTTGCTTCCCACACCACTTACTGAATAAAGGCACCTATCGGCTTTACAATTGGAAGAGATCAGCTTTGCAGCCACAGCAATGTTTTGAGCTTGTCACCTCTCCCTGTAAGACAATACTTCGTAATGACGAGCATTCCTCTGCTTTTCACATAAATGGTATTTTTTTAATCACTTTTATTATGTATAGTACATCAGAGAATTTTCTTGCTAACAAGGGTCAGCTGAGTTGACCCTTGTTAGCAAAGAAATTATCTGCTGTACGGTACATAATATATCATTTCAATTTTCAGGTTGCCTAACGTCAGTGTAATCTGTTTCTGCTGTCATATGCATTCAATAGAAATTTCCTTCTTTTTACAGGTTGCCCCTCTAAAACCCCCATCCCTCCCACACACACACATGTGTATGCGAAGTCTGTTAAAAAATGAAAATAAAAAAGGAGCTCATAGCTTCTTGTCACTATTTTTCAGCAATCCCCTGTAATGTTATTAGAGCAAGTATAGTCCGAGCAGGCTGCGGTTTTTATTTATGTTTTCTAAGAATTGCACAACGCTGTGATGATTGGTAAAATAAAAGATAACATTATGACAGACAAGCTGAGGTTAAGTTCTTAACTTTGTTGGCTTGTGCTGGAGACAAACTTAAAATCTGAAGTTACGACAACTGGGATGAACAATAAGTGATTGAAAAGGTTACTGCAGAAAATGGACTAAATTATTAACTGGCATCTGCCCACTACTTGTGCTTGCCGATATCCAAAGAAAGAGTTAAAAAAATTGAAACAAGAGAAAAATGTCAAATGTCAGAGCTACAGTATACAACAATAGTGAATCATAGACAGTGATTAGTTTAGATGTGCTGCTATACCGACGGGAGAAATTGAAGTGAACTTCACTGAAGCTGTCTGCTGCTCTGCCAGATACATTTTTATAACACAGTATCGAATTTAAGTTTTGACGGGATTGGAAGTCTGATCATGCTTGCTAAGGAATATAACATAAGAATAAGAGTATAAGACTGCTGTATTTTCCTAGAAAATAATAATAAAAGTGTTCTTCACTTTAAAGACATGCCTTTTATTTTATGTTTTTCTGGTGGTTTAGTGCAAAAACTCAGAAAGGGAAACTTGTGAGGCTGGTTTTAAAAAAGATTTAGCTGTAGTGGCAGGGACAGATTCATTAAGTAACCAAAGGAAGGCAGCAATTTTTCAGCAAAATAAAATTAAAATAAAAAAGTGAAGATACTTGCCTTTTTTTAATTTTATTTTACTGAAAACTATTTACCTTTTCTTTCCTTACTTAATTTAATCTGTTTGACTACTCAAATCAATTCTGATTTGCTGTCTACAAGCCCTACACAAATCTATAGTCTTGCTTTGTGTTTTACACTTGTTTTCCTGTTTGCTTGATAGATTGCCATTTGCCACTTATATTTTATTAACTACACCAAGTCTCCCCTGCCTAGAGACTCGGACAACTGCAGCTAAATCTCTGTTGCCTTTGTTTTGTGTTAGGGAATGTTTTTATCAGGGATGATCTGGTGAGGTGAGTCAGTGAGTTTCATAACTTTCTGTTGCATCTGTCAGCTTGTGTGTTGTGTATGTTCCATGAAAACGATATGTGGAATGTGGGCAAGGTTCTGTACTTAAAAAAAAATCCATTCCTTAGTTAACAGGTCAAAAGCAAAATTACTTAAAATGATTTGTCAGCAATGCATTAGGGTACGGAAATTATATTACAGAGTCTTTGGTTTCAAAGGTCAATCTCTGATTTTTTGTAAAACTACATAACCTAGAATGGGACAAACTGATTTGATAGGGACCTGAATGGAAAAAATTGTTCTGTAAAACAAAATGGAACAGTGTGAGACTGCGAGTGTATTGTGGGGTGAGGGATTCTCAGCAGCTGATCTAATGTTATTTAAAAAGTTCTGTGTAGTAAAGCCTAGTCATGTTGATCTGGAATAAGAAAATGTGTGTGTGTATTACATTTTATGTTGGGTTGTGTGAAGCTTTATATGCCTAATAGTGCATTTCAGAGCATTTCTCTGTGTGGTTTTAAAGTACTATAATAAAGGAACTCAATTGTGTGTGTGTGTGACTTGTTTTGAGGAGCTAGTGCCTAACTTGAATAATCAATAAAAGTATACTTAAAGCAGCAGTGCATGTTGCAGTGAAACATTTGACCCATGTTTTTTTCCATATTTTGCCTCATCACCTGTCTTGTACAATACCTTTCTTTTTCCTCACTGTACTTTTGGAGTATGCTAGATCACTTTTTTTCATCTGAAATAAGGAAAGGAGCACTCTGTTTTTAATATGCCCTATGCCAGCTTTTCATTAGTATTCTCAGCTGTGCCAGTAGCACACACTTATTGTCCAGTGAGGTGGTAGTGAGATCGATGTTTGCTGCATGGCATGCAGTACATGGATGCTAGCTAACATTAAAAATGAGTGTTATAAAACAGAGAATAATGATAAAAACCTGGATCGAGCCATATTTAAAGCAATGCTCCATTTTATGGTTTCAAATGTAGAAAGAAGTGGTTAAATGTCTGCAGACTCTATGGGGGATTATATAAGACAGGAAACGAGTCTGCAAGATGGATGGAAATGAGAAAGGAAAATATGGGTGCACTGGGATTTGAACCACGGACCTCTGGTATGCCAGTCCAGTGCTCTAACCATTAAACTACAGGCCCACTGGTTAAAGTGTCTGAAGAACTTCCTATTTCACAGTCACACATTCCTTTCTCTAGTGTTGCTCAATTCTGCAACCAGAAACCAATTTAGAAATGCCACTACCCTCAGTGCACATTTTCCTTTCTCATTTCCATCCTTGATTTAAAAAACTATATACCTTGCAGGGGTTAAACTGCACTGAGAGTAGTGGTATTTCTAAATTGGTTTCTGGTTGCAGAATTGAGCAACACTAGAGAAAGGAATGTGTGACTGTGAAATAGGAAGTTATTTGGATACTTTAACCAGTGGCCCTGTAGATTAATGGTTAGAGCGCTGGAATGACATACCAGAGGTCTGTGGTTCAAATCCCGGTGTGCCTACATTTTCCTTTCTCATTTCCATCCTTGATTTAAAAAACTATATACCTTGCAGGGGTTAAACTGCACTGGCAGTAGTGGTATTTCTGCAATATGGGTAACCTAAAATTGAATAAAAAAAATTATAAGGCAGATGTACTTATGCTTTAACTATTTTCCTGTGGTCATCTAGCCCACCTCCTCCTGTTCTGATTACACATTAGCTCATGCACTATAATGTTTGCCACCATGGGCCAGTGCAGTATCTGGTGTGGTAAGCTAAACACTGAGCTCCTTGGAGATACTGATGTGTCCCTTGAAACAAAAATGGTGTACCTCACATTTCCAACAGAAGTGGTTTAGGTTTGTGTGTCTTCTCATCATTATTTCCCACTATGGGAAAGAATGTGGGAAAGCGTTAGCACAATCAGTAGATTGTGAGCAGCAGAACCATGGCAAGGTCCTTCCCCATGTCTGCCAAACAATAATAACTTGCTTACCTGCTGGACATTAAGGCCAGCACATAATAATATTAAGCAAGTGTGTTTATCAGTATTTTTGTGCTTCTTTGTAAAGGATTGAGTACAGTAGACAATATGATGAAAAGAAGAATGATCCACTCCACTACTTCAAGCAGAGATGCTGGGCCTGCTTCAAAGAAAAAGTGCCGTGCTGGTTTTAAAGAAAAATGGCTGAATGAAATTGTGGAAACTGCAACACCTGCCTCTTCTCAAAAGACTAGAGTAAAACTGTGTGAAATCTATACATATTCTGAAGAATCTGGGCTGATTGGCAAGATTTGTGTTGATGGAAAAGTTGGTGGAGAACCTGTACAAGGGAAAAAATGGACTGATGGCTGGAAGCTGGATTATCTGAAATGGCATTTATTCAGCAAGGCACATGAAACTGCAGTTTCAGTGGTCGGGGAAGGAATGCTGGTGGCTTACGTAGCATGCTTACAGAAACTGCAGAAGCCAGAGAAAACAGACTGGCCCAGATGGAATGCCAGAGGTCAAAGGCAGAAGACATAAAAATCTTAATAGACAATGTACTACTAGCAGTTCAGATGAAAAATTCAGTGTTGTCAGTGCAAGAAATATACAACCATATTGCAAAAATATATTAATATGACAGAAAACTGGTGAAGCTAAAATTATGCTTTTGAATTCCTGCATTCAATTAATTCTGTAATTCAAAATGAAACATTGAATGAAATTCGGAATGCCTCATTTCATACTCTTATTATAGATGAGAGCACTGATATATCAGTAAGCAAAATGCTTATAATTTATTTCAAGTTTTGGCCATCAGATCAGACCACATACAAGACATCTTTTAGAGGAATTGTTAAATTAACCTCTTGTAATGCTGAGGCCATTACAAATGCTGTGAAGGAGTTCTTCAAAGCCCATCAAATTGGCTTAATGAAAATGGTGATGTTCACATCTGATGGAGCATCTGTTACGCTTGGGAAAAATAAAGGAGTAGCAACACAACTCAGGCAGTGTATTCCTCACTTAGTTGAACAGCACTGTGTTGCCCACAGAGAAGACTTGGGTATTGATGATGCCTGGAAATGGGTACCACTGGTAAAAGACATTGAAACATTACTGCACACAGTATATACTGTGTTTTGCAGGTCTTCTGTCAGGAAAACTAAACTGGAGGAAATTGCTCAAGTTCAGGAATGTGAGGCAGTGGCTTTCCGCCCACTTAATGAAGTCCATTGGCTTTCAAGACACTTTGCAGTTAGTGCATTAGTCAGGAACTATGATACCTTGCTGCAGTATTTTGAGACAGAATTAAAGGAAAGCAATGATCCCATTGCTATGTACTGCTTTAAGAAGCTTTCCAGCCCTGAGTAAAGCATTGCCATAACAGTAATAAATTATGTACTATTGGAGTTGGCAGAGTTGTCTAAGATGTTTCAGAAAAGTTGTTTAGCAACAGTTGTAGCTGCACAGATTGCTAGGGAAAACATAAAAAAAAAAATCATAAGCTAGTACTTGGGTGAAACTATGTTCTGCAGCCAACCAGTACAACTGCTTTTTGACTAATTGTACTGTTGAAGCAAGCACAACAGCAATTTTGCAGTTCATTAGCCTGTTGTGTGATCATCTGGACAGCCGATTTCCTGCAGGTGAACTTTCTGACTGGTCTGCCTTTGATTTTGCAGCAATGCCACACTGTAGCTTTGAGTATGGATTGTTAAATATTGAGAGACTGTACAGCAAATATCAGGACTGCTTATTTTCATCAGTGGACCAGGCAGTTATTGACAGCCAGTACATGATTTTAAATTTATATTGGCTGATATAATCAAGGGTGGATCATTAAAATCCTTTAATGACATGGTCTAGTTTGGTTTGACTAATGCACAGTACAGCATGGTGGCTCAACTTATTGAGGTATGTGCCACATTCCAAGCTTCTAGTGCTGACTGTGAAAGAGGCTTCAGTCTCATGAACTGCATTAAGAGCAAACAAAGAAACCGCCTGGAAGAAAGCCACTTAGATATGCTGATGTGAACAAAAAATTTTTTAGCATCTGGTGGAAAAATGGACCTTTATAAAATATATGTCCACTGGAAAAATGGAAAAGACAGGAGAGAAGAACAATAAATGATAATTTCATAGCTGTGTGGCATCACCCATTTTAGATGTATGCAAGACTCTTATGAAACGTACACAGTTTACACATGCTTCAAGTTTAGACTGTTATGGTGCATATTCAAGCTTTGGATTGAGTCAGAAATTGCATATTTATGCATTGCATCAAGTATTTTACTGTTTGGTTATGTTTCCTACTGTTTATTGGCAATAAAATGTATCACTTGTATGGGCCACCCAATTTGCGCACATGAATCCATTTTCTTGCACAAAGTGCCACACACACATATCAGTTGCCCACTCCCAGAGTCTAAAAATTAGAGGGAACATTGCTGTCTGGTCAGCTATTTGGGTTGCATCCCTTTCACCTTTGGGGCTTGAACCCTTAGTGAATGGGTAACTATACTGCTGCACGGTTTTACTGAATGATTCAATAAAGATTTGATGGATTGATTGATTGAGTGATTGATTGATTAAACTTTCCAAGGGGGGGGCACTGAAAAAAAGCATGGAACATTAAGGTAGCGAAGTCAATAGGGAGCAGCACAGTGGTCAATGGAGAAGAAGGCAAAGACAGTAAGGACAGGGATGGGGCTAAAAGGGGTAAGGCTATCAAACAATGGAGGGTGATGAGTACCAATGGTATGTAGTCTGGGTAACAAGCTCCCTGAAATAGTGGCCTTGATGGAAGAGGGAACACCTGCATATCATGGCAGTCACATAAACATGGTACACAGAGGACCATGACTGGGATATCAACATACCAGGGTTCACAATCTACAGGAGGGACAAGGAGGGTAAAAGAGGAGGAGGAGTAGCTCTCTGCATAAGGGAAGGGATCAAAGCAATGGAACTAAAGGATAAACAAGGAGGAAAGGAGGAACTGTGGGTCACCCTGGAGACAGGAAATGGCACCCCAATCTGTATGGGGATTGTATACAGGCCCCAGTCTCAGAGTGAGGAAATGGACAAGGAAATTACAGAAGGCATCCTTAGAATGGTAGAAAAGAGGGAGATATTGTTGATGGGGACCTGAATATGCCAGATGTTAACTGGAGCACCTTTGCTGCAGCCACATCGAAGAGCAGGGTAATTCTCAATTCCCTACAGGGGGCATGCCTCAGACAGCTAGTGTTGGAACCCACTTGGGAGGGAGCAATCTTAGACTTGGTACTGTCAAATGAGGATGTAGAGAGGATCTCAGATTTAGAAGTGGGTAGCCATCTGGGAACAAGCAGTTTACCTATGCTGAATTGACAACACTGTTGTCGAAGTTTGGCATAGTGAGATCCCCAATGTCGACAGGTGAAATTTAGCCTGTCCAACATTGGTTTGTTTCTCTCAGGGGGCTATGCCCCCCACACCACTCTTCTATAGATTCTCAACTCTGAATCGGAGTTGATTTGAAGGGGAAGGGGAAACACGGTGAACGTATAAAATTTCATCCACACGGGTCACTCACAGTGACAATCTCAAAACCTGTTGAGATTGTCACTGTGAGGGATTTTGCCATGAAAGTTTTGATGTGCAGTCAGCACACTGGAACAAGTGACCACCAAACAGTGTGGTTCATGATAAACCCAGCTGTAGATACAAGTCACACAAAGGTGAGGGTATTGGACTTTGGGAGGGCTGACTTTCGCAAAATGGGGGAGTGCCTCAGAAAAGCACTAGTAAACGGGCAAGAAGGTAGGGTAGAGGAACAATGGGGAAAAATCAAAGTTGCCATCACAGAGGCAACATGCCTTTGTGTGAAGCAAATAAACACAACAAAATGAATGAAAAAAAACACTGTGGTTCTCAAAAGAGAAATACACACATGCAAAACTCCATCTGCTATCAGAGTGTGAAACTTTACAACAACCTACCTCTTGGCACCCAGTCCTGTGGCTCCATCCCCTTATTTATTGCCTCCAAAAAAAAGTTGATCCTGGAGAGTTACTCTTATAAGTGCCCCCTGCAATAAGTTTCATATAGCAGCTGTGAGGTTCCACGTCACTCCCTTATGGGCATTCCATATGTCACCTCCTTTTTCTCCATCCACCCCCCCCAGATCTATGTTTACTGTCTCATCTTTACCTCCCCCTCACACTCTCTACACCCCATCCTCACCAGTATTTATGACTGTCTTACTTTTTATTTAAATTTGTTGTAAATATGGTTATTTCTGTTCTTGTATTTTTCCTTTGCTGTATATGTTGTGACACCTTGTAACCTGGACAACTGTGAAAATGGGCATGTTTGCTCACACTCTTTCCAATATAAAATAAACTTGTTTGATTGATTGATTGATAGAGGTGGCGGGGAAGGTTAGGGAGAAAAGGATAGCATTCAGTAAGTTTAAGGAAACACAGAAGGAGCAGGTCAGAGAATTGTACCAGTTAAAGCAGAAGGAAGTGGGGAAGGCAGTCAGAATAGCAAAGGCCCAAACCGAGGAAAAGATAGCCAACTCAGTTAAGAAGGGGGATAAAACATTTTATAGGTACATTAGGGAGTGAAGAAAGACCAGGGGATGGATAGTGAGGCTTAGTAAAGGGGAGGGGGTGGGCAGAGGGTGACTGTGACAAAGCAGAAATACAGAATGAATACTTCTGCTCAGTATTCATAAAAGAAGAGCAGGGGAGGTACCTAAATCAAATAATAGAAGCACACTGGATAGAAAGATCAATACCAGTCCATTCACAGAAGAAAGGGTCCTGAAAGAACTCCTAAAACTGAAGGTGAACAAAGTAGTGGGGCTTGACAGGATTCACCCCAGAATTCTAAAAGAACTAAGGGGAGAACTAGTGGCACCACTGACTACCCTTTTTTAACAAATCATGGGAGGATGGTGTGGTACCTGAGGACTGGAGGAGGGTGGATTTGATTCCCCTTCACAAAAGTGGGAGTAAGGCACAGGCAGGAAACTACAGACCTGTTAGTTTGACCTCAGTGGTAGGGAAAATGATGGAATCACTTCTGAAAGAAAGAATTGTTAAGTACCTAGAGGCAAGCAGGGCACAGGACCCAAGGCAGCATGGGTTCATAGAGGTTAGGTCATGTCAGATGAATCTAAAAGATTTATTTGACTGGGTGACCAAAGTAGTAGACTAGGGAGGGGCTGTGGATGTGGCCTACCTAGACTTTAGCAAGGCATTTGACACAGTCCTACACAAAAGATTAATAAACAAGTTAGCCAACCTGGGAATGGGTCCCAGGGTGGTAATATGGATAAAAAATTGGCTGGACAACAGGAAGCAGAGGGTAATAGTAAACTGAGTCCACTCTGAAGAAAGGGGGTGTTACTAGTGGGGTACCTCAGGGTTCAGTACTGGGACCAGTCCTCTTTAATGTCTTTATAGGTGACATTGCAGGGGTACTGTAAGGAAAACTATGTCTCCTGGCAGACAACACAAAGATCTGCATCAGAGTTGATACACAAGGGGGAGTGGAAAGGATGAGAAGGGACTTGGCAAGATTGGAGGAATTGTCAAAAGTATGGCAGCTTAGATTCAATGCAAAGAAGTGCAAAGTAATGCACCTGGGAAAAAAAGCCAAGGAAAGTGTACACAATGGGGGGAGGTGAGGTATTAATGACAACAATAATGGAAAGGGACCTGGGGCTAGTCATGACAGATGACCTAAAGATAGGCAAGCAATGTGAGAAAGCAGTAAGGAGGGCTGGGGGGGGGTACTGGGATGCATAGGGAGAGGCATCACCAGTAGAAAACAGGAAGTTGTTATCCCTCTGTACAGACAGTTGGTAAGACCCCATCTGGAGTACTGTGTGCAGTTCTGGAGACCCCATCTCCATGACATAGATGGGATGGAGGCAGTCCAGAGGAGGCCAACTAAAATGATGCAGGGTCTGCGCCAGAAGCCATATGAAGAAAGACTAAAAGAGCTTAATATGTATACCATTGAGGAAAGGAGGGAGAGGGGGGACGTGATAGAAACTTTCAAGTACTTCAAGGGAATCATCTTTCAGAAAATGATACGTGCAAGAACAAGGGGGCACAATTTAACGTTAATGGGGGATGGCTCAGGGGCAATGTGAGGAAGTTTTTTTTTTCATGGAGAGGGTGGTGGACACATGGAATGGCCTTCCTGACTAGGTCATGGGGACAAAACAGTGGGGAAATTTAAGAATGCATGGGACAGATGTAAGGCAATTCTAGTGGGAGGTAGTAGGAAGTAGGCTGTTGTTAAAACTAGGATCTGCAGCTTATCTGATAGGTAGGGAAATGGGCAGACTGGGTGGGCCAAGCAGTACTTATCTGCAGTCAAAGTCTACAGAATGATTCTATGTTTCTGTGTTTGACAGCCGGCCACAGTACAGTACCCACTGCAACCAGGGTACTTAATAATATCAGTCTTGCCATAGATGGAGGAAAATATGTTGGTGCTATCTTCATTGACCTATCAAAGGCCTTCAACATTCAAAGGCACCAATTGTTTCAGCAGATAACCAACTATCTAACAAACTAGCCAACAGAACTAAATAACTAACAAATAAAACTAATTATCCAACACCAACCAACCACAAACAGAGCATCAGGATACACAACACCAAATTTCACCCCCTTCTAATCATGAAAGTTGCACCACAAGGCTCAGTACTTAGCCCATTACTGTTCTCTTTATATTTAAAGGATCAGGGTCAGAATATTGAAGGGGTTAACTACCAGGTGTATGTGACTTAGGTGAAGACTGCACTCCAAAAGAGATTTCATGACCTGCCATCCATTCTCCAAGTCTCAAAACTGTTTTTAAACATGGGAAAGAACAAAGTCATTTTGGCATTCCCCAGGACTGAAGAGCTACGCCAGTTCTGCCCTTCTGCTCATTGGTACCACAGACATATCCCTCTGGAAGTGCTTAGTGAATGAAAATATTTGGGTTTCTAGGTCTACTCACTCCTCACAGAGCACACACATCAACAAACTCATCGAAATCCCTTGTTCAAATATTGGCTTCCTGTTAAGAAACAAATCATTGCTGCTCCAGGACTGCAGAAAGACATTAATTAATGCAATCTATGATACTTCCTTCTTTCAACTACATGGACTACTTCCATGTTGCCTCCAAATCCAGACTGATCAAATTAGATGTGCTTTGCAGCAGGTTAGCCAAGCTGATACTTGGCTGGCCTTATGTCACTAATTGTACAGTGTGTTCAACTGGCTGTCTGTGGGTGACAGGAGGGAACTGCACTTCATTCTATTCTTTCTGAAATGTGCCAAAGGAATTGTCCCCTTTTACAGTATTTGCATTGTAGACTTACCCACAAGTCCTATCCTAAGCTCCTGCACTCTGCTGGTTACTTGGGCTCATGGTCCCACACATAAATTTGACTTGTGGGTCCCTTGCCTTTAGTCACAGATGTCCAGCTACCTGTAACTTCCTGCCAGAATCCCAATGCCTAGTAAACTGTTTCTTGCCCTCCAGTATAAAAGTAATTTAATGGTTCTTTTCAGTCACCTGTGGACAATAACATTTCTTTCATCATTCCAGAGGCATAACATAAGGTGCCACAACATTAAGCCCTATCCCTACACCCATTTGCAGTGGGCCTTACCTTGGACTTAAAACTTTGTTATCTTTATGCAGATATACAAGGCAGGATACTGTAAGTGCTTTAGTGATCATCACTAAATAGGTTAGCAACTTGCTAGCACCACTTTGAAACCACAAAGCAGGGAAGGATAAAAAAAATGCCATATTAGATGGCATGGTTAGTGAGTCACTAGCCTTTTTGCTCTTGCGCCTTAATCATACCAGTGCTACAGTGCAAAACAGCTGATAGTCCCTTTCATATAGGCACATTGGCATGTTGGACAATATGGATAGATGGTAAGTGCCTTTTAGTGCCATGCTATTTACCCCCTTTCCAAAACCAGGTATTGTGAGCTGTGGACCCTAACTAAGGACCCCTGCCCCAGAACACCCCACTGAGCATTAGAAGTAGGTTCCCTGGTGTTAGGTGGACCCCACATCCCAATCTGCTTGCCAGTAACATCCATTTATTTATTGAAAAGTGGTAACTGGCAAAGCCATACTGAGCCATGACTTATTTCCAGGTTTGACCCAGGTAAAAGGGAACAAGAGAAACAGTGGACACAACACAGTTACATTTCTTGGTACAAGATAACTTGTTGTCACAATACAACATGGAGAACTACATAGTAGCATATCTCAATAAAAAATAAAATGCAGCTACAGTACATGTGGAGCACCTGCACAAGTGCAATTAAAAACCACTGCAAAGCACAGCATGCAAAAAACAACAAAGAAAGTATTTTGCTAGACACCTGCTAGGCATTGGGGTGCCTTACCTCAGGGGAGATAGAGGTGCAGACACAGAGAGTAATTTTAACCAGGAAAAGGCTAGAGGAGATCTGGATGGATGCCTGACACATGGACTGTAGGAGCTGCAGACTGGGGAGGCATCAGATAGATGGGTAACATGTACAGGGCTGAGGTAGCCAGGTGAGGTGGAGAGGATTAATGCCCTGGTGGCTAATGACCCCCAAATCTCCTCATCAGTAAAATTCATGTAATGCCCTAGTGGCTAGTGGACACCCCTGCCCCAATCTCCTCATTGGTGACATCTAAGTAATGCCCTGGTAGCTGGTGGACCCCTGCCAATGAACAACCACTGATGTATTTGAACATATTACCCTGGTGGCTAGTGGTACCCCCACCCCAAACACTTCCAATATGTTCAAACATTTTTCCCTGGTTTCCAGTTGTCCTCCTCCCCATATGTTTGAATATTACCCCTGCCCATCCATATGCCCTGTGTTCTGCACCCCCTGTAGGTCTCACACCCCCCAAAAAGCCCAAACAACCCCAGCATGCATCCTGATAGTGACAAGCACAGACCCTCTGTTTACTACCATGGCTGGCCACTGACTGACAGGATGTGATCATGCACCTACTGTTCTCAGATAATTACAGTAGGCATACAATCAAGACCTGTCAGTTGGTGGCTGACTATGGAGTTAACTGGAGGGCCTGTGCCAGTCATGGGGGCAGGGTGGCACATTGGTTTGAGCAGTCTTGTCAGGGGGCCATTAGACCTATGGGTTTGCAGGGGACAGGGTAGGTGGGAGGGAGCAATGAGATTTGAACCTTTGGAGAAGGGAGATCACTGGACATCAGGGAGAAATGTTTGAACATATCAGAGTCTGTTTGGTGTGGGGAATCAGCCACTAGAGTAATATGTTCAAACTTATTGGGGTGTGATGGGGCAGGAGGGCCATTAGCCATTATGGTAATATATTCAACTATATTTATGGGTGTTCAGAGGTTGGGGGGACCACTAGAAAGCAGGGAATTAGTAGTACCTACTGGCAGTGGTGTTGAGGGAGGGCACTAGACTGACAGTACAGCCAGCCTAAATATGTGCTGAGGGGGGTTATGAACTTTGCTTCTGGCCTGTAATGAAGCCCCAGTGAGATACAAATGACCCCATAGTGCCTTGCTACTGCTAGGGGGTAACTTGCATCTTAAGTTATGAATATGGCTCTGTACTCCAGATGAGCACTACAGATATGGAACTCTAACAGTCCGAATGTGATCGCAATCCTGATACAATCCTATTGGCCACGTACTTCCTGGGGTAGTTAAGGGCCGGGGTTTGCAATCTCAGTCTGGACAGTGCCTGGCTGGTATATTGGAACATGTATTTAGTGCTCACAAAGTGCTCACACATGTTTCAATATACTAGTGGTGTGCTCCAGGCACTAATTTGCTCCTGAAACAAACATTTAGTGGATCTACAAACATCTTGACCAAAATGTCTTGCAAGCTGTGCACCACATCAAGCACTATTTCTATTATTTGTTCTTATTAATATAAGAACACAAGTGGATATTATAGGAGAATACACACATCACTGAGCAAAGAGAGCCTCAACTATTTGATTTAGTATGGTCAAATATTAATGCTATTGACAAAATAATTGACTTGAAAGTTATAGAACATTTTGAATCACCTCATTTACCTTTATGTATTGATTTAAAATACAACACTGAAACTAATAAATCTGATGAAATTTGTAATGAAAATATGAACATTTATATTCTCAATAAACTGGATAATGGGGAATACTGAGAATTTTGATATGATACTTAAATCTTTCCAGGTATACTGTAGGATTATATGAACACAATTCTTTTAGCAGACCATGCTTCAGAATGTATTCAGATTTACCAAGAACTCATAGGATATCTGTCTCCTATGCTCTTTCAAACAACAAAAAAAGTCACGTAATAGAAAAAGATGGCTTAATGAAACATAAACAAAAGCAAAGAAAATGAAATCAACTTTTAGAGACATAAGGAAATGTAGAGCCATCAAGAAACTTAAATTCTTAGATTATCAGAGGAAAATATACAACAATGTTAAAAAAACAAGAAAAACTACAATGGTAGCCATCGACACTTTCAAAGATATTGCACATTATAGCACACAACAGTAAGCTATTGGTCCGTCAGCATGCCATCTGATGTCGAAGGCACAAATACTGAATTTAGCATTACTTTAGCCTGTCACTAGGTGTCTTATGATCTATTGCTTAGTTGCTATGGTGCAGCCACTAGTGCCACAATGTACACATTTAAGATGCAACACCTCCACATTTGTGCCTGATAGCTCTCATTTTAATACTTTGTGTAAGGTCACCCTTGCAACCTTCCTTCCCTCCCCCGTCCCACTCTCTGTGTCTAGCTACAGGTAGAATGCCAAGCCAAAACTCAACACCTACATTAAAGAACAAGTGAATAATAAGAATTATTTTCGCTAACATTGTTAAAACATATTATAAAATGTAGAAGCGTATCTACAAACACATCAAAATACAATGAATAAAATAGTCAGTTGACTATTTATTAGAAATAAAGTAAACACCTGCTATTTAACTAACATTAGTCCATGTTATCCCATCCCTGTTTTTGTTATTATAACATTTCTACCCCCCCCCAAGTTGTGCAAGCAAAAATGAAAACATACACTAATACCCCTATCAAGATATTATAGCACGGCATGTTTTATACACACACATTTCAGGGGACAGAAGCAAAAATACACCATATAAACAAACACATACAACTGGAAAATATTCTTTACAAGTCATTAATATGAAACTAGTCATTTCATGAGGAGATGGTGCAGTACTCTATCAATAGATGTGTTTCATCTTTCTGCACCATGCGTAGCTGTTCATTTATTCTGTACTTTATTTTCTAAAGAATTGGTGTTGTTAAATCACAATACCATCTGGTATGAGTCAAAGTAACATTGATCAGGTTTCTGGGCAGCCCTTTTTTGTCCCTTGTGGTGTCATAGTTTACTTTATTTTCCCATTACACATATATTGTATGTTATATGGCACAAGGCACAAAACAAAAAATAAGCATTGCAAAGCATTTGGATTTGTTTGAGCTCCAGCACCTGAGATCCCTTTCATTTTTGCTTGTGAGGTGCACAATGTCCATATCCAGCAGAATGTTCATTATACCTGTGATGTGACCATGGACTGCTGTCAATTACAGATAGGCAATGTCTGCAAAATTTATGAATTTCATGGAATTCACAAAGTGCAAATTCACAAAATTTGCCCACAAAATTAGCACTTTACAGTAAAAATTGAGCTATTTGGGCACAGTCGAAGTTTCCCAGTTGTGGGGAAGCTTTGCAAAGCTCCTTGAAGTGTGAATTATTGGCACTTCACCTGAACTCTGCCCGCAAAGTTTTATTTAGAAACATCTCTACTGTCAGTGGAACCAACACAGGTATGCTTTCATCTGCCATTGCCTCTGGCACAGTTTCATTGTCTTGCAGTAGGTCTCTCATTTCCTCTGCCTATATATTGTTAGTGTCTTCTAAAAGACTAGCTGTACTGTGCCTCTCCAGTGGCGTTGATTTCCATGGCATTGACATTTTCTAATGCATCTCACTCATTCCCCTTTTCTGGTCTTGAATCATTGCCTGCAGATTGAATTGCCCTGCCTTTAGATGTTCCATGGTTTTCCTCACCTGTTGGCATTCCTGCTTCCATTCTCTTATGCTCTTCTTCATAAAACACTTAGGTCTGGCTCTCTGTCACACTCTTTCACATCAGCCCCTGTTCCTCGGTGCTCTGTAGCTGCTCTTTCCCCTCCTGTACCCTCTGCTTGCTGCTCTGGTGCTTCCTGATCTTCTGGTTCAGCTTGTTGCTTTTGCAACTCCTTGTCCTCTGGACGTGTCAGTTGCTCTGGTGCTTCTGTGTTGTCCAGACAGGCTAGCTCTTCAGATGCTTCTGTATTCTCTGGACAAGCTTAATGCTTGAGTACTGCTCTAACATGTGCTGCTGTCACCTCCTCTGCATGAGATGCTGACAAGAGGCCTTCTTCATGGTCTGTATAGAAGGATGGTTTATTGTCCCTCACAGTGATATCACACTGTTTGAAAACAAGAAATGCAGTTAGAATTAAAGTGCTTTGAATGTTGCCTGCCTGCGAACTGCGCTTATCAGGGTCTGACTGATGTGCACGGTGACCATCCAGTAAATTGGACTGGGGGCACACCTGGAAAGAGAATAATAATTAAAAACATTGTGGTTAATGTTAGTCTAGTTTGTCTAGTGTTAAGGACAGTTTCCATCAAGTTACTTAACATTTCTGGTAGTTTGCATTAACATAACTAGCGTTAACATTATAAAGCACATCAGTAAATACAGCATTTAGTGGGCAAGGGTACATTTGTGTGTCATAATCAAGACACTATATGAAAATTGTACCAGTTGAGAGCTAGTTGAATGAATACCTATTACTCAAAATAATAATACAAAACAATATTGTCTTTCCATGTATGTCTCTGTCTCCTTTCTGAAAATCTAGAGTTTTAATCTGGTGCAGAATTTTCCTTTCCTCCTCTCTTTCTGCTCACAGCATTTCAACTTTTCTGTTCCTGTCAGGTCTATTTACATTTGGGGTCACATAAAAGTTTGCAGTTCCATATCTGGTAGTTATCTTCAATCTGTTATGAAGTACACTGATACAGAGCATTGCCTCTCTGTCAGATGTAAAGTATGTAATCTTATTTTTAAAGCTTGAATAAGCTCCTGTTATACACTGTTCCTCAACTTTAAACTAGCCATCAGTTTGGAGCTGAGTGGCTTACACTGTTTCTCTCATAATAGTTACATCAAGCACCGTTTCTTTCATAATAGTTACATCATGTCTCCCAGATCCTCAACATCTGATTTGTCTGCTCCTTAATCCCCATTTTGGGATTAATCACAATTCATGACGCTCCTACAGTACCTGTCCTTTTACTGTATAAATAATCTGCATTTTTATGGCATTTAACCCCATCTTTTGGAGATTTGCAGACTGAGAAATCACTGTCTTTACACAACTATTGTGACAAAGAAGCTGGATGAGAGACATAGCGATGCTGTCCATGAAATGCACAAAAAATGGGACTCCAGTGTTGGATATACAGAACTGTCTTTCAGCAGCCCACCTCATGATTTATCTGTCTGCCCTCTACATTAGACCAGGCAAAGAATATCCATACAAGAAGATAGTGCACACTAGGTGGGTATCTCTGACATCATACGCACCATAGGCAATATGGTCCAGTGCTGCCTATGTGGCCTTCAGCAAGCCACAGTACACTCAAGGGGAGTGAAATGTTCCAGGGCTGTCTCTGTGGCCGTAAGCAAGCCAGAGTACACCACAAGACAGTGAAATGTTCTGTGGCTGCTTCTGTGGCATTGAGCAAGCTGCAGTACACTAGAAGACAATGAGATGCTCTGGGGCTGCCTCTGTGGCCTCAAAAGAAACTATAAATAACATCTGAGTTTTTTTTATCCAACTCTGGAAGGAACACTGGTAATATAGTAGTGTGCCATCAGGCATTGTAAATCAAAGCCATTATTCTAAGAAGACACATACATGTTGGTGCTAATATGCATAATAACAGTTATGACTTCATTTTTCAAACATGGATTGCAAACTATTAGCCAACCTCTTTTCTATTCAGGTTTGGGTAAAGAAATACTATGTAACTGGTTCTATGTGATAATAGTGACTTCCAAAAGGTGAACACTGTTACCGCGACCTGCATTATCGCCAAAAAAAAACATTTTTGGTGATATGCAGTAAAAGGAGACCAGAAAACTGTGCTTGTTGGGAGGCTTCACTCCCCCACCGCACTCCCATAACTGAAGATTCTTAACTCCAGGGGGATGCATGTCAGGAAGGGGGTCACAGCCCAGTTTGAAAAAAAATTAAATCCCACAGTGGTAGGGTGCAGCAAAATTATACCTGCCCCCCAGTACCTGCTCTGTCAAAGCCACCCACCCTACCCACCACACCACATGGTTGGCTCAGTGGAAGCAGGCATGCTACAGGGTTACAACCCTGTTCCCAATCCCTCCACATTCTGTTACCCACCATTCCTCCCTGTCACACATCCTACCCTCACGGTCACAACATTTGCCATCCCCCTATCATCGCCCATGATGATAGCGCCATCATATGGGTCGCCGTCTTGACAGTCACCCATATGTGGTTGCTATCATCATGGTATACCATGTAACTCATACTTTTACAATATCAATGACTAATGACTTTCCTTTAGTTTTGGTGTATATGCAAAATAACCAATTCCGTGAATTATTAACAACCATGCTTAATAATGTGAGACTAGCATGATACAAAAATCATTCCAAATTGTTGATGTCTAAGCAGAGTGGTTGTTTACTGTGTTTGAACCATTATTTAGCTCTAACAGCATCAGTCAGGGCATCATACAATCATTTTTCAAATAAATCAGTGTGACCATTATGTATGTTGAGAATATGGTTCCTTACGCTTGACCATTTCAAGGATATGTGATATCCATCAAGATTTGAACTAGAGGATGCAATCCAGTACAGATGCCATAGCCCAACATCTTCATACCCTTTTTGCTGAGACAGGCGGTCAATTTTTTCCAATCCCTATGTATGATAAGTGATAAACGAGCATGAGTATTTCAGACATATGCTTGAATTTTCCCTAAACTGGATCACATACTAGATCATGGTGTGACTCTGAAAATAAACCAAAGTATTTCTGTTCTTATGTACAGACTGAAAATTGATCATCTTATAATTTTTGCAAAAACTATTATTTAGTATATATGAGTAAAATTATTCTCAGATATGATCACTTATAACAGTCTATTAGCATGCAGACATCCTTCCACACATGTCTTATAAAATAGCATATACTGATTGCTAAGCATGTCATATGTATTCATCTTATCAACATTATATATGCAACAAATGACTGGAAAGATGCATTCAGATTTCAGCATGTGTTACCTTTAGCGATGTATCATATAGCATATAGATGGGTGGTAGCTGGCATGTTCTCATAGACCCAGTTAGCAATTTGTCTGTGTCTATCAGTTATGAATGTACCAGTTTACTGATCTTTTGATGTAAGGAATTCAACAGTCCTATATAGACCTTCTAGCTCACACCATGTACTAGATACTACCTCATTACTCATAAAAAGGAAAAGTATTTAAAAACCGTTAATAGAGAAATACACTATCACAAATGCGCTATTTTGTATGGTATTGAGAATCATTACAGTATATATGACCAAAACTAAACTAATAATCAGTCTAAAATAGCAATCTTCAATAAGGTGTACACTATGGGGAGTGGAAGGGGGTGAAATGGATGAGCAGAGACCTAAGAAAACTTGAGGAGCGTTCAAGAATATGACAGCTGGAATTCAATGCAAGCAGTGCAAAATAATGTACCTCGGGCACAGAAACCCAGGGGTGGAGTACAAAATGAGTGGAGTGGTATTGATGACCACCAAACAGAAGAGAGAGATGGGGTAATTAAATTAGATGACCTAAAGGTGGCCAGGAAGTGTGACTAGGCAATAGTGAGGGCAAGTGGGATGCTGGGGTGCATAGTGAGGAGTATCACCTGTAGAAAGAGGGAGATACTATTGCCTTTGTATGGATCACTGGCAAGATCCCACCTACAGTAGTGCGTCCAGTTCTGGAGACCACATCTCTGGAAAGACATAGACAGAGTGGAGGGGGTCCAGAGGAGGGCAACTAAAATTGTGTGGGGTCTGCATCTAAATCCCTATGAGGAGAGACAAAAGGACCACAATATGAGTGGAGGAATATCACATATCCATACCCAGTAAAAGAAAAGGGAGAAAGGGGGATAAAATAGAGACATTTAAATACCTTACGGGGGTAAATTAGGTACTGGAGGGAAGTATTCTTTAGAAAAAAAGGTGATCAAGAATGGAATATGCTCTGAAACTGGAGGAGGGCAATGTCATCAGAGATGTGAGGAAGTATTTTTTCACAGAAAGAGTGGTGTATTCCTAGAGCAGTCTTCTAGTGGAGGTGGTGGAGGTGAAAACAGTGGTTGGGTTTAAGAATGCATGGGATAAGCACAAGGGAACCATAGTGGAAAGGAAAAGGGGGAGGGAAGGAGAAATAGCTGTAGAAAAGACTTACCTGCTTCTGTTGAAGGCTGAGAAACTTGCTATACTGCAGAGAACAAACTAGATCGCATTTGAGGAACTGGGAACCTGGTAAGACATAATATTGTTGGAGACTTGTCAGGAAGGTAAGCTACGCTTTCTACAGAAAGTTTCATTTTTTTCTTATTGGCATTAAGAAGAGAATTGCAGGATTCCATTAAAGTGTAGTAATTTTATAACCAGAGGGGGTGAAATACAACTGAAGTTCCTTGATTCCTGTGCTTGAAACCTAGGATTTGGAAGGATATTTGTGCAACCTGTTAGAAGTGTCCTGCTGGCTGAGCAGTGAGTTCATTTTTACCCCTGGACTCAGTAGGGTGATTTGTGTTGGAGCAGTGGTCTAGTAAATTGTGGTGTTGGTTGACTTACTATAAAGGGCAGTACTCACCAGGGTGATGAAGCAGTGGTGTATTTGATTGTTTCTAACAGTCACCAGTGGTTGTGACCTACCTAGCCACCCTTGGGGCAGAACTGTCATATTCTTAATAACCCAGCACAGTGCATAAAGGGTAAGTACACACCAAAAAAAAAAAATGATATATTACTCATTGTATATTATAAGGAAGAGGGACATGTGGGGAGTGGTGCAATGCACTTGCTGTGGGGTAGCAGTTTTCCAGGAGACATTCTGGGACCTGCATTGCTGCCCTATTTGCAGGCAACTGTCAGCTCTGAGGGAGGAGGTTGCCCACCTCCAGGCTGAACTGGCAAGGACTAAGGAGGCCTCCCTCACCCAAAGAGCACTAGTTCCACAACCACTGCCTCAGAGGTTGCCGTGTGTGAAGAGCAGATGGACCACAGTGGGTTCTGGGAGGGTGAGGGTGGTGGAACAGAGGCATAGCCCCCTAGTTGTGCCTCTACACAAATCATATGTCAGTCTGGCAAATCAAGGTTCCTCTATGATGACACCCTCAGTGGAGACCAAGAAGAATGCTGGGACATCCACAAGGGAGCATCACAAAGAGTGGAAGGACACCACAGGGAAAGAAACAGCTCTGATAGGGGACTCCAGTTGTTAGGGGTGTAGACCTGGGGAAGGGAGAGAGGGAAGTAAGGTGCCTGCCTGGTGCCATGGCTTGGATGGACAGGAAGTAATTCCTCAGGATTGCAGAAGCACCAACACAGGAGAGGGAACTAGATATCATTGTCCACCTTGGGACAAATGACCTAGCTAGGCATGAGATCAGTGCAGTGCAGGATGAATTTGTGGAGTTGGGGAAGGGCCTCAGACAGGTAGCAAGCACAGTAACCTTCTCAGAGGTACTGCCAGTCTATGGCAGGGGTGAGGCTAGGGTACTGCACACCATGCAGTTTAAAGTATGGTTGCAAAACTGGTGCAGAGTACAGGGCTTTGGCTTCATTGGGGACTGGGGGTCCACCTGGAGAGATGAAGGTCTATACTGGTATGATGGTCTGCATCTGTCCAGGAAGGGAAACAAGCTCCTAGGTGACAGGTTTAAAGACTTCCTTGGCAAGCTTTTAAACTAGCCAAGGGGAGAGGTGCTGATAGGAAACAGGAAAGTTCAAGCCTCCCCCCACAAAACATGGCAGGTAGAAGGGTAAACACTGAGGTACAGAGATTGACAGAGGGCAGGGCAGGACAGGGGTAAATGGAAAAATAGACAAGGGCAATAAGAGTAGGGATGGGGTAAAAAAGGATAAAGCCAACATTAAATGGAGGGCAATGAGTACCAATGCTCGTAGTCTTGGAAACAAGCTTCCAGAGCTAGTAGCCCTGATGGAAGAGGAACACTTGGATAGTGTGGCAGTCACAGAAGCATGGTACATGGAGAACCATGAATGGGATGTCAACATATCAGGGTACGCAATCTACAGAAGGGACAGGGAGGGTAAAAGAGGAGGTAGAGTAGCTCTCTACATAAGGGAAGGATCAAAGCTACAGAACTAAAAAGTAAAGGGGAGGACAAGGGTCAACTTGGAGAAAGAGAATGGCATCACAATCTGCACAGGGGTTGTATACAGACCCCCTTCTTAAGGGGAGGAAATGGACAAGAAAATGATAGAGGGCATTCTCAAAATGGCAGAAAAAGGGGAGATACTGTTGATGGGGGAACTGAATATGCCAGTTGTTAACTGGACAACATGGACTGCAGCCACATCTAAGAGCAGGGTCATTCTCGATGCCCTACAGGGGGCATGCCTTAGACAGCTAGTGGTGGAACCCACTCAGGAGGGAGCAATATTAGACCTGGTACTTTCAAATGGAGAGAGGATCCCAAATTTAGAAGCCAGTAGACATCTGGGAACAAGTGACCACTGCACAGTGTGCTTCACATTAAACACAACCATGGAGACAAGCCATACAAAGACAAGGATACTGGACTTTAGAAGGGCTGACTTTGGCATAATGGGTGAATACCTGAGGAATGCATTAGCAAATGTCCAGAAAGGAGGGTGAAGAACAATGGAGAAAATCAAACTGCCATCATGGAGGCAACAAGCCTTTGTGTGAAACAAATAAAGAAAACAAAGTGGAATAAAAACCATTATGGTTCTCAAAAGAGGGTCAGGGAAGGTTAAGGAGAAAAGGCTGCATTCAAAAAGTATAAGGAATCACAGAAAGAGCACGAATAGGAACTGTATCAATTAAAGCAGAAAGAAGTGGGAAGGCAGTCAGAAAGCAAAGGCCCAAACCAAGGAAAAGATAGCCAACTCAGTTAAGAAGGGGATAAAACCTTTATAGGTGCATTAGGAGCATAGAATGGTTAAGGGAGGGATAGTGAAGATTAATAAAGGAGAGGGGAGGTGGGCAGAGGGAGACAGTGAAAAGGCAGAGAGATACTGAATAAATACTTTTGCTCAGTATTCACAAAAGAAGAAGAGGAGGAGTTACCTAAACCAAACAATAGAAGCACTCTGGGTAGTGGGGTTGACGCCAGTCCATTTACAGAAAAAAGAGTCCTGAAAGAACTCATAAAACTCAAGGACAAAGCAATGGGCCTGACGGGATTCACCCTAGAATCCTAAAAGAACTAAGGGAGGACCTAGTGACACCACTGACCACACTTTTTAACAAATCATGTGAGGATGGGGTGGTACCTGAGGACTGGAGGAGGGCAGATGTGATTCCGCTTCACAAAAGTGGGAGCAAGGCAGAAGCAGGAGACTACAGACCTGTTAGTTTGACCTCAGTGGTGGGGAAAATGATGGAATCACTTCTGAAAGAAAGAATTGTTCAGTACCTAGATACCAGCAGGGAACAGGACCCAAAGCAGCATGGATTCACAGCAGGAAGGTCATGTCAGATGAATCTAATCGATTTGTTTGACTGGGTGACCAAAGTAATAGACCAGGGAGGGGCTGTGGATATGGCCTACCTAGACTTTAGCAAGGCATTTGGCACAGTCCTCCACAAAAGATTAATAATCAAGTTAGCCAGCCTGGGAGTGGGTCCCAGGGTGGTAGTCTGGGTAGCAAACTGGCTGCACAACAGGACACAGAAGGTAATAGTGAATGGAACACATTCTGAAGAAAGGGGGGTTACTAGTGGGGTACCTCAGGGCTCAGTACTGGGTCCAGTCCTCTTTAACATCTTTATAGGTGACATTGCAGAGGGTCTGGAAGGAAAGGTATGCCTCTTTGCAGATGACACAAAGATCTGTAACAGAGTTGATACACAAGGGGAGTAGAAAGGATGAGAAGGGACTTGGCAAGGTTGGAGGAATGGTCAGACATATGGCAACTTAGATTCAATGCAAAGAAGTGCAAAGTAATGCACCTGGGAAATAAAAATCCAGGAGAAGAGTACACAATAGGAGGGGAGGTACTAACAACAACAATAATGGAAAGGGATCTGGGCGTAGTCATGTCAGATGACCTAAGTTGGTAAGCAATGGAGAAGTCAGTAAGGAGAGCCAGGGGATACTGAGATGCATGAGGAGGGCATCACAAGTAGAAAAAGGAAGTGGTTATCCCTCTGTACAGACAGTTGGTGAGACCCCATCTGGAGTACTGCGTGCAGTTTTGGAGACCTCATCTACACAAGGACATAGACAGGATGGAAACAGTCCAGAGGAGGGCAACTAAAATGGTGCAGGGTCTACATCAGAAACCATATGAAGAGAGACTGAGAGTGCTTAATATGTATACCCGTGATGAAAGGAGGGACAGGGAGGACATGATAGAAACTTCGAAGTACCTCAAGGGAATCAACAAAGTCCAGGAGGGTAGCATCTTTCAGAAAAAGAGATGTGTAAGAAAAAGGAGGCACAATTTAAACTTAGAGGGGGGATGGCTCAGGGGTAATGTGAGGAAATTCTTTTTCATGGAGAGAGTGTTGGACGCAGGGAACCGCCTTTCTGGAGAGGTTGTGGGGTCTAAAACAGTGGGGAAATTCAAACATGCATGGGACAGACATAAGGCAATTATAGTGGAGGGTTGCAGGAAGCAGGCTGTTGGTTAACTAGAATCTGCAGCTTATCCAATAGGTAGGGAAATGGGCAGACTGGGTGGGCCAAGTGGTCCTTATCTGCTGTCAAAGTCTATGTTTCTATGTTGTGCATAGTCTGTAGTAACAGTGTAGGTAGGGAGAAATGGACAAACTGGATAGGCCACAAGGTCCTTAACTACTGTCAAATTCTATATTTTTGTGTTGCTATTTTTATCATAAACATTATACATTTAAACATTTTATTTATATATTTATTATATAAATCGGGTTTACAACCTTTGAGTCAGAGACTCATTTACAAAGGCACCTCATCACAGGGAGGGTAGACATCATGTAACAGTGAAATAAAACAATGGAGGACGATACAGGTGAGGTACAGCAAAGAGAAAATACCCAGCAATTCCAAATAATACACAGAAGAAAAAATCAGAGGCTAGCAATTAACTACAGATTTGACCAAGATTCATAAAATAATAGGCCTGCTCTAGTGTATCTATGGAGCGAGTACCTGGGGAGAGTGAGGACCGTGGCCTCCGTTTGGGGTTTGTGGGGGTGGAAGAGGCAGTCCGAGAGGACGCTGTCAGATACAGAATGTGGGCAGAGAACTGGATGAGTGCAGGCTCTAGGGCAGTCAGGGGCACTTACAGATCTGAGTATCTGTGAGGTGTTTCCGGAGTGTGATTTTAAAAGGGCTAATTTTGGGGATGCTAGTGACATGAGGGGGGAGACAGTTGAACCAGGAGGGTGCTCTGTAGTAGAAGGACCTTTGGGCGAGTGAGGTCCTAGCTCTCAGAACCTGGAGGTTGGCCTTGGCTGCACTTCGTGTGGCAACCTTCTGGGAGGCTGGTTTTAGGGATGAGGTGACCCCAGGAGGGGAGAGCCCAAGTAGTGATTTTTATGGCGTATGCAGGTATGGTAGTGCAGGTGCTCATTAAAGGTGAGTAGATTAGTGAGGAGGAGAGTTGGCATGTGTGGGAATTCTGGGTTAGGGGCACTGCCGAGCCTGCAGGCTTTGTTTATTGAGATGGACTTTGGTGAGGGTGGTGGTGTCACGTAGCACAGATAGGAAGCCCTTAGTCAACCAAAGATTGGATAGAGGAAGTAATAGCCAACTGGAGGGCAGTCTGAGGGAGACAGTCTCTGTGGCGGTAGGGAAGACCAATCTGGGTGTTTACTGTGGTGGACAGGGTTTTGAGGTTGATGTGGAAGGTGAGTGCTGTGTCGAAGGTGATGCCCGGGAATTTGTATGTTGTTACCTGTTCAATGGGGTGTTTGGTGCTGGGGAGGATGAAGAGGGGAGCGTTACTGGCATTGCTGTGATGGTGAGTGAAGATCATGGATTTAGTTTTTTTGAGGTTCAAGACCAGTCGGTGATCGAAGAACCATTTTTCAGCTTGGCTGAAAACGAGATGAAGGGAGTCCTGGAGGGTGGTGGGGTCATGGTGAGGGTGACGAGGAATGTGTCATCAGCATATAGGAGCATTTTGCCTGAGCAGGAGCTAGGAAAGGTGTTGAGAAAGAGACTGAACAGAGTGGGTCCCAGGATGGAACCCTGGGGGGACACTGGAGTGGACAGGTAGCATGGTTGATAGGGTCCCACTTATCTTGACCCCATTGGGATCTGTCATGTAGATAACTAGAGAACCAAGCAAGGGGGCCAGATGAGAGACCCAGTTTGTGGAGGAAGTCGAGCAGGAGGGGGTGACACACCGTGTCGAAGGCCTTAGACAGGTCTATGAACACTGCGCTGGTAATGTTGCTAGAGTCAAGTGCAGAGTGTATGTGCTGTGAGAACTCCAGGAGGGCTGATGTGGTGCTGTGTCCAGGGTAGAAGCCATGCTGCTCTGGACACAGTATGTTGTATTTGGTGAGGTATTCCATGAGTTGGGTGGAGACTATTTTTTCCTGGGCTTTAGGTAGAGGGGGGGGAGGATGAAGATTGGCATGTAGTTACTTGGTACTGTGCAATCTTCATTTTTATGGATTGGGGTGATTGCAGCTGATTTCCAGGTGCTCAGAAACTGACCAAGACAAAGGGACCAGTTTAGCAGGTCAGTGAGAGGGGTTAGCATGACATCTAGAGTTAGCCAGAGAATCCTGGAGTTGATCGGGTCGTACTTGGGATTGTGGCTGGAGAGGGCTTTCAGCAGGTGAGGTTTGGCTTCATGGGGGGATATGGTGCGGAGGACATATGGGGGGGGCGATCCAGATCGGGGCATTTGGGGAAGTGATTGGGTCAAAGAAGTGGGCAGAAGAACTGAGCTGAGATCTGAGAAGGTTGTGTTAAGGCATTCAGCAATATGTAGGGGGTCATTGGTGATAATGCCATTGATCGCTATCTGGGATGGGGGGAGGGAGTGGGGTTTTCCATTGAGCTCCATAATATTGTCTAAGAAAGCACGTGCAGAGCCCCAGGAGGAAGCCAGGGTGGCTTGGTAGTGTTTGGCTTTTGCTTGCCGTATGGCCCAGGTGCATTTGTTGTGAGCAGTATTATAGGCCTGTCTGTCTGCAGGCCTGCCAGGCTCCACCACCATACGCCACAGATTGTCTCTCTGTCTCATTTGTTGAATAAGAGTGGGGGAGATCCAAGGGGTGTTTTGTCATCTGGGGAGGGTGCTGGTAAAGGGGGCAAAGAGGTCACAGGCCTTGCAGAAAGCACTGGTGAGGTAGGCTAGTGTGGTGTCTTTAACAGTTGCGAGAGAGCTTGGGGTCCAGTCTATTTGGGATAGGTGCTGCCTCAGCTTACTGAGACCCCCTGGATGAAAGCGGCAGTGGGAGATGACTAGAGGCATGGGTTGTTCTGTTGGTGAGGACCAGTGACAGAGGGTGGGAGAGTGGTCACTGAGTGAGTTAGCTAAGATATTGACATCCTTTATTTTGTGCGGGCATTTGGAGAGAATTATGTCAAGGAGGGATTTGGTGCCACTTGACTGACTGAATCTGGTCAGAAGTGTGACTAACTGAGAGAATTCAAGGGCAGTAAAGTGTCCTTTATGTGTACGGTGGTGAAGCTAAGCAAGTTGACATTGAGGTCACCTAGGATGAGCTGCTCAGCTTTGTGGGGTAGGGTGGATAGATAGACAGTAAGGGAGTGGACTGCTAGTCCCTGATTACACGGAGGTATGTATGCAGTAGTGAGGTACAGAGGGCCCCTGCCCGGGTCAAGGGAGATTTTTATGGTGATAGCTTGGGCCCCATGATCGAGCTTGGGGGTAGGGAGGGCATAGCTAAGGAGAGAGTCACGGAGGTAGACTGCACATCTGCCCCCTCACTTGCCAACTCTGTCTTCCCTGAAGATGATGAAACCAGGAAGGGAGACAGCTGAGTCGGGGTTGATGCTGAGAGCCAGGTCTCTATTATGGCAATGATATCAGGCCTGTGTTGCATGACCCAGCACTGGAGTGTGGCAGTTTTCTTTGGAAGACTGCAGATGTTCATTGAGGCAATGCATAGGCCACATTCAGCAGGGGGGGGAAGGGGGTAGATGATCCAGAGCAAGGGTTGGGGTGAACATTCCCAGAGAGCAGAAGAAGTAGGGTGATAAGTCTGAGCAGTGGGCTGTGAAGGCCGGAGTGGCTACATTGGAGCTGGTGTGAGGATCTGGTGTAGAGGGTACAGGGGATGGGTAGGGAGCTGAGGGCAGGTATGGCCAGGATGGGGTGATTCCAGTTCAACTAGTGGTTGGGGGTGGGAGTATAGATTGGTGGTGGGTGCAGTGGGGTGGCATGGTGGTCCAGTGTGTGTGGGGAGTTTGGGAGGGGGGTAGGATGAGTGGGGTACAGGGTGGGAGTATATGTGACAGTGTAGGGTGGAGAATGAAAGAGCAAAATTAGTGTGAGGAGATTGAGTGCGAGGGTCTGTATGCCCATGGTTAAGAGATATCTGGAGTATAAGGTGGGTGGAGGTACCTTGATGAGTTTGGCTGCTGCTACAGTACAGGGATAGTGTCGCCACCTTTGGAGTCAGAGGTACCAGGTTCAAATCCCCAGTGAAGGGGGGTTTCAGGGCCTAGATGAGTGGTGGAAATGTGTGCATGAAGGGCTTAAAAGACCAGGCAGATGACTCTTTAATGGGGTTGACATAGTGACTCCTAGAGGCTGCACTGGGTATTGCAGATGGTGGGGGGGAAGAAAAGCTGTAGGTAGATAGGGAAGCGAAAGCTGGGCGGTGAGGGGAGGATGCAGGGAATACAGTACAGAAGGCAGGGCAGTGGAGTAGTAGGAGGGGCGGGAGGGCCTCGGAGGAGGAGATTAAGGAAGTATAGGAGGGAAACAGAGAGGAGCAAAGTGTGCTCCCTCAGGAGGACGTAAGCTATAAGCTGCAAATGGGAAAGTGGGATGATAGAAAAAACAGGCACAGGAAGTCACGTGACAGGAAAAGGACTATAAATCAAGGGTTGAGCTTGGGTGGAGGGGTGGCTGGGGCAGTTGACGCACACAGTGCATCAACAGGCTAACACCCCTCACAAAGATATGGATGCTGGAGGTAGCTCATTACCTCTTACGGTGTTTGCTGCTGTCCTGCTCCAGGAGAGAGATGTCTGTGTGTGGCCAGGTGTCCTACTGATCTAAGACCAGGTAGTATAGATTCTTGAAAGCAATGCACATCTCAACCAAAAAAAAATTCCTTAATGAAAAAGAATATATCTAAAAGATTATGAGCATCAAAAAGGAGAGAACGTGCAGATCACATGTATGTAAAAAGAAATCTGTACCTGAACAATGACAACGTTTGAGACAGCTCAATCACACTATATGCACCATATTTTGTGCAATGACTAGGGTTTTCGAAGTGACAATCTTTTAGGCATATAAGTGAAAGAATCATACTATTCAATTCTTCAAGAATATTTCTCTGCTGCAGTTCCCAGATATTAAGTAACTTGTTGAAAGTATTGTCTTTGATGTTTAAAAAATGTTGTTTTGTTTACAACTTAAACATTAATCACATCCAATATATGTAGTGCCTTCAATGGTAAATTACTAGTAAAAAAAAACCTGCCCCGGATACAATTAGGTTACAAGCAGAAATGTGTCCAATATATGGCTGGCTACATCATTTTCTTTTGTATCCACAAACATTGCAGTTTTGTGAAACATGTATTGCAGATCCAAACTTGCAGAAAATCTGTCCAGAACATATCACGCACACATAGGACAGCTGATAAACAATTACAATAGACTATTCTGGAATACCATATTCTTTTCCTGTTAGACAAATGAATAACCAATGTTGTCCTTGGGTCTACCAAGAAAAACAAATTAACAAAAAAAATGGCTTTTTATATACAAATGTATATACTGTACAACATATCATAATTCATAAACACACAACATAAATATGTCATATTATTAGTTTCCCCCAGTCTAACTTTCTGTGACAGCTCCTATAGCACTGTAATGACAGCAGAACTGGGACATAATCCCCCTCATAAGCGTGCATTGGTATAGTCACTCAATAGGCAGCACAGTGCATTCTTCCATCCCTTTGTTAAGTGTGCTTCACAACCTGTTAGTATATAGGTGTAAGTAGAACAGTGGCATACGGTACACTCCCCATTGGAAGTAGTATGACATACACTGAACAACCATTCCTCTTCCCTCTCTGACCAGCACCCAATGACCAGGGCTCATTTCTTAACCCTTGCAAATTGCACATGAGCAATAGTCCTACCTCTGTGCTAATGGACCACTGTAGTCATATGAAGTTTATCAATGAAAGTAACATATAATTTAAATAAACCATTTTCCAACTTATCACAATGCTAAAGTAGTTTTTTAACAGAAATTAGTCTTCATACATGTTGTAGACTTTCACTATGTATTATGAGCTTTGGTAAAACTGGCAAAGATTAGTGGACTGGTATCAACTGTTACAAATCTCAGACATTCAGATTCGTCACACTGTATTAGCACATCTCCTCTTATCAAACTACTTGGCATGTAATCAGGATCACTGTCTATACTGTCAATCAGAACAGCTGAAGGAGGTTCAGTTAGTTCACTTGTGCATGCTTCACTATCAGCATAATGAGCATCTCCTAAATGTGTATCAGTTAGTCATTCACCAGTTAGATCACATTGTATACCGCTGGATTGGTATGACACCACAGTTTATACTTCATTATCCTCTGTGTAAATAATCATGAGTCACTGCAGACTGAAAAGGTTAAGATGTGCAAACTTTTAAATATATATATATATATATATATATATATATATATATATATATATATATTAGAGGCAAAAAACTCTGTTTAATGCATCAGTTAGGGTTGTTCCACGGTAATAAAGGCAAGGAATTGATGTTAGAGTTGAAAACCCCTGCACCCACCTCACCCTGCCCCCCAGTTGGCATCGGGTGTGAGTTGGGGCTGGCTTGCCCTAACTCTCACCCCATCAAATGTAAAGAAGCTGAGGTGGTGAACTATAGGAGAATGGGGTGAGAGTTAGGACCGACGACCCCAATGCACACCCCAATGCTGGCTGGGGCAGGGTGGGGGTGCAAAGGAGGGTTTCAAACCAACATCGACTTTCCTTGCTTTTGGTCACCGTGGAACAACCCAACTGATGCATTAAATGGAGTTTTTACCTAATTTCCTTCTTTTGAGAATATGCGTAGAAGTAGTGAATGGAATGTGGTGGTGGAGGGCCCACGCCCATTACACATGATGTTTTCTGACATAGTAACCGTAAGCGAAAGGGAAACGCAAGCACTAATGGTTGCGCACACGGTGGCAGAAACATAAATAGTAAAGCAAACGTCAATAGAAACGGAAGTGCAAAGTGACGCCAAACCAAACAGTGACACAAAAGGGAGATGCAACCATGTAAGGAAATGCAAACTGTGATGCACACGGTCACGGTACGGCAATTGGAAATGCAACTGGTAACGTTAACAGCATAAATAATGCCAAAGGGAACCGAAATGGAAATATGAACACAAGCGTACATGGAAACACAAACCGTGATGCACACGGTCATGGTACGGCAATTGGAAATGCAACTGGTAACGTTAACAGCATAAATAACACCAAAGGGAACCGAAATGGAAATGCAAACACAAGCGTACATAGAAATGCAAACCGTAATGTGCACGGTCATGGTACCATAATTGTAAATGCAAATGGTAAAGTTATCATGAACAATAACGCCAAAAGAAACAGAAATGGAAACCGGAATGGAAGCATGTACAGAAACGCAAACCGTAATGTGCACGGTCAAGTTACTGCAGTTGTAAACACAAATGGTAATGGAAACAGCAACAATAATGCCAAAGGAAACAGAAATGCAAAAGCAAATGGAAGCGTGTATGGAAACACAAACTGTATTGCGCACGGGCACAGTAACGCAATTGGAAATGCAAATGGTAACAGTAACACAGCAACATAGATGCAAACCGAATGAGAAACGCAAATGCAAATGAAAGGGGTGCTGGAAATGCAAACCGAAATGCAAACAGAAACAGTAGTAGAAATGCAAATGGTAACAGTAACACAACCACAAGCGCAAACGAGAACGCAGAGGGTAACGCACATGGAGGCGTACACGGGAACGGTAATGCAAACGGGTATGGAAATGCAAGTAGAAATGCTAACTGTTACAGTAACAGAAGCGCACACCTTGTTTTTGCCCAACAACTGCATAGAAAAACACAGTGTGTACAAAGAATGTATGCATAATAATGGGCCTCGGAGCAGAAAATGAGCTGTTGGAATACTAAATTGCTTATACCTCTGGAACCGTGCAACGTAGAAAAAAAATTGAAATTTCACAATTCATGAGTTTCCTGGCTAGGTTTTTGCCTACACACTGTCATGATGAAAATTGCGTATCTCACACCATTTCCAAGATACGAGCCCTGAAATGCGCGGTGAATGCCACCATGTTAGTCTATGGGGAAAAAATGTCAACTTTGGAGTACCGTAACTTGGCATCCGTGCAATATTTTGTCACCAAACCACCAAAAAGGCACATCTGAGAGATGTTGGGTGCCTTTCCTCCAAATTTCAGCTCAAAAGACCAAACCGTTCTTTTGCAGCAAGGTGGCAAAAACCTCCTGTCATTTGGGCCATAGTCTGGAAAATTAGTGTTGCAATTTGCGAAAGCTTTCACAAAATTTTGTGAAAGTGTCGCTGGTGCAACACTACTTTGTGACACTAATTTTTCCAGAAATTTGAAAAACATATTTCTGGGGTGTTTAACCCCAAAATAAAGACATGGCTAGCATTCTGAGGGTCTGACTAAGTGAACACAAAAATAATTGTGTTCCTAGAAGGTCCAAGTTTTAAATGCCAAGCATTTTTCTGACCAGTAACTGAAAAAAAAAAAGGCGGATTTGCGACACTAAAAAGTGCATTTACAAAAGTGTTGAACTTTTTGTTAACTTTTCCCTATGACTTATTATGAGAACTTGTTTTTTAAATAACTTTTGAACCGTTCAATATTTTTTCACAAAATCTTCAAAAGGCAAATCGGGGACCCTGGCTGCATGTTACATGAAGTTTTTGGACTGGTCGCACAAACCGTACGACCTGTAGGCATGAGCAAAAAATGTGCAAAAAAGTGTAATTGTGCATTCGCATGTTGCTTAATAACTCTACAGCTGTATATCCAACCAGCACAAAAGTTGGTATATCCCAAGATCTACCATGCCCAACCATGCATACTAAATTTCAGGCAAATCCATTGAACATTGGAAAAGATATTGAGGTGCAAAGTTTCACCCTTTGACCTTAAAAGTGCTACCAACCCCTAACTATTGTATATATATGTGTGTGTGTATAATAGAGGCAAAACTCAGCCATCGACAGTTGTTGTCAGCGTGAGGAACAGCAGTTAGTTAGGGTCTCTTGGAGCCTAAGACTAACAGAGTTGGTGCGATTGGATCGCTAGCCCCAACTCTCACCCCATGACATGTAAAGCAGCAGAAGTATAGGAGAATGGTGAGAGTTAGACCCACAATCCAATGCGCACCCCAATGCCGTTGGGGGTGGGCGGGTCCAAGGGGTTTTCAACCCAACAGCAAATTTCTCACTTTTGTCACTGTGGAACAACCCAACTAATGCATTAAACAGAGTTTTTGCCTCTAATTTCCCTTCTTTTTGAGAATGATAATGAGAAATAGTGAATAAGGGCCCCGCGCTCCTGCCACATGATGTGTAGTGGCATACTAACAGGGACAGCAACGCAAACAGAAATGCTAACAGTGGCGCACATGGTAACACAAGCACAAATGAGAACAGAAAGGGTAACGCACATGGTGGCGTAGACGGGAATGGTCTGCCACGTGATGTGTTGTCACATAGTAACATGGTGCCTGCAAACAGAAATGTCAATGGGCATGGTGATGTAAAGTGAAACAGCAAGATAAACAGTACTGTAGACAGAAATGGCAAAAATAACAGAAACACAAGCGCAAATGAAAACGCAAAGGGTAACGCACATGGTGGCGATATCAATGCAGGGGTGAACGGGTAACGGATTCGCCGAAAGGGCAACAGTAACAGTAATGTAAGTTACACAGGCTGGTTTTCCCAAAACCTGCATTGAGAAAGACAGTGAGTACAAATAATGTATGCAAAATAATGAGTATCGGCGCAGAAAATGAGATCTTGGAGTACTAAATACATTATATCTCAGGAACCGTACGATGTAGAAAAAAAATTTAAAAGTCATATTATTTACAACTGTCCTGGCTAATTTGGGTAAGGGGCTAAGAAGTTTTCCGACGAAAAGTCCGTATCTCACACCGTTTCCGAGATAAGGGCCCTGAAAGGCGCGGCGAATGCCGTAATGTTATCCTATAGGACAAAAAGAAAAGTTCGGAGCACCATAACTTTGCCTCCCTGTAATGTTTTTTCACCAAACTACTGAAAGGCACATCTGTGGGCTATTGGCTGTCTTCCCTCCAAATTTCAGGAAAAAAGACCAAACCGTTATTTTGCAGCAGGGCTCCAAATGATTTCTGTTAAGTGTCGGGTGCCGTAATGTTATCCTATGGGAAAAACCGTCAATTTTGGAGTGCCGTAACTTTGCCGCCATGTGATATTTTTTCACCAAACTACTGAAAGGCATATCTGTGTACTGTTGGTTGTCTTCCTCCAAATTTCAGGAAAAAAGACCAAACCGTTATTTTGCAGCAGGTGCCAAAGGATTCCTGTAATGCTTCGGGCCATGAATGTTATCCTATGGGAAAACTGTCAAATTTGGAGTGTCATAACTTTGCTGCTATGTAATATTTTTTCAATACAACACTGAAAAGGCACATCTGTGAGATGTCGGCCATGTCCTCCAAATTTCAGCCCAAAACTCCCAACGGTTATTTTGCAGTGCAGTGCCAAAGAATTGCTGTCATTTTCCACAGACTAGAAAATTACTGTCACAATTCGCGAAAACTCACAAAAATTTGCGACACTTCTTGAGCACGAAAGTAATTCTTGAAAGTATTTTTGCCAGAAATTTGAAAACATATTTCTGGTGTTTTACCACAAATAAAGACATGGCGTAATCCTCAGGGCCCACTAGGTGAATACAAAAGAAATTAGGTTGCTAGAGGGTCCCAAATTTAAATGCCAACCATTTTCTGATCACCAACTGAAAACAAAATGGCCGATTTGCGAAAGTAACAGGCACATTTGCGAAAGTAAAAATGCATTTGCGAAAGTGTTGAACTTTTTGTTAACTTTTCCCATTGACTTATAATGGGAACTGTTTTTTGAATAACTTTTGAACCGTTTAATATTTTTTCACGAAATCTTCGAAAGGCACATCGGGGACCCTGGCTGCACATTCCCTGAAGATTTTTTGCTGGTCACGCAAACCGTACGACCTGTAGGCGCGACCACAGAATTCCAGAAAAGCGTAAACGTGCGCACAGATCACACTTAATAACTCCGCAGCTGTATATCTAACCAGTACAAAACTTGGCAGATCCCAGGCCTATTGTTCTTGATCATAAATTCCAAATTTCAGGCAAATCCATCAAACGGTTGCAAAGTTATTAAGGTGCAAAGTTTTGGGGTTTAACATAGAAATGGCTCCTCAACCTAACTATGGTCGACTACATATACCATAATATATATATATATATATATATATATATATATATATATATATATATATATATATATATATATTAGAGGCAAAAACTATGTAAAGTGCATCATTTAGGGTTGTTCCACAGTGACAACAGTGAGAAAATTCAGTGTTAGAGTTAAAACACTCCCTTGGACCCCCCACAGCTCACCCCCCAACTGGCATCGTGGTGTGCCATGGGGTAGTTAGCCCTAACTCACATCCCATCACATGTGTAAAGAATCTGAGGTGTAGGAAAATGGGGTGAGAATTAGGACTGATGACCCCATCCCAAGGGGGTTTTCAACCCTAACACCAAATTTCCTCACTTTTGTCGCTCTGGAACAACCCTAACTGATGCATTAAATGGATTTTTTTGCCTCTAATTTCCCTTCTTTTTTAGAATAATGATGAGAACTAGTGAATGTAATGTGGCGGCGGGAGCACGGGGTCCTTTGGGCCTCATGCTCCCACCACGTGATATCTTGTGACATAGTAACAGGAACAGCAATGCAAACAGAAGCGCCAATAGTGGCACACATGGTAATGCAAACGAAAATGGTAAAGGAAACGTTAATAGAAACGCAAACACAAAGTGATGCTGAAGCAAACAGTGATGCAAACGGACATTGAAGTGCATACGAAAATGCAACTTGTAACGCGAACAGTGATAGCAGCGATATTTAAAATGGAAATGTTAAGTGTCACAGCAAAAAGTTCCCAAAGGGGAACAGAAATGGAAAAGCGAACACAAGCGCACACGTAAACACAAACCATAAAGAGCACAGGCACTGTACCGGAATTGTAAATGCAAATGGTAAAAATAACAGGAAGAATAACACCAAAGGAAACAGAAATGGAAACCGGAACAGAAACACATACTAAATTCAGCAAATCCGAATGCGCACTGGCACTGGTAATCACGAATTGTAAACGCAAATGGTAACAGTAACAGCAACAATAACACCAAAGCAAGCAGAAACACAAAAGGAAACACAAGCTCATATGGAAACACAAACCGTAATGTTCACGGGCACAGTAAAGGAATTGCAAATGCAAATGGTAACAGTAACAGCAAGGAAGAAGCAAACCGAAAGAGAAACGGAAATGCAAATGAAAGGGCTGCCGTAAACAGAAATTGCAATGCACACTGTGACTCAAAGAAAAACACAAAGAGCAACAGTAGTGTAAATGCAAATGGTAACAGTAATGAAAACAGAAGTGCAAATGACAACGCAAAGGGTAACTCACACGGTGGCGTACATGGGAACATAAATGCAAACGGGCTAGCATCCTCAGGCTCCGACTAGGTGAACACAAAAAGAATTGTGTCCCTAGATAGTCCCAATTTTAAATGCCAGGCATTTTTCTGATCACCAACTGAAAACAAAATGGCAGATTTTCAAAAGTACTAGGGCTATTTGCGACAGTAAAAAGTGCATGTGCGAAAGTGTCAAACTTTTTAACTTTTCCCATTGACTTATAATGGGAACTTGTTTTTTGAATAACTTTTGAACCGTTCAATATTTTTTTACAAAATCTTCAAAAATTTTATGTCGGACACCCAAACGCATATTCCCTGAAGTTTTGGACTGCTCCATAAAACGTGACGACCTGTAGGCACAAGCAAAGAATTCACCATATAGCATAAATGCACATGCAGATCATGCTTAATAACTCCGCAGCTGTATACTGACTGGCACAAAACTTGGCAGATCCCAAGGTGTATGGTTCTTAATCATGCATTCCAAATTTCAGGCAAATCCAATGAACAGTCACAAAGTTATTAAGGTGTAAAGTTTGACCCTTTAACCTTAAAAGGGCTCTTCAACCCTAACTATGGTAGCACTACTGTGCACCATAATATATATAAATATATATATATATATATATATATATATATATATATATATATATATATATATATAGTGGCACGGTAGTGCTACCATAGTTAGGTTGAGTACCCCATTTAATGTTAAATGGTGAAATTTTGCACTATAATAACTTTGCCACTGTTCAACGGATTTGCCTGAAATTTGTTAGGCACAGAGTGTAACCATAGATCTTGGGATCTGCCAGCTTTTGTGCCAGTCAGATATATGGCTGTGGAGTTATTAAGCAACATTCCGGAGCACAGTTATGCTTTTTTGTGCATTCTTTGCTCGCACCTACAGGTTACACGGTTTGCGCGACCAGTCCGAAAACTTCAGGGAACATGCAGCCAGGGTCTCTGATGTGCCTTTTGAAGATTTTATGAAAAAATATTAAATGGTTCAAAAGTTATTCAAAAAACAAGTTTCCCATTATAGTTAATTGGAAAAGTTAACAAAAAGTTTGATAGTGTCACAAATGCAGTTTTTAGTGTCACAAATGATCCCTGTAGTGTCGTGAGTCAGCCATTTTTTTTTTCAGTTACTGATCACAGAAATGCTTGGCATTTAAAATTGGGACCATCTAGGGACACAATTCTGTTTGTGTTTACCTAGTCGAGCCCTGAGGATGCTAGGCATGTCTTTATTTTGGGGTTAAACACCCTAGAAATGTGTTTTTGAAATTTTTGGGAAAAGTAGTGTCGGACCTGCGACACCTTCATGATTTTTTTTGCGACAGTGTTGCAAACTACGACACTACTTTGCAACATTGTAGCCAAAATGACAGGAATTGTTTGCCACCCTGCTGCAAAAGAATGGTTTTGTCTTTTGGGCTGAAATTTGGAGGGAGGAAAGCAAACATCTCACAGATGTGCCTTTTGGTGAAAAAATATTGCAAGGACGCAAAGTTACGATACTCCAAATTTGATGCTTTGTCCCATAGACTAACATTGTGGCATCTGCCGTGCCTTTCAGGGCCCGTATCTAAGGGGCTAAGCCTGCAGTGCAAACCTAGCCAGGACAGTCATCACTCATACAAAATTTTAATTTTTTCTGTATGTCATATAGTTCCTGAGATATACGCAATTTAGTATTCTAAGAGCTCATTTTCTGGTCCCAGGCCCATTATTATGCATACATTCTTTGTAGTCACTGTGCTTCTCTATACAGCTGTTGGGGAAAACCAGGGTGTGCACTCCAGTCACTGTTACATGTAACGTTTCCACCTGTGTTTCTGTACCCATTTGCATTAGCGTTCCCGTATAAGCCACCGTGTGCGTTATCCTTTGCATTTCTGTTTGTGCTTGCATTTGCATTACTCTTACCACTTGTGTCTACAGTACTGTTTCTGTTTGCATTTCGCTTTGTGTCACCATGTGCATTACCATTTTCGGCCGTCCTTCCACTTGTGTTTGCGTTTGTCTTTCATTTTGCATCATCATTGTTGCTACTGTTACCATTTGCATTTCCAATTGCATTCCCCTGCCCATTCACATTATGATTTGTATTTCCATGCTCACTTGCATTTTCGTTTCTGTTTTATTTGGTGATATTGTTGCTGTTACCATTATCATTTGCATTTACAATTGTGGTACCGTGACCGTGCGCGTTACGGTTTGCGTTTACATCCACGCTTGCGCTCATGTTTCCTTTTCTGTTTCCTTTGGCATTATTGCTGCTGTTACAGTTACCATTTGCATTTACAATAGTGGTACCATGACCATGCACATTACCAGTTGCATTTCTGTACACGCTTGCATCTCTGTTTGCGTCACTGTTCGCTTTGCCGTCACTTTGTGCTTGCATTTCCATTAACATTTGCTTTACCATTTACGTTTGCGTCACCATGTGTGTAACTGTTAACACTTGCATTTGCATTGCAGTTACTGTTACTATGTCACAAAAAAATCATGTGGTGGGAGAGCAGGCCTGAAGGGCCCGAGCTCCCACCACCACATTCCATTCACTATTAATAGTCCTCATTCTCAAAAGGAAGGGAAATTCATGGCAAAAAAACTCCATTTAATGTATCAGTTAGGGTTATTCCACAGCAACAAAAGTGGAGAAATTTGGTGTTAGAGTTGAAACCCCTTGCACCAGTCGCCTTCATCCGGTAACGGGTGTGCATTGGGGTTGTCGGTCTAACTCTCACCCCATTCTCCTATTCCTCAGCTTGTTTACATATGTGATTGGGTGAGAGCAGGGCTGACGACCCCAAGCACACCCAGATGCCGTTGGGGTGGCTGGGGATGCAAGGGGGCTTTCAACCCCAACACCTGAATTTCCTCACTTTTGTCACTGTGGAACAACCCTAACTGATGCATTAAACAGAGTTTTTTGCCATGAATATATATATATATATATATATATATATATATATATATATATATATATATATATTGGCATGATAGCATCACTATTGTTAGGGCTCAGTTGCCTGTTTAATGTTAAACCTCAAATTTTGCACTTTAATTACTTTGCAACCTATCAATGGATCTGCACAAAATTTGGTATGCTCTGTCCTGTGGGGTAGATCTCTTGACAGAGGGGAAACAGAATTTAAGGGAGGATCTGGCTGGGCTGGAGAAATGGTTGGGCATCTGGCAGTTGTGTTTCAATGCTAAGAAATGCAAAATAATGCACCTGGGAGCTAGGAATCCAAGGACTGGCTAGAGGAATGCAGGTGACAGTCTCAGAGGAGGAAGAGTACCTTGGGTTGATGGTCAGGGGGGATATAAAACACTCAGCACAATGCCATAAGGCAGCAGCAAAAGCAAATAACATTCTGAGCTGAATAGCCAAGGAAATCACTTGTAGGAGGGAGGAAGTTATTATGCCACTGTACAGGTCACTTGAGAGACCACACCTGGAATACTGTGTGCAGTTCTGGTACCCTTACCTGAAGAAGGATATCAAACTACTGGAGAGGGTCCAGCAGAGGGCAACCAAGTGATCCAGGGCATGAGGGGCAGAACATATGAGGAGAATCTGAGGGAGCTTAACATGTACTCCCTGGAGGACAGAAGAGAGAGAGATAGCGGTGACAGGATAGAAGCCTTCAAGTACCTTAAAGAGGGACTACCACCAAAAGTGCTACATTGCAGAATTAGAATAAGCATACCCCTAAAAAATCTCATGTCAAAAATTAGGGTTCTATGTTACTTCGTTTTAAAGTTATGAGTTATTTTGTAACCCTGATTTCACTACTTATTCAAAAGAGTCAATTTCAGTGAAGAGCCACTGATGATGTCATCTCCTGAACTCCCACTCTTTTCCTCCCTGTCAGCAACCTTATAGGACCTGCTTCTCCAAAGTTTAAGAAACTGTAGCCATAATAATCCTTTAAAGAAATGACACAGGGTTGGCTGCAGTGCTTGCATTTCTAGAATGTTCAGATTTATAGCACTGTACTTTAGAACATGTCAGAAGATGGTTTTGGAATGCAGCACTGCACCAAGGCATAGAATATCAAGGTGGTGCACAATTTTAAAATGTTGGGGGGGGGCATACAATCTCAGAATGTGACAGGGGATGTGCCATCTCAAAATGTGGTGGGACAATCAGTCTCAGAACATTAAGGAATTTGGTGAGGACTGGCAATTTCATAATATAGTGTGGATGCACACTGTCTAAATGTGACAGGACACACTATTTATTATGAAATTGCTTGTCCCTGCCACTTTCCAGAATTGTATGCACCCACCATATTTCAAAACTGTGCATCACATCCCTACCACATTTAAACATCATGCTTCCCAACCACATTCTGAATTTATGCATCCCTGCTGCATTCCAAAATTGCACAACCCTTCCCCATTCCCCAAATTGCGCATCTCTGCCACATTCTGAAATAGCGCATCTTCACCAAATTCCTGAATTACAAATCCCACCAAGTTGTGTTTCAATGCCACATTCCAAAATTGTCACTGCCACGTTCCCAAATTGTTCATCACACCACATTCCGAAACTGTGCATCACTGCCGCATTTCAAAACTGTGCGTCACTGCCACATTCTGAACCTGTGTGTCACCACCACATTCTGAAGTTGTGCATCACCACTGCATTTGAAACTGTGCATCACCACCACATTCTGAAACTGTGTGTCACCACCACATTTCAAAATTGTGCGTCACTGCCACATTCCAAAATTGTGCATCAATGCTGCATTCCAAAATTGTGAGTCACTGTCACATTCTGGACCTGTGCTTCACCGTTGCATTCTGACCTTGTGTATCACTGCCACATTTGAAAATTGTATATCACTGCCACATTCCAAAATTGTATGTCACAGCCACATCCTGAAATTCTGTGTTGCCATCGCATTTCAAAATTGTGCATCGCAGCCACATTATGAAACTGTGTGCATCACCGCTGCATTACCAAAATTGTACATCAATGCCCTATTCTGACCCTGTGCGTCACCGCCAAATTCCAAAACTATGCATTACCACTGCATTCCTAAATTTGCGTCACTGCCACATTCCAAACTTGTGTGTCACCACTGCATTCCGAAACTGTGCGTCACTGCCAAGTTCTGAAATTATGCATTGATGCCACATTCTGAAACTGTGTGTCATCACCGCATTCCGAAACTACATCCCTGCCACAATCAAAACTGTACATCACTGCTGCATTCCAAAACTGTTCGTCATTGCCACATTCCAAAATTTTATGTCACCACCACATTCTGAAATTGTATGTCACTGTCCCATTCTGAAATATTACATCATCACCAGAATCTGAAATTATGCATCACTGCCACATTCCAAAATTGTGCATCACTGCCAAATTCCAAAACTGTGCGTCACTGTGACATTTCAAAATTGTGCATCACCACCACATTCCAAAACTGTGTGTCATGCCACATTCTGAAACTGAACGTCACCGCTACATTCAAAACTATGCATCACTGTCACATTCCGAAATTGTTCATCACCACTGCATTTGAACCTGTGTGCCACTGCCACATTCTGAAATTGTACCACATTCTAAAATTGTACATTACTGCCACATTCTGAAATTGTGCATCACTGCCACTTTCCAAAAGTGTGTGTCACTGCCACATTTCAAAATTGTGTGTCACCACCACATTCCAAAATTGTGCATCACTGCCACATTCCAAAATTGTGCATCACTGCCACATTCCAAAATTGTGTGTCCCTGCCACATTCTGAACCTGTGCGTCAGTGCCACATTCTGAAATTATGCCTCACTGCCACATTCCAAAGCTGTCTGTCACCACTGCATTCTGAAACTGTGCGTCACCGCTGCATTCCAAAATTGTGTATTACTGCTGCATTCGTACCCTGTTCTTCACAGCTGCATTCTGAAACTGCACATTACCACTGCATTTCTAAACTGTGCATCACCACCACATTCCTAAACTGTGCATTACCACCACATTCCGAAATTGCGCATAACCACTGCATTCCAAAATTGTGCATAACTGCTGCATTCAGAAATGATGTATCACCACTGCATTCCAAACCTGTGCATCACTGCCACATTCTAAAATTGCTTGTCACCACTGCATTCTGATATTGTGTGTCACCATTGCATTCCAAAATTGTGCATCACTGCCATATTCCAAAATTGTGCATCATCACCACATTCTAAAATTATGTGTTCTAGCTACTTTGAGAGTGTGTCAATGCTGCATTCCACAGTTTCAGCCTGGTGACATTTCAAAATCTTATACCTGCAGTATTTTAAAAATTGTACACAACTTTGTTATTCTAAAGCCATGTTTGCCACTGCATTCCATCTCTCCCATCACATTCTGATGTACTATACCTTGCATCTACACATTATGGAAGTGCATGTGCTGACCCCCTGTCAGTTTTCCTTTTTCAGACGTTTACTACACCTGCAGTTTTAAGTAACATAGGAGAAATAAGTCATATAAGGTAGCTTGCAGGGAGGACTAGGTTGTGAGTTCAGGAGATGACATCATCAGCAGCTCTTCACTGAAACTGGCTTTTGTGAACAGGCAGTGAGTTAAGGGTTACAAAATGACTTGTAAGTTTTAAATAAAGTAACTTACAAATCTGATTTTTGGCATGAGGCTGGTTGAGGATATGGTAATCCAAATTCTGAATGTATTGATGCCAAAAATGTTGGTAGCAGTTCCTCTATAAGAGCATAAACAGGGTTGGTACAGAGGTCATCTTTAACTTAAGAAAGGAGGGTACAGCAAGGGGGCATAGCCTGAAACTGGTGGGAATTAGATGAAAGAAGGAATTGAGGAGGCACTTTTTTACTGAAAGGGTGGTGAAAGGATGGAATGAGTTGCTGGAGGAGGTAGTGGCAGCAAAGATGGTGGAGGAGGTAGTGGCAGCAAAGATGGTGGGCAGTTTCAAGGGGAGTGGGACAGGGTGATGAAGAAAATTTTGCTGGGAGGAGGCACTACTGGGAAGTGGAAGGGGGAAGGAAATGGGAGGGAGGTGGATGAGTCCAGGAGGAGTGGGGGGGGGCGCTCCAGGGAATTAAATGACCTGCGCACTTGAGAAGACTAGATAGACCTTTATGGCCTGTTTCTGCTGGCAAATTCGTAATGTTTGTATGTAGTGTCCATGCATCCAGCCTTGGGTGAAATACATGGGGACATGGCCTCCTCATCCCCTGCCACTCCTGCTCAGCATCCCACAGGAGAACATTCATCAGTATGCCTAGGCACACTCTATCACACCCTTACCAATACCTGTCCTCCTGTTTGTACCCTGATTACCACCCTTTATATGTGCCTGAACACTTGTATGTCCCTTTAAGTGTGTGCATGGGGGCTCACCTATGCATGCTGATGGGACACCATCTCAGCATCATATGCACACACCGACTGACAGGTGATACAGTTGTGATGGTGGCTGCAGTGGCTCTCATGTAGCTAAGTGTTCCATGGGTTTGGCAGAGTGAACAATACCCCAAGAAGCACCTTCATGTGTCAGAGAACTGCTACCTGAATGGTCCCAATGGGGGACACCTGTGGTGGCTGACTGTACCTGTCTGAGTGAGTACCGGTACTACAGTGTGGGGTGTGGGCCAGTGCTGAGACTGTGGTCCCCATGTAGCTGACAGCTGTGCTTTCATTTCTGTGTAATGCAGGATCAACTTGGGATGCTAGACAGGATGGTGCTCACCAAGATGGAGCAGCAGTATGGGGCCACCTGTGAGGTGGTTACACCCCTGGGAAGGAGGTGTTGGAGGAGGCAGGACCCTTTTTTCCTCACACTGAGAGTTGGAACCAAGGATATATGGAACAAGATGGATAACAGGGAGAAGTGGCAATTGGAAGCACCCTGAAAGGTAGGTGTCTCATGCAGTATCCCACCTGTGCACATTTGTATTGTCTATTGATGCCATCACATGGTTCCCACTCATGCCAGCCCTCCATTTGCTTTATCATTGCAGCACTACAGAGGGCTATTAAGATGTCTTGTGCTGGTGCCACACCCCTGAACAACAACAACTCCACCTGGGGACAGTGGGGACTCTGAGGAGAAAGAGGGGGATGATTATGGTGTTGCCTTCATACAGTACAGCCCATCGGGGATGCATGTTGTAATGTCTTTGGCGACATCCCCATGCCTGAACATGGACTAGTTACAGTTGTTGATGCCTGCACATTTGTTTGTTATATCCCTTGAATGTGTCCACCCATTGGCCAGACCACTGTCATTTCCTCTGGTTTTGGCATGCTTTGTGTTTTCAATAGACATAGTGTTGTCAAATACTTGTGTGGTTCATTGCATCCTGCAAGGTGGTGCACCCACTGCTGTGGATGCGTGGGCCAGGGAAGGGACCAAGGGCATGTGTGCGGGCCTCCATGTGGGCATGGTGGTGTGTGCTTTATTCACCTGGAGGGACTTGTGTTGTGGAGTCTTGTCCATGTGGCCTGTGTGGAGTGGGGAATGTTCCCATAGTGGTGTCCATCCCATACAAATGCCTTTCTCTCACCTCTTTGACATAACATGCAGCTGTAAGGGTGGTTGGCTGTGGTCAGGGACATGGCATCACCACTGGTGGTGTACACACAGGTGGCAGTTGCCCTATGGGTCACCCTGAATGCCACCTTGTGCATGGTTGTCCATGGTCCATGGTTGTCCTGCCTGACATGCCTCTGTGCAACATTACATACTGATGCATCTGGGACATGCCCTGTATAGTGGGATCATGGTGGACCCACGTAGCAGTGCCAGGGCTGTCAGAGTCTCATAGGGGTGGGTGTGTGGTATGGTGGTCCAGTGTTCCCACACCCATCATGTCCACAGTGTCCCATTCTGTTGTGTGGGCCGATGGCCACTCTACGTGAAGAAACTTATGGCAGCCCTCCAGCAGCTGTAGGTATCTGCACCTCCATCAATGCACCTGGTTATCATATCAGGCTTCATGCATGCGTGTTTGAGGCTGCTGCTCATCCTGTTATGTGGCCACGCCCTGGCATACACACAACACAACACACAACTGACATGCCACTACTGTACGTGGAGGCTTCCTAAGCATGCCAGGGTGCGTACTCCATACATGTATCTCAAGCATGCCGTGCATGCTGAACTAGTGTATGCCCTTATGCACACATGATGCACACCAGTGCACAAGGCATGTACTGTTGATGCATAGAGTCCATTTGTTTACTATTATTTACTATGTACGTGTATGTCTCTAAAATGGGCATGCATATTTATATGCAAATTTATTAGATGGGAATTTCACTTTTCAAACATTATCAGAAATGTATTGTTATATAGAGGCACAGTGTTTGGTTTTGTTTCGTCAATGTCAGAAATATGTAAACATTGTGCACTAATTGACTTTTTTAAATTATGCCTTAATGTGAAAGTGTTGGTATTGCTTGGATTATAATATTTTGAATCTAATCTGAAGGCACAATGCTCAATAATACATGTGCTACCACTGTTCAAGAATCTTTTAGATATTTCACAATTTTAATTTATTTAGACCGATGGGATGCACTTTTAAGCAAGTAAAATTTTATTTTCATACAGGAATTACATACTCAGTCCTAATCATTTTTTCAGAAGAATTGTGCGTTGTGTATGCAAATATGCTAATTCTAACAAACATGCATGTTAAAAATATTATAATATTCAGTATCCACAGTTAACAAATCTACATCATATATATATATATATATATATATATATATATATGTATTTACAATTATTTAATATGCATGAGCAACAAATCTACATCCATATTTCTATTTACAGTTATTTAATATACGAGTCAGTTAACATTCACATATGAGAGCAAAAACATATATCTTATGAAACAAAAAAAAAAATAACTAAAAATAAGACTACATTAATATTCTAATTGTTTACACCATCTCAGTGTTTACACTTTTATGCATCACACATCTCGGGTGTGAATGCAAAAAAACTGAAACTAGAAGCTGTGAAACTTTAACATCCATACATAATTCACTGTGAGCAAATTTAAGCTGGTACATTGTATAATATTGTGTATCAGGGGACACTGATGATGCTTGGTTATACTTATGTGATTTATGATGGGGATGTGCTATAGTGAGAGTGCTATGGATGATTATATGAGTTTTCTCTTAGTTAGCATGTGATGTGGATGTGGTTAGGGTATCCAAAAGTGGCATGAGTTGGGTTTACTTAGTTACCAGTGACATTAGAGTGATTATCTCCAAGCATGAAACCTGTGAGCTGCTTAGTGTCAGGTATTATTTAAACTGGGTGTAGTGTTTATGAAAATGTAAACTTTGGATTATCACTTGTTTCTCTGCAGCTCAATTATCATTAAACACCTGTTGTTGACTGCCTAGTTTGCTAGCTTAAAAGACGTGAAATTAATCCAGTTGCACTAAGAAAACCATGAGATATTATATCTACAGTATTCCAGATGTGGAAAGATGGCGAGCATCCAAGTCTACAGTGTTGAATGGATGAGGTGATTCGCTGTACAGGAGGTTACCATGGCAAATGGTAACAGTGCAAATATTGTAAAAATTAGCATGGTTGGAACAAATATGGGAGCGGGAGTGCAGATCTTTGCCTGCTACTTGGATTATGTAGGTGGACAGTATTCCTTGAGGTTGCCTTCAGGAGTTAACTTTAATTTCTATCATTTTCAAAATGTCCAGAACCCATATCCTGAGAATAAAAGAACTGCAAACAGGCTATGTTGGTATAATGATATATGGGGGCTGCTAGGCAAAAAAGAATGTCCGCTCTGCAGAGCACAATATACTCATGTAATCAGATAAATATACTTTGTGCTTGTGTTACAATGAAAGGTTGCTTCTTCTGCATGACTATGCATGTATGGAGTCTGTATGGGAAAGCATGAACTGCAGTAGTACTGATTAGACATCCTCACAATTCCAAAGGGTGGTGAGTCCTCCACTGCTTCAAAAAATGGCATCCTGCTGAGGCTTGAATAGATTTGGCTGTATGGTCATTGGTGACTCATTGGATAGCTTTCACTCGGGAGATTATGGAGGGAGGGGAATATATGTGATGGTGAATATAACTAGAAAATGAGTGATTAGGATTGTTGGCAAATCTCCAGATGACAAATTTCCTCAGGGTGAACCTGATAAATTTGCATAGGAAATATCACCAATTACCCCTAGAATTGTTGTAAACAGCTAAATCTAAGCTGCTTATCCCATGTGCCAGACAGGCAAATTGTGATGTGTCCTATTCACCATTTCATGGTTTGGGAAAGGCTTGGTGGATATTATGTTACAGGCCAGTGTTAATCTATTAGCATGACTAATGACACTGACCCGAATCATCTGGGAAAACAGCTCCCATGAAAAAAGTTACCACGTGGTGTGGTGGTGGTGGTGGTGATTTTCAGTATGACAGTCATTGAACACTATAGTGCAAGGGGTAATTTACAGACAGAGTATCTTCCTGACATCGGGACTACTAATCAGGAATTAGATGGGGGTTGGGGAGGTGGGATTAAAAGCTATCATGAGGGCACAGTAGCACTGAAAATGGTAGTTAGCAGGCTACAGTGAGAGATGTTGTGAGGATGCAGACATGGGGTAGCTCAGAATGGCATGAAGCCTGCAAGCTGTTTAGTGCCAATTATTAACTAATTTTTGCTGAGCATTTGTCAAATAATGGTGGATGAACTATTGTTTTACTTTGCTACTTTTTTATTTATTCACTAGAAACCTGCTGTCAATACACTTAAACATGAAGCAACATTTGACATTCAGCATGTCCATGAATTAAAATGTATTTTTATGTATTTTTTCTTTTGTCATTGTAACTATTTATAGCAGAACCAGTCCATGACACACTGACCTAAAGGACAGTCCACCCCATTACATGTAAACCAGTGCTAGTGTATGATCATAGAAATTATCATTATAAGTACAAAGCCTGAGATACTGCATGATTATAGAAATTACTGTTATAATTATAAAGGCTGTGAGGTTGACATAATAATAACACTATTTATGATAGAATACCTTTACATCAAGTGTGTGTGGGGGTGGTAGTATCTGGAAATGAACCTTTGGAATATAAACATGACTCTTTATAAACACAGTAATAAACTTATAAAGAAACTAAACTTTTTTTATCTATGCCTTGCCTTGTAGATCAGGATAATATAAAAATGCAGATCAATTATCATTGTACCTCCTATTGCTGTCTGCCTAGCCTGCTCACTCAGGTGACCTGAAACCAATCCAATTAAAGGGAGAAAAAAAAACAGTGTTAAACAAACTGTATTACTAAAGTGGAAGGATGGTGAGCATCCCATTACACAGTGCTGAATGACTGTATATGATGCAGAGTAGCCTACAATATTAGTGCTGCATGGTCATGGTTGGAACAAATATCGGAGTGGGTATGTGAAACCGGATCCATGTAAAAATCATGACTTCGATATAAGCGACTGAATAATCGCGTGTGTACTGTGTGCGAAGAAGCATATTAGTGCATGCATTATAGCGCTATAGTCAAAATCGCTCAGTAATTGGTATATGATAGTACTCACTTACGAGCTGCCTTTTGCCTTTGTATCTCTTCTGTCCTGTATTTTAACCTCCGATTTTACACAGAATTACTTCCTGGAACTCATAATGCAGGTGCCTACATGTGTATCATTCTTCTCCATTTGCCATTGCAGCATGGAGTTTGACTTGGACACAAGCCAGAAACAAGAATGTAAACTCCGCCGAAGTCGATAATCTCTCTATGGTTGTGTGATTTTAAAGCATGAATAAATAAAAGGAAATAAAATAAATAAAAGGAGCAAGTGCTGCACGGCACAGAAGCCACTATTTGGACATCCGGCGTCTGATCAGCTGTGCTGTGAACTTGCGACCTCTTGTGACATGGTCTTTGACCTCGATTGGCTGTTTGGAGTGTTGGAATGGTAGCTTCTAGTGAGTAGCATATCCTGCGCATAATCGCCCTGACTGTGGCTGTTTCGATGTTAGCAGTGTTGTGCTGGAATGGCTCCAAGTGAGTAGCACAGTCACTATTATTGAGTGGTCGCTTATGTTGGTTGCAGTGTGGCAGGATTTTTCGCTATTACTGTATTAGCGCTGTTATCCTGTGTTGCCAATTTGTGGGTAGCCATTTTTGACTCACGGTTTTTACAGTCGCCATATCATAGTCACGATTTTCACAGGATACCTGTGGAACCTTGCATGCAACCCAGGTTAGGCCCATGGATGGTACACCTTGAGGCTGCATCATGGGTTAAAATTAGTTTCCATCATCCATTAAAGTACAGAATCAATACCCTGAGAATCAATAAATTGTCAACCCACCATGTGCATGCAGTGACTACAGGGCAGAAAGAAAATGGCCACAGTGCAAAGCACAATATGCTTGTGTGATCAAATTAATCCAGTTTATGCTTACAACAATGGAAAGCTAGCTCCTTCTGGACTACTTTGCCTGACAACAGTGGACCCTGGGGGAAGAAGAGCAGTGGAAAGGGCAGACACACAAAGGGGCAAACACTTTATTTTGTGTTCAGACCTGGAGTCTGGAGAATGCCAAAGGGTGGTGAGTCTTCCACTGCTTCTAACAAGGCCATCACTCTGAGGACTGAAGTAGTTGGGGTGACTGGTCATTGGCAACACCTTGCATAGCTTGTATCTCATAGCTTATATATCTTTCATGTGGAACAGTGGGCGAGTGGGAGGAGAGAGAGAGAGTCTACGTGTGGGTCAATAGAGCTGACAAATGAATGATCCAGGATGTTTCACAGAGCTCCTGCTGACCAATTGCTGCAGGGGAAATCAGAGAGAAAATGCTGATCAGTTAAGCAATATACCCCGACAGGGTGTGGGTATACTGGTGGATTTACCACGGCTGGTGTGGTTTGGTCACGAGGCCGCAGGCCGAGTGACTTAACCGCACTGTGCTGTGGTAATCCACCAGTATACCCACACCCTGGAGGGGTATATTGCTATTATACAATGGTAGGAATAGTTTGTTTATTTGTTTTTATTTTATTATTTGTTTTGTGAGTTATGTTGTGATAATGGTGGATATATTCTTTCGCTGAGAAAATAGTTCCTTTTAGTACTTAATATAGAGACAGGTAAAATGCTTTTTAAAAGGTTTTATTTGTGTAAATTATAATTTCTCCATGTTTTGATATTTGGTTGGTGTTTCTTTAGAGTTATGTTGCGACTACTTTGTGTGCATATGGTTGGTGTTCAGTAAAAACGTTATAAAAAAATGAGTAAATTTCACTTGCTAGATTTGGAAAGCTAGAAAATATATTTAGCTGCGAAAATGATCCATCCGATCTCGAAAACTGCAGCATTGTTAAGAACAGAGCGAAACTTCACCGAAACCTGATGTACGACCGGCTTGGCCCGCGTATGACGACACCACTAACTTACGCTGGCGGAGCAGCAGCCCCTCCGTATTGCAGTGCTGACGGAGAGGGACAGCCAGTGCTCCATAGGCGGTAAGTTAGTGGTGTTGTGTCAGTACTTTTGCAGGCCAAGCCGGAGATTTTACTTGCGGGTTTCGTGAAGTTTTAACGCCGCTTCTAGCAATAATGCCGCTTTGTGGATCGGATGGCTTATTTTCGCCGGTAAATATATTTTATAAGCACTTACAAATGTGAGCAAGTGGAATTTGATGTTTGTTTTTTTTAGTCACGCTTTACTTTCCGTGGTATGCGGCGATTAGAAATGGCGGCGGTTCACTTGAAGTGTAACGGTGGTAGTGATATTTGTTATGTGGTAGTAGTGCTTGTTGGCTGGCACCTTTTCCAGTGGGTATATTGGAGGATTTATAACTGCTGGAAGGTGCCAGCCAACCAATCAAAGTGCAGGGATTTCTGCTTGTTTCTGGGTCCATGGTATAATTATCATTTTACACTTTGTTGTGGTCCATTATGTCAGCACCAAATCAATGATATGCCACCCTAAATGATGGTCTGCCCAGTTACACAAACTTCAATGATAGAAGATAATGTGTTTTCATGATGTTCACACTTTCATAATATAATACCATGAAAGTTAACTAGAAAAAAAGATAACAGTTAAATAAGTCTTATTTTTACATATCATCTAGTCTCACTAGCCTGTCACCATTATCAGATTCCATAGTCCTGTCTCTCAGTCCTTTGCTTCACATTTGTAGAAGTGAAATGGGAAAAAGAATCACTGACAAACTTTGCATTAATGTTTTATGAGTACACTCATACAGTATTAGATTATACCTTCATGGCAGATACCCTGTATTCTTGACAGAAATGAACTTCTCCTTCACTATATTTTACTGTCTTTTGACACTATGAAACAAAAAGAAACACAAATATTTCTAAAGGGTAAACCTTTTTTTTTGGCTTGTATTTTAATTAACTTGTCCAGAGTAAGTATGAGATAGTGAACAATTGCCGTTTTACAACAAAATGGATTGTTTAACATTTTTTTGGTGAGGTAGCCAGAGGGTAAGTTTCAATGATTTACTCTGCTGTGTGTGAATACTGATGAGCCTGCTTGTCAGTCATCTCTTCACACACAAGAAGGCATGCATAGTTGATGCCTCCAAATGACCGTGTAACCACATTCAGCTACGTCTCGTGCATCTTGAGTCTGTTTTCTGGAAGTGACATCACACAGACTCAGGCATGCAGCACATCTAGATGTAGAGATTTTCTTCATTCCAGTGAGGATCCATTGTTCAAGCATTGATTACTTAGTGCAGACAGGAGTATAGTAAGCACAGAGACAATAACAGACCACAAATAGACTGTTTAAAGCCAATCTTTATTAACAACCATACATAAATCATGTTAGAAAATCACACAATTGTAGTGATTACCTGCTCTTTAAAAGCTCTGACTTTAGTGCAGTTTACTACCATTGGGCCCTATGCACCATTCGGGCATACCCTGCCTGTGTAGCTGCACACCCACAGACAGGTGCATACCGGCGGCATTCACAACCGCCAGCCACCTGTCCACTGCCCTGCCCTCCCAGTGCACAGGACTCCACAGGGCAGCCAGGGGTGGGGGTCGTGTGACCAGCTGGGCATCCAATCAGATTCCCTGCCTGGGTCCTACACTGAATCACTTGCATGGCTGGGGTCATGGTGGCAGCGAGTCCCATGGAAGTCTGACAGCTGGTGGCTGTGGAGGAGATTGGTGGGTATGCCACTGGCTCGTTGGTGATGGGGAGCCAATGTGGTGCACCCAGAGATGGCAGTGGGTGGAGGGTTACTGTGGCTGTCCACTTTGAGGTCGGGGCAGTAATGGTGGCACAGTGGCACAGGACTGTGCCTGGCAGAAGACATGGGGCATCTGGGGGGGCAGCAGACCCACTGTACATGGTGGGTGCTTCACAGGAGGGGCATACTGCCATGATCAGTGGGTGTTGCCATGTGTTGGGGTGGGGGGCAGAGGACAGTACAGGGGTGGGTTGCAATGTGTTGGACAGGTGCTTGTGCACAAACAGGTTGGTGAGTGCGGTGCAATGAAAGCAGCACCTTGTGTTGTGATGTGTGGGCACTCACCCGATTGGCTATATCAGCCCTCCCCATCTGCCTTCTGGGCAAGGGCAGCATGGAGGGCCACTACATGGTCCCTCTGTGTCTGGCAGGCGGTTTCTGTGGGGGTGCACAGTGTGTTATGGCAGGGTCTCTGCTGCCATAATCTGCTCTGCATTGCACCCCCCTACTGATCGCACTACGTGCCTTTGTGACTGGCACATAGTGCTGGCCCACCCCTCCCCCTCCCCCAGCATGTTACTCCTCATGCAGCTGGGGATCGGGTGCAAATGTGCTGCTTGCCCCCCTTGTGCATCCCATGCTGGGGGTGCATAGGGTGCAGAGTGGTTGCATGCCCCAGATACACGCGCATAGCCACTCCACCCCATTCATGCATAGAGCCCAATGGGTAAGCAATTCCAGATGCCACAACAAAGTGGTAGTAGAAGTAGTAAAATGTTTTGTTTTTTTTGTAACTTAAATTTTATTGCTTAAAGAATATAGACAACCTCAAACATCAAAAAATGTATTCTGATAATTTTCAGAAAAGGGTAACCCACAACAAAGGAGATCTGAATGAAAACTAGATGCAGGTCCTTTGAATTTAATTTGCATCACATGTGACAGTGATAAAAAAGGCACTGCACTCAGGGCTTGTCAAAAATGGAGGCTTTTTATTAAAGTCCGTACAAAGTAGGGATGGGCAAGTCAGCCGTTACCCAGTTCTGTTTCCTAATCTGATTTTTTCCCAAAGGTTCTGATTTACTCTGATGAACTGTAGACCTATTGTAGTCTATTTGAGTATGAGAAATTATGCATCAGTAATATTTTTTTAGATCTCTCTGTATAAAAAATAAAATAAAATGTTATCTTTAAAAAAAAAAATTGTGTCTGTATTTTTGTGTCGTTTTTCAAGGTCGGCAAGCAGCCAACAACAATAAAATAAATTAGCTGATGATCTTGCCAATCCTGTGTGTCAGACACCACATGGCATTAGTATGAAACACCATACTGAATTCACAAAATTCTTGAAAATCCTGCAACTGCAGGAATAACTCAGTGCAAGAAGGTTGCCACTTGTGGAAGTGCAATTTCCCCCACAGCTACGGTATTCTCAAAAGTGGAGCTGGTTTTCCACCGGCTCCATGATTTATGGTAGCTTGCAAGTGGTGTTGTGGAAATCCCTGCAGCTGTGGAAAAATGTTACAGCCAGTAAGACCAGCCATAACATCTGCCACAGCTACTGCAGATGTGAATAGCAGTTTCCACAGCTGTGGAGATTTTGGCCCGCAGCTGTACTGTAGTTGCAGTGTGAGACAGTCCCAAAAATGTTTATGAATCCAGCCCAGTATATGCAGGTCATTTCGGGCTTTGCAGTGAAAGGAGGCAGTGTGTCAAACTTTAATTCTGACTCCATTTTTTGGGGTCCAACTTAATTGCTTACTTAACAGTATTAGCTTAGATGCAGAGATGGGCAACACAGAGTCTGAGATGTGAACCCCTAATTCACAATCTGTATGGCACCATGACCTAGTAATACTTCACTTATAGAGATAGGCAACACAGAGTCTGAAATGTGCCCCCCTTCACAATCTGAATGGCAATATGACCCAGTAGCAGTTCGGGCACAGAGATGGGCAACACAGAGTCTATGCTACAGCAGTATAGTATGACCTAGTAGTAGATCAGGCACAGAGATGGGCAACACAGAGTCTGAGACATGACCCCCCTTTACAATTTGTATGGCACTATGATCTAGTAGTATTTCAGTCACAGATATGGGCAACACAGAGTACGAGACATGACACCCCTCCCTTTCACAATTTGCACAGCACTATAGCACAGAGATGGGCAACACAGAGTCTGAGATGTGTGTGACACCCTCCTCTGAAAATACGTGAGGCACTATATGTAGTAGTTCAGGTACAGAGATGAGCAACACAGAGTCTGAGACATTGACACCCCCCATAATCTGCCTTTTCAGTGCAGTACTGGTGGTGAATTTGCTATTCCCAGACTGGACTGCAATTCAAAAATGGGCCAACTAGGCGATTCTAGTTGTGCCACGAAAGGCTCAGTTTTCCTGGTCAGAGCCAAGTCAGCCAATTCGGGGGCGGGGTGCAGAATTGTGGCAGAGCAAGTTCTCCCCTCCCTAATACAAACAGTGTCAAAAGGTACAGATTCTGCATCACATGTGACATCATTAGCTCCTGCTTGTGACATCATAATCTTTCCATGACAACCAACTGAGAGTCAATAACATATTGTAGGTGCATTCAATACATGCACTTGCTTAACATGTTGAAGAGCCATTTCAGTTTGTGGACCACCCTACGCAAAGATGAGGTAGGCCTTTGCATATGGGCCTCTTCATTCGCAGCTATCTTAAGACGAAGCTGCTCAAGCTCAACTCCTGACTCTTTTTTGGTGTGAGCGGAGTCGGATATAACCTGGCCTCTAATATAGGCCTGCATAAGTCTACAGGCCTTTGGCCCTGGGTGCGGGTCCCTTGGAGATTCCACAGGATCAAAGGTTAGTTTCAGCCATTTATTTTTGCATTTCCCCTGCCATTTACCTTAAGGGATCAAGAGTTATTAGAAATGCCACTCCAGCTACACTCAGGTCTGCAGTTCAGGCAATTTAAATGATGTGCCCAGAGGATCTTAGCTAGCACATGACTACCATGCTGAAGAGCTAGCCATGCCCATCCCTTTTTAATCTTACAATCGCACCCCTTGTCTTCCTTTTCATTTAAATACCTTAAAATTGTCTTGTCCCATGTTGTTACTAAACTGACTTTTTTCTCTTCAGTTTGTGCCTTTGCATACATTACTGCTCTCCCTGCTTCCCTCTGTTTCTCCTGATACACCTCCCTATCCTCCTCCCTCTGCATGTCCTTGTACCTTCTGAATGCTACCTTCTTAGCTTTCACCTTTTCTGCCACCTCTTTCAAGGACCATAGTGGTTTCTCTTTCCTCTTGCTTTTGCTCACTTGTTTGATGCAGAGGATTGTTGCCTTCACTAAGGTCTTGTTAGTTTTCCCCCACTGTTCCTCCACCCCACCCAGTTCATCACCCCCTGCCAGGTCATCCATGAGGCATTCACCCATCTTTTTAATATCTGCTTTCATGAAGTCCAAGACCCTCACCTTTGTGTGGTTTGAGTCCATAGCCATGCTTATATTGGACCACACTATATGGTGATTGCTGGTCCCCAGGTGGCCTCCCACCTTGTCATCTACAACACTGTCTCTGTTGGTGAGTACCAGTTCCAGTATTGCCCCATACTGAGTGGATCAGTGACTAGTTGCCTGATGAATGCCACCTGCAGGTGGTCCAAGATTTCTAGCTTCTAGCTAAATTTGCAGCTGGGTGGCTCCAATTTACATCCGATAGACTTAAGTCCCCCACCAACAGCACCTCCCCCTTTTCTGACATCTTCCTAATGTCTTCCATCTGTACCCTATCTAATTCCTCCCTCTGTACTGGAGGTCTATAGATCACACCAGTGTGAACAGAGGCACCATTCCCCATTTCTAGGGTGACCCACAGTGCCTCTGCCCCCTGCATTCCCAGTATCTCATTTGCTTTAATGCCCTCCCTCACATAAAGTACCACACTGCCTCCTTTCCTTCCCACCGTGTCCTTCCTGAACAGCCTAAAGCCTGGTATAGCCTTGTTCTAGTCATGGTTTTTAGTGCACCATGACTCAGTAATGGTCACAATATCCAAGTCTGAAATATTATTTCCTAGATTTCTCACATGACTTTCCAGGTTTTGTTACCATTCTCTCTGTTACCTCACTTTTTTCATTTTTGCTTTCCCTCCTTCCCGCTTCTCTTTTTGGTGCACCTGCTCCCACCCCCCTTTATTTCTTCCACCTTACTTCCTATATTAATATGCTTCCTGGGGGATTCCGCTCCTCTTGGGTTCTCCCTACTCTCAACTCCAGCCAGTAGGTGGGCCGTTTCTGCCTTCCCAGTCTCTTCCAATACCTCACCTCAGCCAATTTAAATGCTCATCAAAGTAACATTTAAATTGTCCACCAAGGACTGTGCTTCCCTGCCCAGATGGATGCAGGCCATCACTGCTGTATATGCCCTTAAACTCCCAGGTGGGTCCCCAATCTCCAAAGTAGCTGAACCCCCTGCTCTCTGCACTATTCCTTTAGCCATGAGTTAAAGCTTCTGGTGTGGAGATCCCTCTCTTCCCCCCTGTTGTAGACAGGCAGCACCTCAGCAAAAAACACCAAGCATGCTACCTGTCTAAGACCCTTCCACAACTCCCTAAACTCTCCCATATGATCCCAGCCCCATCTTTAGCCAGGTAATTCATTCTCAGGTGGACAATGACATCTGGCTCTTCCTCCTGTTCTGCAGCCATAGCAATCCTTTGGAACCGCTTCCCATCCCTCTGGACCATGGCACCTCCCTCTCCCCACTCTTTTCTAGTCCTAAATCTATTCCTCAAAATTGAGTCCCCCACCAGAAGTTGCTTCCCCTTCTCTGGGGTCCTCTTCCACCCTTCTTGGGGTCTCCACCCCACGGTCACTGTACTTCACTGTTCCAGCATTCCCAACTTCTATTCCCCCCCATGTTATCGGTAAATGTTTTTTTAACCCTTATCCATGATAAGGTGTTTCTAGTTTTTCCCTTTTGTTTGCTTGTTTCTATTTGTGTTCCCCCGTGCCTTGTTTATATTCCTTCCTATATAGGGTGTTGCTGCCATTCCAGGTTTTGGCCTACCTTTTACCTTTTACCCTTATCAGAAGTGTCTGTTACACAGTAGAGAACATGTATCTTACCTTAGTCGACCAGCAGAGTCACCAACTTCTCTGCTTCCTTCTGCTGATGCCTGCCGATGCCAAAGACAAGTCACCTGTTCTACTCCTTCACTGTTCCACTTACTCACTAGGACATGAACGTGCTGGATACAGTAGAGTGGAAGTACTTTTATAGTGCTCTTGTAAGAAGGCACTAAGCCTCTGTCAGCCCCCCCTCCCCAGTTGCACACCTGATTCACAGGGCTTCCTGAATCTATGCACCTCAGGATTACTCTCCTGAGCTAGCTTCCCCCCCACAACACCTTTACAAATTAAAAAAAAAAAATCAAAGTGGCCCAAACACTGCCTACAATTCTCTTCTTTTCTTTTCTCTCCATTTACCCTGCTAGTTTCAGTATGAAGCAAAATTTAACAAAATATCAATGTACCTTAAATGTCAAGCTATGTACTATGTACTTTTTCTCCTCTATGTCAGCAAATACTGGTTTCCATATCCAGCCACAACTGCCCCTCTGGTGAGACAAAGGATCTTGCTCCCTCTGCAGGACATTGCCACATGCAGCTGAGGTCACTTCAGAGGCCCAAGTCAGTGGAGAAGGGAGAAACCAGGGAGAAAAACTGAGAGAAAAGCCCATGACCATCTATATTACGGCCTGAGCTCCAAGAACTCCCCTGGATCATACTGCCTGCTGACACTAGATAGTCCACACTGTGGACTTCTGTGTGGGGAGAACTAACCTCTCAATGGATTCCCTGCCTTGGAGGGGAGTACTGTAGGGGATCTTGAGGTGGACAAGGACCCATGGAGGACAGGGGTTAATGGGCCTGTACAAGTTATATTCCTGGGAACAGGACATATCTGTGATGAACATGGCTGGTGAGAAGAAGCTCTGTGAGTAAAAAACATACAATACTTGCAAAAAACACACTCAAATTCAGACCAAGATTTTCAATACAGAGATTCAAACTTCAGGCACCAGTGAACTGAGCTTTCATCCTAGTCCTTTCTAGAGTACAATAAAACTGAATGGGCAATGGACAACTTGTTTGATGAGTATGAATCAGTTTAGAAAAAACTTAATGTATCAAAAAACTCTGGCCATGCATACATCTTTAAAAAAAGTTACAGTTTAGTGCTTCATGACGATCAAATATCAAGAAGTTCTCAACTACACTTTAAAGAGAGACATTTTGATCAATGTTAGCTTTGGGACATTAGGCACAGCTGTCACAAATGGTGAGGAAGGAATTGCCTCTCCTAACTTGTTTGCTCTTGCATGAAAGCCGCCTGAAGCAAGTAATTACATGCATCCATAAAAGGGACCCTGAAACATACATAAAGAGCGCTAATAGATTTCAGAAAATCTCTGTTCTCTTATGATTTTAATAGAGCTATCTTTCATAGTACCAGTTTAACATACATCTCTGTCATAAAGGATATTAACGGATCTAAACTGCAATGTTTTTAAAGATATCCTCATGGCTGTATGGAGCATTCTCTGTAAGGAGGCATTAGTATACGAACAAATTATTATTTTAAAGCAGCCATTTTCATGCAATCTCTGGATACTTCAGTGATGTACCTTACAGTAGACTTGCAGATAACAAAATATAATTTTATGTAATGGAATTCATAAATGTATTTCTGCTTAAAGGAGAACAGTCTGAAACCTACTGTATTGTCCTTATGTGTCCTGTGGAAGATGTTTTTCAAATACTGGTTCCCATTCTGTCGTTGTATTTTTACTGGCTTTCTGGTATATTTAATGGGTGCTTCTGAATCTGATTTGCAGACTGGGAAGCAGAACCATTTCAGAACTGTGCTTCTGAATCTGATTTACACACTGGCGATAAGATCCATTTCAGAACTGTGATATAGTGTGCCCTTGTTAGACTCCTGCACTGTTGTCTTAAAGCATTTGTGTTTATCTTTAGAACTCCTGGGTTTAAAATGGCATACATGGCCCGGTGGCACTGAGGGTTGAGGCGCTGGATGCCACACCTCATGCCACACCAGTGATCCGTGTTCAGGAACAGGCACGGGTTGCCGTGGGTCAGCAGGGAGGCGATGGATTGAGTGTCCAATGGACTGCTCTCCATCTCTGGGGAGGGGGAGTTCTGGTGGCAGGTGCTTGCCTGACCCCTAGTGGAGGCTGGGGGGCGGTAGTATGTAGCTGCAAGCCGTGAGGGCGGGACATGGCAGACACTTGATTGGGGCATGCACAGGAGCTTGCATGCACCCAGTCACTGGTGTCATTGCATGCTGTGGCTCGCAGGGAGAAAAAATGGAAAAAGAGCCCGGCAGAATTAAGTTGTGCCCCGCAGCACCATCCCCAAGAAGGCACCTCCCTAGCATGAATCTGTTGGGGTGGGTCGAGTCGCTCCCCACCACCCTGCTGTGAAGGGTGAGTCATGGGTGCATAAGGGAGGGGGTCTGATCTTTGGGGGCTGGCACTGGGGGGACAACAGATAGCATGTTTTCAGCCAGAGCTCTGGAAGAGAAATAATAATAAAATGGCATAAACTATATTATAAAGTTCTAAAAGAGGACTTACCATTATCAACTGTCTAAATCAGAAACCATAATTGAGTTAGATAAAAGGCCAGTAAAGATGGAAACATAGCTCAAATGTAAGCAGTGTTTAACAAAAAAGCTTATAAGGGGAAAATACTTACCAGTACAATGCATTTCTCCTTTAATCTACTGGAGGAATTAAAATTGCATAGAAAATGTATGGAACTCAATGACTTGGAGAATAAACATGATGGCTGAATCACGTTCCAGAGGTGTTAAAATTCTGAAGATTCATGAATCCAAAATGTACTGTAGCAAAGCTAACAAAAACTGTCATCTCCAACTCACTGACCTTCTATGCTAAGCTAGAAAAATGCTCCAACCAGATTGATGAGTCCTGAACAGGGCAAACATTGTTGTTTGTAGTTTACTGTTTCATCCTCTATAGATTATGTGTGAGGTTTCTGGAACCTTACAGTCTTGCTTAAATGAGAGCTGCATGCTACTGTACCTGCAAATTCATGTTTCCTATAGAAGATGCTGTTGCTGGTAAAATACAGAGAGCCCATACCCAGTGACAATATTTTGGCACCAAGCCATCTCTGCTTATGATGGGGGAGGGGTGGTTAGAATGGACATAGAATCCCTTCCAACCTTAAATTCCCATGTTACTAGGTGTACCATGGGGATTGAGACTCCCATAGGTATTAGGTCTACTCAGCCAGTATTTTAAGCAATCAGTACACCTTTAAGTGCCTTGGGACAGGTGGCACTGGTGGGAGGTTCTGGAGGTGGAGCCAGCTGTCTGGGTCTGAACTGCCCAGGAAGTTGCAGTTCAATCCATATCTGGAGAGAGTGGTAGTGGCTTCTCCCAAGTGCAGACTGGTTGTTTATGCCAGTGGTTTTCCAGAAACTTCTTTGGGATTGTGGTAGCAGCCGTACTGCAATATTGCTCTGAGGGGTGATGCCCCTGTTAGCTGATGATCCTGGCAACTAATAGCATTTAGCCAGACAATGTGAAAAAAAAGACTTTTACAACTATGAGAAACAACTGAAGATCCTGCATGGGTCCTGGTAACATGAAAGTTAACATTGAACTGAACTTGTGGTATCTGCTGCGCCAGTTAAAGCTCTTGTGTGGCAGGCAGGAGAAATACAAGAAATGCAAAGGAAAAAGTAATTAATGTGGCTGAAGGAGCCAGCTGAATTTAAGCTCTGGTCAGAGTCACAATGGTTGCTCATGCATTAGTGTTATAAAAGATAAAGAATTAATGTGTGACTTAGCTATACTTGTTCAGTATTATTGTGATGCAAAAGTCCCACATTTACACCTCAATAGCAGAACAAGAATTTGTCAATGCAGGATGTTTGATGCATCTAAAGCATTTTTTTTTGTTTAGATCACAAGTTTTAAAGATACTCTACTTGTTTTAGGATTTGCCCCATGAATGTGACATGTACCATTTATAGTATATTGGCTGAAATGTCATTTTGCACCTGAGGTGTGAAAACACGTTTTATCCAGTATTTTAAAAATAACCCATGTCACATTTATAAGGAGGTGTGGAAAAATGGCTATGTTGAAAGTTTGTAGTGAAAATATTGAAAATCAGCAAAGTTATGAGTGAATGCTGAAATAGCATAACATTCAGTCATAATCTGGGAATTTACCATGTTTGTACACCAAATTTTCAGCACAGCCTTGTTATTAAACCACGTAATGAACCCAGTAAGTGAAAATGTTCAAATTCCTGCCAAAATGTAATTTCATGCTAATGAAATATTATTCCATGCCACACATATGAAAACACATTTTTGCTAGGATTTGAAAAATGGCAACTGTCATGTTCATAAAGTGCTGTGAAGAAATGGCTACGTTCAAAAATTTGGTGTCAAAATATTAATAATTACCAGTGTTATGAGCCTGCATTCTCAAATTTCAGTGTAGGCTCATAACTTTGTTTTTTTAAGCATTTTTATACCACATTTCCAAAAGAGCCTTCATATGACCATACCGCATGAACAAGGTTGGAGAAAATTTTCAACTTCTGCCCAAACGGTGATTTTGCACAGCAATCGCGAAATCACCTTTTGGGACAGATTTACCTAATTTCACTGCCATTGTTCATGAGGTGGCATCCCAGAATGGCATGTTGAAAATCTGGGGGAAAAATATCCAAAAATGGCCAGATCATGGCATTAAGTTCAATACCCCATTGAAATACATTGAAAGGCATACCACATTTCCTCAGCTTGTGGTCTGACTTTGAAGAATGAAGACCTGTCTGTGGTCCAGAGAGGATTACGACATGATGGGTGCTGTGTGGGAGGGTCAGGTGGGGGGAACTAACTGCAAAACAGACATTGATGGACAGTTTTCCTCTTTACATGGTTTAAAAACATAGAGGGATGGATAGTTAGAGATGCATTCTGACACTGAGATTGGGCACAATAGTGTCAGGTTTGTTGGGGAATGGGCTTGGCAACCTGGAGAGGAGGGAGTCAAGAGAAGTGGAAGCAGTGTTGGGCACTCTGTTCCGCTTACATTTAAAACATATATATATATATATATATATATGTATATATATTTATATAGATATATATATATAAAGATCAGAAGGGTGGGTGGACAGGGGAGCCACCTGGAAGGGACAGGGAGAAAGAAGCAGTAGTGGGGTGAGCACCCGGCTCTGCTTACATTACCAAATATACGGTATATATATATATTTATAAAGATGGGAAGGGTGAGCAAGTTACCTGGACAGGAGAGAGAGAGAGAGAGAGAGAGAGAAGCAGTAGCAGGGGTGGGCACCCTGCTCTGCTTACATTAAAGGGACATTGTCCATATATAAAAGACAGTTACATATCAGCATTACAGTCTGCTGAGTGCAGTGCAGGTGACTACTCAAAACAGGCTACCTGATTCCCTGTTGCTTCACTATCATTTATGTACATTGGTTAAATAGACAAGTTGCACATACATATTCTATTAATATATTTTTAGGTGATCATTGTGTTCATTTGCTTTAGAAACATAGAAACATAGAAGTTGAAGGCAGAGAAGGACCGCAAGGCCCATCCAGTCTGCCCATTTCTTTTTCCACCTTATAAATGTGCCATCGGCCTTTGCTCTGTCAGTGGTCTATCTATTCATACTCATCTGTATTGCTCCCTTATGCCTATCCCATGCCTGTTTGAAGCCCTGCACTGTATTCATAGCCACCACTTCCTGAGGTAGGCCGCTCCATGCATCCACCACCCTTTCTGTAGAAAAGTATTTCCTCACATTCCCCTTAATCGGCCCTCCTCTAATCTCATGCTGTGTCCTCTTGTCCTGCTATTTTTCTTATATTTAAACATGTTAGACTCTTTCACCTTGTTAATGCCCTTCAGGTGTTTGAATGTCTTGATCATATCACCCTCTCCTCCTTTGCTCAAGGGTATACATATTGAGCTCGGTTAATCTGTCCTCATATGTCTTCTGATGCAGTCACTGCACCATTTGATTGCCCTTCTCTGGACTGCCTCAATTTGGTTAATGTCCTTGTGAAGTGTGGCCTCCAGTACTGTAATGCAGTACTCAGATGGGGTCAACCAGTGTCTTGTAAAGAGGGATTATTACCTCTCTCTACGACTTGTGATACCCCTACTTATATCTAACATCCCCCTAGCCTTACCTACTGCTTTAGAGGTCTGCTTGGATGATTTCAGGTCATCAGTGATGATGATGCCCAAGTCTCTTTCTTCCTTTGTGACTGCCAGCAACTCCCCTCCCAGCCTATAGGTGGCTTTAGGGTTTCTCTTCCCTATGTGCATGATCTTGCACTTCTTTGCATTAAATCCCAGTTGCCACTCTTCTGACCATTTTGCTAGTTTATCCAGATCTCTTCTCATTCTGCCCACCCCATCTGGATCATCTACTCTGTTGCAGATCTTGGTGTCATCTGCAAACAGACAAGCCTTATCCTCTAGTCCATCTGCAAGGTCACTAATGAAGATATTGAAGAGGACTGGCCCCAGGACCGATCCCTGAGGTACCCCACTTGTGACTTGCATCTCTTCTGACTGTGTACCATTTACCACCACTCTCTGTTTTCTTCCTGTCAACCAGTTTGCCACCTAGTTGACTAACTTCTGACCCACCCCAAGCCTACCCAGCTTATTTATCAATCTTCTATGTGGAACAGTGTCAAAAGCTTTGCTGAAGTCAAGGTAGGTGACATCAACTGCTCCCCCTTGGTCCACCACTCTGGTTACCCAGTCAAAGAAATCTATGAGATTAGTTTGACAGGACCTTCCTTTGTAAACCCATGCTGTCTTGGATCCTGTGCCCCTATGGATTCCAGGTGTTGCACTATCCTTTCCTTAAGGAGTGCCTCATAATTTTGCCCACTACTGAGGTAAGACTGACTGGTCTGTAGTTCCCTGCCTCCTCCCTGCTACCACTTTTGTGGAGCGGGATCACATGAGCCCTTCTCCAGTCTTCTGGGACCTCTCCTGTGCTCAGAGACTCACTAAACAGTTCTGCTAATGGCTCTGCTAGTTCCACCCATAGCTCCTTAAGTACCCTGGGATGTATGCCATCAGGTCCCATTTCCTTATCCACCCTGAGCTTAGCGAGCTCTTGTAGGACCCTATCTTTTGTGAAGGGAGTAGTGCTCACCTCCCTCCTCCCTGTGTCCATGGTGCTGAGCTGTGAGCCCTGCCCTACCTTCTCTTCAGTAAATACTGAGCAAAAGTATCTATTTAGGATAGGTGCTTTTACAGGGTCCTCCTCCTCACATGTCCCTTTTCTCCATTGAGCTTAGCAATATCTCTCTGGACTTTCTCCTTTCACTAATGTATCTATAGAAAGTCTTGTCACCTTCTTTACTGTTCGTGCTAGTGTTTCCTCAGTTTGGGACTTTGCCTGCCTTACTGCCTTCCCTGCTTCCCTTAGGGCAGTTTGGTATGCCTCCCTATCTTCATCCCGCTGTGTTCCCTTTATATTTCCTGAAGGCCAGCTTTTTGGCTCTGACCTTTTCTGGTACTGTATTTGAGAACCAAAGTGGTTTCCTTCTTCTTTTGCACTTCCTTTTCTGTCTAACACAATGGGATGTTGCTTCAAGTATTGCATCCTTAATGCTTGCCTACTTTGCCTGTATCCCTGCACCTGTGTTTCTTTTTGCCAGGGCTAGCTTAACTCTGTTGGCCATCTTATCAAAGTCAGCTCCTCTGAGGTCCCATATTTTTGCCTTGGAATGGGATGATTTATATGTAGTAGCCAAATTGAACCATACCATGTGATGGTCACTGGCCTCCAGGTGACCTTCTGCCTGGAGATCTGTGATCCCTTCCCTGTTAGTCAGTACTAGATCTAGGATAGCCCTGTCTGTTGTGGGTTGTTGTACCAGTTGTTTGAGGCCCTCCCCCTGCAGGGAATCCACCATGTGTCTAGTTCTGGCAGATGTTCCTGCTGGTATTGACCAGTCTGTATCCGGCATGTTGAAGTCTCCCATTATCAGAACCTCCCTTTAGCTGTCATGTTTTATATATCTTCTAACAGTAATGTGTCTATGTCCTCCCCTGGTCTGGGGCCTGTAGACAACCCGGTTCTTATGGCTGTCCCATTTCCTGTTTCCAGTGTGACCCACAGTTCTTCTGGCTCCTTATGTATATTCTGAATTTCTGTAGCTTTGATATTTTCATTGACATACAGGGCCACCCACCCCCTTTTGCACCTCGGTCTCTTTTGAACAATACATAGCCAGGTACTGAAGTCTCCCAGGTGTGGTTACTGGTAAACCACATCTCACTAATTGCTACTATGTCCAGTTTAGCCTCTGACATTATTGCCTGCAGGTCTGGGATCTTATTTCCCAGGCTGTGAGCATTTGTGTACATGATTTTCCATTGGCCAGATTTTGGTGTGTTAGTTGTTGGGTGAGGTTTGGCATTTCCCCTGTGCGTCGTATGGGGAGATGAACCTTTTTTCCTACCTGGTGATGCAAATGAACTGCAAACATGCTGAATCCCTGTTTGACCACTAGCTGAGGGGGGAGGGGTGTTCTTCCCATTCGACGTATGGGGTGCTGCACCCCTCTCCCCATTTGCTAGTTTAAATATTCTGCAAAGATATCAAACTTCTGCCACAATGCACTGACTCCCTCCTTAGTCAGATGCAGTCCATCAAATTTAAAGAACTTTCGCTCCCAGAACTGTTGCCAGTTCCCTACAAATCTGTGTCCTTTTTTCTGGCACCAGCCCTTGAGCCACGTGTTTAGCTCCCCATCTCCCCTTCTCTGACCTTCTGTCCATCTGTCCCCCTCTCCCAGACTGGCAGGATCTCAGAGAAGGAGATGCCGGATGAAATGGATGATAGTTTGTCACCCAGCCTGGTAATGTGTTCCTTGGTCTCCACAACTGACCGGCTGGCGAGATCATTAGTCCCTATGTGTACCAGGACGTCAATGTTTTCTCCTGCTTTGTGAACAATTTTAGCACTGCGGTCAGTGTCTCTCCACACTGATGTACCTGGGAGACATCTGACCATTACCCCTGGCTGGAGATGGGTGTCAACTCCCCGAATCATGGAGTCTCCTATGATCAGAAGTTTTTTTGATTTCCTTTTTGCTTTTTTTGTTTTGGTTCCTGATTTGGGTGAGTTTTGTTGTGCTAGCTCCTGTGCTGCAGTGTCCTGCTCTGTAGTGTCCTCTGTCCCTTTGTTTGATTTCAGAGATAGAGGCAGATACCTGTTTGTAGTGTTTATATGGTTTTTGGAGGTAATATGTTGGAGAGCAGAGAGTGATGGGGCACCCAATTTGCCCCTCCTAACCACCTGCCAGAATCCTGGACCAACTACCCTCGGTGGTCGAGGTTTTTCTGTTGGATGTTGGGGAATGGTGGGTGGTTCTTATAATGTATTTCCTCTTGAATATGAAATTTGAGGCACGCAATCTCTGCCCATGCTGGCTGGAGCTCAGCCCTAAGATCTCCAATGGCCCAGCATGTAGGACAGTGTCCTAAATCCTGTAAGACTGTCCTTCTGAAAATTGTTCCATAGTACCTGCAGTTAATGATATCCATTCCAGATAAGTTGCTGGGTTTATAACTTAGTCAGAATAATTAGAAGGAAGAAAATGCAAGTAATGGTTTGATTTTGTGTTTTGTTTTTGTACAACTTGTTATACCAAGTTAAATTACTAGTGCCCCTGTAAATGAGCTCACCTTGTGGATGCCCCACTGATCTGCCCCTTCCTGCTCTGCCACAGGAAATGACACAGCTGTGGTACCCTATAAAAGGAGTTTAATGTGGGGTGGTTGGGGATGGGGGTGGGTGGCTGGGCCCTCCCCCTGCCAATAAAGAAGAACCACAGATGAAAGAACAAGGAGGTAAGAGCAGAAACAATCAGTCAGCAACAAATGCAGTAACCCTGAAAGCTTATCCTAATAATAGATAAAGCTGTAAAACTGGTAAAGCACCAAATGTAATAATGTCAAAGAAGATATACCCAGTAAGAAACACTTTGCTACAGAGAAAAATAAAGCAGTAACAGAAGATATACCTTACAAAAGACAATTGGAATCAGAAGATTACGGCAGTAATCTGTTAGCACTCACCTGTAGGCACACCTTGTAATAATGCAGAAGAAGGCATACCAGCAACAACAATTCGAATCAGAGAAAATAAAGCAATGAAATGTTAGCAACAAACAGTAGTAATCCCTGTGAGTACAAAATAAAAACAACAACACACAGTAAATCTGCTTAGCCAAAAGAAGTCTTAATCCTTTTCCCTTGCTCTGGTAAGGTTCTCTACTCTGCCTTTCAAGCAGTCTTAGAAGGAAAGAGCTCAGGTGAAGCTAAGTGTCTTGGCCAGCAAACCAAGTCTTCTACCTTTAGCTTCTACCTTTAGCTTCTACCTTTAGCTTTAGCAAAACAATGTGTTTATGAGTATCACTCAAACTAATAGATTGCTACAGTACAATGTAAGGTAAGCAGAGCACATGCTGGATACCTTTATAATATGATTTTTGGTATCTTGCGTTGTTGAGGTTTATTATTCATGCCACGCATTTCTTTCATTTGATAATCTGAGAAATAATTTATGAACTACTACTGAGCATAAACTAACAAGCTTTCAGTTATATGCACATGTGATCAGTGTCCCTCCGATCAGCTATTAGTAGTTCACTAATAGAAATCCTGTCATGGTGAACATTGCAGTTTTGGTTTTCTATTCAAAATCACAAATACATTTTTTTTATCAAAAGGAAAAATCTCTGCCTAACCAAACTATCAAGTAATGAAAACAAAAATAGAAACTGGACTGCACAGTGTGCACTGAATTCTTGTTTAGTATGTTCTGAGTAGTAGCTATAGTTCATAACAATTTACTAAGAGCTTTTATCAGGTGTAGTATTGTACATAATAATGTGGATCAAGGATGGACTGCTGTAAGTCAGTCATTCTGCAGATGTGAGCACAATTGTGTTATTGCTCATGTTTGTCAGATAAATCTCCAGCTGTGATATCATACAAATTGAGGGGACTTGACAAATACAACTTTGCAATTAACAGTTTCAACTTTACCAGTGATGACTAAACCCTCACTTTAAATTTGTAGTGAGTAGCTGGGTTGACAGGTTTTACCTTTGTTTTGCTAATCTAAGTTCCAAAAGCAAGAAAGAGCAAAATTGCTTATGTCTATTTTTTCATGTAACATTTGTATCACTGATTAATTTGGTGTAGCAAGCTGTGTGTGTGTGTGTGTGTGTGTGTGTGTGTGTGTTTGTGTGTGTGTGTGTGTGTGTGTGTGTATTTTCAAGGGGGTCTGTATGTCCAGAACCAGCAGCACCTTTTTACTGCAATACTTTGATGTTTATACTTCTCTTTTTATTTTTCTACTATTGGGGTATAAATGTGGGACTTTTACCTCACAGTAATACAAGTACAACTAAATCACAGATTAATTCTTTATTGCTTATCAAATTAATGCATGAACTGTGATTGAATTACCTTGACACAGAGAGCTACTAATGAACTGTGAAACCTGAGTTGCTACTACTGCAGATTCCAAACCTCCTGTGTGTGTGTGTGTGTGTGTGTGTGAGTGACAGACAGACAGACAGAGAGGGAGAGAGTTTTGTGTGTGTGTGTGTGTGCTTTGTTCCTTAATTTACCAGATAATTGCACTACTAAAGTGTTCTAATGATCTAGTGTGCTGGAGCAACTAATGTGCACGCTGTTATGAACTAAGATAAGGAGATAAAGAGTACTCACTGTAAAACAAATGTGTTACTGCCTTATTCCTAGAAAATATAGTGACATTTATTTGGCAAGGATTGCTTTTTTTATTTTTAAATAGCAAACTGTATTGAACTTTTTTGATAAAGGAAGACAATAAACAAAGATATCTGTGACTGAACTACCTTGCCATGGATAGCTGCTAATGAATTGTGAAACCTGAGCTACTACTACTGCAGATTCCAAACACATTACAAAGAATGGGAGGCTGGGGATGGATTCCACTCCCTCCTAACAACACCTTGGAAGAAGGAAGGGGGGCCACAGTTTAGTGAATGCAGAAAATTGCAGACTTGATTCCATTCCACTCCCTTGTAACAACAAAAGCTATGATGCATTAAGAATTAAAACCCCTTTTTCTGATGCAGCAATATGTCTGCATGGCTCTGCCCATGCTGTCATAAAAATGAAGTGATCATTCATGTATTTCTGTTGTTCACCAGTGGGAAATGCCCCTTTGTTGTCTATTGCAAAGAAGAAAAAAAGTCAGCAGTAAATGTTCATCAGTAACAAGCAGTGTTCAGATGAAGGACCTCAGGTGAGGGCTGTTTTCTGAGTAAGCCAAGATTGTGTTTTCATGGGTCATTATCACTGTGATACAAGGCACCCAGTGTCCTTGAACCATCTGGTGTGCTGGCCTGTAAAAATTACCCTCAGTGTGGTCAAAGGGAAAGGAACTGTAATAACCTAAATGCATTTACTGAAATATTGCTGTGAATGAGCATGCTGAGATAGTGAATGTATCCTGTCAAGTTGCTGTGAGAGGGCCCTGTGAACATTTAAATCTGTTACGAACTTCAGCCAAACTAAACAGATAATGTGGATAGCATGTTAACTCATTCTGTACTCTGAAATCTGAACTGGATGTGACCTAGATTGCAAAGTAAAATGGGCTTATTCGTTTAAGGAAAGTGGAAAAGATAAAAAGATTATAAAGTGTAACAGATGAAAAGTGGAATGTGAAAATGCTTGTGCAACAGTAATGATTTGCTTATAAGTGGAACAACAGTAAATCTGTCATTGGACTTTTAAAATAAGTCGAGGACATTCTGTTATTTAAGTACAAATGTTAATTAACCCCAGACTATTTGCAGCCCTGCAACTGCCTGAAGATGCCAACTGTGGAGGGGGGGTCACCACATATCTGGGAGGTCAATGTGTGTTGTTTCATGTTCACCTTCCTCCCTAAAGAACTGTTTCATAAAATACCCCCAGACTGTGGAGGGGGTGGTACGTATGTAAAGTCCCATACTGAAAAAAAAAAATCATATTTTTAACATATGGGAGAAATGTGAATAATATGAATACTACAGTTATAATATAATTTGAGGCATGTCATATAGTTCTCATATAATGGTGGAGATATATGTTGCCAATAAAATTATATTAAAAATATATTTATGTTGTTTAATTGAATACTCTATTTGTCACATATGTATAACTGTATAATATAGATACATCTTTGCATTCAAATTTGTGTGCTGTAAAGTTTTGTAATGATGAAATGGTGTTCAAATGCCCGATGCATATTTGTCCACTTCACACTTTCTGTATTTTGAAACTGTGCACGTGTGGAGATTTGCTATGTATTACTGCAAAATACCTAATTAATGGTGGTGTGTGAAATGTGAGTTGCATGGGCCCTAATTCTACATGATTCCACACTGGTGCCTGCTCAAGTTCTGATCAGGAGATGCAATAGTAGGGAAATTCAGTTTGTTCCTAAAAGCCTTTTACCTATAGCACTGCATCTTGCTGACTGCACCCACACATTTGTGAGGTAATAATTTTGCCGGAAAAAGGAAGATCTTCATATTGAAATGTGTACTTGATGGATCATGTGATTCAGGGTACTGAGTAGAAGCTCCTCTGCATAGCTCCAACCTCCTAACTGCAAAATATCACTATTTTGGTCATTATTTCTCCCTAAAAACCAGAAAGATTATGTATTACCACCTTCTTAATGTTCTGGGCACCTGCTAACTTGTTTTCATCAATTATGGAGGTCTACATGAAGAAGCCTCCGCAGAAGCACACACTGCCGGTCACTCCCGAGAAGGCCCCCAAAAAATCAAGGGCCTCGAGTGCAGTGGATAAGCCAGAGCTTCAAAACCTGATCACTGAGCAAGAACCGATAACCTTGAGCAGATTTTTGGAAGAGTTTAAACCCTTCCGGGAAGAAATCAAAGAAATCTCAGCTGAAATTAAATCCCTTTCTAAAAAACTCGAAGAGGTAACGATGAAAACTTCAGATAATGCAGCTCGAATCTCCTCTCTGGCGAAGCAAGTGGAAAAAATCAATCCCGGTCTTGTAGCTATGCGGCAAAGGATTTCTAGTATGGAAGCCAAGCTGGAAGATTTGGAGGTCCGTGGCCGAAGAAACAATATAGTTATTTTTGGCCTTCCAGAAGGAGAGGAAGGCCAGAACATGGTTGTATTTGTGCAGAAGCTGATGGAAAAGGTCACTGGTCCCTCTCCCTTCGAGGCCAAGTACATCATTGAAAGGGCGCATAGGTCCTTGTGACCCAAGCCATCTCCAGGAGCAATGCCATGTCCCATTATTTGTCGCTTTTTAAATTACCTGGAGCAACAACATTTTCTGGCAAAAGTGAGAGAGCTGCAAGAAGTGAAATGGGAAAACGCCAAGCTCAGAATTGCCCAAGATCTACCGGAGTCAGTTAGAGCGAAGCGCACTGCTTTTCACCCTATTGTATCGAAATTTATAGCAGCAGGCCTTCGCTTTAGAATGGGTTATCCTGCTAGATTACAGGTACTAGTGGATGGTACCTGGTCAACATACAAGAATCCTGAAGCTGCTCTTATGGGACTTAAGGCCGCTTTGCCTGATCTGTTTCGGGACACTTGATCTGTTTGGTTGGTCTCATCCTACTCTGCGATGGAAGGGAGAAGAATTTTCTCGTGCTACTATATAAAAAGAGGAATGAATAACTGTCTGGTTTTGAAGGTCCTTGAATACCATGACAGAGGGAACTATCCTCATCGGAATCCTGCTCTTTTATACTTTCCATCTCAGCGCTCAGTGTTTTGGAGCTACTTCATATCTCTGGATTTTGTCTCTAGGGGGTTGTGTCTTGTCTGGGAGGAAGTTCCCTTTTTTCTCATATGGATCACTTTCTCCGGTTTTTCTTTTACAAGGACACCAAATTATTCCTCATAATCTAGTTATTATAACGAAAGCCCTAAGGCTTGGTGTTTTTGATTGCTAGGGCATTAGTTAAGAGAGCGACCTTCTGGTATCAGCGTTTTTTGAGATAATATCACCAGAGGGCGCTTTTGCAGTATATTTGGTGGATCAACCCCTTTACTTGTTTCGGAAATTTATTTTTCCCGGTTAAAGATAACAGTGGGGGCTTGGGAACAGATGGAGATCCACTACTTGGGAGCATTTAGTTCTTTTGCTAACATATGTCACTGGGAAAATTTTCAGTCTTGCTATTGGCAGCAGTTACGATAGCATACTCTGTTATTACGCTTTATATTGCTTGTTTCTTTCTCAGTTATTCGGGTTTTTTGCACTGCTCCCAAGTGAGGGTTGCTCTCTCTTCCCCTTTTGCTCTCGCTCTCCGCTTTTCTTGGATATCAGGAGTCCAGTACTTATCTATCACCACTTACATTATCTTTACCTTCGTTTAGATATTACTGACCACTGTTTGTATAAGAAGGTTCACATATTAGTAGGGTTTTTGGATACATGCTTGGGAGGTTGGAAGGGGGAGGAAGGAAAACGGTATTGTGCTGAATGTTGCTCGTGACAGTTGGGGTGGGGAGGGGTATGGTGTTCATGACTCTCATTTTACTTGTTCATTGGGTGGGTTCAGAATATTTTGGGGGCTGGGGGAGGTGGGTGGGAGGGAGTTGATGCTGGGTTGGGAGAGGAATACAGCAGCAAACAGGGGTCCTGGTCACTTAATTCCGATTGTTGTAATCCCTAGATCTTACATAAGAATCGCCTTTTTTTTTTTTTTGGTTGTTTACTTAGATAGCCAGTAGTATAAATCTTGCTACATGGAATGTGAAGGGGATAAGGAAAAGAGTTAAACAATACCAAGTCTTAAAACATTTAAGCTTATTATCTTCTCAGATCACATTTTTGCAAGAATCTCATTTACTGGAAAGTGAATCTCTGCAACTTAGGAGGCAACAAATTGGGCAGGCGTTTACTGCCTCGGGGTCCACTAACAGCAGTGGGGTTATGATTCTGGTCAATAGAGGCATTCCCTTTATCTCTAAACAAGTTCTCAGGGATCCAGATGGTAGATATGTTCTGGTCCAGAGGATTCTCTGGTCTATGCCAATTTTACTTGGCAGCATTTATGGGCCTAACGCAGATGATCCAGGCTTCTTTATGAAGCTTATCTCCATATTCCTTCCCATGCTTCCCATTGGTATAATTATGGGTGGGGACTTCAATTTGGTTCTTGATCCTGAAGTGGATAGGTCTAGTAGTGGGTCGAGGGGTTTCTCGCCCGGACAGAGAGCCCTTAGGGACTTTCTGGATCGATGCGGACTGTGTGATGTGTGGCGTGTACTACATCCCAAGGACAAGGAGTATACCTTCAATTTGCCTGTGCACAGAACCCAGTCTCGCATCGACTATCATTTTCTCTCTCAGGTCCTCTTGCCCAGGGTCTTAACTGCCTTGATTCAGCCAGGTCCAGTCTCAGATCACTCTCTGGTGACTTCCAACTTGGCTTTCCTTAACATTCCCCATAAAGAAACCTGATGGAAATTAAATGGTCAACTGCTCAAAGATATCAAATACCGTGACCTAATAAAGGAACAGATCAATTTCTTTTTTTCCACTAATTCCTCTGAGGACATGGCACTGGATATTTTGTGGGGTGCTTTCAAAGCGTATATGAGAGGGATTATTATTAGTCTAGCCACAGAAAGGAAAAAGACTCAAGAGGCGGAACTACTAGCCTCATTATCTCTAATTAGGTCTTTGGAAACCAAGCTGTCCTCTAAGGCCTCGGAAGAGGACATGAGGAGACTTTCAGTAGCTAAAGACAAATACTTAGATCTGTTGAGGGAGAAAGCAGAGTTATCTATTATTTACAACAAGGCAAGCTATACTGATCAGGGGGAAAAAGCAGGTCACCTGCTAGCCTTAAGGTTAAAGCAGCAGGAATCTGCTAGATTTATACCTCCAATTAGGGCCCGGGCAGATGGATCCCTGAAGGTGTCCCCTTCTGAGATTGTGCAAGAGTTTGCCTCATACTATGAGCATTTATATAGGGACATGGACAACCCTCCTTCCTTAGAAGAGCTTGAGGCCTACCTGAGGGACTCCTCTCTACCCTCCTTATCTGAGCCACAGAGGAAATTATTATCCTCCCCAATATCTTTGGAGGAAATATCAGAGGTAATCGGGGCTTTGCCCTCAGACAGGGTCCCAGGACCAGATGTTTTTTCCGCTTTATTTTATAAAACTTTTCGATCACAATTATTACAGGTTCTTCACCAGTTGTACTGTCACATTCTTTCTGGTGCAAGAATAGACACACATCTGTTTGAAGCCCAGATTGTTCACCTTCCTAAGCCCGATAAAGATACAAAATTAGTGCAAAGTTACAGACCAATTTCTTTATTGAATCAAGATGTTAAAATTCTCTCAAAGATATTGGCCGATAGAATAACACAGGTCCTTCCTGACCTGATTAATACATCTCAGGTGGGGTTTATGAGGGGACGTTCATCAGCTGACCATCTTTGTACCCTGTCACACGTTGTCTCGGTGTCCAGGGATGCTGCCGTTCCCACGGGATTGGTCTCCTTGGACACCAAGAAGGTGTTTGATCATGTTAACTGGAATTTTCTGTTTCAGGCCCTTAAAGTATTTGGTTTCCTGTCCAAGTTTATAGACTGGATTTGGGCCTTATATCAAACTCTCTCTGCCAGAGTTTCCGGTAATGGAGCATTCTCCAAACCCTTTCTTTTGTCTTCCGGTACCAGACAGGGATGCCCTCTTTCCCCTCTCTTATTTAATTTATACTTAGAGCCCCTTATCCGAAATATTCTCAATAACCCGGAGATAAGTGGTATCCCAATAGGTAATCAAGTGGTGAAGATCATGGCTTACGCTGATGATCTCCTCCTTCATTTATCTCATCCAAAAACATCTATTCCCGTCATGTTAGGAGAAATCGCCAAGTTCAGTACTCTCTCAAACTATAAACTGAATATAAATAAATCCTCCATCTTCCCTCTTAATCATAAGGTTTTCAAAATTGATTTGTCTCCTCTTGGTCTCGGTTGGTCTCCTCGTATTCTCAGATACCTTGGTATTAATTTGACGCATAACTCCTCCTCCTGGTTTAAAGAAAACTTGGAGCCTCTTTCCCAAGTGATAGTTCAGGATCTCAATAAATGGTCTAAACTCCCTCTCTCTTTCTGGGGTCACATTAATGTAATTAAAATGAATGTTTTTCCTCACTTATTTTATCCCCTCTCGCTCCTTAACTCTTTTACCCCGTTATCATGGTTTCAGAAAATGCACAGAATTTTCACAAATTTTATCTGGTCTAATAAACAAGCCAGGTTAGCATATTATAAGCTAGCTGCTCAGAAAATGGATGGAGGACTGCGGATTTTCCATTTGGCAGTTTACTACTGGGCTAGTCACATTGCAAAGTATATGCATTGGGTGAATCAGGGTCTGGAATGCTTTAGACCGAGTCTGGCTCAAAATTGAGTTAGACTTTATTCAGTCCGAGAATATAGACCCCCAGACGATGTTATATCTTAAAATAGTGTCCCTTACCTACACCTTTAGCTGTCCCATTATTTGAACGTCCCTTAGAGTTCACACGTAGCTTTGTTCATTTTTGCGGTATTCCCCATACTTTGACTTGTCTCAGTCTATTTGGAATTCCCCTTCTTTCGCAATAAACAAAATGATGATATCTTGTAAATGGTTGCCTCAAACTGGGGATGGGATAATCTCTACTTTTCTGGATGACGCTGGGGAATGGCTCTCAGTTTCTAATATAATTTGTAAATTTGATATCCCGTTAGCTTTTCACTTCAGGGTGGTCCAATTAAAGCATCTCCTCTCTACAGTACTTGGTAATATCCTTCCTCACCCACCTGCCTTTCTGTTTGTATCTGATCTCTCCTCCTTGTTGGGGTCACCAGGCACTATTTCCAAAATATACCGTGTCCTATTTTATTGGAAATATGGGAGACCTGAAGGCCCCACTAGGCTCTGGGTCTCTTTTTTTTCTCAATATACTCCCAACTGGTCTGCTTTATGGAAGTTCTGTCATAAATACATTTCTCAGGATAGACTCCACCTTATGCAATGCCACATTATGCATAACATGTATTATACCCCTGTGAAGCTGAGGAAATGGGGTCTTATAAGTTTGGGGACTTGTACCAGAGGATGTCAAGAGGATGACATGCCTCTTCACATCTTTTGGTCATGCCCCAAGATAAAGTCTTTGTGGGCAGCTATACAGACTAACCTAGATCCTATATTGGGTTTGCAGGATTATTTCACCCCAGATGTATGTTTGTTGGGAGATCTATCCTCAATTAAGGTGAGAATCAAGAGGTTTCATATCTCCATGATTGCATTATCTGTTAAAAAAGTAGTGCTTCGGCACTGGAGGAATGCAGTAAGCCCAATATATCAGTAATGGGTTAATGAAATTTTGGCTAACTTATGTACAGAGAAAGTGATAGCGAGCCTCCATAATATGTTGCAGTAGTACAAGAATACTTGGGATCCCCTTCACATGCTAATTATGGCTAGATTAGGTAAATGAGTCACTATAATCAATGATCCTTGATTTGCGATATTATATAGTATTTTTCTATTACTGTATGGACTCTGCTGCTGTATGGGGTGGGGGGAAGGGGGGATGGGGACAGCTCAGGTAACATTTAGAGTATATGCAGCATATGTTGTAACTCTCTGTCCCCTGTGATAGAAAAATTTGTTAATAAAATATGAATTATGAAATGTGTACTTGATATATGTGCACCTGTGTTGTCATTGTTTTTTTTTTTATTTAGTTTTCCTCTGGCAGTCAGTTCCCATTGGTCATCTTCATGGTTCCATGTCAAAATCATGATTGCAGAATGGTGATCCATGACAAGGGCACTGAACATGTAATGTGACCAGTTTAGAAACTAAGTTTTTTTGCACTCCCCCTGTTGTGAGGGGCTTTGACCCCCCACACCCCCTCTCCACTACATATCGTAGCCCTCCAAGGGCAACTGCTTTGGGGGGGTGGGCAGTCCCCCAATGGACACTCAGTAAATTGTCCCTGGCAGGACTTCCTTGGTATTTGTTGTGGGTGGGCCTGTTGTGAGTGGTGGATGTATTCTTGCCTTGACTGCTGTTGTCTTATCTCTTTTGTTATGGCCCTAGCAGTCATGTGGCACTGATAACCCTGTGACTTCTAGGCATACATGTAGATGCATCAGATGTTGTTGGTGTTCCTGTTATGTTCTGTGGCTATCTGTCTGTCAGCCAAGTGTCAGTTTAAAAGCAAAGTCTGTTGACACTCCTCCCCATGGTGCACATGATCATCTTGGATGCTCATCTCACCTCCTCCAGCTAGCCCTTAAATTACTCAAGTTTGCTCTCGAACCTGGATCATCAGTATCATGAGTGGTGGTGGAGCCACTGCGGCCGATGATGGTGTGTTGGGTTGGTCTAGTGAGCTGTTAGTTTAGTATAGCAATGGCTGCATCTGCCAATTTTTTTTATCATTGGTGCAGAATGAATATAAGCTACTGTAATGTCCTATACGTGGACATACAGTATTGCTTGTACAAAAATTCAATGCCATGATTTCATCAGCACCCTCTATACTGTTATTTTCTAATGACAAATAGAAGACTTTGACTTTAAAAATTTATTTTAGCATTTTTTTATTTAAATGTTTTAAAGTAGTGTTGTAATTGCTATGAATTTGCCTTTAAAATGTAAATTTAAATTATTTGACTGTAATGAAAATATATAGTTTTTCCTCAATATTTACATAAAAGGAAACTTTTTCTTTAACATCAGTTTTATTATAAATATATCTTCAGCTGGCCAGCTGGCACAGGGCAGGATGCCGACCTGCAACACTGGTGACCCAGGTTCAGGAATAGATCCGGGTTGTCGGAGGGCTAGCATGGGGGGAGAAGGATTGAGCATCCAGTGACTGCTATCCTTCTCCAGGGGGGAGGGTGGTGGAGTGTTCGGCATTACAGGGACACCTGGTGGAAACTGGGTGTAGCACATACATGCCAACTCCAATACATTCGGGGGGGGTGGGGCGGATGCTGGCCATCATTGCACATCCCCTCCCCTGTACATCGGGAAGAAAAACCACAGCTGTCGACCACCTAAATGATGCCTGCCTTCTGCTCCAATCACTCCCAAAATGTCTCCCTGACTTATACCATTGTTTGTGGCACAACAGAAGCTGGTGCCATGACCCCACCCTAGGGGGCAAGCCAGGGGGGTATCAGGGAGCTGTGGCTAATGTGGGATGCAGGGGCAGAAGGGTCTGTAACCAGGTGGAGGATTTGCAGTGGAACAGCTGCAAATAAAGCATACTAAATAAATATATCTTCAGCACACAGATAATAAAGCATAGCAAGACATTCAGTGCATGTAATTCATGGATGGTATGTTCTCACTTAGAAGTGCTTTACCATTAATTTTCCTGTAACTGTTTCCCAGTATAGAAGTATCATGGTAAAGTATCCAAGGAAGGTTTTTCTGTATTGTTCTATTTCAAATCATTATTCTAAAATGAAGGAAAATATGCATTTGTGCTCGTCATGTATAGAAAACCAAATGTTTTCAAATCAAAGTTCCATTATTCAGCACACAATTAGTAAAGCAGAAGAATACATGATATTAATAAGTAATATATTAATGTGAGTTTGTTATATACAAGTGTTCAACAGTTATTTTCCTGTAACCCTGTCTCTGTATATTCAACTGTTATCAGTTCTAACTGTAACACAATGCAATACATATGAAGGTTACATACAGTATTCAGTAAACCCATTAAAGTAATTAAGTATATCCAAAACCCAGTCTTCCTTCATGCTTCCTGAGTTATGATCGTAGAGTACTCAGTGACTAGAATGCTGGAGGTGTCTCTCAAGTGAGAAAAAATGACAGGGATGTACGTGCATGGAATCAAGATTGAGTGTGGAAGCTAAAGATGGATGTGTTAAAATACTCCTTTATTGTTTGGTGTGTATGCCTGGAAGTAAGTTGCACAGGTGGAAACAGTTGTTTGCTTGAAGTGTGATTGATAGACATGGTCATATCATAAAATAGGTCAAGATCAGGGAGGGTCATGGGACAGTAGGTAGTAGTGTTCCCAGTAATAGTGAAGACAAGGGTGCACTGTACCCTCTCCAGAAATTTTCAGGGGTGGAGTCCAAATTATAATGGTTTATTGCATCCATTTAAAAAAAATGTTGGGTACATTTATTACTATTATAGCAACTAATAGATTTGTTTTTGTGATGCTTGCAAAGTGTTTCAAGGTTACATCTCTTATGTCATTGTAACTCAAGTTGAAAGTAACTATAGTTAGGTTGTGTCTCATTGCATTTCATTTTCCACCAATCCCAATATTAACAACACAAAGGTTCCTATTCTGAATAAGATGCTGTCTTCAAGTAGGGATGTCATGATATGAATTTTTTTATCGTGCAATGTTTTTAAAATTTATCACAATGTAGTATTATAATAATCAGTATTATTTTTTGTGTCACATTCCTGTTTTGACTTGGTTGCCAGCAGCTTCAATGATGAAACATTGTTGTTTCCCTAAACCCACCCTCCATGCCACCTGCTGTCTTAACAGTGTGGATCTATATGGGTAGAGGTGCTAGGACTGACAATTGCCATTATGTAAGGCAAGCATGGTACATAGCTTCTGACCACATTCTTTTTCTCACCCATGAGGCCAGCAGACATGTGACACTGCAGGTGTGTGACATGAAGACATTATATGTACTCGACCCCTGCTCTGACATTTTTGAAAGCTGTTATTGCTGCATCACCCAGTTTTCGCAAGTTTGCAAAGAAGGAATTGTTTGAACCATCCAACTTCCCTGAATGAGAAGAGCCATTAATGGATACTGTGCCAGCAAGCCCTTTTTTGCTAGTCTGATGTGTTCCTGAACCCATGTCTCCTCTATCGTGGCAGGTGGGGACTGAGATCTGTATTACTCAGCACCACTGGGTGGCCATAGTATTTCTAATTGTAATGAAAATAAGTACAGATCTTCTGCTGTCCATGGTCCATCACTCATCATTGCATATATCAAAATGACTACTCCTCGTTGTCCATTTACCACACACTCTGGTATGTAGTGCTGCCCACCACCTCAGTCCCCTCCTCCATCCTAATCATGAATGGGTCACTGGCATAGCCATCCACTCCAGGGCTGTCCCTCTGTCTGACTTGTCAATGAATGAGTGCATGCTTTTACAATCATGCGCTCATTCTGTGACAGTCAGGCCAGGTTGAACTCATTTCTGAAGGTATGTCAGGGGCATAGAGAAGAGCAGAGGGTTGTTTGGTCTCTGGTGGGGTGTTGTGATGGAGGTTGAATGCTGGTTCCACAATGCTTTCAAGTCTATTGACAGCGAGTGGAACTGCCCTTCTGTGTTCTGTGTGCCCCTAAGAGATGTATAAAAAGTATTGCAAGCTTGCAGTGAATATGTGCATGCTTGTACAACCACTCACTTATTAATTTCCAGGCATGTTGGTGTTCTGGCTGTGGAGGACAGTGGATTGTTGTGCCAGATGCCTGCTTACTTTTGGGTGTGGAGTATGGTGCTTGTACACCACTACAAGCTACAGTAGTTTGTTGGTTTGGGGTGCCAGTACACACCAGTGACTATATATTTAATGACAGTGATAAGTAGGGTGGCCAGTACAAAGTAGTGATCGTTATGTAATTTGGCATGCCATCAATTGCTCGGGGGGGAGCACTTTTACAGGATGCTGGTGATTGGGCTGTTGGAGAGGCTACTAGGTAACTGGGATTATAGGAATCAGTCTAACAGTGGGCCAGCAACTGGCATTGAGGGCTCAGTACTCCTCTCATATTTGTAATGTCATGTTAAAGTGGCACATTAATTGTCCAAGGGGGTGGGGCACCATACATTAGGGATCATAATTAATTTTACAATTGGCCTGATATTGTCAGGGTCAGGCAGTAGTAGCCTTATCAAGAAAAATCATCAAAATATGTAGTTTGAACTCTGATGGTGCTGTACACCAAAATGCTGTGTGTGTGTGGGGGATTTCAAACTTGTCAGGCAGAGTTGACTGACTCTGGATTTGATGGATTTATTTTAGTTGTGTGTGCAAATTTTGGTTTATGCCTCTAATGAATTGCACGCAATGAGGACACACACTGAACCTGTCAGAGGAGTGACTGTGCCACGCTTCATACATCTGTAGCAGTCAGAAGTGCATATCTGTATACCCCTTTATGCCTGCCCCTACATATTGATTGAGTATTGTCCCACTTTGTTTTCATGTGTTGTGTCTTTAGCAGTTATGCATCCATAATAGAGTATTGTACCTGACATGGTGCAATATATGCCTTTTCTGTACTCTCACTGGGCTGTATTGTAATACCCAATGTCTTCAACTTGTCTATTGTACTTTACATTATAGGGCATGATGACGATCCAGTTGCATCGCTGTTTTGGGATATTGACTTCAACACACTTTCTCATAACTGAATTGTTGTCTGTTTGTTGAAATGGTGTTAATGTGTTTAAATTTTATGTTTGTTATATCATTGTAACAAAAAATGTATCGAAGTAAGGTCAGGTATTGTCTGATCGCATAGCATTTTTCTCCATTGCCAAGATCGACAACCATTTCTATACTGAAAAGGCTGACATCTGCAAGTAAGACAGCGAAACTGATGCACTTTTGGACCTTGCTGTACAATTCTGAATGCACTGCCATGTTCAATATGTTCTGCAATGCTGTTCAATGTATGTTAGTACTTTCTTTTTGCTTTCTGTATTTTTGGTGTGCCAATTAAAGTAACTCTCCCTATTTTTTCATAGTTGTATTGTTGTTTAGAGGTAAATGATTTGAAAATTGTCTCTGCTGGTGTTCCGCATAGTTTATGTTCAAACAATTGAAGACACTTCTCCAGCATGAATTTCTGACATATTTGCATTGGAACTCCCTGAGAACCTATGATCATGGCTAGTATGTGGCCATTGTAGGACTCATATAGAAAAGCAGAATGGGCCCACAGTGGTCCCCAGTCTCTCACACTTTTGTCTACATGTACTGTGAGATGAATGTTGTAGCTGACGTGCTGTTTGCTGTATAGTTTTTCACTGTGTACAACAAAATGAATAAAAACATTTTTGCAGTGATCAGCCTCTTCCTTTTTAATTCACTGATTTGTTAAGATTGCTATGCCTTCCACAAATAGACACCAGTGCAAGAAACATTCCTCAGGCAGAATGCCTTTCAGAACAGGGACACTATAAAAAAATAACCCAAGCATACCACTCATGATTTTCCAGAATATGTATTGGGTAACTGAACATGGTATGCAAGATATACTGCATGGTGGTTTTATGGGTAAGAGTCAGGAATCTATCATTTGTATTTGTTACCTTAGATAAAATGGCTCATTATGGTGCTTGGTCTCAATCCGTGCATGCATCATCTGCTGAGCAACACCCAAAAGGCGACAGTGCTTGTAATCTGGAACAAATCTTGCAGTTATATCAAAGTTGGAAATACACATAAGTGCACTGGGTAGTTTTACTCTGTAACATGGTTTTCTAGTCTCAACTGCTAATTGTGCTTGTCTGATTGTTTCTTTGTGGTTTCTTAAAACCGAGTTTTGATTGTAAGGGAATACCTGTACTGTTCCCTTTCCTTTTTGAACTGTTACTCCTTGGTCCATACAGAAATCACATCCATACTGACCATTGAACTTCATCATATTCTGCAGAAGAGGCCTGGCTACATAATCACATATTGCTGCTGCACACACAATTATTGAATGGACTTTGTTTCTGCTTTCACCCACCTAACATCATGTCCCATTAAACTGCAGCACTCCTCCAGAAATGACTGTAAGTAAACATTCTTTTCAGGCTTTCTGCTCCCAAACCGAAGCAAGGTCATCATAATGTGCTTAATCTTAGCTTTGGGGCAGCTGGTTGACAACACACAGTACTAGCCACATACTACTCTGGGAAGACTTGAATACTGGAATGCCATCACAGTTAAAATGAATGGATAAAGCATTACCATGACCCCTGAGAAGAGCTTTATATAAAACACCATCCTGAATGTCGATGTGGCTGCCAGTGGTAGACTGCATATTGTGTTTTGCCAACTGAATCTGTAACTCTGGGTCACTAAGCAGTGTCTGTATTTGATGTCTGATAGACATGTAGAAGAAAAACAACCTTTGCTGATGTTCTCAGTCGCAGTCTAACTCTGACCACCAAAGATGCATGAGCCGCAGTCCATGTCTTTACTGAAACGTGATTCATAGTTCTCATATATATAGCATAATTGTACTTCTCCTTTACCATGTGGAAATAATTTTTAAAAATGATACTTAGAATTGGGAATGGTGCAATCAACAGTCATAAAGTTCATAATTCGTATAATGTCTTCAAATGCATCATTGCTAAGTTGGTGTTTCATTTTCAGAGCAAGTAGAAGGTAGTTCTACTCAATCATTGAAATTTGGTTCGATGAGTTCATTCTCTAGAGGGACAAAACACTTTTTTTTATTCAACATGCTTTACTAGAAATTGCAACAGAAAAACACGAATACATCACAAAACACATACTACAATTAACCAACAAACACTAACCATGCAAAACTATCACATTGCCAAGTACAATAATTGTAATGTACAAAATGAAGGCAAAAGACCCCTTCCCTGCTAATCTGATGCACCCCTGCAGCACAGCAGTCCCCATGAACCCATCTGATCTTACAAGGCACCACACAAGCAGAGAAAATAAAAGTTAGGAGGAAGGGGATGGGAAAAAATTGGAAGAGAAAAGAGAAAAGGAAAATGGTAAAGAGACTACATACGAGAAAGGCATACTTTAAGAAGTCCAAGCTCACACATGGCTAATGGATAAAAGGGCGAGGAGTGACTCCCATCTGTTATGGAAAAAAATGAAGCTGCTTCCTACGAATGGCAATTTATTTTTCTAGCATCAAAGCAATCATCATTTCCGCATGCCACTCTCTAATGGATGGAATCTTATCATTCAGCCAATATTTCAAAATCACCAATTTAGCCACAACTGATATAAGCACCATATGGGCCTTTCAGATGGGAATAACACCTTACAGAAAATGTCCAGCAAGACAGATATTAGGCAGAAAGAGCTACTACAGCCCCAACAAAGGATTTAGGGAATTCCTTATAACAGACCAGAGAGGGGCAACTTTTATACTGTCCTACAAGATGTGCTTTAGATTACCTTCTGTCTGTTTGCATCTGGTAAAAACAGGAGTCAAAAGTTTCCCCATCTGAAATAGTTTGCATGGCGAGTAATAGAGAGTGTACAGAATTTGAAATTGAACCAGCCCAAGCCAGGACAGGCTTTGTCTGGTTCAATTTCAAATTCTGCACACATACAAGTAAAGGTTCCTCCATATTTTCTGCCATATAGGTGCATCAGCAGGGACCCCGAGTTCCTGTGTCCAATAAAAGCAGATTCCTGTTGGAGCAAAGAGATCTAGTTTCTGGAAGGTTTTATATAAAGCAGAAACTGAATAGGGTTGAATGGCTAACATAGAGTGTTAAGCACTGAACCATCTGACAAAACACATATGTTAAAACCACTGAATACAACTGATGGCTGCCCATTTTTACTACTTGCACAACTATATTACTGTGCATGACTGCCAATGTAGTGTCAAGGCATTCCAATTCCATGCCGACATCACTGGATTGGTAACAAACCTGGGACATGGAGGGATTGTTGGGCTGAGCAGGACTAAGTGTGTGAGGGTTGGCTCTCATATTTTTGGGGTGTGTGGCGTGTGTCCAGAACAACAGTGGCCCATAGCTGGCATAGGTTGGGTGATCCAGAGTGGCAACAGGTTATGTGGGAGGTGGTATAGCCATCTAAAGTCACTGCATGTCCTGCTGCCAGTAAAAATATTTTTCAAAATCCCTGTCCCCATGAATGATGCCTTGCTTTGCTGTCCCTGCTGCCCCAATTGTCCAGGGTGGTGTGGCTGCCTACTTGACTCTGGCTTGGGTGATAAGCAGGGGTTTGCTTATATGTGACTGTTGTTGCTTTGTGCCAGCTGTGCAGACCCACCTAGGTGCTTAAGTAGGCCATGGTGGTGGTGCAGTGTGCATGGTAGGAGATTAGCTCCTGACTGGGGAATAGGTGACTGTGGCCAAAAGAAAAATAACAACACTGCCGTACATGGTACTGAGTCTTGTTTTGGAGACTACTCTTCTAGACCACTAACATGCTCTGCACCATCTTCCAGAGGTACATATATCACTAAGTGTAAGTTTAAGCAGCCCACATTATTCATTATTTTAAATCCCATTATGCACAATATACTATTGCTCATGTGTCTTCATTTCATCTCTCACCTTCTTCAGGTTCCATCTGTGAACAAGCTACAACTCATATTTTCTGTCCTACTTGATTTTGAGAATGTCTGGAGTTCATCTCAAGACACAGCATTAATAAACATCACATACTTACCTATGAATAACTGGTAGGTCTAGATGTCTTCTTCTGTCCTTTCCTACATCTTTTGTCCTTTTCTTCATCTAATTCATAAGTACTGTTATCAGCCATATGGAATTCCATATTTCTGTCCCTACATACTGTAAATTCACATAATGTGTAGCTTATGAATTCTGTGATCCATATGCAGCCTCCCATTCAGGATTTATACACTCAGATGTGGCTGATCCATCTCCCAGTCTCTCGCTGTTCATGTCATCAGTTGGCATTGTAAGTTGCTTCTCTGTTTTCTTGTCTTTGCCTGTTTCAGAATTGTTAATATTGTCCTCTTCTACATTCATCATATGTCATAAGAAGCTCTCCACGAAGACTTAACTTAAGCTTTCACAATGAGTAACACAAAAGAAAAACAAAGGTAAGGTGTTTATGGGTACAACACTACTGACTATGACACACGAGTATGACAGGGGAAGGGGGAAAGGCTGGGTCAGGGGTAGGGTAATATGAGAGGGGAAAAGTAAATCAGTGAACAAGGAAAAGAATTGAATACTATGGGGAGCATAACATTACACATAACACACCACACCACACAAAACCACTAGACAAAGACATATTGTATGTTTATTACACTAGATAGAGAAACAAGAGGATTTAGAGGAAGATTAGAGGACAGAAAATATATATATTTTTTTCTTATTTTTTGAGGGTGGAGAATGGAGAGAAGAAAAGAATATCAAAACACAGTGACAGGTCACGGGAGGATAGGAGTCAGAATAAGAAAATAAAATTAACTGCTGCTTACTTCCACTACTTAACTTAAACCTGCCCAGAAGTGCCGCCACCACCGCCATGACGCAAGTCCACCAGGAGGTTGAGAGCTTGTTGCTGGTCCTCCATTATTTTGTTGATGTCCCCCCGACCTCTCTGAACTCCTGGCAGAACTGGTGAAACTCCTGTCACAGTGCTTGCAATTCAGCCTGCACATCCACCAGGTCTTCACTGGTGACCACCTGACCAGCTGCAGCCAGTGCAGTCTCAGCATCCTGATGCTGGAGGAGCTGGCGACTGTGGGGTGATTGTGTTGCTGGTGCTGCTGCCTCCTGCTGCTGCTGCTGTGTCTGACTATGGTGCCCGCTGCATGGATGCCAACTCACCACAGACACAGAAGGGCCACCTTGCTCCTCCTGGCCTCCTTTCACTTCTCTGTGTTCCCCCACACTGCTGCCTCCTGCTGCTGCTGCCAACACTTTCTTTTGCCCACCACTCTATTGTGTTTGTTTGTAAAATTTTATTCCTTACAAGTCTAGGAAAAGGATAACTCTTTGAGTGGTTAGATTCATTTACAATGGGGTCCAAGTTCAAGCCATGAAAAGAAGATTTCAGTTGCATAAAATAGACAATAGTACATAATACATTCGAAAATATATACATACTGTGTGGTGGCGTTTGAGATGGCTCCTCTGACCACCAGTCCCTAAGTGTGTCCCTCTCTTACCCTGGCAAACACTTCTTTCACAAATGTTGCAGATGACAACACTTTCATCCACAGCATTTGTGGTAAAAAATGACCGCACTGTGGAAAATCTTTGTTGTTGGGGGGGTGTCAGCTGATGTCCTGTGTTCTACAACATCCTGCTCCTGCTGTGGGGGAGAGGGAGCACAAGGTCCTGCTGCTGCTGCTGCTGGAGGTTGGCAATGGGCTCCAGCTGCTGGGGGGGAAAATGGGCATCTGCTGCTGGGGGATGTGACACGCTTGTCCCTGCTGCTGCCGGATGGGGGGGAACTGACTTCTGCTGCTGATGAAGGGGTGGGGTGCCTGACTTTCCCAGTCAGTCCACAAAGGACTAGATGCTTACCTGTTAAGGGAAATATTTAGACCAGCCTTGTTCTTCTGACCCTCACCTTTCCCATCCATTATCAAAGTAAAAAAATAAAATAAAAGAAAACTAAAGAAAAAATATCAGAGAAAGAGAAAGAGTGTGATGGAGTGTCACACACACACACACACACTCACACACACACACACACACACTCACTATAATCTAACACTCAGAAAAATATACACACACAAGAAGTCCTACCAAAGAAAGATGAAGAAATTAACTGTTTTTAAAACACACATAATGTGTAAAAACACAATACACACAATACAAATTCTCCTGTTGCTTAGCTCTCTGAACATCCATGTCAGAAACACATGCAAAAGGAAGCAGAACCAGGGACTTCCTGCCTGACTGCAGACACCCATGTGACCTGCAGAGAGTAAATCATGTGACAAAGTTTGATTTCACCCAATTTTGCCTAATACTACTGCAAGGTGAAATTTACCAGCGAAATTTCAATGTATGTGCTTTGTTTCATGAAATGTTACGCATGGCAAAATTGATGATTTCACCGGGATTTCCCCAGTGAAATAAAATTTCTCAACATCTCTAGATCTGTGTCAAAGAAGGCCAAAAATATTCCTTCCTTCCTTTTGACATACTTATATAATAAAATGTTTAAAGTTAATATATGGTCTACAATCCGGTATGAGTTTTGTAACAGAGCTTGATGAACTTTTAAGAGATGTTGCTATGATACCTATTTCTCCAAATCTGGCAACATTATTGTTGTATAGACCTTAAGTCCTGTAATGACTGGTATTTAATTTATCACCCTTTTTAAAGAGAGGGATTATCAGGCTCTCACTCTATCCCTCATCCCTTCATTCTATCCCATGGGAAGTATCAAATAATTGTTCGTAATAGTAAATATAGTGGCCATTACACTAGCCCACTGCTCTGGGTCTGCTGTTTAAACCTCTGGTAGAGTCCTATCAGGTCCCTATAATGTATTATTCTTTTTTTGAGCACCATGAAGACAGCAGTGTCTTCTAAAGCAATCCGGCCCATCCATCTCCACCCCATCCATCCCCCATCCCATTGCTTTTGACAATGTTAATGAACATCTACCTGCCTGTCAATGCGTTGAATGGAACCGTGAAGTGTTTAGCATATGAATGTGCTCTATGGTTAAACCCCATTGTTAAATCCAACTAAAGCTGTTGACACTTTATACCCAGTGAAAGTTGATCTTATTATGGATTTTTGCTTTAATGTCTGGATTTACAGCACATTGTCTGTGTGGATGCACCTTTTCCATAAGGGACAGAGCATGTTTGAGGGGTAAAATCAGGGACAATTGAGAGGCATGTCCTTAGCACACTATCAAGGGATCCACTTGGAACCACATTATACTTACAGTGGGTATAATGTGTCAACAGCTTCAGCTGTTTTCAACAGAAAGGTTTAACTATATGAGCACCTTCATATGCTGAACACTTCACAGTTCCATTCAAAGTGTGGAAAGGCAGATAGCTGTTCACTTATATTGTCAAAAGAAATTGGATAGGGGATGGGGGATGGATGGGGTGGGGATGGATGGGCATAAATGCTTCAGAAAAAAACTGCAGTCTGCATTGTGTATTTAGTGAAATTAATACAGTTTTGAACTTGGGAAAGCAGACCAACAACCCCCCCCCCCCACGAGAAATTAAATCTTTCCTTACAGAGGCTGAGACTCTCTAGTGATTAAAAGCCTTCTGTGTATTTCTTTATTTCCTTGCACTGCCAATGCATGTTCTGGTGTATACATTCTAAATGTTTACAATCGCTTCTGCACTTAGTACGTGTGTGTGTGTGTGTGTGTGTGTGTGTGTGTGTGTGTGTGTGATTTTTGTTGTGGGTGTAGATGAATGCTAATATTTGAGTGTTTGGGTTGGGGGGTTAAATAATGTTCATTTTACTGAATGAGTAGAAACATTCATTTTCCTGAGGCTGTCACAGAGAGCAAAATGTTGGGAGTGTGGACTGTAGATATCATTTGATCAAAAAGACTACTGTGTGAGCAGTGCCTGTGATGGGACTCTGACCTACTGTAAAGATACCCCATATGAGAATCAAGCTAGATACTTGCAGAATATGGATGTGACCATTCAGGCATGCCAAAGGTTTTGAGTACTGGTACCCAAGTGGGTTTTGAATTCTGGGAGAGTCTAGTTGTGACGATCATCATTGTTTATTCATTTTATTTTTATTTATTAAATTTTGTTAACTGGATAAGCCCACTGAGCCCTGAACATCCCTTTTTCAGGAGCCACTCAGAATTAGTTACAGAAAGCAAGGCAAATACATACAAGTTGTACAGTGCAGGACATACAGTAGCATACAGGACTACAAAGACAGTATGCAGTTTTCACAGCAGAGAGAAGTTATTTACAGCAGGTTTATACAATTCAACAGTGGCTGCTGAAATAAATCACAGGTATGAGAAAAAATGGAGAAAGACTTAGGGCATTAGCTTTTGCACCAATCCACAGGATGTACAGTAAGTAAGCTAGCCTTTGGGACAGGAGCAGTGACTGGAGTTTAGTAGGTGCTCGTGTAGTCCATTCTGGAATTTTGCTAGGGAGGAGGCTTCCTGTAGGTGTCCAGGGAGCTTATTTCACTGTACATGGGCAGTATGGGCAAAGGATTTACTGCCAGCTGCAGAGCTTATCCTGGGTACTTCCAGGAGTTTTTTTGCCTGAAGTGCAGAGAGGTCTGCCGGACAGCTTCGGAGCAAGTAGCCCAGTTAGCCCTGCAGGAGGGTCATCATTGAGAAGCTTATATGTCCAACTTAGTAGGGAGTACTGGAGCCTGTGGCTGAAGATGGGCCAGCTGAGTGAGGTAAGGACATCACAATGGTGGGTCCTTGGGTGAGCTTTCATGGCAAATCATACTATTTTGTGATACAGGGTTTGTAGTCTACAACGGTCAAGTTCTGCAATGCCATGTAGGGTTGGGGCAGCATAGGTAAGTATTGGGAGGAGGATACTCTTTATAATCACCAATCTAGTCTCTGGTATCATGTTAGCACTTGGGCGGTAGAGCAGGCCAAGTTTTTGGGGTATGTTTTTTGTTACTAGATTCATGTGTGGTTTTAGCGAGAGCCCCTGATCTAATGTAAGGGCAAGGTATCTGAAGGATTGGACCACCTCAATTGTGGAGCCAGATACAGTAACAAGTGGGAAAAGATGAGACCAGTCAGGATCCAGGGATCTAGATCCAAACAGGAGTGCTTTTGTCTTATTAGGGTAAAGGACCAGACAATTTTTGATTAGCCAAGCTTCATCCTTGGTAAAGTTTGACTGGAGCAGGGGCCCAAGCTCATCCACGTGAGATGCAGTTCTATAGAGTACCACGTCACCAGCATACTGCACCACAGAGCTGTTTCCACAGTGGCAGCAGAGGTCATTGATGAACATGGAGAACAAGAGTGGGCCAAAAATAGAACCTCGCGGAATCCCCCCCATTTATAGATAGTGTTCCAGAGGTTGAACCTCTCCACTTGACCTGTTGGGAGTGGCCAGACAAGTAGTTGTGGATCCAGTTCAGGGAGTGTTGGTCAAGTGAAAATTTACTCAGTTTTGTTAGCTGAAGGGGGTGGTCTACCAGGTCAAAGGCCTTGGTTAGGGCAATAAAGACTGCCCCTGTATGGGTGCCTTTATCCACAAAGCAGCAAGGATGTCAGAGGTGAATCTGATGAGCGCAGTGTCAGTCCTATGCTTTTGTCTGAAACCTGTTCGGTGGTGGCCAGAAGTTGGTTTGCTTCCAGGTAGTCCCTAAGTTGGCAGTACACTAGCTGCTCATGGATTCTTGCTAGGGAGCAGAGGAGAGAGATGGGCCTGTAGTGACCTATTGTTTCCCTAGGTCCTCCCTTGTGGCCTGGTACCACAAGGGCATGCTTCCATATTTTGGGGACAGCTCCATCCAGCAAAGATCTGTTTATAAGCCAGGTGACTGATAAGGCAATAGAAGGGGCAGCAGCCTTGAGCAGCCTAGGGTCCAGTCCATCTGGTCTCGCTGACCCAGTGGATTTTAAGGATAGTAGGAGGGGAAGCACTTCTTTGATGTGCACTGTCCTTAGGTGGAAGTGAGGGGTTGGAGGATCCTGGATTTCAGTATCCAGAAGGCTCTGCTTGTGGTGTGGAGGGTTAAATCTGTATGTGTCCAGTTCAGTGAAAAACCTATTGAAGGCCACAGCTGCCTCGCCACTATCAGTTAAGGTTTGACCATTGCAGATTATATTGCCCTAAGGAGATTTGTTTGGGCCTGTTATCAGGGCATTGATGCTAGACCAGAAGGACTTAGGTCTGTCAAGGTTTGCCACTGTACGGTTTTGATGTATTCCCTCTTTGCAGTTTTTGAGGCCTTCTTACATCAGTTCCTCAGTGACCTATAATCAGCTAGGTCTTCTGAGCGGGCAGAGCACCTATACTTTTCCTAGGTTGTGTCTCAGCCTTTCATTAGGGATTTCAGCTCCCACATGATCCATCTGTGGCATTGACCTATTGTGCTTCTTCTTCTTACAGGAGCATGGAGATTGGCCACAGCAAAGAATGTGAGCTGGAAGAGCTGTGCAGCTTCATCAACACTGTCTAGCAGTTTTAATTGGCATCCAGTCAACCTTTCCCAAGCAGCTCTGGAAGGCATCAGCAGTGAAGGTAGAGAAGTCCCTGGCTACAGTGAGCCTTGGGGGAATCCTAGCAGGCCTGTTTTTCCAAATGCAGAAAGTAGGCAAATTATCACTCAGGGCATCAAACTTCACGCCAGCGACTTTGATGTTTGCAGGATTTGATGCTAGAATCCAGTCAAGGGTGGAGTGATTTCCTATTGTGTTTTGCCTGGCTATATCAGTAATAACCTGTGTCAGGTTTGCTTCAAGGAGCAAGGCTCTGTGCACTTGCTCAGTAGTAGTTTCTCACCTTATGCTGAAGTCCCCCAGGATCAATAGATCCATAGGAGTAGTCCCTGCTAGGGTACTTGTTAAGTCCTGAAGCACTGAGTGGGCAATATTGGGAGGGTTATATATGCAGCCTATGGTTAGGTGTTTTGCAATGGCCCAGGATAACTCTGATAAATGTTGATTCGATGCCTAAGGAGTTGGGCAGGTGGAGAGAGGACAGGGAAGCCCTCTAGCGAGGAACTTACATAGATGAGGACCCTCTCCTTTTTTCCCCTCTCTTTCCTTTCTGAAGGTGTCAATTGACAAGCTCCACTTCATGTGCAAGGATGTAAGGCTTCAGTCAGGATTCAGAGATGGCAAACACATTTGGCTTGTACATGTCAACCCAGGACTATACCTCATGCAACTTAGGTCGCAGGCTGCAGACATTCGTATGTGCAACTCTCAGACCCTTGGTGTTGAGCCAGATTGGGACACTGGGGGATCCTAAGGTTGAGTTGTCAACTTGGGGTCCAGGATTGGGCTGGATGTCACCAGAATGCATTATCGGCATTAATGCAATCATGCTGAGGACTCTAGGTCCAGCGAGGGGGTGATAATTTTGTTTGCTTGTCAGTCAATCCTGCAAAGATGAGGTAGCATGCTCCCTTGAGAGTTAGCCTGTGCATCAGTATCAGGGTTTCCATTGTTGGTGTTGCAGGGCAGTCTTTAAGGTGCAGGAGATGGCAGTCCTATGCACCCCTAGTAGGTTAGGGTCATGACAGGTATTCATTTGTTTATCTACCCAGATGATCACAGTGACATATAGGATAATCAGGACAGGAACCCTGAGTGGTGCCTGTCTTTGGTAGATCTGTTTGCACAAGGGGTCCCAGTGTGGGGGCTGAGCTGTTTCAGGGAGAGGCATAGTGCACTGTGCCATCCATCCCAGAGTAGTGTCAATAGTATAAGACTTGGAAATATGTGGTAGTAGCTGCCCTCAGGCAGGGGTTGGAATGGGCAGGGGGGATGCTCCTGTGAGTAAAACCACCATGGAGGTTCCTTGCTTAAGACCCTCTTGGGACAGGGGACTGTGAGCATTAAGATGTCTAACTTTGTATATATCAACTTATTCCTAGCTTTGTAAATATCAGCTTATTCCTTGCCAGCCTTAAGCTTATATGATCCCAGAGGCTTAGGAAACCTCAGTGTCTCACTCTCTGTCTCATGCTGTTCAAGACCTGAGTACAGGACCAGAAGGTGCATTCCAAACTGTACTACATACCTGCAGGCCACTGAGCTAAGCTTATAGGATCTTGTAGTCCTTTGCCATTTCTGGGCATTCAAGGGATTTACAGATGCATACCTGGCTGTCCTATGAAAGTGGCCTCTGGTGGCAGCAACTGATAAGTTACAAATGGGGAAGCAGGCTGATAGGCTCACGAGCGCATGTGATCTACACTATATAAGATGGTGTCCTCCATGGGTAGTGGTGGGGGCAGTGAGGCAGCCAATGTGGAGCATTGGTGGGGTCCCCCGGAGCAAACAAGGTGCCCTCTCAATGGCTGTTTTCCATGTCTGTTCCCAATATGGGAGGGAGGACTCTTCCACTCTGGACCTCACGACCTTCCAACCTCATGGGGAGGGCGTCCATCCGAGTTCTGTGGAGAAGAAGAGAAAAGGTGGAATTAAGTAAGGTAAGGGGGCTTTGTTTAACCTGGGGGTGTGTGAAAATAACTATAGTATATCATCCCGAAGTTACAGAACACAGACACAAAATATGAACATATTCCAAGTACAAGTTGTGTAGGTTTATTAAAACTGGGAACACTTTTTGCTGTCCAGTATTAGGAACAACTTATCAGATTATTATTGCAGGATAGATTCATGACTTTTGTACTTGCAATACTACTAACACTGTTTATTTAGCCACACATAAGAAATCCTTGAGTTTCTACATAGGAAAAACAATGCAGAAATTTAAAGCGCAAATTTGACAGCATAATAGAACATCACACATCTTGACAGAGTTAGTACATTAGCAGAACATGTAAAGAAAAAAGGGAACATGCATAATTCTGAGTTTCAGATGTGTTTAATCATATTAAGGGTGGTGACCTACTGTAGATAGGAAACTTAGCAAACAGAAACATACTGAAAATATTGTATGAAATCATATACACCACCAGGACTTAATGATTTCTTTCAGTATCTCCATATTTATAAATATAAATATTCTCATGTAAATAACTGTTTGCATTGTGGCTATAAACTGAATGATAAAGTAGGAGAAAGAAGAAAAAATAGAGAACAAATTAGAAATATACATGTATAAAATATATATTTTTTTATATTTAGACATCAGGTCTATGAAATGACACATCTTCTGTAAGAATCCACCTTAGAACTCTTGATTTCTGAGTTTTTAGCATTTAGGATGCTCTAAGTGAATAAAATTTAATTCACCATTTTAATTTCACCTCTCAACAAATTGCATTCTGATTAGAAAATTCCTATAAAAGATTTCAGTATCTTTTCTAAAATCAAGGAAAATTTGTCACACAAACCATTTTGTTTTTCATTACTTTATTTATTTAGTTATTTCCATAGTTACATCTGTTGCTCAGTAAGGAAAGACGCCCCCATGTCTCAAGCAATGTGCACATCCTTCAAAGCCTCCACATAAGTGCAAAATGAAATGTGTTGTCTGCGTAGTTGATAATTACTGCATCCATGGAAACTTAATAGAGCAAATATTTAATTACAATCAACTCTCATTATGATGTATTGTACACTAGTTAGATTATTTGATAACTTTTATATGAAATTTCACAACAAGTGAATAGGAAAAATAATGGTAATATTTACATTTCAGTGCTACAGTAGTGGTGCAGGAGTGACAGTTTTTTTTTATTTGTTAGTTTAGCACATGAGTCCAGATCCACGCTGTGTACTGCTTAAGGATATAATTTTCAGAATTATTCTTAGTATTGTAGACACATGGGCACCTTGAATAATACTGTATGACCGCAAGTGATCACTTGACACTATTGCCTCTGCAGGGAGCCAGCTTGTTGTGATGCAGGTGCTGGTGCTAACCCTAATATTATCAGTGGCAGGCCCTGTACTGTGGTCTGTACCTGTACACTCATTGCGTGGGTCCCCAAGACAGTCTCTCTATCATTTAAAACAGATGCAAGAGTTTTTGACTGAAGTCCACAAGTCTTTTCTGCACCCCCAACCCCACATCAGACAAATTATTACAGGCATTGAAAAGGATGGACTTCACTGTGCTGAAAAGGATGGGCTTCACTGTGCTGCAGCTTCATGATCATGTCATGCAGTGGGTGACCTTTGGCTCCATGTCCTAGAAGCACGTCTCAGATGTTGGACTGGTTACAAATAGTTTGGGTACAACTGGAAGCAAAGGAACTCATTGAAATACAGTGAAGCTAATGATTATTCCATTCTGCTGTAATGATTTGCATGAAAGGAACACCCTGTCAAAACCAAACTCTGCATCTCATTTGTTTCTTGAGCAATTTGTATTAACTTATTTAGCACTTTTTGTTTGTTTGTGTCACAAAGAGATCCTTTTGGTTAAAAATTAATTTTAAAGTGTGTGTGTGGAGGGGGACAAATAACAGCAGTACAATACATATTATTGACAGAATGATACACAGTTTACAGTAAATTATATGCAGGTTGCTAAACAAATAAAAAGTTAAAGAGTGACATCTGTCCTTGCTTTTGCCAGTGGCATAGCCTGTTGGTACCATTCATTATCATGTGGAGGAACTGATCCAAATTCCACCATAGATATAATTCACATAATTCTGTTTCTTCAAAAACAAACAAATAAATGAATGCAAATTGCCATGGGCACAAATGAGAAGCAGGATTGTCTTTCCTTTTCATAACAATTTTTACAGCAGACTGGATGGATCATCAGCTCCCAGGTCTTTTAGGCAAACATTCCCCCACTGGGTGACATGATCTTTCAGTGGTTGCTCAGTGATGACCCCTCTTTCTCACACCTACAGTATTAATAGTTCATCAGATGGGATGGTGTGCACACTACACTCTGAGTGGGACAGTTTTGAAGCACTTTTGCAATTCTGACATCATGTTACCGATATCACCATCACAACTGAGTCCAGGTACTATGAGGGTGAAAAGTGACCAGTGGAACTTGTGAGAGATGAGATCACATGACGCGCTCAAGTTGACTTACTGCGTCAGTGTCCCTGGTGGGATTTAACACCAATAACCTGCTGCATGTGGTGTCTATGCCTTTTTGCCATGCTTGGGTGCATTACATTCTGCTCATTAGGCTGTAAATAAATTAAACTAAAATAGCCTGTCCTGGCTTTGTTTTCCCTAGCTCAAATGTTACATATGGGCTTGAAATGAACATCAGACATGTAGAGGGTGAACTGTATCATCACCTTGAATATAGTGCTGTTATCTTCGCATGACCATGAATGGACTGAAGTTGGTCTGCATGTACATCCATACATATTTTTTTTTTATTTTTTTTATATTTACATTGTATGCCCCCTCTCTCACCACCGAACTCCTGCTCCTTCTGGAGACTCCATCGGCCTGGTTCATCCCCGCTCCTACTAACCAACGTCTAGTGCAGTCCATCTCCCCCATGGATCCTTGGCTATACCCCCCAGGCGGGTATGGGGTGGGGCCCTTACACCCCGACGTGACTTAGTTTTTCATCAGGGGATGCTGCTACTGACGTCGGTAGGGGCATTGGGGATCGTGGCCAGGAGCTCCGTCTACCAGGAGTCCGGTGGGGTATTTCTGTTTTCTCCCCCACAGGGACGTCGTATGCTGGGGAGCTAAGGGGCGGAGCACGCCGTAACGTGCCTGATGATCCGCCCGCAGACGCCCTTCCTCCCTGCTTTGTGCAGTCTCGCTGCACCTCCACCTGTGGTCACCCAGGTGGCAGTGTTGCAGCGGGACTTGCATCCCCACTCTTCCCCTGGAGGAGGAGAGCAGCCATTGGGCGCTCAATCCTCCTCCACCGGCCGGCCCTCCAGCTACCCAAGTCCGTCCCCGAACCCGAGTCGCTGGTGTCGCAAAAGGAAATCCAACTGCTGCGCCGGCGGGCCGGCATCATCCATACATATTTTGATCACACATGAGAAACTTTTTTAGCTAAAAGCGGAAACTGAACACAACAATGTAAAATATTTCCATTATGCTCACATTGTTGCTTGTCTTTAATTTATGAAACAACTGTCCTTAATGGGGTGTTTTTCTATATAACATGCCTCCTCTCCCTCATGTCTGACAGTTGTTTCCTACCTGTTTTCAAGGTCACAGCCCTGAGTTAATAATCACCTTAATATGGCAGATCATAACAGCCACTTATCAATGCATGAGAATTTACAGTATGTGTTGAAAAACTGTGTCTCTCATTGCAGGATGTATTGCACTGATCTTATTTGCACATTGTCCAATGTTACTTTATTTTATTTTTATTTATTTATTTAGCTTTTGTTGACCGGGTAAGTGCACTACACAAATCCTGCCTATTTTCAGGCACAACCCAGGGGAAGGGGATACAGATGAATGCCAACTGACCTTGAACCAGATTAAGCTGTTGGTGGTATTTTTACTGAATGAGGGAAATTTGGCCAGGACACCAGGGAAATCCCTACTCTTCGATACGTGCCATGGGATCTTTAACATCCACCTGAACTACCACCAATCCAGGCCGATGGGACCTCGGTTTAACGTCTCATCCGAAAGACGGCACCTCAGAAGTGCAGCACCCCTCTCATGCTGCACTACAGTGTCAGTACTGGGATATTAACCCAAGTGCCAGATGTGGGAACTGAACCCACAGCCCTCTGATCTCCCGGCCTCAGAGGCGAGTGTGCTACCTACTGAGCCACTGACACTGATGTGCATTTTTTTTACAGGTATTTACTGTATACCCAGCAGCTAAGGATGGCTCTCATTCCCAGAGGAAGAGGCAGACCACTGGCATTTGAAACTGGCATCCTTAAACCTGGTAGCGTACACTTGTACTTTCTCCTGATCTAATATGCTGGTCACATTTTTAGAGTGTGGCTCTGGTTTGCAGTGGTCCAATAACATACAAACAGACTTAACCACACAGTGTTTTTTGTTTGACTAGTGGTAGTCCATCATGAGGTATAACCTCCCCATTTGTTATTTTAGTGGTAACCAGCTAAATAAGTTTAACACTTAGTGACTGGTTCCATTCTGTGTGTCGGTAAAACTGGCATAGCAACTATGGGATGAGAAAACCCAGTGACCAAAAGACATCTGCCTTTAGAATTTATGAGCAGGACTGCAGCTGGAGCTCAGGAGGACTACTGACATTCAATATTTCATAGTGTTGAGGAGGTGTTGACAAAATGTAAGCAGCACTAACCGCATTTGAACACAGATACCTCTGAAGGGGCTTCTACTCAGTTTGCAGACACTTTAAAAACTGTGACTTTAGAGCGAGCTCTTGTTTATGAAATCAGCCTGTGGCATAACATTAAACATTTGGAAAATTACATTTGTTAAGAATAGGTGCTGTGGGGCTTTGTATTGACTGGCAACCTGCAATGGGAATTAAAATTACAAAGAAAAAGACTACCTGCACTACTGAGAGGGTGCGGTTCGCTGTTAAATGGGTGGCCAGTCCCAAACAATTAATGAAAGTGCACAAGTAAACAGTGTTCTTCCAAAAAGCAGAACTGCCCAAATTTAAACAAAATATATATTTTATTCTGAAAATCAGTGGCATACAATCTTACAAACTCAGTGCAAGAAGCCCCTAGTGCTTTGGCTGATTGTCTTCAAGGGGGCACTGGTCACAAATGGATCTCACAAGCACTTAATACAGGTAATGATGTCATCACAGGTGTACAATATATAAACCAGCACCAATACACTTAAATATAAATCCAATATATTACAAATTCAATTATTGTCAAATCAATTTTAAATTCATCTTGATATCTATATAATTGGAACTCCCAAATGACCGTTTATTTGTCTGAGTTGGCGATGTATACTTATCTGAAACACTTTGAATATGAGCCCCTCCCCCCATTTCATCTGTACATTGTTTATTTATTTACTTATGTATAAAAATAAATACGTAATGTACAGCTAAGCAGCTGGCCAAACAGCCAGAAAAGAACTCAGTTTCTTATCTGATTTGAAAAATGGTACCTAAGAACTAGAGATGCCCAGCTTCTGTGATGCAACAAAGTGGCAATACTGGGTAGTGACTCAGGTTCATGGTGTGATGCTGGAACCAATAACTGTATGAGGTGCCATTCTTCAAATCAGACAATAACTGAACTTCTCTTCCCTTCTGGCTATTTGACCAGCTGCTTAGCTATACATTGAAGATCCCCTTGCACTTGTGAACCAAGGTAATAGCATTTTTACATTGTGTTACCCACATTTCCCTTGCCCCACAATATTACAGCAAGGCCTTTCTCTCCTTTTATGTTAAGTGGTATCACACTGGCCACTCCACAAGTCCCACACATGCCCCTAAGGCAGACAGTAGAAATGAGTGTTTACCCATCATTTCCATTTGAACCAAAACTCCATTAAGAACACATCACACAAATAAATTGTTCACATGAACATACACTGAACCTAAATCAATTATGTAAATTAATCTTCCCATGATTTTAGTTCACTGACTTAACAATTCTTAGCATTGACTCTTGTACTTCACAGGTTACCAAACTCGCCATACCTCTGAACACACTTTTAATGTATTCCACTCCCATTAATGTGCAATAGCCACAGGAGATCTCTGATGTAATGGATGGACTGAAAGGGCTGTGGTACATGGACAACTGTCTGGCATGGGGATGATGACTGGTGTGCCTTTGCAGGACTCTCTCATGGGTATCGGTGCATGTGGTCTGTCTTGACCTCAGCAAGGCTTCAAGTACATCACCCACAGAAGACTGGCTAATAATTTGGAAAGCTTAAGGGTGGGACCAAAAATAACCAGGTGGGTGGAGAACTGGCTGTGTGGTTAGTCAATCTGACACAATGGTGGGTAAAGATATCTGCATGCATGGATGCATTTGGATGGGTATCACCAGTAAGAGAGACATAAGTGGCCATGGGACAATGCTTACATCACACCTTACTGCAACCAGGATACACAGGGACATATTGAGAGAGCACCAAAAGGAGATGTATCCATTGCATTGCAGGGCTATGGCAACAATGCGGGGCCTACATAGGAGGAGCTATAAGGTAATACTGATGAAGTTACATATATATTACATGTTGAGAAGAATGGTGATGGGGACATGAAAGACACACTTAACCAGTTGACTGGTATAAGAAATATACAGTCAAGGACTACCTTCAAAGGTAACCATGGATCAAAGGCCATGTGGAACATGGTGAATGGTGGAAATGGCCCAGAACACAGTGGATATCTGACTACTGTTTGCCAAAAGTGTCCTGGTATCTTTCATGTTCACCTGAATAGCCACAATAAATGGCAATTGGGTCTTTGGTTACATGTCTGAGCCAAAAGATGTCACTTCAGAAATGTAGCATCTACATCATGATTCACTCGATTATCAGTTTTGGAATGTACCCCAAATGCTAGGTGTGGTGCTAGAACCCATAACCTTACAATCATTCGGCCTCGGAGGGCAGTCTTAAACCTGCTGAACAACTAACACCACCAACAGTGTTGGAAACATGTCAAGCTAATTTGGTTTGTGAAACTTTATAGCATACACAGGAGTAGAGGTGTTTTTTTAATAAGTTTTAAGCCATCTATGAAATTAAACTTGTGAGTCACAGTCAGCATTGAGTCATTATCATAACAGTGAACCAGCTTCATGGCTGATCCAATATCTATTGGTGGAGTATTAATTAACAAATTCTGACAGTTACCCTATTTTCTTGACAGAAGTAATTTGTATATTGATTTTACTTTGGCATTTCATAAACATGCATTGTATGCTACCAGGTTACATCACTAACAAATGCAATATTTTTCATCAAGATGAGTGTATACAGTTATGTTTCTGTTAGAAAAGTGGATCAGTGGAACAGATGCCAGAAAACTAAGTACAAGCCCCTCCAGATAGGCCAGAAACTTCAAAGCAGAAGAGTTTGATGTAAGAGGGGATGAAGATTTCAAAACATATGTGGCAGAGTGGCATGCTGGGAAAAAACATGGGGGATGGCCAGTGTATGATTGTGTTGTGTTAAAAATAGCAGGTATATTACTGATGTGTGCCACTCATCAAATCTGAGAAGTACTTCTTAGATGTGTCACATTGGTGCATTTGGGGGTGAGGGGTGCTGCGGTAACTGTTTGATTGTATTTCATTGTGCATATAAATGATTAGTACCCTAAGAGACATTCTCATTACAATTTTGTTGGCCAATAGAGTCATGTGCAATGATGCAGAAAAGAATTAGGACATGTACTGATACTGTGTAGTTCTAAATATAGAGATGAGATGATGGCATGGAGTTCCATGAAGACATACACAGCAGGGACCACTGTCCACACAGGAGTGTCTATTTTCAAGTAAAAGAAATGAGTCACAGGACATATCAGTAACTGGACTAGGTTTGTTGATTAACAGTGCTTTCTGGTTGTTCAAAATTTCTTGTTTTAGTGACAGTACATATGCTACCCACAAATACAGCAAATTTTGTTGTGGTCATTGTCGATACAGCAGGTGCTCCTGAGAAATCAGAGTGTTATTTTCCCCTGTCCATGACTCAGTCTTATTCTATGAGCATGTCCCACTCAGATACCCATGACATGGGCACGTTCCAGGTGCAATTTTATTTTCCCCCTGAATAGGAGGAGCCAATCAGACTCAAGGCACCAAAATGTTAAACTGACTGGAGCGACACTGCTATAAAAGAGGGCCCATAAAAAAAATAAATAAATAAAATTCTCGCCCCCTCACTCCACACCACCACCATTTAGTCAAATATGCAGCTTGGGCTCCACTCAGTGGAAGCTACCAAGAAGGCTCTGGTGGAGGGAGGGGTTCCATAAAAGTGTACATTAGGGCGAGGGAGTGGTTGTACACTGCCAAGATTTTTGACCATATATGCCTTAAGGAGTCTCATGAAAAGGATTGTATTGTTACTGATATAGAGTGCTAGGTAGATTGGGGGTATTAGCAGTTATGCACCTGATGTGTCTTAAGGAATGACTGTTACATAACTGTATTAGGTGATGCATGTAAGCCTTTTCAGTTTCCTACTGAGTCTTATGGAAGGCATTGTTATACTTTTTATTGATACAGAGTTCTAGGAAGCTAGGGGGTATTAGCAGTTAAGGAAATTGCAATGTCTTGGGGGATTAACTGTTACTTTATTGTAGTGAGTGCTATATGTTAACTGGATATGTTTAGTAAATTGCAGTGTCTTAGTGAAAAACTGTTACTTTACTGAAATTAGTGCTATACGTTAATTAGTTTCTCTGGATTGAACAGGCAGTGGTTAGAGCAACAGGGAAGAAACTAGAAGTATGATAATGAGGCACGATAGTGAAGATTACTATAGGGGGCGAGTAGCAAACATAGTGGGGTTGGTGTCAAAGGAGGGGAGAAGGGTACAGGTGGCAGAAGGACAATACGGAGCAATGATGGGGAAAATACTGGGCTATAATGGATGTGGGGCAGCTGTTGTGATGATCCTACTATGGAGGCTAGGGGGATGCCCAGTGTGTCTAAGGCTGAGGAGACTGGAGACAGAAGTGCAGTGGCTTGGAAGGGAGTTGGAGAGGGTGGGGAAGGGGGAGAACAGGAACAGAATGGCATCCTCCAGGGAGAAGCAAGAGTTCAGCTCCAAGGAGTAGCAATAGACCAGAACCAAGAGAAAGAAACAGATCAGGGTATGGGGCCATAGATTACAACAGAAAGGCCAGCAGTGGGGGGGGGAGAGTCTTGGGGTGACGGGAAGGAACGAATGCACAACAGAACAGCAGTGGCATGAAATAGGTTTGTGGTGCTGGCTACAATGGGGGATGAGGACGGAGGAGATCTCTGTGAGGGGAGAGGAGTAGGAAGGGGGAGCAAATGTCCAGGTGACAAAATTCAACCATAGAAGGTGGGCATGGTTAAGGGGAATAGTCAAAAAGGATGGATGAGGGAAACACAATAGAGGTAAGGGGAGGGTGGAGGAGGGAATATGGTGATAGAAACAAAGCTTTGGGGAGGAGGGGTCAAGTCAGATAGGATGGGTGCCAGGAGGGGTGTCATGGGGCTGGAGGGTGGCACAATGGATAAGGTTGTGATGCAGAAGTGCATGGTGGAGGATGCAGAACCAGCTGGGAGGACTTTCAAAGCAGTAAAGGAAAAAGGGAAGGGGAGGAGGGAGGGAGAAGAAATGAAGAAGGAGCAGAGTAGTGCTGGGAGACTCCATACTGGAAGGGGTCAGATGGTGAAGTAAAGAGGAAAGGCACAGTCACATATGGGTAGAGTCTGTACCTGTGATGAGGGCAGGTAGGGCAGTACTGAGTATTCTGAAGTGCGCAAGAAGGGAAAAGTGGAAACTGTATGTCGTGGTGCACTTGGGAATGATCAACTTGGCAGGTGAAACAGTGGAGGTGGTAAGGGAGGGGTTCGAGGAACTAAGGAGGTTATGTGAGAAGGTGGTGGGATCAATGGCCTTTTCTGAGGAACTACTGGTGCCCTGTGCAAGTACATCGAGGAAGGGTAGGATAGAGGAGTTCAATACTTGGCTGGAGGAACTGTGTAAACCCAAGGGGTACGGGATAGTGGGAGGCTGGAGCAGGGTAGGGAACAATAGTGATCTGTTAACAGGAGACAGATTACACTTGAGCAGAGAGGGGCAAGGGGTGTTAAAACAAGGGATAGAGGACTACATAGGGACAAAGCTTCATTTAAACTTAGCGGGGGGGTTGTGAGTGGGCAGCTAGAAAGCGGTGTCTTCAAAGATGGGAGCCAAAGGAGCCTACCCCTTGTACAAACAGGGATGTATCCATGGTGGGGTCAATGGAGGAGGTTAATAAGGTGGCATAAGGGGTTAGGAAGGAAGGGGATCATCTTGGAAGGTTATCTCCTGGAGTGCTAGAAGCCTAGGGAACAAAACTGCTGAACTTCAGTCTCTATTGGCAGGAGGGAGGGGGTTGACATAGTGGCCATCACTGAAACATGGGCCAACCAATACTGGGACTGGGACTTAATGACCCCAAGGTATAGGATCTACAGGAAGGATAGGCTGGCAGTATAGCCTAGAGGTTAGAGGAATGAGGTGTGAATGAGCTTGGTACATCCAGCAGACCAGACCTGAGTTTGATTCTCACAACCTCCACTTGCATACTGTATGACTCTGAGCAAGTCACTTAACTGCCCAGTGCTCCCAGGTCACCCTTGAAAACAGGCATTTGTGCCTAGTGGGCCTTACCCGGTTACCAAAGACTAAAAAAAAAAGGGGAAGGGGATGGGTGATGATTTGGGAGGGGATATAGTGTGCAAGGGAAGAGCGGGAGGAGGGTAGAACTGAGGCCATGTGGGTGCAGTTCCAGGACACACAATATAGGACTCTCAGGATGGAGGTGGTATACATGCCACTGGCTCAAGAGGATGAACTGGATAGGGAGCTAGCAGAGCAAATTAGAAAGGTGTGGGGGAAGGGTAATAATGTGATAGTAGTGGACTTCAATCTGCAGGAGTGGATTGCGGTACCCCAGTCATATCGAGTGCTATGGAACAGATACTCCAGCACAGTTGGTAACCTAGCCAAATAGATTGAGAAATACACTGAATCTAGTTCTATCCAATGTAAAGGCTGTAAGGGTGGTGGGGATGGAAGACCCACTGGCAGGGAGTGACCACCAATCAGTGTGGTTCATGCTCAACATGGGCAGGAAGTCAGTGGGTACAGTGACCAGGGTGGTTGACTTCAGGCAGGCTGACTTCAGAAAGATGGGTGAAATCTTAGGGGAGCACCTTGCAGGAACTGAACCACACTGAGATGCAAACCAGAAATGGGAAAGAATCAAATTAGGGCTTGTGGAGGCTACTGGAACTGGTACTAAATAAGTGAGAAAGAAGGGAAGGGCTAAGAAACCAAGTTGGAAGAGCAGGGAAGTTTTAGAAGAGGTGAGGGTGAAAATAGCACCATTCATTAGATACAAGAAATCCAGGAGGGGTAAAGATAGGGATGAGTAGGTTAAGAAGACCAAAGAAGTTACCAAGGGTGTCAGGGCAGCGAAAGCCTCCAGGGAACTGAGGCTGGCTCAAGGCATCAAGGAGGGTGAAAAGGACTTATTCCAATTCATACAAGAGGGAAGGAGCTGCAAGGACCAGATAGTGAGGATCATGAAGGATGAGGGGTGGGCAGATAAAGGAGCAGAACAGCCAGAAGCAATAAATAAGTACTTCTGTTCCCTATCCATGAGGGAGATGGACAAGCAGCTACCACAGGTTGTGGGGAGCTGGGCAGGGGGGAAGGGATGACCCACGGTATAATCATTGAGGGCAGGATATTGCAGGGTCTGAGGGTGGACAGGATGGCATACATCCAAGGGTGTGGAGGGAACTGGTGGAGGTCCTGACTGGGTCATTGGCAGACCTATTCAATAACTCCCTGGACATGGTGCATGCCATAAGACTGGAGGATGACCCAAGTGGTGCTCTTCCATAAAAGTGGCCCTAAGGATGAACTGGGCAATTACAGACTTGTGAGCCTAACATCCATCATGTGGAAGCTGGAGGAGACAATCGTGAAGGGGAGGCTGGTGACATTTATGGAGGGCAATGGACTCCAGGGCACTCATCAACATGGGTTTGTCTCGGGAAGGTCTTGTCAGACTAACATATCAAAGTGTTCTGAATGGGTGACGAGGGATTGGACAAAGGTCATGATGTGGATGTCATATTTTTGGACTACAGCAAGGCTTTTGATTTAGTGCTGCATGGGAGATTGGGGGGAAAATTGAGATAAATGGGTGTGGGGACTAAGATGGTTTACTGGATTGAGAACTGGCTACAGGGAAGGCACCAGAGGGTAGTGGTGAGGGGGAGCTCCCATCTCCAAGGGTGGTGATGAGTGTGGTGTCACAGGGATCGGTACCGGGGCCAGTGTTGTTAAAAATATCAGCCTCTTTGCTGATGATACCAAGTTGGGGGCCATGGTGAGTGACATAGAAGGACTGCAGGGGCTGCAGAATGACCTGACTACAGTTGAGGAGTAGTCGGAAGTGTGGTAGCTGGGTTCAATGCTGAAAAGTGCAAAGTACTGCACTTTGGAGCAAAGAACACAGGGAGGAGTTACCTGCTGGGTGGCTCACAACTAGGTACCACTTAGGAGGAAAAAGATCTAGTGATGATTATAAATGGGAAAATTAACAACTCAGAGCAGTGCAGGAAGACAGCAACAAAGGCCAGCAGGATGCTGGCGTATATTTCAAGAGGATGCTCCTCCAGAAAGAGGGAGATGATCCCGCCTCTCTTCAGGTCAATGGTCAGGCCACATCTGGAGTACTGCATGCAGTACTGGTGTCCATATCTATAGTTAGATATCAGATTACTGGAAGGGGTACAGTGCAGAGCAGCTAAGATGACCCAGAGACTGGGGGACAGGTTGTATGAGGAGAGCCTGATTGAGTTTAATATGTACTCCCTGGAGGAGAGTAGGGATCGGGGGGATATGATTGAGACCTTTAAATACTTAAAGGGGATTAATAAGACAGGTACAGAAGGGATATTTAAATTAAGGAGAGAGAGGGACATAAGATGTCAGGGTCTTAGATTGGAGAGGAGAAGATATAGGAAGGAAATGAGGAAACACTTTTTCACAGAGAGGGTTGTGGTAGAATGGAACACTCTGCCAGAGGAGGTGGTGTCCTGTAAGACAGTGGGGATTCAAAAGGGGATGAGACAGGGTGAGAGTGGGGGCTATTGTGAAGGGGGGAAGGGCAGCTGCAAGGTAAGGGTGCCAGATGCACATTCAGCCAGATTTGATAGACCATATGGCCTGTTTCTGCTGGCAAATTCATATGTTTATATGTTTGCATTTTTTCAATTTATTATTGATAGCAGTTAATCAAAAATATATTCCCACGTCCCCCGTCATCACTCATTCCTTTATTAGACTACTATCACTTGCCTTTAGCTGGGGCCTCAACAGCAAATCTTTGCTTCACTGTTCTCACTGAAGTCAAAGGCACGTGAAACCACTGTTGTACAGCTATGAGTGCCTCTGAGGCATATTAACATGTACTAAGGGAGTGTAACGGGAGTAATGGTTATTTTAGCATATATTTCACATAATTCCCATTGTACACATATGCAAACCACGTAACTGTGACTTATGACCAGCATCAGTGAAACCTTGTTGTGGACAAAGAGGTGGGAGAACATGAAAAACCAGAGAGCGTGGCTGTAACAAAACAGTATACTTTTAAGTTGGCTCTCAGTAACAGTAATGTCAGTGAATGCATGTCTTATTTGTTGTTGTTTTCCACAACCAAAGAATCTGAACTTTCCAAAGTGTTGGACAACTTGACTGAAATAGAAGAGAGTCCAGCAGCAAAAAGAATCCAAATGAAAAACTGAAAATATATTGATGAGTCCTCCAGCGAGTCAGACCATGAACAACAACAGATAAGGCCGCAACACTGGAGAGTCAGGAAACAGTTTTCATAATATAGAAACCATCAGTTTAACACAATGTTTCTTGTGCATGTCAATGTACTACACCGAAACAGTGCTGAACATTATAATACTAATAATTTACAGTAATTGTCACATAACTTAAAATTATGTAGCACCATGGGGCAGCTTAGCATGTTACAGAACCGATGGTCGGATGTTTACCATGGACAGAATAGCACCCTCATTTGGGCTGCAGACATATTGGAAGGCTCCTAGTCTGATGTTCAGGACCAAGGTAATGAGGGTTAACTCATGTGCAAATGCCTGAGCCAATATAGGTAGACATTGCATTCACCACTCCTGCAGCCTTTTGTCACAATGCAATTAACTTCCCCTACAACTGCAGTGGACATTTCCACCCCTCAACCATGTGTTAACAGGTTGTTTCATTGACAGACCACTGATCAACAACATATACCAATTCTTGAGATTCTCATGATATTGTCCATCAGAACAATCACCAGCTTGACTTGACCAGATGGACCTATGGCATAGCCATCTGCTACCTTCCTCTGCAGGCAAGGGTTTGACATTGAGTGAACACGACAGTGAGCACTTTAGCAAAAGCTGTCTCTAGAGAACTCTGAATTGCATGTCATGCCTGTCCGAGGAAGTTAGTGGAAGGAATTGCTGCTCAGCAATCATAAGAAGGAGAAACAGTGATTCTGGAAGGGGTGGGGATTTGCAAGGGTGGTGGATGCTCTGAAGGTGTGGTTTGTACTTTATTTACATATGGAAATCCACAAAGTACCATGTGAAGAAGTTTGGTATCTGACAATAGTCTATCGCAGGAGGGGGGTACAATAGACCTCTAGGGAACTGTCACTATCAGTAGTGGGGCTCATACTAAAGAAAGGTATTGGGGCTCCTGCTAGTCAAATTACAGAGTTAAAGTACTGCATTGAGCACTACGGTTGTCTGCACAGACATAGACATCGGTAGCAGTTGTACTCAAGACTATCATTGCTGACTAATCAAGATCTGTTCTCACATTATTTTTATACTAATTGCAATGATGTCCTTGTTGGTTTGTTTCCCTGTTTTTGGGGTTTGGCATAGGAAATGAAAAGTGAGGGCTGAAGTGAAAATGTGTGCAGCGGCACTAGGACTTGTACGTAGGGGGAGTGAGTAACGTGACTTGTGGCTTCATACTATATTTGCAGATCTATGCAATGTGTTTCTGCTGATCTTTTCTCATTACGTAAATGTTTGTTTTGACTTTCTTTTGTGAGGTTTCTGCGCACCTCACTGGTGGGGTAAGGTGGTGAGTTGCAGCAGTCAAAGCCACATCGCTAGAGCTGTAGCGGGCTACAGATGCTGCATTTTGCAGTGTGACTGGTCTCAGACTGTAAGGTCCCTGCAGTGTTATGTCCTAGATAAAACTGGATTGGCAACAGTATCATACTTTTCTGGCTTACAGTCCCACAGTAAGTGGAGGATGACCAGGGAAAGGCATCCATCTTAAATAAATATTTCTGCTCGGTGTTCACAGAGAAAAAGCAAGGACGGAGCCCACAGCTCAACACCGTAGACACAGAGGGAAGGGAGGTGAACATAGGACCCTTTACAAGCAAAAGGGTCCTACAAGTGTTCAATAAGCTCAGGGTGGACAAGGCTATGGACCAGATGGTATACATCCCAGGATAATAAAGGAGCAAGGGAGGAACTAGCAGAGCTCTTGGAGGAACTGTTTACTGAGTCACTAAACACAGGGGATGTCCCAGGAGACTGGAGGAGGGCCCATGTGTTTTCACTCCACAAGAGTGGCAGCAAGGAGGAAGTAGGGAACTACAGGCCAGTTAGTCTTACCTCAGTCATGGGAAAGATCATGGAGACACTCCTTAAGGAAAAGATTATGGAACACCTAGAATCCATAGGGGAACAGGGTCCAACACAATATGGATTTACATCAGGAAGGTCCTGTCAGTCTAATCTGATAGATTTCTTCAACTGGGTAACCAGAGAGGTGGATCAAGGGGGTGCAGTTGATGTAGCCTACCTTTACTTCAGCAAAGCATTTGATACTGTTCCATATAGAAGATTGGTTAACAAGCTAGGTAGACTTGGGGTAGGTCAAAATGTGGTCAGCCAGGTGTTAAACTGGCTGACAGACAGAAATCAGAGAGTGGTGATTAATGGTATCCAGTTAGAAGAGATGCAAATCACAAGTGGGGTGCTGCAGGGATCAATCCCAGGGCCAGTCCTCTTCAATATCTTCATCAGTGACATTGCAGTTGGACTGGAGGGTAAGGTTTGCCTGTTTGTAGATGACCCCAAGCTCTGCAACAGAGTTGATGATCCAGATGGGGTGGGCAGGATGAGACAAGACCTGGAAAAGCTAAAGAAATGGTCCAAAGAGTGGCAACTAGGGTTTAACACTAAGAAATGCATAATCATGCAAATAGGGAGGAGAAACTCTCAAAATCATCATATCAAAATTAATTTATAAAGCGCTTTTCAATAAATCAAAGCACTAATACAAAACAGAGATAAAACATCAACACTAATAAATAAAGACATAAAACAATAAAATATCCATAAAATAAACTAACCAAATGCCAGCAAAAATAAATAACTTTTCAGGGATCTCTTAAATGCTTCCACGGACGGGCACTCTCTAACCTGACGAGGTAGAGAATTCCACAGGGTCGGGGCCATAAAGAAAAAAGCCCTAGCCCCAGATGATTTATAACAGACCCTGGGAATCTCTAGCAATCCCTCGCCAGTGGAGTGTAGTGGGCGGAGAGGATGATAGGGACAAAGGAGATCTTGCAGGTAGTCTGGTCCCTGGCTGTGTAGGGTCTAATAGGTCAGCAATGCGACCTTGAAGGTGATTCTCCATCACACTGGCAGCCAGTGCAGTTCGCGCAGCACAGGTGTGACATGACAAGTTCTTGGTAGCCCTGTCAACAGCCTAGCTGCCGCGTTCTGCACCAGCTGCAGGCGATGGAGATCTACCCCCGGCAACCCTAGATATAAAGCATTACAGTAATCAAGACGGGAAGAAACAAAAGCGTGAACCAATACAGGAAGGTCATCATGTGGAACAAGGTGTTTTATCCGGGCGATATTCCTCAGATGGTAAAAGGAAGATCTGACAGTGGCCGACACCTGCATCTTTAGTGTCAGCGCACTTCGTCAAAATAACGCCCAGATTTCGCGACCTGTTCAGAAGAAGTCCAAGGGTATCCCTCTAATAAAAGATAAGAGGGAACCCCAGGAGTCGACTTCTTTACATAATGACCAGGGTCAACAGACTAAAACCTCAGTCTTATCTGGATTTAACCTCAGCCAGTTCGCACTCATCCAACTCTGAATTTCAGCGAGACAGTTGTTAAAGCGGAGACAGTATCATTTTGTTCGGGTGCAAAGGACATATAGAGCTGAGTGTCATCTGCGTAGCAAGTGAAAACTCAGCCCATAATGCCTTATAATGTCTCCCAACGGCATGTACACCGTGAACAACATGGGAGAAAGCACAGAGTCTCAGAGAATCCCCACAAGACAGAGCAAAGGGGCAGAGGAAAAACCCTGAAACTACCCTTTGACTTCTGCCTGTGAGGAAAAAGTGGAACCATCTGAGGACTGTCCCTGACAGTCCACAAAGTAGCCGCAGGTGATCCAGCAACATCCCATGGTCCACGGTGTCAAACGCTGCAGAGAGATCAAGAACCAAGATTGAACGGCTCTTCTGATCTCTTGCTATTAGGAGATCATTAAGTACCCGAACTAATGCAGTCTCGGTACTATGTCTCTTCCTGAAACCGGACTGGAGAGGATCATAGACTTCATGGGTGGTAAGAAAGTCATCAAGCTGTAATGCGACTACTTTCTCAATAACCTTGACCAAAAAGGGCAGGTTAGAGATTTGTCTGTAGTTAGCAAGGCAGTTGGGGTCAAGAGAATGTTTCTTCAAAAGGGGTGTCACAACAGCCTCTTTCAGAGACTCTGGAAACACCCCTTGATCCAAAGAACCCCAGACTATTATTGCAAGGATTGGTCCGATCGCATCCATGCATCCCACAAGGAGGCGTGTAGGACCAGGATCCAAACTACAGCAAGTCGGTCGCAGACCTTGGACAATCTTCATGATATCCATGATTGCTGGCTGGTCAAGTCCATCCAGACAGGCAGCGGACATGTAACCCCATGTTGGTCGCTGCAATGCTCGTTTGAATGCATGTAAAGGATCTCCAGTCTGATTGATTTACACCTTATCATCAAAGAACCGAGCAAACTCATCACACTATATTTGTGAAAAAGCTCTCCGATCCCACAAACAGGCTGGATTGCACAGTCTGTCGACGGTCCAGAAGAGCTGAGCAGGTCGGTTTCTTGATGCAGTTATCTCCCTGGACAGGAATTCTGCCTTCTTATGGGAGATTACTGATTGATAGTCCACATAATGGGCGATCAATCTAAGTTTGTCATCTTCCAGACCCGATTTCCGCCAACAGCGTTCCAATCTTCGCCCTTCCTCCTCAACTCCTTGAAGTCCCATCAAACCAAAGGGATCGAGGGTGGAGGAGAGGGAACCACGTGCGACAAGCGCAATGAAATCCAGTGCCCTCAACACCATATTATTATAGTGCACTACTAAGGCATCTGGTTCCTGCACTCCATCGCCAACTCGATAGGTCCAGCACTGCCATCAGACCCTCTGGGGTAACTCCCCTCAAAGCGCGGTATTGGACCATCTCCAAAGGGGTGGGTCTCATAAGGGGGGTCGTGAAATTGAACCTTACAGAGTGATGGTCAGACCACCCAACTGGTTCCACCAGCAGTCCCGTGATCTCCATACCCAAGGTGAACACTAAATCCAGAGAATGACCATGAATATGGGTAGCAGCGGTAACCACCTGTGTGAAGCCCAACGAACTCATTAGTTGGAGAAAGTCTTGACCAAACTGCGAGAGTTCATCGTTGACCCAGGCATTAAAGTCCCCAGAACTAACCACCTGGAGGCTCCAATACCAGATCGACAATGAAGTCCACGACTTCTTGCAGAAAACTTTCTCACCACGGGTGGACTGTAACGAGCAGAATTCTGCAGCCCACCTGCCCCATAATACACTCAAAGGATTCAGGGGACACCATTGGAACCTCTACAAGGCCCAATTCCGATTTAAAACAAATAGACGCCCCCACCTCTGATCCAACCTCAGGTGATGTATTATCGAGTACCCGGCTGGAACAGCTGGCTCCAAAATGGGGCCAGCATTTTCGTCCAGCCAGGTCTCGGTAATGCATGTCAGGTCAGATGATTCAACAAGATCAGCAATAATTTCTGTCTTATTTTTTATTGACCTGGCATTGCATAATAATGCCCGGGTTGGATGAGAGGCCCTGGAGGAGCAGGCTACGTGCCCACTATTCATGGAACCCTTGGGTATGGGAACCAGGCAGCACACTCCAATATCTATACCCATTTTAGCTGGGGTGTCTCCTCGATCTCACCGTCTCAATTCGCCCACTCCACTCACCCCCCATAGCCGAGGGGCCCCCCCTCCCTCTTCGCCTCCTCCGCACAATCCCCAAGGCACGGCAGCGCCTATAAACTTTGGGCTGTAACGGGGGGCAATCAAAAGGGCGCAGGTCCCTCAGCCTAGAGAGAGAGTAGTGCCTGTCCATGGATGTTCGATCCCAACACATGACTATATGGATTTTCAAGAAGCTCTTAAAACTACTTTAACATAAACGTTGTCACTACCAACAACAAATCCAAAATAATAAAAACAATAATACACTTTTTCATTTGACCAATTCTACAAATAAAACAAATCTGGACAAATTTTCACAGATTCCACTAAAGGAAGTCTATAGCAGTTCAAAGCAAAATCATAGTGCTTCTAATCCATGCTTGTACTAGAACAGTAAGAAATCACAGAGCTCTCACCCGTGGAAACTGTCCCATGGCCTATCTCTCACATAGGCCAAATGGAAATATTTTAAAGTTCTACCATATACTCCTGAAGTAGAAGTCAATGTGCAAAAAATTTATGTCCAGCTATTTTGGAAGGGGGGGGGGGATATAATCTATCAGTCAGTAGAAGGAAAACTCTCCCTATGGTCGTCCCCCAAATATATCCTCCAGGGAGAACAGCCTATAGTTGGATTTGTATGAGCAGGTTCTCCAATCTACTTCAACAATAATCCATAAACCACAGGTGCCCCAGGCCCGTCCTCCGATAGTGCTCCATGAGCTCATATGGCAGCTGTTCATCCTGGAAAACAACCCGGGTTCAGACCGATGTTTTACTAAACAGAGGGAGGCCTCCTGATCGTCCCCCAAGGTGCCACTGGAGAGATTGATTAGTATCTGAAGTTCATACTGACAGGCTCTCCAGCCTTCCAGCTATGAAACAGAGAGCGCAGATACCCTGGGGCCGTCCTCCGACAGCACCCCCTAATCTGCCCAACCACCCCAATGGACTACCCTGGGTTAAGATCAAAAGAAAGACTGACAGACTCACCCACTTCTCAAAAATCCATAAATCACAGATGCAGAAACAAAGCCAAATTTTCTTAATCCAAGAAGGTAAGCCCAGTCTTCAGTTTCAGGCACACCAAGGCATAAGCAGATCCAGGGAGATAATAAATAGCAGGGTCAAATTAACTCCAAAACAAATTCCTCACTGAAATGCCTCCGGGCGAGGAGATTCACACGTTACAAAAATCAATATCTCTCGGCAAATCCCCGAAAAAAAAGAATTTTAAACCATCTCCCTTCCAAACTTGCAGGCCTAGATCTCTCATATCCCATAAAACGAAGGGACGCCAAGAAATACAAAATCCAAAAATCTGGATCAAAAAGGTCCAGGCCAATGAACAGCAGTCCACCAACACCAGCACAATCCTCTAAAAAATAGCTAAAGGTGCAGGTTCCTCAACAAGGCACTCGAGTCCAAAAGAATCCAACAAATTCAAAGCCCAAAAATAGATCCTCGGACAGTCCCTCCCTTAGTCCGTATCCAAGTCTGAGCTTATCTCATGGGATATCTTCACCACAAAGAAAACATACGGGGCTTCAAGAAAAGTAACAATCACGAATTGAACATCCCGAAGTCGCTTCCAACAGGCGATCTATCGGTGTCTAGGCATTCACAGTACTTCCGAGGATCCCAAACAGGAGAGCCACATGGACTAAGACGCCGAGCACGGTACAAACAGCAGCCCGAATCACACAAAACACAAATAAACAAAATAAAATATAAACAGACGAAAACGAACTGGAAAACAAACCAAAATAAAACAAACAAATAACCAAATTAAAAACACTACGAAGTTGCTATAACAGCTACTGAGTTGCTGCAACAACCAACAGCACGCCCAGCTCGGCGGCCATCTTCAGATGTTCCAAGCTGAAGTTCCACTCTGAATCTACCTATAGGATGGGGGGGGGGAGTTGCTGACAATCACAAGAGAATAAAGAGACTTGGACATCATCATCATCACAGATGACGTGAGAGTCTCCAAGCAGACCACAAAGGCAGTAGGGAAAGCTAGAGGGATGTTGGGATTTATCAGTAGGGGTATCACAAGCCGTAAGAAGGAGGTAATGATCCCTCTTTAAAAAACACTGATTTGGCCCCAGCTGGAGTACTGCATCCAGTTCTGGAGGCCACACCTGCAAAAAGACATTGACAGGTTAGAAACAGCCCAGAGAAGCGCAACCAAAATGGTGCAGGGGCTGCAACAGAAGTCATACTAGGACAGATTGAAAGACCTCAGTATGTGCACCCTGGAGCAAAGGAGGGAGAGGGGCGATATAATAGAAACCTTCAAATACTTTAAGGGCCTTAACAAGGTGAAAGAGTCTAACATGTTTCAGTATAAGAAAAATAGCAGGAAAAGTGGCCATGACATGAGATTAGAAGGCTGCCGATTAAGGGTAAAAGTGAGAAAGTTATTTTTCACAAAAAGGATAGTAGATGCATGGAACAGCCTATCCAAGGAGGCAGTTAAAAGGAGTACAGTGCAAGGCTTCAAAAGAGCATGGGATAGGCACAAGGGAATAATAGAGATGAGTATGAATTAGTACAGGAACTGATCAAGTTAAAAGTTCTATGTTTGTGTATTGTGTGGGGTATGCTTGTTTATTTTTGAGGCGTATGTGTGTACTTGCATGCATGTATGTGTCTATATTGTGCATCATCTGCATGTACATTGTTTAGCATGTATATGTGTCTTTCACTATTCAAAAATACATATCCATACACAGGCACTGCTCAGTACCATTGGTACTTTGATTCTGTTTTGTTCTGGTACTGTAGTAAAATGAAAATAAAATGATGGCCATTCTATCGGTAAATGGACTCATTCTTCACTAACTGTATCAGAGTAGAGAATAAACTTAAAAAGCAGGCTCTGGGTTCACACCTATTGCTCTGCAGAGAGTTCTCAATACTGGCAGCATCTCCTCCTGTCTGCTACAGCTAGAGTTTGATGTGCTGAGAAGGGGGGCTGCTGATGGCTAGCACCATTCAGCACTCCTGGGAGTGATGACATCACCTGCTGGCTCCGCCCTTACACCAAGGTGCTTGCCGGTGATCCCACTAGCCAGCTATTGCTAAGAAATGGTGTGGCATCCCCACTGATGCTATCCGCGGGGCAAATATGAAAAAGGCAACAACTGAGGGACACTACTCACCCCCAGTACCCAAATATTTAGAAAAGTAAAAGTTAAAGAAGTCTGACATTTGTATTTCCCATGGATTTAAATATAGCGGTGCAACATCTGCTTCACTGACGTCCCTGACAGTGACAGCCGCAATGCCAAGTGTTGGCATTGCACTGTCAGGGATGTCTCAGTGTTTTTAACAGGGGCAGTGCCCCCTGAACCCCCCACTGGTTTCTAAATATACAACTGCGAGTCAGAGTTGTATTGGGGAGGGGGCGCAAGACCAGAAGATGCACTAACACTGTCTGCAGGGACCAGAACAGCGACCCGATGATTTCAGGCAAAATCTGTCATGGTGCTGGTCTTCGAGGTGGCAGTGCCGCTCTCCACTATGTACATCTTTCCCAGGTCACTGTTTACCAGTCCCAGTGTCAGTTGTTACTAGCCTTACACAGGAAACAGATTGTGCTCTTGTTTGTTGTGCTGGAACTGATTTTGTCACTCTCTGTCTTTATCATGATATGTTTTAGCCATTAACAATGCCTATGTTCTACCAAATTTAGTAAAAACTACTGTGTAAAGCAAAGCATATGGTATCATTACTGTGCAATAATGATAACATGGGTTCTATGTGATAACGGCGACTGCTGAATGGCGAGCCAAGTTATCGCGACGTTAGAGTTGGCGAAAACATTTTTGCCACCCTGACATCCTCAGCGCATGGAAGAATGGTGCCAGAGACTTACTTGTTTTGCTTTCTGTGGGGGGCTTCACCCCCCTACGTGGGGAGCTTTGCCCCCTGCACCCCCCTACTAAAGGATTCTCGACTCCAGAGGGGTGCATGACGGGGGGGGAAAAGCGAAAAAAGCAAGCTTTGGTCCAGGCGCAACAAAATTGCAGTAGCGTCCGGACCCAGACCCGAGCCCAGTACCTCCTACACCACAAGTGGAGGCCAGCCCCCGATGCCACAGTGCAGCTCGGCAGCCGATCACAGTGCTACTCCTACATCCCCTCCGCCTCCTCCCAGCCCATGCTCACAATGCACGGTCCCACCCACACGTGTACATATAGCGACATCCTGTTGCTGCAGTCGCCCAACCCACCACATCCGGTCGCCCCACCACCCCCCATCACCATTCGGGATACTGCCCACAATGCGTCTCCATTTTGTATGGTGCCTTACTTCAGGCACCAACATCACAGGCTACCATAACAAGTACACATTGATTTTTATTAGGGCTGCAGTGGGCGAAGCCCTGCAGTCCTTTTACAATCACTGAGAAAAAGGACTACATTCCTTGTGAAAGAAGAACATGTTGGATTTCATCACTGTCACCTCCATGTCTGTGAAGCAGTCTGCACATGTTGTCCTTACCGTCTGCAGCAGTGCACTATTTCTCAGTGCCAGTGGTTACAACCAGGCCACCCAGCTACAACCCAGAATTTATTGGTAACTGTTAGACATGGTGTAAAGATCATGAAGAAGCTTTCATTTATTTTTACTTTTCTTTATTCCTGACTACTTGCCTGACTGCATCTCAATCCACCAATTGTCTCCTGTCTCTCACATTCACTCTGACATAAAATACTGTACCTACTGACAGTATAACAGCAGATTTGAGACAGACTTACAAAACTACTGCCATGCATTCTTCCATCCACTCCCATCTGCTTGCCTGACTGCACCTCAATCATCCTTTGACACCAGCAAGAAGAGACATGGAAAGCACACTTAGGTCACTCAGCATTTTTAGAACTTTGAAGTTACAGAATCTTTGTGTGTTAGTTACTGTACTAAGCACTAGTACTGGCATGGAGAGACATGGAAAGGAAACAGAATCCAACAGCAGCCACAGTCTGGACACCTAACCACAATCTGGAAATGCGTTGATAAATATAGACCCAGTGTAAAGATTATGTAAAGGTCATATTAGTTTTTATTCACTTTTATTTGTATTTATTTATATTTGATGTACTTTTATTTATATCCTGCCCTGAATGTACGGCTACTTTTTGTCCCTCCCCTCTAACTGCCTTGCACAGTGTTGTTTATTACTGGAACAGCTGTTTGCTGCTGGAAGCCACTGCATATTTATCTATAGTGACTCCAAGCAGATGGTAAGACTTATTTTACCAAGCACATAGGATGGAGGGTCCGTATCCCCCATGAGATACTTTGACTATCGCTGTCTGATCTTGAGCAGGTATAGGGGTGAGGCACGAGCTGGAGAGACAGTTTCTAGCTATCCTGCTACTGGGCGAGGTGGGGGGGACTTCAACAGTAATGACTGTGGTACTCATTACCAGTGTCTCCCTCATCCCTGAGTGCCAAAAGTGCATGGGGCTGTGTCTTGCTCTGCTCTACTGAAGCATTTGTGAAATAGACAGGCCGAATTCAGAGTAAGGTACGAGTGAGAGAGAGAGAGAGGCTACAGAGAGAGAAATAGTGGTAGAGACAGAAAGTCCAGAGAGACTGCAGCTGTTCTGTGACTTGAGTGCTCAGTAGCTGCAGTTTCTGCAAATTCATGTTTAGGCAGTGGAACCATGGGGTGAGGTGTGGCGCTCACACTGTCGCTTTTTTTTGGGCCAAACTTGATTGCCCTTTCAGTGGCTCTTTGGCTTTAAGGTTCTGTCTTGCTGCACTTAATTTATCTGTCTCTTGCAATGCACAAATGTCACAGTGTACCTTTGCCTTTGAAGCTCTGCTGCACCACACCCCTCAGGCTGTCACACAAAAGGGGTCACTGTCTCACAAGTACCTTCTGGCCCTGCTGTTAAATAGCTCCCAATTCTAAATAGTCTTTAATGATGTTATCCCAGCTGCCTATTGCAAAATCACAGACCATTTGGCACATGGTACCTTTTTAAGGCAGTTTCTGCTTTTGGGGTGGGGGAACTGTTTGAAGTTGTCCTCAGTCATTGGTGCCAGCAGAACTGCCACTGTCTGATACAAACAGTAGAGAAAGTTGAAAAGATAGCTTAGACAGGTATAAATGTGGGCTCTCTACACAGCCCCAGTTTTTCTAGCTAACCTGACTTAGGTTTTGTTGGTGTTCTGTGTGCACTCTCAGTCGCAACAGTGTCTTAAACTAGCATTTAATTGCCTCCCACCTACAATTCTATCATGCTATTTGTTACTCAGATCATCATTCACCCAGGCTGGTTTCTCTCTGGTAAGACAAAAACATTTTTATATTTATTTGTCTTTTGAGGGTATGCCACATTAGTTCTTTGGGCTTAGGGCTTCCAGGGCTGGCTGCCCTTTTTTCTAATCTGTTTGGGTGAGGGACAGGTTCAATGGCATTAAGCATATATCTAGACATAGAAAAAAAACCTGAAAGAAACAAGTCCGAGTCTGACAAAGCACTATTTTTATTTTATTTTTTTCAGATTTGGAATGAGCCCTCTGTAGCACGTGTCAGCGTAGTACTAGAATCATTCCCTCTGGGATGTACAACTGTGTGACGTAGCTGCTGGCTTCTGCCATTAGTCTGTTCCTTACTAAGTGGGACAGGGGCTGCTTCCTTCCTCACTCCAGCCTCCACAAGGTCCCCCCAATATCCTTTCTGTAAAGCAGCTAGAAGATAAGTTTTGTTCTTCTTGAAAAAATTACTGATTCCAGTTCTTATGCTTTGTCAAAATGTGAAGCAGCATACCCTTTGATTTTAGAGTGTTCATGATGTCTCTGTATAGTATTCATTTCCAGTTTAGGTTTGGCATTTATCACTGTAGCACCCACTCTATTGGGGAGTGGGGGTGTATGTATTTTACTTATAATTGCAAACTTGCAACATAAGCAATTTCTCTAATATGTTTATTCTAAAGGTACTCAGTTTACTTGGTTTATTTAGATAAAAGAAAGCTAATAGCCCATCGAGATTGTCTCCCACGAGAATGTGGGACATTTATCCATGTAATTGATTAAAGCAAAGTCAAAAATCCAGACCTTTTTTAAAACTTTCCAAGGTACTAGCATCAATTAAGTCTTTTGATAAAGTATTCCAAAGTCCAGGAGCTTTTAATGAAAAAAGTTATGCCTCTTGTTTGTTCTTGCTGTTTGAACTGTTAATTGTTTATTGTGCAGTCTCATAGAGGTGCGCTTGGTGGTGTAGCTACAGTAATCCCACACAAATACTTTAAGTCAGTATCTTTAAGAATTTTAAAGAGAAACAGCAATTCGCCCCTAATTCTTCTAATGTGAAGAGAGTGCAAGCCTATTTTTTTTAGTCTGGTTTAGTATTCCTTTGGGGACAGGTGAGGAATCATTTTGGTGGCTTTTCTCTGAATCTGTTCTATTTGAGCAGTATCACCTATGAGGTACGGACTCCAAAAAGGAGAACCATAATCAGAGTAAGGTCTTATATGTGTTCCGTAAAGTGGTATTAAAGGGACACTGTCAACCCCCTTAGGTCTTAAAGTGTCCCTAGTTTAAAAAACACATTTTATGATTGTCAGCATTCTGTAAAGATTGTTGATGCAGCTGGTAGTTGAATTCAGACTCTTTTTTTTTCTTTTAAAATGTGAAAAACAGACTGCCCACCATACTGGTGTTACCACACCAAAACAGGTTTGTTAACATTCCTTTATCAGCTCCAAATGCATCTTTCCTGGACTTATGAACACCCACAACACAGTCTAGCCCCTCATGATGCAGTGGGAGTTTAGGAAGCTACTTCCTCATGAATGACTGCACTGTTTGGATGTGTTTCTAATGCTCAGGAAGCATGCAGTAAGAACAGATCCAGGATTGTAAACAAAACAAGGTTGTTTATAAATATACATTAGCATGCATTTCAGTTCTACTAAATAAGGAGGCAGACAAAACAAACTTCAATATCAATGAATGTTAGAGAAAGTAAGACATCATGAAATGTAGGATTTTAACTAGAAATAATATGATGAAAAACAGGCTGACAGTGTCCCTTTAAACATTGTTCTGTTTTATTAATAAATGTGCATTTAATTCAGTTTAATAGCCCTGCAGCTAGTTGTGCAACTTTAGACATTGATCTGATGAACTCAGTCTATTATTTACCAGAATGCCTAGGTCACATTTGTTGTTAGAGGCCCTAATCATGGAATTATTTAGGAAATATGATGCTTGTAAATTATTTTTACCAAAATGGAGTACAGTGCATTTGTCAATGTTGAAGGACATTCTAGTAACGTAAATCATTTTTTATTCAAAAGTATGAATAATTGGATACATTCACTTGAGCATAGCTCATTTTCAAGGAAGTTCCAAGTATCAAATTCCAGTTGTGGGGACTCAACGTAAAACAATATGACACTCAAAACAAAAAAATACCACAATACAACAAACAATACAATTATCACTAAAAACAAAAACGCTAACATATAACATATAGCATTCAAAGTGCAGAACAACCATTACATAATATGCTCTTATTTAGTGCAGACAAATACCATTTCCTTAATTCATTTGCATTGTGTTTAGTTTTTATACATCTGAGGGCTGGGGGGGATCGATTCCAGAGGCTAATACCACTGGCAATAACCGAAGAGCTGCCTACCTTTAAATTACAGGTGAACGGGACATACTGAGTTCCAATTGAGGCTCTTAGGCCTCCCTTAATCTTCCTGATCTCAAATAAGTCAGAGATATAACTCGGCACTTTCATATGCCAAACTTTGGTTTCTCTGTTGCTGTACGCCCAGTATTCAATATGTCATAGATTAACGTCGAGTTTGGCCTGGTTTAGAATAGTATCCACCATCTCACCAAGTCTAGTGTCATCTGCAAATTTAGATAGGACACAGTGTGAGTCAGCTTGCATGTCACTAATAAAGATGTTAAATAATGTTGGACCCATTACTGAGCCCTATGGGACTCCACTAGTGACTAAACCTGGCATAGACAAGGTGCCATTTATTGAGACATGCTGAGATCTATTTGAGAGCCATACCTCCACCTATTTGACTAAGCAAGGAAAAAAGCCTAAATTCGACAGTTTCTGGACTAATATGTTATGAGATACTCTGTAGAAAGCTCAATTATAGTCCAGTAGGATTACATCCATTGGAATACCCTGATCGGGTCCAAAACTTATGTAATTATAAAAAGAAATTAGATTGGTGGTACATGAATGACCTCGTCTGAAGCCATGCTGTGACAAATCCTGAATATTGAGTGCAACCATTTCTTACTCTAAATATGATTTTATTAATCTTTCCGTTAATTTGCTTATAATTGAGGTAAGACTAATAGGATGATAGTTCTCAATATTGGATCGGTTCCCCTTTTAAAAATAGGTGTTAAAGTTGCAGTCAACCAATCCAAAGGAATTAAAGGTGTGATAGGGATTTTTTAAAGATTATAGATAATGGGAGTAACATTGCTTCCGACACTCCTAGTATTATTCTGGCGTTGATACTATCAGACCCTGGGCTAGTATTTTGCTTTAGATGAGTTAATGCCTAGGCTATGTCAGATGCAGTGATGTGGTATCGGCAAGGTACAGTAAGTCTCCTTTCACTCTACCAGGCTGTCAGCTGCTGTGCTATATTATCTTAAAAATTCAACTCCCCTCCTCATCTGGGAGTTGTCTTCTGGTGACGTTAACTTTCTTGATCAATAGAGGAGACACCCAACCTTATTATACATGTTTCCAAATAGTCATGTGTTTCATTTTCTGTGCATGAATGCAGTTCAGTTCCCCTTCTAGGCAGACAGTAGGCTATGTTTGGTAGTGCACAGTGCATTCCAAAGTACATTACTTAGTACTAGCTATTATAAAAAACGTTCCATTAAAATACAAAGTTCCATTTCTTTCAGTTGAATTTTTTAAACAAAGGACAGTTGCTTCCAATGATATGTTCCTGGTCCCGGTGTCTAAGTACATGCATATTATTTATCTATTTATCTTATTCTTTTGGTAACCAGGTAAGGCCCACTAGTAGGGGTGTGCGAAAGTTGTTCTACTCATGGAACTTCAGTGAAATTTTGAAAATTTAGTGGAAATTTTGGAACTTTTGCTATTAGCAAAACTGGGATTTTCTGTGGATTTTCATTGAGTTCCACAGACTTTCTTTGTGAACTGCAGAAAAATGCATATAAACTGTGGAATTTATTCTATCCACAGTTTGACATTTTTGAAGACTCTGTTGATGAAGTCTTTATTCTATCCACAGTTTAATGAACTGTCAGTGAATGAGCGCATGTTTGTACAACCATGCGGTCATTCACTGACAATTCAGTGGGCCACTGATAGTGGAGGAGAGAGGAGCGCTGTACTGGTGGCCTACTCAGGGACAAGGTGGGGGGGGTAGCAGGGTGGTAGCAGATGAACTGTCAGGGTGGGGAAGGGGGTCCATTAGACACCAGGGAATTGGGATTATATTTTTTTGTAAGGGATTGGGGATGGGGAGATCCACTAGACACCAGGAAATACTGGGTATAGAGAGCGATGAGTCAGTGGACTGCTGGCTGTTTATTTTTGTAGATTAAGGAATCCAGGATAGGGAGGGGGGTCTGCTAGACATCAGGAAAATAAAATGTTTGGGGGGCCATGATCGGTGAGTGGGGGGCCACTACAAACCAGGAGGGTCTGAGGAAGGGATTGGAGGTATTTATTTATTTACTGGGACCCCTTATTAGTTGGGGGTGGGTTAATAAATTAACTGACAATGATCCTTTGTGAGGATTCTTTCCCTGCAGTTTAATAAATTGACCCACAATCTGTTTATTTATTCCACAGTTTTAAGGCAGAATTTCCACAAAAGTTCTGAAAATAATTTCTGAACTTTTACAGAAGTGAAATTCACACTTTCACCCAGATTCCGTTGGTGGAATTTTTTTTTTCGCACACCCCTACCCACTAGGCATGTGCCTGTTTTCAGGGGCAATGTGGGAGCACTGGGGTGGTTAAGTGACTTGCTCAGAGTCACACAGTATGTAAGTGGAGGTCGTGGGACTCAGACCAAGGTCTGCTGGATATATCAAGCTCATTCACACTCATTACTGTAACCTCTAGACCATACTGGTATTTATCATTCCAAAATCAAGGAAATGTGTTCATGCTTCCAGTGTTCCTTATTCCTATTCCCTGCTCCTATACAGTATATTGACAATAAAGAATTTCCCTAGCATGCTACCTGATGTAGGGGGGTTATTATGAGCTATGCACAGATGTAAATTCCAACATTTTGTGTAAGAGACAAGTAGTGGTCAGTCACTGAAACCTGGTTTTTTTTTTTTGCAGATATTTTTAGATGGAGTGATATTGTTTCATATGAATCACAATCGAGAAAGACTCCAACTTTACTTGTGGAACCTGTGGTACTTTTCTTTCTTTCTTTCTTTCTTTCTTTCTTTCTTTCTTTCTTGGTGGGGCTACAAATCAATCACAGTCAAGGAGGAATCCTGCTTTATGTATGTGTATGGGGGGGGCAGGGTCACACTGGAGTACAGGGAGTCCACCTGGAAAGTGAATGCAGGAGCTCACTTGGAAAATCAGTAGAGGAGGACCAAGGATGACACACTCATGTCAGTATTCCATGTCAATTTGATAAACTAGCTCTGTATTTGCATCTTACATTTACCTACAGTGCCACATATACCCTGTTTACCAGATTTCATCAAATAGAAGCCACAACTTCTATTAAAATGTTATATTTTGACCTCCGGCTTATATTTAAGGATGGATTGCATTGCAAACTAAAATGTTTAGATAAAATGTTCAGATAAATAAACTATTGCACATTCTGAATTTGATCAAGTATATTGTAACTGGTCTAATTCATAGCCAGGATGCATCTGGAATTGAGCAGTACTCTGCTCAGCATGCCATCTTGTTAAAAAGCTTAAATAAATAAATAGCAAAATAAGCATACAAAACATGAAATAAGATCATACATTTGAAAAGAAATACAATACTAATCATATTTAAAGAGATAAAAAAAATCATAGAGCCTTCCTTCTACAGTGCTTTTTCTGACACAACTTCAACCTTAATTAGAAGTCACAACTTATACTTGAGGGTGCCTTATGACCTGCAGTTTCTATCAGAGGACAACTTCTATTCAAGGGCAGCTACTTTTTGATGGAATATAGTAATTAGAAAAAAGATGATAAATGCAAAGATTTTTCAGAGTTTTGAAGGTGGCCAGATTCCCAACTGAGAGGGGCCCACCCAGAAATTTCCAGTTATCCTGGTGGGCCAGTCCAGTGTGTGTGTGTGTGTGTGTGTGTGTGTGTGTGTGTGGAGGGTATGCTGTGTAAGTTTTGTTCATCACTGGAGCCTGAGGTACTTTTGTTTTTGGTTTTATGAACATGTTTTCATTTGGAGAGATTCCAACTCAACTTGTGCATTGTGTGTGTGTGTGTGGGGGGGGGGGCTACACTACATTATATTTATACCTAAAAACTGAGATCCTTAGGAAATTTAACCAGATTAGTGTGTTGGTAAACAACATTAACCTCTGCTCTTGCTACACTAGCTACTTGTAATTGGTAATGGGCTCCTCTTGACTCCCAGAAGTGTTATATTGTTAGAACAACTTAAAGAGCAAGTGTGTTAAGAGACTGAGCAGTTACCTACGGCACATAGGAGAAGGCATCTCTGATATATTGTGATATTATCTAGGTCTAAAAGTAAAGTGAGCAGTAACATAGTTATTTTTAAGCCCTGAAAAGCCCACAGTATATCGCAAATTCCATTTCCTAAGTATGGTTGGTAAATGTTCAATCAGTCAGCCTGTTAAAGTTCCTGCTTGCTCTTGTTCTAATAAACATAATGCTTCTGGAGTCAAGACACCATTATAAGCAATCAGGGCAGCACTACTACGGATTCCTGTGTGTTTCTGTTTTTATTGTATTCATATAGTAAAGCTATAAACAAACCAGCTCCAACACTACTGGTATAATAACTTCCTCCACTAACTTCTGCAGTGCTGCCCTGTGAAAGAAAAACATAACTGAAGAATTTGGAGGTAGATGTTGAGTTGAGTATGCACTACAGTGGAACAACAAACCAATTAAGTGAAAATAAATTAAGTACATTTAAAAGAAGTGGCTGAACTTAAATAATAACTGTTTAAACAGACAGAACAGGGACTGGATCCAACATTGTTTAAATAAAAAAAAGGTGTAGTGTATTCTTTTTTCACCCAAATCCAGGTGTGATACCTTGGAGGTGATGGTCATTTACCCCTTTTTGTTGTCCTAAGTAGTAGACAGTAGAGAATTGTTTGATTCTTGAACTATTGGTTAGAATTTCAGAGCATTGTGCTTTGGAAAGTTTCAATGATTTACTGTCATTTGTAATTGAATGGATTTACCCTTAGACTCATGTACACTTAATATTTTAAGTCTGCTTTGCTTTTGTTTTTTTTTGCTTACAAGCAGGAAAAAAAATGCAATTACCCCAAAAAAAAAATACAACACTGCTTGCTTGCTAAATAAAAAAAGGATATATCAAACTTGGGTAAAATATGCCCAGACCACATTTATTAAAGTGCAAAAGCTGTTTAAAAATGTTACTTCTTACATTTAGTCCTCCATCCTTGGCACCTCCCTACTTTACAGATAGAAAATTCTGGAGAAGGTCTGAAGTGCTGTCACAAAAAAAAAAACAAAAAAAAAAACTGGCAGAAGATGACTTTTTAATGTGCCATGGTAACTAAGAAGGGAAAAGGGAACAGTAATATGCAAGCAGACTTGTATGCCCACCTTAGACACCATCGACCTGTGTAGGCAAGCAAATCCAGGGCCCACCATTTATCCCGAGGGTATCTAATCCATTTTGCTCACACCAGCTGGAGCTGGAGCAAGTAATTTCCAGAAATATGCTGTCATTTTCTGTCCTAGACTTACAAAGGCTATTATCTGTTGCAGTTCATGCAGTGCATATTAGTAATATTGATGGTTACTGTGCAGCACCACTGAAAAAAGATGCTGTCATTAAGTGTCTAAAAATAATTTCTTAAGATGGAGGCAGAGAATTGTTTGCACCAATATTGGTCCTACAAACAGATGAACAAAGTAGTTTAATTTATATCTTCTATTGGATCAACAAGAAACTTTCAGAAACTTTTGGGCTTCCGGGGCTTCACAGAGATCTTCATCAGGTGATCAAAGCTCTGTGTACCCAGAAAGATTGCATTCTGAAAATTTCTTGTTGATCTGGTAAAATTCATCACATAATGATTACCTACTCAATTCACAGATAAGTCAGCTTGTCAGGTATGGCACAACCAGGGTATTCTCTGGTGAGTGGACAATTTCATATTTTGGGGATGTAGGGCTGAGGGATAACAGGGCAAAAGCAGGACTTCAGTGAGCTGCAGCTGGAGGGTGGAGGGTGGAAGCTTAAGAACTGGAGTGAGGAATAGTTTTTATATGTGAGTGTATTACTTGCATGTGGTCACACTGCATTTTCCTCACTCATGTTTTTGGGAAGATCCCCAAACACTGTGCTGTCTGCACTCTAGTGCCTCAATTTCTGCAGAGAGTGCACTACAAGTTATGTCAGTGTACTGTATACAAGTAGATGGTAGAAAGGTACAGCATCAGTGTATGGGTACTTTAGTAACATAGCAGTAGTTTGTAGTGGCAGGTAGTTCCATGGAATCTGTATGGTAGGTGGGAGAATTATGCTGGTGTGTGTGTGTGGGTGTGTGTGTGGTTGGTAAGATGCTACCAGGCTTTGGCTGAGGACATTGTGATGCAGTGTTTGATTAACTGAGGATGTGGCATTTGGATGGTTGAGAGTATGGTGCATGTGTGTTTGGATAGGTGTGAATACAGACTTATGGTGCCTGGCATTTAGGTGGTTAAGAGTATGGTGTATGTGTGTTTGGATAGGTGTGAGTACACACTTATGGTGCCTGGTATTTGGGTGGTTAAGAGTACGGTGTATGTGTGTTTGGATAGGTGTGAGTACAGACTTATGGTGCCTGGCATTTGGGTGGTTAAGAGTACGGTGCATGTGTGTTTGGATAGGTGTGAGTACAGACTTATGGTGCCTGTCATTTGGGTGGTAAAGAGTATGGTGCATGTGTGTTTGGATAGGTGTGAGTACAGACTTATGGTGCCTGGCATTTGGGTGGTTAAGAGTATGGTGCATGTGTGTTTGGATAGGTGTGAGTACAGACTTATGGTGCCTGGCATTTGGGTGGTTAAGAGTATGGTGTATGTGTGTTTGGCTAGGTGTGAGTACAGACTTATGGTGCCTGGCATTTGGGTGGTTAGGAGTATGGAGTATGTGTGTTTGGATAGGTGTGAATACAGACTTATGGTGTCTGGCATTTGGGTGGTTAAGAGTATGGTGCATGTGTGTTTGGATAGGTGTGAGTACAGACTTATGGTGCCTGGCATTTGGGTGGTTAAGAGTATGGTGTACGTGTGTTTGGATAGGTGTGAGTACAGACTTATGGTACCTGTGTTCTAGACTGAGTATGGGTGTGGAGCATGTTTAGGTGAATGTTGTCTTTTCAGTGGGTATAGAGATATAAAGACAGCTGAAATTTTCCATGACTTGACATTCTGCAAACCACTGGTCGTTTGCACTTATGGCTTGCTGTAAAGGGGAGTTGAACCATAGTGTATGGTATAGGGATCATTGTTGAAAACTGGTGCCTCTATGCCAAAGTCCTCCACCATACCATCTTTCATTTTCAACTGGGTGGCCATTTTGTATCAGGTTAAGTAATAGATGGTACTGACTGGACAAAGAGCTATTGGAGGTAATGGATTAACAGCTGAGCTCTTAATATTAAATATTAAATATTCCCATATGGTATAAATCTATTCTGAAAACAAAACACAGTGGAATTTGGTGGCTGTCACTTCACTGGTGAGTTCACTTTGGTACTAGTAGTTAACAGAGGCCATAAATTAAAACAGGTTGGAAACAATGTTTTCAGACAACTACTGCACTAACCTGGAGCACATTGCTCAGGGAAACTTAAGACATATACCTTAAATGAAGGTCATCTTTATTCAAAGTGCAAAATAGTTCTCACATAAAAACTGTCTCTAGCACGTGCACAGTGCTACAGCAGCAGAACTGGAAATGTAGAGTGTAAAGAAATTCATGCTGACACGCTAAGGTGTTGCATAGTGGCAAAGCTGTGACTGCTGGCCATCAGACAGCATGCATGCCACCAATGGGTGCACACACAGCATGTGTTGATGTTTTAGTTATTTGTGCCTTCCTCAGAGCTATCTTGCAGTTTGAATAAAAATGATCTTCATATACCATAGGCATCTTAGGTTTCTTTGAGCAATGTTCTCCTGGTCAGTGCTTTAGTTGTTTGGAAACATTGTTTCCTACCTGTTTTAACAAAATGTATTATTAACATTACTATCTTCATTATAAATGTCCATTTATCATATTTCTATATATCAAAACCTTGTTTAGAAAAAGTGTCCTTTATACAGTAACAAGAGGCCTTCTGATCTTCATAGAGCACTGGTAAGGCATCACGTAGAATACTGTGCCCAGTTTTTGAGTCCCTCTCTAAGAAAAGACATAGATTGGCTGGAGAATCTTCCATGTAAGATAACCAAAATGATTCAGGGCCAACAGGGCAGATACTACGAGGATCAAGGTAGGGCACTGACTATGAAGTTGCTGAACAAGGTCATAGTCACCAAAATGCCAGACATGCCACGGCATGCTAAACAGCAGTGGGTGGGTAGCAGAAGCCGGCTGGCATGTCAGCATTGTTTGTTTGTTTGCTATGTACTTTTCACGGGCTTTCCCAGCCACTGGCAGTCCCTTTCAATTTTTTTTTAGGGAGGAGGGGTGGGGTGGGGTCTTAACCGGTGATGTGACCCCAGCGGACCTGATTGAGATATGTTTTGCTGTTTCTATCAGGTCCGCTAGCTAAAGAAGAAGGCATGCCTAGTAGGGGGCGGGTCGTGAGGGCTCTTTAAATACCCAGGAAAATCAGTGCTTGGTCTTCTATCCTCGAGTCATCTGGAATTGGAAAGTGGAGAGCTGGACTGGACTGGAGGCTTGCTTGTGAGTCGGAGAGAGAGTGAGCCGTGAGCGCTTTTGATCCATGGATGAGTCAGGACAACGGTGGTTGGCAGATGCACAGTCGAGAGTGAGGAACTAGGAGAGAGATGAGAATGAGTGGCAGCAAGGATGAGATCGCTGGTTCATTTCGGATTCGGGATGCAAAGACTAGTATTAGATGAGACAGAGTGAAAATAAAAGAGCTGCAGCTGTGTCTGTAAAAATCACTCTGTCTACTCTGTGTGTGTGTGTGGATGCTGAGAGCACCAGGAGAAGTGTGGGCAGTGCAGTTTGGATTTGCAGGGTCAGGGTACAGTTTAGGAAGTCAGTCTATCTACTTCAGTTTCTGAGACAAATCATGGCTGAGAGTGGACTGAGCCCTGAAATCTCAAAGGAGGAATCATCTCAGGGTTTGGTGACTGTGACCACCTATGCTGCATTGGACCACCATGGATATCTAAAGATACAAGGGGGGAACAGACTGGAGGGGGGAAGAACTAAAAGGAGCAGCTTTTTTATTATATGGAAGAAGGTAAGTGTGTCACTGTGTTATATTTAAAAAAAATGTTTGCGGGTCTGGATATATATTTGACGCTGTTGACTTGAGGGGACTAAACACAAGCTATCACAAGCATAAAGATAATTGATTGGGTGGTACTGTACTGCTGGGGTTGGGTGAAAAAAAATCAGTCTTTGCCTTGTGACCTTTTTCTGTTTTCAGTTGTTTGCCAGTTGCATGACTGTATCCCTTCCTCTCTTTCATTGCAATTATTTTCCATCTGTTACCACAGAAATTGGTGTTGCCGCATTGGTCCTTGTAACACAAGAGCCACACAAATAGACAATTTTGATACCTTTTATTGGACCAGCTGAGTTGTTTTTCTTTTCAGCTTCTGTTTTATTTGTAACAACTGTGTTGGTCCAATGAAATGTATCAGATCACCTGTTTGTGTGGATCTTTCATTTGTTGTGCATTTTAGTACATGTGAGGTGTGGCTATCCTTCTCCCATGCTGTTGTGCTTACTAATGGTACAAATCATCATTCTGGGTGGTAAAAGGGCAGCTTCTGGTAGTTCAAGATTCTGTAGATTCTAGTCTCAGTATAGTCTGTAGATTCCAGATATGAATACGATGACATCTGCCAGTTTTAGTGTTGAAGCCTTCCATGTTCTATGTTCAGGGGCTAGTGAGGGCTTCGCATAGAGTTTTAGAGTTCATGCTGTGACATGCACTTCCCTGAATAGAGGAGTTTTTTTAATAAGAACCTGTAGCTTCTGTGGCATTTTCTTGTAGCTTAGTGGGGATCCTGGTTTGTTTTGTTGTTTTCTTTCTCCGTGTTTCCCTGCTTGGGTGACACAATAGCTCTCTCACCAGTGTGATGAGACACTGTAGTGATGGTGACCACAGAAACAGTACTGCTATACATTTTGCCCCCAAATTGACCCTCGCTTCATGAAAATGTAATGTTGTTTTCCTCATAAGGGCACTTACAAGGCAGTGCGAGGCCACCAAAATATTCAGGGCTAAGAGGGACAAAAGTTTAAAGGAGAAGATGGTGAAGAAAAAAACTGAGAAATAACTGGCAGTACTTTTTTTTTCTTTTTGCAGTTAGTTTGTACCCCCCAGGTGGCTCTCATCATTATGGACCCCCCCACCCTGTCACCCTCACCCAGCCTCCTGTGGACTTACCGTAAGTCAGCTGTCATCCTCACAGCTTCCTCCCCATGGTGGGGATGACCCCGAGGCTGAAAAATGGATCCTTGGATGGGAAGTGCACCCCTAGCTGGGCATGGGGTCTGCGTGGGGTTGGTCCTGTCATGCTAGTTGCATGAGGAGTCAGGAGATGGATAGGATAAGAAAGAGTATTTAGTAGCCCAGATGAAAGCGAATGGCAGTGGACCTTCTGGGCTTGAGATTGTCACTGAAATATTGCTTGATGTTCTGAGAGTATTCCACCTCTTCGATATTTCAAAATGGAACAGGGGTTTTAGCTTGGGTCAGGAAAGAACTGCTGGATTGAAACTAGTTGTCAAAGTATTTTCTATCTTTATTATAAACTGAGGATTGTGAATCAAAGTGATTTTACTGTTCCCAGATAAGGGGCTTAGCCTCCAGTAGTCCAGGATGGTGAAAAAGTGAATGGCAATGTGGATGATCCAAGTCATGCTGCTTTGTGGTGGATTACATTTTTTAAATATTTTTCTGAGTCTAGTTGGTCGAGGAACCCAAACAGCACTAAGTTCAGATTGTTTTAAAGCTGCCTCGGATTGACTGGATTCAAGACAGATAATACAAGTTGGAGTATAAAAATATATTCACACTTGACAGATTCCTGAGAAAGTGTTTTGTCAAGGCATAAAATGCCATCTGGGGATTTTGTACAGGCTCAGTGTGGTGATATTATAGGCAGGCACTATCTCAATGTATTTCAGATGTGAGTAAATATTTTTATACTCCACTTTGTTTGTCTTGCATATATTGGGTAGGGTGTGCAGAGTTTTTGTAAGTTGCCCACTGTGAGACTTGAGACTTGAGTAATATACTCCACAGACTACCTACCAGTCTGTGGGTGACCACTTGTTTGGTGTCCAGTTGCATTGGCTCGCTCGGAACAAAATGTGGTCTCTCTGCTTGGTGAAACTGGAACAAACTGCAAATTTAGTAAAATGTGAGATACTGGTATAATGCAACTTATATTATACCAGTATTTCTCACATTACTAAATTCAGTTTATTTCAGTCTCATGTTTGGTGTCCAGTTGCATTAGCTAGCTAGGAGTATGAACAATATGTGGTCTCTCAGCTGGGTGAAACTGGAATAAACTGCGAATTTAGTAAAATGTGTGATACTGGTATAATGCAACTTACATTATACCAGTATCTCTCGCTTCACTAAATTCAGTTAATTTCAGTTTCTCCCAGTTGAGACCACACATTGAGGTCAGAATGAAACAAACTACAGTACAGCTTCCAGTTAAAGCAACTTCCCATGAAAGATGGGCATCTGCTTTTTGTCTAAAATCTAGTATAGTAAGAGGTAAAATGTAAAGCACTGAACAGGTTGTTTTCATGATGGTGTTGGCAGGATAGGCCATAGGGACTACAATACTGCCATCAAAAACAGGGGTAGGGTGTAGCAGTGGCACTAAAGTCTGCTTCTGATCACTTCATTGTAACAGCCTCAGTGGGCTGGCAGCACTGCTTGCCAGTCTTCCTCCAGATCAGCTGTACAACTGAGTGACTGCTCTCTCTGTCTGAGTTGAGGCAAGACCACCAGTAGGCCACACTGTGCAGGAGGAGCCTTTAGTCAGCAAAGGAGAGCCAGCCAAACCAGGAATGTGCTGCAGCCACCAACCAAGTGTTGTGCTGCCTGCTGTTTAACCGCTCTCTGATTTCTAAAGTGGCCAATTCTCCTCTCCTCACTCTGACCCCTTGGACTCTAAGCTGAGTCTTTGTTCTATGGTCAAACAGTCACCAGGGTTCCTTATTAGTAGTGCCCTCTGTCCTGTCATTTGTGGTTGCAACTAGCAAGCACTGACTGTCCGCGTGTAGCTGTCCAGAAACTTTACAGACCACCAAGCACCCACCACCTTTCCATATTTTCTCAGACAGTGAAGAGACTATCAACTTGTCTCAGCCTCAGTCAAGTAATTTTTTTTTGGGGGGGGTTAATATATTTGCTGTGTTTAAGTGTTACTGTGGCAGTTGTAGTGGTGGGGGGAACCAGTCCAATAATGAATGTTTTGGGGGTTAATATTTAGTGCTGTTAGTGTTACTGTGGTGGGGTACCAAGTCGACTCAAATGAAATACATGTGTAACTCAGCTCGGCCTCAGTCAGGTACTTTTTGGGGGTTGATATTCAGTGTTTTGAGGTTAATACTGAATGTCTTGGGGGGTAATCAGTGCTGTTACTGTTACTGTCATGGGGGTGGGGTACCATGTTAAATTACATGCATAACTTCACTGACTGTTACTGCAGGCAAATGGCTTAACATTTCCTAGTCCAAGTATAGTAAAGATAATTAACTACACATGATTGTGGCATCCTAAATTTGCAGTTGTCAGCACCAGGATAATACTTTATTGTAACTATTAAAATGAGCACTTAATGATAAAAATAATACCACAAGGCCTATTATTGAAGTTGTTGCTGCTGTTAATGTTGCCCATGGAAAGCAGGTGATGTGCTTATATTTGATAATGTAATTTAATAATGAAAAGTGCTCGTTGTTTAACAATTACACTAAAGGCATTATCTAGGTGGTGCTGATGCTGCAAAATTAGACAGCCAAAATATGCTGTTCATCATCTTTAAATACAACTTGGAAATGAATGGAGACTTTTGGGGGGTTAGTTTATTGTTGTAAGTGTCACTGTGTGGTGTTGGGGGATTAATTTATTATAAGTGTGTCACTGTGTGGTGGTGGCAGTCAGGGGGAAAAAGTCCAATTCAGAATGAAATTGATTCTACAAGGCATGGTAAAAATACACTTTGTCCTTGGGCTCCATGAACTGACCAGAGGGGGTCGGTGGTCATGACCTGATACCTGCTCATAGCCTCTAGGGATAGAAATCATTAGTTCATCCATGATGTTCACTGAGTGCTTGCGCCTTAATGTTACCGTTGGCAAGAAGCACATTAAAGATAATGATGATGAACTACACATTGTGGCAGTCTAAATTTGCAGTTGTCAGCACCAATATATTGCTTTATTGTAACTATTAAAACAAGCACTTGATGCAATTAATATCACAGGTCCTGACTGAAGTTACTGCTGCTGTCACTGCTGCCCATGAAAAGCAGGTGATACGCTATATTTGCTAATGTATTGCTTTCTATTATGAAATAAGTGCTCCTTTCAATACAATTACACTAAAAAAGCATTATCCAGTTGTTGACTGCTGCAAAATTAGGCAGCCAAAACAAAATGTGCAGTTTATCATCTTCAGAACTACTTGGAACTGAATTAACTTTTTTTTGGGGGGGTGTTACTTAATTGTTGTGTGTCATTGTCTGTGTGGTAGTGATGGTTGCCTCGGTGGTGGTAGTCGGGGGAAACAGTCTGATTAAACTGAAATTTATAACTTCTACAAGGTATGGCAAAAGCAAACTTTATTCTTGGGTCCATGAGCTGACCGGGGGGGGGGAGTCAAGACCAAAGACCTGCTCAGTGGGATAAAAATCATTGGTTCATCTGTGGTTATGGAGTGTGCTCTCCCCCACACCACTCGTATGGCAGAGCACAGATGCAGAGCAAAGAGCACTGCTGCCATCACAGAGGTAACACGCCTTTGTGTGAAGCAAATAATCAAATTAAAACGATGTAAGAAACAACTATGGTTCTCAAAGGAGGTGGCAGTGAAGGTTCAAGAGAAAAAGAAAGCATTCAGAAAGTACAAGGAATCACAGAAGGAGCAGGACTGAGATTTGCATCAGTTAAAGCAAAAGGAGTCTGGGAAGGCAGTCAGAACAGCAAAGGCCTGAACCGAGGAAAAGATAGCCAACGCAGTTAAGAAGGGGGATAAAACCTTTTTTAGGTACATCAGGGAGCGAAGGAGACTAAGGAGGGATAGTGAGGCTTAATAAAGGGAGGGTAGGCAGAGGGTGATGGTGAAAGAGCGAGAGATACTAAACAAATATTTTGCTCAGTATTTACAACTGAAGAGGAGGAGGTATCTAAACAAAACAATAGAAACACTCTGGATCAGAAGTTGATACCAGCCATTTACAGAAGAAAGGGTTCTGAAAGTGAAGGTGGACAAAGCAATGGGGCCTGATGGGATCTCATCCCAGAATTCTAAAAGAACTAAGGGTAGAACTAGTGACACCACTGACTATCCTCTTTAACAAATCATGGGAGGATGGGGTGGTACCTGAGGACTGGAGGAGGACAGATGTGATTCCCCTTCACAAAAGTGGGAGGAGGCAGAAGCAGGAAACTATAGACCTGTTAGTTTAACCTCAGTGATAGGGAAAAATGATGGAATCACATCTGAAGGAAAGAACTGTCGAGTACCTAGAGGTCAGAGGGGCACAGGACCCAAGACAGCATGGATTCACAGTGGGAAGGTCATGCCAGATGAATCTAATAGATTTCTTTGACTGGGTGACCAAAGTAGTAGATCAGGGAGGGGCTGTGGACATGGCTTACCTAGACTTTAGCAAGGCATTTGACTCAGTCCCACACACAAAAGATTAATATACAAGTTAGCCAGCCTGGGAGTGGGTCCCAAGATGATAGCCTGAGTAAAGAATTGTCTGGAGAATAGGTCACAGAGGGTAATAGTAAATGGAGTCCACTCTGAAGAAAGAGGGGTTACTAGTGGGGTACCGCAGGGTTCAGTATTAGGACTGGTCCTCTTCAATTTCTTTATAAGCAACATTGCAGAGGGACTGGAAGGAAAAGTATGACTCTTTGCAGATGACACAAAAATCTGCAACAGAGTTGATGCACAAGGTGGGGGTGGAAAGGATGAGAAGGGACTTGACAAGGTTAGAGGAATGGTCAAATGTATGGCAGCTTAGATTCAATGCTAAGAAGTGCAAGGTAATGCACCTGGGAAACAAAAATCCAGGGGAAGAGTACGCAATGGGAGGTGAGATACTAACAACAACAAAAATGGAAAGGGACCTGGGGGTAGTCATATCAGATGACTTAAAGGTGGGCAAGCAATGTGAGATGGCAGTAAGGAGGGCTGGGGGGATACTGGGATGCATAGGGAGAGGCATCACCATTAGAAAACAGGAAGTTTTTATCCCTCTGTGTAGACAGCTGGTGAGACCCTGTCTGGAGTACTGTGTGCAGTTCTGGAAGACCCAATCTCTGCAAGGACATAGACAAGATGGAAGCTGTCCAGACAAGGGCAACTAAAATGGTGCAGGGTCTGCACCAGAAGACAAATGAAGAGAGACTAAAGGAGCTTAATATGTATAGCCTCAAGGAAAGGAGGGAGAGGGGGGACATGATAGAAACTTTCAAGTACCTCAAGGGAATCCACAAAGTCCAAGAGGGTAGCATCTTTCAAAAAAAGAGGTGTGCAAGAACAAGTAGGCACAATTTGAAAATAGAGGAGGGGGGTGGCTCAGAGGTAATGTAAGGAAGTTTTTTTTCACAGAGAGGGTTGTGGATGTATGGAACGGCCTTAGAGAGGAGGCTGTGGAGTCAAAAACAGTGGTTGAATTCAAGCATGTATGGGACAGTCATAAGGCAATTCTAGGGGGTTGGGGTAGAAAGAAGTAGGCTGCTGGTTAACTAGGATCTGCAGCTTATCCATTAGGTAGGGAAATGGGAAGACTGGGTGGGCCAAGCGGCCCTTATCTGCCATCAAATTCTATGTTTCTATGCTGGCCAGGACTGTAGAGCGATTGCCGATCGGATCAGTTGTCGCAACTTGTCAGTGTGACCGTTGACCACTTGACCGTGACTGCATCAGGCCTGTGTGGACTTTGTTGGAGCTAACGGCAGCAAGAATGCACCAGACAAGAAGTCAACAGTGCGGGTGGATAATTTAAATCTTCTTTTCATGACCCACATGGTGCGCACTGCACCACACTAGCAGGTAGAACTGGCAGAGAGACCCTGGGAGCCAGCAGGAAAGGGAAGGAGTGACTCAGGGAAGGAGAGGAGGCTGAGCTGTGACCCATTGTACTGTTTGGAGACCACTAAATCTGCCTATCTATCTGCATTTGCTGCTGCTGTACTGCCTGCTGTGTGAAGAGAGCTGGTGTGTTGTCAAGCTAGCTGGTGTGGTTTTATCCTTTTTTTTTAAGACAGATGGTCTCTGGGGGCTGGACTTCTACAGTTCGGAATGTCGCAAATTTGCAGTTAAAGCATGAGTGCATGGATAGGCCTGATGCTGCAGGGGTGGTGTCTGGAATTTTTTCTAAATTGCTTGTTGCTGTACTACTGCTGTGTGGGGAGCTGGAGGTTTGGTGATGGAAAGCTAGTTGGTGATGCATTTTATTTTTGTATATTTTTTTTTAGTAGAGAGGTCTGAGGGCAGCCCAAGGCCCACAAAAACCTGATGCCGGCCCTGACTGCACACCAAGATTTAAGTTACCCTGGTAGTAGTTAAAGATAATGGTGAGGCCCGGTGGTGCAGAGGTTTGAGGTGCTGGATGCCACATCTCGAACCACACAGGCGACCCGGGTTCAGGAGCAGACTCGGGGCACCAGGGGTTGGCAGGGGACAAAGAGGATTGAGCATCTGGAGGACTGCTTTCCTCTTCAGCGATGGAGGGAGTGGGTTGCCTCGTTCAAAAGCGGCTCCAAGTGGAGACTGTGGGCACTGTTCAGAACAGCAAAAGAAGTGGAACACTAGAAAACCAGAAAATGGCTCCGTGTGTTCGCCGGATGACAGCTCCCCCGCTCTGCGACAGCACCAGAACCTCCACAGACCACATCTACCTTAGCAGCTCTTCTGGAGGACCTAATTAAGAGTGCGCTGGGTAAGCCCCCTTCCTGTGCCTTCCCCCTCAGAGGAGGGGGACCCATCTAGTGAAGGAATACACCGGGATATCCCTCAGGAGCTGGCTACGATATAAGAGATTGAGGTGGCCCAGGAAGAGGATGTCTGCTGAGTTGGGGAGTACTGTGGAGCCTGAAGGAGAGGGGAACACTAGGAGCATGAAGGCAAGTTAAAAAGAAAAGATAATGGTGTATTACACATTTTGGCTGCCTAATTTTACAGTTATCAGTACTGGGATGGATTATGTTTACTGTGGGTCTGTTACTGTAATAAATGAGCACTGTTCATCACAAAACCTTATAGGCAGGCATGGGCATATGGATGAAGTAGCTGCTGCTGTTAATGCCTTGAAAAACGGGTGTTGCTAATTCTTGTTAAGATGTTTATTATGAAGTGCTCATTTTTATACAATTACACTGAATTAGACAGCCAAAATGTGCAGCTAATTTCCCATTATCTTTAAATACTACTTGGAATTAAAGAGTGCCATTATAGCTTTCATCTTCACTTGAACTGTGGTTTTGAGCACTGTCAGTGCTCGTAGTAGACTACTTTATTTAATCTCACTCAGCAGCAGGAATGTTTGGTTTTGAGCACTGCTACTAGAGTGGGAGGTGTGTTCTTTCTCTCCTGATTTTTCTCTAGTACCTAATAAAAAAGGTTTCTTAGTGCATACAAGTCTTTAATTTTGCATGTCTTTGGGCTATGGCTTTTGCAGTGTTCTTTGCGCTGGTCCTAGCATTTGGTTTTCTTTAACACTACTGCTTCGGAATTGGAAATGAGACAAAGGTGACAGAAGGGTGCCTCAGCTGGTACTTGAACCAGTCCAGAGTGCCCAGAACAGCATTCCAATTGTGGCAACCAAATATTGTGATGTAGTAATCTATTTATTTATTTATTTCTGATCTCGGATTAACCATTTGAATTCAGAGCTCTTTACATAGGTTCCACATTACTACATTTAAAAGAAGTAGGTGATTATACAGAGGATTGAGACAAACAAGGCAATAGAATTAGAATGATAACATTTAGGTACATTTGGTCTTTAAACAAAGGAATGCAAAAAATACAGTGAAAACTAAAACTGGAATAGGTAAACACAGTCAGATACATATAGGGACAAACTAAATAACTGTCCAATAGGGAGCCTGTTAGTTGTCAACAACATGAGGGGGTTAGCACATAGATGTGCAGGAGACACAGGGTGGAGAGTTGAGCCCCAAGGAGAGAGAGAGAGAGAGAGAGAGAGAGAGAGAGATCTGTTTGGCAGAAGGGCAGATGGTAGGAGATGCCTTTGCTAGGTGCTAGCGATGGCATACACATTGATATTCCTGTATTAAATGGCTCTTTAGGTTCTTTTTGAAGGTTCACAGAGTGGGCAGGCTAATAATGTTCTCATGGAGGGAGTTGAACCACAACAGTGCCCAATAGGCAAAGGACCTTTGTCCTTGAGATATCTGACATTTTGGAGTCAGAAAGGAATGCGGTTCTGAATTTCAGGTGTGTCTGGGAGTAGTATTGGGAACTAGGAGTTGTTGGACCCCAGTCGGGAGCTGACCAAGGCAGATCTTTTTGGCCAGGAGGCTGGATTGATATTTTAAGTGACAAAAGAGCGTTAGCCAGTGAGCCTTTGCATAGAGATTGCAGGTGTGGGTTAGTCAGTGTGCCCCTAAGGTGAGCTTGCAGGCATTGTTAAGGGCAGTTTTTATATGTCAGAGTGCAGTATCTGTGGCAGAGCCATATATTGACAGTCCGTAGTCCACCAGGGAACCTGATGAACTGTGGACAGCTATGCTGAGGGCTTCAGGGGTCAGGCTCTCCCTATGGCGATAAAGTAGCCCTAAGTGTTTGTTGATTGCTTTAGCTGTGATGTTTATGTGGTGAGCATAGGAGAGTGAGCTGTCAAGAGTGATTCCGAGATATTCAAAGTGATGAACACGTTCAAGAGGAACACCACCCGTATCACATATTGATAGCGGGTAGTTTTTGTGCATGTTCTTAAGGCTGGTGAACAACATGTTTTTTTGGTTTTTTGTAGTTCATTATAAATTTATGATTTTTGAACCACGACTCAATGCTGGTGAAGTCACGTTGTAGCTGTTGCTCAAGAGCAGTGGGGTCAGAGCCAGTAGAAAAGATAACTGCATTATCCACGTAGAGAAGGATATGGCAGTGACTGGCTAGGAGGAGGCAATTCAGAAATAGGCTAAAGAGGAGGGCCCATTGTTGACCCCTGTGGAATGCCTGAGCACACAGGTTTGGTGTCAGAGAGAAAGGTCTCTATCCTGACTTGCTGTGTTCGGCAGTGTAAGTAGCTGCAGAACCATGCAGCTGCCTCAGGGAAAAGGCTTATGGCAGTGAGTTGATCAACTAGGAGGGCATGGTTGACTTTGTCAAAGGCCTTTGTTAGGCCAATATAGATAGCCCTGACTAGCTGGCCAAGATTGAGGGATTTGTGGATGAAGCCTGTGAATTCCAGGAGAGCTGTAGTGGTGCTATGCCCATCCCTAAAGCCATGTTGCTTTGCACATAGGAGCATGTGCTTGTCCAGATAATCGACAAGTTGGTCGGCAATGATTCATTCAAGGGCCTTCAAGAGTGGTGGTAGTATAGAGATGGGTCTATAATTCCCGGGAAGGGCACAATCCCCACTCTTGTACACAAGAGTGACCACTGCAGCCTTCCATTTGCGCGGGAATACTGCAAGATGGAGTGAGAGGTTAAGGATATGGGTGAGAGGGGACAGGATTTCTTCAAGTGAGAGTGAGATTAGTTTCAGGTCGAGGTTATCCCCACTGAATCTCCCCTTCCCAAGCACTTTGCATAGATGTTTCCTGGTTTTTCCAAAGGTAATAGTCTTGAAGAAAAAGGGGGGATGCAATGGAGCAGCAGGGATGGTGGGGGAGAAGAGGTCGGTGGGGAGAACATGCTGCAAATCAGTGAAGGCATTGTTAAAGGTGTTGGCAATAGATTTAGGGTCAAGGATGGGGGAGCCATCAACTCAGAGCATGGTAGGGGCCATTTTGGGTTCTTGCCCAGTGACCTCATTTAGGATAGCCCAGAATTTGCACCTGTCATTCCAGTTCTTGGTTAGAGCATCTTTATAGTATACATTTTTGGCTAATCGGATGGTTCTGGAACAGTTGCTCCTCACACATTTGTAGTTCAGGATATCAGACTGCTTGCCAGTGGCCCTAGCTACAGTATATGCCAGAGATGGTCTCTGTTTTTCATTAGCTCAAGGGTATCAGGGCTCATCCAGGGGTTAAAGTAGCCTTCGATCTTCCACATTTTTATGGGCACATGGGTGTCACAGGTTGCATTGAAGAGGAGGATGAAATGGTTGAGCTCGTCGTCAATGTCAAAAGCCTCAAAAACTGAGGACTAGTCAGCATTGAGGAGATCCATTTTGAAGCAGTCAGCATGAAAAGGTTTGAGAACCCTGCTGGTGATTGTTCTAGGAGGCGGTTTGAAGAAATTATTAGCCCAACTGAACATAGAAACATAGACTTTGACGGCAGATAAGGACCACTTGTCCCACCCATTCTACCCATTTCCCTACCTACTGGATAAGCTTCAAATTCTAGTTAACCAACAGCCTACTTCCTGCAATGCCCCACTATCATTGCCTTGTGTCTGTCCCATGCATATTTGAATTCCCCCACTGTTTTAGACCCAATGACCTCCTCAGGAAGGTTGTTCCATGTATCCACCACTCTCTCCGTGAAAAAAAAAATTCCTCACATTACCCCGAGCCGTCCCCCCTCTGTCTTTACAGGGGAGTGGTCACTGATGTCATTCGGGAGGATGGAGGCATTAGAGGCATGCTCAGGTCAGTTGGTGAGCACCCAGTCAATCAAAGAACTAGTGCACATCCTGTAGTTAGTCCTAGTGGGAGTTTCAATGAGCTGGGTAAAGTGGATAGCCTGAATTGCATCCTTGAATTGGTTAGCTTCAGGGGCAAGCCAATTAATATTGAAATCACCTAAGAGTATAACCTCAGAACTTAGGGTTAGGCTTCCAAGACAATCTATGACAGCATGAAGACCTTGGACCGAGTTCTTTGGGGGGATGTAGACAGAATTGTAACAGTTTTGTTGTGGGCCTCAAGAAGAACTTTAATGGCAAGGGCCTGGGTGAACGATCCTAGGCTGAGTAAATTCAAGACTATGCCCTGAAGGCTGTCCTTAAGGTAGTTTGCACAGCTGCCACCTCTTTTAGATTTATGATCTTGCCTAAAGATCGAATAGCCCAGTAGACTGATGGATCCATCAGGGATCTTGAGTGTGAGCAATGTCTCTACCACAGACAGTATGTCTGGATTATATAGGGCTACCCAGACTTGAAGGTTGTCAAACTTTGCGTCAGGATGCAGATGTTTAGTGACACAAAGGTTAGGGTGCCTGGTTTCAGTGCACTCAACCCCTGAAATAGAGGAGGGCTGGGATTAGGGTGGATGTTGCCTGAGAGCTGTAGTAACAGGAGTACCAATCTGACCAGGTAACTTTTAAAGTGTTTAAGGCTAGTTTTGTGCTGTCTTTGTGGATTCATTTTAGCTGCATGCTTATTAGAGAGAACGGCCAGTTTAGGCAGAACTGTGGGAGGGGGAAGCCCTGGCCGAGCTGGATGCATTCTGGACCAGGTAGGGCAGGTTGTGTTTTTAGGCATGCAGTTCGCATGTGGGCCACAGCTATGCATGGATGTTATAGTGCTGTAGATGTTGCCATAGGGGTGCTCCGTGATAAAGGGTCAGCTGATTTAGGGTCCTTCAGTAGCTGCAAACAGAGAGTGGGCAGGAGTATAAGAATTAGCATTAGTCTGGTTGCCATGTCCAAGACTGGAGAAGGGTGGTGGCACAGCAAGCAGAATCTTGGGAGGGAGAGGACAGTAAAATAAATTAATCTATCACACCAGAGTGGTGTGCATATTTATGCAACACATGTTAGCAGTGTATGTTTCATAAATATCACACAGCACTCCTGTGTGATTCTTATAAGTAAATATTTGTGTGGCCATTGGATTGTGCATTTGAGAGTACTGTGCTGGACAGGCCAGGTTCTAGACCAGTGGGGGTTCATTCAGGGGAACTGTTACATTAAATTTATGACTTGACTAGGTTGGGTAAACCTTGTTCTTTGGCACACAGGAGGGTGGTGTGCATATTTATGCTACACTTAAAGCAGACTGTGATTCATAAATATGCACAGCACTCTTGTTACAAGTAAATATCTGTTCAAGGGCATAGCTGCAGCCCTAAACATTTCTGATTAGAACACAGCTGGTTTTGTATGATGCATATATTCATTCATGCCAATGTGCATAGGGCACTGTTGAGTACTGGTCAGAATAATGAAACATAATGCAACATCATGCACCAAAATGTTTATTCAGGGTCACTGGCTAACACCATAGACTTGTTTTCAATGTACATAAAACTACTCTTGTAACAGTCTTGTAACAAACATCAGACGCAACTTCAACACGGCACTCCACTCAAAGCAATCTTGCACTGGCTGTTGGCTGATTGGCTGGAATCATGGGTAACATCCCCACACAGGCATCCATGGATTTCTGTTGGCCTGGGCGTGTCCAGCAGATGGCGGGGATTGTAGTTTCTGTAAGAGAACACAATGTTCAGTCATACAAAACTCTTCATTTGATTTCATATACATTGTCTAACTGGAGTAGTTGCTAGGGACCTCTGAAAAGCACTCAGAAAAAGGAATCCTGCTTGTACTGATCCTTAGCACTTATCTGTTAAGAATGCATACACAGAATATGGCAACCTTTGTATCAACTGGCATTGTAAAAGTTAGGTTTAAATGCTGTTGATAATAAGGACTCTGCATACATTAAAAACTGAATGCAGACAGCAATGAGGGCACCCCATATGCTAAACTGACTACTAGTAATTGGATTTGCCAGAGTTGCTAATGATATTTAATTGCAGCATGCTACCACCTTTGGATTATTCACTTAAGTTGGAGGAATGGTTACCAAGATTTTAATGCCAGCTCCCATTATTCACTGCAGCACAAACCAATTGGCCCATCCACTGCATGCAGTTCAGTTTTACAGTTCTTGTTGAAGACATTTCTGCACTGTACAAGTCAAGCTATTAAGTATTTTTGTTTACCATGTATGAAAGGGGTACATCAAGCTCTAAGAAGCAGCGCTGACTACATGTCTGGAGCAGAAGCTAGTGTTTCGACAGCACTGTTCTCCAACTACAAGGCATAGATTGGTATCGGAGGCTTGATTAGTGGCCTTTGCTAATCAAAATAAAAATTGATTAGCAATGGGGGCCGTCCAGAATGTGGCGGAGGTGGCTAAAAATAGTGAAATAGTACCATTTGCACATTCCAAGCCCTGTGGTCCTGGAAAAATTCATTTGCACCAACTGCGAATCAAAACCCAAATTGATTCACAATTGCCATTTTCTGATTTGCAAATTGTGATGTGAACCTGCTTTCATGTCTAACTACTGCATCACGGCTCAGTGCAGTCATCTCAAACTCCCCTTCAAGCATCTGCTACAGTTGCATGTGTTTCTAAAAAGATTCCTATTCGTACTTCTCATATTGCAGGTGCTTTCCTGTTCAGTCACAAAATGGAGGCTGGAAAAAATGCAAGCAGCCATCTGGAGCACAAGTCTGAAAGAAAAAACATGCCACAATGGAGGAATTGACAAAAATGTCTAGGTTGATGCAGTCCATCCTCACAAGAGGTGCATCTACCTCTGGGTAAGAAATGAACCATAATTAACAAATTGATTACAATGAGAACTGGTAATTTAGTCACACAGCATATGCTAAAGTAATACCATTTCTGTGTTTCAGGGTTAGTAACATGGAGGTATGGCACAGAAGTGCCACTGAGACATTAGCTAACGGTACACCATTGAAAGAGGAAAGTCTAGCTGAAGATTCAACCTTGCAGGCTGTTCTCGATGAAGCAAATGTTGCCCACCAGTTATTAGATACCGTGGAAGAATTTACCAATGATGACATCCAGACAACCAGCAGTTCCATAGAAGCATCTACCCTGGAAGCCAGCCAGAATCTAAGCATATTCCAGGATGACCATACTGTTGCAGCTGTCCAGGCTACCAGCAGTCCCCTGGAAGAAGCCAGTGTTGAGGACATTCCAATCAGGAACATCCCCCAGGAACCCAACCAGCATCCTTGTAGTGCAGAAGACATCAGCTGTTTTGATCGGGCATAGCTCACAGATGCTCAGAAGAAGCAAATTCTGGAAACATAGTGGCTACCACTACCAGGTTCTCAGCTTCCAGGACATCTGATTGGTCCTGATGGTCACAGCCAGCGTTTCAGGTGTTTTAATGTGCAGCTTTTGCATGACTACAGATTTGCTAGATATTCAAAGTCAATGGATGTTGTATTCTGTGCTCCTTGCTTTGTATTTGGTTCCAGTTGCATGCTTCTGGTATCTACACCATTTAGGGACTGGTCCAATGGGAAAAAGACTTTGGAAAGGCACAGCAAATCAAAGGGCCATGGGAATGCTGTAGGTAAAGCAGATGCATTTCTCTTTGTTTGTGCAGGGAAGTTGAGAACTGCTAGCCAGTCTTTTCTCGAGTGCACAAACAAGACAGCAGAGAGGATCATGCATGTTCTATGTCTGATTATTTGGATTATCCTCTTTTGTGGAGGACAAAACATTGCACTATGAGGCAAATCTAGGTTGCTTGGCACCTTCAATGCCATGGTAAAATACACTGCAGAGATGGATCCAGCGCTACAAGACCACCTTACAGCAGCTCCAAGGAATGCCTCGTACATGTCGCCACAAATTCAAAATGAATAGATCAGGATAATGGGCCAGCAGATACAGAGAAAAGTCTTAACCAACCTAAAGCAAGCCAAGTGGTACAGCTTCATAGCAGATAGTACTATGGACATATCTACAAAGGAACAGATATCCTTATCTGTGTGCTATGTGCATTGTGACCTTTCTGGGAATGTCAAAATTCATTAAGATTTTGTTGAATTCACAGAAGGTATTGGCACCACCGGTCATGGCCTTGCAGAACTGTTCCTGCGGTGGTTAACAGCTTGGGGTATGGATCTAACACTAATGCGTGGACAAGGCTATGACAAAGGCAGCAGCTTGAGTGGAAGATTCAGTGGTGTTCAAGAAAAGATCAAAGCTGTGGCCCCAGAAGCAATGCACGCTGTTTGCAAGGCTCACGGCCTGAACACTGCCATTGTCCACTCTTGTTCCACAAGACAAATAGCTAATATGTTTGATATGACAAATTAAATAATCTCAACACTGAAATCCTCGTATAAGCACCATAATGCCTTTGTATCAGAGCTCAGAGAATTCTGCAATCTCCCATCTGACTATGATGATGAGCCCAAAGGCAGTATTTCATCTATTCCTGCAGCTGGAAACTCATGATGGATGAGCCAAACTGATTCCCTGGAAAGGTTCAAAGACACATTTTTAGTGGTAGTTAGCACACTTGAAAAAGACAGCGGAGTATGACAGTGAAGGGGTTTGATTGTTAGCCACAATATTGAGATTTGACTTCCTTGTGACACTGTGTAGTGTGAATTTTGTTTTGGTCAGAACAAAAACATTACATCTTTACTTGCAACAGGTCAGCAATGATCTAGTTCAGGCTTCTGAAGAAGCCTCCACAGTTACTCAAAGGCTGAAGGACATGCAGGAGAGTTCAGAGAGGGAATTTAGGGAGCTGTATCACAATAGTGTGGCTTTGGCAGACACTGTATGTATTGAAGAGTCAGTACCCTGAATGTGTGGAAGACAAACACAATGTAACAATATCGATGCTGCAACCCCCGAAGAATACTATAGGTATAACATATTTGTTCCATTTTTAGACCACATGATTTTAGAGCTGCAGGAGCAATTAATAGACTGCCGACCTTGGTTCCTTGCCCAGTATCTTGTTCCAAAAAAACCTTGGGTTTCTGAAGGAGGCACAGACAGCAGACTTGATTGCTGGTTACCAGACTGACCTAAGCAGCTTAGAAGACCTAGAATTGGAGTTGGAACAATGGAACACAAAGTGGCATAGTGTACCATTAGCAGATAGACCTGATTCAATTCTGACAACCTTACTGTACAACAACTGAATCCAGATCTATATCCAAACATAAATGCAGTCTTATCAGTCTTGGCCACCATGCCAGTCAGTGTGGCAAGCTCAGAAAGATCATTCAGTGCCTTGAGTAGGATCAAGACCTGGCTCAGAAGCAGCATGAGTGAAGAATGCCTTACAGGACTTGCTCTTCTGCATATATATCAAAACATTAAGATTGATGTAGATAGGGTGTTCAAAGACTTTGATCCATGCAGTGACAGAAGGTTTTTGAACACTTAATGGAACACATGAATTGAGCTGTGCCATGGTAACATCTGGTGATCGTACATGGAGATCAGGAATTGAGGTAACATTGGGTGTATCTGGAAGGCAAAGGCTCTAGGAAAAGGGGGAACAAATATGTCCTGTACAAGCATTGTTGATGTATGTCACAATGCACAATGTGCAGCCACATGGAAAAACAAGAGGGAACAAATATGTCCTGTACAAGTATTGTTGAAGTACGTCACAATGCACAACGTGCAACCACGTGGAAAGATGAGTGGGAACAAATATGTCCTGTACAAGCATTGTTGGTTTAAATTGCAATGCAGAATGTGCAGCCCCATGGAAAGAAGAGAGGGAACAAATATGTCCTGTACAAGCATTGTTGATGTATGTCACAATGCACAATGTGCAACCACATGGAAAGATGAGAGGGAACAAATATGTCCTGTACAATCATTGTGAGTTTACATCACAATGCAGAATGTGCAGCCCCATGGAAAGACAAGAGGGAACAAATATGTCCTGCACAAGCATTGTTGATGTACATCACAGTACACAACATGCAGCCACATGGAAAGACGAGAGGGAACAAATATGTCCTTTACTAGCATTGTGGGTTTACATCGCAATGCAAACTGGCAGCTTTTGTACACATAGGCAACCAAATGGGTATGCGGCTCTGTGCAAATGGTTTAGGTGACTGTTGCAGTACAGAGCACCAGAGAATTTGCCCCATCCCTCTTTACTGTGCTGTACCATACTGTGGGTATGTATTGAGTTGGTGATGTTTACTGTGGCTATTCCTGGGCTGCAGCAGTACATGACTATTCAGCTGGAGTGTGCATTCAGCTCTTTGGTTTGTTTTATGCTGGGTCCTGTGCTTGTGTGGTGTCTTTAGTGTAAGAGTATGTTCCATGCTTGAGTGGTATGGGGCTCTTTGTAGCAGTTGGTTGAGAATTGATGAAGGATCTCATCCAGAGGTATGGGGCTTTTTGTTGAAAATGCTTTAGGTGATAGTTAGAACAGTACCAGAAGCAAAACCATAGCACCATCGAGACCCTGGCCCTCTTTTTGTTGTAATCTGTTGTGGGTATGTTTGAGTTTGTGGCTATTACTGGGCTGCAGTACATGACTGTTTTTTTTTCAGTAAAAGTGGGAGCTCACTCAGCTGTTTTTGTCATCTTCTGTGATTGCATGCTCACTGTTCAGTGAAAAAGTGAACATACCATGTTTGGGTGGTATTGGGCTCTGTGGGGTGGAGCAGTTTAAAATTGATCCAGAACCAAACCCAGAGGTATAGGACTCTGTGGTGCAAATGGTTTAGTTGATGGTTGCAGTACTGGAAGCAAAATCAGAGCACCATTGAGGTTACTCTAACCCTCTTTTACTGTACTCTATTGTGGGTATGTTAGCGTTGGTGACTTGTTACTGTGGCTATTATTGGGCTGCAGTAAGTCTAATGTTTGGTGGGAGCTCAGCTTTGTGTGTGCGTGTGTGTGTGTGTGCGTGCGTGTGCATGTGTGAATGGATCTCTGTGGCTATTATTGGGTTACAGTAAGACTGATGTTTGGTGGGAGCTCAGCTTGTGTTTGTGTGTGTGCGTGTGTATGTGTGTATGTGTGAATGGACCTCTGTGGCACTGGCTACCTTGATGAGGTACAGAGGCTTGTCACAATGTAATATTGTAACCAAAAGCCAGTCTGTTAGTCTGACACCTGTTGGTGGTGGTGTGGTGGCATGTCTAGTGTGGAGTGTGGGACTGGCTACCTTGATGTGGTACAGAGGCTTGTCACAATGCAATATTGTAACCAAAAGCTGGTCTATTAGTCTGACACCTGTTGGTGGTGGTGTGGTGGCATGACTAATGTGGAATGTGTGTGTGTGTGTGTGTGTGTGTGTGTGTGTGCGTGTGTGTGTGTGTGTGTGTCTGTGGGACTGGCTACCTTGATGAGGTACAGAGGCTTGTCACAATGCAAAATTGTAACCAAAAGCCATCCTGTTAGTCTGACACCTGTTGGTGGTGTGGCCAGTGGTGTGCTGGCATATAACACAGAAAATGATGCTAGAGTCGGGTGAGAGGGCATGGATGGTGGGGTGAGGGGTAGCTCACCCTTACAGGGGGGGTAGCAATGAGTCCACCTGGTGTGCAGATCAGAAATTCCTGGCTACACCCCTGTTGCTGGAGGACAGAAGGAAGAGGGGCTACATAACAGATACTTTCCAGTACCTGAAAGGAAGGAACAGTGTAAACTGTGAGGAACTGTTCAGCTACAACAGTGACTCAACAGTACAAGAAAATGAATGGAAGCTAATGGGAGGATTCAGTAGGGACATACGGAACCTGCTTTTAAAAGAAGGAGTGACTGAGTCATGGAGCAGCCTACTGACAGGTGTGGTGGGGACAAAAACTGTTGATGGTTTCATGCACAGTTGGCACAAAGCTAAAGGCTTAGTAGTTATGGGGAAGGGATCTGTAAAGCCAGAAAGGTAGGGGATAAGGGGGAAGGGGCAACAACCCTATCTAATCAACAGGTCGCAGGGTATGATAGGGTACAAAAAGGCTGAATAGATTTTTCTGCTGATATTATCTATTTAAACTAAGTTCCCTGCACCACACTATTTGTGTAACTGCATATTGCATATAAATAAATCAAGGGACAGATATTCAAAACCTAGCCAGAGTGCTAAGGGGTGTTTGCCCATGCTAACTGGTTTTAAGCCTGATGGCAAAACCCATTAGTGCCTGAGTGCTACGTTACCACTGCACCCATGCAAATGATAAGGTTGTTCCCTGCATATGGGCAACGCAGTATATTCAGTGGTTTGCACAGGCAGTAACTGCTACCTGAACTGGTGCAAATTACCACATTTGCAAACTCTGACTTAATGGGGTGAAAGACCATGGTGGCAGGCAAAAGAACCATAGCCATCTGCCCTAACCCATTGTAGCAATGACATCCCTGGTGTCCAGTGGCACCCCCACCCTCCAATCCCCATCCTAGTAAAAGATTAAGTATTCTCTGGTGTCCAATGGCCCCACCTGCCCTCTGATCCTTTCCACATAAATGTTTCATTGTTCCCTGGTGTCTAGTAGCACCCCCACCCTCCAATCTCCATCCTTGTAAATGTTTCACTATCCCCTGGTGTCTAGTGGCACTCCTCAGCCTCTAGTTCCAGTACCTGTAAAAGTTTCAGCATTCCCTGGTATCTACTGACACCCCCACCCTCCAATCATCATCCCTGTAAATGTTTAAGCATTACCTGGTGTCTAGTGGCACTACCCACCCTTCAGTTCCCATCCCTTTAAAAATTTTAAGCATTCCCTGATGTCTAGTGGTACCCCATGACCTTCGATCCCTATCCCCATAAGCATTTTATTATTCCCTGTTATCTAGTGGAACCCCCACCCTGAGAAGAAACCAATGCAAGTCAATAGTAAGAATTGCCCGGTAGATGGCTCCTAATTCCTATAAAATATCATTTTACAGCCCAATTGGCTCTGACCAGATTTTGTTAAGTTTGGCAGAGCCAGCAGATGATGTCATCACTCCCAAGAGTGCTGATCAGTACTAGCTCTCAGCAGCCCTCAGTCTCAGCACAGAAAAACCCAGCTGTTGCAGACAGCAGCTGCATTCAGAAGAAGATGCTTCCAGGATGTTGAACACTCTGCAGGGCAGTGAGTGGGAGTCTACTTTTCAAGTTTATTCTCAACTCTGATAAATGTGGTAGTGCAGAATGATTTGATTTGCTGATAGACTGACCATCATTTCATTTCACTACAGTGACCTGAAAAAAACAAATAGAAAAATGTCTGTTTGTCTTAGCAGAAGTTATATAAGGTATATGCACAGATTTAATTGCAAATAACTAAATATATCTTATAGAAAAATTAGCTTAATAAAAAATGAACTTAGTAAATTAGGAAGCCTTGTTTTTTGAGCTATACAGTTTATAGTAAATCTCTTCCAATTCTTCTTTAGAAATCTGATCCTTTCATTCTGTACAATGAACTAATGGACAGAGAGTACTGTTACTTTGAGGCAAATCACTACATTGCAGTGGAACTCATTTTGAAACATGCTGTCATCTGATAATAATAACATAAACATCATCCAAATAGTTTTTAATAAAAATTTGGAAATAATATACAGTTGTCCCTCATTATAACGAATTCCCTGGGAGCCAAAGTGTAAGTACACTATAACAAGGATGCGCTATAACAAGAGAACAGCATTTCATCTACATTTCATGCTTTCCCTGTGAGTAAAGAATACTACTGAGACAAATTATTTAAGTTATAAACTTTTATTCTGTAAAAATTAATTTATTTAAAAGTATGTATTTCTTCTGTTCAATAAATAACTTCATTATTTTATACTGAAAAATTAGTCCAATGTTGCCTGGACCAACTTATACTGCAGTACTTCTTTCTTTGCCTGCATTATTAGCTGCTGTAGCTGGAGCAGCTGCAGTGAGGAGGCATATGGTTGTCTCTCTAGGCATCAGAGCCCCACTTCAAGGCCAGCAATTCCCACCAGGGCATGAACATAATGACAGGTGGCTTCTGCTTTGACTTCTTCTTCATCACTGGAGTCTTGAACTTCAACATTCCTGGTTAGATCCTTGATCTTGAAGAGTATTATTGAGTCGTCAGTGGTTCCAAAACCAGAAGCTGATTGTCTTCTGTGAGCCATGCCTATAGTTGTTCCTGTTCTTTATGCCCAGTGCCTTGAATTAGCCACAAGCCACAAGCAATGCTGATATCTTCTTTTTCACTTTTGGCATCTTCAACAGCTGTCACATCAGGCAATTGAGCCAGGATGCCATCTTCAAAAATGAGTCCCAAGGCATCTCGCCAGCATTTTTTTATTTTTTCTTCTATGACTGTGCCCCATGCAGTTCCAGCAACATACATCATCTCTTTAATGGTATACAGCTTTAGGAAATTTATCAACTCTGTGCCACTGTCTCTAACAATGATTTCTCTCAAGAGTTGCTTGGTATACAGTATTTTTAAGTTGGCAATAATGCTCTTGTCCATGGACTATATCATGGAGTAATGTTAGGTGGTAGGTACAGAACTGTAATTTTCCAATTTTTCCATCTCTGCAATGTAGTTCTTCTGCTTTGGGGGGGCTGGGCACTGATAGAGGAGGTGGAGTTCTTACATGTCCATGTCTTTAGCTTGGAGGAAACGACAAATGGAGGGAACAAATTTCTGGTGGAACCATTCCCTGAAGCTCTCTTGTGTCATCTATGCATTGGCACTGCTATCATACAGGAGAGGGAAGGCATATCAGTTGATGTGGTGAAAACACCTTGGGTTACAGCTATATTAACAAGATAAGATACTGGTATCTGTTGCAGGGTTCTTTAGTATAGTTCACATGGAAAGTGGACTGTAATCAGTAATTATAGCATGTATGATTTTTTTTGTCTTTGAGAACAGTAATTTCTTTGGGGTCTGCAGATACCAAGTGCTCTGTACTGTTCAACTGTATGAAGAGAAAATAAAAATGTATTAGAAGGCATATATTAATGTATGACTTCATACATTTGTACACTTATCTGCTTGTGAGCCTGGGCTAACACTTAATATGCTGAAATGCCTTTTCTCAATAGTTGTTTCCCGACAGAAGTAAGTATCTTAATACTGATTTTACTTAATAGCAATCTGTTGATTGTTGTACTTGAATTTATGAATCTGGGGATATTTGATATGTAGTTAATTTTGGAATCTTGATATAATTTTGGACATGGTAGTGAACAGATTGATGAATTGTGATGGATATTTAGTTATAGATGCATTATCATGGTAATTGGATGTGGTCTAAAAAAGAAACATATAGGCCAGCCCACCGGCGCAGCGTTTGGATTTCTGCTTGTGATGCTGGTGACTTGGGTTCGGGAACAGACCTGGGACATTGGAGGGCCAGCTGGGGGACAAGGATGGAGCATTCCATGGATGGCTCTCCTTCTGCGGGGGGGGTAGCTGGGTAGTGCCCGGTGCAAGAAGGACCCCTGTCAGAGGCCAGGAGTCACTCACTCTACTGGCACTCGATACACAGGGAGGTGTGGTGGACGCTGGCATCACTGCATGTCCCCACCTCCAGGAAAAAATGGAAAAAGGAGGGGAGAGCCCTCTGTCTCTGTGAAGCCCCCCCAGGGGCTTTGATTAGCCTGCCATCACCGCACTCCCTGACCAGATACTATACCCACGGCTCAGATATGGGGGTCCAGTGCCATGGCTCCGCCCTCCAGTGGGGCAAGCCGGGGGTAACTGGGGAGATAGTGACAATGGATTTCAGGTGAAAGTCCCAAGGGCTGTGACCAGGTCTGAAGCCCGACAGAGGACTCTGCAGGATAAAGAGTAGAAAGTATTTAAAAAAAAGAAACATATGATAATTATAATTTTTGCACTGATTTTCAACATTCTTATGTCATCCACATTTTAAATTTAAATAGGCCCTCATCCCCCGAAGAAACCCACATAGGACAAAACTTTGAGCCAATGTGTGTGGGCCAGCTTGTGTAGAAAATCTACTTTGGCTTCAGCAATGCATTCAGCTCAGTGCCACACAGAAGGTTGCTGAAGAAGTTAGACAATTTAGGTGCAGAAAAGAACATAGATGGGTGGGAAGCTGGTTGGCAGAGAGGCAACAGAGGGTAGTGGAAAATGGAGTCAGATCTGAGAAGATGGATGTCACCAGTGGATGGGCACTGGGATCTGTCCAGGGTTGAGTCCTTTTCAATATGTTCATCAGCAACATAGGAAAAGGTATACAGGGCAAGATGTGTCCCTTCATAGAAGACACCAAGCTCTGTGGTAGGGTATACAGTGAGGTAGTTTAAGGGAGATGGAGAGAGACTTGCAAAGGCTGGATAGAAGATCTTGGGTCTTAGGTTTGGCAGCTGAAATTGAATGTCAAAAAGTGCTAGGTGATACACACAGGGACCTGGCTCTCACCTAAAGTGCCTGACATGGCTATCCTGCTGCCTGGCTACAATGTCTACAGGCTATATTGGAAGTCAAAAAGGGTGTGTGTGTGTGTGTGTGCTATCTACCTCAAAGACTCCCTCTTGGGTCATCCCATAACTACTCCTTGCTCTGACTCCTCTGCCCGGCTCCTTCCCATTAAAATACTATTAGGTACTCACAACAAAGCCCTGATAGTTGTTGCTGCGTACATCCCTCCTAAAGAGCAAGTAAGTGGTTTCAGTGCTGTTCTGGACTTTGTTCAGTCACAACCTCATGGTGCTGAGACAATCCTGCTTGGTGACTTTAATTTAAACTGGTTGGCACCTGAATTATCCAGTTTCAAGGATGTTTTATCCTCAGCAAACTTGCCCAACTGGTTGACTCATCAACCAGGCAAAACTTCAAAACTGGCACTAGTACCCTCCATGATTGGGTCCTGACCAGTCATCCTAATCAGATCACTAACATTTCTGTCCTCCCGGACTCACTCAGTGACCACTCCTCTGTCACCTGTCAATGGTCCAACAAATTCTGCAAGCCTTCACCTCGAATCATCTCTAGTCGAGTACTGTCACACGGCCAGTTGCTACACCTAAAATCCCAACTCAGACAGCAAGACTGGACCCCAGTTTAAGCAGTGGAGAATGTCAACTTGGCACTGGATCACTTCATTACCATTTTCAATGCCATATGCGACTCCCATGCCCCTTTCAAAAAACATAAAGTAAAAGGCATGTGAAACCCTTGGCTCTCTGCAGATCTAATTGCTCAGCTGAAATCCATGGATTCGCTCTGGCAATGGGTGAGGGCATCTGTCTCGCCATCTGACTTCCAAAACTACAGACGTGCCCGTAATGACTGCACTAAATCAATCTGTCTTCACAAAAGTAACTGCTACAAGGAAACCCTCACCAATACATGGGGCAATGGGAAAGCTTTCTGGAATAATATCAAGGAAGTCACAGGGAAACAACCGAAAACCTCCCCCAACACACTCATCATTGATGGAACAACCACACTTGACTCTACTACTATCGCCAACACCTTCAACTCTGCATTTATGGACCTCAGCAGTGTTCTCTCCCTTGACTATTTTGATGAAGATGTTACAACAGCACGCCACCACAGCCCCACCACCCATGTCTATCTACCCACCTTTCTACTTTAAAGCCTTTCAGATGCATGAAACCCTTAAATATATTAAGAAAGCAATCGCCAATTCCAGAAGTAGTGCTGACTCACTGGACCTCAAAATACTGTCCCCCACCCTTGATGATGTGATTGGACCACTCACTAAGATTTTCAACCTCTTCCTCTGTCTTGGGTAGTTCCCTGACATCTGGAAATCCACAACCATGACCCCTGTCCACAAAAGTGGCGATAAGTCCCTCCATGTGAATTATCACCCAATCTCCATCTTGCCCCCACTCACCAAGGCCCTGAAATGTATAGTAGCTGACCAGCTTACTGAATACCTGGTAAGCATAATATCCTATGCTCTCAACAACATGGCTTCAGAAAAGGGCATAGCACTACCTCTGCCCTCCTTGAATTCACTGATGCAACCCACAGTTCCTTGGACAATGACCTCCTCACTGGGTCTGTTGTTATAAATCTAACAAAGGCCTTCAATACCATCCATCATGGTCTTATAATAGGGCAGCTCCGATTAGGTGGCCTCTTCTCTGTTTCTTTGGCCTGGTTCAAAAGCTACCTGGAAAACCACTCCCAAAGAGTCAAAATTGCTGATGTCCTCTCGATGCAAGACCCGTCTGATCAGGAGTTCCACAGGGATCCATTTTGGGGCTTCTCCTGTTTAGTCTCTTTCTGAACAGCCTTCCACAATCCTGCACTGAACAAATCCTCCTTTATGCTGATGACATCATCATTAATGCTACCCATATGGATCTCCTATCCTTTCAAAACAAACTTCAGCATGGCTTCGCCTCAGTTGAACACTGGTTTAACAAGCATAAACTGCTACTTAACTATAAAAAAAACAAGTCTATGCTTTTCTGTAGCACTCACAACAAATACAAGCTGCAACCTTTGACTATCACAAACTGCCTTGGAGCCACCCTCGAGCAGATACACCTCTTTAAATACCTTGGGATCACTTTAGACAGTCACCTCTCTTATGGAACCCACATTGACAGTGTTGCCAAAGCTGCAAATACCTGACTCAGTCTCCTCTGCAGGCACAGACAGCACCTTACACCAGAAGCCTTTAGGGTTGCTATTCAGAGCTCAGTTGTCTCAATTATAGACTACGGCCTCATCATCTATGGCTCCACCTCGCAAACTGCTCTTAGGCACATATCCACGATGCTCAACAAAGCCTGCCGGCTCCTCACTGGCTCCCACCGTCTCACACATACATGGGACCTATATGCACAACTGGTCTGGCTTCAACTTTCAAACCACATTAAATACCTGACCTGCACTATGGCAAAGAAAATCACCTTGGGACTTGCGCCACCTGGAGTCCAAGCTCTCCTTTGCCCTAGCAGCAAGCTTAGACCCACAAGAGGCTCACCAACCCAACTCTTTTAGGTTCCTCACTGCCATACTTCTCAAGGTGAAAGAGCCTTCACCTATAGGGCCCACAGCTGGATGAATATGCTCAGCAGTGATCTCTCATACATGCCAATGCTTAGACCTTTCAAGGCCAAACTCCACCTTCACCTCACTGCATCCATCACCTGTGACTGCCCTACTTAACTGCCTACCTCCCCCGCTCCCTAATGCCTCTTTAATCCCACCCCCCAACTCTTGCTGCCCCTTTCATCCCCAACTTGCACTTCCACTATCCCTCCACCCTCCATTTCTATTTCTTTCTTATTTCAGTCTCATTTTTCTTCTTTTTTTCTTTGCCTCAGCAATTCTACCTGTATTATGACAATGCCTCTGGCTGCTTCCTCAGTTATTTGCCCCCCACTTGTTCTCTTCTCCTTCTGTTACTGCTCAATGCACTAGCACTTATTAGCCCATATGTCCATAACCACATATTTGTTCTTAGTGTTATAATGTCTACCTTGCCTATTGTAACTGAATGTCGTGTCTACTCTGTACTTCACCTCTCTTTTGACATGGAACCTTTGGAAAAGAGCCTTGGCTCAAAGGTACTTGTAATCCTAGACTCAAATAAATAAATAAATAAAACAAGAACCATAGAATAAATTATTGGATAGGAAAGATTAAGGTGAATACCACTTCTGAGGAAAGGCACCTAGGAGTCATCATAAGTGTTTCACTTAAACAATCTAGCCAGGGTAACAATGAATAAAGTAAAGCAAATAGGATGCTGGAGTGTATAGGGAGGTGGTTTCACAGCAGGATGAGAGATGTATTACTATGATCTTTCTATAGATCAATGGTGAGAACACACCTAGAGTACTGTGCCCATTTCTATAGCCTTCACCTAAGCAAAGACAAAGACAAGCTGGAGATGGTGTAGCATATGTAACCACAACAATTTGGGGATAGTAGGGCAGCTCCTATGAGCACCTTCTTAGTGCACTGAACATGTACGCATTTGAGGCCAGATGAGAGAGGTGTGACATGATAAAGACCTTCAGGTTCCTTAATGGAATGAACAATGTGAACTACAAAGAACTATATAATGAGAGTAGTGAATCTAGAAAATAAGGTCACGAGTGGCAACTAGTGAGGGGCAGGGGGCCAGAAGGGATATGAGAAAATTTTATTTTTTAAAGAGAGTGGTTGGGCCATTGAAGAGTCTGGCAGTGGATGTGGTGGGGTCAAAATGATTAATGGTTTTAAACAGAGTTTGGATAGAGTCAAGGGCTTATTTGTTACTCTGGGTTGTTATAAAACAGACAGTAAGGGGCTGGATACTATAGATGTAAACCCTGTATGGTTAAAGTATCTTGGGGTATGATAGGGTGTTATGGATAGACTTGTATGGACCCTTGTCATCATTGTCTATGGCACATTCATAAGGTAGAAAAAATGGGCAGACTGGATGCGTCTTGCCGCCCTTATCTGCCATCAGCTTCTATGTTTCTATTGTCTAGGTTTCTATGTGTTGTGTTTGGATTGTAGCATCTGCACACTTTACATTTCCCACATCTATTGCTACCAGTAGTTGGAGATGGTAGCCAGATGATGTGGGACTGTTTTTGTTGTGTTTCAGCAGATGCTATGTGTCACCATATCTCCAAGCTCCCACTACAGTGGTATGTAACACATGGAGAATTTGCAATTGACTGCTAAAGTGATGCATCACCATTTAAGACATGCCAGTATTTTCTGTCAATATTCTAAAGAATCAAAGAGAGACCATTGAATTTCATCAAAAATGTAACACCAGTGATTTGTTCTCCTGTGCTATTCTGTTGACAAAGTAGGATATTTCTTCACAGAACTGGGCTTTTTCGCAGGCATAGTCTATCAAGTTCTGTATATAGCTCTGTTGTAAAAAGCACATGCTAAGTTAATCTGCTTGTTCATTAAACAGGGTAAGGGAGGAAAAATTTCAGTGCATCTGTACAAACTGATCACACTATACAGCTTGAATGGTGTGGTTGGGATGGGACTTGTAAGTGGTTATTGTCAGACAGCAATTTTGTACAAGTCCTAGAGACAACCATTTTATCTGTTGTCATAACTAGAATTTAATCGAAAAAGATGATTTCAGCAGGGTTGGCATCAGCAGTAAACTTTAGATTCAAATCATTGTTGTTTAAATAATCTACAAACTCATGGGCTGAGGTGATGTCTCTCTTCCAAATGACAATGATGTATTTCAGATGAGACATTAAACCAAGGTCTTGTCTGCCAGTCCTGGTGATTGTACAGGTGGACATTAAAGATCCCATGGCACTTCTAAAAAAGAATAGGGGTATTTTATTAACAGAAATATCAAGCAATACATCAATCAATACAGTCAGACAATGTCAACAGTCAGAGAAAAAAAAAACAGAAAATAAAAAACACTAAGAGAACAATAAATGAAAACCTAACCACAAGCTATGAAACATAGGGGCAGGTAGTGACATTTTGTACGTAGTATAAATCATCTTAAGATTGCCATGTACCAGGTTAGCAGTGACAGCCGGTGGAATCTACTGCTGCCAAATTGTAAAAGCACAGCATGATCAAAAGTAAATGAGCACTTGGAAGTGGGTAAATTTGTTGCTCATTTATTCCAAAAGACAAAACCAGAACCCCACAATAAATATTTACACAGAGCAAAACAAACTTGCAAGGGTCAGTGTGAAAAAAATTGCAGACAAGAGGATAACTGTCTAGTACCACCACATCATATGTAACCAAACAAAAAAAGGACAGTGCCACAAGGCACCTAAGTGGACCCAAATGGACAGACTATCAGGAAAATCAAATAAAAAATGAAAGTGGGTTTCCAGAAGCCTGGGGCAGGAGCATCTCAGGCATAACCTCTCAGCCTGTGATTAATGTTTCAAGGAATCCCTGACGGCCAATTTGCCATGCATGCTAAGCCACAAGACATCCCACATATGATTTGGGATGTCCTTATTGGTGAGTTAGGAAAAAGCAAAGGCAACCTTGCCTGGTGGACAAAATTTCAAGGCAGTTGAGGGTGTATACGTTTCATCAATACTATGGGAATACTGTGCCTTCCTCTGGAACTGAGCACATTCATCAATAGTCATATGCCACGGCAGAATTTTCCACACAGCAAATTTCACATACAAGGGAACAACAGGATCATTGTCACATACCAGGGGCCGAGCACCATGGGTATTCCAGTAGGTAAGGAAAGGCACCAACCAATCTTCCACCAGAGGAACCCACAGGTAGGAGGTGCACCGTGGGACAGGAGTAAAATTACTATGTAGAAAAATACTATAAAAAAACATAACTGAATGTATAATATGGATCCCACCCCTGTGCCTAAGCTGGTAGATCACATCCCATCTAATCAGATAAATGTGGGAACCCCAAAGGCCCCAGAAGAAAATACTCAACAGCCATGTCTCCAAGGAGGGATGGGGCAGAAACACGGAACTTAGGTAAGTAAAGCAAGGCAATCATCATCATCATAACATGTTTATTGATCAGCCATAATCCTTTACAATTTTCATAATTGAAAAACAGCAATATTTAGTTTAAAAGCAGTATTAAGCTAAAAATGGGATACCATTACTTCACGTCCTTAATCCCTGAAATATTTAACAATGACATATCCTATAAACATGTACCAAGGGTTAAAAATGGGGACAGACAGGTTCCTAATGAAGTATGATTTGATGATTCATAAGGAGTTAATATAAAATTTAGAACATCTGTCTAAGTTATATTACAATTTTACAGTGTGCAAGTAACCCACAAATCTATTCAACGTAAACTTATTCCTGGTCTTATATAAAAATAACATAATCTGGTCCAGAGGGAGACTGAGTTCTGCAAGTATCGGACCCAACCAATTTTCCAGATCTTTCTTTTTGTGGAGTATAATGGATAAATTAATGTAATGTACTTGAGGTCATCCTGCAGATTCATTCCACATTTGCAATGAGGATTCAAAACCCCTAAACACTTCTGTTTAAAGAAAATATATGGAAATTAGTGTTACATAGTTCCATCCTGAACCCAGTTACCTCCCTTCAAAACATTTGTGTCTGCTAAAATTGTTAAGTAATATTCAAGAAAATGTTCAGTTTTTAATTGTTTGTACCACCAATAATTCTTAAGTGTTAGTATTTATGATAAATATTTTTTGATAGCAATATCCCTTATTTGGTTTTTGATCTGAAGGATGATCTCAACAATTGATCTAATATACAGTGGGTAGGATATTCAGACTGTGCCAGACTGTGGCGCAAGCCTGGGCGCAGCACAACTGGGATGTGCCAGGGCACTGACAGGGTGATATTCAGTGTTGCTGCACCATGGCTCAGCACTTTTGAATATCGCTCTGTGGCCACCCGCATAGCGCATGGCACAGTGGCACTGCACCAGTGCAAGTGGCCAGAGAGGAGCAGGGGGATGCGCTAGCACAAGTGCCATTGCACTAGGTGCATCAACCATGATATTTAGTGGTGGGCATGCAAATGGGCCATAATGCATGCAAGGTGCAAATGTGGCCATTTGCATGTCATTATGGCACCATTTGCATGCAGGTGCACCAATCCCCAGTGACTTGTGCCTGGTGCCCTGCCAAGCAGCAGCTATCAGGGACTGATGCCCCCTGCCCCTCACCGGCAATGTGCTCCAATGCCCGATCGCAGGCTGTAATAATAAATAAACTCCCTGGTGGTCCAGTGGACCTATAGCCCTGCCCGATCATGGGCATGCACTACATCAATTATCCCTGGTGGTCCAGCGGTACCTGTACCCCCCTCCAACCCTCCCACTCATTCTTGTCACCCCACTCCCCCCAGTCAATGGCAGGCAGCAGCACCCCACCCGCAAGTTGCCCAGCCGCCCGCCGACTGACAACGTACAGTACGGCTGTACACCCATTGGTCCACAGTGTGGGCCCATGGGCATGCAGATCGTACCATACTACACAGTCCTGATATGTGAATGGACCCAGTGGACGCTGTGGACCAATGGGCGTTCAGCCGTACTGTAGGCTGTCAGTCAGTGGGCAGCCAGGTGGCTTGTGGTGGGGGTGCTGCCACCCACCGCTGAGCAGGGGGCAGCAGTGGTGAAAATGATTGGGCGGGTTGGGAGGGGGTATGGGTACCGCTGGACCACCAGGGATAATTGAAGTACTGCATGCCTGCGATTGGGCAAGGTGATAGGTCCACTGGACCACCAGGGAGTTTATTCATTATTACAGCCCATGATTGGGCAAAGAGATAGGTCCACTGGACCACCAGGGGATTTATTAATCATTACAGACCATGATCAGGCAAAGAGATAGGTCCACTGGACCACCAGGGATTTGATTATTGGAAACAGCCTGCTATCAGGCATGGGGGGGCGCTACGCCACCAGACGGTGCTTCCAGAGCTCAGGTGGCCACCCACAGCTGGCTGCTGCTGTGCTGCACCCTACATTACGGCAGTTCACCTGTGGGTGGCCAGCTGTTGCTCCTTTATTTTGTGGCTTAACTGTATACAGCGCATTTAGGGATTGTGCCTGTATATTCTCAGCACATCCCGGGCTGAATATCGGGATGTGCAGAATATGCATGGGCGCCGCCCTTACCTGCGCTCGCGATATTACCTATGTACCTCGCACATTGGGATTGGTGCTATGATATTCCCCATTGAATATCACGCCGGGGTGCATCAGTGGAAGTTGTGCCATGCACAACCCATTTGAACATCCCACCAACTGTATACAAAACATAACCCAGTCCTGAAGGAAAGAGAGTTTCTTTAATAATTTTTGGTCATAGGGAACATGAAACTCCTTCTGGAATAGTCTATTTCTTCTACTAGACATTGTCTAGGAAAATAATCCTTGGAAAGGAGAAAAATGTTTAGCAAGAAAACTACATTTTTTTTTCCAAAATGTGGGTGGTCAGTGGAAACTGACCTAATTCAAATCTTTGTACCTCAGCAGGTACTGATCGAAGTACTGCCAAAATGTAATGACACATTTTGTTAAATAAAACTTCAAGATGTTTTAGATTAGTAGGAGATCATATTTCTGCCACATGTAGTATGCATGTTTTGAATTCTGCATGTATAACTCTAAGTATACCCCTTATTGAGCCTTTGCCTAATCTAGCACTGAATCTTTTAAAGATATTATAGGCCATTTTGAGCTTTATTTCCATCAGCTGGGTATGTTTTTCTCCAGAGATAGTTTTCAGAAAATCTTATGCCAAGATAGTTATAATATTTTTCAGTACCTATCTTTTTTAATTTATGAATAAAATCAGATTCCTAGTTTTCTTTTTACTGAAAACAACCATGTTTTGTTTGGTCTGTATTAATAGTTAACCTACTATCTATACATAGTTTAGAAAAAGCTCCACCTTTTTCTGCAATCCCAAGAATAAAATGGAAATCAGAACTATATCATCTGCATAGGCAAAACAAGAAATGTTTCTATTGGCTATTGCTGGTGAATGTATTGGTGACTGCTCTATCTTGTCTATTATATTATTAATGTACAGATTAAATAAAGTGAGGGCCAGGAGAAAGCCCTGACTGACTCACACATTAGTTTTAACTGGAGTAGTAGTTTCCCCTTCTGGATTATACTGAGCCTTATTTCACGTGCCCTGGCGTAGTCCTATCAGAATGTTCAACAAATCTGGATCAATGTATAATGTTTGAAGTTTTCTCCATAATAATTTATGGCTTATACTATCAAAAGCCGATTTCAAATCTAGGAAACGACAAAAAAAGTTTGGAGTTCTTTATATTAAAATGTTTCCAAATAAGATGAGACAAAACGTAACCGTGCTGGATCGTCAACCTATCACTTCTAAAACTTTTCTGTACTTCATTAAGAAGACTGTTTTCTGTAATCCAGGCCTGAAGCCTAGTTAAAACATTTTTTAGAAAACATTTTCTTTAAGGTATCAATCAAACTGATAGATCTATACATACTTAGGTCTGTTGGGAGTCCTTTTTACATATAGGAAAAATAATACTACCTTTCCAGCTTGAAGGAAAATCTCCTTTTTGCACAAAACAATTTAAAATTATCAAGAATATCAAAAGCCAACAATCAACAAAAGATTTATAAATATCTGGCAAGACTAAATTAGGACCTGGAGCCTTATTTGAAGATACAGAATTGATAGCATGAACTATTTCTTCTCTATAAATACAGAAAGGTCTGAGAAAAGTCTGCAAGTTACCATCTGAAGTTTGATATTCTAAATACAAATAGTCTAAATATTTATCAGCTGAGAAGTAGAGATTGTGAAAATGTTCTTCTCAAGTTGAGGGGGTTATATAAGTTTCTACAGATCTAGTATACTGGTTATATAACCATGACTAAACAAGGACCAAAATGCTTTACAGTCTTTTTTGAGAACAGTATCTCTTAAGTTTTTCCCACATAACTTTGCAGTATTTCTCTTTCTCCTTTTCTAAAGTTTTTCTGTAGTCTCTCCTAGCCCCTTTAAGAATATTCAGGTTTGGTCTTAAAGGATATTTCTTATGGCATCCTGCTTACCTATTTAAGTTACTTTTCACTTTTTTGCAGATCTTATTAAACCATGTTACATTAAATGGTCTAAAAATTTTGTTTATTCTGCAAAAAGGTTTAATGTAGTTAGTAATTTTTGTCCATTTGTTATATGCTATCTGAATATCATTAAATTCCATAAAGGTGTTCCATAATGATAACAAATAATCCTGAATAAAATATTTATACTGTTTTTGCACCCCATCTAATTCATTTTGATTTAAAAACTTCTAGTCCATCAATATATAGTCTGTTCTTACACACAATTGTATAGCCCTCAATTTGCCAGTGGGTTAATGAAGGGAAATAAGCAGAGTACAATCAGTCCACAATTATTAGATCCTTAACCCTTGCTGTGCCGCTAGCATGCATACATGTCCTAAAAACCTATATAATGTATTCTAAATCTTCTGGCAGCCAAAGGGTTAAAATGTTTCAAGGCATCCAAGGTGGTCCATACTAGAGCAATCAAAGATGAACCAAAATGACCCATAAAACTATAGTTTCCCTGCTGGTCCCCTGGTGATCTACCATTCAGTATTGTAAAATTTATTTTACTCAGCACTTTTTCAAAGATCTTACCTTATTAGTTTGATTTTTTTATCCTTAAAAACATAGAAACATAGAATTTGATGGCAGATAAGTACCGCTTGGCCCACCTAGTCTGCTCATATTCCTACCTAACAGATAAGCTGCAGATCTTAGTTAACCAACAGCTTACTTCCTCCTACCCCCACTAGGACTGCCTTATGTCTGTCCCATGCATTCTTGAATTCCCCCACTGTTCTTGACTCCACAACCTCCTCAGGGAGGCTGTTCCATGCATCCACAACCCTCTCTGTGAAAAAATACTTCCTCACATTACCTCTGAGCTGTCCCCCCTCTATCTTCAAATTGTGCCCTCTTGTTCTTGCACATCTCTTTCTGAAAGATGCTACCCTCTTGGACTTTGTTGATTCCTTGAGGTACTTGAAAGTTTCATCATGTCCCTCTCTCCCTTCTTTCCTCAGGGTAGCATATTAAGCTCCTTTAGTCTTTCTTTGTATGTCTTCTGGTGCAGACCCTGCACTATTTTGGTTGCCCTCCTCTGGACAGCCTCCACTCTGTCTATGTCTTTGCAGAGATGGGGTCTCCAGAACTGCACACAATACTCCAGATGGGGTCTCACCAACTGTCTGTACAGAGGGATGACAACTTCCTGTTTTCTACTATTGATACATCTTCCTATGCATCCCAGTATCCCCCCAGCCTTCCTTACTGCCTTCTCACATTGCTTGCCAACCTTTAGGTCATCTGATATAATTACCCCCAGGTCTCTTTCCATTTTTACTGTTGTCGGTATCTCACCCCCCATTGTGTACTCTTTCCCTGGGTTTTTGTTTCCATGTGCATTACCTTGACTCTCTTGTACTGAATCTGAGCTGCCATACATTTGACCATTCCTCCAACCTTGCCAAGTCCCTTCTCATCCTTTCCACTCCATCTTGCGTGATCAACCCTGTTGCAGATCTTTGTGTCGCCTGCAAAGAGACATACTTTTCCTTCCAGTTCCTCTGCAATGTCACTTATAAAGACATTAAAAGGACTGGTACCAGTACTGAACCCTGCGGTAACCCGCTAGTAACCCTCCTTTCTTCACTGTGTACTCCATTTACTACTACCCTTTGCGTCCTGTTGTCTAGCCAATTTTTTATCCAGGCTACCACCTTGGGACCCAATCCAAGGCTGGCTAACTTGTGTATTATTCTTTTATGTGGGACTGTATCAAATACCTTGCTAAAATCCAGGTAGGCCATGTCCACAGCCCCTCCCTGGTCTACTATTTTGGTCACCCAGTCAAAGAAATCTATTAGATTCATCTGACATGACCTTCCCATCATGAATCCTTGCTGCCTTGGGTCCTGTGCCCCACTGGCCTCTAGGTACTCAACAGTTCTTTCCTTCAGAAGTGATTCCATCATTTTCTCAACCACTGAGGTCAAACTAACTGGTCTGTAGTTTCCTGCCTCTGTCCTGCTTCCAATTTTGTGAAGAGGAATCACATCTGCCCTCCTCCAGTCCTCAGGTACCACCCCATCCTCCCATGATTTGTTAAAGAGAGTAGTCAGCAGTGTCACTAGTTCTACCTTTAGTTCTTTTAGAATTCTTGGGTGAATCCCATCAGGCCCCATTGCTTTGTCTACCTTCAATTTTATTAGTTCTTTCAGAATAATAGGGAATAATAAAAATTGCCATCACAGAGGTAACGAGCCTTTGTGTGAAGCAAATAAACAAAACAAGATAATGTAAGAAACCACTATGGTTCTCAAAGGAAGTGGCAGTGAAGGTTCAAGAGAAAAAGAAAGCATTCAGGAAGTACAAGGAATCACAGAAGGAGCAGGACAGAGAACTATATCAGTTAAAGCAAAAGGAGGCTGGGAAGGCAGTCAGAACAGCAAAGGCCCAAACCGAGGAAAAGATAGCCAACTCAGTTAAGAAGGGGGATAAAACCTTTTATAGGTACATCAGGGAGCAAAGGAAGACCAAGGGAGGGATAGTGAGGCTTAATAAAGGGGAGGAAGGGTGGGCAGAGGAGACTGTGAAAAGGCAGAGACTAAACAAATATTTTTGCTCAGTATTTACAAATGAAGAGGGAGGTACATAAAACAAACAGTAGTAACACTCTGGATACAGAAGTTGATACCAGCCCATTTACAGAAGAAAGGGTTCTGAAAGAACTCTTAAAACTGAAGGTGGACAAGCAATGGGCCTGATGGGATCATGCTAGAATTTAAAAGAGCTAAGGGTAGAACTAGTGACACCACTGACTACCCTTTTAACAAATCATGGGAGGATGGGGTGGTACCTGGAGGACTGGAGGAGGCAGATGTGATTCCTCTTCACAAAAGTGGGGAGGCAGAAGCAGGAAACTACAGACCTTTAGTTTAACCTCAGTGATAGGGAAAATGATGGAATCACTTCTGAAGGAAAGAATTGTCAAGTATCTAGAGGCCAGAGGGCACAGGACCCTAGGCAGCATGGATTCACAGCGAAGGTCATGCCAGACAAATCTGATAGATTTCTTTGACTGGGTGACCAAAGTAGTAGATCAGGGAGGGCTGGACATGGCCTACCTAGACTTTAGAAAGGCATTTGACACAGTCCTACACAAAAGATTAATATACAAGTTAGCCAGCCTGGGAGTGGGTCCCAAGATGACAGCCTGGGTAAAGAATTGGCTGGAGAATAGACACAGAGAGTAA